>CM048593.1:19946250-22530000 GCA_026413675.1 Populus pruinosa | reverse complement strand
CTATAGCTCTAGATATGACCCAATTACCGAACAGTATTCTGGTTTGGATTGCACCGACATCTCTTTTCTAAGTTTGGTCATCTCTTTATCCTTGCAATTTAAGTTTTTAAAGTGATCAATCAATTCTTTCATTTATGTGATAGGCCTGCATTTAAAATGAACATTTACCACAAATTAAAGGTATCTTATATTATTATAAAACATGCTTTAGTTAAGGAGTTATTGATACTTCAAGTGCAAAATGATGATATAAAACCATGATAAAAATGCACTTTTAAGTACTAATCACACCCCCCAACTAGCTTATTACTAGTCCCTAGTAATCAAAGCGTTAAAACAATTTGTAAATTCCACAAAGCAAGGTATTCATCATTTAACTTCCATAATCTATCCAGATAAACAAACTCTCATTAAATTTATATATCTGCTCAATACCTCTTAACAAGATATTAATAAACCTTTCTTTTGTGCTCAATGTATCAACACATAATTATGGGGATTTTCTTGGAAGAAAACAAAATTTTTGTTCTAATGTTTAAGGTTAACTTCCTTGGGTTGAGATTATTATTTGTCTTTTTTTTTCTTTTTTTTTAAGAAAAATATGTATACATATAATTTAAAAAAATCATGCATCTTTAACCCATGTAACGAGCTTTTAGCTAATGACTCCCAGACCAGTTGCTATTAATAACAAAACACAAATATTATGCTATTAATAAAACCAAAAGACACAAGTTCTTACAAACTAAAACTTAAATCATAGTTGTGATTGTGGCTCACATCTTCCCTTGGTTTTACGTCCAAGAACGGCTTAAACGCCCTCTATGGGTCAGGGATAGGCTTCCCGTCCAGTTTTCTTAAAAACTGGCAAACAGGGTCTTTTTTAGACAGATTCCCAAGACTAAGTCGATAATGTCTTTATGAAATAGTGGCCATAAATCATGAATTACACGATACACATCTCCACTAGGATGCGTCTCAAGAGTCAATAGAAGATTATCTAAAAACTCCTTACTCAGGCCATCCTTAATGAAATGTATTTTATCTTCACGGTTTATAGATACCATTCCTAAAGAATGACATTGTGTATTACAAGTCCATCTAGCACATCTATGACAAACTTTCAGTCGTTTTCCACGATGTTTCTTTGCAAAAGTGTTTTTACCTGTTCTAGGCATGTGTGAAATGGAGTTAGAGGACTCACCTGATAATCGGACCTTTACTTCAATCAACCAGCGAATATGTTCAGGAATTCCATGATTCATTAACAATCTCAATCTTGCACATCTAGCACGGTAAAGTTTTGTAATTGCATTCTAATGGAGAGCGGGAAAATACTTTTTCAATTTCTCAAAATTAGTATCCATTTTCAAATGAGAATTGGAAGAGAGATTCAAAGAATTGCACAAATATATACACAGATATCAGTTATTGTGGGAAACTGAAAGAACCAACTTAAGTCACGGAGTACCGTTGTCCGCCATTTGACCGGGGTGAGAGAAACTAGCAAAAATCACTCAAATAGAACCAGAAAAATAATGTAAGAAAAAAAAATAATCAACCTTTATCTACAAGATCATTCAAACCAGTTGATTCATTTTCACTAGGAAAATTATCAAAGTAAGCTTTCAAATGATATCCATTTTCCTTAAAATCATTGTCATTCATTGAATTCTCAATATCACAGGTCCCATAAGGATTACTCGATCTTGGTTTTAGCTCTCTATGGAATGCATAGAGTTGAGAATTATAAAACAAAACTTTTTGACCAGTATCAACTTTTTGACAATTTTCACAAGTTTTGCAGAATGCATGCGTGTCTTTGAACATGGTGGGCCAATAAAATCCATTTTGAAAGATTTTTACAGTTGTCTTTCTTGAAGAGAAATAACTTCCACATGCTTTAGAATGACAAAGTTTAATGACACTACTTACCTCATTGTCAAGAATGAATCTTTAAAATATTTGATCAGGACAATATTTGAATAAGTTAGGGTCATCACAATAAAAGCTCTTCACTTCGTTCAAAAATTTTTCTTTGTCTTGGGTACTCCAATCAGCTGGCAAATCTCCTAAAGCAAGAAAATTGATATTTTTATCATAACAAGGCATTGGATTAAGAGCAAGTAAGGATTTGTTAGGAAAATAATCATCGATTGGTGTGATGTCAGATGTCGAATCTGTTGTCATTATTGACAAAAGATTTGCACCAATATTTTCGGTGCTTGTTTTATCCATGATTTCTTTCTCAGAATAAATCATTTGCAAATCTTCAGATTCATCCAATTTATTTTTACTTAAAGTAGATTCAAGTTGATCATAAACTAATTCGTCAATATAATCTACTTTTTGTAAATCATTATCATCTCTAAGTTGCTTGCAAATGTTGAAAATATTCATCTCTAATGTCATGTTTCCAAATGATAGCTTCATCAGTCCATTCCTACAATTAATCAATGCGTTAGAGGTTGCAAGAAACGGACGTCCTAAAATAACAGGAAATAAATTACATGCTTTAACAGGTTCTGTGTCCAAGACAATAAAATCCACAAGATAAATGAATTTATCAACTTGTACTAACACATATTCAATTATTCCTCTAGGCACTTTTACAGATCTATCGGCAAGTAAAAGACATATAGAAGTTGGTTTTAACTCACCTAGATTGAGACTCTGAAAAACTGAATATGGAAGTAAATTCACACTAGCACCAAGATCAAGTAAGGCTTTTTCAATTTTATGTTCTCCAATAAAGCAAGAAATTATAGGACAACCAGGGTCTTTATGTTTCAAAACATTATTGTTTTGAAGAATGGCACTTACTTGTTCGGCTAGAAAGGTTTTCTTTTTCACATTCAGTTTCCTCTTCACAGTGCATAGATCTTTCAAAAAATAGCATAGGAAGGAACCTGTTTAATAGCATCCAGCAAAGGTATATTGATTCTTACCTGTTTGAAAGTTTCAAAGATTTCAAAGTTGTGATTGACTTTCCTTTCTTTAGTCATGGCATGAGGAAATGGAAGTGCTGGCGGTGAATCAGTCGTTTCTTTGCAATTTCAGATTCAACCCCTTCCTTACCCATAGAGATTAACTCATCATCTTTCTCATAAGGTTCAAGAGAGGGCTTTTCAATAACCTTACCACTGCGCAGAGTAGTGATTGATTTGACTTGATCCATGTGTTGGCTTCCGGAACTACTTGCATTTGCATTGTATTGCCCCTTGGGATTTTGTTGTGATTGAAATGGAAACTTACCTTTCTCTTGGAAACTAAGAGCAGATGTTAATTTTGCAAGAGTATCTTTAAAATCTGTCATGTTTTGAGCAAGTTGAGTATCGATTATCTCTTGCTTTTCAATGAATACATGCAATGTTTCCTCAAGATTTCTTCTAGAAGGTGGAGTATAAGAAGGTGCATATCCATGAGAATTTTGGAAATTATGGTGTGCTTGAAATGGTGGTTGTGAAGTTTGTGCATTGTTGTTCTCACTCTTCCAACTGAAATTTAGGTGATTTCTCCAACCAGGGTTGTATGTTTGGGAGTATGGGTTGTGGTTGGACCTTTGAAAACTATTTAAAGCATGGGCTTGTCCATGGAGACATTCCTTAAAAGAAGGCAAGGTTGGACAATCGTTGGTTGAGTGTTCATTTGTTTCACAGATTTGACATACAATGTTTTCAACAGATTTTAATTGACCACTCTTTTTCCATTCTAGTGCCTCGACTTTTCTAGCTAAAGATGCAAACTTGGCTTGAAGGTCATGATCTTCCCTAAGGTTGTACATACCTCCACTAGATGTATGAGGTTGAGTTTTACTCGGTGCCTCATAACTACCGCGGTGTCCCAATTTTGAGCATTTTCAGCTAACAAGTCTAAGTACTCCATTGCTTCATCAGGGTCTTTATCTTCAAAAGTTCCATTGCACATCAATTCAACCATTTGTCTATCTTTAGGTGTTAACCCTTCATAGAAATGCGAAACCAATCTCCATGTTTCAAAACCATGATGAGGGCAAGTACTAAGCAAGTCTCGATACCTATCCCAACATTGGTAAAATGTTTCTCCTAGTTTTTGAGTGAAAGTGATGATTTGTCTTTTAAAAGAGTTTGTTCTATGAGATGGGAAAAACTTCTTCAAAAACTGTTGTTGCATTTCATCTCAAGCACGAATGGATCCTGGTCTCAAATTTTGTAGCCATGTTTTAGCTTTATCTTTTAATGAAAAAGGAAAAAGCTTTAATCTGATGGTGTTCATGCTACAATTTAAATTATTATATGTGTTGCAGACCTCCTCAAATTCCCTTAAATGCAAGTATGGATTTTCCAATTCCAAGCCATGAAAAGAAGGTAAAAGTTGAATAATACCTGGTTTAAAATTAAAATGAGATGCATCGGGAGGAAAAATTATGCATGATGGTGCACTTGTTCTTGTGGGATTCATGTGGTCTCTAAGTGTTCTAGCACGGTTATTCTCATTATTCTCATTATGAGGTGATTGATTATCTTCTTCGGCCATATTTTCTGAAAATGATAAGGATATCCTACAAAGTCTACCACTTGATATACGTGACCACACTCTCATGCACGTGTAGGAATAAACTAAAAAAAAAAAGCAAAAGAAGGAGGGAGAAAACAAAATAAAAACAAACAAAAGAAAAGAAACAAAGTTATATACAAGAAAAGTGAAAAGAGAAAATAAAATAACTATAATAATTTATACAAGAACTTACCTCCTCGGCAACGGCTCTAAAAACTTGACACGACTAAAAGGTTGATGTCTTCTCCCAAGTGCAGGAGTATCAAAGTAATAAATAACCCGGCAAGACCGGGATCGAACCACAGGGAGGTTAATTGTACAAATTATAAATAACAACACTACAACAACAATAACAACAGCAACAACAACAGCAACAACAACAACAACAACAATAATAATAATAATAATAATAATAATAATAATAATAATAAAGAAAGAAAGGAGAAGAAGAAGAAGATGATGAGAACTTTGAGAAGGAATATTAATGTAACAATTAAACAATGATAACAAACAATGTCAAGGTTAGAGGATCCACTAATGGTATGTCAAACAAGTATAGTATAAACTCTTATTATTCAATTGGAAACCACACACAAAGCAGGTTCCAATCATATTATAGATTGTTAATATGATTACATTAGTCATCTTATTCGATTAATGCTAATACTTGTAATCTTGTCAAGCATTCATGATTATAACTTATGTTAACAACAAATCAAGTTCCTTTCATAGCTCAAGTGTCTGTTATACCATACAATATGAACTATGAAAGTGTCAAGCATTTGTTGTACCAAGTGTTATACAACATAAATCAAGATTAGTCATTTAACAAGCAAAGTATTAAAGAGTGAACAAGATAACAAATATAAAATATGTTAGTATCAAACATTAAAGTCCATATTAAGTTTACATTATACTTATTCTTACACTATTAGTGTAACCTTTTCACCTTGACATAATTAACTTAGCTAGACATAATGAAAAAAAAAATAGATAAACAAAATAAGAACATAAAAGTTAACTAAGTAAAGGAAAGGAAATGAAATGAAAGGCATAAACTTGATATTAATGAAAGCAAAGCATAAACATTACAAAAAATACAAAGAGAGAAAGGAAGAGCATGATCTTGATCTGGAAACCAAGATGCCTAAATGCATGGCAAATGCCTCTTTTTATAGGCCAAAATTGGGAACTATTGATTTGATGACTAATTAATAAGTGGGTGGCCAACTCTTGACTTGGTGACAATCTTTATCCTCTCTTGCCTGCCCAAAATGTCATTGATAACGTCAAAATTGGAGCCACTCGAAAACATGAAAGTTGTAGGCAATTATCTTAGCTTTCTTGTGTAAATAATTCAGCTCATTTGGACTTCTAGAACTCCAGATACGGCCAACATACCGAACAGTGCTCGGGCTGGAAGACAGATTCGGGCTTCTTTGTTCTAGCTATAATTTGGACTTGAAAATGGCCTTTTTATATCTTGGGATCCATATGAAAGTTGTAGGCCTATGTCTTAGCTTTCCATCCATATAAATTGGACCTAAATCTGAGATATATATCTCCAGATATGACCTAATTACCGAATAGTATTCCGGTTTGGACTGCACCGACATCTCTTTTCTAAGTTTGGCCATCTCTTTATCCTTGCAATTTAAGTTCTTAAAGTCATCAATCAATCCTTTCATTTATGTGATAGGCCTACATTTAAAATGAATATTTACCACAAATTAAAGGTATCTTATATTATTAGATATATTATTATAAAACATGCTTTAGTTAAGGAGTTATTGATACTTCAAGTGCAAAATGATGATATAAAACCATGATAAAAATACACTTTTAAGTACTAATCAACCCACACCAAAAAATATTGTTAGAGAAAGATATTTGTCAGAAATAGAATTTAGACAAGCACATAATTATGTGTTGTTTAACTGCGATGAACTAAAACCTTTTATTCAATAAGTATACTACTTCAACTTTGTTAGTAATGGACTATTTCTTTCATGTAATATCACAAACTCATACATTGTTAAATACCTTGTAAGTAACATCATTAATATTTACTGTCTAATATTTCATAGTTGATCGAATCTGAAATCTTTTGATTACAAGATGAACAATTTGCAACGTGGTTCAGAACATATATAATTATTATCACAAACTCATTATCTATTTGGATACTTAATTTTGTTAAAGAATTCTCAATCACTATTCATTATTGTACTTTATGTACAAGGTCTATAAAATGGGAAGGAATGTTAGCGTTACATTGTCTCTACTACGTTTTGGTCCTAAAAGAAAAGTAAAGTGCTACAACAAGTATTTTGTTAATAGGTACATGTTTTATATTGAAGAATATGAGTGATTAGTACTTAAAAGTGCATTTTTATCATGGTTTTATATCATCATTTTGTACTTGAAGTATCAATAACTCCTTAATTAAAGCATGTTTTATAATAATATATCCAATAATATAAGATACCTTTAATTTGTGGTAAATATTCATTTTAAATGCAGGCCTATCACATAAATGAAAGGATTGATTGATGACTTTAAGAACTTAAATTGCAAGGATAAAGAGATGGCCAAACTTAGAAAAGAGATGTCGGTGCAGTCCAAACCAGAATACTGTTCGGTAATTGGGTCATATCTAGAGATATATATCTCAGATTTAGGTCCCATTTATATGAATGGAAAGATAAGACATAGGCCTAGAACTTTCATATGGAGCCCAAGATCTAAAAAGGCCATTTTCAAGTCCAAATTGTAGCAAGAACAAAGAAGCCCGAATCTGTCTTCCAGCCCGAGCACTGTTCGGTATGTTGGCCGTATTTGGAGTTCTAGAAGTCCAAATCAGCTGAATTGTTTACACAAGAAAGCTGAGACAATTGCCTACAACTTTTATTTTCGACTAGCTCCAATTTTGATGTTATCAATAACATTTTGGGCAGGCAAGAGAGGATAAGGATTGTCACCAAGTCAAGAGTTGGCCACCCACTTATTATTTAGTCATCAAATCAATAGTTCCCAATTTTGGCCTATAAAAAGAGGCATTTGCCATGCATTTAGGCATCTTGGTTTCCAGATCAAGATCATGCTCTTCCTTTCTCTCTTTGTATTTTTTGTAATGTTTATGCTTTGCTTTCATTAATATCAAGTTTATGCCTTTCATTTCCTTTCCTTTACTTAGTTAACTTTTATGTTCTTATTTTGTTTATCTATTTTTCTTTCTTTCATTATGTCTAGTTAGGTTAATTATGTCAAGGTGAAAAGGTTACACTAATGGTGTAAGAATAAGTATAATGTAAACTTAATATGGACTTTAATGTTTGATACTAACATGTTTTATATTTGTTATCTTGTTCACTCTTTAATACTTTGCTTGTTAAATGATTAATCTTGATTTATGTTGTATAACACTTGGTACAACAAATGCTTGACACTTTCATAGTTCATACTGGATGGTATAACAGACACTTGAGCTATGAAAGGAACTTGATTTGTTGTTAACATAAGTTATAATCATGAATGCTTGACGAGATTACAAGTATTAGCATTAATCGAATAAGATGACTAATGTAATCATGTTAACAATCTATAATATGATTGGAACCTCCTTTATGTGTGGTTTCCAATTGAATAATAAGAGTTTATATTATACTTGTTTGGCATACCATTAGTGGAATCTCTAACCTTGACATTTGTTGTTATCATTATTTAATCGTTATGATTCGTACTTAAAAGTGTATTTTTATCATGGTTTTATATTATCATTTTGCACTTGAAGTATCAATAACTCCTTAACTAAAACATGTTTTATAATAATATATCTAATAATATAAGTGGTTAGTACTTAAAAGTGCATTTTTATCATGGTTTTATATCATCATTTTGCACTTGAAGTATCAATAACTCCTTAATTAAAGCATGTTTTATAATAATATATCTAATAATATAAGATACCTTTAATTTATAGTAAATGTTCATTTTAAATGCAGGCCTATCACATAAATAAAAATATTGATTGATGACTTTAAGAACTTAAATTGCAAAGGCAAAGAGATGGTCAAACTTAGAAAAGAGATGTCGGTGCAATCCAAACCGGAACACTGTTTGGTAATTGGGTCATATCTAGAGATACAGATCTCAGATTTAGGTCCAATTTATATGGATGGAAAGGTAAGACATAGGCCTACAACTTTCATATGGAGCCCAAGATCTAAAAAGGCCATTATCAAGTCCAAATTGTAGCAACAACAAAGAAGCCTGAATCTGTCTTCCAGCCCGAGCACTGTTTGGTATTTTGGTCATATCTGGAGTTCTAGAAGTCCAAATGAGCTGAAGTATTTACACAAGAAATATGAGACAATTGCCTACAACTTTCATGTTTACAACTAGCTCCAATTTTAACGGTATCAATGACATTTTGGGCAGACAGGAGAAGATAAGGATTGTCACCAAGTCAAAAGTTGGCCACCCACTTATCAATTAGTCATCAAATCAATAGTTCCCAATTTTGGCCTATAAAAGGAGGCATTTGCCATGCATTTAGGCATCTTGGTTTCCAGATCAAGATCATGCCCTTCCTTTCTCTCTTTGTATTCTTTGTAATATTTATGCTTTCCTTTCATTAATATCAAGTTTATGCCTTTCATTTCCTTTCCTTTACTTAGTTAGCTTTTATGTTCTTATTTTGTTTATCTATGTTGCTTTCTTTCATTATGTCTAGCTAAGTTAATTATGTCAAGGTGAAAAGGTTACACTAATGGTGTGAGAATAAGTATAATGTAAACTTAATATGGACTTTAATGTTTGATACTAACATGTTTTATATTTGTTATCTTGTTCACTCTTTAATACTTTGCTTGTTAAATGACTAATCTTGATTTATGTTGTATAACACTTGGTACAACAAATGCTTGGCACTTTCATAGCCCATAATGTATGGTATAACCGACACCTGAGCTATGAAAGGAACTTGATTTGTTGTTAACATAAGTTATAATCATGAATGTTTGACGAGATTTACAAGTATTAGCATTAATTGAATAAGATGACTAATGTAATCATGTTAACAATATATAATCTGATGGGAACCTCCTTTCTGTGTGGTTTCCAGTTCAATAATAAGAGTTTATACTATACTTGTTTGATATACCATTAGTGGAACCTCTAACCTTGACATTTGTTATTATTATTGTTTAATCCTTACATTAATTTTCCATCTCCAAGTTCTCATCATCATCTTCTTCTTCTTCTCTTTCTTTATTATTATTATTATTATTATTACTACTATTACTACTACTACTACTACTACTACTACTACTACTACTATTATTATTATTATTATTATTATTATTATTATTATTATTATTATTATTATTATTATTATTATTATTATTATTATAGTTGTTGTTGTTATTGTTATTGTTGTTGTTATTATTGCTATTATTATTGCTTATAATTGTTGTCTATAATTTGTACAATTAACCTCCGTGTGGTTCGACCCTAGTCTTGCCGGGTTATTTATTACTTCGACACTCCTGCACTTGGGAGAAGACATCAACCTTTTAGTCGTGTCAAGTTTTTGGCGCCCTTGTCGGGGAGGTAAGTTCTTATATAAATTATAGTAATTGTTTTATTTTCTCTTTTCTCTTTTCTTGTATATAACTTTGTTTCTTTTCTCTTGTTTCTTCTTCTTTTATTTTCTTCTTCCTTTTATTCTATTCCTACACTTGCATGAGAGTGTGGTCACGTACATCAAGTGGTAGACTTTGTAGGATATCCTCATCATTTTCAGAAAATATGGCCGAAGAAGATAATCAATCACTTCATAATGAAAATAATGAGAATAACCGTGCTAGAACACTTAGAGACCACATGAATCCCACAAGAACAAGTGCACCATCATGCATAGTTTTTCCTCCTGATACATCTCATTTTAATTTTAAACCAGGTATTATTCAACTTTTACCTTCTTTTCATGGTTTAGGATTGGAAAATCCATACTTGCATTTAAGGGAATTTGAGGAGGTCTGCAACACATATAATAATTTAAATTATAGCATGAACACCATCAGATTAAAACTTTTTCCTTTTTCATTAAAAGATAAAGCTAAAACATGGCTACAAAATTTGAAACCAGGATCCATTCGTGCTTGGGATGAAATGCAACAACAGTTTTTAAAGAAGTTTTTCCCATCTCATAGAACAAACTCTTTCAAGAGACAAATCACCACTTTCACTCAAAAACCAGGAGAAACATTTTACAAATGTTGGGATAGGTATCGAGACTTGCTTAGTACTTGCCCTCATCATGGTTTTGAAACATGGAGATTGGTTTCACATTTCTATGAAGGGTTAACACCTAAAGATAGGAAAATGGTTGAATTGATGTGCAATGGAACTTTTGAAGATAAAGAACCTGATGAAGTAATGGAGTACTTAGACTTGTTAGCTGAAAATGCTCAAAATTGGGACACCGCGGGTACTTATGAGGCACCGAGTAAAACTCAACCTCATACATCTAGTGGAGGTATGTACAACTTTAGGGAAGATCATGACCTTCAAGCCAAGTTTGCATCTTTAGCTAGAAAAGTCGAGGCACTAGAATTGAAAAAGAGTGGTCAATTAAAATCTGTTGAAAACATTGTGTGTCAAATCTGTGAAACAAATGAACACTCAACCAACAATTGTCCAAGCTTGCCTTCTTTTAAGGAATCTCTCCATGAACAAGCTCATGCTTTAAACAGTTTCCAAAGGGCCAACCACAACCCACACACCTAAGCATACAATCCTGGTTGTAGGAATCACCCAAATTTCAGTTGGAAGAGTGAGAACAACAATGCACAAACTTCACAACCACCATTTTAAGCACACCATAATTTCCAAAATTCTCATGGATATGCACCTTCTTATGCTCCACCTTCTAGAAGAAATCTTGAGGAAACATTGCATGCATTCATTGAAAAGCAAGAGACAATTAATACTCAACTTGTTCAAAACATGACAGATTTTAAAGATACTCTTGCTAAATTAACATCTGCTCTTAGTTTCCAAGAGAAAGGTAAGTTTCCATCTCAAACACAACAAAATCCCAAAAGGCAATACAATGCAAATGCAAGTAGTTCCGGAAGCCAACACATGGATCAAGTCAAATTAGTCACTACTCTGCGCAGCGGTAAGGTTATTAAAAAACCCTCTCTTGAACCTTATGAGAAAGATGATGAGTCAATCTCTGAGGGTAAGGAAGGGGTTGAATCTGAAAATTGCAAAGAAACGACTGATTCACCGCCAGCACTTCCATTTCCTCAAGCCATGACCAAACAAAGAAAAGTTAATCACAACTCTGAAATTTTTGAAATTTTCAAACAGGTAAGGATCAATATACCATTGTTGGATGCTATTAAACAGGTTCCTTCCTATGCTAAATTTTTGAAAAATCTATGCACTGTGAAGAGGAAACTGAATGTGAAAAAGAAAGTCTTTCTAGCCGAACAAGTAAGTGCTATTCTTCAGAACAATAATGCTTTGAAATATAAAGACCCTGGTTGTCCTATAATTTCTTGCTTTATTGGAGAGCATAAAATTGAAAGAGCCTTACTTGATCTTGGAGCTAGTGTGAATTTACTTCCATATTCAGTTTTTCAAAGTCTCAATCTAGGTGAGTTAAAACCAACTTCTATATCTCTTTTACTTGCTGATAGATCTGTAAAAGTGCCTAGAGGAATAATTGAAGATGTGTTAGTACAAGTCGATAAATTCATTTATCCTGTGGATTTTATTGTCTTGGACACAGAACCTGTTGAAGCATGTAATTCATTACCTGTTATTTTAGGACGTCCGTTTCTTGCAACCTCTAACGCATTGATTAATTGTAGGAATGGACTGATGAAGCTATCTTTTGGAAACATGACATTGGAGATGAATATTTTCAACATTTGCAAGCAACCTGGAGATGATAATGATTTACAAGAAGTAGATCATATTGACGAATTAGTTTATGATCAACTTGAATCTACTTTAAGTAAAAATGAATTGGATGAAACTGAAGATTTGCAAATGGTTTATTCTGAGGAAGAAATCACGGATGAAACAAGCACCGAAAATGTTGATGCGAATCTTTTGTCAACAGTGACAACAGATTCGACATCTAACATCACACCAATGGATGATTACTTTCCTAACGAATCCTTACTTTCTCTTAGTCCAATACCTTGGTATAATAAAAATCTCAATTTTCTTTCTTTAGGAGATTTGCCAGCTGATTGGAGTACCCAAGACAAAGAAAAGTTTTTGAACGAAGTGAAGAATTTTTATTGTGATGACCCTACCTTATTCAAATATTGTCCTGATCAAATATTTCAAAGATTCATTCCTGACAATGAGGTAAGTAGTGTCATTAAACTTTGTCATTCTGAAGCATGTGGAAGTTATTTCTCGTCAAAAAAGACAATTGCAAAAATCTTTCAAAATGGATTTTATCGGCCCACCATGTTCAAGGACACACATGCATTCTGCAAAACTTGTGAAAATTGTCAAAAGATTGATACTGGTCAAAAAGTTTTGTTTTATGATTCTCAACTCTATGCAGTCCCTAGAGAGCTAAGACCAAGATGGAGCAATCCTTATGGGGCCTGTGATATTGAGAATTCAATGAATGACAATGATTTTAAGGAAAATAGACATCGTTTGAAAGCTCACTTTGATAATTTTCTTAATGAAAATGAATCAACTGGTTTGAATGATTTTGTCGATAAAGGTTGATTTTTTTTTCTCACATTGTTTTTGTGTTTCTTTTTGAGAGATTTTTGCTAGTTTCTCTCACCCCGGTCAAATGGCGGGCAACGGTACTCCGTGACTTAAGTCGGTTCTTTCAGTTTCCCATAATAACTGATATCTGTGTATATATCTGTGCAATTCTTTAAAGCTCTCTTCCAATTCTCATTTGAAAATAGACACTAATCTTGAAAAATTGAAAAAGTATTTTCCCGCTCTGCCTTATAATGCGATTACAAAAATTTACTGTGCTAGATATGCAAGATTGAGATTATTAATGAATCATGGAATTCCTGAAGATATTCGCTGGTTGATTGAAGCAAAGGTCCGATTATCAGGTGAGTCCTCTAACTTCATTTCACACATGCCTGGAACAGGTAAAAGCACTTTTGCAAAGAAGCGTCGTGCAAAACGACTAGATGTCTGTCATCGATGTGCTAGATGGACTTGTAATACACAATGTCGTTCTTTAGGAATGGTATCTATAAACCGTGAAGATAAAATACAATTCATTAAGGATGGCCTGAGTAAGGAGTCTTTAGATAATCTTCTATTGACTCTTGAGACGCATCCTAGTGGAGATGTGCATCGTGCAATTCATGATTTATGGTCAGTATTTCATAAAGAACATGATCGACTTAGTCTTGGGAATCTGACTAAAAAAGACCTTGTTTGCCAGTTTTTAAGAAAACTGGATGGGAAGCCTATCCCCGACCCATAGAGGGCGTTTAAGCTGTTTTTGGACGAAAACCAAGGGAAGATGTGAGCCATAATCACAACTACCTGTACATACACATGCTTTTTTAAAAGTAAATAAATAAACATAGAGAGAGAGAGAGTGTGAGACTCCAGCTAGCCTACATATAGGTGTTATGATTGTCTTTCTAATTTCTTATCTATAAAACCTTTTCTTCCATCCTTTCATTTCTACTCAACCCATACATTCAATAAATACAGAAGTGTGTAGAAATGGCAAGTTCCTTAGGTCATCATATAAGAAATATTTGTGTTTTCGGTGGATCTAGTCCTGGAAAAGAAAAGGAGTTTTTAGAATCAGCAAATCATCTTGGTCAAGTGCTAGCTGAGAGAAAGATTCATTTAGTTTATGGGGGAGGCAGTCTTGGGTTAATAGGAGGTGTGTCAATAGCTGCATTTTTAGGAGGTAGTCAAGTTTTGGGGGTCGTCCCCGAAGCTATAGCACAAAGGGACATCATTGGAAAAACAATTGGAGAGGAACTTCAGGTCTCCACAATGTCGGCTCGAATGAATGCAATGTTTAACCATGCTGATGCCTTCATTGCTTTACCAGGTGGTCTAGGCACATTGGAAGAGATCTTTCATATTTCCTCTTGGGCTCAATTGCACATTCACTATAAACCCATAGGTTTCTTAAATGTTAATGGTTATTATGATAAGTTGCTGTCTTTTCTTGATCATGTTGTGGAATAGGAATTTCTAAGATCTTCTGCATGACAAATCATAATCTTTGCTGCTACTTCTGAACAATTGATTGACCAACTACAATCTTTCATTCCTGTGATTGATCCTTCCATGTGTCGCATAAATTGGTCATCTAAGGAAAGCCGTAAAAAGCTTAGATTGGATTTGAGCCTTCATTTGTGAATTTTTGTGTCTTTTGGTTTTATTATTGTGTTTTGTTATTTCTTATTTTTGTTTCAGTGTGTTTCAGGTTTGTCAGTGTTCATTATTTCAGGTGATATCTTCTATACTCTATTTTTCTACCTTAGAACATTGAGGACAATGTCTCGTTTTGGATGGGGGGAGAGGGTAGCAGTTGATAAAAAAAAAATATTTTTCATTTCATAAAGCATGTGCATAATTGTTGTTACTAGGATGGCAGAGTAAAAGAGCTCTTTTGTTAAAGTGACTCTTGAGACGCATCTTAGTAACCATTCTTAACAAGGTCTATTATAATACTTCTTGAAATATTCAGATTTACAAACTCTCGCATTGTTATCACTTAATTCTGCTCATATACTTATTTAACGTGTATTCTTAAACCTTAATTTACACACACACACTTTAACATATGATTGTGGGTTGCATATTGGATTATTACATTATTTATGTTCTTTTGTTAAAGGTAACAACTAAGGGAAAGGGATTGTATATAATAAAAAAAATGAAAAAAAATGATGATAATAAAAATGTAGATAAGTTTGGTTTCGTAGCCTCCCTAACCTAAACAATTAAGCCTGAAGGGGTGTTTTAACACCTAATACCCTAAAGTCAACTGACTTGGGAGTTATTGGCCCAACGCTTGTTGACACGACAAAAATGTTGATGTCTTCTCCCAAGTGCAGGAGTGTCGAAGTAATAAATAACCCGGCAAGACCGGGGTCGAACCACAGGGAGGTTAATTGTACAAATTATAAACAACAATTATAAAACAACAATAACAACAACAACAATAGTAATAGTAATAATAATAATAATAATAATAATAATAATAATAGTAGTAGTAGTAGTAGTAGTAGTAGTAGTAGTAGTAGTACTAATAATAATAATAATAATAATAATAATAATAATAATAATAATAATAATAATAAAGAAAGAGAAGAAGAAGAAGATGATGATGATGAGAACTTGGAGATCAAATATTAATGTAAGGATTAAGCAATAATAATAACAAATGTCAAGGTTAGAGGTTCCACTAATGGTATATCAAACAAGTATAGTATAAACTCTTATTATTGATTTGGAAACCACACACAAAGGAGGTTCCAATCAGATTATATATTGTTAACATGATTACATTAGTCATCATATTCAATTAATGCTAATACTTGTAAATCTCGTCAAGCATTCATGATTATAACTTATGTTAACAACAAATCAAGTTCCTTTCATAGCTCAGGTGTCGGTTATACCATACATTATGGGCTATGAAAGTGCCAAGCATTTGTTGTACCAAGTGTTATATAACATAAATCAAGATTAATCATTTAACAAGCAAAGTATTAAAGAGTGAACAAGATAACAAATATAAAACATGTTAGTATCAAACATTAAAGTCCATATTAAGTTTACATTATACTTATTCTTACACCATTAGTGTAACCTTTTCACCTTGACATAATTAACTTAGCTAGACATAATGAAAGAAAGAAAAATAGATAAACAAAATAAGAACATAAAAGTTAACTAAGTAAAGGAAAGGAAATGAAAGGCATAAACTTCATATTAATGAAAACAAAGCATAAAAATTACAAAAAATACAAAGAGAGAAAGGAAGAGCATGATCTTGATCTGAACACCAAGATGCCTAAATGCATGGCAAATGCCTCCTTTTATAGGCCAAAATTGGGAACTATTGATTTGATGACTAATTGATAAGTGGGTGGCCAACTTTTGACTTGGTGACAATCCTTATCTTCTCTTGTCTGCCCAAAACGTCATTGATAACGTCAAAACTGGAGCCAGGTGCAAACATGAAAGTTGTAGGCAATTGTCTCAGCTTTCTTGTGTAAAAAATTCAGCTCATTTGGACTTCTAGAACTCCAGATATGGCCAAAATACCGAACAGTGCTCGGGCTGGAAGACAGATTCGGGCTTCTTTGTTGTTGCTACAATTTGGACTTGATAATGGCCTTTTTAGATCTTGGGCTCCATATGAAAGTTGTAGGCCTATGTCTTACCTTTCCATCCATATAAATTGGACCTAAATCTGAGATCTGTAGCTCCAGATATGGCCCAATTACCGAACAGTGTTTCGGTTTGGATTGCACCGACATCTCTTTTCTAAGTTTGGCCATCTCTTTATCCTTGCAATTTAAGTTCTTCAAGTCATCAATCAATCCATTCATTTATGTGATAGACCTGCATTAAAAATAGACATTTACCACAAATTATAGGTATCTTATATTATTAGATACATTATTATAAAACATATTTTAGTTAAGGAGTTATTGATACTTCAAGTGCAAAATGATGATATAAAACCATGACAAAAATGCACTTTTAAGTACTAATCACACCCCCCAACCAGCTTATTACTAGTCCCTAGTAATCAAAGCGTTAAAACAATTTGCAAATTTCACAAAGCAAGGTATTCATCATTTAACTTCCATTAATCTATCCAGATAAACAAACTCTCATTAAATTTATATATCTGCTCAATACCACTTAACAAGATATTAATAAACCTTTCTTTTGTGCTCAATGTATCAACACATAATTATGGGGCTTTTCTTAGAAGAAAACAAAATTTTTGTTCTAATGTTTAAGGTTAACTTCCTTGGGTTGGGATTACTATTTTTGTCTTTTTTTTTTTTTTAACTCTATATACATATACTTTAAAAACATCATGCATCTTTAACCCATGTAACGAGCTTTCAGCTAATGACTCCCAGACCAATTGGTCTTAGGGCATTAGGTGTTAAGACACCCCTACGAGCTTAGTAACTCGGGTCGCAGATACTGATATGTAGATAGTGCAATGTTTGATTTCTTTAAGCTTTTCTCCTCAACCCATGTAACAAGCGTTGGGCCAATAGCTCCCAAGTCAGTTGACTTTAGGGTATTAGGTGTTAAAACACCCCTTCGGGCTTAATTGCTTAGGTTAGGGAGGCTACGAAATCAAACTTATCTACATTTTTATTATCATCATTTTTTATTTTTATTTTTATTTTTTTTTTCTTTTTTTTTTCATGTTTTTTTTAATTATATACAATCCCTTTCCCTTAGTTGTTACCTTTAACAAAAGAACATAAATAATGTAATAATCCAATATGCAACCCACAATCATATGTTAAAGTGTGTGTGTGTAAATTAAGGTTTAAGAATACATGTTAAATAAGTATGTGAGCAAAATTAAGTGGTAACAATACAAGAGTTTGTAAATCTGAATATTTCAGGAAGTATTATAATAGACCTTGTTAAGAATGGTTACTAAGATGCGTCTCAAGAGTCACTTTAACAAAAGAACTCCTTTACTCTGCCATCGTAGTAACAACAATTATGCACATGCTTTATGAAATGAAAAACAATTTTTTTTTTTATCAACTACTACCCTCTCCCCCCAACCAAAACGAGACATTGTCCTCAATGTTCTAAGGTAGAAAGATAGAGTATAGAAGATATCACCTGAAATAACGAACACTAACAAAACCTGAAACACACTGAAACAAAAATAAGAAATAACAAAACACAATAATAAAACCAAAATACATAAAAATTCACAAATGAAGGCTCAAATCCAATCTAAGCTTTTTACGGCTTCCCGTAGATGACCAATTTATGCGACTCATGGAAGGATCAATCACAGGAGTGAAAGATTGTAGTTGGTCAATCAATTGTTCAGCAGTAGGAGCAGAGATTATGATTTGGCGTGCAGAAGATGTTAGAAATTCTTGTTCCACAGCATGATCAAGAAAAGACAACAACTTATCATAATAACCATTAACATTTAACAAACCAATGGGTTTATGGTGAATGTGCAATTGAGCCCAAGAGGAAATATGAAAGATCTCTTCCAATGTGCCTAGACCACCTGGTAAAGCAATGAAAGCATCAGCATGGTTAAACATTGCATTCATTCGAGCTGACATTGTAGAGACCTGAAGTTCCTCTCCAATTGTTTTTCCAATGATGTCCCCTTGTGCCAAAGCTTCAGGGACGACCCCCAAAACTTGACTACCTCCTAAAAATGCAGCTATAGACACACCTCCCATTAACCCAAGACTGCCTCCCCCATATACTAAATGAATATTTCTCTCAGCTAGCACCTGACCAAGATGATTTGCTGATTCTAAAAACTCCTTTTCTTTCCCAGGACTAGATCCACCAAAAACACAAATATTTCTTATTTGATGACTTGAGGAACTTGCCATTTCTACACACTTCTGTATTTGTTGAATGTATGGGTTGAGTAGAAATGAAAGGAAGAGAGGGTTTTATAGATGAGAAATTAGAAAGACAATCATAACACCTATATGTAGGCCAGCTGGAGTCTCACACACACTCTCTCTCTTTTTATTTATTTATTTATTTACTTTTTGAAAAAGCATGTGTATGTACAGGTAGTTGTGATTGTGGCTCACATCTTCCCTTGGTTTTACGTCCAAGAACGGCTTAAACGCCCTCTATGGGTCGGGGATATGCTTCCCATCCAGTTTTCTTAAAAACTGGCAAACAGGGTCTTTTTTAGTCAGATTCCCAAGACTAAGTCGATCATGTTCTTTATGAAATAGTGGCCATAAATCATGAATTGCACGATGCACATCTCCACTAGGATGCGTCTCAAGAGTCAATAGAAGATTATCTAAAGACTCCTTACTCAGGCCATCCTTAATGAATTGTATTTTATCTTCACGGTTTATAGATACCATTCCTAAAGAACGACATTGTGTATTACAAGTCCATCTAGCACATCGATGACAGACATCCAGTCGTTTTGCACGACGCTTCTTTGCAAAAGTGCTTTTACCTGTTCCAGGCATGTGTGAAATGAAGAAGTTAAAGGACTCACCTGATAATCGGACCTTTGCTTCAATCAACCAACGAATATCTTCAGGAATTCCATGATTCATTAATAATCTCAATCTTGCACATCTAGCACGGTAAATTTTTGTAATCGTATTCTGAGGCAGAGCGGGAAAATACTTTTTCAATTTTTCAAGATTAATGTCCATTTTCAAATGAGAATTGGAAGAGAGATTCAAAGAATTGCACAGATATATACACAGATATCAGTAATTATGGGAAACTGAAAGAACCGACTTAAGTCACGGAGTACCGTTATCCGCCATTTGACCGGGGCGAGAGAAACTAGCAAAAATCACTCAAAAAGAAACACAAAAACAATGTGAGAAAAAAAATCAACCTTTATCTACAAGATCATTCCAACTAGTTGATTCATTTTTACTAGGAAAATTATCAAAATAAGTTTTCAAACGATGTCCATTTTCCTTAAAATCATTGTCATTCATTGAATTCTCAATATCACAGGCCCCATAAGGATTGCTCCATCTTGGTCTTAGCTCTCTAGGGAATGCATAAAGTTGAGAATCATAAAACAAAACTTTTTGACCAGTATCAATCTTTTGACAATTTTCACAAGTTTTGCAGAATGCATGCGTGTCCTTGAACATGGTAGGCCAATAAAATCCATTTTGAAAGATTTTTGCAATTGTCTTTTTTGACGAGAAACAACTTCCACATGCTTCAGAATGACAAAATTTAATGACACTACTTACCTCATTGTCGGGAATGAATCTTTGAAATATTTGATCAGGACAATATTTGAATAAGTTAGGGTCATTACAGTAAAAGCTCTTCACTTCGTTCAAAAACTTTTCTTTGTCTTGAGTACTCCAATCAACTGGCAAATCTCCTAAAGAAAGAAAATTGATATTTTTATTATACCAAGGCATTGGACTAAGAGAAAGTAAGGATTCGTTAGGAAAGTAATCATCCATTGGTGTGATGTCAGATGTCGAATCTGTTGTCACTGTTGACAAAAGATTTGCATCAACATTTTCGGTGCTTGTTTCATCCGTGATTTCTTCCTCAGAATAAATCATTTGCAAATCTTCAGTTTCATCCAATTCATTTTTACTTAAAGTAGATTCAAGTTGATCATAAACTAATTCATCAATATTATCTACTTCTTGTAAATCATTATCATCTCCAGGTTGCTTGCAAATGTTGAAAATATTCATCTTCAATGTCATATTTCCAAATGATAGCTTCATCAGTCCATTCCTACAATTAATCAATGCATTAGAAGTTGCAAGAAATGGACGTCCTAAAATAACAGGAAATGAATTACATGCTTCAACAGGTTCTGTGTCCAAGACAATAAAATCCACAGGATAAATGAATTTATCGACTTGTACTAACACATCTTCAATTATTCCTCTAGGCACTTTTACAGATCTATCGGCAAGTAAAAGAGATATAGAAGTTGGTTTTAACTCACCTAGATTGAGACTTTGAAAAACTGAATATGGAAGTAGATTCACACTAGCACCAAGATCAAGTAAGGCTCTTTCAATTTTATGCTCTCCAATAAAGCAGGAAATTGTAGGACAACCAGGGTCTTTATATTTCAAAGCATTATTGTTTTGAAGAATAGCACTTACTTGTTCGGCTAGAAAGGCTTTCTTTTTCACATTCAGTTTCCTCTTCACAGTGCATAGATCTTTTAAAAATTTAGCATAGGAAGGAACCTGTTTAATAGCATCCAGCAAAGGTATATTGATCCTTACCTGTTTGAAAATTTCATAAATTTCAGAATTGTGATTGACTTTCCTTTGTTTGGCCATGGCTTGAGGAAATGGAAGTGTTGGCGGTGAGTCAGTCGTTTCTTTGCAATTTTCAGATTCATCCCCTTCCTTACCCTCAGAGATTGACTCATCATCTTTCTCATAAGGTTCAAGAGAGGGTTTTTCAATAACCTTACCACTGCGCAGCGTAGTGACTGATTTGACTTGATCCATGTGTTGGCTTCCGGAACTACTTGCATTTGCATTGTATTGCCCTTTGGGATTTTGTTGTGTTTGAGATGGAAACTTACCTTTCTCTTGGAAACTAAGAGCAGATGTTAATTTAGCAAGAGTATCTTTAAAATCTGTCATGTTTTGAGCAAGTTGAGTATTGATTGTCTCTTGCTTTTCAATGAATGCATGCAATGTTTCCTCAAGATTTCTTCTAGGAGGTGGAGCATAAGGAGGTGCATATCCATGAGAATTTTGGAAATTGTGGTGTGCTTGAAACGGTGGTTGTGAAGTTTGTGCATTGTTGTTCTCACTCTTCCAATTGAAATTTGGGTGATTTCTCCAACCAGGGTTGTATGTTTGGGAGTATGGGTTGTAGTTGGCCCTTTGGAAACTGTTTAAAGCATGGGCTTGTTCATGGAGACATTCCTTAAAAGAAGGCAAGGTTGGACAATCGTTGGTTAAGTGTTCATTTGTTTCACAAATTTGACACACAATGTTTTCAACAGATTTTAATTGACCACTCTTTTTCAATTCTAGTGCCTCGACTTTTCTAGCTAAAGATGCAAATTTGGCTTGGAGGTCATGATCTTCTCTAAGGTTGTACATACCTCCACTAGATGTATGAGGTTGCGTTTTACTCGGTGCCTCATAAGTACCCGCGGTGTCCCAATTTTGAGCATTTTCAGCTAACAAGTCTAAGTACTCCATTGCTTCATCAGGGTCTTTATCTTCAAAAGTTCCATTGCACATCAATTCAACCATTTGCCTATCTTTAGGTGTTAACCCTTCATAGAAATGTGAAACCAATCTCCATGTTTCAAAACCATGATGAGGGCAAGTACTAAGCAAGTCTCGATACCTATCCCAACATTTGTAAAATGTTTCTCCTGGTTTTTGAGTGAAAGTGGTGATTTGTCTCTTGAAAGAGTTTGTTCTATGAGATGGGAAAAACTTCTTTAAAAATTGTTGTTGCATTTCATCCCAAGCACGAATGGATCCTGGTCTTAAATTTTGTAGCCATGTTTTAGCTTTATCTTTTAATGAAAAAGGGAAAAGCTTTAATCTGATGGTGTTCATGCTACAATTTAAATTATTATATGTGTTGCAGACCTCTTCAAATTCCCTTAAATGCAAGTATGGATTTTCCAATTCCAAACCATGAAAAGAAGGTAAAAGTTGAATAATACCTGGTTTAAAATTAAAATGAGATGCATCAGGAGGAAAAACTATGCATGATGGTGCACTTGTTCTTGTGGGATTCATATGATCTCTAAGTGTTCTAGCACGGTTATTCTCATTATTTTCATTATGAAGTGATTGATTATCTTCTTCGGCCATATTTTCTGAAAATGATGAGGATACCCTACAAAGTCTACCACTTGATGTACGTGACCACACTCTCATGCACGTGTAGGAATAAAATAAAAAGAAGAAGAAGAAAGCAAAAGAAGGAGGAAGAAAACAAAATAAAAAGAAACAAAAGAAAAGAAACAAAGTTATATACAAGAAAAGTGAAAAGAGAAAATAAAATAAATACTATAATTTATACAAGAACTTACCTCCCCGGCAACGGCGCCAAAAACTTGACACGACAAAAATGTTGATGTCTTCTCCCAAGTGCAGGAGTGTCGAAGTAATAAATAACCCGGCAAGACCGGGGTCGAACCACAGGGAGGTTAATTGTACAAATTATAAACAACAATTATAAAACAACAATAACAACAACAACAATAGTAATAGTAATAATAATAATAATAATAATAATAATAATAATAGTAGTAGTAGTAGTAGTAGTAGTAGTAGTAGTAGTAGTACTAATAATAATAATAATAATAATAATAATAATAATAATAATAATAATAATAATAAAGAAAGAGAAGAAGAAGAAGATGATGATGATGAGAACTTGGAGATCAAATATTAATGTAAGGATTAAGCAATAATAATAACAAATGTCAAGGTTAGAGGTTCCACTAATGGTATATCAAACAAGTATAGTATAAACTCTTATTATTGATTTGGAAACCACACACAAAGGAGGTTCCAATCAGATTATATATTGTTAACATGATTACATTAGTCATCATATTCAATTAATGCTAATACTTGTAAATCTCGTCAAGCATTCATGATTATAACTTATGTTAACAACAAATCAAGTTCCTTTCATAGCTCAGGTGTCGGTTATACCATACATTATGGGCTATGAAAGTGCCAAGCATTTGTTGTACCAAGTGTTATATAACATAAATCAAGATTAATCATTTAACAAGCAAAGTATTAAAGAGTGAACAAGATAACAAATATAAAACATGTTAGTATCAAACATTAAAGTCCATATTAAGTTTACATTATACTTATTCTTACACCATTAGTGTAACCTTTTCACCTTGACATAATTAACTTAGCTAGACATAATGAAAGAAAGAAAAATAGATAAACAAAATAAGAACATAAAAGTTAACTAAGTAAAGGAAAGGAAATGAAAGGCATAAACTTCATATTAATGAAAACAAAGCATAAAAATTACAAAAAATACAAAGAGAGAAAGGAAGAGCATGATCTTGATCTGAACACCAAGATGCCTAAATGCATGGCAAATGCCTCCTTTTATAGGCCAAAATTGGGAACTATTGATTTGATGACTAATTGATAAGTGGGTGGCCAACTTTTGACTTGGTGACAATCCTTATCTTCTCTTGTCTGCCCAAAACGTCATTGATAACGTCAAAACTGGAGCCAGGTGCAAACATGAAAGTTGTAGGCAATTGTCTCAGCTTTCTTGTGTAAAAAATTCAGCTCATTTGGACTTCTAGAACTCCAGATATGGCCAAAATACCGAACAGTGCTCGGGCTGGAAGACAGATTCGGGCTTCTTTGTTGTTGCTACAATTTGGACTTGATAATGGCCTTTTTAGATCTTGGGCTCCATATGAAAGTTGTAGGCCTATGTCTTACCTTTCCATCCATATAAATTGGACCTAAATCTGAGATCTGTAGCTCCAGATATGGCCCAATTACCGAACAGTGTTTCGGTTTGGATTGCACCGACATCTCTTTTCTAAGTTTGGCCATCTCTTTATCCTTGCAATTTAAGTTCTTCAAGTCATCAATCAATCCATTCATTTATGTGATAGACCTGCATTAAAAATAGACATTTACCACAAATTATAGGTATCTTATATTATTAGATACATTATTATAAAACATATTTTAGTTAAGGAGTTATTGATACTTCAAGTGCAAAATGATGATATAAAACCATGACAAAAATGCACTTTTAAGTACTAATCACTTGTTACATGGGATGAGGAGAAAAGCTTAAGAGAATCAAACATTGCACAATCTACATATCAATATCTGCGACCCGAGTTACTAAGCTCGTAGGGGTGTCTTAACACCTAATGCCCTAAGACCAACTAGTTTGGGAGTCATTAGCAGAAAGCTCGTTACATGGGTTAAAGATGCATGATGTTTTTAAATTATATGTATATATTTTTTTTTTAAAAGAAAAAAGAAGACAAAAATAATAGTCTCAACCCAAAGAAGTTAACCTTAAACATTAGAAAAAAAAATTTGTTTCTTTCCAAGAAAAGCCCCATAATTATGTGTTGATACATTGAGCACAAAAGAAAGGTTTATTAATATCTTGTTAAGAGGTATTGAGCAGATATATAAATTTAATAAGAGTTTGTTTATCTGGATAGATTAATGGAAGTTAAATGATGAATACCTTACTTTATGGAATTTGCAAATTGTTTTTCTATTTTAACGCTTTGATTACTAGGGACTAGTAATCAGCTAGTTGGGGGGTGTGATTAGTACTTGAAAATGCATTTTTATCATGGTTTTATATCATCATTTTGTACTTGAAGTATCAATAACTCCTTAACTAAAGCATGTTTTATAATAATATATCTAATAATATAAGATACCTTTAATTTGTGGTAAATGTTCATTTTAAATACAGGCCTATCACATAAATGACAGGATTGATTGATGACTTTAATAACTTAAATTGCAAGGATAAAGAGATGGCCAAACTTAGAAAAGAGATGTCGGTGCAGTCCAAACCAGAATATTGTTTGGTAATTGGGTCATATCTGGAGATATATATCTCAGATTTAGGTCCAATTTATATGGATGGAAAGATAAGACATAGGCTTACAACTTTCATATAGAGCCCAAGATCTAAAAAGGCCATTTTCAAGTCCAAATTGTATCAATAACAAAGAAGCCCGAATCTATCTTCCAGCCCGAGCACTGTTCGGTATTTTGGCCATATCTGGAGTTCTAGAAGTCCAAATGAGCTAAATTGTTTACACAAGAAAGCTGAGACAATTGCCTACAACTTTCATGTTTTCGAGTGGCTCTAATTTTGACGTTATCAATGACATTTTGGGCAGACAAGAGAGGATAAGGATTGTCACCAAGTCAAGAGTTGGCCACCCACTTATTATTTAGTCATCAAATCAATAGTTACCAATTTTGGCCTATAAAAGGAGGCATTTGCCATGCATTTAGGCATTTTGGTGTTCAGATCAAGATCATGCTCTTCCTTTCTCTCTTTGTATTTTTTGTAATGTTTATGCTTTGCTTTCATTAATATCAAGTTTATGCCTTTCATTTCCTTTCCTTTACTTAGTTAACTTTTATGTTCTTATTTTGTTTATCTATTTTTCTTTCTTTCATTATGTCTAGTTAAGTTAATTATGTCAAGGTGAAAAGGTTACACTAATGGTGTAAGAATAAGTATAATGTAAACTTAATATGGACTTTAATGTTTGATACTAACATGTTTTATATTTGTTATCTTGTTCACTCTTTAATACTTTGCTTGTTAAATAATTAATCTTGATTTATATTATATAACACTTGGTACAACAAATGCTTGACACTTTCATAGTTCATACTGGATGGTATAACAGACACCTGAGCTATGAAAGGAACTTGATTTGTTGTTAACATAAGTTATAATCATGAATGCTTGACGAGATTACAAGTATTAGCATTAATCGAATAAGATGACTAATGTAATTATGTTAACAATCTATAATATGATTGGAACCTCCTTTATGTGTGGTTTCCAATTGAATAATAAGAGTTATATTATACTTGTTTGACATACCTTTAGTGGAATCTCTAACCTTGACATTTGTTATTATTATTGTTTAATCGTTACATTAATATTTCATCTCAAAGTTCTCATCTTCTTCTTCTTCTTCTTCTCCTTCTTTTTCTTTATTATTATTATTATTATTATTATTATTATTATTATTATTATTATTATTATTATTATTATTGTTATTGTTATTGTTATTATTATTATTAGTACTACTAATGCTATTATTATTATTATTATTATTATTATTATTATTATTATTATTGTTGTTGTTGTTGTTGTTATTGTTATTTATAATTTGTACAATTAACCTCCCTATGGTTCAACCTCGGTCTTGCCGGGTTATTTATTACTTCAACACTCCTGCACTTGGGAGAAAACATCAATCTTTTCGTCGTGTCAATGAACAGGGTAGAAAATATATAGTAGTGGGGTTTGTGTTAAAGGATTGACTTCGAGTGAGTTTGAAATTAACTATTATGAGAAATTAAAAGAGGTAATTGAACTGCAATATCATAGCAAGCACAATAGTCTTTTTATTCAAATGTTATTAATATAACACCACTAATAGAGAAATTAGAGTAGAACTCTATCATGGTTTGGTCAAAATTAACTCAAAAGCTAGACTCTGCAATATTAACGATGTCTTTGTTTTAACCAAGCAATGTAAGCAAGTTTATTACACATACACCCTTTCATATAGAAAGGATCATTTAAGGTTGATTGGTTATCTATATTGAAAACCAAATCTAGGGGTCGTGTCAAGGTTGTTCAAGATGACAATGATGAATCAAATGTTACAGATTATGTTTTTCAAATAAGTTAGTTGATTAAACTATATCGAGTTGCTTTATCAATTAACATGGAAAAAAATTTAAATTTTCACATCTTCGATAATGCTTTTATTAATGTTCATGCTAATGTGTTATACATTGTTCTGAAGTCCAGCGGACAAGCACAAGTCCATGAAGATGATGATAGTAATATAGAAGATTGCATTGGAGCTCACGACAAGTCAATTAAAATAAAAAAGACAATTTGACTAACTATGAAAACATGAAAGTACTGTAATGCCACAAACGATAATGTAGTATATAGTTATTAATGAAATTCTCAACAAAGAAGTATTTATTTTATAATTGTTATGTGAATTGATGGTATTGTGTTGTGCATGTAACTTTTAATTTAAGTATTTATAGGATGGATAAATAGGGATTATAAATACATTCTATCATTGAATGTGAAAAACATCAATGGAAATACCTATGGTTTGTGTCTGTCAATGTATTCTAGAGACGAGAGGAACTACTCTTCTCTTTCAAGCACTGTTCGTTGTGCAATATATCAATGAAAACACCAACGGACTCAAACCATTAGTGTAATTCAGAGGCAAGGAGAATTGTTCCCTACCCCAGACACTCTTTAATGTGTAGTACATCGTTAGAAACACAAATGATCTCAAACCATCTATTTCAAAAGCGAAGGGAACTTTTTCTCTCCCCCAAGCACTACATATTATGCAATACATGAATGAAAACACCAACAAACTTAATCATTAGGTGTATTCCAGAGGTAAAGGGAATTGTTCCCATTCTCATGTCGATGATGGCAATCACTAAGAGCCAAGTTGCCAAGGAAATTACTGATGGAATGTGAATTTCAATGCCTCATTAATTAATGCACCTCTAACTATGTATTATTCATATTTTTTATTGATGGAATCACAAATGGATCGCTAAAATCTGAAGGGTTTTTAAAAAATATTTAGTGCAAAATAAAGATTTCAAGGTGAATTTACCAAGGGAATCACCAATGGATTAATTTAAAATAATATTATTTAATATTTTATCAATAATTCCCTTAGTAGATACGCAATATAAAACCCAACAAGGTCACTAGAAGTTCATTTTTTTCTCTCATTTTCTCTCTTCACTTGCACTCAAATCCTCTCTTAATAGTAATAGAACTTAAGGTATTTACCATCAACACGATTAAAAGGTATGTGTGGTGAATCTTTTGATTTATTTTCTTCTTATTTTTCTTCTTTTCATTAGTTTATTAACAATGTATTTTTATTTTTTTTATCACATGTAGATAAACTCTAAAATTAAACACGCCATTAAGGTAAGCATTTTTCATTCCTAAAGCTTAAATTTGTTTTTGTATTTTCTTTTCAATTTTATTGTCTACATTGCAATAATGTTTTATTATGTTTGTTAAAGTTTAATTGTTATTGTTAAATTTATGGTATAAATGTTAATTGAATTTATGGGATTAAATTTTATTTAATTTTCTATTTTACTATCTACATTGCAATAATGTTTTATCGTTTTGTTGAATTTTAATTGTTAGTATCAAATTTGTAGTATAAAGGTTAATTGAATGTATAGGATTAAATTTAATTAAAAAAATGTTCTTGTCAATTTAGGATTAAAAACATTATCATGTTGGTTAACATAAATTAAAATCAACTGGTTTGTGGCATATATTTTGTATATTTATAGAATTAAAAATTCAGGGTAGTCTCTAGTATAGAGAAGGTGTTGCTGAATTTTTTTTTTTTTAAAAAAAATCAAACTTGATTGTGCAAATATTCATCAAATTTATGTAGATGCACAGGAAAAAAATGAGTACATGATCGCGACTAGTTGTTCTAGCAGCAATGATGACAACAATGTGTCATTGGATATTGATTAAGAAGAGGCACTAGCGTCGACTCATGACGCTATCTCTTCCATGTTGTTGCACAACATAAAGGCGGTGTCTTTTAACAACAAGATCCATTCACTCGCAAGTACAAGGTGCATTGGAAGGACAACTTTTCAATGTAAGTTTGTTTTGCTTTGAGTTTGTTTATGTTTAACAATTTATGAATAACTAATATTTCATTAATTCTATCCTTTTTTAGGTTCATAAACATTGAAACCATCTGGGTAATAACATCAATATTTAAATCATCGATGGAGATTTCATTGTTTCAATGGAGTTAGGTTTTCAAATATCCTGATTGAAAACCTCATGTCGATGCGTGCCCAGGTAATAACATCGATATTTAAATCATCAATAAAGATTTCATTGTTTCAATGGAGTTAGGTTTTCAAACATTCTAATTGAAAATCTCATGTCGATGCATGGTTTTTAAGAGTTAATGTTACTATAAACTTAAATTTTAACAATTTTTTATGTAAATTCATTTAGTTTATTTATAATATTGATTTATTTTTCAGAAATTATTAATGCAAGGGTAAATTTGAATGGGATAGAGAAAATAACAATGTTACGAGGAAGGTTTGGGAGAATTACACTACAACTAGATAACAACAAAAATAATTTGATAATTATTTTTATATTTTAATTATTAAAGTTTTATTTGTCATTAACTCATAGAATATGTTTGTATTATATAGGTTGTGTGAATTTTTTAAAAGGCTAAAAAATATGTTAGGAAAAATGCTCTGCCAGGTTAGAGTGACATGGTGGTTTGGAAGGATTTTAGACCGTCATACATCATGGAGAATACATGGATGGAATATATTTAGTACGTGATGTCCAGGCATTTCATACGATACTCATAGTCCGATGCGGGGAACTAGAGCTGGAAAATTCACGGCTCAATTACCGTGCATACTGGTAGCTTTATTTCGTTTGTTTTGCATGTAAAATTAATTTTAATTACATCTATCTTTAATTAATTTATTCTTATTTATAAATATATTTAACTTGCAATATTTTTTTACTTATAGGATATGGCTTTTGGACGGAGCCAAGCTCAATAGGGCTTTTTATGGAGACACACCTGCAGAGTAAAAACTACCAAAAAAGTGTATAACAATTCATTTTCTTTTATAATTTATTATTTTCTTGAATTTTATTTTTTACTTTTAGGTTTTATTTTCAAAAGACATATAACAACCAGTTGAGGAAGAGATATGAGGAAGATCCTTCGACCCAACCATATTTTGATCCGGATTTGTAAATGGAGACAAGATCATATGATGGACCCGATACAAATCTAGTATACGAACTCTGCAACACTATGGCAAAGAACTTGCAGATGGCCTGTAGTATCTTTATCGTTGAAAGCTCTCAATCAGTATCGAGCATCTAATCTTAAGTTTTAGTGTCCTTGCAACAACATACGGATCATCTCATGAAAAATATGAGCAACTCTCAATGAATTATGAACAACTATGTCAAATAGTTATGGACATGAGATTATAGATGAGTAGTGCATGTGTGCCTTTTTTTTGGCCATATGGTCCCGGGAATGACTAGCCTTCTCCTCCTCATTATCCAGAGCTGTCATTATTCTAGTTTAATTTTTATTTGAACATATAAATTTGTAATGAATATTTGGATTTTATATTATTCAAATTTAATTTTTACATATTTTCATTTTATACAATTTTATTTTTGTAATTATTTTCTTATTTTTGTTCAAAAGATTTTAAAAACATTTATTTTTTAATTATTACAGATGAATATACCGACAGACACAATTTATTGGTATATTCTAGAGAGTTTGAAACAATTTACTTCATATGCCACAACAACACTGTTACATCACCAACAGAATTCCATCGATATTTTACAGAGAGTTGAAATAAAATTACAATAAATATCAATACAAATCACCGATAGAATAATCTCATCGGTATATTAAAGTAGGTAATTTTTTTTGCATGTATTTTTTGCCTGTAAAATTATTAGTGTTTTTTTTATTGATAAAAATGACATTACCGACAAACATTTTCTATCAGTAAATTTATTAGTAAAATTTTTGATGATAGAATTTTAATGTAAATTAATTGTGATTGATAAAAAAAAATATAGAAAAAGTTAAAAAAAAAATTATCTATAAGTGTAAGTCTATCGATAAAGCTATTAAATCTTAGTAGTGACTAATAGTGATTGAATTATATCAAACCTTATTAATTAATTGTGATTGATAGAAAATATAGAAAATCAAATCTGATTAATTAATTGTGATCAATAGAAAATATAGAAAAAGTTAAATAAAAATAGCTTGAAAAAACACTAGACAGCCTAGATAATCTCTAACATGAAACAAAAATAATAATTTTTTTATTAAAATTTTGATTCAAATCTATTAAAAAAATATTTAAAATTCTGTTTATATTTAATCATATATCTAAATATTAAATTAAAGAAAAAAATCCTAACTTTAGTATTCCTCGAATAAGAAAAAAATAAAATTATTAACTTGATAATAAAACCTAAAACATATTTATTTAAAAAAAAAACAACGTATCTCGAGTAATGAAAAAACATTGTTGAATTTGGAGTAAGTGGGGATAGGATTTGGTGAGAGGGCTGGAAGTTTATAGAAGTTTCTAGGTTCAGTTATTTGCATCATTAGAGTTGTTAATTACGAAAGGAGTGTCCCTTGCAAGTCCTTAATTATATCACGAGTCTCCATCACCATCACAATTCACAAACGCGTATTGATTCTTAAATGGGATCCATATTTGGAACCCATCTCCTAAATAATGCATTGTTGTCTCTTGCCTAGTCTTTTATCGTATATATCCCTCTGGAACATCACTTACGTTGTTGGCCACATGTTGAGATTATGTTCTGTGGAGTTGTTTTTAAAATATTTTTTTATGTTTTTAAATTTATTTTTAAAATAATATATTTCTTTTATTGTTTATATCTCTATTTTTATTTTTTTTTAAGAAGAATCTTAATAAAATAATTTTAAATAAAATAACTCAAATTTTTAACAAACATGCTGCCAGCCAAAGAGTTTCTAAACAAGAGGATTGTGAGTAATATATATAGACTCTCAAATACGATTGGAAATTCTTGAATAATTAATTAATATTATCTCATTAAACTCGAGACGCTACGTTTCCTACATCACATGCTTGATTACACACAACTTCATTAATTGCTCCTGAAGCAAGGTGATTCACTCCCCCTTCTTGTTATTCCTTGTCGTCCAACTTGTTCGCTATGCAAGTCAAAGGACCCATACTTGAGCAAATTAAGTGTAATTCCCATAAAATGCTTTAAGATCACATTGGACATGGAGGGGTTAGAAAGCGTACCTAAACCTAATTGTGGGGTTTCGCATATCTAAAGTATAAATGAAAATATTTTGTAAATAATTAGGCAACTCTCTGTCGGCATGCTGGCCTAGCTAGACCCCCCCAAAAATAGGAAAAAATAAAAAATAATAACACAAGTGAAAGGGCTTGAAAGGCACTCCTACTCTTCGTGACAAACACTAGCACTAACACCACCACCACCACCAAACTGCCATTATCGAAAAAGCAGCCTTAAAAGCTGGCCTTGCAATCCTTCTCTTCACAAAAATTTGTTTCTCATAAACATCTAAACACCATATCTACAAGGATTCTTAGCATCAAAACTACCGATAATATTTAAGATGTGGCACACGCTGGCCAGATTGAGGAGGAACGTGCAAAATATTAGGAAAAGCCCACGAGTAGCCGATGAGAGCATGTTTGGAGGCATGAATGGAGCTGAGTTTCCGATCCTTGTGCGTGATATGAACAGAGCACAAAGGTGGAATAGTCTTTCTGCTCTATTCAGAATTGTTCTTGCACCATTTTCCATTATTTCTTGCTCCTCACAACCTCATGTCAATGGTGCTGATGGTCTTTGGGTGACTGGTGAGTTTGCTCAACTATCAGAGATGAATCATCTCATGGTAAATGACAGCATGCGCTATGCAATCTTGATGTAGACATGTAAGTTAACATTATTTAATTAGTTGGCTTAGAGGGATTGTATATATGGAATGCAAATTTCTTCCACATACAGCTCTTGGCTTGGATTTTTAACAAAGTTTTTTTTATAGAGAATATGATCCATGTAATTTTATTTTTATTTTGTCTTTTAATATGCTAATAGATATTGCTTGTTAGAGGAGAAGTACAGCTATATATCCTTGTATGATTAGAGTTTTCGATCCAATGAATAATGTTATCAGTTGGTCTTGCCATGGCTTCCAGATCAAGTTTTGAGAAGCAATGAGAATCACAAATCCATTGATTAACAACTCATTATATGGAGTTTTTGTTTATTTGAATAAAACCAGTCATTTTGCAAACGGGCCATTCAAGTACTTTAATTTGTCTAAATTAACCATAACAATTTTAAAGTGGATTTTTTTTATGAAAAGAATAAATGAAACTGGTAGCTAGTGGAGTTTTGGTACAGTATCTTATAATAAACAAACAACTTAGGAGTACTGATCCTCTTTTGACAGTCCTTGATTGTGTTTGTTACGTTCATATTGTCTAAGCTGGAATTGTGCTTGCCATCTGGGAAGTAGAAACATAATAGAGAGGAGTCTAGCCATATATATATATATATAAAACTTCTGGGCGTTTAGGTCATGTCATTAGCAAAGGGAAAAGTATGATTCTTGGCTCTAACCTTAATTTCTTATCAGAGATATGGGAATAGGTTCCACGGAATACAACTTCCAAGCCACTACTTTATCCGAACCAGTAGTTATGGCCTTTACAACTTCATGGATTCCATGACACCAAGGTTGATAACTACTAAAGATACATAGCAGAAATTGGAGTGATTTTATGGCAGACAATATTATCCTGTCCCTTTCTTTAATGAAACATTGTTTCCACGTCTAAAAGGGAAAAATACATTGTACTCACTGCACAATATTGGTCCTCTCTTTAATTAGAACATTTTTAACAGCTTTCCTGCCCATTTATCTCTTCTTCGGATAATATTAATATTGGTTGTCGTCTTCAAAACATGGAAATGTAATGCTTTTGGAGCAATCATGAGAGGAGCCTAGTGGGATTGTTGGAGGTACGACTTTGCTAAGTTTGTGTCCATAACTTAGTGCGACTTACGAACAAAATAAACAAGTCAACCTCTCCAACTTGTTGATAATTTTCATAATGGAAACACAGATGGTCATGGGCACTAGTGGTGGAGAGAGTGGGTGCGTAGAGAAACCATTAAAAGTGGTGGATGAAAATGAAATATTAAACTTCTAAAACCAATTTGAAACCCTAGTAAATTAATTGTACGGGTGGAGTGCAAATGATTGGTTTGCGTTATCTACACTAGTGTTTGATTGTCTAGGTAAAACTTTTATTATAAAAAAATTATTTAAATTTAATAATTTTAATTATTATATAAAATTTTAAAATATAATTTATATTATATTTTAATATAAAAAAAAATTTTAAATTTTAAATTTAAACAAACTGATATTATTTTATATTTAATTTTTTATCAAATAAATAAAAATTATGATATTTAAACTCGTAATTGATTAATCATAAAATTATAATAAATATTAAAAAAATTATTTCAATCCAATAACTTAAACTAAATATAATTATATTATTTATAAACATTTTACATTTATCTTATTATCATCACTCTTAACGTTTAATCGTAGTTTTTCTTGTGTAAAAATTCTTATACTCGTAACAGGGAGTTATAATTTGTACGGAGGTTGCATTTTGACTTCAAAAAAAAAAAATAGAAGAAGAAGAAGAGGCCTGACCACCCTACAGCCACGTAGTGAAACAAACAACAAATCCTAATTACGATATGGTTGTAGCAAAAACTATATAACAAATGGCTGTTTTTTGTTTTTTCATTGCTCAGAAGATACAAAAAGAACACCACGGGAACAGGGGAGCAACCCGTGCGAGAGAAAACTATGTAGCTCAAGGGATAAGAGCCTCAAAAGCAAATGAAAGTAGCCAAGCAAAAGGGACTCCAGCGAACAGACTGCCAGAGAACTGAAAAAAATACTGCGAGGTTCACATCCGTGCTGTCAAGTTAGAAGAACGTCTTCCTCCCTGCTTAGCCAGCAGGTCCGCCATGCTATTAGTGGTGGTGGGAGAGCCAACCGGTAGGTTGTAAAGCGCTCAGGATAAATAAAATAATTTGTTTTATTTCATAAATAACAAACTTATATAAATTATAAATTCTTTAACTTACCTTTTTCTTCTTCTTCAGTGTTTCTCTATTTTATTTTCTATACTCAATAATATAAACTTAACTTACTATTTATACATAGAATAAAAATATAAAAAATCAAAATCTCATGTATGGAAAATAATGACAATATAAAAGTAAAAACATAAAAAATCAAAATCTCATACATAGAAAATAATAACAATATGAAAGCAGCTAATGGTTGGTGATTGTCATCTTAAACTTTTTAAATTGAATTTACTATAATAATTTTTAAAAAAAACTTAGAATGTCATTTCAAATATGATAAACTTTAATATAATAAATGCCTCTCCCTCCAATGGTTTTGTAATGATATTTACAATTTGATTATTTATTTTGCAAGATATCACTTCAACTTCTTTATTCTTCACATGCTCTTCAATAAAGTTATGACATGTTTACTTATTTCATAATATACATAATATACAAGGTTTTTTGTTAATACAATCGGTGATCGATTATCAATATAATTTTTTATATGATTTTTTTAAAAAAATCTTAAATATTTTAGCATGTTCCTTAATTATATTAAATAAGCAGGAAATAATAGTTTGCAAGTACTACAATAAATGTTATATGATTTAGTTTTTCATTCGAACTTAGAACTGGTATTTCCAATCAACTAAGTGTGGCTATCATAATTAAAATCTTTCATGTTTAAAGGATTTAAATTCATTCTCCTTGATTAATTATACACAAATTCTCTTGATAAATATTTGATTAGGAGATCTGGAATAATTTCCTTTGACTTTACATATTCAATAGAAATAATTCATTCAAGAACAAATGTTTAATAATATTATATATATAATGTATATGTTTAGATCTACCATTATACTTTATGTCAATCCTATTATTAACTAATTGTTGTAATAAATACAAATAGCTCACATTTGATTTTGGCCAACAAGAAATATCATATAAAAAATTTCAAAGTCATTCAACTTCCTTTCCATTTTTATTAAGAGCAAAAAACTTTAATTATATCATGGATCTTACAATACATATTTGTTTAGAGAGTTTTCATGACACAAATGCTCTACCAAGTATAAGGATATATCTAATTATAGATTTTGAATTCTTTATATTGGATATCTAATTAGAATATCATTACGCCTTTCAAGTAATCATCGAGTGACCAATAGAGTATATCTCATACTCTAAGGTGTACCTTAAATATTTAAATATCCTTTATATTGCTTTTCAATTATTCACACTCAGATTACAAGTAAATCTACCTAGTTTACTAACCAGCTAAGTAATATCAGGTATTGTGAAGGCATAACATACATCAAAGTTTCAGTTATCTAAGAATATTTTAATTGGCCTGTTCCCTCCCGTAGAGGAAGAGGCCTCTCTAGACGTTCTTGAAATCTACCCACACGCCTTTATTTTTGGAAAGATAGATATTTATGCTCATTAGTATTTCCACAATATTATTCTCACCTTTAGAAAAAAAATTAAGTATTTACTCAATATAATGAGATTGACACAATACCAATCCATCAAATATCTTAGAAATTTTTATTTATAGTATGACATATGCAGCACCAAAGTCTTTTATGTCAAACTTGTTAGTTAATATTTTCTTAGTAGAGTTGATCGTGTGATCATTACTGTCTAAAATTAGCATATCATCCATGTAGAGATGTACAATGACATAACCTTTATTTATGCATTTCACATAGACACATTTATCAACTTAGTTGATTTAAACTTATTTTACAACATAACCTTATCAAATTTGTCATACCATTGTTCAGGTATTTATTTTACATTATTTGATGATTTGATAAGCTTACAAACTTTTTTTACTTTTGACAATAAACCCCTTGGATTGTCCTATGTAAATCTTTTTATCAAGATCACCATTCAAAAAAGTTGTTTTTATATCTATATGATGTATTTCAAGTTGTTACTAATTGATATGACTATTATTATTGATACTGATGAATGTATGTTAAATAGTCAACATCTTCTTATTGTCTAAACATTTAATAAGTCTAACTTTATATTTATCAATAGTACTATCAATTTTCATCTTGTTTTTTAATATTTACTTCCTAATAGTTTAGTTTTAAAAGGGAGATCAACCAATTCCTATGTATGATTATTCATCAAAGATTCAATTTTATTATTGATTATCTATTTCCAATAGAAAGCTTTCAGATATGATATTGCCTTTGAGTAGGTTTGATATTTATTTTCTAATAAGTTTGTTAGAAAATCAAAACCAAATATTTTGGTTATTTTTTCCCTTTTAGTCTTTCTAAGCTTAACTTTATTGTTTTCTTATTAATGATGATTAGCCTTCTTTTCTAAGCTTAGCCCTATTTTCAATTATCGAATAGTGTTCCAGTTTGCACTAAACCTGTATCTTTTTTCTAAGTTTAGCCCTCTCTTTATCTTCTCAATTTCAGTAGTTAAACTCATCAATTAATTCTTTGATTTATATAATAGGTCTGCATTTAAGATGAATATTTACCATAAATTGAAGGTATCTTATATTATTAGACATATTATTATAAAACATGTTCTAGTTAAGGAATTATTGATACTTTAAGTGCAAAATGATGATATAAAACCTTGATAAAAATATATTTTTAAGTACTAATCATATATAAACTAAACAAAAAACATGCACATAAAAAACATAAAGCCTTAAGATTGTTGCCCAAAATTAACAAATAAAATTAAACAAGTGAGCAAAATATGTTTAGTATATAGACATGCAATATAATCATAATATGGCCATTTACAATCATAAAAGAAATACTTTATATAAAGATTCTAGCATGCAAACTAAGCATATATCAAACTTGTAATTGATATCAAAAACAATTTTGGCATGCGTACTAATCATACTATATATCTTTGTATAAATTAAAACAAAATCAAAGAAAGGTACATATTTGTTGAAAGACTTTAAAATTAATCGAGCTTGGTTATTATCAAAGATCAATACTTTATTCATAAAGCTTTATTGTGCTCCTCTTCATGTATAAGGACTTTCTTCAATAAATCTTTCAAGATTCCACCAACACCACCTTATTTAGGTACATTCTTAAATAAAATCCAACAAAGTAGTGAAATATTACTCAATGATCCATTTATAAATAATGAACTCAAGCTCTAGATAATGAGAAAGTTTAAAAAGGAAACAAATGTTTAAAAACAAAATAGCAATGCTAGAAAATTAGGTGAAAAAAGATATTAAATTCTGTCAAAATAATATAGAACTAACCAACCCTAAATTTTAGCCTTTTTTATAGAGAATTGTAGCACCAAAAGGTAGTGGACTTCCTCGGTAACAACTTTGATTACCCACTATAAAACCAATATTAAACATGAACATTTTTGTATTTGACTTTTGAGTTGATAAATTTATTCATGTACTAGAAAAATTGATCATATTTTTTCTTCAATGGACTAAACAAATCAATGGGTTGAAAGAAATAATTTTTCATGGACAAAGCTCAAGTCTGAATTTCAATTAGCAAAAAATAATCTTTTACGATGCAAAATATTATTTTATAATAAACTTAAACTCATGTCGAAGCCTAGTTGTAAGCCAGAGCATGAGTCAAGTCGGCATGCATGTGTGTGAATTTAAATCTTAAACTTATTTTGCTTAAGATCTCTCTTTTCTAAATGCTTGGATGCTCTTTAAATTTAATTTTAACTTTTCAACTACTTTATTAACAATTAAATAGTTTTGTTTTTTTTAATATGGGGTAAAATTCTTTTAAAGAGTTTTAAGTTTCATTAAAATATATAAACTAAAGATTCTTTAATATTAATTTCTCATTCATTGGTAATTTATTTCAATCATATTAATATTTAATGTTAAAAAGTATATATTAGAAATTAAATTCTTACAAAATTTTAATCCAAAAAATAAGTAGATCTAATTTTTAATTTGACCTCAAATATATCTATTAATCATATTTTTAAACAAATTTTCCAACATCAATTAGGCTGAAAACTTATTATGCATGTAATACTTTTACGTAACAATTTGTTCTCATCAAGGAGGATGTAATTGGGGATGAATTAGTTAAAATGCAAAGATGCATGAAAGATTTTACTATAAATAAGTAAGATAGTTAATATTTGGTGATCACTTAGTTAATTACCATGTATAGCTATAAAATAATTAAATTAATTAATTATTACTGTATAATGATAATTATTAGAAAACTTTTACCATTAAAATAGGCTAGTGGGAATAGTACACGTTAGCGTAAGTTGAGTTTTCTAATTTAGTTCCCTTGTAAAATAGAAATTGATGTTGAGCTAACTATTTCTTATTGAGTTTTTCAACGTAACTAAGCAACTACTGTCTTGTAACAATACAAGAGGTCTTCTTGAGCCAAGAAATAAACACAAAAATAATATGTAAATTAAGCTGTGTATTTGCAATTGTATTTTATATTTTTAATTCTTTGTTATTTCTAAATTTAACATTATATGATAACAAATTTGTTATTATATTTTTAGATATGTTTGGAAACTTTTTAAAAATTTTAAAATTATTTTTTATTTAAAATTATTTTATATATATATAAATTATTTTGATATATTAATATTAAAAATAATTTTTTAAAATAAAAAATATTATTTTAATATATTTTTTTAAAAAAAATACTTTAAACCACGAACTCATCCTATTATTGTATTCAGACATCCTTTCTCTTTGTTTTGTTTTTAACAGCAACCGAAGTTCCTTTGTGTGCGTGGCTAGAAAACAGCAGCCGAAGTTCCTTTCTTTTTTTTTTTTTTTGATTTACGTGGGGTGTCCGGGCCAGCTTATGCGCACCACGACTAATCCTCACGGCCCACTGAATACCCTGCAAACCCAGTAGGCATGTAAGGCACCGCGGGGGTGACAGGCATGCACGCTAGGGCTCGAACCCAGATGCAGTGGAAGGAGACAAGCCCCTTCCATTGCTAGGCCAAACCCTAGTTTGCAGCCGAAGTTCCTTTCTTGTTTGTCCCAGCCATGGCCACCCATGTGGCTTGTTGCAAGACTCTTCAAGGGCACGTTGGCAAGGGGTGTTCGTTGGATTGGCCCAATATTAAGTGCTTCTCAAGATGGGCGATTAGGCCTTTTAAAAGAGCCATCAAGGCTAATTGAATGCATGGTGGTAATTGGTCTTCATTCTAATTGAGATCTTCAGGCGTTTTAGAGGCAGTACGGTCCCAGAAAGTCCGAAGTTTCTGAGATGTTGCAAGGTGCACTCGGTTGTCAAGATCAATCACATATAGAATATCCATTCTTGAGCCCTAGGTCTTGCTTGTTTATCCTTCAGAAAAATAGTTGCCACTTGAATACAAAGATCTTTTATCATTTTTCTTGCTGGAGGCCAAGAGGATCATCCAGTCGAGAGAACTTCTTCTAGGTAGGAGCACCTTAAACAAAGTGACCTGTCACTTATATTTCTATATTGCAGGTTGTTGATGATTCAACGTTGTATAAGTGTATCTGGTGTGGCTTTCGCTGATTGTTCTGTTTGCTGCATTATTTTTCTACCATATTGCAAGATTGTTATAGTCTAAAAAAATGATCCTGATTTGTAATTGTTGCCGCTGCATTTTGCTGTATTCTTTTACTACACATTTAAAATATAATTTATATTATTTTTTAATATATTTATTTAAGTAAAGAAAATTTTGAACTTAAATATTATATAAATTCATACTATTTTATATTTAATTTTTATTAAATAAATAAAAATAATAAAATTAAAACTCATAATTATTTAATTATTAAAAATTTAATATCACATCAAAAAACAATTTTAACGTAAAAGTTATATTTGTGTGTAAGTTGTATGATAACAAAGGAAAATCATTTATGGCTTATTTTTTTTTATTATTATTAACATAGGTGTTCGGATCAGTTTATATGTATCATGATTAATTCAACAAGTTCTAATATTAATGATTATATAAATTTTCAGTGATTATTAATAAAAATTGAAATCTAAGTATGTACATGATTGAACTAACCTTGTAGAAATTTCATATATACGAGTCTGTGAAAATTATAGAACATTTAGCTAATATTCTAACCAAGATTGATGGTTGTCGATCCAGCCTGGAGGTGGGGTGTGACGTGATCCGACATTTTCTATTTAATATCCTTGTTAATAGGAATTTATGTTAAATCAACTACTTTCTATTTTCTATTGTAGCCAAGTAACTACTATATTATATAATATAAAATGTATTCTTAATAAATACAATAATATGTGTTCTGCGTATTTGCAACTTTATTTTCTATTCTTCATTCTTTTTTTTGTTATTATTTTATTATTTTTTATCTTTAATTTTAAAAATATATTTAATAATATGGCAGCAGCGATTTTTCAAAACATTTTTTATTTAAAAATATATTAAAATAAAATTTTAATTTTTAAATAAATATTTTGATATATTAAAATCATTTAACAATACTAAAAAAATAAATCATTTAAAAAAAAAAACAAAACTTGGTCTAGTAAATATATTGCTGCAAGGAGAGAATTGTCCTCTGACATTCTTAAAATAACAAAGCAGCCCTTCTGGAGTTTAGCAACCAAAGAAAACCTATATATATACACACACACATCTATCCTCATCCCAATTTCTTCTCCTCTTGGAACCCTGATCATCATCGTCATCATCAAATACAGGAAATCCTATAATTGACTGGAAAAAGATCTACATCCATAATAATAAAAACTTGATTTCTGCAATATTGTAGCTGAATGTGTACCGAGCCATGAAGGGACTTTTCAAGCCAAAACCCCGGACGCCTGCGGAGCTTGTGCTCCAAGCGCGGGACCTTCTCAAGTTTCTCGACCAGAATACCGAGACTCGAGAACGCAAACGCGAGGAAAAGGTGCGTACGTTTATATAAGCAACAGATGTTTTCTATAGTGATCTATTGCAAGTATATGTAATGCATGGGATGTTAATTGCAGATGTCTGAGCTGAGTAAAGTAATTCTGGAGATAAGGGTAGTCTTATTTGGGAATGGAAAAGCAGAGCCGAATCCTGATGCTTGTGCACATTTGGCTCAGGACTTCTTTAAGCATGACACTTTCCGCCTTCTCATTCTCTCTCTCCCAAAACTCGACTTGGGGGTAACCCACCCCATCAACAAAATTTATGCTTTCTTTTTTTATGATTCAATTTTATTTTTATTTTTTGATTTTCATGACATCTTGCCCACCCTTTGTTGATCTCAGGCACGTCAAAATGCTACTCATGTTATAGCAAATTTGCAGAGGCAACGAGTTAGCGGGCGCTTGATTGCTTCCGAGTATCTGGAAAATAATTTAGACCTTATGGATATTCTGCTGCCTGGGTTAGTAAATAAAATGAGTTTTTGCTGTCAAGAAGTCAGATTTCAGATTTATTTTTCTTTCTAATTTCCTGGTAATATGGTTAGTTATGAAGACGGTGAGATTGCTATAACATATGGTGCAATTTTGAGGGAGTGCATACGCCATCAGATTGTGGCAAGGTAATCATTACTCAGCTTTATATGATCTGGGTCTTGCTTCTTTGACTCCGTGAAAGCATATCAGCAATTGTTAATCAATGATCATTAACCGTGTGTTTACTGCCTAAGGTTCAGATTTTGTTCCTGATCAGTGTATTCGGGGACAATGGTGGAGGGTTTATAGTTGAAATGAACGCAGGATTAATTCTTTGCTGTAGAGAACTTGAGTGCTAGTCTTGTTGTTGATTATTTTATAAAGTATGACTGCGAATTTCTGAGTTCTAGGCATACTTCGCCCTCCTAAACGCATATTATCGTTTGGATTAAAATTCAAACTAGTAATTAGTATGTGGTTTTGTCTTACAATCATGCATATAAAAACCTTGGTTAAGAAAGCTCATGAAGATATGCAATGTCTCCAACATCGAACAGTAGGCGTTGCAGAACCTAGGAGGTAATTAATCACTAGCTTTTCTTACAGGATATATGTTTTACCAGTTGGAAAACTTGTACCAAAAGATTATGCTATGCATTTTGGGCGTCTCCCTCAAATAGAGAAAGTGAAATAAATTTAAGATATCATAGGTGAAAGCCAAGGTTGGATTTTCGTTTTTCGTTTTTATTGTGTATATAGCCAAACCAAGCTGGCTTCAGAATAGTCTAAAATGGCTTTCTGCATTAGCACAAATAACGTGATAGATCTTAATAACCTTTATTGATTTCTCAGGTATGTATTGGAAACAGAGCACCTGAAGAAAGTTTTAACTTATGTACAGATTCGAAATTTTGACATAGCGTCTGATGCTCAGGCAACTTGTAAAGTTAAGTATGTTTAGTATATCATTTTATTATTTATGTTCTTGCATCTAAAATTGATGTGCGTATCCTGCAGGCACAGAACTTCTGCTTGAATTCTTCATAGGCTTAAGAAACTACCTATTTGTTGTGACATTTGATCCAGTAATGCATATTTGTTAATCCTTCTTGGAAGCCTTTGCTGCTACAGCTCTTACCAAAATAGTATTCACGTAGAAGATAAATTTGCAGGATTGGCAACTTCAGGATAAGTTTGTTTCAGGAACATGATTTCTACAGTTGTTGATTGAGACCTAAAGTAGGCAAAAAAAAAACAACCCATAGATCTCCATAATAATCAATGTTTCTTCATTGTTTTAGTACTGTCTTCACTAGCTTCTTCCTGTGGGGTTGGGTTCATGCTTCTAGCTCAAATCTCCTACCATTTATCTATCCACCATCCTATGGCCTTGTCAGGTTTAACCAGAATAGTTTGTGTTTGGATCTCTAGACGTACACAATAACTTCTTTATCTACAATGCACACTCTAATTAAGATATAGTGTGCCAGTGCTATCATTGATATATCGTTATGTTTTCCTAATGTTGTGCATGGAGCTTGTGCTTTTGGTACTATTATGATATACATGAATTCTAAAGTTATCCTTCTTGTATCCATGTCATCCTTCGCTTTATGTTTCTATTTTTAGAAGAGTATTTTTACTGACCCACTGCCACATTTATACAGGAGCTCCTGACGAGGCATAAATCAACTGTTGCCGAATTTCTTTCTGTAAATTATGACTGGGTAAGTGGTGTCATCAGTATCTGCCTTCTAGTCCTGCATGGTTTTACCCACTTCCATATATTACAGCAACTCGTAATGTTTACTCCAAGAACATGAATAGTGGATGATGCAATACAGCTGACTGCAAGCTAGTTTTATCTTTAGAATCAACAGCATTATTTAAGGCATTGAACTGGAGGTAGATGCAAGAGATATATCATCATTATCGTTCTTCATCCCTTGCATGTCCATAATAATGATCTTTTTAAACAATATTGTTCCTAGGATTAGAGGAACTTCATTAACAACTGATGTAAGCTTGTTAATTTTTATTTTATTTTGTTTCCTCTGGATTAGAAAGATATACCTTCAACAATAATGGAGCCAGCTAAAATTTTAACTGATTGAGTTAGTCAGCAAGAGCTTTTTAAGATTTCCATATGATATGGGTGGCATCGTAAAGAGGCTGCTGACTGCCAAGAACAGACTGTGCATGATGAATTGGACTTGGCAGTTGTTGTAGTTCTATCATTCATCCCTATGAAAAGGATGGCATCGTGAAAAGGAGGCTGCTGACTGCCAAGAGCAGACTGTGCATGATGCATTGGACTTGGCAGTTGTTGTAGTTCTATCATTCATTCCTATAGTAAATAGAGTAATAATTTGTAAAACAATTTTTGTAACGAAAAATCATATGAAAATAAATGATCAGAAAGTTGAGACTCAGAGTATCCCTTTTGCCACTGTCTGTGTTTGTAATGTTTTTGTTACAAAGATTTCATTGTGCTGAAAATTATCGGTATACTATTGTTGCTAGGATCAATGGAACTTCATTAATAGCATCTGTAAAATTGTTTACTATTTATTTGTGGATCAAAGATCACCATTCTACAATTAAAAGTTCAACTGATTGAGTTATGTAGATGAGCTTCTTAAGTTCACTCATCTGAAAAAGGATGAAACTGTGAAAAAGAGGCTGCTGATTACTCACAACCGCGAGCATTAACAACAACTATAGGCATTGTTATAATTTATACTTGCAAAATACCTGTTTGACGTGGTATCAATCTGTAGAACAAGACCATTGTTGTTGGCATGGATGTCACTTGGTGGTGATAATTATTCTGTCATATTGGCACATCTCCATGTTGATGGTGTGATTAAATATATCAACACTAAACACTAGGGGAATAACTTTGATACTTAGTTACTTTCTTACATTTTTCTTTCCATTTTTGAATTACTACCAATATCTAATGTGCCTCCAAAATTTTCCCTTGTTCCAGTTTTTCCAAGAATACAATTCACAATTACTAGAGTCTCCCAGTTACATAACCAGACGGTATGCTGTCAAGGTAATATAAATTTCACAGGAACAATCTACTCCTTGCATTATTTATTGTAGTTTTTCATTTGATAAAATCATCCTTTTTCCAAGTGTATTTGTATACATTTTCTGTAAAAATGTTAAAAGTTGTAAATGCCTAAATCTCATTACTGGGAATTAATAAGTGCAACTGCAAGCACAAAAAGGTAAAATAAAGTGAAAGTAGGGAAATCCTTCATCAATTTTTCTTTTCTCTGAAGGGTTTAGCTTTATTTCTTCTCTCAAAAAATCAGGGATATTTGTTAAGGAGAAATAGAATACAATATATTTTCTGACAGCATATAATCTGCTTCAGCTGTTGGGAAACATGCTACTTGACCGCTCAAATTCTGCTGTGATGGTTCGGTATGTGAGTTCATTGGACAACATGAGGATCTTGATGAATCTTTTCAGGGTCTCTCTCTCTCTCTGATTTAACATATTTGCTCACAGCATTTCCATGTGTTCTTATAAAAATCTTTTGTACTTGTATTCCACTATAAATTTTGGTTCATCCATTTCAGGATCCAAAGAAGACAATGCGGCTGGAAACCTTTCATGTGTTCAAGGTAGGTAGTGTAGTAAGATATTTGGGTATTTTTCTTCTTTTATTAATCTGTCTAATTTTAATCAACTTCTATTTTCCCTGAATTGGTAGTTATTTGTAGCAAATCAAAATAAACCTCCTGAGATCATCAGTGTACTGGTTACAAATAGAAGCAAGCTTCTTAGGTTTCTAGGCGACTTCTGCATTGATAAAGGTAAAAATGATATAATTAGACAGTGAAATTCTTGAGATTGTAGCCCTCATTGCTTTTGTACTAGATTGCTAATGATATTCTGCTTCATTAATTTCAGGGGATGAACAATTTGAAGCTGACAAAGCTCAAGTCATCAAAGAGATTGCCACTCTAGAAATCAATAATCGTTCATGCACAGATGCACATGATTGCGAGGTTGAATCTTAAATTTCCCTTTGATTAGTTTTTGCATTTGAAAACTGTTTAGAATCTAGTTTATGTTTATCTATGGTCTTTGTTATATCTGCTTGAAATTGTACAAGAGTTTTCCTATTTCATATCGATATACGTTGGTTCTGTTTAGATATAAAACGTCTTCCAAGTATTGCTCCTCAAGTCATACTGCATTTCAGGTGCTATGGCTCTGTTTCTTCCCCTCGTTTAAGTACCATGAAAAGATTGTAGCAAATGCCTTGGTCTGCATTTGGATGCATGAAGTTATATTGAGCTTACTGGCTTCTTGCTGTTTTTATCATGTTCTTGTCAAATTGTACGTGTTAGTTTTGCTTTCCCAAGGAAACAACAATTGCCTGAAAAATAAGGTCTCATGCATTCTTTCCCAAGCAATCCCTTCGTTTCATTCTACTTTCTTCAAGAGTGATAGTGCATTTCAATGGGACACATAACTTCGTTTAATCACCGTTTATTTTTGCATTTAAAATTGTATTTAAATACATTTTAAAAATATATTTTGGCTTAAAACTAAAATTAACGTAAAGGCTCGAACACCGAGCCCCATTGAAGGGATAATACAAGATATCAATGGAGATATATTGCTCATAACCGATTCAATCTTAAAATACCATTTTTATATGACTTGTACAGATGATGTTTTTCAATAACTAAATGATTTTCAGAAATAAGTTTTACGGCATTTTTCAAAACAAAATTTGTTTTTTCACAGCTTTCGACCTTGTGCTTCAAATTTTGTTTGAAACTTTCGTTTAAGGGCCCATGACTAGGCCTACTAATTCTATATTCCCCGTACAGATATTACCTACAAGCCCAGCATATCAATTGTTGTTTTTGTTTAAAAATATTTCAAAAAATTAATTTAAAAAATGTTTTTAAAAAAATGTTTCTCTACCACAAAAACACGCACACGAAAGTAAATTGTGTGTGTTTTCGGATCTGTGATAAGTTTGATAATGAGTTGAGGCAACCTAGGTATACAAATAATTCAAGTATTTCTCGAAAAAAGACTAGCTGTAAGACTATTATAGTTGTAAAACACGACCAAATAACAGAAGTACAAGCATATATCTATATATATATATGTGAGATCGAAAACAACTAGCATCAATCATCGTATAACAAAATGCCAAAAGAATAAAATAAGATGAAAAGCTCACTAATGGACATCTAACTATGTGTATAACATGCAACACAGAGCCTATAAATGCTAAATCATCAGCTACGCAGTCTGCTGTACCCTGGAACCGTATCCATTAACTCCATTAACATGCTTATCAGAACTTGCTGTTTTCTTTCTCTTGATGACTATCAACCAAGTAACTGCTTCCAATACAACAGCAACAGATCCAAGAAATATGAGAACACCAATATAGGCCTTTTTCCAGTTCTTCTCGCGGTCCAAAGCTTCAAATCCCTCAAAGATGTTAACAATGCTCAGAATCACGGTAGTATATCCAATGGTGTGGTGGTATATGTTCCAATACAGTCTGTATTTGTGGTCTGGCTTGGGCCTCAAGAGCAAGGCTAACACCTGCAAACAGGGCAGTGCATTATTTGTTAGAAGACTTTTCACATTCCTTGTGTAGAGATCACATCAGTTTTTGTGGTAGAGGAGAGAGCTAGAAAAAATTAATCTTTTTCCGTTCAGTTTTTTGTCTTTCGAAAAGACTGCGAGGCTGGACGGCTCGAGTGACGATGAAGGGAAGAAAGAACTTGCAAACAGGTTCCCTTCTAGATGCCGCCCGCAGTTGATGACTTGGAAAGATCCCACATTAAAAGAATTGCGTGTGCTCGAAAACAAAATCAAGATTCAACGGGACACAAATGCTGACTTTTCAGGCATTAAAGACTTTCCTTAGGCATCTTTTGATGTGGAAAGAAATCTAAGAACCCCATGGCAGCAAAAAAACACAAGGGTTTTTAATGGTTTTTGAGGTCTCTTTTATTCGAAGTCAATGAAGAAGTGTGTGGTGACATTTTAACTACTGTTTCGAAATCAAAAGTTTTCTGGGCTTTTGAATATATTACTCAAGGCAATAATATTCTTAAAAATGAATACTTTCTTCAACAAATATGAAAAAGAATCACCAACTAACAATCAAAACCCAATTAATTGCTGTTTAGGTAAATAACAAGTGGAAATACCTGAAGGGTTCCAAGGGCAAAGATGGTTATGCCAAGCTTTCTATGGGTGTTGTAGGTGATTCCAGGACTATCGCTGCCCAGTTTAATACCAGTTGCCCATCCAGCAACCCCAACTGCATAGCCAGAAGTTTGGCAAATAGCATGCAGGTAAAACCATGCTGGGCCTGCTGACTTGAACACCTTAAGGTACCTAGCTATAATGATTCCCACGGGCATAAGGATTCCCCAACTCACTGCGTTTAACACTCCATGAACCTGAAAAAATCAATTTCAATCACCTTTAGAACAATGATTTAAGCTGAATTCATGTCTAGCAAGCATCCTATACGCATAAATACTGCATAATTAATTGACCATCCACTTACATTTCTCTTGCGGTCTTTTGGGGTAGTAGTTCCTCCAGTTGAAGTTACTGATCCAGAAACAAAATCCACAGTCCCCACTGATTGCCTGTTCTGTCCAGTGAGAGGATGTGGACCAGGATTATCTCCAGTCACAGGACCTTCTTGCCAAACTTGGTTGGTTGACACCAAGCTATCAGAAAGCTGAAGTGTTGCAAAAATTATCATATCCCCTCCTGCGTACTCTGCACGAATACTGTGAACCCCAAAACTTAAGTTAGCAGGTTGCATATTTCCGGATCCATCTACTTGGGTTGTGTAAGGACGCATCGTGCCATTGGATTGTTGGTAAGCTACAAGAGCCTGTGAACCGTCCATTCCTTGCCTAGTGGGATTTAGAGCCCATGCAATCCAATTAGATGTTGATGCTCCAATTTTGCGAAATGCAATATCAGCTGTCATGTTTGATGTGTGGTAGTTCCAGTGAAGAGAACAGCTCAATTGAGAAAGGTCAACACAGGTGCTGTATACTTGGTTCTCAGAGAAAGAGTAGCCACCGCAACTTTGAGCTAAAGATGAGGCAGACAAGGATATCAACAGAAAGCAAGAAAACAACAAAGTTGTTGTTAAGGATTTATCCATGATTGTTTGCTTGGTACTTGAAGAAGCAGGGATGATGAGATATGACTATAGAGAAATTATGAGCCCTTTTTCTTTCCTTCTTTCAAGGACAAGCAAGTTCTCAGTGCTTGGCTATGGCGCACCAAAATAGCACAAAGTACTGAAACTGTTTCCCCCGATGAGGTTCTGGTTTCTCTGAAGGGGATGCACAGAGTTTTGGATCCAGAAACTTGAGATTTATAGGATCCTTCTTGTAAGAGAAGAGAGAGGTCCTTTGAGGAGCTGTCAACAAGGGAGAGTGGACCCCTTACACATTGTTGGATTTTGGAATGGTCGAGGTGTCTTGACTAGTTCTTCCAATAATAGTTCTGTATATTGTTTTATATTCTTAACATATGTGAACATAAAATAAAAATATTGTAAAAACAAAATGAGAAAAAAGTCAAAAGAATATAAAAGGTTTAGGGAAAAAACCTCAATTTAATCCCTAATGTATTATTTATTATCAAGACTAGCATCCAAACTTTTGATTTTATCAATCTTACCCTAAACATATTTGATATTAGATTATGTCACCTCTCAATCAATCGATGATATATAATAATTAATTACTAGCTCATAATAAAAAAAAGATCAAATATATTTACATATTGATAAAAAAAATTAAAAAAAATAGATTATAGGCATAAATTGAATGATATTTCCATCTAATACTAGGGATGGAAACAAATTAAAGAAACTTAATACTGAATTAATTCAACATTGACATATAAAATTAGAAAATTTTAAGAATATGACTACTTCAATTTATAATAATTTATGAACAGTAAAAACGCTGCCGTCCTTGGATTTATAAGAAATGGCGCCACATGCTGCTTTGGTTAGGAGGGTGTGTTGTATATTTCAAACTCTTTGAAGTTTCTTCCACCTACTCCCCATGTTCACACACGCTTTTCTGGACCCATAAACTTCCAACAAGCTTGCAGGAAGCCCTCGTAATTATTTGCAAAGTCAATTCCAAGTTCTCAACATTTCACCAACCTACCGTGGAAAATTCTATTAAAAATCAAAAGATGTAAGAGCATAGACCACGTCATTTTAATCTTTTTATTAATATAAATATTCATATTCATATTAATTTACAAGTATCTTAATTAATTTTTTAAATTTTAAATTAATAATAATATAAATTTTTTATAATTTTAAAATTTATAATATTTAAATTAATAAAGTTAAAAAAGTAAATATAGAGACTAACCAGTTAACATTCTTATTTATTTTAGGTATTAGTAATAGTGAATACGGATAGTTTTTTAAAGTAATTTTATTTAGAAATATATTAAAATAATATGTAAATATTAAAAAATAATTTAAATAAAAAAATAAAAAATATATTGATAAAAATACTTTTAAAATAGAAAATAATCACTCATTTGTCTTCGCATGCTTTTAAAATAGAAAATAATCACTCATTTGTCTTCACATGCGATTTTCTTTTTCTTTTTCTTTTTCTTTTTCTTTTTCTGTTTTGAATTACAAACAAAACTCTCTGACATTCGCCCGCTTGCGATGAAGTTACATCATCAATGACTTCAAAATGTACGACTACTTTGTAATAATGATTTCTATGTGATTTTAATTTGGAATTTTCATTGTTTTTATTTTTTCAAAAGAGACATGTGTCAGATTTGTATTGGTTTAATTCCTGATAAAATAAAAATAATTAAGATTCCGAGATTATAAAAACAACAAAAAATATTAAGAAGCAGTATTTGTCATTTTATTATTTATTTACCACTATATATATTATTAAGAAGTCAAGACTCAAATAAATAAAAAGAATATTTTCTTATTTATTTTTGTTATCACTAACTAGGTAGCGAATACTATAATAATTATAATAATTATTTGGGTCCTGTAAATCAATAAATGGTCTAGTAATGCTCGGTGAAGGATAAAATTATAGATTTATTAATGAAGCATTCTTGTATCTTTTATCCAAAGCACGATTTCAAAATTGACTTTTCATGAAATATTTTATTTTATGTGATTGAAAATTTTAATTTTTATAAAAGATTTATTTCCTTCCTATTTCTTTTTTTTGTCTTTTGAAAATAAAATAAAGATTTGGCTAAAAACAAGAAATATGAAAAAAAAATTAAAAAAAATCTAGCATGAATGAATGAAAAGTTAGCTAGAAAAAATAAAAATGGTTAAAAACACTACCAAAAATTTGCTTTATATCTACAGCCTTATCGATGGAATATTTCTGTTAGTATTTTGAGATCACAATTACCAATGAAATTTTTTTCATTCTTAATTCCACCGGTATATATCGACAGAAACATTTGGCTGGTATTTACCGATGGAATGATAGACAGAATATTTAGAATTCAAAAAAAAATGGTTCGCTAGCATTGATGTTTTTACAAGTGATTTTAATGATGGAATCACTCAGAGATTCAAAACAACATCTTTATATAATGACGTGACCGATTCACTGTTTAAAAATATTGTCAGAATCACTAAGTGATTTAAACCAAAATCTCTGTACAGTGACGTGCTCTGTTTACTGTCAGAATGGTCGACGAACTCATAGATGGCATAATTTCATTAATGAGTCAAATGGAAAAGGTTAATATATGCCTACTTTGCCAACCCTTTTCTCTTTTATTTCTCCTTCTTTTTCCACATCCCAACTCTCTCCTACTGCAAACAACTAGCTCCCTTTAAAAAAAAAAATCTTCTTCTTCTCTACACAATAAGTCATATTTCTTGAAGTTTTGTGGTTACAGCATTCGTGTTCTAATCTATTGACTAATTTTATCAATTTTTGTAAGTAATTCTATCTTTTTAAATTTTAACATTTAAATGTTAATTTTATTTTATTTTAGTATATATATTTTGTTAGTATATATACATGTTTTATTATTATTTCTTAAAAAAACTTGTAGTATATGAATGTAAAATTTTATACTTGTTACGGTTTGTTTTAGATTTTATAAAATTATATTTGTTTGTAAATTGTTGAAACTTTATTGAATTACATATGTTATTTTGAAATAATTAATAGCTTGTTTAACAGGTTCGTTTTAATTTTTATCAATGGTATTGTAGAGTTTTAATTTATGTAAATTTATATGTATTAAAAGCGGCTCGTAGTGTCTCAACAGTTGAGAGATTCCAATCAGTATCAAGCACTCAATTTAAGGAGTTCGTGGCCTTGCAGCAACACGACTCAGCTTACTGGAAAATACAACCACCTATCAGCGGGGTATATACAACACTTGGCAAATTATGAAGACATTCGCCAAATGGTCATTTACATGGCTTCACAAGGTAGTGATACATTTGCGCCTCCTCTTTTTTGGTCGTTTAACAACTAATCTCCTCCAGTTCCACCATTATGTTAATTTGTAATGAATATTATTTAATTTTAATAGTTAATTTAATATTTTTTTAAACAAATTCAATTTGTAATTAATATTATTTAACTTTATTTTTTTGTTTTTGATGTTTAATAAAAATTTATTTGCATAATTGGTTTTTTTTACTATTAATGTATATAATTGACACAACAAAAAGGTTGATGTCTTCTCTCAAGTGTAGGAGTGTCGAAGTAATAAATAACCCGGCAAGACCGGAATCGAACCACAGAAAGGTTAATTGCACAAATTATAAACAACAACTATAAATAACAATAATAGTAACAATAACAACAACAACAACAACAACAATAATAATAATAATAATACTAGTAGTAGTAGTAGTAGTAGTAGTAGTAGTAATAAAGAAGGAGAAGGAGAAGGAGAAGAAGAAGATAATGAGAACTTCGAGATGGAATATTAATGTAAAGATTAAACAATGATAAGAACAAATGCCAAGGTTAGAGGTTTCACTAATGGTATGTCAAACAAGTATAGTATAAACAATTGAAAACCACACCGAATGAGGTTCCAATCTGATTATAGATTGTTAACATGATTACATTAGTCATCTTATTTGATTAATGCTAATACTTGTAAATTTCATTAAGCATTCATGATTATAACTTATGTTAACAACAAATCAAGTTTCTTTCATAGCTCAGGTGTCGGTTATACCATACAATATGAACTATGAAAGTGCCAAGCATTTTTTGTACCAAGTGTTATACAATATAAATCAAGATTAGTTATTTAACAAGCAAAGTATTAAAGAGTGGACAAGATAACAAATATAAAACATTTTAGTATCAAACATTAAAGTCCATATTAAGTTTACATTATACTTATTCTTACACCATTAGTGTAACCTTTTCACCTTGACATAATTAACTTAGCTAGACATAATGAAAGAAAGAAAAATAGATAAACAAAATAAGAACATAAAAGTTAACTAAGTAAAGGAAAGGAAATGAAAGGCATAAACTTGATATTAATGAAAGCAAAGTATAAATATTACAAAAAATACAAAGAGAGAAAGGAAGAGCATGATCTTGATCTGAACACCAAGATGCCTAAATGCATGACAAATGCCTCCTTTTATAGGCTAAAATTAGGAACTATTGATTTGATGACTAATTGATAAGTGGGTGGTCAACTCTTGACTTGGTGACAATCCTTATCTACTCTTGTCTGCCCAAAACGTCATTGATAACGTCACCATTGGAGCCAGTCAAAAACATGAAAGTTGTAGGCAATTGTCTCAGCTTTCTTATGTAAAATATTCAGCTCATTTGGACTTCTAGAACTCTAGATATGGCCAAAATACCGAACAGTGCTCGGGCTGGAAGACAGATTCAAGCTTCTTTGTTGTTGCTACAATTTGGACTTGTAAATGGTCGTTTTAGATCTTGGGCGCTTATGAAAGTTGTAGGCCTATGTCTTACCTTTCCATCCATATAAATTGGACCTAAATTTGAGATCTATAGCTCCAGATATGACCCAATTATCGAATAGTGTTCCGGTTTGGATTGCACCGACATCTCTTTTCTAAGTTTGGCCATCTCTTTATCCTTGCAATTTAAGTTCTTAAAGCTATCAATCAATCCTTTCATTTATGTGATAGGCCTGCATTTAAAATGAACATTTACCATAAATTAAAGGTATTTTATATTATTAGATATATTATTATAAAACATGCTTTAGTTAAGGAGTTATTGATACTTCAAGTGCAAAATGATGATATAAAACCATGATAAAAATGTACTTTTAAGTACTAATCAATAATTTTATATTATGTATTCTAAATAATTTTTTAAAAACATATTTAAAAATAATCACAGAGGGTTTTACCGATGGACTGTATCCGTCAACATTGAAGCGATGAATTTATGGACAGAATGAATCTGTTGGTATTTCAAAATAGCTTGGTGCAAATTTTGTAATTACCGATGACTTAACCGACAGAAATAGTCTGTCGATATTTCACACAATCACTAACGGAATATATCTGTCAATATATTTCAAGCAAGATTTTTTTTAGCGCGCAATTTCCATATGTAAAACCATCAGCAATTGTTTTATTTTTTACCGACTGATTTAGTGATGAAATGAGGTATTACCAACGAAAGGAAAGCCGATGAAAAGTTTCTATCAGTGATGTTGTCAGTAAAAATATTACCAACAAACTATGAATCTTAGATCGATGGAATAGTTCTGTTAGTTAAATTGTGAAATCTTGTAGTGAAAAAATAGACCAAAAAAAATAAGGATGAATAAGTTAATTATTAACCAAAACATGAATCATTTTTTTATTTTTTAATAAAGAAAAAAGCTATATATGTAAATAAAAATTAAAAAAGAAATATAGCTATGTACAATTAAAAATATAGAAGAATTTAGTGAATTATTTTTTCACTGTTTTTATTTTTTTACATGTTTTTGGTTTTTTTTAGATTTTAATTAGTTTATGCTTTTAAAAAAATTGATCTAATAGTAATAGAACTCTTCCACTTTTCCCTCCTCTCATTAAAGTCAAAATTAATAGAAAATCAGCTTCACTCTGGATAAAAAGGCCTTTACTGTCCAACAAATCAAACCAACAAAAATGTGATTGTTGGAATTAAGATCATAGAGGTGTTTTATATAAAAAAATAAAAAAGAAATTTCTAGTAACATTAATAAACCCTTGATAAAAAAAAAAACAATTTCTAAAAAAACAGCTGGGTGATACAAAATCTACGGGAATTTTTTTTTTTAATAATCATATACACAACCTCAAGTATGTAATAGTCAATCCATGATTGCATTCATAAGGACCGTGCTTATATATGGCTATTTAAAATAATAATAATAATAATAAGTCTCCCCTTTTTTGTTGAAGTAGATTACTGATAACAGGCCACGTTCACATTCATGCAGAGCAGGCAAGCAAGTTCCATACAAGGTAACGTGCTCCAGGAAAATATATATATATATATATATATAAATATATATATATATATATATATATATATATATTAAATGTTGCTGACATCTTGTTTTATTTATGTTGACTCAAAATGAAAAAAAGAAAAACCATTATTTATGCCATGCGGCGGAACCTCCGTGACGGTGCGTGAGGTTGGTAGGGTGACCATGAAAGGTTCAAACTTGCCGTGTGGTCCAGCTTTCCCGAGCATCAGCATGACTCAGATCTGACGGCCTCGTCCACAAGCGGCCGTACAAGGCAGCTACGGTCGACATTCTAGGATCTACAAACCATCACCCAGCCGGAATCGTGCATATGGAAAGATTGCAGAAACACCAAGCTTTAAAAAATCTTACATTGGAGTCCTAAAATCTTTAAATCTTTCTGTTTCACCCTTTGATTTAAAGTTTCTTTTATATTTAATACATGTTTTGCACAAAAAATATATTATTTATCATAACCCGTTTTCAACCTCTATTTTCCAACATATTTTAAAAAATACTAAGATTTCCAAAATATTTCTTTTCTGTGCAATTAAATCAATTTATGGTATTTTTGACATATTTGCTTATTTTATCATTTGAAAATCTTTTTATAACATAGAATAAAAATGAGGTATTCTTGCAAAAAGTCTAACCAATTAACAACCTACAAAACAACAACATAAAAAAAAAAAAAAGAAGAGAAAATTAAAAAAAAAATCTAGACACAAAAATCTTCAAGTTGCCAATCTCTACTTTAACAACTATGCCACCACTACCCTTGCTTTTAAACTCTAACACTTTTATTTTGTTTACTCTATGAATGATCTGTAATATTATTTATTTTTTTAGTATTAATAAATAATTAAAGAGTTGTGGTTACATAATGACCTCAAAGATATGAAACCATTATGAAATTGATATTTTGTTTGAGGTGGAATAATTATAGGTTTGAAATCAAGATTGTTGATCCATTATTATATGTTAGATTTTTCTTGTATATTTGTAGTGTATATTCATTAAACCAAGGATTAGGCTATTTATTATTATCTTTTATCCTTGGATATTCACCATAAAGTAATAGAACTGATTGGTATGCATTCTTATATTATTTCAGTATTTCTGTTATTTGTGATGTTTATATGTTGTCATATATTTTAAGAGCTTAACCTAGGATTAGATGACTTTTTATTGACTTCTATCTTTAAAAGTTAACTATCAAATATTCGAAATGGCGACTAACTCAGTCCAAGAATAGGTTATTTCTATCATTGGATGTTGATTATCAAATAATGGAATTGGTAAGTGTATTTTCATGTTTCTTAGTATATTGTTTTGATATTTTTATTTGTTATCGCATATTAGCCATCATATATATGCAAAGCTTATATAAAGATTAGATGATACATTCTCAACTTCTATCTTTTAAAGTTGATTATAAAATATTTGAATTAGAAACTACAAGTTTATGATAGGTTTAATACATTTTTTTTAACAAATTGTGGATTAGATCATCCTTAGATCCAAATCCAAAATCACTTTTTAATTTAAATTTATAACAAGAATGATAGGTTTTGGTGATCTCTAAACATAACAAACACATGTTATTTAAAATAAATAATAATGCAGTTTATTTTAGGTAGTATAAATATAGTAATTATATCTTATTTATTACGTAACCAATTATTTACCTAGAATTTTTGAAAAACTAGTTAGGGTTTCTAGTTATAATAAAATTATGTGACAACTCTTGTTTTGAATTTTACCCTTAATTCACTAAAATGTCTCATACGACAATATTAACCATGTGATTTTTATTTTTTTTGTTATCTTATTTTTAACTTTCCCTTTATTTTCTCATTTAACCCCTTTAATCCATCAATTTCTTATTTTATCCCTAGATAGAGGGTAAGATTGATAAATAAAGCACAGGATAAATATGATATAAACAGATTAAAAAGCATTATTGGTGGAGATCTTTATATATGGATGATAGTGATAATAGTTTTGATTGTTTTCTTGATTTGATTGAAAAGGTAAATTTTATACATAAAATGTATTTGACAAGGAAAAACACTTTTAGAATTATTCAATTGATGTTATAAAATTAAGTGTTAGAGTACTTTCAAAAAGTTAGGATATTTTACAGCACAGACATTTAAATCGCTAAAAATAAATATAAGCACCAATTTTATAGTTAATTATAAAAGTACACAAATAAAAATAATAGATATTTAAAATTTAAGGAGCACATACATTTTATCCTTCATTATCTTTTCATAATATTTGGTCAAAAGTTATTTTCTTTATTTCACATAATTTCAACTCAATTTATGTTATTATAATTTGAATGGGTTAATGTCTAAATCAATTCAACAACAATCTTTACCTTGATTAGACTTTAAATTACTAGGTTTCCACATCAACATACCAACTTGATAATTATGGTCTCAACTACAAAGTTTAGTATCTCTAGGTTCATTGATTAATCTTCAATACATCAAGTATGTCATCTTGTTTATATCTAAAATAAATATGTACATTTCAATCATAAAGAAAAATAGTTATTTATCATATAATAGGGTAGAGAGTTGATATTGATCATGAATCAAAAAAATTAACTTAGTTAGAAGAATTCTCGATCAACTAGAAGAGTTGAAGGAGTAGTTGACTAAGTGACTAAAAGTCATAATTGGCCAAAAAAAAGTAATCAACCAACAAAGTTTGAATGAGCATCGATAACCAGGAGATATAGTCATATTTAGAATGGAAGTTCTTTATAGAATAGCATATCAAAAGTTATAGATTAGCCTAGGATTCAAGTGAATATCAATAAAAAAGAAATTTAGTTTATATTAAGATTTAATAAACATCTTTATCTTATATCAATATTTGTATAGGATTAAAATTATCTATCAAAATAGGATTCAAACTCTGTAAAAATATAAATAGGATAAATACTATAATAAATGATACCAGCTTTATGTATTTTCCTGTAATTTAATTCTTTTTTTTCCCTTATAGGGTTTTATTGTGTTTTTTTTCTTTCTTGCTTACATTTATTAACAACATTCCTATATAGATTCATGTAGTTTCTGTCTCCTTAAACTTCTGTCATTTTCTGCACGGTGGTGTTTCTTAGAAGAGATAGGCATTTTCTAATCTAGGATTGGTAATGCATAGACTTGTATATCTAAAAGGCATATCCCATGAAATTTTGCAATAACAAGCACTCTAATACAGGTGTTTGAAACCAGTATATCTTATATTGAAAGGTATTTCCTAGTGTATTAGACATTAAAACAAGCACAACCTAATTGAGTGTGATATCCCTTAAAATATCATTCTTTCTTTATGAATAAATACAACCACATGTGTTTGGCCCTATAAACCTTTTATCCCACTCTACAACCTACTATTAGGTAATTATATACCTTATAGGTTATGACATAACAAGGAAATCTCAAGCCTGTTACAAAACCATTATTTATTATTGACTAGTAATGGAAGGGAGGGATGATAGAGTTGAACTAGCCCAATACTTAAAATAGATTAGGCTAGAACTAGGACAAACAGTAAGACTTGTTTACAATTATCTAAACTTAAAATAGATTTATAAGCTGCACACGATCTTTAGAGGAATAAAAATTACTGATATGAAGTAATTTTTTGGCAAGGATAACCAATTAATGAGGGAATATATTGCCAAATTTACTAATTAATATGGTAATGGTAGAATCACTTCCTTCATCTAACTAAGATTGTTTGGTTCATCATTAACTAAAATAGCTTTCTATTAGTTCTCCGCTTTGTCATCCCAACTCAATTGATAGTTGGAAAGAGATGAAAACTCATTTTCATTAACACTTTTACATTACAGAAGTAGAGATCACATTGGTTGACTTAGCTAAAGTACTCAAAGATCCAAGTGAGGCTATAAGATTTAGGACAATGAAAGCTATTATAATTGAGTAAAAGTTCTTAAATTTAATGTTATAGGAAATACAGTGGAACATAAAGAAAAGGCGTGTAGGAATAATTACTAAGGCATCTACACGCTTACTAATAATGTTGCTCATTATAAAAAGATGCTAGCAAAATAGATAAATAAAAAAAGAGTCATTAAATAGAGCATATCTTATTATCTATTTAAATAATATATTAGTGCGCACTCATTAATTGATTTAGATTCTGATAAGGAATTTGATGAGTTGTAATATAGCTAATATTAGTCATAAAAATTATAGATATAAGACTTTTTGAGATCATGGTATTAAGTAAACATAAAAATGATACTAAAGCAAGTAACAAAAATGTAAAAATTATCAAAGTAGTCTCTGATAGAAAGTACCCTATTAATATCAAAAGAGTGGAAGAAACATTAAACTAGTTGATGCATATGAGGCAAATTAAACTCTTAGAAAATCACATTATCCATACTACTGATAAAATTAAAAGAAATAAATATTGTAACTGTATGAATCTTGGAAACATGATAGTAATAATTGTGTAGTCTTCAAAAACCAAATCTAGAAAGCTTTAAAATGTAGATGCATCTATTTTTTAGACAAGAACATAAAAATGGATAATGATCCATTTTTAAAAGTCGTTATGAAAATAATTACCTAAAAGCTTGTTGATTAGTACTTAAAAATGTATTTTTATCAAAGTTTATATTATTATTTTGCACTTGAAGTATCAGTAACTCCTTAACTAGAGCATGTTTTATAATAAAAAATATGATAATATAAAATACATTTAATTTATGATAAATATTAATTTTAAATACAAGCCTATCACATAAATTAAAAAATTGATTGATGAGTTTAACTATTGAAATTGAGAAGACAAAGAAAGGGCTACACCTAGAAAAAAAATGCTGGTTGAATTCAAATTAGAACACCATTCAGTTATTGGATCATAACTGAGCTGTAGAACTTAGATTTAGGTTTGGTTTAAATGAATAGAAAGCTAATATGATTAGTACTTAAAAGTGCATTTTTATCATGGTTTTATATCATTATTTTGCACTTAAAGTATCAATAACTCCTTAACTAAAGCATGTTTTATAATAATATTTCTAATAATATAAGATACCTTTAATTTGTGGTAAATGTTCATTTTAAATGGAGGCCTATCACATAAATGAAAGGATTAATTGATGACTTTAAGAACTTAAAATGCAAGGGCAAAGAGATGGCCAAACTTAGAAAAAAGATGTCGGTGCAATCTAAACTGAAATACTGTTCGGTAATTGGGCCATATCTAGAGCTATAGATCTCAGATTTAGGTCTACGTTATATGGATGGAAAGGTAAGACATAGGCCTCCAACTTTCATATGGATCCTAAGATCTAAAAAGGCCATTTGCAAGTCCAAATTGTAGCAACAACAAAGAAGCCCGAATCTGTCCTCCAGCCCGAACATTGTTCCGTATTTTGGCCATATCTGGAGTTATAGATGTCCAAATGAGCTGAATTGTTTACACAAGAAATCTGAGACAATTGCCTACAACTTTGATTTTTTCAAGTGGCTCCAATTCTAACGTTATCAATAATGTTTTGGGCAAACAAGAGAAGATAAGGATTGTCATCAAGTCAAGAGTTGGCCACCCACTCATCAATTAGTCATCAAATCAATAGTTCCCAATTTTGGCCTATAAAAGGAGGCATTTGCCATGCATTTAGGCATCGTGGTGTCCAAATCAAGATCATGCTCTTCCTTTCTCTTTTTGTATTTTTGGTAATGTTTATGCTTTGCTTTCATTAATATCAAGTTTATGCCTTTCATTTCCTTTCCTTTACTTAGTTAACTTTTATCTTGTTTATGTTCTTGTTTTGTTTATTTATTTTTCTTTCTTTTATTATGTCTAGCTAAGTTTATTATGTCAAGGTGAAAGGATTACACTAATGGTGTAAGAATAAGTGTAGTGTAAACTCAATATGGACTTTAATGTTTGATACTAGCATGTTTTGTATTTGTTATCTTATTCACTCTTTAATATTTTGCTTGTTAAATGACTAATCTTGATTTATGTTGTATAACACTTGGTACAACAAATGCTTGACACTTTCATAGCCTATACTATATGGTATAACCAACACTTGAGCTATGAAAGGAACTTGATTTGTTGTTAACATAAGTTATAATCATGAATGCTTGACGAGATTTACAAGTATTAGCATTAATTGAATAAGATGACTAATGTAATCATGTTAACAATCTATAATCCGATTGGAACCTTCTTTGTGTGTGGTTTCCAATTGAATAATAAGAGCTTATACTATACTTGTTTGAAATACCATTAGTGGAACCTCTAACCTTGACATTTGTTCTTATCATTGTTTAATCTTTACATTAATATTCCATCTCGAAGTTCTCATCATCTTCTTCTTCTTCTCTTTCTTTATTATTATTATTATTATTATTAGTACTACTACTACTACTACTGATTGAATAATAAGAGCTTATACTATACTTGTTTGAAATACCATTAGTGGAACCTCTAACCTTGATATTTGTTCTTATCATTGTTTAATCTTTACATTAATATTTCATCTCGAAGTTCTCATCATCTTCTTCTTCTTCTCTTTCTTTATCACTATTATTATTATTATTAGTACTACTACTACTACTACTACTGATTGAATAATAAGAGCTTATACTATACTTGTTTGAAATACCATTAGTGGAACCTCTAACCTTGACATTTGTTCTTATCATTGTTTAATCTTTACATTAATATTCCATCTCGAAGTTCTCATCATCATCTTCTTCTTCTCTTTCTTTATTATTATTATTATCATTATCATTATTATTATTATTACTACTACTACTACTACTACTACTATTATTATTAGTATTATTAGTATTATTATTATTATAGTTGTTGTTGTTATTGTTATTATTGTTGTTTATAATTTGTACAATTAACCTCCTTGTGGTTCGACCCCGGTCTTACCGGGTTATTTATTACTTCGACACTCCTGCACCTGGCAGAAGACATCAATCTTTTTGTCGTGTCATAATACATAGGTCTAAAAATTTCATGGGAGATCAAGATTCAAAATGACCGTTTTCAAGTTCAAATTGTAGCAACAATAGAAAAGTCAGTGACATGACTAAAAGATTGATGTTTTCTCCCAGGTGTAGGAGTGTCGAAGTAATAAATAACCCAACAAGATCAGGATCAAACCACAGGGAGATTAATTGTATAAATTATAAACAATAATAATACAATAACAACAATAATAGTAGTAGTAATAGTAATAGTAATAGTACTAATAAAGAAGAAGAAGAAGAAGAAGAAGTTGATGGGAACTTTAAGATGAAAAATGAATATGAGGATCAAACAATGAGGATAAAAAATAAATGTCAAGGTTAGAAGTTTCACTAATGGTATTTTAAATAAGTATAGTATAAACTCTTTTTTTATAACTCAATTGGAAACCACACACAAAGGAGGTTCTAAATGGATTATAAGTTGTTAACATGATTATATTAGTTATCTTATTTGAATAATGCTAATACATGTAAATATTATCAGGTATTCATGATTATAACTTATGTTAACAATAAATCAAGTTCTTTTCATAACATAAGTATCAGTTGTATCATACGGTTGAGATATGAAAATGTTAAGTATTTGTTATATCAAGTATTATGCAACACAAATTTAAACCAACCATTTAACAAGCAAAGTATTAAAAGTAAATAAGATAACAAATACAAAATATGTTAGTATTAAACGTTAAAGTCCCTATTGAGTTTACAAGATACTTATTCTTACACCATTAATGTAACCTTTTCAGTTTGAGATAATAAACTTAACTAAACATAATAAAAGAGGAAAACATAAATGAACAAGATAAGAACATAAATAAGATAAAAGTTAACTAAGTAAAGGAAAGAAAATGAGAAGCATAAACAAGAGATTAATATAAGAAAAACTTAAGCATTACAATAAAGAGAGAGCAAGAGCATGATCTTGATTTGAAAACCAAGATGTTTAAATGCATGAAAAATTCCTTCTTTTATAGGCCAAAATTAGGAACTATTGATTTGATAATTAATTGTTAAATGGGTAGCCACATCTTAACTTAGTTACAATCTTTATCTTCTTGTCTACCAAAAACATCATTAATTAATATCAGAATTTGAACCAACCTTACTCATGAAAGTTCTAAGAAATTGTCTCAGCTTTCCAAAAAAAAAAATTGAGGTCATTTTAGACTTCTACGTTGTTGCTAAGATTTGGACTTCCAAACAACAAAATTGAGGCTTACCTTCCCATGAAAATTTTAGGCCTATGTCTTAGCTTTCTATTCATATAAAGCAGACCTAAATCCAAGTTTTACAACTCTAGTTATGATCCAATTACAGAATAGAGTTTTAATTTGGACTAAACCAGCATCTCTTTTCTAAGCTTCACCCTCTCTATGTTCTTTCAATTTCAGTACTTCAACTCATCAATCAATTCTTTTATTTATGTGATAGACCTGTATTTAGGATAAATATTTACCATCAATTAAATTTATCTTATGATATTAGACTTGTTATTATAAAATATACTTTAGTTAAGAAGTTATTAATACTTCAAGTATAAAATGATGATATAAAACCTTGATAAAAATGCACTTTTAAGTACTAATCAATCAGAATCTACCCTGCAGCCTAGATATTATTCAGTGTTCAACCCATATCTTGAGTTCTAAAAGTTCAAATGATCTCATTCTTGTTTTGTTAGAAAACTTATACAATTTCCTAAAACTTTGATGAAAACTATCTATTCAAATTCTGAAGTTAGCAATGATGTTTTTGGCAAATAAGAAGATCAAGATTGTTACCAAGTTAATAAGTGGTCACCCACTCAATAATTAGTCATCAAATCAATAGTTCTAAATTTTAGCCTATAAAAGAAGGTATTTGTCATGTATTTAGACATCTTGGTTTTCAAATCAAGATCATATTCTTGCTCTCTTTCTTTATATTTTTGTAAAGCTTAAGTTTTGCTTTCATTAATATTTTACTTATGCCTTTCATTTCCTTTATTATATTTATATAATCATGTTCTCATCTTGTTTATATATGTTTCTTTTCTTCATTATGCTTAGTTAAGTTTATTATGTCAATGTGAAAATGCTTCACTAATGGTGTTAGGATAAGTATAATATAAACTCAATATGCACTTCAATGATTATATCCTAAACAACTAGCTATTAATATATCTTATCATTTTTATCTTATTAATTATTAATATCTTCCTTTTAAAGGTTAATTTATATTTGTATTATATAACACTTGGTACAACAAATATTTGATACTTTCATAGTCAATCGTATGGTATAAGCTACACCTATGCTATGAAAGGAACTTGATTTATTGTTAATATTAGTTAGCATCATGAATTCCTGACAATATTTAAAAGTTTGGTGTTACTTAAATAAGATAATGATTATGATTATTTTAATAATTTATAATGAGATATTAATGACAAAGCATGCAATTGAAACCTCTTTTGTGTGTGATTTCCAGTTGAATAATAAAAAGAGTTTATAGTATAGTTATTTGAAATACCATTAGTGGATCCTCTAACTTTGACAATTGTTTTTATTATTGTTTAATTTTCACATTAATCTTATATCTCAAAGTCCTCCTCATCATCATTATTATGTATAATTTATATAGTTAATCTTCATATGGTTCAATCTTGGTCTTGTCGGGTTACTTATTATTTCGACACTCTTGTATTTGGGATAAAACATCAATCTTTTGATCGTGTCACTTGTTGGGTTACTTTAAAATGAAAATTTATATAAGATAAAGGTTGATTAACTATAACAAATGTTTGATCTAGTCACATATACTAGTACTTTTAAGAAGTAAATAAATCTTGAAAAGGCTAAAATGATGATTCAACAAGCCCAGGATATACCTTATAGTAAGGTGTATAGGTGCCCCACTTACATATGATTTTTTTTCAAAAGATGAAGACTTTGAGGGATAATGTTGAACAAGGAATACTGATTAGTACTTAAAAGTGCATTTTTATCATGGTTTTATATCATCATTTTGCACTTGAAGTATCAATAACTCCTTAACTAAAATATGTTTTATAATAATGTATCTAATAATATAAGATACCTATAATTTGTGGTAAATGTCTATTTTTAATGCAGGCCTATCACATAAATAAAAGGATTGATTGATGACTTGAAGAACTTAAATTGCAAGGATAAAGAGATGGTCAAACTTAGAGAAGAGATGTCGGTGCAATTCAAACCGGAACACTGTTCGGTAATTGGGTCATATCTGGAGCTAAAGATCTCAGAATTAGGTCCAATTTATATGGATGGAAAGGTAAGACATAGGCCTACAACTTTCATATGGATCCCAAGATCTAGAAAGGCCATTATCAAGTCCAAATTGTAGCAACAACAAAGAAGCCCGAATCTGTCTTCCAGCCCGAGCACTGTTCGGTATTTTGGCCATATCTGGAGTTCTAGAAGTCCAAATGAGCTGAATTTGTTACACAAGAAAGCTGAGACAATTGCCTACAACTTTCATGTTTACAACTGGCTCCAATTTTGACGTTATTAATGACGTTTTGGGCAAACAAGAGAAGATAAGAATTGTCACCAAGTCAAAAGTTGGCCACCCACTTATCAATTAGTCATCAAATCAATAGTTCCCAATTTTGGCCTATAAAAAAAGGCATTTGCCATGCATTTAGGCATCTTGGTTTTCAGATCAAGATCATGCTCTTCCTTTCTCTCTTTGTATTCTTTGTAATATTTATGCTTTACTTTCATTAATATTAAGTTTATGCCTTTCATTTCCTTTCCTTTACTTAGTTAACTTTTATATTCTTATTTTGTTTATCTATTTTGCTTTCTTTCATTATGTCTAGCTAAGTTAGTTATGTCAAGGTGAAAAGGTTACACTAATGGTGTAAGAATAAGTATAATGTAAACTTAATATGGACTTTAATGTTTGATACTAGCATGCTTTATATTTGTTATCTTGTTCACTCTTTAATACTTTGCTTGTTAAATGACTAATCTTGATTTATGTTGTATAACACTTGGTATAACAAATGCTTGGCACTTTCATAGCCCATAATGTATGGTATAACCGACACCTGAGCTATGAAAGGAACTTGATTTGTTGTTAACATAAGTTATAATCATGAATGCTTGACGAGATTTACAAGTATTAGCATTAATTGAATAAGATGACTAATATAATCATGTTAACAATATATAATTTGATTGGAACCTCCTTTGTGTGTGGTTTCCAATTCAATAATAAGAGTTTATACTATACTTGTTTGATATACCATTAGTGGAACCTCTAACCTTGACATTTGTTATTATTATTGTTTAATCCTTACATTAATTTTTCATCTCCAAGTTCTCATCATCTTCTTCTTCTTCTTCTTTTTCTTTATTATTATTATTATTATTACTACTACTACTATTACTACTACTACTACTACTACTACTACTACTACTACTATTATTATTATTATTATAGTTGTTGTTATTATTGCTATTATTGTTGCTTATAATTGTTGTCTATAATTTGTACAATTAACCTCCCTGTGGTTCGACCCCGGTCTTGCCGGGTTATTTATTACTTCGACACTCCTACACTTGGGAGAAGACATCAACCTTTTAGTCGTGTCAAATACCTTAATGATATACTAAAACATTTAGGACTAAAAGACTATATGATGGCACAAACACATCAACCATAATATAAATTATTCAATCCTAATGATAAGGAGGAGGATGAATATTTTTAGTTGTCATCAATATCTCCTAGATATAAAAAGGAGATTAAGATTTAAAAAATAGTTATACAAAGCCTGGTTTAGAAGAATGTAATGCCTAAACATCTTGGTAAGGGGAGAGGATACACAGTCATATACCTTAACTAAAAAACAAGTTTTTGATGTTATATGGATCAACAAAGTATTAATAGCAAATAATCTCAAACACCAATTATACTTTTTTATAAGAGGTATATTAGAATGATCAATATTGGATAGGACCTCACCTCTTTTTGTTTAAAATAGCAATATTAATAATAAGTTGATCTTTGTTAAAGATAAAATTATTAAATAAGGATAAACCATAGTAAAAAAAAAAAAGTTGAAAATAGTTTATACCTCTATACAGCCACCATCTTTAAAGATTGAAATATATCATCATCTCTAAAAAATAAAAATAACTAAAGAAATCTCTAAAAATAGATAAAGTTATCACTAAGATGATGAAAAAAAATATGAAAAGTAGTTCACCTCAAACTTAAAAGGCAACATATGTTATTAAAATGAAGACTAGGACCAATCAACAACCACAATGACATGACTAAGATATCAAAATACTAGGCTAACACCTTTAAAGATTGAATAGAAAAAAAAAACCTCATAAGATTGGTGCAAATTATTAATTATTATGCAACAAGAGAATAAGATAAAATTAGTTATATTAAACAAAAGAAATAAGAAAATGCTATCAAAATGTTCACTCTAATAAAAGAAGAGTATGTACCTTTTACATAAAAGAATGCCAATGGTGCTTAAAGATAGCAAAATTATCATAACTTTAAAGGAGCCAATAAGATATGAAGAAGCTTTAATAAATGACCTCGTCTAAATATAAGACTAATTAGATAAATAAAATGATTTATAATGGATTCCTAGATGATAGCATGATGGATGAAGGTTTAAAAACTCTTTATGATAACAATACATGATATGATAAGATAAAACAATCATAATTCTTAGTCCTAATAAAACATATAGGTGAACAAAGTGCTTTAAATAATGAGAAACTGAAAAAAAAACCTTATAATGCAAAAGTGATCAACCATGAAAAAATCATATCAATCAATCAACATGATATTTACTCATCTATATTCCTTTAAAATCAAAACTAGTCAACAACCTAATTTGGATAGTGACTATGAAGATAATGTAGAAAATAAAAGGGAAATATTATTATAGTTAACTAGTAAGAACCAAGTCTTTAAGCTAGATACGTGAATTATATTTCCTTAGTCAACATTGGATATAAGATGTCATTAGAAACCCATGTACATTATTACTAACTTTAACAGTGTATAAATATAGAGGGTCTTCATCAATAATAATGCCTCACTCAATATTATACCCCTATACTTGATCACTAAGGTTGGTCATAACAAGGATGATATGATCTCATTAAAAAATGGTTATGTTAGATTTTATAGAGGCATAAGAGATATTATATAGGTATTCCAAGTAAACTTATTTTTGGGTCTATAACTTTTTCTATGGTGGAAACAAGATTAAGCTACAATATTTTTCTTAGATGAGACTAGATAAATGCTAACATATGTATGTCATTATTTTTACACTAAGCTTTGATAATTTCACTACTAGATAGATCAATCAAAATAGTTAAAAGTAGATAATAAACCATTTATGATTAATTCAATGATGGAAGTTGTATTGCTATGCACCAATAATATCAATCTAGTCTAGTTCATGAGTATGGACAACATGATTCACTCCATTAACTTCTTAGTTAGTAAAACTATAGCATAAATAAAGCAACTCAAAACAACTTTTAGTAGGCCAAATAACTTATAATAAAAGGAAAATGATCAAGAATTTGAAACATGAGATTAGATGAGATATTATGACTTAATAGTATGTTCTAAGGCTTTTAATGAAGCTTATAGGTATATAAAGTATCATAATATAATTTATTAATATAATCAAATCAAGATTGTAAAATTAATCATGATTGATATGATAAATCTTGCTCTAACACCTTCAAAGATGGATGATGGATGTGCTGAAGTTTAAGACATGTTAATTGAAGACAAGCCTAAACTAACCTTTACAAGAGTACATATACAAAAGAAGTTCCAAGTGAAATGATAATATTGTTACACATTTATAAAAACTATTTTACATAAGATTATGATAAAATATCTAGTTTAGACAAAATTTTGGTAAAAAGATCTTCTATCAATTGAGCCTAAGTTTAAGCCACACAAATAACAGTCGCAAAGAATGGCTTTAAATATAATCAATAATATGAAGGAAGAAATTAAACAACTCTTAGAAGCTAGATTTATTAGGTCAACAAAAATAGCAAATTAAAGATATACATAGAATTCATATATTTAAGTCATATAACTTTAAAAGATGAATATCTAATGTCAATGGCTAATATGGTAACCAATAAAACATCTATTAATAAAATACTTAGCTTCATGAATGGCAACTCTTGCTATAACTAGATTTTTATTAAATAAGAAGATGTTTTTAAGATTGTATTCAAATGTCCTAGTTCATTAATGATGTATGAATATATGGTAATGTTATTTGATATGGAAATATTGGTACAACATATCAAAGGACAATGGCCTTAATTTTCTATAATATTGATCATATTATGATAAAGTCAAAATAAAAATAAACTCACCTAAATAAACTGCATCTTGCCTTTAAATGAATGAGGATGCATGATGTAAAAATAAGCCCTTTAAAATGTATTCATAGAGTGTAAGTGTGTCATTTTCTAAGATATTTATTGCATTAAAAAGATATAGAGATTAAAAAAAAAAATCACAACCTCCTCATGATAAAAAGGAATTTCACAGCCTTATTGGCATGACTGGCATGAATGATTTTCTAAGGAGGTTCATATCAAATATTGTAGGGAAGATTAGATCTTTTACTAAGTTATTGAAAAGAAGAAGCTCTTGTAAGTTTTAAGAAGCTGAAAGCAATAATTTCCTTTGAAGTTATAAAATTGTATTTAGTTAAATCTTTATTATTGGCCCTATCAAGGTTTGGGAGGCCTTTAACATTATATATTTCAATAGTGAAAAGACTGATCGACAGCATGCTAGCACAAGAAAACAACTATGAATATGAACATGTTGTGTATTATCTTAGTTGTGCACTCATAATGGTTAAAAAAATACATTGATGGAGAAATTATGTGTATTTTTTTATTTTATTTGTTTTAAATTACCCTAGTATATATTACTAGTTATTGTAAATGTAAAACTGATTTAATTAAATATATGCTATAATATCTTTTTTAAGAGGTCATATTAATAAATGGACATTAGTATCATTTAAATTTAATTTACATTGTATGTCATAAAAAGTAATTGGCTATGCTTTGGTTGATTTATTAGTCGATCACACATGCATCGATTATAAATTAAAATAGGATATCAACATTATGATAGTAGAAGATGTTTCATGACAATTATAATTTGATGCATTCAAAATTATAATTTGATGCAACCAAGACCAGGAACAAAGTCAATACATGGGTATGGGTGGTTATAATATTGATGTCTTTAATAAGTCATAAAGTGATAATATTTTTTTAGTTTGATTTTTGTTTTACAAATAATTAAGTTAAATATAATGTTTTAATTATATGTCTAGAAATAATTTTAGAGTTAAAAGAGATTCATTACTTATTAACAAGATATAAAATGGTTTTTAATAATTTTAAAATATTTTTTATCAAAATCATCCAGTCATGGCTAATATCCAACAAGAATGCCATGACAAACCATGCAATGCAAATTCCATGGTTAAAATTGCAAAAGTTCATTTTTTTACCAAGTTATATAATCCATTTGTTCCTAAAATCAAGTAATTTAATTCATCATTTTATACACTAATCCATATTATTTTTTCTAGATTTGACATGGATCCAAATTGTGCATCAAATGGAGTGGTGATAGGATTCATCTAGCACAAGGCTTGCGCTATGCAAGGATGGACAAAGGTATTGTGACATAGACAACGTCCAGGTTTTATCTTAGAGACACATTAGGGAACTTGACTTGGTGGGCTTCGAGCTAAAGAAAGGCTCAATTGTTTACGTTATGCAATTTCAATAGCCAAGACCACCCTCCTTCCTGTATAAATACCAGCCTCGTAACATCATGAGAGGATTTACAATCTTCCATCTTTTTGACATTTTTGAAGTCTTTGATCTCTTGCTACCCAAAACTCTCACGCCATGCAATTTTCAAAGCTTCTTCAGTCTAGATTTTGATCGCATGCCATTCACTTGTTGTTGCTAGCACTACCAGCTGTTTCTCCCTCACTTGTTTCCACCTTTCTTGATTGATAGACCGTTGATCCCAACATCAATTAGTTCTCGATATCTTAATCGGCCTGCTGACAAATCATTTGGCATGTTCTCAGGAACCTTCACACACGCCAAGAAGAATTATAATTAAAGACTTTAGTATTTGAGCACGCTGCATCTCTCTAGAAAAGAAAAGGTTGTGATGATGAAAGATGAAAAACTCGTGCTGATCGAATTAGGATGAATTACGTAATTCAACACGCTAATTATATCAGTAAAATCTAAAGGGCTGCCGCTCCATGCCAAACTTGCACTCCGCGTCTGTGTCTGAATCTTGTGTTTCTTTCATTTGCTCTGCCATGTAAAATAAGATGGAAAGCAGACAAGGATTTTCAGGAGGCCAATGGCTTTGCAGTCCACCTTTGAGGACTTGTTGACCCTTCGTGTAAAAGAGATCTCCTAGACCACCTCTTTTTGTAATTAGCTAGCTAAGCTTCGGTGATGGAAGCCATTAAACATTAAACAAAGCAATTAAGACCTCTTATTATAAATTAAACTACTCCATGAGTGGTTATTCACCGACCTCCACCTTTGTAACCAACCAGGATGCCGGAACTATGTGAGAGAAATCTTGATCATTCTTTGAGGAATATCCCCAACGTCCCATTACCTTGTATTTGCCTATTTTCTACAAAGATTTCCTCATATTTGAAAGTGAGTGTTCAGACGACAATCTTCCATGATCTCAGATGAGAGGAAGGTGACCATATCGGCAGTCTTTCTAGACTTTTAGTTGATGACACGCTTTACTTGATCGATTTTTGCGAAGTCCATCCGTGACACAAGACTCTGCCGTGAGTGATAAAATTATCTTACTGGATATAATAAATAAATAAATAAAAATTCAAGCATACCCGCCCACCTACTTTACTTTTTTCTGCTGACCTAACCTTTCCGGCCATTATATTTTCTTCACAGGAAACAACATCTGATGACTTCCTCCTCGTATGCAGGTATTAATCTAAACACCAGACCCCTCCTTGTACGAACCTACTCTCTTTTGATCTCTTCCAAGCTTCTAGCTCTCCGCATAATGCTGGTTTTAAATCGGCAAGGTCATATTTGAATTTTAAAAGGTGATTTTTTAAAAAATTACTTTTTAAATTTTTTATATTTTATATTTATTTGCTATTAAAAAAATTATTAATAAAAAATATTTTTTAGTTAAAAAAAAATTTAAATTGATTTTCAAAAAGGTGTTTTCCTAAAACATTTAAATAGAAAACACTTTTTGAAAGTTGTGAAAAATTTAAAAATATCATATTATTTAAAATTTGATCTTCAAACTTTTAATTGCTATATAGATTTTGTTTCGAATATTTATTATTTAATTTTATTTCTTAAAATTTAATTTTTATATTAATTTTGATTCTCATTTCTATAATTGTTATTTACTTTTTCCTTATCATTTTTTTATCAAAATTTTTTATCTAACAAATTTGAATCTCATTCTTTTGATTATTACTTATTTTATTTGAAATAATTTATGAAATATTAATATTATTATTTTAATTTCTTCATCTTTCATTTTTTATTTTAATATTATTATTATTATTTTAATATTATTATGAAATAATTTATGATTTCTATTATTTTGATTATTATTTATTTTATTTGAGATAATTCATGAAATAATATTTTTTTCAATTTTATTCTCATTTAATTTTTTAATTTGTAAGGTTTGTTCCTCATTATTTTAATAAAATTGAAAAAAATAAAACATTAATTAGTTATTTTTCAGCTTATTTTCCATGACATAATCAAACACTGGAAAGTGTTTCCCAACTTATTTTTTATTATACTACCAAACATTATAAAATAATTCACTTTTCTGGAATTCACTTTTTCATAATTTACTTTCCAAAAAAAATCTACTTTTCAGCAAACAAACGAGGCATTCCCATAAATTTCTACCTTCCTTGACAAAGCTAAGAACAAGTTAACTTTGATTGTGGTGCATATAAGTGCGGAGCTAGGAATTTTTCCTGCCCTGGGTTATTAAATAAATATATAAATTTTTTAAATAAAAATTAGTAACTCATGTACATGAATTTTTAAAGTTGATAGTAAAGTTTTAATTTAAATACACTATTCAAAATATTAAAAAATAAATTTAAAAGTATATAAAATTAAAGTGAAAGTAAAAATAAACTCACTATTAAAGTTACATCCTTTGATATTTTGTGAAATATAATTAATCTATAATCGAATCTGAATTGATATTATAATCATTCCTCAACTGGGATAAAATAACAATATCATATTAACTGAAAACTAAAGTAATTAATTTTTTTCCTCTCTCAATTCCTCCTTCCTTTACTTGATTCTTTCTTAGATTAATATTTTATAAGTTGAATTTTATAAGATTATAAGGTTATTCTCTCATTTTTCTTTTCTTTTTTTTCTTGGGTTTTTTTATGTTTTCCCCTTATTTCTCTCTTTCTCTCTCACCTTTTCTTTTCTTTCTTTTTCTGTTTTGCTTCTACCTAGTTAACTGATTTATTTTATTTTTTAATGGCAAATAATCATTTTACTCTTAATTAGTCATTTTGGTTGTGTTTGATTTTTTTTTGTTAGTATTAGTAAACTCTATTCATCCTAAAATTTTAACCAAATTTTATTCAATATATTTTAAGATCCCTCATAAAATTTCAGCTTAATCTAATGGTCAGATTGAAAATTACACCTAATAACATAAAACTAATTAAATTATGATTTTTTTATCAAATTTCTGAATTTCTTTAAAAATTATAAAATTTTAACCCAAGCTGAGGTATCATATTAGAAAGCTCTACAAAAATTTTCAAAATTTTTTGATACTTCAATTAAGAATAACAAATTTTCTTTATATAAAACTAGTTAAAAATATTAATAAAATCTTGACCTGGGTTAAAGCCCACCTAAGCCCCTACATGCCTCCACCCTTGAGAGGAGAGGAAAATTTTTTTTCCAATGATGGCTGATCCATTCAGGATGCTCTCTTTGTGTATGTGATGTTCTTTGATGTTATTATAATTTATTTTTGAATTTTTATAAAAAAATAAAAATATATATATTATTAAAAAATATAGCAGTGAAAAAAAAGAGTCAAAACACACTAAAAATAACTAAAAGGTAATTGAGAAGGTTTAAAACAATATTCAAATGCTAGAACAATAAGATTTTACACCTATTAAAATAAAAACCTTCTTCTTAAAAAGAGTTTTTTTAAAATTTTTGACAAATCAACAATTAAAAACTATATCCAAACCTAATTTTATTAAATATTAAAATAATATAACATATCTTAAATAAAAAATATTTAAAATATTAATATCTTCTGCTTAGGTAGCTAATTTTTATATTCAATTTCTAAAACTAACTAAAATTTTTAGTAATTAAAATATTAGACGGAGGTAATCGCCGTGATACTGCGCATATGTGACAGATCCATTGCACATGCTCTCTTTTAAGTCATGCCACTGTAGCTTCTTTGGTTTTATCACCGCTCAGCAACAGCTTTCCTTCAATTTCTGGTAGGTTTATTGCTACGGCTTATTGAATTAGTACTAGCCATTAACTGGGTTGGAAATCGAACTGTTACAGAACAGAAGCAAGGAGATATTATCATGCAAGAAGAAATAAGATTAAACTTGCATGGCTCTGACCCTTATTTCTTCACGGGCTGCTTGGAATTCTTGAAATTGAGTTCTTCGAAATCCTTTCGAGGGTATTGAAATGGAATTCAAATTATACAAAATAAAGACAAGTAAATCAGAGAGCAGAGACCCTCTGATTTGCAAATCAATTACTCTTTGAAATAGCACTGAAAATACCCAATCCCATGTTCTTCTGTCCCAACATTGTCAGCTGCTCAAGAAACTCGCCATTCCTGTGAGAATCTCTGCTGTTCCGTGTATAACATGCTTGACAGGTTGCTGGCGCTGTGCAAATTCTTGGGAGCAAGCACAAGGTAAGAATATTCAACTGCAGGATTTGGCTTCCCCTCCATCAAAGCTTCCACAGCCCTCGTTAATGCCAGCTGCCTATCAGAGCCCTCGTTAATAACCCTCCATAACTGTTGAATACAAGCTAAGGGCATGAGTCAGAAAATGAAGGTCGGTACTTGAGAGCATAGGGCAATATTATCTATAATTAAATTATTCACGAAAAAGATGCACATGTAATTCTGAATTGAAAACAAAATTATTATCATTGCTAATTTAATCTAATTTTATAAATATTTTAAATAGTATAATTGAATTCAATTATATAATTTTATATTTTATTTCAGTTATAAAAATTATAATAAGTTATCATTAAATTTAATTTTATATATAATTTAATTTCAAATAAATTGTTAATCTTTTCGAGATTTGTTTGATATTTGAAAATAAAAGGAAAGATGGAGGGATAAACTCAATTCATATTAATATTAATTATATTAATAAATAATAAGAGTTAAAAAGGATGTCCATATCATTCATGGGATTTGAACCTAAACAGGTAACATGACTTGCCAAGTTTGATGTGTTGTTTTCAAACTTGAATAAAGATAAAAAAAAAGCATAGTCAAATTAGGCAGTCCAAACTTGATTGGATCAACCTAATTTCATGAATTGATCTACAGCATTAGAATTATCTTGAATCTTAATACAATCCGAACTTTAATAACCACAACCTAAATTAAATTGAATTTAATTGAATGTGACTTAACTTATCAAATTTTAAATTTATTTTTTAAAAATTATTAGTTTTAAAAATTCATGAAATTAATTAAGATATGCATAACGTAATTCGGATAACTATATTAATAAAATAAAATAAATTTATTTCATAGCTTTCATGCAAAGTATAAAATCAAATAATGTAGAGCTGTGGTGCATGATGGACTGCTACTTGTACAATATGATTAGAGTAATGCATTCCCTTTCCTTGTTGCTCATCTATGATGCAACTACTTCAAAATAGCTCAGACATTTTTTAAAGCTAACTTTGGGGTCATAGACCCCAATTGATCACTGCTTTTATTGCGATTGATGAGGCAAGAGGTGAATTATTCGTGCCTTTCATTCATCCCACAAGATTTTCATTTTTATATTCGAATCCATGGATCAATTTTTTTCATTAAAAAAAACTATTTAATTATCAAAGAAAAATAATTATGAATTAAAAATATAATAACATATAGCATTTCTTTGAAATATCAATATAATAATATATTATATCAATTCAAATTAACTTATTAAATCTATAATTAAAGATATAGATTCCGATAATTTTATAGAAAATAAATTATAAAAATTAATTTTTAATCAATTTAATATTAAAATTTTAAATTTTAATATATATATATATATATATTAAAATTAACTCGAATTAAAATATTAAATTTTTAATTTGGGTTGTAAAATAGAAATAAAACAATAAAAAAATTAAGAAATTTATGAAACCTAAATAAAGAAAAGGTTAATTCTATAGAAAAAATAAAAATATTTAAATTTCAATTAATCTAATAAAAAAAAAAAGATGAAGAAAAGATTAGAGTGTTACCCGCAGTCCCGTGCTCCAGGCAAGGGATTGCTGGACCAAGATTTTCACGTGTAATGGCTTGGTTTCAAAGCCAAACCCACGCGCTACAATATATCCAGGCCCCTTCAAAGACTCGCCATCATGTATGTATCCACTACTCGTAAACAAACACGTTCTTTTCTTATCCACCGAATTAACACTTGAAATTGCCTTTCCTTCAAAGTTAAGCACAAAAAATATGATCATGGAGTGTTTGCTAGTCATGATAACCTTCTGTCACTCTTCCCCCAAAATAAACATCATTCACCTAACACACAAATGTTAACAAAAGCTTGCTTGCTAGTTGCATGCCTCCTTCAAGCCTCTGCCATCCTTCAGTACTCTAATTATTCCGTCATCTTTTTACTAAAATGCCTCTCCTGTTCGTCCTCATCTTCCTCTCCTCGTATGTTCGGACTGCATTTTCTGCCCATTGCAGCACCACCACACCCACTAAGACTTTTGAAAAATGCATGGCACTCCCGACCCAGCAAGCCTCGATGGCTTGGACGTTTCACGCCCACAATGCCACCCTAGACCTTGTGTTTTTTGGTACCTTCATTTCACCTTCCGGTTGGGTGGGGTGGGGGATCAATCCTTCCTCGGCTGAAATGACCGGCACTCGTGCTCTGGTTGCCTTTCCAGACCCCAATTCAGGCCTGTTAGTCCTGTTACCTTTTATTTTAGACCCAACAGTGAAGCTCCAAAAATCGCCACCCCTCTCTCGCCCTCTAGATATCCAGCTTCTATCCTCCTCCGCCACCCTCTACGGTGGGAAAATGGCCACGATACACAATGGCGCGGCCGTCCAAATTTATGCCACTTTGAAACTTGCAAGGAATAAGACCAAAATTCACATGGTGTGGAACCGTGGCCTATACGTTCAAGGTTACTCCCCAGCTATCCATCCCACAACCTCCAGTGACTTATCTTCCATTGCCACCATCGATGTCTTGTATGGTTTCAGTGCTACCCTTAAAGAAGATACCAGAACATTAAAGACGGTGCATGGGATCCTAAATGCTGTCTCATGGGGAGTCTTACTCCCAATTGGAGCTGTCACTGCAAGATATTTGAGGCACATACAAGCACTAGGGCCAGCATGGTTTTATGCTCATGCAGGGATACAACTCTCTGCTCTTCTCATAGGAACGGTAGGATTTGCAATTGGAATTAGACTAGGGGAATTATCACCAGGAGTGATTTATGGCCTACATAGGAAGCTTGGTTTCGCCGCATTTTCCTTTGGAGCTTTGCAAACACTAGCACTGTTGTTTAGGCCTAAGACCACTAACAAGTTCAGAAAGTACTGGAAATCTTATCACCATTTTGTGGGGTATGCTTGTGTGGTGCTAGGAGTTGTAAATGTTTTTCAAGGATTTGAAGTTATGGGAGAGAGCAGGTCTTATGCTAAGTTAGGATATTGTCTGTGCCTCTCTACATTGATAGGAGCTTGTATAGCATTGGAAGTGAATTCTTGGGTGGTTTTTTGCAGAAAATCGAAAGAAGAGAAGCTGAGAAGAGAAGGGTTGATTGGAGGAGGGTCTGACAAGGAAAGTGGGAGCCATGGTTAAGAACTTAACCTGTGATCAGTTCCATAGAAGAAGGAGGAGAAAAATATAAAACTGGTGCGCCTGGATTTTTGCATGGTGCTTTTTGTAGGCCAAGAAACTTGTTCGTTCTTCTTTTTGCATCTAGTTGTTGATTAATTATTTTCAGGTCTGTAAGGATGTTCTACAGAGAAATCTCTAGAACTATCTATCTCAACACCTTCCTTTAAAAAAATAGGTTTATTAAAGTGTCGCATGTAAGTCGTCGTTTCTTTAGGCTCAGTCGTACCTCCGAAAAAGAAAGAGGAAGAGACACTCCCTCTCGATAGGGTCATATCATTAAAGGCCGTTTTCAATCCCTCTTTTCGACTTTGGGCCATTAGAAATCCCCATCTCTTCTCACCTTCATCAGTTTGGTCAGATCAAACGCACCAAAACCGAGTAATTGAGTGTTGAGGGCAACATAAAAATGGCGGTTCTAAACATGGCGTTGATTGTCTACTTTAACAGAAATACTACGCACCCGTTACCTATCTTTTATGACCATTGACACGCCATAACGCCACAGGGACAGTGACAAAATACATAGCATCAATGAACCATTTATTAATGATAGATTGAAAACGATGATACAGAAGAGTTTTCTTGAGAAGCACTTTTATCTCATTATCCAAGCTTAGGTGACAAAACGGGCACACGTCCAACCATGAGAAAAACATACAAGAACAGCATAAAAAGACCTGCCGGATTTCTTGGTAGAAAGCATTCGACCAAGAAAGAATCCGACTGAATCCAGATCAAAAGCATTGCTAATGGCTCGATATAGCCACAGGTGAATAAGATTGTACTGTGCCTGCAAAACTGATGGCTCGATAGCAACAATATCCAGGTCAGGAATTCGATCTTCGTTTCTCTCAGTGAGCATGAAGGCCATTAGACAGCATTTGATGAACAAATTGTTCATTTACAGAGAACTGAAAGGGACGATCAAGCTTAAGTGATGGGAAATGGGCAAAGAACAGTCAGCTTTAAAAAAAAAAAAAGACCATCCCAGATGAAAACGTATGGGATATCATATGATGCATGCAAGTCCATAAGCCAGGGATTGGAAAGCAAGGCATGTACGGAAACTCGGAAACATTGGGAAGCAAACGAAATAACAAGACTGACTTAAGCATAATGAGGAGACGAGAATCGGAAAATACTATTGAAAAAACATGCAAAGTGCTGTTGAGAGACTAGGAGGATCCCACTGCTGACCACACTGAATGCACGCAATACTACAACCACTAATTAGAATCTCATCAAAACAAATCGATTGAACACTAGATAGATATCCAGTCATCAATATAACTTGGTCTAACATGTGGCAGACAATTTCCGTGTTCAGATCAAATACCAAGTTTTTTTTTTCAACTCTTAGCTTACAAAATATAGAAATGGAAAAGGAACAATAATATGCTGGTAACTTATTCACGGGGGACCCTAGATGGGTATCCCTTGAACGTATCACACTAGTAAAATAAACAAGAATCTGGGGGGGTACAATCTGCTGAAAAATAATCCCCATTAATGGGGAAGTAGGAAAAACAAGAAGACATAAAAATCCACAACTTAGCCAGAAATTACAAGGCATAAAAAACTAGGGGGTAAAAAAAGTCTAAATCTTTTTGTATCGCCGGCCTCACCAGAGATGCATGATACAGTTCGACTATATCCCGCAAGCTGATTTTACATCTCAATCAATGAACAGAAACAAAAAAAACCTAAATTGTAACTCAAAACTCAACCCTTAACACAAAACCTTATAACATCTATCTCTAAATTTAATTCTTCGAAATGAGCACTCCAGTTAGCTCTAGATAACCAATTTGTTTTAACTGAAATATACTAATGAGAGGATGCATGAAATTCACAATTCACCTGGGTCACCGGAATATCTCCACTTAATACATCATGACAACAGAAATGATCCAGCTAGGCAGCAATTCCTGAAAAAAAATAGAAGAAAATCCCTCAAAATCTAAAGGTTGAGGCACAATTAAATCAATTCATCAAATCGTACCATGTAAATTTCCCTGGAATTAGTTGTCAAAAAATTAAAATGGCTATGCTTTGTGCAAAAAATTTCGGTTCAAAAATTGCAGGGGAAAAAATTAAATTACACAGAAAACCGTTGACATCAGCATGAATACTAGCGAAGCAAATCAAAGAATTTTGCATTGTACATAATAATCATACAGATACTTGGAACACCCTCATTTCTTAGCTAAAATGGATGGTAAAGTACAACTTAAGCAGTTCAGTCAACAAACAAGATGTAGAAGCACATATTTAATTGATGTTTGTAACACAATGATAAAGAAAGATGCTATGACATAATGAATAAACACAAAATTGTATTCATGTGAGCGGATTGTGTTACCTTTGCAACCGATCCCTCACAAATTGGTGAATTATAATCCAGGAATTAAACTTCAAAATCGGTGAGCTTATAATCTAGGAATTACTATTTAGAAAAGAAACCTCCTTACTTCACCGAAAAATTTATTCTTTGAAACATCACTGACTTCCATCTGTCTTCGTTATCCAAGCTTCTTACAGGTCCCTAATCGCAGGAATTCCCAGGCCCACCATTCCCAATTTCATAATCTTCCTTATCCTTTTTACATCTTATTAATAAGCATACAAACTACAAACAATCAACAATCAACAAATGCCATGTGCTCAGAACTAAAGAAAGTTTATATTTAGACAATTCGATCCCTTACAACTAACTTTTTTATTCACCAAAGTTTAATATGAAATACTATCATAGGAAGCCTCCAGGACAAAGTGATTACCTAAACTTGTAAATGCAGCAACTAAAGTGTGATAAATTAGTCATTTAGTCTGTTATCATTACTTGCACACATTCCAGGCCTTCTACACCATTCTATCTGAATCTTTATTCGCAATGCATATGGTTGAACTTCTAATTCAAAATCCCCAAACCAAAATCCTCAAAATGACTGGATCAGATTCACAGGTGAAAACACCTTAGTTCATGAAACAGTTGGGTCAAAAGGGGAACCAATTGAAACAAAATTACAAGTAGACAAGATCTCAACATGGTATTTTTCAAGCCAACAAAGCATAAAAGAAGATTAATGTCACACTACAAGTTTGTATTTAGAAGCAAGGACAATATGGTAGGAAAGCACATGAGGAATCGAGCGTGTTCTCCTTTCAATGCACAGTCATAGTGGAAATTTGAATTAATATCCAATCTTGATAAGCCTACGCTAGAGGCCAACACTGGGGGGTCTGCCTTTTATTCTCGAAATTGGCTATAAACTAACTTTCGAGGTATAATCCCACTGTTAAGATGATAATACTAGGATCGTTGAAAAATCCAAACTGAAACAGATCACTGCAAAACTTAAAGGTCTAAAATGCTAAGAAATACGAGGAAAACTATGGAGATTACAGATGCAAAATAAAAGCAATTGGAGACAAAAATAATATCATTTAACAGAACATAAAAGATATGCATATTTGAAACCAGTTTCCTATCCAGCATGAAACTATTGTTGTGAAAGAGTATATTATGGGAGGAAAAATAATTAAACCATTTGAATTCTTTTTACAGACAAATATTAGCAGGCACTTCAAAACAGAATGGTAAACACGATGGAATGGAGGGAGTACAGTATGTGTAATAGTGCATAGATAATAGTGGAGAAAATTCATGGTTTTACATCATGTAAAAATCAACCACAAAGACAAAAGACTTGAAGAGGCAGAAAAATGTTTTGTGCTAATCACTGGTGCTTTATCAATCGAGAAAAACATCTCATGACACAGGGATATAAACTAAATCAATATCAACAAAGATACTATAGAATAGAGCTAAATCTTGCTAGGTAAACATCAACTATCTACATCTCAACAATGGGAATGAGGCAAACTTGCAATAAATGCACCAGAAAGAATGAGCAATTTAATGGCAATTCACAAAGACACGAACACATGACAAATGAAGGGAGAACATGCAACTGAAGCGACAAATCATACAGACAACTTAAAAAAAAAATGTTGTCTACTTGAGTAAAGTTTTTCCGTTTTCTTTAAAGATTTTCTAAGAAATAGAAACTAAAGAAAAGGCGTTTTCTAGTTAAGAATAAAAATTGTTTTCTTGGGACGTGTTTTCCATCTCTCCATTCGTTTAGAAAACTGAAAAACATCTAAAAGTTAGTTTTCCAAATTCTCTCTTATTAGAGATAAGGGTATTGTTCAGCTCACCTAATTTTTTAAGTCCCTTTCTTTTATTATTTTCAATGCAAGCCAAAAAGGACCTTATTTTATATATTGAAAATTTTGTGTTAGTAAACACATTTCCTTAATTTTCCAAGAAGAAATCTTTTTAGAATAAATTAAGAAAATTAGAAATGGAAACTAAAAGGTATTCTAAAATTAAACACAGCCTAAGCTTTTCTAGCCTCATTTTCCAATCAATATATGCACAGAGAACATCTTCTTTTTTCACTTTTCATATGACAATTGTGACGATAGTTTAGATTGCTCCTCTGAACCTCAAGACCAGGAATGTTAATTCATGAAAATGAAAAATGATGATATTGAACTCTCAACATTATTAATAACTAAATATTCAGCACAGGGTGTGGGGGTGCCCATCCCAAAATTGTGATTAGCCCATGGTTTATAATGAATCTACAACAGAAACAAGAATTTGAGACATTTGATGCAAGTATGGCGCACAAGATCATGTTCCTCACAGCACATTGAATAATTAATTACTCAGTCAACTATTGCACCAACCATGAGGTTATGTAAATTTATGTTAATCGATTGTTTGCTACATTTCATGAACTGCAAAATTAAGTTCAGACATTTGAAACTAGCCACTTGAACATTATTCCTCTTTCATGCTGTAAAAAAGAACAAATAATGTGGCAGTTCAATGATTTGGGTTAAAGCAGCACTTTCAACAATAGAAATCAACTCGTTGTTGTAGGGAGACTCCCACATCCAGCGAGTGCAAGATGAGAATCCGTGTAGTGAACAAAAGAAGACATGCTATAATAGCTACCTGTTTCAAATTGATTTCTTCATGTTTCAAAAATCACAAAGGTTCTGTGTAAACCACTTGTAATTTTTTCACATCTGTGCATATGCACATGGATATACAGATAATGAAAAAAAAATTGATAATAAAATGTAGACTAATCGCTTATGCTGCTACAGGTTATGAAGCATACTTATCTCTCAGAACATTAGGAACAACTTTAATGATTCAGTATGGATTTATTTGGTAATATTGAGAAAGAACATTCAAAGAACCAGAGCAAGCAGTTAAATGGACGTACTAGACTAGGAGCTCTTACCTCTATTTGACTGTCTCTTATTAACACTATAACCATCAGCATAACCAGGAGAGTTTTTTACTGAAACATCAGACGTGGCATTGCCGAGGCCATAGCCAAAAGAGCCAGATCCATCTCGCTCGGAATTTGACGGCTGCCAAGTGGGGTGCCTGTAATCTGAACTACCGCCATAAAGGTCAGAAAATGCTCCATCAAAGCTACCATTTGATGCAGCATATGATGATGTTGGGCCCCCATTGTTTGCACTATTTCTTGCATAACTACCCATGCCCAGACCAAAACTATTTTCACCACTTCCATACCCAAAATTCAGACTGCTATTAGAAACATTATTTCCTCCACCTTGAGCTGAAAGAGATGAAGAACCCCAATTAGCTCCACTGTTGCCAAAGGTGCTTCCTCCAAGGCTTCCAGTTCCAGATCCCATGTATGCATTTGAACTTGTAGAGTTGGTGTTATAATTGAGCCCCCCGTTTCCCCACAGATTTCTCGTTGCCGAGCTGAAAAATGAAGTGTTTCCTCCATTACCTCCATCATATCCTACAGGTCTAGCAAGGTTATTGGTATTGCCAATGTAGTAGGGACTCATTCCTCGACCATAGCTGAGATTGCTATTAAAATTTGCATCCCTCCCATAACTTGGGCTCAATGATGGCTCAAAATTCAAGCCCATTCCATAACCAGAACCAAATGGAGGGAAACCACTTCGACCACCAGCAACCGGACTGAACCTATCATCCATCCTCAGTCCATAACCTCCAACTGCCCCTGGAGTATATCCCTGAGTGTAGCCATTAAGGAGGCTATTAACCCTATTTAGGCCATAGTTATATCCACCAAGTGGGCTGCGACTGGGACCGGGTGATAACTCTTTGGGAACAGCTCGCTTAACCTCAACCATTTTGCCATTCAATTCATGAAAAGTCTTCATCAAAACTTTGTCCACTGCCTCCTCAGAATCATAAGTGATGAACCCAAATCCCCTTGGCCTCTGTGTGTTATGATCATACATCACCACAACATCTGTGATGATCCCAAACTGGTCAAAATATTTCCTAAAGTCACTTTCTGTAACAGTCGATGCTAAGCCTCCTACAAAGATCTTTTTTGTACGCCCTGGCCCAGGAGAACCATGGATGCTACCGCCACTGTTTCTGCTCAGAATGTTCTGATCATCCCTGGGAACAGCCTTTTTTGCTTCAACCTGGGGATAAACGCACAATTAGAAAACCAAGCTTAGACAGTGGGAATCTGTCAACACATAAAGCTTAACTTCAGTAAATAAAAAAAACACAAATTTGGAGGATTAGCAAAACTAATACAATCAAACAAAAATAAACAGAGAGAAGGCAAGCTTTTACTCTCGGCTTGATTTGAAATCTAGTTTAATACAGAAAAAGAACTAAAAAAAAAAATCTTCGGTTAGAAAACTGGACACGTGACTAGACACGGAAATGAATTCTACACTTTGCATGGTGCAGTATATAGTAAACTTTCTGAACAGCATTAGCGCATTGCACACAAATTTAAGTGTCACTTTAAGGTTAATATAGTTTACCATTCTGCCATCAATGCTGTGTTTTTCTTTAATGACTCTCTCTGCAATAGATGGGTCAGAGAAGACAACAAAGCCAAATCCACGGGCACGCCCTGTGGTGCGATCCTTCATTATCACAGCCTCTACTACCTCCCCAAAAGATTGAAAATAGTCCTTGAGCCTTTCTTCATTGGTGTCCCATGAAATTCCACCAATGAATAGCTTGCCACTGTCAGATTGCATTTTTTTGTTTTTCTCTTTAATCTCTACAATACAAAATATTTTTCTTAGTGAACACGAAGCCCAGAACTTCACAGATACAAATCACACTACTAATCAAATCAATAGAAAAGGGCAAAACTTTTTACACAATCGAAAGACGGCTTCAACTCAGTAAACGTGTTCTACACTGGATCCAATCAACATCAACATGATTAACATACAATTCAATAGCAAATCAAAACCAACAAAGACCATTAACACTGAGCAGAAAATGAATCAAAGTTGTCACTTTATTGAATAAGAATGCAATTCAGATTTTGGAAATACCTTTATTTAGACAATTAAGAAAAAACACAGAACAGAACTCCTATGTTTTTGTTTGACACAAAAACAGAAAACTTAACAGATCCTTCAACGATCAATCAGCCAACCAACAATCTAGAATCAATCAAACCTGAAACAACAAAGAAAAAACAGAAGAACCCAGAAACATCCTGGTATTCAATAAAGGTCCAAAATTTAGAAAGATCCGAATCCAAAAAAATTAAAAAATCTTATATAGCCCACCGATTAAAGAAAAGCCCAGATGGTAAATCTCATCAAAATTGATAATTTAAGATCTGAGAGGAGGCATAATGAGAATACAAATAGAGGGCATGCTCAACCTCATCTACAATATGCCCTCCTCCTCTTTTTCTTCTTTTGCTTCGTCTTCTACTACTTTGTTTTAATTTGTGTTTATGATTTTTTATCAGCTAATGCAAATTCAGTTACCAAACAAAATTGCAAATTTATTTATACACGCATAAATTCTAGTGAGAGAAAAGGGTTATTTTTGTTTCCGAGAGGGGAAGAGGAGAGGAGGGGGAGAGAGAGAGCAGGCTATGCGGAGCCTGGTGTGAGGAATATATATAGGGAGAGGCTCAGAATGGAAGGGGGCTGATTTTCTTTTCTGTTTTTATATTTTCTTATAAAAATATTTTGAATTTTTCTGGGTTTTTTTATTATTATAATTATTTTTTACTCCTAGCCCTTTACAGTGAAAGGCAAAAATGCCTTCTTCTTCCTCAACAACCTCCCCCGTCCTGTAGGTTGCCCTTCTGCACTTCTACTTCTACACGCTTGCATGCATTGGATTTTGCGGTGGGAAGATATTGTAGAAGTATTTTTTATTTAAAAATATATTAAAATAATATTTTTTATTTAAAAATTGTACCTTTAATATTAAATACTAAAATAAAATTTAATTGAAAATAGATAAATAAAAATTTTCAATTTTGTTCAAAAAAATTTTAAAATATAAAAACAAACATTCTCTTCATCTCTATTCTATTATTTTTGAATCATCAGCCGTTTATTTTTCTGAAAAGTCAGAGAATAGGAAATTTTGCACGGTTGCGATCCGTTGATGCTGATGATGGTTGTGTTAACAGGGCATCTTTTTGACCTCCTGGAGGTCAGAAGAAAAATGGCGGTGCTTGACTTTATTGGTAATTACTAATTAGGCACCTGATTTTTCTTTTAATTGTCATTTTCATTGCTTTTAGGACAGACGACACATCAACACCTTTTTTTTTGGGGGGGGGGGGGGGGGTAATCGAAACAGTTCCCAGCCAATAACTTTTCTCTCAATTGGGTCCCCAGTTAATTTGTTACCTTATTAAGTAAGTCCTCTACATGTCCAGGAATCCTTGTTTTGATCCCTCCATCAACAAATATACCTGGCATCATCCACGGATTGTGTGCCCATTTGAGAGGAGGTTTAGGCACATTCGTTGATGAAAGGATCCAATGAACGATTGTTGTACACGACAGAGACTCAATTGATCAGAAACATAGATTGGGGATCTTTTTGGAAATATGATTATTTGTTGCTGACCAATATGAGGTTACTTTTTCTTTCATGTATTTTCAATTCTTATTATGATGAAATTTGATTTTTGTAGGTTGCCGTTCAACTGGATTTTTTTTTAATTTTGAAAAAAAATTGCTTTTGAATTAATTTTTTTAATATATTTAGATTATATTAATGTATTGGTATTACAAATAAAAATTTTAAAATTATATTATTTTAATATACTTTTAAATAAAAAATATTTTAAAAACTAATATCTCAAACAATACAAATAAAAATTCACTTAGAGCGTTTAAATTTCTATTTAAATTATTAAGCACTGTTGATCTCTTACTATTTTTAATAGTGACTTTTATCTGGTAAATTAATTATCATCCAAAAAATATCTTTTATATATAAATTTTTTTTTCTTAATAATATCTATCTTTTTTTTTTATTGATTGAGATGAAGATCACCTTTTAAAAATACAATATAAATCATATTTTATAAAAATATAATTTAAAAAATTAGTTTTTTTAAATTTATTTTTTTATATATTTTAAATTGTCTTGACACGTGATTTCAAAAATAAATTTAAAAATAAAAAATTATTATTTTAATATATTTTAACATGAAAAACATTTTAAATAATAAAGCAATTATAATTTCAAATAAACACTAAGAGAGCGTTTGACATTTTATTTTAAAAACACTTTTCAAAAAAATTTAAATTTATTTATTTTAAATTAATATGCTTTTTATGTCTTCAAATTATTTTGATTTGTTAATTTTTAAAAATAAAAAATATTATTAAAAACATTTTAAAAGGTAACTACAATTATATTCTCAAGGATAGCATTATTTTTTCTTTTATATATATGCAAATGTGATCGATTATTTAAAAAAATATTTTTTTAATTTATTTTTTTACATGTTTTGGATTGTTTTGATACGTTGATCTCAAAAATAAATTTTAAAAAATAAAAAATATATTATTTTAATATATTTCAGCACAAAAAATACTTTAAAAAATAACAAAACTATACTTTCAAATAAACACTAAGAGGGTGTTTGGTATTTCATTTTAAAAATGTTTTTGATAAAAATTTAAATTTTTTATTTTAAATTAAATTTTTTTATGTTTTTAAATTATTTTAGTGTGTTAATTTTAAAAATAATTTTTAAAAGATAAAAAATATTATTGATATATTTTATGAAAAGCATTTTAAAAAATAACTATAATTATATTTTCGAAGATGCCATTGTTCTTTCCTTTGTATATGTGTATGTGAGAGAGAGAGAGATTAATTATTTTTTTTATTTAAAAGGTAATTTATCATTCTTTTTATAAGTGGTCCATCGATCTTCATATGTTGTTTGGTTTCCCACATGAACTTGTCGATGCATATTTTCATTATTTCTTTTATAATCTTCCTATAACTATGTTTATTGGTTTTAAATTCTACCAGCTACCTAACCAAGCTGCAGCTACCGGTGTCCGTACACGGAAATGCATTATTTTTCTATTAAAATATTTAGATGATAGAAACATGTTATTAAAAAAAACAAATCAACCAATAACTTGGTTTTATTTGTGCGGGATTGCGTTATTTTTTTAGTAAAATATTTAGGTGTTAAAAATATATTTTAAAAAATCAAATCAATTTAGTTTATTTCAATTATATGAAAATAAAAAAATGATAATAAACAAGAAAATACATATAAAAAACAATCATGATAACAAGGAAAGAAAATATTATTTAATAATAAAAAAAATTATTTATCTGATCATATTTAATAAATTTATTTATTAAAATCAATTTATAATAGAAATTGATATATGAATAAAATAAAATAAAAAAATATAATGCAAAACTACATGTATTAAAAACATCATAAAAATAAAGATTTAATGTATATATAACATTAAAAAAATTACAAATAAAATATATTAACCTCTTAAAAAAATTAAATTCACCTAATATAATTAAAAAAATAATTATCATTTTAAAAAGACTAAGAAATTTATAAAAAAATCACAGAGAATAGATATTAATTAAATCATAAATTTAAAATTTATCTAAGAGAAAAACATATAAAAAAAGGTATTAATAAAAAAGAAAAGATTTGAAAAAAAAGGAAAAAACATTTGGTACAAAAAATGAATTTTGAAAAAATAGAGGGACTATAACCTAATAACCAAAAAAAATGAGAACTGGAATGAACTTCACAAACAAATTTCAAAGTTCTCCTATATTTTATTTGTTTTTTTCACTTAAATTTTTTATCTTTCAATTCAATCATTCCTCCCAAAAAAATATACAAGGTGCAAAAAAATATACAAGGTGCTAATTTGAGTTTCAATTATTTAATTATATAAAATAAAAATTTGAGTACCAAATTAAAAAAAAAAATCATAATGTTTCTAGTTCCATCGAAGACTTATTTTTCCATAAGTTTTTAGAGACAAGCTGAGCCCAATTCACATGTTTTAGTCTAGTTTTACAGCACACAGTAAAATGTCAGATTTCTATATGAAGTTTTCTTACGAATTCATCAGTTACAAGCTCAGGCCACCGTGAATTTCCAAGGTTCTGGTGATCTGGTGGTGGATCCTCACGTCTAAAGTTTATGCCCCGTATCAAATTAGGGTTTTATTTATTTATTTATTTTATTTTGCAAACAAACGAGGATCGATGCTTGAGAACTAAAGTTGTGAGCTCATGCATAAACTTAGGCAAGATATTTCAATTATTTTATTCCCACCTTGATAGCCATTTGTTTTTCCAATCGGTATCATCAAATGCTATTCCGACGTGGAATAACATATCATCTTAGCAATGCAAATTTGTTTGTTATTATTTCTTTAAAGTATTGATCGATCAAGTTCCACCATTGGGTTTTTTTTTTTGTTAATATATATATATAAACAATATTTTATATCATAAAGGTGTACAAGAAACCGGATAAACATGAATTTTTTTTTAAAAAAAAAAAACAACTGAATTAGGATATATTAATTATTTGACTCGCACTTTAATAATCACACAGGTTAGATTTTTTTTTTACAAAAAAAATTGAATATATATTTATTTAATTAAATATATTGAGAATCATATATATCAATAATTTCTTTTAAAAAAGTTATTATGTCTAACTAAAAACAAATATAAACAAAGTTCACATATATAAATATTTGATTTCACAAGTACCTAATTGTATTTAACAACTTTATTTATTAAATTAATTTTTATTTGATTAGATGATAATAAAAATAGACACATAAATAAAATTGATTAAATAAAATTAATTGGAAAACAATATTATGCAAGGTTGCATGTATTATAAATATTATGCAAATATAATTATTTTTTATTTTTAAAAATAAATTTTATTATGCAAAACATAAAATAAAACTATAGATAACTTAGAATAACTGTTTTAAAAATCAAATACAAAAAAATAATTAAAAGAAAGCCACTATTTAAAAAAGGTTTATAAACAAATACAAAATCCAAGAAAATAGGTATTAATTTGAATATAAATCATAAAAAATCATGCTAACAAAAGTAAGCTAGCTTAACAAACTAAGCCAATATTGGTAGCTTATTTAAAAAAAATCCTAATTATTTTTTTTAAAAAAAACTTAGATGATTCATTATTTGCTTTTCTTGTGTCTTAACAAATCAGTGATTAGAAAAACAGGATTGACTTATTTTTTGTCTATAAATTTAATTTTTAATTTATTTTTGACTCAAAACATCTCGAATATCTTGATAAACTCATAAATAGTTTTAAAAAATTACATTTAAAATCAAGATTAGCTTGAAATTAAAACTTCTTAGGATTGGATCTGGTTTCTTAAGCAAATTTAGATGTGAAAAAATATCAACCCCACTCATTAAATGAAATTCGTTAACATCATGATTAATTATTTTTGTGGCTAGAATTAGTGTCAATTTTGATTTTTTTATCTAACATTAAAATTTGACAACTCCTTTTTTCTCCAAAGCAAGGAACTTAAAACTACAAAAAATAAAATTTTGAATTAAAATTATTTTTTTTGTAAATTTAAAAATTAGAAGGACATGATATTTATAGTTTAGAAAATATGAGGATTGAGTTGCACATTCTACCTAAAGGTTGAAAAAACCACCGAATTCCTCCGTATTTTACACTTTGATCTCATGTCTATCAATCTTGCTTTCTCCTGGTACATTAATCTAAATTGGTCTATAATTTGGTGGCTGCATGAAAAAGGGAATGAAAAAAAAAAAACACTGTGAACGTGTTAAAAGTATCATTTCTACAGTGGAAAGACTGCACCTTTTAAATTTACTTGTAATATAATAATCAGGCATTAAATGATTTAAAAATAATTGTTTATATATATATATATATATATATATATATATATATATTAAAATAATTATTTTTGTAAATCAATACTTGATTTAGTGATGGAAGGGACTTGTCTTTTTTCATTATATCTGAATTTGAGCCCTGACATATATGTTTATCATTCTCGTGATGTCTTATATATCTACTGGGTTTACAGGGTATTCAATAGATTGTGAAAATTAATTATGCTATGTATAAACTGGTCTGAATATTTATATAAATTAAAAATAATAATAATAATAATCACTTTTATGTATATTAGACCCATATAAAAATTATATATAGAGCGTAAATATAATAATGTTGGGTTGATATTCCTACTTTTCTAGGGGTACCCTATCCTGCTAGATGTGGACATTGATGGTCTATGTCACATATTTAACGCTGATAAACTACTACGTTGTAAATCACAACCATAAACTAAAACAAAACGTAAATGTTCACTGTTATAGCTTTTTTATATATATAATTATAGATGTTGAGGTTACCTTATGCGCTTTCTGATTAATTTCTCGAAGCTCTATTATTATAGCTTTTGCTAGTTGGTTGCCCACGTTATATACCAACGTTGCATGGTGGATTTACTTTTTATTTTTATAAAAACTACTGTAAAAATTTATAATATAACATATAATAATTTTAATATTAATAATAATTTTTTTAAAAATGTATTAATTATTTTATTAATAATATTAATTATAATAAAAATAAACATATTTATAACATAAATAATTATATTAAAAATTTCAACAATGTTTAAAACACAAATAGTAATATTTTTTTATATTAATACTTTAAATTATAATAAAAATAATAATATTTATAACATAAATAATAATATTTTTTATATAAACACTTTGAATTATAAAAGAAAAAATAATATATATCTCTTCTATACATTTTTTCTTCTATAATTCAAAGTGTTTATATATATATATATATATTATTATATTAACACATGTAAGGTTGGGCATGAAAACATCCAGTCCAGCCACATGGTTATTAGCAATCCTTTCCTAGTAATTAAATGCAAGCATCATCTGGTGTTTAAAAGTGCTTGGGTGAGTCAGTCCACACCCGTCTCACGGCTAGTGCACTTGAGTTATGACAAAGAACTTGATTATTTTGAGTATGAGGTAGGACTTGATTGTCTTGGATTTGACATCATAATCCCAATTCAATAGGTATTGCGTGATCCAGTTCTATTGGATATTGATGAAAGATTTTAAATATTTTAATTTTTATTATAATTAAAAATATTAATTTTAAAAATAGTATGGAGATACAAATATTATTAAAATTTAAAATATTTATATAAAAAATAGTATTATTTATACTATAAATATTTATTATTTTATTTATAAATATTGATATAAATACTAAAAATATTATCATTTGTGATATAAATATTACTATTTTTTACTATAAATAATCATAATATAAGAACAATAACGAGCATATACTTGGCGCTCCCTGATCAAGCGCTTTCCTCACACACAAACCCAAGCATCCGATAATGCTTCAAGGTGCTCAGGATAAGCCAAGTAGCGCCCACTCACATGCATCCCAGGTATTACATGGCAATATCGGTCACTAAGGTGAGCCAGTTCTCATTTAAAAAAACTTTGTTTATGATAAAAAAAAAAAAAAGAAAAAAAGATGTGTATATGTTTTTGTTCAAAAAGAGAAATAGGTTAATAAAAAAAGAATTTTTTACTTAAAAAATACATTTTTTACATTATTATAATTGTTAGGAATATTTATTTTAATTATCATAAAATTATACAAAAATAGTTTTCAAGAATTGCCTCGCGACAATTGTGCGGGTAGAAAATCTAGTGTCTTCTATATTAAACCTGAAAATTCACTTGGTAGAGTGAAGCGCTGATGGTCGTGTCATGTGAGAACGACACGTGTGCAACCCTGACCTCGACAGCGTGAAGCCTAACATGAATTTTGTGTGTGACATACAGAAACCTTGAACTAAAATTTCAATCGTTGAAAGTATATGCAAAGTTGTTCTTATCAATTGCCAACATTCTTGTTCGTGCGCCCCCATGAAAGGAACTTTGGTCTTGTCACCTGCTATGTGGCATTTATTTTTTTAAATTTAATGTTTTATTTTTAAATTATTTTAATATACTAATATTAAAAATAATAATAAAATATTATTTTAATGTATTTTCAATTAAAAAAATATTTTAAAAAATAACCACTCTCAAGCATTCCTATAAAAAAAAAAGAGATATAAGCAAAATATATACTAAATTTATTTCCTATCCTATTAGATAAAATAGTGTCTAAGCATTAAATAAAGCAAAAGGATTTATGTAATGTTATGTTTGAAAGTGTGGTTGTAATTATTTTTAAAAATATTTTTATTTAAAAAATATATTAATAATATTTTTTTATTTTTTAACGATCATTCTTGAGATGAGCATATCAACATGATTTAAAAATATAAAAAAATATTAATTTAAAATAAAAAAAATATAAATTTATTTAAAAATATTTTTAAAATACAATGTCGAACACCTGTAACTTAACTATTTTAGATTTAGATTTGAGTTAGATATTCTCGTATTTATTTACACTTACTTTGTTTTTGTTTTTATTTAATTAGTTTAGAGTTTCTCTAATTAATCTATATATATATATATATATATATATATATATATAAAATCTCACTTCGTCCACCTTGATTAATGATAAGGAAATTGATGTGTAGATCAAACACATTTGATTGTGGTATGCGTGTACTTTTTTGCAGCATCATTTCCCTTTTTAATTTTCATGTTCAAGTGTTTCAAATTGTTCCATACAAAAAAAAAATTATTTCTTAATATTTTTCTTTAGCTTTATTTTAAAAAAATATATAATCTAAATAAATAAAATCAACAAAACATATTATAATTATTTTATTTTATTTTTCAAAAATGAAATAAAAAACTATCCAATTTAATAAAAAACAGTTCACATAGATCTTTTTTATTTTATTTTTTAATCTATCTTCTCTTTTTAAAACCATAGCCAATAAAATTCCAAAGCATGTTTTCCCATCCCATCCAAGTCAAAATTAGGTTGAAATGAAGAGACAAACAGTGTCTTAAAATCAAAATGTCAAGTATCCAATTATCAAAATTAGACTACATTTACTATGTTTGTCTGAGTGTAAATACATCCACTACTAGTTAAATGACCCGCACGATGCTGCAGGTAAATGATTTTTATATAAAAAATATTAAAAAAAAAAGAAAGATATAAAAGTATTAAGTTTTTTTGCAAAGTTATATCCAAGAGTCTTGGGTGTGGCTGAATATTAATAATAATATTAAACTTACATGATCCAAGTTTAAGTGAGTTTGATTATAATACCAGACTCAATAGTCTTGGATGTGAGTTTGGATGCAAGGTTATGTTATAAAAGAGTGATAATTAAATAGATTAATTAAAAAAAACCAAAAGAAAGAAAAAAATTAATGAAGAAAAAATAAATCTGAATTAACTGAATTAACCTTTTAAACCAGGTCAACCCGTCAAACCTTGGATTCATACCGTGAATGTTTGATAACTAAATAGAAAAAAAAAATTTGACGGGTTACCACAAAATTAACTGGGCTAACCCGTCAAATTCAGAATCCGTATCATGAAAATTTGATAACAAAATAAAAAAAAATTTAACATTAAAAAACTAAATTAAACAAAAAAACATTAATTAAAAAGCAAAAAGACATCAGCTTTTTCACTGCGGATTATAGTGTGTAGTCTATAGTTAAAGGTATAAAAACAACAATAAAAGAAAAAGGAAGAAAAAGAAAAACTAAAGGCATCAGTTGATAACTAAATAGAAAAAAATTTAATATTGATGAACTAAATTAAATAAAAAAATATTAAATAAAAAGAAAAAATAAAAGAAAAAAAACTTATAAGAAGAAAAAAACTAATGAAGAAAAAGAAAACAAAATCTATATTAACTAGGTTAACACGTTAAACCTGAAATCCATGTCATGAAAGTCTGATAACTAAATAGAAAAAAACATTAATATCAACAAACTAAATTAAAAAATTAATTAAAAAAAATCAGCCTTTTTACCGTGGATTGCACTGTGCAGTCCACAGTGAAAGACATAAAAAAAAAGCAAAAAAAAAACTAAAGGTTTTAGCCTTTTCATTGTGGACTGCATACAATATTAAAAGAAGAAATCAGAAGAACAAAATTAATGAAGAAAAAGAAAAAAAATCTGAATCAATCAGATTAACCCGCCAAATCAGGTTAACCCATCAAATCTGAAAGTTCGTATCATGAAAGTGTGATAACTAAATAGAAAAATGATTTATTATTAATAAATTTTTTTTAAAAAAGGTTAATTAAAAAGGAAAAAGCAAAGAGAAGAAAACCTATAAGAAGAAAAAAAACTAATGAAGAAAAAGAAAAAAATATGAATAAACTGGGTTAACCCGTCAAACCTGAGATCCATGTTATGAAAGTCTGATAATTAAATAGAAAAAAATTAATATTAAGAAACTAAATTAAAAAAACAATTTAAAAAAAAACTAAAGACATCAGCTTTTTCACTGTGAATTGTATTATGCAATTCATGGTACAAGACTTAAAAAGAAAACGAGAAAAATAAAAAACAAAGGCACGCGCCACGGATTAATTTTTTTCCTTGAATAAAAAATATCAAAAAAGGCTAAGATCTAAGAACATTGGGTCTTTTTGCAAAGATATGTTCAAGAGTTTTTGATTTAGCTGCAACGCTTGACCCAAGAGTAATATTTATAATATTAATAATAATATTAAACTTACATAATTCGAGTTTAAGTGAGTCTGGCTACAACACTGGATCCAAGAGTCTTGAATGTGGGTCTGGCTGCAAGGTTGTGTCATAAAAGTGTGATAATTAAATAGATTAATTAAAAAAACAAAGAAAAAAAATCAACAAAAAGAAAAAAACTAATGAAGAAAAAGAAAAAAAATCTGAATTAATGGGGTTAACCCTTCAAACCAAATTAACCCTTCAAACCTGGGATTCGCATCATGAAAGTTTGATAACTAAATAGAAAACAAAATTGACGGGTTAACCCGTCAATCCCAAGATACGTGTCATGAAAGTTTGATAATTAAATAGAAAGAAATTTAACATTAAAAAATTAAACTAAACGAAAAACAATTAATTAAAAAGAAAAAAAGCAAAAAAAATAAATCCAGGTTAACTCGTCAAACCCGAGATCCGTGTCATGAAAGTCTGATAACTACAAAAATAACATTAACAAACTAAAATAAAAAAAATCATTAAAATAAAAAAAAAACACAAAGAAAAAAACAAAAAAAAACCCATAAAGGCATAAAAAGCAAAATAAAATATAAAAAAATATATAAAAAAACAACTTAGTGTTTCACTGTGAACTGCACAATGAAACACTAAACAATTTTAATATATGTTATTAATTAAAAATAAATTCAGGTTAATTCATCAAACCAGGTTAACTCTTCAAACCCGGGATCCGTGTTATGAAAATTTGATAACTAAATAAAAAAATTAACATTAACAAACTAAATTAAACAAAAAAAAATTCATTAAAAGAAAAATACACAAAGAAAAAAGAAAAAAACCCATAAAGGCATAGAAAATAAAAAAAATAAAAACTAAAAAAAATAAAAAAAACAGAAAACAAAATAAAAAAAAAACGAAAGAAAAAAGAAAAAGAAGAAAACTGCTCAGATTTCACTGTGGACTTGCACAGTGAAACACTGAGCAGTTTTAATTTTTTCTTAATATCCTTAGACTAGATAGATTGCCTATCCAATTTTTTTCTATGTTTTAAAAAATATCAAGGCTACATAAGTATTTTTAAAATAATAATAAAAATATATATCAGACTTGAATTATTGATATGACCAGGTTCCAGATTTAATAAGCTTGATTAATTTAAATGATTTAAATAAAAAAAATACAATGATGATAAATAAACTAGAAATTTTTTTGACAATGATAAAAAGGTAAAATGAAAAGCCAACCTAAGCATATCCGAGTTAGCATGTTAAATCTACGACCTAATCATGATATTAAGATAACCTCATTGAAAGCAAACTAAATAAAATTGTGAAACTCAATTACCAAACAACCCAATGTTCAAGAGAAAAACCAAAAAAATAGCTTAAAAAATTAAAAAATAAATGTGAGTTAACTTATAAATCATGCAACCATTGATATAAGATTAAGATAACCCCATAAAAATAAAAGTGAAAAAAAGAAGAAACTTAAAGACCAATCCTGAATCAATTAAATGTTGAATGATAAAATTAAAAAAATAATTTAAAAAAAAACCAAATAATGGAGGATCTTATTTGACAACAAATCATGATAATCTCATAAAACGCAGAATAAAAAAAAATCAAAGCTCAATTTATAACAAATAAAATGTTGAATGATGAAGTTGAACAAAAAATATAATTAAAAAAAGAAAAAAAAACCTGATTTGATCCGACCCAGGTCCACATGCAAAATCTGCGACATGGACATGATATTGAGGTTACCATGTTGGAAAATAAATAAATAAAATTATAAAGCTCAATTATTAAATAATATAGTATTGAAGGACAAAACTAAAAAATAAATTAATTTAAAAAGGCAATAAAAATTATTTTAGTAGACTCGAGTTAATCTGTTAAATCAGCGACCATAAGCATAAAACTAGGATAACTTCATAGAAAAAAAAGTAAGAAAAAAGCATAAAGATCACTTTTTGACAAATCAAATATTGAATGATAAAATTTAAAAAAAATCTAAAAAAAAAGCTACAACTAACTTATGTTAACCTTCAAAATTCACGACCTTAACTGTGAACCCGTGACTAATCTTATGGAAGACAAACTTAAAACATGGTGGAACAAAATTCTTAATCAATAAGGATGAATTTGAAAAAAAATACAATAAAAAATAATCCAAAATAAAAATATAACAATAAAAAAAAATAGACATCAAATTTGATATGAAAATTGAATATTGAGAGATGAAATTAAAAATAAAAATAAATTAGAAAAATAATTAAAAAAATTAAACATCAATCAAAAAAATAAAAATCAAACTAGATTTAGAAACTAAATAAAACAAATGACAATGGATGGAATTGAAGAAAAAAATTGTAAAAAGATAAAAAAATAAATAGAAATAAAAAATTAAAAACCATGTTAAACAAAAAAAACAAATCACAAAACATCTTTATATTTTGACAAGAAAAATAAAAAAAAGAAGTGTCGCACGTGTGCGGTGTCGCGGCGATCATCCACCATCCATGCTAGCGATTGTATTTCGAGCAAGATATGAAGAGACAAGGAATTCTTGTCTCTTATGAGTGAAAACATTGAATGAGAGTCGCCACCTAGTATTCTAGTAACTAGGAACCCTAACTGGTCTTTAAAGATCGGATACGGAGACTGGTTGCGTAAAGGAAAAGTATTAACACCCCGACTACGCCCTACCTAAGGTAGGTGACACGACGAAAAGATTGATATCTTCTCCCAAGTGCAGGAGTGTCGAAGTAATAAATAACCCGGCAAGACCGGGGTCGAACCACATGGAGGTTAATTGTACAAATTATAAACAACAACAACAACAACAACAACAAGAATAATAATAAGAATAATAATAATAATAGTAATAATAATAATAATAATAATAATAATAATAGTAATAATAATAATAATAATATTAGTAGTAGTAGTAGTAATAGTAGTAGTAGTACTAATAATAATAATAAAGAAAGAGAAGAAGATGAAGATGATGAGAACTTGGAGATGGAGAATTAATGTAAGGATTAAACAATAATAATAACAAATGTCAAGGTTAGAGGTTCCACTAATGGTATATCAAACAAGTATAGTATAAACTCTTATTATTGAATTGGAAACCACACACAAAGGAGGTTCCAATCAGATTATATATTGTTAACATGATTACATTAGTCATCTTATTCAATTAATGCTAATACTTGTAAATCTCGTCAAGCATTCATGATTATAACTTATGTTAACAACAAATCAAGTTCCTTTCATAGCTCAGGTGTCGGTTATACCATACATTATGGGCTATGAAAGTGCCAAGCATTTGTTGTACCAAGTGTTATACAACATAAATCAAGATTAGTCATTTAACAAGCAAAGTATTAAAGAGTGAACAAGATAACAAATATAAAACATGTTAGTATCAAACATTAAAGTCCATATTAAGTTTACATTATACTTATTCTCACACCATTAGTGTAACCCTTTTCACCTTGATATAATTAACTTAGCTAGACATAATGAAAGAAAGGAAAACAAATAAACAAAATAAGAACATAAAAGTTAACTAAGTAAAGGAAAGGAAATGAAATGCATAAACTTAATATTAATGAAAGCAAAGCATAAACATTACAAAAAATACAAAGAGAGAAAGGAAGAGCATGATCTTGATCTGGAAACCAAGATGCCTAAATGCATGACAAATGCCCCCTTTTATAGGCTAAAATTGGAAACTATTGATTTGATAACTAATTGATAAGTGGGTGGCCAACTTTTGACTTGGTGACAATCCTTATCTTCTCTTGTCTGCCCAAAACGTCATTGATAACGTTAAAATTAGAGCTAGTTGTAAACATGAAAGTTGTAGGCAATTATCTCAGCTTTCTTGTGTAAAACATTCAGCTCATTTGGACTTCTAGAACTCCAGATATGGCCAAAATACCGAACAGTGCTCGGGCTGAAAGATAGATTCGGGCTTCTTTGTTTTTGCTACAATTTGGACTTGCAAATGGCCTTTTTAGATCTTGGGCTCCATATGAAAGTTGTAGGCCTATGTCTTACCTTTCCATCCATATAAATTGGACCTAAATCTGAGATCTGTAGCCCCAGATATGACCCAATTACCGAACAGTGTTCCGGTTTGGAATGCACCGACATCTCTTTTCTAAGTTTGGCCATCTCTTTATCCTTGCAATTTAAGTTCTTCAAATCATCAATCAATCCTTTCATTTATGTGATAGGCCTGCATTAAAAATAGACATTTACCACAAATTATAGGTATCTTATATTATTAGATACATTATTATAAAACATATTTTAGTTAAGGAGTTATTGATACTTCAAGTGCAAAATGATGATATAAAACCATGATAAAAATGCACTTTTAAGTACTAATCAGTAGGCTGCATTGTTTTGTCTGATAAAATATGAAATCATATTGTGGTATCTAATTATATGTGTATTTAAGGTTTAAGAAAAGTCCTCCTTTGTAAGGAGATTTTTATCTTATCGGGTAAAACCTAGTTGTTCTATGTCGTTAGTAAAATCAAATAACCTTTTAATATCAAGAATACGTGTTATGTATAACCTCATAATCCCTGATACTAAACAAAACAAAAAACATTTCTTGTTGTTTTTGATATTTTGGCTAATGTTCTCTTAATTTTAATAAACTGGTTATTAAAGCCAAAATGCATGCTAAGATATTGTTTTTGATGTATGAAAAATACAATATGATTTTTTTTTATTTTTGTAGCTTTGAGACACTTGGTTGTATGCACAAAACATGTTTTTTTTGTTGATTTAAATTTTTTTTTAGTTGATAAAAAAAACTCGGGTATTTTTAATACGATATTTGTATTGTTTTTTTGACATAAAATATAGACCAATACTAAGCAAAAAGGCATAAATAATAAAAATAAAAAAATATTAAAAATATAAAAAATTATTTTTTATGGGCCTGACCTGGCCCAGATTAGTGGGTTGGGCCGGACCCGGCCCAAAACCAAATGGGTGGTTACTATACAAATAGTGACCTGTGTACAGTAACCAGCTAAGTTTTAAAAAATGAGCCGGACTCGGCCCAGACCAGTGGGTTGGGCCGAACCCGGCCCAAAACCAAATGGGTTAGTTACTGTACAAACATCCTCCCCTCCTTCATTTGCTGCAGAACGTGAATTAATTCACGTTCTGCATGCTAATATAGACCGAAAAAATAAAGAGACAGGGCAACCAAAGATTACCTGGGATTAGTGTCGGGGCGGTGCTGCCGGCGGCGGAGACACGGTGGCCGGTGTTTTGCTGTGTTTTTCTTCTCTCTCTCTCCTCGGTTTTTCACAGTTTTCTCCTTCTTCTTCTGTGTCTTTTTTTTTTTTGTTTTTTGCTCTCTCTTTTCTCTTATTCTCTCTCTTATGTTTAATTTCCTTCTCTCTTTCTTTTTCTCCCTCTCTTCGTGTCTGCCTCTCTCTTTTTTTTCTTTGCTGCCTCCCCTGCTTTTATAGGCAAAAAACAAGGGAGGGGACGTGGCTGGGGCGGCCACTGTGCAACTGCTCCTCCACCGTTCTTCAAGCACATGGAAAGTAGGTTGTGTCGGCGTCTTTTTGAAGTTGAATTGTCGGTAAAAGGATCGGTGGAAACAGAGGAGAAAAACACATTTTCTTCCCCTGTTCTCTGCGTGTCCAGGGGAAGAAGATGATGGTACTGTTCAAAACGGCACCGTTTTAAGTTTTCTGTTTTTATTAATGAATAGTGCATATGAACAGTGCATAAAACAGCGTCGTTTTTCCCAAAACGCGTCGTTTCATTTAAATGAGATTTGGCGCCAAAATGCGTCAGATTCAAAATCAAGCCTTCAATTTAGGCATGTTTTACAATTTGGTCCTTGGTTTTGGATTTCTTCAATTAAGTTCCTAATTGGCCATCAAACTTCAATATTTATGCAATTAAGACCCTGATTTGACCAAATTAACTCTCAAAAATTATATTTTGACCCTAAAACTTTAATTTCTTCTAATAAAAGCCCAAATTAACTAAAAAATCAAATTTTCTTGCAATCAAAACCTCCATAAATTCAATTAAACCTTTATTAAAATCTAATTGAATCCATAAACATTTTATTTTGGATTTTTCTTCCTAAAATTAATTTTCTTTGTCAACAAGGTTCTCATTAGTTAATAAAATACTGCCAAATTTTAATATTTGTAATTGTAAACCTCCTTAACTAATTTTTGACCATTTTTTTACTGTTATTATTTTTAAATTAGTTATTATTATTATTATTATTATTTTTAATTATTTTTTATTCTCTTATTTTTCTATATATATATATATATATATATATATATTTACGCGGGGACCCAAAAATAATTTACAATAAGAAGGAAGAGAAAACAAATCCATCATACCCAAATTATTGTATTGTCATACACATATATTATTGTAAAAGGCTATACTCGGCAGTTAAATGATACTTATAAATTATTTTTATTTTTAATCAATTGGATAATAACTAAAAAAACTAGGAAAGATATGAACAATCCCCAAAATGCAACTTAAATAACATTTTGGTTTTGCTTTAATAGTGTTTAATTTTTTTTAAAAACAATTCTACCCCTGTAAATTTAAAAATAATAAATGAAAAGACTTTTAAAATACTATAAAGAGAATTTACAAGAAAAGAATGCATTTTATGGAGAAAAAAAACTTAAAAGATCAAAATCAACATCTTAGTGTTAAAAAAAATACTTTAAATAAACTTCTCAAAAGACATAGGTACTTGTCAAGAAAGTAAAACAAGAGAAAATTTTTGGTTGGCTATATAAAAAAAACTGATCTTGATATTAATGAATTTATTTTAAAAATAAAAGTTCACAAGAAATGATTTTAACTTTTAACCATCATAGAAAAAGTAGATTAAGATTTGCAAATTTTATTTTATTTTTAAATTAATTAGAGGGTGTTTTAGAATTAAATATGTTTTTATTGATGTTTCTGTAATGATTTTCAAGATGTTTTTAAATAAAAATTAAAAATTAAATTTTGATTGTCCAAGAACTTAAACCTCAATCCAATAATAAAAAATAAATTAATAGATAACATATTTTCCATTTAAAAAATAAATAAATTTAAAAGCTAAATGTGTGAATTTGATCTGTTAAGCTTAACAATAGCCCATCTCTTTTTTAATTTTCAATTTATATTTTAATTAACAACATATATCATTTTCTAAATTTTTTAGTTTATTTTTTTAATATTAATAGATATTTTGAATTATTTATGTGTTTTCATAATACTTTAAATAAATTTTTACAATTTATTAAAACAAAAATCATATGTATATAATGTTAAAAATTAACCTTTAAAACAAATAAAAGAAAATATATAAAATGAAAAGGAAGGTTAAGGTAAAATAGGTATGTAGTTATCAAAATTAACCTTAAATATGAAAGTAAAAGTATAAAATAAAAAGGATATTTGAGGTAAATTATTTTCATTCACACCTATTTTATTCTTTATAAAAATAATCAACTTACCGCTTTATTTTTAATTAATATTAATAAATTTTTTAATATATAATTTATTAGTTTATATATATTTCAATTTATACATTATCTTTTCATTCTTAGTTAAAAGTATCATAATACTGAAAAACACAAACATAACTCTAATATTTTTTAATTTAAAATTCTATTCACGGTGGAATGTGCCTCTACAGGTTAGTTAATTCTAAAAACGGCACTGATGGGCTGATGGCCTTATGCATTCTGAAAACAAAAAGGGCAAAAAAAAAAAAGGTCAAAAGGCCGGCCCAAATGAAATTGGACAATCAAAGTGGGCCCAATGAGCCTAACCCCACATAATCAAAATTTCTTCAGTGCATATTTTAGTAGTTGTTTTCTGATTTGACTTAAAATTATATTTAAATATATTGTTTATTTTTTTAAAATTTATTTTAAAATCAGCATTTCAAAATTATATAAAAACATAAGTAAAAAAATAAAATTTAATATTTTCTAAAAAAACTTTTAAAACACGAAATAAATTAGTTGGAAGTCAAAATATAAAAGTGGTTTTTGAAAAAAATTAAATTTATTTATTTTTTGAATTATTTATTTTTATATTTTTAAATTTTTAATATGCTCGTATAAAAAATAAATTTTAAAAATTAAAAAATATTATTTTAATATATTTTTAAAATAACAGCTATCAAAATATTAAAATATCCAACACGAAAGATACATACAGCTCAGCCAGCGACGACCAGGTCGGTCATCAGATCGCATGACTCATGCACGAGTGCTCAATTTAAAAAAGTAAAAAGAAAAGGAAATTCATATTTCAACTTCCCTCCAATTCTTTTCCCTCCAAAACCATTCAAAATCAAAACCAGCCTTCTTTTATGTATTTTTAGTTCCAAACAGAACATAAATCTCTCCCCATTTCCCATCTTCTCACCCTACCAATTCCCAAATTCTTCCCCCCCACTTCCAGCTTATTACTCTCCCATGGTTGCTTTGATTTCGATTAACGGTGGCCGCTGTGAGGCCGGTGAAGTACATGTCATCATTGGCCCAATGTTTGCTGGCAAAACCACTGATTTACTCTGTCGCATCGAATCTGAGAGCAGCAACGGTAGGTTCTTCTTCTCCCTTTTCTTTTCTTGGGGAGGGTTATGATCTGGTATTAGATACGCGAAAGGAAAGTTCTAATTTTGATTTTTGAAAATAATGATCTTGAATATTATTTTTAATGTAGAAATGTGGCAATGATAAAATCAAGCAAGGACACAAGATATGCAAACGATTCGGTGGTCACGCATGATGGCTTGAAATTTCCTTGCTGGTTTTTGCCAGATCTCACCTCTTTCCATCACAAGCTTGGAGAGGATGAATATCACAAGGTTTCTTTTTTAGCGTTTTGATTCATTTATTTCACAATCATATCTAAACAGGGTCTGTTATTGTTGCCGCTGATTAATGGGTTTCGAAGAGAAAAGGAAAATAAGATTTTCTTTCCTTTCCTTTTCTTTTTACGAGTTTGAAAGAAGGCTTGCTAAAAAGAAAATGTTGTGATTGGTTTGATGATTTCACTGCAATTCATATTTTCTCTATCCTCCACTTCTCATGATCTATGTTTATTGACAGCTTGACGTGATTGGCATTGATGAGGCTCAATTTTTTGAAGACCTTTATGAATTCTGTTGCAAAACTGCTGATCATGATGGGAAAACTATAATTGTAGCTGGCCTTGATGGGGATTATTTGAGGTGTTGCTCAATTTCTTTCTTAGTAATTTAATTTGGTTTGACAAATGTTGCTGTTCGACTTTAGGAGATCTTTCATTGTAAATTGGCATATGATTTATATTACCTTTGTTTGGTAGGAGGAGCTTCAGATCTGTGCTTGATATAATACTGCTTGCTGATACTATAACAAAGCTGACTGCAAGGTGTGAACTTTGTGGCAAACGAGCCTTCTTTACCTTGAGGAAGACAACAGAGACCCAGACAGAATTAATTGGAGGGTCTGATGTCTACATGCCTGTTTGCCGCCAGCACTATGTCAGTGGGCAAGCAGTCATAGAATCAACAAGGAACGTCCTTGAATCCTAAAAGGTTCCTACTGACTCCCATATTTAGGTGGCTACAGTCATGTAATGTGCTGACTGGGAGCCCACGCGTGGCTTTTCCATTAGCTATCTATTTTATCTACAGATTGCTGTTTGTGTACAATGCTGAATTGGGGGCTTCCATCGCTCTAGATAAGTTGAAAACATCAATGTACTGATCATAATATATAGTATGAAATGAGAATTCCTACATAAAATCTTTGTTCATTTACTGGTAAATTCATACATTTTTCACTGGAAAAGTTCATTATTGGCACTTGATATAGACTGAAGTAGTTGAATCCTCATCAATTAATGATATCCCTGGCATATTATAGAGCGAGTGAAGGTTTCAATTCATAGAATGTGGGCTCTTTGAGAGTGTAATAAACATTATTTCTTAAAATGTTTTTGCTTATAATGCATTAAAATAATATATTTTTATTTTTTAAGGATATTTTTTTTAATATGATTGTATGATATTTTCTTTCTTCACAATTCCACAAAAAACCAAAAACTTAGGATATATAAAGTTGAATTGTATTTTAAAATTTAGCTTCTATGGATTTAGCAATGTTTTGTCTTGTTTCATTTATCAATATCAACCTTGTATTTATAAAAATGCTCATTTTTCTTGTTTTTTTAACCCTTTATTTTCCTCTCAAAACCTTAAAAACAAGAGAGACATGGCTTCATGATGAGAAATAAAAGCTTAGTACAAACCTTTAGATCCTACCTTTAGAGAAACCAGACAACATTGCACAGGTAATAAAAAAGAGGAGTTCATCACTCTCCCAACATGATGATGAGAGCTGGATAGGTCTATTATCAACTATATGAAGAGTTTAAGCAAGAATAAGAGAAAAGCTGAACTTGCCATTCAACAGAAGGTAAAGCTCTTGATTGCATTTCTCAGTGTTGATTATATTTAGGAATTTGTGGTTACTAAATATTTATTGATATTTGGTTGCAGATCCCAACACTAGTTGTTAGGCTGTTATTCACACATGGGAAAGTGAATTCTCTGGATGGGTAAACCTCTTTTTATTCGAGCAAGAAACTAACACCATGCGGTGTTAAAGATCCAGATCTCTATCGAGATTGTTGAGCCTGATGAGATGATTTGATTACATGGGATTCTTAGATACAATTGAATTTAAGATGATAGCTAGGGTTCATGTTTGGAAAATAGATGATCTGATCACATTTATTTATTTATTTATTTTAATATAAAAATATACATTTTGAATCACGATTGTATTTTATTTTTAATGATTAGCACAATCACAGAGGAATCAATTGGATTACTTGATGATAAGTTAAACTATATATCACGATATAATAAATATAAATTTTTTTATAGTATATGGCTATTTAAGTATATGTTTTACATTGATGTCTTAACTAACATAAGAAGAATTATGCTTTGATTGACTTTATTTGTTGTATTAATATACTTGTATGAAACATGCATTAATGTTTAAGTTTATTTGAGAGCTTGTATGAAAATATATTATTTGTATTTGTATGTTGCACAGCTTGGTGATGATTTATACAGGATTTAAGAGTATAGAATCATTTAAGAAAATCATTAAAGAAACAAGGCATGGATACATGAAATAATGCAATAATGGTTTTTAACTTCAAACATGAAACATGATGCATAATAATTTGTAACTTCAAATATCAAGGTTTTGTGTGGAGAGTTTATCAAATAACTTTTAATTTGTTTGGAAATTATTTCCCATTCTTATAAAAACAACATAGACCTAGAAGAATATAAGAAAAGACCAAAGCATACAAATAAAAGAATCTTTTTGATACCTAAATCAATTTAATTGATTTAAAAAAATTTCTTTTTTTTTAAATAGTCTGACTAGTTTGAAAAATGGTTTAATTATTTTATGAAAATAATAGAATTTACCTAATATCTTTAAATGGTTTAACAATTTTAGCAATGATCTAATTGATTCTTTAACAAACATAAATTTTTTGAAAAGTGTATCTAATGACTAGTTTGATAATTTACTCTTATAAATATCCCTTTCTTTTCTAAAATAAAAAATAACATCCAAGACAAAATTCTAATCATATTTTTACTTTTATATAACCTTTTACAACCTTTGTTATACCCTTGATTAATAAAAAAATAAGGTTGAAGTGTTTTTGGCAAATCTCCTTTAAATTCTTCATTTATATTCCATTTAATTCTATTAAAAAAGTAATACTTGAAAATATAAGTCACACTTAAAACACTTGAAAAAGACTTTTAAAGGTTATTTAAATGGTTTAATAGTTGGCAGGGAGGTAGAGGTTTTCTATTTTTTTAAATATTACAAAAATTAGGTGGAAGGTTTGATCATTAACATGTGTAAAAGGATTGGTTTTCAACTCAAGCCTATAAAAGAATTAGATTAAATCTGGAAACTGGAAAAGGATTGACAAATGTTTTTAATCTTGATTCTCTAAAGAAATTATAATAGGTTTGATCCAGGAAAGTAAAATGATTGGGTTTAATGTTGAGCTCATAAAAAAATTAGGTTAAATCTTGAACCTGGAAAAGGAATGAAAAATATTTTCAATATTTAATATGTGAAAATCATGTAAAGTTTTGGTCTCATTCTCTAAAAATACCGTGTGTGATAACAAACTCTTGAACAATGGTTCAAAAATAAAAAAGATGATTGTTCAAACCTTTATAAAAATCCCGGTGCATACTCTCTTAACTCTATCTCCTATCTTATTGTGTTGATTGTTTTGGTACATCTTTAAGTTTGCTTCTATTATTATTTTGAGCTTATTTGTATTAATTATTAAATTGTGCTATATATTATTTTAAGTTGTCAAAAAGCTTTTTAATAGGGAACTTAATTCATTCTTTTTAGGTTCACCTAGACTTTCATATCATGGGTAAGATATATTTTTTTTAATATATATAAAAAAAATATTCAAACATTGCTGACGTATTTTCTAGTAGGAAAAAAATCCTAATCATGAATTCAAAATTTGATGTATATTGGACACCATGTTTTTAAATACTAAGATAATGAATATTGAACATCTTTAATTTTTTTTTTTAATATGACAACATATTAGATTGAATTTGATCAAATTAAGTTAATTTGCCAAACCCGAAACCCAGGTCATAAGACCTTGATAGCCCCTTAAAAATCAAAATCAAAATAAATTATGAAACCTAATTCTCAACAAATCAAATGTTAAAGGTTGAGATTAAAAAAATTAAATTTAAAAAAGATAAAGTGAACCCGTCAAACTCACGGTTTGAGTCATGCACCCAACTAGGTCTAATTACTTTATTTTTTTCTCAATTTATTTTTTATTTAATTACTTGTCAACAAAGATTAACACTTGCAAAATTAGGCATCAACTAAATATGAGGAAGTTTGTTTGAGATTATGATAATTCTATAGAAAGTAATTGATAAAGATTACGAAGACTAATGTAAAATCAACTAAATATTGAAGGATATAAATGATAAAAAAAAGTTTATAAAAAATAAACAAAAACTCAACGTTGAAGAATGAAATCAAAAATAAAAAAATATTAAAGAACAAAAAGAAAAAAACAAAAAAAACAAGGATAAGTATATGGATTAGCCACCCGAGACTTACATGTTTAAGCCCTTTTTTTTAATTAAACTAGGTGGGCAATGCATCATTTACCTATTTTTTTCTTTCAAAAAACATAGACAACATGTAATTAAATCCAACCATCGTAGGGATGGTTGAAAAATCAAGGAGGAGATTTTGGACACACCTAGAAAATACAATAAAGACCCAAATAAATCCATTTATGGTCTCAAATCAGCAAATAATTGATCAAATAGCTAAACATCAACTCGAATACAAAAAACTTCTCAAGCTTAAATCTATAATCTCAAGCAAGATGAAGATAAAAGAACACTATAATAGAACTTCTCTTATCGAATATAACATTGACATCAAGATCAACCTTTTTCATGGTCAAAATTAATATCAAATGACACGATCAAAAAATTGATATCTTTTTTCAAGTGTAGGAATATTGAAGTAATAAATAACCCAGCAAGACTGAGGTCGAACAACAGGGAGGTTAATTATATAAATTATAAATAACAATAGCAACAAGCATAATAATAATAATAATAATAATAATAATAGAAGAAGAAGTTGCTGAGAACTTTGAGATAGAAGATCAATGTGAGGATCAAACAATGATAAAAACAAATGTCAAGATTAGAGAATTCACTAATGGTATTTCAAATAAGTATAGTATAAACTTTTATTAGTCAACTAGAAACCACACATAAAGGAGGTTCTAATCAGGTTATAAATGGTTAACATAATTACATTAGTTATCTTATTCGAATAATGCTAATACTTGTAAATCTTGTCAAGTATTCATGATTATAACTTATTTTAATAACAAATCAAGTTCCTTTCATAGTACAAGTGTCGGTTACACCATACGTTTGAACTATGAAAGTGCCAAGTATTTGTTGTACCAAGTGTTATACAATATAAATCTAGATTAACCATTTAACAAGCAAAGTATTAAAAGTGAACAAGATAATGAATACAAAGTATGTTAGTATCAAAGATTAAAGTCCATATTAAGTCTACATTATACTTATTATTATATCATTAGTGTAACCTTTTCATCTTGACATAATAAACTTAATAAAAGAGAGAAACATAAATGAACAAAATAAGACCATAAATAAGATAAAAGTTAACTAAGTAAAGAAAATGAAATAAAAGGCATAGGCAAGATATTAATGAAAGCAAAACTTAAGCATTACAAAAATATAAAGAAAGAGAGCAAGAACATGATCTTGATTTAGAAACCAAGATGTTTAAATGCATAAAAAATGCCTCCTTTTATAGGTTAAAATTAGAAACTATTAATTTGATAACTAATTGATTAGTGAGTGATCACATCTTGACTTGGTGACAATCCTTATCTTCTTGTCTGAATAACCTTGATAACGTCAAAATTTGAACCAGACTTCCATATGAAAATTCTAGGAAATTATCTTACCTTTTTAGAAAACAAAATTAAGGTCATTTGGACTTCTAGTACTCGAGATATGGGTTGAATACTGAACAGTATCTGGACTGCATGATGACACGACTAAAAGATTGATGTCTTCTCCCAAGTGCAGGAGTGTCGAAGTAATAAATAACCCGGCAAGACTGGGGTCGAACCACAGGGAGGTTAATTGTACAAATTATAAATAAAAATAATACAACAACAATAATAACAATAACAATAATAATAATAATAATAATAGTAGTAGTAGTAGTAGTAGTAGTAGTAGTAGTAGTAGTAGTAGTAGTAGTAATAATAATAATAATAATAATATTAGTAGTAGTAGTGGTAGTAATAGTAATAATAATAATAATAATAATAATAATAAAGAAAGAGAAGAAAAAGAAGATGATGATGATGAGAACTTTGAGATGGAAAATTAATGTAAGGATTAAACAATAATAATAATAAATGTCAAGGTTAGAGGTTCCACTAATGGTATATCAAACAAGTATAGTATAAACTCTTATTATTGAATTGGAAACCACACACAAAAGAGGTTCCAATCAGATTATATATTGTTAACATGATTACATTAGTCATCTTATTCAATTAATGCTAATACTTGTAAATCTCGTCAAGCATTCATGATTATAACTTATGTTAACAACAAATCAAGTTCCTTTCATAGCTCAGGTGTCGGTTATACCATACATTATGGGCTATGAAAGTGCCAAGCATTTGTTGTACCAAGTGTTATACAACATAAATCAAGATTAGTCATTTAACAAGCAAAGTATTAAAGAGTGAACAAGATAACAAATATAAAACATGTTAGTATCAAACATTAAAGTCCATATTAAGTTTACACTATACTTATTCTTACACCATTAGTGTAACCTTTTCACCTTGACATAATTAACTTAGCTAGACATAATGAAAGAAAGCAAAATAGATAAACAAAATAAGAACATAAAAGTTAACTAAGTAAAGGAAAGGAAATGAAAGGCATAAACTTGATATTAATGAAAGCAAAGTATAAATATTACAAAGAATACAAAGAGAGAAAGGAAGAGCATGATCTTGATCTGGAAACCAAGATGCCTAAATGCATGGCAAATGCCTCCTTTTATAGGCTAAAATTGGGAACTATTGATTTGATGACTAATTGATAAGTGGATGGTCAACTTTTGACTTGGTGACAATCCTTATCTTCTCTTGTCTGCCCAAAACGTCATTGATAACGTCAAAATTAGAGCTAGTTGAAAACATGAAAGTTGTAGGCAATTATGTTAGCTTTCTTGTGTAAAACATTCAGCTCATTTGGACTTCTAGAACTCCATATATGGCCAAAATACCAAACAGTGCTCGGGCTGGAAGACAGATTCGGGCTTCTTTATTGTTGCTACAATTTGGACTTGATAATGGCCTTTTTAGATCTTGGGCTCCATATGAAAATTGTAGGCGTATGTCTTACCTTTTCATCCATATAAAATGGACCTAAATCGGAGATCTGTACCTCTAGATATGACCCAATTACCGAACAGTGTTCCGGTTTGGATTGCACCGACATCTCTTTTCTAAGTTTGGCCATCTCTTTATCCTTGCAATTTAAGTTCTTCAAGTCATCAATCAATCCTTTCATTTATGTGATAGGCCTGCATTAAAAATAGACATTTACCACAAATTATAGGTATCTTATATTATTAGATACATTATTATAAAACATATTTTAGTTAAGGAGTTATTGATACTTCAAGTGCAAAATGATGATATAAAACTATGATAAAAATACACTTTTAAGTACTAATCACATGACATATTCAAACTTTTACGTTGTTGCTAAAATTTGGACTTCCAAACAGCAGAATTAAGTCTTGACTTTTTATGAAAATTTTAGGCTTATATCTTAGCTTTCCATTCATATAAAGTAGACCTAAATCTGAGATATACAGCTCCAGATATGACCTAATTACCGTACAGTATTCCAGTTTGAATTGCACCAGCATCTTTTTTCTAAGTTTGACCATCTCTCTCTCCTTTCAATTTCAATACTTCAACTCATCAATCAATCCTTTTATTTATGTGATAGACCTGCATTTAGAATGAATATTTACTATAAATTAAAGATACCTTATTGTATCAGATTTGTTATTATAAAACATGTTTTAGTTAAAGAGTTATTGATACTTTAAGTGCAAAATGATGATATAAAACTTTGATAAAAATACACTTTTAAATATTAATCATCAAACAAAGATTTTCTCTCTCTTCAATTGAAATTCGACAACTCTCTCTCTCCTTTTTAAAACCCAAAGAATGAAAAATAAGATAAATGAAGTTTTAGATACTAGGATTTTTAAAACTGAAAAGACTAAAGATGAATTAGTAAAATACTAGATGAATCAAAGAGAACTTTTGCCAATTTATAAATGGCAACTAAGGTTTTACATTTTTAAGGGACTAAAGATGTATTAGTAAAATAATAGATGAATAAAAAAAAACTTTTGCTAATTTATAAATGACCACTAAGTTTTTACATGTTTTTTTTTTTAACTTTGTTATTTGTCTTTAAATTTTACCCTTAACAAATTTGAAACAAACGGTCATCATTTTAGCCAAAAAATGATCTAATTAAGAAACAAAATTTAAAAATTAAATTAAAATAAAAAAATATAATACTGCTACATTCCATAGTAAAAATATAAAGGGATGATTTATGAAATTTGCACTATAAAAGTACTACATGATTTAGGTTTTTTTAATTAATTTTTCAACTTACCCTTTGCCATGAGTCAAAATATTTTTTCTCAATATAAAAAATAAATATTTAATATTTTTTAAGGTATTTTTTAATATAAATAAATCTCAATTTTAAATTAAAAAGTGGATACATGCATTTAATTAAATAAATCAATAACCAACTATTTCAATAAGTACAAAAAAGTTGCAATTTAAATATTGATTTAAAAAAATTGATAAATAACTATACATTAAAAAATTTAATTTACATGATATGTATTTAATAATTTTATTTTTTAAAAATAATAAAACAAGAATGCTTCTTGATATCATTAAAAAAAGGGTAGTTAAGTTGCCCATTCAAGAAACAATAGATAGCCCAAACATATCATTAAAAATTGGGGCTACGCCTAGACTACTGAAAAAGTGACACGTGTATAGGGACACGCGTTCAACCCAAAACGAGAGGCTGGTTTAGTTGTAGGTTTTGATATCACGTCGCTTCGATGCTTAACCCGTCGTTTTGTTTTCGAAGCAGTTCCTTCCTGGTCGTAGCGGGAGATAAATCAGAACTCTTTCTCCGTCGTCGTTTTGCTAAAAATTTATCCCAGTCTCCCTTTTCAGGTTCGTAATTCCTTTATCCCCTATTCCTCCTCCTCCTTGTTTTTTCATTTTCCCGGAAGCTGCAGCCAGAGCTAGTTACTACAACCACGGTGTTGGTTTTTCTTAGTTTTAATTTTTTTAACTTATTTATTAGCCAATAGGAACAATAATCTAGGTTAAGCAAATTGAAAATTGGATATCCATGGAAGATTTCGATTCAAGTCTAATTCATTATTATCATTACAAAATATTAATAATAACTGCAAGCTAGTTGTTGAAAGAGGCGTTTTGGATGGTTAATAATGAGTTCTTGCAGTTGCTTACGTTGGTGGTGGTGGGAAACAGTGAATGGATACGAATCCCGGACCCATTGATGGTAGTGTACTGTATGATCAAGACAAGCATGTCTCCTCAGCAGTTTGGGATGGCCAGGTTGGTGTTTTTGTGGAAACATAGTGTCTTACTTTTCATGATCATTACTTTAAAGCACATGCATTGTTTGCGCTCTGCTAAGACTTTGTTTATGTGGTGGTGTCCAGGAGCGTGGTGCGCTAAGATGCCATGAACACACCTCCAAGCTGGGTGAATGGAAGCTAACTCCTAAACAAATCGAGTTGGTGGAGAAAGCTGGATTTGGTTACTTGAGAAAGATTCCGGCTATTAGTCTTGACAATCCTCTAATCTCAGCTCTTGTTGAGAGGTGGAGGAGAGAGACCAACACGTTTCACTTCACTGTTGGTGAAATGACTGTTACTCTTCAAGATGTTGCATTGTTGCTCGGACTTGCGATTGATGGGAAGCCTGTTATTGGAATGACACACACCACTTGTGCCTCGGTTTGTGAAAGGCTTCTAGGGAAAGCACCAGACTCTAACTACGCGAGTGGCGGGATGGTGAAGTTAAGTTGGTTGAAGGAGTTCTTTTCTCATTGTTCTGAAGATGCACCTATTGAAGAAGTTGAGCATTGCACTCGTGCTTATCTTCTGTACCTTGTGGGCAGTACAATATTTTCCACAACCACTGGGAATAAGGTTCCAGTAATGTACCTCCCTTTGTTTGCATATTTTGAAGAAGCTGGGGAGTATGCCTGGGGGGCAGCAGCATTAGCTTTCTTGTATAGAGCACTCGGCAATGCATGTGTTAAATCTCAAAGTACCATTTGTGGTTGCTTAACATTACTGCAGGTTATTTATGTTTTAACTATAGCTATCCATTGATCATCTTGGAGATTGGCGTGTCCTTTATTTATTTATTTTTCTTTGTCAGGATGTGTGCTGCAAGAATTTCTTTCAGCAACTGATTTCATCCTAGGATAAATAATATTGGTATTGACTGGTTCTTGCTTTCTGTAGTGTTGGAGCTACTTTCACCTGAATGTGGGCCGACCAAAGCTTAATCGGGACCCCATCCACGATCATTTTCCATTTGTACTTAGATGGAAGGGAAAACAAAGTGGGCCAACAACAAACCGTGATGTTGTTTTCTACCGCAAGGCACTGGACTCATTGAAAACAACTGATGTAGGTTTTTACTGCTTTCAGTTCAGTTCTTATTCCACTTACTGAATAAAAAAAATTCTAATTCAACTGGCATGGTGTTGACACACAGGTGGAGTGGCTTCCTTACAAAATTATGGACAGTACTGTAATACCAAAAGATATAAAAAATACTTTGATTTTAGGGAGATCAAAGACAATGCTCATATGCTTCGACAAGGCAGAAAGACACCTTCCTGATCGTTGCCTAAGGCAATATGGCATGCTTCAACCAATCCCAGAAGATGTGGAGCGGTGGCTGAGAAAGAGTCGAGGAGTTGATGGTGGGGTCGACTTGTCTGGGAAAATGGAGTCGGAGCTTAATGAATGGATGGATCGTCAACTCCATATTGTGGATGGGGATGATGGTGTGGATGAAAGCGACTACATGCAATGGTACTGGAAAATTACTCGCAAAGTTGTTGGAAGGCCAATCTCTCTCTCATCTGAGTTCCAAAGGACGGTAGGACTATGCTCAAACTTCAATTTTGCTATTACATTTACTTTTTATAATAATCTTTAATGGTCTATTCTTTAACTGTTGCAGATCTCTGGTCTAAGGGAAATTGCTTATTTAGCGGATTCATTCTCAACAAAAGGGTTGGATGGACAGCAATTTGAGTCAATTTCAAGGATCAGGTTTATTGCACAGGACTGTTTGAGGGACCAGATTGAATGTCCAGCCACACCTTCAGTCCCCCCTCAAATTGAACAAGGTAAAAGGTCAAGGGGGAAGGAGAGGATAAGAAGGAAAGGTATTGGGAAACGCAGGAGAAAGGGTGATCTAATGGAATATCAGGAAGCAAGTGAGGATGACCAGCCTCAGTTTTATGGTGCAATTATCGAGGCTGATCAGTTGCACTTGCATCAGGCAGATGGTGAGGTTGGTCAGTTGCTGTTATGCCAGGCAGCTGATAACTTTGATCCTCAACAGCTGTCTCATGCAGCTGGCGAGGGTGATAGTGAAGAGCTGCCAAATGTGGTTAATAAGGAAGATGGTGCAAAGCTTAGCAATGCTACCAAGGACATCATTGACTCTCAATCTTGTAGAGACTCTGACAATGTGAATGACTCTCAGCCTTGCCATGCAACTATTGAGGTCAACGAGAGAAAAATATATGGTGAGGCAAGTAAAGTGTTTGATGATTCCCAGTCCTGTGAGCCAACAAATATGATGAATGACTCACAAACTTGTCAGGCAACAATAAGTGATCATGATTCTCAGCTTCCTGATGCATCGGACAAGGTCAATGACTCCGGACTCTTTGATGCAACAATTAATGAGGTTCAGCCCAATGGTGCTATTGATGAGATCAATGATCTGCATATTTCTGACACAACAAATGTGGTCAACGATTCGCAGCTTCCTGACACGAATGAAAGGCTCAAAGCCTCGCAGCTTCCTTATACAATCCAAGAGGAAAATGACTTGCAGCTTCCAGATGCAATTAAAGAAGCCAATGACTTGCTGCTCCCTGATTCAATTGAAGAGGCAAAAGACTTGCAGCTTCCTGATACAGAAGATGAGGCCAGTGATTCAACTCTCTTGGATGCTGCTGACAAGATTGATCAACCAAAAGCCAAAGCTACAATAGAGGATGTTCCAGCATCTCTTGATACTGTTGAGGATGCTGCAAAGCAGGGTGATAAAAGTGTTGGAGCATGAAAAGAAGGCCTTGCCATGATAATTCTTCTGTAGGTACTTTAAATATGCTTGCTATTTTCTACCTCATGTTCCTTAATCTTTAAGCAAAACATTTTGATGTTTGCCATGCATTTCATTGCAGATTAATAAGCAGTAAAATGTTCATTTTATTCTGGCAGCAGCTCAAGGGCAACACCTTAAGTGTCTGAAAATGGGGGACAACCAGTAGTTGTAGAAGAATACTCGCACCAAGACTCTAATATTCATGATAACATGAGGCTTATAGAATTAGGTCATTAATATAGGGATGTTGAAAGTTATTTTCCAATTGAGAAATTCAAATTATATTTTGAAGATGCTCATCTAATATTTCACTAAATTAGATTCCTGCCTATGGTTGGTCGTGATCTGGCTTTTATATGCATGGTGATGTGGTGTTGATAAAATTCAGTGTTGCCCTCATTGCAAGTTCTGTGTGTCTGCTTCTCTTGATTAGATTGCACCCACATTCTCATTATTTAAGTTAGAGAAGCATCTGATAAAAATATTTTCGATCATGACTGGGATTATAGAATTCAACTCCACCTTTTATGTGTCTTGTTATTGCTTGTGTTTAGCTATATCAGAGAACGTAGCGGTACTGTTTCTCTCCTCAACAGTAGAAACTCTTGCTTTTGATGCGAGGCATCTATTAGTCACTACTTTATTCATTTTTCAAGTCTTAATGCCTTTATGAATTGAGTGACTTAGCACTTGTTTGGCAGAGGAGGCGCAGTGCTCCCTACTGTCTATTTGGGTTCTATTGCATTGTATGCATGCGTAGGCACAAGCAGTATGACTCGTGTAAGATGTGCTGTACCATTATTTTAACAGTTCCTTTCTTTTGGTCGGGAAAGTTCATGGACGCATCCAAGTGGTTTAATTATGTGTCGAAGATGATATGCAGGCTTTGTTTGGAGTCTTTGGACAGGGGAGGGCAAATCATTAGAAAGAGCTAAGGATTTGGGTTTCCCCTTTTTAATTATTTCAATCAGTCTTTTTTTCCCTTGTTCTTTCTGAGTTTTGCTCGACATGCGATAGGTTTTTTTATCTTTCCCATCATCTCTTGCTATAAATGGTTTTCAACAACTAAGCTGCTGTGAACTTAAAATGTTTTGTAATTTGAATGGCGAACATTAGCTGATTAGATCTAGTGATAACAATGAATATCCATGAATTGAGTTTTATATTATCCATACTTGAACTTAAACCTAAAATAATCATTCAAACCTGATCCTGATTAGGTTTTGGGTATTCATAACCCAAAACCGCCCTAACCAACCTAAAATGAAACCAAACCTAAATGTTATAATTTAAATGTTATAATTTATTACATAATTAACTTGATATATAAGGTTATTTATTTATTTTGAGTCGGTTTTAGCTGGTTTCGGGTTGGGTGGACTATACCCAATATTAAACTTGATTGTTTCCCCAAAGGTTTTACCTGAATGGGGTTGAGTGGACTAGTTAGTATCTATACCCCATGTGAAACCTGATTTTTTCCGTTAAGGTTTTACCCCAACCGATCGAGTCTTAAAGCCTCTGTTATACAAGGTGAAATAGCCATCCATGATCAGATTCTGTTATATAAAACCATTCTGACGACCAATCTTCACCATTCAAGAGTGCACTGGTCTGGGGTGTAGCAAAACCACCATCAGAAGAGAAATTTCAAGTCATGTCTAGGATGGTTTCTGTAACCCAATTAATTGAAGTCAAGGTTTATTTCAAATTTCCAACTTTTTTTTAAATTAATATGCAAAAATCTTGCACTTTTTATATAATATCACAGGGAACAATTTCTAGACGTGGCATAGCTTCATAATAATTGAATGGTGTGAATAATAATAATAATAATAATAACTCTGTAAAGCTACCCAACAACTAGAAGGAACCTAGAAATAAATAACTGAAGGTGTGAAGAACTTGATTCCGAGAAAGATTTGAGCGGTGATTAATTACCTACCTGGCCAATACTGTTACCATTGACATGAATGTTACTGCAATTTAAATCTCTGTGAAAGAGGCCAGCAATCATGCAAATGAAGAAAATATATACAGAGAGTATATATTTTAAATGGAGTAAGACTACGCATAAAAGTAGAACCTGGGGTTTGGGTTCGATTTCTACTCTCAAGCCTGCTCGGACCACATCTCCAACGCTTTCAAATTGAGGGAGCTAAGCAATGATATGCTTCTTCTTGTCCAATGATCTCAGCAACTGAACCTCCCAGTGAAGCCGATCGATGAGTAGAAAACAAAGATCTCATCCCTTAGCATGGAATACAGAGAGTATATATTTTATTCTGGCCCGTTCACTATAATCAAACAAACAGAGATTTACTTTGTATTCCTGACTCTAGACGTGTCTGCGCTTAAAGCAATGGAGTTTGAGCATGTTCACTGTCCTCCTCGTTCATGGGTTACCCGTGCTTGCCTCCAATGCCCTATAACTTGAACATTGAATCTCGGAATCACTTTCTAAAACCATCCTGCTACTTGCCTCCTGTCCAGCAGGAGGACTATATCATGGAGTGTCGATGGTGGTCAAGATATATAAACTGTGATTGACAACATGTTATCTCAACTGGACCTTCACATGACAAGCCCCTGGTCACCGGAAAAGTACATTGCCTCTGGATTCCACTAAAATAAGTATGGCCATCACAATGGTAACATTTGGCCTAGAAGATGATAACTAAGTCGCTTCCCATGGGACATTCCGGAACTAAAAGGAGAGGATTGCTCCAACCATCGACCACATCTCAACGATGGAGCACAAACAGAGGGTCCAAGTAAAGAAGTTACTAGTTTTTCATAATAATCTTTGCTTAACTAATAAACTTCTATAATAATTGTCTTCTTAATTATGAACATCAAGCACTGCAGTCCATTAACAATGAAATCATTTTCTATATTTATTATCATCTACAGAACCCTGTTTGCTAACACTGTAATGAGTGAAGCATAAACATGGCAGCAGCCTTGTAATCTGAGAATCATATTAATAATCCCAATGGATTATTGTTTGAATTCAAGGGGTTATAGAATATGAAGTATTTTGTTTTGCATTTCAGAAGCACCTTCCGTATTGGCCAGACTACCCTTGACAATCAAAATGAATTTATTGACTTCTATCAAGCATCCTTCTAACTAGAACAATAAGTTGATCCAACATGAGGATCCAATTAGACGTCCTCAGGAAATTTAAATTGCACATCAAATAATTCAGCATAACCAAAACTGAGAATTGATAATGTCTGACCGGCTTACCAAAACAGCGAACTTGAATCCTAGACATCTTTCCTTCAAACCACACACACACAAAAATAAAAAATAAAAATGGAACCCTTAAATTGTAAGAGCAGTTATTGAGTACTAATTTCCCGCATGAGACATCCTTCATAATTTCTTCTTTTCATTAAACCCACAAGTTATATAGAAACAGAGGAAAAAAGAAAACAAAGGCGGGGGTACATGATTCCTTAAAAACAAAAGGCATCATTTATAGCTAATAAATGCTGCCATTACACAAATGCTTGGCAGAATATAACACTATTGAAAAGATTACAGTTTACCAAGGAGGATTAGAATTCTCCCTTACAGAAGGTGACCTGGAATTTATGCTCCCATCTCTTCCAAACCTCGAGATACTCCTTCCACTCTTAGGAGTACCAACTCCTGGACTTGCCCCTCTATAACTGGCACGGAGGGTTTCATCTACAGAGGATGAAGACCTGGAAATTGCATTCCTCACAAACTTCTGTGCAGCAGGAGAGAGCGTCCGCACACTTGGACTAGCGCTCCCCCCTCTACTTGGAGAGGGCAATGGTGGCTTTTGAAACATCTTTGACTTCTCCCTCAACCTTCGCGAAGCCTCCCTCGACAATGAATGGGCCTTCACATCCCGTGCAGGTGGATTAGGGATTTTAAAATGCGGCCCATTGCCACTACCACCAATATCAATTGGGGTATCCTCAGGTTCCAACCTCATTGGTGTCCCTTCAATCTCACCCCAAGTAATAAATGGTGACTCATCAACTCCAGGAGCCGGTGATGGTGTCCTAACAAAACTATACCCATCATCTGCCTTCTTCCCTGATTCCACATAAAACCTATCTGGTGTCCTCCTCAAATCCTCCAAATCATACTTCTTTGCCTTATCCCCGTCCCTATCATACATAGGAAGTGGAGTAGCCCCAGCTACAGGAGTATAAAGCACCTCAACAACACCATCATCTCTTGGCCTAGTATCCAACATCTTACCATGAAAACGTGTGCTGGACCTATTGATTTCTTTAGTCAAACCCTTCAATCTAACAGCCTGTTCCTCCTCAGTCAATGGAGCCTCACCCCTATCAGCCGGATGATACATCAGCAAATTCTTCGCTGTATACTTCCATCCTTCCAATGTGCTCGGTGGCTGATCAGAAGTTCCAAAACCATCTGTAATCCTATCCCTCTTCGCATCCCCAATCAGTTTAACATCCTCCTTTTCACCTTCTAACAAATGCTCATATCTCTCCTTCCTTTTCCTATTCACTTTCTCTAATATCTTTGAAAAGCTATCGTTATCCTCACTCGTATATCTCCTAAAAAATTCGTCTAGACTCAAATTCTTATCAACAGCAACTTCATTCTCATTAGACTCTGTATTACCAGATAATCCCCTATCCATAACAACGCTAGGTGTTTGCATCCTGCTATCAAATTCATCAAATGGAGTAAGACTACGCATAAAAGTAGAACCTGGGGTTTGGGTTCGATTTCTACTCCGAAAGCTTCCGTCGGAGCCGGGATTGTTTAACTTTTTGACACGGCGCTCCATAATCTTCAACTGGGCATCTCGAATTTGGATCGGATCGCCCGATTTCATAGCTTCGAGCCAATCAAGACGGTCACGTAGCTTCGAGATATCAGGGAAGAAGTCGCGCTCGATGATTTTCTCGATGGTGGCCACATAGGTGTCCTCGTCAAGAACTGTGGGGTGTTTACTAGGGTTTATCGGGGTGTTGTTGATTGAGGAGGAATTGCTGGAGATATGGAGGGTATTTTCGGAATTTGAATATGGTGACGGAGATGAAAGGTGGCGTGGTGAGTGTCCTGGAGAGAGTAGCATGATGATTTAGAATGAATTAGGGTTAGTCTTTCTACAAGCAATTGATTTGAGTGATGGAAATTGGGAGATTTTGAAGGTTAGGGTTAGGGTTCTTTAGGCTTTTGAAGATCGTAGACGGAGAATGGATGCGCGAAAACTGTGTGCGAGTGACGTGATTATGATTTGTGTTCCTTTATTTCTTATTTATTATTATTATTATTATTATTAATGGTTCTGGAAGAGAGCAGGAAACGACGGCGATCTAACGGTCATGATGAAATCCTTATAAAATAGCCGACATGTCCAATCGCTCCTCCACGTGGGGATACGGATGCCAAAATCTCGATACCCCACAGTTAAAGAGTGTTTATATATATATATATTGTCTTAAAATTAATTTCTAGCCATGTTAATTGGATGCAAACACTTTTATATGCACTGATTAAAGACACTCGTCGTCGTAATAGAAGATTACATCAAGCGTATATGTTAATTGACTCTCCATGCCCTGTCACAGTGGTTCTATTCAAAAGATCAATCCACATAGTAACATTCCAGAAGCGTGAGTTTAATCTCACCAATATGTGTCTCATGCCTTCTTTGCACACCTAAAACTCCAATCAGTGCTTGGTTAAGATACATGTCACATTACTGACTTCCCTTATAAAAACAAGTGTTGAAAACAAATAAACAAACATGTTTATGTAACTTCATTAAGGTTTGATGTCGAGGTGTCTCTTGATCACAGTTTTAAAAATCAAACAATTTATTTATTTAAACAATTAAAATCTTTAAAATTTTAATAATTTATAATGTTTAATTAAAATGTTATTAATCTAAAGATCTAACTTCTCTACTTTAAATATCATTAGAACGATATTAATCCAGCATGTATAAAACCAACCAACCAACCAATTGTTAAGATTTGACTCGATAATTAGTTCAATTTTTATTTTTTAAAATTTGAGTTACTTAATTTTATTGGTTTTTGTAGTTCAAACTAAACCGTGAATAACATTAACTAGGTTCACACTAGCTATCTATCTCATGCTTTGCCATGGGTTGTATTTTTTTAAAAAGAATATAAGGTATGCAAGCTGCTTCGACGTGTTTTCTTATATAAAAATATTAAAGTGTAAATTAAAAGCCTATACAAATATTTAATTAAATTAATCGACAACCATTTATGTAAATAAACAAAAAAAATTAAAGAAAGAGAAAGAGATAAATGTAATATCCATGACCTAAAAAATAATAAAAAAATAAGAATGATTGAATAAACCCGCACCCTTAAAAAAAATATTACACCAGGTCCAATATATCAATAATATTATTTAAAAATAAATATTTTTTTAGAAATAGTATCTTGAAAAATCAAACACAAACAAAAAAATTCTAAAAAATCTTATATTAAAAAATAGCAAGCAAAACCCATGATAGATCATGAGACTGTGATAAACCTACTAGAAATTTTTTTAAAAGATAATCACAAAGCCACTATTTTTTTTTTAAACTAATGCATAATAATAAAATTACATGAAGCCGAACCCTTAACAAAACGAATGTTGAAAGATGAAATTAAAAAAAAAATCAATTACATAAAAGGATCTAAAAAAAATTAAGGGTGAAAAAAAATCATTAATTAGAGAGAAAATAAAAATTTTCAGTTGGAAAGTTAAATCGAATTGAAAAATAGCTTTAACAAAAAAAATAATAAAACAATTAAGGGTTAAATTGAAAAAAAACTTTGATTGAAGGATACAATTGAAAGCAAAAAAAAAAAACTTCAACAAAAGGGCAAAGAAAAAAACATTAAAAAATAAAAAAAATAAGGACCAAAATAAAATACAAAATATTTAAGAAATTGTAATTGAAGGATTAAATTGAAAAAAAAATTTATATAAAAGGAATAAAAACAAAATAAGAAATTAAAAGAATGAGAATTGAAATTAAAAACAAAACAAAATGATAAATTATATAGTTAAAGCACTAAACTGATTTTTTTTAAAAAATAAAATAAAAATAAAATAAAAAATTAAAAGAAAAAGAACTAAAATTATAAAAGGAATCAAATAAAATCAGAATTAAAAGAATGTGGATTAAAAATCAAACATATAAAAAAGTGTAATTGAAGGACTAAATTATAAAACAAAAAAAATTATAAAAAGAATAGTACAAAATAAAAAATTAAAAAAATAAGAATTGAAATTGAAAAAAATAAAAATGATATAAATGTACTTTATATCAGGAAAGAGAAAAAAAAACAAACAACTATTGATAACAATTTAATTATTATAAGCTGATATGAATTATTCTGTATGAAAAAGAATATGATTGTGCATCTATAAAAACAATGAAAGGCCATATTTGGCTACAGATAACGTTACACGCTTTGATTGAATAATGTAAATGTTATTTACTTGTTGGCGTGTAATTAGCACGCATTGATTAATTTTTTTATTTAAATATTTAAAAATAAACATGAAAATATTAAAATGTTGCTAATAACCTTATTAATTATATAAAATACCCACGTGAAAGCATAAAAATATCCTTATATATAAAGCTATTTTTTTTTTGTCAAATCTAAAGCTAAATTTGTACTTATATTATAAACAATGAAAAAATTGAAAATACTCTAACAATTTTTTAAATTTTGTAAAAAGTAAAAAAGCAAATAATTTTAAATTTTATTAATTTTAAAAATAAGTATTTTTATCATTAAAAAACTTGTCAAAAGTCAAGAAAACTGTTAACCAATAATTTTAAAATTTAAAGGTAAAATAATATTTTTATTATTTAATTGTTTTTTAAAAAACTTATACACCCTAAACATAACCAATTAACCAATATAAGAAACTAAGAACCCCAGCCTCAAGATCCATTTTTTTTCCACTCCAGAGTAAATAAATAATTTTATTATAACAATCTACATTACACTGTATATATTGGCACATGAAAACACCTTTACGAGGTTTAAAGTTTTGTTAAATTATTGGAAAAATTTAAAATACAAATGTAAGTGCAATGAATCTGTCAAAAGAAACATGGATTTGTATATATGCAGGAGCAGGAGCAGGAGCAGGAGCACAGACTCTCTCTCTCGCTCTCTCTCTCTCTCTCTCTCTCTATGCAAGGAATGACGGAATCATTTGCTCTTGCGTTTTTTCTACTCGATACTGAAGATGCCCGTGCTGTCCCCTCTCTCTCTCACCTCTCGGACGCAGCCTGTCTGTCTGATTAGACTTTTCTTGCTTTTGTAACCTTAAAACTGCCCAAAACCCCTTCCCTCGGGCTCACCTACACCGGCTAAAAAAAAGAACAAGGTGAAACCTTCATCGGAATCTCGGTAGTCGCCAGTTGGTTCCGATGCGATCTACGGCCCTGATTGAGTCGAGAGTTAGAATTCTAGGGTTTCGCGTGGGAGTGGGACCACCTGATCATCGTCATCACCATCATAAAAATAAAAAATGACGACTGGTTAGTATTTTAGGAAGATATATGGTTTACTCTAGTTATTACTTTATGACTAGTTGTTCTAAGATTTTTATTTGAATTTTTTGTTCTTCTGTTTATTAGTGTTAATTTACTCTTTAATTTCTAATTATGTATGCTATTTAAGTTTTCAGCTATAATTTGCTCCGTTGGGAAAATGCAAGGGATAAATAGATAGAACTTGAATTCTGGAACCAAAAGCTGCTGCTTCTGGTCTTAGCATTGTTAAAATTATAGCAATTTACTGTTTGACTGCAGCAATTTGACTTTCGTTTGATTATCAGAAATGAAATAGTTAAACCGCATAGGTATGAACTAGTGGTTAAGGAGGTTTATTTCCCTGGTTTTTTTGGTTCTAGCCTTGGGGTTGGGTTTGAAGGAATTTATTAAATTTCTCTGAATATATGGCCTTAAGATTATTTAGGAAGAGGACTTAATCTCGGTTGATATAGGCATGATGGTGCGTCTATTAAAAAAATGATAATTATCGGTGAAAAAGAAACAATTTCTTTCACTTATTTTTTGCATCAATTTTCTTGGCAACCGAGCAAAGAATATATAAATTTTTGCCTTGATCTTGTGATTAATCATGGATGGAATTTATTTACTAATATGGGTTGCTCTTAACTTTGTTTGGGAAGGGGGCGGGGGAATTATTCAACGCAAGCTCATGGATTATTTATTCACCATGGAACAGAGTAGAAGCATTACAAATTAGTTGTACATTTGAAAATGCTGTGAGAGTATCCGGAAATAAATGGTTTCTGAATTGTTTGAAGCAGGCACAACTTTGAAACATTGTGGTCCATTATGTTATATGTGAAAGGGATTGTCTAGCATGTTGGTTGATTGAATATGTGCATCATTTGGCTTGTTTGTTGTTAAGGGAGTCAGCGTCTCTCTGCCAAAGATCATTGATTTGTTTGATGGGAGTGTTATTTTTCAAATAAAATGTTGATACACATCCTTTTGTGTGTATAACATGTAAGTCTGCTGTATCTTTTACTTGAAATATTCTAGGAATGTTGAGTTCACAGTCAGCAGTTGGGATGCAACAGCTCAAAATAAAATAAAAATGGTTATTAAAGTGCTTGGTATTTTTATTTCTACCAGTGCTTGATGCATATACAAAATTTTCATTGACATTTTCTTCATCATGCCTCAATTCAAAATCAGGTTTACATGATAGTGATTACCAAATTTTCATTGACATTTTCTTAAATTTTCCATATGACTGAAGAAGTTTTAAAATTTTTGTTTGAAACTTGAATTAGTTGGTATCGATTGTCAATTTGCAAATTCTCACTGTTATTAATTTTACTTTGATGCTTCCTCAGGTATGAACAGCCACCATCACGTGCCATTTGTTCAAGTGTGCTGTCAATTGTATTAACAGCACCTTGAATTTATCTCTTTGGTTTCTTCTATAACTTACCAAATTAACATGGTCTCGTCAGAGGAAGTTTCTCCCAAAGAATTGCAGAAAAGACAGAGCCTAGATGGTGGGACTGGCACTGCACAACAGACCCGTGGCAGTGGAGGTGATGCTTCACAACAAGAAGGAATTCCTCCTTCAAATGCCCCTGAGAAACCTTTGGAGAATACTGGGGGGCGTATATTGCAGTTGGACAAAGAAGGAAGTGTTTCTTCTTTAACACCACGGAAATTGTCACATACCCCTGGCAGTGATCTCCATTCCTTGCAATCTGGTCAGGAAAGATGGAGTCCTTCTATCATGCGGGAAAAAGTGTCAGAGGATGGATATCGCTGGCGAAAATATGGGCAGAAGCTTGTTAGAGGAAATGAATTTATACGGAGCTATTACAAATGTACACATCAAAGTTGTCAAGTGAAAAAGCAATTGGAGTGCTCACATGATGGGAAGCTTGCTGATATCATTTACATTGGTGAGCATGAGCATCCCAAACCTCAACTTAACCTCCCAAAAGCAGTTGGTTGCGACCTGTCCATTGTTGAAGAAAAACCTGATAATCTTTTACTGACTGCTGTTGAAGGTAACAGGGAAAAATCACCATATTGTTCACTTTTTGCTCTTAACTAACTAGTAATCATTATTGTGTTGTCTTATGTTTTCACTAATTGATAAATGAAGAAAGTCAGGCACCTAATCCGATTGAGCCAACAACTACCTCTCAGATTTCTACTGTTACATCCAGCGAGTATGTGAAGCGTGTGCTATCAGAACCAAATAGGATAAGGGATGAGATTGATGATGATCAACGCTCAAAACAACGGTAATTTACTCAAATGTCTGTAAATTGATATTACTCTATTGTTTCAAGCACAGAAAATTATTAAAATGGCTGTAAATTTATTTTACTCTATTGTTTCACGTGTGATCTATCTCTTTTGTTTCAAATGAACACTACAGGAAGAAACGTAACTGTAATGATGATTCTACCCCTTTAGATAAGCCAACTGGTGAGCCACATCTTGTCATTCAAACAAAATGCGAGGTTGACACTGTCAATGATGGGTATCGTTGGCGTAAATATGGGCAGAAATTGGTTAAAGGCAATCCAAATCCCAGGTAACTGCCAAATTTAATGAACTCAACAAGGTTAGACCTTGGTTTATACATGTTTAGTTTACATCTCATCCCTCTGGTTGTGAATACAAGTCAGGCGATGCCTGCTTATATTGGTAGGACAATGGCGAGATTGTGATTTCTTTATGTGGAGACCAAAGTACTCGGATTACATGCTGACTTTGATCTACCCTCCATTATGTAGGAGCTACTACAGGTGTTCCAGTCTCGGATGTCCAGTTAAGAAACACGTAGAGAGGGCATATCATGACCCAAAATTAGTTATAACCAGCTATGAGGGACAACATGATCACGATATGCCTCCTTCGAGGACTGTTCCTCAAAACACAACTGGTCTCAACACTTGTACAACTACCATCCAGAATGGCGTGTCAGGTGCAAAATCAGGAGAAAGTGATGCCATCTCCCATTTCCCATGACATGGTTGCTTATAATAGTGCGGATTCCAACATCAAATTGGAGGAGAAAATGAATTCTGAGTTGAGAAATCTATGGAAAGAAAGCGTTTCAGGCCATGAAAGTGAATCAAGGGAGGAGAAAAATGGCTAGTCATGTGCCACGAAAGCAACTGATATTGTTTTCAATGCCAATCCTGTGTCAGCAGGTAGATCAACGGAGCAACATGCTGGCGAGTCAAGAACTGAATCAAAAGAGGAAAGTGCTGCTTGCGGTGTTCGTACCATCACTCCAGGTCCAGAGAGTAGTCCAAATGAACAGCACACGCTAAATTCAGAGCCTGACCTAAGCTAATTGAAACAGATTGACTTTTAGAATCGAGGGAAACGAGGTCCAGCTCTATAAATCAGTCCTTATAGGTCAATTTATCATTAAATATAACAGCAAGTATCGGATATGTGACAGCTTTGATGTAAAAGCATTTGAACAAGGTAAAAAGATGTTCCAAACGCGAGTTACAATTCCTGGAAGCTAGTTTGGTACGTCCTGTATCTGCATTCCGTACATTTTAGTTCAGGCACTGACCACTGTCCTTACTCCTTGCAAGAAACGCTTGTCTTCGAACTGTCAAATTAATAGCTTTTGCTGTAAAGCCCATATCTCATTCGAAGCAGGCCTCATGTCTGTAAACTGACAGACGGCAAGTCGTCTTCTTTTTTTGAGCTCAACATAACAAGCGTTTCAGACCACAGATATCTCGGTAGAAGCAAGGTGCTGCTTATGAACCCAATCAGGACAATTTCGAGGAAGGGGCTGGTTCTGACAGCCTTAGCTATCCAATCTGCAACATGCGACTACTGTAAGTATAACGTTAGGCATGCTATCAAGCTGGCGCTTTATATCTTCGACAATACGACATAGGCAATAGAGGCGGAATCTTGATGGCTAATGCTTCTCCTTGCGCTACTGACCTGCACTTGCAAACAAGACCTCTACCATTCAAAACTGTTCCAATGGAATCCCTGCATGCAATGCCAGTTCTTGTAACATTTAACAAATCACAATTCAATTTCTGTTAGCGCTGTGCAGGTCTTGTCTTTCATGTCAGTGATCGAGAATCATATGAAAAAAATTCCAGCATTTCATTAGGAAACTGGTATGGGCAGAGGCTAAGAGGATGAAACCTTAGAATGCCTAATGCTCCAAACCAGACTTGGTTCCCCCAAGGCCAGGAAAAGCAAAAAAGTTCAAAGCACTGAGCTGCTGGTTCCAAAGAACTGGTTAACTTTATGAGTTGTAAAAGCGAAGTACACAGCTGAGGCCACTGCCTTCCTCTTCAAACCATTTAAAGCTAACGACCAAAAAAAAACAAAGAGGAAGAAAGAAAAGAGAAAAAAGAGGAAAACCTATAGATTCTACCTCAGCTGGTTGCATGCTTTCCTAAATGAGAAAAATAGAATCAGCATGCATCACTTCCATGCACAAGATGCCACCAGATCCTTCTTCATCCAGCCTAGATAAAGAGCCCCATCTCTTTCTTGAAGCCTATTGTAACATGTGGGGTCAAGAAGTTATTATCTGGTAGTTTGATTTAGCATCATTAGAAAATTTAAGTGAATTGATTTTATTTAAAATTTTAGGGTAAAATACTAGTTATAGCAAAGAAGATATTATCATTTTTAACGCGCTTTATCTTAGATAAATTACATTATATGATTTAAATATAGTTTAAAGATATTGATGAATTTATAGCTAGTGATCTGTCTATAACTTAAAATAAAAATTTACATTCATGAATATACATGGTATTTCAAATTTATTATAAGTTAGTATTTATGTAAAATCTTATTTAATATTGCAGTTTAACAGCACTTCTGAAATTTTTTTTAATGTTTTTTAGTTTTAAATTAATATTTTTAGTTTTTTTCTAATATTAAAAATAAAAAATTATTATTTTAATATATTAAAAAAAAACATTTTAAAAAACAACATTTACCACTCTTAAGCCTTCTTGTTTTTAAAGGGTATTTAAGAATGTAATAACAGTTACTTTTCAAAATATTTTTCGCTTGAAAATATATCAAAATAATATATTTTTTTAAAATAATATAAAAACATAAAAAAATTAATTTAAAGTAAAAAAAATAAAAAAATTATTTTTTTTTAAATATTTTTAAAATACAAAACAAATACCTTGTAAATTGTAGTTTGTGCTTTAAAAAAGATTATATTTAACAAAATAAAATAAAATTAAATCTCACTTCACCATGCCTCATTCTTAAACACGTGTTTGCCTCATTCTTGAACAAGTGTTTGAGAATATAGTTATGATTATTTTTCAAAATACTTTTCACTCGAAAATATATTTAAATAATTTTTTATTATTTTTAATATTAACATATTAAAATGATCTAAAAACATTAAAAAACTATTAATTTGAAGTAAAAAAATTTAAAATTTTTAATGTTTTTAAAAAATATATTTAAAACATTAAAACAAACAAAAAATATTTATATTGGTAATGAACAAGCTGATTAATTGTGTATTTAAGAGTGTGACGTGGTTGGGTAACTTAATTTTTTTTATATACAGCCTATTTATTGCACAAAACACCACCATAGAAACAAGTTTTACATGCTTTTTTTTTTTTTTTTTGTATTGATTCCACGTAAAAAAGCTACCATGAATAGTCACACCACTCCCAATCACACCCAAAAAACCACTACATTCAAATGAATCCAAACAGCATTTCATTCGCACTTGTTCAACGAGAGTAACGTTTCTAAACAACACAGTCAATCCTTACTATATAAGTTGGCAGAAGGCGGGTTTCGATATAGATATAGATGAAATCGATCCCCCTTTTTCTTTCCGAATGAAGGACGTGAAAGACAGGGTACAAACATGACGTGGAGAAAAAGCTTACTGACTTACGAGCAAAAGTGGCGGGGAGCAACCCAGCTTCTTCAGGGATTTGACCTGAAATGGTGGCGATCGTTTGGCTGTGCTTCTGTCTTTGGGGGGACATTGTACCCATGAAGAATTTCTTGGATTTTGGAATATGCCAACACCTGTGAAGGGTCAGCCCCACCACTGCTTTGTGATGCACGTGAACTCTCCTGCAGCTTAATCTTCTCAAATAGATATTGCTTCTCTGCCTCAGCTTCACTTAAACGTAGCTTGAGGTAACTGCTAGCATATTCTTCCTCTGATTTGTCCGTCTTAGCAAGCGCAATTCTCTGCAGCCTCTCAGCCTCTCGCTTTGCCTCATTGGCTTTGAGCTGGAACATGTCAGCCTCTGCCTGCTTAAGCCTCACAATTCTCTCTAGCTCTTCTATCTGTAGCTTCTTTTTTTGCCTGTCTAGCTTTAGTTCTGCCACTTCCTTGGCCTTTTCCTCCAGCTCACGGTCGCATGCCTCAAGAGCCATGCGTGCTTTCTTAAACATTCTCATCTTCTCATCAGCCACCATCTCCATCTTCCTTATGGCCTCTTGCACCACTTCTGCAATTCGGTTGCATGCCTCCTGCGGGGCTATTAGCCTCCCACCCTCCCCATTTTCCAGGCTCCTTGGAGAGTCCACCTCAAGCTCTTCAAAGAGCAATACAGAAAAATAGAATTTTAATTTCATGTAATTGATTTCTACTGAATTTCAAATACCGAATTCAATAATTCAGTTAAGAAGCAATCAGTTCAGGTGGCCATCAAAACAAATTACATACACATGAAACCCATATGTGGACTCCCCACAGGACCATAAGGCTAAGTGTAGAAAAAAGAGAGTGATTACTCAAAAAACTGCAGAGCAACGATGAAGCCTTGAAGCTCAAAGAAACAAGAGACAGATGCTATGATTAGCCTTGCCAATCAGCTTGAACTAAGAGTCTAACAATAGAATGAAGACATCACCTCCAGTCACATTAATAGACTTTCAGCATAAGCATGTCAAAGGTTCTGCTCACAGTGAGATATTCTTAGCGTGTCTATGTAAGGCATGCTCACTTACAGGACAAGCAGACCAAATAAAGTATGATGTAATGATTCACCTATATATGGTAAATGTAGTCCTTTCAACCCACTAATTAAAAACACCGTGTAATGGAGCTCTAATAGGTTAAAAATTCTTTAAACATTGTTATAACGCAACAATAACTTATACATACATACATACACACATATATATATAAGAAAACTCCATTTGCCTCTGCAAAAAATGGAAACATTCTTTTGACAAGTAAATCATAGGAAACAAGAGAGATAATCACAGGGAAGAATGCATAAAAATCATATATCATGAATCTATAATAATACATAAAACCACCAACTCTGTCAAAATACCCTTACTAATTATAACAATCCTAGGTACTTTAGCCATCATAAATACATATTTTAACTCCAAATTCCCTTCAAATAAAAGAGATTTTATTCCCTTTTGTTTTTCTACTATTTTTTTTTACTAAAATACTGTGAACTTAAATTCTTTTAGACCCCTTGAAACCGCACATTTTTTAAAGAATAAGTCGCGCTTTCTATACAGCTAAAGAAGAAAAATTGTGTTTGCTTACGTCCTATAACTAAATGCTAGGGTATTCTATCTTCTCATGATCATCACTCTAAGGTACAGATCTTAAGAGAAACTATTTGTGATCTATGAGCCCATCAACAATCAACCCAGGTGGTTTACTTTTCTATTAGCAAACCTTGGGTTTCACATCAGCAAGTAGGGATTTGGTTGTCAAGCACCTTAAGAACCTGAAGACTTTTAAAGATGAGAGATTCCACAATCTTTTGGTAGTTTCTCCCAGAATTCACCATGTCTGCAATATTATAGTCCTGTACTTATTATAAGTTCTATTATCTATGCGTATGAAGCAAGTAGGAGCAATGCTGACACAGAATTTTTTTCTAACAAGACCGAAACTTTTGGTGATTTATTATTTTTCATTCTAAATTTTGGCTGTTTATTAACTATAGATTTTTTTGTATCACCATCTCTTTTTGTTATAAACTGAACTAATTCAACTCTGTACATCTATGAAATACAGCAGCTATTAGTGCTTGAAAGTAATTGAGCATCCAAAATTCATATGTCTGCTTTACCCATGGCATCCAAGTGATTAGTCAATCACTTTGACAATTCAATTCATTAATTTGTCTCGATCTGCACTATTGGACAAAAAAAAAAAATGATTGCATGAATTATATATATGCTCTTAATATGTCTTAAGATATAGTCTTATCTCAAATTTGTCTTGGATGTTACCTTAATGACAGTGAGAGGCATATTCACTGAGACAATATGCATTTTTTATGTTAAACATAGATTATAAAAAAAATAGCATAAAATATATTTGGCTCTAGTTTTATTCAGCTACAATATTAGAAGCTCCAAAGGCTCAAGCAATCTTCGAGAAAAATTTAATATTTTCTAAGGACAATATTTTTATTACAGAAACAAATATAGAGAAAAAAAAATAGACAAATTAAGTAGACAAAGATTAATTCAATTTGAAGAACATTTTCTCTATCACGTGCAAGGATAGAAGGAATTTTTTTTTTTTTTGGCATAATTCACAACATTGGCTGGATTAAACTACATTTAATTGTATATTAAATGGCATGCACCAAAAGATTAAAAAAAAAAAAAAAAACAAATTAAAGAAAGAAAGAAACAATTTGTGTAGCATCATTATTGAAATGGTCAAACAAATTTCATTCAATTGTAATATTTTTTTCTATTTAAATAGGGTGTTGTTTTTAATACAAGACTTAAATGATATATGTCCTCCATACTACGAAAACTCTATATAAATATCAGAATAACTTTGGAGTGTTAAAACTTCTATCGAAACTAAAAAGGCTTCAATTCAGTTAATTGATCCACATGAACAAGGAAATAATACTTTTCTAATTCTTCTTTAGATTGGTCGCATATGAAATTAAATTCTTGTGATTGATCTACATCCAACATTAAAATGAAAGGGAAAATGTTTTACACTACATACTTTTTTTTCTTTTCATGGACTACACTACCTCACCTTTCAAAATCGTCATTCTTAACAAAAAAAAAAAACTGCAATTATATGTTTCCCAAAATAGAACTTTCATTAACGTACATTCAAATGTATAAATAGAAATCATGTTTTACTATTTCATTTATAGTTTGACAACACTGTTTTACTATCCTTAAGAACTAAGGATCCCCATTCACTAAATACCTTTACCAAACCCTTTTTTTTTAATCTTGATTTACCTAACATAATTTTTTTTCTTATCTCATATCTCTATTCACTATGCACTACACTTACACCTTATAAGGATTTCAATTCATCAAACATAAGCACAAAAGGTTACACACACATATAAAATTTTGTATAACAAAAAGTTACATGCACACGCGTATAATATGTGTAAAAAGAAATAGTCACACACACACACACACAATATCTGTAGAAAGAAATTAGGCGCACACATGTAAAATGGTATTGGAGCTGCTTAGGCACTGCATCAAGCAGCCTGTTGTGGCAAAGTGCACTAATGCTTGAATATTCTTCCAATACTGAAGGAGAGAGGACTATTTATATAATGCTTAGCATAATACATACCTTGGAAGAACATCAATATCACTCTGCAAGCTGTTGACTCTGCAAGTCCACCCTTCATTTTCTCAATAAGTTCTTCGCACTTCCAAAAGAGTTTCCTCCCTCTTGGGTCTTCACTTCCTCGGAAGATTCTACTAACAAAATCAAGTTCCCTTGTTAAAGCCTCTCGTTCCCATGCTGGTGCACAGTGTTGGAAAACATCTTTAACCCACCCCAAGAGCTCAGATGTTCGATTGCAGGCTCGGCAACGGAAAAGCATTTCAGTAGGGCCAGCTCCACTCTTAAAAGATGGGCCCATACAAATTTGTCCATCACGAATAGCACAATCTGTGTGAGTCCAATGAGAACACAAATCACAACCAATCCAACGGCATGTATTCACTTCAAAATCAAACTTGTTACAGATCACACACATGCAGAGATTGCAGAAACCGCTTTTGTTGGCACATATTTCACAGGTACAGTCATCAGCTGGAAGCTGGTTTTGGCATGCTATATTTCTGCATCTCTTAAACACAAAGACCTCAATCAGGGAAGTTTGGGAGAGACTAATACTTGGATGCAAAAATGCCTGAATTCCAGTGTTTATTGCAACAAGTATTTCTAGCTGTACTCGGTGTGCTCTAATCAAAGTCTTTGCTGTCAAATCAGACCTATTATGAACAAGCTTCTGCAAAATCAGAAATTCCTCTCTGTGCTGTGAACCACCACTTCCTTCAAGCATAACCCGAAGACCATTCTTTAGCTCATCAAGAAAGTCATCAGGTAAACGTTGCATCTTCTCAGAGATTATGTCAACTCGTTCCCCAGCTATGTCACGACAAGAAATCTTATCTGCACCTGAGACGCGACGAATGATGGACTGTCCAGGGCAATCATTATCTGCCTTGTCATTCTCCATCTTCTTTTTCATCATGGCATCAGCAGTAGGCCAAGTTTCTTGTGAACTAGCACTTTCTGTAGGAGATTCACGAATATTATCAGAATTTGATCTTGGTTCCTGTGCGTCAGGGGACAAGTGAAGATCCGAAGACACCAAGGACAGTGATGTTTGTAGTCCAGCTGCACACGGTTGCTGTCGTGGAGGAAGCATTTTTTATGAAGGGTGTTGAATGTTAGAGCCAGATGATGTGCCCATCAATTAGTCATTTCTTCCTGTCATTGTCATAAGGAGCTGTAACACACCATCCATCCATCACCACCTCCTTTTATTATGACTATCATTAAAATTCAAGCTATGGAAATGTGAATAGAAGTAATAATAATAATTTAGAAAAAAACATCGCCCAAGTATGAAAAAGAGTTCTTCAGTCTAGCACATTTCTGATCCAAATAATATGTAATGATCCTTTTTTTTTTTTTTTACAAGAACTCCGTTTTGCTAATAAAAGAGGATTAACTACGATTTCCAGAGGGTATTCATATGATACATACATACATACATACATACATATATATATATATATATATATATATATAGAGGATTAACTATGATTTCCAGAGGGTATTCATATGATACATATATATACAGCATGATTAATGAATATTGAACATGATCACATAGATAGACTAGATCAGTTACAACTCAGCTAAACCAGAATAAAGCCACACACACCCCATTTTTTTTTTTTTAAAAAAGAATTCAACATCATTAACCAATCAGACTAATTTTTTAAAGAAAAAGAAAAAAAAAAACCAAAGTTGTAACAAGCAAAAAGTTGATAAGAGAAAAGGAGATCCAAAGAAGAGTTGATCTGTTTGGTTACTAAGAAAGTTACAAAAGTCAAACCAAATTTTCTAAGAAAGTTACCATATCTCACCTCTCGAAGATATTTTTTTAAGATAAAAATTGACAGTCAATCAGAAACGTAACCTAGGTTTTAATTCACTGCAAAAAAAAAAAAAAAAAAATCTATCTATTCAACACCTAAACCAAAAACTATAAGAAAAAGCCAAACGTTTCCTCTATCTGTTTTCTCAGCAACCAAACAGAAACTAATGATAAATGGAGAGGGAGGGGGAGAGGGCGTACTGACCTGAAGAAGCGATGGCAAATGGATCGATAAAGGAAGAGAGAAGGCAACCACCATTAATCAATTACGGATTACAAAGAAGAGCTGAGAGATAATTGAAATGACTCTTTTACCATTTTGTCCTCCAGTGTTGAGGCTGCTTGAGCTTGACAAATGCGAGGGGCTCATCCCGCGACTTTCTACGCAGGGACAAGACCGGACAATATGAGATTATCTAAAGCCGGTCGTTTAATTTATGACCTTCGCTAATGTCACTGTTTGTGCCTTTGTGGGAGCATTGACTTGCGGTAGACTCTGATTTACACAGCACCTTTTTTTTTCCCTACACTAGTCATTGAATAAAAAAATATAAAAATAATGTTTTAATTAAAATATTTTATAACTGTCTTAAACAGCTATATTTAAAACGTGTTTTTAATTTATTTTTTAAAAAATTATTTTTTTATTTTTTAAATAATTTTAATATATTGATATTAAAAATAATTTAAAATAAATATTTTAAACAATAATTACCATCACATTTTAAAATACTCCCTTAATTAATAGCCACTGCTGTCTTGTTGTAAAGTGTATGAAATCTTGATTATCAATGTTAACTAAATTGATTAAAAAGAATCACGCAGTAATTTTCATGACGACAAGTGTACATAATACTGAACCACGATTTCCATGATGGTAGGTAGCTACATTAGTATTTAGGTCATAGTGTACAAAATCATTTACATAATATATATGCTCTTTTTTCTATTTTTAATAGTATATTTATGAGAATTAGATTTTAATTTTTTTTATGTTTTGGAAAAAGATCTTGATATTGTACTTGGTTTATAGTTATTTATTTTTTTATCATATTATTAAATTAAAAATAATTCAAGAAAAAAATAATTATTATAAATTAATTTTTATGATTTACTTCGATTTGTTTTATTTAAAGTTACCACAATCTTAAAAAAACATGGCATTATATCAGTACTTGGTTTTTTTAATATTTATTTCTCATCATATTATTAAATAAAAAAATCTCAAATAAAACTTAATATTAGGTATTACATTTCAAGATTTATTTTTTATAGAATTACCAATTTTATAAAAATCTTAATATTTAGATGGTAAATAAAAGCTTGATACATTAATTTATATTGACCTGATTGATTAAATAAGTTTTTTTCTGTGTAAATTTAAATCTAGTGATATAAACTTTCATTAAAAAGGAAAAAAAGAGAGATAATTTTATAATTGAAATAGCATTACTTCTCTATTCTCACTCATGAACAGGCCCAAAATCATATCAAGTTCCTTTTGAACGAAGCATTTCCTCATAATTCGCACCTTCATATATACCATAGAAAAAAAAGATTAAAATTAGTTAGATAACTTCTCACAAGTTTTAGAAAAACAAGTACAAAATTGTTGAAATAATTTAAATGAGTTTATTTTTTAATAATTATTAGTTTAAGTTTTTTTAAGATTATTATAAAATTATATAATTTTAAAATTTATTAAATTAATTAAAATATATACAAGTTAATCGGAAACATTTATATTTATTAAAAAGCAAAAAAAGCAACTTGTGGGGAAGATTATTGGAGTCCACAGCACCTTTTCATGAAGCTTATATAACGTGGGAACTAATCAAACAAAAAAAGAAAAAAAAAAGTGCGCAACCATGAAATATAAAGAAAAAGTGTGAGCAAGTTTCCATATGGAACAAATCTGTTTAGGGATTGGGGAGTTGAGGCAAGGGAAGGAAAGGATGACATTCTCTTACCAGTTCTCCATCAAAATCATCTGAAATGCGCACCTTTTTAACATAGAGCTTGATGTTTTTTTGTTTTGGGATTGACCATGTCATCCTTTTACGTATATCTGGGAGCCATTGCTGGCACCTGTAAGAGTAATCTTCACCAGCTCAGCATGCAATAAAATTGAGGCAAATGATATTCTAGTGTTTGGTTTAGTGGTGAAAAGAACTTGTTTTTTTTTACTGTATCTGAATTCGAATACTGGCATATATGCTTGTCATTCTTGCAGTGCCTTACATGCCTACTAGGTTTGCAGGATATTCAGCGAGCTGTAGAGATTAGTCGTGGTGTGTGCAAGCTGACCCGAACACTCCACATAAATAAAAAAAATAAAATGAGGTAAATGACAAAGCTTTTGTCACCTCGTTGAAATATAGAGAATAAACACAGAAAATAACTTGGGAGTGTCAAATCTTTATGTGAAGAACATTTTTAACATTAACATATTTAAATAATTTAAAAAAAAACTGGATGAACTAAATTGCCCCTAAATTTGATTAACTAAATTGCCTCTAAATTTAAATTTTCTAAGCCTTGCATCCAAGGCTGTTTTTTCAATGTCTGTAATAAAAATGAGGAACCAATTCTGCCCTTAACTTTCACTCTCGTCCCAAACAAGAGTGAAAAAAAACACGCAACTGAGGTAAAAATGAAAATCACTTCGAAAGAAAAAAATCAACCCAGCCAAGCAGCAGCCGTGACAAGACAAGACATTGACCAGAGCAATGGACACAAATCGAGGACCTCAACTTCATCAACACAAAAACAACAGGAAGATCGGAGCTTTACCTATGATCGTAGATGATGACCTCGAGCAGCAACCGCAAGGTGCTGGCGGGCCTAACAACGGTGATGGAGATGTGTTCTGGGGGATCTTTTTTATGATGGCGAGATGGGTGGTCTGTAGAGAAGGAGGCAGCGTTGATGTTGATGTTTGTGTTAGCTGGTTGTGGAGTCTTTTATCAATGTAGTGTGTGTTTGTGTTTGAGGCAGGGGTGAAAGTTTTGGTTTGAATGTAGTATCAATTAGAAAAGTTAAGAATAGGAGAAAATATTAATTTTTGTAGTTTAGTTTTTTATATAAATAGATTATAGACAACCACACTCTTAACTATAAAAGTTAAAACAAATATTTTTCTAATACATCATATTTTTTCTAATTAAATTATAAAAAAAATATGGTATCTTAATTTTCAATTGGGTTTTTCCAAATGTTTTAAATATTTTGAAAATATAAAAGTAGTCATATGAATATTAGTTAATATTAATTTAATAGTAATTGAATTTAATATTTTATAATAAACATTCCATATGAATTTTTATTTTTGATATAATGCATTGGTTATTTAATACAATTAATTATATATTTTTCATGCGATAAAAAAATTAATATCTTCTTTTAAATATAAAAGTGTCGAAGTAATTAATTCTTATAAAAAAATTAATTTCCTTTCCACTAGATAAGATTTAAATGAAACCATTTAAGTCATTAGCTACATTAATTTTAGAAACCAAAAAACAAAAAAAAAAAACAACTAAATCCAAGCAATAAACAAAAATATAAAACAAACTTGTCTTAGAGGAGACAAAACTCCTGTCAATAAACTCATTAAACTTACAAAACTTAATTATTAGAAGAAAGGTGAGAGAATGGCTTACGATAAAGTAGCTACAAAGTAAGGGAATGAGTGATTGATTTTTATTTTGAAATGTTAATCTTTTCTTCTAGTCATGACTAAATAAAGCTGAAGTGATCGGACATATATAACTTCATCAATAGAAATTGTATAGGACCAACCAGATAATGATCCAGCCTAAACATCATGTCATAGGCTAAGCAAGAGGATTAAACTGTGTCTATTGTTTTTTTTTTCAAACAACGTGATTTTATGAAAAAAAATTGTGTGAGAAAAAAAACCTAAATGATTTTGTTTTTATTTGAATAAAAAAAATTAAAAACCACTTCAAACCTTAATTTTACTAGATCATATAAGACACAAATTAATAGATAAATGGGTGTTATGGAGTGCGATAGTAATTATTTTTTAAAGTATTTTTTATTTATAAATATATTAAAATAATTTTTTTATTTTTAAAAAATTATTTTTGACACTAATATATCTTAAAATATATAAAAAATTAATTTTAAATTTAATAAAATTCTAGTGTAAACCAAAGTCATCTAAGTTTGATTGATCATTTATATAAATTATTTACTTTTGATACCACAGGTATAAACTATAAAATACACAAGACAAGACAGTGTCTTATTTGTTGCTTGACCTTGTTTTTGAAAAGAAAATATTATGTTTTTCAAATGGTTTTTAATAGTTGTGATAATATTAAAAATAATTAAATTTTATTATAAAAAATATTATTTCAAAAAATATTATACATATTATTACCGAACAAACATGAGCTAGATTGCATTAGAGTAACCCAAGCTCAGAAATGAAATTGGGCTCCCTTTTTTAACGGGATAAGCAGTCCCCAACCTATGGAATTTTACGAGAAATAGCTAAACTTGTCGAGGTTTCGTCAAGGTTTCAACTAGCTGGTCTACTCCTTCTGTTTTTCTTTTTCCTCATAGAATTATCATCTTTATTTTTTGATCATGAGATAATGATAAAAAAGAAAAACATGATTGTTAAAAAAATACATTTCATTCTTTAACTTCTTGCATTTTCAAATAAGTGAATCCCATCACCAAGCTTTCTCTTTTTTCTAATCATATTGATGTGATTGTTTTTTTATCATTTATTAATAAAGTTGAAAAAGCTAATCAATTCGATCTGATTAAGTTGAAAGGTAATTATTGTTATGATTTTCTGTTGAATGCAAATTATTTTTATTATGTTAATAAGCTCGAAACAAGGAGAACCATGAAGAAATGAAAAAACTCCAGAATTAATCAAGAGAAATGAACCTAAAGCTAAGCTGTTTGCTTAGAAGTCGGAACATTTTTAGCAGCTTCTCCGGTATAAACTGGTGTCTCAAATCTGTAACATTGTACACAAAAACATGCTAACTGGAAAACTTTGAAGCATCTGAGGATGGAAACTCGAGACATGTGAAGAAGTGCTTGTGATTTGTGAGGTTTACAAGACATATTGCTGTCCTCAGTCCTCACGCCACATCTTCCCACACTTTTCATTCAAGCAGAAGTAAAATGTTGTTGCCGGCTCATCAGCTGATCTAATTTGTATTTGCTGGAAACAGGCCCTTCCGAAGTTGCAATGGGGACATGTTGCTGCCATAAAAAAAGAAGGGAAATCAGACAAAAAAGATAACATGTTGCTGCCATCAAGGAAGAAGCGAAATCTGACAAAAAAGATACAGATTGAGAAAGAACAAGAAAAAAAAATAAAATCTGAGTTAGCCTTCATCTGCACTGCTAAAATTGAATTCTTTCTACACCAATAACCGAATTCCTCGTTTAATTCTCTCCACACCATGTTAAAACTTCAGAAATCATTCGAAATTATGGAAATCGAATATCATGGTTTAGTCTTATCTTGGCAAAATATGAACAGTATTTCTCTTATTGCATGTTAACAGGTACTGCTTAACCTTGTAAACTCAACTCAACCCTTGCACAACCTGTCTTAATCCTGGGAACTTGATGCCAACCTAGTTACTTCATTCCAATTCAATTCAAAAACCCTAAAACTATTCTAAGAAAATATAGAAACAAAAGGAGATCAGCAACAACTTGAACAATATCAAAGTTTCCAAAGTGGCAAAATATTATAAAAAATTCCTCCATTCCACGACAACATATAATACCAATAACACAAAAAGACAAAAGATACAGAAAAGCACCATCAGTTTCAGCACCGCCTTTCTTCATGTCCTCGAGGGTGAAAATAGGTTCAATTTCTTTCTTAGCAAGCTTTTGCTTTCTCTTTATTTTAACCTAATTACAACAGAGCAGTCAGTCACATCTTTCAATAAAAAATACAAACCAATGAAACAAAGAAGCCAAATTAATTTATACTAATTAATAATTTACCCTGCTCTCAATCGAAGCAAAATAGGGACATGTAGGGCAATAAAATCTAGCAGCTTGCCCCATATTTGGCGGCTCATATCGCAACAACATCCCGCATGTTGGGCAAAATTCCATTTCTTTCTTCCTCGTTCTCTGATACCCTAATTTGTCTTCTTTCTCCTATCTTAGAAAAGTAAGAACCTTCAGGCCAGAAAACAAATATCAACTTAGAAAAACCTAATTTCAAACACTTCCTAGTAACTATGAAATTTTTCAAAAGTCAGTGTATTTAGGATTAAGATAATAAACTAGCGTATTAAGATAAAATAGTAGCATCGCATGACTTCTAGCATACTTTTTCTAACCAATTAGTTTTTTATAGTTATCAACGCATGCTACAAATTAAACCATGAATCCAACCCAAGATCTAAAATCAACAGTTTTCATTCAAACATAGGAGAAAAAACAATCGACACAACAAGTTGATCACACTCGAACAACCCGCCATCTCGTTCAAAAAAATTCAAAACTTTCAAAACCCAGTAGTTACAATCCAAGCTTAAAAACAAACATCAACTTTATAAATACCTAAATTTTAACCTTCCCTCTAATGGGCCAGCAACAATCTCATAAATCTAGTTACTTTCTAAAATGAGTACACTTCAAAGCTCAAAAACTGCCTATATCAATGCTTGCAATCAATACAATAAGCACTTGAAATCAATGCTTGTGGACAAAAAATGAACAACATCCACAACAGAACCAAAGTCTCTCAAGTAAAGTTCTGAGAACCAGTCCATTCATCAAATCTCAAATCAATGTTTGTAATCAAAGAAGGAACTAATTCTGCCCTCAACTTTCACTCTCATCCCAAACAAGTATTCAAAAAAACATGCAAATAAGGTAACAATGAATATCACTTCAAAAGAAAAAAATCAACTCAGCCAAGAAGCAGCTATGACAAGACATTGACCAAAGCAATGGACACAAATTGAGGTTAGCCCTCAACTTCATCAACGTAAAAACAGCAACAAGATCAGAGCTTTACCAGTAATCGTAGATGATGGCCTCGAGCAGCAACCACAAGGTGCTAGTAGGCCGAGCAACGGTGATGGAGATGTGTTCTGGTGGGGCCTTTTTTATGATGGCGAGAGGGGTGGTCTATAGAGAAGGAGGCAGTGTTGCTGTTAGTTTTTTGTGTTAGCTGGATGTGGAGTCTTTTATCAATCTAATACATCATATGTTTTTTCTAATTAAATTAAAAAAGATATGGTATCTTAATTAGAAATCAACCGAACCATGAAAAAACCAATCAAACTGATTAGAATATTTAGAAAAACTTCCAGTTTGGCTCGGTTTCGTAATACTGAAACTGATGAACCACAACCAAACCAAACTAGTTCAGATAAAAAAAAAAAGAAGGTTCTATAAATAATAAAAAATTACTATATATTCTAAGCTACTAACCCTTGTAGCTGTCCTTCACACAAACACGCCACTCAACCCACACCACACCTCCTCAATCCTCACTGCCTCCCACAGCAACACTCACACACAAGTCCACTCATAATTCTTCATTCTTCAATCTTCATTTATGTCATTATTTAATCTTCATCAATCATCATCATATCCAGCAAACCAACCACTAGCCTCTGGTAAAAATTGAAGATAAAATGATGAGTTAAGAGAATAGCTTATTAACAACCTTTGGAATTCCAAAAAAATCAACACCAGCCTCTGAGGCCACTGAAACAACACTGGGGAAACGCCTAGGACCAGCCTTTCAATCACCACTGCCTTCAACATCTAAAACCCACAAAATCAAACCCATCTTCATCACCAGCAGCCCCCACAACAGTTATCCTAGGATCATTCAAACGTGGAATCATACACCATTACATATGAATCTACGGCTTGAATTTTTATGTTCATGTTTACAGGCTTGTTTAAGAACACATTTCAAATTCCAAAAATTCTGTTTTGAGGCTTAAACTGCATTGCAGAGCCCAATTATCTTTTATGTTTACCAAACAAATTAAAAATAGGACTATTGTCTTGAGGACACAAACCAATTGAGTCTTAATCACTGTTAGCTGACTCAGATGGGGACCTAATTCATTCACAAAATTTCAAACACAAGCAAAAGCTTACAAATTATCCCTCACCTCCTAATTTAAAACAGACTGTAACACAGATACATGTATACGTACACACAGACATACATATAACTAAATGAGTTTGTAGATCAAAGGGATGAATATTAACATAAAACAATAAAAATACAGAGCACGAAAAACAAACTAGTATTCAATTTTAGATTGTTTAGGCATGCACTTATTAAAATCATTAGCAACATGAATTTACTTACCACGCATTCATCAAATTCTCTAAGGAATCTTATTGTGTCATTTGATGCAAAGGAAGAATGGTCCCTTGTAGCTACTTCTTCCCTCAGCAGTCTGAGTGAAAAATTGATTCTACAGCAAATCCTACTAATATACAGTTGCTATAGAAACAGCCAACTTTCAAAGGATGAACACAACTTTTACAATTATCAACCACTAATACAAAACGCATCAACTGAAAAGGTGCAGCATGTATATGCAAATTCATTTATCACCTTGTGGACATTAAAACTAGAAGTCATGCATTGCAAGAAAGAATCAAACCCATCAAGAGAATTGAAAGAAAGAATCAAACCCTGAACATTTGACAAATCTAAGGATCAGAGAAAGAGAGGAACAAGCAGATCTTTAGTGTATAAACCTTTGCATTTTGTTGGGGGGTTTTTCAAGAAAATGGACAGATCTAGATCCAAGAGAAACTACTACCATGACCATCAAGATTATCACAATGACAAGCTCAACAACAACAGCATGACTAGGACGACCAAACCCAGATACAACAAATACAATTATTACCGTCACCGTGGACAAGGAGGCAACAACATGTTCAACAACAACAGGTTTTCAAGAACCCAACAACAGCAGCAAGACCAATCATCGTCATTAATGGTGACAACAAGTTACATAATTTTATGTCATGATATGAAAGCAGGAGCAGTTGGGAAGTCGGGGAGTTTAATAAAAGTCAATTAGGCATTTTATCGAACTCTTTGCCTACAATCCAAATTCAACCATCAAAACAAAGAATAACTCAAACCCATTATCTATTTATTCAAAAGAGGACGAATAACACATAAACAGAACCTCAACAAAGACTCTCATCACTTACCCTCAAATCTTCATCAAAATTGAAGTAATAACAAGAAACCCGAATCCAATCCACTGTAATTTAAAAGAAATTTCAAAATTTAAGATTGAAAATAAGAATTTTTGAACTTCAAGGGCTGACATGGTACCTTATGTAAACCATAGGAATAAAATTTACCTTGCCGTATTTTCTCTAATGAAGGAGCCCTCTCCTTCCGCTGCAACTTGCAAGAACAGAGGAGGATCGCGACGGCTTGCGCAGAAGTAAAGAGAGAGAAGCCAGTGAGATGGAGAGGTGGGTTTGTGTTCGGCTAGAATCTAAATAATGTGGGACTTGGGGGTGGCTCAGCTTTTGAGTTTTGAGATAGAGACAGACGCAGAGCAGATTAAAGGGAAAGGAAGAACGTGAAAAATATTATCTGGGCGGCGGCTTTTTGTGAGGGCAAGGCGTGGTAAACTTCAGTATTTAAGGGGGGTTATGTTAGGGCGTGGTAAACTTCAGTTTTTAACTATTTATACCCCTCTTGATTTTATAGCCTCAGAGCCAGTGGCCGGAGCTGATTGGATCACTTTTATCCAATATTCATAAGTTAGCTGCTCATGTCAAGCAAGCTAGTTTAGAGACTCTTGGATAATTGTGCGGGGTTGTCTAATCTGATGTTGTAGCTCAAGACCATGTAAACAAGATACTTACAGCTGTAGTTCAGGGCATGAACGCATCTGAAGGAAACAACGATGTTAGGCTTGCTGCAACACGAGCACTGTACAATGCACTTGGATTTGCTCAGGCAAACTACAGCAATGATATGGAGGGTGATTATATCATGAGAGTGGTCTGCGAGGCAACTTTGGCCCCAGAAATGAAGATAAGACAAGCTGCTTATGAGTGTCTTGTCTCTATTTCATCAACATACTATGAGAAATTGGCTCCTTATATTCAGGATATCTTTAACATCACGGCAAAGGCCGTGAGGGAAGATGAAGAACCTGTTGCCCTTCAAGCAATTGAATTCTGGAGTTCAATATGTGACGAGGAGATAGATATCTTGGAAGAATATGGGGGATTGGGGGTGATTTCACTGGGGATTCTGATATTCCTTGCTTTTACTTTATTATGCAGGCCCCCCCTGCTTTGGCCCCAATGTTGTTGGAAACTCTCCTAAAGCAAGAGGAGGATCAGGATCAAGATGAAGGAGCTTAGAATATTGCAATGGCTGGTGGAACATGCATTGGTTTGGTTGCAAGGACTGTGGGAGATGATATTGTGCAGCTTCTTATGCAATTCATTGAAGATAACATTACAAAACCATATTGGAGGCATAGAGAGGCAGCTACTTGTGCATTTGGCTCGATCTTGGAAGGTCCTTCCCCTGAGAAACTAACGCCTCTTGTTAATGTTGCTTTGAACTTCAAGCTGACTGCTTTGACAAAGGATCCAAATAACCATGTGAAGGATACAACTGCTTGGACCCTTGGTCGAATCTTTGAATTCCTCCATGGTTCAGCTGTGGATACACCGATAATTACTCAAGCAAATTGCCAACAAATTGTCACTGCACTACTCCAGAGCATGAAGGACGTTGCCGATGTAGCAGAGAAGGCATGCGGTGCCCTCTATTTCCTTGCCCAGGTTTATGAAGAGGTGACCCCAACATCCCCTCTTACTCCTTACTTCCAGGAAATTGTCCAGGCACTTCTCACTGTTACCCACGGAGAGGATGCTGGGGAGTCCCCATTAAGGACTGCTGCATATGAAACGTTGAATGAGGTGGTGAGATGGTCGGCTGATGAAACAGCACCAATGTAGCTGCAACTGGTTCCTGTCATCATGACGGAGCTTCACAATACTCTTGAAGGGCGGAAGCTTCCTTCTGATGAGAGAGAGAAGCAGGGTGAATTGCAAGGGCTTCTCTGCGGTTGCTTACAGGTCATAATTCAGAAGTTAGGCTCCTCTGAGCCAACTAACTATGTGTTCATGCAATATGCAGATCAGATAGTGGGGCTCTTCATGAGGGTCTTCGCTTGTAGAAGTGCAACTGTGCACGATGAGGCCGTGTTAGCCATAGGAGCCCTTTCCTATGCAACTGGTCCTGATTTTGCAAAATACATGCCAGAGTTTTACAAGTACCTAGAAATGGGCCTTCAGAATTTTGAGGAGTACCAAGTCTGTGCTGTGACTGTCGGTGTGGTGGGTGATATTTGCAGGGCATTGGAAGATAAAATTTTGCTTTACTGTGATGGTATTATGACTCAGCTTCTCAAGGATTTATCAAGCAACCAGTTGCATAGATCTGTGAACCCTCCTATTTTCTCTATCTTCGGCGACATTGCCCTGGCAATAGGAGAGAATTTTGAGAAGTACTTGATGTATGCCATGCCAATGCTGCAAAGTGCTGCAGAGTTGTCTGCCTACACAAATTCGTTGAGAAATGGAATTTTGGACGCATACTCTGGAATTCTTCAAAGGTTTAAGAATTCTCCTAAAACTCAGCTCTTGATTCCTTATGCACCTCACATCCTGCAGTTCTTGGATAGCATGTACATGGAGAAAGACATGTGAGTTCTTCTGAAATATACTATTTATCTTCTGTTTTTTTTATAGTTCTTATTTGTACATATATGTATTTGTGTGTGCATGTATGCACGTCTGTTATGTATAAAATGCGTGTGTTATCTGGTTAATGACTTGTAAGCTACTTGTCTGCAGGGATGATGTCGTTATGAAAACTGCAATTGGAGTCCTGGGAGATTTAGCAGATACACTGGGAAGTAATGCTGGCTCTTTGATGCAGCAATCTCTTTCTAGCAAAGAGTTTTTAAATGAATTTTTGTCTTCCGATGACCATATGATTAAGGAATCTTCTGAATGGGCCAAGTTGGCCATCAGTCGTGCCATTTCTGTTTGAGGTTCCGGGGTTGCAGTTGTGTCGGGGTTGCTAGTTTCAGACAACGGAAGTCACCGGTCTTCAGGTTGTCCCGAACTGTTGCATCAGCACCACGAGTTTGGGTTCTCGATTTTGTCATGGAGAAGGGGGTGGGATTGCACCTGTGTACGTCTCTTTTCCAGTTCAATTTTTAATTTTAAATATTTTCAATTAAAATTTTAATTAATTATTAAATTTTAATATTTATACCATTTAATTTTTTTAAATAAACTCTTAAAAATTATAATTTAATTCTAAAACTTTAATTTTTTTAATTAAAACCTACTTAAAAATAATTTTTTTTTATAGTTAAACTTTCTATAAATTCAATTAAACCTCCAATAAAATTTAATCAAGTTTATAAATATTTGATTTTATATTTTTTTTAAATTAAATTTTTTAAGTTCTCACCAATTAAAAATATCCTATCAAATCTCAATCTTTATATTTTTTACATTCTCAATCAATTTTTAATCATTTTGTACTATAATATTTTTTTTATTGCTACATATATTTTATTTGTTTTTAAATATATATTTTTTAATTTTTTTAATATAAGAATCCAAAAATAAATAACAACATTGATAATATTATTAAATTTACTTAAATTTAAATGAGTTTGATTATAATAGCTCTAAAAAGTTTTTAAGTTTTTTTTTAAATATTAGACCTAATAATAACAATTTATTATATTAACCCCAGTTAGTCTCTAAATTAAACTCCACTTGTTTGCCTCCATATCGATTCTTCTTCTTCTTCTTCTTCTTTTGACTTTAAAAGGATCATGCAAGCCGAAATATAAAGATAAAAAGGATTGCTCATTAAAATGTTGTTTGGTGCTACGGAAAAATAGAGATCTTGGAGATGGAAAAGAACACCCTCTGCTATATAAATAGTGAGCACGCAGGATGGTTGATAATCCATTCCATTATGCTTCCCGCTGGATTTTCCAGTGAGATGGTAGATATTAGACTTGGTGAGAAAAAAAAATAAAAAATTAGGGCACTTTGTTAAAAAAGAGTTAATTTTCCTAGTTAATCTTAATGCATTACAAGTAAAAAAATGAAAATAAAAATAAAAATAAAAATACTTTAAACACTCTGCACTACAATACTATAAAGACACTTAATGCTTTATAATATATAGTTTAATAGTCAACTTGATTAAGGGATTAACTTATTATTTTCAAAAAATAATTAAAAAGGGAATTAAATCATAATTTTCTCAAAACAAAAATGTTTTGTTTTTGTTTTGTCCTTGTGAGCCTGGGTTTTGTAGAGACCCAAATCAGTCACTAGCAACTCATATTTTACCCTCTACCAATGGGGCAAAGTCCATTTATGATCTATACATGGAATTGAAATAAATGGAGGATAGCCATTTGTAGAGTTTATAAGATTTTATTAAAAATGTGCTTTTGCTGCCATTTCCTGTTAAGCTATTAGAAAAAGTTTTGCAAGGAAAAAAAATCTAATTTTCTGAATTGACTGCCCTGAGATAAGCTTTTTTTTTTAAAAAAAAAATTATTTCTAAAAAATTTTAATTGATCAAATAAATACTGGGAAATTCCTGAAAATTGAATCATGCTTTTCTTTCATCAGGGCATCATATTTGTCTAGAAAAAGATTAATAAAACGTTGTATCGATGAGCTAGGAAAGTTCTCCCAGTATGTTTTGAGAACACTTGGTTTAGAACAGGCGAATGCTGCATGTGTCCTAGCTGAAGCTTCTTTTTTTCTGTCTTACCATTGAAATAGTCGAGGATATATGCTGAAACATAAATGATCTAGGATTAAAGATGCAGAAAGCACATGAATTCATTCTTTATGCGAATCCTTCGACATAATAGCGAAAGGAGATGGTCTCTCAAAAGTGTTTTTGGGTAGAAGTTAAAACACAAACATGAAACCAAACACCATCTGACAAGCAGCGAAAGAGTAATCAACAGAATTCGGCTATAATTTTAGCAGCTTCTCCTGTATAAACTGATATCTCAAATCTATAACATTGTACACAAAAAATGCTAACTGCAAAACTTTGAAGCATTTAAGGATGGAAACTCAAGACATGTAAAGATGTGCGTGTGATTTGTGAGGTTTACAAGACATATTGCTGTCCTCAGTCCTCACGCCATATCCTCCCACACTTCTCATTCAAGCAGAAGTAAAGTGTGTTGTTGGCTTATCAACTGATCTAATTTGTATCTGTTGGAAACAGGCCCTTTCGAAGTTTCAATGAGGATATGTTGCTGCCATCAAGAAAAAAGGGAAATCAAACAAAAAAGATACAAAGATTGAGAGAGAACACCAAGAAAAAAAATGAGTTAGCCTTCATCTTCACTGTTAAAATAGAATTCTTTCTGCAACAACAACTGAATTCCTCATTTAATTCTCTCCACACCAAGTTAAAACTTTAGGAATCATTCGGAACTGTGGAAATTGAACATCATGGTTTAGTCTTATCTTGGCAAAATATGGATAGTATTTCTCTCATTGCATTGTTAACAGGTACTGCTTAACCTTATAAACTCAACCCAACCCTTGCACAACCGGTATTAATTCTGAGAACTTGGTGCCAACCTAGTTACTTCATTCTAATTCAATTCAAAAACCCCAAAACTATTCTAAGAAAATATAGAAACAAAAGGAGATCAGCAACAACTTAAACAATATCAAAGTTTTCAAAATGGCAAAATATTATAAAAAATTCCACAATTCCACAACAACAGATAATACCAATAACACAAAAAGAAAAAAGACAAAGAAAAGCACCATCAGTTTCAGCACCGCCTTTTTTCATTTCCTCGAGGTTGAAAGGTTCAATTTCTTTCTTCGCAAGCTTTTGCTTTCTATTTATCTTAGCCTAATCACAACAGAGCAGCCAGTCACATCTTTCAATCAAAAATACAAACCAATAAAATAAAGAAGCCAAATTAATTTATACTAATTAATAATTTACACTGCTCTCAATCGAAGTGAAATAAGGACAGGCAGGGCAATAAAATCTAGTTGCTTGCCCCATATTTGGCAGCTCATATCGCAATAGCATCCCCCAATGTTGGGCAAAATTCCATTTCTTTCTTCCTCGTTCTTTGATACCCAAATTTGACGACCTCTTTCTCGTATCTTACAAAAGTCAGAACCTTCATCCTAAAAACAAATATCAACTCAGAAAAACCTAATTTCAAACACTTCCTAGTAAATATGAAATTTTCCAACAGTTAGTGTATTTAGGATTAAGACAATAAACTGGCGTTTTAACATTAAATAGTAGCATCGTATGGCTTCTAGCATGCTTTTTCTAACCAATTAGTTTTTTTATAGTTATCAACCCATGCTACAAATTAAACCATGAATCCAAACCAAGGTCTAAATCAACAATCTTCATTCAAACATAGGAGAAAAAACAATCGAAACAACAAGCTGATCACAATCGAACAACCCACTATCTCCTTCAAAAAATCGAAACTTTCAAAACCCTGTAGTTATAATTCAAGCTTAAAAACAAACATCAACTTTTTATAAATACCTAAATTTTAACCTTCCATCTAATGCGCCAGCAACCATCTCATAAATTTAGTTACTTTCTAATATATATAGGTAAACGAGTACACTTCAAAGATAAAAAAACTGTCTATAACAATGCTAGTAATCAATACAATAAGCACTTCAAATCAATGTTTGTGGATAAAAAATGAACAATATCCACAACAGAACCGAAGTCTCTCAGGTAAAGTTCTAAGAATCACTCCATTCATCAAATCTCAAATCAATGTTTGTAATTAAAGAAGAAATTACTTCTGCCCTCAACTTTCACTCTCATCGCAAACAAGTATTCAGAGAAGCATGCAACTGTGGTAACAATGAATATCACTTAATAAGAAAAATAAAATCAACTAAGCCAAGGAGCAGCCGTGACAAGACATTGACCTGAGCAATGGACACAGATTGACGTTAGCCCTCAACTTCATCAATGCAAAAATAGCAACAAGATCGCAGCTTTACCAGTGATCGCAGATGATGGCCTTGTGCAGCAACCGCGAGGTGCTGTCGGCTGCTGGCGGGCCGAAAAAAGGCAATGGAGATGTGTTCTAGTATTATATTATATCAAAAAGGGTCCTTTTTATGATGGCGAGAGGGGTGGTCTGTAGAGAAGGAGGCAGCGTTGATGTTAGTTTTCTTTTTTTTTTTGATTTAGGTGGGTGTTCGGTCAGCCTCGACTAATTCTTATTTGCAAGGTTAACTGAATATCTTATAAGTTTAATAAACAAATAAAATATTGTAGGGGTGATGAACATGTATAATAAAACTTAAATTCAAATATAAAAAAAAAGAATAAATCTTTTCCACCACTAAATTAAAACTGATAATGAAATCTTTTAATAATTTAATACATCATATGTTTTTTTTAATTAAATTAAAAAAAATATGGTATCTTAATTTTTTATTGGGTTTTTCCAAATATTTTGAAAATATAAAAGTAGTCATGTGAATATTGGTTTATAGTAATTGAATTTAATATTCTATAACAAACATTCCATATGAATTTTCTTTTTTGATATAATATATTCAGTATTTAATATAATTGATTTTTATATATTTATAGTTAATTGATGTTATTTTATGGATGTCTTTGGTATGGAAACAGGCTTCTTGGGAAAAAAGAGGCTAGACTTTAAGGTAAAGCATAAGGCGAGTTCCTTTAGGAAGGAGATTTTCAGGGCCTGTTTCCTCTCTTATGGTATTTGAGCTTGCATTGGCCTCTCCTTCTCATACATACTGTTTGTCAGATTTTGGACTTCTTGTTGAGACAACAACCTTTCAACAAAAAATTAAATTGATGTCTCATGTACTCCATAACCAAATTATCTACTATCTTATTCAGTTAATTAAATCGGTAAACTGATTGTTTGATAGTTAGAAATATCAACAAAATTAGTAATAGTCAATTGATTGTACTAATATAAATTAATCGAGATCATTCTAATGAACAATGAATTATTATTACTTTTTTTAAAAATCAATTAAAAACTTATAATTCTATAATGCGATGTTTAGCCAAATAAAAAAGGAGGAATAAAATAGTAAAGTAAGTTTAAGTACTGAGAGCAGGTAAAATAAAATGAATGAAACAATATTCCATGGACTCTGAAACTAGAACAAATTTTTCATGAAAATATTGAAATTTTATATTAGGACCAATTAAACCTCATATTGATCTCATGATAGATTTAATGAATTAATAAGAGTAAATGAAATTTTAGAGTTCTTTAAAAATAATTGTGATGCAACTTGAAAGGTGACAAGAATAGAAAAAAAATATGAAATTTCTTAGACATAAAATGAGAATTGAATGAAAATTTAAAATGAGATCTATATAATAAGGATCTTGTATTTGAAATTATTTTTAATTATTTTGATGATATAAAAAAAATTGTACATCTATAAGGATCACTTAGGTGAAAATAGACTCAAATAAATGTTTAACACTTCAATAGTTAATAATTATTTTATTAAAAGTCAATCATAAACTGTTATTTTCTTTGATATAATGACTTTATAGAATTCATAGTGATTGACTATTATATGTTGAAGTAAGAAATTAGGATGAAAGGAAAAAAAAAAAAGAAATAATTGATATCCGAGTAAGGTTGTTAGATTAATTAGTATCTATTTAAAATTATCGAAGTTATTAACTTCCAAAAATAAATGCCAGAATGATTGGCATTTAAGTAAGGATCATCAGATTGATTGGTATCCATTTGAAATTACTAAATTATTGGCTTTCAAATGAAAATGCTGAAATAATTGGAATCCAAAAATCGCTAGATTAATTGATATCAATTTGAGATTACCTAAATTATTGGCTTCGAAACAAGAATATTAGAATAATTAGCATACAAGTAAGGATTGTTGTATCAATTGATATCCATTTGAGATTACTAGAATTAATTCTTGCACTTATGACCAGTTTATCCTTTTTAATTATAATACCATCATTTTGATCCTTTGAAAACTATATAATTTGTCTTGTTAAGATAACTTATTTTCTTTATTTTATATCATAGGCTATCACTCTCAAGAATACACCGCAATCTCAACAGCTACATGTTTATTATTCCATATCCATAAATCACAACCTTTACCTTAAGTTAACTATATTTGTTAAATCACTTCAAAACCCTAAGCTTTTTATTTATGATAATGTTGCTCAATATATATGTAATGATGTCAATTTTTGTATTAATTTCTGACTACATATTTAGTCATGATTGTTAAAAAATAAAATAAAATTATACATTCCTATCGAAATATCAATAGAGTTTCCTCTAATATGTAACAGTATCAAATGTCAACATCAATGTAATTTTCTCAAATGTATGTCAATCATCAATCCAATTCATCTAGAACATCTCATTAATAACTCCATAACATTTATCATTTCATTTTAATATAATCAATATAGTACACTAATAAAGCAATATAAAAATTTAGATACTAATAAAATGGTGTAAATCACTACTTTAATTATAAGTTATTTTCTAGTAAAACATTATAGTGCTCCATTTTATATATCAAAGAAAGTACTTCAAATATTGCAATTCATTATCCATATTTAAAATATTATATAAAAATCTTTCTTTATAACTATAACAGGAAAGTTACAACAAAATTTATTCTTGATAACCTTAGGGAAAACCTAAAACAAGAATTAATATAACAATGCATCAATCTTAAATATGATTTCATACAATTTAATTAATTTTTAAAGAATTCATTCTTGCTTTTACTTCCTTTCTTTTTGTTATGATCATACCAATGATGACTTAAATAGATTTTTTGCATTCATTTCTTCTCTTATTTATTTATCCATCTTATTTGAATGACTTAGTAACACGACTATCCTATTTCATTGTCGTTTAATCATGTTATTCATTACGAGAACTAATTGGTCCAAAAACCCTCATTCAATTATCCATAAACTCGATAAATTCTAATTATTATTTCTTATTTTGATATTCCTGTTTGAAGGCCAATAACTCTAGTAATCCTATATAGATACCAATCAATCCAGAAACCTTACTTTGATGCCACTTATTCTGGCATTCCCGTTTAGAAACTAATAATTTCAGTAATCCCAAATGAATACCATTCAATCCAGCGATCCTTACTTAGATGCCAATCATTCTGACATTCCTGTTTGGAAGCCAATAACCAACTGGTGTAAGGTGTAGCTTAAAGTAATCTTGGTAATCCCAAATGGATACCAATCAATCTAGCAATCCTTACTTGAATGTTAATCATTCTAACATTCCTATTCGGAAGCCAATAACAAACTAGAATAAGGTGTAGCTTAAAGTACTTCCTATATTTTCCTATCTAGTTCCAAGGATTCTCTCCATAAAAGGTTGATATCTCTACCCCAGGTATAACTATGTTGACCTATTTTTTGTCTTTCATCAGAATTCACCACTTTCATTCTTGTATGCACTTTTGGATATGGTAGGATACCATTAAATATTGGATTGTTCCTTGCATTAGAAAATAAATTATTTGTTCCTTCCTTAGTTTCTTTATTATTTAAAATGGTTTGTAAGGTAGCCATTATTAAATCCAATCATGAAGTGAATTGCTTGTTCTTTTTATTTTGTTTTTCTTATTACCTCTGATTTTGCAAGAATTCTCCATGTTTATCATACAACTGATCTTAAAGTTCTTCATTCATTCTTTGTATTTGTTCCTCCATTTTATTTCCTTGCTCTTTCAATGCTTTAACTTTGTTATTTTCAATCATCTTTAATTGTAATGGATGGATCTTTTAGGCTTTGATACCAATTTGTTAAGATCTTTCTTTCTTAACAAAAGAAATAAGAATAATTGAAATGGAGAAGGATAAGAAAAGAGGGAGATAAAACTGCTACTACATAATTTTTTAAGATTTTATTTCTTGATTAACACGTTATAGACTTATACATTAAATTCTCTCCAATTCTGATTGCCTCATTAACTAACTAATTTCTACTATCAACTAGTAGTTGACAACTAACTATTACTAATAACTTACATGCTAATCTTTATCTTATTCAAGAATACAATTATGTTCTTTCTTTGTTAAGTCATTTTGTAAGCCTCTAGTCTATTCTTTAGCCCACATGTAACTTCTACTTTCTTCATCCTTATAGATCACATGTTGTAATAGTACATGTTCTATATAAAATTTCTAATTTTTTAACATTCTAAATATTATCTAGCCATATGAAAATAACATGTGAAGCATAAAATCTCACTTCATCCATTATTGGGTTATAAATAACATCTACTATAGGAACTTTCCTCTAAATTACACAACAATTATACAAGGTAAACAATAGCATCAACATCCCCTAAATTATACAATCTAAGCACTTATGTGTGCAATATATGTGTCAACTATTTTTTTTAATAGTATTTATATTTATTCAATTACTAAAGTATTACTCAATCAAATTGATTATTACCAAAAAAACCACGTTGAAAATACTAAAAAGGCCATAGATGCTAGTCAAAGGATTTAGTCATTTTACTATCCTTGAAAAATTAAAATGGAAAAAAAGCCCATGGATGCTAGTTTTAAAAAATATTGTTTTTAAGGGTAATTTAGTTATTTTACTATGCTCTAAAAATAATAAAAGACCAATCTACCCCTAATTAATCAAATAATGATCAATAGATCATGTGGAAAAGATCATATTACCTCATCAACGAGGTCATTGGCTTCTTGTTAACAAATATTGTTAACAAGAAGCCAAATATTGTTAAAAAAGCCTACAGATGCTAGTTTTTTTTTTTAAATATTGTTTTTAAGGGTAATTTAGTTATTTTACTATGCTCTAAAAATAATAAAAGACCAATCTACCCCTAATTAATCAAATAATGATCAATGGATCATGTGAAAAAGATCATATTACCTCATCAACAAAGTCATTTGCTTCTTGTTAACAAGGATAAAAAGATCAAAAAATTGTTCAAATTCATAATGTTTTGTATCTTAATCTACAATATATACTAGATTTATTGCTTGTGTTTCACCACAGGTTGAGCAAAATTATTGTTCGATTTAAAAAAATGTTAGTGTAAAAAAAATAAATTCAAAGTTTCAAGTCATTGGTTCAATTGGTAATTTAAATAACATGAAGTAAACATGCAGTAACAATAAATAAACTGATAAAAATAACAAAAACACATAGTAAAAAGAACCAGACTTGAGCCTATCTGTAAATCCTGGGAATAAATAAATAAAAGTGAACAAATTCATGCATATGTGACACGATCAAAGAGTTGATGTCTTATCCCAAATGCAGGAGTGTCAAAGTAAAATAACCCAGCAAGACCAGGGTCGAACCACAAGGAGTTGAATTATATAAATTACAATAAAGAAAAAGATTTGAAGAGAATAATAACAGAAAAGAAGTTGAAAAAAAGTTTTGGGATGTGATATTGATGTAAGGATTAAACAATAACAAAACATATATCAAGGTTATAGAATTCACTAATGGTATTTCAAATAAATATAATATAAACTCTTTTTATTACTCAACTAGAAACCACACACAAAGAAGGTTCTAATCGGATGATTTCTCGTTATTAGCTCATTATAAATTATTAACATGATCATATTAATTTTCTTATCTAAGTAATACCATACTTATAAATATCATCAAGCATTCATGTTGCTAGTTTATGTTAACAACAAATCAAGTTTCTATCATAATAACGATGTCAACCGAAACCTATGAAGGATGAAGTATTTGATGTACCAAATATTATACAACACAAATCTAAATTAATCATTTAATAAGCAAGGTATTAAGAATTAGTAAGATAAAAAGATAAAACATGTTAATAACAATCTTTCTTGGATATAAACATTTAAAGCTCATGTTGAGTTTATATTATACCTATTTTAACACCATTAGAGAAACCTTTTCACCTTGACATAATTAACTTAGCTAAACATTAAGAAGGAGAAAAACATAAATAAACAATATAAGAACATAAACATATTATAAGCTAATTAAGTATAGAAAAGGAAATGAAAGAGCATAAACAAGAGATTACTATAGCATGAAAGAAAACTTGAACATTATAAAGATGTAGAGAGAAAGCAAGAAGATAACTTTGATTTGAAAATTAATATGACTAAATACATGGACAATGCCTCCTTTTATAGGCTAAGTTTCAGAACTATTGATTGATTGAAGAATTGGTGGGCATCCATTAATTTGGTGGCTGGTTTTTGACATTAATGGCTGCTAGTTTTTTGATATTATGGGTTGATTATTGATATTGTTGGCTGGCTAAAATTTCATTGCTCAATCAGAATTATAGCCCAACTGAATTGTGGAAGTTGTGGGCAATTGTCTCAGCTTTCCAACAAAAAAAACCAGAGCTCATTTGGACTTCTAGAACTCAAGATATGAGCCAAAAACCGAATAGTGTTTGAGCTGTAGGAACATTTCCGACGTCTTCGTTGTTGCTAAGATTTGAGCTTGCAAACGGCAAAACTAAGTCTTTGAGTCCATATGAAAGTTGTAGGTCTATGTCTTACCTTTCCATCAATATAAAATGGACCTAAATCGGATATCTATAGCTTCAGATATGATCAAATTATCGAATGGTATTCAAGTTTGGAATGCACCAGCAACACTTTGCTAAGTTTGACCTTCTTTTTATCCTTTCAATTTCAATCGTTAAACTCATCAATCAATCCTTTTATTTATGTGATAGACCTGCATTTAGGATGAACATTTACCATGAATTAAAGGTATATTATATTTTTAGACTTGCTAATATAAAACATGCTTTTGTTAGGGAATTTAATGATACTTTAGGTGCAATATGATGATTTAAATCCTTAATGAGAATGCACTTTTAAGTATTAATCAATATGGTTAAACAAAAATAGGAATTTAGAAATTTTTTAATATAAATTTTTGAGCGAAATAATTTGAGATGTTATAATAAACCTGGTACCGTTGAGTGTTGGATTTAATTAAAGAGAACATACATTTAAAGGAAATAGGGCCTAAATGTAAGTAAAAAAATTATAGAATATAAATACCCTCTCCTCACTAAAAATCTGTATAAACCATAAGGAAAGAAAATAAAGAGTTCTATATCCATTTTTGCAAAATCAAGAGACAAGCACTAAAATTTCAAGAACCCATCTAAGATTAAGGGTTTATAGATGGGATAAACACTTATGTGCAAGGAATTAACAAGAAAAAAAGAAATAAGGGACTTGAAAATCTTCAACTGGTTGAAGATCAAAATCTTAATTTGTACCGGGTAAGGTGTTCTAAACATGATCTTAAAAATTCATTTTAAATTTGATAATGAATCGATGACTTGATATTGAATTATAGGTTAGGGTTCTTAGACATGAATTGGAAAAAAAGTATTTCTTGTTAAAATTAAGCTAATTTATGTATATTATATAGTTTATGAAAGTATTGTGTGAAGGGAAGAGGGTAATGAATCTGGATAGATTTATCTCCTGACTTTTGATGAGATTTCAAGTAAGAGGATAAGGGAATTATGATCGAGTTCTTTATAGAAATTATAGATTTGGATGTTAGTTAACTAAGAAAACTAGTCTTGCTCAATTTAGAGATGTAGAACTCTAGTTATAGGTTACCAATCGAGACTGAGTTGTGACTGATTCTATAAGGCAATAGGACTGATTAGTTGATAAGCAATTTTGACTATCTTGAAGGTAGAATTAGGTTCTTTTTCATTCAAAAAACTTGTAACCCAGTGTCTTAACTTTCTAACAAGATCAATCTCACTTAAAATGAATTCTAGAACTTTAGATATAGTTAAAAATCTTATGGTTGTTCAGACAGTAACAGTTTAATGTTTAGACAGTAATAGTTGGACATAATAGTTGAACAGTAATAATTGGATAGTAACAGTTCGAAATTAAACAATAACAACAAACTTTCATATGAATACTATATGTAAGAATATAAAAGAATTGAGTCATACGAACACTTGCACATTTAGATAATAACTTTGAAAATATACATGATATATGCATGTATGTTTGACACCACAAAAAGATTGATGTCTTCTTCTAAGTGCAGGAGTGTCGAAGTAATAAGTAACCCAACAAGACCGGGGTCGAACCACAAGGAGGTTAAATGTACAAATTATAGATGACAACAGCAACAACAACAACAACAACAACAACAACAACAACAATAATAATAGTAATAAAGAAAAAGAAGGAGAAGAAGAAGATGATGATGATGATGAGAACTTTGAGATGAAATATTAATGTAAGGATTAAACAATGATAATAACAAATTTCAAGGTTAGAGGTTTCACTAATGATATGTCAAACAAGTATAATATAAACTCTTATTATTCAATTGAAAACCACAGACAAAGGAGGTTCCAATCAGATTATAGATTGTTAACATGATTACGTTAGTCATCTTATTCGATTAATGCTAATACTTGTAAATCTCGTCAGGCATTCATGATTATAACTTATGTTAACAACAAATCAAGTTCCTTTCATAGCTCAAGTGTCAGTTATACCATACAGTATGAACTATGAAAGTGTCAAGTATTTGTTGTACTAAGTATTATACAACATAAATCAAGATTAGTCATTTAACAAGCAAAGTATTAAAGAGTGAACAAGATAACAAATACAAAATATGTTAGTATCAAACATTAAAGTCCATATTGAGTTTACATTATATTTATTCTTACACCATTAATGTAACTTTTTCACCTTAACATAATAAACTTAGCTAAACATAATGAAAGAAAGAAAAACAAATAAACAAAATAAGAACATAAATAAGATAAAAGTTAACTAAGTAAACGAAAGGAAAATAAAGGTATAAACTTGATATTAATGAAAGCAAAGCATAAACATTACAAAAAATACAAAGAGAGAAAGCAAGAACATCATCTTGATCTAGAAATCAAGACGCCTAAATGCATGGCAAATGCCTCCATTTATAGGCCAAAATTGGGAATTATTGATTTGATGACTAATTGATGAGTGGGTGACCAACTTTTGACTTGGTGACAATCCTTATCTTCTCTTATCTGCCCAAAACGTCATTAATAATATCAAATTTAGAGCCACTTGAAACATGATAGTTGTAGGAAATTGTGTCAGCTTTCTTGTGTAAAAACTTCAGGTCATTTGGATGTTTAGAATTCCAGATATGTGCCAAACACTGAACAGTGCTCGGGCTGGAAGATAGATTCAGACTTTTTTGTTGTTGCTTCAATTTAAACTTGAAAATGACTTTTTTAGATCTTGGACTCCATATAAAAGTTATAGGCCTATGTCTTGCCTTTCCATCCATATAAAGTAGACCTAAATCTGAGATCTACAGCTCCAGATATGACCCAATTATCAAATAGTGTTCTGGTTTGGACTGCACCGGCATCTCTTTTTTAAGTTTGGCCATCTCTTTGTCCTTTCAATTTCAGTTCTTAAATTCATCAATTAATCCCTTTATTTATATGATAGGCTTGTATTTAAAATAAACATTTACCATAAATTAAAGGTATCTTATATTATTAGATATGTTATTATAAAACATGCTTTAGTTATGAAGTTATTGATACTTCAAGTGCAAAATGATGATATAAAACCTTGATAAAAATACATTTTTAAGTACTAATCAATGTTATTATAAGAAAATGAACATGTATAGAAAGTAATATATGAGTAATAGATGAATATGGATTCTTTATAATATTGGCTTGAAGGAATCATAACCAAAAACTTCCTTGTGATTTAGGAGAAGCAACCAGGGTTGGATCTTCTATTAGGAGAGGTTGCTAGACAAGCGAAGTAGGTGTGTGATTTTCCCTCCCATTTGCACTTATACAATTTAAAATTCTCTGGTGAATGCAATTACAATAAATATCATATTCAATGTAAATAAAGTCTAGCGTATTTACAAGATTAGTTTCAACTAATGGCATCCGTGATACGATTGCCAAGAAATGAATTACAATATTAGACTTTGCAAGGTCATCTAATTTATGCAAGTAAATAAGAGTATTTAGATTAAGAACATGCAAATGAGTATTAATTGGGTTTAAAAGATTTACGAGCAAAAGATAAGTTTTATTTATATATTATTTTATCAACATAATCATATGTTTATTTATGTAACATATTTATCAAATATCGAGGGAGATCATTAGTTTAGAACTCCATTTTGTCAAGCTTATGTAAATATTTAACTTAAACAAAAGGAAATTAATGTAGTATGCTTTTATTAAATCTTGATGTATTTATAAAAGTTTAGCTTAGCATGTAATATGTTAGTTATCTTGTAATTAATCCTTTTGAAATGTTTAAGAACACTTATTATGTTATGTTTACACACACATACACACAAAAGTTTAATATGAACATAGCTTACATATCATATCATATCATAAAATTTAAAAGAAAAAGAAACACAAACATGCAAAGAAAGCATTTGTAACATAACTTGGGATGTTTTAAATATGATATATATTGTGTGGATTGTACGAGGTGTTGAATTATGATAATTGATATAAAGGCTGAAATTATAGGACCTTATGATGATGGGTTTATTAAGTAAATTGATAGTAGTTGATAACTTGGAATGTCCTAAATACAACCAAAACTCTGCTAAATTTTTGGTAGATTTCAAAAACAAAAAAAAAAATTACCCTCAAATTAAAAGCATATATTAAGATCTTTTAATATTGATCAAGTGTTACAGTCAGACTATTACACTATTCAGATTATCAAACAACTCAATGCTAACCTAATAGAAGGTAAAACAAAAACAGAAACAAACAAAACAAAACTCTAAAAAAATCAACTTAAAAAAAAACAAAAAAAGCAAAATCAAACAAACTTTCTAAACCTAATCTAATTCTAAAACTTGCAACTTGTTAAATTAAGGATCCATGTTCAATCAAAAAGTTTAACTCTTAACTAATTTAATTTTGAAGGATAAAATCCTTGAAGAAATATTAATAAAAAATTTGCATAAGCCAAAACAAATAAAAAAAAAAAGAAATGAGGATGAACATTGAGAGAAAAAAGCCTAAGGATGAAATTAAAAAAAATTAAAAATTATCCCAATCAAAATAAATAGCAATTAAAAAAATAAGTACCAAATTTTTAAAAATAAAAAATCATAAAGGGTGAAATTAAAAAAAATTTATAATTTGATAAATTATTTATATAATTAAAATTATAGGGGTGAAATTGAAAAAACTTATAAAAGGTGAACCCAATAGAATAAAATTGCAAGAAAAAAACAACTTTAAAAAGGAAAAAACAAAAGCAAACCCAAGAAAAGCTCATAAACCTGGTATAATCTCTAAAACTCAAAACCCGTGAAATCTTAAACTTGAGTTCAATTAAAAAGCTCAATTATGAATAAATTTAATTTTGAATGATGAAATATACAAAAATAATTAATAGAAAAACTTACAAAAGAAGAAGAAGAAGAAGAAAATAGTAACAAAAAGAATGAGGATAAAATTTAACAAAAAAGGTGCAAGGATGAAATTTTAAAAATAAAATAAAATGATCACAAATAAAATAAATAACAATTAACAAAATGAGGACCAGATTTGAAAGATTAAAAAATCATAGGGGTGATATTCAAAATATTTTTAATTTAATATATTATTTATAGATTAAAAAAATGGTAGGGGTGAAATTGAGAAATTGAGAAAGGATAAGAAAATAGAAAAAAAAATCAGCTTAAAAAAAGAAAAAAAAACTTGCAAATGCAATTGAACCTCCTAAACCTAGTCTAATATCTAAAACTCGTAACCTATGAAATTCTAGACCTAAGTTAAATGAAAAACTTTAATTCTTATCAAATTTAATTTTAAAGGATGAAGTCGGTGAAAAAATATCAATAAAAAACTTGTAAAAAAAACAACAAATGAATAAGGACAAAAATTAATAGGAAAAAGGCATAAGGAATGAAATTTGGGAAAAAGGAATAAAAATGATCATAAATAAATAGCAATTAACAAAATAATGACCAGATTTGAAAGATTAAAACATCATAGAGGTAAAATTGAAAAACATTTATAATTTGATAGATTATTTATAGATTAAAAAATGATAGGGGTTTAAAATTAAAAGAAATTCTAAGAGGGAACTAAACAAAAAACAAAAAAAACAAAAAATAAAAAACATCATTTTAAAAAACTTTCGGACAAACATCCTAAACCTTGTTTAATTTCTAAAAGTTATAGCATGTGAAATCTTGGATTTGGATTAAATCAAAAAACTTAGTTATCAACCTATTTAAAATCAGTGAATAATATTATTATTAACCTATTTAATTTTAAATGATAAAATCAGTGAAAAATATTATTAAAAATATCTTGAAAAAAGGGGGCAAAAGAGCAAAGAAAAAATAGGGTTAAAATTTGATTAAAAAAAACCTAAGAAGAATGAAATTAAAAAACAAAAATGAACATAAGAAAATAAATAGTAATTAAAAGAATAAGAATCAAATATATATATATATATATATATATATATATATATATATATATGCATATGTATATATGATAGGGGTGAAATTGAAAAATAATGATAGGAAAACTAAAAAAAAATAACAAAACAAAACATAAAAGGGATAAAAATTTTTTATTAAAAAAATCACCTTAAAAAAGAAAAAAAATCAAGTGAATTCAAACGAACTTTTTAAACTTAATCTAATCTTTAAAACTCACAACTTATAAAATTTTGGACTCGGGTTCAATCAAGAAATTTAATTCTCATCCAATATGATTTTGAAGAATGAAGTAAGTGAAAAATATAAATAAAAAAACCTTGGAAAAGCAAAAAACAAATAGCAAAAAAAAATGAGAATGAAATTTGGTAGGGAAAACAAATTCGATGATGAAATTTGAAAAAAAAATCATTTTAAGTATGATGTCAAATAAAATAAATAGTAATTAAAAAAATAAGGATAAAATTTGAAAGATTAAAAAAATCACAAAGCATGAAATTAGAAAATATTTGTAATTTGATAGATTAATCATATACCTAAAAATGAGAGGGGTGAAATCAAAAAATATTTATAATTTAAAAGATTATTTATAGATTAAAAAATAATATGGTGTGAACCTGAAAAGTATTTATAATTTTATAACTTATTAAAAAATAGTGTTCCAAAGCATAGGAACAAATGTGAAGGGAAAAAAATTGTAAGAGCTATTTTAAAATTTTACTGGAGCTGGCACAAAATTCTAGTGGGAGAGAGAAGAAAAAGAAAAGAAAAAAAATGAGTATTTAACTCCAAACCTATAATGTCTTAAGTATATATGCATGCACCACTATGTTCAATACTAAATATCATTTTAGGAGGTGATATTTGATGGTTAGATAGCCCACCATATACCACTTGAATGACATAGGGATCATCTACATGTTAGTACATGCAAAATATGTGATAACATCTTTTTTAAGATAATATTTAATATATAATTATTACAATAATACCCTTATGCAACATTTAAATCTATAACAAACCAATATAAAATGACCAAAAAGCTTTAATAAAAGAGTTATATTGTTTGTTTTTTAAAGGGTATCAGAAATTGCATTATTTTTTAAAAAATAAAAAGGTAAAAATACCCCCAAGTTAAAAACTTTAAAATTATTTATTCCAATACTAAATTTGTAATTGCACTATAAATTAAAAAAGAACCTGATAAATATAACCTTATGCAACGTATTAAAGATATTTGTATCATGGTAAAAAGATCATATAACCCCCAAAGCTTAGTTCATTTTCTTTTTTCTTTCCAAGGATAAATTATTAATTACACTATTACTATTAATTAGGAAAATATGTCTTGGGATACATTTATATCATTAGGAGACTTAGTTTTTTTTTTATCTTACCTTTTTTAGGGTTTTATATATATATATAACTTGAATGCTTTATAAGCTTACCTGGTTTGGTAGGAAACAAATGAGAAAATGCTATGTTCCTTACTTCAGCGGGATCATAGCAAAATGAGCCAAAACTGGTAACATCATGGTGCGGGATCATAGCAAAATCAGCGGGATCAGTTGGTGTTCGCAGAGGGAAGACTTCTTCCCCTCTGATTGGGCAGTGATGGAACTGTTACTTATTTTTGTTCTTATCTGAAACAACTTATCCACAACACAAACCAACTAAAAAAAGCAGATTCGAGCACAAAAGAGTCTCATGTTCATGGTGAAAAGGGGATACAGTACTTTGCCGATACATGTAAAATATCCACTGCTGAAATCACAAGTACCGGTGGAGTCCAGAACCAGAAGTTTTCAACAAAAGCACAAGGACTAATTAGTAATGTCACAAGCTACAAGGCAACCATCTGAGTTTCTTCATTTTCCAGGAACGAAGTTAGTGGCATATGCCCAAGCATTGTTGGCCACTGGATCCGCAAGGTGATCCAAAAGGTTCTCAACAGGACCCTTTCCAGTGACAATGGCCTGAACGAAGAATCCAAACATTGAGAACATTGCGAGGCGGCCGTTCTTGAGTTCCTTCACCTTCAACTCTGCAAATGCATCAGGATCATCAGCGAGGCCAAGTGGGTCAAAGGCACCGCCAGGATAAATGGGGTCAAGTCCTTCGCCAAGTGGCCCTCCACCCACTCTGTACCCTTCTACGAATCCCATAAGCACAACCTGGGAAGCCCAGATGGCGAGGATGCTCTGAGCATGAATGAGGTTGGGGTTGCCAAGGTAATCAAGGCCACCCTCTGAGAAGATTTGAGATCCAGCCTTGAACCAAACTGACTCACCGAACTTGACACCATTCTTTGCAAGAATTTCAGGAAAGACACATCCAAGTGCTCCAAGCATGGCCCATCTGCTGTGGATCACCTCAAGCTCACGGTTCTTGGCAAATGTCTCAGGATCTGCAGACAAACCAGCAGTGTCCCATCCATAATCACCAGGGAATTCACCGGTCAGGTATGATGGGGTTTGCTCAGAGAATGGACCCAAGAACTTTGGGCGGTCTGGGCCATACCTGTTTTATAATCAGTCATGTGCTCAGCTTTTTATTGCAATTACATGGTTTGAAATGAACCTAAAATGTAGATCCTAGAACAAGCTGAAAAATGTGGTGGTGAACATCTTCCTAAGGCTCAGTCTCACAGTCCCCTTTTTTTAAGTTAAGAATTTCTTAAAGGAAATTTCCGTACAAGATTAGAGCTAAGAGATCATGCTTTTGGTGACTTGCTTTTTCTCTGATTGTTAATTGTTCCAACTTTTCAAACATCATAAACCACTGCTCTAATGACAATACAAATCTACAAGTCGGAACAGTTCAGGATCAGAGTCAGTTCACGTAAAGATTGTTCATTATGCCTCTTTCGAAGCCATTAATTTGTTACACCATCCACTATTCCAATAAACATGTCTTGATGAACAACGCGCTGATAGTAGAAGCTAGCATGCTAGTGAATGTGTAGCTACAATGCTCGATGTGCTAGTGACACTGCTAAACAACTCGGTAGCAATGGATGGGAAATCTTCTTCTTTTTCTGTGAATTTAGAAGATGGGAAATCAGAAAACAAGGACAACTTGCTTCCAAGACACAGTGACTTCTAGGTATTAGTGATTTTCTTGCTCTATTTCATAGTTTAAGAATATTTACAGACCTACCGACCTTCCTATATGAAAATGACCAAAATTGAAGGAACTACTTGAGAAAGTATCAGTGCATTCAAAGAGGTGCTTGTCTTGATTTTTAAGAACTAGAAATAGTATAATACTGATATTAGTTAATAGCTGGAGACCAGAAACATCACCATATGCTTTGGGGAGCACTTTTCACAGTCCTGCGCATGGTAACACGACCACCACCAAAGGAACCAACCTTCCGGACAAGATCATTTGGTTGCTTCAAGGCGGTCTGGCCAGCAAATGCAGACTGCTGAATTGCAGAGGCTGCCATGACTCTTCTTTGTTAATGCTGCCTCTAAGTTGCTTGCTCTGCTTTTCTCTTACTCTATCAAGGCTGACTGAGTGTCGATGCTAACCAACGCAGGCAGAGGGGAAATGTATAAGAAATGACAAGATGTTGTGGATTAGGAAATCTACACGTCAGCGGTATCCCATTGGTTACTGGATAGGATGTGGATTTCCATGTTGATTTTTTTTCAAGAAAATATAGGCTACTCTTATGCCATGTGGCGTTGAAAGATCTTTGATGGTGGGGTGCTCATCATCGATACAAGCCACATTATATAGAGACTAAATTTAAAACAAAAGATTTATTTGGGTGGTTAATGCTCCTCGATCGATGAAAACAAAATAGACGGGAAAAAAAAAGAATTCGACATGGAAATGGATAATAAAGATCTCAAATCAGCCATTTAACATTAACATTAAAAAAAAAAACCATTAAAGAGGTGGTGTTTTCACTTTATATTATATTACAAATTACTTTTCATATTACAATTGTATTATTTTATTTATTAAAGATTAAGTTTTATAATTTATTATAATTTATTTTTTGTATTATTATCTTAATTTTATAATTTATGTTATGGGTTTGACAAATTATTTTAGTTGATTTAAAAAAAATTATCTCTTTTTTTAATTAATATTTTTTTAGTTTTATTTTTCAACATCCTTAACATTTGATTGATTATAAATTAAGTTTAGTTATTTACTTTAATTTTTTTATGAGGTTATCTATCTTTATTTTATGAATTTGGTTATAAGTGTTGCAAATTAATTTAGGTAGACTTAAGCTGTTTGTTGTGTTTTTTTTAGATTATTTTTTTTAATTTTATTATTTAATAATGAAATTTATTGAGAATTAAGTTTTATAATTTATTCAATTTACTTTTTATTTGATTATTTTAGTCTCACGACTCAAATCACAAACTTAGTAGATTAACTCATTTTGATTTTAGTTATTTTTTTAATTTACTTTTTATAAAGTTATTTTGATATCATGAGTTATGAGTTAGATGAGTTAACCTAAGTTTATTGTGTTCTTTTTTAAAATTGATTTTTCTTTCAATTTCATCCTTGGATTGTTTGATAATTAGACTTCATAATTTATTTGAATTTATTTTCTATAGGGTTACCTTAGTTTTATGACTCAGATCGTGGATTTTGTAAATTAACTTAGGTTGATTTAGTCATTTTTTTTTTATCATTTTTTAATTTTTTTTTAAATTCATCCTTTACTATTGAGTTGATTGAAAATTAAACTTTATAATTTATTTCGGTTTGTTTTATATAAGGTTTTTATAGTCTCATGATCCAGATCACAGATTTGAAAGGTTAACTTAAATTGATTTAAGTAGATTCAATATATTATTATTTTAATATTTTTTTATAAAAAAGTATTTTTTAAAATATTTTTACTGATTGTTTTAACATGTTGAGTTGATCGAATCATATCAAGTCAACTATCATGCAACTATTTTTTTTTACTAGAAAAACATTAATTATATTTAATATTAAAAAAAAATTAGATGTAACCCCAATATATTACCAACACTTATCTAGATATATATAATTTGGGCAAAGTTCATAGGCAAATTAAAAAACGGGAACTAATGGTTAGAAACTGATCCAACAGCTTTTATTTTATGTCCTTGTTCATACAATTATAATTATTATTATTATTATTATTTATGCTAAGTTTGCTAACAAAAACCCAGGACGGTTTTATTTTTCAGTGGTTTAAATTTTATTTGTTTTTTATTTTAAAAATATTTAAAAACAACTTAAATATATTTTTTATATTTTCAGATTATTTTAATACATTAATATCAAAAATAATTTTTTTAAATAAAATAATATATTTTAATACAAATAAAAATCAGTTTGCAAAATAACCATAACAACACCCTTAAATACCTGTTAGAAAATATGCAGCTGAAAATATTAATAATGTTTTACAGATTCTATTACTCAATCTACAAAAATCCATCGGAATGAACTGCAACAATGTCAGTTACTCCATTGAAGAAGGATTCTCTTCTACTTTTGAATTGTCATGTACACTTCCTAACATGATTGCTGTCAGCATGAGCTTTCCTGCATCAGGGTAATCCTTGTGCTGCATCAGTATTGCTTCTACAGAGAAATCCAAATCTTCCAATGCAGAAACTTCGGAGTTTTCTTTTCGCAATGGCAAGACAGCATCAAAACCTTCATCGATAATTTCTGCATTGGGTCCATAGCAACTGCTTGATGCCTGGAAGAGCACTGTATCTCTCAGTTGCTGCAGGGTTTCCTCATCACTCCACCCTTCATCTTTAGATGCTTGATAGAGTTGACCCCAGTCATCCTGATCAGCAGCATTCTTCCAGCACTCCTCCAGGAGGTTTCTGTGACTTCTACGAAATGAGGAGCTAGTCCATGCAAACACATCAAAGCCCCGCAATGCAAGCTCTGGGTTTTGAGCTTTCAAGCACAGCTCTATGAGTTCTTCAGGACGGAAGAGCCTCTGTCCGTCGTATTGATTTGCTTCATTGGCAGGAAGTACTTTCAGAATTTCTTCCTGCATGTAATGAAAGGTCAGGTCTGCTGGAGCCCATACAAAAGTTGAATAAATAAATAAAAACATATGCAAGTTCATCATAGAGTAGTTTGAGCAGCCCAGGAGCTTGCATAATAATCAACTAGTTTTCTTTATGATATAACAAAATCAAAAGTTGTTGATTAAAGTAGTAAATTTAATGGCTTCTATCAGCCCAAGCTGCACCTTCAGGCAAAGATTCTTTCAAAATAGAAGCGTCCCTTGTATTTTCTATAAAATCCATGATACAAATTAAGATTAGACGTCATTTGAAGACCAGCAATCTACAAACGAAATGGAAAAAATGGCTCAAAATTCAACAGGCTATTTTGGTTCTGGCCAGAATCACCCATTTCAGTAAATACGGGATTGTGGTTCTTGCTATGCCATCAAAGGATTAGTATAAGGATCCCAGTAGACCCTCCTTGAATTGGAATCTCTGAGCGTAGCATTAACAATGAACCCTGTGATACAGATTAGTATAAGCTAATGGCAGCACCTCAACATGTACTGGGTACAAAATTTGTGAATATGATTTCTTCTCTGCTAAAGAACAACGAGTCACAAGCAGAAACATGGCAACAGCAACAAATATCATTCATAAAACAAAGCACACCTGCAATTTCAAAATCTTCAAATCTGCTTCAATTCGCTTCATCTTTGTCTCCGAGTCAGTTGCCTTACCTGCTAATGTTTTTTTTATTAAAAAAAAAATTACAGGCATATTTTTTAAAACTTAACACGCCAAATGAAAAGAAGAACAAAAAAATTCAACTACTTTTTATTTTCAATCAAGCACCTTCTACACCCAGGCTTGATATTCCTTATTTTTCTGGGATGTTACAAAGCTTAATCAGTAAAAATCCATATGGTCTTTAATGTCATCAATGCCCAGCATCAACATGGTAAGAATTAGCAAGAGAGCACTCACAAAATTCTTACAAATGTCACTTGAAAACTTTCCTGAATTAGCTTAGCAAGAGATTCAAGAGGGAACAGATACATAAAACTGATTAGGAAATCAAAGATCGAAACCCCTCAAAACAAAAAACAAAAATAATGACTACAGTATTGCATAACAAGTACCATTATTTCCATTATTAGAGAAGAATCCTCGAACTAATCTGCAGATATGGACAGCCTCATAAAAAGGACATCAATTAAAGTGCACCTTCTTTAAAGAGGGGATCAGTATTTGCTAATATTTTTTATTATTTGACATAAAGACACCGACTGTAAAGAAGAGTCTAAAATCACCAAGTTGGCTCAACTTGGCAGTTTCCATGAAAGAAATCAACTTCAAGGTCGCATGATTTTCAAAATTACCCCATTTACTGAAACTTGAGAAAATCAAGAGATTCATTCAAAAAAAAAAAATCAAGACAACAATGAACTAAACAAGTAGGTCATACCTGCCATGATAGCAATCTTTGAGAGGTTCAAAAGACGCTTTCTATCTGCCAGTGTGGTTATAAATCTGTTTTGCACATGGTCTGTGGTCTCTTCAGCTTCTGAAATTGAGATCTCATCTTGAGAAAGGGCCAATACATGAAGAGTTTCAGAAGCTGAGGAAAACTGATGCAGAAACAATTCATGAAGCCACAGCAGATTTCGGTGATGCTTCAGAAAAATAGATAGCTCTTCCTGGAACTCTTCTCCAAGTCTTAGAAGCTTTGAGATTTGCCTCTTTTCATAAAGTTGTTTAAACACGAAGTAACTGAAACCTCCCTTTGGTCCCATGCTCTCGTGCTGAGCAAAACAAAATGAAGTAAAAGACAATTTCCACAAAGAAACAAGCTAATGTAATATTCATAAAACTTAAAGGAGGAAAAGCAGAAGAAAAGAATCAGCAAACTATACAATGAGTATGTAGTTCTTATCTATCTCTAGACATAAGAACAGACATGAGACCATATAGAAAGGCAAAGACAAGCAAACAAAATTCCACTTACATACCCACTGCCTTTAATAACTTCTAGGAGGAATCCACACTTCTCAGGTTTAAAAACTTTTATTCTCTCCAAGAAAGATAACATATCATGCCATTCTGATAAAAAAAAATAGTTGAAAAAAAAGAAAAAAAATAATAAGGAAATGGAAAAATAGTTGAAAAAAAAATAGTCTTGTTCCATTTAGTTACCATTTTTTTTAATCTTTCACCTAACACTTCTGAAATTTCTTAATCAACAGCATACAGGTAAAATATAATTGCCGCACAACACACAACACATAAGCATGCATCGTGCTTGTGCATGTGTGTAAGCTTGCCTGTGACATCTGTCTATTCAAACTGCATGACCAAATTGGATTGATGATGGATCTCTTAAGAGAGATATCTATCAATCCATACTAAATGTGTAAAACATTGAACTATTATCAGATAGAATCAATAAATACTTTGGAAAAAAAAATATCGTGTCAGTAAAGCTTTTGACACATTTTAACAACAAAGAGCTTATGCTGCTTAGGTTTGACGTTCTCAACTTTGACACATTAAATCAGGGAGACTTTTTCATGCATGTGCTTCTAGCAACAAGTTCTGGCCAGATAGTATTAAAAATTTGATCTCTCTAGGTACCAAGTGTTACATGCCTCTTTCGAAACTAAAAAAAAATACATCAATGCTAATGACACTGGCACCTAATATTTAGCAGTTACCACACTTGGAGCAAGACAGAAAGCATTTAAATATAAATAATCTCTGTACCATAAGATTTCGGAGCAGCGCTGAATCGTTGGTGTCACAACATATACTCCACATAGTATTGTACCCTTCATGTCTTTTTGAAATGGACAACAAATTTGAAGTTAGCTTTCTAAGGATTTCCTCATCTGGCTCATCAGTTCTTACATTTAAAACCTACAAGGAGACAGTTCAAAGATCCATAAATATTCAACTTCATGATCATAAGTTACAGAAAGTAAAGAGATTAACCTGGTGCCCGCCTTCCACAAAATATTTCACTTGTTTGTACAGGGAGTTAAGAAGGGAATCCCGTCTATTCCAATACTCATCTAGCAGCCCCTTGTGTTCTCCTCCTCGCTCAACTTTAGCTGTGACAGCAACAGCATATGTCTCAAGTAGAACTTCAGCCAGTACTTCTAGATGAGCACATAAATCTGATTTTGCAGAAAGTTCAAGTTCAGATGTTCCATCTAACAGCTGAAGCATGAAAGAAGCAATTCTCCACAGCCCATTCCGCACAACAGGTTGACAATACCAAGATGTTAAGCCCTGGGATGGTGGATACCACATATGGTGCTCATTTCTATAGAGCATAGCAGAACGAACTATAGACACAACTGCATTTGAGAGTTCACAAGCCCTCTTGATCTGAGCCTCATGAGGCTGTTCTTCATTTATTAGGTATGCTAAGTAGCTGTGCAAGCAATAAAATATTTCTTCAAGATCCGAAACCTTACTGTAAAAAACTTCAGCATTGTCTCTGTCCATGAGAAGAACTGTATTGCAGCGGGCTCTTTCACCAACTAACTGAATTAGATCCCATAGAGCACCTGAAAGTTGAGCTTCTGAACTGGAATGTGGGGAGCTGCTCATATTTGACCTGTTCTGGCTAATTGTGTTTTGCAGTTCTCTCAGTTGAATCATTCCAGAAAGCTTTTCTCCATGTTCCATGATTGTTAGCAAAGACTGTCCTGCGAAGATAAAGTTGTAGTTAGGTTTGCCATGTGCCAATTATCCATGATTCATTTACTTTAACAGAACTGGTCAAAAAAGACATAGCCCCCAGAAATTTCACCATAAATATGCATGGAGCCCCATGTTGGGACAGCTTCACAAGCAAGAGCAAATGACAATAAACGAGCTCTCCAAGTCTCAAAACATTTCATGCACACAATAATCAAAAATAAAATATGAGTGTGCGTGCATGCATGCATGAGTTATTGAGTTTGTATGCAGAAGTAATTGAAATATGCAATAAAACATACTCTGTTTAGTGCATAGCTCCTCATGGCATTTTGATAGAGCAAGAAACTGTAAAAATCGTTGATGCTTTTCCTGCTTATCCATGAGTTGGTTGGATACCATGGTCATAGCCAAAATTTCAGCACCTCTGGTGGTTGTCCAGTGTTTAGCTAAGGTGTCAATGATCGATTTACTTGTGCGGGTGAAAACATTTGTTTCTCCATCCCTTTCAAAAGCCCCAGAACTTTGAAGCTTTTCATATGAGGCATCGACTTGCCCAGTTAACAGAAAATCATGGAAAAGCTGACCAAGTAAAGCCTCTGATTCTTCATCATGCGAAGTTCGGCGTGAAATCCTATTCATAACAGCCTTTTTTCTATCACCAGAATCCCCTACTTCAGAACTTACCCTTCTAGGAGCAACATTGCTTGCAAACGTGAGGTTTCTTCTCTCTTCCAATGTAGACCCTTCATTTGAGCTCCCTTTACGCGACAAGCTTCTCTCAGGTGGTTCAACTCCACCAAGCACAACAGCCTTTTCTGGTATTGCCCATATTCCAGCCTTCTCAGTTAATACAATCCATGCACCATCTTCGCCGTCATTTGTAGAGGGAAGGGCTGAAGCATCTAGAACATTTCCTGCATCATAAGGTAGATCAAACTGATAGAGACGTGTAGAGTTCCTAAAATAATGGGAAACTGTTGCTGTTCCATCGCCAGAAATTATTAGTGCTGAGCCTGAAGGCTTGCCTCCTATTCTAAGTCTCATAGAAAATAAGAAATCTTCATCTTCTACTCTTGCTTTTGGGATTATCACTTGGATTGGGGCTTTTTTCTCCAAAACCCTTTCATGTACATCAGAAGACATGTTGACTCCTGACTTATATTGCATAGTCAGAAGAGAATATTGTGTGTAGCTGGAACTGCTAACACGATCCTTGCAGAAAGTGGCAACAAGAACTGTGATGACTTTGCCATGGTCATCCACCTGTATATCTAGAGGCCATATGCGTTTCTGACCAGCCAGATCCTTTTTAATGCCCAAATCACTGTCAGTGCCAACAATTTCATGAGACCACATCTTTGACACATTTGAATCAGGATGAAGTTTTATACTGAAACACTGTATCTCATGATCAGTCAATAAAAAAAACTGCTGTTCAGAATTGTCCATGGAATGGGGTGAAAACCGCCAGATGAGTGACCTTGGATAGCCCTTGTTCCTGACAAATTGACTACCATCACTGCCATGGGAGGATAAATACAATGTGTCCTGATACACTTTACTGCATTGAATTTCAGTGGGGGTGCAATAAAAGCGCCACAGCTCACCATTGGAACTACAAGCCAAGGCAACAGAAACATGCTGGCTAGCAGGACATGCACAAGCAATCAAAGAGTTAAAAGAATTGGATCCCATTGTATTAATTGCAGACCGCCGATTAGGGGTGCTCTTCCCATCAACAGAGAATGAAGTCACCTCCGATGCATCAGAAGACAACATACAAGTAACTGGAACAGATCCGCCTTCCTTGTAAATGTCAGGCCAGTATGTAACAGCTCGAGTTTTTTGGTTACACAATACCACACCAGCAGACTTGCAGCTTTGTACAGCTTTATTCCTTCCCCTGGATGTGGGATCCCAGTTGAGAAAACAAAGCAGCCAATTTGTGCCGTGATAGCCGCTATTGCTATGAGCTCCATCATCTAAACAATCTAAAGGAAGTTGAAGAACAACACAATCTTTTGAAGGTGAAGATGATAAGTGACTCCAGATAAAGAGTCTATTTCTGCAAATGATCCAGGAAAGGCACGTCTCCTTATCCATTCCACCAGATATAGATGCATCACCTGCAGATTAACAGTTAGTGCAAGTAGTATAAGAAATAAAAACAAGCCTAATGGCTAATATTACCAGGAATGTGGCTGCGCAGAAAGTTGGCTTGTTCATCACGAACTACTTCCGGAAACTCTCCAACATAGACGGGCTTAATTGGATCAGCGTCACTAGCTTTTTCTTCACTTTTTTTCGTCAATTGAGTTCTAATAATGCACATAACAACCACAAAAAAAAAATATTATCAATTATTTAACCTACTTTTGGTTAGCTAGGGTCGAAAAGGTGGTTGACATTCCCTCGTTTGTAATACAAGCAAAGAAATGCGGGCTTATTTTCACTCAAAAGTGCAATAATATACTAAATGACTCCCCCGATGCCAGACAGAACCAAACAAGGCCTTACTCCAATATAAGCTAAAAAAAATTATCACAGCACTGCCATTAACAAGACAGAAGGCATTTACCTGGCGAGAACTGAGAGGCGAGGAGCCCAAGGAGCGGGAGTGCCGGTGGCAGGGCGATTAGGGATTGAATTATTGTCAGGTGCTGCTGCTGCTTTTCGATTGCTGGATCTTTTAATTCCTGGAGAGAACATTTTCTATTTTTCTGTTTGAAGAGGGAGGGAGGAAGTGAAGAAGGAAGGGTTTAGGGTTTTTTTTGTGACTTCAAATCACAAAAAGGTGGCAGTCCTAAAACTGTGCTCGGAAGCAGAGGGGTAGAGGAGAGATCTGTTTTAAAAGTATTTAAAAAGTTATTAAATATTTCAATTTTTTTTTAAATTAAATTTTTTTATTATATTTATATCAAATTTATGTTTTAATATAAAAAATTATTTTAATATATCTTTAAATTAAAAAATTTAAAAATAACTGTTACCATACTTTTAAAGGACTTAGATCTTGTTTTTTTAATGATTAAAAATAATTTGTTTTTTTGTTTTAAAAGTCTTTTTAAATAAAAATTAATTTTTTTATTTTTAAATTCTTTTAATATATTAAAGTTAAAAATAAATATATATATATATATATTATTTTAATTTATTTCTAAATAAATAATATTTTTAAAACATAATCATTATTATAAAATATATAAAAACATGAATGTTTTATACATGAATCCATGGTGTGTGTTTTTTAATTTGATCATTAAATTTTTTTCTTTTAATTTTAAAAAATTTATTAAATTAAAAGACAGAAATAAAGTGAAAAACTTAAGAAACATAGATGGTAGTTTGAAAGTTGTCATGATTGTTCACTTTGGTACAAAACTTTATTTTTTTTATTTTTCAACCCTTAATGTGAGAGAGAAGAAAGATAATTACTATATTTTAGTGGTAAAGAGAAAAAAATATTTGTTGACACTAATTTTAACCATCAAAATAATTGGTCTTGATGTCAATTAGTTTTATTTGATAAGAGAAATTTTATTTGGTTATTTTTTCACATTTAAATTATTTGAAAGAATACATCTGATTGTAAAAAGTTTTTATATTTTGGATTGATTTTATGTTTTTAGATTATTTTATTTTATTTTTGTTATTTGAAGACATAAATGAGTATATTTAGGTTTTGGGTCAAAAAATAGTTAAGAAATGAATTTTTGAGTGTAAAATACCCCTATCTCGATTTCTCAATAAGCGGCGTCTCACATGTTATTTTTTTTTTCAAGAAAATATGCATGGTGAACAAACCCATGCACCTGGGTTTTTTATTGCACTTTTTTTGTTTTCTTTTCTTTTATTTGTTTTAATTTCATTTTTATTTTGGAGCTTTTTTGGAAAAATAGTTTATGGTTTTTTTTTCAATACATCTTTCAATATTTGATTTATTTTATATATGTTTTTATGAGTTATTTTGTTTTCTCTCAAATAAATGTTCCACTATTTTGTTAGTGATTGATTTGTTAACATTTATTTTTGTTGTTTTTTTTATTTAAATTGTTTTTGAATTTATCAAGTTGACTAAGTTATATCAAATAACCTTCCTTATATGCTTTAATTTTTTTGTAATAGATAACATGTTAGTAGCCTTTACCCCTTTTGTTTTGTTCGATATTATAACAATTGATAAGATAATCATTATTATCATCATAAAAATATCATAATCTTCTTAAAAACATTAGGATAATTGTATAATCATTTAATGTTATTTTAATAAATTGATTCAAAAAGATTTTTTTGTCAACAATTACAAAACAAAAATAAAAATAAAAGGATATCTAAAAAAAAGCTAGGTGCAATGGCACATAGGTCTAGCCTTTTAGTTGAGGCTTGTCTGATTGATATTTTTTAAAATAGTAGACAACATGTCATCTTGTTAACTTTTTAACCATTTTTAATGGCTAAAAAGTTAGAGTTCAAGTTCTAAAATCTTAAAAAATTAATTTTTAACTTGTTTTTACCTAAAAACTCCCTCCAAAAATATTATAAGAATTTCAATAAACTCATTTTAAATTCTTAAAATATATCTATAATCACTTTAGAAAAATGATTAGTACTTAAAAGTGCATTTTTTTATCAAGGTTTTATATTATCATTTTGCACTTGAAGTATCAATAACTCCTTAATTAAAGCATATTTTATAATAATATAAGATATATTTAATTTATGATAAATATTTATTTTAAATGCAGGCCTATCACATAAATAAAATGATTAATTGATGACTTTAAGAACTAAAATTGAAAGGACAAACAAATGACCAAACCTAGAAAAGAGATGCCGGTGCAATCCAAACCGGAACACTATTTGGTAATTGGGTCATATCTGGAGTTGTAGATCTCAGATTTAGGTCTACTTTATATAGATGGAAAGGTAAGACATAGGCCTACAACTTTTATATGGAGCCCAAGACTTAAAAAGGTCATTTTCAAGTCCAAATTATAGCAATAACAAAGAAGTTGGAATCTGTCTTCTAGCCCGAACACTATTTAGTGTTTCGCTTATATCTTGAGTTCTAAATATCTAAATAACCTGCAGTGTTTATATAAGAAAGCTGAGACAATTGTCTACAACTTTTATGTTTTCAAGTGGCTCTAATTTTGATGTTATCAATGACATTTTGGGCAGACAAGAGAAGATAAAGATTGTCACCAAGTCAAGAGTTGGTCACCCACTCATCAATTAGTCATCAAATCAATAGTTCCCAATTTTAGCATATAAAAGGAGGCATTTGCCATGCATTTAGGCATCTTGGTTTCTAGATCAAGATCATGCTCTTGCTTTTTCTCTTTGTAGTTTTTGCAATGTTTATGATTTGCTTTCGTTAATATCAAGTTTATGCCTTTCATTTTCTTTTCTTACTTAGTTAACTCTTATCTTATTTATATTCTTATTTTATTTATTTATTTTTCTTTCTTTTATTATGTTTAGCTAAGTTTATTATATCAAGGTAAAAAGATTATATTAATGGTGTAAGAATAAGTATAGTGTAAACATAATATGGATTTTAATATTTGATACTAACATGTTTTGTATTTGTTATCTTGTTAACTCTTTAATACTTTGCTTGTTAAATAACTAATCTTGATTTATGTTGTATAACACTTGGTACAACAAATGCTTGACACTTTCATAGCCCATACTGTATGGTATAACCGACACTTGAGCTATGAAAGGAACTTGATTTGTTGTTAACACAAGTTATAATCATGAATGCTTAATGAGATTTACAAGTATTAACATTAATCGAATAAGATGACTAATATAATCATGTTAACAATCTATAATCAGATTGGAACCTCCTTTTTGTATGATTTTCAATTGAGTAATAAGAGTTTATACTATACTTGTTTGACATACCATTAGTGGAACCTCTAACCTTGAGATTTGTTATTATCATTGTTTAATCCTTACATTAATATTCCATCTCAAAGTTCTCATCATCTTCTTCTTTTTCTCTTTCTTTTTCTTTATTATTATTGTTGTTGTTGTTGTTGTTGTTGTTGTTGTTGTTGTTACTACTACTAATATTATTATTATTACTATTATTGTTATTGTTGTTATTGTTGTTGTTGTTGTATTATTGTTATTTATAATTTGTACAATTAACCTTCCTGTGGTTCGACCTAGTCTTGCCGGGTTATTTATTATTTGGACACTCCTACACTTGGGAGAAGACATCAATATTTTAGTCGTGTCAAAAAACAAAATCCAACTAAATTAGAAAAAAAAATTGCATGTTATGATCTAGTTCTTACGATATTCTCAAAGAAAAATACCATATTTTTTGAATATTTCCTTTTAAGATAACTTATTGACACCAAAATGACCATTTTGTCTTCTCTCATGTTTTTCAACAACTCTCTCCTTTTCTTTTTAAATTTAAAAGACTGAAATGCAAAATAAATAAATTTTAGGAATGAAACATTAAACCCTAAAAAACAAGGACCATAAATGAAAAAAGTAAAATTTTAAGGACTCGGGTATGGTTTGTTATGCCTTATGAATAGTAAATAGGGAAAAGGGCAGCTCTTTTGTTCACGTGATAAATTGGATTTTATTTGTTTTAATTTTTCAATTGATAAAATTAAATTTTATTTTGTAAAATCGAACATCAATTTAATATCGAGATATTTTTCGACATCATAAATATGATGTAGCACATAAATCAAAATAAATTATCAAGCTTAAAACTGTGTCACTATAATATGATAGAATAAAATTAAAAAAAACTCAATAAATAAAATGGATAACTACTCATAGACTGGAAAAAAAAAAAACCAAGGAATGAGATCATATTTAACTAAGGAGTCCACAAGGTAATTGAATCTCAAGCAGCAGTAAAAGAAATAATAAAATAACATTCTTTTTTTAAGCATATTTATAATTATCAAATAAAAGAATTAAAAAAATATATTTAACTTAAAATTTTATTCATTTAAAACTCAAATCTACCTTTTAAAACTTATATATATCAAAAACACAATGCCACAATAAATAAATATATAAATATATATATATATATATATATATATATATATATTTGAAAATAAACCATTCATAATAAGACCTTGAATGTTTTGGACAGGATAAAAACTTAACTACCAAGTTGAACACACAATAATAAAGTTGTGATGCATTAACAAATCTCAAGGGATTTTATGATAAAGACATGATAATAATAAAGTTGCAATGTATTAACAAATCTCAAGGGATTCTATGATAAAGACATGATAGTAATAATAATAATAATAATAATAATAATAATAATATAAAACAGATTCATAAGCTTGTGAATTGATAAAAATATAAAATATTAACTAGTCTTTGAAGAGAGAATCGACATTTCTTGTTTTTAATTAAAAAAATTGAAAATTCATATTTTTAACTAAGATGTATTTTGATTAGTACTTAAAAGTATATTTTTATCATGATTTTATATCGTTATTTTGCACTTGAAGTATCAATAACTCCTTAACTAAAGCATGTTTTATAACAATATATTTAATAATATAAGATACCTTTAATTTATGGTAAATGTTCATTATAAATGCATGCCTATCACATAAATGAAAGGATTGATTGATGACTTTAAGAACTTAAATTGCAAGGGCAAAGAGATGACCAAAATTAGAAAAGAGATGTCGGTGCAATCCAAACCAGAATACTATTTGGTAATTGGATCATATTTGGAGCTATATATCTCATATTTAGGTCTACTTTATATGGATGGAAAGGTAAGACATAGGCCTACAACTTTCATATGGAGCTCAAGATCTAAAAAGGCTATTTTCAAGTCCAAATTGTAGCAACAACAAAGAAGCCTGAATCTGTCCTTTAGCCCAAGCACTGTTTAGTATTTTAGCTATATTTAGAGTTATAAAAGTCCAAATGAGTTGAATTTTTTACATAAGATAGATGAGATAATTTCCTACAACTTTCATGTTTTCAAGTGGGTCCAATTTGGATGTTATCAATGACATTTTGGGCAGACGAGAGAAGATAAAGATTGTCACCAAGTCAAGAGTTGGCCACCCACTTATCAATTAGTCATCAAATCAATAGTTCCTAATTTTGGCCTATAAAAGGAGGCATTTTCCATGCATTTAGGCATCTTGGTTTCCATATCAAAATCATGCTCTTGTCTTCTCTCTTTGTATTTTTTGTAATGTTTATGCTTTGCTTTCATTAATATCAAGTTTATGCCTTTCATTTCATTTCCTTTCCTTAGTTAACTCTTATCTTAGTTATGTTCTTATTTTGTTTATCTATTTTTCCTTCTTTCATTATGTCTAGCTAAGTTTATTATGTCAAGGTGAAAAGGTTACACTGATGGTGTAAGAATAAATATAATGTAAACTTAATATAGACTTTAATGTTTGATACTAACATGTTTTATATTTGTTATCTTGTTCACTCTTTAATACTTTGCTTGTTAAATAACTAATCTTGATTTATGTTGTATAACACTTGGTACAACAAATGCTTGGCACTTTCATAGCCCATACTGTATGGTATAACCGACACCTGAGCTATGAAAGGAACTTAATTTGTTGTTAACATAAGTTATAATCATGAATGCTTGACAAGATTTACAAGTATTAGCATTAATCGAATAAGATGACTAATATAATCATGTTAACAATCTATAATCTGATTGGAACCTCCTTTATGTGTGGTTTCCAATTGAATAATAAGAGTTTATATTATACTTGTTTGACATATCATTAGTGAAACCTCTAACCTTGACATTTGTTATTATCATTGTTTAATCGTTACATTAATATTCCTTCTCAAAGTTCTCATCTTCTTCTTCTTCTTCTCCTTCTTTTTCTTTATTATTATTATTATTATTATTATTATTATTATTATTATTCTTGTTGTTATTGTTATTGTTATTGTTGTTGTATTATTGTTATTTATAATTTGTACAATTAACCTCCTTGTGGTTCGACCCCGGTCTTGCCGGATTATTTATTACTTCGACACTCCTGCACTTGGGAGAAGACATCAATCTTTGGTCATGTCACTATACTTATTTGATATACCATTAGTGGAACCTCTAACCTTGACATTTGTTATTATCATTATTTAATCATTACAATAATATTCCATCTCAAAGTTGTTATCTTCTTCTTCTTCTTCTCCTTCTTTTTCTTAATTATACTACTACTACTACTACTACTACTACTACTATTATTATTGTTATTGTTATTGTCATTATTATTGTTATTGTTATTGTTATTATTATTGTTGTTGTTATTGTTATTGTTGTTGTATTATTGTTATTTATAATTTGTACAATTAACCTCCTTATGGTTCGACCACGGTCTTGCCAGATTATTTATTACTTCGACACTCCTACACTTGAGAGAAGACATCAATCTTTTGGTCGTGTCAAGTTTTTGGGGTCGTTGCCGGTGAGGTATGTTCTTGTATAAATTATGATATTTATTTTATTTTTTCTTTTCACTTTTCTTGTATATAACTTTGTTTCTTTTCTCTTATTTCTTCTTCTTTTGTTTTCTTTTTCCTTTTATTCTATTCCTACATGTGCATGAGAGTGTGGTCACGTACATCAAGTGGTAGACTTTGTAGGGTATCCTCATCATTTTTAAAAAATATAGCCGACGAAGATAATCAATCACTTCATAACGAGAAGAATGAGAATAACCGTGCTAGAACACTTAGAGACCACATGAATCCCACAAGAACAAGTGCACCATCATGCATAGTTTTTCCTCCCGATGCATCTCATTTTAATTTTAAGCCCGACATTATTCAACTTTTACCTTCTTTTCATGGCTTGGAATTGGAAAATCCATACTTGCATTTAAGGGAATTTGAGGAGGTTTGCAACACATATAATAATTTAAATTGTAGCACGAACACCATCAGATTAAAGCTTTTTCCCTTTTCATTAAAAGATAAAGTTAAAACATGTATTAATATTACTTCTTAAAGTTCTCATCTTCTTTTTCTTCTTCTCCTTCTTTTTCTTTATTATTATTATTACTATTATTATTGTTGTTGTTGTTGCTACTGCTGCTATTATTGGTGTTGTTGTTATTGTTATTGTTGTTGTATTATTGTTATTTATAATTTGTACAATTAACGTCCTTATGGTTCGACCTCGGTCTTGCTGGGTTATTTATTACTTCGACACTCTTGCACTTGGGAGAAGACATCAACCTTTTAGTCGTGTCAAGTTTTTGGTGCCGTTTTCGTGGAGGTAAGTTCTTGTATAAATTATAGTAGTTATTTTATTTTTCTTTTTCACTTGTATATAACTTTGTTTCTTTTCTCTTGTTTCTTCTTTTTTTGTTTTCTTCTTCTTTTGTTTTCTTCTTCCTTTTATTCTATTCCTACACATGCATGAGAGTGTGGTCACGTACATCAAATGATAAACTTTGTAGGATATCCTCATCATTTTCAGAAAATATGGCCGAATAAGATAATCAATCACTTCATAATAAGAATAATGAGAATAACCGTGCTAGAATACTTAGAGACCACATGAATCTCACAAGAACAAATGTAACTTCATGCATAGTTTTTCCTCCCGATGCATCTTATTTTAATTTTAAACCAGACATTATTCAACTTTTACTTTCTTTTCATGCCTTAGAATTGGAAAATCCATACTTGCATTTAAAGGAATTTGAGGAGGTCTGCAACACATATAATAATTTAAATTATAGCATGAACACCATCAGATTAAAGCTTTTTTCTTTTTCATTAAAAGATAAAGCTAAAACATGGCTATAAAATTTAAGACCAGGATCCATTCGTGTTTGGGATGAAATGCAACAACAGTTTTTGAAGAAATTTTTCCCATCTCACAGAACAAACTCTTTTAAAAGACAAATCACTACTTTCACTCAAAAACCATGAGAAAAATTTTATCAATGTTGGGATAGGTATAAAGACTTGCTTAGTACTTGCCCTCATCATGGTTTTGAAACATGGAGATTGGTTTCACATTTCTATGAAGGGTTAACACCTAAAGATAAGCAAATTGTTGAATTGATGTGCAATGGAACTTTTTAAGATAAAGACCCTGATGAAGCAATGAAGTACTTAGACTTGTTAGCTGAAAATGCTTAAAATTAAGACACCGCGGGTACTTATGAGGCACCGAGTAAAACTCAACCTCATACATCTAGCGGAGGTATGTACAACCTCAGGGAAGATCATGACCTTCAAGCCAAGTTCGCATATTTAGCTAGAAAAGTCGAGGCACTAAAATTGAAAAAGAGTGGTCAATTAAAATCTGTTGAAAACATTGTGTGTCAAATCTGTGAAATAAATAAACACTCAACCAACAATTGTCCAACCTTACGTTCTTTTAAAGAATGTCTCCATGAACAAGCTCATGCTTTAAATAGTTTCCAAAGGGCCTATCACAACCCATACTCCGAAACATACAACCCTGGTTGGAGAAATCACCCAAATTTCAGTTGGAAAAGTGAGAACAACAATGCACAAACTTCACAACCACCGTTTCAAGCACACCACAATTTCCAAAATTCTCATGGATATGCACCTCCTTATGCTCCACCTTCTAAAAGAAATCTTGAGGAAACATTGCATGCATTCATTGAAAAGCAAGAGACAATCAATACTCAACTTGCTCAAAACATGACAGATTTAAAGTACTCTTGCAAAATTAACATCTGCTCTCAGTTTCCAAGAAAAAGGTATGTTTCTATCTCAACGACAACAAAATCCCGAGGGGCAATACAATGCAAATGCAAGTAGTTTTGGAAGCCAACACATGGATTAAGTCAAATCAGTCACTACTCTACGCAGTGGTAAGGTTATTGAAAAACCCTCTCTTGAACCTTATGAGAAAGATGATGAGTCAACCTTTGAGGGTAAGGAAGGGGTTGAATCTAAAAATTGCAAAAAAATGACTGATTCTCCACCAGCACTTCTATTTCTTTAAGTCATGACCAAACAAAGGAAAGTCAATCACAACTCTAAAATTTTTGAAATTTTCAAACAGGTAAGGATCAATATACCTTTATTGGATGCTATTAAATAGGTTCCTTCCTATGCTAAATTTTTAAAAGATCTATACACTATGAAGAGGAAACTGAATGTAAAAAGAAAGTCTTTCTAGCCGAACAAGTAAGTGCTATTCTTCAGAACAATAATGCTTTGAAATATAAAGATCTTGGTTGTTCTAAAATTTCCTGCTTTATTGAATAGCATAAAATTGAAAGAGCTTTACTTGATCTTGGTGCTAGTGTGAATTTACTTCCATATTCAATTTTTCAGAGTCTCAATCTAGGTGAGTTAAAACCAACTTCTATAACTCTTTTACTTGCCGATAGATTTATAAAAGTACCTAGAGAAATAATTAAAGATGTGTTAGTACAAGTCGATAAATTTATTTATCCTGTGGATTTTATTGTCTTGGACACACAACCTGTTGAAGTATGTAATTCATTTCCTGTTATTTTAGGAAGTCCATTTCTTGCAACTTCTAATACATTGATTAATTGTAGGAATGGACTGATGAAGCTATCATTCGGAAACATGACATTAGAGATGAATATTTTCAACATTTGCAAGCAACCTAGAGATGATAATGATTTACAGGAAGTGGACTTTACTGAAAAATTAATTCATGATCAATTTCCAACCACTTCTAGTGAAATTAAGATTGATGAATCTGATGATTTGCAAATGATTTATTTTCAGGAAGAATAAAAAACAAGTAATTGGAGGCCACAAATTAAGGAATTGTCACCACGATTAATTAAGTCCATACCTTTAAATGTTCAACCACCAAAACCTGATTTTAAACCGTTGCCATCCAGTCTCAAATACTTATTTTTAAGAGAAAATAAAACTTTTCTAGTAATAATCTCTTCCAAACTTAATGCACATCAAGAAGCTAAGTTATTACAAACTCTAAAAATGCACAAAAATGCATTAGGATGGACCATAGCTGATATAAAAGGAATTAATCCTTTGATTTGTACACATAGAATTTATTTAGAGGAAAATGCTAAACCCTCTAGGGAAATGCAACGAAGGCTAAATCCTAATATGAAAGAAGTAGTGAAAAATAACATCATTAAGTTTCTAGATAATGAAATCATTTATTACTTCGACACTCTTGCACTTGGGAGAAGACATGAACCTTTTAGTTGTGTCATATTTACATGAAATTTGTCTAATCATTTAATATCATTATAATGTACAAATGTGTATCGAGTATGCTCTGTTAACTTTAAATATTAAAAAATTAAAAACTATATAAAAACATAAAAATACCCCTATGACTCCATCAATTATACAAAGTACTCATATAAAAGTATAAAAATACCCTTCAATACAATGCTTATGTTTTGTATCTTTTAAGGTTCAAGATGTAATTATACTTTATATTAAAATTTGAGAACCCTAAAATACTCATATCCAAAGACATAATATTTTTTTTGACTTTAGCGTTAAATATGTATTTTTACTGCTAAGAAACTTATGCAAAGTATATATATAAAAAAACATTGGTTAATAGTTATATATTTTGTTGGCTTTAAGGGGAAAAAAAAATAGTTTTATTATGCTAAAAAGAAAGAAAAAAAGAAAAAAAAAATCAACACCCCATCCAAGAGGCCTAATTTTCTTGGATCAAAAGGCACAAAAAATAATTTTATTATAGCTCAAAACATATTTTCTCAATAAAAGACTCATGTTATTTAGTTTTTTACGTAATTATTCTCTAAGGTTGTGGAGGGAAATAAGGACAAAGAAAAAGATTCTTATAAGCATTACATATATATATATATATATATCATTTTTGTTTTGTAATGAAAGATGGAAAAAGAAGTTGAATTTCATATAGTTTTACTTTTATATTATACACCACTAGAAAAATAAATAACATAAGTAGAATATTCCATTGTTGAAAAAGCTTTTCATTCGTTAGTAAGAATATATTTGATGAATTTACCTTTGGAATAATATCATCAGCTAGAGTCGTGTTGGTAATTTAAGATCTATCAGTATTTTTATTATTGACTTAATCACTAATGGTTAGGTCAACAAATACTATTATCAATTATAAAAATACATGACAACCAATTTTTTCAGTATATTAGCAGGTAAAATATTGTTAATATATTGTCAATAGATAAACTGTTGGTAATAGATCCCATCTTTCTAATGGATACTTGACATAATCACCAATAATACATAATCACCAACAATCATATTTTGTCGATGATTTCATGAATATATATCAAAACACTCAACAACTCTTTGTAATTCTCCAAGGAAAATTAACACATTTAATTGAAGGAACAACCAACAAAGTTTTTATGTCCATTGGCAGTGTAAATAATATGTTTTAATAATATTAAAACAATTCAACATTAAACAACATCAAAGAACGTTATATGAAAAAAAATAAAAATAACTTGAATAATACATTTAATATGTACCAAGGGTAAAAAATTAAATTTCTAAATATTAATTTAATTGTAAAAGTTAATTACAAATGCTTATGAACATTAAGAAGAGGTTATAGATGGAGAGGGGTAAAGAGGTTTGTAAAGGGAAAGATAATGATTGGACATGTGTTGCGATATCATGGTCGCACAAATCAATTACCCTAACTTAAAACACAACACATAAGATAGTATAGAGTAAGCAAAGGGTCAATCCCACAAGGAAGATTTAATTTAGATTTTTATACTATACATTATGCAATTGAGGGGTTTTGATTTGTGATGATCTAAACTATGGAAGAAATTAAACTAGTAAACAAAATTAATTGAAATCAAAATTTATCAAGAAAACAAACCTTGGTTGCAAGCACACATCCACCAATGAAAATTAGAACCGATCCTTGAAAGAAAACTATAATTTATATTCTGAATTTTTATCTTTTCTTAATGTTGGTTAATTAATGAATCCGCCGTATAACTAATCCTAACCAACAAACAATCACAATGTTCGCATTAATGATTTAGTTCAATGGCAACCCTAAGAACTAGATATTTGAGTGTTATTTCTAAGTTTAATAATGTAGTTCCGCCACAATTATCGAGCTTAGTTGCTTCACAAGTTCATACATCACAACTGTGGTTTTGATATCAAACTTAGCAATAAATTGTTCACAATAATAACTTAGAGTTCCGCTCTAGCAATTATCAACAACAATAATAGAAAATATGCATAGGAAAACAATCATACTCATTCATAATATGAACTGAAAATAAAAGGAATAATAAATCTTACGGTTCTTAAAATCCGAAGGTTTGTTGTGTCTTTGCAACCAAGAAAAGAGCTTAGCCTTGCATAACTATTAAACAACTACTCTTAAAGAATGAAGAGAGCATGATTTTTTTAGGTTTGTAAAGGAGAGAATTTATGTTTCTTAACTTATGGCTGCTGCCCCTTCTCTCCCCTCTCTCTTTCTTTTTATATGCTAAGAAACCCTAGTTCCTAATTTACAAAGTAGTCCTCCCTTAAGTTGACAATTTATATTTAAGTATTTCAATAACTATTTTCCCTAAAAAGAAGAAATATCCTTGCATGAAATCTTTAATATTTGATTTAGAGGAACTAAATTGCTGATATAAAAACTTGGATGACGGTTTAGAAGCTTCGAAACATAATTTGGACTCATTTCTTCACGAAACCTGATTGCTGGTAGAATTCAGTTGTCATTGTTGAAAAATCATATCTCCATCATATGACATATTTTTTGGCTGAAATTTGGAGCGTTTATATAACTTTGAGTCAAGAATCCAAACAGATTGAGTTTGTATAAATTGGACTTCTATAGTTCCATATATTGAATTTTGAATAGACGAAGGTCAACAATGGCAGAATGTGAGATTTGACTTTGAAGGATGTGATTTCCATGATCTTTCTCTTTTTATTTTTCTTGCATTAAATTTATAGAAAGCTATGGATATTAGCTTTTTAATGCCACTGGAATCACTTCATTTTGATCTCTAGAACTCACGCTCTACACAAAACATCGACTGAATGTCAAATCTATCAATTATCTTCAATTTACTCCTTTTTACATTTTTCATCCAAAAATGCCTTCAAAATATAAAACAAAGAATATCAAGGCATTTTACATATAAAACATGGACAAAACATTAGGTAAATATGGGTGAAACTATCGAATAATATGGTTATATCAACATGTATACAATCATCTTCTCTTTTTGTTGTCTTTTTTGTTCTTCATACTTTGTCTTCATTTTGGCTCTCATAACACCAATTCATTGTTTAACCAACTCCTTAATGACTTATGATGGCTGACTCATTTTAGATTGTGGGGTGCCTGCAATCGAGACAATATAGTTTGACTTTCATATCTTGAGTTGTAGTTATAGAGATACCACAAACCTGATTTCTATCGGATCCATTAGTTGCTCTAACCTCCAACTAGAATCCTGAATTGTATTCTAGAATGGGTTTAAGGGTTCTCCACGTGTTTTGCACATATGCTGATGTTATATTGTTCTTAGATTAAAAAAAAAAAAAACAAGTCAAAGATATTGGCAGAAAAACATTAGTCTAGACAATGGACGGAAGGTTTAAAAGTTAACATACAATAAACACCTCAACTTTGTTATCCATGGACTATTACACCTTCTTTTTTTTTTTTTTATCTATCATCCCTATATATGTGGGTTTTAAAGTATAACTTTGTTGGAGTTGGTTTGTACCCAAGTTGTATCATATCAACTTTTAAAATTTGTGACTCATGTTATTAGATTGAAAGCATAATAAAATCGTGAAGCCTAATCCTTAACAACTCAAATACTGAATGATGAAACAAAGTAAAAAATCAATCGTATAAAAAAATATAATTAAAAGAATGAGGGTGAAAATCAAAATAAAAAATAAATTACACAACATAAAAAATATTTAAATTGGATGGTTAAATTGAAAATAAAAAACTTTAACAAAAGGAAAAGAATGAGGGCTAAATTGAAAAAAATAAAACAATATAAACTTTAATTGAAGAATGAAATTTAACAAAAGAACCAAGGAAAAAAATCAGAAGAAAAAAAAAAGAATAAGGACCAATGAATTGAAAAAACAATATAACAAATTGTGATTTAAGAACTAAATTTAAAACATTAAAAACTATTTTAAAAGGGCCAATGAAAAAATAAACAATTAAAAATATAAAAACTAAAATTGAGAAATAAAAAGAAAAGAAGATAGATATGCACTTTTTTAAAAGGAAAGAGAAAAAAAAAATCATTGCTGACAAATCGTTCATCAACTAATATCGCATGTCATACTAGGAGAAAAAAAGTGAGGCGATGCTTTTAATGATATAGCAAAATAGTAAATTTGACCATCAAGAAACGCTGTATGCATTGCCTAAAAAACACGAGAGCCTCCCCATACAGATTTATGTAAAAAACATAATTACAGCTTTTTGATTAAGAATATAATTATTAAGCTCAAAAGGTTTAAATATCCTTCATGATTTTAGAATAAAAAAACCAATGTAAAAAGATAGAAGCATTCATGAACTCAAGTATTTATTTATTTTTTATTCTAATAACAAAAGAGTTATTTGAATTTTATGAGAAAAAAAAAAGAAGAAGAAATGAAAAAAATATTATATCTAAATTTTATGATTTTGAAGGTAAATTTTACTGCACTAAAAAACGAAAGCATTCTCTAACAATCCTTTAAAGGCCAATGAACCATTGAAAATGACCAAATTATCTTCCAAAACAAGGCATCCCATGTTTTCTTCAAAGGAAAAAAGCATAATTTAATTATTACAATGTTTTGGCAAGCTATTTAATATTGTAAAATGTTCAATTACGAATTATTAGATTTGTGATTGCATAGTATTAGATTTCATTTTTTTTAAGAGGATGTGTTATTTTTAATGACTAATTAGGGTGATAAAAAAAATTTAGTGAGATTTGTTTCAAAGTAATAAATAATTATTATTTGTTGTATGAAATATGATTTTAATTAATTGTAATGAAATATTAATTTTAGAAAATAAGTGTTATTATCACTTCCTGATTTTTATGAAAATTTTCTCAAAAAATTAATTAACTATTGAAAAGCTAATTAAAAAATTGATAAATAGTTAATTTAAATATGTTTACTAATTTAAGATTTATCATGTAATATTGATAATCTAATAATATATTTATAAATAATCTATAAATGGTTATTATTTGAAATAATTTATTGATTGTGTTCAAAGATTTATTGTATTTAATTTTTCATTATCTAAAAATACTTTACTTTCGAATGTAAAAATTAAATTTCCAAGTATTAAATGCAAAAATTAACCTATGCTTCACCACAAATTATATGTTTTTTTCAAAAAAAAAAATAGTTAGCTGCTTCAATGTGTTTTTTATAAAAAAAAAAATTAAAGTCTAAATCAAAAGGCCTATGGAAGCATCTAACTAAATAAATCAATAATCATTTATAAAAATAATAGACAATAATCATTAGCAATAATCAAAAGAGAAATTAAAAAAAATAAAGATAAATGTAGATTAAGATATTTAATCAAACAAAATGAGAGATTCAACTGATTGTGTTTACTGAACTTGTTTATTTAACTCATTTAAAGATAAATTCACATCCTAAAAAACATATTACTTAAAAAAGAAACAAAAATAAAAATAATTGAATAAACCTATGACCTAAGAAATTTTATGCAAGGCCCGACAAATCAATAAATTATTTAAAAATGATTTTTTTAATTTTAGGAAATAAAATTCATTTGTATAAAACCCAAAAAAATTACTGATAAATTAGAATATTATATTGAAAAATCACACATAAACAAAAAAATTCTCAAAAAAATAATTTAAAAAATAACATGTAAAACCCATGATCTAAATCATGAGATCGTAATAAGTTCAAATAAAAGAAATTGAAGATAATCACAAAACTAATATTAAAAAAATAATGCAGAACAATAAGATCTCTTTAATTTGATTCCTCAACAAATAAAATGTTAAAAAATTAAATTAAATAAAAAAATTAAATTACACTAAAACATCTAAAAAAAATGAAGGGTGAACAAAAACAATTAATTAGAGGACAAATAAATTTTTCAGTTGAAGGGTTTAATTAAATTGAAAAATAGCTTTAACAAAAAAAAAAAATCAAAAGGATGTAGGTTAAACTATATATATCTAAACTTTGATTGAATGATGAAATTAAAAGCAAAAAAAGCTTCAACAAAAGAGTTTAGGAAAAAACATAAAAATAAAGACTAAAATGAAAAAAAAAATATGAGAAAATTATAATTAAAGGACTAAATTGAGCAAAAAAAACTTTTATAAAAGGTATAAGAAGAAAATAACAAAATTAAAAGAATACAGACTAAAATTAGAAACAAAACAAATGATAAATTATAATTGAAGGACTAAATTTGAAAAAAAATAATTTGTAAAAGGAATAAAAATGAAGCAAGAAATTAAATATATAAAGAAATAAGAACATAATTAGAAATTAAAAGAATGAGGACTTAAACTAAAAATAACATATATGAGTAAGTGTAATTAAAAGACTAAATTTCAAAACAAAAAAACTTCTATAAAAGAAATAAAAATAAAATAAGAAATGAGAAGAATGAGAACTGAAATTGATAAACAAAAAATAAAAAGGATAATGATGTACTTTAATTGTTAGGATAGAGAAAAGAAGGATAAAAAAATAAAAATGACCATTTGTGACAATCCAACTACAATCCTCCACCATGTGTCAATTATAATGGAAAAGGACACGATTTTGCATCTAGATAGACGGTGGAAAGTTAAATTTCATCACCAAGGGTATCATACGCGCTACTTGAATAGTATGGACACCATTCACGTCCTAGTGCATGTTTAATACACACCCATAATTTTTATATTTAACTATTTAAAAGTCAATGTGAAAGTACCAAAACTCTCCCATGATCTTGTTAATTACACAAAATACTCATGTAAAATTACAAAAATACTTCAAAATACAAAGCTTCTTTTTTGTCTCATCCAAAGTTAATTTATATTTACATTGGACATGAACAATTAAAAACTAAAAAAAAGCATGTGTCCAGTAGACTATGAGTGAGCAAAAAATTGATAAACCGATTAAATCGAGAAAACTGAAAAACCAAACCAAGAAAAAAATTGATTAAACCGATTAGAATTTTTAAAAAAAATTTCTGATTTGGTTTGGTTTTGGTTTTGTATTGTTGAAACCGGTAAACCCAAACTGAATTGAACCAGTTCATGTTAAAAGAAAACGTGTTATAAATGAAAAGAAAAGGCTTAATATTCTAACCTAAACCCAGTAATCCTAGCAGCTGCCCTATGCCTACTTCCAATATTTATTCTTTAATTTGTATTTTCACTTTTTAGATCTTGCAACTCAACAATACTCACAAACCTCGACACTTAGTAATAGTCCATCTAAAACTCTAAATGCTCCTTTTTAGTTATTTATAATAAGATTTCTTTTTATGTTATTTTGTAATGGTAGATGGGTTTATCAGTTGTTTTTTATCCATATCTTGAGAATGATTTAGAAATAGCAAAATTATCCTTTTTATTTATGCTTCAGTTTAATAAATATTCATGGGGTAGTGGCCACCTCACTACTCATGGGTATAGAAAAGAAAAGGCACTGCTTATGAAAGTCATGGTGGGGGTTGTCATCCTTACTAAGAAGATAGTTGTCAAGCAATAACCATGTAAAGCTTTATTAGCCTCGGCTACCAAGGCTGCAAGTATATTTACAAAAGTTATAGTGAATTATACTAAAAGTCTATTCAAATGTTAATTTGTTGTAAATATCTTAGCTATTTTTTTAGATGCAAGACAATAGTGGAGATGGTGTTATAATTAAATACATATTTTAATGATATTGTATTGCTTATCTTGGTTTCAGTTTTTTCAGTTTTTTGACAGTTTTAAATGATATTATCCTTGGCCAATAATTCAAAATTTTATTAACTCTAAGAGTAAAATAGTATTTTCACTATATAATAAAAAAACACATATACCCACAAGCAAAGCTTTTTAAATAAAAGAGTGAAGAGTAAAATGGTAATTGCGTTATAACCAATATGAAAAAGTGTTAGTCTACTGACACGACTAAAAGATTGATGTCTTCTCCCAAGTGCAGAAGTGTTGAAGTAATAAATAACCCGGCAAGACCGGGGTCGAACCACAGGGAGGTTAATTGTACAAATTATAAATAACAATAATACAACAACAACAATAATAATAACAACAACAACAACAATAATAACAATAATAACAATAATAATAGTAATAACAATAATAATAATAAAGAAAAAGAAGGAGAAGAAGAAGAAGAAGATGATGAGAAGTTTGAGATGGAATATTAATGTAACGATTAAACAATGATAATAACAAATGTCAAGGTTAGAGGTTCCACTAATGGTATGTCAAACAAGTATAGTATAAACTCTTATTATTCAATTGAAAACCACACATAAAGGAGGTTCCAATCAGATTATAGATTGTTAACATGATTACATTAGTCATCTTATTCGATTAATGCTAATACTTGTAAATCTCGTCAAGCATTCATGATTATAACTTATGTTAACAACAAATCAAGTTCCTTTCATAGCTCAGGTGTCGGTTATACCATACATTATGGGCTATGAAAGTGCCAAGCATTTGTTGTACCAAGTGTTATACAACATAAATCAAGATTAGTTATTTAACAAGCAAAGTATTAAAGAGTGAACAAGATAATAAATATAAAACATGTTAGTATCAAACATTAAAGTCCATATTAAGTTTACATTATACTTATTCTTACACCATTAGTGTAACCTTTTCACCTTGACATAATTAACTTAGCTAGACATAATGAAAGAAAGCAAAATAAATAAACAAAATAAGAACATAAAAGTTAACTAAGTAAAGGAAAGGAAATGAAAGGCATAAACTTGATATTAATGAAAGCAAAGCATAAACATTACAAAAAATACAAAGAGAGAAAGGAAGAGCATGATCTTGATCTGGAAACCAAGATGCCTAAATGCATGGCAAATGCCTCCTTTTATAGGCCAAAATTGGGAACTATTGATTTGATGACTAATTGATAAGTGGGTGACCAACTTTTGACTTGTGACAATCCTTATCTTCTCTTGTCTGCCCAAAACGTCATTGATAACGTCAAAATTAGAGCCAGGTGTAAACATGAAAGTTGTAGGCAATTGTCTCAGGTTTCTTGTGTAAAAACTTCAGATCATTTGGACTTCTAGAACTCTAGATATGGCCAAAATACCGAACAGTGCTCGGGCTGGAAGACAAATTCGGGCTTTTTTGTTGTTGCTACAATTTGGACTTGATAATGGCCTTTTTAGATCTTGGGCTCCATATGAAAGTTGGAGGCCTATGTCTTACCTTTCCATCCATATAAATTGGACCTCAATCTGAGATCTGTAGCTCTAGATATGACCCAATTACCGAACAGTGTTCCGGTTTGGATTGCACCGACATCTCTTCTCTAAGTTTGACCATCTCTTTATCCTCGCAATTTAAGTTCTTCAAGTCATCAATCAATCCTTTCATTTATATGATAGGCCTGCATTATAAATAGACATTTACCACAAATTATAGGTATCTTATATTATTAGATACATTATTATAAAACATATTTTAGTTAAGGAGTTATTGATACTTCAAGTGCAAAATGATGATATAAAACCATGATAAAAATGCACTTTTAAGTACTAATCACACCCCTCAACCAGCTTATTAGTAGTCCCTAGTAATCAAAGCGTTACAACAATTTGCAAATTTCACAAAGCAAGGTATTCATCATTTAACTTCCATTAATCTATCCAGATAAACAAACTCTCATTAAATTTATATATCTGCTCAATACCTCTTAACAAGATATTAATAAACCTTTCTTTTATGCTCAATATATCAACACATAATTATGGGGCTTTTCTTGGAAGAAAACAAAATTTTTGTTCTAATGTTTAAGGTTAACTTCTTTGGGTTGGGATTACTATTTTTGTCTTTTTTTTTTCGTTTTTTTCTTCTTCTTTTTAATCTATATACATATAATTTAAAAACATCATGCATCTTTAACCCATGTAATGAGCTTTTAGCTAATGACTCCCAGACCAGTTGGTCTTAGGGCATTAGGTGTTAAGACACCCCTACGAGCTTAATAACTCAGGTCGCAGATACTGATATGTAGATAGTGCAATGTTTGATTCCCTTAAGCTTTTCTCCTCAACCCATGTAACAAGCGTTGGGCCAATAGCTCCCAAGTCAATTGACTTTAGGGTATTAGGTGTTAAAACACCCCTTCGGGCTTAATTGCTTAGGTTAGGGAGGCTACGAAACCAAACTTATCTACATTTTTATTATCATCATTTTTTTTTCTTTTTTTTTAATTATATACAATCTCTTTCCCTTAGTTGTTACCTTTAACAAAAGAACATAAATAATGTAATAATCCAATATGCAACCCACAATCATATGTTAAAGTGTGTGGGTGTAAATTAAGATTTAAGAATACATGTTAAATAAGTATACGAGCAGAATTAAGCGGTAACAATACGAGAGTTTGTAAACCTGAATATTTCAGAAAGTATTATAATAGACCTTGTTAAGAATGGTTACTAAGATGCGTCTCAAGAGTCACTTTAACAAAAGAACTCCTTTACTCTGCCATTCTAGTAACAACAATTATGCACATGCTTTATGAAATGAAAAACATTTTTTTTTTTTATCAACTACTACCCTCTCCCCCCAACCAAAACGAGACATTGTCCTCAATGTTCTAAGGTAGAAAGATAGAGTATAGAAGATATCACCTGAAATAACGAACACTGACAAAACCTGAAACACACTAAAACAAAAATAAGAAATAACAAAACACAATAATAAAACCAAAAGACACAAGTTTTTACAAACAAAAAAAATTCAAATCGCAGTGGTGAATGTGGCTCACATCTTCCCTTGGTTTTACGTCCAAGAACAGCTTAAATGCCCTCAATGGGTCGGGGATAGGCTTCCCATCCAGTTTTCTTAAAAACTGGCAAACAGGGTCTTTTTTAGTCAGATTCCCAAGACTAAGTCAAGTATGTTCTTTATGAAAATGGGTTCATAAGTCATGAATTACACGATGCTTATCTCGACTATGATGAGACTTAAGAGTCAATAGAAGATTATCTAAAGACTCTCTGTGTTTTGAAATAAATCCCACCTTTTGACAATTTTCACAGTTTTTGCGGAATGCATCTAACTCCTTGAATATGATGGGCCAGTAAAATTTACTTTGTAAGATTTCTACAATCCTCTTTTTTGATGAGAAATGATCCCCACATGCCTTAGAGTAATAAAATTTAATGAAATTACTTACCTCATTGTCGAGAATGCATTTTTGAAATATTTGATCAGGACAATAATTGAATAAGTAAGGGTCATCCCAATAAAAATTTTGCTCATTCAAAAATTTTCTTTTGTCTTCAATACTCCAATGAGTTGGCAAAAATCCTGAAGCAAGAAAATTGATATTTTTAGCAAACCAAGGCATTGAATTAAGAGAAAGTAGAGATTTATCAGGAAAGTAATCATCGATTGGTGTGATGTCGGGTGTCGAATCTATTGTCACTTGTGATAAAAGATTCGCATCAACCTTTTCGATGCCTTTTTCATCCTTGATTTCTTCCTGATTGGTCATGGCATGAGAAAATGGAAGTGCTGGCGGTGAATCAGTCGTTTCTTTGCAATTTTCAGATTCATCCCCTTCCTTACCCTTAGAAATTGACTCATCATCTTTCTCATAAGGTTCAAGAGAGGGTTTTTCAATAACCTTACCACCGCATAGAGTAGTGACTGATTTGACTTGATCCATGTGTTGGCTTCTGGAACTACTTGCATTTGCATTGTATTGCCCTTTAGGATTTTGTTGTGGTTGAGATGGAAACTTACCTTTCTCTTCGAAACTGAGAGCAGATGTTAATGTATTAAGAGTATGTTTCAAATCTGTCATGTTTTGAACAAGTTGAGTATTAATTGTCTCTTGCTTTTCAATGAATGCATGCAATGTTTCCTCAAAATTTCTTGTAGGAGGTGGAGCATAAGGAGGTGCATATCCATGATAATTTTGGAAATTATGGTGTGCTTGAAACTGTGGTTGTGAAATTTGTGCATTGCCACTCTTCCAACTAAAATTTTGGTGATTTCTCCAACCAGGATTGTATGTTTGGGAGTATGGGTTGTGGTTGGCCCTTTGGAAAGTGTTTAAAGCATGGGCTTGTTCATGGAGACATTCCTTAAAAGAAGGCAAGGTTGGACAATCATTGGTTAAGTGTTCATTTGTTTCACAGATTTGACACATAATGTTTTCAACAAATTTTAATTGACCACTATTTTTCAATTCTAGTGCCTCGACTTTTTTAGCTAAAGATGCAAATTTGGCTTGAAGGTCATGATCTTCTCTAAAGTTGTACATACCTCCACTAGATGTATGAGGTTGAGTTTTACTCGGTGCCTCATATGTACCCGCGGTGTCCCAATTTTGAGCATTTTCAGCTAACAAGTCTAAGTACTCCATTGCTTCATCAGGGTCTTTATCTTCAAAAGTTCCATTGCACATCAATTCAACCATTTGTCTATCTTTAGGTGTTAACCCTTCATAGAAATGTGAAACCAATCTCCATGTTTCAAAACCATGATGAGGGCAAGTACTAAGCAAGTCTCGATACCTATCCCAACATTTGTAAAATGTTTCTCCTAGTTTTTGAGTGAAAGTGGTGATTTGTCTCTTGAAAGAGTTTGTTATATGAGATGGGAAAAACTTCTTTAAAAACTGTTGTTGCATTTCATCCCAAGCACGAATGGATCCTGGTCTCAAATTTTGTAGCCATGTTTTAGCTTTATCTTTTAATGAAAAAGTAAAAAGCTTTAATCTGATGGTGTTCATGCTACAATTTAAGTTATTATATGTGTTGCACACCTCCTCAAATTCCCTTAAATGCAAGTATGGATTTTCCAATTCTAAACCATGAAAAGAAGGTAAAAGTTGAATAATGTCTGATTTAAAATTAAAATGAGATGCATCGGGAGGAAAAACTATGCATGATGGTGCACTTGTTCTTGTGGGATTCATGTGGTCTCTAAGTGTTCTAGCACGGTTATTCTCATTATTCTCATTATTCTCATTATGAAGTGATTGATTATCTTCTTCGGCCATATTTTCTGAAAATGATGAGGATACCCTACAAAGTCTACCACTTGATGTACGTGACCACACTCTCATGCACGTGTAGGAATAAAATAAAAGGAAGAAGAAAATAAAAAAAAAAAGAAACAAGAGAAAAGAAACAAAGTTATATACAAGAAAAGTGAAAAAAGAAAATAAAATAAATATTATAATTTATACAAGCACTTACCTCCCTGGCAACGGCGCCAAAAACTTGACACAACTAAAAGATTGATGTCTTCTCCCAAGTGCAGGAGTGTCGAAGTAATAAATAACCCGGCAAGACCAGGGTCGAACCACAGGGAGGTTAATTGTACAAATTATAAATAACAATAATACAACAACAACAATAATAATAACAACAACAACAACAATAATAACAACAATAACAATAATAATAGTAATAACAATAATAATAATAATAATAATAATAATAATAATAATAATAATAATAATAATAATAATAATAATAATAATAGTAGTAGTAATACTAATAATAATAATAATAATAATAATAATAATAATAATAATAATAATAATAATAATAATAATAAAGAAAAAGAAGGAGAAGAAGAAGAAGAAGATGATGAGAAGTTTGAGATGGAATATTAATGTAACGATTAAACAATGATAATAACAAATGTCAAGGTTAGAGGTTCCACTAATGGTATGTCAAACAAGTATAGTATAAACTCTTATTATTCAATTGGAAACCACATATAAAGGAGGTTCCAATCAGATTATAGATTGTTAACATGATTACATTAGTCATCTTATTCGATTAATGCTAATACTTGTAAATCTCGTCAAGCATTCATGATTATAACTTATGTTAACAACAAATCAAGTTCTTTTCATAGCTCAGGTGTCGGTTATACCATACATTATGGGCTATGAAAGTGCCAAGCATTTGTTGTACCAAGTGTTATACAACATAAATCAAGATTAGTCATTTAACAAGCAAAGTATTAAAGAGTGAACAAGATAACAAATATAAAACATGTTAGTATCAAAGATTAAAGTCCATATTAAGTTTACATTATACTTATTCTTACACCATTAGTGTAACCTTTTCACCTTGATATAATTAACTTAGCTAGACATAATGGAAGAAAGCAAAATAAATAAACAAAATAAGAACATAAAAGTTAACTAAGTAAAGGAAAGGAAATGAAAGGCATAAACTTGATATTAATGAAAGCAAAGCATAAACATTACAAAAAATACAAAGAGAGAAAGGAAGAGCATGATCTTGATCTGGAAACCAAGATGCCTAAATACATGGCAAATGCCTCCTTTTATAGGCCAAAATTGGGAACTATTGATTTGATGACTAATTGATAAGTGGGTGACCAACTTTTGACTTGTGACAATCCTTATCTTCTCTTGTCTGCCCAAAACGTCATTGATAACGTCCAAATTGGAGCTAGGTGTAAACATGAAAGTTGTAGGCAATTGTCTCAGCTTTCTTGTTTAAAATATTCAGCTCATTTGGACTTCTAGAACTCCAGATATGGCCAAAATACCGAACAGTGCTCGGGCTGGAAGACAGATTCGGGCTTCTTTGTTGTTGCTATAATTTGGACTTGATAATGACCTTTTTAGATCTTGGGCTCCATATGAAAGTTGGAGGCCTATGTCTTACCTTTCCATCCATATAAATTGGACCTCAATCTGAGATCTGTAGCTCTAAATATGACCCAATTACCGAACAGTGTTCCGGTTTGGATTGCACCGACATCTCTTCTCTAAGTTTGACCATCTCTTTATCCTCGCAATTTAAGTTCTTCAAGTCATCAATCAATCCTTTCATTTATGTGATAGGCCTGCATTAAAAATAGACATTTACCACAAATTATAGGTATCTTATATTATTAGATACATTATTATAAAACATATTTTAGTTAAGGAGTTATTGATACTTCAAGTGCAAAATGATGATATAAAACCATGATAAAAATGCACTTTTAAGTACTAATCATCTACCCTCAGGCAAAGCTTCAACTATAAAGGAAAAAATTGTAATTTTATTATAATCCAAGACACATTTCACTATGAACTGAGCTATAGTGAAAGCCACACAAGATTTAGATTTTTAGTAAATTTACAAGGGAACAAACAGTGACCCAAGATTTAATGCCATCACCAGGGAGGGGTTATGTGTACTATTGTGAAGGATTCCTTTAGTCTAAAAGTAGTTAAGGAACAACCAAATATAAAGTTATAAAGACTCAATTTTCCAACGAGCTCTTATAGCTAGATATACCATGCAAATGAAATTATTTGTGTACAAATGATGAATTAAGCACATGAAATTGCTTGTAATTCACAATTTTTATTTTAAAGAAATTTATCTCGATCCTCTTGATATTTGAGAAAAGTAACATTTATTGTCTACAAGACCCATCATCTTTTATAAAACATAATTTCTTCTAGGTATTTATTGAATAAATTCGTGTATCATTTATGCATCTTTTTTCTAAAAAATGAAAGCTTTAATTAGTAAGGTGATATGAAATATATTTTATTATAATAACTATTAACATTTAATAGATTTATAGGTTTTATGGTAAATGTGCAGTTGTATTTAAGAAGAAATATGAAAAATCTCTTCCAATGTGCCTAGACCACCTAGCTTAGCAATGAAAATATTAGCATAGTTAAACATTGCATTCATTCAAGTAGATGTTGTGAAGACCTATAGTTCCTCTCCAATTATTTTTTCAATGATGTTCCTTTGGCTAAAGCTTTGAGGACAACCCCTCAAGCTTGACTTCCTTCTAAAAATATAGTTAGTGACACACCCCTTATTAATCTAGGGTTGCCTCTCTCATACACTAAATGAATTTTTTTCTCAATTAGTAGTACCTGACCAAGATGATTTGCTAATTTTAAAAACTTCTTTTCTTTCCCAAGATTAAATCCATCGAAAACACAAATGTTTCTTATATGATGACTTAAGGAACCTGCCATTTTTACACTCTTCTATATATATTGAATGTATATGTTTAGTAGAAATGAAGGGAAGAAAGAGAAGATTTTATAGATGAAAACTTGAAAATATAATCACACCAACTATATATAGGCCACCTAAAGTCTCATACTCTCTGACACGATTAAGAGGTTGATGTCTTCTCCCAAGTGCAGGAGTGTCGAAGTAATAAATAACCCGGCAAGACCGGGGTCGAACCACAGGGAGGTTAATTGTACAAATTATAGACAACAATTATAAGCAACAATAATAGCAATAATAACAACAACAACAACAATAATAATAACAACAACAACTATAATAATAATAATAATAATAATAATAATAATAATAATAATAATACTAGTAGTACTAGTAGTAGTAATAATAATAATAATAATAATAATAATAATAAAGAAAGAGAAGAAGAAGATGATGATGATGATAACTTGGAGATGAAAAATTAATGTAAGGATTAAACAATGATAAGAACAAATGTCAAGGTTAGAGATTCCACTAATGGTATGTCAAACAAGTATAATATAAACTCTTATTATTCAATTGGAAACCACACATAAAGGAGGTTCCAATCAAATTATAAATTGTTAACATGATTACATTAGTCATCTTATTTGATTAATGCTAATACTTGTAAATCTCATCAAGCATTCATGATTATAACTTATGTTAACAACAAATCAAGTTCCTTTCATAGCTCAGGTGTCGGTTATACCATACAGTATGGGCTATGAAAGTGCCAAGCATTTGTTGTACCAAGTGTTATACAACATAAATCAAGATTAGTTATTTAACAAGCAAAGTATTAAAGAGTGAACAAGATAACAAATATAAAACATGTTAGTATCAAACATTAAAGTTCATATTAAGTTTACATTATACTTATTCTTACACCATTAGTGTAACCTTTTCACCTTGATATAATTAACTTAGCTAGACATAATGAAAGAAAGCAAAATAAATAAACAAAATAAGAACATAAAAGTTAACTAAGTAAAGGAAAGGAAATGAAAGGCATAAACTTGATATTAATGAAAGCAAAGCATAAACATTACAAAAAATACAAAGAGAGAAAGGAAGAGCATGATCTTGATCTGGAAACCAAGATGCCTAAATACATGGCAAATGCCTCCTTTTATAGGCCAAAATTGGGAACTATTGATTTGATGACTAATTGATAAGTGGGTGACCAACTTTTGACTTGTGACAATCCTTATCTTCTCTTATCTGCCCAAAACGTCATTGATAACGTCCAAATTGAAGCCAGGTGTAAACATGAAAGTTGTAGGCAATTGTCTCAGCTTTCTTGTGTAAACAATTCAGCTCATTTGGACATCTAGAACTCCAGATATGGCCAAAATACCGAACAGTGCTCGGGCTGGAAGACAGATTCGGGCTTCTTTGTTGTTGCTACAATTTGGACTTAATAATGGCCTTTTTAGATCTTGGGCTCCATATGAAAGTTGGAGGCCTATGTCTTACCTTTCTATCTATATAAATTGGACCTCAATCTGAGAGCTGTAGCTCTAAATATGACCCAATTACCGAACAGTGTTCCGGTTTGGATTGCACCGACATCTCTTCTCTAAGTTTGACCATCTCTTTATCCTCGCAATTTAAGTTCTTCAAGTCATCAATCAATCCTTTCATTTATGTGATAGGCCTGCATTAAAAATAGACATTTACCATAAATTATAGGTATCTTATATTATTACATACATTATTATAAAACATATTTTAGTTAAGGAGTTATTGATACTTCAAGTGCAAAATGATGATATAAAACCATGATAAAAATGCACTTTTAAGTACTAATCACTCTCTCTCTCTCTCTATTTATTTATTTATTTATTTAAAAGCATGTGTATGTACAGGTAGATGTGATTATGGCTCACATCTTCCTTTAGTTTTACGTTCATAAACGGTTAAAACGCCCTCTATGGCTTGGAGATAGGCTTCCCATCTAGTTTTCTTGAAAACTAGCAAACATGGTTTTTTTAGTTAAATTTCTAAGACTATGTTGAGCATGTTTTTTATGGAATAATGGCTATAAATCATGAATTACACGATGCACATCTCCACTAGGATGCTTCTCAAGAGTTAATAGAATATTATCTAAAGACTTTTCAATAAATGCATGCAATGTTTTTTTAAGATTTCTGCTATGAGGTGGAGCATAAGGAGGCATATATCCATGAGAATTTTAAAAATTATGGTGTACTTGAAATGGTGATTGTGAAGTTTGTGCATTGTTATTATCACTCTTCCAACTAAAATTTGGATGATTTCTCCAACCAAGGTTATATGTTTTCAAGTATGAGTTATGATTGGACTTTTAAAAACTATTTAAATCATGGGCTTGTTCATGGAGATATTCCTTAAAAAAAAAAAAGCAAAGTTGGATAATTATTGGTTGAGTGATTATTTGTTTCATAGATTTGACACATAATGTCTTGAACAAATTTTGATTGACCACTCTTTTTTAATTCTAGTGCCTCAACGTTTCTAGCAAAAGATGCAAGCTTGGCTTAGAAGTCATAATCTTTCCTAAGGTTGTACATACCTCTACTAGATGTATGAGTGGCACGACCAAAAGATTGATATCTTCTCCTAAGTGTAGGAGTGTCGAAGTAATAGATAACCCGGCAAAACTAGGATCAAACCACAGGAAGATTAATTGTATAAATTATAGATAACAATAATACAACAACAGTAATAACAACAACAATAACAACAACAACAACAACATTAATAGTAATAGTAATAGTAATAAAGAAGAAGTTGATGAGAACTTTGAGATCAAAGATTAACGTAAGAATTAAACAATAATAACAACAAATGTCAAGGTTAGAGGATCCACTAATGCTATGTCAAACAAGTATAGTATAAATTCTTATTATTCAAGTGGAAACCACACACAAAGGAGGTTTCAATCAGATTATAAATTGTTAACATAAGTATGTTAGTTATCTTATTTAAATAATGTTAATACATGTAAATGTTGTCAAACATTTATGATTATAATGTATGTTAACAACAAATCAAGTTCCTTTCATAGCTCATGTGTAGGTTATACCATACGGTTAGGCTACAAAAGTGCTAAACATTTGTTATACCAAGTGTTATACAACATAAATCTAGATTAGTCATTTAAAAAGCAAAGTATTAAAGAGTGAACAAGATAACAAATACAAAACATATTAGTATCAAACATTATAGTCCATATTGAGTTTACACTATATTTATTCTTACACCATTAGTGTAACCTTTTCACATTGACATAATAAACTTAGTTAAACATAATGAAAGAGAGAAACATAAATAAACAAGATAAGAATATAAATAAGATAAAAGTTAACTAAGTAAAGGAAAGGAAATGAGAAGCATAAATAAGAGATTAACATAAACAAAACTTGTGCATTACAATAAAGGGAGAGCAAGAATATGATCTTGATTTGAAAACTAAGATGCCTAAATGCATGGCAAAATGCCTCATTTTATAGGTCAAAATTAGAAACTATTGATTTGTTAACTAATTATTGAGTGAGTAGCCATATCTTAACTTGGTGACAATCCTTATCTTCTTATTTATACAAAACATCATTTCTAACATCAGAATTTGAATAGACTTAATTCATGAAAGTTTTAGAAAATTCTTTTAGCTTTCTAATAAGAAAAAGAATTAAGGTTATTTGAACTTTTATAACTCAAGATATGGGCTGAATACTGAATAGTATCTGGGTTGTAGGATAAATTCAAACTTCTTTGTTGTTGCTACGATTTGGACTTCCAAACAGTATAATTGAGTCTTGTGTTCCCGTGAATATTTTAGACTTATGTTTTAGCTTTCTAGCCATATAAACCAAATTAAAATCCAAGATCTACAACTTCAGATATTATTCAATGACTGAAGAATATTTTAATTTGGATTGAACTGGCATCTCTTTTCTAAGCTTCACCTTCTCTTTGTCTTCTCAATTTCAATAGTTGAACTCATCAATCAATCCTTTGATTTATATAATAGGCCTGTATTTAAAATGAATATTTACCATAAATTAAAGGTATCTTATAGTATCAGATTATTATTATAAAACTTATTTTAGTTAAGGAGTTATTGATACTTCAAGTGCAAAATGTTGATATAAAACCATAATAAAAATGAGTTATTAAATACTAATAACTACCTTTTCTTAAATGGTACAACAAGTATGCCAAATGTGAGTACCATATAGGAGTCATGGAACATTTTATAAATTACTATTAAGATTGCAAGAAATAGATTAACAACTTAATCAAACATAGACGGTTATTGTTTGAAGAGAAAAACATTAGTTTATAGCATAACCATAAAAGAACGTAGGAGCATTAAAAAAGAAGGCTTATATGAGCCTCTTTCAACTAATAAAATATATCATATGTAAGATGTGGGCATTTCTAGAAAATCTGAAGCCCTTGAAGTTATTAAATACACATAAGCTTAATTTTTTAAAATCATCTCTAGATGTACTATAATAGAATAGCTAAGGTTCTTCATGATGTGAAATTTTTTATCCATTATTTTCATGAGATTCAGGTTGGACCTATTCATAACTAATATGTTGGATTAGATCTCTCTAAAATAAAAAAAATGAAAAGATTTGGCATACACGTTTTTAAAATAGTTTGGACTTAACTTAGAGGTGATATCGAGCACTTATAACCTTTAAAGATTTGAGAGGATAAATAATAAGTTAATCAATGAATATGTTATAAGGATGTACAAAACAACAATGTAAACATTTTCTTCTTTACCAGATAAGGAGGTCACCTCTATTTTCATTAACACTTTAAAGGCTCCATAGTAAGAGTACTTGATTAGGAATTCATTAGCCTATCTTATTTAAGTGTTAGCTATAATAGAAAGGGTTGAGCAAGGTCTGAAATAATAAAAGATTAAAAATAAAATAATTTGGTTTAATGCCATGTCAAATAACAAATAAAAAAATAGTCTTCAAATTAGGAATCTTGACTATATACACCCTACCAAATCATCTCAAATACCATTTAGTTTTATAGCATCACCAACTTCTCGAGTGTCATTATCTAAGATTGATATATTTCTGCTGCTTAGCATTGACTATTGTTACATTTTGAGTATTGGATACATTATTTTGATCCCAAAAAATCTCATATAACCACCATATCTAAGATGGTATGATCCAAATACTAAATGTGAATATTTTCACCTCAATATGAACATGTACTTTTGAAAATTAAAGGAAATATGGAAGACGAGGTCACAATGCAATTCTAAGAAAACTAATAATTCTAGAATATGCATTGATTCTAGAAATTTAAGTAAGAGGTTGGGTATGTTTAAGGGAAGATAAAAATCACCCTTACCACATCCAGTCTGAGAAACGGTTTCTTTAGCTATGTATTTCTCCTAAATTTGTTTGATGGGTGACATTAATTGTTCAAGATTTTTTAGCTTATTTGTAATTTATTTATTGTCAATGGATTATTTCAATAGTTAATATCCTGTCGTAAATCAGGAGTCACACAACTTGATAAGTTTTTTGTTTTTAATTTTATTTATTTATATTTTTTGACTCTTTTTATTATCATTATCATTATTTATTTAGTATATTACACTAATCTCATATTCATCCTTACTTGGAGGAGATTTATGGCCTTATTATTGACATTTTATTTTATTTTTGAACATGACGGTTTCATTTACATCGATTCCTAAAACTAAAAGACATATTGACTAACCATTAAAACCCAAATTTAAGTTTAATCAAAACTTTACTCTAGCTTGATGAAAACTCACCAACGCATTATTAAACTTGTTTTGAGGTTAAAAATGCCATGTAAGAACTGTGTCAATCCTTAAAACTAGAAGACATTTCCACCTAACTATTACAACCTAAACTTAATAAAACAATATGATGATAACTTGATAAAAACTTATAGATGTTGTTTTTTTTAATAAATATCTACATGCATGTACATATATAAACGATACAGATGTAGTTTTACAAAATATAAATAATGTCACGAAAAAGCAAATAAAAATAAAAATACATGGTGAATAGTAACATGTTTTTTTTGGTATTTTAAATAATAAATATGCTAGCCTAAACAAGAAAGAAAAAAGAAGAAGAAAAGGAGATATGGGCTTACCTTAAAGCTAGTTCCAGGTGAGGAGGGGTTGTTGTGGTTGCTACTAGTAATGGAGATGATAATGAACGAGTTTTCAGATGGTTTTTCTTTCTTCGACTTATTTGGTTTCTTTCTTTCTCTTTAGTTTTTTATTTCCTTTCCTTTTTCTTTCTCTCTTATTTTTCTTTACCCTTTATTACCTTATGGTTCACAACACCTTCATTTATAACTCAAAACTCTCTCTTTTCTTCTTCTTCTTCTTCTTTATCCTCTACTATATACTAGCTCAAACTAGATTCACCTCTCTTATATAGCTTCTGAAAAAAATTAAAGATCTTATATAAGAGAAATCTGTATAATAGGCATAACTCCAACTCCTTTTGTCTTCTTCTCTTATCTTGACATTTTCTCTCTTTAACTTTGCTCCTTTTATTTCTTGCTTTACCCCTTTATTTAAAAACAATGATGAAGCTCTTCGAATCTTTCTTGGTGGAATGACTATGACCATTGTTTCTTTTGAGTCAATTTTAACCCTTCATTATGTTATGCACTTTAGCCAACACATGCTTGGATTAGCCTTTTTGTTATGGTTTTGGAGGGCCAAAGCATATCTTTTTTAGTTGAGAATGTTGAACGCATGTAAGAAGGGAAATTATGTGTTGTTTTTCATTTTTTTTAGAGGTGTGGGAGAGAGAAAAAAAATCAAAGTATGATGAAAAACCATAAAAAAATAAAAAAAAACAACTTTTTTTAGAGCAAACTCAAAGAGAAGAAGACACTATTCAATCTTATGCACCAAAATGACATTGTTTTGGTGCATTTTATTATATATGCAATGACACTGTTTTATACTAAACACACTATTTTATCTAAATAGAACTTTCAAGTTTTCAATCAATTCCCATAATTTTTCCTCCTCTTTTAATTTGTTCATTAGATTTATATATTTTTGGTCAATCTCAAACTTTTTCTCTATATTCATTTTAATTTTATCCCTGATTGTATTAAAAATAGTTCTTTTATTTTATTGTCTTTTTCAATTTGGTTATTGGCTTTCCAATTTTCAATTATTTAGCTAGTTTGAAGACTTTTCTTTATTGTTTTTTAATTTCATCCTTAATTGTATTTTTTTTGTCCTTGTATTTTGTCATCTTTTTCAATTTAGTTTTTTACTTTCTAATTTCTAATAATTCCATTACTAATTGATATTTTTTAATTATTTTCTTTTTTAATTAGTTTTATTTATTTATTTTTTTTACTTTTCTAATTGATTTTTTTTAGATAAGTCAAAAATTAGGTTATGACAAGTATCATAATGAAATTCTAAGTAAATCAATTGAAAACTATAAGAATTTCAAGTATCAAGTTTAAAAATTGGTTACTAAAAGCCATATTGTTTTTATAGATAATAATCGTGCATACCATATCAATGATGAGTGATTGATATGGATGTTGCAAGAGGCATCTGGATGTTACTAAGTTATAAATGCTAGACATGGAAAAATGGAATCAGGAAGCATTATATTGTCACATGTTTTATTATTGAATTTGTGAACAAAGTTATCAGAACCTTATTTTTTTTAATTTTATTTTTTATGTGTTTTGGGATTATATCATATTTTTAAATTGAGTACTTTTTTTATGAGTTCAATTATTGTGTTAAAATCAAGATATATTTATGTAAAAGTAACATTTGAAAAATTAGTCAAAATTTTTTAAAAACGTTATGCAAATACTAAAGGGAAATCTTTCTTTTTATGAATCCTAAATTCTTATTTTCCAATCCTAAAAGAGTAAAGTCCGTATTATCTCTCTTTTTTTAATCTTAAAGCATCTCCAGTACCCTCAATAAACCTTAAAAGGTTAAAATCTTGAAAATCTCTTATTTAAACCTTAAAATTACCCTTTCACTTCTAACAAATCTTGAAAGGGGAAATTTGCTTAAAATAATGCTCAAAAGAGAATCAAATGATTTGATATTTTAAATAATGATAAATAATATACATTCAAATCATGATCCCATCACTTCTTCATTAAGGTTAACCTTATAGTTTTTCTAAATAATGAATGATTTTTTAATAAGGTTATGATATGTAAACATGCATTTATTTGTATTTAAGATGAAAAATGATCATAATTAATTTATCATTCACAAATAAAAATATATTCATTGCCATCTCTTATTGAACCTTAACTATTTCTTGGACAATAACCTAGACAAGGATGATCAACCCTTATATTAAAGGTTTGTTTTGAAAGCTTTTCTTCAAATAAAAAGAAAGAAAAAATATGAAAGGGTTAAAAGCATTATGAAAAAGGATAAGAAAAATGACCAACAAGTAAAGTCAATGGCAAAACAGGGGAATTAATATTAAAGTGAGAACAATAATTGAAAGGATAAAATTAAGATGGAAAATTTAAAAGACCTCCATAAATGAATAAGTTATTTTATGTATTTAAACACTTTTGAGCCACGCACACATATTTATATATGCTTTTTTATTTTATATTTATGAACCTTAGTCTATATTACGTGCTTTTACAATTTTTTTGTATTAAAATTAATTTATTTATATTAAGAAGTTTTAAATTCTAAAAAGAGAAGAAATATATTTTTCAAGTGAAAACATGACTCGTTTATATGTTTTATGTTATTATTTATGACATTGAATTATGAATTTTCACCAATAAATAAGAAATCAGCACAGTGTAATGTAAGGTGTCTTCTCTTTTAAAAGTAAAGACTTTTTTTTGGAATCTAACATCTTTTCTGTTTTTTTTTTTTCAAAATAGCTATTCATTTATCATAGAATTCAAATAATCCATTCGTTTTTCAAAATATAAGTAAAATTTTAGGGCAAACATTAATTTTTAACCAACACTCATTTCATCTTATGTTAATAAAAACATCTAAAATTGCATTCTAGCACTTGAATGATATATTTTGGACTTTTCAGCAATGAAACTAAAATGTTTAGTGATTTCCTCTTAATAATTAAACATATAGGAACTCAATTAGTGAATTTTACTATGTGGTCCTAAAATTTTCATAAAAAATATTTTGTAATAAAATTCTTTTATTGACTGAATTTACAAAGTTGATAAAAATAGCAATGATGAATGCATGCCTTTTGATGATTAATGGAAAAGATGAACAAAACTAAAATAACTAGAAGCAACTTTGTCTGAAACATTCCTTATGGTGATAATGTAACTAAATAATGATTTGAAGAATTCCACTATAAGTTAAGTAATAAAGCACAACCTCTTTATAATGATATGGAAAAATGAGTAGTGATGAACATATATTTTTAGGATGTATTAAGGGCAATCACAACTGTTAAATGTTAATTTGAAAAACTTTATCATAAGCTATGAGTAGTGGAGAAAATAATTTTTTCATGGATTTGATGAAAAAAAAAATAAAGATGAAAAAATACCTTAGCATATACTAAGGGTAAAGATAAAATAATCAACATAGAGTAAATTAAGACGATATACTAATCATGTCTATCTAATAATCAAAATGGAGAACATGAGAAGACAAACCCTTAATAAGCCTAAAAGTCATTTATATCACTTAAACAATTCAAGGCTAATGACTAAATTTAGATATATATGAAGTCACTGTTGAAAGAAAAAAAAAAGAGATTGAAGTTTTAAAATATACAATTTGTGTTTTTCTCAATTATAATAATAAAATTGAAAAACAAAGTCATAATCCATCATTACATTAAAGATGATATCAACAAAAGAGAGGGTAAATAACAAGTTAAAGTTGAATATACAATTAGGATAACTTGAATCAAATCTTGTTTCTAGGTAAGTCAAACTAAACTCTACAATCATGGTAATATTTAAATTTTATATCGAGGTTGGTCACATAATCATTTTAGACTTATTTAAATTTTATTTCAAGGTTGACCACCTAATAATTTGAACCTCATTATTGAGGTTGATTTCCTAAAAATTTAGACTCATTTAAATTTTATGTTGAAGTTGGTCATCTAATATTTTTTTTATCTCATTTAAAATTCATATCGAGGCTGGTCACTTAACAATTTGAACTCCATTTTAAATTTCATGTTAAGAATGATTACATAATAATTTTGATCCATTTAAATTTCATGTTGAGAATAGTTGCCTCTCGATGAAACTATTGTATTTAGTTTTTTAGGGTAGTCGAATCTTGACGAGACTATTTTGTTTTTGTTTTTGGGTAGTCACCTCTCGATGAAAATATTTCATGTTATTTTTGTTGTGAGAATAGTTACCTCTAGATGAGACTATTTTGTTTTATTTTGTTTTGAGGGTAGTTATTTTTTGGTGAGATTATTATGTTTTTTTTTAGCATACTTGCATCTCAATGAGACTATTTTAAGTTTTTTTTTTTTTGAGGATATTTATCTTTTACTGAGATTATTTTTTTTTGTGATGTTTTGAGTTTTTGTCTTTTAAAGAGACTATTTTATTTCATTTTGAGCTAAGATCACTTTTTGGTAAATAATAATAATAATTACTTTACCAATGTTATTTTTATTTCTTTACAAATTTACTATATAAAATCAAATGATAATAAAATGTAAGTACTAGAAGAAGAAGAGAACAACTATTATAATCCATTTTGACCCCTGTCTTTTAATATATTAAAAGGATAAAATTTTTTTCTAAAAAAGTTTTTTTTAATGCAATTAAGATAATTTACAATCATTTTATATTTTGTTTTTGACATTTTTGTTTATTTTATTATTGTATGACAACTTTTTTTTCTTTCATAAAATAATAATAATATTATTAAAATATTAAATAAAATTAAATAAATAAAAAATAAAATTGAAATATAAAAAAAGATATGGGATTTGAATGATATAAAAAAAGAAGACCAAAATAATGAAGAATCAAATAATATAATTGAAGATTATACAAATAAAAAATAGGAATTCAAATAAAATTGAAAATTATTGGAAGAGATTCTACAAAGTAAAAAAAAAATTAATTAACCACTAACCATATAGTTTCTCAGTATTATTCTTTATTTTTATTTTAAAAAAAACAAGAACAATATAAATAGGAATAAAAGAACCCTAGAGCAAGGGGGAAGAGTTAACTACATACTATATGGACTACACGCGGAAATGTCGACAAAAAAAAAAGAGAAAAAAAATACTCTTTTTTTTGTAAGAAATTTGTCCCAAAAAACTAACCAAAAATTAACACGTTGTGAATGTAATGTATGAATTGTGAATTGTAATGTATGAATTGTGTAGATTTTGCATGAATGGGTCTTGAATAGATAAAAATAATTCATCACTTTGCAAGTTTTTTTTTTTTTTCTGGTCATCTACAAAGTCAATCTAGGATGAAAATAGGATAAAAATTGTTTGATGGGCAACTTAATTTTACATTCAAAGTTGTTTTCAATTATTTTTTTCTTCTATTGGCACCCCTTTTTTCTTGCGAGTTTGCTATATAATATTTATTTATTTTATTTATAAAGTCAATCTCAGATAAATAAACTATTATTAGACCTTGTTTAAGGATGTTTACACAGGAATGATAAAATTGCTTAATGCGTAATTAAATTGAACTGCATTCAAAAATATTTTACAAAAATATTATTTCTTTTGTTTTCTGCGGTTTTGTTGCGTAGTCATTGTTTTTTATTATAAGTGAAGCCAGCCCAGGATAAATAAATCATTCGGTCCTTGTCTAAATGATGTTGACAAGTGATTAATAGAAACCATTAATACGTGGCTCCTTAATATTTAAAAAATAAAAAATAAATGACAATTTATTTGTTATATTATTTTTATGCCAAATTACAAATTTTAGCGTTGAAAATAAAAACCCGTGAATGAATTTAAATAAATTCTTAACATGTATATGTTTATCAATAAAGATAAATATAAAGCAATTTATTTTAGATAATAAGATATTTTACAATAAAATAATTTTTTATTTAGTATAATTAATCCCTTACATATAATCTCTAAAGATGAGTTAGTTATTATAAGATTAGATAGTAATTTGTTTTTGTATTCATATTTTTTTAACACTAAACTTTTTAATTACTGTAAAATTAGATAGTATCTCTTTATTTTATTTGTTTTTTTTTTTACATTTAACTTATCAATAATTATTTTTTTATTTGTATTTTTTATACTCGACTTGTTGGAATATCATTTGGGACAATTATCATATTATTGTTTCTTTTAATCTTAACAACAAAGTATTTTTTAATCGATTTTTATTTATTAAGCCCTAAATTGCTTTTGAATGGTATTTCAAAAAGGGTTAAATTATATATATATATATATATATATATATATATATATATATATATATATTTAAATGGAAAAAGGTAATATGAGTAATAGATTTATATTTTTTTTTATTAATGTTAATATTTGGATCAGCTTGTATATATTTTGATTAATTTTATAGATTTTCAAATTAATAATTATATAAATTTTCAGTAACTTTAAAAAAACTCGAATTTGTAATTATTAGAAAGCAAACATAAGATCTAACTAGTTGATCTACTTTTTTTATATTTTTTTTAATATTTAATATATCATAAAATTTAATAAATAAATAAAAGATAATTTAATTAAAAATAATAATTTAATTTAAATATTAGCAATTAAAAAAACCACTTGAAAGAAGATCTAAAATTTAAAAGATTACTGCATAACTCAATGAAAAATTCAATTCTGATGAATAATTAAAACTCTCCAACCTTTTTTTTTTGTTGTGAATTTAAATACCGCTATATTTATTTAGATTTTGTTTGTTTTTATATTTTAAAAGTGTTTTTAAAATTTTTTAATCTTTTTCTTTGCTGCAAATTAATTTATTTTTAATATTTTTAAATTATTTTGATATATTGATATTAAATATAATTTTTTAAAATAAAAAATTATTATTTTAATATTATTTTTAATAATATTTTTTAAAATAATCGCAACTACATTCTTAATAATCCTTAATCTAATCAAATTACATTTTAAAATTGCTCTTTTTAGCTGGTTGAACAAGAAACTCTCACTATAGCTAATTATTTTTACTGTTTTGATTATTAATTTACCCGATTTGCTTTTTACCATATTTATGTCCAAGTTAATGTTAAAAATATAGATTTTCTATCTCTTTAAAAAAAATGGCATGGAAACTAGCCTGTAAAATAGAAATCTCTTTATAAAAAACTGAAAATTATTCTTCAAGTCATATATTAATTAATTCATGCATAAAATACATATTTTAAGTTTATTTACTTACTTTAGTGTTTCTATTTCTGTTCAGGACATCCGATAACCACCAATCACGGAGAACTGAACTAGCACTTCAGGGTGGGGCCCCTATTTGTTAGATAAGACACAGCCGTGGATGTTGTGGAGCCCACTTGACAAACTCGATGTGGCTCCTTTTGTTTTTGAAAAAGAAAAACAACTTCTTCGTAGTTGGAGTTAAAGAAACTCCGTATAGCAAGTACCTGTGACACGTGGCAGACATGCAAACTCACAAATAGATACGAGCCAGCTAGAAAAGAAAAACCATACGCATATGAAATGTACTACAAAATCAGAACCGATCATCACGTACACGTGTGTCATAACTGGTTGCATGCTTGCCGTCTCATACAAAAACTGGAGCTTGTGTCTCGGTTGTTTTTGCTTATTGTGATTCCTGACATTAAAAAAAAGAAAAGAAATTGATGAAATAAGCTGCATAAATTATGATGTGAAGAGAAAAAAGAGAGAAAAAAAATATTAAAACATAACAAAACTCTGATTATAATATTATTAATAAAATAAAATAAATAAATTATAAAAATTTATTAATAATAACAATAGATAGCAACACGCAAATAAATAAGTCAATGAATGTCTTTAAATTATAAGTGTGACATATATCAGTTATAATTGATGATTTTTTTTTTTAGATTTTGTTGAATTGTTCCTGATATTGTTGAAATGAAAGCATTCATGTGTCTTCATGGTCTTTTTTTATAACTTTTTTTCCTTTTATTTTTTTCATTTTAATTCATAGAATTTTTTTAATAATTTTTTTGAAATGTTTTATTTTTGAATGGTGATAAGTGTTATATTTTTTAAATGTGACAAATATAAATTATATTATTTTACTATTTTTTTTAAATTGTCAATCTTCTAGTTTTTTATTTTTTTTTTTTAAAATATGCTGAATTTTTTAATTCTTGTTTTAAAAATATAAATTATGTTAAAAGTAATTTTTTAAAAAAATTATTAGCATATATTTTTACATGAAAAATTATTTGTAAAACAACCACAATTATATTTTTTAATAAATTTTTTATTGTGGTCCCTTAAGTTTTTGAAATAGATCCATCAATTCCTATGTTTAAATTTTGGGCACAAAAACCCTCACACTTTTAATTTTTAGTTACATTCGATCCATCTTTCGAGCAAATGTTCATTATAAGCCCGCTCTGTGTCGCTATATGTAAAAACCTAAGCGGATGAAGGGGCCACAAGTGGCCACGTATTGAAAGGTGAGTATTAACATGCACAAAATTAAAGTATAAACACTTGTTTAACAATGTGCAAAAACTTGAGGGACCATAATTATAAACTCATCCCATCTTTATTTGTGTTTTTGTCCTAGTAAAAAGGAGTCCTGCCCATTTTAATAAACTTAAGGTGTGTTCGCTGTAAATGAATTTTTCTTTCATTTCCAATTTTCTCCTTTTTATTGAAAAATTGAAAAATTTGTTCATAAAATAAAAACTAATTTTAATGAAAAAAAACTTCAAAATTATAATTATTTTTCATAAGAAATCAAAATAATAATTTATGATAGTCATCTTAATATTTCTAGTTTATAATAATTAATTATAAATTATTAATATTATTTCATTCAAATGAAAATTAATTATAAAAATGTTACAGTGTTAACTCAAAAAAATATTTATGTTATATTTATAATAAAAAATTAAGTTCAGAACACTAAAATATTTATGTTATATCTAATCTAATGCCTACAATTTTTTCTGAATAAACAGTTGTAGAATATATTAGATTTTTTGAGAGATTTATCAAGAAAAAAAGCCTTTTAATTTTAAAGTTATATATATATATATTTCAATTCTAAACTTTATCATTAGAAAAATAAAAATAAAATCTCGGCTGTGTATTTATGAGTGAGAGAGAGTTGATTTGAACTAAAGACAAGGCGCCCTTAAAAAGCACTATCCTTTCTGTCATTTTGCTCTTTATAAGAATGGTGTCGTTTTTTGTGGAGAATGGAGAATGAGAGAGAGAGAGAGAGAGAAGAGGAGAAGATAAAACTAGCAAAAAAAAAAAAAAACAGAGAAGAAAGACAGAGAGAAATGAGACACACGGACACAGAGAAAGCGAGGCAGAGTGATTAATCAACCTTGGACATGGAGAAGGAGTGGAAGGTTTTTGAGGTCTTGGGATGGTTTGTTTGACTTTGTTTCTTCCATCTTTTTTTCACAGAGAAGCTTGTTAAATTTTGGTGGGTATGTTAGATCTTTGCTTCCTCTTTCTTCTTCTTCTTCTTCAAAAAAAAAAGGGCTGCAAAATCTCTTTGTAAATGGTTAATTATAGTTCAAGTTATTCAAAATGGTTCAAAACTCTGTTGTTGGTGTTAAAAAACTGGCCTCGAAGGCTGGTTTTTTTTTTTTCCCTACTTCTGTTTTTAGATGCTGAATTGTTATCAATTCGGACGTGCCGTTCGTTTTTCTTTAAAATGCGCCAACACTTTGGTTCCATTGGCTTTGTGATAATATGCTGAACTTTAATTCTGGTTTATTTTATTGTTTCTGTAACTCTTTTTCCGTTTTTTTACTAGTTCGGTATTGAAGTTGACCGGTAAGATGCAACACCGAGAAGAAAATCAGAATCTTTTTCTTATTTTTCCTTTGCTTTTCGTTCCCCTTGTATTGTTCTATGTCTCTGAGTTTGGATACGAGTTCTTTGAGATTTTGGCTTTATATCAAAATACGTATTTTGACTCCTGTGTTTTTGTTTTGGACTGGTAATTAAGTTCAGTTCTCTTTTACTGGGGAGAAAAGAAGAAGGGCGGCAGGGGATTTCTTTTCGGAAACTGTTAATAAATCTTTATATTTTGGTGTCAAAATGGGATAAACATGTTGAGGTTTTTGTCTCAGTTTCTCCTCAATGATGTTTCTGATTGGGTCCTTTTGAATTTCAATAATTTCTTCATGTCTAATATCTAGAATTTTCTGCGTTGATTTGCGGGCTCTTCTCCCTTCTTCTTCTTCTTCTTCTTGTTTTCTCTTCTTTCTTTCAACGAAGGAATTTCTTCATGTCTAATATTTAGAATTTTCTGGGTTGATTTTTCAGGCTCTTCTGTCTTCCTCTTCTTGTTTTCTCTTCTTTCTTTCTGTCCTCCTTTCAACGAAGGAATTTTCAGATTCTTTTGTAAATGCAAATGTTTGCAATGTCTTGGTGTTATGGTGGAAGGTTAACTTTTATGCGATTTTCTTTTACGTAAACTGGTTCTGTTTTATGATAAATACAGAATCAGAATGTTAGTATTTCTTGCTGATGTTGCTGCTCATTTCTTCCTTTCTGTTTTACTGTCAACATGTTCTTTTTTCTGGCAATATCTTGCAGGTTATGCTTTTTTGATTGGCATACGTGCTAAGCCTCTTTATTGACAAAGTAAATACAAGGGGAAAAATGGGAAATGATAATGTCAGAACTAATTCTTTTCTTTCTGTGATTTTTCTCTTCTATAGATTATCCATAACAGGAATAAATTGCTTTCATTATGTTGTATTTATTGTTATTATTATCTTCTTGGTGTGTTAGATCTGCTTTTACTTATACTTGCTGTTCGTAGAAGAATTGCACTCGTCTTTGTCCACTTAATCTCCATTCGTGACACACAAATTTGAAATGCTAACAGTATTTCAATGTATTTTCTGCTGACCCTGTCATTTGTGTCTTTACTGTGTTGTTTTTTCAGGGTTGAAAACTTGAATGGATTTTTCGGAGTCCACAAAAGTTGTGTACAATAGAATTCAGGCGATTGAGCCTGAATTCGTTGGTAAGATCATTGGGTATATTCTGTTACAAAACCATGGTGAACGAGAAATGATCCGGCTGGCCTTTAGCCCTGATAATTTGATCTATGCTATGATATGCAAAGCCAAATCTGATCTGGGGCTAAACAAAATACCAGTTCTAAATCGAATTTCGCCTTCTCAGGTGAACCCGTCACCTGTTTCAGATGTTCCACAGCAATTCATTCCTAACACCACAGTTTCATCACACCCAATTTTCTCTCCAGTAAAGGTTAGGACTGCAGGTTCTTTCCGGGATGCTCAACTGACTGGTGACCTGCAACAGGCACACAACTTGGATTTCGCTCCACCAGGGTACTCAGAAATGGTTCCTGAAGATTATCGGATTCAAAACCAAATGCAGTTCCGTACTTTGGATTATCCGATAGAGTTCGTTAATTCTGACTTGTCTAGCAGTTACATCTACCCAGAACCTGCATTAAGTCCTAGGACTAGCGGAAGGTCTCCAAGCTTGCCTGAATTTCCTGTTAAGATTTGCCATTACTTCATTAAGGGGTTCTGCAAACATGGAAACAACTGTAGGTATTTCCATGGCCATCCCATGCCAGAAAGCTTTTCTCAGCTTTTCGGTTCAAATTTGAATGAGACTGCAAACGAAGAATGTGTTGTCTCACCTGGCTCTTTTGAAAAGCTTGAATTGGAGCTCACCGAGCTTTTGAAATCAAGAAGAGGGGTGCCAGTTTCGATTGCCTCTTTACCAATGATGTATTATGAGATGTATGGGAGGACGCTGCAGGCCGAAGGGTATCTTACGGAGAGCCAGAGACATGGTAAGGCAGGTTATAGTCTAACAAAGCTCCTAGCTCGATTGAAGAACAGCATTCGTCTCATTGACAGGTACAATATGTGAAATATTCATAATGTTCTCTACCCCTTTAAATTTATCTGATTTCGTGGATGTGTCACTTTTTCAAGTTTTATTGTCTGGGACAGGCCTCATGGGCAGCATTCAGTGATTTTGGCAGAAGACGTCCCAAAATACTTGGAGTATGCTGGTGAGAGAAACGATCCTGGTGGAATCGTTGCTGGTTCTAGACAGATCTATCTTACCTTTCCAGCTGAGAGTACCTTTACAGAGCAAGATGTTTCTAACTATTTTAGGTTAGCATATTTGACCATCTCTTTGGCAATCCTCCATTTTTTTTTTCCTGTGTTCTGTTTGTTAAAGACGTTCCATTTTGTCTTGATCCACTGTTTTTGTAGCAAATTTGGGCCTGTTCAAGATGTTAGGATTCCTTCCCAACAGAAGAGGATGTTTGGATTTGTGACTTTTGTTTTTGCAGAGACTGTTAAGCAAATATTAGCAAAGGGGAATCCTCATCATGTCTGCGGGGCTCGTGTTCTTGTGAAACCCTACAGGGAAAAATCCAGGCTTATTGACAGGTAGATACTACAGTATTGTGCTTAGCCTCTGCCTTTATCATTCCTTTTGGCCTAATTATTAGCATGTCTTTGATTTCAGACAAGTAATTATTGCTGGATGGTTTGCTGACCCAAAATGGCCAAAGAGATTCTGAATGAATCATTGTGACTGATTTAAACTTCATTATCTCTTCATGTGTAGTTACGTTCCTGTCGTTTTCAGCTATCATGTCCATAATTAGTTTCTTTAATGCACCCTAACACAATCATTTTCCAAGAGCCTTTTTGTTTTAGTGTTTTAAAAATGTTTTTTTTTAATTGATTATTTTATTATTTTTATTTCAAATTAATTTTTTCATATGTTTTTAGATTATTTTGACATGTTAATATTAAAAATAATTCTTTTAAAATAAAAAAAATATTATTTTAATGTATTTCTGAAAAAAAAAACTTTAAAAAACAATCACTCGACACTTCATAAATCTACGATATACATTTTCTTTCCAATTTACTTAATGGTTTGCTTTTGTGGGTTTTTTAGTCTGCTAATTCTAAAACTTGACTTTTTCATTAGCCTTTTTTCTTTCCCCAGTCTCCAGAGATTGGTGAAACTGCAAATGAAGTAGGCCCATTATTTTGTATGATCCACCGATCATGGAGGGCGCCTAGTTGGATCCCTATCTATGAAATATTAGATATTTTCACCTTTCCTGTTGTTGGAAGCAAAATGATTTCAGTTTGAATGGGTCACCTCCTTCGTGATACTTTGACTTTGTTGGTTCTCCTTTTATTCTCTTGCAATTATCAACATGATATACATACATACATATATACATACATACATACATACAGTATGATTCCAGCTGGCTCTTGTTCCTTTATTGACAGAGTCTAGTGCTTGTGTTCTGTACTTGGAGTGCTTCTTAGAATAAGGAAAGCATGTAACTTATGCATGATTGGCCATTCTTGCATTGTTTCTCAAGTTCATATGGAAAGTGATTATCCCCTGAACAAGAACATGCTTTTTAAGGTCGATAAAATTAATTTCGAACTTTTTTGTTTTTTGTTTTTTTTTTCTCATGCTAAGATTATCTGCTATGTATATTTTTCAAAGTGAGGTTGATAGTTTGAAGAGAATTTTTGAGCAGGAAGTACAGCGAGAAAATGCAGCACCCTATCCATCACAGCCATCACTTTATGGATGGAGATTCCGAGCTTCACTCAGGTGAGCGGAATCCTTGATTTCTCTCGCTTTCCCATTACAGTTTAATCCTTCACTTTGCCATCATATTTATATGGCTAACACTCTCTCTTTGCTAATTTTGCAGCGCGGAGAGTTTGTGATAATTCAAAATTACTCAGGAAGCAGTTCATGGAGGAATATGAGCAGGAAGTTGAACTTGAGAGAAGGGGTCTCTCAGAGTTTCATTTTGCACCTAAACCCTTGAATCGTCGCTCTTTTCTCGGCCACTCTATGGATGAGTTGAAGCTCTCAGGAGGTCTATAATACCCCGGCTTCTTTGTTCTAATGTTGTCTGCCTTGATTACATTATAAGCCCTAACCTATTTGCTTAACGGCTTAACCTGTGCAGAACAAGCAGAGTTTTCATCCGCGGAGCATTTCAATTACTGGTTTGATGTTTTGAATAATGGTTCCACCAGTGAGGAAAAGCATAGGCATACAAGGACCAGTTGCAGTGACCAGGATAGGTACAAGTGATATGCATCTTGTGCCATCTAATGTTAATTAATGGTCATAAAAAATAGAAACTTTGTATAAATGCAGCAGTGACTAGCTTTATCAGGGAAGAACTAGATCATCTCAGTTCTGCACGCAAAAATAAATAAATAAAAATTTGCTGAATCTCTGATATGGATTTTTGGTTTCTTGTTTCTGAACCCACGCAGCAACCAAGGAGTTAATCTTCCTGAGAGCCCGTTTGCATCTGCAGTAGGGAGTGGCATTTCGACAGTTATATAGAGGAAGACACAGAAGAATTATAGAGTTAAGGACTGAATTCCAAGACCATTTTCGAGGGTTTCAGACAACATGAATTTCTTTTCTTTGTAAAAATTACCTGAACGTGAGCGTCATCGGTCAGATACCAGCTGAAGGAGAGATAAACTAGGATTTCTCCATGTTACTCCGTGGAGATCGCAAAGATGACAGATACATAAAGTTAATATGTGACAGGCTCCTGAGCTTTTTCTTTTTCTTCTTTTCTTTTTTAATTAATGTAATCACAGAAAGCAAGCAACAGAGCTTGTTGGCTTTTAGAAGAAAAATGTAATATAGTCTTTGTCCAGTGTCCCATAATTCTTTTCACAACTATTAAGAATTGTGTTTTTGGAAGAAAGGGGCTCATCCTCACCATGCTCTAGTGCGAAGAGACCCCTGAATGGCGGAGACGAAGGTGCATGATGATTAGTTCCCTGGCAGCCAGGGAGATCATTTTTTTGTTTTAATTTAAGGAGGGCACAGCCCTACAATTGCATGTTCCTAAAGTGGCCTTTGGTGTGGGTGTTTATGAATGTGATAAGAAAGTGTGGGGACCTCATTGTGATTTTGTAGAGGATTGAGGAGAGAGTAACCTTTTGTTTTTAGGTTTAAAACATGTTTTGCATTTAAAAAATATTTTTATTTATTTTTAATTAAAAATTTTAGTGTTTTATATTTTTTTATGCATTAATATTAAAATAAATTTTAAAATAAAAATATTTAAATAAAAAATATTTTGAAAAACATAATATAAAAAATGAAATGGTTTGCCATCACTGTTCCATTAAGTACTGTACTGCATCTTTTTTTTTTGTCCTATGTTAAGTGGAAGTTTGTTTAAGTACAGCGAAGCATGGTTCCCTTGTCTGGCCATAGGGTGGGAACGTGAAGGCATACAGGAAGTAACTCCAATGGGTTCTCACTTCTCTCTGTAATTCTTTTTAAGGTACATTAACCTTTGAGTTATAAAATGATGTAATTTTCTACATTATATAATAATTAAATAAATTATAAACTTCGCACTCGAATCTACTTCATTAGATATCATGCATTCATAATAATTTTACATGCCTTCTAATTTAAAAACACAAGTAAAAGCTTAGACAAATAAAGCTTAAATTTAAAAAACTTTTTAGCACAAAACAATACCGGGCACTTAAGGATTGTTTGGAAATATGGTTATGATTAATTTTTATTTTTTAAAAAATTATTTTTATATTAATGCATTAAAATGATCCAAAATAAAAAATATTAATTTTTAATAAAAAAATTAAATTTTTTAAAAATATGATTTACATCGCATTTTCAAACGATATCAGCAGTGATTATGTTTACAGTGTTCCATGCTTTTAATTTTTTTTTTGATTTTTTCTACATTCATTCTGATGGCTTTGAACACGGGATTTTTGCAATAAAACAACTAAATTTAGAATTTAAAAAAGGAATATTGTGTTAATTTCAAATGTGAGTAATATTATTTAAGCAAATGAATATATGATGAGGTCTTATTAGGTAGTCATTTCATCCTAGTTGAACTAAAAGCTGACTTATGGATAAAATAAGATTATAGCTAGAATTGATTAAATAGAATCATGAAGCTTAATATTAAAAATATATCAAGCGAATTTTTATGAATTTTTTAAATTTGAATAAAGATCTTAATCTTGCAATCAATTAAGTTCTAGATCTGAGTTAAATTAAAAAACTTAATTCTCAATTAATTTAATATTAATTAGCTAAATTATATCTAATAAAGAACAACAAAATACAAATCTGAAAAAACACATATTATTTTCAAAATCAGTGAAAATCTAACAGAAAGCAAACAAACAAAAAACAATAAAAAAAATGAGAATTGAATTTGAAATATTAAAAAAAATTAAACAATATAAGGGGTTAAAATTGAAAAAAATTATAAATTTATAGATTATTCAAAATAAAAAAATAGTAATCAAAAGAAAAAAGATCAAATGTCAAGGAAAAAGAAATTCAAGGGACTCATATATAACTCATAGAGCATAGAGAGAGAGAGAGAAAATGACGGTTGGCATAAAACCTTAGGTGCGTTTAGTGCATGCACTATCCAATCGTGTAGGAGGTGTCGATACTTTTCAAATGTTATCGTATAAGGCTATATATGGTGATCAGATGACCCTTCATGTATTGCCTGAAAGGTGTGAGGGCTGCCCACTTGTTGACATGTGTGTGGTATGTGCTAACAAAGGTTTTTTAAAAAAATATTAAAATTTATTAAAATAAAAAATTCCCCTGAATTAACTAGATATTAACAAAAAAATTGATGAAAAGTTGAAAAAGTCCCCTGAAGAGAATTTAGCAAATCTTGGATTTAAGATTAATTAAGTTATTTTATTGTGCCAAAAATTAAAAAGATAAAAAAATCCTTGAATAAGGAGTGTTGAGATATAGCTTTCACTAAGCTTGGTGAAGTTCGTGATGATTATCTCCTTATTATTTATAAAAATAAAGATTTATTGAATGATTAATGGATTATAAAATTCATTAAATAATCATGTTGGAGGCTCAAAATATCATAAAAAGATAAAATCATTTACCAAGATAACATAATATAGTTTCAAAATCAATTATTAAACCAATTAAGTTTAAAATATTACAAGTAAACCTATTTATTTATTTTATATTTTTATCAAATTCAACTAGTTCGAACCCATTGTACATATATTCTTATTAAATATTGGGAGGTCAAAAGATAAAATTAAGAACTTAGGGTCTAAAATAAAAATCTAACATTTAATTATTAAAAACAAGCACTTGTACTCAAAGTCATGTAAATCACACATGCAAAAGAAAAACACATGAACATGGATAGATTCGACTAATCTAGATAAAACATACATAATCACACCAAAAATAAAACAAAACAAAACAAAACAAAATAAAACAGAAGCAAATCTTTTTTTTTTGTGTGCTAGGTCACTGACATGACTAAGAGATTGATGTTTTCTTTTAAGTGTAGAAGTGTCGAAGTAATAAATAACTCGGTAAGACCGAGATTGAACTATAGGGAGGTTAACTATAATAATAATAATAATAATAATAATAAGAAGAAGAAGAAGAAGAAGAAGTTAAAGAGGACTTAGAGATGTAAGATTAATGTGGGGATTAAACAATGATAAAAACAAATGTCAAGATTAGAGAATCTACTAATGATATTTTAAATAAGTATAATATAAACTCTTTTTATTACTCAACTGGAAACCATACACAAAGAAGGTTTCAATCAGATAATTTGTCATTAATAACTCATTATAAATTCTTAAGATAATTATATTAATTATTTTATTTAAATAACACCAAACTTTTAAGTATTGTCAGGAATTTATGATGCTAACTTATATTAATAACAATATAATTGGTTATCAAAGTGTCAAGTATTTGTTATACCAAGTGTTATACAACACAAATCTAGATTAATCATTTAACAAGTGAGGTATTAAGAATTAATAATATAAAAATAATAAGACATGTTAATAGCAAGTTGTTTAGAATATAAGTATTGAAGTCTATATTAAGTTTATATTATACTTATCCTAAACACAATTAATGAAACCTTTTCACCTTGATATAATAAACTTAGCTGAACATAATGAAGAAGAGAAACATATATAAACAAGATAAGAACATAAATAAGATATAAGTGAACAAAGTAAAGGAAAGGAAAGGAAAGGAAAAGCATAAACAAGATATTAATAAAAACAAAGTTTAAGCATTACAAAATATAAAGAAAGAAAGTAAAAACATGATCTTGATTTGAAAATCAAAAAGCCTAAATGCATGGCAAATGCCTTCTTTTATAGGCTAAAATTTAGAATTATTGATTTGATGACTAATTGTTGAGTGAGTGACCAATTCTTGACTTTGTGATAACTCTTATTTTATTGTCTGAACAAAACATTACTGCTAACATCATAATTTGAACAGATTGTCTTCATGAAAGTTTTATGAAATTATCTCAACTTTTCAACAAAAAATAAAATAAAATCAATGCATTTGAACTTCTAGAACTTGAGATATGGGTTGAATACTAAACAGTATCTAAGCAACAGGACAAATTCAGACTGCTCTGTTATTATTACAATTTAAACTTGAAAACGATATTTTTAAATCTTGGACTATTCATGAAAGTTTTAGGCCTATATCTTAGCTTTTCATTCATATAAAATAAAATTAAATCCAAGTTCTATAGTAACACGACCAAAAGATTGATGTCTTCTTCCAAGTGCAGGAGTGTCGAAGTAATAAATAACCCGGCAAGACTAAAGTCGAACCACAAGGAGGTTAATTGTATAAATTATAAACAATAATAATACAACAACAACAACAACAATAATAGTAATAATAATAATAATAATAATAATAATAATAATAATAATAATAATAATAATAATAATAGAAATAATAATAGTAGTAGTAGTAGTAGTAATAATAATAATAATAATAGAAGAAGAAGAAGAAGTTGATAAGAACTTCGAGATGAAAGATTAATGTAAGGATTAAAAAATGATAACAACAAATGTCAAGGTTAGAGGATCCACTAATGGTATTTCAAACAAGTATAGTATAAAATTTTATTAGTCAACCAGAAACCACACACAAAGGAGGTTACAATCAGATTATAAATGGCTAACATGATTATATTAGTTATCTTATTTGAATAATGCTAATACTTTAAATATTGTCAGGCATTCATGATTATAATTTATGTTAACAACAAATCAAGTTCCTTTCATAGTACAGGTGTCTGTTATACTATACAATTTGTGCTATGAAAGTGACAAGAATTTATTGTACAAAATGTTATGCAACATAAATCTAGATTAGTCAACAAGCAAAGTATTAAATAGTAAATAAGATAACAAATACAAAATATGTTAGTATCAAATATTAAAGTCCATATTAAGTTTACACTATACTTATTGTTACACCATTAGTGTAACCTTTTCACATTGACATAATAAACTTAACTAAACACAATCAAAGAGAGAAACATAAATAAACAAGATAAGAACATAAATAAGATAAAAGTTAACTAAGTAAAGGAAATGAAATGAAAGGCATAAACAAGATATTAATGAAAGAAAAGCATAAACATTACAAAAAAATACAAAGAGAGAAAGAAAAAGTATGATCTTGATTTGGAAACCAAGATGTTTAAATGTATGATAAATGCCTCCTTTTACAGGCCAAAATTGAAAATTATTGGTTTGATGACTAATTGATGAGTGGGTGGCTAACTCTTGACTTGGTGACTATCCTTATCTTCTCTTTTCTAAATAAAATGTCATTGATAACATTAGAATTTGAACTAGACCTCCATATGAAATTGTAAGAAATTTTCTTAGCTTTCTAGAAAGAAAAAAAAATTAAGGTCATTTGGATTTCTAGAACTTAAGATATAGGCTGAACATTAAACAGTATCTGGGTTATAGAACATATTCAAACTTCTTTGTTGTTGCTAAAATTTAGACTTGAAAATGACCTTATTAAAACTAGACCTCCACATGAAAGTTATAGATCTATGTCTTACCTTTTCATCCATATAAAGTTGACATAAATCTGAGATCTATAGCTCGAGATATGATATAAATATCGCACAGTGTTCTAGTTTGGACTACACTAATATCTCTTTTCTAAGTTTGGTCATCTTTTTGTCCTTTCAATTTTAGTGCTTAAATTAATCAATCAATCCGTTCATTTATATGATAGACCTGTATTTAAGATGAACATTTACCATAAATTAAAGGTATCTTATATTATTAGATATGTTATTATAAAACATGCTTTAGTTAAAGGGTTATTGATATTTCAAGTGTAAAATGATGAAATAAAACCTTGATAGAAATGCACTTTTAAGTACTAATTATACAGCTCCAGTTATAATCTAATAAGCAAATGGTATTGCAGTTTGGACTGAACCAACATCTCTTTTCTAATCTTAGCCCTCTCTATCTTCTCAATTTTAGTAGTTAAACTCATCAATTAGTCCCTTGATTTATGTGTTAGACATGCATTTAAGATGAACATTTACTATATATTAAAGCTATCTTATATTATGATACATGTTATTATAAAACATGCTCTAGATAAGAAGTTATTGATACTTCAAGTGCAAAATAATGATATAAAACCTTAATAAAAATACACTTTTAAGTACTAATCAGTCATATCCTAATAAGTGTTTTTATTTCTTGTCTTTGGCTGGAGTACATATGCCCATGTCTAAGGTTTGGCCAAGCCTTCACAGTACCATCCTTTAAACCTTTATAAATAGGTTTTAAGTGTTGCACATTTACTTTGATCACTTTGTTTCTTTCTAAAACTTGAATCTTAATTACACTATGATCAAAGTTAGTAATAATAAAGGATATGATCCAATGAGAATGCAAAAGAGTTCCAAACATGAATGAAAAAGAAGAATTTTCTACTACAAAATTCCTTTATAAAAATTATTCTATCATGGAAAGACTTAGTCTTTTTATTTTAAATCACGGTATTCTTATATGAAAATACAACTTACACCTGTAAGATAAAATAAGCAAAAACTCAAGCTTGGTTTAAGTAAAAAAGGATTAATATACTTGAAAATGACACAAAAAAATTGACAAGTGTTAAAGTCGTGCAAATTGAAACCCTTAAAATTAATAATTTGTAATATAGAAAGTAAGGGTATCGTCTAATAAAGATACAAGTATTGTAACTTAATTACTCAATCAAGATAAGCTATTTAATTTTAGATTAAAACAAACCAAGTAAAAAGGCACTAAATATATTAATCTAACAAAATTAACAAATATGTAATTTAAACAATAAGTAATTAAAAATGGGTTTGTTTATGATCTAAACTAACTAAAAACAACTTAGATAGCTCAAGAAATAAAAGAAATCAATTAAGAAAAATAGAAGGAAAATTAGAAGAATGTTAAAAATAGAGAGAAACTTTTTTCTTTATAAAAAGTATTCCCCAGAGATAATTAAACATCAATCATTGAATTTCAATATATCTTTTAATCTTATTTGTGATAATAAACAAATCAACCATAAAAAACAACAAGTTTTCTTACATATAAATAAGTCAACCATAAAAAACAACAAGTTAAACAAGTCAACCATAACCTTACTTTTTAGTTAACCTAGAATCATTGCATCAATTAACTTTAATAGTAAAATAACATTTAGTAAGTATGCAAAATTTAATTACATGATAGCATTAAGATCAATATAGGTGCAATTAATCCATGATAATCAAACAGGTATGAGAATATAATTTATTCAAGACTTATGTTTTCCAAATAACAAATAATGAAACATGAGTTTGAAAATCAAATACTTTTACTACTTAAAATACATTCTTCATGCATTTGACATGAACTAATCAATAGCAATATATTTAAAACCAAAAACATATGTTATGTATCATATAAAGTTCAAATCATCAATTATAAAATTTAATCATAGAAAAACATAAGATTTTATGTATCACATTTAGATATAGAATAATTTTAAGCACAAATCATCACAATAATTTAAGGTCTAAGAATTAAAATCTTTTAAAATTAAAAACTAAGCGTGTCGTAAATTTAAAAAAGAAAAAAGATTAAAAGAATGATTTAGAAAACATTAGAGTCCCTCCTTCACTTGTCTTATTTTTTTGATACCATGGCCTTATTTTTTTAGAGGTTAGGATTGATTACAGGGAATTGAGAAGATGAATATGTTTTTTAATTAATAACTTATTCATAATTAAATTAGTTTAAAGTTTTCATATACTAATCTAAGTCTAATGATTCATGCATCGAGTTTGACCTTTTAGAGAGGTATCTTAGTCATATGGGATCCTTGCCATATCATTAATGAGCTAACATGTCATTATAAAAAAACATGGGCTAGATTCACGCTAGTTTGTTAGAAAATTAAGCGTAACTTCAAAGAAGTCATTCTTTCTCATCTAGATGAGTTATTGGGTGATTAGTACTTAAAAGTTTATTTTTATCAAGATTTTATATTATCATTTTGCGTTTGAAGTATCATTAACTCCTTAACTAAAACATGTTTTATAATAATATATTTAATAATATAAGATACCTTTAATTTATGGTGAATGTTCATTTTAAATGCAGGCCTATCATATAAATAAAAAGATTGATTGATGAGTTTAAGAATTGAAATTGAAGGATAATAAAATGACCAAATTTAGAAAAGAGATGTTGGTGTAGTTCAAACCTGAACACTGTTTGGTAATTGGGTCGTATTTGAAGTTGTAGATCTCGGATTTAAGTTTACTTTATATAAATGAAAAGATAAGACATAGCCTATAACTTTTATGTGGAGGTCTAGTTTTAAAAAGGCCATTTTCAAGTCCAAATTATAGCAACAATAAAGAAGTCTGAATCTGTCCTACAACCCAAATACTAGTAAGTGTTTGACCCATATCTGGAGTTCTAGAAGTCTAAATGACCTCCATTTTTTTCCTAAAAATATAAGATAATTTCATAGAACTTTCATGTGAAGGTGGTTTAAATTTTGATGTTATCAATAACATTTTATTTAGAAAAAAGAAGATAAGGATTGTCACCAAGTCAAGAATTGGGCACCCACTTATCAATTAGTCATCAAATCAATAGTTCCTAATTTTGGCCTATAAAAGGAGGTATTTGCCATGCATTTAGACATCTTGGTTTCTAGATCAAGATCATACTCTTGCTTTCTCTCTTTGTACTACGTATGTTTTGCTTTCATTAATATCAACTTTATGCCTTTCATTTCTTTTTTTTTTTATTTAATTAAATTTTATTTTATTTATTTTCTTATATTGTTTATTTATTTTTCTTTCTTTCATTATGTTTAGCTAAGCTTATTATGTCAAGGTGAAAAGGTTACACTAATGGATCTTAATGTTTGATAATGTTTGATACTAACATATTTTGTATTTGTTATCTTGTTCGCTTTTTAATACTTTGCTTGTTAAATGAGTAATCTAGATTTATGCTGTACAATACTTGGTACAATAAATGCTCGACACTTTCATAACTTTTACTGTATGGTATAACCAACACCTATGGTATGAGAGGAACTTGACTTATTGTTAACATAAGTTATAATCATAAATGTTTGACAACATTTACAAGTATTAGTTTTAATTTAATAAGATAACTAATGTAATCATGTTAACAATTTATAATTTCATTGGAATAACTAATGTAATCATGTTAATAATTTATAATTTGATTGGAACCTCCTTTGTGTGCGGTTTCTAATTGAATAATTAGAGTTTATATTATACTTGTTTAATATACCATTAGTGGATCCTTTAACCTTGACATTTGTTGTTATCATTGTTTAATCCTTACATTAATCTTCCATCTCAAAACTCTCTTATTATTATTATTATTATTATTATTATTATTATTGCTGTTACTACTACTACTACTATTGTTACTTTTGTTGTTGTTATTGTATTATTGTTATCTATAATTTATACAATTAACCTCCTTGTGGTTCAACCCTAGTCATGCCAGGTTATTTATTACTTCGACACTTCTATACTTGGGAGAAGACATCAATCTTTTGGTCGTGTCAAGTTTTTGACGCCGTTGCTGGGGAGATAAATTCTTGTACAAATTATAATATTTATTTTATTTTCTCTTTTCATTTTTTTTGTATATAACTTTGTTTTTTTATTTTGTTTCTCCTTTTTTTGTTTTTTTTTTCCTTTTATTCTACTCCTACACGTGCATGAGAGTGTAGTCATGTACATTAAGTGGTAGACTTTGTAGGGTATCCTCATCATTTTCTGAAAAGATGGTCGAAGAAGATAACAATCACTTCATAATGAGAATATGAGAATGACCATGTTAGAACACTTAGAAACCATATGAATCCTACAAGAACAAGTGCACCATCATGCATAGTTTTCCCTCCTGATGCATTTCATTTTAATTTTAAGCTAACCATTATTCAAATTTACCTTCTTTTCATGGCTTAGATTTAAAAAATCCATACTTGCATTTAAGAGAATTTGAGGAGGTTTGTAACATGTATAATGACTCAAATTATAGCATGAACACCATCAAATTAAAGCTAAAACATGGTTACAAAATTTGAGACCATGATCTATTCGTGCTCGAGATGAAATGCAACAATAGTTTTTAAAGAAGTTTTTCCCATCTTATAAAACAAACTCTTTCAAAAGATAAATCATCACTTTCACTCAAAAACTAGGAGAAACATTTTACCAATTTTAGGATAGGTATCGAGACTTACTTAATACTTGCCCTCATCATGGTTTTGAAATATAGAGATTGATTTCATATTTTTATAAAGGCTTAACACCTAAAGATAGGCAAATGGTTGAATTGATGTGCAATGGAACTTTTAAAGATAAAAACTCTGATGAAGTAATGGAGTACTTAGACTTGTTAGTTGAAAATGCTTAAAATTAGGACACTACAGATACTTATGAGGCATGGAGTAAAACTCAATCTCATACATCTAGTGGAGGTGTGTAGAACCTTTGGGAAGATCATGACTTCCAAGCCAAGTTTGCATCTTTAGCTAGAAAAGTTAAAGAACTAGAATTGAAAATTCTAGAAAATTATCTCAGATTTTCAAGAAAAATAATTAAGGTTATTTGAACTTCTAGAACTCAAGATACAGGCTGAAAACTGAACAATATCTGGGTTACAAGACAAATTGAAACTTCTTTGTTGTTGTTACAATTTGGACTTGAAAATGACTTTTTTAAAACCATGCCTCCACATGAAAGTTATAAGCCTTTATCTTACCTTTCCATTCATATAAAATAGACCTAAATTCAATATTTGAGATCTACAACTCTAGATATGACCCAATTACTAAATAGTGTTCCAGTTTGGATTGCATCAGCTCCTCTTTTCTAATTTGGCCTTCTCTTTGTCCTTTCAATTTCAATATTTAAACTCATCAATCAATCTTTTTTATTTATGTGATAGGCTTGTATTTAAGATGAATATTTATCACAAATTAAAGGTGATTAGTACTTAAAAGTGTATTTTTATCAAGGTTTTATATAATCATTTTGCACTTGAAGTATCAATAACTCCTTAACTAAAGCATGTTTTATAATAACGTATCTAATAATATAAGATACCTTTAAATGTTCATTTTAAATGTAGGCCTATCATATAAATGAAATGATTGATTGATGAATTGAAGAACTGAAATTGAAAGGACAAAGAGATGACCAAACTTAGAAAAGAGATGCTAGTGTAGTCCAAACCAGAACACTGTTTGGTAATTTGGTTATATCTGAAGCTGTAGATCTCAGATTTAGGTCTACTTTATATGGATGGAAAGGTAAGACATAGATATATAACTTTCATATGGAGCCCAAGATCTAAAAAGGTCATTTCCAAGTCCAAATTATAGCAACAACAAAGAAATCCGAATCTATCTTCTAGCCCAAGCACTATTCCATATTTGGCCCATATCTAGAGTTCTAGAAGTCCAAATGAGCTGCATTGTTTACACAAGAAAGCTGAGACAATTTCCTACAACTTTCATGTTTTCAAGTGGCTTCAATTTTGACGTTATCAATGATGTTTTGGGCAGACAAGAGAAGATAAGGATTGTCACCAAGTCAAGAGTTGGTCACCCACTCATCAATTAGTCATCAAATCAATAGTTCCTAATTTTGACCTATAAAAGGAGGCATTTGCCATGTATTTAGGCATCTTGATTTCCAGATCAAGATCATGCTCTTACTTTCTCTCTTTGTAATGTTTATGCTTTGCTTTCTTTAATATCAAGTTTATACCTTTCATTTCCTTTCATTTACTTAGTTAACTTTTATCTCATTTATGTTCTTATGTTGTTTATTTATTTTTCTTTCTTTCATTATGTTTAGCTAAGTTTATTATGTCAAGGTGAAAAAAGTTACACTAATGGTGTAAGAATAAGTATAATGTAAACTTACTATGAACTTTAATGTTTGATGCTAACATGTTTTGTATTTGTTATCTTATTCACTCTTTAATACTTTGCTTGTTAAATGACTAATCTTGATTTATGTTGTGTAACACTTGGTACAACAAATGCTTGGCACTTTTATAGCCCATACTGTATGGTATAACCGACACCTAAACTATGAAAGGAACTTGATTTGTTGTTAACATAAGTTATAATCATGAATGCTTGACGAGATTTACAAGTATTAACATTAATTGAATAAGATGACTAATGTAATTATGTTAACAATCTTAATCTGGTTGGAACCTCCTTTGTGTGTGGTTTCTAATTGAATAATAAGAGTTTATATTATACTTGTTTGACAAACTATTAGTGGATCCTCTAACCTTGATATTTGTTATTATCATTGTTTAATCCTTACGTTAATCTTCTATCTCAAAGTTCTCATCAACTTCTTCTTCTTCCTCCTCTTTAGAGATGTTGTTATTGTATTATTGTTATCTGTAATTTATACAATTAACCACCATATGGTTCGACCCTAGTCTTATCGGGTTATTTATTACTTACACTCTTGCATTTGGGAGAAGACATCAATCTTTTAGTCGTGTCAAGTTTTTGGCGTCGTTGCAGGGGAGGTAAGTTCTTGTATAAATTATAGTATTTATTTTATTTTCACTTTCCTTGTATATAACTTTGTTTCTTTTCTCATGTTTCTTCTTCTTTTATTTTCTTTTTCCTTTTATTCTACTCCTACAAGTGTATGGGAGTGTGGTCATCTACATTAAGTGGTAGACTTTGTAGGGTATCCTCATCATTTTCTGAAAAGATGGTCGAAGAAGATAACCAGTCACTTCATAATGAGAATAATGAGAATAACCGTGTTAGAACACTTAGAGACTACATGAATCCCAGAAGAACAAGTGCACCATCATGCATGGTTTTTCCTATTGATGCATCTCATTTTAATTTTAAGTGAGGTATTATTCAACTTTTACCTTCTTTTCATGGCTTAGAATTGGAAAATCCATACTTGTATTTACGAGAATTTAAGGAGGTTTGTAACACATTTAATGATTCAAATTGTAGCATGAACACCATCAGATTAAAGCTTTTTCCTTTTTCATTAAAAGATAAGGCTAAAACATGGTTACTAAATTTGAGAGCAGGATCCATTCGTGCTTGGGATGAAATACAACAACAATTTTTAAAGAAGTTTTTCTCATCTCATAAAACAAACTCTTTCAAATGACAAATCACCACTTTCACTAAAAAACTAGGAGAAACATTTTACCAATGTTAGGATAGGTATCGAGACTTGCTTAATACTTGCCCTCATCATGGTTTTGAAACATGAAGATTGGTTTCATATTTTTATGAAACACCTAGAGATAGGCAAATGGTGGAATTGATGTGCAATAGAACTTTTGAAGATAAAGACCTTGATGAAGCAATGGAGTACTTAGACTTGCTAGCTGAAAATGCTCAAAATTAGGACACCGCGGGTACTTATACGGCACCGAGTAAAACTCAACCTCATACATCTAGTGGAGGTATGTACAACCTTAGGGAAGATTAAGACCTTTAAGCCAAGTTTGCATCTTTAGCTAGAAAAGTCGAGGCACTAGATTTGAAAAAGAGTGGTCAATTAAAATCTGTTGAAAATATTATATGTAAAATCTGTGAAACTAATAAAACACTTAACCAATAACTGTTATTCAAAAACCAATTCTTGAACCTTGTGAGAAAGATGATGAGTCAATCTCTAAGGGTAAGGAAGGGGTTGAATCTGAATATTGCAAAGAAAAGACTGATTCCCCTCTAGCACTTCCATTTTCTCATGCCATGACCAATCAGGAAGAAATCAAGGATGGAAAAGGCATCGAAAATATTGATGCGAATCTTTTATCAAAAGTGACAACAGATTCGACACTCGACATTATACTAATTAATGATTACTTTCCTGATAAATCTCTACTTTGTCTTAGTTCAATGCCTTGGTTTGCTAAAAATATCAATGTTCTTGCTTCAAGATTTTTGCCAACTCATTGGAGTACCGAAGATAAAAGAAAAATTTTGAGCAACGTGCAAAATTTTTATTGGGATGACCCTTACTTATTCAATTATTGTCCTGATCAAATATTTCAAAAATACAATCCCAATAATGAGGTAAGTAATTTTATTAAATTTTGTTACTATAAGGTATGTGGGGATCATTTCTCATAAAAAAAGGACTATAGAAATCTTACAAAGTAGATTTTACTGGCCCACAATATTCAAGGAATCACATGCATCCCGCAAAACCTGTGAAAATTATTAAAATATTGGATTTATTTCAAAACACAGAGAGTCTTTAGATAATCTTCTATTGACTCTTAAGTCTCATCGTAGTCGAGATAAATATCGTGCAATTCATGACTTATGAACCCATTTTCATAAAGAACATGCTTGACATAATTTTCAGAATCTGACTAAAAAGGACCTTTTTTGCTATTTTTTTTAGAAAACTGGATCAGAAGCTTATCCCATACCCATAGAGGACATTTAAGCTGTTCTTGGACGTAAAACCCAAAGAAGATGTGAGCCACAACCACAACGACCTATACATACATATTTTTTTTTTATAAATAAATAAAGTGTGCATGTGTGTGTGTGTGAGATAGAGAGAGAGAGAATCCAGCTAGCCTATATATAGGTGGTATGATTGCCTTTTTAATTTCTCATATATAAAATCCTCTCCTCCTTCCTTTCATTTATACTCAACCCATACATTTAACAAATATAGAAGTGTGTAGAAATGACAAGTTCCTTAGGTCATCATATAAGAAATATTTGTGTTTTTGGTGGATCTAGTCTTGGGAAAGAAATTGAGTTTTTAGAATCAGCAATTGATCTTGGTCAGGTGCTAGCTGAGAGAGAGAGATTCATTTAGTATATGGGAGAGGTAGTCTTGGGTTAATGGGAGGTGTGTCAATAGCTGTATTTTTAGGAGATAGTCAAGTTTTGAGGGACGTCCCTGAATCTTTAGTAAAAGGGAACATCATTGGAAAAATAATTAGAGAGGAACTTTAAGTCTCCACAATGTCTGCTTGAATGAATGCAATGTTTAACCATGGTGATGCCTTCATTGCTTTACCAGGTGGTCTAGGCACATTGAAAGAGATCTTTCATATTTCCTCTTCGGCTTAACTGCACATTCACCATAAACCTATAGGTTTGTTAAATGTTAATGATTATTATGTTAAGTTGTTGTCTTTTCTTGATCATGTTGTGGAACATGAATTTCTAACATCTTCTACACGACAAATCATAATCTCTGCTGCTACTGCTGAACAATTGATTGACCAACTACAATTTTTCATTCCTGTAATTGATCCCTCCATGAGTCATATAAATTGATCATTTAAGAAAAGCCATAAAAAACTTAGATTAGATTTGAGTCTTCATTGATAATTTTTTTTTCTTTTTGTTTTATTATTGTGTTTTGTTATTTCTTATTTTTGTTTCAGTGTATTTCAGGTTTGTCAGTGTTTGTTATTTTAGGTGATATCTTCTATACTCTATCTTTCTACCTTAGAACATTGAGGACTAACTATATTTTTTATTTCATAAAACATGTGCAAAAATGTTATTACTATAATGGCAGAGTAAAGGAGATCTTTTTATGAATCTTGAAATGCATCTTAGTAACCATTCTTAATAAGTTCTATCATAATACTTCTTGAAATATTCAGGTTTACAAACTCTCACATTACTATAACTTAATTCAGCTCATATACTCATTTAACATGCATTCTTAAACCTTAATTTACACACACACACACTTTAACATATGATTGTGGATTGTGATTAGTACTTAAAAGTGCATTTTTATCATGGTTTTATATCATCATTTTGCACTTGAAGTATCAATAACTCCTTAACCAAAGCATGTTTTATAATAATATATCTAATAATATAAGATACCTTTAATTTGTGGTAAATGTCTATTTTTAATGCAAGTCTATCACATAAATGAAAGGATTGATTGATGACTTGAAGAACTTAAATTGCAAGGATAAAGAGATGACCAAACTTAGAAAAGAGATGTCGGTGCAATCCAAACCGGAACACTGTTCGGTAATTGGGTCATATCTGGAGCTACAGATCTCCGATTTAGGTCCAATTTATATGGATGGAAAGGTAAGACATAGGTCTACAACTTTCATATGGAGCCCAAGATCTAAAAAGGCCATTATCAAGTCCAAATTATAGCAACAACAAAGAAGCCCGAATCTGTCTTCCAGCCCAAGCATTGTTCGGTATTTTAGACATATCTGGAGTTCTAGAAGTCCAAATGAGCTGAAGTTTTTACACCAGAAAGCTGAGACAATTGCCTACAACGTTCATGTTTGCAACTGGCTCCAATTTTGACGTTATCAATGATGTTTTGGGCAGACAAGAGAAGATAAGGATTGTCACCAAGTCAAAAGTTGGCCAACCACTTATCAATTAGTCATCAAATCAATAGTTCCCAATTTTGGCCTATAAAAGGAGGCATTTGCCATGCATTTAGGCATCTTGGTTTCCAGATCAAGATCATGCTCTTCCTTTCTCTCTTTGTATTTTTTGTAATGTTTATGCTTTACTTTCATTAATATCAAGTTTATGCCTTTCATTTGCTTTCCTTTACTTAGTTAGCTTTTATGTTCTTATTTTGTTTATTTGTTTTCCTTTCTTTCATTATGTCTAGCTAAGTTAATTATGTCAAGGTGAAAAGGTTACACTAATGATGGAAGAATAAGTATAGTGTAAACTTAATATGGACCTTAATGTTTGATACTAACATGTTTTATATTTGTTATCTTATTCACTCTTTAATACTTTGCTTGTTAAATGACTAATCTTGATTTATGTTGTATAACACTTGGTACAACAAATGCTTGGCACTTTCATAGCCCATAATGTATGGTATAACCGACACCTGAGTTATGAAAGGAACTTGATTTGTTGTTAACATAAGTTATAATCATGAATGCTTGACGAGATTTACAAGTATTAGCATTAATTGAATAAGATGACTAATGTAATCATGTTAACAATATATAATCTGATTGGAACCTCCTTTGTGTGTGGTTTCCAATTCAATAATAAGAGTTTATACTATACTTGTTTGATATACCATTAGTGGAACCTCTAACCTTGACATTTGTTATTATTATTGTTTAATCCTTACATTAATTTTCCATCTCCAAGTTCTCATCATCTTCTTCTTCTTCTCTTTCTTTATTATTATTATTATTATTATTATTATTATTATTATTACTACTACTACTATTATTATTATAGTTGTTGTTGTTGTTGTTGTTATTGTTGTTGTTATTATTGCTATTATTGTTGCTTATAATTGTTGTCTATAATTTGTACAATTAACCTCCCTGTGGTTCGACCCCGGTCTTGCCGGGTTATTTATTACTTCGACACTCCTGCACTTGGGAGAAGACATCAACCTTTTAGTCGTGTCTAGTTTTTGGCGCCGTTGCCGGGGAGGTAAGTTCTTGTATAAATTATAGTATTTATTTTCTCTTTTCACTTTTCTTGTATATAACTTGTTTCTTTTCTTTTGTTTCTTTTTATTTTGTTTTCTTCCTTCTTCTTTTGTTTTCTTCTTCATTTTATTATATTCCAACACGTGCATGAGAGTGTGGTCACGTACATCAAGTGGTAGACTTTGTAGGTATCCTCATCATTTTCAGAAAATATGGCCGAAGAAGATAATCAATCACTTCATAATAAAAATAATGAGAATAACCGTGCTAGAACACTTAGAGACCACATGAATCCCACAAGAACAAGCGCACCATCTTGCATAGTTTTTCCTCCCGATGCATCTCTTTTTAATTTTAAACCAGGTATTATTTAACTTTTACCTTCTTTTCATGGTTTAGAATTGGAAAATCCATACTTGCATTTAAGGGAATTTGAGGAGGTGTGCAACACATATAATAACTTAAATTGTAGCATGAACACCATCAGATTAAAGCTTTTTCCTTTTTCATTAAAAGATAAAGCTAAAACATGGCTACAAAATTTGAGAGCAGGATCCATTCGTGCTTGGGATGAAATGCAACAACATTTTTTAAAGAAGTTTTTCCCATCTCATAGAACAAACTCTTTCAAAAGACAAATCACCACTTTCACTCAAAAACCAGGAGAAACATTTTACAAATGTTGGGATAGGTATCGAGACTTGCTTAGTACTTGCCCTCATCATGGTTTTGAAACATGGAGATTGGTTTCACATTTCTATGAAGGGTTAACACCTAAAGATAGGCAAATGGTTGAATTGATGTGCAATGGAACTTTTGAAGATAAAGACCCTGATGAAGCAATGGAGTACTTAGAATTGTTAGCTGAAAATGCTCAAAATTGGGACACTACGGGTACATATGAGGCACCGAGTAAAACTCAACCTCATACATCTAGTGGAGGTATGTACAACCTTAGGGAAGATCATGACCTTCAAGCCAAATTTGCATCTTTAGCTAGAAAAGTTGAGGCACTAGAATTGAAAAAGAGTGGTCAATTAAAATCTGTTGAAAACATTGTGTGTCCAATATGTGAAACAAATGAACACTCAACCAATGATTGTCCAACCTTGCCTTCTTTTAAGAAATGTCTCCATGAACAAGCTCATGCTTTAAACAGTTTCCAAAGGGCCAACCACAACCCATACTCCCAAACATACAACCCTGGTTGGAGAAATCACCCAAATTTCAGTTGGAGGAGTGAGAACAACAATGCACAAACTTCACAACCACCGTTTCAAGCACACCACAATTTCCAAAATTCTCATGGATATGCACCTCCTTATGCTGCACCTCCTAAAAGAATTCTTGAGGAAACATTGCATGCATTCATTGAAAAGCAAGAGACAATCAATACTCAACTTGCTCAAAAAATGACAGATTTTAAAGATACTCTTGCAAAATTAACATCTGCTCTCAGTTTCCAAGAGAAAGGTAAGTTTGGATCTCAACCACAACAAAATGGCAAGGGGCAATACAATGCAAATGCAAGTAGTTCCGGAAGCCAACACATGGATCAAGTCAAATCAGTCACTACTCTGCACAGCGGTAAGGTTATTGAAAAACCCTCTCTTGAACCTTATGAGAAAGATGATGAGTCAATCTCTGAGGGTAAGGAAGGGGTTGAATCTGAAAATTGCAAAGAAACGACTGATTCACCGCCAGCACTTCCATTTCCTCAAGCCATGACCAAACAAAGGAAAGTCAATCACAACTCTGAAATTTTTGAAATTTTCAAACAGGTAAGGATCAATATACCTTTGCTGGATGCTATTAAACAAGTTCCTTCCTATGCTAAATTTTTAAAAGATCTATGCACTGTGAAGAGGAAACTGAATGTGAAAAAGAAAGCCTTTCTAGCCGAACAAGTAAGTGCTATTCTTCAGAACAATAATGCTTTGAAATATAAAGACCCTGGTTGTCCTACAATTTCTTGCTTTATTGGAGAGCATAAAATTGAAAGAGCCTTACTTGATCTTGGAGCTAGTGTGAATTTACTTCCATATTCAATTTTTCAAAGTCTCAATCTAGGTGAGTTAAAACCAACTTCTATATCTCTTTTACTTGCCGATAGATCTGTAAAAGTGCCTAGAGGAATAATTGAAGACGTGTTAGTACAAGTCGATAAATTCATTTATCCTGTGGATTTTATTGTCTTGGACACAGAACCTGTTGAAGCATGTAATTCATTTCCTGTTATTTTAGGACGTCCGTTTCTTGCAACCTCTAACGCATTGATTAATTGTAGGAATGGACTAATGAAGCTATCATTTGGAAACATGACATTGGAGATGAATATTTTCAACATTTACAAGCAACCTGGAGATGATAATGATTTACAAGAAGTAGATCATATTGATGAATTAGTTTATGATCAACTTGAATCTACTTTAAGTAAAAATGAATTGGATGAAACTGAAGATTTGCAAATGGTTTATTCTGAGGAAGAAATCACGAATGAAACAAGCACCGAAAATGTTGATGCGAATCTTTTGTCAACAGTGACAACAGATTCGACATCTGACATCACATCAATCGATGATTACTTTCCTAACAAATCCTTACTTTCTCTTAGTTCAATGCCTTGGTATGATAAAAATATTAATTTTCTTGCTTTAGGAGATTTGCTAGCTGATTGGAGTACCCAAGACAAAGAAAAGTTTTTGAACGAAGTGAAGAGCTTTTATTGTGATGACCCTAACTTATTCAAATATTGTCCTGATCAAATATTTCAAAGATTCATTCCCGACAATGAGGTAAGTAGTGTCATTAAACTTTGTCATTCTGAAGCATGTGGAAGTTGTTTCTCGTCAAAAAAGACTGCTGCAAAAATCTTTCAAAATGGATTTTATTGGCCCACCATGTTCAAGGACACACATGCATTCTGTAAAACTTGTGAAAATTGTCAAAAAATTGACACTAGTCAAAAAGTTTTGTTTTATGATTCTCAACTCTATGCACTCCCTAAAGAGCTAAGATTAAGATGGACCAATCCTTATGGGGCCTGTGATATTGAGAATTCAATGAATGACAATGATTTTAAGGAAAATGGATATCGTTTGAAAGCTTACTTTGATAATTTTCCTAGTGAAAATGAATCAGCTGGTTTGAATGATCTTGTAGATAAAGGTTGATTATTTTGTTTTTCTCACATTTTCTTTTTTTATGTTTCTTTTTGAGTGATTTTTGCTAGTTTCTCTCACCCCGGTCAAATGGCGGATAACGGTACTCCGTGACTTAAGTTGGTTCTTTCAGTTTCCCATAATTACTGATATTTGTGTATATATTTGTGCAATTCTTTGAATCTCTCTTCCAATTCTCATTTGAAAATGGACACTAATCTTGAAAAATTGAAAAAGTATTTTCCCGCTCTGCCTTAGAATGTGATTACAAAAATTTACCGTGCTAGATGTGCAAGATTGAGATTGTTAATGAATCATGGAATTCCTGAACATATTCGCTGGTTGATTGAAGCAAAGGTCCGATTAGCAGGTGAGTCCTCTAACTCCTTCATTTCACACATGCCTGGAACAGGTAAAAGTACTTTTGTGAAGAAGCGTCGTGCAAAACGACTAGAAGTCTGTCATCGATGTGCTAGATGGACTTGTAATACACAATGTCGTTCTTTAGGAATGGTATCTATAAACCGTGAAGATAAAATACAATTCATTAAGGATGGCCTGAGTAAGGAGTCTTTAGATAATCTTCTATTGACTCTTGAGACGCATCCTAGTGGAGATGTGCATCGTGTAATTCATGATTTATGACCACTATTTCATAAAGAACATGATCGACTTAGTCTTGGGAATCTAACTAAAAAAAGACCCTGTTTGCCAGTTTTTAAGAAAACTGGATGGGAAGCCTATCCCCGACCCATAGAGGGCGTTTAAGCCGTTCTTGAACGTAAAACCAAGGGAAGATGTGAGCCACAATCACAACTACCTGTACATACACATGCTTTTTCAAAAAGTAAATAAATAAAAAGAGAGAGAGAGTGTGTGAGACTCCAGCTGGCCTACATATAGATGTTATGATTGCCTTTCTAATTTCTCATCTATAAAACCCTCTTTTCCTTCCTTTCATTTCTACTCAACCCATACATTCAACAAATACAGAAGTGTGTAGAAATGGCAAGTTCCTCAAGTCATCAAATAAGAAATATCTGTGTTTTTGGTGGATCTAGTCCTGGGAAAGAAAAGGAGTTTTTAGAATCAGCAAACCATCTTGGTCAGGTGCTAGCTGAGAGAAAGATTCATGTAGTGTATGGGGGAGGCAGTCTTGGGTTAATGGGAGGTGTGTCAATAGCTGCATTTTTAGGAGGTAGTCAAGTTTTAGGAGTCGTCCCTGAAGCTTTGGCACAAGGGGACATCATTGGAAAAACAATTGGAGAGGAACTTCAGGTCTCCACAATGTCGGCTTGAATGAATGCAATGTTTAACCATGCTGATGCTTTCATTGCTTTACCAGGTGGTCTAGACACATTGGAAGAGATCTTTCATATTTCCTCTTGGGCTCAATTGCACATTCACCATAAACCTATAGGTTTGTTAAATGTTAATGGTTATTATGATAAGTTGTTGTCTTTTCTTGATCATGCTGTGGAATAGGAATTTCTAACATCTTCTACACGACAAATCATAATCTCTGCTGCTACTGCTGAACAATTGATTGACCAACTACAATCTTTCATTCCTATGATTGATCCTTCCATGAGTCGCATAAATTGGTCATCTAAGGAAAGCCGTAAAAAGCTTAGATTGGATTTGAGCCTTCATTTGTGAATTTTTGTGTCTTTTGGTTTTATTATTGTGTTTTGTTATTTCTTATTTTTGTTTCAGTGTGTTTCAGGTTTTGTCAGTGTTCGTTATTTCAGGTGATATCTTCTATACTCTATCTTTCTACCTTAGAACATTGAGGACAATGTCTCGTTTTGGTTGGGGGGAGAGGGTAGTAGTTGATAAAAAAAAAATTGTTTTTCATTTCATAAAGCATGTGCATAATTGTTGTTACTAGGATGGCAGAGTAAAGGTGTTCTTTTGTTAAAGTGACTCTTGAGACGCATCTTAGTAATCATTCTTAACAAGGTCTATTATAATACTTCCTGAAATATTCAGGTTTACCAAACTCTCGTATTGTTACCACTTAATTCTGCTCATATACTTATTTAACATGTATTCTTAAACCTTAATTTACACACACACACTTTAACATATGATTGTGGGTTGCATACTGGATTATTACATTATTTATGTTCTTTTGTTAAAGGTAACAACTAAGGGAAAGAGATTGTATATAATTAAAAAATAAAAACAAAAAAAAAGAAAAAAAAGAAAAAAAGAAAAAAAAATGATGATAATAAAAATGTAGATAAGTTTGGTTTCGTAGCCTCCCTAACCTAAGTAATTAAGCCCGAAGGGGTGTTTTAACACCTAATACCCTAAAGCCAACTGACTTGAGAGCTATTGGCCCAACGCTTGTTACATGGGTTGAGGAGAAAAGCTTAAGGGAATCAAACATTGCACTATCTACATATCAGTATCTGCGACCCCAGTTACTAAGCTCGTAGGGGTGTCTTAACACCTAATGCCCTAAGACCAACTGGTCTGGGAGTCATTAGCTGAAAACGCGTTACATGGGTTAAAGATGCATGATATTTTTAAAGTATATGTATATAGAGTTAAAAAAAATACAAAAAAAAAGAAGACAAAAATAGTAATCTCAACTCAAGGAAGTTAACCTTACACATTAGAACAAAAATTTTGTTTTCTTCCAAGAAAAGCCCCATAATTATATGTTGATACATTGAGCACAAAAGAAAGGTTTATTAATATCTTGTTAAGAGATATTGAGCAGATATATAAATTTAATGAGAGTTTGTTTATCTGGATGTATTAATGGAAGTTAAATGATGAATACCTTGCTTTGTGAAATTTGCAAATTTGTTTTCTATTTTAACGCTTTGATTACTAGGGACTAGTAATAAGCTGGTTGGGGGGTGTGATTAGTACTTAAAAGTGCATTTTTATCATGGTTTTATATCATCATTTTGCACTTGAAGTATCAATAACTCCTTAACCAAAGCATGTTTTATAATAATATATCTAATAATATAAGATACCTTTAATTTGTGGTAAATGTCTATTTTTAATGCAGGTCTATCACATAAATGAAAGGATTGATTGATGACTTGAAGAACTTAATTTGCAAGGATAAAGAGATGACCAAACTTAGAAAAGAGATGTCGGTGCAATCCAAACCGGAACACTGTTCGGTAATTGGGTCATATCTGGAGCTACAGATCTCCGATTTAGGTCCAATTTATATGGATGGAATGGTAAGACATAGGCCTACAACTTTCATATGGAGCCCAAGATCTAAAAAGGCCATTATCAAGTCCAAATTGTAGCAACAACAAAGAAGCCCGAATCTATCTTCCAGCCCGAGCACTGTTTGGTATTTTGGCCATATCTGGAGTTCTAGAAGTCCAAATGAGCTGAATTGTTTACACAAGAAATCTGAGACAATTGCCTACAACTTTCATGTTTACAACTGGCTCTAATTTTGACGTTATCAATGACGTTTTGGGCAGACAAGAGAAGATAAGGATTGTCACCAAGTCAAAAGTTGGCCACCCACTTATCAATTAGTCATCAAATCAATAGTTCCCAATTTTGGCCTATAAAAGGAGGCATTTGCCATTCATTTAGTCATCTTGGTTTCCAGATCAAGATCATGCTTTTCCTTTCTCTCTTTGTATTTTTTGTAATTTTTATGCTTTGCTTTCATTAATATCAAGTTTATGCCTTTCATTTCCTATCTTTTATTTAGTTAACTTTTATGTTCTTATTTTGTTTATCTATTTTTGCTTTCTTTTATTATGTCTAGCTAAGTTAATTATGTCAAGGTGAAAAGGATACACTAATGGTGTGAGAATAAGTATAATGTAAACTTAATATGGACTTTAATGTTTGATACTAACATGTTTTATATTTGTTATCTTGTTCACTCTTTAATACTTTGCTTGTTAAATGACTAATCTTGATTTATGTTGTATAACACTTGGTACAACAAATGCTTGGCACTTTCATAGCCCATAATGTATGGTATAACCGACACCTGAGCTATGAAAGGAACTTGATTTGTTGTTAACATAAGTTATAATCATGAATGCTTGACGAGATTTACAAGTATTAGCATTAATTGAATAAGATGACTAATGTAATCATGTTAACAATATATAATCTGATTGGAACCTCCTTTGTGTGTGGTTTCCAATTCAATAATAAGAGTTTATACTATACTTGTTTGATATACCATTAGTGGAACCTCTAACCTTGATATTTGTTATTATTATTGTTTAATCCTTACATTAATTTTCCATCTCCAAGTTATCATCATCTTCTTCTTCTTCTCTTTCTTTCTTTATTATTATTATTACTACTACTACTACTACTACTACTACTACTACTACTACTACTACTATTATTATTATTATTATTATTATTATTATTATTACTACTACTACTACTACTATTATTATTATTGTTATTATTATTATTGTTGTTATTGTTATTGTTGTTGTATTATTGTTATTATAATTTGTACAATTAACCTCCCTGTGGTTCGACCCCGGCTTGCCGGGTTATTTATTACTTCGACACTCCTGCACTTGGGAGAAGACATCAACCTTTTAGTCGTGTCACTTAACTTGTCAGATTTTTCAGGATTTTCACCCTTCTTTTAAGCAACACTTTCAACAAATATTTTTTATAACCTGCAAGAAACCCTTAGATGAAATAAAAATAATATCTGACCCTTTTATATTTCACATAAATTTATAGGTTTCTTACTCTAATATGCTCACTACGGCTTTCTCCACACAAATTCTTCTTAGCTTTAGTTTTTTACGAAGCTAACATTAATCAACCACATTTCACAATGAGCATATAATATAATTATGAAAACAAGATTATCAATAGCAATATCATTAGAAGATACAAATAAAAATCAATAAACAACTAACACTAGCAAGAATTATCAATATAAAGATTAAATCAAGATAATAAAAAAAACTAAAGAAAATAACTAATCAACCTTATTTATTAAAGAAACACAATCTAGAATGAATAAAGATTCAAGGTTTAACCTACTTTTTCAATGATCAAAATTTAATAATGTATAACTGGCCAACCCTAGGAATTTTGAAACTATTATTTTTTTAATAGACTTTCTGTTAACTAAAATAAATTTAATGGTAGTACAATTTTTTATAGACTTTGAACAAACTCAAACAAATTTAATGGAGTTGCTATTTTTTATTTTTTTTAAAGATATCGATAAGATGAAGTAATTAAGAAAATTAAGAACACATAATTATCAAGAAACAAGAACTACAATTTTTTTTATCAAGAAGCCAAAACTTTATGGCAAGTAATCAACAAAAATAAAGACACGAATTACTAGGGTTTAAGACACTGATCAACCAAATAAATATGGACCTTAATGTTACATAATTATGTCAAGGTGAAAAGGTTACACTAATGGTGGAAGAATAAGTATAGTGTAAACTTAATATGGACCTTAATGTTTGATACTAACATGTTTTATATTTGTTATCTTGTTCACTCTTTAATACTTTGCTTGTTAAATGACTAATCTTGATTTATGTTGTATAACACTTGGTACAACAAATGCTTGGCACTTTCATAGCCCATAATGTATGGTATAACCGACACCTGAGCTATGAAAGGAACTTGATTTGTTGTTAACATAAGTTATAATCATGAATGCTTGACGAGATTTACAAGTATTAGCATTAATTGAATAAGATGACTAATGTAATCATGTTAACAATATATAATCTGATTGGAACCTCCTTTGTGTGTGGTTTCCAATTCAATAATCAGAGTTTATACTATACTTGTTTCATATACCATTAGTGGAACCTCTAACCTTGACATTTGTTATTATTATTGTTTAATCCTTACATTAATTTTCCATCTCCAAGTTCTCATCATCTTCTTGTTCTTCTCTTTCTTTATTATTATTATTATTATTACTACTACTACTACTACTACTACTACTACTACTACTACTACTATTATTATAGTTGTTGTTGTTGTTGTTGTTGTTATTGTTGTTGTTATTATTGCTATTATTGTTGCTTATAATTGTTGTCTATAATTTGTACAATTAACCTCCCTGTGGTTCGACCCCGGTCTTGCCGGGTTATTTATTACTTCGACACTCCTGCACTTGGGAGAAGACATCAACCTTTTAGTCGTGTCAGATTGCATATTGGATTATTACATTATTTATATTTTTTTTGTTAAAGGTAACAAGGGAAAGGGATAATATATAATTTTAAATAAAAAAAAGCGAAGAAGAAGAAGAATGATGATAATAAAAATATAGATAAGTTTGGTTTCGTAGCCTTTCTGATCTAAGCAATTAAGTCTGAAGGGGTGTTTTAACACCTAATACCCTAAAGTCAATTGACTTGGAAGCTATTGGCCCAACACTTGTTACATGGGTTGAGGAGAAAAGCTTAAGGGAATCAAAAATTGTATTATCTAGGTATCAATATCTACGACCCGAGTTACGAAGCTTATAGGGGTGTCTCAACACCTAATGCCATAAAACCAACTAGTCTGGGAGTCATTTGCCGAAAGCTCGTTACGTGGGTTAAAGATGCATGGTGTTTTAAGTTATATGTATATTTATTTAAAAAAAAGAAAAAAATAATAATCCCAACCCAAAGAAGTTAACCTTAAACATTAAAACAAAAGTTTTGTTTTCTTCCAAGAAAAGCCCCATAATTACATGTTGATATATTGAGCACAAAAGAAAGGTTTATTAATATCTTGTTAAGAGATATTGAGCAGATATATAAATTTAATGAGAGTTTGTTTATTTGGATAGATTAATGGAAGTTGAATGATGAATACCTTGCTTTGTGGAATTTACAAATTGTTTTTCTATTTTAACTCTTTAATTACTAGGGACTAGTAATAAGCTGGTTGGGGGGTATGACTAGTACTTAAAAGAGCATTTTTATCAAGGTTTTATATCATCATTTTGCACTTGAAGTATCAATAACTCCTTAACTAAATCATGTTTTATAATAATGTATCTAATCTGGTTGGAACTTCCTTTGTGTGTGGTTTCCAATTGAACAATAAGAGTTTATACTATACTTATTTAACATACCATTAGTGGATCGTCTAACCTTGACATTTGTTATTATCATTGTTTAATCCTTATGTTAATCTTTTATCTCAAAGTTCTCATCAACTTCTTCTTCTTCCTCCTCTTTATTATTATTATTATTATTATTATTATTATTATTATTATTATTATTATTATTATTATTATTATTATTATTATTGCTACTATTATTAGAGTTGTTGTTATTGTTACTATTATTGTTGTATTATTATTATCTATAATTTATACAATTAACCTCCTTGTGGTTCGATCACGGTCTTGCCGAGTTATTTATTACTTCGACACTCCTGCATTTGGGAGAAAACATTAATCTTTTAGTCGTGTCAAAAGGTATCTTATATTATTAGATATGTTATTATAAAATATGCTATAGTTAAGGATTTATGGATACTTCAAGTGCAAAATAATGATATAAAACCTTGAATTTGAATAGAATATTGAATTTAAGTTCAATTACTTGTTACATGAAGAAGATAACCCATATGTGGATTTTCTTGTTAGGTTGGGTCTTCTCAAGAAACACAGTTGCAAATATAGATATGGAATACTCCTCCTTAGACTTAAGGAATTTTCTTTTAATTGATCAAATAGGTATTGCTTTTGTTTGTAGTTATTAGCTAGTCTCTTTCTTATTTGTTTCTACAAAAGGAAATATATATATATATATATATATATATATATATATATATTAGAAGTTTTAAATAGGTCAATGACTTAAGCTGTTGTAATTGCAAGTTTACATAAAAATATTTTTCTGGAAAATATTTACTTAACTCTAAAAAATGCAAATATATACATAACTATTTCTACAAACCAAAAGCATCTTGATGTAAATAATTTTTATCCATCTATGAAGGTTTCTTGGAAAACTAGTGATACGATCAAACCCATATCAGATGATCTATTAGTAGTTCTGATAGGCCCCACCATTAAAGCTAGGGAAATAAATTCAAGGAAGCTTTTAATGGGCTTTTGAAAGACACATGGGCTAAGATGAACTACAAAAGAGGAACAACCTCAAAAGAAAAAAATTTCATAAATTTAATTTACTTTTAATATGGGCTTGAGGACCATAGGTTTTGACTAAAAGAGTGATTTTAACATTATTAGGATTGTTTTATCAAGTATTACGTGTTTTCTAATCCAATAAGGAAACCACGAATTATTTGAGAAAAGATAGTCTAATCTATTAAGAAAATTTAATTAATAGGAAAACCCTACTCTATCTTAGACACTAAAAGTGGTGATAAAATATGATTATTAGGACAAGACAAATCCCTAGTCTATTCTTCGAAGAGTAGTGGTAGCACTATATGATAAAATCTTAGAATATTTATTTTATTATTTTCATGTTATTTGGTTAGTTTTTGGGTTATTTTAGACCTAGTTTCAAAAATGGTTCAAGTGAATCCATTATGTTATTTTAGGGGTTTATTTCTAGGATTATAAATATTATTTTGTAAGATATAAGTTTTATATTATAGATTTTTCTTGATTGGTTCTTGATTGAACTACACTCTTGAAAGAATTGATCAATCTTTGTTGTGATTTTATACCTTTTCTTCTCATTTCTAGGTGAGAACATTATATAAAGGTGGTTATTGTAGTCTTGGTGCCTTAGAATAAAACATTCATTATATAAAGCTTAATTATCAATCTTAAGCTTGAATTAGAAAGATCTTGGGTTTATGAATTCAATTAAGTTCTATTAGGGCTTGCATCAGTTTGTATTTAGCAAGGTCTAATCTTAGGTTATATCGATTTTTTATTTGGTTGATTAGTGTCTTAAACCCTAGTAATTCATGTCTTTATTTTTGTTGATTACTTGCCATAAAGTTTTGGCTTCTTGATAAAAAAAATTGTAGTTCTTGTTTCTTGATAATTATGTGTTCTTAATTTTCTTAATTACTTCATCTTATCGATATCTTTAAAAAAAATAAAAAATAGCAACTCCATTAAATTTGTTTGAGTTTGTTCAAAGTCTATAAAAAATTGTACTACCATTAAATTTATTTTAGTTAACAGAAAGTCTATTAAAAAAATAATAGTTTCAAAATTCCTAGGGTTGGCCAGTTATACATTATTAAATTTTGATCATTGAAAAAGTAGGTTAAACCTTGAATCTTTATTCATTCTAGATTGTGTTTCTTTAATAAATAAGGTTGATTAGTTATTTTCTTTAGTTTTTTTTATTATCTTGATTTAATCTTTATATTGATAATTCTTGCTAGTGTTAGTTGTTTATTGATTTTTATTTGTATCTTCTAATGATATTGCTATTGATAATCTTGTTTTCATAATTATATTATATGCTCATTGTGAAATGTGGTTGATTAATGTTAGCTTCGTAAAAAACTAAAGCTAAGAAGAATTTGTGTGGAGAAAGCCGTAGTGAGCATATTAGAGTAAGAAACCTATAAATTTATGTGAAATATAAAAGGGTCAGATATTATTTTTATTTCATCTAAGGGTTTCTTGCAGGTTATAAAAAATATTTGTTGAAAGTGTTGCTTAAAAGAAGGGTGAAAATCCTGAAAAATCTGACAAGTTAAGTGACACGACTAAAAGGTTGATGTCTTCTCCCAAGTGCAGGAGTGTCGAAGTAATAAATAACCCGGCAAGCCGGGGTCGAACCACAGGGAGGTTAATTGTACAAATTATAATAACAATAATACAACAACAATAACAATAACAACAATAATAATAATAACAATAATAATAATAGTAGTAGTAGTAGTAGTAGTAATAATAATAATAATAATAATAATAATAATAATAATAATAATACTAGTAGTAGTAGTAGTAGTAGTAGTAGTAGTAGTAGTAATAATAATAATAATAATAATAATAATAATAATAATAATAATACTAGTAGTAGTAGTAGTAGTAGTAGTAGTAGTAATAATAATAATAATAATAATAAAGAAAGAAAGAGAAGAAGAAGAAGATGATGATAACTTGGAGATGGAAAATTAATGTAAGGATTAAACAATAATAATAACAAATATCAAGGTTAGAGGTTCCACTAATGGTATATCAAACAAGTATAGTATAAACTCTTATTATTGAATTGGAAACCACACACAAAGGAGGTTCCAATCAGATTATATATTGTTAACATGATTACATTAGTCATCTTATTCAATTAATGCTAATACTTGTAAATCTCGTCAAGCATTCATGATTATAACTTATGTTAACAACAAATCAAGTTCCTTTCATAGCTCAGGTGTCGGTTATACCATACATTATGGGCTATGAAAGTGCCAAGCATTTGTTGTACCAAGTGTTATACAACATAAATCAAGATTAGTCATTTAACAAGCAAAGTATTAAAGAGTGAACAAGATAACAAATATAAAACATGTTAGTATCAAACATTAAAGTCCATATTAAGTTTACATTATACTTATTCTCACACCATTAGTGTAACCTTTTCACCTTGACATAATTAACTTAGCTAGACATAATGAAAGAAAGCAAAATAGATAAACAAAATAAGAACATAAAAGTTAACTAAGTAAAGGAAAGGAAATGAAAGGCATAAACTTGATATTAATGAAAGGAAAGCATAAATATTACAAAGAATACAAAGAGAGAAAGGAAGATCATGATCTTGATCTGGAAACCAAGATGCCTAAATGCATGGCAAATGCCTCCTTTTATAGGCCAAAATTGGGAACTATTGATTTGATGACTAATTGATAAGTGGGTGGCCAACTTTTGACTTGGTGACAATCCTTATCTTCTCTTGTCTGCCCAAACCGTCATTGATAACATCAAAACTGGAGCCAGGTGCAAACATGAAAGTTGTAGGCAATTGTCTCAGCTTTCTTGTGTAAAACATTCAGCTCATTTGGACTTCTAGAACTCCAGATATGGCCAAAATACCGAACAGTGCTCGGGCTGGAAGACAGATTCGGGCTTCTTTGTTGTTGCTACAATTTGGACTTGCAAATGGCCTTTTTAGATCTTGGGCTCCATATGAAAGTTATAGGCCTATGTCTTACCTTTCCATCCATATAAATTGGACCTAAATCTGAGATCTGTAGCTCCAGATATGACCCAATTACCGAACCGTGTTCCGGTTTGGATTGCACCGACATCTCTTCTCTAAGTTTGACCATCTCTTTATCCTTGCAATTTAAGTTCTTCAAGTCATCAATCAATCCTTTCATTTATGTGATTGGCCTGCATTAAAAATAGATATTTACCATAAATTATAGGTATCTTATATTATTAGATACATTATTATAAAACATATTTTAGTTAAGGAGTTATTGATACTTCAAGTGCAAAATGATGATATAAAACCATGATAAAAATGCACTTTTAAGTACTAATCACACCCCTTGACACGACGAAAAGATTGATGTCTTCTCCCAAGTGCAGGAGTGTCGAAGTAATAAATAACCTGGCAAGACCGGGGTCGAACCACAGGGAGGTTAATTGTACAAATTATAAACAACAATTATAAAACAACAATAACAAGAACAACAATAGTAATAATAATAATAATAATAATAATAATAATAATAATAATAATAATAATAATAATAAAGAAAGAGAAGAAGAAGAAGATGATGAGAACTTGGAGATGGAAAATTAATGTAAAGATTAAACAATAATAATAACAAATGTCAAGGTTAGAGGTTCCACTAATGGTATATCAAACAAGTATAGTATAAACTCTTATTATTGAATTGGAAACCACACACAAAGGAGGTTCCAATCAGATTATATATTGTTAACATGATTACATTAGTCATCTTATTCAGTTAATGCTAATACTTGTAAATCTCGTCAAGCATTCATGATTATAACTTATGTTAACAACAAATCAAGTTCCTTTCATAGCTCAGGTGTCGGTTATACCATACATTATGGGCTATGAAAGTGCCAAGCATTTGTTGTACCAAGTGTTATACAACATAAATCAAGATTAGTCATTTAACAAGCAAAGTATTAAAGAGTGAACAAGATAACAAATATAAAACATGTTAGTATCAAACATTAAAGTCCATATTAAGTTTACATTATACTTATTCTCACACCATTAGTGTAACCTTTTCACCTTGACATAATTAACTTAGCTAGACATAATGAAAGAAAGCAAAATAGATAAACAAAATAAGAACATAAAAGTTAACTAAGTAAAGGAAAGGAAATGAAAGGCATAAACTTGATATTAATGAAAGGAAAGCATAAATATTACAAAGAATACAAAGAGAGAAAGGAAGAGCATGATCTTGATCTGGAAACCAAGATGCCTAAATGCATGGCAAATGCCTCCTTTTATAGGCCAAAATTGGGAACTATTGATTTGATGACTAATTGATAAGTGGGTGGCCAACTTTTGACTTGGTGACAATCCTTATCTTCTCTTGTCTGCCCAAAACGTCATTGATAACGTCACAACCAGAGCCAGGTGCAAACATGAAAGTTGTAGGCAATTGTCTCAGCTTTCTTGTGTAAAACATTCAGCTCATTTGGACTTTTAGAACTCCAGATATGGCCAAAATACCGAACAGTGCTCGGGCTGGAAGACAGATTCGGGCTTCTTTGTTGTTGCTACAATTTGGACTTGCAAATGGCCTTTTTAGATCTTGGGCTCCATATGAAAGTTATAGGCCTATGTCTTACCTTTCCATCCATATAAATTGGACCTAAATCTGAGATCTGTAGCTCCAGATATGACCCAATTACCGAACCGTGTTCCGGTTTGGATTGCACCGACATCTCTTCTCTAAGTTTGACCATCTCTTTATCCTTGCAATTTAAGTTCTTCAAGTCATCAATCAATCCTTTCATTTATGTGATTGGCCTGCATTAAAAATAGACATTTACCACAAATTATAGGTATCTTATATTATTAGATACATTATTATAAAACATATTTTAGTTAAGGAGTTATTGATACTTCAAGTGCAAAATGATGATATAAAACCATGATAAAAATGCACTTTTAAGTACTAATCACCCCTCAACCAGCTTATTACTAGTCCCTAGTAATCAAAGCGTTACAACAATTTGCAAATTTCACAAAGCAAGGTATTCATCATTTAACTTCCATTAATCTATCCAGATAAGCAAACTCTCATTAAATTTATATATCTGCTCAATACCACTTAACAAGATATTAATAAACCTTTCTTTTGTGCTCAATGTATCAACACATAATTATGGGGCTTTTCTTGGAAGAAAACAAAATTTTTGTTCTAATGTTTAAGGTTAACTTCCTTGGGTTGGGATTAGTATTTTTGTCTTTTTTTTTCTTTTTTTTTAAATGTATATACATATAATTTAAAAACATCATGCATCTTTAACCCATGTAACGAGCTTTCAGCTAATGACTCCCAAACCAGTTGGTCTTAGGGCATTAGGTGTTAAGACACCCCTACGAGCTTAGTAACTCGGGTCGCAGATACTGATATGTAGATAGTGCAATATTTGATTCCCTTAAGCTTTTCTCCTCAACCCATGTAACAAGCGTTGGGCCAATAGCTCCCAAGTCAGTTGACTTTAGGGTATTAGGTGTTAAAACACCCCTTCGGGCTTAATTGCTTAGGTTAGGGAGGCTACGAAACCAAACTTATCTATATTTTTATTATCATCATTGTTTTTCTTTTTTTTCTTTTTTTTATGTTTTTTTTTAATTATATACAATTCCTTTCCCTTAGTTGTTACCTTTAACAAAAGAAGATAAATAATGTAATAATCCAATATGCAACCCACAATCATATGTTAAAGTGTGTGTGTGTGTAAATTAAGGTTTAAGAATACATGTTAAATAAGTATATAAGCAGAATTAAGCGGTAACAATACGAGAGTTTGTAAACCTGAATATTTCAGGAAGTATTATAATAGACCTTGTTAAGAATGGTTACTAAGATGCGTCTCAAGAATCACTTTAACAAAAGAACTCCTTTACTCTACCATCCTAGTAACAACAATTATGCACATGCTTTATGAAATGAAAAACAATTTTTTTTTTATCAACTACTACCCTCTCCCCCCAACCAAAACGAGACATTGTCCTCAATGTTCTAAGGTAGAAAGATAGAGTATAGAAGATATCACCTGAAATAACAAACACTGACAAAACCTGAAACACACTGAGACAAAAATAAGAAACAACAAAAACTAATATTATGCTATTTATAAAATCAAAAGACAAATTTTTACGAGCTAAGACTCAAATCGCAGTTGTGATTGTGGCTCACATCTTCCCTTGGTTTTACGTCCAAGAACGGCTTAAACGCCCTCTATGGGTCGGGGATAGGCTTCCCATCCAGTTTTCTTAAAAACTGGCAAACAGGGTCTTTTTTAGTCAGATTCCCAAGACTAAGTCAAGTATGTTCTTTATGAAAATGGGTTCATAAGTCATGAATTACATGATGCTTATCTCGACTATGATGAGACTTAAGAGTCAATAGAAGATTATCTAAAGACTCTCTGTGTTTTGAAATAAATCCCACCTTCTGACAATTTTCACAGTTTTTGCGGAATGCATCTGACTCCTTGAATATGATGGGCCAGTAAAATTCACTTTGTAAGATTTCTACAATCCTCTTTTTTGATGAGAAATGATCCCCACATGCCTTAGAGTAAAAAAATTTAATGAAATTACTTACCTCATTGTCGAGAATGCATCTTTGAAATATTTGATTAGGACAATAATTGAATAAGTAAGGGTCATCCCAATAAAAATTTTGCTCGTTGCTCAAAAATTTTCTTTTGTCTTCAATACTCCAATGAGTTGGCAAAAATCCTGAAGCAAGAAAATTGATATTTTTAGCAAACCAAGGCATTGAATTAAGAGAAAGTAGAGATTCATCAGGAAAGTAATCATCGATTGGTGTGATGTCGGGTGTCAAATCTGTTGTCACTTTTGATAAAAGATTCGCATCAACCTTTTCGATGCCTTTTTCATCCTCGATTTCTTCCTGATTGGTCATGGCATGAGAAAATGGAAGTGCTGGCGGAGAATCAGTCGTTTCTTTGTAATTTTCAGATTCAACCCCTTCCTTTCCCTTAGAAATTGACTCATCATCTTTCTCATAAGGTTCAAGAGAGGGTTTTTCAATAACCTTACCACTGCGTAGAGTAGTGACTGATTTGACTTGATCCATGTGTTGGCTTCTGGAACTACTTGCATTTGCATTGTATTGCCCCTTAGGATTTTGTTGTGGTTGAGATGGAAACTTACCTTTCTCTTGGAAACTGAGAGCAGATGTGAATTTTGCAAGAGTATCTTTAAAATCTATTATGCTTTGAGCAAGTTGAGTGTTGATTGTCTCTTGCTTTTCAATGAATGCATACAAAGTTTCCTCAAAATTTCTTGTAGGAGGTGGAGCATAAGGAGGTGCATATCCATGATAATTTTGGAAATTATGGTGTGCTTGAAACTGTGGTTGTGAAGTTTGTGCATTGTCACTCTTCCAACTAAAATTTTGGTGATTTCTCCAACCAGGATTGTATGTTTGGGAGTATGGGTTGTGGTTGGGCCTTTGGAAAGTGTTTAAAGCATGGGCTTGTTCATGGAGACATTCCTTAAAAGAAGGCAAGGTTGGACAATCATTGGTTGAGTGTTCATTTGTTTCACAGATTTGACACACAATGTTTTCAATAGATTTTAATTGACCACTCTTTTTCAATTCTAGTGCCTCGACTTTTCTAGCTAAAGATGCAAACTTGGCTTGAAGGTCATGATCTTCCCTAAGGTTGTACATACCTCCATTAGATGTATGAGGTTGAGTTTTACTCGGTGCCTCATATGTACCCGCGGTGTCCCAATTTTGAGCATTTTCAGCTAACAAGTCTAAGTACTCCATTGCTTCATTAGGGTCTTTATCTTCAAAAGTTCCATTGCACATCAATTCAACCATTTGCCTATCTTTAGGTGTTAACCCTTCATAGAAATGTGAAACCAATCTCCATGTTTCAAAACCATGATGAGGGCAAGTACTAAGGAAGTCTCGATACCTATCCCAACAATTGTAAAATGTTTCTCCTGGTTTTTGAGTGAAAGTGGTGATTTGTCTCTTGAAAGAGTTTGTTCTATGAGATGGGAAAAACTTCTTTAAAAATTGTTGTTGCATTTCATCCCAAGCACGAATGGATCCTGGTCTTAAATTTTGTAGCCATGTTTTAGCTTTATCTTTTAATGAAAAAGGAAAAAGCTTTAATCTGATAGTGTTCATGCTACAATTTAAGTTATTATATGTGTTGCACACCTCCTCAAATTCCCTTAAATGCAAGTATGGATTTTCCAATTCTAAACCATGAAAAGAAGGTAAAAGTTGAATAATACCTGGTTTAAAATTAAAATGAGATGCATCGGGAGGAAAAACTATGCATGATGGTGCACTTGTTCTTGTGGGATTCATGTGGTCTCTAAGTGTTCTAGCACGGTTATTCTCATTATTTTCATTATGAAGTGATTGATTATCTTCTTCCGCCATATTTTCTGAAAATGATGAGGATACCCTACAAAGTCTACCACTTGATGTACGTGACCACACTCTCATGCATGTGTTGGAATATAATAAAATGAAGAAGAAAACAAAAGAAGAAGGAAGAAAACAAAATAAAAAGAAACAAAAGAAAAGAAACAAGTTATATACAAGAAAAGTGAAAAGAGAAAATAAATACTATAATTTATACAAGAACTTACCTCCCCAGCAACGGCGCCAAAAACTTGACACGACGAAAAGATTGATGTCTTCTCCCAAGTGCAGGAGTGTCGAAGTAATAAATAACCCGGCAAGACCGGGGTCGAACCACAGGGAGATTAATTGTACAAATTATAAACAACAATTATAAAACAACAATAACAAGAACAACAATAGTAATAATAATAGTACTAATAATAATAATAATAATAATAATAATAATAATAATAATAATAATAATAATAATAAAGAAAGAGAAGAAGAAGAAGATGATGAGAACTTGGAGATGGAAAATTAATGTAAAGATTAAACAATAATAATAACAAATGTCAAGGTTAGAGGTTCCACTAATGGTATATCAAACAAGTATAGTATAAACTCTTATTATTGAATTGGAAACCACACACAAAGGAGGTTCCAATCAGATTATATATTGTTAACATGATTACATTAGTCATCTTATTCAGTTAATGCTAATACTTGTAAATCTCGTCAAGCATTCATGATTATAACTTATGTTAACAACAAATCAAGTTCCTTTCATAGCTCAGGTGTCGGTTATACCATACATTATGGGCTATGAAAGTGCCAAGCATTTGTTGTACCAAGTGTTATACAACATAAATCAAGATTAGTCATTTAACAAGCAAAGTATTAAAGAGTGAACAAGATAACAAATATAAAACATGTTAGTATCAAACATTAAAGTCCATATTAAGTTTACATTATACTTATTCTCACACCATTAGTGTAACCTTTTCACCTTGACATAATTAACTTAGCTAGACATAATGAAAGAAAGCAAAATAGATAAACAAAATAAGAACATAAAAGTTAACTAAGTAAAGGAAAGGAAATGAAAGGCATAAACTTGATATTAATGAAAGGAAAGCATAAATATTACAAAGAATACAAAGAGAGAAAGGAAGAGCATGATCTTGATCTGGAAACCAAGATGCCTAAATGCATGGCAAATGCCTCCTTTTATAGGCCAAAATTGGGAACTATTGATTTGATGACTAATTGATAAGTGGGTGGCCAACTTTTGACTTGGTGACAATCCTTATCTTCTCTTGTCTGCCCAAAACGTCATTGATAACGTCACAACCAGAGCCAGGTGCAAACATGAAAGTTGTAGGCAATTGTCTCAGCTTTCTTGTGTAAAACATTCAGCTCATTTGGACTTTTAGAACTCCAGATATGGCCAAAATACCGAACAGTGCTCGGGCTGGAAGACAGATTCGGGCTTCTTTGTTGTTGCTACAATTTGGACTTGCAAATGGCCTTTTTAGATCTTGGGCTCCATATGAAAGTTATAGGCCTATGTCTTACCTTTCCATCCATATAAATTGGACCTAAATCTGAGATCTGTAGCTCCAGATATGACCCAATTACCGAACCGTGTTCCGGTTTGGATTGCACCGACATCTCTTCTCTAAGTTTGACCATCTCTTTATCCTTGCAATTTAAGTTCTTCAAGTCATCAATCAATCCTTTCATTTATGTGATTGGCCTGCATTAAAAATAGACATTTACCACAAATTATAGGTATCTTATATTATTAGATACATTATTATAAAACATATTTTAGTTAAGGAGTTATTGATACTTCAAGTGCAAAATGATGATATAAAACCATGATAAAAATGCACTTTTAAGTACTAATCACCCCTCAACCAGCTTATTACTAGTCCCTAGTAATCAAAGCGTTACAACAATTTGCAAATTTCACAAAGCAAGGTATTCATCATTTAACTTCCATTAATCTATCCAGATAAGCAAACTCTCATTAAATTTATATATCTGCTCAATACCACTTAACAAGATATTAATAAACCTTTCTTTTGTGCTCAATGTATCAACACATAATTATGGGGCTTTTCTTGGAAGAAAACAAAATTTTTGTTCTAATGTTTAAGGTTAACTTCCTTGGGTTGGGATTAGTATTTTTGTCTTTTTTTTTCTTTTTTTTTAAATGTATATACATATAATTTAAAAACATCATGCATCTTTAACCCATGTAACGAGCTTTCAGCTAATGACTCCCAAACCAGTTGGTCTTAGGGCATTAGGTGTTAAGACACCCCTACGAGCTTAGTAACTCGGGTCGCAGATACTGATATGTAGATAGTGCAATATTTGATTCCCTTAAGCTTTTCTCCTCAACCCATGTAACAAGCGTTGGGCCAATAGCTCCCAAGTCAGTTGACTTTAGGGTATTAGGTGTTAAAACACCCCTTCGGGCTTAATTGCTTAGGTTAGGGAGGCTACGAAACCAAACTTATCTATATTTTTATTATCATCATTGTTTTTCTTTTTTTTCTTTTTTTTATGTTTTTTTTTAATTATATACAATTCCTTTCCCTTAGTTGTTACCTTTAACAAAAGAAGATAAATAATGTAATAATCCAATATGCAACCCACAATCATATGTTAAAGTGTGTGTGTGTGTAAATTAAGGTTTAAGAATACATGTTAAATAAGTATATAAGCAGAATTAAGCGGTAACAATACGAGAGTTTGTAAACCTGAATATTTCAGGAAGTATTATAATAGACCTTGTTAAGAATGGTTACTAAGATGCGTCTCAAGAATCACTTTAACAAAAGAACTCCTTTACTCTACCATCCTAGTAACAACAATTATGCACATGCTTTATGAAATGAAAAACAATTTTTTTTTTATCAACTACTACCCTCTCCCCCCAACCAAAACGAGACATTGTCCTCAATGTTCTAAGGTAGAAAGATAGAGTATAGAAGATATCACCTCAAATAACGAACACTGACAAAACCTGAAACACACTGAAATAAAAATAAGAAATAACAAAACACAATAATAAAACCAAAAGACACAAAAACTCACAAATGAAGGCTCAAATCTAATCTAAGCTTTTTACGGCTTCCCGTAGATGACCAATTTATGCGACTCATGGAAGTATCAATCACAGGAGTGAAAGATTGTAGTTGGTCAATCAATTGTTCAGCAGTAGGAGCAGAGATTATGATTTGGCGTGCAGAAGATGTTAGAAATTCTTGTTCCACAGCATGATCAAGAAAAAACAACAACTTATCATAATAACCATTAACATTTAACAAACCAATGGGTTTATGGTGAATGTGCAATTGAGCCCAAGAGGAAATATGAAAGATCTCTTCCATTGTGCCTAGACCACCTGGTAAAGCAATGAAAGCATCAGCATGGTTAAACATTGCATTCATTCGAGCCGACATTGTAGAGACCTGAAGTTCCTCTCCAATTGTTTTTCCAATGATGTCCCCTTGTGCCAAAGCTTCAGGGACGACTCCTAAAACTTGACTACCTCCTAAAAATACAGCTATTGACACACCTCCCATTAACCCAAGACTGCCTCCCCCATACATTAAATGAATCTTTCTCTCAGCTAGCACCTAACCAAGATGATTTGCTGATTCTAAAACTCCTTTTCTTTCCCAGGACTAGATCCACCGAAAACACAAATATTTCTAATATGATGACTTGAGGAACTTGCCATTTCTACACACTTCTCTATTTGTTGAATGTATGGGTTGAGTAGAAATGAAAGGAAGGAAAAGAGGGTTTTATAGATGAGAAATTAGAAAGGCAATCATAACACCTATATGTAGGCCAGCTGGAGTCTCACTCTCTCTCTCTATCTCTCTCTTTTTATTTATTTATTTATTTACTTTTGAAAAAAAACATGTGTATGTACAGGTAGTTGTGATTGTGGCTCACATCTTCCCTTGGTTTTACGTCCAAGATCGGCTTAAACGCCCTCTATGGGTCGGGGATAGGCTTCCCATCCAGTTTTCTTAAAAACTGGCAAACAGGGTCTTTTTTAGTCAGATTCCCAAGACTAAGTCGATCATGTTCTTTATGAAATAGTGGCCATAAATCATGAATTGCACGATGCACATCTCCACTAGGATGCGTCTCAAGAGTCAATAGAAGATTATCTAAAGACTCCTTACTCAGGCCATCCTTAATGAATTGTATTTTATCTTCACGGTTTATAGATACCATTCCTAAAGAACGACATTATGTATTACAAGTCCATCTAGCACATCGATGGCAGACTTCTAGTCGTTTTGCATGACGCTTCTTTGCAAAAGTGCTTTTACCTATTCCAAGCATGTGTGAAATGAAGAAATTAGAGGACTCACCTGATAATCAGACCTTTGCTTCAATCAACCAGCGAATATCTTCAAGAATTCCATGATTCATTAATAATCTCAATCTTGCACATCTAGCACGGTAAATTTTTGTAATCGCATTCTGAGGCAGAGCGGGAAAATACTTTTTCAATTTTTCAAGATTAATGTCCATTTTCAAATGAGAATTGGAAGAGAGATTCAAAGAATTGCACAAATATATACACAAATATCAGTAATTGTGGGAAACTGAAAGAATCGACTTAAGTCACGGAGTACCGTTATCCGCCATTTGACCGGGGTGAGAGAAACTAGCAAAAATCACTCAAAAAGAAACATAAAAAAGAAAATGTGAGAAAAACAAAATAATCAACCTTTATCTACAAGATCATTCAAACTAGCTGATTCATTTTCACTAGGAAAATTATCAAAGTAAGCTTTCAAACGATGTCCATTTTCCTTAAAATCATTGTCATTCATTGAATTTTCAATATCACAGGCCCCATAAGGATTGGTCCATCTTAATCTTAGCTCTTTAGGGAATGCATAGAGTTGAGAATCATAAAACAAAACTTTTTGACCAGTGTCAATTTTTTGACAATTTTCACAAGTTTTGCAGAATGCATGTGTGTCCTTGAACATGGTGGGCCAATAAAATCCATTTTGAAAGATTTTTGCAGCAGTCTTTTTTGACGAGAAATAACTTCCACATGCTTCAAAATGACAAAGTTTAATGACACTACTTACCTCATTGTCCGGAATGAATCTTTGAAATATTTGATCAGGACAATATTTGAATAAGTTAGGGTCATCACAATAAAAGCTCTTCACTTCGTTCAAAAACCTTTCTTTGTCTTGAATACTCCAATCAGTTGGCAAATCTCCTAAAGCAAGAAAATTGATATTTTTATCATACCAAGGCATTGGACTAAGAGAAAGTAAAGATTCGTTAGGAAAGTAATCATCGATTGGTGTGATGTTAGATGTCGAATCTGTTGTCACTGTTAACAAAAGATTCGCATCAACATTTTCTGTGCGTTTGTTATCCGTGATTTCTTCCTCATAATAAATCATTTGCAAATCTTCAGATTCATCCAACTCATTTTTACTTAAAGTAGATTCAAGTTGATCATAAACTAATTCGTCAATATGATCTACTTCTTGTAAATCATTATTATCTCCAGGTTGCTTGCAAATGTTGAAAATATTCATCTCCAATGTCATGTTTCCAAGTGATAGCTTCATCAGTCCATTCCTACAATTAATCAATGCGTTAGAGGTTGCAAGAAACGGACGTCCTAAAATAATAGGAAATGAATTACATGCTTCAACAGGTTCTGTGTCCAAGACAATAAAATCCACAGGATAAATGAATTTATCGACTTGTACTAACACATCTTTAATTATTCCTCTAGGCACTTTTACAGATCTATCGGCAAGTAAAAGAGATATAGAAGTTGGTTTTAACTCACCTAGATTGAGACTCTGAAAAACTAAATATGGAAGTAAATTCACACTAGCACCAAGATCAAGTAAAGCTCTTTCAATTTTATGCTCTCCAATAAAGCAAGAAATTGTAGGACAACCAGGGTCTTTATATTTCAAAGCATTATTGTTTTGAAGAATAACACTTACTTGTTCAGCTAGAAAGGCTTTCTTTTTCACATTCAGTTTCCTTTTCACAGTGCATAAATCTTTCAAAAATTTAGCATAGGAAGGAACCTGTTTAATAGCATCCAGCAAAGGTATATTGATCCTTACCTGTTTGAAAATTTCATAAATTTCAGAATTGTGATTGACTTTCCTTTGTTTGGTCATGGCTTGAGGAAATGGAAGTGCTGGTGGTGAATCAGTCGTTTCTTTGCAATTTTCATATTCAACCCCTTCCTTACCCTCAGAGATTGACTCATCATCTTTCTCATAAGGTTCAAGAGAGGGTTTTTCAATAACCTTACCACTGCGCAGAGTAGTGACTGATTTGACTTGATCCATGTGTTGGCTTCCGGAACTACTTGCATTTGCATTGTATTGCCCCTTGGGATTTTGTTGTGGTTGAGATGGAAACTTACCTTTCTCTTGGAAACTCAGAGCAGATGTTAATTTAGCAAGAGTATGTTTCAAATCTGTCATGTTTTGAGCAAGTTGAGTATTGATTGTCTCTTGCTTTTCAATGAATGCATGCAATGTTTCCTCAAGATTTCTTCTAGGCGGTGGAGCTTAAGGAGGTGCATATCCATGAGAATTTTGGAAATTGTGGTGTGCTTGAAATGGTGGTTGTGAAGTTTGTGCATTGTTGTTCTCACTCTTCCAACTGAAATTTGGGTGATTTCTCCAACCAGGGTTGTATGTTTGGGAGTATAGGTTATGGTTGGGCCTTTGGAAACTGTTTAAAGCATGGGCTTGTTCATGGAGACATTCCTTGAAAGAAGGCAAGGTTGAACAATCGTTTGTTGAGTGTTCATTTGTTTCACAGATTTGACACACAATGTTTTCAACAGATTTTAATTGACCACTCTTTTTCAATTCTAGTGCCTCAACTTTTCTAGCTAAAGATGCAAACTTGGCTTGAAGGTCATGATCTTCCCTAAGGTTGTACATACCTCCATTAGATGTATGAGGTTGAGTTTTACTCGGTGCCTCATATGTACCCGTGGTGTCCCAATTTTGAGCATTTTCAGCTAACAAGTCTAAGTACTCCATTGCTTCATCAGGGTCTTTATCTTCAAAAGTTCCATTGCACATCAATTCAACCATTTGCCTATCTTTAGGTGTTAACCCTTCATAGAAATGTGAAACCAATCTCCATGTTTCAAAACCATGATGAGGGCAAGTACTAAGCAAGTCTCGATACCTATCCCAACATTGATAAAATGTTTCTCCTGGTTTTTGAGTGAAAGTGGTGATTTGTCTCTTGAAAGAGTTTGTTCTATGAGATGGGAAAAACTTCTTTAAAAATTGTTGTTGCATTTCATCCCAAGCATGAATGGATCCTGGTCTCAAATTTTGTAGCCATGTTTTAGCTTTATCTTTTAATGAAAAAGGAAAAAGCTTTAATCTAATGGTGTTCATGCTACAATTTAAATTATTATATGTGTTACAGACCTCCTCAAATTCCCTTAAATGCAAGTATGGATTTTCCAATTCTAAGCCATGAAAAGAAGGTAAAAGTTGAATAATGCCTGGTTTAAAATTAAAATGAGATGCATCAGGAGCAAAAACTATGCATGACGGTGCACTTGTTCTTGTGGGATTCATGTGGTCTCTAAGTGTTCTAGCACGGTTATTCTCATTATTCTCATTATGAAGTGATTGATTATCTTCTTCGGCCATATTTTCTAAAAATGATGAGGATATCCTACAAAGTCTACCACTTGATGTACGTGACCACACTCTCATGCACGTGTAGGAATAAAATAAAAGGAAGAAGAAAATAAAAGAAGAAGAAACAAGAGAAAAGAAACAAAGTTATATACAAGAAAAGTGAAAGGAGAAAATAAAATAACTATTATAATTTATACAAAACTTACCTCCCCGGCAACGGCGCCAAAAACTTGACACGACCAAAAGATTGATGTCTTCTCCCAAGTGTAGGAATGTCGAAGTAATAAATAACCCGGCAAGACCAGGGTCGAACCACAGGGAGGTTAATTGTACAAATTATAAACAACAATAACAACAACAACAATAGTAGTAGTAGTAATAATAATAATAATAATAATAATAATAAAGAAAGAGAAGAAGAAGAAGATGATGATGATGAGAACTTTGAGATGAAATATTAATGTAACAATTAAACAATGATAATAACAAATGTCAAGGTTAGAGGATCCACTAATGGTATGTCAAACAAGTATAGTATAAACTCTTATTATTCAATTGGAAACCAGACATAAAGGAGGTTCCAATCAGATTATAGATTGTTAACTTGATTACATTAGTCATCTTATTCGATTAATGCTAATACTTGTAAATCTCGTCAAGCATTCATGATTATAACTTATGCTAACAACAAATCAAGTTCCTTTCATAGCTCAGGTGTCGGTTATACCATACATTATGGGCTATGAAAGTGCCAAGCATTTGTTGTACCAAGTGTTATACAACATAAATCAAGATTAATCATTTAACAAGCAAAGTATTAAAGAGTGAACAAGATAATAAATATAAAATATGTTAGTATCAAACATTAAAGTCCATATTAAGTTTACATTATACTTATTCTCACACCATTAGTGTATCCTTTTCACCTTGACATAATTAACTTAGCTAGACATAATGAAAGAAAGAAAAATAGATAAACAAAATAAGAACATAAAAGTTAACTAAATAAAAGATAGGAAATGAAAGGCATAAACTTAATATTAATGAAAGCAAAGCATAAAAATTACAAAAAATACAAAGAGAGAAAGGAAAAGCATGATCTTGATCTGGAAACCAAGATGACTAAATGAATGGCAAATGCCTCCTTTTATAGGCCAAAATTGGGAACTATTGATTTGATGACTAATTGATAAGTGGGTGGCCAACTTTTGACTTGGTGACAATCCTTATCTTCTCTTGTCTGCCCAAAACGTCATTGATAACGTCAAAATTGGAGCCAGTTGTAAACATGAAAGTTGTAGGCAATTGTCTCAGCTTTCTTTTGTAAACAATTCAGCTCATTTGGACTTCTAGAACTCCAGATATGGCCAAAATACCGAACAGTGCTCGGGCTGGAAGACAGATTCGGGCTTCTTTGTTGTTGCTATAATTTGGACTTGATAATGGCCTTTTTAGATCTTGGGCTCCATATAAAAGTTGTAGGCCTATGTCTTACCTTTCCATCCATATAAATTGGACCTAAATCTGAGATCTGTAACTCCAGATATGACCCAATTACCGAACAGTGTTCTGGTTTGGATTGCACCGACATCTCTTCTCTAAGTTTGACCATCTCTTTATCCTTGCAATTTAAGTTCTTCAAGTCATCAATCAATCCTTTCATTTATGTGATAGGCCTGCATTAAAAATAGATATTTACCATAAATTATAGGTACTTATATTATTAGATACATTATTATAAAACATATTTTAGTTAAGGAGTTATTGATACTTCAAGTGCAAAATGATGATATAAAACCATGATAAAAATGCACTTTTAAGTACTAATCATTAAGCTTTGAATTGAGAGAAACATAAATATGACATTTGGGAAAAGTTTGAGTAAATTGGAGACTAAGGTTGATATTGGGTTGAGAAACCCTACTAAAAAAGGAAATTAGGTGAAGAAGGCATAAAGAAAGTTGTATCATCTTCTAATGAAAGTATAATTGAAAAATCCAAGAAAGAGGTTGAGGATGATGAGTTTTTCAAAGTAGTAGGTTTTATGCACATATAGATAGTCTTTATTAGGATCAGCCAAGGAAAGGGAGTAATTGGCCAAGAGTGAAATTTGATCATAGAGGTAGTTTTGGTGACTATAGTGATATAAATAAGATATAAATAAGAATTTGAATAGCATTAAGATGAATATTCCAGACTTTCAGGTAAAAGTAGATCTAAAAGCTCACTTAGAATTAGAGAGAAAGGTGGACAAGATTTTTTATATCAATAGGTATTATAAAAAGAAGATTAAATTAGTTGTTATGGAGTTTACTAATTATGCCATGTTTTGATGAGACAGATAAGTGAAGGATATAAGAAGGAATAGAGAAAGACATCTGAGTATATAACATGAGTTAAAAGTAATTATGAAGAAGAGCTATGTTCCTAAGTAATACTATAAGGAATTATTTAATAAATTATAGACTATGACACAAAGTGTTCAGGAGTATCAAAAGGATTTATAAGTTGTTATTATTAGAGGTAATGTAGTCGAAGAGAAGGAAGTTAGAACGTTTAGGTTCTTAAATGAGTTGAATAAAAGCATAACTAAGGTGTGTAATTACAAACTTATATGGTCAAGATGAGTTGGTGCATTTGGTTATAAAAAGTGAAGAAACAAATGAAAAGGAAGAATAGTGCACACCCAAGTAGCTTTGTGGTTTCTTTTTTAGGTAGAAAATTAAATTATATAAGGTTAATATGTCATCAAAGCAGTTAGCTAGATAGAAAGTTATTGAACCTTCATCCAAAAAAAGCCAGTTCTGACCAATAATGGCAAGGCCAAAACCAAAGCCCAACCTTAAACATGATATTAGATGTTTTAAGTATATCAAGTTTAGGATACCATACATCAAAATATTCAAATAATTGGTTAAATATGCTAATAAGAAGTCTGATTGTGATGACATGCCACCATTAGATGATGTTAGTAACTTAAAGTTTGCTTAAGAAGCTTTGGTAGTTAAAATGTCATTAAGTGTTTAGGTTAAAGAATATGATGTTGGGTAATAAATCAAGAACATCTTCCATACTAGATGACTTGTAAAAAATAAGGTATATAATATGATCATTGATAGTGATAATTATACCAATATTGCTAGTATGATCATGGTTAAGAAGTTGAATTTGAATACTATTAAGTATGGAAGACCTTATCATCTTTAATGGTTGAATGATAATAATGTAGTTAAGATGAATAGACACATGTTAATTCCTTTTTCATTGGATAGGTATAAAGATAAAGTGTTATGCGATGTTATTTCTATGCATGCTACTCACATGTTGTTAGGAAGACTTTGGCAATTTGATAAAAAAGCTAAGTATGATGGATTTAAGAACATGTATTATGTGGAAAATGATAAAAGAACTGATACATTTGCTCCATTGACACATGTATTAGATTAGTTAAAGTTGAAGCAGGAAGAAGCTTTTGAAAACATACAAATAGAAAATCATAGTGAAATTTTGAGAAATAGTGAAAATAAGGTGAGCCATGAGTTAGAAAACTAAAAGGGAAAAGTTTTGGCCATTAGAAAAAGGGAAGAGATTTTCATTCAAAATGAGAGAAAAGATGTAGAGGTTGAGTGTAAAGAGAAAATGAATGGAAAGAAAAAAAAAAGATGAGAAAAGAATAGAGTGTGAAGAACATTAGGAAACATCTTAATTTCTTTATAAAATATCATGATATTAAACATGCTTTTTTTTCTTCTAAAATGCCTATAATTTTACCTTGTATAAGGAGACATACTTAATCTCTGATGACTTGAAATCTTGTGTTTCAAGTGTTGTTAAATCTCTTTTATAGGAATTTAATAATATATTTCCAAATGAGATTCCAAGTGGATTGTCATTAATTATAGAAATTGAGCATCAAATTAATTTTGTTCTAGCTCATAGGAGTAATCTACAAGAGATTAAGGAACTCTAAAGACAAATGAAGGAGTTGATGTCTAAGGGGTAAATTAGAGAAAGTATAAGCCCATTTATAGTTTTACTACTAAAAAAGGATATTACTTGGCATATGTGTGTTGATCGCCAAGACTTCAACCATATCATTGTAAAGTATTGATATCTCATCCCTAAATAAGATGATATATTGGATGAATAACATGGTTATATCTTATTTTCAAAAATTGATTTGAAAAGTAGTTATTAATAAATTAGGATGAGAGAAGGTGATGGATGACAAATGATTAGTACTTAAAAGTGCATTTTTATCATGGTTTTATATCATCATTTTGCACTTGAAGTATCGATAACTCCTTAACTAAAATATGTTTTATAATAATGTATCTAATAATATAAGATACCTATAATTTGTGGTAAATATCTATTTTTAATGCAGGCCTATCACATAAATGAAAGGATTGATTGATGACTTGAAGAACTTAAATTGCAAGGATAAAGAGATGGTCAAACTTAGAGAAGAGATGTCGGTGCAATCCAAACCGGAACACTATTCGGTAATTGGGTCATATCTGGAGCTACAGATCTCAGATTTAGGTCTAATTTATATGGATGGAAAGGTAAGACATAGGCCTACAACTTTCATTGAGCCCAAGATCTAAAAAGGCCATTATCAAGTCCAAATTGTTGCAACAACAAAGAAGCCCGAATCTGTCTTCCAGCCCGAGCACTGTTCGGTATTTTGGCCATATCTGGAGTTCTAGAAGTCCAAATGAGCTGAATGTTTTACACAAGAAAGAGGAGACAATTGCCTACAACTTTCATGTTTACAACTGGCTCCAATTGTGACGTTATCAATGACGTTTTGGGCAGACAAAAGAAGATAAGGATTGTCACCAAGTCAAAAGTTGGCCACCCACTTATCAATTAGTCATCAAATCAATAGTTCCCAATTTTGGCCTATAAAAGGAGGCATTTGCCATGCATTTAGGCATCTTGGTTTCCAGATCAAGATCATGCTCTTCCTTTCTCTCTTTGTATTTTTTGTAATGTTTATGCTTTACTTTCATTAATATCAAGTTTATGCTTTTCATTTCCTTTCCTTTACTTAGTTAACTTTTATGTTCTTATTTTGTTTATTTATTTTTCTTTCTTTCATTATGTCTAGCTAAGTTAATTATGTCAAGGTGAAAAGGTTACACTAATGGTGTAAGAATAAGTATAATGTAAACTTAATATGGACTTTAATGTTTGATACTAACATGTTTTATATTTATTATCTTGTTCACTCTTTAATACTTTGCTTGTTAAATGACTAATCTTGATTTATGTTGTATAACACTTGGTACAACAAATGCTTGGCACTTTCATAGCCTATAATGTATGGTATAACCGACACCTGAGCTATGAAAGGAACTTGATTTGTTGTTAACATAAGTTATAATCATGAATGCTTAACGAGATTTACAAGTATTAGCATTAATTGAATAAGATGACTAATGTAATCATGTTAACAATATATAATCTAATTGGAACCTCCTTTGTGTGTGGTTTCCAATTGAATAATAAGAGTTTATACTATACTTGTTTGATATACCATTAGTGGAACCTCTAACCTTGACATTTGTTATTATTATTGTTTAATCCTTACATTAATATTTCATCTCTAAGTTCTCATCATCATCATCATCTTCTTCTTCTCTTTCTTTATTATTATTATTATTATTATTATTATTACTACTACTACTACTACTACTACTAGTATTATTATTATTATTATTATTATTGTTATTATTATTATTATTATTATTATTATCGTTATTACTATTATTGTTGTTTATAATTGTTGTTTATAATTTGTACAATTAACCTCCCTGTGGTTCGACCCCGGTCTTGCTGGGTTATTTATTACTTCGACACTCCTGCACTTGGGAGAAGACATAAATCTTTTCGTCGTGTCAAGTTTTTGGCGCCGTTGCCGGGGAGGTAAGTTCTTGTATAAATTATAGTATTTATTTTATTTTCTCTTTTCACTTTTCTTGTATATAACTTTGTTTCTTTTCTTTTGTTTCTTTTTATTTTGTTTTCTTCCTCCTTCTTTTGCTTTCTTCTTCTTTTTTATTTTTCCTACACGTGCATGAGAGTGTGGTCACGTACATCAAGTGGTAGACTTTGTAGGATATCCTCATCATTTTCAAAAAAATATGGCTGAAGAAGATAATCAATCACTTCATAATGAAAATAATGAGAATAACCGTGCTAGAACACTTAGAGACCACATGAATCTCATAAGAACAAGTGCACCATCATGCATAGTTTTTCCTCCTGATGCATCTCATGTTAATTTTAAACCAGGTATTATTCAACTTTTACCTTCTTTTCATGGTTTAGAATTGGAAAATCCATACTTGCATTTAAGGGAATTTGAGGAGGTCTGCAACACATATAATAATTTAAATTGTAGCATGAACACCATCAGATTAAAGCTTTTTCCTTTTTCATTAAAAGATAAAGCTAAAACATGGCTACAAAATTTAAGACCAGGATCCATTCGTGCTTGGGATGAAATGCAACAACAGTTTTTAAAGAAGTTTTTCCCATCTCATAGAACAAACTCTTTCAAGAGACAAATCACCACTTTCACTCAAAAACCAGGAGAAACATTTTACAAATGTTGGGATAGGTATCGAGACTTGCTTAGTACTTGTCCCCATCATGGTTTTGAAACATGGAGATTGGTTTCACATTTCTATGAAGGGTTAACACCTAAAGATAGGCAAATGGTTGAATTGATGTGCAATGGAACTTTTGAAGATAAAGACCCTGATGAAGCAATGGAGTACTTAGACTTGTTAGCTGAAAATGCTCAAAATTGGGACACTACGGGTACATATGAGGCACCGAGTAAAACTCAACCTCATACATCTAGTGGAGGTATGTACAACCTTAGGGAAGATCATGACCTTCAAGCCAAATTTGCATCTTTAGCTAGAAAAGTTGAGGCACTAGAATTGAAAAAGAGTGGTCAATTAAAATCTGTTGAAAACATTGTGTGTCAAATCTGTAAAATAAATAAACACTCAACAAACGATTGTCCAACCTTGCCTTCTTTTAAGAAATGTCTCCATGAACAAGCCCATGCTTTAAACAGTTTCCAAAAGCCCAACCACAACCCATACTCCCAAACATACAACCCTGGTTGGAGAAGTCACCCAAATTTCAGTTGGAAGAGTGAGAACAACAATGCACAAACTTCATAACCACCATTTCAAGCACACCACAATTTCCAAAATTCTCATGGATATGCACCTCTTTATGCTCCACCGCTTAGAAGAAATCTTGAGGAAACTTTGTATGCATTCATTGAAAAGCAAGAGACAATCAATACTCAACTTGCTCAAAACATGACAGATTTTAAAGATACTCTTGCAAAATTAACATCTGCTCTTAGTTTCCAAGAGAAAGGTAAGTTTCCATCTCAACCACAACAAAATCCCAAGGGGCAATACAATGCAAATGCAAGTAGTTCCGGAAGCCAACACATGGATCAAGTCAAATCAGTCACTACTCTACGCAGTGGTAAGGTTATTGAAAAACCCTCTCTTGAACCTTATGAGAAAGATGATGAGTCAATCTCTGAGGGTAAGGAAGGGGTTGAATCTGAAAATTACAAAGAAACGACTGATTCTCTGCCAGCACTTCCATTTTCTCATGCCATGACCAATCAGGAAGAAATCGAGGATGAAAAAGGCATCGAAAAGGTTGATGCGAATCTTTTATCAAAAGTGATAACAGATCCGACACCCGACATCACACCAATCGATGATTACTTTCCTGATGAATCTCTACTTTCTCTTAATTCAATGCCTTGGTTTGCTAAAAATATCAATTTGCTTGCTTCAGGATTTTTGCCAACTCATTGGAGTATTGAAGACAAAAGAAAATTTTTGAGCAACGAGCAAAATTTTTATTGGGATGACCCTTACTTATTCAATTATTGTCCTGATCAAATATTTCAAAAATGCATTCTCGATAATGAGGTAAGTAATTTCATTAAATTTTGTTACTCTAAGGCATGTGAGGATCATTTCTCATTAAAAAAGAGGATTGTAGAAATTTTACAAAGTGGATTTTATTGGCCCATCATATTCAAGGAGTCAGATGCATTCCGCAAAAACTGTGAAAATTTTCAGAAGGTGGGATTTATTTCAAAACACAGAGAGTCTTTAGATAATCTTCTATTGACTCTTAAGTCTCATCATAGTCGAGATAAGCATCGTGTAATTCATGACTTAGGAACCCATTTTCATAAAGAACATGCTTGGCATAGTCTTGGAAATCTGACTAAAAAAAGACCCTGTTTGCCAGTTTTTAAGAAAACTGGATGGGAAGCCTATCCTCGACCCATAGAGGGCGTTTAAGCCGTTCTTGGACGTAAAACCAAGGGAAGATGTGAGCCACAATCACAACTGCGATTTGAGTCTTAGCTTGTAAAAATTTGTGTCTTTTCTTTTTATTAATAGCATAATATTTGTGTTTTGTCATTTCTTATTTTTGTTTCAGTGTGTTTCAGGTTTGTTAAGGTTCATTATTTCAGGTGATATCTTCTATACTCTATCTTTCTACCTTAGAACATTGAGGACAATGTCTCGTTTTGGTTGGGGGGAGAGGGTACTAGTTGATAAAAAAAAAAATTGTTTTTCATTTCATTTCATAAAGCATGTGCATAATTGTTGTTACTAGGATGACAGAGTAAATGAGTTTTTTTGTTAAAGTAACTCTTGAGACGCATCTTAGTAACGATTCTTAACAAGGTCTATTATAATACTTCCTGAAATATTCAGGTTTCCAAACTCTCGTATTATTACCGCTTAATTCTATTCATATACTTATTTAACATGTATTTTTAAACCTTAATTTACACACACACACTTTAACATATGATTGTGGGTTGCATATTGGATTATTACATTATTTATGTTCTTTTGTTAAAGGTAACAACTAAGGGAAAGGGATTGTATATAATTAAAAAGAAGAAGAAAAACATTAAAAAAAAAGAAAAAAAAAAGAGAAAAAAAAATGATGATAATAAAAATGTAGATAAGTTTGGTTTTGTAGCCTCTCTAACCTAAGCAATTAAGCCCGAAGGGGTGTTTTAACACCTAATACCCTAAAGTCAACTGACTTGGGAGCTATTGGCCCAACGCTTGTTACATGGGTTGAGGAGAAAAGCTTAAGGGAATCAAACATTGCACTATCTACATATCAGTATCTACGACCCGAGTTACTAAGCTCGTAGGGGTGTCTTAACACCTAATGCCCTAAGACCAACTGGTCTGGGAGTCATTAGCTGAAAGCTTGTTACATGGATTAAAGATGCATGATGTTTTTAAATTATATGTATATAGATTTAAAAAAAATGAAAAAAATGAAAAAAAAAGACAAAAATAGTAATCCCAACCCAAGGAAGTTAACCTTAAACATTAGAACAAAAATTTTGTTTTCTTCCAAGAAAAACCCCATAATTATGTGTTGATACATTGAGAACAAAAGAAAGGTTTATTAATATCTTGTTAAGTGGTATTGAGCAGATATATAAATTTAATGAGAGTTTGTTTATCTCGATAGATTAATGGAAGTTAAATGATGAATACCTTGCTTTGTGAAATTTGCAAATTGTTGTAACGCTTTGATTACTAGGGACTAGTAATAAGCTGGTTGAGGGGTGTGATTAGTACTTAAAAGTGCATTTTTATCATGGTTTTATATCATCATTTTGCACTTGAAGTATCAATAACTCCTTAACTAAAATATGTTTTATAATAATGTATCTAATAATATAAGATACCTATAATTTGTGGTAAATGTCTATTTTTAATGCAGGCCTATCACATAAATGAAAGGATTGATTGATGACTTGAAGAACTTAAATTGCAAGGATAAAGAGATGGTCAAACTTAGAGAAGAGATGTCGGTGCAATCCAAACCGGAACACTATTCGGTAATTGGGTCATATCTGGAGCTACAGATCTCAGATTTAGGTCTAATTTATATGGATGGAAAGGTAAGACATAGGCCTACAACTTTCATTGAGCCCAAGATCTAAAAAGGCCATTATCAAGTCCAAATTGTTGCAACAACAAAGAAGCCCGAATCTGTCTTCCAGCCCGAGCACTGTTCGGTATTTTGGCCATATCTGGAGTTCTAGAAGTCCAAATGAGCGGAATTTTTTACACAAGAAAGCGGAGACAATTGCCTACAACTTTCATGTTTACAACTGGCTCCAATTGTGACGTTATCAATGACGTTTTGGGTAGACAAGAGAAGATAAGGATTGTCACCAAGTCAAAAGTTGGCCACCCACTTATCAATTAGTCATCAAATCAATAGTTCCCAATTTTGGCCTATAAAAGGAGGCATTTGCCATGCATTTAGGCATCTTGGTTTCCAGATCAAGATCATGCTCTTCCTTTCTCTCTTTGTATTTTTTGTAATGTTTATGCTTTACTTTCATTAATATCAAGTTTATGCTTTTCATTTCCTTTCCTTTACTTAGTTAACTTTTATGTTCTTATTTTGTTTATTTATTTTTCTTTCTTTCATTATGTCTAGCTAAGTTAATTATGTCAAGGTGAAAAGGTTACACTAATGGTGTAAGAATAAGTATAATGTAAACTTAATATGGACTTTAATGTTTGATACTAACATGTTTTATATTTATTATCTTGTTCACTCTTTAATACTTTGCTTGTTAAATGACTAATCTTGATTTATGTTGTATAACACTTGGTACAACAAATGCTTGGCACTTTCATAGCCTATAATGTATGGTATAACCGACACCTGAGCTATGAAAGGAACTTGATTTGTTGTTAACATAAGTTATAATCATGAATGCTTAACGAGATTTACAAGTATTAGCATTAATTGAATAAGATGACTAATGTAATCATGTTAACAATATATAATCTAATTGGAACCTCCTTTGTGTGTGGTTTCCAATTGAATAATAAGAGTTTATACTATACTTGTTTGATATACCATTAGTGGAACCTCTAACCTTGACATTTGTTATTATGATTGTTTAATCCTTACATTAATATTTCATCTCTAAGTTCTCATCATCATCATCATCTTCTTCTTCTCTTTCTTTATTATTATTATTATTATTATTATTACTACTACTACTACTACTACTACTACTACTACTACTACTACTACTACTACTAGTATTATTATTATTATTATTATTATTATTATTATCGTTATTACTATTATTGTTGTTTATAATTGTTGTTTATAATTTGTACAATTAACCTCCCTGTGGTTCGACCCCGGTCTTGCCGGGTTATTTATTACTTCGACACTCCTGCACTTGGGAGAAGACATAAATCTTTTCGTCGTGTCAACAAACTGCTTTTAAAACTAAACATGATTTAAATGAGTGGTTATTCATGCCTTTTAGACTTATTAATATACCTAGTATTTTTATGAGATCAATGAATCATATTTTATGTGCTTTCATCAATAAGTTTGTTGTAGTATATTTTAATGATATCTTGTTCTATAGTAAAGGATTAGATGATAATATAGGACATCTGAGATGGGTTCTTAATGTATTTAGAAAGGAGTCTTTGTAGGCTAATCTAAATTAATGTGATTTTTGCATGGTTATAATTGTGTCTTTTAGATATATTATTAGTGTAAAGGGCATGAAAATGGATAAAGTTAAGATTAAAGCTATATGAATAATGCTTTGAAATATAAAGACTGTGGTTGTCCTATAATTTCTTGCTTTATTGGAGAACAAAAAATTGAAAGAGCCTTACTTGATCTCGGTGCTAGTTTGAATTTACTTCCATATTCAGTTTTTCAGAGTCTCAATCTAAGTGAGTTAAAACCAACTTCTATATCTCTTTTACTTGTTGATAGATCTGTAAAAGTATCTAGAGGAATAATTGAAGATGTGTTAGTACAAGTCGATAAATTCATCTATCCTGTGGATTTTATTGTCTTGGACACAGAACCTGTAATTCATTTCCTATTATTTTAGGACGTTTGTTTCTTGCAACCTCTAACGCATTGATTAATTATAGGAATGGACTGATGAAGCTATCATTTGGAAATATAACATTAGAGATGAATATTTTCAACATTTGCAAGCAACCTGCAGATGATAATGATTTACAAGAAATAGATCATATTGACGAATTAGTTTATGATCAACTTGAATCTACTTTAAGTAAAAATGAGTTAGATGAATTTGAAGATTTGCAAATGATTTATTCTAAGGAAGAAATCACGGATAACACAAGCACCGAAAATGTTGATGCGAATCTTTTGTCAATAGTGACAACAGATTCGACATCTGACATCACACTAATCAATGATTACTTTCCTAACGAATCCTTACTTTCCCCTAGTCCAATGCCTTGGTATGATAAAAATATCAATTTTCTTGTTTTAAGAGATTTGCCAGCTGATTGGAGTACCCAAGACAAAGAAAAGTTTTTGAACGAAGTAAAGAACTTTTATTGTGATGACCCTAACTTATTCAAATATTATCCTTATCAAATATTTCAAAGATTCATTCCCGACAATGAGGTAAGTAGTGTCATTAAACTTTGTCATTCTGAAGCATGTGGATATTTCTCGTCAAAAAAGACAGCTGCAAAAATCTTTCAAAATGGATTTTATTGACTCACCATGTTCAAGGACCTACATGCATTCTGCAAAACTTATGAAAATTATCAAAAAGTTTTATTTTATAATTCTCAACTCTATGCATTTCCTAGAGAGCTAAGACCAACATGGAGCAATTCTTATGGGGCCTATGATATTGAGAATTCAATGAATGACAATGATTTTAAGGAAAATGAACATCGTTTGAAAGCTTACTTTGATAATTTTCCTAGTGAAAATGAATCAACTAGTTGGAATGATCTTGTAGATAAATGTTGATTATTTTTTCTCACATTGTTTTTGTGTTTCTTATTGAGTGATTTTTGCTAGTTTCTCTCACCCCGGTCAAATGGCGGACAACAGTACTTCGTGACTTAAGTCAGTTCTTTGAGTTTCCCATAATAACTGATATTTATGTATATATTTGTGCAATTCTTTAAATCTCTCTTCCAATTCTCATTTGAAAATGGACACTAATCTTTAAAAATTGAAAAAGTATTTTCCCGCTCTACCTCAGAATGCGATTGCAAAAATTTACCGTGCTAGATGTGCAAGATTGAGATTGTTAATGAATCATGGAATTCCTGAACATATTCGCTGGTTGATTGAAGCAAAGGTCCGATTAGCAGGTGAGTCCTCTAACTCCTTCATTTCACACATGCCTGGAACAGGTAAAAGTACTTTTGCGAAGAAGCGTCGTGCAAAACGACTAGAAGTCTGTCATCGATGTGCTAGATGGACTTGTAATACACAATGTCGTTCTTTAGGAATGGTATCTATAAACCGTGAAGATAAAATACAATTCATTAAGGATGGCCTGAGTAAGGAGTCTTTAGATAATCTTCTATTGACTCTTGAGACGCATCCTAGTGGAGATGTGCATCGTGCAATTCATGATTTATGGCCACTATTTCATAAAGAACATGATCAACTTAGTCTTGGGAATCTGATTGAAAAAGACCCTGTTTGCCAGTTTTTAAGAAAACTTGATGGGAAGACCATCTCCGACCCATAGAGGGCGTTTAAGCCGTTCTTGGACGTAAAACTAAGGGAAGATGTGAGCCACAATCATAACTACCTATACATACACATGCTTTTTCAAAAGTAAATAAATAAATAAAAAGAGAGAGAGAGAGAGTGAGACTCCAGCTGGCCTACATATAGGTGGTATGATTACCCTTTTAATTTCTCATCTATAAAATCCTCTTTTCCTTCCCTTCATTTCTACTCAACCCATACATTCAACAAATATAGAAGTGTGTAGAAATGCCAAGTTCCTCAAGTCATCATATAAGAAATATTTATATTTTTGGTGGATCTAGTCCAGGGAAAGAAAAGGAGTTTTTAGGATAAGGAGACATCATTGGAAAAACAATTGGAGAGAAACTTCAAGTCTCCATAATGTCGGCTTGAATGAATGCAATGTTTAACCATGCTAATGCCTTCATTGCTTTACCAGATGGTCTAGGCACATTGGAAGAGATCTTTCATATTTCTTGTTGGGCTCAACTGCACATTCACCATAAACCCATAGGTTTGTTAAATGTTAATGGTTATTATGATAAGTTGTTGTCTTTCGTTGATTATGCTGTGGAACAGGAATTTCTAACATCTTCTGCACGGCAAATCATAATCTCTGCTGCTACAGCTGAACAATTGATTGACCAACTACAATCTTTCATTCCTGTAATTAATCCTTCCATGAGTCGCATAAATTGGTCAACTAAGGAAAGCCGTAAAAAGCTTATATTAGATTTGAGCCTCCATTTGTGAATCTTTGTGTCTTTTGGTTTTATTATTGTGTTTGTTGTTACTTATATTTATTTCAGTGTGTTTCAGGTTTGTTAGTGTTTGTTATTTCAGGTGATATCTTCTATACTCTATCTTTCTACCTTTAAACATTGAGGACAATGTCTTGTTTTAGTTGGGGGGAGAGGGTATTAGATGATAAAAAAAATTAGTTTTCATTTCATAAAGCATGTGTATAATTGTTGTTACTATGATGGTAGAGTAAATGAGCTCTTTTGTTAAAGTGACTCTTGAGACGCATCTTAGTAACCATTTTTAACAAGATCTATCATAATACTTCTTGAAATATTCAGATTTACAAACTTTCGCATTGCTATTACTTAATTATGCTCATACTTATTTAACATGTATTCTTAAACCTTAATTTATATACACACACTTTAACATATGATTGTGGGTTGCATATTGGATTATTACATTATTAATGTTCTTTTGTTAAAGGTAACAACTAAAGAAAAGGGATAGTATATAATTAAAAAAAATAAGAAAAAAAACAGAAAAAAGAAGAAAAAAATGATAATAATAAAAATGTAGATAAGTTTGGTTTCGTAACCTTCCTAACCTAAGCAATTAAGCCTGAAGGGGTGTTTTAACACCTAATACCCTAAAGTGAACTAACTTGGGAGCTATTGGCCCAACGCTTGTTACATGGGTTGAGGAGAAAAGCTTAAGGGAAGCAAACATTGCACTATCTACATATCAGTATCTGCAACCCGAGTTACTAAGCTCGTAGGGATGTCTTAACACCTAATGCCCTAAGACCAACTAGTTTGGGAGTCATTAGCTGAAAGCTCGTTACATGGATTACAAATATATGGTGTTTTTAAATTATATGTATATATATTTTAAAAAAAAGAACAAAAATTATGTTTTCTTCCAAGAAAAGCCCCATAATTATATGTTGATATACTGAGCACAAATGAAAGGTTTATTAATATTTTGTTAAGAGGTATTGAGTAGATATATAAATTTAATGAGAGTTTGTTTATCTGGATAGATTAATAGAAGTTAAATGATGAATACCTTGCTTTGTGAAATTTACAAATTGTTTTTCTATTTTAACGCTTTGATTACTAGGGACTAGTAATAAGCTGGTTGGAGGGTGTGACTAGTACTTAAAAGTGCATTTTTATCATGGTTTTATATCATTATTTCGCACTTGAAGTATCAATAACTCCTTAACTAAAGCTTGTTTTATAATAATATATCTAATAATGTAAGATAACTTTAATTTGTGGTAAATGTTCATTTTGAATGCAGGCCTATCACATAAATAAAAGGATTGATTGATGACTTTAAGAACTTAAATTGCACGAGCAAAGAGATGACCAAAATTAGAAAAGAGATGTTGGTGCAATCAAAACTGGAACACTGTTTGGTAATTGACACGACTAAAAGGTTGATGTCTTCTCCCAAGTGCAGGAGTGTCGAAGTAATAAATAACCCGGCAAGACCGGGGTCGAACCACAGGGAGGTTAATTGTATAAATTATAAACAACAATTATAAAACAACAATAATAACAACAACAATAGTAGTAGTAATAATAATAATAATAATAATAATAATAATAATAATAATAATAATAATAATAAAGAAAGAGAAGAAGAAGAAGATGATGATGATGAGAACTTAGAGATGAAATATTAATGTAACAATTAAACAATGATAATAACAAATGTCAAGGTTAGAGGTTCCACTAATGGTATATGAAACAAGTATAGTATAAACTCTGATTATTGAATTGGAAACCACACACAAAGGAGGTTCCAATCAGATTATATATTGTTAACATGATTACATTAGTCATCTTATTCAACTAATGCTAATACTTGTAAATCTCGTCAAACATTCATGATTATAACTTATATTAACAACAAATCAAGTTCCTTTCATAGCTCAGGTGTCGGTTATACCGTACATTATGGGCTATGAAAGTGCCAAGCATTTGTTGTACCAAGTGTTATACAACATAAATCAAGATTAGTCATTTAACAAGCAAAGTATTAAAGAGTGAACAAGATAACAAATATAAAACATGTTAGTATCAAACATTAAAGTCCATATTAAGTTTACATTATACTTATTCTCACACCATTAGTATAACCTTTTCACCTTGACATAATTAACTTAGCTAGACATAATGAAAGAAAGAAAAATAGATAAACAAAATAACAACATAAAAGTTAACTAAGTAAAGGAAAGGAAATGAAAGGCATAAACTTGATATTAATGAAAGCAAAGCATAAGCATTACAAAAAATACAAAGAGAGAAAGGAAGAGCATGATCTTGATCTGAACACCAAGATGCCTCAATGCATGGCAAATGCCTCCTTTTATAGGCCAAAATTGGGAACTATTGATTTGATGACTAATTGATAAGTGGGTGGCCAACTTTTGACTTGGTGACAATCCTTATCTTCTCTTGTCTGCCCAAAACGTCATTGATAACGTCACAATTGGAGCCAGTTGTACATGAAAGTTGTAGACAATTGTCTCAGCTTTCTTGTGTAAAAAATGCAGCTCATTTGGACTTCTAGAACTCCCGATATGGCCAAAATACCAAACAGTGCTCGGGCTGGAAGACAGATTCGGGCTTCTTTGTTGTTGCTACAATTTGGACTTGCAAATGGTCTTTTTAGATCTTGGGCCCCTATGAAAGTTGTAGGCCTATGTCTTGACTTTCCATCCATATAAATTGGACCTAAATCTGAGATCTGTAGCTCCAAATATGACCCAGTTACCGAACAGTGTTCCGGTTTGGATTGCACCGACATCTCTTTTCTAAGTTTGACCATCTCTTTGCCTTTGCAATTTAAGTTCTTAAAGTCATCAGTCAATATTTTCATTTATGTGATAGACCTCCATTTAAAATGAACATTTACCATAAATTAAAGGTATCTTATATTATTAGATACATTATTATAAAACATATTTTAGTTAAGGAGTTATTGATACTTCAAGTGCAAAATGATGATATAAAACCATGATAAAAATGCACTTTTAAGTACTAATCAGTAATTGGGTCATATCTGGAGTTATATATCTTAGATTTAGGTCTACTTTATATGGATGGAAAGATAAGTCATAGGTCTACAACTTTCATATGGAGCCCAAGATCTAAAAATGTCATTTTCAAGTCCAAATTGTAGCAACAACAAAGAAGCCTGAATATGTCCTCTAGCCCGAGCACTGTTCAGTATTTTGGCCATATCTGGAGTTCTAGAAGTCTAAATGAGCTGAAGTGTTTACACAAGAAAGCTGAGACAATTGCCTACAACTTTCATGTTTTCAAGTGGCTCTAATTTTGACATTATCAATAACGTTTTGGGCAGATAAGAGAAGATAAGGATTGTCACCAAGTCAAGAGTTGACCACCCACTCATCAATTAGTCATCAAATCAATAGTTCTCAATTTTGGCCTAGAAAAAAAGGCATTTGCCATGCATTTAGGCATCTTGGTTTCCAGATCAAGATCATGCTTGATTAGTACTTAAAAGTGCATTTTTATCATGGTTTTATATCATCATTTTGCACTTGAAGTATCAATAACTCCTTAACTAAAATATGTTTTATAATAATGTATGTAATAATATAAGATACCTATAATTTATGGTAAATGTCTATTTTTAATGCAGGCCTATCCCATAAATGAAAGGATTGATTGATGACTTGAAGAACTTAAATTGCAAGGATAAAGAGATGGCCAAACTTAGAAAAGAGATGTCGGTGCAATCCAAACCGGAACACTATTCTGTAATTGGGTCATATCTGGAGCTACAGATCTCAGATTTAGGTCCAATTTATATGGATGGAAAGGTAAGACATAGGCCTACAACTTTCATATGGAGCCCAAGATCTAAAAAGGCCATTATCAAGTCCAAATTGTAGCAACAACAAAGAAGCCCGAATCTGTCTTCCAGCCCGAGCACTGTTCAGTATTTTGGCCATATCTGGAGTTCTAGAAGTCCAAATGAGTTGAACTTTTTACACAAAAAAGCTGAGACAATTGCCTACAACTTTCATGTTTTCAACTGGCTCCAATTTTGTATTTATTATAGTATTTATTTTCTCTTTTCACTTTTCTTGTATATAACTTGTTTCTTTTCTTTTGTTTCTTTTTATTTTGTTTTCTTTCTTCTTCTTTTGTTTTCTTCTTCATTTTATTATATTCCAACACGTGTATGAGAGTGTGGTCACATACATCAAGTGGTAGACTTGGTAGGATATCCTCATCATTTTCAGAAAATATGGCCGAAGAAGATAATCAATCACTTCATAATGAAAATAATGAGAATAACCGTGCTAGAACACTTAGAGACCACATGAATCCCACAAGAACAAGTGCACCATCATGCATAGTTTTTCCTCCTGATGCATCTCATTTTAATTTTAAACCAGGTATTATTCAACTTTTACCTTCTTTTCATGGTTTAGAATTGGAAAATCCATACTTGCATTTAAGGGAATTTGAGGAGGTGTGCAACACATATAATAATTTAAATTGTAGCATGAACACCATCAGATTAAAGCTTTTTCCTTTTTCATTAAAAGATAAACCTAAAACATTGCTACAAAATTTGAGACCAGGATCCATTCGTGCTTGGGATGAAATGCAACAACAATTTTTAAAGAAGTTTTTCCCATCTCATAGAACAAACTCTTTCAAGAGACAAATCACCACTTTCACTCAAAAACCAGGAGAAACATTTTACAAATGTTGGGATAGGTATCGAGACTTGCTTAATACTTGCCCTCATCATGGTTTTGAAACATGGAGATTGGTTTCACATTTCTATGAAGGGTTAACACCTAAAGATAGGCAAATGGTTGAATTGATGTGCAATGGAACTTTTGAAGATAAAGACCCTGATGAAGCAATGGAGTACTTAGACTTGTTAGCTGAAAATGCTCAAAATTGGGACACCGCGGGTACTTATGAGGCACCGAGTAAAACTCAACCTCATACATCTAGTGGAGGTATGTACAACCTTAGGGAAGATCATGACCTTCAAGCCAAATTTGCATCTTTAGCTAGAAAAGTTAAGGCACTAGAATTGAAAAAGAGTGGTCAATTAAAATCTGTTGAAAACATTGTATGTCAAATCTGTGAAACAAATGAACACTCAACCAATGATTGTCCAACCTTGCCTTCTTTTAAAGAATGTCTCCATGAACAAGCCCATGCTTTAAACAGTTTTCAAAGGGCCAACCACAACCCATACTCCCAAACATACAACCCTGGTTGGAGGAATCACCCAAATTTCAGTTGGAAGAGTGAGATCATCAATGCACAAACTTCACAACCACCATTTCAAGCACACCATAATTTCCAAAATTCTCATGGATATGCACCTTCTTATGCTCCACCTTCTAGAAGAAATCTTGAGGAAATATTGCATGCATTCATTGAAAAGCAAGAGACAATTAATACTCAACTTGTTCAAAACATGACAGATTTTAAAGATACTCTTGCTAAATTAACATCTGCTCTTAGTTTCCAAGAGAAAGGTAAGTTTCCATCTCAAACACAACAAAATCCCAAAGGGCAATACAATGCAAATGCAAGTAGTTCCGGAAGCGAACACATGGATCAAGTCAAATCAGTCACTACTCTGCGCAGTGGTAAGGTTATTGAAAAACCCTCTCTTGAACCTTATGAGAAAGATGATGAGTCAATCTCTGAGGGTAAGGAAGGGGATGAATCTGAAAATTGCAAAGAAACGACTGACTCACCGCCAGCACTTCCATTTCCTCAAGCCATGACCAAACAAAGGAAAGTCAATCATAATTCTGAAATTTATGAAATTTTCAAACAGGTAAGGATCAATATACCTTTGCTGGATGCTATTAAACAGGTTCCTTCCTATGCTAAATTTTTGAAAGATGTATGCACTGTGAAGAGGAAACTGAATGTGAAAAAGAAAGCCTTTCTAGCCGAACAAGTAAGTGCTATTCTTCAAAACAATAATGCTTTGAAATATAAAGACCCTGGTTGTCCTATAATTTCTTGCTTTATTGGAGAGCATAAAATTGAAAGAGCCTTACTTGATCTTGGTGCTAGTGTGAATTTACTTCCATATTCAGTTTTTCAGAGTCTCAATCTAGGTGAGTTAAAACCAACTTCTATAACTCTTTTACTTGCCGATAGATCTATAAAAGTGCCTAGAGGAATAATTGAAGATGTGTTAGTACAAGTCGATAAATTCATTTATCCTGTGGATTTTATTGTCTTGGACACACAACCTGTTGAAGTATGTAATTCATTTCCTGTTATTTTAGGACATCCATTTCTTGCAACTTCTAATGCATTGATTAATTGTAGGAATGGACTGATGAAGCTATCATTTGGAAACATGACATTGGAGATGAATATTTTCAACATTTGCAAGCAACCTAGAGATGATAATGATTTACAGGAAGTGGACTTTACTGAAAAATTAATTCATGATCAATTTCCAACCACTTCCAATGAAATTGAGATTGATGAATATGATGATTTGGAAATGATTTATTTTCAGGAAGAATCAAAGACAAGTAAATGGAGGCCACAAATTGAGGAATTGCCACCACGACCAATTAAGTCCATACCTTCAAGTGTTCAACCACCAAAACCTGATTTGAAGTCGTTGCCATCCAATCTCAAATACTCATTTTTGGGAGAAAATGAAACTTTTCCGGTAATAATCTCTTCCAAACTTAATGTACATCAAGAAGGTAAGTTATTACAAACTCTGAAAATGCACAAAAATGCATTAGGATGGACCATAGCTGATATAAAAGGAATTAGTCCTTTGATTTGTACACACAGAATTTATTTAGAGAAAAATGCTAAACCCTCTAGAGAAATGCAACGAAGGCTAAATCCTAATATGAAAGAAGTAGTGAAAAATGAAGTCATTAAGCTTCTAGATAATGAAATCATTTATCCTATTTCCGACAGCAAATGGGTAAGTCCTACCCAAGTTGTACCTAAGAAGTCTGGAGTCACTGTGATAACAAATGAGAACAATGAGTTAATTCCCACTAGAACTGTTACTGGTTGGCGCATGTGCATTGACTATAGGAAACTTAATTCAATGACTAGAAAAGATCATTTTTCTTTACCTTTCATGGATCAAATCCTAGAAAGAGTTGCAGGTCATGAATTTTATTGTTTCCTAGATGGCTATTCGGGTTACAACCAAATTGAAATTGCATTGGAAGATCAAGAAAAGACTACTTTCACATGTCCATTTGGTACTTTTGCATATCGAAGGATGCCTTTTGGATTATGTAATGCACCAGCCACATTTCAAAGATGCATGCTTAGTATATTTAGCAATATGGTTGAACATTTTCTTGAGATTTTCATGGATGATTTTTCTGTTTTTGGCAATTCATTTGATGATTGTTTGACTAACTTAGAAAAGGTTTTGACCAGGTGTGAAGAGAAGAATCTTGTGCTGAATTGGGAAAAATGTCATTTTATGGTAACAAACGGCATTGTACTTGGTCACATTGTTTCATCAAAAGGAATTGAGGTTGACAAATCTAAAATTGAGTTAATTGCAAACTTGCCAACACCAAAATCTCTTAAAGATGTTAGATCATTCTTGGGACATGCTGGTTTTTATAGAAGGTTCATTAAAGATTTTAGTGTAATATCTAAGCCTTTAAGTAATCTTCTAACAAAGGATACTATTTTTGAATGGACTGAACATTGTGAAGAAGCCTTTGTTAAACTTAAAAATTTGCTTACTTGTGCTCCTATCATTCAACCTCCCGATTGGTCATTACCTTTTGAAATAATGTGTGATGCTAGTGATTATGCCGTAGGTGCTGTTTTGGGACAAAGAAAAGATAAGAAACCTTATGTAATTTACTATGCAAGTAAAACTTTAAATAGTGCTCAAATGAATTATACCACCACTGAAAAAGAATTACTTGCAGTAGTGTTTGCATGTGAAAAATTCAGATCTTATCTTGTTGGCTCACCTGTTGTTGTTTTTAGTGATCATGCAGCATTGAAATATCTTCTTTCTAAGAAAGATTCCAAGGCTAGATTGGTGCGGTGGATTTTATTACTTCAAGAATTTGATATCACAATCAAAGATAAGAAAGGCAGCGAAAATGTTGTCGCAGATCACTTGTCAAGATTGACAACAGATTCGAAAACTGACATCACACCAATCAATGACTACTTTCCCGATGAATCTTTACTTTCTGTCTCTACAATGCCTTGGTTTGCTAATATTGTTAATTTTCTTGTTTCAGGACAACTGCCAGCTCATTGGAGTACCCAAGATAAAAGGAAGTTCTTGAACGAAGTGAAGAACTTTTATTGGAATGATCCTTATTTATTCAAATATTGTCCTGATCAAATATTTCGAAGATGCATTCCTGACAATGAGGTAAGTAGTGTCATTAAATTTTGTCATTCTGAAGTATGTGGGGGCCATTTCTCATCAAGAAAGACAACTGCAAAAATCTTACAAAGTGGATTTTACTGGCCCACCATGTTCAAAGACTCACATGCATTCTGCAAGTCTTGTGAAAATTTTCAAAAGTTGGGATCTATTTCAAAACGTCACATGATGCCTTTAAACCCTATTATTGTCATTGAGATCTTTGACTGTTGGGGTATAGATTTCATGGGCCCATTCCCTCCATCATTTGGTTTCTTATACATATTAGTCGCAGTAGATTATGTTTCAAAATGGATAAAGGCAATTCCAAGTTGAAACAATGATCACAAAACAGTGATAAAGTTTTTGAAAGAAAATATTTTGAGTCGATTTGGAGTCCCTCGAGCCATAATAAGTGATGGTGGAACACATTTCTGCAACAAGCCATTTGAGTCTTTAATGAAGAAATATGGAATCACACACAAAGTTGCCACCCCTTATCACCCTTAAACAAGTGGACAAGTAGAGCTTGCTAATAGGGAGATCAAACATATTTTGGAGAAAACAGTGAACCCTAATAGGAAAGACTGGTCTTTAAGACTTAATGATGCACTTTGAGCTTATCGAACTGCTTATAAAACATCATTAGGTATGTCACCTTATAGACTAGTCTATGGAAAACCTTGTCACTTGCCTGTGGAACTTGAACATAAAGCTTATTGGGCTATTAAAGCTTTCAATTCAAATCTGGATGATGCTAGTCAACTGCGAAAATTACAAATAAATGAGCTTGAGGAAATAAGAAATGATGCATATGAAAATTCAAGAATTCATAAAGCAAGAATTAAAGAGTTTCATGACAAGAAAATACTGAGAAAAACCTTCAATGTTGGTCAAAAAGTCTTGCTTTATAATTCTCGACTGCATTTATTTCCTGGAAAATTAAGATCAAGATGGAGCGGTCCTTTTATTGTGAAACATGTGTATCCATATGGGGCCTATGACATCGAGAATCCAAAGAATGGCAATGTTTTCAAGGTAAATGGACATCGTCTGAAAGTTTACTTTGACAATTTTTTTAGTTGAACATAACTCTATTGAATTGGGTGATCCTGTATATAAAGATTGATTTTATTTTATTTTATTTTATTTTATATAAAGATTGATTTTATTTTATTTTATTTTTGTTTCTTTTTGAGTGAGTTTTGCAAGTTTCTTTCACCCCGGTCAAATGGCGGATAACGATACTCCGTGACTTAAGTTGGTTCTTTCAGTTTCCCACAATTACTGATATCTGTGTATATATCTATGCAATTCTTTGAATCTCTCTTCCAATTCTCATTTGAAAATGGACACTAATCTTGAAAAATTGAAAAAGTATTTTCCCGCTCTGCCTCAGAATGCGATTACAAAAATTTACCGTGCTAGATGTGCAAGATTGAGATTGTTAATGAATCATGGAATTCCTGAAGATATTCGCTGGTTGATTGAAGCAAAGGTCCGATTATCAGGTGAGTCCTCTAACTTCTTCATTTCACACATGCCTGGAACAGGTAAAAGCACTTTTGCAAAGAAGCGTCGTGCAAAACGACTGGATGTCTGTCATCGATGTGCTAGATGGACTTGTAATACACAATGTCGTTCTTTAGGAATGGTATCTATAAACCGTGAAGATAAAATACAATTCATTAAGGATGGCCTGAGTAAGGAGTCTTTAGATAATCTTCTATTGACTCTTGAGACGCATCCTAGTGGAGATGTGCATCGTGTAATTCATGATTTATGGCCACTATTTCATAAAGAACATGATCGACTTAGTCTTGGGAATCTGACTAAAAAAGACCCTGTTTGCCAGTTTTTAAGAAAACTGGATGGGAAGCCTATCCCCGACCTATAGAGGGCGTTTAAGTCGTTCTTGGACGTAAAACCAAGGGAAGATGTGAGCCACAATCACAACTACCTGTACATACACATGTTTTTTTCAAAAGTAAATAAATAAATAAATAAAAAGAGAGAGAGAGAGTGTGAGACTCTAGCTGGCCTACATATAGATGTTATGATTGCCTTTCTACTTTCTCATCTATAAAACCCTCTTTTCCTTCCTTTCATTTCTACTCAACCCATACATTCAACAAATACAGAAGTGTGTAGAAATGGCAAGTTCCTCAAGTCATCAAATAAGAAATATCTGTGTTTTTGGTGGATCTAGTCCTGGGAAAGAAAAGGAGTTTTTAGAATCAGCAAACCATCTTGGTCAGGTGGTAGCTGAGAGAAAGATTCATTTAGTGTATGGGGGAGGCAGTCTTGGGTTAATGGGAGGTGTGTCAATAACTGCATTTTTAGGAGGTAGTCAAGTTTTAAGAATCGTCCCTGAAGCTTTGGCACAAGGGGACATCATTGGAAAAACAATTGGAGAGGAACTTCAGGTCTCCACAATGTCGGCTCGAATGAATGCAATGTTTAATCATGCTGATGCTTTCATTGCTTTACCAGGTGGTCTAGGCACATTGGAAGAGATCTTTCATATTTCCTCTTGGGCTCAATTGCACATTCACTATAAACCCATTGGTTTGTTAAATGTTAATGGTTATTATGATAAGTTGTTGTCTTTTCTTGATCATGCTGTGGAACAGGAATTTCTAACATCTTCTGCACGACAAATCATAATCTCTGCTACTACTGCTGAACAATTGATTGACCAACTACAATCTTTCATTCCTGTGATTGATCCTTCCATGAGTCGCATAAATTGGTCATCTACGGGAAGCCGTAAAAAGCATAGATTGGATTTGAGCCTTCATTTGTGAACTTTTGTGTATTTTGGTTTTATTATTGTGTTTTGTTATTTCTTATTATTGTTTCAGTATGTTTCAGCTTTTGTCAGTGTTCGTTATTTCAGGTGATATCTTCTATACTCTATCTTTCTACCTTAGAACATTGAGGACAATGTTTCATTTTGGTTGGGGGGAGAGGGTAGTAGTTGATAAAAAAAAAAAATTGTTTTTCATTTCATAAAGCATGTGCATAATTGTTGTTACTAGGATGATAGAGTAAAGGAGTTCTTTTGTTAAAGTGACTCTTGAGACGCATCTTAGTAACCATTTTTAACAAGGTCTATTATAATACTTCCTGAAATATTCAGGTTTACAAACTCTCGTATTGTTACCACTTAATTCTGTTCATATACTTATTTAACATGTATTCTTAAACCTTAATTTACACACACACACTTTAACATATGATTGTGGGTTGCATATTGGATTATTACATTATTTATGTTCTTTTGTTGAAGGTAACAACTAAGGTAAAAGGGATTGTATATAATTAAAAAAAAAAACATGAAAAAAAAGAAAAAAAAGAAAAAAATGATGATAATAAAAATGTAGATAAGTTTGGTTTCGTAGCCTCCCTAACCTAAGCAATTAAGCCCGAAGGGGTGTTTTAATACCTAATACCCTAAAGTCAACTGACTTGGGAGCTATTGGCCCAACGCTTGTTACATAGGTTGAGGAGAAAAGCTTAAGGGAATCAAACATTGCACTATCTACATATCAGTATCTGCGACCCGAGTTACTAAGCTCGTTGGGGTGTCTTAACACCTAATGCCCTAAGACCAACTGGTCTGGGAGTCATTAGCTGAACGCTCGTTACATGGGTTAAAGATGCATGATGCTTTTAAATTATATGTATATATATTTGTTTTTTTTTTTTAAAAAAAGACAACAAAAAAAAGACAAAAAAGAAAGACAAAAATAATAATCCCAACCCATGGAAGTTAACCTTAAACATTAGAACAAAAATTTTGTTTTCTTCCAAGAAAAGCCCCATAATTATATGTTGATACATTGAGCACAAAAGAAAGGTTTATTAATATCTTGTTAAGAGGTATTGAGCAGATATATAAATTTAATGAGAGTTTGTTTATCTGGATAGATTAATGGAAGTTAAATGATGAATACCTTGCTTTGTGAAATTTGCAAATTGTTGTAACGCTTTGATTACTAGGGACTAGTAATAAGCTGGTTGGGGGGTGTGATTAGTACTTAAAAGTGCATTTTTATCATGGTTTTATATCATCATTTTGCACTTGAAGTATCAATAACTCCTTAACTAAAATATGTTTTATAATAATGTATGTAATAATATAAGATACCTATAATTTATGGTAAATGTCTATTTTTAATGCAGGCCTATCCCATAAATGAAAGGATTGATTGATGACTTGAAGAACTTAAATTGCAAGGATAAAGAGATGGCCAAACTTAGAAAAGAGATGTCGGTGCAATCCACACCGGAACACTGTTCTGTAATTGGGTCATATCTGGAGCTATAGATCTTAGATTTAGGTCCAATTTATATGGATGGAAAGGTAAGACATAGGCCTACAACTTTCATATGGAGCCCAAGATCTAAAAAGGCCATTATCAAGTCCAAATTGTAGCAACAACAAAGAAGCCCGAATCTGTCTTCCAGCCCGAGCACTGTTCAGTATTTTGGCCATATCTGGAGTTCTGAAAGTCCAAATGAGCTGACTTTTTTACACAAAAAAGCTGAGACAATTGCCTACAACTTTCATGTTTTCAGCTGGCTCCACTTTTGACATTATCAATGACGTTTTGGGCAGACAAGAGAAGATAAGGATTGTCACCAAGTCAAAAGTTGGCCACCCACTTATCAATTAGTCATCAAATCAATAGTTCCCAATTTTGGCCTATAAAAGGAGGCATTTGCCATTCATTTAGGCATCTTGGTTTCCAGATCAAGATCATGCTCTTCCTTTCTCTCTTTGTATTTTTTGTAATGTTTATGCTTTGCTTTCATTAATATCAAGGTTATGCCTTTCATTTCCTTTCCTTTACTTAGTTAGCTTTTATGTTCTTATTTTGTTTATCTATTTTTCTTTCTTTCATTATGTCTAGCTAAGTTAGTTATGTCAAGGTGAAAAGGTTACACTAATGGTGTAAGAATAAGTATAATGTAAACTTAATATGGACTTTAATGTTTGATACTAACATGTTTTATATTTGTTATCTTGTTCACTCTTTAATACTTTGCTTGTTAAATGACTAATCTTGATTTATGTTGTATAACACTTGGTACAACAAATGCTTGGCACTTTCATAGCCCATAATGTATGGTATAACCGACACCTGAGCTATGAAAGGAACTTGATTTGTTGTTAACATAAGTTATAATCATGAATGCTTGACGAGATTTACAAGTATTAGCATTAATTGAATAAGATGACTAATGTAATCATGTTAACAATATATAATCTGATTGGAACCTCCTTTGTGTGTGGTTTCCAATTCAATAATAAGAGTTTATACTATACTTGTTTGATATACCATTAGTGGAACCTCTAACCTTGACATTTGTTATTATTATTGTTTAATCCTTACATTAATATTTCATCTCTAAGTTCTCATCATCATCATCTTCTTCTTCTTCTTCTCTTTCTTTATTATTATTATTATTATTATTATTATTATTATTATTATTATTATTATTATTAGTATTATTATTATTAGTACTACTACTACTACTACTACTACTATTATTATTATTATTATTATTATTATTATTATTATTATTATTATTACTATTGTTGTTGTTGTTATTGTTGTTTTATAATTGTTGTTTATAATTTGTACAATTAACCTCCCTGTGGTTCGACCCCGGTCTTGCCGGGTTATTTATTACTTCGACACTCCTGCACTTGGGAGAAGACATCAACCTTTTAGTCGTGTCAAGTTTTTGGCGCCATTGCCGGGGAGGTAAGTTTTGTATAAATTATAATATTTATTTTATTTTCACTTTTCACTTTTCTTGTATATAACTTTGTTTGTTTTCTTTTGTTTCTTTTTATTTTGTTTTCTTCCTCCTTTTGCTTTCTTCTTTTTTTTTTATTTTTTTTTATTCCTACACGTGCATGAGAGTGTGGTCACGTACATCAAGTGGTAGACTTTGTAGGATATCCTTATCATTTTCAGAAAATATGGCCGAAGAAGATAATCAATCACTTCATAATGAAAATAATGAGAATAACCGTGCTAGAACACTTAGAGACCACATGAATCCCACAAGAACAAGTGCACCATCATGCATAGTTTTTCCTCCCGATGCATCTCATTTTAATTTTAAACCAGGTATTATTCAACTTTTACCTTCTTTTCATGGTTTAGAATTGGAAAATCCATACTTGCATTTAAGGGAATTTGAGGAGGTGTGCAACACATATAATAACTTAAATTGTAGCATGAACACCATCAGATTAAAGCTTTTTCCTTTTTCATTAAAAGATAAAGCTAAAACATGGCTACAAAATTTGAGACCAGGATCCATTCGTACTTGGGATGAAATGCAACAACAGTTTTTAAAGAAGTTTTTCCCATCTCATAGAACAAACTCTTTCAAAAGACAAATCACCACTTTCACTCAAAAACCAGGAGAAAAATTTTACAAATGTTGGGATAGGTATCGGGATTTGCTTAGTACTTGCCCCCATCATGGTTTTGAAACATGGAGATTGGTTTCACATTTCTATGAAGGGTTAACACCTAAAGATAGGCAAATGGTTGAATTGATGTGCAATGAAACTTTTAAAGATAAAGACCCTGATGAAGCAATGGAATACTTAGACTTGTTAGCTGAAAATGCTCAAAATTGGGACACTGCGGGTACATATGAGGCACCGAGTAAAACTCAACCTCATACATCTAGTGGAGGTATGTACAACCTTAGGGAAGATCATGATCTTCATGCCAAATTTGCATCTTTAGCTAGAAAAGTTGATTAGTACTTAAAAATGCATTTTTATCATGGTTTTATATCATCATTTTGCACTTGAAGTATCAATAACTCCTTAACTAAAATATGTTTTATAATAATGTATCTAATAATATAAGATACCTATAATTTATGGTAAATGTCTATTTTTAATGCAGGCCTATCAAATAAATAAAAGGATTGATTGATGACTTGAAGAACTTAAATTGCAAGGATAAAGAGATGGTCAAACTTAGAGAAGAGATGTCGGTGCAATCCAAACCGGAACACTGTTCGGTAATTGGGCCATATCTGGAGCTACAGATCTCAGATTTAGGTCCAAATTATATGGATGGCAAGGTAAGACATAGGCCTACAACTTTCATATAGAGCCCAAGATGTAAAAAGGCCATTATCATGTCCAAATTGTAGCAACAACAAAGAAGCCCGAATCTGTCTTCCAGCCCGAGCACTATTCGGTATTTTGGCCATATCTGGAGTTCTAGAAGTCCAAATGAGCTGAATTGTTTACACAAGAAATCTGAGATAATTGCCTACAACTTTCATGTTTGCACCTGGCTCCAGTTTTGACGTTATCAATGACGTTTTGGGCAGACAAGAGAAGATAAGGATTGTCACCAAGTCAAAAGTTGGCCACCCACTTATCAATTAGTCATCAAATCAATAGTTCCCAATTTTGGCCTTTAAAAGGAGGCATTTGCCATGTATTTAGGTATCTTGGTGTTCAGATCAAGATCATGCTCTTCCTTTCTCTCTTTGTATTTTTTGTAATGTTTATGCTTTACTTTCATTAATATTAAGTTTATGCCTTTCATTTCATTTCCTTTACTTAGTTAACTTTTATGTTCTTATTTTGTTTATTTGTTTTTCTTTCTTTCATTATGTCTAGCTAAATTAATTATGTCAAGGTGAAAAGGTTACACTAATGGTGTGAGAATAAGTATAATGTAAACTTAATATGGACTTTAATGTTTGATACTAACATGTTTTATATCTGTTATCTTGTTCACTCTTTAATACTTTGCTTGTTAAATGATTAATCTTGATTTATGTTGTATAACACTTGGTACAACAAATGCTTGGCACTTTCATAGCCCATAATGTATGGTATAACCGACACCTAAGCTATGAAAGGAACTTGATTTGTTGTTAACATAAGTTATAATCATGAATGCTTGATGAGATTTACAAGTATTAGCATTAATTGAATAAGATGACTAATGTAATCATGTTAACAATATATAATCTGATTGGAACCTCCTTTGTGTGTGGTTTCCAATTCAATAATAAGAGTTTATACTATACTTGTTTGATATACCATTAGTGGAACCTCTAACCTTGACATTTGTTATTATTATTGTTTAATCCTCACATTAATATTTCATCTCTAACTTCTCATCATCATCATCTTCTTCTTCTTCTCTTTCTTTATTATTATTACTACTACTACTACTACTACTACTACTACTACTAGTATTATTATTATTATTATTATTATTATTATTATTGTTGTTGTTGTTGTTGTTGTTGTTGTTGTTGTTGTTGTTGTTATTATTATTATTATTATTGTTATCGTTATTACTATTATTGTTGTTTATAATTGTTGTTTATAATTTGTACAATTAACCTCCCTGTGGTTCGACCCCGGTCTTGCCGGGTTATTTATTACTTCGACACTCCTGCACTTGGGAGAAGACATCAATCTTTTAGTCGTGTCAAAAGTCGAGGCACTAGAATTGAAAAAGAGTGGTCAATTAAAATCTGTTGAAAACATTGTGTGTCAAATCTGTGAAATAAATGAACAGTCAACCAATGATTGTCCAACCTTGCCTTCTTTTAAGGAATGTCTCCATGAACAAGCCCATGCTTTAAACAGTTTCCAAAGGCCCAACCACAACCCATACTCCCAAACATACAACCCTAGTTGGAGAAATCACCCAAATTTCAGTTGGAAGAGTGAGAACAACAATGCACAAACTTCACAAGCACCATTTCAAGCACACCATAATTTCCAAAATTCTCATGGATATGCACCTTCTTATGCTCCACCACTTAGAAGAAATCTTCAGGAAACATTGCATGCATTCATTGAAAAGCAAGAGATAATCAATACTCAACTTGCTCAAAACATGACAGATTTTAAAGATACTCTTGCTAAATTAACATCTGCTCTCAGTTTCTCAGAGAAAGGTAAGTTTCCATCTCAACCGCAACAAAATCCCAAGGGGCAATACAATGCAAATGCAAGTAGCTCCGGAAGCCAACACATGGATCAAGTCAAATAAGTCACTACTCTACGCAGTGGTAAGGTTATTGAAAAACCCTCTCGTGAACCTTATGAGAAAGAAAGCATCATTGCAAAGAAACGACTGATTCACTGCCAGCACTTCCATTTCCTCAAGCCATGACCAAACAAAGGAAAGTTAATCACAACTCTGAAATCTTTGAAATTTTCAAACAGGTAAGGATCAATATACCTTTGTTGGATGCTATTAAACAGGTTCCTTCCTATGCTAAATTTTTGAAAGATGTATGCACTGTGAAGAGGAAACTGAATGTGAAAAAGAAAGTCTTTCTAGCCAAACAAGTAAGTGCTATTCTTCAAAACAATAATGCTTTGAAATATAAAGACCCTGGTTGTCCTACAATTTCCTGCTTTATTGGAGAGCATAAAATTGAAAGAGCCTTACTTGATCTTGGTGCTAGTGTGAATTTACTTCCATATTCAGTTTTTCAGAGTCTCAATCTAGGTGAGTTAAAACCAACTTCTACATCTCTTTTACTTGCCGATAGATCTGTAAAAGTGCCTAGAGGAATAATTGAAGATGTGTTAGTACAAGTCGATAAATTCATTTATCCTGTGGATTTTATTGTCTTGGACACAGAACCTGTTGAAGCATGTAATTCATTTCCTGTTATTTTAGGACGTCCATTTCTTGCAACTTCTAATGCATTGATTAATTGTAGGAATGGACTCATGAAGCTATCATTTGGAAACATGACATTGGAGATGAATATTTTCAACATTTGCAAGCAACCTGGAGATAATAATGATTTACAAGAAGTATATCATATTGATGAATTAGTTTATGATCAACTTGAATCTACTTTAAGTAAAAATGAATTGGATGAAACTGAAGATTTGGAAATGGTTTATTCTGAGGAAGAAATCACGGATGAAACAAGCACCGAAAATGTTGATGTGAATCCTTTGTCAACAGTGACAACAAATTTGACATCTGACATCACACCAAAGGATGATTACTTTCCTAATGAATCCTTACTTTTTCTTAGTCCAATGCCTTGGAATAATAAAAATATCAATTTTCTTTCTTTAGGAGATTTGCTAGCTGATTGGAGTACCCAAGATAAAGAAACGTTTTTGAACGAAGTGAAGAATTTTTATTGTGATGACCCTACCTTATTCAAATATTGTCCTGATCAAATATTTCAAAGATTCATTCCCGACAATAAGGTAAGTAGTGTCATTAAACTTTGTCATTTTGAAGCATGTGGAAGTTATTTCTCGTCAAAAAAGACAACTCTAAAAATCTTTCAAAATGGATTTTATTGGCCCACCATATTCAAGGACACGCATGCATTCTACATAACTTGTGAAAATTGTCAAAAGATTGATACTGGTCAAAACTTTTTGTTTTATAATTCTCAACTCTATGCATTCCCTAGAGAGCTATGGACTTTAATGTTTGATACTAACATGTTTTATATTTGTTATTGATTAGTACTTAAAAGTGCATTTTTATCATGGTTTTATATCATCATTTTGCACTTGAAGTATCAATAACTTCTTAACTAAAGTATGTTTTATAATAATATATCTAATAATATAAGATACCTTTAATTTATAGTAAATGTTCATTTTAAATGCAGGCCTATCACATAAATAAAAATATTGATTGATGACTTTAAGAACTTAAATTGCAAAGGCAGAGAGGTGGCCAAACTTAGAAAAGAAATGTCGGTGCGATCTAAACCGGAACACTATTCGGTAATTGGGTCATATCTGGAGCTATATATCTCAGATTTAGGTCCAATTTATATGGATGGAAAGGTAAGACATAGGCCTACAACTTTCATATGGAGCCTAAGATCTAAAAAGGCCATTATCAAGTCCAAATTATAGCAACAACAAAGAAACCCGAATCTGTCTTCCAGCCCGAGTACTGTTCGGTATTTTGGCCATATCTGGAGTTCTAGAAGTCCAAATGAGCTGAATGTTTTACACAAGAAAGATGAGACAATTGCCTACAACTTTCATGTTTTCAGCTGGCTCCACTTTTGACATTATCAATGACGTTTTGGGCAGACAAGAGAAGATAAGGATTGTCACCAAGTCAAAAGTTGGCCACCCACTTATCAATTAGTCATCAAATCAATAGTTCCCAATTTTGGCCTATAAAAGAAGGCATTTGCCATGCATTTAGGCATCTTGGTTTCCAGATCAAGATCATGCTCTTCCTTTCTCTCTTTGTATTTTTTGTAATGTTTATGCTTTGCTTTCATTACTACTACTACTACTACTATTATTATTATTATTATTATTATTATTATTATTATTATTATTATTATTATTATTATTACTATTGTTGTTGTTGTTATTGTTGTTTTATAATTGTTGTTTATAATTTGTACAATTAACCTCCCTGTGGTTCGACCCCGGTCTTGCCGGGTTATTTATTACTTCGACACTCCTGCACTTGGGAGAAGACATCAACCTTTTAGTCGTGTCAGTTATCTTGTTCATTCTTTAATACTTTGCTTGTTAAATGATTAATCTTAATTTATGTTGTATAACACTTGGTACAACAAATGCTTAGTACTTTCATAGCCCTATGTTGTATGGTATAACCGACACCTGAGCTATGAAAGGAACTTGATTTGTTGTTAACATAAGTTATAATCATGAATGCTTGACGAGATTTACAAGTATCAGCATTAATCGAATTAGATGACTAATGTAATCATGTTAACAATCTATAATTCGATTGGAACCTCTTTTATGTATGGTTTCTAATTGAATAATAAGAGTTTATACTATACTTGTTTGACATACCATTAGTGAAACCTTTAACCTTGACATTTATTATTATCATTGTTTAATCCTTACACTAACATTTCATCTCCAAGTTCTCTTCTTCTTCTTCTTCTTCTTCTTCTTCTTCTCTTTCTTTATTATTATTATTATTATTATTATTATTAGTAGTAGTAGTAGTAGTAGTACTATTATTGTTGTTGTTGTTGTTGTTGTTGTTGTTGTTGTTGTTATAATTATTGTTATTGTTATTATTTCTATTGTTGTTATTTATAATTTCTACAATTAACCTCCCTGTGGTTCGATCCCAGTCTTGCCGGGTTATTTATTACTTCGACACTCCTGCACTTAGGAGAAGACATCAATCTTGTAGTCATGTCACTATATAAAAATGGCATCCACCTAAATCAGTCACAGAAATTAGAAGTTTTCATGGTTTAGCTAGTTTTTATCGCAAGTTTATTAAAGACTTCAGTACACTAGTCGTACCATTAACTGAAATAATAAAGAAATTAGTAGGATTCAAATGAGGTGATTAACAAAAGAATGCTTGAACTTATTGAAAGCAAAATTTTTGGCACCTTCATTATCTTTACCTAATTTTAATAAAGCTTTTGAGATTGAATGTGATGCTTCAAAAATATATATTAGAGCTATTTTGACATATGAAAAAGCACCCATTTGTTATTTTAATGAGAAACTTAATGATATAACTCTTAATTATCTAACTTATGACAAATAGTTATATGTATTAGTGAGGACTTTGAAAACTTGATAACATTATCTTTGGCTAAAAGAGTTTGTGATCCATATTGATCATCAGTCTTTGAAGCACTTGAAAAGCCAAGGTAAGTTAGATCAACACACTACCAAGTGGATTGAAATCATTAACATATTTTCATATGTGATTAAGTACAAGTAAGGTAAACAGAATGTGGTTGTTGATGCTTTATCGTTAAGATATATTCTTAAAACTTTAATACTAAATTATTGGAATTTGAGTATATAGAAGAATTATATTATCATGATGTTGATTTTTGCACCACATACGAAGCCTATGACGTTTCAACAAAAAAGAAGTTTTTTAGGCATAATGGATTTTTTTTTTAAGAAAAATAAAATATATGTTCGTAATTGTTTGATGTGTGGATTGCTTGTAAGGGAAGCTCATGAAGAGGGATTAATAAGGCACCTTGAGATTGCTAAAACTTTAGATGTATTGTATGAATATTTTTATTGGCTTAATATAAAAAGATAAGTGTAAAGAATAAGTGATAAATGCATGATATGTAAGCAAGCTAAGTTTAGGTTTATATGTCATGGTTTGTATACACCTTTACTTGTACTTAGGGGTGTTTATAGTCCGGTTCGGTCCCGTTTTAACATAAAAATTCAACTGAACCGGAAAATACTATTCCTTGTTAATATAACCTGAACCAAACCGAGAACAGGTTCAAACCAACCCAGTTTTGTTCGGTTTGGGTCTGTTTTTTAGTTTTAAAAACCAGAACCAATTAAATAAGATAAAATTTGGTCGAATCACAATCATTGGACAAACTTGGCCGAATCACATTCAAAAAAATCGTTGTTGAAAACTTTGAATCCAAGCCCTTCGGTTAAGATTTGAAAGATCTCCCTTAGCTGAATCACAATCAGGAGATCTATCCAAGCAAGCACAACTACTTATTAACAAAGATTCCAATAGCATCCCGCAAACTACCGGGACCTCGTTAGCATAACCGCATGTTAATAAAACCAGAAACAAGGATTTTATCCAAGTTTTCTACCATAAAGTACAGCAGAGAGTAGAAAGGCAACAATATGAGAGAAAATGAGTTGCCTTAAGCCTTCCTTGTACATAGAGGAGAGAGAGGGGGGGAGGGGTGGGGTGACTGGAAAGGGAGAAAGGGGAAGGGGGGAGAAAGAGAGTGAGCGGGGAGGGAGGGATAGGTGGGGTGGTTGACTGGCTGGAATGGAAAGGGGAAAAAGGAAAAGGAAAAGGGAAAGGGAAGGGGAGGAGAGAGAGAGCGGGGAGGGAGGGATAGGTGGGGTGGCTGGAATGAAAAGTGGGGAAAGGGAAGGGGGCGACTGGAAAGGTTGGGGGTTGGAAATGTAAGGTTAGGTTAGGGTATTTATTATTTAGGTTTAGAAAGTTTTCTTTTATATTTTTTTTAGATTTAAATAAATTAGCTCGGTTTGGTCCGGTTCAATCAGTTTAAGCCTTTTTAAACCAGAACCGAACCAGACCGGGTGGTTTTTTTTATTTTTTAATCGGTTTTTTCGGTTAATGTTTTCTCAATTTTTTCAGTTTAATCGGTTAGTCGATTTTTGTGAACACCCCTACCTGTACTTAAAGAATCTTGGGTTGATATTTCTATGGATTTTGTTTCAAGGTTGCCTAGGTCAAAGAAATATAGGGATTTGATTTTTGTAGTTGTTGATAGGTTTTCTAAGATAACTCATTTTATATCTTGTAATAAAACTAATGATGCAACATATATAATGGATCTTCTCTTTAAAAAAATTGTTCAACTACATGGTGTTCCTAGAAGTAGGGATCAAAACATTTAAATTTTAAGTTACTTTTAGAAGGTATTATAGGGAAAAGTAAGTACTAATTTGTTGTTTTATACTACTTGTCATTTACAGACTGATGGACAAATTGAAGTAGTGAATAAGACTTAAACTTAAATGTTAAGATCTATTATCCAAAAGAATTTGAAAAATTAGGAAGAGTGTCCATTTGTTGAATTACAAGATATAATTGTAGATAATTTGAAAAAATATAATTGTAGCATGCATTCCACTACTAGTTTTTCACAATTTGAGATTGTTTATGGTTTTAATTCTTTGACACCATTAGATTTGATTTCTTTACCTATTGATGAAAGGGTTTGTGTTAATGATAATAAAAAAGCACATGTGGTGAAAGATTTGTATGCTATGACAGCATATATAAAAGAAGAATGAGCAATATGCATATAAAGCCAATAAACAAAGAGAATTGGTGAGATTTGAACTAGGAAATTGAGTTTAGGAGCATATGAACAAAAAAAAAACAAAAGGTTTCCTAAGCAAAAGAGGTCTAAGTAGATGAAAAAAAAAAGATGGTCATTTTAAGGTCATTGATAATGCTTATAAAGTATATCTTTTAGGTTAGTATGAAATTATTGCTACTTTTAATATACTTGATCTCTTTTTGTTTGATGTTGGTGATGATTTGAGGTTGAATTTTTTTTAAGAGAGAGAGAATGACTCAATCTAACCCATGCTAAAGGATCCATTAATAGTTTTAGTAGACCTAAATAATTAGGGCTACGACAAAGAAGTTCAAGGAAGCTTTTAATGAGTTTTGGCAAGACATGTGGGTTAAGGAGGAATACAAAAAAGCAACATCCTAAGTAGAATAAGTCTTAATAAATTTGATTCATGTTCAATATGGGTGTAACAGTCTCAAATTATAAACTCAAAATATATGATATATATTCATAGTTACCATATATATATATATATGTTCTTTAAAATTTCAGTAGAGTTTCCTTTGTATTATTTAAATACCAAGTTATTAACTCAATCATTTCTTAACCTTTAACATTAATTACGATATTCATCCCATCATTTGAACTTCAAAAACTCAAGCATATTTTAATATCTCAATTCTATTTTCTATAAAATACTATAATAAAACTAATAAATTCTTAACATGCATGGTCTCTTTTTTTTTTTAAGTATTTGTGCTCAAATATATATACAACCAATCATAATTTAATTTAATAATAATAATAATATAAATTACATCATACACAAGATAATAACTTCAACATTATAATTTTGGATATGGAAGTATATTACAACAAAATATTAGTTCTTCCAATTATATTAATCACATAAAATATATGATATATATTCATAGTTACCAGTTTTAGATATGGAAGTATATTTGTAGTTACAAAAAAAGCAACAACCCAATAAGAACAAGCCTTAATAAAAACATAGATAAGTTTGGTTTTGTAGCCTCTTGAACCTTTTAACACCTAATACACTAAAGTCAATTGTCTTCGGAGCTATTAGCCCAATGCTTATTGATTAGTACTTAAAAGTGCATTTTTATCATGGTTTTATATCATCATTTTGCACTTGAAGTATCAATAACTCTTTAACTAAAGCATGTTTTATAATAATATATCTAATAATATAAGATACCTTTAATTTGTGGTAAATGTTCATTTTAAATGCAGGTCTATCACATAAATGAAAGGATTGATTGATGACTTTAAGAACTTAAATTGCAAGGATAAGGATTGGGCAGACAAGAGAAGATAAGGATTGTCACCAAGTCAAGAGTTGGCCACCCACTTATCAATTAGTCATCAAAGCAATAGTTCCCAATTTTGGCCTATAAAAGGAGGCATTTGCCATGCATTTAGGCATCTTAGTGTTCAGATCAAGATCATGCTCTTCCTTTCTCTCTTTGTATTTTTTATAATATTTATGCTTTGCTTTTATTAATATTAAGTTTATGCCTTTCATTTCCTTTCCTTTACTTAGTTAACTTTTATGTTCTTATTTTGTTTATCTATTTTTCTTTCTTTCATTATGTCTAGCTAAGTTAATTATGTCAAGGTGAAAAGGTTACACTGATGGTGTAAGAATAAGTATAATATAAACTTAATATGGACTATAATGTTTGATACTAATATGTTTTATATTTCTTATCTTGTTAACTCTTTAATACTTTGCTTGTTAAATGATTAATCTTGATTTATGTTGTATAACACTTGGTACAACAAATGCTTGGCACTTTCATAACCCATAATATAGGGTATAACCGACACCTGAGCTATGAAAGAAACTTGATTTGTTGTTAACATAAGTTATAATCATGAATGCTTGACAAGATTTACAAGTATTAGCATTAATCGAATAAGATAACTAATGTAATCATGTTAACAATCTATAATATGATTGGAACCTCCTTTATGTGTGGTTTCCAATTGAATAATAAGAGTTTATACTATACTTGTTTGACATACCATTAGTGGAACCTCTAACCTTTACATTTGTTATTATCATTGTTTAATTGTTACATTAATATTTCATCTCAAAGTTCTCATCATCATCATCTTCTTCTTCTTCTCTTTCTTTATTATTATTAGTACTACTACTACTACTACTACTACTAATACTATTATTATTATTATTATTATTACTATTGTTATTATTGTTATTGTTGTTTTATAATTGTTGTTTATAATTTGTACAATTAACCTCCTTGTGGTTCAACCCCGGTCTTGCCGGGTTATTTATTACTTCGACACTCCTGCATTTGCGAGAAGACATCAATCTTTTCGTCATGTCAAGTTTTTGGCGCCGTTGCCTAGGACATAAGTTTTATATAAATTATAATATTTATTTTGTTTTCTCTTTTCACTTTTCTTGTACATAATTTTGTTTGTTTTCTCTTGTTTCTTCTTCTTTTGTTTTCTGTTTTCTTTTATTCTATTCCTACACGTGCATGAGAGTGTGGTCACGTACATCAAGTGGTAGACTTTGTAGGGTATCCTCATCATTTTCAGAAAATATGGCCGAAGAAGATAATCAATCACTTCATAATGAGAATAATGAGAATAACCGTGTTAGAACACTTAGAGACCACAAGAATCCCACAAGAACAAGTGCACCATCATGCATAGTTTTTCCTCCCGATGTATCTCATTTTAATTTTAAACCAGGTATTATTCAACTTTTACCTTCTTTTCATGGTTTAGAATTGGAAAATCCATACTTGCATTTAAGGAAATTTGAGGAGGTCTATAACACATATAATAATTTAAATTGTAGCATGAACACCATCAGATTAAAGCTTTTTCCTTTTTCATTAAAAGATAAAGCTAAAACATGACTACAAAATTTGAGACCAGGATCCATTCGTGCTTGGGATGAAATGCAACAACAGTTTTTAAAGAAGTTTTTCCCATCTCATAGAACAAATTCTTTCAAGAGACAAATCACCATTTTCACTCAAAAACCAGGAGAAATATTTTACAAATGTTGGGACAGGTATCACGACTTCCTTAGTACTTGCCCTCATCATGGTTTTGAAACATGGAGATTGGTTTCACATTTCTATGAAGGGTTAACACCTAAAGATAGGAAAATGGTTGAATTGATGTGCAATGGAACTTTTGAAGATAAAGACCCTGATGAAGCAATGGAGTACTCAGACTTGTTAGCTGAAAATGCTCAAAATTAGGACACTGCGGGTACATATGAGGTACCGAGTAAAACTCAACCTCATACATCTAGTAGAGGTATGTACAACCTTAGGGAAGATCATGACCTTCAAGCCAAGTTTGCATCTTTAGCTAGAAAAGTCGAGGCACTAGAATTGAAAAAGAGTGGTCAATTAAAATCTGTTGAAAACATTGTGTGTCAAATCTGTGAAACAAATGAACACTCAACCAATGATTGTCCAACCTTGCCTTCTTTTAAGGAATGTCTCCATGAACAAGCCCATGCTTTAAACAGTTTCCAAAGGCCAAACCACAACCCATGCTCCCAAACATACAACCCTGGTTGGAGAAATCACCCAAATTTCAGTTGGAAGAGTGAGAACAAGAATGCACAAACTTCACAACCACCATTTCAAACACACCACAATTTCCAAAATTCTCATGGATATGCACCTCCTTATGCTATACCGCTTAGAAGAAATCTTGAGGAAACATTGCATGCATTCATTGAAAAGCAAGAGACAATCAATACTCAACTTGCTCAAAACATGACAGATTTTAAAGATACTCTTGCTAAGTTAGCATCTGCTCTTAGTTTCCAAGAGAAAGGTAAGTTTCCATCTCAACCACAACAAAATTCCAAAGGGCAATACAATGCAAATACAAGTAGTTCTGCAAGCCAACACATGGATCAAGTCAAATCAGTCACTACTCTGCACAGTGGTAAGGTTATTGAAAAACCCTCTCTTGAACCTTATGAGAAAGATGATGAGTCAATCTTTGAGGGTAAGGAAGGGGTTGAATCTGAAAATTGCAAAGAAACGACTGATTCACCGCCAGCACTTCCATTTCCTCAAGCCATGACTAAACAAAGGAAAGTCAATCACAACTCTGAAATCTTTGAAACTTTCAAATATGTAAGGATCAATATACCTTTGCTGGATGCTATTAAACAGGTTCCTTCCTATGCTAAATTTTTAAAAGATCTATGCACTGTGAAGAGGAAACTGAATGTGAAAAAGAAAGTCTTTCTAGCCGAACAAGTAAATGCTATTCTGCAGAACAATAATGCTTTGAAATATAAAGACCCTGGTTGTCCTACAATTTCTTGCTTTATTGGAGAGCATAAAATTGAAAGAGCCTTACTTGATCTTGGTGCTAGTGTGAATTTACTTCCATATTCAGTTTTTCCGAGTCTCAATCTAGGTGAGTTAAAACCAACTTCTATATCTCTTTTACTTGCCGATAGATCTGTAAAAGTGCCTAGAGGAATAATTGAAGATGTGTTAGTACAAGTCGATAAATTCATTTATCCTGTGGATTTTATTGTCTTGGACACAAAACCTATTGAAGCATGTAATTCATTTCCTGTTATTTTAGGACGTCTATTTCTTGCAACCTCTAACGCATTGATTAATTGTAGGAATGAACTGATGAAGCTATCATTTAGAAACATGACATTGGAGATGAATATTTTCAACATTTGCAAGCAACCTAAAGATGATAATGATTTAGAAGAAGTAGATCATATTGATGAATTAGTTTATGATCAACTTGAATCTACTTTAAGTAAAAATGAATTGGATGAAACTGAAGATTTGCAAATGATTTATTCTGAGGAAGAAATCACGGATGAAACACGCACCGAAAATGTTGATGCGAATCTTTTGTCAACAATAACAACAAATTCGACATTTGACATCACACCAATGGATGATTACTTTCCTAACGAATCCTTACTTTCTCTTAGTCCAATGCCTTGGTATGATAAAAATATCAATTTTCTTATTTTATGAGATTTGCCAGCTGATTGGAGCACCCAAGATAAAAAAAAGTTTTTGAACGAAGTGAAGAGCTTTTACTGTGATGACCCTAACTTATTCAAATATTGTCCTGATCAAATATTTCAAAGATTCATTCCCGACAATGAGCTAAGTAGTGTCATTAAACTTTGTCATTCTAAAGCATGTGGAAGTTATTTCTCGTCAAAAAAGTCAACTGCAAAAATCTTTCAAAATGGAATTTATTGTCCCACCATGTTTAAGGACATGCATGCATTCTGCAAAACTTGTGAAAATTATCAAAAGATTGATACTGGTCAAAAAGTTTTGTTTTATAATTCTCAACTCTATGCATTCCCTAGAGAGCTAAGACCAAGATGGAGCAATCCTTATGGGGCCTGTGATATTGAGAATTCAATGAATGACAATGATTTTAAGGAAAATGGACATCGTTTGAAAGCTCACATTGATAATTTTTCTAGTGAAAATGAATCAACTGGTTTGAATGATCTTGTAGATAAAGGTTGATTATTTTGTTTTTCTCACATTGTTTTTGTGTTTCTTTTTGAGTGATTTTTGCTAGTTTCTCTCACCCCGGTCAAATGGCGGACAACGGTACTCCGTGATGTTTTGGGCAGACAAGAGAAGATAAGGATTGTCACCAAGTCAAGAGTTGGCCACCCACTTATCAATTAGTCATCAAATCAATAGTTCCCAATTTTGGCCTATAAAAGGAGGCATTTGCCATGCATTTAGGCATCTTGGTGTTCAGATCAAGATCATGCTCTTCCTTTCTCTCTTTGTATTTTTTGTAATATTTATGCTTTGCTTTTATTAATATTAAGTTTATGCCTTTCATTTCCTTTCCTTAGTTAACTTTTATGTTCTTATTTTGTTTATCTATTTTTCTTTCTTTCATTATGTCTAGCTAAGTTAATTATGTCAAGGTGAAAAGGTTACACTAATGGTGTAAGAATAAGTATAATGTAAACTTAATACGGACTTTAATGTTTGATACTAATATGTGTTATATTTGTTATCTTGTTCACTCTTTAATACTTTGCTTGTTAAATGACTAATCGTGATTTATGTTGTATAACACTTGGTACAACAAATACTTGGCACTTTCATAGCCCATATTGTATGGTATAACCGACACCTAAGCTATGAAAGAAACTTGATTTGTTGTTAATATAAGTTATAATCATGAATGCTTAACGAGATTTATAAGTATTAGCATTAATCGAATAAGATGACTAATGTAATCATATTAACAATCTATAATATGATTGGAACCTCCTTTATGTGTGGTTTCTAATTGAATAATAAGAGTTTATACTATACTTGTTTGACATACCATTAGTGGAACCTCTAACCTTGACATTTGTTATTATCATTGTTTAATTGTTACATTAATATTTCATCTCAAAGTTCTCATCATCTTCTTCTTCGTCTCTTTCTTTATTACTACTACTACTACTACTACTACTACTACTACTACTATTATTGTTATTGTTATTGTTGTTTTATAATTGTTGTTTATAATTTGTACAATTAACCTCCCTATGGTTCGACCCCGGTCTTGCCGGGTTATTTATTACTTCGACACTCCTGCACTTGGGAGAAGACATCAATCTTTTCGTCATGTCACTTATTACATGGGTTGAGGAGAAAAGTTTAAGTGAATCAAACATTGCACTATCTACGTAGCAGTATCTGCAATCCGAGTTACTAAGTTCGTAAGGGTGTCTCAACACCTACTACTGTAAGACCAACTAGTTTGGGAGTCATTAGCTAAAAGCTTGTTACATAGGTTAAAGATGCATTATGTTTTTAAGTTATATTAAAAAACAAGAAAAAAAAAGGAGAAGAAATGGATAATAATCCCAACTCAAGGAAATTAACTTTAAACATTAGAATAAAAATTTTGTTTTCTTCCAAGTAAAACCTCATAACTATGTGTTGATATATTGAACATAAAAGAATGGTTTATTAATATCTTGTTTAAGAGGTATTAAGTATATATATAAATTTAATGAGAGTTTGTTTATGTGGATAGATTAATGGAAGTTGAATGATGAAGCCTTACTTTGTAGAATTTGCAAATAATTTTTCTATTTTAACATTTTGATTACTAGGGACAATTAATAAGCTGGTTAGGGGTGTAATTAATACTTAAAAATACATTTTTATCAAGGTTCTATATCATCATTTTACACTTGAAGTATGAATAACTCCTTAACTAAAGTATGTTTTATAATAACAAGTCTGATACCATAAGATACCTTTAATTTATAGTAAATATTCATCATAAATACAGGTTTATCACATAAATAAAAAGATTGATTGATAAGTCAAAGCATTGAAATTGAACGAACAAAAAGAGAGTCAAACTTAGAAAAAAGATGCTAGTGTAGTCCAAACTAAAATACTATTCAATAATTGGATCATATCAAAAGTTGTAGATCTCATATTTAGGTCTGCTTTATATGGATGGAAAGTTAAGAAATAGGTCTAAAATTTTCATGCGTAAGTCAAACTTAATTCTACTATTTGGAAGTCCAAATCTTAGCAACAACGTAAAAGGCTGAATCTGTCCTATAACCCAGACACTGTTCAACCCATAACTCAAGTTCTAAAAGTCCAAATAGCCTTAATTTTTTGTTTCTAGAAAGAGGAGACCATTTTCTAAAACTTTCATGTGGAAGTTTGATTCAAATTCTGATATTATCAATGATGTTTTATATAGACAAGAAGATGAGGATTGTCACTAAGTCAAGATGTGGCCACCCACTTAACACTTAGTCATCAAATCAATAGTTCTAAATTTTGGCCAATAAAAGGAGGTATTTGTCATGCATTTATGTATCTTGGTTTCCAAATCAAGATCATGTTCTTGCTTTCTCTTTTTGTATCTTTGTAATGCTTAAGTTTTGCTTTTATTAATATCTTATTTATACTTTTCATTTCATTCCCTTTACTTAGTTAACTTTTATCTTTTTTATGTTCTTATTTTGTTTATTTATGTTTCTCTCTTTCATTATGTTTAGCTAAGTTTATTATATCATGGTGAAAATATTACACTAATGGTGTAAGAATAAGTATAGTGTAAACTTAATACTTTGTTGTTAAATGGTTAATCTAGATTTATATTGTATAACACTTGGTACAACAAATACTTGGTACTTTCATAGCCCAACCGTATAGAGTAACCAATATTTGTACTATGAAAGAAACTTGATTTGTTGTTAACATAAGTTATAATTATGAATGCCTGATAATATTTATAAGTATTAGTATTATTCAAATAAGATAACTAATATAATTATGTTAACAACTTATAATCCAATTGGAATCTCCTTTGTGTGTGGTTTTCAATTCAGTAATAAAAAGATTTTATACTATACTTGTTTGAAATACCATTAGTGGATCCTCTAACCTTGACATTTGTTTTTATCATTGTTTAATCCTCACATTGATCTTCCATCTCAAAGTTCTTATCAACTTCTTTATTATTATTATTATTATTATTATTATTATTATTATTATTATTATTATTATTATTTTACTTCTTGTTGTTGTTGTTGTTGTTGTTTATAATTTAAATAATTAACCTCTATGTGGTTTGACCCTGGTCTTACTAGGTTATTTATTACTTTAACACTCCTGCACTTAGAAGAAGACATCAATTTTTTGATCGTATCAACTGCCCATTCACCAAGACATTATTTTCAATAACTAAGAAATAATTTTCAAGGCTTGCCTATTCACTAGGACATTATTTCCAGTAACTGCCCATTCATTAGGACATTATTTCCAGCAACCAAGAAATAATTTTCAAGGCTTGCCTATTCATAAGGGCATTATTCTTATTCACCACGACAATATTTCCAGTAACCAGGAAATAATTTTTCAAGGCTTGCCCATTCATTAGGACATTATTTCCAGTAACCAGCATTAGAATTTACAATCTATCCTTCTACAATAAAAAACAATATAAACTAATTAATTACTCCAATGTGTCAAACACCTACCTAGTGTCTGTGCGCGTGAAGAGGTTCCTTGTTGCTGATTAGGTCCTACAACCTCCTCTGTACCAATGAAAATTTCCTTGTCATTGTTCATTCATTCGAACCAGTAAAATTCTAATACCCATTACATATTCTTTGATTAAATCCAACACCTTTAATTAAGTTTGATTGACTTTTAATTAAAGGAGGACAAAACCCCCTTTTTTGAAACATTTACTTATTTTTTTTACAAAATTTTCTATTCAATTTAACTTATCAACATCAATTGTCTTCAATTTGGTAAGATTCCTCAATGATATTATCTAAACTCTATTCTCTAATTTTTCTTCTCTATTTAGCCAAAAAATCCTCAATAATATCTTTTAAACTCCATTCTTTAATTTTTTTTCCTTCTCCGTTTAGCCAAAAACAACCTAAAGATGGAAGTGAAGATTTTTCTTTTCTCTTGGAAAAATTCCTACTCCATTCATATAATAACACTTATAAACCTTTATATTTTCATATTTTCCAAAAAATTATATTAAACCTCAAATCCTATAAATTATTTCTCTTTTGGTGGAAAAATATGTTTTGTTTCTTTTATTTAAAATTAAACACTTACCTAATCATAATTCATGCTTTCTAACATAGTTCAAATATAATTTGCATTATTCCTATAAATTATAACATAAATCCACAAAAACTTCACATAATCATAATTTTGCATAATCCTTCATCAAATATAAAATTAAAGGAATTAATCATTTGAAGCATGTTATTTACCTCACTTTCATAAGGATTTAAGGAAAGAGTACAAGAAAAATCAAGTTTTCTTCTTCTCCATCTTCAAACCCTAGCTTGAAATCCTTCCTCCAATGCACTCACCACCTTAAAATCAACTCCCTCTTAATATTCAATTAAGTTAATCACTCTAATTACTTACTTTAATTAGTGAAATCAATGAGAATTTAAGTAGAAAAATCACAATTCTCCCCCCTCTCCTTGTTAAAGCTTATGGCTAAAAGAGAAAAAAAAAAGAGCATTTATATTCTAACTTTTACCTATTTACACTTTGGCCCTCATTTCTCCTCATTTCTATTCTTGTCACTCAACTCTTCTTTTACTTAATTCTCACCATAATATCTTATATTTTATTCTATTGTATCCAATTACAATACTTGAAATCCTTTTATCTAATATATTCGATACTTTATTTATTTTACTTAGATTATAATTTAACAGTTTTTCATATTCTCCTCCCCTAAAAAGAAATTTTATCCTTAAAATTAAACCACGTACCTAAATCTAAAAATAAGTTTTTATTTCATTTGAGATTCTCTTTTCCAAGTCACCTTTTCGATTTGGGAATTCCTCCACAATATCTTGATAATTGGAATCTTCTTATTTCTCAATTCCTTCACACTCTAATCTAAGACTTTCACCGGCTTTATTTCCAATGTTAAATTCTCATCAATTTCCAGAGGAATTTGAGGTAATACTCGAGATGTATCTACTTCAGCCTTTCTTAATAGAGAGATATGAAACACATCATGGATTTTGGCCAGATATAGAGGTAAAGCCAATCTATAAGCTACAGGCCCAATCTTTTTGGTGACCTTAAAAGACCCAACATACCTATGCGTCAATTTCCCTTTCATGCTGAATCTTAACACTTGTTTCCATGGGGTGACTTTTAAAAATACTTTGTCACCAATTTCAAACTCTAGGAGTCTTCTCCTATTATCCGCATAACTCTTCTACCTTTCCTGAGCTGCTTTCATTCTATTGCTTATGATCTTTATCTTTTTAGAGGTAATCTGTACCAGTTCTAGTCTAATTAGTTGTTTATCCCCTACTTCTTCCTAACATACCAGCGTCCGACATCTTCTACCGTATAAGGCTTCATAGGAAGCCATTCCTATTGTAGCATGATAGTTGTTCTTGTAAGTGAATTCTACTAATAGTAGATGATCTTTCCAATTTTCTCCAAACTTCAATATACAGGCTCTTAGTAAATCCTCTAATATTTAAATAGTCCTCTCAGATTGACTATCAATTTGAGGATGAAAAGCTGTGCTTAAATTCAATTTCGTTCCAAGAGCCTGTTGAACACTTGGCCATAATCGAGAGGTAAACCTTAGATCTCGATTTGAAACTATTGAAAATGGCACACCATGTAACCTTATAACTTCATACACATAATTTTTCCAATTCCTCCATTGACTTTATCATTTTTATTGCAAAAAGAGTGCAAATTTAGTCAATCAGTCTACAATGACCCAAATAGCATCTCTTCCTCTTTTTCCTCTCAATAATCCAGATATAAAGTCCATCATGATATTTTTCCACTTCCATACGAATATCAATAATGGTTGTAAAAACCCAGCTGGTTATGGTATTCCACCTTTACTTGTTGGCAAATCCCACACTTTGCCATATATTCAGTCACTTCTTTCTTTATATTCAGTGACCAATAAAAATCTTTTAAATCTCCGTATATTTGATCACTTCTAAGGTGTGTTACAAATCTAGACTCGTGGGCCTTCTGTAAAACTTCCCTTTTCAAGGGTTGATCATCTGGTAAGTACATTCATTTTCCAAGGACTACCATTATATCTTTCTAAATTTAAAGTGACATCTTGATTCTTGACTTCACCTTTTCTCTTATCTTACAAACTCCTAGATCTTCTTATTAAGCTTCTAGATCTTCTTATTAAGCTTCTAGTACCTTGTCCTAGAGTGTTGACCTTACTCTTAATTAGGCCACTAATGGCTCATCTAGTCCCACCTCTACTTGAGCATTAATTTTTCTTAATTCTAGCAATTCTTTTTCATCCCAATCCTCTCATTGAGCATCCACTGTCTTGACCTTGTGACTAAGAGCATCTGTGACTATATTTGCTCTCCCTGAATGATAATCAATTACACAATCATAATCTTTTATTAATTCCACCCAACATCTTTGTCACATATTCAATTCCTTCTACATCATTATATACCTCAAACTCTTATGATTCGTGAATATCTAAACCCAAGACCTATATAAATAGTGCCTCCTTACTCGTAAGGAAAACACCGTAACGGCTAATTCCAAATCATGTACCGGGTAATTGATTTCGTGAGCCTTTAACTGTTTTAATACACACGCAATTACTTTACCATGTTGCATTAATACATACTCTAATCCCTTCTTTAATGTAACACTATAGACCACTAATCCTTTAATTTCTAATAGAAGTGTTAACATCGGTGCAGTAGTGAGTCTTTTTTCAGTTTTTGAAAGATTTCTTCGCATTCTTGAGTCCACTCCCACTTTATCTCTTTTCGAGTCAACCGAGTCATGGGAATAGCTATGGTAGAAAATCTCTTGATAAGTCTTCAATGGTACCCTGCTAATCCAAGAAAACTATAAATTTCAGTGATATTGGTAGGTCTGTCCCATTTCAATACTGCTTCAACTTTTCTAAGATCTATCGATATTCCTTTAGTCAATATAATGTATCCTAGAAAAATCACTTTCTTCAGCCAGAATTCACATTTGCTAAGTTTGACATATAGTCGAAGCTACTTTAGGGTTATTAATACCTGCCTCAGATGTTGTTCATGCTCCAAATATGACTTTAAATAAACTAAAATTTCATCTATGAATACCATTACAAACTTTTCTAAGTATGGTCGAAAGACCCTGTTCATCAAATCCATGAACATAGTTGGTGCATTTGTTAGCCTAAACAACATTACTAAACACTCTTGACCTTAATTGATAGTATCTTGACCTCAGATCTATTTTCAAAAACACTCTTCCCCCCTTTAACTGATCAAACAAATTATCTATCAACAGAAGCATATATTGATTCTTTATTACTCTGTTCAACTACCTATAATCTATACAAAGTCGAAGGATCCTATTTTTTTTCTTCACAAATAACATAGGAGCTCTCCAAGGTGAATTACTCAGATGAATAAACCCTTTATTTAGTAATTCCCGTAGTTGGATCTTTAGTTCGGCGAACTTGATTGGCGTCATCTTATACAGTGTTTGGGCTATCAAAGACGTACCAGGTAGTACATCAATATTGGCCTCCATCTCTCTCTCCACGGGGACTCCCAGCAATTCATCCAGAAATACATCAGGAAATTTCCTTATATTGGAACATTTGACACTTGAATATCTCCTATTTTGGTCTTCAAGACATAAACAAGGTAAGCCTCACTTCCCTTTTTTTTTTTTATCATTTTCCTAGCAGCCATAGCTAAGGTAATACAGTTTGAGATGACATTTCTCTCCCCCGTAAACACTATCTTTTTACCATTGGGCCCTTAAAGAGTTACTGTTTTTGTGAAACAATCCATTTGAGCTTTATTCATACTTAGCCAGTCCATTCCCAAGATGATATCAAAATCATGTAATTCTAGTGATAATAAATCTACTTTTAACTCACAACCACCTATATTAATTTGGATCCCCTTATATATATGATCATCATTCACAGTTTCACTTAATGAAGTGCTTATAATAAACCTATTTTCTATTCTACAAGGATTTCTCCCTAATCCCTCCACAAATTTATTTGCAACAAATGAGTGTGTGGCACCCGAATCAAACAATACATGAACAGATAAAGAATTTAATTGCAATGTGCCTGCCACAACATCAAAAGTTGCCCTAGTCTCTTACTCGGTCATGTAGCATACTTTACCTTAGGTTCAGCCCCTCCATATTCTGTCACCTTTGGCATGAGTTAGGCTTTTACTACCGTTAGCCCTTGGCAAAACCTATCTGGCTAGTCTATTAACGGTAGCGGATTGCTGCTAACTTTGAGCTTACTACTGATTTTGGGTGATTTCAGTCTTATAGGGACAATCTCTTTGGAAGTGCCCTTGACTGCAATCTCTCCACATGTGCTCCCCTTGGCATATATAACACCACCCTGGTGTTGTAGAACAGTCCTCTGGATACCTTTGCCCACATTAAACACATAAGGGATAAGTGATCGTTCTCTGCTCTGACACTCCTCTAGAAAAATTACCCTTGAGGTTTGGTTGTCATCCTGTCGACCCCACCTCAGTAGTCTGAACTGTTGCAACTGATGTACCTCCTACCTTTTTAAACTAGTTGTGCTGTCTTTTCCTCTTTTTTTTTTTTAAGAAAGGGGGTCTCTTATATGTATACTCTGCATTCTTTCGTTTACCAAGACCATGTTGGCTTTATTGGCCCTCTTTTAAGCAAGCTTCTAAGGCCTCTACTGCTTCAACAAGATCTTTAGTGGTCTCGAACTTAAATGCAATCAACCCTTGTCTCAACTCTTGCTACAATTTATCCCTTAACATTTCCACCCTATATTGCTCACCAGGGACATAATGCGAGGCAAATGTGGAAAAGTCATGAAACCTCCTCTTATAATTAAGTACTGACATGTCTCCTTGCCTTAAGGCTAGAAACTCCTGTTCTTTAATTTTTTTGATGATAGGAGGAGTAAAACTGATGTTCAGAATACATTTTAAACTCAGCCTAAGTCTAGGATCCTACGGGTCTCCTCGATCACTATATCCTACCAGGGTCGTGCCCTATCAGAAAGTAAATGAGTGGCATAGTTCATTTGCAAGCCTTCTATTGCTTGCATTTGACCTAGAGTATCCTCAATTGTGAGAAGCCATCTTCATGCTATCTCGACATTTGGTTCACCTAAAAAGGGCTGGCATACAAGCTCTCTCATGCTTTTTACAATCTGCATTAATATGACCATATTAATAGCTTATGTCGTAGCTGCTGGAACTGCTTGTACTACTGGAGCTATTGGGATTGTTAAGGCCGAGGCACCAAACATTTCCTTAATCACTGCTTTCACTATATGAACTATAAACAAAGGGTCGACATGTAGTGTGGCAACTGTTGCATGTGCTAGAATCGTAGCTGGAGCTATAACTGAAGGTAAGACTTCCTGTCTTTGCTGGTTTTGAGTTGTAACCCCTCAGTCTGTTTCAAGTCAGTGTCACGAATGAGTCCAGTCGACTCTCCAATCTTGTTTGGTGAGACTCTAGGGGTATATGTGAGGCAGTATCCTACAATCAATCCTCTCTTTATCTCTTATTAAACCCTTTTTCAATCATTGTATCCTTCCTTGTGCGAATCATCTTGATATAAGTGAAAACTTTATTAAACCCCCCTTGTTTTTTCCACTCTTAGAACCTAAGCCAGTGCTTTGATACGAACTCTAACAGTCTCAAATTGTAAACTCAAAATATATGATCTATATTCATAGTTACCAAATTATACACACACACACACACACAAAGTAGAGTTTTCTTTGTATTCTTTAGATATCAAGTTATCGACTCAATCATTTCTCAGTCTATAATATCAATCACAATATTTTCCTATCATTTGGACTTCAAAAACTCAAGCATATTTTAATATATTAATTCTATTTTCTATAGCACACTATAATAAAACTAATAAATTATTAACATACATCGTTTTTTTTTTAAGTATTTGTGCTCAAATATATATACAACCAACCATAATTCAACTTAATAATAATAATATTATAAATTATATTATACAGAAGATAATAAGTTAAACATTACAATTTTAGATATACAAGTACATTATAACAAAATATTAGTTCTTCCAATTACATTAAAACAAAATGTTAGATCTTCCAATTACATTAATCACATAACAAAATTATTTATTCAAGCATCTACTTTCCAGATCGAGGATGTGATGTACCTTAAAACATAATTACATTAAACATGATTAAAAATTTTGTACATTTCAATATGTAATTAATTAAGAACTAATTATTCATATACATTAAAGTGATTTTCATATCATAGAATAAATTGTCTTATTTTCTTTTTGAAATTTCTAATTTCATAAATTCTTTTTTAAACATAGGGATAAATCTACTAAAATAAAAATATCAAGAGTGTCTCCCACAAACTTGTGTATTTAACTTTAATTTTTTACAATTAATCTATTTTACATTGAGTGATTGTCCTATCATTTTGTAAATTAATTTTCTTAACATACCCATTCAACTAGGCATAAATTCCAGTAATCAGGAAATGATCTCTAAGGCTTACCCATTCAACCATGCATTTTTTTCTAGTAACTGCCTATTCACCATGACATTATTTCCAGTAACTAGAAAATAATTTTTTCAAGGTAATTGTTCAAGTTTTGCCTATTTACCAGGACATTATTTCCGGTAACCAACACTAGAATTTACAATATATAAAATTCCTTCTACAACAAAAAATATAAACTAATTAATTACTCCAAGGTGTCAAACACTTATGTGGTTTTTGTGCGCATGAAGAGGTCCCTTGTTGTTTTATTAGGTGCTGCAGCCCTCTCTATACTAACAAAACTTTCTTTGTCATTATTTATTCATTCGAACCAGTCAAATTCTAATACCCATTACATATTTATTTATTTTTTATTAAATCCAACACTCATAATTAAGTTTAATTGACTTTTAATTCCAAGAGGACAAAACCCCCCGTTTTGAAACATTTACTTATTTTTTCACAAAAATCCATTTTCAATTTAATCTATCAACATTAATTGTTTTCAATTTAGTAAGATTCCTCAATAATATTATTTAAACTTTATTCTCTAATTTTTCTTCTCCATTTAGCCAAAAACATCCTCAATAATATCATTTAAACTACATTTTCTAATTTTTTTTCTTCTCCATTTAGCCAAAAACAACCGAGGGAAGGAAGTAAAAATTTTTCTTTTCTTTTGGAAAAATTCTTACTGCATTCGTATAATAACACTTATAATCCTTCACCTTTCCATATTTTTCAAACAATTGTCTTAAACCTCAAATCCCCTAAATTATTTCTCTTTTGGCCAAATATTCAACTAAAATGAGGAAAAATAATTTTTTTTTCTTTACTTAAAATTAAACACTTATCCAATCATAATTCATCCTTTCTAACATGGTTCAAACATAATTTGCATTATTCCTATAAATTATAACATAAATCCACAAAAACTTCACATAACCATAATTTTGCATAATCTTTCATCATACATAAAATTAAAGGAATTAATTATTTGGAGCATATTATTTACCTCACTTTGATAAAGATTTAAGGAAACAATGCAAGAAAAATCAAGTTTTCTTCTTCTCCCTCTTCAAACCCTCGCTTGAAATCCTTCCTCGAATGCACTCACCACCTTAAAATCAACCCCCTCTTGATATTTAATTAAGTTAATCACTCTAATTACTCACTTTAATTAGTAAAATCAATGAGAATTGAAATAGAAAAATCACACAATTCTTCCCCCTCTCTTTGTTTAAAGCTCAAGGCTAAAAGAGAAATAAATGGAGCATTTATATTCTAACTTTTACCTATTTACACATTGGCCCTCATTTCTTCTCATTTCTATTTTTATCAATCAATTTTTCTTTTTACTTAATTCTCACCATAACATCTTATATTTTATTCTATTGTATCCAATTACAATACTTGAAATCCTTTTATTTAATCTATTTGGTATTTTATTTATTTTACTTAGATTATAATTTAGCGGTTTTTCACAATAGGCTTGAGGACCATAAGTTTCGCCAAGGCAGTAATTTTGGCATCATTAGGCTTGTTTTGTCAAGTATTTTGTGTTTCTTAATCTAACAAGGAAATCATAAATTATTTTAGAAAATAAAATCTAATATATCAAGCAATTTAATCTATCAAGAAGTTTAATCCATTAAAGAGGTTTAATTGGAAGGAAAATCATGCTCTACCTTGGACACTAAATGTGGAAGGGAAATAGGATTATTGAGATAAGAAAATATCATAGTTTATTCTTCAAAAGAGTAGTGGTGGCACCATAAAATAAAATTTTAGAATATTTATTTTATTATTTTTATTTTATGTAGTTAGTTTTTTTGGTTATTTTGGGTCTAGTTTCAAGATTAGATCAAGTAAGTCCATTAAGTTATCTAAAGGGTTTATTTCCAAGTGTATAAATACTATTTTGTAAGACCTCATTTTCAAATTAGAATACACATTAATTGTCATATATTGAAGCATAAAAAATAGAGATTTTTCTTGATTAGTTCTTGATTGAATTACACTTTTCAAATAATTGATTAATTTTTATTGTGATTGTACACTTTTGCTTTTTGTCTTTAGGTGAAGATGTTAAGGAAGAGTGATTATTATAGTTTTAGTGCTTTGAAACATGTCATTCATTATGTAAAGTTTAATTCTCAATCTCAAATCTAAATTAGAAAAATCTTGAATTAATAACCATGAATTATCTCAGTTTATTTAACCTATAATACCAAAGAGCTTCTATATTTTTTGGCCTATTTTGGTTCATCAATCTCAAGGACCATTATAAAAAATTAGCTGAGACACGCATTGCTTCTTCACTTCACTAATGACTATGGTAGGGAAAAAAAAGATCTTTCATCAACCCAAATTTGTTATCAACATATGATATTCAGATAATTGTATGGCTTCACAGGGGGGATTTACTGAGGACACTAAACTCAAAATATTATTTACGCACTTGTGTGATCATAGTCGATGGAGGATAGCCCAAACCATTGAGAGATTGGACTTTAACTTATGTTTTAGTTTAATATATATGAACTTTTAATTGAGGTTTATTAATTAAGCTTTGTTTGTTGGGTTTAATTTAATTATTGTTGAGTGTTTTATTTAGAAGGCCATAAGCTTAATCACTTGTTCTAGTTAGAATTTTAGTATTTATATCCTATTTTTTAAAATATTAAGCAATTTTTGATGAATGAAAAAAGAATTGCAAAGTTACACATTTTTCAATCCCCTATTTTTCTTTCTCTTTGCTTTTAATTCTTAACTTTTTCTGTAAAAGTTTCTTTGTTTTCCTACTTTAATTCCTTTGTTTATTGTTTTGTATCAAATTTGATATTAGAGATTTGAATTTTTAATTATTCTTACAATTAATCGATCTATTATGACTTGTGACTAGTTGATTTGTTTTTTATTTAAAAAAATTACAAGTCTAAGGTGTTGTCAAAAAAGCAAAAAAAGAACTGTAAGGAATGCAACAAAACAACAATGTAATTCTTTTGCACAAGTTTAGGTTCCACGAGAAGAACACAATTTCAGCCATCTTTGCACAACCCTAAAAAGCCAATTCTTTCATGCCTCTAGCAACATAATAACTATCATTCTTCTCAACTAGATCAGCTATCGCACTAGACCCATCCTAGCCACCATAAACACAATTCACTCTTCCAACAACTAATAGCAACCAGCAGCAAATCAAGTTGTATCCTTTACAATAGAGTTGTATGAGTACTGCTACAAGTAACAACAAAATGGAATTCATAGCGGACTTTCAAGGCAAATTAATTAATCCCTGCCATGTCACCAACCACATCAGCCTATTGCTGCCACATCAACACCAAATCAGCCAGTAAAGCCACATCAACTCCACGTCAAGCAGTGAAGCCATATTATCGCTACATTAGTCAAGGGCTGCTAAACCAGTTGCCATGTCGTTAGTTTCTTCCACCTCAACTATCATAACCATGTCTACAATGTCATTGTCTTTATCATTGAGATTAAATTCCAACGTACTCCCAAGTAGTCTAGTAAGTAAATTATTCTACCTTTTTAGTTGTTGAATTTTACTTTTTTAGTTCTACACTTGCCATATAAGGTTGTTACTAATATTATTTTTATACCTAGAAAATTCAAAGAAAAATTATACCTTACATTTTTATCTATCAATTTTGCTTATCAACCTTTTTTATCATTGATATTTGTTATCTTATCCTCCTTGATAATTGTGAGTCCTTACCTTGACATTGTGTTTGATTAATCATTTACACTTAAGGTTCTAGCATTGCATGCTTAAAATTTTATTAATATATTTTATTCTTGATTAATCTCCACACACACACACACACACATACACACACACACACAACTTTATTTTGTGTTATGATTTCACTTGTAATAACCATTTGTGATCTCAATTCCATTTATAAGTTAGTGTTGCATGCATTTGTGTCATGTTTAGTGTCCAAGCTTAAGTTTACACTTACCTTAAACCCAACCCTTGATGATATACTCTTATGACCATTTAAAGAGAACTGCAAACTTAGATTATCAACATATTTAAAACAATTAAACCCAAGAGAGTTTTTGAATAAGACACTCAAAGACCAATAAATATCATAAGAATGACCATTATAGATGACACGACTAAAAGATTGATGTCTTCTTCCAAGTGCAGGAGTGTCGAAGTAATAAATAACCCGGCAAGACCGAGGTCAAACCACAAGGAGGTTAATTGTACAAATTATAGACGACAATAATACAACAACAACAACAACAACAACAACAACAACAACAACAACAACAACAATAATAATAATAATAATAATAATAATAATAATAATAATAATAATAATAATAAAGAAAAAGAAGGAGAAGAAGAAGATGATGATGAGAACTTTGAGATGGAATATTAATGTAAAGATTAAACAATGATAATAACAAATGTCAAATTAGAGGTTCCACTAATGATATGTTAAACAAGTATACTACAAACTTTTATTATTCAATTAGAAACCACACACAAAGGAGGTTTCAATCATATTATAAATTGTTAACATGATCACATTAGTTATCTTATTCGATTAATGCTATACTTATAAATCTCATCAGCTATTCATGATTATAACTTATGTTAACAACAAATCAAGTTCTTTTCATAGCTCAGGTGTTGGTTATACCATACAGCATGTGCTATGACAGTGCCAAGTATTTGTTGTCCCAAGTGTTATACAACATAAATCTAGATTAGTCATTTAACAAGTAAAGTAGTAAAGAGTGAACAAGATAATAAATACAAAACATGTTAGTATCAAACATTAAAGACCATATTAAGTTTACACTACACTTATTCTTACACTATTAGTGTAACCTTTTCATCTTGACATAATAAACTTAACTAAACATAATGAAAGAAAGAAAAATAAATAAACAAAATAAGATAAAAGTTAACTAAGTAAAGGAAAGGAAATGAAAGGCATAAACAAGATATTAATGAAAATAAAACTTAAAAATACAAGAAAAATACGAAGAGAGAAAGCAAGAGCATGATCTTAATTTGGAGACCAAGATGCCTAAATACATGACAAATGCCTCATTTTATAGGTCAAAATTGAAAACTATTGATTTGATGACTAATTAATGAGTGAGTGGCCACCTCTTGACTTGTTGACAATCCTTATCTTCTCTTGTCTACCCAAAATGTTATTGATAAAGTCAAAATAAGAACCACTTGAAAACATGAAAGTTGTAGGAAATTTTCTCAGCTTTCTAGCATAAAAACTTGAGGTCATTTAGACTTTTAAAACTCCATATATGGGCCAAACACTGAACAGTGCTCGGGCTGGAGGACAGATTTGGACTTCTTTGTTGTTGCTACAATTTGGACTTGAAAATGGCCGTTTTAAATTTTGGCCTTTTATGAAAGTTGGAGGCCTATGTCTTACCTTTCCATTCATATAAAGTGGACCTAAATCCAAGATCTACAACTCTAGATATAACCCAATTACCGAATAGTATTCCGATTTGGACTGCACCGACATTTCTTTTCTAAGTTTGGCCATCTCTTTGTCCTTTCAATTTTAGTTGTTAAATTTATCAATGAATTCTTTCATTTATATGATAGGCCTGCACTTAAAATGAATATTTACCATATATTAAAGGTATCTTATATTATTAAATATGTTATTATAAAACATGCTTTAATTAAAGAGTTATTGATACTTCAAGTGTAAAATGATGATATAAAATCTAGATAAAAATACATTTCTAAGTACTAAACAATAGATAAGTTCACTTTGAGCGCCACCAATATGAATATCATTTAGGTTACTCTAAACATAATAACCTTAATGAGTGAGTCTGAAGTCTTAACAAAATAGAAGTCCCTACTTTTGACAATCATCATGACCCTTGGATCTTTCATATGTGGATTCATGATATGAATCAATTCTTTGAGTGTCACAACTTGTCTAATAGTAGAAAAGTTAGATTTGCTTAGATGATGCTAATTGACGAAGCCAAACTTTATTGGAGAGATGTTGAAAATTGTTTAGAGATGAGAGGTAAGCTTCTTATAACTTATTGGACCAAGTTAAAACAAAAACTACAAGAAAAGTATCTACCCCAATCTTATAGCAGTAAACTCTTAGACTAATGGAACAATCTAAGACTGGAAACATGTTTATCAATGAATATATAATACAGTTTAATAATTACAAAATAAGATGTTCCATAAGAAAAAATAAAGCCATGACTTTGCATATATTTTGTAAAGGTCTAAATGATGATTTTAGAAAAGTGATCAGGCTTATAGGTGCTTTCACTCTTGACCAAATCTATACTGTAGTGCAAGATTGTGAGTTGCTTATAAAAAGTCAACATAACATCAAGCCCCTCTAAAGATCCCTTTTAGATCTCAATTTAGAAATAATGATTCTTTATTAGTTGCTTCACCTTATAAACCTAATCCTAATAGTGGTAAGATTTATAAAGAAGATAAAGACAAACAAGTCAATAGTGAAATGTCCAAGTTGAGTTCAGAGATCCAGTGTACTAAATATAAAGGTTTTAGTCATATGTTCTTTAATTGCACCTGTACACTCTAAGTCATTCAAGAATACAAGCAAATAGGTGATAAAGAAAACTATTAGTTGCAAGTGCGTTGATTAGTACTTAAAAGTGCATTTTTATCATGGTTTTATATCATCATTTTGCACTTGAAGTATCAATAACTCCTTAACTAAAATATGTTTTATAATAATGTATCTAATAATATAAGATACCTATAATTTGTGGTAAATGTTTATTTTTAATGCAGGCCTATCATATAAATGAAAGGATTGATTGATGACTTGAAGAACTTAAATTGCAAGGATAAAGAGATGGCCAAACTTAGAAAAGAGATGTCGGTGCGATCCAAACCGGAACACTGTTCGGTAATTGGGTCATATCTGGAGCTATATATCTCAGATTTAGGTCCAATTTATATGGATGGAAAGGTAAGACATAGGCCTACAACTTTCATATGGAGCCTAAGATCTAAAAAGGTCATTTTCAAGTCCAAATTGTAGCAACAACAAAGAAGCCCGAATCAGTCTTCCAGCCCGAGCACTGTTCGGTATTTTGGCCATATCTAGAGTTCTAGAAGTCCAACTGAGCTGAATTTTTTACACAAGAAAGCTGAGACAATTTCCTACAACTTTCATGTTTTCAGCTGGCTCTAATTTTGACGTTATCAATAACGTTTTGGGCAGACAAGAGAAGATAAGGATTGTCACCAAGTCAAAAGTTGGCCACCCACTTATCAATTAGTCATCAAATCAATAGTTCCCAATTTTGGCCTATAAAAGGAGGCATTTGCCATTCATTTAGGCATCTTGGTGTTCAGATCAAGATCATGCTCTTCCTTTCTCTCTTTGTATTCTTTGTAATATTTATGCTTTGTTTTCATTAATATCAAGTTTATGCCTTTCATTTCCTTTCCTTTACTTAGTTAACTTTTATGTTCTTATTTTGTTTATTTGTTTTCCTTTCTTTCATTATGTCTAGCTAAGTTAATTATGTCAAGGTGAAAAGGTTACACTAATGGTGGAAGAATAAGTATAGTGTAAACTTAATATGGACCTTAATGTTTGATACTAACATGTTTTATATTTGTTATCTTGTTCACTCTTTAATACTTTGCTTGTTAAATGACTAATCTTGATTTATGTTGTATAACACTTGGTACAACAAATGCTTGGCACTTTCATAGCCCATAATGTATGGTATAACCGACACCTGAGCTATGAAAGGAACTTGATTTGTTGTTAACATAAGTTATAATCATGAATGCTTGACGAGATTTACAAGTATTAGCATTAATTGAATAAGATGACTAATGTAATCATGTTAACAATATATAATCTGATTGGAACCTCCTTTGTGTATGGTTTCCAATTCAATAATAAGAGTTTATACTATATTTGTTTGATATACCATTAGTGGAACCTCTAACCTTGATATTTGTTATTATTATTGTTTAATCCTTACATTAATATTTCATCTGTAAGTTCTCATCATCATCATCTTCTTCTTCTTCTCTTTCTTTATTATTATTATTATTATTATTATTATTATTATTATTATTATTATTATTATTATTAGTACTACTACTACTACTACTACTACTACTACTACTACTACTACTATTATTATTATTATTATTATTATTATTACTATTGTTGTTATTGCTATTATTGTTGTTTATAATTATTGTCTATAATTTGTACAATTAACCTCCCTGTGGTTCGACCCCGGTCTTGCCGGGTTATTTATTACTTCGACACTCCTGCACTTAGGAGAAGACATCAACCTTTTAGTCGTGTCAAGTTTTTGGCGCCGTTGCTGGGGAGGTAAGTTCTTGTATAAATTATAATATTTATTTTATTTTCTCTTTTCACTTTTCTTGTATATAACTTTGTTTCTTTTCTCTTGTTTTCTTCCTCCTTCTTTTGCTTTCTTCTTCTTTTTTATTTTATTCCTACACGTGCATGAGAGTGTGCTCACGTTCATCAAGTGGTACACTTTGTAGGATATCCTCATCATTTTCAGAAAATATGGCCGAAGAAGATAATCAATCACTTCAAAATGAAAATAATGAGAATAACCGTGCTAGAACACTTAGAGACCACATGAATCCCACAAGAACAAGTGCACCATCATGCATAGTTTTTCCTCTTGATGCATCTCATTTTAATTTTAAACCAGGGATTATTCAACTTTTACCTTCTTTTCATGGCTTAGAATTGGAAAATCCATACTTGCATTTAAGGGAATTTGAGGAGGTCTGCAACACATATAATAATTTAAATTGTAGCATGAACACCATTAGATTAAAGCTTTTTCCTTTTTCATTAAAAGATAAAGCTAAAACATGGCTACAAAATTTAAGACCAGGATCCATTCGTGCTTGGGATGAAATGCAACAACAATTTTTAAAGAAGTTTTTCCCATCTCATAGAACAAACTCTTTCAAGAGACAAATCACCACTTTCACTCAAAAACCAGGAGAAACATTTTACAAATGTTGGGATAGGTATCGAGATTTGCTTAGTACTTGCCCCCATCATGGTTTTGAAACATGGAGATTGGTTTCACATTTTTATGAAGGGTTAACACCTAAAGATAGGCAAATGGTTAAATTGATGTGCAATGGAACTTTTGAAGATAAAGACCCTGATGAAGCAATGGAGTACTTAGACTTGTTAGCTGAAAATGCTCAAAATTGGGACACCGCGGGTACTTATGAGGCACCGAGTAAAACTCAACTTCATACATCTAGTGGAGGTATGTACAACCTTAGGGAAGATCATGACCTTCAAGCCAAGTTTGCATCTTTAGCTAGAAAAGTCGAGGCACTAGAATTAAAAAAGAGTGGTCAATTAAAATCTGTTGAAAACATTGTGTGTCAAATCTGTGAAACAAATGAACATTCAACCAACGATTGTCCAACCTTGCCTTCTTTTAAAGAATGTCTCCATGAACAAGCCCATGCTTTAAACAGTTTTCAAAGGGCCAACCACAACCCATACTCCCAAACATACAACCCTGGTTGGAGAAATCACCCAAATTTCAATTGGAAGAGTGAGAACAACAATGCACAAACTTCACAACCACCATTTCAAGCACACCACAATTTTCAAAATTCTCATGGATATGCACCTCCTTATGCTCCACCGCTTAGAAGAAATCTTGAGGAAACATTGCATGCATTCATTGAAAAGCAAGAGACAATCAATACTCAACTTGCTCAAAACATGACAGATTTTAAAGATACTCTTGCTAAATTAACATCTGCTCTTAGTTTCCAAGAGAAAGGTAAGTTTCCATCTCAAACACAACAAAATCCCAAAGGGCAATACAATGCAAATGCAAGTAGTTCTGGAAGCCAACACATGGATCAAGTCAAATCAGTCACTACTCTCCGCAGTGGTAAGGTTATTGAAAAACCCTCTCTTGAACCTTATGAGAAAGATGATGAGTCAATCTCTGAGGGTAAGGAAGGGGTTGAATCTGAAAATTGCAAAGAAACGACTGATTCACCGACAGCACTTCCATTTCCTCAAGCCATGACCAAACAAAGGAAAGTCAATCACAATTCTGAAATTTATGAAATTTTCAAACAGGTAAGGATCAATATACCTTTGCTGGATGCAATTAAACAGGTTCCTTCCTATGCTAAATTTTTGAAAGATCTTTGCACTGTGAAGAGGAAACTGAATGTGAAAAAGAAAGCCTTTCTAGCCGAACAAGTAAGTGCTATTCTTCAAAACAATAATGCTTTGAAATATAAAGACCCTGGTTGTCCTACAATTTCTTGCTTTATTGGAGACCATAAAATTGAAAAAGCCTTACTTGATCTTGGAGCTAGTGTGAATTTACTTCCATATTCAGTTTTTCAAAGTCTCAATCTAGGTGAGTTAAAACCAACTTCTATATCTCTTTTACTTGCCGATAGATCTATAAAAGTGCCTAGAGGAATAATTGAAGACGTGTTAGTACAAGTCGATAAATTCATTTATCCTGTGGATTTTATTGTCTTGGACACAGAACCTGTTGAAGCATGTAATTCATTTCCTGTTATTTTAGGACGTCCATTTCTTGCAACCTCTAACGCATTGATTAATTGTAGGAATGGACTGATGAAGCTATCATTTGGAAACATGACATTGGAGATGAATATTTTCAACATTTACAAGCAACCTGGAGATGATAATGATTTACAAGAAGTAGATCATATTGATGAATTAGTTTATGATCAACTTGAATCTACTTTAAGTAAAAATGAATTGGATGAAACTGAAGATTTGTAAATGGTTTATTCTGAGGAAGAAATCACGAATGAAATAAGCACCGAAAATGTTGATGCGAATCTTTTGTCAACAGTGACAACAGATTCGACATCTGACATCACACCAATCGATGATTACTTTCCTAACAAATCCTTACTTTCTCTTAGTTCAATGCCTTGGTATGATAAAAATATTAATTTTCTTGCTTTAAAAGATTTGCTAGCTGATTGGAGTACCCAAGACAAAGAAAAATTTTTGAACGAAGTGAAGAGCTTTTATTGTGATGACCCTAACTTATTCAAATATTTTCCTGATCAAATATTTCAAAGATTCATTCCCGACAATGAGGTAAGTAGTGTCATTAAACTTTGTCATTCTGAAGCATGTGGAAGTTATTTCTCGTCAAAAAAGACTGCTGCAAAAATCTTTCAAAATGGATTTTATTAGCCCACCATGTTCAAGGACACACATGCATTCTGTAAAACTTGTGAAAATTGTCAAAAAATTGACACTGGTCAAAAAGTTTTGTTTTATGATTCTCAACTCTATGCACTCCCTAAAGAGCTAAGATTAAGATGGACCAATCCTTATGGGGCCTGTGATATTGAGAATTCAATGAATGACAATGATTTTATGGAAAATGGACATCGTTTGAAAGCTTACTTTGATAATTTTCCTAGTGAAAATGAATCAGCTGGTTTGAATGATTTTGTAGATAAAGGTTGATTATTATTTTTTTCTCACATTGTTTTTGTGTTTCTTTTTTAGTGATTTTTGCTAGTTTCTCTCACCCCGGTTAAATGGCGGATAACGGTACTCCGTGACTTAAGTCGGTTCTTTCAGTTTCCCACAATTACTGATATTTGTGTATATATCTGTGCAATTCTTTGAATCTCTCTTCCAATTCTCATTTGAAAATGGACACTAATCTTGAAAAATTGAAAAAGTATTTTCCCGCTCTGCCTCAGAATGCGATTACAAAAATTTACTGTGCTAGATGTGCAAGATTGAGATTGTTAATGAATCATGGAATTCCTGAAGATATTCGCTGGTTGATTGAAGCAAAGGTCCGATTATCAGGTGAGTCCTCTAACTTCTTCATTTCACACATGCTTGGAACAAGTAAAAGCACTTTTGCAAAGAAGTGTCGTGCAAAACGACTGAATGTCTGTCATCGATGTGCTAGATGGACTTTTAATACACAATGTTGTTCTTTAGGAATGGTATCTATAAACCGTGAAGATAAAATACAATTCATTAAGGATGGCCTGAGTAAGGAGTCTTTAGATAATCTTCTATTGACTCTTGAGACACATCCTAGTGGAGATGTGCATCGTGCAATTCATGATTTATGGCCACTATTTCATAAAGAACATGATCGACTTAGTCTTGGGAATCTGACTAAAAAAGACCTTGTTTGCCAGTTTTTAAGAAAACTGGATGGGAAGCCTATCCCCGACCCATAGAGGGCGTTTAAGCCGTTCTTGGACGTAAAACCAAGGGAAGATGTGAGCCACAATCACAACTACCTGTACATACACATGCTTTTTTTTTTCAAAAGTAAATAAATAAATAAAAAGAGAGAGAGAGAGAAAGTGTGAGACTCCAGCTGGCCTACATATAGGTGTTATGATTGCCTTTCTAATTTCTCATCTATAAAACCCTCTTTTCCTTCCTTTCATTTCTACTCAACCCATACATTCAACAAATACAGAAGTGTGTAGAAATGGCAAGTTCCTCAAGTCATCAAATAAGAAATATTTGTGTTTTCAGTGGATCTAGTCCTGGGAAAGAAAAGGAGTTTTTAGAATCAGCAAATCATCTTGGTTAGGTACTAGTTGAGAGAAAGATTCATTTAGTATATGGGGGAGGCAGTCTTGGGTTAATGGGAGGTGTGTCAATAGCTGCATTTTTAGGAGGTAGTCAAGTTTTGGGGGTCGTCCCTGAAGCTTTGGCACAAGGGGACATCATTGGAAAAACAATTGGAGAGGAACTTCAGGTCTCCACAATGTCGGCTCGAATGAATGCAATGTTTAATCATGCTGATGCCTTCATTGCTTTACCAGGTGGTTTAGGCACATTGGAAGAGATCTTTCATATTTCCTCTTGGGCTCAATTGCACATTCACCATAAACCCATAGGTTTGTTAAATGTTAATGGTTATTATGATAAGTTGTTGTCTTTTCTTGATCATGCTGTGGAACAGGAATTTCTAACATCTTCTGCACGACAAATCATAATCTCTGCTACTACTGCTGAACAATTGATTGACCAACTATAATCTTTCAAACCTGTGATTGATCCTTCCAAGAGTCGCATAAATTGGTCATCTACGGGAAGCCGTAAAAAGCTTAGATTGGATTTGAGCCTTCATTTGTGAATTTTTGTGTCTTTTGGTTTTATTATTGTGTTTTGTTATTTCTTATTTTTGTTTTAGTGTGTTTCAGGTTTTGTCAGTGTTCGTTATTTCAGGTGATATCTTCTATACTCTATCTTTCTACCTTAGAACATTGAGGACAATGTCTCGTTTTGGTTGGGGGGAGAGGGTAGTAGTTGATAAAAAAAAAAATTGTTTTTCATTTCATAAAGTATGTGCATAATTGTTGTTACTAGGATGGCAGAGTAAAGGAGTTCTTTTGTTAAAGTGACTCTTGAGACGCATCTTAGTAATCATTCTTAACAAGGTCTATTATAATACTTCCTGAAATATTCAAGTTTACAAACTCTCGTATTGTTACCACTTAATTCTGCTCATATACTTATTTAACATGTATTCTTAAACCTTAATTTACACACACACACTTTAACATATGATTGTGGGTTGCATATTGGATTATTATATTATTTATGTTCTTTTGTTAAAGGTAACAACTAAGGGAAAGGGATTGTATATAATAAAAAAAAGAAAAAGAAAAAAAAAAGAAAAAGAAAAAAAAATGATGATAATAAAAATGTAGATAAGTTTGGTTTCGTAGCCTCCCTAACCTAAGCAATTAAGCCCGAAGGGGTGTTTTAACACCTAATACCCTAAAGTCAACTGACTTGGGAGCTATTGGCCCAACGCTTGTTACATGGGTTGAGGAGAAAAGCTTAAGGGAATTAAACATTGCACTATCTACATATAAGTATCTGCGACCCGAGTTACTAAGCTCGTAGGGGTGTCTTAACACCTAATGCCCTAAGACCAACTGGTCTGGGAGTCATTAGCTGAAAGCTCGTTACACGGGTTAAAGATGCATGATGTTTTTAAATTATATGTATATAGATTTTTTAAAAAAACAAAAAATAAAAAAAAAGACAAAAATAGTAATCCCAACTCAAGGAAGTTAACCTTAAACATTAGAACAAAAATTTTGTTTTCTTCGAAGAAAAGCCCCATAATTATGTGTTGATACATTGAGCACAAAAAAAAAAGTTTATTAATATCTTGTTAAGAGGTATTGAGCAGATATATAAATTTAATGAGAGTTTGTTTATCTGGATAGATTAATGGAAGTTAAATGATGAATACCTTGCTTTATGAAATTTGCAAATTGTTGTAACGCTTTGATTACTAGGGACTAGTAATAAGCTGGTTGAGGGGTGTGATTAGTACTTAAAAGTGCATTTTTATCATGGTTTTATATCATCATTTTGCACTTGAAGTATCAATAACTCCTTAACTAAAATATGTTTTATAATAATGTATCTAATAATATAAGATACCTATAATTTATGGTAAATGTTTATTTTTAATGCAGGCCTATCATATAAATGAAAGGATTGATTGATGACTTGAAGAACTTAAATTGCAAGGATAAAGAGATGGCCAAACTTAGAAAAGAGATGTCGGTGCGATCCAAACCGGAACACTATTCGGTAATTGGGTCATATCTGGAGCTATATATCTCAGATTTAGGTCCAATTTATATGGATGGAAAGGTAAGACATAGGCCTACAACTTTCATATGGAGCCTAAGATCTAAAAAGGTCATTTTCAAGTCCAAATTGTAGCAACAACAAAGAAGCCCGAATCAGTCTTCCAACCCGAGCACTGTTCGGTATTTTGGCCATATCTGGAGTTCTAGAAGTCCAAATGAGCTGAATTTTTTACACAAGAAAGCTGAGACAATTTCCTACAACTTTCATGTTTTCAGTTGGCTCTAATTTTGACGTTATCAATGACGTTTTGGGCAGACAAGAGAAGATAAGGATTGTCACCAAGTCAAAAGTTGGCCACCCACTTATCAATTAGTCATCAAATCAATAGTTCCCAATTTTGGCCTATAAAAGGAGGCATTTGCCATTCATTTAGGCATCTTGGTGTTCAGATCAAGATCATGCTCTTCCTTTCTCTCTTTGTATTCTTTGTAATATTTATGCTTTGTTTTCATTAATATCAAGTTTATGCCTTTCATTTCCTTTCCTTTACTTAGTTAACTTTTATGTTCTTATTTTGTTTATTTGTTTTCCTTTCTTTCATTATGTCTAGCTAAGTTAATTATGTCAAGGTGAAAAGGTTACACTAATGGTGGAAGAATAAGTATAGTGTAAACTTAATATGGACCTTAATGTTTGATACTAACATGTTTTATATTTGTTATCTTGTTCACTCTTTAATACTTTGCTTGTTAAATGACTAATCTTGATTTATGTTGTATAACACTTGGTACAACAAATGCTTGGCACTTTCATAGCCCATAATGTATGGTATAACCGACACCTGAGCTATGAAAGGAACTTGATTTGTTGTTAACATAAGTTATAATCATGAATGCTTGACGAGATTTACAAGTATTAGCATTAATTGAATAAGATGACTAATGTAATCATGTTAACAATATATAATCTGATTGGAACCTCCTTTGTGTGTGGTTTCCAATTCAATAATAAGAGTTTATACTATATTTGTTTGATATACCATTAGTGGAACCTCTAACCTTGACATTTGTTATTATTATTGTTTAATCCTTACATTAATATTTCATCTGTAAGTTCTCATCATCATCATCTTCTTCTTCTTCTCTTTCTTTATTATTATTATTATTATTATTATTATTAGTACTACTACTACTACTACTACTATTATTATTATTATTATTATTATTATTATTATTATTATTATTATTACTATTGTTGTTATTGCTATTATTGTTGTTTATAATTATTGTCTATAATTTGTACAATTAACCTCCCTGTGGTTCGACCCCGGTCTTGCCGGGTTATTTATTACTTTGACACTCCTGCACTTGGGAGAAGACATCAACCTTTTAGTCGTGTCATGCGTGAACCCAATCTCGAGAACTTTAGTAATCTAGATGATGAAGATAATGCTCAAAAAAAGAGACTTAACATTACAAGTCCATATGAGCCTGAAAATAAGGAAGAAGTTTTAGAAAACTCTTTAGTTAAATTGCCCAAAGAATTGGATATGATTTTTAAAGAGTCCCATGATATTAGTTCTCTCAAACTATTTGATTCTCCACCCACCATCCTTGACATCCAGCATGTCAAAGGTTTTGAACAACATGTTAAGCTTCATGAACCTTTACCCTTAACATGTGGTGAGAAAGATAAAGATAGTCTTGATTTACTAAGTTATATCCAAACTATATCTATTAAGGCTTCCAATAGTGTTTGTTCCACACCACATCCTTAATCATATAGTATTCATGGTTATGAACCTAAAAAGCATGTAGATTAGCAATCTATGTCTCATTACCTTAAAATGTTTGATTTAGTTGAATCTTTTGCATGTAAAATTTATAATTTGCATATTGAGATCACAAAACAAATTCAAGTAAATAATGAATAATATAAATTTTGAGCTGATTTATATAAGTATCATAATGTACTTAATGTTGGAGATTATTTCATGATACAAATTAGACCTGAATAGTATCCTTTGGAAACCAGTCCTAAATTGCAAGTGAGTAGTACTAGAATATTCAAAGTGTTATAAATTATTGAATTAAATAATTATATCGTTAAATTATTACTAAACTTTGATATTAGCTCTACTTTCAACACGAAAGACCTCGTTATATATAAAGCACAACAGTCTATCCCTTATGTTCCTTTCAAAATGCTTGCCCTATTATCCTTATTTTTGACATAAAAGGAACACATTAATGTTATTTTAAATGCATAAATTGTTTTTACTAGGGATGATGAACTTCAATAAATCTCAGTATATGAGCTAAACAATCAGATTTACACTATATTTGGATTATTAGAGAGACATCACAATAACTTGATCCTTATCTTTGAGAGCATTGTCGGAGTTGCCTTGACCTATACTCAACGAGGTAAAGTTCTTCCAACCCTCGGAGAATTAGTGGGGACACCAAACCCGAAACATTGTTTACGCACTTGTATGATCATAAACAGTAGAAGATAGCCAAAACTATTGAGATATTAGGTTTTATCTTATGTTTTAGTTTAATTTATATGAACTTTTAATTGAGATTTATTAATTAGGTTTTATTTATTGGGTTTAACTTAATTATTGTAAGTATTTTATTTAGTAGACCATAAATCAAATCAATTTTTCTAATTAGGATTTTAGTATTTATATCTTATTTTTTAAAATATTAAGTAGTTTTATATGAATGAAATAAGAATTGTAAGGTTATATATTTCTCAATCCCATATTCTTTTCTCTTTGATTTTTTTTCTTAACTTTTTCTCTTTAAAAGCTTCTTTTCTTTTCTTTTCTTTTCTATTTTAATTATTTTCCTATTTTAATTCTTTTGTTTATTGTTAGGCATGAGAATTTTTAAGCAACATAATTTGCAGGCAAGTCAGCGCAGCTGTGACTAATAGTTTGTCAGCTCAAAAATGGGAATATGTAAGCACTAAAGAAAACGAAAACGAAGATAAAGTGGAGTCTTTTTTTTGTGCTCGGCAAAACAACACGATCCTTCAGTTGGCCATTCAGCTTGTCCAGCTGGACAGTGAGTTCCAGCAACAAAAGAAAACTAGAATTTTGAGTACGTATATATGTAAACCTCCCCGAGGAATAGATTCAAAAGTCTAAGATTGCTCAAGAGTGAGTCTACTGAATCTTTCTGTTGAATCGCAATCAGTTCTGACTACTTAATTAATGTTAAAACAGCCACCATATAGCCACAGAAGAACATTCTGTCTACAACCCCGTCAATAGACTCAGAATTCAAGATGCAACAGCGCTCAGCAAACATCAAGATGTCTAAGATCATATGGAGTTAATGTTGCAATGCCTTTGAACCAAGTGTAAAATATTGTACAGTCAACCTAAGAATTTTCTGTAAGAATGGTAAATTGGACTCCAAACAAATATCGTTTCCTGCTTGACTCTGGTTATGCTAAGCCTTCGCTTCTGTTGCAGCATGAAGTAGCTCATCTGGAGTTGCAGCTGGGTCCAGATCCCAACACTTTTCTGGCAAATTACTAGCTTCTCCTTCAAGTGACCAAGAAGGCACCTGATGAGAAAAGCGTACCATCTCTCTCCTTGGAATCCATCTAATGGCACCCTTGTCGGTATTCCTTTGGTATACTGTTTTGAAACCAGTCAACTTGATCAGAGGAGCAACACAAACTCCAAGCTCTTCAGAGTAATTATCAAGGACCTCTACCATCTCATACTGGTGCCTGACATCATCTGGGGTTGATCTGTTCCAATCAGGTGACCAGTTTTGATAAACAGCCCAAACATCTCCACTTTTTGGGTATATTCGAACACAACCACCTCTCCCAGGCTTTTCTCCTTTCACAACATGAGAGAAAATGTTGACTTGATCAACAACATCAGAATTCCATGCTCTGAAGTGTCCACAAGATTTAGTAAACCCAGAATCTATCCAATTTACTACCCCAAATTCACTATCAGTTTTAGAGTTCAAGTAAGTGATGTGAATCTTAAAGGGTTTAACTGAGACCACCTGGCGAATCAAACAGTATAAGCGTGGCATACCATCATCTTCATCATACAAAGCCCATATTTGTTTTGGCTTGAAGCATTCCTCCGCTCTATCTTTGTCAAAATCATGGAAATCAGGGTCAGGGACTGTTATCGAGATTGGCTCGATTTTGTTTGGCTTTGTATGACGACCAGTAATATCAGAATTTGATTGTTTAGGAGCCTCTCCTGCCTTGGTTAACAGATGTTCAATGTTCTTTGTAACTGCTGCAGCTGAAGCTAATCTCATCTCCTCCAATTTCTTCCTGATGTCGGTCCTTGCTTTGTCAATCAACAACTTTCTGGCATCAAAAGCTGGCACAATCAAGCTGCGTCTTGTTGGAACTTCACTTGGAATGGAAAGCTTGGTGTCGTGCTCAACATTTGCACATCCGTTAGCTAGTCTTACTTCTGGACCCAATTTAGGTTCATTTTCTTCATGCCCATTTCTAAAAGTGGAACCAATAGACACCTTCCTTTTCTTATCAGGTCTACCAGTCTTGGAGCCTGAAAATTCATTACTGCTTGCAGATACATCAGAGTGTACTTTTTCTGTGGCAGTTTTCATGGATCGCCTTCCATTGGCTGCTGGTTTAACCTTTGCTGCACTAACATTTCCATTACCCTGACAAACAATATCAGAAGATACTGCACATGATCCATTGGGACCCACAGCATCCCCAGAAGTTCCAGAGAATGAGCTCCACTGAAATGAAACATTTGAAACATGCTCGTAGCTGTTTCCAGCATCCAATCCTGTGACCCCATTTCCTGTATATAGGGTAGTGGTGGTTGGGACATATGCAACCCCATCATATCCATGACATCTATACCCATTACCAGGGCCATATGACCAAGGGTAGTAAGGGAAAGAACCATTGACAGGAGCTGCCCCAGTTTCAGTGGCAATGAAAGTACCCCGGCAGTTCTTACAAGAAAGTTTCTTATTCACATACTTCCGAAGATACTCATACTGAACTTTACAAGATGTGCAGACTGTCCAGAAAGTATCAAGTCCATGAGCAGTGGGTGAATGGGAACATTGGTTATATCCTGTAACCCCTGCAGCATTGACTGAAGATAAGTTTGTCTGAACAGCACAAGATGCCATCTGTTTGTTTCTCTTGACATTGTAAGTGTTTTTCTTAAGACTATCGGACAACATAGTCCATGCTTCAGATACAAGTTTAAACGCTCCATCAGCTCCCACAGTTTTATTCTTATCTGGATGGAGCAACACGGCCATCTTCCTATACTGCTTTTTCACTGCATCTTTATCTGCAGAAGGCTTCAAACCAAGAATAGAGAAATAGTCAACTTCACCATTGCATTTGGCCTGAGAGGCAACATAAACTTCGAAAGTGGCCACCATCTGAGATATACCCTCTAATCCAGGACACAAAGTTTTTGCCTTTAATGCATGGTTCATTGCACCAGCAAAATCTCTCTCGGCAAATCGCTTCTCAGCAAACTCTTTTGCCTTGACAGCCTCTTCTATATTTGATTCCATCTGGACCTTCAAATCAAATACAAAGCCAAAATCTTGAAGCAAAAGCTATGACGGACCCAGCATGCCAAAAACCAGAAGACACATCATTCTCATGCATAACCACATTTGCTTATCTGCACAAATTATTGTCAGAAACATTTAGGGTCTTCGTTGTATTTCAAGAGAACGCCAGAGCAATACCTCAAATTGACCAAGTCCAAAATTTATGAATGCGATAGACTAATTCTCGTGAGGATTATAGATGCAGTCACAATTTGTTGGGATTTCAATTTAGTCTCAGAAGATTTGATATCAAGTAACAATACTTGAAAAACAGAAGGAAACAATAAAAAAATGTAACTCATAACCTAAAATATCTAACTTTCGCGCTCACTAATTAAGAATATTAAATCAAAAGGCTACAAAAAAATAAGATATACAATGCTTGATCTCTTCACTCTTTCAGCAATGAAACAAAATGTAGGAACTTTGCATTAGATGTCACTCAATTTTCTCAGTAACCAAACAGTCACAGTTCAAAATTGAAAACCCATTTCATTACACCACAGCTCCAAACAAACCAATATCCCATTTCACAGTAAGCACCCAGAAGCAGACACATCAGCTCAAATTCCTCAAATCAAAAACCAAATTCAACTACATAACACCAGAAATAAATGCACAAAGATCGAACCTCAGATTATCCATTATCAACTCAAACTCATCAATTAATAACAAATTTACACTCTAGACTAACAAAAACAAATTACACATGAATTAAAGAAAATAAACAAATGAAGAAAAAGAAAACTCACCAAGATTTAAGCAAGAAATGGGAAAGGAAGCAAGACCCAGATCGCCACGTGTACTTACGAGATCGAGCAAATCAAGGTAATGAACTGATTTTTTTCAGAACCTAAGTGCACTTATAGCATTTGCTCTCGCGCCCAAAAAATGACAAAGTTACTCAATGAGGAGTATTATTAATTTTTGGAAGCTATCACAGTGTAAAACGGTAAGAGATTTAGGGTTTTCAAGTGATTAAAGAAATTGGGTTAAAGAATTAGGGTCGGATTTGGGTGAATCGGCGGCGAGGAGTTGGGAGATTCCCACAGATCGCCGATCAGAAATGAGGGAAAATTAATAAATAAAAAGGAAAATGATAATTTTCGGTGGAAGTAAACGGTGCTAATACTATTTAATGGTGGGTCTTGATATAGTGCGCATGGATGCGTTATTGCCCCTTTTTTTTGTTTTTATTTTTGTTTTTTAATCTTATTTTTACATTTTTTTTTTTTTTTTGTTAGAGTAATGTTTGGTGAACGAAGACGGGTAGAAATGGAATTAGGTAATGGAATCATTGTATTTTTGCTTTTAAAATAGTCATGTAATTTACTTTATTTCGAGGCGCATCCGATATTTTTTTTTAGATAAAATAGAAAATCTATTCACTCTTTTGGATAAGTAGAACCTACTTCCTAAAAATTCATTGTGAAAATGTATTATACATATACATTTCTATATATTTGCATTCATGTATTTATGTTTTGAGATATTTAAATGTATGTATGTCGCTAAAAAATCCAAACCTATAAAATCTATAAAATTAAATTTTAAGAAAGAAACATAAAGAATGAAGAATATATTTATCATTATGTTCATTTTTAATGGGAGTATGATTCATTGAAACTCAACATGGTTCCATTATTAGCCTACTGAGAAACATGTAAAAGCATATCTAATAAATGTTTATTTAATTGGCTTGCAACATTTTACCTAAATGTAAACTATAATCCAACCATAAAAAGGGATATGTGGCCAAAGTTAAGAGCCTTGTTGTAATATGGTATCTGTGCAACCAGTTATGCTTGTACTAACCTTTGTAACTATGGATGCATATAATACTAAGAGTATGTTTGGTATTGCGGTAGCTGTTGTGATTATGATTTGAAAAAAGTTGTTTTATAAAAAATACTTTTAGTTGAGGTTGATTTGAAAAAATATGTGTTTAGTTAAAACTATGGTTGAAATTAAGATTGAAGAAAAAGTAGTTTAATGTATTTGGTTAAAAATGCTTTTGAAATTAAGGTTATAAAATAATTTAAAAATATATATATATTAATATTGATGGTTTTAAATTTAAATATTGTAAAATTAATTACTCCTATTACATCATGAAATAAATAATATTTTATATAAAATATTTTTTTATTATTTCATTAAACTATTTATAATTCCATTACGTACAAAATTTATCCAATAAAAACTACAATTTTCATAATATTTTGATCGTGTAATAAAATTAGATAAAATATTATCAGGTATAAAATTGATATTATAGTGCGAGTGAATTTAATTCACTACATACTAGTTTTTCAGGAAAAAAATATTATTCACATCACAGTACAAATAAATTTAATTTATAAATTTAATTTACTCTAAACTAGTTTAAAAAAAAAATGTTAATAAAATTAACACTCTTAAAAAAAAAAGTGTATGAACAGTGCAAATGAATTGCACTGTTCATGTGAACAGTCCAATTCACTCTTGTACAATGCAAGAGAATTGCACTATTCGTTATTTTTCAAGTGAATAGTGAAAATCTCTTACACTGTTCAGTTCATGCTAATTAAAATTAGCGTGAACAGTGTGCACAAAGCAGCAAGATGTTACTTCTTCTTTTCCTGCATCTTGGACGTGAAAAGATATGGGACCCATACACAGTAAAATGTGTTTTTTTATTTACCAAACAGGTTACATCTGCGTTTTAAATAAAACGCAGACGCAACCTCATTGCCAAACGAGTTCCAAATCCTCTAAGATAAAATACTTTGAGGATATTGAATATGAAAAAATAGCAGCATTAAAGTCAATAATAAGGGTCATTAAAAGTGTTGACTTATATGATCTCGTTTGAGCTGTTATAATATGTCTCATTCTAAATATACTAAACAAGTTTTGTGTATCTAAATTCATCAAATATACCAAAATTCATTGTCCTTCCACTCATTTCAAATCATACTATAATAAATGGTGATTATACATGATGAAAAGCTATTAATATATTTCTTTCAAGACAATTCGAATAGAGCCACATTTAGTTAGTACATAGGCTGGGTAACATAGAAAACTGAAGTTGGAAAAATCTAGTAGTTGCTTTTATTAAGCAATACAAATACAATATAGATATTGCTCTTGACATGTTTAGTTTGTCTCTTTTGAAAAAAGGAGATAAAGAGACTATATATGCATGAGCATGCTTATCAATGAAAAGATTCTCATCCTTTTAATTACACCCCCCACTCTTTTGATAGAAAAATGATCAATTTTTTTTCTAAATTATGAGCATTAATAGGCAACTCAACTTAATAATTTATTGATGTTGTAGCAATGATTAAGCATATTATGCAAAAAAATAAAAAGTGAAATGATTTCTACACCCATAAAAAAAAAGGTTTTGAAGGGAAAAATTTAGATGTTAATAATGTCAATGGAGGTTATAAATGAAAAATAAATAATTTCCAAAATTACAACACTAAATCTTTTCATTCCAAATAGCTAACGTCAATTTCAACTCACCTTTTCCCATTAAAAAAAACTAAAAAATAAAATAATCAAACTTAGAACTACCTAGAAGAAACTACCAAAAAACTCAAGAACAATTACCCTTATTATCCTTATATTTGAGTTAAATGTACCAAAAGCTACTAAGTATTAGACAAGTAGATCAAGTTCCTCACAAACCACTATAATTACCATATCCTAATTCGTACAAACTAGAGATTACTTGTGAATATCATGCAAGCATGGCAGGGCACAATATTAACTTTGCAACCAATTCAAAAACAAGCTCTTATAATTTATTAAAGTAGGATGGATAATGTTTGATGAAGGTCCTGACATGAATACAAATCATCTACCTAATCATATTACAAGTAGTGAAGCTGTAAATGCACTAGAGATTAGAGGCTTTAGGGCCTTGAAGGTGTCTATAGATGTGACACGACTAAAAGATTGATGTCTTCTTCCAAGTGCAAGAGTGTCGAAGTAATAAATAACCCGGCAAGATCGGGGTCAAACCACAGAGAGGTTAATTGTACAAATTATAAATAACAATAATACAATAATAACAACAACAACAACAACAATAACAATAACAATAATAATAAAGAAAAAAAGGAGGAGGAGAACAAGAAGATGAAAACTTTGAGAAGGAATATTAATGTAATGATTAAACAATGATAATAACAAATGTCAAGGTTAGAGATTCCACTAATGGTATGTCAAACAAGTATAATATAAACTCTTATTATTCAATTGGAAACCACACAAAACGGAGGTTCCAATCAGATTATAGATTGTTAACATGATTACATTAGTCATCTTATTCGATTATTGCTAATACTTGTAAATCTCATCAAGCATTCATGATTATAACTTATGTTAAGAACAAATCAAGTTCCTTTCATAACTCAAGTGTTGGTTATACCATACAGTATGAACTATAAAAGTGCCAAGCATTTATTGTACTAAGTGTTATACAATATAAATCAAGATTAGTTATCTAACAAGCAAAATATTAAAGAGTGAACAAGATAACAAATATAAAATATGTTAGCATCAAACATTAAAGTCCACAGTAAGTTTACACTATACTTATTCTTACACCATTAGTGTAACCTTTTCAGCTTGACATAATAAACTTAGCTAGACATTATGAAAGAAAGAAAAATAAATAAACAAAATAAGAACATGAATAAGATTAAAGTTAACTAAGTAAGTGAAAGGAAATGAAAGGCATAAACTTGATATTAATGAAAGTAAAGCATAAACATTACAAAAAATACAAAGAGAGAAAGCAAGAGCATGATCTTGATATGGAAACCAAGATGCCTAAATGCATGGCAAATGCCTCCTTTTATAGGCCAAAATTGGAAACTATTGATTTGATGACTAATTGATGAGAGGGTGACCAACTCTTGACTTGGTGACAATCCTTATCTTCTCTTGTCTGCCCAAAACATCATTGATAACGTCAAAATTAGAGCCACTCGAAAACATGAAAGTTGTAGGCAATTGTCTCACCTTTCTTGTGTAAACAATTCAACTTATTTGGACATCTAGAACTCTAGATATGGCCAACATACTGAACAGTGCCCAGACTAGAGGACAAATTTGAGCTTCTTTGTTGTTACAATAATTTGGACTTGAAAATGGCCTTTTTAGATCTTAGGTTTCATATGAAAGTTATAGGCCTATGTCTTACCTTTCCATCCATATAAACTAGACCTAAATATGAGATCTCTAGATATGACTCAATTACCGAACAGTGTTCCGGTTTGGATTGCACCGACATCTCTTTTCTAAGTTTAGCCATCTCTTTCCCCTTGCAATTTAAGTTCTTAAAGTCATCAATCAATCCTTTTATTTATATGATAGGCCTGCATTTAAAATGAACATTTACCATAAATTAAAGGTATCTTATATTATTAGATATATTATTATAAAATATGCTTTAGTTAAGGAGTTATTGAAACTTCAATTGTAAAATGATGATATAAAACCATGATAAAAATGAAATTTTAAGTACTAATCACACACCTCAACCAGCTTATTAGTAGTCCCTAGTAATTAAAGCATTAAAATAGAAAAACAATTTGCAAATTCCACAAAGCAAGGTAATCATCATTTAACTTCCATTAATCTATCCAGATAAACAAACTCTCATTAAATTTATATATTTGCTTAATACCTTTTAACAAGATATTAATAAACCTTTCTTTTATGCTCAATTTATCAACATATAATTATAGGGCTTTTCTTGTCCGAAAACAAATTTTTTGTTCTAATGTTTAAGGTTAACTTTCTTAGATTGGGATTATTATTTTTGTCCTTTTTTTTGTCTATTTTTTTTTCTTTTATATATATATATATATATATATATATATATATATATATATATATATATATATATATACACATACATACATATAACTTAAAACACCATGCATCTTTAACCCATGTAACGAGCTTTCAGCTAATAACTCCCAGACTAGTTGGTCTTAGGGCATTAGGTGTTAAGACACCCCTACGAGCTTAGTAACTCGAGTCGCAAATACTGATATATAGATAGTGCAATGTTTGATTCCTTTAAGCTTTTCTCCTCAACCCAAGTAACAAGAGTTGGGTCAATAACTCTTAAATTAGTTGAATTTAGGGTATTAGGTGTTAAAACACCCCTTCGGGCTTAATTGCTTAGGTTAGGGAGGCTACGAAACCAAACTTATCTACATTTTTATTATTATCATTTTTTTTCTTTTTTTTCTTTTTTTTTAATTATATACTATCCCTTTCCCTTAGTTGTTACCTTTAACAAAAGAACATAAATAATGTAATAATCCAATATGCAACCCACAATCATATGTTAAAGTGTATGTGTGTGTGTGTAAATTAAGGTTTAAGAATGCATGTTAAATAAGTATATGAGTATAATTAAGTGATAACAATGCGAGAGTTTGTAAACCTGAATATTTCAAGAAGTATTATGATAGACCTTATTAAAAATGGTTACTAAGATGCATCTCAAGAGTCATAAAAGTTCTCCTTACTCTGCCATCATAGTAACAACAATTTTGCACATGCTTTAAGAAATAGAAAACACATGTTTTTTTTTAGCTACTACCCTCTCCCCCGAACTAAAACAAAACATTGTCCTCAATGTTTAAAGGTAGAAAGATATAGTATAGAAGATATCACCTGAAATAACGAACATTGATAAACCTTAAACACACTGAAACAAATATAAGTAATAACAAAACATAATAATAAAATCAAAAGACACAAAGATTCACAAATGAAGACTCAAATCCAATCTAAACTTTTTATGGCTTTCCTTAGTTGATCAATTTATGCGACTCATGGAAGGATCAATTACAGGAATGAAAGATTGTAGTTGGTCAATCAATTGTTCCGCTATAGCAGTAGAGATTATGATTTGTCATGCAAAAGATGTTAGAAATTCTTATTCCACAGCATGATCAAGAAAAGACAACAACTTATCATAATAACCATTAACATTTAACAAACATATGGGTTTATGGTGAATATGCAGTTGAGCCCAAGAGGAAATATGAAAGATCTCTTCCAATATGCCTAGATCACCTGGTAAAGCGATGAAGGCATCAACATGGTTAAACATTGCATTCATTCGAGCTGAAATTATGGAAACCTAAAGTTCCTCTCTAATTATTTTTCCAATGATGTCCCCTTGTGCTAAAGCTTCGGGGATGACCTCCAAAACTTGACTACCTCCTAAAAATGCAGCTATTGACACACCTCTTATTAACCCAAGACTGCCTCCCCCATACACTAAATGAATCTTTCTCTCTGCAAGCATCTGACCAAGATGATTTGCTCATTCTAAAAACTCATTTTCTTTCCCAGCACTAGATCCACCGAAAATACAAATATTTCTTATCTGATGACCTGAGGAACTTGCCATTTCTACACACTTCTGTATTTGTTGAATATATGGGTTGAGTAGAAATGATTGAAAGGAAGAGAGGATTTTATAGATGAGAAATTAGAAAGGCAATCATACTACCTATATAATAGGCCGGCTGGAGTCTCACACACACTCTCTCTCTCTCTCTATTTATTTATCTATTTACTTTTGAAAAAGCATGTGTATGTACAGGTAGTTGTGATTGTAACTCACATCTTTTCTTGGTTTTACATCCAAGAATGGCTTAAACGCCCTCTATAGGTCGGGGATAGGCTTCCTGATTAGTACTTAAAAGTGCATTTTTATCATGGTTTTATATCATCATTTTGCGCTTGAAGTATCAATAACTCCTTAACTAAAGCATGCTTTATAATAATATATTTAATAATATAAGATACCTTTAATTTATGGTAAATATTGATTTTAAATGTAGGCCTATCACATAAATGAAAGAATTGATTGATGACTTTAAGAACTTAAATTGCAAAGGCAAAGAGATGGTCAAACTTAGAAAAGAGATGTCGGTGCAATTTAAACCGGAATACTGTTCGGTAATTGGGTCATATCTGGAGTTATATATCTGAGATTTAGGTCCAATTTATATGGATGGAAAGGTAAGACATATTGTATGGTATAACCGACACCTGAGCTATGAAAGGAACTTCATTTGTTGTGAACATAAGTTATAATCATAAATGCTTGACGAGATTTACAAGTATTAGCATTAATTGAATAAGATGACTAATGTAATCATGTTAACAATCTATAATCCAATTGAAACCTTCTTTATATATGGTTTCCAATTGAATAATAAGAGTTTATATTATACTTGTTTGACATACCATTAATGGAATCTCTAACCTTGACAATTTTGATTATCATTGTTTAATCGTTACATTAATATTGCTTCTCCAAGTTCTCATCATCATCTTCTTCTTCTCTTTCTTTATTATTATTATTATTAGTAGTAGTAGTAGTAGTAGTAGTACTACTACTACTACTATTATTGTTATTATTATTATTATTATTATTATTGTTGTTGTTGTTGTTGTTGTTGTTGTTGTTGTTGTTGTTGTTGTTATACTATTGTCGTTTATAATTTGTACAATTAACCTCCCTGTGATTCGACCCCGGTCTTGCCGGGTTATTTATTACTTCGACACTCCTGCACTTGGAAGAAGACATCAATCTTTTAGTCGTGTCACTTCCCATCTAGTTTTTTTAAAAACTAGCAAACAGGATCTTTTTTAGTCAGATTCCCAATACTAAGTCGATCATATTCTTTAAAAAATAGTGGTCATAAATCATGAATTGCACGATGCACATCTCCACTAGGATGCGTCTCAAGAGTCAATAGAAAATTATCTAAAGACTCATTACTCAGGCCATCCTTAATGAATTGTATTTTATCTTCATGATTTATAGATATCATTCCTAAAGAATGACATTGTGTATTACAAGTCCATTTAGCACATCAATGACAGACTTTTAGTCGTTTTGCATGATGTTTATTTGCAAAAGTGTTTTTACCTATTTTAGGCATGTGTGAAATGAAGAAGTTAGAGGACTCACCTGATAATCGGACCTTTGCTTCAATCAACTAGCGAATATCTTCAGGAATTCCATGATTCATTAACAATCTCAATCTTGCACATCTAGCACGGTAAATTTTTGTAATCGCATTTTGAGGCAGAGCGAGAAAATACTTTTTCAAGATTAGTGTCCATTTTCAAATGAAAATTGGAAGAGAGATTCAAAGAATTGCACAAATATATACACTAATATCAGTTGTTGTAGGAAACTGAAAGAACCGACTTAAGTCACAGAGTTCCGTTGTCCACCATTTGACTAGGGTAAGAGAAACTACCAAAAATCACTCAAAAAGAAACACAAAAACAATGTGAGAAAAATAAAATAACCAACCTTTATCTACAAGATCATTCCAACCAGTTGATTCATTTTCACTAGGAAAATTATCAAAGTAAGCTTTTAAACGATATTCATTTTCCTTAAAATCATTATCATTCATTAAATTCTCAATATCACAGGCCCCATAAGGATTGCTCCATCTTGGTCTTAGCTCTCTAGGGAATGCATAGAGTTGAGAATTATAAAATAAAACTTTTTGACCAGTATCAACTTTTTGACAATTTTCACAAGTTTTACAGAATGCATGCGTGTCCTTGAACACGGTGGGCCAATAAAATCTATTTTGAAAGACTTTTGCAATTGTCTTTTTTACGAGAAATAACTTCCACATGCTTCAGAATGACAAAGTTTAATGACACTACTTACCTCATTATCAGAAATGAATCTTTGAAATATTTGATCAAGAAAATATTTGAATAAGTTAGGGTCATCACAATAAAAATTCTTTACTTCGTTCGAAAACTTTTCTTTGTCTTGGGTACTCCAATCAGCTAGCAAATCTCCTAAAGCAAGAAAATTGATATTTTTATCATACCAAGGCATTGGACTAAGAGAAAGTAAGGATTCGTTAGGAAAGTAATCATCAATTGGTGTGATGTCAGATGTCAAATCTGTTGTCACTATTGACAAAAGATTTGTATCAACATTTTCGGTGCTTGTTTCATCTGTGATTTCTTCCTCAGAATAAATCATTTGCAAATCTTCAGATTCATCCAATTTATTTTTACTTAAAGTAGATTCAAGTTGATCATAAACTAATTTGTCAATATGATCATAAACTAATTCGTCATCATCTCCAGGTTGCTTGCAAATATTGAAAATATTCATCTTCAATGTCATGTTTTCAAATGATAGCTTCATCAGTCCATTCCTACAATTAATCAATACGTTAGAGGTTGCAAGAAACAGACGTCCTAAAATAACAGAAAATGAATTACATGCTTCAACAGGTTCTGTGTTCAAGACAATAAAATCCACAGGATAAATGAATTTATCGACTTGTACTAACACATCTTCAATTATTCCTCTAGGCACTTTTATAGATCTATCGGCAAGTAAAAGAGTTATAGAAGTTGGTTTTAACTCACCTAGATTGAGACTCTAAAAAACTGAATATGGAAGTAAATTTATACTAGCACCAAGATTAAGTAAGGCTCTTTCAATTTTATGCTCTCCAATAAAGCAAAAAATTGTAGGACAACCAGCGTCTTTATATTTCAAAGCATTATTGTTCTGAAGAATAGCACTTACTTGTTCAGCTAGAAAGACTTTCTTTTTCATATTCAGTTTCCTCTTCACAGTGCATAGATCTTTTAAAATTTTAACATAGGAAGGAATCTGTTTAATAGCATCCAACAAAGGTATATTGATCCTTACCTATTTGAAAATTTTACAAATTTCAGAGTTGTGATTGACTTTTCTTTGTTTGGTCATGGTATGAGGAAATGGAAGTGTTGGTGGTGAATCAGTCGTTTCTTTGCAATTTTCAGATTCAACCCCTTCCTTACCCTTAGAGATTGACTCATCATCTTTCTCATAAGGTTCAAGAGAGGGTTTTTCAATAACCTTACCACTGCGCAGAGTAGTGACTGATTTGACTTGATCCATGTGTTGGCTTGCGGAACTACTTGTATTTGCATTGTAATGCCCCTTGGAATTTTGTTATGGTTGAGATGGAAACTTACCTTTCTCTTGGAAACTAAGAGCGGATGCTAATTTAGCAAGAGTATCTTTAAAATCTGTTATGTTTTGAGCAAGTTGAGTATTGATTGTCTCTTGCTTTTCAATGAATGCATGCAATGTTTCCTCAAGATTTCTTCTAAGAGATGGAGCATAAGGAGGTGCATATCCATGAGAATTTTGGAAATTGTGGTGTGCTTGAAACGGTGGTTGTGAAGTTTGTACGTTGTTGTTCTCACTCTTCCAACTGAAATTTGGGTGATTTCTCCAAACAGGGATGTATGTTTGGGAGTATGGGTTGTGGTTGGCCCTTTGGAAACTATTTAAAGCATGCGCTTGTTCATGGAGACATTCCTTAAAAGAAGGCGAGGTTGGATAATTGTTGGTTGAGTGTTCAGTTGTTTCACAGATTTGACACATAATGTTTTCAATAGATTTTATTTGACCACTCTTTTTCAATTCTAGTGCCTTAACTTTCCTAGCAAAAGATTCAAACTTGGCTTGAAGGTCATGATCTTCCCTAAAGTTGTACATACCTCCACTAGATGTATGAAGTTGAGTTTTACTACTTCTACTAGATGTATGAAGTTGAGTTTTACTCGGTGCCTAACAAGTAGCCGTGGTGTCCTAATTTTGAGCATTTTCAGCTAACAAGTCTAAGTACTCCACTGTTTCATCAGGGTTTTTATCTTAAAAAGTTCCATTTCACATCAATTCAACCATTTGTCTATCTTAAGGTGTTAACCCTTCATAAAAATATAAAATCAATCTCCATGTTTCAAAACCATAATGAGGACAAGTACTAAGCAAGTCTCGATACCTATCCCAATATTGGTAAAATGTTTCTCCTGGTTTTTGAGTGAAAGTAGTGATTTGTCTTTTGAAAGAGTTTGTCCTGTGAGATGGGAAAAACTTCTTTAAAAACTGTTGTTGTATTTCATCCCAAGCACGAATGGATTCTGGTCTTAAATTTTATAGCCATGTTGTAGCTTTATCTTTTAATGAAAAAGGAAAAAGCTTTAATCTGATGGTGCATGCTACAATTTAAATTATTATAAATGTTGTAAACTTCCTCAAATTCCCTTAAATGCAAGTATCGATTTTTCAATTCTAAGCTATGAAAAGAAAGTAAAAGTGGAATAATACCTAGTTTAAAATTAAAATGACATGCATCGGGAGGAAAAACTATGCATAATGGTGCACTTGTTCTTGTGGGATTCATGTGGTCTCTAAGTGTTTTAGCATAGTTATTCTCATTGTTCTCATTATAAAGTGATTGATTATCTTCTTCGGCCATATTTTCTGAAAATCATGAGGATACCCTACAAAGTTGATTAGTACTTAAAAGTGCATTTTTATCATGGTTTTATATCATCATTTTGCACTTGAAGTATCAATAACTCTTTAACTAGAATATGTTTTATAATAATGTATCTAATAATATAAGATACCTATAATTTGTGGTAAATGTCTATTTTTAATGCAGGCCTATCACATAAATGAAAGGATTGATTGATGACTTGAAGAACTTAAATTGCAAGGATAAAGAGATGGCCAAACTTAGAAAAGAGATGTCGGTGCAATCCAAACCGGAACACTGTTCGGTAATTGGGTCATATCTGGAGCTACAGATCTCAGATTTAGGTCCAATTTATATGGATGGAAAGGTAAGACATAGACCTACAACTTTCATATGGAGCCCAAGATCTAAAAAGGCCATTTGCAAATCCAAATTATAGCAACAACAAAGAAGCCCGAATCTGTCTTCCAGCTCGAGCACTGTTCAATAATTTGGCCTTATCGGGAGTTCTATAAGTCCAAATGAGCTGAATGTTTTACACAAGAAAGCTGAGACAATTGCCTACAACTTTCATGTTTGCAACTAGCTCCAATTTTGACGTTATCAATGACGTTTTGGGCAGACAAGAGAAGATAAGGATTGTCACCAAGTCAAAAGTTGGCCACCCACTTATCAATTAGTCATCAAATCAATAGTTCCCAATTTTGGCCTATAAAAGGAGGCATTTGCCATGCATTTAGGCATCTTGGTTTCTAGATCAAGATCATGCTCTTCCTTTCTCTCTTTGTATTCTTTGTAATGTTTATGCTTTGCTTTCATTAATATCAAGTTTATGCCTTTCATTTCCTTTTCTTTACTTAGTTAACTTTTATGTTCTTATTTTGTTTATCTATTTTGCTTTCTTTCATTATGTCTAGCTAAGTTAATTATGTCAAGGTGAAAAGGTTATACTAATGGTTTAAGAATAAGTATAATGTAAACTTAATATGGACTTTAATGTTTGATACTAACATGTTTTATATTTGTTATCTTGTTCACTCTTTAATACTTTGCTTGTTAAATGACTAATCTTGATTTATGTTGTATAACACTTGGTACAACAAATGCTTGGCACTTTCATAGCCCATAATGTATGGTATAACCGACACCTGAGCTATGAAAGGAACTTGATTTGTTGTTAGCATAAGTTATAATCATGAATGCTTGACGAGATTTACAAGTATTAGCATTAATTGAATAAGATGACTAATGTAATCATGTTAACAATATATAATCTGATTGGAACCTCCTTTGTGTGTGGTTTCCAATTCAATAATAAGAGTTTATACTATACTTGTTTGATATACCATTAGTGAAACCTCTAACCTTGACATTTGTTATTATTATTGTTTAAACCTTACATTAATTTTCCATCTCCAAGTTCTCATCATCTTCTTCTTCTTCTCTTTCTTTATTATTATTATTATCATTATTATTATTACTACTACTAATATTACTACTACTACTACTACTACTACTAGTATTACTATTATTATTATTATTGTTATTGTTATTGTTATTGTTATTGTTGTTGTTGTATTATTTTTATTTATAATTTGTACAATTAACCTCCCCGTGGTTTGACCCCGGTCTTGCCGGGTTATTTATTACTTCGACACTCCTGCACTTGGGAGAAGACATCAACCTTTTAGTCGTGTCAATTTTTTGGCGTCGTTACCGGGGAGGTAAGTTCTTGTATAAATTATAGTATTTATTTTCTCTTTTCACTTTTCTTGTATATAACTTTGTTTCTTTTTATTTTGTTTTCTTCCTCCTTCTTTTGCTTTCTTCTTCTTCTTCTTTTTTTATTCCTACACGTGCATGAGAGTGTGGTCACGTACATCAAGTGGTAGACTTTGTAGGGTATCCTCATCATTTTCAGAAAATATGGCCGAAGAAGATAATCAATCACTTCATAATGAAAATAATGAGATTAACCGTGCTAGAACACTTAGAGACCACATAAATCCCACAAGAACAAGTGCACCATCATGCATAGTTTTTCCTCCCGATGCATCTCATTTTAATTTTAAACCAGGTATTATTCAACTTTTACCTTCTTTTCATGGCTTAGAATTGGAAAATCCATACTTGCATTTAAGGGAATTTGAGGAGGTCTGCAACACATATAATAATTTAAATTGTAGTATGAACACCATCAGATTAAAGCTTTTTCCTTTTTCATTAAAAGATAAAGCTAAAACATGGTTACAAAATTTGAGACCAGGATCCATTCGTGCTTGGGATGAAATGCAACAACAGTTTTTAAAGAAGTTTTTCCCATCTCATAGAACAAAGTCTTTCAAGAGATAAATCAACACTTTCACTCAAAAACCAGGAGAAACATTTTACCAATGTTGGGATAGGTATCGAGACTTGCTTAGTACTTGCCCTCATCATGGTTTTGAAACATGGAGATTGGTTTCACATTTCTATGAAGGGTTAACACCTAAAGATAGGCAAATGTTGAATTGATGTGCAATGGAACTTTTGAAGATAAAGACCCTGATGAAGCAATGGAGTACTTAGACTTGTTAGCTGAAAATGCTCAAAATTGGGACACCGCGGGTACTTATGAGGCACTGAGTAAAACTCAACCTCATACATCTAGTGGAGGTATGTACAACCTTAGGGAAGATCATGACCTTCAAGCCAAGTTTGCATCTTTAGCTAGAAAAGTCAAGGCACTAGAATTGGAAAAGAGTGGTCAATTAAAATCTGTTGAAAACATTGTGTGTCAAATCTGTGAAACAAATGAACACTCAACCAACGATTGTCCAACCTTGCCTTCTTTTAAGGAATGTCTCCATGAACAAGCCCATGCTTTAAACAGTTTTGAAAGGTCCAATCACAACCCATATTCACAAACATACATTCCTGGTTGGAGAAATCACCTAAATTTCAGTTGGAAGAGTGACAATGCACAAACTTCACCACCACAGTTTCAAGCACACCATAATTTCCAAAATTCTTATGGATATGCACCTTCTTATGCTCCACCTCTTAGAAGTAATTTTGAGGAAACTTTGTATGCATTCATTAAAAAGCAAGAGACAATCAACACTCAACTTGCTCAAAGCATAATAGATTTTAAAGATACTCTTGCAAAATTCACATCTGCTCTTAATTTTCAAGAAAAAGGTAAGTTTCCATCTCAACCACAGTAAAATCTCAAGAAGCAATATAATGCCAATGCAAGTAGTTATGGAAGTCAACACATGGATCAAGTCAAATCAGTCATTACTCTTCGCAATGGTAAGGTTATTAAAAAACCCACTCTTGAACCTTGTGAGAAAGATGATGAGTCAATCTCTAAGGGTAAGGAAGGGGTTGAATCTGAATATTATAAGGAAAAGACTGATTTCCTGCCAGCACTTTTATTTTCTCATGCCATGACCAATCAGGAAGAAATCGAGGATGAAAAAGGCATCGAAAAGGTTGATGCGAATCTTTTATCAAAAGTGACAACAGATTCGAGACCCGACATCACACCAATCGATGATTACTTTCCTGATGAATCTTTACTTTCTCTTAATTTAATGCCTTGGTTTGCTAAAAATATCAATTTTCTTGCTTCAGGATTTTTGTCAACTCATTGGGATGACCCTTACTTATTCAATTATTGTCCTCGTCAAATATTTCAAAAATGCATTCTCGACAATGAGGTAAGTAATTTCACTAAATTTTGTTACTCTAAGGCATGTGGGGATCATTTCTCATCAAAAAAGAGGATTGTAGAAATCTTACAAAGTGGATTTTACTGGCCCATCATATTCAAGGAGTCAGATGCATTCCGCAAAAACTATGAAAATTGTCAGAAGGTGGGATTTATTTCAAAACACAGAGAGTCTTTAGATAATCTTCTATTGACTCTTAAGTCTCATCATAGTCGAGATAAGCATCGTGTAATTCATGACTTATGAACCCATTTTCATAAAAAACATACTTGACTTAGTCTTGGGAATCTGACTAAAAAAGACCCTATTTGCCAGTTTTTAAGAAAACTGGATAGGAAGCCTATCCCCGACCCATTGAGGGCGTTTAAGCTATTCTTGGATGTAAAACCAAGGGAAGATGTGAGCCACAATCACAACTACCTGTACATACACATGTTTTTTTTCAAAAGTAAATAAATAAATAAATAAAAAGAGAGAGAGTGTGTGTGAGACTCCAGTTGGACTACATATAGATGTTATGATTGCCTTTCTAATTTCTCATCTATAAAACCCTATCTTCCTTCCTTTCATTTCTACTCAACCTATACATTCAACAAATACAGAAGTGTGTAGAAATGACAAGTTCCTCAAGTCATCAAATAAGAAATATTTGTGTTTTTGGTGGATCTAGTCCTGGGAAAGAAAAGGAGTTTTTAGAATCAGCAAATCATCTTGGTCAGGTGCTAGCTGAGAGAAAGATTCATTTAGTGTATGGGGGAGGCAGTCTTGGGTTAATGGGAGGTGTGTCAATAGCTGCATTTTTAGGAGGTAGTCAAGTTTTGGGGGTCGTCCCTGAAGCTTTGGCACAAGGGGACATCATTGGAAAAACAATTGGAGAGGAACTTCAGGTCTCCACAATGTCGGCTCGAATGAATGCATTGTTTAACCATGCTGATGCCTTCATTGCTTTACCAGGTGGTCTAGGCACATTGGAAGAGATCTTTCATATTTCCTCTTGGGCTCAATTGCACATTCACCATAAACCCATAGGTTTGTTAAATGTTAATGGTTATTATGATAAGTTGTTGTCTTTTCTTGATCATGCTGTGGAACAGGAATTTCTAACATCTTCTGCACGACAAATCATAATCTCTGCTACTACTGCTGAACAATTGATTGACCAACTACAATCTTTCATTCCTGTGATTGATCCTTCCATAAGTCGCATAAATTGGTCATCTACGGGAAGCCGTAAAAAGCTTAGATTGGATTTGAGCCTTCATTTGTGAATTTTTGTGTCTTTTGGTTTTATTATTGTGTTTTGTTATTTCTTATTTTTGTTTCAGTGTATTTCAGGTTTTGTCAGTGTTCATTATTTCAAGTGATATCTTCTATACTCTATCTTTTTACCATAGAACATTGAGGACAATGTCTCGTCTTGGTTGGGGGGAGAGGGTAGTAGTTGATAAAAAAAAATTGTTTTTCATTTCATAAAGCATGTGCATAATTGTTGTTACTAGGATGGCAGAGTAAAGGAGTTCTTTTGTTAAAGTAACTCTTGACACGCATCTTAGTAATCATTCTTAACAAGGTCTATTATAATACTTCCTAAAATATTCAGGTTTACAAACTCTCGTATTGTTACCATTTAATTCTGCTCATATACTTATTTAACATGTATTCTTAAACCTTAATTTACACACACACACTTTAACATATGATTGTGGGTTGCATATTGGATTTTTATATTATTTATGTTCTTTTGTTAAAGGTAACAACTAAGGGAAAGGGATTGTATATAATTAAAAAAAAAGAAAAACATGAAAAAAAAAGAAAAAAAGAAAAAAAGAAAAAAAAATGATGATAATAAAAATGTAGATAAGTTTGGTTTTGTAGCCTCCCTAACCTAAGCAATTAAGCCCGAAGGGGTGTTTTAACACCTAGTACCCTAAAGTCAACTGACTTGGGAGCTATTGGCCCAACACTTGTTACATGGGTTGAGGAGAAAAGCTTAAGGGAATCAAACATTGCATTATCTACATATCAGTATCTGCGACCCGAGTTACTAAGCTCGTAGGGGTGTCTTAACACCTAATGCCCTAAGACCAACTGGTCTGGGAGTCATTAGCTGAAAGCTCGTTGCATGGGTTAAAGATGCATGATGTTTTTAAATTATATGTATATAGAGTTAAAAAAAAAAGACAAAAAAAAAGACAAAAATAGTAATCCCAACCCAAGGAAGTTAACCTTAAACATTAGAACAAAAATTTTGTTTTCTTCCAAGAAAAGCCCCATAATTATGTGTTGATACATTGAGCACAAAAGAAAGGTTTATTAATATCTTGTTAAGTGGTATTGAGCAGATATATAAATTTAATGAGAGTTTGTTTATCTGGATAGATTAATAGAAGTTAAATGATGAATACCTTGCTTTGTGAAATTTGCAAATTTTTTTTCTATTTTAACGCTTTGATTACTAGGGACTAGTAATAAGCTGGTTGGGGGGTGTGATTAGTACTTAAAAGTGCATTTTTATCATGGTTTTATATCATCATTTTACACTTGAAGTATCAATAACTCCTTAACTAAAATATGTTTTATAATAATGTATCTAATAATATAAGATACCTATAATTTGTGGTAAATATCTATTTTTAATGCAGGCCTATCACATAAATGAAAGGATTGATTAATGACTTGAAGAACTTAAATTGCAAGGATAAAGAGATGGCCAAACTTAGAAAAGAGATATCGGTGCAATCCAAACCGGAACACTGTTAGGTAATTGGGTCATATCTGGAGCTACAGATCTCAGATTTAGGTCTAATTTATATGGATGGAAAGGTAAGACATAGGCCTACAACTTTCATATGGAGCCCAAGATCTAAAAAGGACATTTACAAATCCAAATTGTAGCAACAACAAAGAAGCCCGAATCTATCTTCCAGCCCGAGCACTGTTCGGTATTTTGGCCATATCGGGAGTTCTAGAAGTCCAAATGAGCTGAATGTTTTACACAAGAAAGCTGGGACAATTGCCTACAACTTTCATGTTTGCAACTAGCTCCAATTTTTACGTTATCAATGACGTTTTGGGCAGACAAGAGAAGATAAGGATTGTCACCAAGTCAAAAGTTGGTCACCCACTTATCAATTAGTCATCAAATCAATAGTTCCCAATTTTGGCCTATAAAAGGAGGCATTTGCCATGCATTTAGGCATCTTGGTTTCCAGATCAAGATCATGCTCTTCCTTTCTCTCTTTGTATTCTTTGTAATGTTTATTCTTTGCTTTCATTAATATCAAGTTTATGCCTTTCATTTCCTTTTCTTTACTTAGTTAACTTTTATGTTCTTATTTTGTTTATCTATTTTGCTTTCTTTCATTATGTCTAGCTAAGTTAATTATGTCAAGGTGAAAAGGTTATACTAATGGTGTAAGAATAAGTATAATGTAAACTTAATATGGACTTTAATGTTTGATACTAACATGTTTTATATTTGTTATCTTGTTCACTCTTTAATACTTTGCTTGTTAAATGACTAATCTTGATTTATGTTGTATAACACTTGGTACAACAAATGCTTGGCACTTTCATAGCCCATAATGTATGGTATAACCGACACCTGAGCTATAAAAGGAACTTGATTTGTTGTTAGCATAAGTTATAATCATGAATGCTTGACGAGATTTACAAGTATTAGCATTAATTGAATAAGATGACTAATGTAATCATGTTAACAATATATAATCTGATTGGAACCTCCTTTGTGTGTGGTTTCCAATTCAATAATAAGAGTTTATACTATACTTGTTTGATATACCATTAGTGAAACCTCTAACCTTGACATTTGTTATTATTATTGTTTAAACCTTACATTAATTTTCCATCTCCAAGTTCTCATCATCTTCTTCTTCTTCTCTTTCTTTATTATTATTATTATTATTACTACTACTACTACTAATATTACTACTACTACTACTACTACTATTATTATTATTGTTATTGTTATTGTTATTGTTGTTGTTATTATTATTGTTGTTGTTGTATTATTTTTATTTATAATTTGTACAATTAACCTCCCTGTGGTTCGACCCCGGTCTTGCCGGGTTATTTATTACTTCGACACTCCTGCACTTGGGAGAAGACATCATCCTTTTAGTCGTGTCAAAAGTCTCCCACTTGATGTACGTGGTCACACTTTCATGCACGTGTAGGAATAGAATAAACAGAAAAAGAAAACAAATGAATAATAATAATAATAATAATAATAATAATAATAATAATAATAATAATAATAAGGAGAAGAAGAAGAAGATGATGAGAACTTTGAGAAGAAATATCAATGTAAGAATTAAACAATGATAATAACAAATGTCAAGGTTAGAGATTCCACTAATGGTTTGTCAAACAAGTATAATATAAACTCTTATTATTCAATTGAAAACCACATATAAAGGAGGTTCCAATCAGATTATAGATTGTTAACATGATTACATTAGTCATCTTATTCGATTAATGCTAATACTTGTAAATCTCGTCAAGCATTCATGATTATAATTTATGTTAACAACAAATCAAGTTCCTTTCAAAGCTCAGGTGTCGGTTATACCATACAGTACGAACTATGAAAGTGTCAAGCATTTGTTGTACTAAGTGTTATACAATATAAATCAAGATTAGTTATTTAACAAGCAAAGTATTAAAGAGTGAACAAGATAACAAATATAAAACATGTTAGTATCAAACATTAAAGTCCATATTAAGTTTACATTATACTTATTCTTACACCATTAGTGTAACCTTTTCACCTTGATATAATAAACTTAGCTAGATATTAGGAAAGAAAGAAAAATAAATAAACAAAATAAGAACATGAATAAGATTAAAGTTAACTAAGTAAGTGAAAGGAAATGAAAGGCAAAAACTTGATATTAATGAAAGGAAAGCATAAACAGTACAAAAAATACAAAGAGAGAAAGCAAGAGCATGATCTTGATCTGGAAACCAAGATGCCTAAATGCATGGCAAATGCCTCCTTTTATAGGCCAAAATTGGAAACTATTGATTTGATGACTAATTGATGAGTGGGTGGCCAACTCTTGACTTGGTGACAATCCTTATCTTCTCTTGTCTGCCCAAAACATCATTGATAACGTCAAAATTGGAGCCACTCCAACATAAAAGTTGTAGGGAATTGTCTCAGCTATCTTGTGTAAAAACTTCAGCTCATTTGGACTTCTATAACTCTAGATATGGCCAAAATACTGAACAGTCCTCGGGCTGGAGGATAGATTCGGGCTTCTTTGTTGTTGCAATAATTTGGACTTGAAAATGATATTTTTAGATCTTGGACTCCATATAAAAGTTGTAAGCCTATGTCTTACCTTTCCATCCATATAAATTAGACCTGAATCTGAGATCTAGAACTCCAGATATGACCCAATTACCGAACAGTATTCCAGTTTGGATTGCACTGACATCTCTTTTCTATTTTTGGTCATCTCTTTGCCCTTGCAATTTAAGTTCTTAAAGTCATCAATCAATCCTTTCATTTATATGATAGGCCTGCATTTAAAATGAACATTTATCACAAATTAAAGGTATCTTATATTATTAGATATATTAGTATAAAACATGCTTTAGTTAAGGAGTTATTGATACTTCAAGTGCAAAATGATGATATAAAACCATGATAAAAATGCACTTTTAAGTACTAATCAAGATGAGATCTATAAAATTCTTGTAAAAGCTGGATATGAGAAGAATGGTTGTAAGAATGGGCTAATGAATGAGAGTTTTGCAAGCATCACCAAAAAAAGGGTTATATGATTGATCACTCCAAAGATTTTCACCATGAAGTGATATAGATGTTAACTCAAGATACTTTGAAAATTGAAAAGGCCACAAGTAAATAGATAATTGTCGTTGATGAATATTTGAAGATAATTGACCTTTGCATCAACAACTTAAAGTATGAGGATAAAGGACAAAGTGTGGAGACAAAAGTTAAAGTTGAGGTTGAGATTCTGCCTCAATTGTTTATTCACACAGTCAAAAAGACTCATACAAAAGCTTTTGTGAAGAGGCTAGTAGACGGGAAGAGATCCAAAATTGGAAAGCTAAGCCTATTCCTTACATGTTAAAAAAAAAGTAATTGCTCTTGTTTTATCATTTTTGTTAAGATGTTTTGTTTTATTTGCTTTTATGATCATGTTGGCAATCTAGTTCATGATGCAACAAACTATTCCCTTTGTTAATGAGATCATTCATTTTTTTTTGTTCAAAATATGTATTGCTTCCTTTTTACTTTTCTATGCAATACACACTTGCACAAGCATCTCTTTTACTTTTTAGAATTCTAAAATTGAATCTTCTATTAATCTATTAGGCTAGGATTTCTTTTATGTCTTTCTCTTTATATAAACTTTGAAAAAAAATGACTTTTCAAAAGATCAAATTTCGATTATATTAGTTATCAGATTACAAATTGTTAACATGATTATATTAGTTATCTTATTCGATTAATGCTAATACTTGTAAATCTCGTCAGACATTCATGATTATAATTTATGTTAACAACAAATCAAGTTCCTTACATAGCTTAGGTGTTAGTTATACCATACAGTATGAGCTATGAAAGGGTCAAGTATTTTTTTGTATCAAGTGTTATACAACACAAATATAAATTAGTCATTTAATAAGCAAAGTATTAAAGAGTGAACAAGATAACAAATGTAAAACATGTTAGTATTAAATATTAAAGTTCATGTTAAGTTTACATTATACTTATTCTTACACCATTAGTATAACCTTTCACCTTGATATAATAAACTTACATAACATAATGAAAGAAAGAAAAATAAATAAACAAAATAAGAACATGAACTTTAAAGTACTAATCACAACCCCCCCAACTAGCTTATTACTAGTCCTTAGTAATCAAAAAAATAAAATAAAAAAATAATTTGCAAATTTCATAAAGCAAGGTATTCATCATTCAACTTCCATTAATCTATCTTGATAAACAAACTCTTATTAAATTTATATATCTGTTCACTACCTCTTAAATAAGATATTAATAAATTTTTTTTTCATTATCATCAGTTTTTTTCTTTTTCTTTTTTTTCTTTTTTTTTAAAATTATATGCTATTATTTTTTCGTAGTCGATACCTTTAACAAAAGAACTTAAATAATGTAATAATTCAATGTGCAACCCACGATCATATGTTAAAGTGTATGTAACAATTAAGATTTAAGAATACATGTTAAATGAGCATATAAGAAGAATTAAGTGTTAACAATGCGAGAGTTTGTAAACCTGAATATTTCAAGAAGTATTATGATAAATCTTGTTAAGAATGGTTACTAAGATGCATCTCAAGAGTCACTTTAATAAAAGAACTTATTTACTCTCTTATCCTAGTAATAACAATTTCATACATGCTTTATGAAATAAAAAATACAGTTAGTTAATTTTATTTTTTTATCAACTACTACCTTCTCTCTCCTAACCAAAATGAGACTTTATGAAGACTCAAATTCAATGTTCTAAGGTAGAAAGATAGAGTATAGAAGACATCACCTAAAATAAAAAACACTGACAAACCTAAAACACACTTAAACAAATATAAGAAATAACAAAACAAAATAATAAAATGAAAAGAAATAAAGATTCACAAATGAAGACTCAAATTCAATCTAAGCTTTTTACGGTTTTTCTTAGATGATCAATTTATATGACTCATGAAAGGATCAATTACAAGAATGAAAGATTATAGTTGGTCAATTAATTATTCAGCAGTAGCAGTAGAGATTATGATTTGTCTTGTAGAAGATGTTAGAAATTCCTGTTCCACAACATGATCAAGAAAAGACAACAATTTATCATAATAACCATTAACATTTAACAAACCTATGAGTTTATGATGAATGTGTAGTTGGGCCTAAGATCAAATATGAAAGATCTCTTCCAATGTGCTCAGACCACCTAGTAAGGCAACGAAGGCATCAGTATGATTAAATATTGCATTTATTTGAGCAAACATTATAGAGACCCCCAAAACTTGACTACCTCTAAAAAATACAACTATTGACACACCTCTTATTAACCCAAGACTGTCTCCCTCATACATTAAATGAATCTTTCTCTCAACTAGTACCTAACCAAGATGATTTACTGATTCTAAAAACTCTTTTTCTTTCTCAGGACTAGATCCACCAAAAACACAAATATTTCTTATTTGATGACTCAAGAAACCTGCCATTTCTATGCACTTTTATATTTGTTGAATGTATGGGTTGAGTAGAAATGAAAGGAAGGAAAAAAGGATTTTATAGATGAGAAATTAAAAAGGCAATCATACCACCTATATGTAGGCCAACTGGAGTCTCACACACACTCTCTTTCTTTCTTTATTTACTTTTGAAAAAGCATGTGTATGTGTAGGTAGTTGTGATTGTGGCTTACATCTTCCCTTGGTTTTACATCCACGAATGACTTAAACACCTTTTATGGGTTAGGGATAGGCTTCCCATCCATTTTTCTTAAAAACTGGCAAATAAGATCTTTTTTAGTTAGATTCCCCAAACTATATCGAGCATTTTCTTTATAGAAATGGGGTCTTAAATCATAAAATGCATAATGCACATCTCTACTATGATGAGACTTAAAAGTCAATAAAAAACTATTAATTGACCACTCTTTTTTTAGGCAAAGTTGGACAGTCATTGGTTGAGTATTCATTAGTTTCACAGATTTGACATACAATGCTTTGAACAGATTTTAATTGACCACTCTTTTTTAATTTTAGTGTCTTGACTTCTTTAGCTAAAGATACAAACTTGGCTTAAAAGTCATGATCTTCCCTAAGGTTGTACATAACTCCATCAGATGTATGAGGTTGGATTTTACTTGGAGTCTCATACATACATGTAGTGTCCTAATTTTGAGTATTTTCAGCTAACAAGTCTAAGTACTTCATTGTTTTATTAGGGTCTTTATCTTCAAAAGTTTCATTACACATCAATTCAACCATTTGTCTACCTTTAGTTGTTAACCCTTCATAAAAATATAAAACCAATCTCTATATTTCAAAAATCATGATAAAGGTAAGTATTAAGCAAGTCTCAATACCTATCTCAACATTGGTAAAATATTTCTCCTGGTTTTTGAGTGAAAGTGATGATTTGTCTTTTGAAAGAGTTTGTTATGTAAGATAGGAAAAACTTCTTTAAAAATTGTTATTGCATTTCATCCTAAACACGAATGGATCATAGTCTTAAATTTTGTAGCCATATTTTAGCTTTAGCTTTTAATGAAAAAGAAAAAAGCTTTAATCTCATGGTGTTCATGCTACAATTTGAGTCGTTATATGTGTTGCAGACCTCCTTAAATTTTCTTAAATGCAAGTATGGATTTTCTAAATCTAAAACATGAAAAGAAGGTAAAAATTGAACAATACCTAGCTTAAAATTAAAATGAGATGCATCAGGAGAGAAAACTATGCATGATTGTGCACTTGTTCTTGTGGGATTCATGTGGTCTCTAAGTGTTCTAACACGGTTATTCTCATTATGAAGTGATTTATTATCTTCTTTAGCTATATTTTCTGAAAATGATGAGGATACCCTACAAAGTCTACCACTTAATATACGTGACCGCACTCTCATGCAAATGTAAGACTAAAATAAAAGGAAAAAAAAAGAAATAAAAGAAAAGAAACAAAATTATATACAAGAAAAGTAAAAAGAGAAAATAAAATCAATATTATAATTTGTACAAGAACTTACCTCCTCGACAATGGTGCGAAAAACTTGACGCGACCAAAAGATTGATGTCTTCAATTAAGTGCAAGAGTGTCGAAGTAATAAATAATCTAGCAAGATTAAGGTCGAACCATAAGGAGGTTAATTGTATAAATTATAGATAACAATAATACAACAACAATAATAATAGTACTCATAGTAGTAGTAGTACTAATAATAATAATTATAAGAAAAAAGAAGAAGAAGAAAAAAAAAAGTTGATGAGAACTTTGAGATGGAAGATTAATATAAAGATTAAACAATGATAACAATAAATGTTAAGGTTAGAGGATCCACTAATGGTATGTCAAACAAGTATAGTATAAACTCTTATTATTCAATTGGAAACCACACACAAAGGAGGTTTCAATCAGATTACAAATTGTTAACATGATTACATTAGTTATCTTATTCGATTAATGCTAGTACTTATAAATCTCGTTAAGCATTCATGATTATAATTTATGCTAATAACAAATCAAGTTTTTTCCATAGCTTAGGAGTCGATTATACCATACAATATGGGCTATGAGAGTACCAAGCATTTGTTATACCAAGTGTTATACAACATAAATCTAGATTAGTCATTTAATAGGCAAAGTATTAAAGAGTGAACAAGATAACAAATGTAAAACATGTTAGTATCAAGCACTAAAGTCCATGTTAAGTTTATATTATACTTATTCTTCCACCATTAGTATAACCTTTTTACTTTGACATAATAAACTTAACTAAACATAATGAAAGAAAAATAAATAAATAAATAAATAAATAAAATAAGATCATAAATAAGATAAAAGCTAATTAAGTAAAGGAAAGGAATAAAAGGAATAAACTTGATCTTAATGAAAGCAAAATATAAATATTTCAAAAAATACAAAGAGAGAAAGCGAGAGCATGATCTTGATTTGGAAACCAAGATGCCTAAATGCATGGAAAATGGCTCCTTTTAGAGGTAAAAATTGAAAACTGTTGATTTGATGGTTAATTGATGAGTGAGTGGATAGCTCTTGACTTTGTGACAATCCTTATCTTCTCTTATTTGCCCAAAATGTTATTGATAACATTAGAATTAGAATCACTTGAAAACATAAAAGTTATAGAAAATTTTCTCAGCTTTCAAGAGAAAAAAAAGTGGAGGTCATTTGGACTTCTACAACTCCAGATATGGTCTAAACATTGAAGAGTATTCAGGCTATAGGATAGATTCAGACTTCTTTGTTGTTGCTATAATTTGGACTTGAAAATGACCTTTTTAAATCTTGGACTCCATGAAATTCTAGGCCTTTGTCTTACCTTTTCATCCATATAAACTAGATCTAAATCTGAGATTTACTGCTCCAAATATTACCCAATTACCAAACAATGTTCTAGTTTGGACTTCACCAGTATCTCTTTTCTAAGTTTGGTCATCTCTTTATCCTTTCAATTTTAGTTCTTAAACTCATCAATCAATCATTTCATTTATGTGATTGGCCTGCATTTAAAATAAATATTGACCTCAAATTAAAGGTATCTTATATTATTAGATATGTTATTATAAAATATATTTTAATTAAGAAGTTATTAATATTTCAAGTCAAAATGATGATATAAAATCTTGATAAAAATACATTTTTAATTACTAATCATGCACTTTTAAAGCACTTACTTTTTCACAGCATCTTTGAAATTATCACATTTTGAGTGTTCTTCTAAACCACTTACTTTGAGACAACATCTTTGAAATTATTAGTTTTTAAGCATTCATTTGAGCTTTCACCTTTTAAATAATGCATTTTCTATGCTTATCTTTTTTATTTTTCTGAGTGTGTCTTTGAGTCCTTACTTACAAGATAATATGTTTTTTAGTCCTATATTTTTTTCTTCTGAGTGCGCTTTCAAACCCTTAACTTTCATATAATTTACTTTCAAGCCCTCACCTTTAAGTTCTCATATAGTGCTTTTGACATTATCCATTTCTGAATGTGCTTTTAAATCCTTACTTTTTAAATAATATGATTTTTAGCCCTTATCTTTTTTTGAATAATATTTTTAACATTATCACTTTCTAAGTATGCTTTTAATCCATCACCTTTTAGATAGTGCACTTTGTATCCTCTATCTTTTATGATATTGCTTTTAGTATTATCAATTTTTTAGTGTGTATTTGACTTATCACCTTTTAGATTATATGTTTTTTTAGTTTTTATCTCTTTTGAATAGTGTTTTTTACATTATTAATTTCCGAGTATACCTTTAAGCTTTCACCTTTCAAGTAGTACATTTTCTAGCTCTTATCTTTCTTGAATAATGCTTTTGACACTATCACTTTCCGAATATGTTTTTGAACCTTTATTTTTTAGATAGTGCATTGTTTAACCTTTATTTTCTTTAAATTTTGTTTTTAGTATTATCAATTTTTGAGTATGTATTTGAGTTCATATTTTTTAGATAGGGCATTATTTAACCGCTATCTCATTTGAATAAACCCAAAAAAAAAAAAACAATTAGTTAGAAATAGCTCACACAAAAATGGCATAACCTTGTACTCCTTTAAAAAAAGAAAAAGAAAAGAAAGAAACAACAGCGAATGAAAAAAAAAAAAAAAAAAAGAGAAGAGGAGAAGCAATAAATTTCATTTTTTTAAACTATCCCAGCCTCCATTAAAGTAACAATAGCAGCTCTTCTCTGCACAACACCGTGACTTTCCATTCTTAGCATGGTCACCAACTGTGGCAACATCTCCTTCTTTGCATTGTGAGCACCACCATATCCTACCGTACTAACCTCCACACTAGGAAGTTCCTCTCAACTCAACGGTGAGCTTCAATCCTGACAGCAATCCTTGGATACGACCCGTGAGCAAATGGACTGTGTTTGAAAATATAGTGTAAACTATATTTTTAAAATTTTTGATTGTTTTAAATAATATTTTTAAATTTTTAAATTATTTGATGTTAAAAATAATTTAAAAAAAATAAAATAAAAATATATTTTAATATATTTATAAAAAAAACTCTTTAAACCGCTAGTATTATAATCCCAAACAGGCTAGGGGCAACAGTGCGGCCTATGGTGTTCCTCTGTCAAGCAGATCAGCAACTATCAGCCAAGCAACATGAGTGGCAAACTATCAGCTCCTCAGCACCCGTCAACAATATCTCCTCTGCATCAGCATCATCGGTTCCATCGCGATTAGCACTACCAGCAACTTATCTCAGCAAATCAGTAGCTCATCACGGTGGTGACTTGTTTCTGAAGAAGAGTAGAAGCCTTCCTCAGCAGCTCAAACTCAGCCACCTCTGTCCACTGCCAGTAATGGTTGTCCTCCCAGCGAATAGCAACATCTCCTTCCAGCAGCATCCAGTAGCGTCTCTCAACTTATCCTGATAGCAACGATGGAAGTTCCTCGTTCCAGCAGCGTCATCAAGTAGTAGCAGGAGGTTTGTATCATCAACCTTCAGCCTTTCATCTCCTCTGCATCGAGAGCAAACAACTGGTCTCGATACAATAGCTTCTTTCATGTACCAATAGCAGAGAAAAAGCTATTCTTTGCCTCTCCATCAGAGCAAAAACAGAGGTCTGCAATTCAGTAACTTCTCCAGCCCTGCACAACAACAACTACAACAAATACTCCAGCCCAGGTAATTCCCTCCCCCATTTGTTTATGTAGAGAATAATGCTTAAGTGTGATTATGGATGGACAATATCATTATAATTCATGTTAGTTTGAAGCGCATGAGGTGTTTTAAATATGTACACTAAATGAATTTTTGCAAAGGTGTTGTGGTTGTTGAAAAATTTTGGGTGCAGATCATTTGCCATGGGTTTAGCTTTAACTTGTGTTTAGAATGTTTATGGACATGGGTGGACAACTTAATGGGTTTATTTACTTTGATAATATGCTGGGCTTTTCTGTCATTTTGGTTTGCATGCCTTCAGGGCTAAATACTATGCTTATGCTTGCGAGCTTGATGAACCTTTTACACCTTAAGATAGTGTTTAGTTTATGAAAATTCTAAAAGGAAAATAAAAGTTTTTATAGTGTTTAAGGCATATTAGTAAATATATTCTAATAAATTCTTAATAGTTTTTTTTTAAGTTTTGTTTTAGGTCTTTCAGAAATATTAAGGATAATGTGTAATTTTATTTAATTAGTATATAATGATTATTTATTAATGTAAATCATAAAAAAAAAATTGAGTAAATTATAGATAATGAAAGTGCTTATAAGCTGACTATATAAAAAAGGATGAATCTTTATTACTTGCAACGTCACTAGGAATATTTATGGCTCTACATACGACTTCACTTTCAAAGTCCCCTCATATGCTATCTTCATCATAGTATTGGGTTTTATATGCAACTTATTAACAAACTATATCTTGGTAGCATGTTCAATATAAAACCATTATCAACTAGTTCTTTACTAATTAAAATGTCTTTACACCATACCATGATGTATAATGGCTTGTTATGCTTACTACAATCGAGACTCATTTCATCTTTAGTGAAATACATGTAATTTGAGACTTGAATTCTTCTTACCCAATATTCAATAGCTTTTTGATTGATGTTTTGAGACATGTTTTTCTCATTTAATACCTTATACAGATCCATCTTGTATGGTTTAGAGCTTAAAATCAAAGATAACAACAATATTCTAGCAGGAGCTTTGTTAAGCTACTCGTTAACATTGTGTTTCATCAACTTCAAGAATTCATTGAGTTTTTTTCCTATGAGATGTTTGTTTATCTCTTCAGTTATATAGACCACCTCCTTATCTTTGGCTTTCCTTTGTTTTTCTAGTCCTTTTAAAGTGAAATATCTGTCATTACGAGTCAAACCTTCGACTTCTGCTTGAATAATTGGTTATTGTTGGGTGCCTTAGAAGGAGTATCCATAGTTAAGTAATAGGGCATTATAATCTCCTTTATATGTTTTTTATTAGCTTGGACAAGATTAACTTGGGTGGCCCACTTGTAGTGAATTGCACTCGTCATGCTTCTTCATTAGGTACCTCCATCATAAACACCTCTTCACTCATTAATTTTTTTAACTTAAACCAAACCTTGGTTCATTATCTACATCACTTTGTTGTGGAAGCCTTCACACTAATTGATTAAATGGCTTTCCTTATTGTAGTGCTTGCAATACTTCACATTACCTCCTTTGTACCTTGTGTTTATCATCACATGGTAAATTCTATCCATTAGCATACTTAAGCTCCTTAGGTGTTCTACTTTTAGCATGTTTACTGACCCACTACTCAAAGTATGATTAGATAGAGGATTGATATTTATATTTGAGGTGTCTTCAAATGTTATCCACTTAGTTTTGTTCAGTTGCAAAAGTTTTCTCTTGAAGGCATTGCAAGTATGAATGTTATGTTCTGCAATGTCGATATGGTACTCATAACTAAGATTTGGCTTGTACTAGGTGGTATAATGTGGTTGTATGGGTGTAAAAGGTACAAGAGCTACTTGTTTGATTCTTAGTAGCTTCTGATACATCTCATTTAGGGGTAGTAGAGGTAATGGTTCCTAGACTCTCTGGTAGTTCTTCTTTAGGAAACTTTCAATTTGTTTTTTTACTTGGCTGTTTTGAGGCTTAGGTTTTTGTTGATGTTGGTAACGTGGGATGAAAGGGATGAAGTGTTGTATCTTTAGAATTGGCTTTTCTTATCCTTTAGCATGATCAAACTCTTTTCTTCTTTTCTTTTTTTCACTTTAAAACCTTTTTTCTTTGTAGGTGCAAAGATTCTACCACTTTTTACTCCTTGCTCTATATGCTCTACCACTACCACAACATTAGTGAATTGTTGTGTCGAACTACCTATCATATGCTTGTAGTATGATGTCTTTAGCGTATTGGCAAATAAAGTAACGATTTCTTTGTCTAAGAGTGGACGATACATCTGTGCCGCCAAATCTCTCAACCTCTAGGTATATTTCCTTATGCTTTCCTTATCCTTTTTTTTTTTTCATATTAGACAAGCTAGTTCTATTAAGAGCAATGTCCGTATTATACTTGTATTACTTGATGAAAGCATCTACAAGATCTTTTCATCTGCAGATCTTTGTGTTGTCTAACTTTATATACCAACTTAACGTCACTTCACTCAAATTTTCCTAGAAAAAATACATTATAAGTTTCTCATCATATACTACTTCTGTCATTTTATTGTAGTAGGATTTAAGATGGATAATAGGGCATTATGTTTTGGTGAATATGATGAATTCAGTAACTTAAAACGTCTTTGTTAGTACCATGTTTGAGACTATACACATTTTTGTGTCCTTAATTAGGTCATATAAGTCTATCTCTTTGATGACCTTTATCTAGTTTCTAGTGCTGTCATTTTGTATTGGTCAATATCATCAAATGAAATTTTCTTATGGGATTCATTTGAGAATGTATCTATGACTGCGGGTGTTGGTATTAGTGTCGTTGATTGCATGAATGTTGGAATGTGTTAGAGATCTTAAGCTTGTTCTTTATTGTGATGTTGCAGTCTGACAAATTAATTAACCTAGTTTAAAACATAACATAAAAGATAGTATGAAGTAAAAGGTCGATCCCACAAGAAAGATTCAAGTTAGATTTTTATGTTAGATGACATGTAATTTGGGGGAGTTTGGAGGTTATTTAGGCTAAAAGCAAAAGAAAACAGAAAAAAACAATCAATATCAAATAAAAAAAACTAAAATTTATCAAGAAAAACAAACCTTAGTCGCATGTAAACATCCACATATAGAAATCAAAACTAATCGTGAAAACAAAACATTAATTTATACTTTGAATATTTATCTTTTCTTATGTTAATTAGTTAACAGATCCGTTGTATAACTAATCCTAATCATCAAACAACCATAATATCCATGCTAGTAATTTAATTCAATAGCAACCTTAAGAACTACATAAGTTGATTAATCTAGACAATATAATTGTCCACAATCCATGTTTGTTTTGATCAAACGAATGTTCTTCCTAAAGTTAATAATATAGATCATCATAATTATTAAACTTAGTTACTTCATAAGTTCATATATTACAACTCTGGTTTTTGACACGACCAAAAGATTGATGTCTTCTCCCAAGTGCAAGAGTGTCGAAGTAATAAATAACCCGGCAAGACCAGAGTCGAACCACAAGGAGGTTGATTATACAAATTATAAACAACAATTATAAACAACAACAATAGTAACAACAACAACAATAATAGTAATAGTAGCAATAATAATAATAATAATAATAATAATAATAGTAGTAGTAGTAGTAGTAGTAGTAATACTAATAATAATACTAATAAAGAAAGAGAAGAAGAAGAAAAAGAAGAAAAAGAAGAAAATGAGAACTTTGAGATAGAATATTAATGTAAGAATTAAACAATGATAATAACAAATATCAAGGTTAGAGATTCCACTAATGGTATGTAAAACAAGTATAATATAAACTCTTATTATTCAATTGGAAACCACATATAAAGGAGGTTCCAATCAGATTATAGATTATTAACATGATTACATTGGTCATCTTATTCGATTAATGCTAATACTTGTAAATCTCGTCAAGCATTCATGATTATAACTTATGTTAACAACAAATCAAATTCCTTTCATAGCTCAGGTGTCGGTTATACCATACAGTATAGGCTATAAAACTGCCAAGCATTTGTTGTACCAAGTGTTATACAACATAAATCAAGATTAGTCATTTAACAAGCAAAGTATTAAAGAGTGAACAAGATAACAAACATAAAATATGTTAGTATCAAACATTAAAGTCCATATTAAGTTTACATTATACTTATTCTTACACCATTAGTGTAACATTTTCACCTTAACATAATTAACTTAGCTAGACATAATGAAAGAAAGAAAAATAGATAAACAAAATAAGAACATAAAAGTTAACTAAGTAAAGGAAAGGAAATGAAAGGCATAAACTTAACATTAATGAAAGCAAAGCATAAATATTACAAAAAATACAAAGAGAGAAAGGAAGAGCATGATCTTGATCTGGACACCAAGATGCCTAAATGCATGGCAAATGCCTCCTTTTACTGGCCAAAATTGAGAACTATTGATTTGATGACTAATTGATCAGTGGATGGCCAACTCTTGACTTGGTAACAATCCTTATCTTCTCTTGTCTGCCCAAAACGTCACTGCTAACTTCAAAATTGGAGCCACTCAAAAACATGAAAGTTGTAGGCAATTATCTTAGCTTTCTTGTGTAAATAATTCAGCTCATTTGGAATTCTAGAACTCCAGATATGGCTAAAATACTGAACAATACTCGGGCTGGAAGATAGATTCGGGCTTCTTTGTTGTTGCAATAATTTGGACTTGAAAATGATATTTTTAGATCTTGAGCTTCATATGAAAGTTGTAGGCCTATGTCTTACCTTTCCATCCATATAAATTAGACCTAAATCTGAGATCTAGAACTCCATATATGACCCAATTACCGAACAGTGTTCCGGTTTGGATTGCACCGATATCTCTTTTCTAATTTTGGTAATCTCTTTGCCCTTGCAATTTAAGTTCTTAAAGTCAACAATCAACCCTTTCATTTATGTGATAGGCCTGCATTTAAAATGAACATTTACCACAAATTAAAGGTATCTTATATTATTAGATATATTATTGGAAAACATGCTTTAATTAAGGAGTTATTGATACTTTAAGTGCAAAATGATGATATAAAACCATGATAAAAATGCACTTTTAAGTACTAATCAGTTTTGATAGTAAACTTTAACAATAGATTGTTCACAATAATAGTTTAGAGTCCACTCTAGCAATTAAAATAAATAATACTAATAAATAAGTATAGGAAAGCAAATATATTCATTCATCATATTAATTAAAAAGAAGATGTAAAATAAATCTCACACTTCTTAAAATCTAAAGGTTTTTGTGTCCTTACAACTAAGAAAAAAAGCTTAGCTTTGCATGTTTGTTGAATAACTAATTTAAAAAAAAACATGATTTCAAGTTTGTGGAGAAGAAGGGGTGTTTTTTTTTCTCTTGGCTAGTTGTCCTCCTTCTTTTCTCTCATTCTTTTTATATCTTAGGAAACCCTAGTCTTTATTTTACAACACAGTCCTCCCTCAAGTAGACAGTTTACATTTAAGTACTTTAATAACTATTTTCCAACAAAAAAAAATATCCTAGCAGGAAATCTTCAAGCTATGACTTAGAGGAGCTAAATTGCTAAAATAAAAACTTGGATGTTAGTTTGGATGTTTCAGGATGTAATTTGAACTCATTTCTTTACAAAATTTGTTTGTTGGCAGTATTCATTTGTCATCTTAGAAAAATCTTATCTTCCTCATGTGAGATTGTTTTTGGCTGAAATTTGGTATTGTATAGGTCTTTGAGTTAGTAATCCAACAAAATTTAGTTTGCATTAAATGGACTTTTATAGCTCAAGATATTCAAGTTGAAATGACCTAAAGTCAACACTAGCAGATTGCGAGATTTGACTTTGAAAGCTGTGATTTCCATGCTCTTACTTATTTTATTTTCTTTCCTGAGATTTATAGAAAAGTATGGATGTTAGTTTTTTAATGCCACTAGAATCACGTCATTTTAACTTCTAAAGCCTTCACTTTGTATAAAACATCAACTAAAAGTTAAATCTGTCAATTACCTTCTTTTTTTTTGTCTTTTTTATCCAAAAGTGCCTTCAAAATATTAAAAAAAATATTAAGGCATTTTATATATAAAATATAAACAAAACATTAGTTAAATATAGGTGAAATTATTGAATTATATGGTTGCATCATTCTCCTATTAAAAGGGCCCTCACTAGAGGCATTTTAATAATTGCTCAAGTACTGGTAAGGTAAGCTACACTAATCTTTACAAATCTAACTTTTCTTGGAAGTGAGCATTATAATAGATATATTTTTCATCTTTCATGTTTTTTATCTTTCATGTTTCTTTACTAGAGTCATTATTGTAAACTTTATGGATTTGAGGTTTTCATATACCTATATTTTGACCTAATGCATATATGTTTATTATTTATAATGAATTAATATATGATTCATTTGGGAATTATTTATTTTCAAGTCACATGAAAGAGATAGAAAAGGAAAATTCAACTCAACTGAGATTTATAATTTTACTAAATTTATCTGCCTGAAGCTGTAGGTCGTCCCATGGCCTGCAAAAATTGCATAAAGAAAGATCAAGAATGCAGTGAGGATGCTTTAAAAACCACCATTTAGATATAGCTTCGGCTCTAAAAATACATGTGGCTTAATTTCCTGATCTGGAAGATGAGAATTTGATAAAGCTCCTCTCCTTTCACCTAGCCTCATGACAAATGAAATGGAGTGTCATATGAGTTAATCTTTTAATGCTCAGACTGACATTTTGTATGATCCGTGTGACGAGCACTGCAGCAGATGCCCAGCAAGTCAGTAATACCACGCAGAAGAATCATGTTCTCAGCTGTGCAAGAATCATCTGTTTCCACTGGTAAGCTGCCACATTCTTAGTGCACAAGAACTAGGTCTAGTTGTGTTCAAGTGTCAATGTTGAAATTCAATGAAGCAAACTCTAACTATTTTGTTATGGTTCAATAGTTGCAGCTGATGCAAATGAGGTAAAACCAGTTGAAAAGAAGGCACCGACAAAGCCCAAAAAAAGTCCTGCTAAGCCATTTTCTCAGTTGATGGCGGAGGATGTGATCCCTTCTTGAAAGCAACTCTTGAGGCTCAAGATCATATCACTGAATTCGACCTATCTTTCGAAGAAAACAGAGTCAGTATTCCACTTTGTTTCATAGCTGTATTTTAGCCTAAAATGTCATTGTAAGCTATCCAAAATTTCTCCGACCTTTCCCAGTTGGAAGGCTCCTTCCTAAAAAACGGCACTCCTTGTTCATTTTGGGCCTTCTTCCCTGATGGAGTCTCACAGGTATTCTCATCTTGTAATTATAATAATTTTATAATTTTTTTTGTAAAATATTTTTATTTCATAAATTTTATCTATACTTTGGTTCATAAATTAAAATTCATTAATCTAATATAATATAAATATAAAAAAAAATTATATTAATATAATAATAATAATCATTCAACCTAACAAGTTAAATTACCAATATGATGCACATTCACCGATTCTTTTGCTTTCAATGGAAAAGATGTTACATTCCGTTTATAAGGTAAAGACTGAAAAAGGATTTCCTTGATTTGTCATGGGTGTTAGTTCGAACCAGAGAATGACCAAGCAACAATAGATACGCTAGGAAGGCTGCATTCCTGAAATGCCAAGTTAAACTCGTACAGAGAACATCGATCAACATGCCATGTGGCCAATTATATTAAATATGGACATATTTTAAAAAAAAATATTATTTTAATAATTATAATATTTTAAATAAAAAAATATTTCCAACTAAAACCATGAGATAATTAATAAATTTTTTAATATATATTTATTTGAAAATAGGATTATAATTTCTTTTTAAAATTCTTTTTATTTGGAATATATTAAAATAATATTTTTTTAAAATTATTTTTAATATTAATATATTAAAAATAAAATAAAATTAAACACTGAAATAAACAGGTATGCAGGATTTGGCTGGCTACCCCGCAACTAGTTTCCCGCATACGATTTACTTGTACGTTTCCTAGCTATTCCTCTCTCTCGTTTTAGCATAACACGCATACGATTCGTGCTCTGTTTTTCCTTCTTCATTTACACCACGCGAACAAAATCACGGAAGAATCTTCCGCTTCTGTTATATCAGTGAGAAAGAGATAGCTGGGCGTAACACTTTTGGATCGAAGAAGGCATCACCGGATCCGGATCCGATCTTTCTTCACCCGAACCGTTTGTCAGTTTTCTAGATTGATTAGAGGTAACTCCTCAAGTCGTTCTCCAAATTTATTGTTAGCTGGATGCATGTGCATGTGTATGCTATATGTTTGGATTTTAGATCTAGTTATGATGCGATGCGACCCGCTATTGATTGATTTAACTTTTTTTTCCCCACGTTAGATCTAACCATACTGAGATGATGCATGTATCTATAGATAGAGGGATGTGTTTATGTTGATTAATGGATCTGTTAGTTATTGCCATCTCCTTAGTGAAGTTGTGCCATTTCCTTAGTGAAGTTGAGAATCACCATTATTTTGCCCTAAACATCGGCGTGCTAGTTTTCGTGTCAATTCCATCAACTTTGTTGCACAAGATTAGGTGGTTTGAGTAGTATTGACTTAAAGTTGTTTTTGTTTGATCCAGTGGCTTTTTACCTTACTGGCAATCAAAATGAGGGCGCCCATGATCTGCTGGGCTTTCCTTGTGCTGGCTCTGTTTGGGAACGCATGTAATGGCTTTTATTTGCCTGGTAGCTATATGCACACGTATTCACCTGGAGATGCCATCTTTGCCAAAGTTAACTCCTTAACTTCAATCGAAACTGAGCTTCCCTTTAGCTACTACAGTCTCCCTTACTGCGAACCCAAGGAAGGAGTCAAAAAAAGTGCGGAGAATCTTGGGGAGCTTCTTATGGGAGATCAGATCGATAACTCTCCCTACAGGTTTAGAATGAACGTGAATGAGTCTGTTTACCTTTGTACCACCAAGCCTTTGAGCGAGCATGAGGTTAAGCTTCTGAAGCAGAGAACACACGATCTATATCAAGTGAACATGATTTTGGACAACTTGCCTGTGATGAGGTATGCCAAGCAAAATGAAATTGACATTCAGTGGACGGGGTTCCCTGTTGGGTATACACCACAGAATAGTAATGATGATTATATAATCAATCACCTCAAGTTCACTGTCTTGGTTCATGAATATGAAGGGCGTGGTGTTGAGATAATTGGTACTGGGGAAGAAGGTCTGGGTGTGATCTCTGAAGCTGACAAGAAGAAGGCATCTGGTTTCGAGATTGTTGGTTTTGTGGTTGTTCCTTGCAGCGTTAAGTATGATCCTGATGTGATGACAAAGCACCAGATGTATGACAGTGTCTCATCTGTGAGCTGCCCCTTGGACCTTGACAAGTCTCAGATCATAAGGGAACAAGAGAGGATTTCCTTCACCTACGAGGTTGAATTTGTGAAAAGTGAAATTAGATGGCCGTCACGATGGGATGCTTACTTGAAGATGGAAGGTGCTCGTGTTCACTGGTTCTCAATCTTGAACTCGCTCATGGTGATTTTCTTTCTGGCTGGTATTGTTTTTGTAATCTTCTTAAGGACTGTGAGAAGGGATTTGACAAGGTATGAGGAATTGGACAAAGAAGCTCAAGCACAGATGAATGAGGAGCTTTCTGGGTGGAAGCTTGTTGTCGGTGATGTGTTCAGAGAACCAGATTGCTCAAAGCTTCTCTGTATTATGGTTGGAGATGGTGTTCAAATTACAGGGATGGCAGTAGTTACTATTATTTTTGCAGCCTTTGGTTTCATGTCGCCAGCTTCAAGAGGGATGCTGCTGACAGGGATGATTCTGCTGTATCTTTCCCTAGGTATTGTGGCGGGCTATGTTGCAGTACGATTGTGGAGAACCATCAAAGGAACTTCAGAAGGATGGAGGTCTGTTTCTTGGTCGGCTGCGTGCTTCTTCCCTGGAATTGTCTTTGTTATCCTCACAATACTGAACTTCATTCTCTGGGGAAGCCAAAGCACTGGTGCAATTCCAATCTCTTTGTATTTTGTCCTTTTGGCCCTCTGGTTTTGCATTTCAGTGCCGCTCACTCTTTTGGGGGGGTTAATGGGGACGCAAGCTGAGGCAATTCAATACCCGGTGAGAACAAACCAGATACCAAGAGAAATTCCTGCACGGAAATTGCCATCATGGGTGCTTGTCCTTGGCGCTGGAACCCTTCCCTTTGGGACCCTCTTCATTGAATTGTTCTTCATTCTCTCTAGCATCTGGCTTGGACGGTTTTATTATGTCTTTGGTTTCTTGCTGATAGTTCTGCTGCTACTAGTTATTGTCTGTGCTGAAGTATCGGTGGTTCTTACCTACATGCATCTTTGCGTGGAGGATTGGCGGTGGTGGTGGAAGGCTTTCTTTGCTTCCGGTTCAGTATCGATCTTTGTCTTTCTCTATTCCATCAATTATTTGGTTTTTGACCTACAGAGTTTGAGTGGACCTGTGTCAGCTATACTCTATCTGGGCTATTCACTGATCATAGCAGTTGCAATCATGTTATCTACTGGCACCATTGGTTTCCTTACGTCATTCTACTTTGTGCATTACCTTTTCTCATCCGTAAAGATAGACTAAAAAGTTGCTATTGGTGTCTGCTCCTTGTGAGGAAATTTTCTTGGTTCACATTTTTTGCATTTTGTGCTGTATTAAAGACTCAAATGATATCCTGAATTCATCAAGGCCTGTTATATTCCGAGATTAGAAGACATGATAGTTGTTTAATGTTTTGGTTGTTGCAGTTGCTCTATAACGTCATCATTTTTATTTTTGTTTTCGCGTAGTTGTAATTCTCTCATTTGATAAAATAAAATTGCAAATGGCATCATGCAATGCAATTCCTTAAAATCTCTCTAACAATCTGTTTCCTTTTATTTGATCACTTCATTCTAAGTTTTCATTGATCAAACAGTGTTCTCAGGGAGACTGCTGGAGAAGTAGGTATTTATCTGGTCTGGCCATGTCAGTAGAACTCTCAATATCACCTTCTTATCATTTGGAAAAGTGTAATGATCCATGTTTCTCGATCTGGTGAAGCCTCGCCCAAAGTAACAGACATTCTCTGGGGACCTCCAATACTTCGGTTATAAAGAATCTTGCGTGCGTTGTTTATTGCTGTGTGGATGTAACTCCTATGTGCACGCAGATACCTTGGTAAATTCCCGTGGGCCTGCATACGTTGCAAGTAGATCAACTTCAACTGGTGAGAATTTCAATGGACAATATTAAATCCCGTTTTCTTGAGTAGCAACGGGAGAAAATCCTCGACAAATGAGTAACTGGTTAATTGCTGTATTGGTAAGCAGCAAGTAACCACAAACTAAGAATGAGTAACTGGTTAATTGCTGTAATGGTAAGCAGCAACTAACTACAAACTAAGGTTTAGTGTTATTGTTTATTTTTATTTATTAATATTTTAAAATAATATTTTTTAATTAAAAATTGAGTTAATAAACTAAAATAAATGTTCCTTTTTAGAAAAAAAAATGTTGAATATTTATTTCCTTTTGAAATTAGATTTTTAAAATTTTAATTTGTTTGAATCAACAAAATTAAATTTTATTTTATCAAATTAAACATTAGCTCCACATCAAAACTTGTTTTTAATATCACAAGAGCTTCATGTAATACCAACTAAAACAAAAAATCAAACACAATCCTAAGTTAACTTAATATGAAAGAATTGAATTAAAAATAAAAAAAAACAAATGATAGAAAAATTTAAAAAAAAAAAGATGAAAAAGAAAACAATATGGCTGTCTATACATTTGCAACCTACAATAGATTGTGTTTTTTTTTTTCTCTATTGTAACCCATTTTTGGGTTCCCATATAAAAAATAAAAAATATATACAAAAAAAATTAAAAAAAAAAAACATAATAGCAGTGAAAAGAGAATGCTAGAGCACCCAAAAAATAATTAAAAATAGGTTGTAGAGATTTAAAAATACAAGGATTAAAATTTGATAGTATATCGTTGACTGATAAAAGCCAGACTCACAAAGAAAATTTAATTTGAGAAAAAAAAGTTCAAAATCAGAAATTTATATACTCAATTAAATTTTATTAAAGGTTTAATTGAATTTATAAAAGGTTTGATTGCAAGAAAAATTGATTTTGAAGTCAATTTGGACTTTAATTGGAAGAGATTATAGTTCTAGGTCAAATTGTAATTTTTTAGAGTTGATTTGATCAAATAAGAGGGTTAATTGCATAAATATTAAAATTTGATGACCAATTAGGGATTTAATAGAAAAAATCTGAAACCAAGGACCAAACTAGAAAAGACATGTAAATAAAGGGGTTGTAATTAACCAAATCAGGAGCTAAATTGAAAAAAATAAAAGTTTATTGATCAATTGAAGGTCAAATTGCATAAATCAAAGACTAAGACTTTCTTTGTGGCATTAATATGGCATATAATACCACAAGACTTCCTCTACCAAATGAGCTTTCTTATTAATAAGATCATGTGTTTGTTTTATGTAAATAACACATTGAGCATAACCTTTAAGCATAAAACCATTGAGCTAAGAATCTTTTGGTGTGTTTCCATTTTCTTCCAAAACTATATATGATCTCACATGTTCACAGGAATTTTTAGGAATTTAAAGTTTAATACAAAAAATAGAAATCATATTGATATTTGTCCAAAATAAACAAATTCTGGAAATTCAAGAGATTCCTTAAAAGGGTAATCATACACTCTTGAAAAAAAACAAAAAAAAAATACCATTAGGTGACTCCAAAGATGAGTTTTATTGGAATAAATAATCACTTTGCATACTCACATGAAAGCAAGGCTTACCACTCCTAAATGCAGGCATTTGAGATGAAGAGAGGTCATATTTGATAATCCTTTCACGAGGCTGAAATATATCATTTGTAGATCCCTTTTGAGCCTAGTAATGTTTTTTGATAATAACATTGGCTAGGATCACACCTTATACTAGAGGGTAAGTACAAGAGATATAAAAAAAAACCTCGTCGATTAAAAGTGCCTAAGCAACACTAAAAGACATAAAATAAAATTTTCAATGATTAAAGGTACCTAAACAAAACTAGGGGGCATGAAAAAAAAACCAAATGGTCCAAAAGAATTGAGTTTCTCACAAAAATAACTGATATGATGATGCTTGGCCAAGTGAAAAAAGAAAAAACAAGAAAGAAAGAAAAAATAAAAAGTTCAAACCCAACACTAGGGGGAGTGATAGACCATTTTGGAACTATATTCCAAAGACAAAAGGTCAAGAAACAAGCATTAATGATCTTTAGCCTTGAAATTCCTTAAATACCTTTTGATTTTGCAAATATCCTCTTTTTTTTTTCATAACCAAGAGCCCAAACCTACATTAAGTGCCTATCAAACCCTTTTTGATCAAAGGTAAGCAATCTAGATTGATAAGCAATATTTTCTTATACAAACCAAATCATTATTCATGCAAATAAAATAAATTATTTAAAGACCAGTTCTTTGTAACCCTCAAATTAAATCTCAAATCTTTTTTACCAACAAAATGTCACTTTATATTTTCACAAAAAGCAAAACAAAAAAAAAAAGTTTCGTCACTTCTGAAAACTTGTCCATAGAATCACTTGAATTTTTTCAGAACGAGGTTGTTTTAAACCAATTTCAAAATGATTTGTGTTTGGAATAGTTTTGAAATTTCAAAAAAAATCTACATGAAAACAACTCTTTATAAATAAACAAAACCTTTTATTCTCATAGCCTCATCCTCAAACCCGAATTGAATACTTAGAGGCATGATCAAGCTAAAGGTAATAAAAAAAACATATGGTAAGACAGGCTTCATGGTTCCCTTTCTAAGAAAAATATCTGGCAGAATTGACAACCCTTGAGATAAAGGTTGGAGGACAAAGGCATGATGATATCAAACCCTTCACAAAAGGCAAGATCACAAGATGTGACTCAAGTAAGCAGGAGTGAAATGACCATTAAAGTTTACTACCAACACTCCAACTTACGAGAAAAGGAAGACTCCATAAAGAAAAAGGAGATCTATATTTCTCAGATAAGTGTATATACGTATTGATCATAATGCATTGTTTTCACTATTGATAGATTGGTGTTTCATCATCACTTCTTGGGTAATACATTTTATAACCCTATCTCATTTCAAGTACGTCTTTGAGCCCTTCTTTTAATGAGCCTTTGAGCTACCCATCTCTTAGGCAGTGCGTTTTATAACCCTACCTTATTTTGAGTGAGCCTTTGAGCCCTCTGATTAGTACTTAAAAGTGCACTTTTATCAAAGTTGAATAATGTCTGGCTTAAAATTAAAATGAGATGCATCAGGAGGAAAAACTATGCATGATGGTGCACTTGTTCTTATGGGATTCATGTGGTCTCTAAGTGTTCTAGCACTGTTATTCTCATTATTCTCATTATGAAGTGATTGATTATCTTCTTCGGCCATATTTTCTGAAAATGATGAGGATACCCTACAAAGTCTACCACTTAATATACGTGACCACACTCTCATGCACGTGTAACAATAGAATAAAAGGAAGAAGAAAACAAAAGAAGAAGGAAGAAAACAAAATAAAGACAAACAAAACAAAAGAAACAAAGTTATTTACAAGAAAAGTGAAAAGTAAAAATAAAATAAATATTATAATTTATACAAAAACATACCTCTTTGGCAACGGCACCAAAAACTTGACACGACTAAAAGATTGATGACTCCTTCCAAGTGCAGGAGTGTTAAAGTAATAAATAACCCGGCAAGACCGGGGTCGAACCACAAGGAGGTTAATTGTACAAATTATAAACAACAATAATACAACAACAACAATAGTAACAATAACAACAATAATAATAATAACAACAACAACAACAACAACAACAACAATAATAATAATAATAATAGCAATAATAATAATAGCAATAATAATAATAATAATAATAATAAAGAAAACAAAGGAGAAGAAGATGAGAACTTCGAGATGGAATATTAATGTAACGATTAAACAATGACAATAACAAATTTCAAGGTTAGAGGATCCACTAATGGTATGTCAAACAAGTATAATATAAACTCTTATTATTCAATTGGAAACCACACCAAAGGAGGTTCTAATATGATTATAGATTGTTAACATGATTACATTAGTCATCTTATTCAATTAATGTTAATACTTGTAAATCTCGTCAAGCATTCATGATTATAACTTATGTTAACAACAAATAAAGTTCCTTTCATAGTTCAGGTGTCGGTTATACCATACAGTATGGGCTATGAAAGTGTCAATCATTTGTTGTACCAAGTGTTATACAACATAAATCAAGATTAGTTATTTAACAAGCAAAGTATTAAAGAGTGAACAAGATAACAAATACAAAACATGTTATTATCAAACATTAAAGTCCATATTAAGTTTACATTATACTTATTCTTACACCATTAGTGTAACATTTTCACCTTGACATAATAAACTTATCTAGACATAATGAAAGAAAGAAAAATAGATAAACAAAATAAGAACATAAATAAGATAAAAGTTAACTAAGTAAAGGAAAGGCATAAACTTGATATTAATGAAAGCAAAGCATAAATATTACAAAAAATACAAGAGAGAAAGCAAAACCATGATCTTGATCTGGAAACCAAGATGCCTAAATGCATGGCAAATGCCTCCTTTTATAGGCCAAAATTGGGAACTGTTGATTTGATGACTAATTAATGAATGGGTGACCAACTCTTGACTTGGTGACAATCCTTATCTTTCTTATTTCTGCCCAAAATGTCATTGATAACATCAAAATTGGAGCTACTTAAAACATGAAAGTTTTAGGAAATTGTCTCTATTTTCTTATGTAAAACATTCAGCTCATTTCGACTTCTAGAACTCTAGATATGGCTAAAATACTTAATAGTGCTCGGGTTGGAGGACAAATCCGGGCTTCTTTGTTGTTGCTACAATTTGGACTTGAAAATGACTTTCTTAGATATTGGGCTCTATATAAAAGTTGTAGATCTATATCTTACTTTTTTATCCATATAAAGTAGACCTAAATCTGAGATATATACCTCTAAATATGACCCAATTACCGAGCAGTGTTCCGGTTTGGATTGCATTGACATCTTTTCTAAGTCTGACCATCTTTTTATCCTTTCAATTTCAGTTATTAAATTCATCAATCAATCCTTTCATTTATGTGATAGGCCTGCATTTAAAATGAACATTTACCACAAATTAAAGGTATCTTATATTATTAGATATATTATTATAAAACATGTTTTAGTTAAAGAATTATTGATACTTCAAGTGCAAAATGATGATACAAAACCTTGATAAAAATACACTTTTAAGTATCAATCATACCCCCCAACTAGATTATTACTAGTCCTTAGTAATGAAAGTGTTAAAATAGAAAAATACTTTGCAAATTCCACAAAGCAAGGTAGTAATCATTTAACTTCCATTAATCTATCCATATAAACAAACTCTCATTAAATTTATACACCTACTCAATACCTCTTAACAAGATATTCATAAACCTTTCTTTTGTGCTCAATGTATCAACACATAATTATGGGGCTTTTCTTGGAAGAAAGCAAAAAAAATTTATTTTAATGTTTAAGGTTAATTTTCTTGAGTTGGGATTATTATTTTTGTCTTCTTTTTTTTTTCTTTTTTTTTTCTTTTTTTTAATATATATACATATAATTTAAAACACTATGCATCTTTAACCCATGTAACAAGCTTTCAGCTAAGACTCCTAGACCAGTTGGTCTTAGGGCATTAGGTGTTAAAACATCCCTATGAGCTTAGTAACTCGGGTCGCAGATACTGAGATGTAGATAGTGCAATGTTTGATTCCCTTAAAGTTTTCTCCTGAACCCATATAACAAGCATTGAGTGTTGATTGTCTCTTGCTTTTCAATAAATGCATACAAAGTTTCCTTAAAATTTCTTGTAGGAGGTGGAGTATAAGGAGGTGCATATCCATGAGAATTTTAGAAATTATGGTGTGCTTGAAACAGTGGTTGTGAAATTTATGTATTGTTATTCTCACTCTTCCAACTAAAATTTGGGTGATTTCTCCAATAAGGATTGTATGTTTGTGAGTATGGGTTATGGTTGGCCCTTTGGAAACTGTTTAAAGCATGAGCTTGTTCATGGAGACATTCCTTAAAATAAAGCAAGGTTGGACAATTATTGGTTTAGTGTTCATTTGTTTCACATATTTGACACACAATGTTTTCAACAGATTTTAATTGACCACTCTTTTTCAATTCTAGTGCCTCGACTTTTCTAGCTAAAGATGCAAACTTGGCTTGGAGGTCATGATCTTCTTTAAGGTTATACATACCTCCACTAGATATATGAAGTTGAGTTTTACTTAGTGCCTCATAAGTACCCGCGGTGTCCTAATTTTGAGCATTTTCAGCTAACAAGTCTAAGTACTTCATTGCTTCATCAGGGTCTTTATCTTCAAAATTTCCATTACACATCAATTCAACTTGAAAAAAATAAAAGTTGTAGGAAATTGTCTCAGCTTTCTTGTGTAAAAAAGAAAGCTCAGACAATTTCCTACAACTTTTATGTTTTCCAATGGCTCTAATTTTGACGTTATCAATGACGTTTTGGGTAGACAAGAGAAGATAAGGATTGTCACCAAGTCAAGAGTTGGTCACCCACTCATTAATTAGTCATCAAATCAAGAGTTTCCAATTTTAGCCCATAAAAGGAAGCATTTGCCATGCATTTAGGCATCTTGGTTTCCAGATCAAGATCATGCTTTTGCTTTCTCTTTTTGTATTTTTTGTAATGTTTATGCTTTGCTTTCATTAATATCAAGTTTATGCCTTTCATTTCCTTTCATTTACTTAGCTAACTTTTATCATATTTATGTTCTTTTTTTTTTTCTTTCATTATGTCTAGCTAAGTTCATTATGTCAAGGTGAAAAGGTTACACTAATGGTGTAAGAATAAGTATAGTGTAAACTCAATATGGACTTTAATGTTTGATACTAACATGTTTTATATTTGTTATCTTGTTCACTCTTTAATACTTTGCTTGTTAAATGACTAATCTTGATTTATGTTCTATAACATTTGGTATAACAAATGCTTGGCACTTTCATAGCCCATAATGTATGGTATAACCGACACCTGAGCTATGAAAGGAACTTGATTTGTTGTTAACATAAGTTATAATCATGAATGCTTGACGAGATTTACAAGTATTAGCATTAATCGAATAAGATGACTAATGTAATCATGTTAACAATCTATAATCTGATTGGAACCTCCTTTGTGTGGTTTCCAATTGACTAACAAGAGTTTATACTACACTTGATTAACATACAATTAGTGGATCCTTTAACCTTGACATTTATTGTTATCGTTATTAAATCTTTACGTTAATATTTCATCTTAAAATTCTTATCTTCTTCTTCTTCTTTTTCTTTTTTTTTTTTATTATTATTATTATTAGTACTACTACTACTACTACTATTATTATTATTATTATTGTTGTTGTTGTTGTATTATTATTTATAATTTGTACAATTAACCTCCTTGTGGTTCGACCTCGGTCTTGCCGGGTTATTTATTACTTCGATACTCCTGCACTTGGGAGAAGACATCAATCTTTTAATCGTGTCATATGTTAAATAATACTATTTATACTAGGTAAAAATATCATAAATAAAGCTGGAAAAAAAAAAGAGTTCTAAGTAAAATAGAAAAATAATCTTAAATAAACTAGAAAACTAAGTCGATTCTCATACAATAGTTTTTAGATCTTATTGGAAATTTTAACCCAAAATAAAATAAGACCTCCGAAAGCTTCTGGTATAATTTTAGCATGATCTAATGGTTTGATTGAAATATATGTTTAGTATTATAAAACTATGCATAAAAAATAAGGAAAAAACTAGCTCTTGTATCTTTGAATGATAAAAAACCTTTGCCAATGAAAAAATCCACAAAAATAAAAGGAAACATAAGTTGCTAACATAGAGACCCTTGCTAAAATAATTCAAATTGATGCCACCTATGCTTTTTTACATGGTCAAAAGATTGATATTTTCTTCCAAATGTAGTAATGTCAATGTAATAAATAATCTGTCAAGACCGGAGTTAAACCAGATGGAGGTTAATTATATGATGATGATGATGATGATAAAGAATTAAAGAGAACTTTGAGATGTAAGATTAATATGAAGATTAAACAATGATAAAAACAAATTTTAAGGTTAAAAAATCCATTAATGGTATTAAAAATAAATATAATATAAACTTTTTTTAATTCTCAAATGGAAACCACACATAAAGGAGGTTTCAATTAGATGATTTATCATTAACAACTTATTAAAAATTATTAACGTGATCATATTAATTATCTTATTTAAGTAACATTGAACTTTTAAATATTGTAACGAATTTATGATGTTAACTTATATTAACAACAAATCAAATTTTTTTCATAGCACAGGTGAAGATTATACCATACGATTGGTTATGAAAGTGTCAAGCATTTGTTCTACTAAGTGTTATACAACACAAATCTAGATTAATCATTTAACAAGGTATTAAGAATTAATAAGATAAAAATGATAAGGCATATTAATAGCAAGTTGTTTAGGATATAAGCATTGAAGTCCATATTGAGTTTATATTATAGTTATCCTAATAACATTAGTGAAACTTTTTCACCTTGATATAATAAACTTAGATAAACATCATGAAGAAGATAAATATAAAAAAAATAACATAAGAACATAAGTATAGTAAAGGAAATGAAAAACATAAACAAGAGATTAAGGAAAATATTACATGAAATAAAACTTAAATATTAAACAAATATAAAAAAAGAAATAAAGAGCATGATCTTGATCTTAAAACTAAGATACCTAAATGCATGGAAAATGCCTCCTTTTATAGGTTAAAATTTGGAACTATTGATTTGTTGATTAATTGTTGAGTGGGTGGCCACATCTTCACTTGGTGACAATCTTTATCTTCTTATCTAAATAAAACATCATTACTAATATCAGAATTAGTAATAAATCAGTGCATTTGGACTTTTAGAACTCAAGATATGGGCTGAATACTGAATAATGTTTAGGTTGCAGGATAGATTTGGACTTCTTCATTGTTGCTATAATTTGAATTTGAAAATGACCTTTTTAAATTTGAACTCTTCATGAAAGTTTTAGACTTATGTCTTAGCTTTTTATCCATATAGAGCAGACCTAAATCCAAGTTTTTAGCTCCAGTTATGATCCAATAACTGAATCGTGTTCTAGTTTGGACTAAACCAACATCTCTTTTCTAATCTTAGTTTTCCCTTTGTCTTCTCAATTTCAGTAGTTAAACTCATCAATCAATCCCGTGATTTATATAATAGGCCTGTATTTAAGATGAATATTTACCATAAATTAAAGGTATCTTATATTATTAGATATGTTATTATAAAACATGCTCTAGCTAAGGAGTTATTGATACTTCAAGTGCAAAATGATGAAATAAAACATTGATAAAAATATACTTTTAAGTACCAATCACTTTCCTTGTAGAAAATAAATCCTTTGTTAAATAAGAAGTCTATAAATTATATGGAAACAAATACCAAAACTCATAATTTCTAGCATAATTTTAAACATGTTATTCCCTCTCATTTAGATGAATTACTAGATATACCATATATGGATGGAAAGATTGAGATGGTTAATTTCCAACCCAACTAGAATCATAGCATAATACCACTAATAGCTCCAAATAAGGCCTAAATTGTACACGAAGGTCTCTGGTAGATTTGCAACTTGTTAACCTAAATATCCAAAATCAGCTTATTCAATTTTGTTTAAATCCTTTTAGTTTTAAACCTTGTAATAGGTTCAATTGTTAATTCTAATGAATTTTTTAGTGATGCTCACTAATTCACATCATTCCCCCTCTCCTCAAAATAATTTGAGCTTGCATCATCAACTTGTTTTGATGTTGACTTGCTTTCAAAAGACATATTAACCTGATTTTACAATGTTGATCTTTTTATTTTTACTTTGTTTAATTGTAAACAATCAAATTGGAATCTTTTTTATATAATGTCGCAAGTCTAGATGGAATTACAACAACAATAAAATAACATAAAATTAAAAAATAAAGGGATATAAGTTAGTTTTAGAGACTTGTTCCAATACTAATTGATGTGAACCTCGTGCATATAAACATTTAAAAATTTATAATCAAATCAACTATTTCTAAAAAATAGTTAAATTCAGGCTTATATTTAACCTTGACATAACAACAACTTGTACTAAGAAATCAAAGCTATAAGTAAACAACCTCCATCCAATGCCTATATATATAAACATGAATGAGAATTATAAAAAATACCATGAAGTTTGGTTAATTATTTAATAAGACAGAACAGTTTTATAGAGAACCAAGAGTAAAAGCAAATTCTCACATACTAACTTTATTTTGAATAATCAATTTGTCTCTTTTTTTTTTTAATCTAAAAACAAGCTAAATAACCCTATTTATACTAGGTAAAATGTTCTAAATAAAACTGAAAAAATAACAAATTTTTTTTAACAAAATAGAAAAAAGAATCTTAAATCAAGTAGGAAGCTAATATAATTGTTGCATAGTGGCTATCGGACCTTATTGTAAGGCCTTCCCAATATTCAATTAATTTTAAATTTTAACTCAATATAAAAAAAGACCTCTAAAAAATGCTTAATAAAATCTCATCCTAATTCAATGTCAAATTAAAAATTATACTTGTCAGCATAAAACTGTATATTAGAAAAAATAAGCCCAAAACCAATTCTAATATCCTTAAATAATAAGGAAACCTTGCCAAAGAGAAAATTCATAAAACAAAAGGAAATACAAGTTATTAATATGGAAACTCTTACCAAAATAGTCTCAATTGCTATCGCCTTTATAGAAAAGGAATCCTTGTTAAATAAGAAATCCACAAATCATAAGGAAACATATAGCAAAACCATCATAACAACTTCTAGGTTGACTTCAAACATGTTATTCTCTCTCATTTAGATAAATTACTAAGCATACCATATATGGATGGAAAGCTTAAGATGTCTAGTTTTCAAATCCAACTAGAATTGCAGTAAAATTAAATTTGTACATCCAGATATGGCCTAGATAGTACACAAATGTCTAGTTTGGTATATTTGCAACTTGTTAACCTAAATATCTAAAATTAGCCTAATCAATTTTTCTTGATTCCTCTTAGTTTCAAACCTTATAATAGCCTCGATTGGCATCTTAAATGGATCTTGTGATTATACCCGTTGATTTGTATCAAAAGCTCATATTCTTTTTAAAAAGCCACAACCACGTATGCTTGGTGATTCATGTATCATTGATAGTCAAGAGTTTGAGTTAAAATCCATTTATGAAAGAGTATTAACTTCAAAGAATGTTTTATACATACCATCCACGAGGAAGAATTCAATTTGAAATTATTTTTTTCCTAGCAAGGTTGGCTTTAAACACACTATAGAGTCTAACTAATACGTGATAAAAAAAAAATGATATTCCTATTAGTAAGGGTTATGCTCCTGATGATATATTCAGACTGAAGATTAAAATTGTAATGTATATACTAGTTCAGCTTGAATTCTCTCTTTTATTAATTTTTGGCATTTATATTTATGTTTAATCATAAGTTGTTTAGGATTAGTTTTTATATTAAACAAGTATTTTGAAAAATATAAAACATGTAATGAACTTATGATCACACAAAAAAAATCCTCATACAAATGTTGAAATAAATAGTAAATTATTAGAGTTAATTCACATTGATAATTATAAAGTCGAATAAATCTAGACTTCAAGGGAAAATGGGTATTTTTCACTTTAGTTATAACCCAATTTTTTACTTTTAATTCTAGTATATTTTCTAAAAAAATAAATAAAAAGCAAAAAATTTAAAAAATATGTTATCGATGCATTTCGATCATTCACACATCCATTTTATGATTATTTTTTTTTAATATTTTTCTCTTATTGATGTCTTCTCCAAAAATTTATTTTTGATGCATTTGTATCCATTTTTGTAATTTTCAATGTTTTTTAGAAAAATCAAAATTCAAAAACATGTTTGGTTGCATTTCGCATATTGATGCGTCCATTTTATAATTCTTGATTATTTTTCTTACCAAATTAACATTGACATTGTTTTTTGAATTAAAAAAAGTACAAAAAAAGAGAAAATAAAAAAAATAGGAAGGAAAATAGATAATGGGCTAAAGTATAAAACAAGAGGAATGAAGGACAATACCAAAAAACCCTAGCCACCGTTGGGAGAGATGGAGAGAAAAATGAAGAGAAAAAAAAAATAAAAATCCTCATCCTCTCTACTTGAAAACCTCCATCAAAAAGGCTGAAATTTAGGAAAGAAACACTTGCAAAACATACTCATATTTTCTTCCGCTAAGAGCCAAAATAAAAACAAAGAACCTTAGTGACATCTCTATCTATCTCACCGAATTTACGCCACTCACATCTCTCACCAACAACCATTAGCTCTTGCATGACATCCCTAACAACAAAACAACCAATAACAGCTATAATTCAAAGAGAAATCAAGAGAGAAAGAATAAAGACAAAATAACAAGAAAGAAAAGATAGAAAACATACAATTGAAGCTTCCAAGTGTTGAATCTCCTTCAACCACTAGGTCTCCTTCCACCATCTCCACTAAGAGGAAATTTAAAAGTCATCATCATATAATATAATCCACGTTCACAACTTTGAAAGTTGTCATCATAAGTTTTTATAAATAAAATTATCTATCGGCACTTTGTAGCTATTACATAGTTGTACAAAATACATATCATCTAATCATACAATTACATGATTTATCCCAAACTACTTAGAATAGCGTTTTCTAGACGTTATGGTTATGAGACGTCCCCGTTGCAAATCAAATTCAATGTAAGCATATAAATAATTCTTTATAATATGATTGAATAATTGACATATATTTGTAATGTTGTTAATAATTTAAATAGATAGATTCTCGTTATTATATTCCTATTAATTATGTCTTTAACATTCCACTTCAAATCATTGTATAACTTTACATCGCATTATTTCTTAGACCATAGTCAGCCCTAATCAATAACATGCATTACTATCTGTAGACATAGTACATAGAGTATCCTTAAATGAATGATTATACTCTCCTAACTATGATCAATTAGTCTATGGTTCTTATACGTTAATCATAAGTATGACTTACATTAGTATTCTCATTTAGCATATCCATAAAAGCATAGATCATAAATGAATACTACTCACATTCAATTATTTTAGTTATTTAACATGAATACTAAAAGTTGAAGCTAATTTCACAATTCTCTTCTGTTTATCAAATGAGAATACCATTAGCCAAACATAATCTCGATAATTAATCTTAATTATCTAATATGGATATCATCAGCCGAAACTAATCATATTATTTAATCTCGGTTATTCCATATAAATACAATTAGCATAAGCTAATCACATCATATTAGCATTAATATGGATACCAATCATATTAGCATTAATATGGATACCAATCTACAGTAAATGTTATAGGTGTTTTAGTATATGTTATCATTATCATATTTAAACTAGCTATGTGACCCGCGCTCCACCCGCGGGTCAAATATTGTTTTCATAAAAAATTATCCATGTAGGTTTTTCAATGCATTTTGATAATTCAAAAAATATAACAAATCAAAAGATTAATGCACACATGTAATCAAATAAACTAAAAATTATGACCATTAGTAAATCAATAAAAAATTATTAATGACACCTAAAAATAAAACTTGAAAAACCAAGGGACAAATGTAAATCAAGATATTAAATCTTGAAAAATAAGACATTAAAAATTGATTGGATAAAATTAAAAGAAAAAAAATAACATGTAAGGCTACACATATTAATAGTATCATCTAAAAATAAATATTTTTTATTTTCAAAAACATAGTTTATATATATAAGATAAAAACAAAATGATAGATGAACCAGAAAAACCATTTGAAAACTAAACACATGATAAATAAATAAATAAAATATTTTTTTAAGAGGCCCTGAACAAAATAAAAGAGAGGAGGTTTCTATATTATATTTTTTTCTAGTTTTTTGATTGGTCACGTCACTTTATTTCTTTTCAATTGCATTATTTAAAATTATATTTTTATAATAACCATAGCTATCAAACTTGGCTTGCAGGTTTACCCGACCAAAGGGTCGGGTCCTGGATTACACAGGTTGACTCGAGTCAACGTAGAAAAATTTAATAAAAAATATTTAAGTTTTAATATTTTATATGAAAAAATTAAGAAATTATCAATGTGGATACAACTATACATGTTGTAAACAATTAAGTTTAAAATATTATTTCGAAAGGTTTTTTATCCTACATTGGAAATATATTATCTTATTCTTTTAAGTTGAAGTATTTAAACCAAAAAAAAATTATCCCATATTGAAAAAACATATTTTTTTTCTTATGAACATAAAGTATGTCTATTAAAGAACTTCAAATTTCACATTGAAGAAATAAAACATTCTTCAAATATTTATATAGTGAACTTTGAAATGAGTTAGTAACTAACTAACTAACTAACTAACTAACTATATATATATATATATATATATATATATATATATATATATATAGGGGGGTCTTTATGTAGGAGAAAAAACACATTAAAAAAAAAGGTTCTCTATCTGGTGGGTCAACCGGTTTTTTTTAGGCCAATTGCATGCCCAAATTTTGAATGAAACAAACTCGACCAAAGCCCTAGGACACCTGGAAAACTTTTAAAATATATTTTATGTTTTAATATTTTATATTAAATAATTAAGTTTAAAAGATCATTTCAAAAAGTTTTTTATTCCATATTGAAAAGATATTATCTTATTCTTCTAAGTTGAAGTATCTAAAGCAAAACATTTATCATCCCACATTAAAAAAAGCACAATTTATTCTTATAAACATGAAATATATATAAAGAGGGGTTTCTAGGTATGAGAAAAAACATATTTGAAAAAAATAGGTCTCTATCGGGTCACCTGAATTCTAGGTTAACCTGGCGGCTCCATCGATTTACTGCGGGCCAAGACCTAGCCAAGACCCCAGGTCATTTGGAAAATTTTAAAAACAAATATTTGATATTTTATTATTTTATATGAAAAAATTAAAAAACAATACATGTGGATATAGATTATATATGTTGTAAACAATTAAGTTTAAAAGATTATTTTAAAAGGTTTTTTATTCCATATTAGAAAGATATTCTTATTCTTCTAAGTTGAAGTATTTAAACCAAAAAGATTTTTTATACCGCATTGAAAAAAATATAACTTTTTTCTTGTGATTATAGAGTATATATATCAAAGAATTTCAAATCTCTCATTGAAAAAATAAAATATTCTTCTAATATTTATATAGTGAACTTTAAAATGAGTTAGTACCCAACTAAAAAATATGAATAAAAAAAATTTTTAGGTAGGAGACAAAACACATTTGAAAAAAAAAATCTTTACCAAGTTTTTGTCAAGTCACCAGAGTTTTGGTTTGACCCGACTACTTAACTAGTTTACTTCAGGCCAATTGCAAGCCTGGATTTTGAATGAAATAAATCTGGTCAAGGCCCTAGGTCACTAGGAAAAATTTTAAAAAAATATATTTGATATTTTAATATTTTATATGAAAAAATTAAAAAATAATTCATGTAAATATAAGTTATACATATTGTAAATAATTAAGTTTATAAGATTATTTCAATACGTTCTTCATCTCACATTGGAAATATATTATCTTATTCTTCTAAATTAAAGTATTTAAACCAACAAAAATTATTATCCTACAATAAAAAAAAAACATAATTTTTTTCTTGTGAACATAGAATACATATGTTAAAGGATTTCAAATCTCATATTAAAAAAAATAAAATATTATTTTAGAAATTATATAGTGAACTTTAAAATGAGTTAGTAACCAATATGTATATATTATAGTCTTCAGGTAGAAGAAAACATACATTTGAAAAAAAAAAAAGTTTCTACCGAGTTTTTATTGGGTCATCCGAGTTCTGAGTTGACCCGACAAGTTGACTAGTTTACCATGGATCAATTACAGGCCTAAATTTTGAAAGAAACAAACTCGGCCAATGCTATTGGATTTTGCTGATAGCAAGGTCCAACGCTAATGATTTTAGTTATAGCTAAACTCAATTGTCCTACTCTTAACAAATCTAATAACATTAAATCTAATTATTAAGCTAGATCTAATAACATTGGATCTAACAATTAAATCAGATCCAATTACTTTTAACATGAAAAATAAAAAATAAAAACAACATTGTAAACTAATGTGTTATAATGACATTTGAAGAAAAAAATATGTAAAAATGTTTTCCCTCGTTTTCTTTTCCTCTCCCTGACTTTGATAATATATGATATGACTATTTCCATAAATGATTTTATGCATCAAATTAGAAGGTAATTTACAATGAAGGAAAAGATGTTTTAATGTTGACTTTCTTGTTTTTATTTTTTGTATTTTGGACAAGAACTATGATGTTTACGGGAAGGGTCAACGACTCTACAAAATGCTGTGATCACTGGGGTTTTACGGTAAGAAGCCCAACCCAACTCATCTAGAGCCAGCTAGAAGGCCACTTTCCTCTGATTCTAATTTTTGGGGTAGTGCGCTATAGCAGCTTCTTGGAGAAAGCTCGCAAGTTTCATGCAAGAATGGAAGAGAGAACAGAAACGGTTTCAGCCCCAAAATTGAAACAATCCCCCCTCAAATCCCCAGTTGATTTTCTTGTAACAGCAAGGTTAGTTCTCTTTTCCTTTTTATGAATATCCTGCTTTCAGGTTTTAGAATTATCCAAAATAAACAAGTCCTTGAATTTTTCTTTGTTATCGGTTGAGGAAAATCTGTTACAAAAACGTGCAAGAAGACACAGGGCCTGATTGTTCTACTTTCTTTTACTATTGGAATATGATGGTCTTCACAATGCTCATCAAAGTGAGTGCAAAAAGTTTTTTAAGAAATGAGCAGGTACAACTAGAAAAAATTCTTAGATTTGTTCTCTTACATAATCATATTAATTTAATAATTTAAATTATTAAATAATATTTTAAAATATAATTTATACATTTAATGGTTATAAATAAATAAAAATAATAAAATTCAAACTCGTAATTATTTAATTATAAAAATTTTAATACTATTTTAAAAAATTATCTCAATATATAACTTAACCTATTAAATTAGATTTCAAAATATAATTTATAATATTCTCTAATAAAATATTTACTAATTATTTACTACTTTATAGAGGGAAAATATTGCCCTGCCTAGGAGCATACGAGTGGATGAATTTTCTTGTGGATGTGCAGTTTTTTCTATCAGCAGGTAAATTGAATCTTGTTTTTTTCTTTCTTAGCTTAAATGTTTCCTCTGGCTCCATGCAAAACCAGGAAAAATTTCTGGCCGCGCCACCGATCCAGATATATCACTGATATATTTCTCAACTCTTTCCCTGCCTAGATTCTAAATTAGTCTCTCTTCTCTTTTTGTTCTTTTCGAACTTTGTGACTTCTTACTCATATTCTATGAAGACTGAGACTCCATTAGCGAAGAGAGGGTCATGACTTAGTAGAACAGCTGATATTCCTGGTAAAGTCACCACTTCTTTGCTTTGCTTGCAGGATTGCCGTGCCTTTGCCTTTGCGTTTGCGGGGGAGGAGGACCAATTCCACCTTGATTGTCTTGGTATCTGTTAATATGTCCAAAACGGGCATATATGATTTGCCCGCCTGTTCGCAAACCACCAAAACACAAAGGAAACAGAGAGACAATCAAAGCTTTCAGTCACAAGCAGGAGTTTAGGTTGATCCTTGAAGCTTCCAGTTGTCAACAAAAGAAATACTAGCAAGACCGGACAGGATAAAAGATGCATACCGCTCAGAGTTACTAGCTCAACAATCATACAAGGACAATATCCAAAAACTTATTTGGAATCACTCAGCAAATGACGCTCGACAACTAAAATTGTAGCCACCAACAAAAAAAAAATTATTATAAAAAAGAATTAACACAAAACGACCACGTTCATTCCATGCAAAATGGGCTCAGGTGACTTCGACTAATGTGTCGAATGATAAATCTACATGAAGGAGCATTCCGACTTTCAGGTGCCACGTGCTTGTGGAACATAATTTATTTACAGCAACCTGAGTCAAGGGAAGATACTCACCCACGGGCTTCTCAACAGTTAAAAAAAGAAATCTACAGAGCCCACTTTCATCAGCTGATGTAATGCAGCAGCATCAATCAAAGCGAAAACTGCATCAGATATATATATATATATATATATATATGAAAAAAAAAAAAAACATCTGCCATGGGAGTTGAGCATTTTCACTGTCGCTGAACCATGCAGTTGCCAAATCATGTAGTTGGAGAAAAATATATACCACTGGGATTCAGAAAAGCTCTTCTGAATTGAACTTGTTCCACGCTTCCTATTTCAACAAAAGAAACTCAAACTCAGAGCAGAAGCAAATTTGATTGAAGCAACAATGCTCACACGCCACAAGAGGAGACAAGCAAGGCTTTTCCTTAGCTGGATAGAGATTGAGGAGATACCTTAAGTAAGTCAAACACTTTCTCGGCAACATATTTTTGTTGAAGATTGGCGCCTTTTTGTTGCACTTTATCAGGATGAATGCTTAAGGTTGCTTTTCTATAAACTTTTTTAACTGCAGCAGCAGTAATCAAATCGGTCAAAGAGACAGGCTGCCATCCACATTCAGGCCACAGCACCTGATCATTGTACAGGAGATTTTAGCAACGGATAGATGAAAACTATATTTAACTTTAGAATGACCAACAATAAAATAAAAATTCTGCAATTACCCAACAGCTAAAAAAGTCATAGATTGAAGAAGAAATTTTGTAAAAGACAGTTTAACGATCAAATGACAAGATGCAACAGCTAAAAGTTTTCAGTTTCAATAGGCTAGAAATTGCAGAATCAGTTTTCAGTTTTCAGTTTTCAGTTTCAATAGGCTAGAAATTGTTTCAGGAAACACTAATACACTAACCTCAAACAGAGTGTTCCATGGATAACAATCCACAAGGACTGTTATTTATAATGTCAAATGCCTGAAGAGTCAAATCAGTTTTAGGAGAGAAAAAAAAGGCTATAGACATGAGCAAATGCAAAGCTAGATGTAGAATAATGCTACCATGTATAAAATGCAATCGCAAAAAAACCTGTGCAATAGTGATGCACAAGATAAAAGGATGTGCTTTTTCTTTCTTCTTTGGGGCAAAAGGTATCTATAATGGATATGGCAAAGCCCACTTATTGAACGTATACAAAAATTATTCTCCCTGTAAGTGTTATGCTGAATATGATAATATAGTATCAGAAAACCAAAAAATAAAAATAACGCACATATTGGAGTGTTGATAGCAGAGCACGGAGATTCCCCTCTTTTCCTGCAGCCCAACGCTTTATCTCAACATCCAATGTTTCAGCAATCCTCTGAAATCAATTTAAACAGTATCAGACATCTAACAATTAGAGCAACAACAACAACAACAATGAGAAAAGAACAAGATGCAACTTGAAACATTTTTCACTCTTGGTATTGGAAGGAACTGGAGAAAATAGAACTAGGCTTCAATCAACATACAGTATGTTAAGTTTCTAAGAAATGAAACCTGCTGCGACTAAATTCCATTAAGACAGCTAACCTTGTTTGGTGTACTGAAACTTGTATTTACTATTGACATAAATCACAAACCAACTGATACAGTAGAACTGGATTCAGCCCAGTTCACTTCTGGATTTGAGAACCATCAATGGCTTTTTTGGTAGTTTAAAATAAACATCACACTTATGCACATGCTTTTCAAACATACATACATGGATTCAAACTCTTAAAGATGACATGGGGGTTGAGGAAGTGGGGGTTAACAATGTTGTCCAAGGCCTGAACATCCAAATGACACCCAAGTCCAGCATAATTGCACCATCTTAACTAGTTAGCTACCGCAGCTAGCCTCTTTTGACTCAATTATATAGGTCAGTGTACATCTTGATATGTTTAGCTATTGAACTGTGCTTTAACCACCACATCAATGCATGCACTAGACATTTTGGATTCATCACAAATGGTTTTGTTGTAATTTTGCATACAAAAGATAACCTATAGATAGCTAGAGCCTACTTCCTGCCATCCCAAGCTGGTTAAATCAAAATGTGACTAGATTTTGACACAACCATCTATCTATGAAAATCCCAGTTCAGGGCAAAATAAAAATTCCATGCTACTGTATATAGGATGTGCAAAATCAGAAAAGATTCTGTAAGAAAAAAGTCATTGAACTCCAAACCCCAACTCCCCCACCACCCTAGCTACCCATCCCAAGGTTTTGCCAAAGAATTAAAGACAGCATGAGTGGAGACAATGCTAAAAAAAGGTCCACTGAAGACTGAACCACTTACATGTCTCTCTGCTTGTTCTCTCTGAGCTTGAAGGTCCCGTTGATTCTTCTCGGCCAGTGCTTTTGCCTGGACATATAAGCTCAACAATTAAAATCTGTGGAACTAATATGAGTGCAATAATAAACAAGTATGTGATGTAACCCTCAATATCGTCCCAATAAAATCATGTCATGCAAAACATACCGCACGCTCCTGAGTCCTCTGATGGCGTTCCAATCGGGCTTTTCGTCTTTCTTCAGTTTCCCCTTCAACCTCTTGGAATTCTCTGGATGACCCAGCACCTCCTTTACCAAGAAGAAATAGTTCAGCCAATTCACAACTAAAGAGAATTATTGTATTATGAGCAAAAATTCTCATGAGCAGCATATCTACCTCCAAAAAGCGAAGTTAAATCATCAACAATATTTATTGCTGAAGATGCTTTCCTCATGCCAGACGTAGCTCCAACAGACGTCTTCCTAACTGCTTCAGACCCTCGATTGTTCTGACTATCAGAGAAAGGATCCTGTAATATAGTTTCAGAAAATTAGCCCACTGATACCACAACAAATCAGTGAATGAAAGAGAGCTTTTGGTCCTAACTGAAGTGCTTGCCCTAGGTCTTGGTGCACTGTTTGCTCGAGTACTGAAGAATGATTCAAGATCATTTTCACTCTTTTGATGATTTGCCATCGCAGCAGAAGCAGCCCTTTCTCGAGCCTCTGCAGCAGCTCTTCCCGCAGCAGCTCGTTCAGCTCTGAGTCGAGCATCAGCTTCAGCCCTTGCAAAAGCAGCTCTTTCCCGGGCTTCCCTCTCCCTAGCCTCAGCATTTGCCCTTTCCCGGGCTTCTGCAGCAGCCCTTTCTGCTCTTTCTTTTGCCTCTGCTGCTGCCCTTTCACGGGCTTCAGCTTGTGCTCTCTGCACAGCAGCCCTTTCTGCTCTTTCTCGAGCTTCAGCAGCTGCTTTCTCCACAGCAGCCCTTTCAGCTTTCAGGAGAGCTTCAGCAGCTGCTCTTTCACGTGCCTCTCTAGTTGCCCTTTCCACTACTTGTCTGGCCTTGTCCCTTTCTCTGTCAATCTCCCTTGCTCGCTCCCTCTCTCTTTCAAGCCTCCTTTGCTCTCTTTCTTTTTCCCCTCTTTCCCTCTCAATTTCACGAGTTCTCTCCCTCTCTTTCTCAAATCTTCTCTGCTCTCTCTCTTCCTCCTCCTTTTCCCTCTGTTTTCTCTCACGATCAAATCTCTCTTCTCTTTCTTTTAATTCTCTCTGCTGAGCATCTAGCATATCTTTATCCAGTTGACCAGCTTCTTTGTTTCTAGCAGCCTTTAGATATTCCCTCTCCCTCATTTGCCTGATTTTAGCCTCTGCTTTATCCATGGCCTCCTTCATAGCAGCAGAAGCAGCAGCAGAGGAAGTTTTATCCACATCGTCAACAGGTAGAGCATCTGCAAATTCATTATTATTGTTTTGAGTCCTTCCCGTGACAAAGTCCTCAAGTTCATCAATTTGAGAAGTAACTGAATTCCTTGCTGCACGATCTGATCTAGGACTCTGAGAGTATGAAGTGGAATTTTGGAAAGAAGGATACTCATTGACCTTTTTTCTAGAGTTTGTAGAAGAAAAGGAACCTATCTCCGACTTTGATATCCGCGGTGGTCTTGGAGGTGGGGGTCTAGAAGGTGGGGCTGCACTTGTGGGTCGAGTAAAAAGAGGGATTTCAGACACAGAAAGCCATACATCATCTGATGATTCAGAGACCTCTTCAGATCTGGGAGAAGAATTTATCTCATTAGCATTGACATCCACATATGAAGGAGGAGAGGCATTTTGACCAAAAGATTTATAAAAATCTGTTGAAGCAGTAGGCATATTGAATATGGCTTCATGAGATTCCTGATAATCATCAGTTGTTTTCTTCTGCGAGCAGCCCCCAGCATTCTCCACAGGATATGTGTCAACTGATTCTTGACTCGCAGAGTAATATGAACCACCTGTGCCTGGTCCTGTTCTTAAAGGGCTCCTATTCTCCCATCTCTTGTATGGAACAGATTTCCCAAGATCATCGAGGTGATCTAGATCTTCAAATACTCCCCTCTCTACAGATGAACTATCAACCTTAGTGTTTCCAGGGTTACTGGTTTTACTAATTTCTCCCAAAGGTTCTGTGAACAACCCTGATGATGAAGTTGCAGGGCTTGACGTTGACTCTAGTACTACAAAGGGATCTTCCATCACACCAGGAACCGACCTGGCTGAATTTGAAGATGGCTTTTGGAACAGACCCGACTCGGAAGTTGAACTGTGAAAAATAGCATGGCACTAAAATATCACTCATATTTATACCTCAAACAAAAAAACAGAAACAGAATGTCTCATATTAATTGATGGAAAATATGGATAAAATTTTTCCAACTACACATGATTCACAATCAAACAATATTAGTTCTTTTCCCAGAAGCAGTCTAGGTTATGGCTAGACTCCATAGGTTCAGAAACAACTTATTAAGTAGTAATCAATTCCAAAAGAAAAAAGGCTAAACCAGTATGCTAATTTGAGTAAACAAGGGCATTCGAGTAAAATACACAGAAACAAAAAGATGACAACAATAGGATGAAAGAAAAGTGAAGACAAGAGCTCTACCTGCTGCATAAAAAACACGTTGATTTCTTTTATTTGCAAACATGACAACTCTCCAAGAAAGAAAAGGTGAAGGAATGAAACCAGCCCCAAAACCTAAGTACACCTCCAAACTCAAACATCATAGCAAATGCATCATTTACTTGTTATGCCGTCTCATATTTCACTTTATAACTGGTTAAAGTCCAGTTATATGGAAGCTACTGTAAAACTAACCATTCCTCAATTTTTCCTTTTGTTTTCCCTTCCTCACGACCAAAATGCTTTACCACCAGATTCTCATTGCTTTTAAGCTCGTTGGGCAAATATTTAGCTTCCAAGATGCAACTTGATGAATATAACCATATAGAAAGTAAACAAACAGCAATGGCTTCAGCTGGCAACTAAGCTTTCTTGAGCATTAATACATCATACCAACGAACCTCTCTAAAATCAACGCAACCATAAAAGCATAGAATGAAATTCAAAGACAACCATGCCAAATAAAAATCTGAAGCAATTACAAAGTAACTGCTAAACAACACACTGTAAATGGTCCACAAGTATGTCATGATTGTAAATGCATTAAGGCACTACGGCGGCGTACCATGACATCAAAATAACAGTAGCATACTTAAATCATCAAAATCTATTGTAAACTCAAAAAGTTCGCCTTGGAAAAAAAATGCAAAACCACGGTTCACTATCACCTAGTTAAGCTGATAATTACATGCAAATCGAACGATTTGCAAATTCAGAAAGTCAATACCAATCGTCATAAGGTAAGCTAACTGAGCAAAATCACTCAAGTCAAATTACAGAAACAGCAACAACAAAAAATAATAATAAAATCAGTACCGGTTAACCGTATGGGAGCTAATGCGACCGAAACCAGGAAGTAAATCATCAAAAGCCGTCGAATCCTTATCCACTCTGCCACTCTCTCTCTTCGGTTCCGTCTCCTTCTTACCTAAATTCCCCAGCAGATCATCAAACGGTGAACTATCTCGCACTGGCCTTCGATGCTGCTGCTTCGGGGGTGAACTGACCGAACCAAACGCATCATCAAACTTAGGGGCTGACGCAGAACCACCCCCAGAAGACGAACTCTTCAACCCAGGCAATCCATCAAAAATATCATCATCGTAAACAGGCTTATCAAAGATCGGCAGCGATGCCGATTCGCGATTCTGTTCCTTGAAAATGGAGTCAAAATCAAATGACGAGGCAGTAGCAGTAGCTCCGCTGCGTGATTCTGAATACTTAGGAGGACCACCGAAGACGTCGTTGAACAAGAGACCGTCCGTGCCGGCTTGATTGTCGAAAAGAGGAGCGGATTTGTGGGAGGAGGAGGATCGGGTGTGAACGGGACCACCGGATCCAAGGTTAAAATTGATACTGTTACTGTTTGTGCTGCGGGGTGGTGCCATGGGTGCGGATTTTCCTTGGGGTTTGAACCCGAAGTCGCGGGCTAACAAACCGGGGAAATCATCCATTAATTTGAATTAAATATTTTGTGCCCGTGAATCTGTGGAGGGTTTGAATTTTATTCCTTTTCTAGATCCAAGAGAGAGGGAAAGAGGTCAGGGTGGCTAAATGATGAAGAAAACCATGGAGACACGGAGGCGGAGAGAAAAGGTGACTGGTCAATTAAGAACTAAAATTTGAAACAAGGAAGATGATGTGCTGTGTTCAGAGAGAGAGAGAGAGAGAGATGGTTTTGTTTGTTTTTCTGAAAAAAAAAGGGGGAGAAGGTGGATGAACATGGCGGAGACTGGGGTGCCTGAATGATGGTGGAAGAAGGAGGATCAAATCGTTATTGGATTTTTCAGCTTCGCATCATATTCTCTCCTCCTTCCTCGTTTAACTTCTCCTAACTCTTAAGATTTTAAAAAATAATAATAATTAGCATGAACGATTTCACTGTGTCTCGAAGTACCTATTTCTATTTCTCACAATAGTATAATTATATTTTGCTCTTTCAGTTAAAATCCAATGAAATTGCTATTCAAGGTATTTAGATTATCCATTAATAGTTATGAGATTGAGATTGATCGGGGATATTTTAAACATTTTATATTTTATAATTACAGAATATTGATTAAATTATTTTTAAAAATAAAATATTTCAAACCATCATCCAATCCTTTAAAGTTTTTTTTCAAGTAATTATCAAGTTAATGATTCTTTACTAAATATAAATATTAATTTTAAAAAATAATTATCACAATATACATAATAACACATTAACTACATCATATCTTTTTCTTTGTCTTTTTTAACCTTATCAAAATATAGAACTATTATTTTATTTATTTTTTATATTTAATTTGATTTTTATTTTATTTATTTTTTATTTTTTTGATTTTTTATTGATTTTTCTTCAATTTCATTTTTTATCATCTAATTTTATTTAATTTTTATATTAAATTTATTTTTTTATTAATGTTTTCTTAACTTTTTTTCAATTAAATTTTGTTTTAATTTCATTTCTCCGCATTTGATTTCAAATTACTTTTATATCAAATCTTCATTTGATTGTTTTTTTTTTAGATTCTTTTTATTGCATTTTGTTAATTTTATCCTGTGATATTTTATTAATTTAAAATTTTGCTATATTTTTTTTATAGTATGGTTTCAATAAGGTTATCTCTTGACTTAATGACTAAGGTCACAAATTTTAAAAATTTATATTGGTTGACTTTAATTTTTTTTAGGATTTTTTTAAAATTAATTTTGTTAATTTTATCATTTATTATTTAATTTATTAAAAATTGATCTTCATACTTTTTTTTTTCACTTTTCTTTGAATGAGATTTTTTCAATCCTATGCTCATGGCAATAGGTTAATTCATGTTGACTTAAACTATTTTTATTGCTTTTCTTTGAAAATAATTTTTTTATTGCTATTTTTTTTTTTTTGAGATTCTTTTTTATTGCATTTTGTTAATTTTATCCCATGATATTTTGTTGATATAGAATTTTGCTACATTATTTTTTTATAATATGCCTTCCATGGGGTTATCTCTTGGCTTAATGATCAAGGTCACAAGTCTTGAAAGTTTATATTAGTTAACTTTAATCTTTTTTATGATTTTTTTTAAAGTTGTTTTTTAAAATTTTATAATTCAATATTTAATTTATCAAAAATGGATTTTCATGCTCTTTTTTTTTCACTTTTCTTTAAATGAGATTTTTTCAATCCTACACCCATGGCAATAGGTTAACTCATGTTGACTCTGATTTTTTTTATTGTTTTTCTTTGAAAATATATATTTTTTTAATTTTACTCTTTAACATTGAGGTATTTAACAATTAAGCTTTATAATTTATTCAGTTTTCTTTCAATGGAGTTACCTCGATATTATAACCAATCGCAAATTTAGCATATTAACCTAGATAGGTTCCGATTGAGTTTTTTTTACCTTTTTGAATTTTTTTTTATTTTTTATTGCTAGTTTTTTTATTCATATTGTTTGAGTTGGTCAAGTTTATTAAACTCAATCGAGTGAATTATCTGAGTCTTGATTTTTTCTTCTTTTCTTAAAAATGCTTGTTTCAATCTTTTTTACTTTAAAAGAAAACAAAGTTAACTTGTGGCATATCACACGCCCTATATCTAGTATATATGATTTTTTAATTTAGGTTGATTGGAACTATACTATACACCTTAAGAGCACATCACATAAAGTCTTAGAACTACAGTTATTTTAGAAAAGGCAATTAGAAGAACTATGTCTAATATAATAGAGTATTCTCTTAGCATAGCATATCAAACACAACTCAATTTAGATATGATAGCTCTTAATAGGCTAGCCACTCCTTTAATATACAAATAACCACATACTAATTAAATGGCATTATAAATATTTTATCCCTTCCCATAGGTAATTTTATGCCTCGTAGGTTGTGTTATTATAAGAAACTCTAGATGATGTGGCAAGATCATTATGAACAATAACATTATACATACTCATTTTGTTTATTTATTTTAGTTCTTCAATTTTTTTTGGTTGGTTGCATTCTTTTTAGGGCCAAATTGAAGTCCAATTGCTTCAAATTTGTTGAAAAAGGACAAGTTTAAAAGAAAGGGGATTAGAATGAAAAAGATAGGGGAAATGGGTGGAAGTTTAAAAAATGGTGCAAAAAGTTCATTTTGGTCCTTATACTTTTCAAGTTATATATTATTGGGTCCCTTAAAATTTCAAAATTGCAATTTTAGTCCAAAACTTAACTTTTCTTATTTTTAGACCCTTGGTGTGAGAGAAGAAAGAGTAGTTGAATTCTTACGGAGGAAAGAAAGTCTTGGCTAACACCAATTAAAATCACTAAAAAAATCAGTTTTAATGTCAATATGTTTCTTTCGATGAGGGATGTTTCATTTGAGTGTTCTTTATCATTTTTTTTTCTTAAATGGTAAATATGAGCTCAAGAAGTTTTTTAGCCTCGAGTTAATTTTGAATTTTTGGTTTATTTTAGACCATATATGAATTTATCAAGATTTATAAGTGTTTTAAATCACGGTAAGTTGAAAATTGATTTCTTTATATATAAAAAAACATTAATCTTGATTTTTTTAGTCACCGATGTAACTAGAATCTAGAAAGAAATAGGTAGCTTTTTTTTCCAGAAACATTAAGGGTAAACAATAAATCAATTATATTTTAAAAAATTTCAGCCTAAACACATTGGTCTCAACTTTTTTAAGTTAAGACGTCATAGGCTACTCAGGTTAGACTCACACGTTTAAATATTTATTTTGTATTTGTTTTCTTAGTTTTTTTTTTCTTTCTTCCGATCTCAATTAGACTTGTATTGAATTTTTTACTAGCTTTTTTTTAGATCATTTTAAATAAAATTTATAATGTTTTTAATGTAATGATACACACACACACACACACACACATATATATATATATATATATATATATATATATATATATATATATATTATGATACAACATTCCTTGCGTGTAGCCCGGCTTAAAAAAAACATAAGGGGTAGATTGTAGAAACTAATCTTAGGATAATGAGACTAATGCTCTGATTAATTGATAAATTGAAAAATTAATTCTCTAATTAATAGGATTGATATCTTAATTGATGAGTAAATTGAAAAATTAACTGGTTAATGAACGATTTGAGAAATGAATTCTCTGGTCGACGGAGTTAGTATCCTAGTTAATAAATGTTTAGAAAAACAGAATTCTTAAATAATGAAATTACTTTTTTATTTTTGTTAATGAGCAATTAGAAAGTTCAGAATGATATAGTGATAGAATAAATATCTAGTTTAGGTTAGTAATGATTTTCATATTTCCACAAAAATTAATATTAATATCAGAATTAATATTAATGATATTGATTTGCAAATGTCACGGCATAATAAATATAAATTGTTTGATAAAGGATGTGGCGAATGCATATATACATGTATGTGCAGGTTATAATATTTAATTACATCTAATGTCATAGGCATAAACAGCTTTATAGTCAATAATCATATAAATATAAATACACACATATTTAAATAGTAGCTCGCAACACTTATTTAAATAGTAGTTTATGAATTTGTATCTTTTTATCTAATCAAATGGTATACTTGGAAGAATAAATATTTTGTTTGTAATATAATTTTGTATCTAAAATTATATTTACATATTCAACCTATATATTTAAAGAAATTATCTCTTTAAAGTATATAATTTAATTGCACTTTACTTTAGATACCCCGTGTAAAAACATGCATCTTGAATTATCTAATAATTAAATTAATTATCCTATTATTTGTTATAATTAGAGAATATTATAACAATTTTTCTATTGAGTGAATGGTGAAGAAAACTAGGAACTTGATCTCATGGGCAAGTTAAGGAAGACCCGGAGAGTAGGACAATATTAAGATTATTATTTGCAGAAAATTATTAAGTTGATAACATATAAAAAAAAATAGGAGAAACTTTATTAGATTTTTAATAGAAAAAATATTTTTAAGCTATTGAAAAATACCAAATTGATCTCACAATAATTGCCTTTATTTTTTCCACCCAAGAGTAAAAAATAATTTCACTGTCCAATGATACATTGAAACACCCGTAACCTATGTATTTTCTGTTAATGCATTCGCGTGCATGTTGTTTGTTTAAATGCTTTATTTTTATAATTATATCTTTAACCTCGCAGTGGAGCGCGGCATTGTGATTACTTTGTAGCCTTTTTTTTTAACTTTAAAGTTACTTTGATGCCTTTGGTTACCCAGGCCCAACATCACTCCCGTCCCTCTAGAGGGGGGAGAGAGAGAGAGAGAGAGAGAGAGAGGAGGTTCACACAGTGGGATTCTCGGCATTAGCAGCTGCAGTTTCACAATTCGTTGGGAGAGACCTTTTCAATCAAAGGTATGCCCTCTCCGCTCATGTCTGCCTCTCTACTTCTTCTCATGTTTATTTGTTAACAGATGAACTGGAGTCCTAAATCTGGAGTCCTGAATCTGGAGTCGATCTCTCCCCAGAACTCAAATAAAACAAAAGCAGCGATCCTGAGTGGTGGTGTAGTGACGAGCTTGATTACTAACTATTAATTGCAACGTGCTTTGTCTGGGTTGAGAAACGGGTTACTTTAAGAGTGGAAGTCCGCCCCCTGGATCAGGTTTGGGTTATAGAATATATAGATATTACAGAGAAGTGCTGATTAAATACCTAAAATAAATAAATAAAAATTTGTTGGTTTTTATTATTTGTCAACTTCATGATAAAAAAAATTAGTTGGATGATTTTTGTTTTGTTTTTTTTTTAATTTCTTTTAATTTTTGAAATTAGATTAAATTTTGAAAATTTATTGAGATTTATTTGATTAATTATTATTATTATTATTGTCATTTTAAAATTATATTTTATTATTGTTTTTTTTAAAATAGCTTAGGTTTTTTTAATAAAAAATTAATTTATTTTAATTTTTTTAATAATATTATTCTATTTTATACTCTCAGAATTTTTCAAGTTTATCTAATTTAATAATTTTTTTGATTTTTTAATTATTTTTTATAAATAATTTTACATTTGTTGAGTAAAACATTGTTGTTTTAGAATTATATTTTATTATTTTTTTTGTTGCGATGTTGTGGTCGCACAAATTAATTACCCTAACTTAAAACATAACACACAAGATAGTATAGAGTAATCAAGGGGTCGATCCCACAAGAAAGATTTATTTCAGATTTTTATGCTATACGTTATGCAATTGAGAGATTTTAATTTGTGATGATCTAAACTATGAAAGAAATTAAACTAGCAAACAAAATCAATTAAAATTGAAATTTATCAAGAAAACAAACATTGGTTGCAAGCACACATCTACCAACAGAAATTAGAACCGATCCTTAAAACAAAACTACAATTTATATTATGAATTTATATCTTTTCTTAATATTGGTTAATTAACGGATCCGCCGTATAACTAATCTTAACCAATAAATAATCACAATGTCCGCATTAATAATTTAATTCAATGGCAGCTCTAAGAACTAGATATTTGAGTGTTCTTCCTAAGTTTAATAATGTAGTTCCACCACAATTATCAAGCTTAGTTGCTTCACAAGTTCATACATCACAACTCCGGTTTTGATATCAAACTTAGCAATAAATTGTTCACAATAATAATTTAGAGTTTCGCTCTAGCAATTATCAACAACAATCATACAAAATATGCATAGAAAAACAACCATACTTATTCATAACATAAACTGAAAATAAAAGGAAGAATAAATCTCACGGTTCTTGAAATCTGAAGGTTTGTTGTGTCTTTGCAATTAAGAAAAAAGCTTAGCCTTGCATAACCATTGAACAACTACTCTTAAAGAATGAAGCGAGCATGATTTTTTGGGTTTGTAGAAGGGATAATTTGTGTTTCTTAACTTCTGGCTGTTGCCCCCTTCTCTCCTTTCTCTCTTTCTTTTTATATGCTAAGAAACCCTAGTTTCTAATTTACAAAGTAGTCCTCCCTTAGGTTGATAATTGACATTTAAGTACTTCAATAACTATTTTCTCTAAAAAAAAGAGAAATAGCCTTGCATGAAATCTTCAAACTCTGACTTAGAGAAGCTAAATTGCTGATATAAAAACTTGGATGACGGTTTGGAAGCTTCGAAACGTAATTTGGACTCATTTCTTCATGAAACCTGATTGCTGGCAGAATTCATTTGTTATCTTTGAAAAATCATATCTCCCTCCCATGACATCGTTTTTGGATGAAATTTAGAGCGTTTACAGCCATTTGAGTTAGGAATCCAACAAAATTGAGTTTGCATAAATTGGACTTCTATAGCTCCAGATATTGAATTTTGAATAGACAAAGGTCAATAGTGGCAGAATGCGAGATTTGACTTTGAAGGATGTGATTTCCATGATCTTCCTCTTTTTATTTTTCTTGCATTACATTTCCAGAAAGGTATGGATGTTAGCTTTTTAGTGCCACTAGAATCACTTCATTTCGATCTCTAGAACTCACGCACTGCACAAAACATCGACTTAACATCAAATCTATCAATTATCTTCAATTTACTCCTTTTTGCATTTTTCATCCAAAAGTTTCTTCAAAACATAAAACAAAGAATATTAAGGCATTTTACATATAAAACATGGACAAAACATTAGGTAAATATGAGTGAAACTATTGAATAATATGGTTACATCAAATACTCCCACACTTAGCTCTTTCTCGTCCTCGAGAAAGGATAAATTAAATTAAATTGAAAATAACCATGATCAATCTCTTAACCATGATCAATCTCTTAATCTCCCATCAATGTCCAAGAGTACAAGCATTATAAATAAAAATATAATAAAAAGGATAAAATAAATAAATTTTTATGAATTCATTTACATGCAAACTTCAAAATTCAATCAATCGTCGGGATTTAAATGAAATCTATGCCATGCCAAAGTGATAGGTCCTCTCATTGATATACACTCGAACACTCGTGTGTTTAGGGTTTATGTGCTCAAATTCAATAAAAAAATATGTTCTACCATAAGCTTACTTTTCAATCTCATCTCCATTACTAACATATTAGAAACAATGCATGAATCAAAAGGTCTTATTTTCCGGTTGTAATGGGGCTAAGGTTAAGGTGAGGTAAAAGAGAGTAAAAGAAAAGGTTCAAATCAAAGAAAGTAAAGCATTCTGAAAAATGATATTTCAAACAAGATATTCCATCAAAGCTCATAAATTTTTCATCTTTAATCACCAATGTTTAACTCCTTTTGATTTTAAGCTCTTTTAACATAAAATCTTAAGAACATAAAGGAACATTTTTTTTTCTTTTTTTTTTTTGTAATTTTGCCCATCTTTTCATCAAGCATCACTTCTTCTGTCTTTTCACATAATTTCCAACCATAATTCCATGAAGTATCACAAGTACATGCTTTACTAATCCTTGGCCAGGGGAAAAGGAAAATATATATAAAGTTAAGGCTTATACATGGATAAAGCAAAGAAAAAATAAACAAGCTCAAAAGGGGCTCACTAAGGATAATATGCTTTAGGTTGGCTTTTTGGTTCAAGTGCTTTAAAATTCCTATTGCCTTTATCATCTTCGTGTATATTTGTAATGGAATATAATCTTAATAAGATATGAAGCAAGTTCTAGAGATACATATCATTGAAAGAATGCACACTCAAATAATATAATGTTGAAAGCTCAAAAACTTGCAGTGGTATAACACTATAAAATCAACATGGCATATTCTCAAAGTCAATCCCTAAACCAATTAAACCTTAAAATTTGCATGCATACTCTTTCATTTGATTTATATCTTCATCTATCTCAATTAATTCTCATATTCTCAAAAACTAATGGGAGTTAAAAAGATCAAACATAATTTTTTTTTTAAGAACAACAACGAAAACTAAAATAAGAAAATAAAAATTCTCCCAATACCCCCACACTTAAAACACAACATTGTCCTCAATGTTGAAATAAAAGCAAAGGAACATAAGATAATGACAGAAAATAAATTAAAATACAAAAAAATAAAAGATAAGGAAAAAGAAAGCAAATCTGATTTTTCTTTTTGTGTGCTGGGTTGCCTCCCAGTAAACGCTTTTATTTTATGTCATTGGCTTGACATGTGACATGTTTATTCTTCATAGATTGGTTCAGCTAACTCTACAGAAGCAGTGAGTTCTGCCCTCCAACCTTCATAGAAAGGTTTCAAACGATGTCCATTGACCTTGAGTACTTTGCTGGTTTCTAAAATTGTAATTTCAACTGCACCATAAGAAAAAATATTAGAAACAACAAAGGGTCCAATCCAACAAGAGCGCAATTTTCCAGGAAAAAGTTTCAAATGCGAATGATAAAGAAGGACTTTGTCTCCAACATGAAATTTCTTTCTTGTAAGCATTCGGTCATGAAGATTCTTAGTCTTTTCTTTGTAAATCCTTGCATTCTCGTAAGCATCATTTCAAATTTCTTCCAACTCTTGCAGTTGCAATTTTCTTGCAATCCCAGCAGTATCATAATCCATGTTGCATTGTTTAATGGCCTAAAAAGCTTTGTGTTCAAGCTCCACCGGTAGATGACATGCTTTCCCATAAATCATTCTATAAGGTGACATTCCTATAGGTGATTTATAAGCAGTCCTATAAGCCCAAAGTGCATCTCCAAGGCGTAGACTCCAATCTCGTCGGTTAGGTTGCACTGTTTTCTCCAAAATAGACTTGATTTCTCGATTGGAAATTTCAGCTTGGCCATTCGTTTGCGGATGATATGCTGTGGATGTTCGATGAGTCACATGATATTTGCGTAGCAATGCTTCCATGGAACGATTGCAAAAATAAGTGCCACATTCACTGATGATAGCTTTAGGGATGCCAAACCTATCAAATATGTGAGTCCTGACAAAATCTAAAACAACCTTAGCATCATTAGTTCGCGTGGCTTTCGCCTTAATCCATTTGGACACATAATCAACAACAAGAAGAATATAAAGATTTTCAAAAGAAGAAGGAAATGGATCCATAAAGTCAATACCTCAAACATCAAAAATTTCACTTACAAGAATATTTGTTAAAGGCATTTGATTTTTATGAGTTATATTACTTGTTCTTTGGCATTTTTCACATGATTTGCAGAAGTGATATGCATCTTTAAAAATAGAAGGCCAATAGAAACCGCTTTCAAGTACCTTGTGGGCTATTTTTTTTGCTTCAAAATGCCCACCACAAGAATGAGAATGACAAAAAATGAGAATGGAATGAAATTCATCCTGTGGTACACATTTCCTTACTACTTGATCCACACAAAATTTCCACAAGTAAGGAGTATCCTAAAAATAATATTTAGCATCAGCTCGTAACTTGTCCTTTTAGGATGTAGACAAACTTGGAGGGAATTCTTTGGTGACTAAATAGTTCACCAAATCAGCGTACCATGGTCTTGTAGAGGAGTGCAACATATACAACTGTTCATCAGGAAATGTTTCTCTTATTGTTTCAGTTAGAATATCCTCGGTCCTCAGTCGACTCAAGTGATCAACCACATGGTTTTTGACACCTTTTTTGTCTTTGATCTCAAGATCGAATTCTTGTAAAAGCAAGATCCACCTAATTAGTCTTGGTTTGGACTTCTTTTTCTTCAAAAGATACCTGAGAGCTGCATAGTCAGTAAAAACAATGACTTTTGTACTAAGTAGATATGACCTGAATTTTTCAAGAGCAAACACCACTGCAAAAAGTTCCTTTTTAGTTGTATGGTAATTGCATTGTGCTCCATCCAACATGCGAGAAGCGTATGTGATAACATGCAAATTCTTTCTAATTCTTTACCCAAGCACAACTCCTACAGCATAGTCACTCGCATCACACATTATCTCAAAAGGTTCATCCCAATTTAGTGGTTGGATGATAGGGGCAGATATGACACGTCTCTTAAGCTCATCATAGGCATTTTTATAGGCTTGATCAAACACAAAATCCACTTCTTTGGCTAATAGTCTGCACAAAGGTGCTGTAATCTTCAAGAAATCTTTGATAAAGCGTCGATAAAAACCTGCATGACCTAGAAAAAAACGAACTTCCCTCACGCATGAGGGGTAAGGCAATGATGAAATAACATCTATCTTAGCTTTATCAACTTGTAATCCACGTGAAGACACAACATGCCTAAGAACTATTCCTTGTTCTACCATAAAATAACACTTTTCATAGTTCAAGACAAGGTTTGTTTCAATGCACCTTTTTAGGATCAAAGATAAATTTTCTATACATTTATCAAAAGAATCACCATACACCGTGAAATCATCCATAAAAACCTTGATTATTCTTTCAACATAGTCAGAAAAAATACTCATCATGCATCTTTGAAAAGTTGCAAGAGCATTACAAAGACCAAAAGGCATTCTCCTATATGCATATGTACTAAATGAACAAGTAAATGTAGTTTTTTTTTTATCCTCAAGATTAATAACAATCTGTTTGTATCCACTATATCCATCAAGAAAGCAATAAAAAGACTTACCTGCTAGGCGTTCAAGCATTTGATCTATGAATGGTAATGGGAAATGATCTTTGCGTGTAGAAAGATTGAGCTTTCTGTAATCAACACACATTCTCTATCAACTCGAGATGCGAGTAGGAATGAGCTCATCATTTTTGTTTTTCACCAATGTGATTCCGGTCTTTTTAGGCACCACATGGATTGACGCCACCCATTTACTGTTAGTGATGGGGTAAATGACTCTTGCATCTAACAATTTTAAAATTTCAGCTTTCACTACCTCCATCATAGGTGGGTTCAACTTCCTTTGCATTTTCCTTGTTGGTTTTGCGTTGTCCTCCAATAGTATGTGATGCATACACATTGAGGGACTAATACCCTTGATGTCAGCTAAAGGCCATCCAATGGTCGTTTTGTGATCACACAACAAATTCACAAGTTTTTCCTCTTGTATACTTGTCAAACCTTTTGCTATGATAACGGGAAGTGTATTGTTGTCGCCAATGAATACATACTTCAAATTATCAGGCAAAGGTTTTAATTCTAACTCGGGGGCCTGTAAAATAGATGGCAAAAGCTTTTTATGTGAGAGTAATAAATCAATAAAGACATTACCATGGGGAACAGTTTGTAAAGCTTATAAGGCCAATACTGATTCGTGCATGTTTTGGGGAACACATATATGCCTCTCCATCTCTTCTATCTTGGTGAAATCATAATCATAGCTCAAAGCTATGCTTAATCCATCTTCGTAATCAAAATCACAAACTTGTTGTACACACTTATCAATTTGGTCATAACATGTGATAGAATAAACATTGCTATAAAGATATTTCATTGCATCATGAAAATTGAATTCAATTTTTTCATCTCCTACCTCCATAGACAAGGTATCCTTACCACAATCAATCTTTGTGTTGGCAGTTTTCAAGAATGGTCTTCCAAACAATATAGGAATGCTGGTTGATGAACCACAAGAATCATGTTTCATATCAAGAATATAAAGTCACATGGAATAACCAAAGTATCAATCTTGACTAGAACATCCTTTATCACACCAAGTGGGTAAACCAAACTACGATCCGCAAGTTGTATTACAATGCTAGTTTTATGCAAAGGTTCAAGACTAAGAGAATCATAAACATGTTTAGGCATAACACTAATAGATGCATCTAAATCACACAAGGCCCTCTTGAAACTAGCATTACCAATAACACATGGGATAGTAAATGCACCTGGGTCCTTTTGCTTCAAAGGCATATTCTTTTGAACAACAGCAGACACAACTTCACTCATACTTACCATTTCATGACCTTTCAATTTGAAAGCTTTCTTGGTAGTACACAACTCCTTCAAAAATTTAGCATACTTGGGAATTTGCTTGATAGCATCAAGCAAAAGAAAGTTGAGTTCTACTTTTTTGAAAACCTCTAAAATCTCTTTTTCTTTGTCCTCTTTTTTTGACCTAAAAGAACTCACAGGAAAGGGTGGAATTGCTTTAAAACTAGAATTCATTGAGTGAGGAGTTACCTTTGGAGTGTTGGTCGATGTTTTAGTTTGTGGAGGAGGATGATGTTCCTTCTTTGTACTCAATTCAGTTTCTATCTCTTCTTCTTCCTCCATCTCAATTTGTTTTGACCTTTTCTCTTCAAGTTCTTTCCCACTTCTCAGCATGATCGCACTAACATTCTCTTTTGGATTCAATGCTTGGGAGGGCAATTTTCCATTCATTTGTGCCTCCAATTTCCCTACACTTGAAGCTACTTGCCCCATTTGCTTCTCCAAGTTGTGAATACTTGACCTTGTTTCCTGTTGAAAAGACATGATATTTTATTGCAAGGTAACAGTATTAGAAGCCAAAGTTTTCATCATCTCATGAAGATGATCATTGGATGATGACCCTGTAACATTGGAGTTTGTGAATGGAGGGGGTTGTCTTGCTTGATAATTCTGTTGGGGTTGAAATTCATGGGGATGGAATTGTCGGCCTTGATTGCCTTGTTAGGATGGGTTGCCATAGCGTAAGTTGGGATGATCTCTCCATCCAGGATTGTACGTGTTGGAAAAGGGATCATATTTACGCTGGGGCTGTCCGTTGAATGCTCCATCAATTGCATGAGCTTGTTCAATGTAATCTTCTTGCATTGTTGGGCACATATCCGAAGCATGTCCTTGTAAGGAGCATATGCTACAAACTTTCACCTGCTGCACATTTCCACAAGCCAAAGAACTCACAAGAGAAGTAAGATCATTAACTTTATTTTCAAGGTTAGAAATACTTACCTCATTTACTCGTTTGTTGGAGAAGTCTCCACGAGTGCCAAATTGTTTTGAGTTAGCTGTCATGTTTGAGATCAATTGAGGTGCAACCTCGGGTGTCTTATCCACCAATGCGCCTCCACTTGTAGCATCAATGATACTACGGTCAGTAGGCATCAATCCTTCATAGAAATATTGAATGAGCAGTTGATCGGGTATTTGATGATGAGGGCATTGAATGCATAGTTGCTTAAATCTTTCCCAATACTCGGAGAGTGTCTCTCCATGAGATTTTCGAATCCCACATATTTCTTTCCTTATGTTGGCAACTCGAGATGCTGGGAAATATTTCTCAAGGAAAATTTTTTTCATGGCATTCCAAGTTCCAATAGATCCTGAAGAATAGAGAAAATCCATGCCTTTGCTGCCCCTTTTAAAGAGAAAGGGAAAGCTTTAAACTTAACTTGTTCTTTATCAACTCCATTCGGTTTCATGCCAACACAAACTATATGGAATTCTTTGAGATGAGTATGAGGATCTTCTCCTGCAAGCCTATTAAATGTTGGTAACAAATGTATAAAACCAGATTTGAGCTCAAAGTTTACATTATTATCAATGTTTATGCATAATGACTGATTTTCCACGTTAGGAGTAGCAAGCTCCTTGAGTGTTTGTTGTCGTGCAATAGCCATGGTGTTGAGGCGAGCTTCCTTGCATAACCTGCGTAAAGTTTTTTCTATTTCGAGATCCAAATGCACTTGAATTTGATTAGTAGAACGGGTTACTAGCATAAATCATTAAAAAAACTCAAAAGAAACCAATCACACAAGAGACCGAAAACAATGCAAATTGTACGAAAATCCTAAGCTAGAAAACTAAAACTACCTAAAACCCTTAGAAAACAGTGGAATTTGGCCTCAATAGGGTGGGGCTAGTAGTATATTATTAGTATTGTTCAGAACGTCGTTTTTCTTTAGAAAAAGAAAAGCCAAAACCTAATTCCACAAATAATTCTGTTTTGAACAGTACCGCCGCAAGCAAAAATTCTGTTTCTCTTTTTTTTTTTTTCAGAAATATAAATAAAAAATCACAGCAACTAAAAATAACAGTACAAGCACAAGAATCAACTAAAAATAACAGTACAAGCATAAGAATCAACTAAAATTACTTCCCCGGCAACGACGCCAAAATTTATTGCGATGTCGTGGTCGCACAAATTAATTACCCTAGCTTAAAACACAACACACAAGATAGTATAGAGCAAGCAAGGGGTCGATCCCACAAGGAAGATTTATTTTAGATTTTTATGCTATACGTTATGCAATTGAGGGATTTTGATTTGTGATGATCTAAACTATGAAAGAAATTAAACTAGCAAACAAAATCAATTAAAATTGAAATTTATCAAGAAAACAAACATTGGTTGCAAGCACACATCCACCAACGAAAATTAGAACCGATCCTTGAAACAAAACTACAATTTATATTCTGAATTTTTATCTTTTCTTAATATTGGTTAATTAACGGATCTGTCGTATAACTAATCCTAACCAATAAATAATCACAATGTCCGCATTAATAATTTGGTTCAATGGCAGCCCTAAGAACTAGATATTTGAGTGTTCTTCCTAAGTTTAATAATGTAGTTTCGCCACAATTATCAAGCTTAGTTACTTCACAAGTTTATACATCACAACTCCGGTTTTGATATCAAACTTAGTAATAAATTGTTCACAATAATAACTTAGAGTTCCGCTCTAGCAATTATCAACAACAATCATAGAAAATATGCATAGAAAAACAACCATACTTATTCATAACATAAACTGAAAATAAAAGGAAGAATAAATCTCACGGTTCTTGAAATCTGAAGATTTGTTGTGTCCTTGCAATAAAAAAAAAAGTTTAGCCTTGCATAACCATTGAACAACTACTCTTAAAGAATGAAGCGAGCATGATTTTTTGGGTTTGTAGAAGGGAGAATTTGTGTTTCTTAACTTCTGGCTGTTGCCCCCTTCTCTCCTTTCTCTTTTTCTTTTTATATGCTAAGAAACTCTAGTTCCTAATTTACAAAGTAGTCCTCCCTTAGGTTGATAATTGACATTTAAGTACTTCAATAACTATTTTCCCTAAAAAAAAGAGAAATAGCCTTGCATAAAATCTTCAAACTCTGACTTAGAGAAGCTAAATTGCTGATATAAAAACTTGGATGACGGTTTGGAAGCTTCGAAATGTAATTTGAACTCATTTCTTCACGAAACCTGATTGCTGGCAGAATTCAGTTGTCATCTTTGAAAAATTATATCTCCCTTATATGACATCGTTTTTGGATGAAATTTGGAGTGTTTACAGCCCTTTGAGTCAAGAATAAAAAAAAATTGAGTTTGCATAAATTGAACTTCTATAGCTCTAGATATTGAATTTTGAATAGACAAAGGTCAATAGTGGTAAAATGCGAGATTTGACTTTGAAGGATGTGATTTCCATGATCTTCCTCTTTTTATTTTTCTTGCATTACATTTCCAGAAAGGTATGGATGTTAAATTTTTAGTGTCACTAGAATCACTTCATTTTGATCTCTAGAATTCACGCTCTGTACAAAACATCGACTGAACATCAAATCTGCCAATTATCTCCAATTTATTTCTTTTTGCATTTTTCATCCAAAAGTGCATTCAAAACATAAAACAAAGAATATTAAGGCATTTTACATATAAAATATGGACAAAACATTAGATAAATATGGGTGAAACTATCGAATAATATGGTTACATCATTTTTCTAAAGGTAGTTTCATTTTATTATTAAAGTTATAGGTTTTATTTTTTATTTTTTAAAATTAATTTATCTTAATTTTATTATTTTTTATAATATTATTTTATTTTATGCTGTCATGAATTTTACAAATTTATCTAATTTAACAATTTTTTTGTTTTTTTAATTATTTTTTAAATATAATTTTACATTTGTTTGATAATCCATGAGTTTTGATCTAGGTTTTTTTTGTCATTATTATTTTGTCATTTAATTTTTGTTATTGCATTTATATTATTTAAATTACTTATTTAACCAGTAATTTAAGTTTTGAATTTATTTTACATAAAAAGATTTACCCAGCTGGCAGCAAAGCGCGGCGAGTAAAAGTCTGGTTCACGTCTAATTTTCTAGCAAAAATGGTATGATAGGGATATATTAGTCATTTGCAGTCATTATACTACTAGTACCGTCTTGTAGTACATGCATGTACTTTTCGAGATTTAGTGAAGAGTGTGTGTGTATATATATATAACCCTGATCGGTTTTATGTTCCACAAAGGAGGAGGAGGTAAAATTTAAATTTTTTTAAAAATAATTTTTTTATTTTTTAAAATTTTTTGATGTACTAATATAATTTTTTTTTTAAATAACTGTTATTACACTTGAAGGAGAAAGAAAAAGCACTGCTAGCTAGCAATTATTTTATGGGTCGATATTTGATTTAGTTTTTAGCCCTAGTCATTGTGCAATACGTAGAAAGCTGGCTATATACTGACAGATCATGCCAACCAGGATAAAAACACTAGGGACTGTATATGCTGCAAATAACGTGCACAGATGTAGAATTGCTGTCAGCTGATCAGCTTGGTGAGGAAAAGGAAATAAAATAAATCTTACAGGCAGTAATAGAGGATTAGTGAGAGATGCTTCAGTGGAGATCAGAACATCACCATTACAATTACTATTGATTATTCAGTCAGTCGCCTTTGCTTTCGCTGATCACTGTAAGTGATGGCCGCCAGGCAGCAGAATTTCGAGGTCTCCCATTTCCCCGGTTAGATCGAGAAACGGTAGGGCTCGAGCTCTTTAAGGAAGTGTCGTGCTCCACCTTATTACCTTTCTTCTCCGAATTAGTTGAGTTGTGACCTCCCTTGTGCTTGACAGCAATTCCTGCAAATCTTACATACTTTTTAACACCAGTCTTCTTCCTTAAAGCGCTTCTGAAGGAACTACTCGAGTCCCTTGAAACACCAGTACTAATGTCACTCTCTGAGAAGAATGATCTGCTCGAAACATCATTATTGTTTTGCCGAGAGACCATGTCAATCTCACTTGGTTTTCCAATCTTTCGTCGAAGCTTCCTCACGGCATGATGAGGAACGAGCAAGAATTTCTGTCCTGGAATAAGGATTTTTTCTGGCCGGACCACTGAATTCCATGGCCTTCTGAAAACCTCTGGCTTAGCTAATGCATGAGAGGGATATTTCTCCAAGATCCTGGCGGCAGGTATTGCCATATAATAGCATTCAACTCTCCCTCCAGGATGGATAATCTTCAAGGCAGAGGAAGCAATCTCCAGCTTCTCAGGAGTCGTTGGGTTTGCTGGCTTAGGGAGGTCACTGCGTGCGAAAGGTGTGAGCTTATGAGCTTTGATTAACTTGTCGAGCATGTTGACAGTTTCAGCGGGGAAGCTAAGGAACAAGGAGGCTGTACTCTCCTTTTATGGCATAGCCATGGAGCATCCGACGGGTTCCAGAGACCACAATTCCATCCAATGAGTTAAGGCTGGCGCGGGTCAAAAGATAAGAAATTTCTTTGTGTCGAAGTAGATAAGATCGATGCAAGGATACAAAGGAGTGTCCGAGGCAGGCCATATTATTTGTAATCTAGCTTTTGGTGAGGTTTCTCGATTCTGCAGACTGCCGGCGAGTCTCAAAAGAATTACTGCGAACCTTCACAGCACACACCAAGGCCGGACCACAAAATCTATTCAACTAGCAAGTGATTCAATCAACTCGATCAAATCTGAGTGTGGGCGTGCCAAGATTAGATCGAAGTATTTTTTTTTTTAATTTTTATTTAACATTATTATTATTTTTAGTCCAAAATAATGATGTTTTTTTAATCCAAATAGCATCGAATCATTAAAATAAATCTAAAGTGATATTATTTTGGTTATTTATTTATTTATTCAAGTAGCATAGAATCATTAAAAAAATAAAAAGAATCTAAAAAAATATTATTCAAGACCTAGAATGATCAAATCAATCCACTTTTATACCCAAGTCACAATTTCTATGCTCATCTGTCACGCAAGTAACCTGGCTCGGAAGAACCCAAGCCTAAACATACAAAGGTCTTCGTTGATAAGATTAGATAAACTCAGCCATGCATGATTTTTCAAGCATTACTTTAATACATTTTCAAATAACAAAACATTTTAAAAACAAACTACGATCACATCACACTTTTCCAAGCACCCTATAAAATCTAAATTCGACCTGTCTAAGGATTTCCATGTCAATATTCAATCAAATGGCTAATGTTCGTGTCTTTCTGTGAACTGGAAAACGATGAGCACATCGCCGGGAAATCAACACTGATTTCCTCGACGTTGAGTGGCAACTTTCATGGCCTAAACACAGTTAATCAAAAGAGGGGCACACTACCTTACCATCACCAAGCATAGAAGAAATGATCTTGTAATGGCCCGCTCTACTGGATAGCAGTAAGAACGCAGCCTTCAGATGTCAAAAACTACAATATTGCAGCCTTCAGATGTCAAAAACTACAATATTCTAACCAGGAAACTTCCTCCTTGAAAAGGCTGTTCAAGATTGTACATAGGTGTCGATTGAAACAATGGAATGCCACCTTTTTTCTTATACCAATTACAACATTTCCGTACATCCGTTTCTTGCTATCAAAATTCACTTTACATATATGACAGAGGAAAGACTAAGAAAAAAAGGAATTGGAGCGATTATCCACCAGCCTATACCTTACCTTCCAGAGCCCTAAAGAACCTCGACATCAGAAAGAATTGGAAAAGATTCTCACCACTCAACAATAAAACCCTAAAAAAAGTTCAAAGATTTAAGAAGTAAACGGGGGGGAAGATAAAGGCTTGGAACTGACATGGAAAATGGTAAACACCATTAGGCGCAACCAGAAAAAGAAAAACCTGCACATGCCCACCTCCACTAACTTAAAAAGGTCAATATCAGTTACATGCAAACTGCGCCTTTTATGCCCTCAATCCAAGCAATTAGACGATACTATTGGCAGAATTCCAGCCCCATTTTTTAGATTTACACTCTCAAGTCCAGCCAATGTTGTATCATCTTGCTGTTGACCTCCATCCAAACTTGTTGGAGTTCACAAAAAATATCCCAAGATTGGACTTGTTTCCCTGGTATATAAAAAGAAAAATCTTATCCATGTTTTAGTAGTTGCTAGGCCAGTTGATCTGTTGATGTTGAGACTGCTGGTAAGCACTGGCTGCAGGCCCTAGCATATCAACAGCTCCACCCATGGCCTGAGACTGTTGCAGAAGTGGGTGAGCAGCTGCTGCAGTTACTGGTTGCCCAGGGTGATAGATATTGGTATAGGTGCCATGGGAAGCCTGAGTTGGTGCAAAAGCCACATGCTGACCTTGAGGAGGAACGTTGTAAAAGGTACTTGCTGGCAAGCTAGATATGTCTCGGCCAGGGGTAGTGATCCACACAGCCGAACCCTCACTCTGCAGAAGCAGATCCATCAAATTTGAGATCAAAATATCATTTTAAAGCAAAAACAACAAAAAAGGAGACTTTATGTGCTAAAAATGAGGGAATGCCAGTTTGAAAACCTGAACACGCATTCTATGGGCCTAAAAGTATTCACATGACTAACATTGCCCACATGCCCTGACAATCATCTTGAACAGGTACTCTTGTAGAGAACAAAAAGCATTGAAACGTAGCCACCAAATCAAAAGAGGAAAAAGATATGGAGAAAATGGCAGTAGCACATGCAGATATCGAGCAAACCAGCTAAAGGTCAAATGTACATAGTATAAAATTCAAATGCAAGCATCATGTTGATTAATCACAACAATCATCAGCTACAACCAAAAGCAAAAAGGTCTTCAGCAGAAACTGCAGCCTGTCACTATCACCACCACCATTCTCATTTCCATCTCCCAGGCCTCCAAAAACACCCTGGTGCTAACAGTAAGATTAAAGAATCCCAACCAATATTGCAACTACTTCCATAACAATATTAATTCCAAGAATGAGACTACTATTTATCAAAATTGATCATAAAATTGACATCACAGCCTCCATCTCCCAGGCCTCCAAAAACACCACTGGTGCTAACAGTAAGATTAAAGAATCCCAACCAATATTGCAACTACTTCCATAACAATATTAATTCCAAGAATGAGACTACTATTTATCAAAATTGATCATAAAATTGACATCACAGCCTTCAGTGATGCAACCAGCTATGTTTAGATGAGCAACTTAGATTCTCCAGCCAGAGGATAAGAATATAAAACATTAAGAATTAATCATAATAAATTACAGAAACATCAACTATTAGCCCACCTGCTGCCCAGTAATGTAGATATTACTTTCCTTGAACTGAGATGCGCCAAGATCATCATTTGTGGTTGAGTTTCCTCCTGTCACTGCAGAATTGGGATTAAAACCAGCAGGAGAGGAGCCATATGGTCCATAACCACTTGGCATCCCAATGTGAGTTGCATTTCCTGTATTACTTCCAGGTTTGAATTGTGGAAGTGAATATTTGACCCCCGTGGCTGCTGCAGATGGTGGTGCTGGATATACACTGCCAGCCTGAGGTTGCTGTAGGAATGCACCATTGCTTAAGAACTGGTAGATACCTGGAGCCACATAAATTGGGGAGATGTAATGGCCATATGGGATGTAGTTTGGGGGGAAATGGGATGTGTGCAACCCAGTTGGTGGACGAAAGACAGGGACAGGTTGCTGAGTCACAGCTATGGAGCTTTGCATGAGCCCAGCAGCTTGGGTCACCAGAGTGGGACCTGCAGTGGATAGAACTAAAGAATTCCCACCCTGCAAATAGACATGCACATTATTAGAATTCAGAAACATAAGAAAAACATCTACACACATGCTTATCTTCATGTCAGACACAATTCAGGCATTCCGTCCAAATGGATCCACAATACTGGAAGCTCATGAAATCACCTCACACATTGCAAAATGTCTTATCCATGCATATGATTATAGTAACTCGTAAAAGACCAGCATTGCTTGTAGATGAGCAAAAGATGATACAACAAATTATTAGCTAACATTGCAAAACACGACACACAATTACTGTAACCAGCAGCTAGGCATGGTGCCCTCAACAACAAGGACCTGTGATTGCTATCAATGTTTTGGTAATGCTATTCCATTCCACTTCTCATGAAGATCATCTAGAAATGCTTCGGTGTCTTATACCTACAAATGCAAACACATCATGGCTCTATTAACTATCAGTGCCACCATAAACTTCACTACTGAGGTAGATTACATAAGAGCCTGTGACCAACTTGGCAGTAATACAGCATCATTCAGCATGAGATAGTAGATCTGACAGCAATTGTCCAAGGCAGCCAGAATGGCCATCCTTAAACAACATTGCCCCTTGAAATCTCTTCAACTCTCCCCGGATCTCAAAGGTAACAACACAGGGCAGCAGCTTGCAAAACTAACTTGACTTTAGATGTGATGCCAAGCTGCTAGGTCATTAATAAAGACTATCCAAATGACATATTACCCGATTTGAACATCCAAAATGCAAAGCATATTGACATGGTTAAAAAACTAGATATCTGATGTTGAACACCAGCATACTATAAATTGGCAATAACAGTAACATATAGTTTTACAGAGCTAAATATGCTCTACACAAAAGCTTGGAATAACTTATGAAAATTGCTGAAACACATAGGAGGATCCCCACTCAATAAGATAAACAGATCTTACACTAATTTCAGAATACTAAGCAAAGGGGTAAAAAAAAAAAATCCTCTTGAACAAAAAATCAAGTTGACCTCTAGCATGACTACAAAATGAAAGGAGCCCATTGATTAGATTCCAGAATACATCTTCAACAAGGGATTCAAAAGTAAATCCAAATGAGGTTGACATGGCCTGACAACAAATAGTTACATTATCTTTGTGTAATTTGGGGCTAAACTGTGCAGTAAAGCATTCAGAGGCTAAAATTTGCGTTGCAAGCCTTGATAACTGATAACAGAAAATACAGTACTATTTCTCAAAGAAGAATAACCAACTGTGCAGTAAAAGATTCATGGAATACCCAAACCATAACCCAAAAATTTAAAACATTCAGTCAACACAGTTATTTAAAAAAAAAAAGGTACTATTTCTTGAAGAAGAATACAATCAACGAAAACTCCAAAGGTTTTGCTTAAGTGCCAAATTAAAGAGAGGATTTTATCTATTGAAACCTCTTGGGGAGGCTGTGAAGCATGTGGAGGCAACAATGCAACATTCCCATTGTATTTGGAAGCAACTCCAGGGGCAGGAAAGGGAGAAACACGACCATCACCATCAGCACTTGAACAATAAAATTGGGCACAATAACTTGTAGGGTCAAATGGTTGCTGGACATAGACACAGAAACCGTCAAATAACCACCAGTATGTTAAAGCCAAAGTAATATTCCAGCCAATTTATCAAAAATTAATGATTTAATTATAACTTAGTCCTTGTAGTTTACAAAAACAATTAATCAATTCTTGTAGTATAAAAAATAATAAAGTCCCTTGACCAGTGTTGACCATGCTTAATTAGTAGTATTTTGTTTCAAAAAATGTCTTTTTCTCATCAATCTTCCATCCTATCGACTTCTTTGTTTCCCTTTTCTATTTATTAAAACAAACAAAAAGCAAAACATAGATAGAAAGATTAAGTTATAAATGGATTTAAAAACATAGAAATTAAATATATAGTTTCAAAGACCATAAGGACTACTTCATTGCTTTTTTCTATATTTCAAGGACTATGTTATAATTAACTTAAAATTAATCTAGATACTTTTTCATGGAACCACAATCATGTTAACATAACAAACAAAGTTTTGGAGGCTTACCACAAAGCTAGGTAGGCGAGAAACATCACGTGCTTGAGATTCTGAGTTCTCGAATGGCATAATCTGACTACCCAACATTGGAGGCACAAGACCAAAACTGTGGCCAGGAGAAGTATGAACCACCGAGTACTGATGGCCTCCAGACAACAATGCAGCCTCCTGCTTAGACTCATAATCAGGCACTGTGTTGGATGACGCATCACCCTCAGCTGATAAATTTCCAGGTACATGTGAAGGCGACTGTGGATGATCAGGATAAATTCCCTCCTCAGCAGTCACCGGTGTATTTTGATTGCTGAATCCAAGAATTATAAGATAAGCGCGAGGGAAATACTGTGAAGGTAAAAGCTGAATTTGTAGGAAGCATACTCGTCAAATCGTAAGAAAAATACAAACCAATCAAAAATCAAAATTATGTTTGTGTCCAAACAAACTCCATAAATGGGTCAAGGACCTTTTCTTTTAAAAACAGTAACTCTTAGCACTGGCTAACAAAAACTATTTCTTGGTACATTGGTTTACTGAATATCAATTTAATAACTAAAAAACAAGAAATAAAGAACTTGACACAAAGCACCACTTAGAATGCGTTAATCTGTTTATTATTGATGATATTAGTAATCACCCTAGAGGTAATTAACTCAATCTAGCTGGATGAGTCAGGAATATACTTCTTTCCCAGGATAATTTGTCAACTGCTCAATCAATTCAATGAAAAGCTAAAAAATGCATTTCTTGATTTTCCTTCATTATATATGCCTACACTATTTCCCCCCTTCTCAAAAGAATTTAAACAAGTGAGAAAAGAAGGGAGAACAGATCTTAACAGCTGAAATAACATTCCAGTTTGTTAACTACACCTTAATCATTGCATGAGAAAAAAATGCAAACAAAATCAGTAACTTAGGGGAACTAGGATATACACTGCATGACATTCGAAACTAAACTGAAAACACTATTTAGCATAAACCTTTCAGCTTGTTCCTCCATAGGTTCTTCAATACCCTGAGAAGTTTCAGACATGGATGTAGAACTCTTGTTACTCTCAGCCCCGCTAACATAACTTGACATCACTCCGAAACTAGCATCAAAACTTCCAAAACTCAATTTGTTTCTTTCAGATTCAGGAACATGAATATGGTGTGGAATTATAACATGTTGACGCTGTGGAAGATGCAACTCCAGCTTCTTCTGCAGTTTGGCAGTTGCTTCTTCTGAATCAAGGACACCTGAAGAGGCCTGTGAATGGCCACTGGATTCAAGTGGAATATTAGAAATGTCGGATAAACCAGCTGTTCCAGACTCCTGTGCTACGTTAGGGTTTGTTGCCTTTGGTTTCCACTCCATATTAGAGCCAACTGTTGAAGACAGGACTATTATTTATTAAGGACCCAAGTAAGTCAACAGACTATTACTAATAACAGTATCAATATGAAACAGAAGACCGGATACATGGATAATCTTGTGTGTTTGTCTCTCTCCCCCCATTTCCAATGTTCAGCTTCCTCACATTATAATATCTAACTGTATGTTCTCACCCAGCCAAAAAAAGTTTCCAATTTTCGATAGAAAATTACCAAGAAAAGAACATCATGCAGAACTGTTTTGCAATATTGCATGCCAAACTAAAAAGGCATGACCTTGAATGCTGAAATTGTTGTGTTTGATTTTCAGTTGCAAATTCAGATTGAACTATAATGGAACACCATCCTGTATTTCATAAAGAAAAGAGCACGTGCCTAATCTAACAATTAATCAAGTAAAGGAAATAAACCAGGAAGGAGCAGTAGAACAACAAAATATGGAAGCCTGTTTGTGAAGTATATTCGGCTGGATTTCAGATGTATGATTCTTTTCACAGTTCACCTTAAGATCAAAATACTTGTACTAGAAATAGATATTTTCAACATTAAGCCTCCAAAAGAAGCTTAGAAAAAAGAAGCACAATGTGAGGTTGAGAACAATCCTTAATGCTTCAACCTTAACACTGACAGAAGATTTGTCACACTAGTACAGAACTTAACGTTGTCAGAACAGGAATGTAAAAAGATTTATTGCAAAACCCAGAACAAAATTTGCACCTTTCTGAGGGCCTATTATCAGTTGAGACCTGCTACTGTAGTTAGAGGAAGGCCGGCTACTGGAAGAACCACCCTGGATTGATGCAAAAGAAGGTTGGGAAGAATCACTGAGCTGGTTCTTCCCAACTCCTTGGTTTTTGCTTGGCATCTTCCCTGGCATGAAAGGGAAACCAATCTCAGAAGCTGCCATCAGTTAATTACATATCATCACAACAAAGCTAAAAGCACACAAAATATAATCAAATTATCACTTGTTCTGACCTGATTCACCTGCAGTTTGATGGTTCCCCACTTCACATTTAATTGTACCCACCATACCAGGGGAACATGAATCATTAGAAAGCTTTAGTACAGGATCCGAGGAGAAGGAGCAAATTTTTGAAGAAGATGCTGGAATCACAGACATGGAGGAGTTGTTAGAGCTTGGCAAGGACTCCCTGCACGCATCCCCAGTTCCACATGCACTAGTAGGAGCTTTATCAACATCGATGTCGTATGCTTTCCTTCCCACCTCATTAACAACAATAGGTGATGAAGTCACTTCATGTTGATTGCTTCCTGTAGGTAAATTGGAGGCAAGCGTTGCACTAGCGTTTCCAGAAACAACACCAGTTGGACCATTGGCAAAAACTGCAGAGGAGCTGCAATATATAATTACATAATTTAATTATTGCACTTTCAGTAACCTCTTATAAACCATATCTTGAAAAAATGAGATTTATATTACAAAGTCACCTTGCTGATGGAGTTGTTTCTTTATGTTTCTCTTCGGAGGCTAACAAAGAAGAGCCAGCGGCCTTCTCTGCAGCATGGCTGGTTCCATTGTCCCTTCCTGCAGCAGAATTCCTTCCACCACCAGTATCTGACCAAGGATCACATCCAACAATCAGATTTGCAGCAAAAAAAATATTCCTGCCATAACTATAGCAAGTTATTTAGTCTATGGTTACAAATAATGCATCCAAATAGCTAAGGAAAAAGGGATCAAGACAAAAACAATGAAGTAGCATCCATTGAACTCTCAGTATAAAGTTACTTGCGTGGATACAAGTGCTTGTATGTCTATAATATTTATATAGATGATGACCAACAAAAACAAGACATGAAAATACAGAAGAATAACCACATGATTTAAAAAGGAGGGAGTACTCCAGCAATTTGTCTTCAAAAAGCTGTCTTCACAGAAAGTTGTTTACCATGTGATGTATGACGTGGAGAAAAGCTTGGCCGACCACCCCTGCCCCCCTGCCCCTGCATGCCACCCCTGCTCCCCCGCCTCTGCATACCAGGCCTCCATCGAGAATCTTCAGACTCTCTATTGTTCATGTTCTGCTTGAAAGAAATAAAATGCTAGGAAAGCTAAGAATCTGTATGTTAAGCACAAAAACAATGAACATATCTTCATATATGCGTGTTCATGTAACCACATGATGTGAAGCGTCAACCACTTAATCAAACAGAAACAAGTAAATTCTATGCCGCCCCATCTCTCTAAGGCCCAAACCCCTGCCACTTAAATCTAGATTGCCTCAATCTCATCTGTTCATCATTAACCTGTAGCCCCTTAAATCAATCCCCTAGTCCTAGTCCATTAGTTCCTAGAGCTTCCTGCTATTTAACTAATGAATAACATTGCTCTGCCTCTAAAGTTGCTGTTAAAATTGCACAGCCTTCAGAAATCCAATTCCACCAGCAATACAAATGTTTATAACCAATATATCGATGTCCAAATGCAGACAGCAAATTATACCAAGACACCAAAAAATATGAACTCATGATGACCCTGGAGCGGACAGTCATTATCTTGATTCAGTAATTGGATAAAAAAATCCACAGAAAATATGCCAGATTAAGCAGGATTGCATCCCCAGCAACATTATCACACTAATCTTATCAAGCATAAAAATAACAACAACAGATTTGGTTGCAATCATTTAGAAGCAAAGGAAGCCAGCGAATGTGAAATTTTATAGAAGCAAGTAAACTTACCTCTTTTTTCCTGTCACGCTTCCTTTTGACTTCGTGAAATGGATCTGTAAAACCATTAGTCCTAGTTAAAAAGGAAAAAGTAGTTACACAGAGACAATATCAAGCAACATGCATCAAAATCCATCCTTAGCTTCTCGAACAATACGAAAGAGAATTAGTAAGCAATTGAAATAAACTTGCAAGACATATATAAAAACCATAGCATAAGGTGTTTTTTATTTTTTTCTGCCCGGCAAGCTTTTGAACTGGTACGAGCTAAGAAAACCCATTTATAGAAGCTCAATTGTCAACTTCAAAGTGCGCTAAAAAGTACATCTAATTCTTCTCATTAAGACTTTGAAACATAAGAAATGATTTCATTCCACTTACAAAATGAAACCAACGGACAAAGCTTCAAAAAGAAAAAACACATAACTCATTAGCCACCCCGACAAGGTGAAGACAAAACACAGTGATAAAGTCATAGAAGAAAATAAGAAAAAAAACACCATTTCCAACAGACCGAATTCAAAATCAAACCTTTAACGACATCTCACAAGAAAACCAGCTAAATCCACAAGGTCTAAGACAATGGGTTTGAGAACAAGAAAACCCACAAGGAAAAATGATAAAGACAAGGAGAAGTGACCTTGAAAGAGAAGTTTTTGAGCGGTTTCATTGGGATCCATAGAGCACTCCTTGAGCATTGCATAAATCTCCTCATCACTGTGATTGCCTGTGATCTCCTTTATGTTCTGGATCGTCTTCCTCACGTTGCCCGGGATTGAAACCCTAACCCCACCACCGCTCATCTCCACCCTCACCAACACCAACTTCCTCTCCTTCTTAAAAATATAAATAAATAGGTAAAAGAAAAAAAATAAAGTAAGCAGTATTTTATATATAAATAATAAATAATGAGTGTAATCAATTTTTTTATATAATTGAATGAGGGGGAGCCAAGAGAGGTTATGGGGGTTTACAGAGGGTTGATCGAGAGAGAGAGAGAGAGAGAGAGATGGATGAAGTGCGATTCTGGGCTTTGATTAGGTTTTTTTTGGTAAAAAAGAGAGATTGATCTAAATAGGTGAAACAGAGAGGGAGTGGAAGAAGAAAGGGCAAAAAAAAAAAAAAAAAGAGAGGGAGAGAGAGGACAAGAAAGATAGGGAGCAAAATGTTGGTGTAGTGTGGTTTGCGGTAGGGCTTTTTGGTTTTTGTCTTTTTATTACAATGACATTTTATTGTATGTTTTGATAATTTCCGTAAAACAAATATGTTTTCCTTTGTAGACAAAGATATGAGCCCGTTTGTGTACCTGATAGTGTTTGTGTTTCTTAAAAACATACTGCTATTTGGTTACCAATTGTCAAAAAAAATAAAAAAATATGGTTCTCACCAATTATATATGACAGGACCTTGATTATTAAAAAGCAATAACATACTGTTTTTTGCAAGTTTAATCTATGGTTGAACCTTTTAGAAATAAAAATTTACTAAATCATCTTATTTTCTTTGCTTTTCTCGTTCATGTTATTCATTTGAATTTATTTTTCTGCTTGTAAGCCACAACAATTTCATAATAAATCATTATGTTACACAACTCATAATAATAAATGATGACTATATTTTTTCTGCACAATTAATTATTTTTATTTTTAACAATAGAAAATGAAGAATAACAACAATCTTTTCTACCGCAATCAACAACCCCAAAATATATATCCAAATCGAGCTTGATTTAAGTACTAGAGTTGAAATTTCCAACAAGTTAGTTCATTCGTCTGATCTTATAATATTTTTAAATTAATTATTATGTATTACAATGAACATCTATTTATCCCTTTTTATAAATCACTTATTGTTTATTTTTGGTAGTGATATATAATAATTTTTCATTCATTTATCCTTATTATCAACAAAAAAAAAAAGCAACGTGTGTTACTGCAATCAACAATCCCAAAATAAATATCAACATTGTACTTCATTCAAATATCTTAGCTGTAATTTCTAACGGGTCAATTTGCTTACTTCACTAGCCCTCTTGTATATTAATTTTAAGTTAATTTTTGTTTATTGTAGTGAAACCTAGATTCGTTTATTTCATTTTTTAAATCACTTGTTTTTTACTCTCATTAGTGATAATTGCTAATTTTTCATTCTGTTTATTCCCTTCATGTATCTTTAGTTATTTGTGTGTTAGTTGCCATGTTAAACCGGTAGTAGTTATTGTGTATTGCTAATTGCTAATAAGTAAATAAATATAAATTAAACTAATAATTTTAGTTGCTAATTAGAACATTCCCTAATAATTAATGAAACATAGTTAAAGGTTTATGCCACCGTGGGTTGTTGTTCGCTCGCTACAAATTTAATACAACCTACAAATCCGGGTTCGTAAACACACAGCGTGAAATTATGAACAATCCAAGGTATATGCCACATTTCAAGGTAATGTCATTAATCGTATTTATTGATGGTTGATTAGTACTTAAAAGTGTATTTTTATCAAGGTTTTTATATCATCATTATGCACTTGAAGTATCAATAACTCCTTAACTAGAACATGTTTTATAATAACAAGTCTGATAATATAAGATATATTTAATTTATGGTAAATATTCATTTTAAATACAGGTCTATTGATTGATACTTAAAAGTGTATTTTTTATCAAGGTTTTATATCATCATTTTGCACTTGAAGTATCAATAACTCCTTAACTAAAGCATGTTTTATAATAATATATCTAATAATATAAGATACATTTAATTATGATAAATATTCATTTTAAATACAGGCCTATCATATAAATGAAATGATTGATTGATGAATTTAAGAACTAAAATTGAAAGGACAAAGAGATGGCCAAATGATTAGTACTTAAAAGTGCATTTTTATCATGGTTTTATATCATCATTTTGCACTTGAAGTATCAATAACTCCTTAACTAAAATATGTTTTATAATAATGTATCTAATAATATAAGATACCTATAATTTGTGGTAAATATCTATTTTTAATGCAGGCCTATCACATAAATGAAAGGATTGATTGATGACTTGAAGAACTTAAATTGCAAGGATAAAGAGATGGTCAAACTTAGAGAAGAGATGTCGGTGCAATCCAAACCGGAACACTGTTCGGTAATTGGGTCATATCTGGATCTACAGATCTCAGATTTAGGTTCAATTTATATGGATGGAAACGTAAGACATAGGCCTACAACTTTCATATGGAGCCCAAGATCTAAAAAGGCCATTATCAAGTCCAAATTGTAGCAACAACAAAGAAGTCCGAATCTGTCTTCCAGCCCGAGTACTGTTCGGTATTTTGGCCATATCTGGAGTTCTAGAAGTCCAAATGAGCTGAATTTTTTACACAAGAAAGCTAAGACAATTGTCTACAACTTTCATGTTTACAACTGGCTCCAATTTTGACGTTATCAATGACATTTTGGGCAGACAAGAGAAGATAAGGATTGTCACCAAGTCAAAAGTTGGCCACCCACTTATCAATTAGTCATCAAATCAATAGTTCCCAATTTTGGCCTATAAAAGGAGGCATTTGCCATGCATTTAGTCATCTTGGTGTTCAGATCAAGATCATGCTCTTCCTTTCTCTCTTTGTATTTTTTGTAATGTTTATGCTTTACTTTCATTAATATCAAGTTTATGCCTTTCATTTCCTTTCCTTTACTTAGTTAACTTTTATGTTCTTATTTTGTTTATTTGTTTTCCTTTCTTTCATTATGTCTAGCTAAGTTAATTATGTCAAGGTGAAAAGGTTACACTAATGGTGGAAGAATAAGTATAGTGTAAACTTAATATGGACTTTAATGTTTGATACTAACATGTTTTATATTTGTTATCTTGTTCACTCTTTAATACTTTGCTTGTTAAATGACTAATCTTGATTTATGTTGTATAACACTTGGTACAACAAATGCTTGGCACTTTCATAGCCCATAATGTATGGTATAACCGACACCTGAGCTATGAAAGGAACTTGATTTGTTGTTAACATAAGTTATAATCATGAATGCTTGACGAGATTTACAAGTATTAGCAATAATTGAATAAGATGACTAATGTAATCATGTTAACAATATATAATCTGATTGGAACCTCCTTTATGTGTGGTTTCCAATTCAATAATAACAGTTTATACTATACTTGTTTGATATACCATTAGTGGAACCTCTAACCTTGACATTTGTTATTATTATTGTTTAATCCTTACATTAATATTTCATCTCTAAGTTCTCATCATCATCATCTTCTTCTTCTTCTTTTTCTTTATTATTATTATTATTATTATTATTATTATTATTATTATTATTATTATTATTATTATTATTATTATTACTACTACTAGTACTATTATTATTATTATTATTATTATTATTATTATTATTATTATTATTATTATTATTATTATTACTATTGTTGTTGTTGTTGTTGTTTATAATTTGTACAATTAACCTCCCTGTGGTTCGACCCCGGTCTTGCCGGGTTATTTATTACTTCGACACTCCTGCACTTGGGAGAAGACATCAACCTTTTAGTCGTGTCAAGTTTTTGGCGCCGTTGCCGGGGAGGTAAGTTCTTGTATAAATTATAATATTTATCTTATTTTCTCTTTTCACTTTTCTTGTGTATAACTTTGTTTCTTTTCTTTTGTTTCTTTTTATTTTGTTTTCTTCCTCCTTCTTTTGCTTTCTTCTTCTTTTTTTTTTATTCCTACACGTGCATGAGAGTGTGGTCACGTATATCAAGTGGTAGACTTTGTAGGATATCCTCATCATTTTCAGAAAATATGGCCGAAGAAGATAATCAATCACTTCATAATGAAAATAATGAGAATAACCGTGTTAGAACACTTAGAGACCACATGAATCCCACAAGAACAAGTGCACCATCATGCATAGTTTTTCCTCCCGATGCATCTCATTTTAATTTTAAACCAGGCATTATTCAACTTTTACCTTCTTTTCATGGTTTAGAATTGGAAAATCCATACTTGCATTTAAGGGAATTTGAGGAGGTGTGCAACACATATAATAACTTAAATTGTAGCATGAACACCATCAGATTAAAGCTTTTTCCTTTTTCATTAAAAGATAAAGCTAAAACATGGCTACAAAATTTAAGACCAGGATCGATTCGTGCTTGGGATGAAATGCAACAACAGTTTTTAAAGAAGTTTTTCCCATCTCATAGAACAAACTCTTTCAAGAGACAAATCACCACTTTCACTCAAAAACCAAGAGAAACATTTTACCAATGTTGGGATAGGTATCGAGACTTGCTTAGTACTTGCCCTCATCATGGTTTTGAAACATGGAGATTGATTTCACATTTCTATGAAGGGTTAACACCTAAAGATAGGCAAATGGTTGAATTGATGTGCAATGGAACTTTTGAAGATAAAGACCTTGATGAAGCAATGGAGTACTTAGACTTGTTAGCTGAAAATGCTCAAAATTGGGACACTGCGGGTACATATGAGGCACCGAGTAAAACTCAACTTCATACATCTAGTGGAGGTATGTACAACCTTAGGGAAGATCATGACCTCCAAGCCAAATTTGCATCTTTAGCTAGAAAAGTTGAGGCACTAGAATTGAAAAAGAGTGGTCAATTAAAATCTGTTGAAAACATTGTGTGTCAAATCTGTGAAACAAATGAACACTCAACCAACGATTGTCCAACCTTGCCTTCTTTTAAGGAATGTCTCCATGAACAAGCTCATGCTTTAAATAGTTTTCAAAGGGCCAACCACAACCCATACTCCCAAACATACAACCCTGGTTGGAGTAATTACCTAAATTTCAGTTGGAAGAGTGACAATGCACAAACTTCACCACCACAGTTTCAAGCACACCATAATTTCCAAAATTCTCATGGATATGCACCTTCTTATGCTCTACCTCTTAGAAGTAATTTTGAGGAAACTTTGTATGCATTCATTGAAAAGCAAGAGACAATCAACACTCAACTTACTCAAAGCATAACAGATTTTAAAGAGACTCTTGCAAAATTCATATCTGCTCTCAGTTTTCAAGAGCAAGGTAAGTTTCCATCTCAACCACAGCAAAATCTCAAGGGGCAATATGATGCAAATGCAAGTAGCCCTGGAAGTCAACACATGGATCAAGTCAAATCAGTCACTACTCTACGCAATGGTAAGGTTATTGAAAAACCCTCTCTTGAACCTTATGAGAAAGATGATGAGTCAATCTCTAAGGGTAAGGAAGGGGTTGAATCTGAAAATTGCAAAGAAACGACTGATTCTCTGCCAGCACTTTCATTTTCTCATGCCATGACCAATCAGGAAGAAATCGAGGATGAAAAAGGCATCGAAAAGGTTGATGCGAATCTTTTATCAAAAGTGACAACAGATTCGACACCAGACATCACACCAATCAATGATTACTTTCCTGATGAATCTCTACTTTCTCTTAATTCAATGCCTTGATTTGCTAAAAATATCAATTTTCTTACTTCAGGATTTTTTCCAACTCATTGGAGTATTGAAGACAAAAGAAAATTTTTGAGCAACGAGCAAAATTTTTATTGGGATGACCCTTACTTATTCAATTATTGTCCTGATCAAATATTTCAAAAATGCATTCTCGATAATGAGGTAAGTAATTTCATTAAATTTTGTTACTCTAAGGCATGTGGGGATCATTTCTCATCAAAAAAGAGGATTGTAGAAATCTTACAAAGTGGATTTTACTGGCCCATCATATTCAAAGAGTCAGATGTATTCTGCGAAAACTGTGAAAATTATCAGGTGGGATTTATTTCAAAACACAGAGAGTCTTTAGATAATCTTCTATTGACTCTTAAGTCTCATCATAGTCGAGATAAGCATCGTGTAATTCATGACTTAGGAACCCGTTTTCATAAAGAACATGCTTGGCATAGTCTTGGGAATCTTACTAAAAAAAGACCTTGTTTGCCAGTTTTTAAGAAAACTGGATGGGAAGCCTATCCCCGACCCATAGAGGGCGCTTAAGCCGTTCTTGGACGTAAAACCAAGGGAAGATGTGAGCCACAATCACAACTGCGATTTGAGTCTTAGCTTGTAAAAATTTATGTCTTTTGGTTTTATTATTGTGTTTTGTTATTTCTTATTTTTGTTTCAGTGTGTTTCAGGTTTTGTCAGTGTTCGTTATTTCAGGTGATATCTTCTATACTCTATCTTTCTACCTTAGAACATTGAGGACAATGTCTCGTTTTGGTTGGGGGGAGAGGGTAGTAGTTGATAAAAAAAAAATTATTTTTTATTTCATAAAGCATGTGCATAATTGTTGCTACTAGGATGGCAGAGTAAAGGAGTTCTTTTGTTAAAGTGACTCTTGAAACGCATCTTAGTAACCATTCTTAACAAGGTCTATTATAATACTTCCTGAAATATTCAAGTTTACAAACTCTCGTATTGTTATCGCTTAATTCTGCTCATATACTTATTTAACATGTATTCTTAAACCTTAATTTACACACACACACTTTAACATATGATTGTGGATTGCATATTGGATTATTACATTATTTATGTTCTTTTGTTAAAGGTAACAACTAAGGGAAAGGGATTGTATATAATTAAAAAAAAAAGAAAAAAAAGAAAAAAAAATGATGATAATAAAAATGTAGATAAGTTTGGTTTCGTAGCCTCCCTAACCTAAGCAATTAAGCCCGAAGGAGTGTTTTAACACCTAATACCCTAAAGTCAACTGACTTGGGAGCTATTGGCCCAACGCTTGTTACATGGGTTGAGGAGAAAAGCTTAAGGGAATCAAACATTGCACTATCTACATATCAGTATTTGCGACCCGAGTTACTAAGCTCGTAGAGGTGTCTTAACACCTAATGCCCTGAGACCAACTAGTCTGGGAGTCATTAGCTGAAAGCTCGTTACATGGGTTAAAGATGCATGATGTTTTTAAATTATATGTATATAGATTTTAAAAAAAAAGAAGAAAAAAAACAAAAAAAAAGACAAAAATAGTAATCCCAACCCAAGGAAGTTAACCTTAAACATTAGAACAAAAATTTTCTTTTCTTCCAAGAAAAGCCCCATAATTATGTGTTGATATATTGAGCACAAAAGAAAGGTTTATTAATATCTTGTTAAAAGGTATTGAGCAGATATATAAATTTAATGAGAGTTTGTTTATCTGGATAGATTAATGGAAGTTAAATGATGAATACCTTGCTTTGTGAAATTTGCAAATTGTTGTAACGCTTTGATTACTAGGGACTAGTAATAAGCTGGTTGAGGGGTGTGATTAGTACTTAAAAGTGCATTTTTATCATGGTTTTATATCATCATTTTGCACTTGAAGTATCAATAACTCCTTAACTAAAATATGTTTTATAATAATGTATCTAATAATATAAGATACCTATAATTTGTGGTAAATGTCTATTTTTAATGCAGGCCTATCACATAAATGAAAGGATTGATTGATGACTTGAAGAACTTAAATTGCAAGGATAAAGAGATGGTCAAACTTAGAGAAGAGATGTCGGTGCAATCCAAACCGGAACACTGTTCGGTAATTGGGTCATATCTGGATCTACAGATCTCAGATTTAGGTCCAATTTATATGGATGGAAACGTAAGACATAGGCCTACAACTTTCATATGGAGCCCAAGATTTAAAAAGGCCATTATCAAGTCCAAATTGTAGCAACAACAAAGAAGTCCGAATCTGTCTTCTAGCCCGAGTACTGTTCGGTATTTTAGCCATATCTGGAGTTCTAGAAGTCCAAATGAGCTGAAGTTTTTACACAAGAAAGCTAAGACAATTGTCTACAACTTTCATGTTTACAACTGGCTCCAATTTTGACGTTATCAATGACATTTTGGGCAGACAAGAGAAGATAAGGATTGTCACCAAGTCAAAAGTTGGCCACCCACTTATCAATTAGTCATCAAATCAATAGTTCCCAATTTTGGCCTATAAAAGGAGGCATTTGCCATGCATTTAGTCATCTTGGTGTTCAGATCAAGATCATGCTCTTCCTTTCTCTCTTTGTATTTTTTGTAATGTTTATGCTTTACTTTCATTAATATCAAGTTTATGCCTTTCATTTCCTTTCCTTTACTTAGTTAACTTTTATGTTCTTATTTTGTTTATTTGTTTTCCTTTCTTTCATTATGTCTAGCTAAGTTAATTATGTCAAGGTGAAAAGGTTACACTAATGGTGGAAGAATAAGTATAGTGTAAACTTAATATGGACTTTAATGTTTGATACTAACATGTTTTATATTTGTTATCTTGTTCACTCTTTAATACTTTGCTTGTTAAATGACTAATCTTGATTTATGTTGTATAACACTTGGTACAACAAATGCTTGGCACTTTCATAGCCCATAATGTATGGTATAACCGACACCTGAGCTATGAAAGGAACTTGATTTGTTGTTAACATAAGTTATAATCATGAATGCTTGACGAGATTTACAAGTATTAGCAATAATTGAATAAGATGACTAATGTAATCATGTTAACAATATATAATCTGATTGGAACCTCCTTTGTGTGTGGTTTCCAATTCAATAATAACAGTTTATACTATACTTGTTTGATATACCATTAGTGGAACCTCTAACCTTGACATTTGTTATTATTATTGTTTAATCCTTACATTAATATTTCATCTCTAAGTTCTCATCATCATCATCTTCTTCTTCTTCTTTTTCTTTATTATTATTATTATTATTATTATTATTATTATTATTATTACTACTACTACTAGTACTATTATTATTATTATTATTATTATTATTATTATTATTATTATTATTATTATTATTATTACTATTGTTGTTGTTGTTGTTTATAATTTGTACAATTAACCTCCCTGTGGTTCGACCCCGGTCTTGCCGGGTTATTTATTACTTCGACACTCCTGCACTTGGGAGAAGACATCAACCTTTTAGTCGTGTCACCAAACTTAGAAAAGAGATGTCGGTGCAATCCAAATCAGAATACTGTTCAATAATTGGATCATATCTAGAGCTGTAGATCTCAAATTTAGGTCTATTTTATATGGATGGAAAGGTAAGACATAGGCCTACAACTTTCATATGGAGCCCAAGATCTAAAAAGGCCATTTTCAAGTCCAAATTGTAACAACAACAAAGAAGCTCAAATCTGTCCTCCAACCTAAATACTATTCTGTATTTTGGCCATATTAGGAGTTCTAGAAGTCTAAATGAGCTGTATTTTTTACACAAGAAATCTGAGACAATTTCCTACAACTTTCATGTTTTCAAGTGGCTCCAATTTGGACGTTATCAATGACGTTTTAGGCAAATAAGAGAAGATAAGGATTGTCACCAAGTCAAGAGTTGGTCACTCACTCATTAATTAGTCATCAAATCAATAGTTTCCAATTTTGGACTATAAAAGGAGGCATTTGCCATGCATTTAGGCATCTTAGTTTCCAGATCAAGATCATGCTCTTGCTTTCTCTCTTTGTATTTTTTGTAATGTTTATGTTTTGCTTTCATTAATATCAAGTTTATGCCTTTCATTTCATTTCCCTTACTTAGTTAACTTTTATCTTATTTATGTTCTTATTTTGTTTATTTATTTTTCTTTCTTTCATTATGCCTAACTAAGTTTTTTATGTCAAGATGAAAAGGTTACACTAATGGTGTAAGAATAAATATAGTGTAAACTTAATATGGACTTTAATGTTTGATACTAACATGTTTTGTATTTGTTATCTTGTTCACTCTTTAATACTTTACTTGTTAAATGACTAATCTTGATTTATGTTGTATAACACTTGGTACAACAAATGTTTGGCACTTTCATAGCCCATACTGTATGGTATAACTAATACTTGAGCTATGAAAGAAACTTGATTTGTTGTTAATATAAGTTATAATCATGAATGCTTGATGAAATTTACAAGTATTAGCATTAATTGAATAAGATGACTAATGTAATCATGTTAACAATCTATAATCTGATTGGAACCTTCTTTGTATGTGGTTTCCAATTGAATAATAAGAGTTTATACTATACTTGTTTGACATACCATTAGTGGATCCTCTAACCTTGACATTATTTGTTATTATTAATTAATCATTACGTTAATTTTTCATCTCAAAGATCTCATCAACTTTTCTTCTTCTTCTTCTTTATTATTGTTATTGTTGTTACTACTACTACTACCACTACTACCACCACCACTACTACTAGTATTATTAGTATTATTATTGCTACTATTATTATTGTTGTTATTATTGTTACTATTGTTGTTGTTAATAATTGTAGTTTATAATTTGTACAATTAACCTCCCAATAGTTCAACTCCTCTCTTGCCGGGTTATTTATTACTTCAACACTCCTGCACTTGGAAGAAGACATCAATCTTTTAGTTGTGTCATCTATCACATAAATCAAAGAATTGATTGATGTGATTAACTATTGAAAATAAAAGGAGAAAGAAAAGGCAAAGCTTATAAAAGAGATGTTGGTTTAGTGATTAGTACTTAAAAGTGCATTTTTATCATGGTTTTATATCATCATTTTGCACTTGAAGTATCAATAACTCCTTAACTAAAATATGTTTTATAATAATGTATCTAATAATATAAGATACCTATAATTTATGGTAAATGTCTATTTTTAATGCAGGCCTATCACATAAATGAAAGGATTGATTGATGACTTGAAGAACTTAAATTGCAAGGATAAAGAGATGGCCAAACTTAGAAAAGAGATGTCGGTGCGATCCAAACCAGAACACTGTTCGGTAATTGGGTCATATCTGGAGCTATATATATCAGATTTAGGTCCAATTTATATGGATGGAAAGGTAAGACATAGGCTTACAACTTTTATATGGAGCCCAAGATCTAAAAAGGCCATTATGAAGTCCAAATTGTAGCAACAACAAAGAAGCCCGAATCTGTCTTCCAGCCCGAGCACTGTTCGGTATTTTGGCCATATCTGGAGTTCTAGAAGTCCAAATGAGCTAAATTGTTTACACAAGAAAGCTGAGACAATTGCCTACAACTTTCATGTTTACAACTGGCTCTAATTTTGAAGTTATCAATGACTTTTTGGACAAACAAGAGAAGATAAGGATTGTCACCAAGTCAAAAGTTGGCCACCCACTTATCAATTAGTCATCAAATCAATAGTTCCCAATTTTGGCCTATAAAAGGAGGTATTTGCCATGCATTTAGGCATCTTGGTTTCCAGATCAAGATCATGCTCTTCCTTTCTCTCTTTTTATTTTTTATGCTTTGTTTTCATTAATATTAAGTTTATGCCTTTCATTTCCTTTCCTTTACTTAGTTAACTTTTATGTTCTTATTTTGTTTATCTATTTTGCTTTCTTTCATTATGTTTAGCTAAGTTAGTTATGTCAAGGTGAAAAGGTTACAATAATGGTGTAAGAATAAGTACAATGTAAACTTAATATGGACTTTAATGTTTGATACTAACATGTTTTATATTTGTTATCTTGTTCACTCTTTAATACTTTGCTTGTTAAATGACTAATCTTGATTTATGTTGTATAACACTTGGTACAACAAATGCTTGACACTTTCATAGCCCATAATGTATGGTATAACCGACACCTGAGCTATGAAAGGAACTTGATTTGTTGTTAACATAAGTTATAATCATGAATGCTTGACGAAATTTACAAGTATTAGCATTAATCGAATAAGATGACTAATGTAATCATGTTAACAATCTATAATTTGATTGGAACCTCCTTTATGTGTGGTTTTCAATTGAATAATAAGAGTTTATATTATACTTGTTTGACATACCATTAGTGGAATCTCTAACCTTGACATTTGTTATTATCATTATTTAATCATTACATTAATTTTCCATCCCCAAGTTCTCATCATCATCTTCTTCTTCTCTTTCTTTATTATTATTATTATTACTACTACTACTAATATTACTACTACTACTACTACTACTACTACTATTACTAATATTACTGTTATTGTTATTGTTATTGTTATTGTTATTGTTATTGTTATTGTTATTGTTGTTGTTGTATTATTTTTATTTATAATTTGTACAATTAACCTCCCTGTGGTTCGACCTCGGTCTTGCCGGGTTATTTATTCCTTCGACACTCCTGCACTTGAGAGAAGACATCAACCTTTTAGTCGTGTCATTCAGTCCAAACTGAAACATTGTTCAGTTATTGGGTCATATCTGGAGTTTTAGATCTTGGATTTCAATTTGGTTTATGTGGTTAGAAAGTTAAGACATAGGCCTAAAACATTCATGATAATCCAAGACTCCATTTTGCTGTTTGGAAATCCAAATTTTAGTATCAAAAGAGAAGTTTGAATCTGTCCTACATCTCCACCATTTTTTAAAAAAAAAACTTGACATGACCAAAAGATTGATATCTTCTCCCAAGAATATGAGTGTTAAAGTAATAAATAACCTAGTAAGACCGGAGTAGAACCACATGGAGGTTAACTATATAAATTATAAACAACAACAACAACAACAACAACAACAATAATAAGTTAAAGAGAGTTTTGATATGTGATATTGATGTAAGAATTTAAACAAATATAAAACAATTATCAAGGTTAGAGGATCTACTAATGGTATTTCAAACAAGTATAATATAAACTCTTTTTATTATTCAACTGGAAAACACGCACAAAGAAGGTTCCAATCGGATGATTTGTCATTAATAACTCATTATAAATTGTTAACATGATTATATTAATTATCTTATTTAAGTAACACCAAATTTTTAAATATAGTTAAGAACTCATGATGTTAACTTATATTAACAATAAATCAAGTTCCTTTTACAGAACATATACACGTTATACCATACGGTTGACTATGAAAGTGTTAAGCATTTGTTGTACCAAATGTTAGATAACACAAATCTAGATTAAAAATTTACGAAGCAAGGTATTAAGAATTAATAAGATAAAAATGATAGAACATGTTAATAGCAAGTTATTTAGGATATAAGCATTGAAGTCCATATTGAGTTTATATTATACTTATCCTAACACCATTAGTGAAACCTTTTCACCTTACTCAGGCCATCTTTAATTAATTATATTTTATCTTCACGATTTATAGATACCATTCCTAAAGAACAACATGTTGCATTACAAGTCCATCTAGCATATTTGTGATGGACTTTCAGTCGTTCTGCAATACGTTTCTTTGCAAAAGTGTTTTTACCTGTTCTAATCATGTATGAAGATAATTGTAAGACTTACCTGATAATTGAACCTTTACTTCAATTAGCCAGTGAATATCTTTAAGAATTTCATGATTTATTAACAAGCAAGGTATTAAGAATTAGTAAGATAACAAGATAAGATATGTTAATAACAAATTTTTTTGGATATAAACATTGAAGTCCATATTGAGTTTATATTATATCTATTATAACACCATTAGTGAAACCTTTTCACTTTGACATAATAAACTTAACTAAACATCATGAAGAAGAGAAATATAGATAAACTAGATAAGAACATAGTAATGATGAAAAACATAAATAATAAATTTATGATAGCAAAACTTAAGTTTTACAAAAATCTAAAGAAAGATAGCAAGAATATGATCTTAATCTAAAAACCAAAATGCATGGCAAATACCTCCTTTTATATGCTAAAAGTTGGAACTATTGATTTGATGACTAATTGTTGAGTGGGTGACCACCTCTTAACTTTGTGGCAATCCTTATCTTCTTGTCTACCAAAAAAGTCATTGCTAATATCAGAATTTGAATAGATAATCTTCATGAAAGTTTTAGAAAATTATCTCAGCTTTCCAAAAAAAAATTAGTGCATTTGGACTTCTAAAACTTGAGATATGGCTGAACACTGAACAGTGTCTAGGCTGTAGGATATATTCGAACTTTTATTTTGATGCTAAAATTTGGACTTCCAAACAACAAAATTAAGTCTTGGACTATTATGAATGTTTTAGGCCTATATTTTAGTTTCTAGCCATAGAAACCAAACTGAAATCCAAGATCTGCAGCTCTAGATATGACTCAATGACCGAACAGTGTTCTAGTTTGGACTAAACCAACATTTTTTTAAGCTTAGCCTTTTCTTTATCCTTTCACTTTCAATAGTTAATCACATCAATCAATCCTTTGATTTATATGATAGGCCTACATTTAAAATGAATATTTATTATAAATTAAAGGTATCTTATATTATTAGACTTGTTATTATAAAAATTTAGTTAAAAAGTCTTTAAAAATGATTGTTGCACTTTATCCCAAGCACGAATGGATTCTAACCTAAGATTTTATAGCCATGTTTTAACTTTATCTCTTGATAAAAAAGAAAAAAAGCTTTAATCTAATGATGTTTATGCTACAATTTAAGTTATTATAAGTGTTATAAACTTTTTCAAATTCTTTCAAATGCAAGTATGGATTTTTTAGATCTAAGTCATGAAAAGAAGGTAAAAGTTGAATAATATTTGACTTAAAATTGAAGTGACATACATCAATAGGGAAAATTATACATGAGAGTGCACTTGTTCTTGTTGGATTCATGTGTTCTCTAAGTGTTCTAACTCGATTATTCTCATTATGAAGCAACTAGTTATCTTCTTCGGTCATATTTTCTGAAAATAATGAGGATACCCTACAAAGTCTACCACTTAATATATGTGATCAAACTCTTATGCATGTGTAGGAAAAGAATAAAAGGAAGAAGAAAAGAAAAGAAACAAAGTTAGACATAAGAAAAGTGAAAAAATAAAATAAAATAAAATAAAATAAATATTATAATTTATACAGGAATTTAACTCCATGGCAACGATGCTAAAAACTTGATACGACCAAAAAATTGATGTCTTCTCTTAAGTGTAGGAGTGTTGAAGTAATAAATAACCTGGTAAAATCAGGGTCCAACCATAGAGAGGTTAACTATATAAATTATAAACAACAATAATAATAAGTTAAAGAGAGTTTTGAGATGCGATATTAATATAAGGATTTAAGTAAATATAAAGCAATTGTCAAGGTTAGAAGATCCACCAATAGTATTTCAAATAAGTATAATATAAACTATTTTTATTACTTAATTGAAAACCATACACAAAGGAGGTTCAGTTAGATGATTTGTCATTAATAACTCATTATAAATTATTAACATGATCATATCAATTATCTAATTTCAATTAACATCAAACTTTTAAATATTATCAAAAATTCATGATGCTAACTTATGTTAACAACAAATCAAGTTCCTTTCATAACACATGTATAAGCTATACACGGTTGGCTGTGAAAGTAATAAGCATTTGTTATACCAAGTGTTATACAATACAAATCTAGATTAATCATTTAAGAAGCAAGTTATTAAGAATTAATAAGATAAAAATGATAAAAAATGTTAATAGCAAGTTGTTTAGGATATAAACGTTGAAGTTCATATTGAGTTTATATTATATTTATCTTAACACATTAGTGAAATATTTTCACCTTGCAATAATAAACTTAGCTAAATATAATAAAAAAGAGAAACATAAATAAATAAGATAAGAACATAAATAAGATATAAGTTAACTAAGTAAAGGAAATGAAATGAAAGGCATACACAAGAGATTAATGAAAGCAAAACTTAAATATTATAAAAATATAAAGAAACAGAGTAAGAACATGATTTGAAAACCAAGATGCCTAAATCCATGGCAAATGCCTCATTTTATAGGCTAAAATTTGAAATTATTGATTTGTTGACTAATTGTTGAGTAGGTGCCTACCTCTTAACTTTACGACAATTTTTATCTTTTTGTTTGCTAAAAATGTTATTGCTAACATCAGAATTTGAACATATAGTTTTCATGAAAGTTCTTGAAAATTGTCTCAGCTTTCCAATAAAGAAATAATCCAGTGCATATGCATTTTTTGAACTTGAGATATGGGTTAAACACTTAATAGTGTCTGGACTGCAGGACAAATTCCGACTTCTCTTTCGATGCTAAGATTTCGACTTCCAAATGGGAGAATTAAGTTTTGGACTATTATGAATGTTTTAGGCCTATGTCTTAGCTTTTTAGCTATATAAACCAAACTAAAATCCAAGATCTATAGCTCCATATATGACCCAATGACTAAACAGTATTCCAATTTGGACTCACCAACATCTTTTTTTTAAGCTTAACATTTTATTTATCTTTTCACTTTCAATAGTTAATCACATCAATTAATTATTTGATTTATGTGATAGGCCTGTATTTAAAATAAATATTTACCGTAAATTAAATGTATCTTATACTATTGACATGACCACAAGATTGATATCTTCTCCCAAGTGTAGAAGTGTTGAAATAATAACCCAGCAAGACTGGGGTTGAACTATAGAGAAGTTAATTATATAAATTATAGATAACAATAATATAACAACAACAATAACAACAACAATAGTAACGATAATAACATTAAATAATAATAGAAATAATAATAATAACAATAATAATAAAGAAGAAGAAGAAGAAGAAGTTGATGAGAACTTTGAGATGAAAGATTAAGGATTAAACAATGATAGCAACAAATGCCAAGGTTAGAACATCCACTAATGGTATGTCAAATAAGTATAATATAAACTCTTATTATTCAATTGGAAACCACATACAAAGGAGGTTCCAATCAAATTATAAATTGTTAATATGATTACATTAGTTATCTTATTCAATTAATGCTAATACTTGCAAATCTTGTCAAGCAATTGACAATCCATGCACAAAATTTCCTAAGTCACCAGAAGATAGTAATGTGTATATATATGATAATTAATTTCTTTTTTTATTTTTCAATTTTAAAAAATTATATGTATTTATTGTGAAATGTTACTTGGTTGATTCGAGATATCCTAACAATTATTGATTTTTAGGTCCATATAAAGGTCAGAGATATCATTTTCAAGAATTTAAGAGGCAAGGACAACCACAACTCGTGAAGAAATTTTTAACCATATGCATTCTTTATTACATTGTGTGATAAAATGTACATTTGGAGTTTGGAAACAAAATGGTGAATCCTACAGAATATATCATCCTTTCATTACAAGGCACAAGTTCAAATTATTGTTGCATCCATGACATTTCATAATTATATTAAAAGAACTTCAATGCAAGATGTTGCTTTTGTGCCCGATGATTTTCTACTTGATGTGGCTTCACATTCACAAATCCAAGGACACCACAGGCGTTTGCAAATGGATTATTGACATAACGAAAAGATTGATGTCTTCTTTTAAATGTAGAAGTGTTGAAGTAATAAATAACCTAGTAAGACCGAGGTTGAACCATAGGGAGGTTAATAGTATAAATTATAGATAACAATAACACAACAACAATAATAAATTCAGTTCTTAAACTCATTAATCAATCCTTTCATTTATGTGATAGACCTATATTTAAAATGAATATTTACCACAAATTAAAGGTATCTTATATTATTAGATATGTTATTATAAAACATGCTTTAGTTAAGGCGTTATTGATACTTCAAGTGCAAAATGATGATATAAAACCTTAATAAAAATACACTTTTAAATACTAATAAATTATGTTCGTGATGAGATTGCTATATGTTTAATGACACAATTATAAAATATTGTTTTAATATGTTCATGTCTCTTTGCAATGTTTTATTGGTGGTAATGTTACTTTTTATTGTTCATTAATATTATGAATGAATTACTTCTAGGTAATTATACCATAAGTTGAAATTGTACCACAATTTTTAACCAAACACATTACATAACTTTTTGTTCAACCTCAATTTCAACCATAATTTTAACAAAAAAATATATTTTGCAAAATCAACCTCAATTAAAAGTACTTTTCATAAAACTATTTTTTTCAAACCACAACCATAACAACCACCACAATACTAAACACTTTCAATATGTATTTTGCATCAACACTTTTTGATATGGTAATTTATAGTGATTATTTAAAAATATTTTTTATTTTAAAATATTTTAAAATAATATTTTTTTATTTTTTTAAATTTATTTTTTATATTAACATATCAAAATAATCTAAAAACATATTAATTTAAAGTAAAAAAATAAAAAAATTCAAATTTTTTCAAACCTATTAGAATTGCTTAATATGTTTCAAACTACTAAATAGACTTCTAAGAAGGAAAAAAGTCAAGTTCTTCTAGTTCACTCTTCTAAAATGTCTAATAAAAAGGATAAAAAGAATAATGGTATTGTCTTTAAAGCAAACAAACCTACTAAGGGCATCAAGAAAGACAAAGGCACACATGTTATTATTATGGTGATGAAGGATATTGGAAGAGCAATTGCAAGGAATATGACACAACCAAAAGATTGATGTCTTCTCCCAAATGTAGGAGTGTCGAAGTAATAAATAACCCAACAAGACTGGTATAGAACCACATGGAGATTAATTGTATAAATTATAGATAACAATAATACAATAACAACAATAATAGTAACAATAATAACAAAAATAATAGTAGTAGTAGTAGTAGCAGTAATAGTAATAATAATAATTATTATTATTATTATAAAGAAGAAAAAGAAGAAAAAATTGATGAGAACTTTAAGATGAAAGATTAATGTAATGATTAAAAAATAATAACAATAAATATCAAGGTTATAGGATCCACTAATGGTATGTCAAACAAGTATAGTATAAACTGTTATTATTCAATTAAAAACCACACACAAAGGAGGCTCCAGTCAGATTATAAATTGTTAACATAATTACATTAATCATCTTATTCGATTAATGCTAATACTTATAAATCTAGTTAGACATTCATGATTATAACTTATATTAACAACAAATCAAGTTTCTTTCATAGCTCAGGCGTCGGTTATACCATACAGTATGAGATATAAGAGTGCCAAGTATTTGTTGTACCAAGTGTTATACAACATAAATCTAAATTAACCATTTAACAAGCAAAATATTAAAAGTGAACAAGATAATAAACACAAAACATATTAGTATCAAATATTAAAGTCCATATTAAGTTTACATTATACTTATTCTTACACTATTAGTATAACCTTTCACCTTAACATAATAAACTTAGATAAACATAATGAAAGAAAGAAAAATAAATAAACAAAATAAGAACATAAATAAGATAAAAGTTAACTAAGTAAAGGAAAGGAAATGAAAGACATAAACTTGATATTAATGAAAGCAAAACATAAGCAATACAAAAAATATAAAGAAAGAAAACAAGAGCATGATCTTAATCTAGAAACCAAGATGCCTAAATGCATGACAAATGCCTCCTTTTATAGGCCAAAATTGAGAACTATTGATTTGATGACTAATTGATGAGTGGGTGACCAACTCTTGACTTGGTGACAATCCTTATCTTCTCTTATCTGTCCAAAACATCATTGATAAAGTTAGAATTGAAACCATTTAAAAATATGTTGTAGTAAATTATCTTATCTTTCGAGGAAAAAAATAGAGGTCATTTGGACTACTAGAACTCCAGATATGGGCCAAATACTGAACAATGTTTGGGTTGCAAGACAGATTTAGACTTTTTTATTGTTGCTACAATTAGAGCTTGAAAATGACATTTTTAAATCTTAGGCTCCATATAAAAGTTGTAGGCCTATATCTTACATTTCCATCCATATAAAGTAGATATAAATCCGAGATCTACAATTCCAGATATGACCCAATTACCGAACGATGTTTCGGTTTGGACTGCATTAACATCTCTTTTCTAAGTTTGACCATTTTTTTGTCCTTTCAATTTCAGTTCTTAAATTTATCAATCAATCCTTTCATTTATGTGATAGGCCTACATTTAAAATGAATATTTACCATAAATTAAAGGTATCTTATATTATTAGATATGTTATTATAAAACATGCTTTAGTTAAGTAGTTATTGATACTTCAAATGCAAAATGATGATATAAAACCTTGATAAAAATGTAGTTTTAAGTACTAATCAGAATTATATTACAATCATGAAGGCAAAGAAGTTTAATGAAGCTTATACTTAAGGTATGTTTATAATTAAAAATTATCTTACTACTTTGCATTATAGTTCTTGGATATTGAATATCAAATGTGGTTTTCACATTTACAATTGCTTGCAAGAACTAAAGAAAATTAAAAGATTAGTGTGGACCTATGACTCGATAATGAAGTAAGAATTGTTATATTAACTCTAGGAACTGGATATGCATTAGTTGTAGGAACTAGTTATTTTGTTTTGCATAATAGATTGAGACTAGAACTTTATAATTTTTTCCCTATATTTTAATACATTATTTCTATTTTATTTAATATTAAATGAATTTAAATGTATTATTAAGGATGAATATTGTTTTTTTATAATAATGATATTTTTATGAATCTGGTAATTATACGAATGATTTGTATATCCCGAATTTAAAATGCTTAGGTTTAATATAAATTGTAATAAAATTGAAATACATATTAGAATAGATATTAAAAAACTTTAACTAGATCGAGGTGGTTGATATTTGAGCAAATATTTCAAGGAATATCTAAAAAAGAATGAGATTCCATATCCCTTTTAGAACACTGCATCCGTATGAAATATATTTTCAAAGTTAAAACATTGGATGTTTAGTTTGAACATTAAAAAAACAAAATCTTTATAAATTTAGGAGGATATGTCATGCATAAATGAGATAGAAACTTATTATAAAAGTTGTGAATGACAAGTTTGACACGACTAAAAGATTGATGTCTTCTCCCAAGTGTAGGAGTGTCGAAGTAATAAATAACCCGGTAAGACCGGGGTCGAACCATAGGGAGGTTAATTGTACAAATTATAAATAACAATAATACAACAACAACAACAATAATAATAATAACAACAATAGTAGTAGTAGTAATAATAATAATAATAATAATAATAATAATAATAATAATAATAATAATAATAGTAAAGAAAGAGAAGAACATGAAGATGATGAGAACTTCGAGATGGAATATTAATGTAAAGATTAAACAATGATAACAAACAATGTCAAGGTTAGAGGATCCACTAATGGTATGTCAAATAAGTATAGTATAAACTCTTATTATTCAATTGGAAACCATACACAAAGGAGGTTCTAATCAGATTATAGATTGTTAACATGATTACATTAGTTATCTTATTCGATTAATGCTAATACTTGTAAATCTCGTGAAGCATTCATGATTACAACTTATGTTAACAACAAATCAAGTTCCTTTCATAGATCAGGTGTCGGTTATACCATACAGTATGAGTTATGAAAGTGCTAAGCATTTGTTGTACCAAATGTTATACAACATAAATCAAGATTAGTCATTTAACAAGCAAAGTATTAAAGAGTAAACAAGATAACAAATACAAAACATGTTAGTATCAAACATTAAATTCCATATTAAGTTTACACTATACTTATTCTTACACCATTAATGTAACCTTTGACATAATAAACTTAGCTAGATATAATGAAAGAAAGAAAAATAGATAAATAAAACAAGAACATAAATAAGATAAGAGTTAACTAAGTAAAGGAAAGGAAATGAAAGGTATAAACTTGATATTAATGAAAGCAAAGTATAAAGATTACAAAAAATACAAAGAGAGAAAGGAAGAGCAAGATTTTTATCTGGAAACCAAGATGCCTAAATGCAAGGCAAATACCTCCTTTTATAGGCCAAAATTAGGAACTATTGATTTGATGACTAATTGATGAGTGGGTGGCCAATTCTTGACTTGGTGACAATCCTTATCTTCTCTTGTCTGCCCAAAACATCATTGATAACGTCAATATTGGAGCCACTCGAAAACATGAAAGTTGTAGGAAATTGTCTCAGTTTTCTTGTGTAAAACCTTCAGCTCATTTGGAGTTGTAGAACTTCAGATATGACCAAAATACTGAAAAGTGCTCGGGCTGGAGGACAGATTCGGGCTTCTTTTTTGTTGCTATAATTTGGACTTGAAAATGGCCTTGTTAGATCTTGGGCTCCATATGAAAGTTATAGGCCTATGTTTTACCTTTCCATCCATATAAAGTATACCTAAATCTGAGATCTATAGCTCCAAATATGACCCAATGACATGACAAAAAGATTGATGTCTTACAAATGCAAGAGTGTCGAAGTAATAAATAACCCGACAAGACCGGGCTCGAACCACAGGGAGGTTAATTGCACAAATTATAAACAACAACAATATATAACAATAATAGTAACAATAACAACAACAACAACAACAACAACAACAATAATAATAATAATAATAATAGTAGTAGTAGTAGTAGTAGTAGTAGTAGTAGTAGTAGTAGTAATAAAGAAGGAGAAGGAGAAGAAGAAGATGATGAGAACTTCGAGATGGAATATTAATTTAAAGATTAAACAATGATAAGAACAAATGCCAAGGTTAACGGTTCCACTAATGGTATGTCAAACAAGTATAGTATAAACAATTGGAAACCACACATAAAGGAGGTTCCAATCAGATTATAGATTGTTAACATGATTACTGATTAGTACTTAAAAGTGCATTTTTATCATGGTTTTATATCATCATTTTGCACTTGAAGTATCAATAACTCCCTAACTAAAATATGTTTTATAATAATGTATCTAATAATATAAGATACCTATAATTTGTGCTAAATGTCTATTTTTAATGCAGGTCTATCACATAAATGAAAGGATTGATTGATGACTTGAAGAACTTAAATTGCATGGATAAAGAGATGGTCAAACTTAGAGAAGAGATGTCGGTGCAATTCAAACCGGAACACTGTTTGGTAATTGGGCCATATCTGGAGCTACAGATCTCAGATTTAGGTCCAATTTATATGGATGGAAAGGTAAGACATAGGCCTACAACTTTCATATGGAGCCCAAGATCTAAAAAGGCCATTATCAAGTCCAAATTGTAGCAACAACAAAGAAGCCCGAATCTGTCTTCCAGCCCGAGCACTGTTCGGTATTTTGTCCATATATGGAGTTCTAGAAGTCCAAATGAGCTGAATTTTTTACACAAGAAAGATGAGACAATTGCCTACAACTTTCATGTTTGCACCTGGCTCCAGTTTTGACGTTATCAATGACGTTTTGGGCAGACAAGAGAAGATAAGGATTGTCACCAAGTCAAAAGTTGGCCACCCACTTATCAATTAGTCATCAAATCAATAGTTCCCAATTTTGGCCTATAAAAGGAGGTATTTGCCATGCATTTAGGCATCTTGGTTTCCAGATCAAGATCATTCTCTTCCTTTCTCTCTTTGTATTTTTTGTAATGTTTATGCTTTGCTTTCATTAATATTAAGTTTATGCCTTTCATTTCCTTTCCTTTACTTAGTTAGCTTTTATGTTCTTATTTTGTTTATCTATTTTTCTTTCTTTCATTATGTCTAGCTAAGTTAATTATGTCAAGGTGAAAAGGTTACACTAATGGTGTAAGAATAAGTATAATGTAAACTTAATATGGACTTTAATGTTTGATAGTAACATGTTTTATATTTGTTATCTTGTTTACTTTTTAATACTTTGCTTGTTAAATGACTAATCTTGATTTATGTTGTATAACACTTGGTACAACAAATGCTTGGCACTTTCATAGCCCATAATGTATGGTATAACCGACACCTGAGCTATGAAAGGAACTTGATTTGTTGTTAACATAAGTTATAATCATGAATGCTTGACGAGATTTACAAGTATTAGCATTAATTGAATAAGATGACTAATGTAATCATGTTAACAATATATAATCTGATTGGAACCTCCTTTGTGTGTGGTTTCCAATTCAATAATAAGAGTTTATATTATACTTGTTTGATATACCATTAGTGGAACCTCTAACCTTGACATTTGTTATTATTATTGTTTAATCCTTACATTAATTTTCCATCTCCAAGTTCTCATCATCATCTTCTTCTTCTCTTTCTTTATTATTATTATTATTACTACTACTAGTATTATTATTATTATTATTATTATTATTATTATTATTACTACTACTACTACTACTACTACTACTACTACTATTATTATTGTTGTTATTATTATTATTGTTATTGTTATTGTTATTGTTATTGTTGTTGTATTATTGTTATTATAATTTGTACAATTAACCTCCCTATGGTTCGACCCCGGTCTTGCCGGGTTATTTATTACTTCGACACTCCTGCACTTGGGAGAAGACATCAACCTTTTAGTCGTGTCAAGTTTTTGGCGCCGTTGCCGGGGAGGTAAGTTCTTGTATAAATTATAGTATTTATTTTATTTTCTCTTTTCACTTTTCTTGTATATAACTTTGTTTCTTTTCTTTTGTCTTTTTTATTTTGTTTTCTTCCTCTTTCTTTTGCTTTCTTCTTCTTTTTTATTTTATTCCTACACGTGCATGAAAGTGTGGTCACGTACATCAAGTGGTAGACTTTGTAGGGTATCCTCATCATTTTCAGAAAATATGGCTGAAGAAGATAATCAATCACTTCATAATGAAAATAATGAGAATAACCGTGCTAGAACACTTAGAGACCACATGAATCCCACTAGAACAAGTGCACCATCATGCATAGTTTTTCCTCCCGATGCATCTCATTTTAATTTTAAACCAGGCATTATTCAACTTTTACCTTCTTTTCATGGCTTAGAATTGGAAAATCCATACTTGCATTTAAGGGAATTTGAGGAGGTGGGCAACACATATAATAACTTAAATTGTAGCATGAACACAATCAGATTAAAGCTTTTTCCTTTTTCATTAAAAGATAAAGCTAAAACATGGCTACAAAATTTAAGATCAGGATCCATTCGTGCTTGGGATGAAATGCAACAACAATTTTTAAAGAAGTTTTTCCCATCTCATAGAACAAACTCTTTCAAGAGACAAATCACCACTTTCACTCAAAAACCAGGAGAAACATTTTATCAATGTTGGGATAGGTATCGAGACTTGCTTAGTACTTGCCCCCATCATGGTTTTGAAACATGGAGATTGGTTTCACATTTCTATGAAGGGTTAACACCTAAAGATAGGCAAATGGTTGAATTGATGTGCAATGGAACTTTTGAAGATAAAGACCCTGATGAAGCAATGGAGTACTTAGACTTGTTAGCTGAAAATGCTCAAAATTAGGACACTGCGGGTACATATGAGGCAACGAGTAAAACTCAACCTCATACATCTAGTGAAGGTATGTACAACCTTAGGGAAGATCATGACCTTCAAGCCAAATTTGCATCTTTAGCTAGAAAAGTTGAGGCACTAGAATTGAAAAAGAGTGGTCAATTAAAATCTGTTGTAAACATTTGTGTCAAATCTGTAAAACAAATGAACACTCAACCAATGATTGTCCAACCTTGCCTTCTTTTAAGGAATGTCTCCATGAGCAAGCCCATGCTTTAAACAGTTTCCAAAGGCCTAACCATAACCCATACTCCCAAACATACAACCCTGGTTGGAGAAATCACCCAAATTTCAATTGGAAGAGTGAGAACAACAATGCACAAACTTCACAACCGCCATTTCAAGCACACCACAATTTCCAAAATTCTCATGGATATGCACCTCCTTATGCTCCACCTCCTAGAAGAAATCTTGAGGAAACATTGCATGCATTCATTGAAAAGCAAGAGACAATTAATACTCAACTTGTTCAAAACATGACAGATTTTAAAGATACTCTTGCTAAATTAACATCTGCTCTTAGTTTCCAAGAAAAAGGTAAGTTTCCATCTCAAACACAACAAAATCCCAAAGGGCAATACAATGCAAATGCAAGTAGTTTCGGAAGCCAACACATGGATCAAGTCAAATCAGTCACTACTCTGCGCAGTGGTAAGGTTATTGAAAAACCCTCTCTTGAACCTTATGAGAAAGATGATGAGTCAATCTCTGAGGGTAAGGAAGGGGATGAATCTGAAAATTGCAAAGAAACGACTGATTCACCACCAGCACTTCCATTTCCTCAAGCCATGACTAAACAAAGGAAAGTCAATCACAACTCTGAAATTTATGAAATTTTCAAACAGGTAAGGATCAATATACCTTTGTTGGATGCTATTAAACAAGTTCCTTCCTATGCTAAATTTTTGAAAGATCTATGCACTGTGAAGAGGAAACTGAATGTGAAAAAGAAAGCCTTTCTAGCCGAACAAGTAAGTGCTATTCTTCAGAACAATAATGCTTTGAAATATAAAGACCCTAGTTGTCCCACAATTTCTTGCTTTATTGGAGAGCATAAAATTGAAAGAGCCTTACTTGATCTTGGAGCTAGTGTGAATTTACTTCCATATTCAGTTTTTCAAAGTCTCAATCTAGGTGAGTTAAAACCAACTTCTATATCTCTTTTACTTGCCGATAGATCTGTAAAAGTGCCTAGAGGAATAATTGAAGATGTGTTAGTACAAGTCGATAAATTCATTTATCCTGTGGATTTTATTGTCTTGGACACAGAACCTGTTGAAGCATGTAATTCATTTCCTGTTATTTTAGGACGTCCATTTCTTGCAACTTCTAATGCATTGATTAATTGTAGGAATGGACTGATGAAGCTATCATTTGGAAACATGACATTGGAGATGAATATTTTCAACATTTGCAAGCAACCTGGAGATGATAATGATTTACAAGAAGTAGATCATATTGATGAATTAGTTTATGATCAACTTGAATCTACTTTAAGTAAAAATGAATTGGATGAAACTGAAGATTTGCAAATGGTTTATTCTGAGGAAGAAATCACGAATGAAACAAGCACCGAAAATGTTGATGCGAATCTTTTGTCAACAGTGACAACAGATTCGACATTTGACATCACACCAATCGATGATTACTTTCCTAACAAATCCTTACTTTCTCTTAGTTCAATGCCTTGGTATGATAAAAATATTAATTTTCTTGCTTTAGGAGATTTGCCAGCTGATTGGAGTACCCAAGATAAAGAAAAGTTTTTGAACGAAGTGAAGAGCTTTTATTGTGATGACCCTAACTTATTCAAATATTGTCCTGATCAAATATTTCAAAGATTCATTCCCGACAATGAGGTAAGTAGTGTCATTAAACTTTGTCATTCTGAAGCATGTGGAAGTTATTTTTCGTCAAAAAAGACTGCTGCAAAAATCTTTCAAAATGGATTTTATTGGCCCACCATGTTCAAGGACACACATGCATTCTGTAAAACTTGTGAAAATTATCACAAAATTGACACTGGTCAAAAAGTTTTGTTTTATGATTCTCAACTCTATGCACTCCCTACAGAGCTAAGATTAAGATGGACCAATCCTTATGGGGCCTGTGATATTGAGAATTCAATGAATGACAATGATTTTAAGGAAAATGGACATCGTTTGAAAGCTTACTTTGATAATTTTCCTAGTGAAAATGAATCAGCTGGTTTGAATGATCTTGTAGATAAAGGTTGATTATTTTGTTTTTCTCATATTTTTTTTTTTGTATTTCTTTTTGAGTGATTTTTGCTAGTTTCTCTCACCCCGGTCAAATGGCGGACAACGGTACTCCTTGACTTAAGTTGGTTCTTTCAGTTTCCCATAATAACTGACATTTGTGTATATATTTGTGTATATATTTGTGCAATTCTTTGAATCTCTCTTCCAATTCTCATTTGATAATGGACACTAATCTTGAAAAATTGAAAAAGTATTTTCCCGCTCTGCCTCAGAATGCGATTACAAAAATTTACCGTGCTAGATGTGCAAGATTGAGATTGTTAATGAATCATAGAATTCTTGAAGATATTCGCTGGTTGATTGAAGCAAAGGTCCGATTATCAGGTGAGTCCTCTAACTTCTTCATTTCACACATGCCTGGAACAGGTAAAAGCACTTTTGCAAAGAAGCGTCGTGCAAAACGACTGGATGTCTGTCATCGTTGTGCTAGATGGACTTGTAATACACAATGTCGTTCTTTAGGAATGGTATCTATAAACCGTGAAGATAAAATACAATTCATTAAGGATGGCCTGAGTAAGGAGTCTTTAGATAATCTTCTATTGACTCTTGAGACGCATCCTAGTGGAGATGTGCATCGTGCAATTCATGATTTATAGCCACTATTTCATAAAGAACATGATCGACTTAGTCTTGGGAATCTGACTAAAAAAGACCCTGTTTGCCAGTTTTTAAGAAAACTGGATGGGAAGCCTATCCCCGACCCATAGAGAGCGTTTAAGCCGTTCTTGAACGTAAAACCAAGGGAAGATGTGAGCCACAATCACAACTACCTGTACATACACATGCTTTTTTTCAAAAGTAAATAAATAAATAAATAAAAAGAGAGAGAGAGAGTGTGAGACTCCAGCTAGCCTACATATAGGTGTTATGATTGCCTTTCTAATTTCTCATCTATAAAACCCTCTCTTCCTTCATTTCTACTCAACCCATACATTCAACAAATACAGAAGTGTGTAGAAATGGCAAGTTCCTCAAGTCATCATATTAGAAATATTTGTGTTTTCGGTGGATCTAGTCCTGGGAAGGAAAAGGAGTTTTTAGAATCAGCAAATCATCTTGGTCAGGTGCTAGCTGAGAGAAAGATTCATTTAGTGTATGGGGGAGGCAGTCTTGGGTTAATGGGAGGTGTGTCAATAGCTGCATTTTTAGGAGGTAGTCAAGTTTTAGGAATCGTCCCTGAAGCTTTGGCACAAGGGGACATCATTGGAAAAACAATTGGAGAGGAACTTCAGGTCTCTACAATGTCGGCTCGAATGAATGCAATGTTTAACCATGCTGATGCTTTCATTGCTTTACCAGGTGGTCTAGGCACATTGGAAGAGATCTTTCATATTTCCTCTTGGGCTCAATTGCACATTCACCATAAACCCATAGGTTTGTTAAATGTTAATGGTTATTATGATAAGTTGTTGTCTTTTCTTGATCATGCTGTGGAACAGGAATTTTTAACATCTTCTGCACGACAAATCATAATCTCTGCTTCTACTGCTGAACAATTGATTGACCAACTACAATCTTTCATTCCTGTGATTGATCCTTCCATGAGTCGCATAAATTGGTCATCTAAGGAAAGCCGTAAAAAGCTTAGATTGGATTTGAGCCTTCATTTGTGAATTTTTGTGTCTTTTGGTTTTATTATGTTTTGTTATTTCTTATTTTTGTTTCAGTGTGTTTCAGGTTTTGTCAGTGTTCGTTATTTCAGGTGATATCTTTTATACTCTATCTTTCTACCTTAGAACATTGAGGACAATGTCTCGTTTTGGTGGGGGGGAGAGGGTAGTAGTTGATAAAAAAAAAATTGTTTTTCATTTCATAAAGCATGTGCATAATTGTTGTTACTAGGATGGCAGAGTAAAGGAGTTCTTTTGTTAAAGTGACTCTTGAGACGCATCTTAGTAACCATTCTTAACAAAGTCTATTATAATACTTCCTGAAATATTCAGGTTTACAAACTCTCGTATTGTTACCACTTAATTCTGCTCATATACTTATTTAACATGTATTTTTAAACCTTAATTTACACACACACACTTTAACATATGATTGTGGGTTGCATATTGGATTATTACATTATTTATGTTCTTTTGTTAAAGGTAACAACTAAGGGAAAGGGATTGTATATAATTAAAAAAAAAACATGAAAAAAAAAGAAAAAAAAATAAAAAATGATGATAATAAAAATGTAGATAAGTTTGATTTCGTAGCCTCCCTAACCTAAGCAATTAAGCCCGAAGGGGTGTTTTAACACCTAATACCCTAAAGTCAACTGACTTGGGAGCTATTGGCCCAACGCTTGTTACATGAGTTGAGGAGAAAAACTTAAGGCAATCAAACATTGCAGTATCTACATATCAGTATCTGCGACCCGAGTTACTAAGCTCGTAGGGGTGTCTTAACACCTAATGCCTTAAGACCAACTGGTCTGGGAGTCATTAGCTGAAAGCTCGTTACATGGGTTAAAGATGCATGATGTTTTTAAAGTATATGTATATAGAGTTAAAAAAAAAAAAAAGACAAAAATAGTAATCCCAACCCAAGGAAGTTAACCTTAAACATTAGAACAAAAATTTTGTTTTCTTCCAAGAAAAGCCCCATAATTATGTGTTGATACATTGAGCACAAAAAAAAGGTTTATTAATATCTTGTTAAGTGGTATTGAGCAGATATATAAATTTAATGAGAGTTTGTTTATCTAGATAGATTAATGGAAGTTAAATGATGAATACCTTGCTTTGTGAAATTTGCAAATTGTTTTAACGCTTTAATTACTAGGGACTAGTAATAAGCTGGTTGAGGGGTGTGATTAGTACTTAAAAGTGCATTTTTATCATGGTTTTATATCATCATTTTGCACTTGAAGTATCAATAACTCCCTAACTAAAATATGTTTTATAATAATGTATCTAATAATATAAGATACCTATAATTTGTGGTAAATGTCTATTTTTAATGCAGGTCTATCACATAAATGAAAGGATTGATTGATGACTTGAAGAACTTAAATTGCATGGATAAAGAGATGGACAAACTTAGAGAAGAGATGTCGGTGCAATTCAAACCGGAACACTGTTCGGTAATTGGGCCATATCTGGAGCTACAGATCTCAGATTTAGGTCCAATTTATATGGATGGAAAGGTAAGACATAGGCCTACAACTTTCATATGGAGCCCAAGATCTAAAAAGGCCATTATCAAGTCCAAATTGTAGCAACAACAAAGAAGCCCGAATCTGTCTTCCAGCCCGAGCACTGTTCGGTATTTTGGCCATATATGGAGTTCTAGAAGTCCAAATGAGCTGAAGTTTTTACACAAGAAAGATGAGACAATTGCCTACAACTTTCATGTTTGCACCTGGCTCCAGTTTTGATGTTATCAATGACGTTTTGGGCAGACAAGAGAAGATAAGGATTGTCACCAAGTCAAAAGTTGGCCACCCACTTATCAATTAGTCATCAAATCAATAGTTCCCAATTTTGGCCTATAAAAGGAGGCATTTGCCATGCATTTAGGCATATTGGTTTCCAGATCAAGATCATTCTCTTCCTTTCTCTCTTTGTATTTTTTGTAATGTTTATGCTTTGCTTTCATTAATATTAAGTTTATGCCTTTCATTTCCTTTCCTTTACTTAGTTAGCTTTTATGTTCTTATTTTGTTTATCTATTTTTCTTTCTTTCATTATGTCTAGCTAAGTTAATTATGTCAAGGTGAAAAGGTTACACTAATGGTGTAAGAATAAGTATAATGTAAACTTAATATGGACTTTAATGTTTGATAGTAACATGTTTTATATTTGTTATCTTGTTTACTTTTTAATACTTTGCTTGTTAAATGACTAATCTTGATTTATGTTGTATAACACTTGGTACAACAAATGCTTGGCACTTTCATAGCCCATAATGTATGGTATAACCGACACCTGAGCTATGAAAGGAACTTGATTTGTTGTTAACATAAGTTATAATCATGAATGCTTGACGAGATTTACAAGTATTAGCATTAATTGAATAAGATGACTAATGTAATCATGTTAACAATATATAATCTGATTGGAACCTCCTTTGTGTGTGGTTTCCAATTCAATAATAAGAGTTTATATTATACTTGTTTGATATACCATTAGTGGAACCTCTAACCTTGACATTTGTTATTATTATTGTTTAATCCTTACATTAATTTTCCATCTCCAAGTTCTCATCATCATCTTCTTCTTCTCTTTCTTTATTATTATTATTATTACTACTACTAGTATTATTATTATTATTATTATTATTATTATTATTACTACTACTACTACTACTACTATTATTATTGTTGTTATTATTATTATTGTTATTGTTATTGTTATTGTTATTGTTATTGTTGTTGTATTATTGGTATTATAATTTGTACAATTAACCTCCCTGTGGTTCGACCCCGGTCTTGCCGGGTTATTTATTACTTCGACACTCCTGCACTTGGGAGAAGACATCAACCTTTTAGTCGTGTCAATTACATTAGTCATCTTATTCGATTAATGCTAATACTTGTAAATCTCGTCAAACATTCATGATTATAACTTATGTTAACAACAAATCAAGTTCCTTTCATAGCTCAGGTGTCGGTTATACCATACAATATGAACTTGAAAGCACCAAGCATTTGTTGTACCAAGTGTTATACAATATAAATGAAGATTAGTGATTTAACAAGTAAAGTATTAAAGAGTGAACAAGATAACAAATATAAAACATGTTAGTGTCAAACATTAAAGTCCATATTAAGTTTACATTATATTTATTCTTACACCATTAGTGTAACCTTTTTACCTTGACATAATTAACTTAGCTAGACATAATGAAAGAAAGAAAAATCGATAAACAAAATAAGAACATAAAAGGTAACTAAGTAAAGGAAAGGAAATGAAAGGCATAAACTTGATATTAATGAAAGCAAAACATAAACATTACAAAAAATACAAAGAGAGAAAGGATGAGCATGATCTTGATCTGGACACCAAGATGCCTAATTGCATGGCAAATGCCTCCTTTTATAGGCCAAAATTGGGAACTATTGATTTGATGACTAATTGATAAGTGGGTGCCAACTCTTGACCTGGTGACAATCCTTATCTTCTCTTGTCTACCCAAAACGTCATTAATAACGTCACAATTGGCAAATACCCGAATCTTTAGTTATAGACAATTGTCTCAACTTTCTTGTGTAAAAAATTCAGCTACTTTGGACTTCTAGAACTCCAGATATGGCTATAATACCGAACAGTGCTCGGGTTGGAAGACAGATTCGGGCTTCTTTGTTGTTGCTATAATTTGGACTTACAAATAGCCTTTTTAGATCTTGGGCTCCATATGAAAGTTGTAGGCATATGTCTTACCTTTCCATCCATATAAATTGGACCTAAATCTGAGATCTATAGCTCTAGATAGGGGTGTTCATTTTCAGTTCGGTTCGGTTTTTATCAAAAAAAGTAACCAAACCGGAAAAAAAAATTTTGGCAAAAAAAAACCGAACCCGAACCGAAACCAGGTCAAACCAACCGGTTTCGGTTTGGTTCGGTTCGGTTTTTTAAGGGAAAAACCGGTTCAAATCGGTTTGGCTTGGTTTTTCTGGTTTGGCTCGGTTTTCTCGGTTTTGGCTCGGTTTGGCTCGATTTTTTTCCCGGTTTCGGTTTGGTTTGGTTCGGTTTGGTTTTTCAGTTTTTTTGGTTATAAAACCAAAACTGACGGAACCGGCTGGTTTTTTAAAAATTTTAATCTGTTTAATCGGTTTTTTTTTCGGTTCGGTTTTTTCAGTTTTCTCGGTTTAATCGGTTTTTCAGTTTTTTTGATCACCCCTAGCTCCAGATATGATCCAATTACCAAATAGTGTTCCCGTTTTTTTGATCACCCCTAGGACAAATTAGGGCTTTTTTGTTGTTGCTACAATTTCGACTTGAAAATGGCTTTTTTAGATCTTGGGCTTTATATGAAAGTTGTAGGCTTATGTCTTACCTTTCCAGCCATATAAAGTATACCTCAATCTGAGATCTATAGCTCCAGATATGACCCAATTACCGAACAGTGTTCCGGTTTGGATTGCACCGACATCTCTTTTCTAAGTTTGGGCATCTTTTTATCCTTTCAATTTCAGTTCATAAATTCATCAATCAATCTTTTCATTTATGTGATAGGCCTGCATTTAAAATGAACATTTACCACAAATTAAAGGTATCTTATATTATTAGATATATTATTATAAAACATGCTTTAGTTAAGGAGTTATTGATACATCAAGTGCAAAATGATGATATAAAACCATGATAAAAATGCAGTACTAATCATATAGTATAAACTCATATTATTTAATTGGAAACCACACACAAAGGAGGTTCCAATTATATTATAGATTGTTAACATGATTACATTAGTCATCTTATTCGATTAATGCTAATACTTGTAAATCTCGTCAAGCATTCATGATTATAACTTATGTTAACAACAAATCAAATTCTTTTTATAGCTCAGGTGTCGGTTATACCATACAATATGAACTATGAAAGTGCCAAGCATTTGTTGTACCAAGTGTTATACAACATAAATCAAGATTAGTTATTTAACAAGCAAAGTATTAAAGAGTGGACAAGATAACAAATAGAAAACATGTTAGTATCAAACATTAAAGTCCATATTAAGTTTACATTATACTTATTCTTACACCATTAGTGTAACCTTTTCACCTTGACATAATTAACTTAGCTAGACATAATGAAAGAAAGAAAAATCGATAAACAAAATAAGAACATAAAAGCTAACTAAGTAAAGGAAAGGAAATGAAAGGCATAAACTTGATATTAATGAAAACAAAGCATAAACATTACAAAAAATACAAAGAGAGAAAGGAAGAGTATGATCTTGATCTGGAAACCAAGATGCCTAAATGCATGGCAAATGCCTCCTTTAATAGGCCAAAATTGGGAACTATTGATTTGATGACTAATTGATAAATGGGTGGCCAACTCTTGACTCGGTGACAATCCTTATCTTCTCTTGTCTGCCCAAAAGGTCATTGATAACGTCAAAATTGGAAACAATCGAACATGAAAGTTGTATCCAATTGTCTCAGCTATTTTGTGTAAAACATTCAGCTTATTTAGACTTTTAGAACTCCAAATATGGCCAAAATACTGAACAGTGCTCGGGCTGGAGGACAAATTCGGGCTTTTTTGTTGTTGCTACAATTTGGACTTGAAAATGGCTTTTTCAGATCTTGGGCTTTATATGAAAGTTGTAGGCTTATGTCTTACCTTTCCAGCCATATAAAGTATACCTCAATCTGAGATCTATAGCTTCAGATATGACCCAATTACCGAACAGTGTTCCGGTTTGGATTGCACCGACATCTCTTTTCTAAGTTTGGGCATCTCTTTATCCTTTCAATTTCAGTTCATAAATTCATCAATCAATCTTTTCATTTATGTGATAGGCCTGCATTTAAAATGAACATTTACCACAAATTAAAGGTATCTTATATTATTAGATATATTATTATAAAACATGCTTTAGTTAAGGAGTTATTGATACATCAAGTGCAAAATGATGATATAAAACCATGATAAAAATGCAGTACTAATCATATAGTATAAACTCATATTATTTAATTGGAAATCACACACAAAGGAGGTTCCAATTATATTATAGATTGTTAACATGATTACATTAGTCATCTTATTCGATTAATGCTAATACTTGTAAATCTCGTCAAGCATTTATGGTTATAACTTATGTTAACAACAAATCAAGTTCCTTTTATAGCTCAGGTGTCGGTTATACCATACAATATGAACTATGAAAGTGCCAAGCATTTGTTGTACCAAGTGTTATACAACATAAATCAAGATTAGTTATTTAACAAGCAAAGTATTAAAGAGTGGACAAGATAACAAATAGAAAACATGTTAGTATCAAACATTAAAGTCCATATTAAGTTTACATTATACTTATTCTTACACCATTAGTGTAACCTTTTCACCTTGACATAATTAACTTAGCTAGACATAATGAAAGAAAGAAAAATCGATAAACAAAATAAGAACATAAAAGCTAACTAAGTAAAGGAAAGGAAATGAAAGGCATAAACTTGATATTAATGAAAACAAAGCATAAACATTACAAAAAATACAAAGAGAGAAAGGAAGAGTATGATCTTGATCTGGAAACCAAGATGCCTAAATGCATGGCAAATGCCTCCTTTAATAGGCCAAAATTGGGAACTATTGATTTGATGACTAATTGATAAATGGGTGGCCAACTCTTGACTCGGTGACAATCCTTATCTTCTCTTGTCTGCCCAAAAGGTCATTGATAACGTCAAAATTGGAAACAATCGAACATGAAAGTTGTATCCAATTGTCTCAGCTATCTTGTGTAAAACATTCAGCTTATTTAGACTTTTAGAAATCCAAATATGGCCAAAATACTGAACAGTGCTCGGGCTGGAGGACAAATTCGGGCTTTTTTGTTGTTGCTACAATTTGGACTTGAAAATGGCTTTTTTAGATCTTGGGCTTTATATGAAAGTTGTAGGCTTATATCTTACCGTTCCAGCCATATAAAGTATACCTAAATCTGAGATCTATAGCTCCAGATATGACCCAATTACCGAACAATGTTCCGGTTTGGATTGCACCGACATCTCTTTTCTAAGTTTGGGCATCTCTTTCTCCTTTCAATTTCAGTTCATAAATTCATCAATCAATCTTTTCATTTATGTGATAGGCCTACATTTAAAATAAACATTTACCACAAATTAAAGGTATCTTATATTATTAGATATATTATTATAAAACATGCTTTAGTTAAGGAGTTATTGATACATCAAGTGCAAAATGATGATATAAAACCATGATAAAAATGCAGTACTAATCATATAGTATAAACTCATATTATTTAATTGGAAACCACACACAAAGAAGGTTCCAATTATATTATAGATTGTTAACATGATTACATTAGTCATCTTATTCGATTAATGCTAATACTTGTAAATCTCGTCAAGCATTCATGATTATAACTTATGTTAACAACAAATCAAGTTCCTTTTATAGCTCAGGTGTCGGTTATACCATACAATATGAACTATGAAAGTGCCAAGCATTTGTTGTACCAAGTGTTATACAACATAAATCAAGATTAGTTATTTAACAAGCAAAGTATTAAAGAGTGGACAAGATAACAAATAGAAAACATGTTAGTATCAAACATTAAAGTCCATATTAAGTTTACATTATACTTATTCTTACACCATTAGTGTAACCTTTTCACCTTGACATAATTAACTTAGCTAGACATAATGAAAGAAAGAAAAATCGATAAACAAAATAAGAACATAAAAGCTAACTAAGTAAAGGAAAGGAAATGAAAGGCATAAACTTGATATTAATGAAAACAAAGCATAAACATTACAAAAAATACAAAGAGAGAAAGGAAGAGTATGATCTTGATCTGGAAACCAAGATGCCTAAATGCATGGCAAATGCCTCCTTTAATAGGCCAAAATTGGGAACTATTGATTTGATGACTAATTGATAAATGGGTGGCCAACTCTTGACTCGGTGACAATCCTTATCTTCTCTTGTCTGCCCAAAAGGTCATTGATAACGTCAAAATTGGAAACAATCGAACATGAAAGTTGTATCCAATTGTCTCAGCTATCTTGTGTAAAACATTCAGCTTATTTAGACTTTTAGAACTCCAAATATGGCCAAAATACTGAACAGTGCTCGGGCTGGAGGACAAATTCGGGCTTTTTTGTTGTTGCTACAATTTGGACTTGAAAATGGCTTTTTTAGATCTTAGGCTTTATATGAAAGTTGTAGGCTTATATCTTACCGTTCCAGCCATATAAAGTATACCTAAATCTGAGATCTATAGCTCCAGATATGACCCAATTACCGAACAGTGTTCCGGTTTGGATTGCACCGACATCTCTTTTCTAAGTTTGGGCATCTCTTTCTCCTTTCAATTTCAGTTCATAAATTCATCAATCAATCTTTTCATTTATGTGATAGGCCTACATTTAAAATAAACATTTACCACAAATTAAAGGCCTACATTTAAAATAAACATTTACCACAAATTAAAGGTATCTTATATTATTAGATATATTATTATAAAACATGCTTTAGTTAAGGAGTTATTGATACATCAAGTGCAAAATGATGATATAAAACCATGATAAAAATGCAGTACTAATCATATAGTATAAACTCATATTATTTAATTGGAAACCACACACAAAGAAGGTTCCAATTATATTATAGATTGTTAACATGATTACATTAGTCATCTTATTCGATTAATGCTAATACTTGTAAATCTCGTCAAGCATTCATGATTATAACTTATGTTAACAACAAATCAAGTTCCTTTTATAGCTCAGGTGTCGGTTATACCATACAATATGAACTATGAAAGTGCCAAGCATTTGTTGTACCAAGTGTTATACAACATAAATCAAGATTAGTTATTTAACAAGCAAAGTATTAAAGAGTGGACAAGATAACAAATAGAAAACATGTTAGTATCAAACATTAAAGTCCATATTAAGTTTACATTATACTTATTCTTACACCATTAGTGTAACCTTTTCACCTTGACATAATTAACTTAGCTAGACATAATGAAAGAAAGAAAAATCGATAAACAAAATAAGAACATAAAAGCTAACTAAGTAAAGGAAAGGAAATGAAAGGCATAAACTTGATATTAATGAAAACAAAGCATAAACATTACAAAAAATACAAAGAGAGAAAGGAAGAGTATGATCTTGATCTGGAAACCAAGATGCCTAAATGCATGGCAAATGCCTCCTTTAATAGGCCAAAATTGGGAACTATTGATTTGATGACTAATTGATAAATGGGTGGCCAACTCTTGACTCGGTGACAATCCTTATCTTCTCTTGTCTGCCCAAAAGGTCATTGATAACGTCAAAATTGGAAACAATCGAACATGAAAGTTGTATCCAATTGTCTCAGCTATTTTGTGTAAAACATTCAGCTTATTTAGACTTTTAGAACTCCAAATATGGCCAAAATACTGAACAGTGCTCGGGCTGGAGGACAAATTCGGGCTTTTTTGTTGTTGCTACAATTTGGACTTGAAAATGGCTTTTTCAGATCTTGGGCTTTATATGAAAGTTGTAGGCTTATGTCTTACCTTTCCAGCCATATAAAGTATACCTCAATCTGAGATCTATAGCTTCAGATATGACCCAATTACCGAACAGTGTTCCGGTTTGGATTGCACCGACATCTCTTTTCTAAGTTTGGGCATCTCTTTATCCTTTCAATTTCAGTTCATAAATTCATCAATCAATCTTTTCATTTATGTGATAGGCCTGCATTTAAAATGAACATTTACCACAAATTAAAGGTATCTTATATTATTAGATATATTATTATAAAACATGCTTTAGTTAAGGAGTTATTGATACATCAAGTGCAAAATGATGATATAAAACCATGATAAAAATGCAGTACTAATCATATAGTATAAACTCATATTATTTAATTGGAAATCACACACAAAGGAGGTTCCAATTATATTATAGATTGTTAACATGATTACATTAGTCATCTTATTCGATTAATGCTAATACTTGTAAATCTCGTCAAGCATTTATGGTTATAACTTATGTTAACAACAAATCAAGTTCCTTTTATAGCTCAGGTGTCGGTTATACCATACAATATGAACTATGAAAGTGCCAAGCATTTGTTGTACCAAGTGTTATACAACATAAATCAAGATTAGTTATTTAACAAGCAAAGTATTAAAGAGTGGACAAGATAACAAATAGAAAACATGTTAGTATCAAACATTAAAGTCCATATTAAGTTTATATTATACTTATTCTTACACCATTAGTGTAACCTTTTCACCTTGACATAATTAACTTAGCTAGACATAATGAAAGAAAGAAAAATCGATAAACAAAATAAGAACATAAAAGCTAACTAAGTAAAGGAAAGGAAATGAAAGGCATAAACTTGATATTAATGAAAACAAAGCATAAACATTACAAAAAATACAAAGAGAGAAAGGAAGAGTATGATCTTGATCTGGAAACCAAGATGCCTAAATGCATGGCAAATGCCTCCTTTAATAGGCCAAAATTGGGAACTATTGATTTGATGACTAATTGATAAATGGGTGGCCAACTCTTGACTCGGTGACAATCCTTATCTTCTCTTGTCTGCCCAAAAGGTCATTGATAACGTCAAAATTGGAAACAATCGAACATGAAAGTTGTATCCAATTGTCTCAGCTATCTTGTGTAAAACATTCAGCTTATTTAGACTTTTAGAAATCCAAATATGGCCAAAATACTGAACAGTGCTCGGGCTGGAGGACAAATTCGGGCTTTTTTGTTGTTGCTACAATTTGGACTTGAAAATAGCTTTTTTAGATCTTGGGCTTTATATGAAAGTTGTAGGCTTATATCTTACCGTTCCAGCCATATAAAGTATACCTAAATCTGAGATCTATAGCTCCAGATATGACCCAATTACCGAACAATGTTCCGGTTTGGATTGCACCGACATCTCTTTTCTAAGTTTGGGCATCTCTTTCTCCTTTCAATTTCAGTTCATAAATTCATCAATCAATCTTTTCATTTATGTGATAGGCCTACATTTAAAATAAACATTTACCACAAATTAAAGGTATCTTATATTATTAGATATATTATTATAAAACATGCTTTAGTTAAGGAGTTATTGATACATCAAGTGCAAAATGATGATATAAAACCATGATAAAAATGCAGTACTAATCATATAGTATAAACTCATATTATTTAATTGGAAACCACACACAAAGAAGGTTCCAATTATATTATAGATTGTTAACATGATTACATTAGTCATCTTATTCGATTAATGCTAATACTTGTAAATCTCGTCAAGCATTCATGATTATAACTTATGTTAACAACAAATCAAGTTCCTTTTATAGCTCAGGTGTCGGTTATACCATACAATATGAACTATGAAAGTGCCAAGCATTTGTTGTACCAAGTGTTATACAACATAAATCAAGATTAGTTATTTAACAAGCAAAGTATTAAAGAGTGGACAAGATAACAAATAGAAAACATGTTAGTATCAAACATTAAAGTCCATATTAAGTTTACATTATACTTATTCTTACACCATTAGTGTAACCTTTTCACCTTGACATAATTAACTTAGCTAGACATAATGAAAGAAAGAAAAATCGATAAACAAAATAAGAACATAAAAGCTAACTAAGTAAAGGAAAGGAAATGAAAGGCATAAACTTGATATTAATGAAAACAAAGCATAAACATTACAAAAAATACAAAGAGAGAAAGGAAGAGTATGATCTTGATCTGGAAACCAAGATGCCTAAATGCATGGCAAATGCCTCCTTTAATAGGCCAAAATTGGGAACTATTGATTTGATGACTAATTGATAAATGGGTGGCCAACTCTTGACTCGGTGACAATCCTTATCTTCTCTTGTCTGCCCAAAAGGTCATTGATAACGTCAAAATTGGAAACAATCGAACATGAAAGTTGTATCCAATTGTCTCAGCTATCTTGTGTAAAACATTCAGCTTATTTAGACTTTTAGAACTCCAAATATGGCCAAAATACTGAACAGTGCTCGGGCTGGAGGACAAATTCGGGCTTTTTTGTTGTTGCTACAATTTGGACTTGAAAATGGCTTTTTTAGATCTTAGGCTTTATATGAAAGTTGTAGGCTTATATCTTACCGTTCCAGCCATATAAAGTATACCTAAATCTGAGATCTATAGCTCCAGATATGACCCAATTACCGAACAGTGTTCCGGTTTGGATTGCACCGACATCTCTTTTCTAAGTTTGGGCATCTCTTTCTCCTTTCAATTTCAGTTCATAAATTCATCAATCAATCTTTTCATTTATGTGATAGGCCTACATTTAAAATAAACATTTACCACAAATTAAAGGCCTACATTTAAAATAAACATTTACCACAAATTAAAGGTATCTTATATTATTAGATATATTATTATAAAACATGCTTTAGTTAAGGAGTTATTGATACATCAAGTGCAAAATGATGATATAAAACCATGATAAAAATGCAGTACTAATCATATAGTATAAACTCATATTATTTAATTGGAAACCACACACAAAGAAGGTTCCAATTATATTATAGATTGTTAACATGATTACATTAGTCATCTTATTCGATTAATGCTAATACTTGTAAATCTCGTCAAGCATTCATGATTATAACTTATGTTAACAACAAATCAAGTTCCTTTTATAGCTCAGGTGTCGGTTATACCATACAATATGAACTATGAAAGTGCCAAGCATTTGTTGTACCAAGTGTTATACAACATAAATCAAGATTAGTTATTTAACAAGCAAAGTATTAAAGAGTGGACAAGATAACAAATAGAAAACATGTTAGTATCAAACATTAAAGTCCATATTAAGTTTACATTATACTTATTCTTACACCATTAGTGTAACCTTTTCACCTTGACATAATTAACTTAGCTAGACATAATGAAAGAAAGAAAAATCGATAAACAAAATAAGAACATAAAAGCTAACTAAGTAAAGGAAAGGAAATGAAAGGCATAAACTTGATATTAATGAAAACAAAGCATAAACATTACAAAAAATACAAAGAGAGAAAGGAAGAGTATGATCTTGATCTGGAAACCAAGATGCCTAAATGCATGGCAAATGCCTCCTTTAATAGGCCAAAATTGGGAACTATTGATTTGATGACTAATTGATAAATGGGTGGCCAACTCTTGACTCGGTGACAATCCTTATCTTCTCTTGTCTGCCCAAAAGGTCATTGATAACGTCAAAATTGGAAACAATCGAACATGAAAGTTGTATCCAATTGTCTCAGCTATCTTGTGTAAAACATTCAGCTTATTTAGACTTTTAGAACTCCAAATATGGCCAAAATACTGAACAGTGCTCGGGCTGGAGGACAAATTCGGGCTTTTTTGTTGTTGCTACAATTTGGACTTGAAAATGGCTTTTTTAGATCTTAGGCTTTATATGAAAGTTGTAGGCTTATATCTTACCGTTCCAGCCATATAAAGTATACCTAAATCTGAGATCTATAGCTCCAGATATGACCCAATTACCGAACAGTGTTCCGGTTTGGATTGCACCGACATCTCTTTTCTAAGTTTGGGCATCTCTTTCTCCTTTCAATTTCAGTTCATAAATTCATCAATCAATCTTTTCATTTATGTGATAGGCCTACATTTAAAATAAACATTTACCACAAATTAAAGGCCTACATTTAAAATAAACATTTACCACAAATTAAAGGTATCTTATATTATTAGATATATTATTATAAAACATGCTTTAGTTAAGGAGTTATTGATACATCAAGTGCAAAATGATGATATAAAACCATGATAAAAATGCAGTACTAATCATATAGTATAAACTCATATTATTTAATTGGAAACCACACACAAAGAAGGTTCCAATTATATTATAGATTGTTAACATGATTACATTAGTCATCTTATTCGATTAATGCTAATACTTGTAAATCTCGTCAAGCATTCATGATTATAACTTATGTTAACAACAAATCAAGTTCCTTTTATAGCTCAGGTGTCGGTTATACCATACAATATGAACTATGAAAGTGCCAAGCATTTGTTGTACCAAGTGTTATACAACATAAATCAAGATTAGTTATTTAACAAGCAAAGTATTAAAGAGTGGACAAGATAACAAATAGAAAACATGTTAGTATCAAACATTAAAGTCCATATTAAGTTTACATTATACTTATTCTTACACCATTAGTGTAACCTTTTCACCTTGACATAATTAACTTAGCTAGACATAATGAAAGAAAGAAAAATCGATAAACAAAATAAGAACATAAAAGCTAACTAAGTAAAGGAAAGGAAATGAAAGGCATAAACTTGATATTAATGAAAACAAAGCATAAACATTACAAAAAATACAAAGAGAGAAAGGAAGAGTATGATCTTGATCTGGAAACCAAGATGCCTAAATGCATGGCAAATGCCTCCTTTAATAGGCCAAAATTGGGAACTATTGATTTGATGACTAATTGATAAATGGGTGGCCAACTCTTGACTCGGTGACAATCCTTATCTTCTCTTGTCTGCCCAAAAGGTCATTGATAACGTCAAAATTGGAAACAATCGAACATGAAAGTTGTATCCAATTGTCTCAGCTATCTTGTGTAAAACATTCAGCTTATTTAGACTTTTAGAACTCCAAATATGGCCAAAATACTGAACAGTGCTCGGGCTGGAGGACAAATTCGGGCTTTTTTGTTGTTGCTACAATTTGGACTTGAAAATGGCTTTTTCAGATCTTGGGCTTTATATGAAAGTTGTAGGCTTATGTCTTACCTTTCCAGCCATATAAAGTATACCTCAATCTGAGATCTATAGCTTCAGATATGACCCAATTACCGAACAGTGTTCCGGTTTGGATTGCACCGACATCTCTTTTCTAAGTTTGGGCATCTCTTTATCCTTTCAATTTCAGTTCATAAATTCATCAATCAATCTTTTCATTTATGTGATAGGCCTGCATTTAAAATGAACATTTACCACAAATTAAAGGTATCTTATATTATTAGATATATTATTATAAAACATGCTTTAGTTAAGGAGTTATTGATACATCAAGTGCAAAATGATGATATAAAACCATGATAAAAATGCAGTACTAATCATATAGTATAAACTCATATTATTTAATTGGAAACCACACACAAAGAAGGTTCCAATTATATTATAGATTGTTAACATGATTACATTAGTCATCTTATTCGATTAATGCTAATACTTGTAAATCTCGTCAAGCATTCATGATTATAACTTATGTTAACAACAAATCAAGTTCCTTTTATAGCTCAGGTGTCGGTTATACCATACAATATGAACTATGAAAGTGCCAAGCATTTGTTGTACCAAGTGTTATACAACATAAATCAAGATTAGTTATTTAACAAGCAAAGTATTAAAGAGTGGACAAGATAACAAATATAAAACATGTTAGTATCAAACATTAAAGTCCATATTAAGTTTACATTATACTTATTCTTACACCATTAGTGTAACCTTTTCACCTTGACATAATTAACTTAGCTAGACATAATGAAAGAAAGAAAAATCGATAAACAAAATAAGAACATAAAAGCTAACTAAGTAAAGGAAAGGAAATGAAAGGCATAAACTTGATATTAATGAAAACAAAGCATAAACATTACAAAAAATACAAAGAGAGAAAGGAAGAGTATGATCTTGATCTATAGCTTAGGTGTCGGTTATACCATACAATATGAACTATGAAAGTGCCAAGCATTTGTTGTACCAAGTGTTATACAACATAAATCAAGATTAGTTATTTAACAAGCAAAGTATTAAAGAGTGGACAAGATAACAAATATAAAACATGTTATTATCAAACATTAAAGTCCATATTAAGTTTACATTATACTTATTCTTACACCATTAGTGTAACCTTTTCACCTTGACATAATTAACTTAGCTAGACATAATGAAAGAAAGAAAAATCGATAAACAAAATAAGAACATAAAAGCTAACTAAGTAAAGGAAAGGAAATGAAAGGCATAAACATAAATTAGGAACTTTTCACCTTGATATTAATGAAAGCAAAACATAAACATTACAAAAAATACAAAGAGAGAAAGCAAAAGCATGATCTTGATCTGGAAACCAAGATGCCTAAATGCATGGTAAATACCTCCTTTTATAGGCCAAAATTAGGAACTATTGATTTGATGACTAATTGATAAATGGGTGGCCAACTCTTGACTCGGTGACAATACTTATCTTCTCTTGTCTGCCCAAAAGGTCATTGATAACGTCAAAATTAGAGCCACTCAAAAACATTAACATTGTAGGCAATTGTCTCAGCTTTCTTGTGTAATTAATTCAGCTCATTTGGAGTTCTAGAACTTCAGATATGGCCAAAATACTGAACAGTGCTCGAGCTGGAGGACAAATTCGGGCTTCTTTGTTGTTGCTATAATTTGGACTTGAAAATGACTTTGTTAGATCTTGGGCTCCATATGAAAGTTATAGGTCTATGTTTTACCTTTCCATCCATATAAAGTATACCTAAATATGAGATCTATAACTCCAGATATGACCCAATTACCGAACAGTGTTCCGGTTTGGATTGCACCGACATCTGTTTTCTAAGTTTGGGCATCTCTTTATCCTTTCAATTTCAGTTCATAAATTCATCAATCAATCTTTTCATTTATATGATAGGCTTGCATTTAAAATAAACATTTACCATAAATTAAATTTATCTTATATTATTAGATATATTATTATAAAGCATGCTTTAGTTAAGGAGTTATTGATACTTCAAGTGCAAAATGATGATATAAAACCATGATAAAAATGCACTTTTAAGTACTAATCAGTACCTCATGTACTAGATGTATGAGGTTATGTTTTACTCGGTGCCTCATAAGTACCCGCGGTGTCCCAATTTTGAGCATTTTCAACTAACAAGTCTAAGTACTTCATTGCTTCATTAGGGTCTTTATCTTTAAAAGTTTCATTGCACATCAATTCAACCATTTGGTTATCTCTAGGTGTTAACCCTTCATAAAAATATGAAACCAATCTCCATGTTTCAAAACCATGATGAGGGTAAGTATTAAACAAGTCTCGATACCTATCCCAACATTGGTAAAATATTTCTCCTAGTTTTTAAGTGAAAGTAGTGATTTGTCTTTTGAAAGAGTTTGTTCTGTGAGATGGGAAAAACTTCTTTAAAAACTGTTGTTGCATTTCATCACAAGCACGAATGGATCTAGGGTCTTAAATTTTATAGCCATGTTTTAGCTTTATCTTTTAATGAAAAAGGAAAAAGCTTTAATCTGATGGTGTTCTTGCTACAATTTAAGTTATTATATGTGTTGCACATCTCCTCAAATTCCCTTAAATGCAAGTATGGATTTTCCAATTCTAAGCCATGAAAAGAAGGTGAAAGTTGAATAATACCTGGCTTAAAATTAAAATGAGATGCATCGGGAGGAAAAACTATGCATGATGGTGCACTCGTTCTTGTGGGATTCATGTGGTCTCTAAGTGTTCTAGCACGATTATTTTCATTATTCTCATTATGGAGTGATTGATTATCTTTTTCGACCATATTTTCTTAAAATGATGAGGATATCCTACAAAGTCTACCACTTGATGTACGTGACCACACTCTCATGCACGTGTAAGAATAGAATAAAAGGAAGAAGAAAACAAAAGAAGAAGAAGCAAGAGAAAAGAAACAAAGTTATATCCAAGAAAAGTGAAAAGTGAAAATAAAATAACTACTATAATTTATACAAGAACTTACCTCCCCGGCAGGGACGCCAAAAACTTGACACGACTAAAAGATTGATATCTTCTCCCAAGTGCAGGAGTGTCGAAGTAATAAATAACCCGGCAAGACCGGGGTCGAACCATAGGAAGGTTAATTTTATAAATTATAAATAACAATAATACAATAACAATAACAATAACAACAATAATAGTAATAACAACAACAACAACAACAATAATAGTAAAGAACGAGAAGAAGAAAAAGATGATGAGAACTTCGAGATGGAATATTAATATAAAGATTAAATAATGATAACAAACAATGTCAAGGTTAGAGGATCCACTAATGGTATGTCAAATAAGTATAGTATAAACTCTTATTATTAATTTGGAAACCACACACAAAGGTGGTTTCAATCAGATTATAGATTGTTAACATGATTACATTAGTCATCTTATTCAATTAATGCTCATACTTGTAAATTTCATCAATTATTCATGATTATAACTTATGTTAACAACAAATCAAGTTCCTTTCATAGCTCAGGTGTCGGTTATACCATACAGTATGAGTTATAAAAGTGCCAAGCATTTGTTGTACCGAGTGTTATACAACATAAATCAAGATTAGTCATTTAACAAGCAAAGTATTAAAGAGTAAACAAGATATCAAATACAAAACATGTTAGTATCAAACATTAAATTCCATATTAAGTTTACACTATACTTATTCTTACACCATTAGTGTAACCTTTTCACCTTGACATAATGAACTTAGCTAGACATAATGAAAGAAAGAAAAATAGATAAACAAAATAAGAACATAAATAAGATAAGAGTTAACAAAGCAAAGGAAAGTAATTGAAAGGCGTTAACTTGATATTAAGGAAAGCAAAACATAAATATTACAAAAAATACAAAGAGAGAAAGGAAGAGCATGATCTTGATCTAGAAACCAAGATGCTTAAATGCATGGCAAATGCCTCCTTTTATAGGCTAAAATTGGGAACTATTGATTTGATGACTAATTTATGAGTGGGTGACCAACTCTTGACTTGGTGACAATCCTTATCTTCTCTTGTCTGCCCAAAACATCATTGATAACGTCAAAATTGGAGCCACTCGAAACATGAAAGTTGTAGGCAATTGTCTCATCTTTCTTGTGTAAAAACTTCAGCTCATTTGGACTTCTAGAACTCCAGATATGGCCAAAATACTGAACAGTGCTTGGGCTGGAGGACAGATTTAGGCTTCTTTGTTGTTGTTATAATTTGGACTTGAAAATGACCTTTTTAGATCTTGGGCTCTATATGAAAGTTGTAGGCCTATGTCTTACCTTTTCATCCATATAAAGTAGACCTAAATCTGAAATCTATAGCTCCAGATATGACCCAATTACATAACAGTATTCCGGTTTGGATTGCACCGACATCTTTTTTCTAATTTTGGTCATTCTTTGCCCTTACAATTTAAGTTCTTAAAGTTATCAATCAATCCTTTCATTTATGTGATAGGCCTGCATTTAAAATAAACATTTACCATAAATTAAAGGTATCTTATATTATTAGATATATTATTATAAAACATGGTCTAGTTAAGAAGTTATTGATACTTCAAGTGCAAAATGATGATATAAAACCATGATAAAAATGCACTTTTAAGTACTAATCAAGATTGTTAGTTTAATATATCCCATAACTAATTGGTTGGTTACATGTGACATTATTACATTTATGTAATGACATATTTATTATTAATAAAGGATTAATTTATTGTTTATATTTATATAATATAATATTAATGAATCTAATATTTGATTTATGAATATAAAGTAAATATAAAGTTTATAGGAGAAAAATGCTTTACAAAGAAAATTATAAATTTATAATAATTATGAGATTTCTATTGCTTCAAAGCATATTCATAAAATGTTCTTTGTTGATACTCTCTTAAACACTTAATATTTATTATTAGAGTTGTAGAGACTAATACATATTATGTCACTTTTTTTTATGAAAAGAAGCAACTGTTTTCATAAGCTGAAGTATAAAAGATACCTAAAACTAATATACAAGTGTTTGTCATAATATATGAATATTAAATTGACTTGTATAAGAATTTCATATAAAAATATCACTTATGTATATAGAAAGACTCACGTGATGGTTATGTAAGTGACCCTTACATTTGAGATCACTAGTTTATCTTCTATAAAGAATGTTATGTAAGTGACCCTTAAACTTGTGATCACTAGTTTATCTTTTATAAAGAATGTTACGTTTTGATCTTGTTATATATTATCTTAATCGAGATAACAAGTGGGGCAAACATTAGGCATAACATGAACTATATAAATGTACTTGAGTGATTAAGAGAAAATTTATTACTATAGATGAATTAAGAAAAATATCTCATCTGTTTTGAAATAATATTGACTAAGAAATCATTGACCAAGAAGAAATAAGATTTGAAAAAAGTTTCAAATCTTATTTAAACGATTAATGACTATGACATAGAAAATAAACATTATTTAACATGTAAGACATACAACATACTTTAATGTTAAATCAGAATATTATTGATAAAAAAATATTAATTACACTGAGAAACTGATCACTGAAATGTTAAGTCAAACTACTAATTACTTTTATAATATTTGAAAAATCATAACACATTACTAGATAATGAACATGATTTTCAAATATAAATTAATCAATTATTAAATTGATAATAAATTAAAATATTTAATTTATTTAATTCTATTTAATTAGAATTAGAATTTATATTTTAACCAATATATTAGGAACCAAAAAGTTTACTATTAGTCAGAAATTAAACTGGAATAATTTAATTAAGTATGTCTTGATTAAAATATATTTTAGAAATTAAAGAATATAATATAATTAATACATGAATTACATTTCTCCACCTAGAAAAATCAATTAAAGACTTGATTGAGTTAATTTCTAATTTTTTTAAAATTAATATATAAATATTATTTAAGGGGTAAATTAATATTTTATCAATTTATAGATTTTTTTATATTTTTTAATAAATAATTTATTTTTATTTTATTTGAAAATATTTTAACTTCAAAGTACTTATTAGTAAGCTTTTTATTAGATTTCTCCAACAAAACAAAAATAATCTGTTGTTTTACTGTAAAAAAAATTAGATCAAACATTAAAACTATTCATAAAATTTATAGTTTATATTGAATATTTGTGTTTCAATAAAAATTTATGAAAATTAAAAATATAAATTTAGCCTGTAATTATTTATAATATTCACAAAAAATTTAGCTAAATTCAATATATCCAATCTACTATGCAAAATAAAATTAAATAAATAGAGTTTATAATTTATAAAATATTAAAAACTTAATTATATATAATTATAGCTCCAGTGTAACAATTTTTTTTTAATAAGACCTCACCCTTCTTCTCTTTCTTCTCTCATATCCAATCTTATTAAAAATGATTCAGAATGTTTTTAATTATTTTAAAATTATTATTTTTAAAATTTTCCCTCTGTTTCTTATATTATATATCGAGCAAAATATTTGTATTAAAAAAATTCTCTCCACACTGTCCCATACGCCAAAACCGAAACAAAAAAAAAAAAAAAACAATGTCGGTGGCGAACCCAAAAGCTGCCTCCGTGTCTCCTCCACCCGATTACGACGTCGAGTTTCGTAGCTTAGCAGACGACGCCTGGTACAGCGTTTGCACGGTTTTCGACGGCGAGAAACTCACTCTTAAGTACCAAAATTTCAGTGACGACGACGACTCCATTTTCGAGGTGAAGAATTTCGAAACTTTGGAGGCACTAGAGAGGTTGAAGGACCGGTTCCGCCCTATTTCTGCTCAATTGCAGGACAACGAGTGCCACAAAGTGGTCGGAGGTGTCGTTGTTTGCGCCTCGCATTCCATCAATGGCTCTGACAACCGCTTTTACGACGCCGTCGTCGACGATGTGAGTCTACTCTTAATTTTCCAAGTGCTTTTTTTTTTTAATTTGACAAAAAAATGGATTTATTAGTTGATATGATTTGTGTTTGTGTTTGTGTGTGTGTGTGGTTGCTGAGTTAATACCATGTTTAGTTAGATTTGAGGATTGTTTTTCTGGTCAGGATTTGGTATTTGTTTTTTATACTATGAGAGAGAGAAGAGAATCTTTTGATATTCTTAAAAAAAAAAAAGTCTTGCTCTTTTTCCCGCGTTCATCCTTGTATAAATTTGCATCTCTTCTTTTGTCCTTGCCCAGATGCCCATTTGTTTTGTTTTTTATGCTTACGATTAACATTTGAAGACATCAAATTTGTGTTCATTTTGATTTCATTCCTTTCATTATTCTTAATCACCTTTGCACGCCAACAATAGTGCGCTTGAGTTTGATGAGAAAAATTAAATTGATCAGTCTCATGAACCATTTTCATATCATCATTGGACTACAAACATCTAATCATCATGTGAGATAGTGGATAGAACAATAGACTATATAATCAGGAGAGAGAGGAATAGACACTTGCATCAAACTGGAACTGCTACTGTCAAGACCTCATTAGAGCTATTATCCAGGTTGTACATCTCAGAAAGGCAAACTCTACAATTCTGCAAGAGGCAAAAAGTAATTGTAATCTAGAAGATTATTGTACCAAGTGGAATTTTACGTGATTAGTGTTTCTTGTTAGAAGTTCTTTTGGTTTGCTTGCGTTCTACTCCTATAGTTGTAGCAATTCTATTGTATTTTATTGGGGTAGTTCCCTCTTGGTTCCTTTTTGGATGGATGAATGAAGAAATACTAAAAAAAAAAAAAAGCTTCAGAATTTTGGTTTTGTCATTCACTATCTGAATAGCTTTCTAATAATTTGTAGAAAAAAATGGGAAAAATATAGGCATACAGATGGAAGATGCTCTAGTAGCTCCTAAAAAATATTTTAGCTATTAGTGGTTGACAGATGTTCTTTTTGGTAGGTGGTTCATAAGGAGCATTCATTTGATCAGGGAGGAGAAATGTGTTTGTGCACATTTATCGTGATCATGCAGCATGGTCCGGTTGCTGGGTATTTGGTTAACAAAACAATTGAAAGCCTCTGCCTTGTACAGTCCTGTGCTTGCCTTGATCCTAATTTACAGCTTTTCTTGAAGATGGTGAAGGAAAGACTTCAAAATGAACCTTTTGTACTTGAGAACAAGAAGTCAGCCACAAGCTTTACTAAATGGCTTAACCAGGCAAGTTATTTTATTTGTGATATTTCATAATTACCATGTCTAAGCATTTCTTTTTCGCAGAATACTAAGAGTGCCAAGCAGTCTCCTTGTAAGAAACGTCCACCTGATGGTTTGTCTCTTAATCTCTTCTGCTATAGAAACTCATTTAGAATTGAACAATGTGCTAATTTTAACTACTTGGACTCCACTTGAGTTCTTCTTTTAGTTCTCTTACCACTTCAGCTTCTGATAGTAATTTTAACTATGCAATTGCTCTTTGTATTTCATTCATCTTTATAGCGCCTCTAATATGTTCATTATGTTTTCTATCAATTCATTCATAGATTGAATCTGATCAACTACTAACAATCTTAATTTTTGTCATCCTGTCATGATCAACTTTTACTCTACACAAGCAATATTTCCTTCTTTGTATTTGATGTAACTCACTAGTTCTTTTTCTGTTATCCCCTGCATCTCACTATTTATATATTTGTTTTCCTCTTTTTTACACTAGAGGTAAAGAGTAACGATCACAGTGATTGGTCTAGGGATGACAATGACCTCGGAGGCTGTAGCTCTGTGTTTTTGATTGACAATTTAGATAAAGATCTATCTCCTTCAACAATTGTGGAATTCATACACTCACACACTTCACTCTCAGTTCAAGCATGTGTCTTCCCAAGCATGTCATCAGAGATGTACACACAGGGGGCCATTGTGTTGAATTGCCGAAAGAATCTTGAGAAATTGTCCAAATTTCTAGATTGTCAAAACCATATTATCATGTCAAAGAGAGGAAGGTATGTATTGTGATAAGTAATCTGATTGACTTTGTATAGTGGAGTTTAACTCAATGTTTGCTGTTATTAATTTTTCTGTCTTTGTTGTTTTCCTCATCAATAGTTCCTTGAAACATTATACCTTGCATCTTAACAAGCTATGAACAAGGGCTTTTAATTGTTCAGATGTTGAGCATACCAAATGTTTCAACATGTATTATTATGTTATTGACTTTCCATGATGATATCTGATGTTACTTGAATTGAAAACCTTGCCAGATTTTCTACTTTATTGCATGTCTGTATATGAGATTTGATGGAGAAGCTCATTGAAGTTTTTGACCTTTTGGTTTCAGTATCTTTGCTTTATTTGTCAGACATTTATTCAATTAGTGTTGATAACCTAATTCATATCTGCAGGCCGTGGGTGGTAACTGAGAATCTGTCTGGGTATGATTCATTTGCAGTGTCAATTCAAAACTTGATGCATAAATATCAGGCAAGCTTTGCACAGGTTTCTTTTTCTGTATTAGGCTAAATGGTTTAGGTACATGTAGAGGATGTGGCAGATACTTCGGTATGTGAAGATTTTTCTGCCGCCTTGAGTTCTAGAGGTTGCATGGTCATATGGGCAGCATTTTCCTCCTTGAATGTATGCAAGAAAATGAATAAAAGAGTATTTTGGCAGGTTTCATCTTTTAGTTGGCAGGTTGCTTATGATAGTCATTAGCTAGTATAAGAATCAAACTTTAGTTTTCCATTCATGTTTGACAAGAACTTAAATCCTGCACCATCATAATAACTGGTGCTCCCCAGTATGACGTGTGAGCCTCACCACCAAATAGTTCAAGCTTTTGTGTTGGTTTAAGTTCTTTAATCGTTAAATTTCACTTTTTTTTATTTGCAGGAGAATTGGCAGCATAAAAGTACTGGCCCTGCTTTAAAAGTTGTTTGTCCTGGATCTGAGGAATACACGACTGCAAAGCAGCTGAGAGATCTATTCATGGAGTTCACCGAGCATCAACGGCGATTACACAAGAGGCTAGCGATGGAGGAGAGAAAGATCTTGCAGCCATCCCAAGTAGCATAGGTACTTGAATGCTTACTGTATATAGGTCTGTCAACATTGTAAAGGAGAAGCTTACCGAAACTAAATGACACGTGATGGGAAAAAGGAAATTAACCTCCCTTGTTTTGGTGTTTCAAAAAGGGCTGTAGTTTTGTATCAGCAGACGGGCGTGTCAGTTTGTTAATTTTAAAATTCAATGACTTGTTTGGCTGGAAAAACAAGGTGTTTTTTTAAATCTAAAAACCTATTTAAATTATTTTATTTTTATTCAAAACACCTAAAAAACATTCAAGAAATCTTGTTAAATCAATCAATAATTTTAAAAAACAAAAAGAACTGTTCAAAAACTAAAAATTAAGAAACTTATTAAGCGCATATATATTTGTTTAGGTGTTTCTAATATATAAAAAAATTAATTTTAATTTTTTTCATTGTATAGAGTTTTTTAACATAAAAAGAGATCATTTGGGTGGTTCAAATCTTCTCTAATAATATATATTTTTTTTAAGCTAGAATTTAATTATCTTTTCTTTTTTCTCCACCTAAAAAAAAAATTAAAAAATAAAAAAAACAAAGTTTCACACAAAAAAAATTGATTTATAATTATAAAGATTGGTTACACAATAGCTAAAAAAATTAGGGGATGGAAATGAAATCTTAAAACAAATTTTAAAGCTACTACCTAAGTTATCTTTATTTTTCCCAACAGTTTTTTATTTTTAAATTCAACCTTTACTCCAAACCTAAAAAATTATATAATTGGGTTTTAATTTGGGCTTTAAAAGGTTTAATTGTGCACATGACAAGTTAGAGGATGAGATTAAAATTTTTCAATAATTTTACAATTACAATTCATAATGAAATATAAGAGGGGTAATAATATATGTGTCTACAATAAAATAACCATGCATTTTATATTATAGGCAATACTAGCTATGTTCATCACGGGTCAAATATTTTTTTTTAGTAAAATAAATAAATATATAGGTTTTTCTAATGTGTTTTTGGATAAGATTTTTTTTTAATTATAAATTGAAATGATTATACACATATGTCATTAAATAAATTAATAGTTGATCAAGAGATAACAGAACTAAGATTAAGAATTTTAATCTTGAAAGTAAAAAAGAAGAAGCATGAAGATCATTTTTCAATAAATTAAATGTTGAATAATTAAATTGAAAAAAAATTAAACTTAAAAAAAGATCTAAAAAGACCAAAGTAACTCGTGTGAACCTTCAAAACTCGTTATCGTGTTCATGAGGCTGAGATTGACTGACGTATAAAAGGAAAATCTAGGAAAATAATGAGCAAAATTCTCAATAAAAATAAAAAAAAGTTCAGTGATGAAACTAGAAAAAATTAAAATAAAAAATAAAAAAGACTATCTTGGAATTTTCAAGGAAAGAGAGAGAAAAGAAAAGAAAAAGACCCACTTGTGATAAACCGATAAGTTGTATTAGGAGGAAGAGGATATGACAACATTTCCAACGACATGGTAGAAAAGCAGTTTCTATCATTAGAAGACATCGCACATGCTGTTCAAATTGTGGGAGTGCCTCCCATTGATCAATAACATTTTTTATTTAAATATTAATTAATTAACTTAAAAAGACCAAATTACCTTTAATGGTTAAATAATTAACAAAAAAACGTGTGTGAAAAGACTAAAAGGCCACTGGGCTTATGCTTTATTTTTTCTTGATTCTAATGGCATAATTATCTTTTTATTGTTTTTAAGTGAAAAGACTAAAATACTCTCTACCAACAATTTAAAAATTTTAACTTCAAGGGTTATTAAGTTTTTTTACTATTTCTAAAATAGTGAAAAAGTCACATACACCCTTGGTGAAATTTTTTAATAACTAATAGGTCATCTGAAAAAATGATTCTAAAAAAAAAATAAAAATGCCTCTCATCTTTTATTGGAAGGGCAATGATGCAGACTTCATGATCATGTACTTATGCAACCTATAATCAAGAATAAAATTTGATTATGAAAATTTGAAAGAGGTTTGATGGAGTGTGACACAATAAAAATTCATTCTAAGACATCAACACTATTAGAATTAAATCAAATGATATCATGAAATTAGTTAATTTTTGATAAGTTAGTTTAGTTCTTTCAAGAATTGAAAAATGAAAGAGTCACTCTCATACACACGCTGGAAATTCAAAATGATATTATTCAATAATTGTTGAGTTTTAGGCTTACAAAAGTTTAAATACTCTTAAAAAATAAACCTAATGAATCTACCCTAGATGACTAAACTAGCCCACTTGCAAAATTAATCTAAAAAAAATAAAACAAAGGAGGTTAACATTTAATTTAAAAAATAAGATTAAATGTAAACATTGGAGTAAAGGAATTTTTAAGGGTAAAATTCTTTTATCTTTTACACTTCCCTCTCTATTTTTCTTTTTAATTTATTTTTAATGAATCATGTCTTGCATGCATTTATAGGTAAGTTTGTTGTTGTGTATTTTGATGACATTTTGATCTATAGCAAAAACTTAAATGAGCATCTTGATCATTTACGTAATGTACTTAGTGTGTTGCGTAATGAGCAATTATATGCTAATCTTAAGAAGTGTACCTTTTGCATGGAAAAAATTGTGTTTCTTGGCTATGTCGTTACTGCACAGGGTATTGAGATGGACAAGGAGAAAGTTAAAGCCATCCGAGATTGGCCTACACCGAAATCGGTAATTGAGGTAAGGAGTTTTCATGGACTTGCTAGTTTTTATAGAAGGTTTGTGAAGGATTTTAGTACTATTGCTGCACCTTTAACTGAAATTGTGAAAAAGTCTGTTGGATTCAAATGGAATGATGCACAAGATGAGGCTTTCAAATTGTTGAAGGATAAGATTTGTTCGGCGTCTGTTTTAGCTTTGCCAGACTTTACAAGAGCTTTTGAAGTAGAATGTGATGCGTCAGGTATCGATATAAGAGCTGTGTTAATGCAGGATAGGAGGCCCATTGCATATTTTAGCGAAAAACTTAATGGGGCAACCTTGAATTACCCTACATATGACAAGGAGCTCTATGCTTTGGTAAGAAGTTTAGAGATATGGCAACATTACCTGTGGCCCAAAGAGTTTGTGATACATTCTGATCATGAATCATTGAAGCACTTGAAAGCCCAAGGTAAATTGAGTAGATTCTCTTCTCAATCACGCTCCTGAATTGATGCGGATCAACTTAACACCAAGCGTAATCATGCCAACAATCCATTGGAGGTGCCAATTGGGCCAATCACAAGAGCTAAGGCTAAGAAGCTTAAAGAAACATTGAATGGGCTTGTTCAGAACATATGGAACAAAATGGACCTAGAGGGGCTTGGGACATTTAAGGAGTATGAAGGGCAACCTTTAATTCATTTAGTTCAGGTCCAAGAAGAGCCCAATTCATGTGGAACAAGGGGTTGATGTGCCCGGCCCAATACCAGCCTTGTTAGGCTTGTTTTTTTTTTCTAATACTACAAGGATAAAGAGTCAACAATTTATTCTCCTAACTAAGTAAGGAAGTTGGCCATATCTTATTCCTAAAGAGGGGAGGACTATTTAATGCTTTTCCTCACTTAGAAAGAAAAGTAATTAAATCAGCAACAAAGGAGGAAATTTGTTTTCTTGTTTGTCCAAGTTAAACAAGGAATTCCAAGCTAATCAAGGATATGAAAGGGGGGCAGCAACATAAATTTTTGAAATCGGATTTTTCCAATTTTGTTTGGGACTTCTTAAGGGTGACAAATCTGATTCTTGCTTATTTAGGGTGGTATTTTTGGATTTTTAGTATTTTTAGTATTTTCTTCTTAGTTTATGGGTTATTATTACTTATTTGGGTCAATTGTAAGTGGGCTTCATATAAGTCCACCTAAGGGAGGTCCATTAGGGTTTCTTTAAGTTCAAATTCAGTATAAGTAAAGGCATAACCAAATATGTAAAGGTTACGCAATTTTCAAATCAATAAAACTTCTTTGCTGCACTTATTGTGTGTTGGTGGGATAATCTCCTTTCCTTGGTTCTCTAAAGAACCGAAAACAACTTATCGAAGAACAACTGTCTTCGTGGTGTCATCCTTATACTTCTTGTTCGTGAATCAATATTCGTTGGGTGGGGGTTTTCATTTTTAATAGTGCTGGTGCCTACGTACAAGTTATCTCTGTGTCACACTCCTATCAAACCTAATTTACTTGGCTTTCCAGGAATGGATGTCTTTGCATGACCATGTGATCACGAGGTTCGCATCATTGATTCTCTTCTATTTATGGACTAGAAACATCTAAGCAAGTCTGGACTACCTTGTAGATTCTCTTCTCAATCACGCTCCTGAATTTCCCATCTTAAATGTCAACTTCAAACATTGATTCAAGGTACTAAATATCTTTTAAATTTCAAAAATCTTACAGATCAATTAGCAATAATTGGTGAGCTTGTTGATGATCAAGACTTGATCTCCTTTCTTCTTGGTGACTCGCTATCCTCTTATACACCATTTGCCATCTCTTTTAATTTTGCATCTCATGAAACTGACTTTACATTTGAAGATTTTCAAGCTGAATTACTAGGCTAAGGAAATCTTCTGGATGTCAATCACTCTATTTATAGCATGGATAGTTCTCGTTTTGCATTTGTTACAAACAAAGCTAAGGCACCTACTTATGTGAAAAAAAAGGACCTCCACTTCCTCCTACCAAACTACAGAAGACATCTTTATCTAATTATTGGCCATGACAAACCATATCCACTCCTCAACAGCTACCTAACAACTGCCCGGTTTGTCAAATTTGTGGTAAAACTAGACATATTGCTATTGATTGTTTTCACCATTTTGATTATTTATAATGATTGATACTTAAAAGTGTATTTTTATCAAGGTTTTATATCATCATTTTGCACTTGAAGTATCAACAACTCCTTAACTAAAACATGTTTTATAATAATATATATAATAATATAAGATACCTTTAATTTATGGTAAATGTTCATTTTAAATGTAGCCCTATCATATAAATGAAATGATTGATTGATGAATTTAAAAACTGAAATTGAAAGGATAAAGAGATGGCCAAACTTAGAAAAGAGATGTCGGTGCAATCCAAACTGAAACTCTATTTGATAATTGGGTCATATCTGAAGCTATAGATCTCAGATTTAGGTCTACTTTATATGGATGGAAAGGTAAGACATAGGCCTACAACTTTCATATGGAGCCCAAGATCTAAAAAGGTCATTTTCAAGTTCGAATTGGAGCAACAACAAAGAAGTCTAAATCTATCCTCCAGCCCAACACTATTTAGTATTTTGGCCATATCTGGAATTCTAGAAGTTGAAATGATCTGAATGTTTTACACAAGAAAGTTGAGACAATATTCTACAACTTTTATGTTTTCAAGTGGCTCCAATTTTGACATTATCAATGACGTTTTAGGCAGACACGAGAAGATAAGTATTGTCACCAAGTCAACAGTTAGTCACCCACTCATTAATTAGTCATCAAATCAATAGTTTCTAATTTTGGCCTATAAAAGGAGGTATTTTCCATGCATTTAGGCATCTTGGTGTTCAGATCAAGAAAATGCTTTTACTTTCTCTCTTTGTATTTTTGGTAATGCTTATGCTTTGCTTTCATTAATATTAAGTTTATGCCTTTCATTTTCTTACATTTATTTAGTTAACTTTAATCTTATTCATGTTCTTATTTTTTTTATTTATTTTTCTTTCTTTCATTATGTCTAACTAAGTTTATTATGTCAAGGTGAAAAGGTTACACTAATGGTGTAAGAATAAGTATAGTGTAATCTCAATATGGACTTTAATGTTTGATACTAATATGTTTTATATTGATTATCTTGTTCACTCTTTAATACTTTGCTTGTTAAATGACTAATCTTGATTTATGTTGTATAACACTTGGTACAACAAATGCTTGGCACTTTTATAGTTCATACTGTATGGTATAACCGACACCTGAGCTATGAAAGGAACTTGATTTGTTGTTAACATAAGTTATAATCATGAATGCGTGACAAAATTTACAAGTATTAGCATTAATTGAATAAAATGACTAATGTAATCATGTTAACAATCTATAATTTGATTGAAACCTCCTTTGTGTGTGGTTTCCAATTGAATAATAAGAGTTTATACTATACTTGTTTGACATACGATTAGTGGATCCTCTAACCTTGACATTTATTGTTATCGTTGTTAAATCTTTACGTTAATAGTCCATCTCAAAGTTCTCATCATCATCATCATCATCTTCTTCTTTATTATTATTATTATTACTGTTATTACTATTATTGTTGTTGTTATTGTTGTATTATTGTGATTTATAATTTGGACAATTAACCTTCTTGTGGTTCGACGCTGGTCTTGCCGGATTATTTATTACTTCGACACTCCTGCACTTGGGAGAAGACATCAATCTTTTAGTCGTGTCACATATCAAGGTTGTTTTTCTCCTTAAGATTTTGTAGCCATGGTAGTTAAGACTAATGCTGCATTTGATCATCAAATTTGGTATATGGACAACGATGCTAGTACCCATGCCATATCACACTAATCTAATCTCACTCATCAACAACCCTTTCGTGTATCAAAATCTATCATTATTGGGAATGGTTTAGGTTTGCAAGTTCTAAACACTGATTCTATCATTTTTAATTCTGGCTAGTCCATTTTTTATTTATTGCCTACAAATAGCTACCAATCTTATCTCTATCAATCAATTTTGTTTAGATAATAATTGTTACTTTATCTTAGCTGCTATTGATTTTATCATGAAGGAGAACTTGACATGTAGAATTCCACTTCATGGTGTGGTTGAAAATGACCTATATCCCTTAGTTGGGTGCAAGACTTATGATAAGAACCTTATATGTCTTCCAACAACAATAAAGGTTCACATGAACATAGACATTTAGCACTCTAGATGAGGCCATCCCTTAAAAGTCATCTTAGATAATTTGTTTCATTTAAATAAGCTCTTTGTCAAAGGTAGTTCCAATAAATTAGAGTTTTATTCAGCTTATCAACTTGACAAAGCTAAACAATACCTTTCCTAGAGTCTAGTCACCAGTCTTTTGTTCCTTTTGCTTTAATTCATTTTAATGTATGAGTTTCTCCTATACAATCAACTGGTGGTTGTTCTTATTATGTTTTGTTTATTGATGATTATTTGAGATATTCCTGGCTTTACCCGTTATACAGAAAATCTAATATGTTTGAAACTTTTGTTAAGTTTAAAACCATTGCTGAAAAGTTTGTTTCAATATCAATAAAACAAATACAAATAGATAACAATGAAGAGTTTATTTCTAACCAATTTTAATTTTTTTTACTGTAAAAGGGATATTCCATAGGCTGACTTGCCTACACATTTCTAAACAAAATGGCATTGTTGAAAGGAAACATCGACCTATCCAAGAAATAGGACTCACACTTCTTGCTCAATCAAGTTTGTCTCCCCAATATTAGGTTGATGTGTTCCTTACTTTAGTATTTTTAATAAATAGATTCCTTACTAAGGTCTTAGGCAATAAAACACCTAATTTTTTACTTCATAAAACTGAGCTAACTTATATGGACTTACGTGTTTTTGGATGCACTTGCTATTCACTCCTTTGCTTGTATCCTTATAATAAACCGACATTCCAAAGTAAAAAGTGTCTTTTCCTAGGCTATTCCAACTATAAAAAAGGATATAGGTGTCTAGATTTGGCCATTAAATGGGTATACATCTCACAACATATTATCTTTGATGAGAATTCTTTCCTAGTGAAGGCAATAATTATGCCCACCACATCACAAAGCACAAATCTTGCTGCAGGTACACCTTTGATAATAACTAGTTCAATTTCATCTAGTGATTTATTATCTAAAAGTTTTACAGTTATGCCATCTCAAACTGATTCTTCTTCACCTTTTATCCCTATACCAATTCTTGTAGCATCTGACAATGTCCAACACTCTTCATCTGATAATATATCCCTTAATCCAATTGTATAACCCACTTTTACTCCTATTAAAACCCACTCCAAAATAGGTCACTCTTAACCAAAATCATTCATTGATTATAAGTTATTCTATAATACTCGACCTCCTTTATAAGCCTTTTTTGCAATCTTAGATATTCCTAAACCAACATTTTACATTTAAGCAGTTTCTGATCCATAATGGCATGCCATGATGGGAAAGGAATTCAATGTTTTAATGGAAAATAAGACTTGGTCTCTTTGTCCTCGCCCATCTAATAAACATGTTGTCCAAAACAAATACGTACATAAAATTAAAAGAAAACCAGATGGTAGTATTGATTATTTTAAGGTTAGAGTTGTGGCCAAAAGGTATGATCAAAAGTGTGGGGTGGACTATCATGAAACCTTTTCACTCGTGGTTAAGACAACTACTATTCAATTAATTTTGGCTATTGCGGTTCATTTTCATTAGTCCATCTAACAACTAGATGTCTTGAACACATTCCTACATGAATTTCTAGATGAAGAGGTGTTTATGGAATAACAAAGAGGTTTCATTGATGAGACCAAACCAAACTATGTCTGCAAATTACATAAATCTTTTTATGGTCTTAAACAAGCCTCAAAAGCTTAGTTTCACAAATTATCACAACAGCTTGTTGAATTTGGTTTTTAGGAATCTATCAATGATTACTCACTATTTATTCTATATATTGATACTGTTAGAATATTTATCTTAATATATTTTAATGATATTTTTGTGATAGGTGACATGATGACAAGATTCATGTCTTCTTCCAAGTGCAGGAGTGTCGAAGTAATAAATAACCCGGCAAGACCGGGGTCGAACCACAGGGAGGTTAAATGTACAAATTATAACAATAATACAACAACAATAACAACAACAATAACAACAACAACAACAACAACAACAATAATAATAGCAATAACAACAACAATAATAGTAATAACAAGAATAATAATAATAAAGAAGGAGAAGGAGAAGAAGAAAAAGAAGAAGAAGAAGAAGATGAAGAAGATGAGAACTTTGAGATGGAATATTAATGTAACGATTAAACAATGATAATAACAAATGTCAAGGTTAGAGATTCCACTAATGGTATGTCAAACAAGTATAATATAAACTCTTATTATTCAATTGGAAACCACACAGAAAGGAGGTTCCAATCAGATTATAGATTGTTAACATGATTACATTAGTCATCTTATTCGATTAATGCTAATACTTGTAAATCTCGTCAAGCATTCATGATTATAACTTATGTTAACAACAAATCAAGTTCCTTTTATAGCTTAGGTGTCGGTTATACCATACAGTATGAACTATGAAAGTGCCAAGAATTTGTTGTACCAAGTGTTATACAACATAAATCAAGATTAGTCATTTAACAAGCAAAGTATTAAACAGTGAACAAGATAACAAATACAAAACATGTTAGTATCAAGCATTAAAGTCCATATTAAGTTTACATTATACTTATTCTTACACCATTAGTGTAACCTTTTCACCTTGACATAATTAACTTAGCTAGACATATTGAAAGAAAGAAAAATAGATAAACAAAATAAGAACATAAAAGCTAACTAAGTAAAGGAAAGGAAATGAAAGGCATAAACTTAATATTAATGAAAGCAAAGCATAAGCAATACAAAAAATACAAAGAGAGAAAGCAAAAGCATGATCTTGATCTGGACACCAAGATGCCTAAATGCATAGCAAATGCCTCCTTTTATAGGCCAAAATTGGGAACTATTGATTTGATGACTAATTGATAAGTGGGTGGCCAACTCTTGACTTGGTGACAATCCTTATCTTCTCTTATCTGCCCAAAACGTCATTGATAACGTCACATTTGGAGTCAGTCGAAAACATGAAAGTTGTAGGAAATTGTCTCAGCTTTCTTATATTATTAGATATATTATTATAAAACATGGTTTAGTTAAGGAGTTATTGATACTTCAAGTGCAAAATGATGATATAAAACCATGATAAAAATGCACTTTTATGTAGTAATCACACCCCTCAACTAGCTTATTACTAAACCCTAGTAATCAAAGCGTTAAAATAGAATTTTTTTTTTTGCAAATTCCATAAAGCAAGGTATTCATCATTTAACTTCCATTAATCTATCCAGATAAACAAACTCTCATTAAATTTATATATCTGCTCAATACCTTTTAACAAGATATTAATAAACCTTTCTTTTGTGCTCAATGTATCAACACATAATTATGGGGCTTTTCTTGGAAGAAAACAAAATTTTTGTTCTAATGTTTAAGGTTAACTTCCTTAGGTTGAGATTATTATTTTTGTCTTTTTTTTTATAAAAATATATACATATAATTTAAAAACATCATGCATCTTTAACCTAGATAACGAGCTTTCAGCTAATGACTCCCAGACCAGTTGGTCTAAGGGCATTAGGTGTTAAGATACCCCTACGAGCTTAGTAACTCGGGTCGCAGATACTGATATGTAGATAGTACAATGTTTGATTCCCTTAAGCTTTTCTTCTTAACCCATGTAACAAGCATTGAGCCAATATCTTCCAAGTTAGTTAACTTTAGGGTATTAGGTGCTAAAACACCCCTTCGAGCTTAATTGCTTAGGTTAGGGAGGCTACGAAACCAAACTTATCTATATTTTTATTATTATCATTTTTTTCTTTTTTTTCTTTTTTTAATTATATACAATCCCTTTCCCTTAGTTGTTACCTTTAACAAAAAAAAACATAAATAATGTAATAATCTAATATGCAACCCACAATCATATGTTAAAGTGTGTGTGTGTAAATTAAGGTTTAAGAATACATGTTAAAGAAGTATATGAGCAGAATTAAGTGATAACAATGCGAGAGTTTGTAAACCTGAATATTTTAGGAAGTATTATAATAGACCTTGTTAAGAATGGTTACTAAGATGCGTCTCAAGAGTCACTTTAACAAAAGAGCTCATTTACTCTGCCATCTTAGTAACAACAAATATACACATGCTTTATGAAATAAAAAATAATTTTTTTTATCAACTACTACCCTCTTCCCCCAACCAAAACGAGACATTGTTCTCAATGTTCTAAGGTAGAAAGATAGAGTATAGAAGATATCACCTGAAATAACAAACACTGACAAACCTAAAACACACTGAAACAAATATAAGAAACAACAAAACACAATAATAAAACTAAAAGACACAAATATTCATAAATGAAGGCTCAAATCCAATCTAAGCTTTTTACGGCTTTCCTTAGATGACCAATTTATGCGACTCATGGAAGGATCAATCACAGGAATGAAAGATTGTAGTTGGTCAATCAATTGTTCAGCAATAGCAGCAGAGATTATGATTTGTCGTGCAGAAGATGTTAGAAATTCTTGTTCCACAACATGATCAAGAAAAGACAACAACTTATTATAATAACCATTAACATTTAACAAACCTATGGGTTTATAGTGAATGTGCAGTTGAGCCCAAGAGAAAATATGAAAGATCTCTTCCAATGTGCCTAGACCACGTGGTAAAGCAATGAAGGCATCAACATGGTTAAACATTGCATTCATTCGAGCCGACATTGTGGAGACCTGAAGTTCCTCTCCAATTGTTTTTCCAATGATGTCCCCTTGTGCTAAAGCTTCAGGGATGACCCCCAAAACTTGACTACCTCCTAAAAATACAGCTATTGACACACCTCCCATTAACCCAAGACTGCCTCCCCCATACACAAAATGAATCTTTCTCTCAACTAGCATCTGACCAAGATGATTTGCTGATTCTAAAAACTCCTTTTCTTTTCCAGGACTAGATCCATCGAAAACACAAATATTTCTTATATGATGACTTGAGGAACTTGCCATTTTTACACACTTATGTATTTGTTGAATGTATGAGTTGAGTAGAAATAAAAGGAAGAAAGAGAGGGTTTTATAGATGAGAAATTAGAAAGGCAATCATAACACCTATATAGGCCAGCTGGAGTCTCACACACACTCTCTCTCTTTTTATTTATTTATTTATTTATATATTTATTTTTGAAAAAGCATGTGTATGTACAGGTAGTTGTGATTGTGGCTCACATCTTCCCTTGGTTTTACGTCCAAGAACGGCTTAAACACCCTCTATGGGTCGGGGATAGGCTTCCCATCTAGTTTTCTTAAAAACTGGCAAATATGGTCTTTTTTAGTCAGGTTCCCAAGACTAAGTTGATCATGTTTTTTATGAAATAGTGGCCATAAATCATGAATTACACGATGCACATCTCCACTAGGATGCATCTCAAGAGTCAATAAAAGATTATCTAAAGACTCTTTACTCAGGCCATCCTTAATGAATTGTATTTTATCTTCACGGTTTAGAGATACCATTCCTAAAGAATGACATTGTGTATTACAAGTCCATCTAGCATATCGATGACAAACTTTCAGTCGTTTTGTACAACGCTTCTTTGCAAAAGTGCTTTGACCTATCTAGGCATGTGTGAAATGAAGGAGTTAGAGGACGCACTTGATAATCGGACCTTTTCTTCAATCAACCAGCAAATATCTTCAGGAATTCCATGATTCATTAACAATCTCAATCTTGCACATCTAGCATGGTAAATTTTTGTAATCGCATTCTAAGGCAAAGCGGGAAAATACTTTTTCAATTTTTCAAGATTAGTGTCCATTTTCAAATGAGAATTGGAAGAGAGATTTAAAGAATTGCACAAATATATTCACAAATATCAGTAATTATGGGAAACTAAAAGAACTAACTTAAGTCACGGAGTACTGTTGTCCGCCATTTGACCGGGTTGAGAGAAACTAGCAAAAATCACTCAAAAAGAAAAACAAAAACAATGTGAGAAAAAAAAATTAACCGTTATCTACAAGATCAGTCCAACCAGTTGATTCATTTTCTCTAGGAAAATTATCAAAGTAAGCTTTCAAACGATGTCCATTTTCCTCAAAAACATTGTCATTCATTGAATTCTCAATATCATAGGCCCCATAAGGATTGCTCCATCTTAATCTTAGCTTTTTAGGGAATGCATAGAGTTGAGAATTATAAAACAAAACTTTTTGACAGTTTTGCAGAATGCATGCATGTCCTTGAACATGGTGGACTAATAAAATCCATTATGAAAGATTTTTGCAGTTGTCTTTTTTGACGAGAAATAACTTCCACATGCTTCAGAATGACAAAGTTTAATGACACTACTTACCTCATTGTCGGGAATGAATCTTTGAAATATTTGATCAGGACAATATTTGAATAAGTTAGGGTCATCATAATGAAAGCTCTTCACTTCATTCAAAAACTTTTCTTTGTCTTGGGTACTCCAATCAGCTGGCAAATCTCCTAAAGCAAGAAAATTGATATTTTTATCATACCAAGGCATTGGACTAAGAGAAAGTAAGGATTCGTTAGGAAAGTAATCATCGATTGGTGTGATGTTAGATGTCGAATCTGTTGTCACTGTTGACAAAAGATTCGCATCAACATTTTCGGTGCTTGTTTCTTCTGTGATTTCTTCCTCAGAATAAATCATTTGCAAATCTTCAGTTTCATCCAATTTATTTTTACTTAAAGTAGATTCAAGTTGATTATAAACTAATTCATCAATATGATCTACTTCTTGTAAATCATTATCATATCCAGGTTGCTTGCAAATATTGAAAATATTCATATCCAATGTCATGTTTCCAAATGATAGCTTCATCTGTCCATTCCTACAATTAATGAATGCGTTAGAGGTTGCAAGAAACGGACGCCCTAAAATAACAGGAAATGAATTACATGCTTCAACAGGTTCTGTATCCAAGACAATAAAATCCACAGGATAAATGAATTTATCAACTTGTATTAACACATATTCAATTATTCCTTTAGACACTTTTATAGATCTATCGACAAGTAAAAGAGATATAGAAGTTGGTTTTAACTCACCTAGATTGAGACTCTGAAAAACTGAATATGGAAGTAAATTCACACTAGTACCAAGATCAAGTAAGGCTCTTCCAATAAAGCAAGAAATTGTAGGACAACCAGGGTCTTTATATTTCAAAGAATTATTGTTTTGAAGAATGACACTTACTTGTTCGGCTAAAAAGACTTTCTTTTTCAGATTCAGTTTTCTCTTCACACTACATAGATCTTTCAAAAATTTAGCATAGGAAGGAACTTGTTTAATAGCATCCAACAAAGGTCTATTAATCCTTACCTGTTTGAAAATTTCAAAAATTTCAGAGTTGTGATTGACTTTCCTTTGTTTGGTCATGGCATGAGGAAATGGAAGTGTTGGCAGTGAATCAGTAGTTTCTTTGCAATTTTCAGATTCAACCCCTTCCTTACCCTCAGAGATTGACTCATCATCTTTCTCATAAGGTTCAAGAGAGGGTTTTTCAATAACCTTACCATTGCACAGAGTAGTGACTGATTTGACTTGATCCATGTGTTGGCTTCCGGAACTACTTGCATTTGCATTGTATTGCCCCTTGGGATTTTGTTGTGGTTGAGATGGAAACTTACCTTTCTCTTGGAAACTGAGAGCATATGTTAATTTTGTAATTGTATTTTTAAAATCTGTCATGTTTTGAGCAAGTTGAGTATTGATTGTCTCTTGCTTTTCAATGAATGCATGCAATGTTTCCTCAAGATTTCTTCTAAGAGGTGGAGTATAAGGAGGTGCATATCCATGAGAATTTTGGAAATTGTGGTGTGCTTGAAATGGTGGTTGTGAAGTTTGTGCATTGTTGTTCTCACTCTTCCAACTGAAATTTGGATGATTTCTCCAACTAGAGTTGTATGTTTGGGAGTATGGGTTGTTGTTGGCCCTTTGGAAACTGTTTAAAGCATGAACTTGTTCATGGAGACATTCCTTAAAAGAAGGCAAGGTTGGATAATCGTTGGTTGAGTGTTCATTTGTTTCACAGATTTGACACACAATGTTTTCAACAGATTTTAATTGACCACTCTTTTTCAATTCTAGTGCCTCGACTTTTCTAGCTAAAGATGCAAACTTGGCTTGAAGGTCATGATCTTCCCTAAGGTTGTACATACCTCCATTAGATGTATGAGGTTGAGTTTTACTCGGTGTCTCATAAGTACCTGCAGTGTCCCAATTTTGAGCATTTTTAGCTAACAAGTCTAAGTACTTCATTGCTTCATCAGGGTCTTTATCTTCAAAAGATCCATTGCACATCAATTCAACTATTTGTCTATCTTTAGGAGTTAACCCTTCATAAAAATGTGAAACCAATCTCCATGTTTCAAAACCACGATGCGGGCAAGTACTAAGCAAGTCTCGATACCTATCCCAACATTAGTAAAATGTTTCTCCTGGTTTTTGAGTGAAAGTGGTGATTTGTCTTTTGAAAGAGTTTATTCTATGAGATGGGAAAAACTTCTTTAAAAACTGTTGTTGCATTTCATCCCAAGCACAAATGGATCCTGGTCTTAAATTTTATAGCCATGTTTTAGCTTTATCTTTTAATGAAAAAGGAAAAAGCTTTAATCTGATGGTGTTCATGGTACAATTTAAATTATTATATGTGTTGCAAACCTTCTCAAATTCTCTTAAATGCAAGTATGGATTTTCCAATTCTAAGCCATGAAAAGAAGGTAAAAGTTGAATAATACCTGGTTTAAAATTAAAATGAGATGCATCGGGAAGAAAAACTTTGTATGATGGTGCACTTTTTCTTATGGGATTCATGTGGTCTCTAAGTGTTCTAGCACGATTATTCTCATTATTGTCATTATGAAGTGATTGATTATCTTCTTCGGCCATATTTTCTGAAAATGATGAGGATACCGTACAAAGTCTATCACTTGATGTACATGACTACACTCTCATGCACGTGTTGAAATAAAATAAAAGGAAGAAGAAAACAAAAGAAGAAGAAACAAGAGAAAAGAAACAAAGTTATGTGTAAGAAAGTGAAAAGAGAAAATAAAAGAACTAGTATAATTTATACAAAACTTACCTCCCTGGCAACGGAGCCAAAAACTTGACACGATGAAAATATTGATGTCTTCTCCCAAGTGCAGGAGTGTCGAAATAATAAATAACCCAGCAAGACCGGGGTCGAACCACAGGGAGGTTAATTGTACAAATTATAACAACAACAACAACAACAACAACAATAATAGCAACAACAACAACAATAATAGTAATAACAATAATAATAATAATAATAATAAAGAAGAAGAAGAAGAAGAAGAAGAAGAAGAAGAAGAAGAAGAAGATGAGAACTTTGAGATGGAATATTAATGTAACGATTAAACAATGATAATAACAAATGTCAAGGTTAGAGATTCCACTAATGGTATGTCAAACAAGTATAATATAAACTCTTATTATTCAATTGGAAACCACACATAAAGGAGGTTCCAATCAGATTATAGATTGTTAACATGATTACATTAGTCATCTTATTCGATTAATGCTAATACTTGTAAATCTCGTCAAGCATTCATGATTACAACTTATGTTAACAACAAATCAAGTTCTTTTTATAGCTCAGGTGTCGGTTATACCATATAGTATGAACTATGAAAGTGTCAAGCATTTGTTGTACCAAGTGTTATATAACATAAATCAAGATTAGTCATTTAACAAGCAAAGTATTAAAGAGTAAACAAGATAACAAATAGAAAACATGTTAGTATCAAACATTATAGTCCATATTAAGTTTACATTATACTTATTCTTACACCATTAGTGTAACCTTTTCACCTTGACATAATTAACTTAGCTAGACATAATGAAAGAAAGAAAAATAGATAAACAAAATAAGAACATAAAAGCTAACTAAGTAAAGGAAAGGAAATGAAAGGCATAAACTTAATATTAATGAAAGCAAAGCATAAGCAATACAAAAAATACAAAGAGAGAAAGCAAAAGCATGATCTTGATCTGGACACCAAGATGCCTAAATGCATAGCAAATGCCTCCTTTTATAGGCCAAAATTAAGAACTATTGATTTGATGACTAATTGATAAGTGGGTGGCCAACTCTTGACTTGGTGACAATCCTTATCTTCTCCTGTCTGCCCAAACCATCATTGATAACATCACATTTGGAGCAGTAGAAAACATGAAAGTTGCGGGCAATTTTTTCAGCTTTCTTGTGTAAAACATTCAGCTCATTTGGACTTCTAGAACTGCAGATATGTCCAAAATACCGAACAACGCTCAGGTTGGAAGACAGATTTGGGCTTCTTTGTTGTTGCTAGAATTTGGACTTGCAAATGGCCTTTTTAGATCTTGGACTCCAATGAAAGTTGTAGGCCTATGTCTTACCTTTCCATATCTAAGATCTATAGCTCCAGATATGACCCAATTACCGAACAGTGTTCCGGTTTGGATTGCACCGACATCGTTTTTCTAAGTTTGGCCATCTCTTTATCCTTGCAATTTAAGTTCTTAAAGTCATCAATCAATCCTTTCGTTTATGTGATAGCCTGCATTTAAAATAAATATTTACCACAAATTAAAGGTAGCTTATATTATTAGATATATTATTATAAAACATGCTTTAGTTAAGGAGTTATTGATACTTCAAGTGCAAAATGATGATATAAAACCATGATAAAAATGCACTTTTATGTACTAATCAATAAGATCTATAGAATCAAAAATTACCAAACTCATTCAGCATATGCAAAGTATTTTTTAGGTCAAGGATTTTGGTTCTCTGATTAGTACTTAAAAGTGTATTTCTATTAAGGATTTATGTCATCATATTGCATCTAAAGTATCATTAAATTCCCTAACAAAACCATGTTTTATATTAGTAAGTCTAAAAATATAATATACCTTTAATTCATGGTAAATATTCATCCTAAATGTAGGTCTATCACATAAATAAAAGGATTGATTGATGAGTTTAAGGATTGAAATTGAAAGGATAAAAAGAAGGCCAAACTTAGCAAAGTGTTGCTGATGCATTCCAAACTCGAACACCGTTCGGTAATTTGATCATATCGGGAGCTGTAGATATCAGAGTTAGGTCCATTTTATATGGATGGAAAGGTAAGACATAGACCTACAATTTTCATCTGACTAAAAGACTCAGTTCTGCCGTTTTCAAGCTCAAATCTTAGCAACAACAAAGACGTCGGAAGCTGTCCTGCAGCTCAAATACTATTCAGTTTTTGGCTCATATCTTGAGTTCTAGAAGTCCAAATGAGCTCTTGTTTTTTTTGTTAGAAAGATGAGACAATTTTCCACAACTTTCATAATTCAGTTGGCTATAATTTTGAAGTGAGCAATGACGTTTTGACCAGCCAACAATATCAATAATCAGCCCATAATATTAAAAAACCAGCAGCCATTAATGTCAAAAACCAGCCACCAAATCAATGGATGCCCACCAATTTTTCAATCAATCAATAGTTCTAAAACTTAGCCTATAAAAGGAGGCATTTTCCATGTATTTAGTCATATTAATTTTCAAATCAAAGTTATCTTCTTACTTTCTCTTTACATCTTTGTAATGTTCAAGTTTTCTTTTTTACTATAGTAATCTCTTGTTTATGCTCTTTCATTTCCTTTCCTATACTTAATTAGCTTATATTATGTTTATGTTCTTATATTGTTTATTTATTTTTTTCTTCTTCTTAATGTTTAGCTAAGTTAATTATGTCAAGGTGAAAAGTTTCTCTAATGGTGTTAGAATAGGTATAATATAAACTCAACATGAGCTTTAAATGTTTATATCCAAGAAAGATTATTATTAACATGTTTTATCTTTTTATCTTACTAATTCTTAATACCTTGCTTATTAAATGGTTAATTTAGTTTTGTGTTGTATAATATTTGGTACATCAAATTCTTGATCCTTTATAGTTTTTGGCCAACATCGTTATTATGATAGAAACTTGATTTGTTGTTAACATAAACTAGCAACATGAATGCTTGATGATATTTATAAGTATGATATTACTTAGATAAGATAATTAATATGATCATGTTAGTAATTTATAATGAGCTATTAACAAGAAATCATCCGATTAGAACCTCCTTTGTGTGTGGTTTCTAGTTGAGAAATAAAAAGAGTTTATATTATATTTATTTGAAATACCATTAGTGAATCCTGTAACCTTGACATATGTTTTGTTATTGTTTAATTCTTACATCAATATCACATCCCAAAACTCTCTTTAACTCCTTTTCTGTTATTATTCTTGTCGCACGTCGAAAAATCCGCGCGACATCGGCTGATAATTTTTTTTTGTTATTATTTGTGTTTTACTTGGTTCTTTGGAGTCGCCACCTAGTATTATGGTTACTAGAAACCTATGGTTTGCGAGAATTTGAGTAAGGGACTGGTTGTGCAAGGGGAAGACGCATCACCCCCAATGCACCCTACCTTAGGTAAGCTGCATTATTTGTTTGATTGTTTTTCTAGGTCAAGTTTCTATTCGTTGGTCTTTTTTAAGGTTCAAGACAGATCTCCTTTCGTGAAGAAGTCTCTATCTCTTTGGGTTACATCCTAACCATTCTAAAGTCTGAATTTTAAAATTGTCTTTATTTACACCTTGTATATTTAATACCCGAGAGTGTACTTTATCATGTAATTTTACACCCCACAAATATTAAAGCCTAGATCTTAAAAAAAAAGGTTAAAAATGAAAAAAAAAAGTTTTTGATATTTTGGTCAAACCTTAACAGATAATCATAAACTAGTTATGATATCTATTTTTTTTGGATTTTTAAATCATGAGAAAGATGTAATTTTTATATTTTGAAACATGCTTGAAAAATTCTTTAGGATTTGGCCGTATGCAACAAAATCTTTTTTCTTTTTCTTTTTGAATTTTTTTTGTTTTTTTTGAATATTTCGAAGAAAACAGGGCATTTTAATACTAGACTTGTATCTTATAATGTAAGTGTACAACCCAATATTAAGCAAATTTGGTAGAAAAATATTTAAGAAAATCACAATTTTTTTTGAAATAATTTTTAAAATTTTTTTGAATTTTTTTTATGACTTAACGGAAACCGAGTATTTTAATACCAGATTTGTATCTTTACAGTGTAAAAATACAAACTGATATTGATCAAAATGCATTAACAAAAAATATGAAAAATCACGGATTCTTTGAAATAATTTTTGAAGAATTTTTATTTTATTATATATATTTTTGCAAATGTCACTATTCACGCATGTGAATAGTAACAATAGCATTACACCGTTCATGTGAATTATAATTCACATAAATAGTGAAATAGCATTTCACTTTTTAAGTAAATTTATTTTACTTGAACAGTAAAATGCGAGGAAATGGTGCAGGCACAGCGACGAGAGAGGGTGTACAAACCTAATGGCAGAAACGATGTTGACGACGATGGCAGACACTTCCAGTGATGCTGGTGGTTGGTTTGGGTGGTTGCCGCTGTGGAGGCTGGTCTGAGAGGAAATGAAAAGAGAGGGCTGGTTGCAGGAAAACTAGGCCGGAAAAAGCTGATTTTCGGCCAAATTTGGGTTCAATTTCCTCCTCCCTCTGAGTATGAAATTTGCTCCTATTTATAGGTATGGAAAGAGGGTAATCTCTTCTTCAATGGGAAAAAATTTTGAGCCCTTGATTCGACTCGAGAAATCCAGGCCGTTGGCTCAAAGTGTGTACCTCGAACTGCTAAATTTGACAAATCCCAAGCTACAGGCTGCCCAAGGTGGCCACTTGAGGCCGACCAACGGACCCTTTTTAAATCTTATAAACTCGACCGGACAATTCACGAGGCTAGAGGGGTTGTAGGTGAACATGTTGGTGCACGCGTTATCGGATTTGGTGGCCAAACGAGGCCGAAAATTAGCCTAGAACGTTGCTACTCGGGCAGCTTTTCGAGGAAGACGATGAATAGTAACCTGTTTTTTTTTCTCAACTTCAACCCTGAATTTACGCGCCTTTTTCATTATAGTGCTTGGTCTCAGATTTATGCAATTTCACCCTTAATTGACCATTAAACTCTCAATTTCTTCAATTTGACCCCTGATTTCACTTAATTAACTTGGTAAAAATTAAATTTGGTTTCTTAAAATTCCAATCTTCTTAATTAAACCTAAATTACACTCCCAAACATAATTTTTTCACCAATTAAGCCCCAAATAAAATTAATTTGACCCATTTAAAGTATAATTAAGTCCTTGCACTTAATTAAATCCTTCATTTGGACCTAAATTAATTCTTAAACATAATTAAATTTTAATTTGGCCCATGATTAAATTAAATTGGCCCATTAAAAATTTAATTATGTTATTGGACTTAAGTTTTATGCAAATTTGTCCAATAATCATTTAATTTGACCTTTGAATTTACATTTTTCTATTTTTGGGCATAATATGGTACAATTAGGCCTTGAAATTCCTTCCAAAATTGCAGCTTTATTTTTGCCTATTTTTGCAGTCTTTCTGGATCAGTTTCCCCACATTGCCAGCCTTTATTGTATTTTTTGATATTTATTTTTTTTTAAAGTGGATTTTAAGGAATAACCCAGAATTGGGTTATGACAATTCTCTTCAAATCTTTTTCTTTATTTGTAATTTATATAATTCACCTCTTTGTGGTTCGACCCCGGTCTTGCTGGGTTATTTTACTTTGACACTCCTGCACTTGGGATAAGACATCAACTCTTTGATCATGTCAAGTTTTTGGCGTCGTTGTCGGAGAGGTAAGTTATTGTATAAATTAAATATTTTATTTTATTTTATTTTCACTTTTATTTGTTTTTCTAACTGTTGTTTCTTTTTCTTTTTCTTTTCTTTTCTTTTGTATTTGTATGAGAGTTTGGACACGTACATTAAGTGGTAGACTTTCTTGAAAATCATCATTTTCTTTAGAAAACATGGCCGAATAAGATAACCAATTAATTCATAATGAGAATAATGAGAATAATCGAGTTAGAATATTTAGAGATCATATGAATACAACAAGAACAAGTACACCATCATGTATTGTTTTTCCTCCTGATGCATCTCATTTTAATTTTAAGCCAGGTATTATTCAACTTTTACCCACTTTTCATGGCTTAGAATTAGAAAATCCATACTTGCACTTAAGAGAATTTGAAGAAGTTTGTAACACTTATAATGACTTAAATTGTAGCATGAACACCATCAGATTAAAGCTTCTTCCTTTTTCATTAAAAGATAAAGCTAAAACATGGCAACAAAATATTAGGTCAGGATCCATTCATGCTTGAGATGAAATGCAACAACAGTTTTTTAAAAAAATTTCCCTTCTCATAGAACAAACTCTTTTAACAAACAAATCATCACTTTTACTCAAAAACCAGGAGAAACATTTTACAAATATTGGGATAGATAAAAAGACTTGTTTAATACCTGTTCTCATCATGGTTTTGAAACATGGAGATTGGTTTCACAATTTTATGAAGGGTTAACACCTAAAGATAGGCAAATGGTGAAATTGATGTGCAATGAAACTTTTGAAAATAAAGACCTTGATGAAGCAATGGAGTACCTAGACTTGCTGGCTGAAAATGCTCAAAATTGGGACACCACAGGTACTTGTGAGGCACTAGGTAAAACTCAACCTCATATATTTCATGGAGGCATGTACAGCCTTCAGCTAAAATTTGCATCTTTAGCTAGAAAAGTTGAGGCACTAGAATTAAAAAAGAGTGGTCAATTAAAATCTGTTCAAGAAATTGTGTGTCAAATTTGTGAAACCAATAAACACTCAACCAATGATTGTCCCACGTTGCCTTCTTTTAAGGAATGTCTCCATGAACAAGCCAATGCTTTAAATAGTTTCCAAAGACCAAGTCATAACCCGTACTCATAAACGTACAACCCGGGTTGGAGAAATCACCCAAATTTCAGTTGGAAGAGTGGTAACAAGAATGCACAAACTTCACAACCACCATTTCAAACACAATATAATTTTAAAAATTCTCATGGATATGCACCTTCTTATATTCCCCCTCCTATAAGAAATCTTGAGGAAATATTACATGCATTCATTGAAAAGCAAGAGACAATCAATACTTAAAATGCTCAAACTATAGCTGATTTGAAAGATACTCTTGCAAAGTTCACATCTGCTCTCAGTTTTCAGGAGAAAGGTAAGTTTCCATCTCAACCCCAGCAAAATCCCAAGGGGCAATACAATTCAAGTACAAGCAGTTTCAGAAGCCAACATCTAGATCAAGTCAAATCAGTCACTACTCTCCGCAGTGGTAAGGTTCCTAAAAAACCTATTCTTGAACCTTGTGAGAAAGAAGGTGAGTTAGTCTCCAAGGGTAAGGAAATGGTTGAACCTGATCATTGCAAAGAAAAGATTGATTCCCCATTAGCACTTCCATTTCCTCATGCCATGACCAAACAAAGAAAAGTCAATCACAATTCTAAAATCTTTGAAACTTTCAAACAGGTAAGGATTAATATATCTTTGCTAGATGCTATTAAACAGGTACCATCTTATGCTAAATTTTTGAAAGATCTATGCACTGTAAAGAGCAAATTGAATGTGAAAAAAAAAGTCTTCTTAGCCGAACAAGTGTCATTCTTGAAAACAATAATGCTTTGAAATATAAAGACCGTGGTTGTCCTATAATTTCTTGCTTTATTGGAGAACATAAAATTGACAGAGCTTTACTTGATCTTGGAGCTAGTGTGAATTTACTTCCATATTCGGTTTTTTAAAGTCTCAATCTAGGTAAGTTAAAACCTACTTCTATTACTCTTTTACTTGCTGATAGATCTATAAAAATGCCTAGAGGAATAGTTGAAGATGTGTTAGTACAAGTTGATAAATTCATCTTTCATGTGGATTTTATTGTCTTGGATACACAACTTGTTAAAGCATGCAATTCAATTCTTGTTATTTTAGGACGTCCATTTCTTGCAACTTCTAATGCATTGATTAATTGTAGAAATAGAGTGATGAAGTTATCTTTTGGAAACATGACATTAAAAATGAATGTTTTTAACATTTGCAAGCAACCTGGAGATGATAATGATATACAGGAAGTAGATTTTATTGAAAAAATAATTTACGATCAATTTGAAAATTCTTCCAATGAAACTGAGTTTAATGAATCTGAAGATTTGCAAATGGTTTGTTTTCAGGAAGAATCAAAGGCAAATATTTGGAGACCAAAAATTAAGGAATTGCCATCACGATCAATTGGGTCCATACCTTCAAGTATTCAACCACCAAAACCCGATTTGAAGCCATTGCCATGTAATCTCAAATACTCATTTTTGGGAGAAAATGAAACTTTTCCGGTAATAATTTCTTCCAAACTTAATGTTCATCAAGAAGGTAAGTTATTACAAACTCTGAAAATGCACAAAAATGCATTAAGATGGACCATAGCTGACATAAAAGGAATTAGTCTTTTGATTTGCACACACAATATTTATTTGGAGGAAAATGCTAAACCCTCTGGAGAAATGCAACGAAGCCTTAATCCTAATATGATTGAAGTAGTGAGGAATGAAGTCATTAAAATTTTAGATAATAAAATCATTTATCCTATTTCTGATAGCAAATGGGTAAGTCCTACCCAAGTTGTACCTAAAAAGTCTGGAGTTACTGTGATAACAAATGAGAAAAATGAGTTAATTCAAACGAGGACTATTACTAGTTGGTGCATGTGCATTGACTATAGAAAACTGAATTCAATGACTAGAAAAGATCACTTTCCTTTACCTTTCATGGATCAAATTCTAGAAAGAGTTGCAGGTTATGAATTTTATTGTTTTCTAGATGGTTATTTAGGTTACAACCAAATTGAAATTGCATTTGAAGATCAAGAGAAAACTACTTTCACATGTCCATTTGGTACATTTGCATACCGAAGGATGCCTTTTGAATTATGTAATGCTCCAACCACATTTCAAAGATGCATGCTTAACATATTCAGTGATATGGTTGAATGTTTTTTTGAGATTTTTATGGATGATTTTTCTGTTTTTGGTGATTCATTTGATAGTTGTTTAACTAATTTGGAAAAGGTTTTGAACAAGTGTGAAGAGAAGAATCTTGTGTTGAATTGGAAAAAATATCATTTTATGGTAACAAACAGCATTGTACTTGATCACATTGTTTCATCAATAGGAATTGAAGTTGATAAATCTAAAATTGAGTTAATTGCTAACTTGCCAACACCAAAATCTGTTAAAAATGTTAGATCATTTTTAGGACATGCTGGTTTTTATAGAAGGTTTATCAAAGATTTTAGTATAATATCTAAGCCATTGTGTAACCTTCTAACAAAGGATAATGTTTTTGAATGGACTGAATATTGTGAAGAAGCCTTTGTTAAACTTAAAAACTTGCTTACATCTGCTCCTATCATTCAACCTCCTGATTGGTCATTACCTTTTGAAATAATGTGTGATGCTAGTGATTATGCCGTGGGTGCTGTTTTAGGACAAAAAAAAGATAAGAAACCCTATGTGATTTACTATGCAAGTAAAACTTTAAATAGTGCTCAAATAAATTACACAACCACTGAAAAAGAATTACTTGTTGTAGTATTTGCATGTGAAAAATTAAGATCTTATCTTGTTGACTAACCTATTATTGTTTTTAGCGATCATGCAGTGTTGAAATATCTTCTTTTTAAGAAGGATTCTAAAGCTAGATTGGTGCGGTGGATTTTGTTACTTCAAGAATTCGATATCACAATCAAGGATAAGAAAGGCACGGGAAATGTTGTCATGGATCATTTGTATTGTTATTGATTAGTACTTAAAAGTGCATTTTTATCATGGTTTTATATCATTTTTTTTGCACTTGAAGTATCAATAACTCCTTAACTAAAGCATGTTTTATAATAATATATCTAATAATATAAGATACCCTTAATTTGTGGTCAATATTCATTTTAAATGCAGGCCTATCACATAAATGAAAGGATTGATTGATGACTTTAAGAACTTAAATTGCAAAGGCAAAGAGACGGCCAAACTTAGAAAAGAGATGTCGGTGCAATCCAAATCGGAATATTGTTCGGTAATTGGGTCATATTTGGAGCTATAGATCTCAGATTTAGGTCTACTTTATATGAATGGAAAGGTAAGACATAGGCCTACAACTTTCATATGGAGCCCAAGATCTAAAAAGGTCATTTTCAAGTCCAAATTGTAACAACAACAAAGAAGCCCGAATCTGTCTTCCAGCCCGAGACTGTTTGGCATTTTGGCCATATTTGGAGTTCTAGAAGTCCAAATGAGCTGAATTATTTACACAAGAAAGCTGAGACAATTGCCTACAACTTTTATGTTTTTGACTGGCTCCAATTTTGATGTTATCAATGATGTTTTGGGCAGACAAGAGAAGATAAGGATTGTCACCAAGTCAAGAGTTGGCCACCCACTTATCAATTAGTCATCAAATCAATAGTTTCTAATTTTGGCCTATAAAAGGAGGAATTTGCCATACATTTAGGCATCTTGGTTTCCAGATCAAGATCATGCTCTTCCTTTCTCTCTTTGTATTTTTTGTAATGTTTATGTTTTGCTTTCATTAATATTATGTTTATGCCTTTCATTTCCTATCCTTTACTTAGTTAACTTTTATGTTCTTATTTTGTTTATCTATTTTTCCTTCTTTCATTATGTCTAGCTAAGTTAATTATATCAAGGTGAAAAGGTTACACTAATGGTGTAAGAATAAGTATAATGTAAACTTAATATGGACTATAATGTTTGATACTAACATGTTTTCTATTTGTTATCTTGTTCACTCTTTAATACTTTGCTTGTTAAATAACTAATCTTGATTTATGTTGTATAACACTTGGTACAACAAATGCTTGACACTTTTATAGTTCATATTGTATGGTATAACTGACACCTCAGCTATAAAAGGAACTTGATTTGTTGTTAACATAAGTTATAATCATGAATGCTTGACGAGATTTACAAGTATTAGCATTAATCGAATAAGATGACTAATGTAATCATGTTAACAATCTATAATATGATTGGAACCTTCTTTTTATGTGGTTTCCAATTGAATAATAAGAGTTTATATTATACTTGTTTAACATACCATTAGTGGAATCTCTAACCTTGACATTTGTTATTATCATTGTTTAATCGTTACGATAATATACCATTTCAAAGTTCTCATCATCTTCTTCTTCTTCTTCTCCTTCTTTTTCTTTATTATTATTATTATTATTATTACTATAACTATTATTATTATTATTATTATTATTATTATTATTATTATTATTATTATTATTATTATTGTTATTGTTATTGTTATTGTTATCACTATTATTATTGTTGTTGGTGTTGTTATTACTATTGTTGTTATTGTTATTGTTATTATTGTTATTATTGTTATTACTATTATTATTGTTGTTGGTGTTTTTATTATTGTTGTTGTATTATTGTTATTTATAATTTGTACAATTAACCTCCCTGTGGTTCGACCTCGGTCTTGCCGGGTTATTTATTACTTCGACACTCCTGCACTTGGGAGAAGACATCAATCGTTTGGTCGTGTCAAGTTTTTGGCGCCGTTGCCGGGGAGGTAAGTTATTGTATAAATTATAGTAGTTATTTTATTTTCTCTTTTCACTTTTCTTGTATATAACTTTGTTTCTTTTCTTTTGCTTCTTTTTATTTTGTTTTCTTCCTCCTTCTATTGCTTTCTTCTTCTTTTTTATTTTATTTCTACACGTGCATGAGAGTGTGGTCACGTACATCAAGTGGTAGACTTTGTAGGGTATCCTCATCATTTTCAAAAAAATATGGCCGAAGAAGATAATCAATCACTTCATAATGAGAATAACCGTGCGAGAACACTTAGAGACCACATGAATCCCACAAGAATAAGTGCACCATCATGCATAATTTTTCCTCCCGATGCATCTCATTTTAATTTTAAACCAGGTATTATTCAACTTTTACCTTCTTTTCATGGCGTAGAATTGGAAAATCCATACTTGCATTTAAGGGAATTTGAGGAGGTTTGCAACACATATAATAATTTAAATTGTAACATGAACACCATCAGATTAAAGCTTTTTCCTTTTTCATTAAAAGATAAAGCTAAAACATGGCTATAAAATTTAAGACCAGGATCCATTCGTGCTTGGGATGAAATGCAACAACAATTTTTAAAGAAGTTTTTCCCATCTCATAGAACAAACTCTTTCAAAAGACAAATCACCACTTTCACTTAAAAACCAGGAGAAACATTTTACCAATGTTGGGATAGGTATTGAGACTTGCTTAGTACTTGCCCTCATCATGGTTTTGAAACATGGAGATTGGTTTCAAATGGTTGAATTGATGTGCAATGGAACTTTTGAAGATAAAGACCCTGATGAAGCAATGGAGTATTTAGACTTGTTAGCTGAAAATGCTCAAAATTGGGACACTGCGGGTACTTATGAGGGAAAATCATGACCTTCAAGCCAAGTTTGCATCTTTAGCTAGAAAAGTCGAGGCACTAGAATTGAAAAAGAGTGGACAATTAAAATCTGTTGAAAACATTGTGTGTCAAATCTGTGAAACAAATGAACACTCAACCAACGATTGTCCAACCTTGCCTTCTTTTAAGGAATGTCTGCATGAACAAGCCCATGCTTTAAATAGTTTTCAAAGGGCCAACCACAACCCATACTCCCAAACATACAACCCTAGTTGGAGAAATCACCTAAATTTTAATTAGAAGAGTGAGAACAACAACGCACACACTTCACAACCACCGTTTCAAGCACACCATAATTTCTAAAATTCTCATGGATATGCACCTCCTTATGCTCCAGCACCTAAAGAAAATCTTAAGGAAACATTGCATACATTCATTGAAAAGCAAGAGATAATCAATACTCAACTTGCTCAAAACATGACAGATTTTAAAGATACTCTTGCAAAATTAACATCTGCTCTCAGTTTCCAAGAGAAAGGTAAGTTTCCATCTCAACCACAACAAAATCCCAAGGGGCAATACAACGCAAATGCAAGTAGTTCTGGAAGCCAACACATGGATCAAGTCAAATCAGTCACTACTTTGCGCAGTGGTAAGGTTATTGAAAAACCCTCTCTTGAACCTTATAAGAAAGATGATGAGTCAATCTCTGAGGGTAAGAAAGGGGTTGAATTTGAAAATTGCAAAGAAATGACTGATTCACCACTAGCACTTCCATTTCCTCATACCATGACTAAACAAAGGAAAGTCAATCACAACTCTAAAATTTTTAAAATTTTCAAACAGGTAAGAATCAATATACCTTTGTTGGATCCTATTAAACAGGTTCCTTCTTATGCTAAATTTTTGAAAGATCTATGCACTGTGAAGAGGAAACTGAATATGAAAAAGAAAGCCTTTCTAGCCGAATAGGTAAGTGCTATTCTTCAAAACAATAATGCTTTGAAATATAAAGACCCTGGTTGTCCTACAATTTCTTGCTTTATTGGAGAGCATAAAATTGAAAGAGCCTTACTTGATCTTGGTGCTAGTGTGAATTTACTTTCCTAACGAATCCTTACTTTTTCTTAGTCCAATGCCTTGGTATGATAAAAATATCAATTTTCTTGCTTTAAGAGATTTACCAGCTGATTGGAGTACGCATAAGACAAAGAAAAGTTTTTGAACGAAGTGAAGAATTTTTATTGTGATGACCCTAACTTATTCAAATATTATCCTGATCAAATATTTCAAAGATTCATTCTCGACAATGAGGTAAGTAGTGTCATTAAACTTTGTCATTCTGAAGCATGCGAAAGTTATTTCTTGTCAAAAAAGACAGCTGCTAAAATCTTTCAAAATGGATTTTGTTGGTCCACCATGTTCAATCAAGGATACGCATGCATTTTGCAAAACTTGTGAAAATTATCAAAAAGTTAATACTAGTCAAAAAGTTTTGTTTTATGATTCTCAACTTTATGCATTCCCTAAAGAGCTAAGATTAAGATGGAGCAATGCTTATGGGGTCCGTGATATTGGGAATTCAATGAATGACAATGATTTTAAAGAAAATGGACATCGTTTGAAAGCTTACTTTGATAATTTTCCTAGTGAAAATGAATCAGCTGGTTTGAATGATCTGTAGATAAAGGTTGATTATTTTGTTTTTCTCACATTTTTTTGGTGTTTGTATGGGGGAGGCAGTCTTGGGTTAATGGGAGGTGTGTCAATAGCTGTATTTTTAGGAGGTAGTCAAGTTTTGGGGGTCGTCCCCGAAGCTTTAGCACAAGGAGATATCATTTGAAAAACAACTGGAGAGGAACTTCCCGTCTCCACAATGTCGGCTCGAATGAATGCAATATTTAACTATGATGATGCCTTCATTGCTTTACCAGGTGGTCTAGGCACATTGGAAGAGATCTTTTATATTTCCTCTTGGGCCCAACTGCACATTCACCATAAACCCATAGGTTTGTTAAATGTTAATGGTTATTATGATAAGTTGTTGTCTTTTCTTGATCATGCCGTGGAACAGGAATTTCTAACATCTTCTGTACGACAAATCATAATCTTTTCTACTACTGCTGAACAGTTGATTGACCAACTACAATCTTTCATTCCTGTGATTGATCCTTCCATGAGTCGCATAAATTGGTCATCTAAGGAAAGCCGTAAAAAGCTTAGATTGGATTTGAACCTTCATTTGTGAATTTTTATGTCTTTTGTTTTTATTATTGTGTTTTGTTGTTTCTTATATTTGTTTCAGTGTGTTTCAGGTTTGTCAATGTTCATTATTTCAGGTGATATCTTCTATACTCTATCTTTCTACCTTAGAACATTGAGGACAATATCTCGTTTTGGTTGGGGGGAGAGGGTAGTAGTTGATAAAAAAAAAATTATTTTTCATTTCATAAAGCATGTGCATAATTGTTGTTACTAGGATGGCAGAGTAAATGAGCTCTTTTGTTAAAGTGACTCTTAAGATGCATCTTAGTAACTATTCTTAATAAGGTCTATTATAATACTTCTTGAAATATTTAGGTTTACAAACTCTCGCATTGTTATCACTTAATTCTGCTCATATACTTATTTAACATGTATTCTTAAACCTTAATTTACACACACACACTTTAACATATGATTGTGGGTTGCATATTGGATTATTACATTATTTATGTTCTTTTGTTAAAGGTAAGAACTAAAGCAAAGAGATTATATATAATTAAGAAAAAAAAAGAAAAGAAAAAAAAAAAGAAAAGAAAAAAAAGAAAAAAGAAAAAAAATGATAATAATAAAAATATAGATAAGTTTGGTTTCGTGGCCTCCCTAACCTAAGCAATTAAGCTCGAAGGGGTGTTTTAACACCTAATACCCTAAAGTCAACTGACGTGGGAGCTATTGACCCAACGCTTGTTACATGGGTTGAGGAGAAAAGCTTAAAGGAATCAAACATTGCACTATCTACATATCAATATCTGCGACCCGAGTTACTAACCTCGTAGGGGTGTCTTAACACCTAATGCCCTAAGACCAACTGGTCTGGGAGTCATTAGCTGAAAGCTCGTTACATGGGTTAAAGATGCATGATGTTTTTAAATTATATGAATATACATTTCAAAAAAATACAAAAATAATAATCTCAACCCAAGGAAGTTAACCTTAAACATTAGAACAAAAATTTTGTTTTCTTCCAAGAAAAGCCCTATAATTATGTGTTGATACATTGAGCACAAAAGAAAGGTTTATTAATATCTTGTTAAGAGGTATTGAGCAGATATATAAATTTAATGAGAGTTTGTTTATCTGGATAGATTAATGAAAGTTAAATGATGAATACCTTGCTTTGAGAAATTTAAAAATTGTTTTAACGCTTTGATTACTAGGGACTAGTAATAAGCTGGTTGGGGGTGTGATTAGTACTTAAAAGTGCATTTTTATCATGGTTTTATATCATCATTTTGCACTTGAAGTATCAATAACTCCTTAACTAAAACATGTTTTATAATAATATATCTAATAATATAAGATACCTTTAATTTGTGGTAAATGTTCATTTTAAATGCAGGCCTATCACATAAATGAAAGGATTGATTGATGACTTTAAGAACTTAAATTGCAAAGGCAAAGAGACGGCCAAACTTAGAAAAGAGATGTCGGTGCAATCCAAACTGGAACACTATTCGGTAATTGGGCCATATATGGAGCTATAGATCTCAGATTTAGGTCTACTTTATATGGATGGAAAGGTAAGACATAGGCCTACAACTTTCATATGGAGCCCAAGATCTAAAAAAGTCATTTTCAAGTCCAAATTGTAGCAACAACAAACAAGCCCGAATCTATCTTCCAGCCCGAGCACTGTTTGGTATTTTAGCCATATCTGGAGTTCTAGAAGTCCAAATGAGCTGAATTTTTTACATAAGAAAGCTGAGACAATTGCCTACAGCTTTTATGTTTTCAACTGGCTCTAATTTTGACGTTATCAATGATGTTTTGGGCAGACAAAAGAAGATAAGGATTGTCACCAAGTCAAGAGTTGGCCACCCACTTATCAATTAGTCATCAAATCAATAGTTCCCAATTTTGGCCTATAAAAGGAGGCATTTGCCATGCATTTAGGCATCTTGGTTTCCAGATCAAGATCATGTTCTTCCTTTCTCTCTTTGTATTTTTTGTAATATTTATGCTTTGCTTTCATTAATATTAAGTTTATGTCTTTCATTTCCTATCCTTTACTTAGTTAACTTTTATGTTCTTATTTTGTTTATCTATTTTTCTTTCTTTCATTATGTCTAGCTAAGTTAATTATGTCAAGGTGAAAAGGTTACACTAATGGTGTAAGAATAAGTATAATGTAAACTTAATATGGACTTTAATGTTTGATACTAATATGTTTTCTATTTGTTATCTTGTTCACTCTTTAATACTTTGCTTGTTAAATAACTAATATTGATTTATGTTGTATAACACTTGGTACAACAAATGCTTGGCACTTTCATAGCCCATAATGTATGGTATAACCGATACCTGAGCTATGTAAGGAACTTGATTTGTTGTTAACATAAGTTATAATCATGAATGCTTAACGAGATTTACAAGTATTAGCATTAATCGAATAAGATGACTAATGTAATCATGTTAACAATCTATAATATGATTGAAACCTTCTTTATGTGTGGTTTCCAATTGAATAATAAGATTTTATATTATACTTGTTTAATATACCATTAGTGGAATCTCTAACCTTGACATTTGTTATTATCATTGTTTAATCATTACGATAATATACCATCTCAAAGTTCTCATCTTCTTCTTCTTCTTCTCCTTCTTTTTCTTTATTATTATTACTACTACTACTACTACTACTACTACTACTACTACTACTACTACTATTATTATTATTGTTATTATTGTTATTATTATTGTTATTGTTATTGTTATTATTGTTATTACTATTATTATTGTTGTTGGTGTTGTTATTATTGTTGTTGTATTATTGTTATTTATAATTTATACAATTAACCTCCCTGTGGTTCGACCCCAGTCTTGCCGGGTTATTTATTACTTCGACACTCCTGCATTTGGGAGAAGACATCAATCTTTTCATCGTGTCAGTTATCTATAGATTCTGTTTATATGCTCATCTAACAAGTATTTCTAAACCTTCATTTTCACACATACACTTGAACATATGATTGTCGGTTGCACATTGGATTATTATATTATTTGTGTTCTTTTGTTAAAGGTAACAAATAAGAGAAAGGGATAGTATATAATATGCAAAAAAAAAACAAATATAATAATAAAAAAGAAAAGAAAAAAACAAAGTAGATAAGTTTGGTTTCGTAGCCTCCTTGACTTAAGCAAATAAGCCTGAAGGGGTGTTTGAACACCTAATACCCTAAAGTGAACTGACTTGGGAGTTATTGACCTAGTGCTTGTTACATGGGTTGAGGAGAAAGCTTAAGGGAATCAAACACTGCACTATCTACATATCAGTATTTGCAACCCGAGTTACTAAGCTCGTAAGGGTGTCTCAACACCTGATGCCCTAAGACCAACTGATCTGAGAGTCATTAGCCGAAAGCTCATTACATAGGTTCAGGATACATTGTACTATAAATTCTTGCTTTCAAAAAAAAAAAAAAAGATAACAATCCCAACCCAAGGAAGTTAACCTTAAACATTAAAATAAAAATTTTGTTTTCTTCTATAAAAAGCTCCATAGCTATGTTTTGATTTATTGAGCAGATATATAAGAAGGTTTACTAATATCTTGTTTAAGAGGTATTAAATAGATATATAAATTTAATGAGAGTTTGTTTATCTGGATAGATTAATAGAAGTTAAATGATGAATGCCTTACTTTGTGGTATTTGCAAATTATTTTTTTATTTTAATGCTTTGATTACTAGGGACTAGTAATAAGTTGTTTGGGGGGTGTGATTAGTACTTAAAACTGCATTCTCATTAAGGATTTATGTCATCATATTACACCTAAAGTATCATTAAATTCCCTAACAAAAGCATGTTTTATATTTGCAAGTCTAAAAATATAATATACCTTTAATTCATGGTAAATGTTCATCCTAAATGCAGGTCTATCACATAAATAAAAGGATTGATTGATGAGTTTAAGGATTGAAATTGAAAGGATAAAAAGAAGGCCAAACTTAGCAAAGTGTTGCTGATGCATTCCAAACTCGAACACCGTTCGGTAATTTGATCATATCGGGAGCTGTAGATATCAGAGTTAGGTCCATTTTATATGGATGGAAAGGTAAGACATAGACCTACTATTTTCATATGGACTAAAAGACTCAGTTCTGCCGTTTTCAAGCTCAAATCTTAGCAACAACAAAGACATCGGAAGCTGTCCTGCAGCTCAAATACTATTCGGTTTTTGGCTCATATCTTGAGTTCTAGAAGTCCAAATGAGCTTTGGTTGTTTTTGTTGGAAAGCTGCGACAATTGCCCACAACTTCCATAATTCAGTTGGCTATAATTTTGAAGTGAGCAATGACGTTTTGACCAGCCAACAATATCAATAATCAGCCCACAATATCAAAAAACCAGTAGCCATTAATGTCAAAAACCAGCCACCAAATCAATGGATGCCCACCAATTCCTCAATCAATCAATAGTTTTAAAACTTAGCCTATAAAAGGAGGCATTATCCATGTATTTAGTCATATTAATTTTCAGATCAAAGTTATCTTCTTGCTTTCTCTCTGCATCTTTGTAATGTTCAAGTTTTCTTTCATGCTATAGTAATCTCTTGTTTATGCTCTTTCATTTCCTTTCCTATACTTAATTAGCTTATATTATGTTTATGTTCTTATATTGTTTATTTATGTTTTTCTCCTTCTTAATGTTTAGCTAAGTTAATTATATCAAGGTGAAAAGGTTTCTCTAATAGTGTTAGAATAGGTATAATATAAACTCAACATGAGCTTTAAATGTTTATATCCAAGAAAGATTGTTATTAACATGTTTTATCTTTTTATCTTACTAATTCTTAATACCTTGCTTATTAAATGGTTAATTTAGATTTGTGTTGTATAATATTTGGTACATCAAATGCTTGATCCTTCATAGTTTTCGGCCGACATCGTTATTATGATAGAAACTTGATTTGTTGTTAACATAAACTAGCAACATGAATGCTTGATGATATTTATAAGTATGGTATTACTTAGATAAGATAATTAATATGATCATTTTAGTAATTTATAATGAGCTAATAACAAGAAATCATCCAATTAGAACCTTCTATGTGTGTGGTTTCTAGTTGAGTAATAAAAATAGTTTCCTATAACCTTGACATATGTTTTGTTATTGTTTAATCCTTACATCAATATCACATCCCAAAACTCTCTTCAACTCTTTTTTTATTATTATTCTTTTCAAATCTTTTTCTTTATTTGTAATTTATATAATTTACCTCCTTGTGGTTCGACCCCGGTCTTGCCGGGTTATTTTACTTTGACACTCCTGCACTTGGGATAAGACATCAACTCTTTGATCGTGTCATTCTCTATCTTATTTTTTTTTAAGTGTGGAGGCTGATAGACAACCATAGGAACTGCATTTAATTCAAACCAAATATATTTATGATCTTTTAAACCAAACTCATATGGCTGGTGCCAAGCTGATTAGTACTTAAAAGTGCATTTTTATCATGGTTTTATATCATCATTTTGCACTTGAAGTATCAATAACTCCTAAACCAAAGCATGTTTTATAATAATATATCTAATAATATAAGATACCTTTAATTTGTGGTAAATGTTCATTTTAAATACAGGCCTATCACATAAATGAAAGGATTGATTGATGACTTTAAGAACTTAAATTGCAAGGATAAAGAGATGGCCAAACTTAGAAAAGAGATGTCGGTGCAATCCAAACCGGAATACTGTTCGGTAATTGGGTCATATCTGGAGCTATATATCTCATATTTAGTTCCAATTTATATGGATGGAAAGGTAAGACATAGGCCTACAACTTTCATATGGAGCCCAAATCTAAAAAGGCCATTTTCAAGTCCAAATTGTAGCAACAACAAAGAAGCCCAAATCTATCTTCCAGCCCGAGCACTGTTTAGTATTTTGGCCATATCTTAAGTTCTAGAAGTCCAAATGAGCTGAATTTTTTACACAAGAAAGCTGAGACAATTGCCTACAACTTTCATGTTCTAGAAGTCCTTTACTTAGTTAACTTTTATGTTCTTATTTTGTTTATCTATTTTGCTTTCTTTCATTATGTCTAGCTAAGTTTATTATGTCAAGGTGAAAAGGTTACACTAATAGTGTAAGAATAAGTATAATGTAAACTTAATATGGACTTTAATGTTTTATACTAACATGTTTTGTATTTGTTATCTTGTTCACTCTTTAATACTTTGTTTGTTAAATGACTAATCTTGATTTATGTTGTATAACACTTGGTACAACAAATGCTTGGCACTTTCATAGCCCATAATGTATGGTATAACCGACACCTGAGCTATGAAAGGAACTTGATTTGTTGTTAACATAAGTTATAATCATGAATGCTTGACGAGATTTACAAGTATTAGCATTAATGGAATAAGATGACTAATGTATCATGTTAACAATATATAATCTGATTGGAACCTCCTTTGTGTGTGGTTTCCAATTGAATAATAAGAGTTTATACTATACTTGTTTGATATACCATTAGTAGAACCTCTAACCTTGATATTTGTTATTATTATTGTTTAATCCTTCCATTAATTTTCCATCTCCAAGTTCTCATCATCTTCTTCTTCTTCTCTTTCTTTACTACTACTACTACTACTACTCCTACTATTATTATTATTATTATTATTATTATTATTATTATTAGTATTAGTATTATTAGTATTAGTATTACTATTACTATTACTATTATTAGTATTATTATTATTGTTATTGTTATTGTTGTTGTTATTGTTATTGTTATTGTTGTTGTGTTATTGTTATTTATAATTTGTACAATTAACCTCTCTATGGTTCGACCCCAGTCTTGCTGGGTTATTTATTACTTTGACACTCCTGCACTTGGGAGAAGACATCAATCTTTTAGTCTTGTCAAGTTTTTGGCGCCGTTGCCGGGGAGGTAAGTTCTTGTATAAATTATAGTTTTTATTTTATTTTCTCTTTTCACTTTTCTTGTATATAACTTTATCTCTTTTATTTTGTTTCTCCTTATTTTGTTTTCTTCCTTCTTCTTTTGTTTTCTTCATTTTATTATACTCCAACACGTGCATGAGAGTATGGTCACGTACATTAAGTGGTAGACTTTGTAGGGTATCCTCGTCATTTTCAGAAAATATGGCCGAAGATGATAATCAATCACTTCATAATGAGAATAATGAGAATAATCGTGCTAGAACACTTAGAGACCACATGAATCCCACAAGAACAAGTGCACCATCATACATAGTTTTTCCTCCCGATGCATCTCATTTTAATTTTAAACCAGGTATTATTCAACTTTTACCTTCTTTTCATGGCTTAGAATTGGAAAATCCATACTTGCATTTAAGGGAATTTGAGGAGGTTTGCAACACATATAATAATTTAAATTGTAGCATGAACACCATCAGATTAAAGCTTTTTGATTTTTCATTAAAAGATAAAGCTATAACATGGCTACAAAATTTAAGACCAGGATCCATTCGTGCTTGAGATGAAATGCAACAACAATTTTTAAAGAAGTTTTTCCCATCTCATAGAACAAACTCTTTCAAAAGACAAATCACCACTTTCACTCAAAAACCAGGAGAAAATTTTTACCAATGTTGGGATAGGTATCGAGACTTGCTTAGTACTTTCCCTCATCATGGTTTTGAATCATGGAGATTGGTTTCACATTTCTATGAAGGGTTAACACCTAAAGATAGGCAAATGGTTGAATTGATGTGCAATGGAACTTTTGAAGATAAAGACCCTAATGAAGCAATGGAGTACTTAGACTTGTTAGCTGAAAATGCTCAAAATTGGGACACCGCGGGTACTTATGAGGCACCGAGTAAAACTCAACCTCATACATCTAGTGGAGGTATGTACAACCTTAGGGAAGATCATGACCTTCAAGCCAAGTTTGTATCTTTAGCTAGAAAAGTGGAGGCACTAGAATTCAAAAAGAGTGGTCAATTAAAATCTGTTGAAAATATTGTATGTCAAATCTGTGAAACAAATGAACACTCAACTAGTAACTATCCAACCTTGCCTTCTTTTAAGGAATGTCTCCATGAACAAGCCCATGCTTTAAACAGTTTCCAAAAGGCCAACCACAACCCATACTCACAAACATACAACCCTAGTTGGAGAAATCACCCAGATTTTAGTTGGAAGAGTGAGAACAACAATGCACAAACTTCACAACCACCGTTTCAAGCACACCATAATTTCCAAAATTCTCATGGATATGCACCTCCTTATGCTCTACCTCCTAGAAGAAATCTTGAGGAAACATTGCATGCATTCATTCAAAAGCAAGAGACAATCAATACTCAACTTGCTCAAAACATGACAGATTTTAAAGATACTCTTGCTAAATTAACATCTGCTCTTAGTTTCCAAGAGAAAGGTAAGTTTCCATCTCAACCACAACAAAATCCCAAGGGGCAATACAATGCAAATGCAAGTAGTTCTGGAAGCCAACACATGGATCAAGTCAAATCAGTCACTACTCTACGCAGTGGTAAGGTTATTGAAAAACCCTCTCTTGAACCTTATGAGAAGAAAGATAATGAGTCAATCTCTGAGGGTAAGGAAGGGGTTGAATCTGAAAATTGAAAAGAAAAGACTGATTCTCCGCCAGCACTTCCATTTCCTCATGCCATGACCAAACAAAGGAAAGTCAATCACAACTCTGAAATTTTTGAAACTTTCAAACAGGTAAGGATCAATATACCTGTGCTGGATGCTATTAAACAGATTCCTTCCTATGCTAAATTTTTGAAAGATCTATGCACTGTGAAGAGGAAACTTAATATGAAAAAAGAAAGTCTTTCTAGCCGAATAGGTAAGTGCTATTCTTCAAAACAATAATGCTTTGAAATATAAACACCCTGGTTGTCCTACAATTTCTTGCTTTATTGGAGAGCATAAAATTGAAAGAGTCTTACTTGATCTTGGTGCTAGTGTGAATTTACTTCCATATTCAGTTTTTCAGAGTCTCAATCTAGGTGAGTTAAAACCAACTTCTATATCTCTTTTACTTGTCGATAGATCTGTAAAAGTGCCTAGAGGAATAATTGAAGATGTGTTAGTACAAGTCGATAAATTCATTTATCCTCTGGATTTTATTGTCTTGGACACAAAACCTATTGAAGCATGTAATTCATTTCCTATTATTTTAGGACATCCATTTCTTGTAACTTCTAACGCATTGATTAATTGTAGGAATGGATTGATGAAGCTATCATTTGGAAACATGACATTGGAGATGAATATTTTCAACATTTGCAAGCAACTTGGAGATGATAATGATTTACAAGAAGTAGATCATATTGACGAATTAGTTTATGATCAACTTGAATCTACTTTAAGTAAAAATCAATTGGATGAATCTAAAGATTTGCAAATGATTTATTCTGAGGAAGAAATCACGGACGAAACAAGCACTAAAAATGTTGATGCGAATCTTTTGTCAACAGTGACAACAGATTCGACATCTGACATCACACCAATCGATGATTGCTTTCCTAACAAATCATTACTTTCTCTTAGTCCAATGCCTTGGTATGATAAAAATATCAATTTTCTTGCTTTAAGAGATTTGCCAGCTGATTGGAGTACCCAAGACAAAAAAAATTTTTGAACGAAGTGAAGAATGTTTATTGTGATGACCCTAACTTATTCATTTATTGTCCTTATCAAATATTTCAAAGATTCATTCCCGACAATGAGGTAAGTAGTGTCATTAAACTTTGTCATTCTGAAGCATGTGGAAGTTATTTCTCGTCAAAAAAGACAGCTGCAAAAATCTTTAAAAATGGATTTTATTGGCCCACCATGTTCATAGACACGCATGCATTCTGCAAAACTTGTGAAAATTGTCAAAAGATTGATACTGGAACCTCTAACCTTGACATTTGTTATTATTATTGTTTAATCCTTACATTAATTTTCCATCTCCAAGTTCTCATCATCTTCTTCTTCTTCTCTTTCTTTATTATTATTATTACTACTACTTCTACTACTACTACTACTACTACTACTATTATTATTATTATTATTATTATTATTATTAGTATTATTATTATTATTATTATTATTATTATTATTATTATTATTATTATTATTATTATTATTATTATTATTGTTATTGTTGTTGTTATTGTTATTGTTATTGTTGTTGTATTATTGTTATTTATAATTTGTACCTTTAACCTCCTTGTGGTTCGACCCCGGTCTTGCCGGGTTATTTATTACTTCGACACTACTACACTTGGGAGAAAACATCAATCTTTTAGTCGTGTCACAAGCCACTTGCATCAACTACGGTGGCCAATTCCAAATTGTCTAGTATAGAAGGAGCACTCATTTCTAATCCTTCTTCATATCGACAAATCATTAAGGCACTCCAATATTGCACAATAACACATCCATCTCTTATGCTGTTAACCAATTATGTCAATTTATGCACTAGCTACGAATCCTACACTGATAGGCTATGAAATGAATTCTTCACTACTTAAAGGGCACTGCCAATCATGGATTGTTTTATATATCATCTCCTTTACAATTACATACTTACTGCGGCTTGGATTGGATAAGAAATCCAGGCAACAAAAAATCTACTAGCGGCTATGGAATTTTCTTAGGCAACAACCTGGTTTCTTAGAGCTCTAGGAAACAAACCATGGTCTCTCATTCAAGTACTGAAGCCGAGTGTTATTCAATGGCACTCGCTACAACTGAACTATACTAGCTTATAATGCTATTTAAAGAACTAGTTATTGGTCTGTTCCACATACAAACTATATAGTGTGATAATATTGGGGTCATTGCACTTGCCTTAAATTCCATGTTTCGTGTAAGAGCAAAACACATTGAAGTCAACTATCACTTCATTTAGAAGAAAGTATGCAACAATGAAATTAAAATCCAGCATGTCTCAACCATCGATCAAATGGTAAATGTTTTTACCAAAAGCTAAATTGTACAATGTTTTTAGTATCTTAAAGGAAAATTAATGGTCTGTCCACACCCTATTAATTTGAGAGGGGTGTTAGAGGAAATATAGAAGTAACTACTGTGTCAAATCCTCCCTCCTTCCATTTTGCTACAAATTCAAATGATCTAGTTATGTGTGACTCTCTCCGATAATTATGCATATAATTATGTTGATTTCTTATTTTCCTTACATTTGTTTTCTTATTATACATCTGATAGTTAACATTATAAAGCTATAAATGTAAAAGAAAGTTATATAGCTCATTTGAGAAAGCCAAAGATACTTTTTGTGTTGGTCATTCTTTTCATTACTTCTTTCTGACTCCATAATAACAACACAATAACCCATCTGCATCCTTGAAGAACTAAATGCCATACTTTTGTACAAGGGAAAGCATTCAATAAGGTAATTACCATAGGAGGGTGCCCCTTATCTTTAGCATACTTTCTTTTCAAAATCTATACCAAAAGTTTATCTAGTTGTGTTTAGTAACAACACAATATAATTGTCACTATTTGCATTTTTACTCTGCTTCCCTAATGAGTGATACATTGTGCAATGATGTGTTTGCTTGAGATTTTGTACTTGATATGATTTATATTATTTTTTCACATATTTTTTTAAGTAAAAGCTCTTTAGATTTGAAACTTGCATAGACCCACACAACCTAGTGATTAATTTTTATCAAATAAATGAGGATGGTAAGATTCGAACTCGTGATCGCTTGGTTATCAAAGCTCTAATATTATATCAAAGAACCAATTTAACTAAATAGCTTAAACTATTATATTGTTTCTAACATTTTAGATAAGCTCTACAACAAGTACTAATGCATTACCTTTGCTATTGCAAACACCAACACCATATTTACCATGTTTCAACTTCAATACCTATAGTACCGTGATAATTTTGCCAAGTAAACACTTTTATTAATCCATTAAAACGTGTCTATGCACAGTGCATGCACATACATGCATGCAAGGAAAAAGAGAGAATGGAATAAATTATTAACATTGTATACACACATACGCATTTACTGAGGTCGAAAGCACTCACTAGATCAAGTGCAAACGATTTTTAATTTACAAGAGCCACAACCTACATATAGAGTGATAAAAAATGATGATATTTATCTCAAAATATATAACCACAACAAGCTTAAGTGCCTTCTCTCCACCCACAAGAACTAAAGCTTATGTCTTTATAAGATTTGCACAAACAACATAAAAGCCATTTAATAGACATTTATAAAATGAAATTCTAAGCTTCTTGTTACTAGAGGTTAAATACAAGCTGAAAGAAATATAATAAAGAGCAAAATTATTTATTGTTCTTTTTTTTTAAATGAGGTATATTGTTTAGAGATACTAATAATAATGCATAATAAAGCAAGGTGCTGACATCAAATTACTACATTTACATAGAAGATAAACCTTTAATAGAGTAAAAATATAGCTAAATAAGAAAAATATGACAAATAAGAGAATTGAAAGTGAAAGAGATATAATGAACTTTTTTATGGAGGCATTTCTAGTAGTAATGGAGCCTTTATTTTTTTTGAAACTTGGTTCAAGCTTCCTCAATTTTGTATGATCAAACTGGCATAACATAAAAGCAACATAGAAGAATATAATAACAGACAAAAATAGATACTAATAACTAATTCCTAACATTAAAAGCAGGGAAAATGGACCAATTTGCAATTTAATAAAGCAAAATTTAGGTATTTAATCACACAAACAAAAATAAAGTCATATTGAAGCATGTTTGTAAACGTAAAACACCCCCTCCTCCCTCCTCCACCCTACACACACAAAAGAAAAGCCCCAAAACAAACACTTTTTCCCTTCCTTGTCAATATATTAACTAGTAATGTTAGTCATCAAAGATTTAAAATGTTTTTTTCCCTTTCTTTTCAATACGTCTATTTGTTACCAATTTTCGAGGAAAACAGGACAAACATTTTACGAAACTTTTACATTGTTAACCATGCACCTAGATAACTGAGAACACAAGGACATAACATTAGTAAGTACAACTGCCTATAAAAGTGTACGTGAGTGTTGCAAAAGATGAAAAGTATTTACCTTTCCTATACCTTCATCCTTATCAACAATAGTAGAAGGTATTCCTCTTTCATGTATCTTCCTCTTTCATTTAACTTATCATCAAGTTTAGAAATTAAGTGTTTATATTTTATTGTAATATTATAGCTAACATGATAATCAACACACATCCTTAAAGTCCTATCTTTTCTTTATAGTAACAACATGAAAACTATAAATGGATTAATGCTTTCTTTTATATACCTTTTTGTCATCAATTATTCCATTTACCTTTCAAGTAATTTTATCTAATCAGGATTGCTTTTATAGGCTGATCGATTATGTATAGATATTCTAGATACAAGACCAATTTGATACTCAATAATCCTAATAGGTGACAACTTATAAAAATCTGATTAGAAAAGATATCTTTAAAATCTTATAATAAAGAAACACAAACATTAGAAAGATAATGATAAAGGTTATTAGGGTTAAAATATATCTTCTTATATATAAGTAAACTCATAGACATGTTAGAAAAATAAACATTTTAATCTCATTATTCTTTTTATAAAAATTAATATTTTCTTTATTGTTTTCACTCTTTTTTTTCCTCACCCTTCCTTTATCCTATTCTTTCTCTGCTAAATCTCTACTAATTTATATTTTGGACAAATCTAACTTTCTTCTCTCTTTACTCACTTTATTTTCACTTTTCATCATTTCCTTGTATAGTTGATCTTTTTCTTCATCTTTACTTTCTTTTTTCAATTTCAATTGATCTTTATATACTTTTCTAAAGGATAATGGTGCAAGTGTGAATATCTTCTTATCTTTATGAGAAGAATACTTGTTCTTAAACTTATTATGTTTTACTTTTCTATCAAATTTTTATTTTTTCCTTGTGGGCGACATATCACTTATAGTGTCATGCAACCTATCACTGGTTAGGTTATTTGCCCAAAATTTAACCACAACTTTGGAGGTCAAAATATTGCTGGGGGTGGCTTAAAAATCCATTTTCTAACATATTTCATTAAAATAATATAATTGAAAATCTCCATAAATCACTTACCAGCCCAAACAATTACTCCAAAAATTATTTAAAAAACCAAAATCAACAATTCAAAAAAATTAAGATGGAACCCAATCTACTTTTCCAACTATTTTTATAGAAAAAAAACCACCACCATCAAATTATTCTTGTCATGTGAAGCTCATTGATATCAATATCAACTATTTTTATTGCTAGATTATGTCAAAATTGATAACTTTCTCTCTCCTTCATCCTTCTCGAATAACTTTCTCTCTCATCATTAAAACTTGGGTACTAAAATGTTAAGAAAATATTTTTTTTATTAAAATTAAAATTACAAAAACTACAACGATTCTAAAAAAGAAAAAAGAAAAGTAGGAGATTAAACTGAACGTAATGAATTGGAGGTTGGTAATGAGATTTTTTCTTGTTTATATTTTGGTCGTCTTTTGTTGAATTTATTTCTTTTCTAATGAATTATTACAAATTGGTCATTAATTTGGTATTGCTACAATGTTTTATCTAAGCATTTTAGTATGTTTTGTAATATATAATTGTAATATAAAGATAAATGGATTAATTTACTAATTTTAATCATAAAACCATGCCGAATATATAAATAATAATTGATTTGAAGTTCTCAAACATAAAGATCTTAAGACCATCATAAAAAAATAATTCTTGTGAAGATTTATTGAAATTTAAATATTTACTAAAGATTTATTAAAATTTAAATATTTACTAAAGATTTAATTTGATTTGAATAACATCTGGAATGAACAAAATTATATGTTTGATTTGGTTCTAATATTCAATTTGATTCAAATAACTACGATTCCAAATCTTGAAATTGAGTTTATAAGAAAAATTAAAGAAAAATATTGTAAAGTAAGCAATTGTCCAATTCTAAACCAAATCTCATTTTTCTAATAGTTTAATTAATTTATTTATGGTTAGTCGGTTTACATTTGAATGTTATTTGAATGTTGATTAAGCAATCTTCTCAACACCTGTAACTAATACCCATTAAGTGTTAACAATCAAGTGTCACCCTAAATTAGATGAAAACATCCAATAAAAAATATTTCTTAAAATTAAAATTATAATATTACTAGTCTAGGATACTTTTAGAATAAAAAATATAATTATGTCAATTTATATAAAACAACTTAGCATGATATATTGGATTTTTGAATGTTATACAAAAATAATAGATATAAGTAGAAAAACAAAAATATACAAGTAAGCTATTGTTATGATGCATGTCAGAACAAAAATTGTTTTTATATAGTAAGAAAAGCATATAGATGCATCACTTGCATGCTTTCTAGCAACAAAAAAATTATTAATTGTGAATTTAAATTTTAATATGTATGTTAAATAAAACAAATCAAGAATCTTATGCGCTCATAAATGTTAATTTTTTGTTGTTACCACTAACTAAATAAATATTAAGGTGTAAAACTGATAAATAAGGATAAATTAAAATATTTAAACTTGTGTTGTGAGGAATCTTTAATTTATTTCACTTAATTATATGAAACTATTTTTTTATATAAAAAAAGTATCAATTCAATTTCCATTTAAACAAACTAATTTTCTAGTATTTCGTATTCATATCTTTGTTTTCAACAAAAAATAATAATGTTTTATACTATGTTATTTGTCTTAGTTCTTTTTGGAAAATTTATAATAATGATGGAATTATTTTTTAAAACATAAAAATAATATAATGCTCATGTGTTGATGTGGAAAACTCTTTGACAATGTCATTCAACTTAACCCAATAGATTAATCTTGAAACCTATAGACCTAACTCTTTACCTGACTTAGAGATTGATTTAATATGATTCAGCTGACTTGATAGGTCTAAAGGTAATCCAGATAATTAGTAAAAACTTGATTTAACTTAAAAATTTCAAGACATGCTCATATTTTTTTAAAATATTGCAATGATGACCTTTGGGATCCACTTTGATTAACCTGAATTAATTCACTACACTTGTGACTCAGGACATGGACCTGACTATGTTTAATAACTTATTTTTTTGAAATTATTTTTTTATTAACAATATAATAGAAAAAATAGACACTCAAAGAAAAAAATCAGATAAAACATTTTTAAAAGTGATCATGATAGGCTAAAACTTTTGCTGATATTATTAAAAAACTAGTACAATCTTATTGAAAAAAAAAAGAGTATGGTATTAATAAGATCTAATATTAATTAATTTTAGAATTTAACAAAATAATACATGTAATATATATTAAATTAATTATAAAAAAAACATTTTAATTTAAGGGCCAACAAAAATAGCTTAAGACAAGCAAAACACGCAAGCTTGAGTGGCCAAGCACATCGACCCATTAATAATATGGCTAGGTGCATGGCAAACTAAAAATACATGTCTGATTTGTTTTTAACACGTCACCCATCCAATGTTTTTTTAAAAAGAAACAGATGTTGCATCATATGCTTACCTAATTTTTAATCAATAAAGAGGTGACTGAAAAATTAGATTAGGGTTTTTTAGACTTGAAAAACTAATTTTAAATTTGAAAGAAGATGCCAAAGAGCCAGGCCGGTCAGTCAGTCAAGCTAGACATCTAGACTCTCCTCTTCCTTATGTCGGGTCTCTTTACCCCTAATAACATTTTTTGATTCAACTATAAAAAACTCCACTTCGCTAGGGTCGATATAATTGAGCTCAATTGAAAGGAGAACTCCTGTTAGTTAAAAACAATATTATTGTAGCCTTAGTAAACTAGTTTTTCAACTCATAAAACCTCTAAATCAGCTAAAAACATAAAAACGTATGGAAAAAACACTTTGAAGCTTGATCTATGTTTTCTAGCAACATAGAAGTATGCAAATATCTTAGTAGCAACTTTTCTAATCACCAGAAACACTTTAACACCAAACTTGGTTTTTTTTTTGCTAAGGAAAATCTCACCAACCAAATGTTTTATATTAACATTTTTTTGGCGACGATTCTCTCTCTTCTACCTCAAACTTGGAGACTAATATGTAAATAAAATAAAGTTTTACACTGCAGAATTATAAAATTAAATAGACAAAATGATAGTAAAAAAATCTTAAGGCATTTTTTATAAAAAGGCATCAACAATTTTGTCATAAATCAATTTTTTGTTTTTTAATTTCAAAATATTTTTCAAAAATTCAGAAAAAGAGCAAACAAAATTAAAAAAAAATGTTTTTGATACATTTTGACTATTTGCATGCCCTTTGTTATTTTTTTTTTGTAATTTCAACTATTGTTTTCTTGTTGACATCTTTTTAAAAAAATCAAATTCAATGAAATATGTTTTCAATGCATTTTGGTTATTTGCATGCTTTTTTTTTTCAACTATTGCTTTCTTGTTGACATCTTTTTAAAAAAATCAAATTCAATGAAACATGTTTTCAATGCATTGGCATCCATTTCGTATTTTCTCAATTAATTTTCTTATCAAATTGAAATTATCATTGTTTTTTAAAGAAAAAAATCAAAAAATAAGAAAATCAAAAATCAAAATGGAGAGTAAAATGGATGATGAGCTAAAGTGCAAAATAAAAAAAATGAGGGATTAAAATAAAATGAATTTGCTTGGGGCCAAGTAATTAAAAAAATATCAAAAGTCAAGTAGTTAAAGTGTAAAACAAGATACTAAAACAAAATTAAACCCCACTTAACTAAAGAAAAGATGACAAAATATATGAGTGAATTGTAAAGACAAAAGAAGGCCAACACAAAGAAAAAAGTAATCTTATCTCTCCTATATAAAATCTATAACCTCATCTCTTCCACCAAAAACCCTTGTTGCCAAGAAATAAAGATAAAAAGAGAGAACATAAAAAGAAAATATGTTGAAATTTGAGAGAAAAACTCTTAGACATAAAAAAAAAAAAAAGAGAAAACAACCGACTTTCCACTCCTTTCCAAGGTGCAATCCATCTCCCTACCCACCATTTTTCATCACCACTTCCTCTATTTTCTAGCTCATCTCCTTTATTTTATAGCTAATAATGCTCCAACTACAACTTTGAAAACTCCATCTAAACTAAAAAACTACTCGAGTTTAAGTTCATAACTAAAGCTACACACCTCGACTTCAAACATTCTTTTACTTGATAGAAAGATAATATATAATCCAAAAATTTTCATAAAAAATTTAAAACTTAGTTCTATCATTTTACAGCTCATAGCATAGTAAAAATAAAAAAAGTTAGAATTATCCTGAATTTCACTATAACTCAAACTTGTTTATTACACTATTTACTTTTTAGTTATAATTTGAGTTAAGGACCTCTGTTTCATGCATTATTTAGTTTAATAAATAGATAATACATAGATATAATTTTTTTTATGAAAAGTACAAACTTAATTTTGTTCCTTTGAAGCTCAAAATATTGCATGAACAGAGAAGTTATAATCTATCAAATAGTTCACTATAGCTCAGACCCTATTTCGGTTTTGACCTCTATTTGTAGTTGTAGAAGTAAAAAAAAAAAAAAAACTTAGAAGCATTAAGAAGCTTAGAATGATATCTAAAACTCTGGTGAAAGGGTCTAACTCTAAAATATGTTGATTCGATGCTCTAAATCCAACTAGAAGTCACGGTCGATATAACAACAATATTTCACAAAAAAAAAAAAGCATCATCTCTAGTCCAGCCATTATTCCAGCCCCTTTAAATCCTCCTTGGTCACCCTTAGGATGTCAATTTCAAACCCTAAACATCTCTTGAATAAATATCTTTCTTTATTAATAATTTTGATGTGTTTAGTGATGTGATCTTGGGATTGAGCAATGCATTATTATATTGATATTTATTTATGTTTGAATGCATTTGGCTAAATTCTTTAATTTTATGTCTTATTTATTCTCATGTTCTTGGTCATTTCATTACTATCTTTAGCATTGTAACATGTCTTTCTTTGTGTATGAATATTGATTTATTCAATATTCAGTTGTATAAAGTCTTATAACTTGTTTATAAAAGTCATTGATTGTTCGAATTATATTAAAAAGATCATTGGGCTAACATTCTAAACTTTTTAAAAACTTGTCCTTGCTTTCCATAAATCATGTAAAAAATCTTGTTATTCATTTATAATGCTTAAGGTAAAATAAACTTAACATGGGCCATTATCTTGAATACCAAGAAGAGGAGCTCATTCTTTTGATTTTTAAATGAAAAATAAGTATAGAAACTTCAAAGTCCAATATTCATCAAACAATTAAGAGTAATGGACTTTTTAATTAGTTTACATGTATGCACGAGGATAAGATTATTCACTTGTTATGAATGTACATACATGAGTTTTAACACCAATATATATTAAATACTAATGAGGGGCAACCAATGATTATGTATTAAAAGTATCATTAAATCTCTTATTTTACATATGTATTTATTGTTTTTATTTGGGTTTTTATAATAATTGATGTGCTTTTTAGTAATGAAGTTTTTTTTAATGTTTTGCTAGGTTTTTAGAGCTTAAACGGATTATGTCAAAAAAGTAAATGTTGGAATTTGAAAAAAAGACTTGAAGAGAAATTTAGTTGGAGTTTGAAGCAAATCTTGATTCAAATAAGTTTTCTAAATTTTCCCTAAAAAAATGAATTCTATTCTAATCTTAAAAAAAGATTATCATATGATCTATTTTAAACCCAAATTTACCTTATATTCTGTGCAAACCTCAACCATCAAACACTTAATGTTTCGATATCAATCTTAGCCCAAATAATAGGTATATTTGTATACTTATATGATACTTAAATTTAACTTCAAATTAGCCCAAACATAATCCATGATCTTACATGTCAACACAACAAATAACAATTGATTTATTTTAGGTAATTCATTAATCTAAGAAGGCAAGCACATGGATAGAAAGCTAGAGGGGATATTGTTATATTATTTTGGGTAAAAAAAAGAAAGAGACAGCTCATAAATGAGGAAGAAAAATGTGCACCTAAGTTGTTGCAAAGCTGACCTGATTTGATTTTTCATAATACCTTCCAATGTTTTGCCCATAACTTTTGACTTCGGTGTCCAAATGAACTGTTCTTTAATGATCTGGAAAGGCGATATAATTTCCTATAAATATTTTTCTAATAGACATCTTCAGAAAAGGCTTCTAGGAGGGTATAAATTGCTATCCAAAGTTAGCATCATATTTGTGTATGAATTTTTACTGAACTTGTGTTGTGTTCTTCTTTATAGATTTCAGTTCTTTAGTTTGTAAAACTTATTGTTTTAGTTTGATTCAAGTTATTTCATATTTATTAAAGTATTCTTATATATAATCATGGTTGGCTAATCTCTTTCTTGGATCCAAATCAAGGATGATGGTAGTTGAGGTGAGTTTTTTAAAATATGAATGAATCTTAATGTTTATCTTCTCATTTTCTTTATGAATATTTTATTATTGTAAGGAAATTTTAGAAATTATTTAGGTAATGTTATAATCTTGAATTTTTATGCACAAACTTTAGTTTTGGTATAAAGATTGCTTGATTCAATATCTTACTTAATATGAAAGTACTTGTTCATTCTTAAGTAATAATCATGCACAAACTTTAGTTTTGGTATAAAGATTGCTTGATTTACATGTTTTCATCTTTGAAAATAAATTCATCAATTATTTTCAACCAAGTTATTGTTAATTTAATTTCTCTTGAGTTTTTTGTTATCTAGCTTAATTTCCAGATCTAGCTCTCTGTGGATATGACATCGATCTTACCGAGTTAATTGCTATATTGCACACTCGTGCACTTGCGAGTTAAAACAAGCCGATCATAAAAAGCGGTCAAGCAACTAATAAAAAACTAAATCATGAAAAGGTACTTATTAAGTAACACATCTTAAAAACAAGTGAACTCCATAAAGATCATTTATCAAAACTTTGTTCACGAGGGACCTTCATATCATTAGATCCTATTCTAAGTAGATAAACCAATGATGATCACTATTTCTGAAGAACAGGAGCACACAATCTCCTTTGACTCAACAAATATTGTGAGTGAATTGTGGGTGTAATAGGATAAATAAACCTTAACAGTGCATTGATACATGGATCCTTTCTAGGATTTAAGTTGGGTTTAATGAGCTCAATAAAAGCCCACACAATTATTCACTGACATAACTTGATAAAATATTTATAGTTATAGGTCATCTAGAGTAAATGGGCTTAAAAATGTTAATTCACCAAAAAATTAGGAGTGAAAAAAATAATCAGGACCTTAGAACAAATAAACATGAAACTTACCTTCGAGTATAACTCATTACAATAGACTCATGTAGATAGACCACCAAAAGAATAGTCTTAACAAACTATTAGAAATAAAAAATAATTTATAATGCAACTTATTTTAAGTAAGATGTTTTAGGGTGATAACATATTTCCTTTAGTTTAATCAATTTCTTATCTTAGAACTCTACAAGCTGATTAGAGTTTTTTAGTGACTATAATATTAGGTAGTGATTTTTCTTTTTATCTTTAGTGACTATAATACTAGATAGTGATTTCTTTTTTTATCTTTATTTCATTCTCAAATTAAGTTTTGTGTTTTTACACGTTTGTTTTATGGTCAAATTTAGTCTAAAAAACTTTAATTTTTTTAATCAACAAAATTGAAGCTTATCATATCAAATGAAACATTAATTTGATTTCAAAACATCTTTTCGACACTTTAAAGAACTCTATTGGAAGCTATTTCAAATAAATTATAAGTTGAAAATTCTATTTAACCCAATTTATAAGGATAAAAATAATAAATAAAAATGTCAATGATAAAAATAAAAACTGCTCCAAGAACAAAAAAAAAAAACTACCACACTGCACCATTGAAGTGAACCGTTCTATGGGGTTCACAGTGAAATCACCTTGGTTTTTATTAATTTTATAATTTATAATCTGTAATTGTAATCAAGACTTGCTAAATTATATAAAGATAGATTGAGAGGCTTAACTTAAAGACGTAGTTTTTTCTTTGTGGCAGAAATATGAAATGACAACGACTGCAGCAATACTACATGCATGTAAGTAATGCTTCTAATTCTGCTGGATCATCAACGGTAAAAAGTAGTCAATTTCTGGACCTCTTCCTGTTCTGTTTGATTTTGCAATATACATGTGCGCGCGCGCGTGCATGCTATCAGCCAAATATAAATCACAAAATGACGATCTTGCTCCTTTAAGTTACTACTTATGAGCTAGTACAATGTTTTTGAATTTTTAGTAAAATAAATGTACGAGACATAATTGCTTCCACCGCCAAAAACTCCAGTTTGAATAAACAGGGCACGCCCTAGAGTGCTGCAAGAATCTGTAAGAGCTCAACTTTCGCAACCTTTTCCTTTAGGAGGTGAGATGGTATTAGAATCACTCATAGTGTTTCAACTACTCGAGTTTGTTCTGTTATGCAGACGAGTTTGATTGTTGGTATGTGCTGTACCTTCTGTTGATCTTCAATGATGCCACTTCGGAACCTCCGCAACAATTGCTCATGCATACCCTCCAGATGCAACTTCTGAAGGCTATTAAGATGCTCAATCCCTTGAGGCAACGCCTTCATCGCTGGACAACGAACTAGATACAATTCCCGGATGCTTGGCAGCGAATTCTCCTCCAGTTTCATGCTATCCAATTGCACAAGCTCTACAAGATTCAGTTTGTTCAGTCTAGGGAACCATCCTTCCTTGAAGTGTAAGGCCCTGCCATCATATGCTTTCTTGAACTCAAGGAACACAAGACTGGAAAGTACATGGATAGAAGAAAGTATATCTTCTTGGAGACGAGAATAACCCAAATACAAATGCGTTAGATTTTCCAAGGACCCAATCCAGGGAGGTAACCTTTTCAATTGACCGATCAAGGTTAGTTTCTGAAGAAATATTGGAGTCAAAGGTAATGCTTCCAACTGAAGTTCCTCTTCTGTATTGGTTGCCATCACACCTAAACGGAGGAGACCTGTCAACTTTTGAATTGAATCGCACAACTTTGGTCCATCAGCAGCTCTCAATTTTGCAATCTCCAACCGTTTGAGACCAGTTAAGTTCCCTACCTGCTGGATTAGCTCTTTCTCTGCTTCGATACATGCAAGAGTCTGCAAACTGCGGATGTTCCATATCCCCCACGGTGCCTGCATGCTGATGAGAGCATCCGTTCTTTGAGAGTTCTGCCCGTTCTTGTGGAGCATAAACAGATGCCTCAAATTTGATAGTTTTGATATTCCACTTGGTAGCCTTTCTATATAGGTATTCCATACATCCAATGTTTGTAATTTGTTTAGCCTTTCCATCGATTTGGGAAGCTCCCTTATATCTGTGTCTCTCAAGTTCAAGTACCTAAGATTGAACAACTCAACCAGTGTTCCTGGCATGGTCTCAATGGGAACACCCTCGAGATCAAGAACCCTTAGAAATTTGAATTTTGATGACACAACAGCTAGAGAGAACGAAGAGCACGTATCTGTTGGAAACACAAAGAAAGAGCGAAGATGGTGTGACATGGCACTGCCCAATCGGATGCTTACACCATTACTATAAACTGATAACCTGCGGATTTTTCCATCTAGCTTTGATGGGTAACCATCATACGCTGTGCAGAAATTCTCCTTTTCAGATATTGTCATGGCTAGTTCACGCATGACATCTTGTACTCGACATATCTTCACCCTCCCAGCATCATTATTCTCTGTAACTTGAATCAGGCTTCGGAGGACAAGTTCTGTGAGGTACTCCTCTGCTATCTCTTCCAAGGTCATACCTTTTCTTTCTCGGATGAACCCTTCTGCTATCCATAGCCTAATTAGCTTCTTCCTCCTAATTGGGTAACCATCGCGGAAAACACAACAGAATAAGAAACAATACTTGAGGTAGAATGGCAAGTCATTGAAGCTCAACAGCAATATTCCCTTCACTTGTTCCAGCATGGGATTGTTGCTTAGTTGCCAATTGAGGCTTTCAAAGACCTTCTTCCATTCCACGACCGTCTTGCTTCTTGAACACATGAGGCCTCCAACTGCCACTATTGCGAGTGGCAAGCCCTCGCATTTCTTCAAAATGGCCTTAGCTAAATGTTTAAGCTCTTTGGGACAAAGGTGACCCGTGTCATTCCAAAATACCTTTTTACAGAAGAGGGCCCAAGCATCTTTCTCTTGAAGAGGCGCAAGCTGATGGACACGGCTTCCAATTCCAACAGAGGTAGCTACATTCTTGTTCCTAGTTGTGAGGATAATTCTGCTTCCATATCTATTATTGGGAAATGCAGTTCTTATTATACTCCAAAGATCTATGCTCCATACATCATCCAGGACAATACAATACCTTTTCTGGTGCAAATAATCAATAAGCATACCCACAAGCTGTCTGTAGTTCATTGAACCCAGGCTGTTTGGTATCACCACTGATGTCGCACCAAATAGCTCCTTGATGATGCTTCTCAACAGCTCGCCAGTCCCACATGTTTGAGACACCGATAGCCATGCCCAACAATCAAAGCCTCTCTTGATTATATGATTGTTGTAGACTCTTGTAACTAGAGTGGTCTTACCAAGACCACCCATTCCCACAATTGAAATAACAGTCCGGCGAGGTTCATCCTCCATTAACCATCCAAGCAGCTGCTCTGTGCTCTCTTCCATTCCCACTATATCATCCTCATCTACAAACGTTGCCGATTCTCCATAATGCTGCCACCTATCGCCAGCAACATTTCTTGTAGCCTCCTCATCAAGCTGATCAAAACCATATCGCTTGCTTCTCTCTGAAACCTCATGAACCTTAGCTATGACTTTTTGTAGTTTTGAAGAAATTCGATGCCTTGAAGTTATGCTCTTGGGGAATTTGACCACTCCTTCGACGATACCCTTGAATCCATTCTTAAGAGGCTCCTTATATTTGTGATGCATGAACTCATCTATTATATCCTCGACTTCATAAGCAACCTCTCTTACTTGCCTCACCCATGTTTCCACGGAATCACTCTTTTCCTTTCTTCTTTCTGCATCTCTTAAGAATGATTTCATGCTCTCTAGCTCAAGTTTGATTTCTTCTATTTTATCACGAGCATCTCCCAGCAGTGATGCTTTTTGCAGTAGGATTGTAGTTAGTTTATCAAGTAAGAAACTCACAGCACCATCTGCCATCTTTCACTCACAAATCTGCTTCTGCTTCACTAACTGTTTTCCTCTCTTTCCTTCATTGCAGTTTACAGGGATGGTGAGAGGAAGGTGAGAGGAAATGAGCAGGAAAAACAGTTTGTATGAATCTAATGCACATGGGCTGATAAAGTAGAACTCCAGGAAGACTTGTAAAAGTCAAGGACCGTGAGCATTGGCGAGAACGCCCACACAGGAAGACCTCTTCAAAGGTATTAAAAACTATAGAAATAAATAAAAATAATGAGATTATCGACATCTCTCTCTTTATACTTCTTAATATATGCCTTTTTTTTTGTTTTTTTTTTTCAATCATCTAGATAGTGGTTAAGTGGTAAAAATTTGACATTAAAGGGTTTATTCTCTTTATAATTTCAGATTCGAGTCCTTAGTTATTCATATGATGGTCACTGGAGGCTTATATGATCATTAACTTCAGGACCCGTGGGATTAGTCATGATGCACGCAATTTAACCCGGACATCCACGTTAATCTAAAAAATAAAATAAAATATATATGCCTTTTTCATACCGGTTCAAAAATTATAAGTTCTGTGTGACCGGGAATTTCATAATTTTTATATTTGGAAAGCCTACCAGCCAAGTTTAAAAGCTTTTTGGGCCTCATGGTATGTAAAAACATACCATTACAAAAACCAAGAGTTTCATGGGATTGAAATTTTAGCAAAATTTGCGCTTTCAAACCCTATGGATAAACTTTAGTCATTGTTGTGGGGCTCATTATATATTTTGGCTTAAAAGTGCGAAAATTATAAAGTTTTTCTCGTTTTTGTGTTTTAAAAAGTGAATAGGAGGTTGTGAGTTTTTGTTACGAAGCTCTCATGATTTATTTTTAATATATAAATTTTGTTATTTTGTTAGAAAAATAATATGTAATGTAATTATTATAATAGGATTTAACAAGAGATCAATACCAAAAGGATATAGTGGGTTTTTAAAAAAAAATTATATATCTAAAAAGATGTAAAAAAATTAGAATTTAAAACGTTAAATGTAACTAAGTTTATAAAGACTAAGTTTTTTCCTGAAAATAAACTTTTTAAATAATATTTATATAGACTTATTTATTAAAGATAAAATGATATTTTCAATTTAACCTATATATACTTTCTTTGTATTTAGATTAACATCAAATACTCATAATAAATGGATCATTGAGAATTTTACCTTTCTTTTTGTGTTTGATCTTAATTGTTTTAATATAGTATCAGAACTAGTTTTATGAAATGAGACTTAATTTCGAACACACCTTTATCATGGTATCAGAACCATGAAAATTTTTTGGAGTGATATTTTATCTTTTGTTTCTTTAAATTTTTTTGTCATCTTTCCTTTAGCTTCTACAATTTGATATTTGCGTTTAGTTTGTGCAATTATTTTGATATTTTGTCTTCACTTCAGTTTCTATAATTTAGTATTTGTATTCAGTTTCTGTAATTTTATTTTGTGGTTTGGCATAATCATATATTTTCAAGAAGATCTTTTTTTAGTTTCTACAATCTCTATTCAGTTTCTGCAATTTGATATTTTATTTTCTGCTGTTTTTGCATTCTGGTTTTTTATTACTATTAATTATGACAATTGAAAGAGATGATTTGCTTCAGTCTGTGAGTGTGAGATTGGATGGGAAGAACTATTCGTATTAGAGTTATATAATAAATTTTTTTCTTAAGGGTAAAAAGATGTAGGGATATGTTAGTGGAACCTATGTGGTACCTAAAAATAATGAGGAAGAAGATGTAGCTTTGATAGATGCATGAGAAATAAATAATGCAAAGATCATTACTTGAATCAACAACTTTGTTGAGCATTGTATAGGTATGCAATTAACAAGGTATGATATGATTGATACATAAAAGTATATTTTTATCAAGGTTTTATATCATTATTTTGCACTTAAAGTATCAATAACTCCTTAACTAAAACATGTATTATAATAACATATCAAATAATATAAGATACCTTTAATTTGCGGTAAATATTCATTTTAAATACAGGCCTATCATATAAATGAAAGGATTCATTGATAAATTTAAGAACTGAAATTGAAAGGATAAAGAGATGGCCAAACTTAGAAAAGAGATGTCGGTGCAATCCAAACCAAAACACCATTTGGTAATTGGGTCATATCTTGAGCTATAGATCTCATATTTAGGTCTACTTTATATGGATGGAAAGGTAAGACATAGGCATACAACTTTCATATGGAGCCCAAGATCTAAAAAGGTCATTTTCAAGTCCAAATTATAGCAACAACAAAGACGCTCAAATATGTCCTCCAGCCCGAACACTATTTAGTATTTTGGCCATATCTGGAGTTATAGAAGTCGAAATGAGTTGAATGTTTTACACAAGAAAGCTGAGATAATTTCCTACAACTTTCATGTTTACAAGTGGTCCAATTTTGTCGTTATCAATGACGTTTTGGGCAGACAAGAGAAGATAAGGATTGTCACGAAGTTAAGAGTTGGGCACCCACTCATCAATTAGTCATCAAATCAATAGTTCCCAATTTTGGCCTATAAAAGGAGGTATTTGCCATACATTTAGGCATCTTGCTTTCCAGATCAAGATCATGCTCTTGCTTTCTCTCTTCGTATTTTTTATAATGTTTATGCTTTGCTTTTATTAATATCAAGTTTATGCCTTTCATTTCCTTTCCTTTACTTAGTTAACTCTTATTTTATTTATGTTCTTATTTAGTTTATTTACTTTTCTTTCTTTTATTATGTCTAGCTAAGTTTATTATGTCAAGGTAAAAATATTACACTAATGGTGTAACAATAAGTATAGTGTAAACTCAATATGGACTTTAATGTTTGATACTAACATGTTTTGTATTTGTTATTTTGTTCACTATTTAATACTTTGCTTGTTAAATGACTAATCTTGATTTATATTGTATAACACTTGGTACAACAAATGCTTGGCACTCTCATAGTTCATACTGTATGGTATAACCGACACCTGAGTTATGAAAGGAACTTGATTTGTTATTAATAGAAGTTATAATCATGAATGCTTGATGAGATTTACAAGTATTAGCATTAATTGAATAAGATGACTAATGTAATCATCTTAACAATCTATAATCTGATTGGAACCTCCTTTATTTATGGTTTCCAATTGAATAATAAGAGTTTATACTATACTTGTTTGACATATCATTAGTGGATCCTTTAACCTTGACATTGTTTGTTATCATTATTTGATCCTTACGTTAATTTTCCATCTAAAAGTTCTCATCAACTTTTCTTCTTCTTTTTTTTTTCTTTATTATTGTTGTTGTTATTATTATTATTATTACTACTACCACTAGTAATATTAGTATTATTATTGCTACTATTATTATTGTTGTTGTTATTGTTGTTATTATTGTTGTTTATAATTTGTACAATTAACCTCCCTGTGTTTTGATCCCGATCTTGTCGGGTTATTTATTACTTTGACACTCCTGCACTTGGGAGAAGACATTAATCTTTTAGTCGTGTCAAGTTTTTGATGCCGTTGCCGGAGAGGTAAGTTCTTGTACAAATTATAACATTTATTTTATTTTCTCTTTTCACTTTTCTTGTATATAACTTTGTTTCTTTTCTTTTGTTTCTTTTTCTTTTGTTTTCTTTTTCCTTTTTTCTATTCCTAGACGTGTATGAGAGTGTGGTCACGTACATCAAGTGGTAGACTTTGTAGGGTGTCCTCATCATTTTCAGAAAATATGGCCGAAGAAGATAATCAATCACTTCATAATGCTAGAACACTTAGAGACCACATAAATCCCATAAGAACAAGTGCACCATCATGCATAGTTTTTCCTCCCAATGCATCTCATTTTAATTTTAAGCCAGGCATTATTCATCTTTTACCTTCTTTTCATGGCTTAGAATTGGAAAATTCATACTTGCATTTAAGGAAATTTGAGGAGGTCTGCAACACATATAATAATTTAAATTGTAGCATGAACACCATCATATTAAAGCTTTTTCTTTTTTATTAAAAGATAAAGCTAAAACATGGCTCCAAAATTTAAGACTAGGATTCATTCGTGCTTGGGATGAAATGCAACAACGGTTTTTAAAGAAGTTTTTCCCATCTCATAGAATAAACTCTTTCAAAAGACAAATCACTACTTTCACTCAAAAACCAAGAGAAACATTTTACCAATCTTGGGATAGGTATCGAGACTTGCTTAGTACTTGCCCTCATCATGGTTTTGAAACATAGAGATTGGTTTCACATTTTTATGAAGGGTTAACACCTAGTGATAGACAAATGGTTGAATTGATGTGCAATGAAACTTTTAAAAATAAAGATTCTAATGAAGCAATAGAGTACTTAGACTTGTTAGCTGAAAATGCTCAAAATTGGGACAACACGGGTACTTATGAAGCACCGAGTAAAATTCAACCTCATACATCTAGTGGAGGTATGTACAATCTTAGGGAACATCATAACCTTCAAGCCAAGTTTGCATCTTTAGCTAGAAAAGTTGAGGCACTAGAATTGAAAAAGAATGATCAATTAAAATCTGTTGAAAATATTGTGTGTCAAATATGTGAAACAAATGAACACTTAACCAATAATTGTCCAACCTTGCCTTCTTTTAAGGAATTTCTCCATGAACAAGCCCATGCTTTAAACAGTTTCCAAAGAGCCAACCACAACCCATACTCACAAACATACAACCCTGGTTGGAGAAAACACCCAAATTTTAGTTGGAAAAGTGAGAACAACAATGCACAAACTTCACAACCACCGTTTCAAGCACACTATAATTTCTAAAATTCTCATGGATATGCACCTCCTTATGCTCCACCTCCTAGAAGTAATTTTAAGAAAACTTTGTATGCATTCATTGAAAAGCAAGAGACAATCAACACTCAACTTCCTCAAAGCATAACAGATTTTAAAGATACTCTTGCAAAATTCACATCTACTCTCAGTTTTTAAGAGAAAGATAAGTTTCCATCTCAACCACAACAAAATCTCAAGGGACAATACAATGCAAATGCAAGTAGTTCTGGAAGCCAACACATGGATCAAGTCAAATCAGTCACTACTCTACGAAGTGGTAAGGTTATTGAAAAATCCTCTCTTGAACCTTATGAGAAAGATGATGAGTCAATCTTTGAGGGTAAAGAAGGGGTTGAATCTGAAAATTGCAAAAAAAATACTGATTCTCCGCCAACACTTCCATTTCCTCATGCCATAATTGACACGACTAAAAGATTGATGTCTTCTCCCAAGTGCAGGAGTGTTGAAGTAATAAATAACCCGGCAAGACCGGGGTCGAAACACAGGGAGGTTAATTGTACAAATTATAAATAACAACTATAAACAACAATAATAGCAATAACAATAACAATAATAATAATAATAATAATAATAATAATAATAATAGTAATAATAATAATAATAATAATAATAATAATAATAATAATAATAATAATAATATAATGAAGAAAAAGAAGGAGAAGAAGAAGATAAGAACGTTGAGATGGAATATTAATGTAACGATTAAACAATGATAATAACAAATGTCAAGGTTAGAGATTCCATTAATGGTATGTCAAATAAATATAATATAAACTCTTATTATTCAATTAGAAACCACACATAAAATAGGTTCCAATCAGATTATAAATTGTTAACATGATTACATTAGTCATCTTATTCGATTAATGCTAATACTTGTAAATCTCATCAAGCATTCATGATTATAACTTATATTAACAACAAATCAAGTTCTTTTCATAGCTCAAGTGTCAGTTATACCATACAGTATTGGCTATGAAAGTGTCAAGCATTTGTTGTACCAAGTGTTATACAACATAAATCAAGATTAGTCATTTAACAAGCAAAGTATTAAAGAGTGAACAAGATAACAAATATAAAACATGTTAGTATCAAACATTAAAGTTCATATTAAATTTACACTATACTTATTTTTACACCATTAGTGTAACCTTTTCACCTTGACATAATAAACTTAGCTAGACATAATGAAAGAAAGAAAAATAAATAAACAAAATAAGAACATGAATAAGATTAAATTTAACTAAGTAAGTGAAAGGAAATGAAAGGCATAAACTTGATATTAATGAAAGCAAAGCATAAACATTACAAAAAATACAAAGAGGGAAAGGAAGAGCATGATCTTGATCTGGACACCAAGATGCCTAAATGCATGGCAAATGCCTCCTTTTATAGGCCAAAATTGGGAACTATTGATTTGATGACTAATTGATAAGTGGGTGGCCAACTCTTGACTTGGTGACAATTTTTATCTTTTCTTGTTTGCCCAAAACGTCATTGATAACGTCAAAATTGGAGCCACTCGAAAGCATAAACATTGTAGGCAATTGTCTAAGCTATCTTGTGTAAAAACGTCACCTTATTTGGACTTCTAGAACTCCATATATGTCCAAAATACTAAACAGTGCTCGAGCTGCAGGACAGATTCGGGCTTCTTTGTTGTTGCTACAATTTGGAGTTGAAAATGACCTTTTTAGATCTTGGGCTCCATATGAAAGTGATAAGCCCATGTCTTACCTTTCAATCCATATAAAGTAGACCTAAATCTGAGATCTGTAGTTTCATATATGACCTAATTACCAAATAGTATTTCGGTTTGGATTGCACCGACATCTCTTTTCTAATTTTGGTCATCTCTTTATCCTTACAATTTAAGTTTTTAAAGTCATCAATCAATCTTTTCATTTATGTGATAGGCCTGCATTTAAAATGAACATTTACCACAAATTAAAGGTATCTTATATTATTAGATATATTATTATAAAACATGCTTTAGTTAAGGAGTTATTGATACTTCAAGTGCAAAATGATGATATAAAACCATGATAAAAATGCACTTTTAAGTACTAATCAATAACTAAACAAAGGAAAGTCAATCACAACTCTAAAATTTTTGAAACTTTCAAACAGGTAAGAATCAATATACCTTTGTTGGATGCTATTAAACAGGTTCCTTCCTATGCTAAATTTTTAAAAGATCTATGTACTGTGAAGAGAAAATTGAATGTGAAAAATAAAGCCTTTCTAGCCGAACAAGTAAGTGCTATTCTTCAGAACAATAACGCTTTAAAATATAAAGACCCTGGTTGTCCTATAATTTCTTGCTTTATTGAAGACCATAAAATTGAAAGAGCCTTACTTGATCTCGGTGCTAGTATGAATTTATTTCCATATTCAGTTTTTCAGAGTCTCAATCTAGGTGAGTTAAAACCAACTTCTGTAACTCTTTTACCTGTCAATAGATCTATAAAAGTGCCTAGAGGAATAATTGAAGATGTGTTAGTACAAGTTAATACATTCATTTATCTTGTGGATTTTGTTGTCTTGGACACAGAACCTGTTGAAACATGTAATTCATTTCCTGTTATTTTAGGACGTCCATTCCTTGGAACTTCTAATACATTAATTAATTGTAGGAATGGACTAATGAAGCTACAATTTGAAAACATGACATTTGCAAACAACCTTGAGATGATAATGATTTATAAGAAGTAAATCATATTGACGAATTAGTTTATCATCAACTTGAATCTATTTTAAGTAAAAATAAGTTAGATGAATTTGAAGATTTGCAAATGATTTATTCTGTGGAAGAAATCACAAATGAAAAATGCACAAAAAATGTTGATGTGGATCTTTTGTCAAAAGTGACAACAAATTCGGCATCTAACATCACACCAATCGATGATTACTTTCCTAACGAATCCTTACTTTCTCTTAATCCAATGCTTTGGTATGATAAAAATATCAATTTTCTTGCTTTAGGAGATTTGTCAGCTGATTGGAGTACCTAAGACAAAGAAAAGTTTTTGAATGAAGTGAAGAATTTTTATTGTGATGACCCTAACTTATTCAAATATTCTCCTGATCAAATATGTCAAAGATTCATTCCTGACAATGAGGTAAGTAGTGTCATTAAACTTTGTCATTCTGAAGCATATGGAAGTTATTTCTCTTCAAAAAAGACAGTTGCAAAAATCTTTCCTGAAGAATGGAATTCCTGAAGATATTCGCTGGTTGATTGAAGTAAAGGTTCGATTATCAGGTGAGTCCTCTAACTCCTTCATTTCACACATGCCTGCAATAGGTAGAAGCACTTTTACAAAGAAACGTCGTGCAAAATGACTGAAAGTCTGTCATCGATGTGCTAGATGAACTTGTAATACTGACACGACTAAAAGATTGATGTCTTCTCCCAAGTGCAGGAGTGTCGAAGTAATAAATAACCCGGCAAGACCTAATGCCCTTGATGTCAGCTAAAGTTCATCCAATGGTCGTCTTGTGATCACACAACAACTTCACAAGTTTTTCCTCTTGTATACTTGTCAAACCTTTTGCTATGATAACGGGAAGTGTATTGTTGTCGCCAATGAATACATACTTCAAATTATCGGGCAAAGGTTTTAATTCTAACTCGGGGGCCTGTAAAATAGATGGCAAAAGCTTTTTATATGAGAGTAATAAATCAATAAAAACATTACCATAGGGAACGGTTTGTAAAGCTTGTAAGGCCAATACTAATTCGTGCATGTTTTGGGGAACACATATATGCCTCTTCATCTCTTCTATCTTGGTGAAATCATAATCATAGCTCAAAGCTATGCTTAATCCATCTTCGTAATCAAAATCACAAACTTGTTGTACACACTTATCAATTTAGTCATAACATGTGATAGAATAAACATTGCTATAAAGATATTTCATTGCATTATGAAAATTGAATTCAATTTTTTCATCTCCTACCTCCATAGACAAGGTATCCTTACCACAATCAATCTTTATGTTGGCAGTTTCCAAGAATGGTCTCCCAAACAATATAGGAGTGCTGGTTGATGAATCACAAGAATCATGTTTCATATCAAGAATATAAAAGTCACATGGAATAACCAAAGTATCAATCTTGACTAGGACATCCTCTATCACACCAAGTGGGTAAACCAAACTACGATCCGCAAGTTGTATTACAATGCTAGTTTTATGCAAAGGCTCAAGACTAAGAGAATCATAAATATGTTTGGGCATAATACTAATGGATGCACCTAAATCACACAAGGCCCTCTTGAAACTAGCATTACCAATAACACATAGCATAGTAAACGCACCTGGGTCCTTTTGCTTCAAAGGCATATTTTTTTGAACAACAGCAGACACAACTTCACCGATACTTACCATTTCATGACCTTTCAATTTGAAAGCTCTCTTGGTACTACACAACTCCTTTAAAAATTTGGCATACTTGGGAATTTGCTTGATAGCATCAAGCAAAGGAATGTTGAGTTCTACTTTCTTGAAAACCTCTAAAATCTCTTTTTCTTTATCCTCTTTCTTTGACCTAGAAGAACTCACAGGAAAGGGTGGAATTGATTTAAAATTAAAATTCATTGAGTGAGGAGTTACCTTTGGAGTGTTGGTCGATGTTTTAGTTTGTAGAGGAGGATGATGTTCCTTTTCTTGTACTCAATTCAGTTTCTATCTCTTCTTCTTCCTCCATCTCAATTTGTTTTGACCTTTTCTCTTCAATTTCTTTTCCACTTCTCAACATGATCGCACTAACATTCTCTTTTGGATTCAATGCTTAGGAGGGCAATTTTCCATTCATTTGTGCCTCCAATTTCCCTACACTTGAAGCTACTTGCCCTATTTGCTTCTCCAAATTGTGAATACTTAACCTTGTTTCCTGTTGAAAAGACATGACATTTTGTTGCAAGGTAACAGTATTATAAGCTAAAGTTTTCATCATGTCATGAAGATCATCATTGGATGACGACCCCGTAACATTGGAGTTTGTGAATGGAGGGGGTTGTCTTGCTTGATAATTCTGTTGGGGCTGAAATCTATAGGGATGGAACTATCGACCTTGATTGCCTTGTTGGGATGGGTTACCATAGCGTAAGTTGGGATGATCTCTCCATCCAAGATTGTACGTGTTGGAAAAGGGATCATATTTATGTTGGGACTATCCATTGAATGCTCCATCAATTGCATGAGCTTGTTCAATGTAATCTTCTTGCATTGTTGGGCATATATCTAAAGCATGTCCTTGTAAGGAGCATATACTACAAACTTTCACCTATTGCACATTTCCACAAGCCAAAGAACATACAAGAGAAGTAAGATCATTAACTTTATTTTCAAGGTTAGAAATACTTACCTCATTTACTCATTTGTTGGAGAAGTCTCCACGAGTGCCAAACTATTTTGAGTTAGCTGCCATGTTTGAGATCAATTGGCGTGCAGCCTCAGGTATCTTATCCACCAATACGCCTCCACTTGCAGCATCAATGATACTACGATCAGTAGGTATCAATCCTTCATAGAAATATTGAATGAGCAGCTGATCGGGTATTCGATGATGAGGGCATTGAATGCATAATTGCTCGAATCTTTCCCAATACTCAAAGAGTGTCTCTCCATGAGATTGTCGAATCCCACATATTTTTTTTCCTATGTTGGCAACTCGAGATGCTAGGAAATACTTCTCAAGGAAAATCTTCTTCATTGCATTCCAAGTTCCAATAGATCCTGGGAGAATAGAGAAAAGTCATGCCTTTGCTGCCCCTTTTAAAGAGAAAGGGAAAGCTTTCAACTTAACTTGTTCTTCATCAACTCCATTCGATTTCATGCCAACACAAACCATATGGAAATCCTTGAGATGAGTATGAGGATCTTCTCTTGCAAGACCATTAAATGTTGGTAAAAAATGTATAAAACCAGATTTGAGCTCAAAGTTTACATTATTGTCGATGTTTATGCATAGTGGTTGATTTTCCACGTTAGGAGCAGCAAACTCCTTGAGTGTTTGTTGTCGTGCAATAGTCACGTTGTTGAGACGAGCTTCCTTTCGTAACCTACGTAAAGTTTTGTCTATTTCAAGATCCAACTGCACATGACTTTGATTAGTAGAACGTGTTACTGGCATAAATCATCAAGAAAACTCAAAAGAAACCAACCACACAAAAGATCAAAAACAATGTAAATTGTACGAAAATCCTACGCTAGAAAACTAAAACTGCCTTAAAACCTTAGAAAACAGTGGAATTTAGCCTCAATAGGGTGGGTCTAGTAATCATTACTAGTCTTGTTCTGAACGTCGTTTTCCTTTAGGAAAAGAAAAGTCAAAACCTAATTCCATAAATAATTCTGTTTTGAACAGTACCACCACCGTAAATAAATAGTACCACCGCAAGCAAAAATTCTGTTTCTTCTTTTTTTTTAGAAATATAAATAAAAAAATCACAGCAACTAAAAATAACAGTACAAACACAAGAATCAACAAAAATTACTTCCCCGGCAACAGAATTAACGATGTCGTGGTCGCACAAATTAATTACCATAGCTTAAAACACAACACACAAGATAGTATAGAGCAAGCAAGGGGTCGATCCCACAAGAAAGATTTAGTTCAGATTTTTATGCTATACGTTATGCAATTGGAGGGTTTTGATTTGTGATGATCTAAACTATGGAAGAAATTAAACTAGCAAACAAAATCAATTGAAATCAAAATTTATCAAGAAAACAAACCTTAGTTGCAAGCACACATCCACCAACAAAAATTAGAACCAATCCTTGAAACAAAACTATAATTTATAGTCTGAATTTTTATCTTTTCTTAATGTTGGTTAATTAGCGGATCCGCCATATAACTAACCCTAACCAATAAATAATCACAATGTTCGCATTAATGATTTAGTTCAATGGCAGCCCTAAGAACTAGATATTTGAGTGTTCTCCCTAAGTTTAATAATGTAGTTCCACCACAATTATCAAGCTTAGTTGCTTCACAAGTTCATACATCACAACTTCAGTTTTGATATCAAATTTAGCAATAAATTGTTCACAATAATAACTTAGAGTTCCGCTCTAGCAATTATCAACAACAATCATAAAAAATATACATAGGAAAATAATCATACCCATTCATAATATAAACTAAAAATAAAAGGAAGAATAAATCTCACAGTTCTTGAAATCCGAAGGTTTATTGTGTTCTTGCAACCAAGAAAAGAGCTTAGCCTTGTATAACTATTGAACAACTACTCTTAAAGAATGAAGAGAGCATGATTTTTTTGGGTTTGTAGAGGAGAGAATTTGTGTTTCTTAACTTCTGGCTGCTGCCCCCCCTTCTCTCCTCTCTCTCTTTCTTTTTATATGCTAAGAAACCCTAGTTCCTAATTTATAAAGTAGTCCTCCCTTAAGTTGACAATTGACATTTAAGTACTTCAATAACTATTTTCCCTAAAAAAGAGAAATATCCTTGCATGAAATCTTCAAACTCTGACTTAGAGGAGCTAAATTGCTGATATAAAAACTTTAATGACGGTCTAGAAGTTTCGAAATGTAATTTGGACTCATTTCTTCACGAAACTTGATTGCTGGCAGAATTCAGTTGTCATCTTTGAAAAATCATATCTCCCTCATCTAACATTGTTTTTTGCTGAAATTTGGAGCGTTTATAGACCTATGAGTCAGGAATCCAAAAACATTGAGTTTTTATAAATTGGACTTCTATAGCTCCAGATATTGAATTTTGAATAAACAAAGGTCAACAGTGGCAGAATGCAAGATTTAACTTTGAAGGATGTCATTTCCATGATATTCCTCTTTTTATTTTTCTTGCATTATATTTCTAGAAAATTATGGATGTTAGCTTTTTAGTGCCACTGGAATCACTTCATTTCGATCTCTAGAACTCACGTTCTGCACAAAACATCGACTGAATATCAAATCTGCCAATTATCTCCAATTTACTCCTTTTTGCATTTTTCATCCAAAAGTGCCTTCAAAACATAAAACAAAGAATATCAAGGCATTTTACATATAAAACATGGACAAAAAATTAGGTAAATATGAGTGAAACTATCGAATAATATGATTACATCAACTCTCATAGCTCATACTATATGGTATAACCGACACCTAAGCTATGAACTTTATTCATCCTATATGGTATAACTGACACCATTACACCTAAGCTTAAATAATATGAAAGGAACTTGATTTGTTGTTAACATAAGTTATACTCATGAATGCTTGATGAAATTTATAAGTATTAGCATTAATGGAATAAGATGACTAATGTAATCATGTTAACAATCTATAATCTGATTGGAACCTCCTTTATGTGTGGTTTCCAATTGAATAATAAGAGTTTATACTATACTTATTTGACATACCATTAGTGGATCCTCTAACCTTGACATTGTTTGTTATCATTATTTAATCCTTATGTTAATTTTTCATCTAAAAGTTCTCATCAACTTTTGTTCTTCTTCTTTTTCTTTTTTTTTTATTATTGTTGTTGTTATTATTATTATTATTATTATTATTATTATTATTATTATTATTATTATTACTACTACTACTACTACTACTAGTAATAGTTGTAGTAGTAGTAGTAATATTAGTATTATTATTGTTATTGTTATTGTTATTGTTATTTAGAATTGTTCTTTATAATTTGTACAATTAACCTCCCTGTGGTTCGACCCTAGTTTTGCCAGGTTATTTATTACTTCGACACTCCTACACTTGGGAGAAGACATTAATCTTTTAGTCGTGTCATGATACAACAAAGGAAGTTTGGGATCATCTGCAAAGGTTATTCACGCAATCAAATTTTTCGAAGTAGTATCAATTAGAGAATGGCATACAAGCTTTTCACCAAAATAATATGAGTATTTAAAAGTTTTATTCTGCCATGACAGATATTTGGGATTAGTTGGCTCTTACAGAATCAGTAGAATTAAAGATATGTAGTGCTTATATTGAGTATTGAGAGTAATAACGATTAATACAGTTTTTAACAACACTTCTTAGTGATTTCGAAGGACTTAGAGGTTCAATAATACTTTGTTCTCCATTGACTTTTGTTGACTTGGTTATCAGTGACTTATTGGCTGAAGAAATATCTCTTTAGTCATATTTTGAAAAGGGTATTCTTTCTGCTTGAAATCCTTCTATGCTAGTAGTACCCACTAAACAATTCTTCAATTACCACTATCGCATGTCAAAAAAAATTCGCGCAGCGTCTGCTTCGACAATTTTTCATCGTTATTATTTGATTTGATCTTGTTGGATTCGCTAAGAGTCACCACCTAGTATTTAATTGAAGGTTACTAGGAAACCCGGTTGTACTGGTCTTGTCAGAGATTCGCGGGTAAGGGACCGGTTGTGGTTAAGGAAGGTATTAGCACCCCTAACGCACCCTACCTGAGGTGAGCTGCTTCATGGACTTGATGTGTTAAAGAAGTTTTAAAAATTTTATCTTTTCATCGGATTTTAGAAATACAACTTCCGTACAAGTTTATACTTCTACTCCGTGATCCAATCAAAATATTAAATTCTTCTTTATTCTCTGCAATTTTATTATAAACAAAAAGAAAACATTCATAAGACAAATACAAACACACACATGCATTTTTTCTTTTTTTCTTTTTCTTTTTTATTTTTTCTTTTCTTTTTTTTTACATCCACATTACAAATTATAAAAATCCAAAACTAAATAAAAATTACATTAAATAATTTAAAATTTACAAAAGAATCCCTAAAACTCAAGAAATTGCATTAAAGTCCCTTATAGAGCAGTGTGAACAGTGCTAAAGTGTAAATAGTGGCGATGCGTTTGCTCCACACACTGCCGCTGCCGGAGGTGGCAGAACCAGTAGATCAGGGTCGTCTTCCTCTTCTCTGTCTTCCTACGCCGGCGGTGGGTGTTGTGATTTGGGGCGACGACCGAGAAAGGGGCGTCACTACTGGAGGAAGGAAGCAGGCCGGTCTGTGATTTGTGGGCGCTGCTGTGTCAGGCCGCTACTGGAGGCTCCGATTCGGTTTGGGCGAGCTGGCGAAGAGGGAGATCGGGTCTATGATCATTAGATTGTGGCTGGGTTAGCAGAAGGAGAGAAAGAAAACCAAGAGCTGCTAGGAGAAGATGACCGGGGGAAGGCCGATTCTGCAAGGGCTGAGGCTTAGCCCTTGGCTGGTGAGAAGAAGGAAAAATATGATGAGAGGAGGGGAAGGTGAAGATCTGTCAAGAGGGAGAGAAGAAAGCTGGGTGGCTGCTCCAGTGTGTTGCAGTGGGAGGGGCTCTGCTTTGTTGGCTGGAAAAAGAGAAGAAAATGGGGGATCCTGCACAAAGGCTGGCCTTGGCTAGGCAAATAGGTGAAGAATGGAAAAGGAGAGGAAGAAGATGAGGGACGACCAGAGAAGATAGGAGAAAAATTGATAACAGAGAGGGGGGCGGCGACTCTAGATGAAGGAGAAGAAATTTAGGTTTACGGATTTTCTTTTTTTTTGGTCAAAATTGCCCCCCCCTTTTCTTTGTGTTAAAGGTTGTTATTTATAGGCAAAATGTTGCTTAGATTTCAAAATTGGTCCCTCAATTTTATTTTTTTATAAATTTTGATTTTTTTTTATTTTTTTGTATTTTTTTTTAAAACAACAATATCAACATCGACTCAATGAGGAAAATCAATGATTTTAAAAATAACGCGTTAAAAGTTGAACGCGTTCCAAATATCTTTGAAAATTTAAATTCTTTTGAGATGATGTTGAAAATGCTAAAAATGATGCAAATATATTTAAAAATGTATTCTTTTGGATTTTCATTGTTTTTCTCTATTTTTTGGATTTTTTTCTAAAACTTTATCAAAATATGAATCAAAATTGGGGAATAACCTAGAATTGGGTTATGACAACCACCATAAGCCTTACACAAGGATTGGCTTTAACGAGTGTAGTTTCTGTAAGTAGAGAGGTCATTAGAAGGATTAGTGTCCTAAGTTGAGACAATAGAATGAAGCTTGGAAGCTTGACAACCAGTCACAATCTAATGATCATAGACCACCTTAGTGTTATAAACCACCACACCACAATACCGCAGTGGTAGCTTTTTTAGGCTCTATTAACGATCCTAGTACTTTGGTTGAGCAATATCAGAAGTTTGTCTCCTTGCAGCCATAAGCAATGTCCGCTTCTTTTTTCATAGGTTAGTTGCCTCATAGTTCCTCAGATATGTCACATTCTGAATGAGTTTTGGATTGTGGTGCTTCACATTATGTCTCCAAATTCTTCACCTTTTACCTTTGTTTTCTATTCACCCTCCATTCTTGTTATGACTGTTGGTAACACTTCTATGCCTTTAGTAGGTGTTGGGTTTTGTTATCACACCTCACTTATCTCTTTCTAATATCTTTATTATTCTGAACCTCAAATTGAATCTTACTTCTGTTGGTTAAATATATGATTATGGTAATTATTTAATTATTTTTTCCTCTTCTTTTTGTTATGTACATGATCTTAATCTTAGAAGCTCATTGGGACAAGCTATAGGGAGAATGAATTATACATTTGGATAAGTTCCCGCTGCTACTAGTATTACTACTGATTTGTCTTCTTTTCATTTGAGTCCTTCATCTTCTAGTTTTTATTTATAGCATTCTCATTTAAGATATGTATCATCTTTTCATTTGAGATTTTTGGTATTCATAGGAGCTTTAGAGAATTTAAAAACTTGTGATATTTCTAATTATAGTAAATGTAAACTAGCAAAGTTTTTCACTTTACCTTTTAATTGAAATATTTTTATTTCTTTCTTACCATTTGACTTTATTCATTTTGATGTATGAAGACCTTCTTTTGTTGCTATAAAAGGAGGGTCTCAATATTATCTCTTTTATTGATGTTCGTACTCGTTACTGTTGGGTTTATTTAATGAAATATCGTTTCAAATTCTTTGAGATATATGCAGCCTTTTGAGCTCTTATCAAAACTCAATATTTTGTTGTAATCAAATGTTTTAGGTATGATTTGAGTGAGGAATACACTTCTAATAAATTTTTTCAATTGCTTGCCTTAGATGGAATCATCCACCAAACTTCATGTACAAATACTCCTAAGCAAAATGATGCTACTAAAAAAAACATAGTCACATTGTAGAAACTATTTATTCTCTCTTGTTGTTTGTTTTTGTTCCTAGTGAGTTTTGGGGAGAAGCTATTCTTACTACTATAAGTTTAATTAATACAATTCCATCTTCTCACAATTCAGGTCTATCTTCTTATGAAAAGTTATATGGGTATGTCCCTGATTATTCTTTATTTAAAGTTTTTATTGTACTTGTTTCATTCTTTGTCCTCATATAAAATGTAGTAAGTTATCCTCTCGATTTGCTATTTGTGTTTTTCTAGGTTATGGTAAAGGTAAAAAAAGGTATCGTTGTTTTGATCTAATAACTCAAAAACTTTATGTGTCTTATTATATTATCTTTCTTGAGCATATACCTTTCTTTTTTATTCCATCCACTACTCATAGCCTGACTAAATCTGATCTTATTCATATAGACCCCTTTTCTAAAGATTATGATAATAATACCTCTCCTCATATTCGATTAGTTTGTACTCATAACTCTACAGGTACTGATACTTTATTCTCTAGCACACCTAAAGCTCCATTCTCATCTATAACCCCTTAAGTTTCATCTAAGATTATGGATTCACCTCTACGTCAGTTCATCCATATTTATAAGTATACAAAACTACCAAATTTTGCTTATTCTTATTATTCTTTTTCATTTACTTCTTTTTTAGCTTCTATTCATTGTCTATTTGAGCCCTCTTCCTATAAAAAGGCAATTCTTGATCCGCTTTGGCAGCAAATTATGAATGATGAATTTTCTGCTTTGCATAAGACAAATACTTGGGATTTGGTTCCTCTACTTCTTTGTAAGAGTGTTGTTAGTTGTCATTAGGTGCATAAGATCAAGACTAATTTTGATAGGTCTATTGAGATATACAAAGCTAGGTTAATTGGAAAAGGATACTTTCAATAATATGGTATGGACTATAAGGAGACATTTGTCTCTGTTGCAAAAATAACTACTGTTTGTACTCTTATTATCGTAGCTTCGATTCGTCAATGACATATTTCTCAACTTGATGTTAAAAATATCTTCTTGAATAGAGATCTTCAAGAAGAAGTTTATATGGAACCCTCTCCTGGTATTTCACATGACTCTAGATAAGTTTGTAAGCTTAATAAAGCATTATATGGTCTCAAACAAGCACTCCTTGCTTGGTTGAAGAAATTCTCTATTGTGATCTCGTCTCCTAGCTTTATTTTTAGTAGTCATGATTCTACTCTTTTTATTAAGTATACTGATGCAAGCTGTATCATTCTTTCTTTATATATTGTTGACATAATTATTACTCGTGATGACATTGATGGTATTTCAATTTTGAAGACAGAGTTGGCTAGACGTTTTGAAATAAAGTATTTGAGTTATCTTTGATATTTTTTGGGTATTGAGGTAGCATACTCACCTAGAGGTTATCTTCTTTCTTAGTCGAAATATGTTGCATATATTCTTGAGCAGGCTAGACTTATTGATAACAAAACTGCAAATACTCTTATTGAGGTTAACATAATGTACTCTTCTTCTGCTACTTTACCTCTGATAGATCCTACTTTATACCATACTATTGTTAGAAGCTTGGTATATCTCACTATTACTCATCCAGATATTGTATATATTGTTCATGTTGTTAGTCAGTTTGTTGTTTCTCCTACTACTATTCACTAGGCAGTTGTTCTTCGTATTTTGTGATATCTTCAGGGTATAATTTTTTAGAGTCTTTTAGTTTCATCTATATCTTCCTTGGAGATACGTGCATACTTTGATGCTAATCATAGTAATGATCTCATAGATCACAAATCTGTTATCGCGTTCTATATCTTTTTAGGTAATTCTCTTATTTTTTGAAAGAGAAAGAAATAATCTATTATTTCTCAATCATCCACTGAAGCAGATTATCATATCATGACATTTTCTACCAAAGAGATTGTTTGGTTGCATTAGTTACTTGCTGATATGAGAGTTTCCTTTTCTTATCCTACTTTTATTTATTATGACAACTAGAGTTCTATACAGATTGCTCACAACTCGGATTTTCATGAGTGAACAAAGCACGTTGAGATCGATTGTCATCTTACTCGTCATCATCTCAAGCATGACACCATTACTTTACCATCTGTTCCTTCTTCCTTGCAGATTACAGATTTCTTTATCAAGACACATTCCATCTCTTGTTTTCGTTTTCTAGTTGGCAAACTCTTGATGCTTGTAACTACCGCATCTTGAGTTGGAGGGAAGATGTTAAATAATATTTATGTAGATTTATTTATTAAAGGTATAATAGTATTTTTAGTTTAACCTATATATACTTTCTTTGTATTTAGATTAACACTAATCACTCATAATAAACAGATCATTAAGAATTTTAGTCTTTTTTGTGTGTTGGATCTTAATTGTTTCAAACAAGACCTGAAGTTAGACTCAAGGAAGGTTGGTTATTATCTTAGACTTGATTGACTACCAAGTCCAGGTGATTTTGGTTTGGCATACGTGTTAAACCCATGCTAACTTGAGCTTGGCACATTGCCAAGTCTAAATGTCTTGAGCTCGGCAAAGTATTAAATTCGAGTATTTTAAGACTGGCATACATGTTAGACCCACACCACTTTAAACTTGAGACATCATCAAGCAGACATCCCCACGCCATCTTGAACTTGATGTATTATCACATTCAAGTGTCGGTGAACAACCTTGGTTTTAATGTCCACGTTCGATTGGTTCGTTTAGGTTTTTTTTGTTTCTAGTAGTTTAAATCCGACTACACTTTTGCAGGTTGTGATGTTGCTGGCATGGTTTTTAGCCTTTAAGATTTTCAGCTTTTTATTTTTATTTTAGAGTTATGATCTACCTATTTGTTTTCTTAATTATCCTTCCATGAAAGGCTCCAGGCTTTGGCTTTGTGCTGGTCGTCTTTGATGCTTATTTTCTAAAATGATTTCCTTTGTTCATTTCCTCGAATAAACAACTATGATGTTTTTGTTTTTTCCATCCTTCCTATAGTTAACAGGACTGGTCTCCTGCTGCTCTGTTCGCATTAACCTTCCTCCTAGAAGTGCCCGTGCCTTCTTGAGTTATTTCTTCAAGCTCTTATTTTCAAAGTCTGCCTGTGTGGTTTAAGTGCAGGAATTGTAATTGGTTTGCATCCTTTGTCTTTCTATTTGAGCTGTCCTCTTCAGTTGTTAAGTTAGCTTAGAATTGTCGGACACTGCCCTCTGCAATTCTTGTTCACCTTTTTCTTGGCTTTGCTGGACAAAGTTAGTATTATGAGCTGTTCCATTGCCTCTTTCTTTTTCAATAATTCCATCAGCTTTTTCGCTATTTGTATCTGTTCTTCTATATGCTTCTGACTCGTGCGGCTTCCCCTGCTTTCACTTGCTTCCTCGCAGTCCTCTTGGTGTTTTACTTAATTATACACTGTTGCTGTCTGTTGCTGGGTATTTGAGATCAGTCATTGCTAGTACCATTTAATGGCCTTCCATTGAATGCGATATTTGTTTCATCAAGGTGAATCTCTCTCTTCCCCGTTTAGCCCAACTGTTTTATTTGAGAAGGGAGCTTTATCTAATTTATTGTCTAAGACTGTATGTTTCGATTTGCTGCTGCTATTTTTAATCCAGAATTTATGATTACGAGGAATGGAGGATTTTAGAAATTGATGACTTTTAAAAAATCTTCTTCATCATCTTAGACCAACTTCTTTGGGGATGTTTGTCCATTCATGTACATTGCATAGCATGAAGAGTTCAATGAGTTCATGGATTGTCCTTCCATAGATAGAGGCTGCAAAATACCTGGATGTCAGCAAGATTTGGATTCTATTTTTTGCTACTCTCTGATTTCAAGTTCTATTATTTTAGATGTTTCAGAACTGTAGAGATTTTATTTTAAATGGTTTCTACTTGAAGGGCTCTTTGGATTTTTGTTCAGTCTAGCTACGCTTAATATTTTACCTGGTCTTACAGAGGCAGCTGGTGCCCATTTTCATGTGAGTTTTCTTACAACAGAGGTAGCTAGCTTTTCCCATGACTTTTCATTCTTGGATCTGGTCTCTCCACGCCGTCTCTGATTGTAGTTATGCTATTTTTGGTTCCTGGTTCCCATATCAGATGTGCTTGCTTCATCTCCTGTGGTTTACAGTTTGTTTTTACAGCTTCCCTTTCGTTGCAGGTTTTTTTAACTGAGTGTGCAAAATTTCATCCGACACCAAAGTTGCAGCAGACACAAGCTATATAGTGTGTGGGTGCGTGTTCGGATAGATCGAAAATGAGAGAGGGAGGGAGCAAGTGGGAGGTTTTTCCAGAAAATCTAGGGTTGTCATTGAAAGCACCGATCAGCTTATTTTGTTTGGATGGAGACAGGAGGAAGGGGGGAAATAGAGATGAAAAAACTAAATAGGAAATTTTCCAAGGTCTGATGATAGAAACCATAAACTCTTATTTTGATACCGTGAGCGGTAGTAATCATAATCCAACAATCTCCTCTTTCATGTCTTTGAGAAGAATGGTCATGGGCTTCATTACATCGGTTGTAATAATTCTCATCACGCACCTACGAAACCACAGGGAAAAAAGAAAGAAGAAAACAACCCTTGCAACACAAAATTATTTATATTTTTAAAGAAAGAAGAAAACAACCCTGTAGGCTGCTATCCTTGAGCTGCATCCCCATAGTTTGTTTTTGGAAATATAATTATGGTGGTTTTTTAAATAATTATTTGTGTTAAAATACATATTAATAAATTTTTTATTTTAAAAAATTATTTTTAATATCAACACATCAAAATAATTTGAAAATACTAAAAATATATTAATTTAAAATAAATAAAAAAATTTAACAAATTTAAATTTTTTAAAATACTTTTGAAATATATACAGGAAAAGCAGGTGGAGCCAAGAGTATTTTATACAGCAAGCACTATCAATTGTTGAACCAGCAAGCACTATCAAACGACCCATTTGTTTGAACCAGCAAGCACTATCAAACGACAAAATGTATGATACTGAGAGAGAGAGCGGGAGATGAAACAATCCACGTGTTTTATACAATCCAAGAACAATCCATCATATTTATTACAAAGCATGAAATCCAATTCTAAATCAAATAGAAATATACCATCGAAGATGACTGCGCAGAATCCAACTCAAATTTATGAATTGTTGAACAAGCTTTTCCAGCTTAACCATCACTCCACTAGCAGGTTTCCAAAATTCTGATTCTTAATCAACAAATGGTGCTGCATGCATTAAAAGACAGTTTTCTGCACGTTACTGGAACAGTACGGCATACCACTTGTGTCAGCTGAAGGCAACCAGTGACACAATTCCAGTAGATGTCAAAATTGTCAACAAACTGGAGATTTACCAAAAACATGTCATCGCTCCTCATGAATGATCATTGGACCTTGACCGAGTCAAACGCCGGCGCCTTCTTGGGATTGGAGATCCATCTTCACCAGCATTGCCTAATACACGCAAATAACCATCGTCGTCATCATCGTCGTCATCGTGTAGACCCAACAAATTCTCACCCCAAAGGAACCGGCGGTCAGCTAAAGTTTCAGCAGATTGGTGATGCCTGCTCCAAGCCCTTGACCAGGTCCTTGGTTCAGCTGCACCATCAGTTGAACCAATCATCTGGAAAAAAAAGAGAGTAGTCCACCATGGTGCATTGACTTCATTTGTCCTGCTTTCCCTTTCAACTGATAATCTATCTCCATTTTCAATCATGTAATCACCAACCACAACAGCACCTGGCATAGCTGAATGGACAGCACTGACAATATCACCATATTCTCTCTGGTGCTCAAGGTATCTCCAAGCTCGTTCCCTAGATGGATCAATGTCACAGGGCCGGATAGTTGGGTGAACCCTCCTGGCATGTCTGCGCAATTCTTGGTAGTTTCCAGAGAATGAGCAAGATTCCCAGGAGCAACTTCGCTTCTTCAAGTTCAGATATTTTCTAGCCTCATCTAACACCTCCCAGCCTAATATGGTTCCTCGGCATAAAGGGCAACCGGGACTCAAACTTAACTCTGGTGAGTTTGCATTAACCCCTTCATGTTCAATCCTTTCCTGAACAGACTCAGAATCTACTAGTTCTTCAGGCAGTCTAACAAAACTGTCATTGCTGATCTCATTTAGACTGTGATTTTCATTACCATCAATGGCATGAGTTCTCAAAGTCACGCTTGCATCAGTAGTGGTACTAGAACTAACTGAGTTGATGGGTATTGAACTTTGCAAGGTAGCATTGCACCTAGAATTGCCTCTGGATTTTTTGAACTGGTCAAGGCAATTTGAGTGCCTGTAACTCGTATCACAAATGTAAGATTTGCAGCCCTTCTCATTTGAGCTGCACAGGAGTAGAACAGCATTATGAGGACACTCCAAGCAGATAGGACATGATACCTCATCCAATTCTTTGTGCAGGGCATGAATATCTGAATCAGTATTAAGTCTTCGTTTCAAAGCAGCCATCTTGAATTCACTGTAATAAGTTACTCAACACTTGAACTCATCAGACACCAATAATAATGAAAATGGAGCAGTAGAAATTAACATACCAATAATATTGACAGAAGAACTAATAACTTTCCCACTAACTAATTATATCATTGTGCTAATGTACCTAGGCGATATTTCACTTGTATCACTCAAGAAAACAATTAGCAAAGGCACTACTGGTAGATCAGAGAACACCCAATATGGCTTCAAGAAGTGAAAGTCATTAACGCAGAAAACCAAAAGCAACTCAACTTCCATTCCAAAAAGTAAGAAAAAAAAACAACTTTTTCCCTATCTTCTTTATTTGTCTTTACAGTAGAATCGTATCTTAGATATAACCACAATTTTAGACGAAAAGGAAACAGGAACTGATTGGAATAATGTTTGCCAACTTGTAAATTATATTTGGCAATTGAAGTCCAATAACAGTGCATCTAAAAGTTGTTAAAAAAAAAAAACTAAAATTTGGCAGCTATACTAGCGGTCACAACATTCAAAAACAAACAAAACATATAGTCTTTGGACACCAGTCACCTATTCCCATTGCCAGAAGTCCACTTGAGCACATTATTTCTGTTTGGAGTCTTTTTTTTTTTTTTGGCAAAACTAGAGCATATTTCTATTCTTCATTTTGAAGCCCATGCATCTCATGCATGCTTTCCTTTACCTTGTCCACAATTAGCTTTTCTAACATCTCAGAGACATGATTGTTTCTTAGACTATCCTTTATCTTACTGCTGCTTGTCTATTTTAACCTCCTTACATCGCATGCATACCTTATTTGATTGCTGACCAACCAAAAAAAAACTTGATATAACCTGGAAAAGGGTTTCTGAATGCAGACACCAGGTATGGCAAATTCTGAATTCTAAACCAAGTGCCATACAATCAGAAATAGGACGATACACTCCCAACATCATATTTCATGAAGAGAATACAATTATGGAATCCACAACACAGCAGATGGAATTTCCCATAAGATGCCAAAAAGAACATATGACTCCAAAAAATAACCACAGCTTCAAGGGATATAACCAGACAGTTTTATCCTCCCAAAAGAAGAACGTTGTTGTTTGAAAATGATAATTCTTGGAGTTATATGGAACAAAAGAGAGTAAGAAAACATCCATGCCCACACAACAAAGTTTGGCTTCCATATCCAAGAAAGCAGATAATTTGACTGGTAGTTCAAGTAGAGTAGTTAAGATCTCTACTAATTCTTTCAATAAAACAGTCATGTATAAATATCGCATCAGAATTGTGGAATGTCTTCTACAAGTTCTCTTTCTCTTTTTATTTTTATTTTTTGAGAAATAAACTGGCATGTAAAAGCTCATATCTTTAATGGCTTCTATCCAAACAGCTAAAAATGGTGATATCAGAGAACAGTATTCCACTCCAAAGTTCCACATAATAAATTCTCTAATTTCATTGTGGAAAAATAAATGAAACCTCTCTCCCACTAAGACTTAGGTTTAGAAGTAAATGATGTCTGCTTAACCATTTACATAAAGAGATTACTCTGTGGATTGACATTTAAGTATAATTTGTGTTACTCCTATCTTTTTTTTCATGAACCAAAAAACTAAGCACTCTTCATAATATAACTTTATTTTTTTCATAAATCTTGTAAGCAAGGAAGCTTAAAAACTGGTTGGCATGTAACAGTTCAACGAATATAATCTAAAAGAAAATAAAAATCTACATTAGAAAAATATATCTCTGTAATGAGAAGGCAAGGCTTAAACTTACAAAAGCAAGTTCAACTGCATTTTATACTTACCATAAGAAGGTACTGTACTGAAATTACCCACTGGAAGCTTCTGAGTGCCCAGTTATATAACAAATTGAAAACTACATACTTCAACACAAGGCAAGCCCTCTACAAAGCTCCAATGAGCGCCATAATTATTTCAGTAATCCTTACTCCTAAAGGCTTGATACAACCTTCAATAACTTACACTAATTACTTCTCAAGCCACTAAGTTATGATTAATCACAAAACCTGTAGAATGCCAGAAAAGAATAAATGAGCTCATAATCAAAAAGCTCAATGAAGGTTTCATGAGTCACTAGAGAAGAAAAGGAACAAGCATATATAAGAACACAGGAAAGCTTCAAGAAGAGTTTTGGATAGAAACAATTTAAATAAGAATGAAATGCATATGTCAGAATATGGTAATTCTTGGATTTAAATTTCTATCTAATAAAAACCCTTGATCCCAGATACAAGGAGAAACACGCAGTTCTAATGACATATCAATGGAGATGATCAAAACACTTCAACACAGAGAGGAAAAACAAAAAAAAAAACCCTTGGATTTGCTGAGGAATTGAGAATTTTTCCCGGGGATGGAAGTTAAAGGTAGTGAGGGTTTCAAAACCAAAACCAAACGAGACCAGAAGCAACAATGGAACTAGCATAATTCCTATAAGTGCGATTACCATACCAAAATAAAGAAAATCCAACAAAGTACAGCAGAAACTAAGACCAGAATTGAAAAGAAAATTCATAACAATTTCCGAAATATAATCCTTGGATTTATCATTTCCCATAAATAAATTAACAACACACATATAAGTGGACTTCCAACCATGGCAATTCCAAAATTTATAAGTACCCATAAAATTTTTTTCTTTAATTTACACGGAATCGAAACTATAGAAAACCGTTTTAGCATTAATTAACTAATTAACTAAAGTAACAGATGAAAATCGTAGCCAAACATAGATCGATCCAAATACAAATCATTCAACATAATTGTAATTAACAATGACGGGTCATCTTAGTTTAATTAACAAAAAAAAAAGTTGAGGAATTACAAGGCAATCGAATTCCTGAAGATGATCTATCTGTTGGGGAGGTTGCGTTAAGAACTCCCGGTTATAAAGATATGCAGGTAGAAAAGCGCAAGAAAGGGAGTTGAAATTAAAATCAAAAAATCAAAGTATTCGGCATAAAAGCTGTGCTATTTATATTGGTATTAAAGAAAAGGGATTTTTTTTAATTACCGTAAATCTCAAAAATATTATCCAAATATTCTCAACTTTACCCTTATACAATTTTATCCTAAAATTTTTAGAAATTCTCGATTAAGGATTTTCATACTATAAAAGCTTTTCATCTAAATTTATATCCAAATTATATATTTTTGATAAAAAAAAAAATAAAGTCATTTGATGTCCTTACTCAAAAAAATTTAATTATTGATTATAAACTTAATATAAAAATAGTTTGAGTATACCATGATAATATTTTTGAGGTATATTTTGGTTTTTTTTTAAAATTAATTAAATCAATGGTTGATGAATTAATGAGATTGAAAGCAATATTATTAAATAGGTTAATTTAATTTAGAGATAACTTAAGCTGATTTTAAAATTAGATTGAATGATTGTTTAGAAGTATAATACGATTATGTTTTAAATTATTTTTAATTTAAATATATATTAAAATAATATATATTTTTAATATTAATGTATTAAAAAAATATTAAAAAAATTAATTTAAATAAAAAACAAATAACAAAATAGTAATTCAATCATAACACGCAACATACCCTAATTAAAAAGTTAGTCATTCCAATATCCAAATGAAAAAGTCATCATTAAAAGATAAAATATGACTTTGGGTAGGAATTTTAGCCTAGAAAAAAAAATTACTAAGGTTTTTGTGTTTTCTTGGTAAAAATTTGATTTATTTTTGTTGAATTAATTCTTTTCTTAACAAATTTTGACAAAGTGATAATGAAATTAAACTTACCGTTGCAATAAAAAAAAATATTATAGTTATTATGGATTGTTAAAATAAAAAATCTAAACATTATTGCAATGTAATGTAATAATTGTTAGGTTATATGCGCACCTATGTAGTAGAAATGCTAACTTGAAATATTTTTTTAATAAAATTTAAAGATCTTATTAGATAAATCTAAGGTTACTTGAGGTTTATATAAAGATTACCTGAAAATTAGATATTCTTCTTGACTTTAAATAATTATTTTAAGACTAAGTTGTTACAAACCATAAATCAGCTAAGCATCCAACCTCTAATAATAATTCATACGAACCACCATTAAAAAATATCATAAACTTTTTTTAAGAGAGAGAAATTGTTATGTCTTTGAGTGTTGATTCTTTTATTTTGTGTTTTTCAGATATTTTGTAACTTGTGTAGTTTATATACAAAAAATAAAAAACACAACATTCTATTTATAAAGAAAACTAAAAACCCTTATAAATAAGAAAATATCAATTTGTCACTTGTATAATATCACATTTATTATTTCAAAATAATTTTATAAATTTATTCGATCAAGTCTCTACTTGATTTTTCTATATCTAGAATTATAATTCCCTATATAAATTACACTCTAGTCATTAATTTCTAAAACTTTTTTACAAACAAAACACACTTGATTAAGTATTCTATTTTATTTTTTTTGTCAATAGATCTTATCCATATAATCTATTAGGTTTCCTAATAAGTTGGTTCAAATATAAATCATAATTTTAAAGAAAATAGAATTAAATTAATTAGATAAATTAATTATTATCAATTCAATAATTGATTGATTGATTGATATATATATATATATATATATATATATATATATATATATATATATATATATATATATTTGAAGACCATATACAATATCTATCACCTTGTTATGATTCCCTAAATATTAAGTAAATATTAAGAAAGTTATAAGTTATTTGATTTAACTTTTTAGTGACCGATTTCTTAGTGTAATTATTATCTATTAATCAATAATATTCTTATTTAGACATTTTAGCATATAATGTATCTGCTCTATCAAATCATATTTGTTCTCAACACCATAGTAATTGATTCTTTGAATAAGATTTGAAACTCTTTTCAAATCTCATTTCACCTTACACAAGAATTTAAAATCAATACTATATCAAAATAGATAGAACATTTTTTCTAATTCATATAGGGCAATGAACTCTTTCTTAATTGATCAAATACCTTCCTATAGTTCTTTTTATACTCAATATGAGCTCATTTGTTACTCTTGATTAAGACAACGCATGGTAGGATCAAATCATAATATTTTTTTATATAAAATAACTTAAGTAATTTCAAGTCTAAGAATCATTTACACTTCTATCACATAAGTTAGTGATCTCAAGTCTAAGGATCATGACATGACCAAAAGATTGATGTCTTCCCCAAGTGCAAGAGTGTCAAAGTAATAAATAACTCGGCAAAACCGATGTCAAACCATAGGAAAGTTAATTGTATAAATTATAGATAACAATAATACAACAGTAACAACAACAACAATAACAAAAGTAACTATAGTAACAATAATAATAATAATAATAATAGCAGCAGCAACAGTAGTAGTAATAATAACAATAATGATAAATAAGTTGATGAGAACTTTAAGATGAAAGATTAACATAATGATTAAACAATGATAACAACAAATGTCAAGGTTAGGGGATCCACTAATTGTATGTCAAACAAGTATAATATAAACTATTATTATTCAATTGGAAACCACACACAAAGAAGGTTCCAATCAGATTATAAATTGTTAACCTGATTATATTAGTTATCTTATTCGACTAGTATTAATACTTATAAATATCATCAGGCATTCATGATTATAACTTATGTTAACAACAAATCAAATTCCTTTCATAGTTCAAATGTTACTTATACTATACAGTAGGGCTATGAAAGTGTCAAGTATTTGTTGTACCAAGTATTATACAATATAAATCTAGATTAGTTATTTAACAAGCGAAGTATTAAAAAGTAAACAAAATAACAAATAGAAAACATGTTAGCATTAAACATTAAAATCCATGTTAAGTTTACACTATACTTATCCTTACACCATTAGTATAACTTTTTTACCTTGACACAATAAATTTAACTAAACATAATAAAAGAAAGAAAAATAAATAATCATAATAAAAACATAAAGAAGATAAAAGTTAATTAAGTAAAGGAAAGGAAATGAAAGACATAAATAAGATATTAATGACAATAAAACTTAAAAATACCAAAAACAATACAAAGAGAGAAAGCAAAAGCATGATCTTCATCTGAGGACCAAGATGCTTAAATCCATGAAAAATACCTCTTTTTATAGGCCAAAATTAGGAACTATTGATTTGATGACTAATTAATGAGTGGATGACCAACTCTTGACTTGGTAACAATCTTTATCTTCTTTTGTCTATCCAAAATATTATTGATAACGTCATAATTGGAACCACTTGAAGAAATAAAAGTTGTAAGAAATTATCTCAGCATTCCAAGAAAAAAACATGTAGGTCATTTGGACTTCTATAACTCTAAATATAAGTCAAACACTAAATAGTATTTGGGCTGCAGGATAAATTCAGACTTCTTCGTTGTTGCTATAATTTGGACTTGAAAATAGGTCAAAAATCTTCCCTTGGTTTTACATCTAAGAACTTAGAAAAGAGATGTTGGTGCAGTCCAAACCAAAACACTATTCGGTAATTGGGTCATATTTAGAGTTGTAAATCTCGGATTTAGGTCTATTTTATATGGATGGAAAGGTAAGACATAGGATAATAACTTTCATATGGAGCCCAAGATTTAAAAAGGTTATTTTTAAGTCCAAATTATCGTAACAACAAAGAAGTCTAAAAATTTCTTCCAGCCCGAGCATTGTTCAGTATTTGACCCATATCTAGAGTTCTAGAAGTCCAAATGATCTTAATTTTTTATCCTAGAAAGCCGAGACAATTCCTACAACTTTCATGTTTTCAAATGGTTCCAATTTTAAAGTTATTAATGACATTTTGGACAGACAAAAGAAGATAAGGATTGTCACAAAGTTAAGACTTGGCCACCCACTCATCAATTAGTAATCAAATCAATAGTTCTCAATTTTGGTTTATAAAATAAGGCACTTGCCATGCATTTAGGCATCTTGGTTTCTGGATCAAGATCATGCTCTTGCTTTCTCTCTTTGTATTGCTTATGTTTTGCTTTCATTAATATTAGATTTTGCTTTCATTAATAACACTTGGTATAATAAATGCTTAACACTTTCATAGCTCATACTATATGGTATGACCAATACCTAAGATATGAAAGAAACTTGATTTGTTGTTAACATAAGTTATAAGCATGAATGTCTAACAATATTTACAAGTATTAGCATTATTCGAATAAGATAACTAATGTAATCATGTTAATAATTTATAATCTGATTGGAACCTCTTTTGTGTGTAGTTTTCATTTGAGTAATAAGAATTTATACTATATGTATTTGTCATACCATTAATGGATCCTTTAACCTTGACATTTATTGTTATCATTGTTTAATCCTTACATTAATCTTCCATCTCAAAGTTCTTATCAGCTTTTTCTTCTTCTTCTTTTTCTTTACTACTACTACTACTACTACTACTACTACTACTACTACTACTATTTTTATCATTATTGTAATTATTGTTACTATTGTTATTGTTATTTTATTATTGTTATCTATAATTTATATAGTTAACCTCCTTGTGGTTTGACACAACTAAAAGATTGATGTCTTCTCCCAAGTGCAGGAGTATCGAAGTAATAAATAACCCAGTAAGACCGGGGTTGAACCACAGGGAGGTTAATTGTATAAATTATAAACAACAATAATAGCAATAACAATAACAACAACAACAACAACAATAATAATAAAGAAAGAAAGAGAAGAAGAAGAAGAAGATGATGAGAACTTGGAGATGAAATATTAATCTAAGGATTAAACAATGATAATAACAAATGTCAAGGTTAGAGGTTCCATTAATGGTATGTCAAACAAGTATAGTATAAACTCTTATTATTCAATTGGAAACCACGCACAAAAGAGGTTCTAATCAGATTATAGATTGTTAACATGATTACATTATTCATCTTATTCAATTAATGCTAATACTTGTAAATTTCATCAAGCATTCATGATTATAACTTATGTTAACAACAAATCATGTTCCTTTCATAGCTCAGATGTCGGTTATACCATACAATATGGGCTATGAAAGTGTCAAGCATTTGATGTACCAAGTGTTATACAACATAAATCAAGATTAATTATTTAACAAGCAAAGTATTAAAGAGTGCACAAGATAACAAATATAAAACATGTTAGTATCAAACATTAAAGTCCATATTAAGTTTACACTATACTTATTCTTACACCATTAGTGTAACCCTTTCATGTTGACATAATAAACTTAGCTAGATATAATGAAAGAAAGAAAAATAGATAAACAAAATAAGAACATAAATAAGATAAAAGTTAACTAAGTAAAGGAAAGGAAATGAAAGGCATAAACTTGATTTTAATGAAAACAACGTATAAACATTACAAAAAATACAAAGAGAGAAAGGAAGAGCATGATTTTGATCTGAACACCAAGATGCCTAAATGCATAGTAAATGCCTCCTTTTATAGGCCAAAATTAGGAACTATTGATTTGATGACTAATTGAAGAGTGGGTGACCAACTCTTGACTTGGTGGCAATCCTTATCTTCTCTTGTCTGCCCAAAACATTATTGATAACGTCAAAATTGGAGCCACTTGAAAGCATGAAAGTTGTAGGAAATCATTTTAGCTTTCTTGTGTAAAATATTCAGCTCATTTCAACTTCTAGAACTCCAGATATGGGCCAAATATTAAATAGTTCTTGGGTTGGAAGACAAATTTAGACTTCTTTATTGTTATGGCCTTTTTAGATCTTGGGCTCCATATGAAAGTTATAGGCCTATGTCTTACCTTTCCATCCATATAAAGTATACCTAAATCCGAGATCTACAGCTTCAAATATGACCCAATTACCGAATAGTGTTCTGGTTTGGATTGCACCGAAATCTCTTTTCTAAGTTTGGCCATCTCTTTGTCCTTCCAATTTCAGTTCTTAAATTCATCAATCAATCCTTTTATTTATGTGATAGGCCTGAGTTTGTAAATCTGAATATTTCAAGAAGTATTATGATAGACCTTATTACGAATGATTACTAAGATGCGTCTCAAAAGTCATAAAAGTTCTCCTTACTCTGCCATCATAGTAACAACAATTTTACACATGCTTTATGAAATAGAAAACATAATTTATTTTTTTAGCTATTACCCTCTACCCCCAACTAAAACAAGACATTGTCCTTAATGTTTAAAGGTCGAAAGATAAAGTATAGAAGATATCACCTGAAATAACGAACATTGACAAACCTGAAAGACACTGAAACAAATATAAGTAACAACAAAACACAATAATAAAACCAAAAGACATAAAGATTCACAAATGAAGGCTCAAATCCAATCTAAACTTTTTACAGCTTTCCTTAGTTGAACAATTTATACGACTCAAGAAAGGATCAATTACAGGAATGAAAAATTATAGTTGGTTGACACGACTAAAAGATTGATGTCTTCTCCCAAGTGTAGGAGTGTCGAAGTAATAAATAACCCGGCAAGGCCGGGGTCAAACCACAAGGAGGTTAATTGTATAAATTATAAATAACAATAATACAACAGCAATAACAATAATAACAACAATAATAATAGTAATAACAACAACAACAACAACAACAACAATAATAATAATAATAAAGAAAAAGAAAAAGATGATGAAGAAGAAGAAGATGATGATGAGAACTTTGAGATGGAATATTAACGTAAAGATTTAACAACGATAACAAACAATGTCAAGGTTAGAGGATCCACTAATGGTATGTCAAACAAGTATAGTATAAACTCTTATTATTCAATTGAAAACCACACACAAAGGAGGTTCCAATCAGATTATAGATTGTTAACATGATTACATTAGTCATTTTATTCAATTAATGCTAATACTTGTAAATTTCATCAAGCATTCATGATTATAACTTATGTTAACAACAAATAAAGTTCTTTTCATAGCTCAAGTGTCGGTTATACCATACAATATGAACTATGAAAGCGCCAAGCATTTCTTATACCAAGTGTTATACAACATAAATCAAGATTAGTCATTTAACAAGCAAAGTATTAAAGAATGAACAAGATAACAAATATAAAACATGTTAGTATCAAACATTAAAGTCCGTATTAAGTTTACATTATACTTATTCTTACACTATTAGTGTAACTTTTTCACCTTAACATAATAAACTCAGCTAGACATAATGAAAGAAAGAAAAATAAATAAACAAAATAAGAACATAAATAAGATAAGAGTTAACTAAGTAAATGAAAGACATAAACTTGATATTAATGAAAGCAAAGCATAAACATTACAAAAAATACAAAGAGAGAAAGGAAGAGCATGATCTTGATCTGGAAATCAAGATGTCTAAATGCGTGGCAATGCCTCCTTTTATAGGCCAAAATTGGGAACTATTTATTTGATGACTAATTGATGAGTGGGTGGTGACACGACTAAAAGGTTGATGTCTTTTCCCAAGTGCAGGAGTGTCGAAGTAATAAATAACCCGGCAAGACCGGGGTCGAACCATAGGAAGGTTAATTGTATAAATTATAAACAACAATAATAGCAATAACAACAATAACTATAATATTAATAATAATAATAGTAGTAGTAGTAGTAGTAGTAATAGTAATAATAATAATAATAATAATGATTAGTACTTAAAAGTGCATTTTTATCATGGTTTTATATCATCATTTTGCATTTGAAGTATCAATAACTCCTTAACTAAAATATGTTTTATAATAATGTATGTAATAATATAAGATACCTATAATTTATGGTAAATGTCTATTTTTAATGCAGGCCTATCCCATAAATGAAAGGATTGATTGATGACTTGAAGAACTTAAATTGCAAGGATAAAGAGATGGCCAAACTTAGAAAAGAGATGTCGGTGCAATCCAAACCGGAACACTGTTCTGTAATTGGGTCATATCTGGAGCTACAGATCTCAGATTTAGGTCCAATTTATATGGATGGAAAGGTAACACATAGGCCTACAACTTTCATATAGAGCCCAAGATTTAAAAAGGCCATTATCAAGTCCAAATTGTAGCAACAACAAAGAAGCCCGAATATGTCTTCCAGCCCGAGCACTGTTCAGTATTTTGGCCATATCTGGAGTTCTAGAAGTCCAAATGAGCTAAATTTTTTTACACAAGAAAGCTGAGACAATTGCCTACAACTTTCATGTTTCAGCTGGCTCCAATTTTGATGTTATCAATGACGTTTTGGGCAGACAAGAGAAGATAAGGATTGTCACCAAGTCAAAAGTTGGCCACCCACTTATCAATTAGTCATCAAATCAATAGTTCCCAATTTTGGCCTATAAAAGGAGGCATTTGCCATTCATTTAGGCATCTTGGTTTTCAAATCAAGATCATGCTCTTCCTTTCTCTCTTTGTATTTTTTATGCTTTGTTTTCATTAATATTAAGTTTATGCCTTTCATTTCCTTTCCTTTATTTAGTTAACTTTTATGTTCTTATTTTGTTTATCTATTTTTATTTCTTTCATTATGTCTAGCTAAGTTAATTATGTCAAGGTGAAAAGGTTACACTAATGGTGTAAGAATAAGTATAGTGTAAACTTAATATGGACTTTAATGTTTGATACTAACATGTTTTATATTTGTTATCTTGTTCACTCTTTAATACTTTGCTTGTTAAATAATTAATCTTGATTTATGTTGTATAACACTTGGTACAACAAATGCTTGGCACTTTCATAGGCCATAATATATGGTATAACCGACACCTGAGCTATGAAAGGAACTTGATTTGTTGTTAACATAAGTTATAATCATGAATGCTTGACAAGATTTACAAGTATTAGCATTAATTGAATAAGATGACTAATGTAATCATGTTAACAATATATAATCTGATTGGAACCTCCTTTGTGTGTGGTTTCCAATTCAATAATAAGAGTTTATACTATACTTGTTTGATATACCATTAGTGGAACCTCTAACCTTGACATTTGTTATTATTATTGTTTAATCCTTACATTAATATTTCATCTCTAAGTTCTCATCATCATCATCTTCTTCTTCTTCTCTTTCTTTATTATTATTATTATTACTACTACTACTACTACTACTACTACTACTATTAATAATATTACTATTACTATTACTATTGTTGTTATTGTTATTGTTATTGTTGTTGTATTATTGTTATTATAATTTGTACAATTAACCTCCTTGTGGTTCGACCCCGGTCTTGCCGGGTTATTTATTACTTCGACACTCCTGCACTTGGGAGTAGACATCAACATTTTTGTTGTGTCAAATAATAATAATAATAATAGTAGTAGTAGTAGTAGTAGTAGTAGTAGTAGTAGTAGTACTAATAATAATAATAATAATAATAATAATAATAATAAAGAGAAGAAGAAGATGATGATGAGAACTTGGAGAAGAAATATTAATGTAATGATTAAACAATGATAATAAAAATTGTCAAGGTTAGAGATTCCACTAATGGTATGTCAAACAAGTATAATATAAACTCTTATTATTCAATTGGAAACCATACATAAAGAAGGTTCCAATTGGATTATAGATTGTTAACATGATTACATTAGTCATCTTATTCAATTAATGCTAATACTTGTAAATTTCGTCAAGCATTCATGATTATAACTTATGTTAACAACAAATCAAGTTCCTTTCATAGCTCAGGTGTCGGTTATACCATACAATATGGGCTATGAAAGTGTCAAGCATTTATTGTACAAAGTGTTATACAACATAAATCAAGATTAGTCATTTAACAAGCAAAGTATTAAAGAGTAAACAAGATAACAAATATAAAACATGTTAGTATCAAACATTAAAGTCCATATTAAGTTTACATTATACTTATTCTTACACCATTAGTGTAACCTTTTCACCTTAACATAATTAACTTAGCTAGACATGATGAAAGAAAGAAAAATAGATAAACAAAATAAGAACATAAAAGCTAACTAAATAAAGGAAAGGGAATGAAAAGCATAAACTTAATATTAATGAAAGCAAAGCATAAACATTACAAAAAATACAAAGAGAGAAAGGAAGAGCATGATCTTGATCTGGACACCAAGATGCCTAAATGCATGGCAAATGCCTCCTTTTATAGGCCAAAATTGGGAACTATTGATTTGATGACTAATTGATAAGTGGGTGGCCAACTCTTGACTTGGTGACAATCCTTATCTTCTCTTGTCTGCCCAAAACATCATTGATAACGTCAAAATTGGAGCCACTCGAAACATGAAAGTTGTAGGCAATTATCTCAGCTATCTTGTGTAAAAAATACAGCTCATTTCGACTACTATAACTCTAGATATGGCTAAAATACTAAACAGTGCTCGAGCTAGATGACAGATTCGAGATTCTTTGTTGTTGCTACAATTTGGACTTGAAAATGGCATTTTTAGATCTTGGGTGATTAGTACTTAAAAGTGCATTTTTATCATGGTTTTATATCATCATTTTGCACTTGAAGTATCAATAACTCCTTAACTAAAATATGTTTTATAATAATGTATCTAATAATATAAGATACCTATAATTTGTGGTAAATGTCTATTTTTAATGCAGGCCTATCAAATAAATGAAAGGATTGATTGATAACTTGAAGAACTTAAATTGCAAGGATAAAGAGATGGTCAAACTTAGAGAAGAGATGTCAGTGCAATCCAAACCAGAACACTGTTCGGTAATTGGGCCATATCTGGAGCTACAGATCTCAGATTTAGGTCCAATTTATATGGATGGAAAGGTAAGACATAGGCCTACAACTTTCATATGGAGCCCAAGATCTAAAAAGGCCATTATCAAGTCCAAATTGTAGCAACAACAAAGAAGCCCGAATCTGTCTTCCAGCCCGAGCACTGTTCGGTATTTTGGCCATATCTGGAGTTCTAGAAGTCCAAATGAGCTGAGTTTTTTACACAAGAAAGCTGAGACAATTTCCTACAACTTTCATGTTTGCACCTGGCTCCAGTTTTGACGTTATCAATGACGTTTTGGGCAGACAAGAGAAGATAAGGATTGTCACCAAGTCAAAAGTTGGCCACCCACTTATCAATTAGTCATCAAATCAATAGTTCCCAATTTTGGCCTATAAAAGGAAGCATTTGCCATGCATTTAGGCATCTTGGTTTCCAGATCAAGATCATGCTCTTCCTTTCTCTCTTTGTATTTTTTGTAATGTTTATGCTTTACTTTCATTAATATCAAGTTTATGCCTTTCATTTCCTTTCCTTTACTTAGTTAGCTTTTATGTTCTTATTTTGTTTATCTATTTTACTTTCTTTCATTATGTCTAGCTAAGTTAATTATGTCAAGGTGAAAAGGTTACACTAATGGTGTAAGAATAAGTATAATGTAAACTTAATATGGACTTTAATGTTTGATACTAACATGTTTTATATTTGTTATCTTGTTCACTCTTTAATACTTTGCTTGTTAAATGACTAATCTTGATTTATGTTGTATAACACTTGGTACAACAAATGCTTGGCACTTTCATAGCCCATAATGTATGGTATAACCGACACCTGAGCTATGAAAGGAACTTGATTTGTTGTTAACATAAGTTATAATCATGAATGCTTGACGAGATTTACAAGTATTAGCATTAATTAAATAAGATGACTAATGTAATCATGTTAACAATATATAATCTGATTGGAACCTCCTTTGTGTGTGGTTTCCAATTCAATAATAAGAGTTTATACTATACTTGTTTGATATACCATTAGTGGAACCTCTAACCTTGACATTTGTTATTATTATTGTTTAATCCTTACATTAATATTTCATCTCTAAGTTCTCATCATCATCATCTTCTTCTTCTTCTCTTTCTTTATTATTATTATTATTATTATTATTATTATTATTATTATTATTATTAGTACTACTACTACTACTACTACTACTACTACTACTACTACTACTACTACTAGTATTATTATTATTATTATTATTATTATTATTATTATTATTATTACTATTGTTGTTGTTGTTATTGCTGTTTTATAATGGTTGTTTATAATTTGTACAATTAACCTCCCTGTGGTTCGACCCCGGTCTTGCCGGGTTATTTATTACTTCGACACTCCTGCACTTGGGAGAAGACATCAATCTTTTCGTCGTGTCAAGTTTTTGGCGCCGTTGCCGGGGAGGTAAGTCCTTGTATAAATTATAATATTTATTTTGTTTTCTCTTTTCACTTTTCTTGTATATAACTTTATTTCTTTTCTCTTGTTTCTTCTTCTTTTGTTTTCTTCTTCTTTTTTTTTATTTTATTCCTACACGTGCATGAGAGTGTGGTCACGTACATCAAGTGGTAGACTTTGTAGGATATCCTCATCATTTTTAGAAAATATGGCCGAAGAAGATAATCAATCACTTCAAAATGAGAATAATGAGAATAACCGTGCTAGAACACTTAGAGACCACATGAATCCCACAAGAACAAGTGCACCATCATGCATAGTTTTTCCTCCTGATGCATCTCATTTTAATTTTAAACCAGGTATTATTCAAGTTTTACCTTCTTTTCATGGTTTAGAATTGGAAAATCCATACTTGCATTTAAGGGAATTTGAGGAGGTGTGCAACACATATAATAACTTAAATTGTAGCATGAACACCATCAGATTAAAGCTTTTTCCTTTTTCATTAAAAGATAAAGCTAAAACATGGCTACAAAATTTAAGACCAGGATCCATTCGTGCTTGGGATGAAATGCAACAACAGTTTTTAAAGAAGTTTTTCCCATCTCATAGAACAAACTCTTTCAAGAGACAAATCACCACTTTCACTCAAAAACCAGGAGAAACATTTTACAAATGTTGGGATAGGTATCGAGACTTGCTTAGTACTTGCCCTCATCATGGTTTTGAAACATGGAGATTGGTTTCACATTTCTATGAAGGGTTAACACCTAAAGATAGGCAAATGGCTGAATTGATGTGTAATGGAACTTTTGAAGATAAAGACCCTGATGAAGCAATGGAGTACTTAGACTTGTTAGCTGAAAATGCTCAAAATTGGGACACCGCGGGTATTTATGAGGGACCGAGTAAAACTCAACCTCATACATCTAGTGGAGGTATGTACAACCTTAGGAAAGATCATGAGCTTCAAGCCAAGTTTGCATCTTTAGCTAGAAAAGTCGAGGCACTAGAATTGAAAAAGAGTGGTCAATTAAAATCTGTTGAAAACAATGTGTGTCAAATTTGTGAAACAAATGAACACTCAACCAACGATTGTCCAACCTTGCCTTCTTTTAAGGAATGTCTCCATGAGCAAGCCCATGCTTTAAACAGTTTCCAAAGGCCTAACCATAACCCATACTTCCAAACATACAACCCTGGTTGGAGAAATCACCCAAATTTCAATTGGAAGAGTGAGAACAACAATGCACAAACTTCACCACCACAATTTCAAGCACACCACAATTTCCAAAATTCTCATGGATATGCACCTTCTTATGCTCCACCTTCTAGAAAAAATCTTGAGGAAACATTGCATGCATTCATTGAAAAGCAAGAGACAATTAATACTCAACTTGCTCAAAATATGACAGATTTTAAAGATACTCTTGCTAAATTAACATCTGCTCTTAGTTTCCAAGAGAAAGGTAAGTTTCCATCTCAAACACAACAAAATCCCAAAGGGCAATACAATGCAAATGCAAGTAGTTCTGGAAGCCAACACATGGATCAAGTCAAATCAGTCACTACTCTACGCAGCGGTAAGGTTATTGAAAAACCCTCTCTTGAACCTTATGAGAAAGATGATGAGTCAATCTCTAAGGGTAAGGAAGGGGATGAATCTGAAAATTGCAAAGAAACGACTGATTCACCGCCAGCACTTCCATTTCCTCAAGCCATGACCAAACAAAGGAAAGTCAATCACAACTCTGAAATTTATGAAATTTTCAAACAGGTAAGGATCAATATACCTTTGCTGGATGCTATTAAACAGGTTCCTTCCTATGCTAAATTTTTGAAAGATCTATGCACTGTGAAGAGGAAACTGAATGTGAAAAAGAAAGCCTTTCTAGCCGAACAAGTAAGTGCTATTCTTCAAAACAATAATGCTTTGAAATATAAAGACCCTGGTTGTCCTACAATTTCTTGCTTTATTGGAGAGCATAAAATTGAAAGAGCCTTACTTGATCTTGGAGCTAGTGTGAATTTACTTCCATATTCAGTTTTTCAAAGTCTCAATCTAGGTGAGTTAAAACCAACTTCTATATCTCTTTTACTTGCCGATAGATCTGTAAAAGTGCCTAGAGGAATAATTGAAGATGTGTTAGTACAAGTCGATAAATTCATTTATCCTGTGGATTTTATTGTCTTGGACACAGAACCTGTTAAAGCATGTAATTCATTTCCTATTATTTTAGGACGTCCATTTCTTGCAACTTCTAACGCATTGATTAATTGTAGGAATGGACTGATGAAGCTATCATTTGGAAACATGACATTGGAGATGAATATTTTCAACATTTGCAAGCAACCTGGAGATGATAATGATTTACAAGAAGTAGATCATATTGATGAATTAGTTTATGATCAACTTGAATCTACTTTAAGTAAAAATGAATTGGATGAAACTGAAGATTTGCAAATGGTTTATTCTGAGGAAGAAATCACGAATGAAACAAGCACCGAAAATGTTGATGCGAATCTTTTGTCAACAGTGACAACAGATTTGACATTTGACATCACATCAATCGATGATTACTTTCCTAACAAATCCTTACTTTCTCTTAGTTCAATGCCTTGGTATGATAAAAATATTAATTTTCTTGCTTTAGGTGATTTGCCAGCTGATTGGAGTACCCAAGACAAAGAAAAGTTTTTGAACGAAGTGAAGAGCTTTTATTGTGATGACCCTAACTTATTCAAATATTGTCCTAATCAAATATTTCAAAGATTCATTCCCGACAATGAGGTAAGTAGTGTCATTAAACTTTGTCATTCTGAAGCATGTGGAAGTTATTTCTCGTCAAAAAAAACTGCTGCAAAAATCTTTCAAAATGGATTTTATTGGCCCACCATGTTCAAGGACACACATGCATTCTGTAAAACTTGTGAAAATTGTCAAAAAATTGACACTGGTCAAAAAGTTTTGTTTTATGATTCTCAACTCTATGCACTCCCTAAAGAGCTAAGATTAAGATGGACCAATCCTTATGGGGCCTGTGATATTGAGAATTCAATGAATGACAATGATTTTAAGGAAAATGGACATCGTTTGAAAGCTTACTTTGATAATTTTCCTAGTGAAAATGAATCAGCTGGTTTGAATGATCTTGTAGATAAAGGTTGATTATGTTGTTTTTCTTATATTTTTTTGTGTATCTTTTTGAGTGATTTTTGCTACTTTCTCTCACCCCGGTCAAATGGCGGATAACGGTACTCCGTGACTTAAGTCGGTTCTTTCAGTTTCCCACAATTACTGATATCTGTATATATCTGTGCAATTCTTTGAATCTCTCTTCCAATTCTCATTTGAAAATGGACACTAATCTTGAAAAATTAAAAAAGTATTTTCCCGCTCTGCCTCAGAATGCGATTACAAAAATTTACCGTGCTAGATGTGCAAGATTGAGATTTTTAATGAATCATGAAATTCCTGAAGATATTCGCTGGTTGATTGAAGCAAAGGTCCGATTATCAGGTGAGTCCTCTAACTTCATTTCACACATGCCTGGAACAGGTAAAAGCACTTTTGCAAAGAAGCGTCGTGCAAAACGACTGGATGTCTGTCATCGTTGTGCTAGATGGACTTGTAATACACAATGTCGTTCTTTAGGAATGGTATCTATAAACCGTAAAGATAAAATACAATTCATTAAGGATGGCCTGAGTAAGGAGTCTTTAGATAATCTTCTATTGACTCTTGAGACGCATCCTAGTGGAGATGTGCATCGTGCAATTCATGATTTATGGCCACTATTTCATAAAGAACATGATCGACTTAGTCTTGGGAATCTGACTAAAAAAGACCCTGTTTGCCAGTTTTTAAGAAAACTGGATGGGAAGCCTATCCCTGACCCATAGAGGGCGTTTAAGCCGTTCTTGGACGTAAAACCAAGGGAAGATGTGAGCCACAATCACAACTACCTGTACATACACATGTTTTTTTCAAAAGTAAATAAATAAATAAATAAAAAGAGAGAGAGAGTGTGTGAGACTCTAGCTGGCCTACATATAGATGTTATGATTGCCTTTCTACTTTCTCATCTATAAAACCCTATTTACCTTCCTTTCATTTCTACTCAACCCATACATTCAACAAATACAGAAGTGTGTAGAAATGGCAAGTTCCTCAAGTCATCAAATAAGAAATATCTGTGTTTTTGGTGGATCTAGTCCTAGAAAAGAAAAGGAGTTTTTAGAATCAGCAAACCATCTTGGTCAGGTGCTAGCTGAGAGAAAGATTCATTTAGTATATGGGGGAGGCAGTCTTGGGTTAATGGGAGGTGTGTCAATAGCTGCATTTTTAGGAGGTAGTTAAGTTTTAGGAGTCGTCCCTGAAGCTTTGGCACAAGGGGACATCATTGGAAAAACAATTGGAGAGGAACTTCAGGTCTCCACAATGTCGGCTCGAATGAATGCAATGTTTAACCATGCTGATGCTTTCATTGCTTTACCAGGTGGTCTAGGCACATTGGAAGAGATCTTTCATATTTCCTCTTGGGCTCAATTGCACATTCACCATAAACCTATTGGCTTGTTAAATGTTAATGGTTATTATGATAAGTTGTTGTCTTTTCTTGATCATGCTGTGGAACAGGAATTTCTAACATCTTCTGCACGACAAATCATAATCTCTGCTACTACTGGTGAACAATTGATTGACCAACTACAATCTTTCATTCCTGTGATTGATCCTTCCATGAGTCGCATAAATTGGTCATCTACGGGAAGCCGTAAAAAACTTAGATTGGATTTGAGCCTTCATTTGTGAATTTTTGTGTATTTTGGTTTTATTATTGTGTTTTGTTATTTCTTATTTTTGTTTCAGTGTATTTCAGGTTTTGTCAGTGTTCGTTATTTCAGGTGATATCTTTTATACTCTATCTTTCTACCTTAGAACATTGAGGACAATGTCTCGTTTTGGTTGGGGGGAGAGGGTAGTAGTTGATAAAAAAAAAAATTGTTTTTCATTTCATAAAGCATGTGCATAATTGTTGTTACTAGGATGGCAGAGTAAAGGAGTTCTTTTGTTAAAGTGACTCTTGAGACGCATCTTAGTAACCATTCTTAACAAGGTCTATTATAATACTTCCTGAAATATTCAGGTTTACAAACTCTCGTATTGTTACCACTTAATTCTGCTCATATACTTATTTAACATGTATTTTTAAACCTTAATTTACACACACACACTTTAACATATGATTGTGGGTTGCATATTGGATTATTACATTATTTATGTTCTTTTGTTAAAGGTAACAACTAAGGGAAAGGGATTGTATATAATTAAAAAAAAAACATAAAAAAAAGAAAAAAAAATAATAAAAAATAATGATAATAAAAATGTAGATAAGTTTGATTTCGTAGCCTCCCTAACCTAAGCAATTAAGCCCGAAGGGGTGTTTTAACACCTAATACCCTAAAGTCAACTGACTTGGGAGCTATTGGCCCAACGCTTGTTACATGGGTTGAGGAGAAAAGCTTAAGGAAATCAAACATTGCACTATCTACATATCAGTATCTGCGACCCGAGTTACTAAGCTCGTAGGGGTGTCTTAACACCTAATGCCCTAAGACCAACTGGTCTGGGAGTCATTAGCTGAAAGCTCGTTACATGGGTTAAAGATGCATGATGTTTTTAAAGTATATGTATATAGAGTTAAAAAAAAAAACGACAAAAATAGTAATCCCAACCCAAGGAAGTTAACCTTAAACATTAGAACAAAAATTTTATTTTCTTCCAAGAAAAGCCCCATAATTATGTGTTGATACATTGAGCACAAAAGAAAGGTTTATTAATATCTTGTTAAGTGGTATTGAGCAGATATATAAATTTAATGAGAGTTTGTTTATCTGGATAGATTAATGGAAGTTAAATGATGAATACCTTGCTTTGTGAAATTTGCAAATTGTTTTAACGCTTTAATTACTAGGGACTAGTAATAAGCTGGTTGAGGGGTGTGATTAGTACTTAAAAGTGCATTTTTATCATGGTTTTATATCATCATTTTGCACTTGAAGTATCAATAACTCCTTAACTAAAATATGTTTTATAATAATGTATCTAATAATATAAGATACCTATAATTTGTGGTAAATGTCTATTTTTAATGCAGGCCTATCAAATAAATGAAAGGATTGATTGATAACTTGAAGAACTTAAATTGCAAGGTAAAGAGATGGTCAAACTTAGAGAAGAGATGTCAGTGCAATCCAAACCAGAACACTGTTCGGTAATTGGGCCATATCTGGAGCTACAGATCTCAGATTTAGGTCCAATTTATATGGATGGAAAGGTAAGACATAGGCCTACAACTTTCATATGGAGCCCAAGATCTAAAAAGGCCATTATCAAGTCCAAATTGTAGCAACAACAAAGAAGCCCGAATCTGTCTTCCAGCCCGAGCACTGTTCGGTATTTTGGCCATATCTGGAGTTCTAGAAGTCCAAATGAGCTGAATTTTTTACACAAGAAAGCTGAGACAATTGCCTACAACTTTCATGTTTGCACCTGGCTCCAGTTTTGACGTTATCAATGACGTTTTGGGCAGACAAGAGAAGATAAGGATTGTCACCAAGTCAAAAGTTGGCCACCCACTTATCAATTAGTCATCAAATCAATAGTTCCCAATTTTGGCCTATAAAAGGAAGCATTTGCCATGCATTTAGGCATCTTGGTTTCCAGATCAAGATCATGCTCTTCCTTTCTCTCTTTGTATTTTTTGTAATGTTTATGCTTTACTTTCATTAATATCAAGTTTATGCCTTTCATTTCCTTTCCTTTACTTAGTTAGCTTTTATGTTCTTATTTTGTTTATCTATTTTACTTTCTTTCATTATGTCTAGCTAAGTTAATTATGTCAAGGTGAAAAGGTTACACTAATGGTGTAAGAATAAGTATAATGTAAACTTAATATGGACTTTAATGTTTGATACTAACATGTTTTATATTTGTTATCTTGTTCACTCTTTAATACTTTGCTTGTTAAATGACTAATCTTGATTTATGTTGTATAACACTTGGTACAACAAATGCTTGGCACTTTCATAGCCCATAATGTATGGTATAACCGACACCTGAGCTATGAAAGGAACTTGATTTGTTGTTAACATAAGTTATAATCATGAATGCTTGACGAGATTTACAAGTATTAGCATTAATTAAATAAGATGACTAATGTAATCATGTTAACAATATATAATCTGATTGGAACCTCCTTTGTGTGTGGTTTCCAATTCAATAATAAGAGTTTATACTATACTTGTTTGATATACCATTAGTGGAACCTCTAACCTTGACATTTGTTATTATTATTGTTTAATCCTTACATTAATATTTCATCTCTAAGTTCTCATCATCATCATCTTCTTCTTCTTCTCTTTCTTTATTATTATTATTATTATTATTATTATTATTATTATTATTATTATTATTATTATTATTATTAGTACTACTACTACTACTACTACTACTACTACTACTACTACTACTAGTATTATTATTATTATTATTATTATTATTATTATTATTATTATTATTATTATTACTATTGTTGTTGTTGTTATTGCTGTTTTATAATGGTTGTTTATAATTTGTACAATTAACCTCCCTGTGGTTCGACCCCGGTCTTGCCGGGTTATTTATTACTTCGACACTCCTGCACTTGGGAGAAGACATCAATCTTTTCGTCGTGTCATTGGGCTCCATATGAAAGTTGTAGGTATATATCTTACCTTTCCATCAATATAAAATAGACCTAAATATGAGATTTATAGCTTCAGATATGACCCAATTACCGAACAGTGTTTCGATTTGGATTCCACTGACATCTCTTTTCTAATTTTGGTCATCTTTTTGCCGTGACAATTTAAGTTCTTATATTATTAGATATATTATTATAAACCATGCTTTAGTTAAGGAGTTATTGATACTTCAAGTGCAAAATGATGATATAATACCTTGATAAAAATAAACTTTTAAGTACTAATCAGATACATCATGAGGAAAAACTATGCATGACAATGTACTTGTTCTTATACGATTCATGTGGTCTCTAAGTGTTCTAACACGGTTATTCTAATTATTCTTATTATGAAGTGATTGATTATCTTCTTCAAGTATATTTTCTAAAAATGATGAGGATACCTCACAAAATCTACCACTTAATGTATGTGACCACACTCTCATGCACGTGTAGGAATAAAATAAAAGGAAAAAGAAAACAAAAGAAGAAGAAACAAAAGAAAAGGAAACAAAGTTATATGCAAGAAAAGTAAAAATAAAATAAATACTATAATTTATATAAGAACTTATCTCCCCAGCAATGGTGCCAAAAACTTGACATGACCAAAAGATTGATGTCTTTTCTAAGTACAAGAGTGTTAAAGTAATAAATAACTCCACAAGACCGAAGTCGAACCATAATGAGGTTAATTGTATAAATTATAAATAATAATAATACAACATCAACAATAATAATAACAATAGTAATAGTAGTAGTAGTAGTAACAATAATTGTAAGAGCACTATTAATAATAATAATAATGAAGAAGAAGTTAATGAGAACTTTGAGATGAAAGATCAATATAAGGATTAAACAATGATAACAACAAATATCAAGGTTAGAGAACCACTAATGGTATGTCAAACAAGTATAGTATAAAGTCTTATTATACAATTGGATATCACACATAAAGAAGGTTCCAATTAGATTATAAATTGTTAACATGATTACATTAGTTATCTTATTCGAATAATGTTAATACTTGTAAATGTTATCAGACATTCATAATTATAACTTATGTTAACAACAAATCAAGTTTCTTTCATAGCACAAGTGTCGGTTATACCATACAGTATGGGTTATGAAAGTGTCGAGTATTTGTTGTACCAAGTGTTACACAACATAAATCTAGATTACCATTTAACAAGCAAAGTATTAAAAGAGAACAAGATAATAAATACAAAACATGTTGTATCAAACATTAAGGTCCATGTTAAGTTTACATTATACTTATTCTTACAATATTAGTGTAACCTTTTCACCTTGACATAATAAACTTAACTTAACATAATGAAAGAAAGAAAAATAAATAAATAAATAAGAACATAAATAAGATAAAAGTTAACTAAGTAAAGGAAAGGAAAGGAAAAGCATAAACTTGATATTAATGAAAGCAAAACATAAGCAATACAAAGAGAGAAAGCAAGAGTATGATATTGATCTGGAAACCAAGATGCCAAAATACATGGCAAATGTCTCCTTTTATAGGCCAAAATTAGAAACTATTGATTTGATGACTAATTGATGAGTGGGTGACCAACTTTTGAGTTGGTAAAAATCCTTATCTTCTCTTGTCTATCCAAAACATTATTAATAACATCAGAATTGGAACCACTTGAAAACATGAAAGTTCTAGGAAATTGTCTCAGCTTTCGAAGGAAAAAAATGGAGGTCATTTAGACTTCAAAAACTCCAGATACGAGCCAAACATTAAACAATGTTTAGGCTGCAAGATAGATTCAGACTTCTTCATTGTTGCTATAATTTGGACTTAAAAATGACTTTTTTAAATCTTGGGTTCCCATAAAAGTTGTAGGCCTTTGTATTACCTTTTCATCCATATAAAGTAAATCTAAATTTGAGATTTACAGCTCGAGATATGACCAAATTACTGAACAGTGTTTCGGTTTGGACTGCACCAGCATCTCTTTTCTAAGTTTGGTCATCTCTTTGTCCTTTCAATTTCAATTCTTAAACTCATTAATCAATCCTTTCATTTATGTGATAGACCTTTATATAAAATGAATATTTACCATAAATTAAAGATATCTTATATTATTAGATATGTTATTATAAAACATGTTTTAATTAAGGACTTATTAATACTTTAAGTGCAAAATGATAATATAAAACCTTGATAAAAATGCACTTTTAAGTACTAATCACGAAGTATTTATACATAGCAGAAATGATAAATTTAAAATTTTTACATGAGTTTCAAGTATCCTGTTAAACAGATTTAAAGTTATTTATGGTTTATACAAAGATCACATGAAGATGAAGCATTATTTTTGGCTTTAAATAATTGTTTTAACCCTGGGTTGTCACAAACCACAACTTGTCTAAGTGTTTGATTTCTAACAGTAATCCACACAAACCACTAATAAGAAATATTTTAAATCCTTTTAAAAGAGAAGGATTTATATGTCTTTAAGCGCTAGCTTTTTTTTCTTTTATGTTTTTAAAGTGTTTTGTAACGTAGTTTCTACATAAAAGCATAAGAGACAAAATATTCTATTTACAAAAAAACCTAAAAACCTTATAAATGAAAAAAAAATATTAATTTATCCCCTAAATAATATCATATATATTATTTCACGATAATTTCATAAATGTATTTAAACAAGTTCCTACTTGATTTTTCTAGGTCTAAAATTATAATTCCCTATATAAATTACACTCTACTCCTTAATTTCTAAAATTTATTCACAATCAAGTCACACTTATTAATTATTACATTTTAATTTAGGAATAATGGTTCTTAGATATATAATACATTAGATTCCCTAATAAGTTGATCCAAATATAAATCATAATTATAAATAAAATAGTATTAAATAAATTAATCTAATATCAATTTAACAATTAATTGATTTATATTTGAAGATGTATAATTTCCAACAAACTATCATAACCCTCCAAATATTAAGAAAGTCATATGTGATTTGACTTAACAGTTATCAGTTTCTTAGTAAAATTATTATCCATTCATCAACAATGTTCTGATTTAGACATTATAATATGAAGTGTATCTATTTTGTCAAATCATGTTTATTTACAATACTATAATCATTGATTTTTTGAATGAGATTTGAAACTCTTTTCAAATTTCATTCTACCTTACACAAGAATTTACAATCAATACTATTTGATAACGTATGAAACATTTTTTTTAATTCACCTAAGATGATGAAACTTCTTTTAATTACTCAAATATTTTCATATAATTCTTGTTATATCCAATATATGCTCATTTATTATCCTTGATTAGAATAATTTATAATATGATCAAAACATAACTTTCACTATATAAGATAACTTGGCGATCTCATGTTTAAAAATCACTTTCACAACCGTCATGTGAGCCTCTTCATAGACACATGTAATCTTATCGTATAGAATTCTTATAGGAGTTAGTTCAATATGCATATCATTCGACAAACATGTACTTATTAGTTTTAGATATTTTTAATACCTTAACTTATGAGAAGAATAAATGTTTTTTTTTCATAAATGAAAAAACATAAGATGTATCGGTTTCAATAATATTAATTAATATTAAATCCTAATATAACATTAACCAAAAACATTTAAAAATAATATTTTGATGCAATAAAAATCTCATAATTATGATTTCATAATTTTAACAAATATTTTGCAAAGAAAATATTTGTTATCCCTAAAACTTTATTTTTACTCTAAATTTATTAATTAAATATTTAATAAATATTAAAAATAAACAAATCCTCGTTAATATTTAAATATATTTATATGAACAAAATCAATAACAACACAATCAAAATTAATTACAGGATATATACACTAAAAAATAATTTTTATACTTGCATTGTCCTGCCACTCTGATGTTCTAACAGGGAGGAAAGTTTTCCTCGACACCGTAAATTATAGTAGCCTCTTATCATAGACAGATTTTTCTAGTATTCGTTGATCCTTGTCCACCATTTTTCATCTTGTTTACATGCTCGCTGCTTGATAAATTGTTGAACTCGAGAGATCAAAGTGAAACTTTTTATGAACTTGTTAAAGTCGATGACTTCCATAAGTTGCCGTTTGCAAAGATAAGTCCTCGATTTTATTTTATTTTTAGATTTTATTTGGTATTGTAATAACATATTTTTTCACTTGAAAATAAAAATATTTTTAACATCAGTAATGTGAAAATGATAAAAAACCGAAAACAATTAATTTAAAACAAAAAAAATATTTATTTCAAAAATATTTTTAAATCATAAAAACAAACAGGCTATTTTAATGTGCAAGCTGGATGATTTGTTTATCAAAGGCTTGCCTTGACAATAAAAGTGACCTTCAGGCAAAAGGACTTTGAACTGTAACAGAAACGCTACCAGTAAAATATGGTAACTTCCTTTTGAACCGAGAATCATGAACCTCAAAATAATAGAAACAAATCGCTATACTCAAAAACTGATAAGTTACAATGCGGAGGAGATTATTAAAAGATGAAAACCAATCTTCAGCAGACCTGTGGTACAGCTGGTCATCAAACTCAATCCATATAAAGATTAGCTTTATTTTCCAACTTGCAATTTTCGCAGATGATTATATTGATAATCTCCCAAGTTGGAACAAAATGAATTCAGTATGATGAAATTAATGCATCTAACGAGCATCTTTTGACAGAAGGTCGTTGCTTTCCACCTTTCGAACATTGCACAGCACGTCGACACAGTCTCCTCTCTCGAAAACAGCAGCAGCCCCCATGCCAGAACCTGCAAATATAGCCGCACTTCTAAGGTCATAAGGAAATCCAGAAAATAGAAAGAAGCATGGTGAATTCCAATCTTGCTGTTTCCTCTAAACTTGCATAGCATTTGTGCATCTTTATATGCTCTTTTAACCCTTCTTCCGAATTCACTATTTTTCAACTGCTACAAAAAACCATCCAACTAGTTGTAGTGAAACCACTCTTGTTGCAAGGAGATGATCCAAGAAAATGTGGCCCTATTACTTGTTTTGGTACATCCTGTGAACTAATATTGTCTAATGATCTACTAATGCCAAAAAAAGAAACCAACACAAAATCAGCTAGAAAGACGGAAGAACAGCAACAATAACAATTCAATTTGATATAAACTACTTTTTATGCTGTTCTGTTTAATATCTGACCAAGAAAGCATATGAAAGCGACCAGACCAGATAATGAAATCCCACTGACCAGTCCTTTCTATTGAAATCCCACTGACTAGTCACATTTTGCTTTCTAAACAGAAATGCATTGTTTGATGTTGCCTGCATATATTTTCTAAACATTTACAAGAGATCAAGAATTGAATGAAGTCGTTTGTAGTAATATCTTGTCATGTTAAGTGTGTAGTTGAATATAGAGAGGGAGAGGGGGAGACCTATGCACATTGAGATCACTCCAAAGCGACTATCTTTCCCACGACGCTTCATCTCATTCAGAAGAGTTCCAACACAGCGGGCACCTAGCAAAAAGTAGCAGTAAGTGGCTTACAAGTGTGCTCAACTCTGACATTAAAAGAAATCAACACCAAGCTAAGCTTCTCAGGTTGAATGCTACATTATTTGTTTATGTTGTGTTATTTTTCTAGGAACTTATCTTGAGAAACAATCATAAGCATTTAAAAATTAAAACACAAACTCAGTCTCAGAAAAAAATGTCAGTGTGAATACCAGTAGCGCCTAGAGGATGCCCAAGAGCAATTGCACCGCCATTCACATTAACTTTCTCAGGGTCAAGCTCCAGCTTCTTTATACAATAAACATATTGTGATGCAAATGCCTGAAAAGAGACCAGCAGGTTCCTTAACTCAAAAAAATCTCACTCTTAAAGATTCGGGGGGTGGGAGGGTTGTTGAGCCCGCTACCTCATTTATTTCAAACAGGTCAATATCATTAAGCTCAAGTCCAGCAGCTTGCACTGCCACTGGAATTGCAGCAGCTGGGCCTACGCCCATTACAGCAGGATCTACTCCAACAGCAGCAAAACTCCTGCAGGGAAAGCATATGACTGTACGTTAGAGCATGAATTTTTTTTGAAATTCGAACTCTCCATCAACATGTTATTTACTCATCATGACAGCCTCTACTGAACTTTCAGTTCCTTCCTAGATTTGAGGTTTTCACTGATAATCACTTGTGAACTTCTGCACCAAATTCCTGCTTATTCTTGGATAAAAAATGCTATATTTCCAAGAGTTGCATTCATTTGAAAACTTTCAATAACAGAATAAAGCAGTATGTTCATTCTCGGAGGAAGATACAGAAAGTAGAAAAAAATATAGAGAAGGTGAAAGTTTCTCTTCCTGCAGAAGTAAATGCCAGATTAAATTCTGCACCATGTTCATGGATGCTATTGGATTCTTTCAATACAAGGTCTTAGTGTAGTCTCACTAAAAAACTAGGAGGACATCTTTCTTAGATTTATGAATCTCTCTATTCTAGGAAACTCTTCCAAGAACTTTATACCATAACTGACCCATCCATGAAATTTCTTCAAAATTTGCATCATGCAGCAACAACACCGAGAAAAAAAGTAGATTCAACTTTGCTTTCTGAAGATTCTTTAGCATATCTGTATCCCAAGGCAATAGAACACTTCCAATGACCCGGAAAATTCCCTAGCTTTGATTAAATTTTTTTCAAGAAAAAATGTAACAAAAGATTTGCCAAACAAAATAGTTCTGGAATCAACTAGCTGACCCAATATCAGCATTCAAGGTTTGTACTTGTGGTAGGACATGGTTTACATGTAAAGAGCCATGTGTGATACCTACTAAAGGTAGCATCTCTTTGCAACAAAACACTAGTACCTGAACACTCCAAGAATTGGAAGCCCCTTCTGTGCAGCAAGGCTTCTTTTCATAAGAAGTACAGCTCCAGCACCATCACTGACCTGGCTAGCATTGCCTATTTATACAATTTGCACTCAAATGAGATTTGATGATATATGCTGATCAAGATAGATTGAATACATTTTGACAAGATCCTTAATAGCAATGTGTATCATGAGTACCAGCAGTGGTGGATCCATCCTTTTTGAATGCAGGTTTCAGCCTGGACAGCTCTGCCAGGTTTGTGTTTGGTCGAATGCCATCATCCTCTGAAATTGTGATAACCTTCTGTATACCAGTTTCTGGGTCCACAATCTTTTTATAAAAATAATTGATTAGAAGACATGATAGCAACAACAATAATATTCAAGAATGCGAGCCTCTTGACTATTCATTGTTTTATTTACCTTTGTAGTAACTGGGATTATTTCATCTTTGAATTTACCAGATGCTCTTGCAGCTGCAGCTTTTCTATGAGAATCAACCTGTTCAAAAAGATAAGGTGTCAAGACTATCACACAATTAAATTGAAAAATCACACAACCTCGAATGATCAGTGGAGCTCACAGCAGCCTGATCTTGGTCTTGTCGTGTCACACCATAACGCTGAGCAACATTTTCAGAAGTCAGACCCATAGGAAGAAGACAATCTCGGGCTTGTTGAAAGGTCTCTACCTGTTAACAACACAACCCAAGTTCAACGATAACATTTAAAAAATTTATGATTTCTTCATAAAAATACAGTTGGGATTTTACTCTTGGGTTAACTTGGGGAACAGTCCTAATGCTGTTCGCTGTCATGCACTCCAACCCGGCTGCAATACCTGCGTTGAAAAGACAAAATGAAGCTTAGCAGAAAGAGGGTCATCCACAAACGATACATATTCTAGAATCACCCTGACCAATGTCATAATATCCTGCTTTTATGGAAGCAGCAACATCAGCAACTGCCTGTAGGCCAGATGAGCATTGCCTGTTGACTGTTCTGAGGGGCACCGTATCTGGTTGGAACAAACGAGTCAGTAAGATCTTTTCAACCGACATCAAAATTCTGGTAATGAAGTCAATCACAAAAAAATTGGGCGTCCAAATCTGAACAAATTGGACTCAAATGCCAACGAAAAACATGAAGGGCTAATGCAGAAGGGTTTAACCAAAACTATACCAGGGAAACCAGCATAAAACGCTGCCATCCTGCACTCAATTGCTCTTTCTGAACCAGGAGCCAGAACGGTTCCAACGACGATGTCCCCTACTTCACTTGGATTCACATTTGTTTTTTCTACCACTGCCTACAATCAAGTTTTACAATTGGTCAACTCAAGAGATGAACATGGCTAATACTTAATTACCATAATTGTAGCAGTAGCAGCACAAAAACATACATATACGTCCAAACTTTTATCAAATAGAAAGATCCAAGAACTGTGGTCTATATTAAATGGTCCTATTCAAACCTTCCAGAAAAAAAATCATTTTCATAATAGAGGGGGAAGAGCTAACCTTTAATACAAATCCAAGTAGATCATCGGGAAAGGTATCCTTGAACCCACCACGCCTGGCTTTGCAAATAGCAGTACGGTACGCACTGCTTGTCATTCAACAAGTTTAACGAAGATCATAAAGATAAACAAGGGACAAAATGAAAATACACATCGAAACATACATGCAAAAATTGGTTAAGATTATATCCTCTCTTTTTTTCCCAGAGAAATCAAGAAACTTACGCCACAATCACAATATCATCACCAAAAGCAGCTGTCCGATGATATGCAGCACTGTCCCCAGCAGCACAAATTGAAGCCTGGCAACAAGAAAAGAATAATGAAATCGATTCTCACCTTCAATTTAGTCCATTAAGAGAAAAAAAGACTGCAAGGAAGGAAAAAAAACTTACAGAGAGAAGAGGAGAAGGAGAAGTGGGTTGCAGATGAGCAAGAAGAACTTTTTGTCTGTTAAATGCTTTCTCCATTTTTATTTTTATTTTTCTGTGTAGTTTTCAAGAAGTTCTCTTGTCTTTCTCTCAGGGCACCGAATGATACAAACCGAGAAGAAGCTGATGATATATATAACCGAGCAGCTGTTGATTTGGTTGGGTTCTTCAGAGAGAGAAAAGCAGAGCGAGCTACTCCATCCGTAGTGGTGCTGCTGTCATTTGCTCGCTGTAGTATTAAAATAATAATAATAATACAAAGTGGGTGAAATTTGCTTGATTGTTAGAATTAAAATACAATGCCCCTTTCTTAAGATTGTGAAGTAAGAACTCATTCAAGTGAGAAATTTAAATAAAAATAAAAATAAAATTTCTTATAAGACACAAAACTTGTACATGTTGGAATTAGAATAAAAATATAATAAACTTATTTTAACTACTTAATATTACTAGAATTAAGATGAATTAACTATAAAAATAATTTATTTGATTAAATTTTAAATTTATTTTTTAATAATTATAAATTCGAGTTATTTCAGAACTATTAAAAAATTATATAATTATTAATAATATAAAATTAATTAAGATATATATAATAGGTGTTTATATTAATTAAAAAAATCCATAAAAATAATAGAAAAAAAAAAGATAAATACCTACAACTTATTAAAATGCGTGAGATTTGTTATGCATATATGTTTGTTAGATGTTTTTCTTTAAATACAGTGTTTGATTAATGTTTTGCATGCATTAGGAGATGGTGGCCACTCGTCTATTTCTGACTCATCGTATCTGTTTATTTCGTTTTCAAAATAATGGGAAACCAGAAGGAAAGGTCTCGCTTGACCGGGAGAAAAAATAGGAAACGAAATTTATAAGGATTCAGACAAGCTTTGAGATCTCTGCAAGCATTGACTATAGCTTGATTGTAAGAAACTTTGGTAAGAAAAATTATATATATATATATATATATATATATATATATATATATATATATATATATATATTGGCGACGCATGAGCGGGGCATCTTTCTTTTATTTTCTAATATATTCATGTGAAAAATAAAAAAATATTCTTTTTTTATATTTTTATCAAAACTTCCATTTATGGTTTTGATAAATTATTATTTAAAAAATAATTATTCTGGTAAAGTCAAATGTCAAAAAAAAAAGAAGCACATTAGTTAGGTAACAAGGTTGATTCTAATTGTGTGCTATTTTTTTCAAATGAAGAATCCATGAAAAAAAAAATTGGAAACAAATATGTTAATTAAAAAAAAAGAATCGTACTAAAAATGTTGTTTTTCAATAGAGTTGAAATAATTATTTTTTTACAAGACATAATTTTATTGTTGTTTGATTAAATATATTTTAAAAAAAATACTTTGTCAAATATCTTAATATTTAGTTTTATCTTAATTTACTATCTCAATCTTTAGTTAGCCTAGTACACATAGTTTTTATTATTATTATTATTATTATTATTATATATATATATATATATATATATATATATATATATCTTCTTGATTTATATATTTTTTTTTTAACTGTGAAAAGCGACTGCTTTTTTTTTCTTTTTGTGCGTTGAAAAAATAATTTGAATCCAATCCACGATGAATCACGGATACATGAATTGACTGCCCGAATTATACACGCACCATCTTTTTGATGTTGATGACGACGACGTTTTAGTAGGATGCATGGTCAACGGAGCAAGTGGGCATTGTTAATGACAAATTTAAGTTTATTTATTTTATTTTTTTTTATAAAAATGACAGATATAATGTTATTCAAAAGTATAATCTAATGCCTCTGGGGGGTTTGGCTTGGATGATAAATATATTAGGTTCGGATCCTGTCATAGTTGAGTTTTTTTTCTTTTTAATTACAGATGGCATTTCCCATAATTAATTTCTTCTATAAAGGTATATTAATTATTTAAGCCAATCCATGTGTACACGGTAATCTAATACTGATATGATATTGTTGTTTTTTTCTTTACAAATTTATTTTAAAATAACACCATTTAAGCTTTTCATATATATATATATATATATATATATATATATGAAAATAATATCATTTTAAAATAAATATAAATTAAAGCAACACGACAATTAATCATGTGTTAAAGACATCACACCTTTGGGAGTCAACTCAAGCAGAAATGTAATTCACGCGCTCGTACCATACGCTTGGTTGTCTTTATATTCTACCAATCGCTTGACGTTGATGGATACCGTGTTTACCGATTACTGACCGTTCACAAACGCTCTAGTTTTTGTTTCCTCGCTGTTTCTTACAAAATGTATTTATTTTAAAAAATATTAAATTAATACTTTTAATATTTCTCGATAATTTTAATGCATGGATAATTTTAACATAAATTAATACTTTTAATATTCACACGTTGAAGAACGTCGAAAACCGAAATCCTGCCCGACTAAAATCCAAAACCCGGGTGGTTGAGAAGGTTTGAGGCTGACGGGTGGTGGGGGCCGGAAGCATAAAAAATTGTACCGGTGGTGCTGAGGCAGACAGAACAACGGTAGGTAGGAAAGTTGGTAGGAGAGCCTGAAAACTGGCTGGTATATTAGAAAAGAGAGAGAGAGAGAGAGAGAGAGAGAGAGGAGAAAAGCTAGTGTGTTTTTAAATTGGGAATATTGTCAAATTTAATAAATAGGAAAAAATAAATGAACAAATAAAATTTAGGTAAGGTGGTCGTGTAAGTTTATCAAATGATAGAATTTTTTTTTTTAGTTTATTCTTGAGAGAGCATTTATTATGATTAATAAAATAGTGCAATAATTGATGGAAATGAATGTACGTTGCTCCATATTTTTCATAATCTGGCAGGAGGCTTAAAAAAAAAAAATTAGGGAGAGAAAATGTTAGATGAATTGATTCTTCGTTCATATATCATCCATCCACCAACCTCTTTTCCAGTTCCTAGGATAATAGCAATTGACTTCTTTACTTTGAAAACAACTCTCAATTAAATAATTGCCAACAACTTAATATTATAATTAAATAAAAATATTTTTTAAAAATATTTTATTACTAATTCAATTTTAATCCTTTCACATTAACTTTTCTTGCTCAATATTTTTATTTTTAAATGCTTTAATCATCATCCTTAATAATTATGTTTTTGTGGTTTTATCTATGTTTTTGTGGTTTTCTCTATTGAGATATATTTTAATGTGCATGCTCTCATATATACTATATGATATGATAGAAATTATTTTTATATCATATTAAAAATTATTATTACAAAATAGTATTATAAATTATTGTTAAAAAAAATTGAAAGAATAAGGGCTAAACATTAACAACAAAAAAAAATGCATAGTTTGAGAGGCATTTTTTTCTATATTTTAGTCCATGTAGTTTTTAAAAATTTTATCTTTGACATACAACTTATTTTTTTAAAAAAATTATGAGAGAGCTGTTGAAAAAGAAAAGAACAGAGAAAACTTTTAGCTAAACCTATTCTACCTATAAAAAAATATAAATCTTGGTGTTAATGAATTTATATTGAAGAAGAAACTTCACTATTTATTAAGTTATTAGATTATTCACATTGTTGTCGAAGAGGTTTTTATTTTTTTTTCAATTTCTTAAGTTTTTTTTGTGTGTTTTATGCTTCCATCATTATATTTTAATTTTTTTCTTCTTTGAAACTTAAAAATTATACTGTCAGTTTTATATTATAGAATATTTTTTGTTGTGCACAACGTTCTCACATGTGCATTGTAATGGGGATTATTGTTACATTATATTAAAGATTGCTATTATGAAATAGAATTATAAGTTATAATTTAAAAAAAAATTACTTTTAACATCTTATTGTTTGGTTAAAATTACAAATGCCTACTAAGTTTTAAAGAATCATACTTTGTAATCTAAACTTTATTGCATGTGTAACAAATTTATATATTCTACTTGATGTGTCTAAAAAATCGATAAAAAATATCTAATTATTTATAAGTTTGCTATTATTTTTTCTAATTATTTATAAGTTTGCTATTATTTTTTATTTAAGGACTAAAAAACCCCTAAGTCTAAATAATAATTAAAATGATATTTTATCACCTTTGCACCTATTTTCATAAAAAGAGTTGTTGCCTCTATTTTATGAATATTATAAAAATACCATCATTCACCATTATTGAAAGAAAAAATCTAATATTTCACTCACAATCCAGTAAAATTTAAGTAGAAAAAAAGTACACAACTTCACCATTCTTTCGAGCTAAGTTCTAGGAGGAAAAAAAACACAGCATTTCATCATATGTTTGGCAAAATCTCTAGAAGCTCAAAAACATAAATTTCACCCACATTATATTACCACAATTATACTGTTTAAACTTCCACACAAAAATCACCATTAACATAAAAATCACATTACCTAATCATCATTAACATAAAAGTCATAGTTAATATTATCAAATTTGACAAATAAACACTCACTAATATCATCTTCATCAACTCTTAGTATCTTACAAAGTTGAAACATTTTAGATAGATTCAAGTTAAAAAATAAAAAGGGCATGAAATGTGGAAAACAACAACTGTAAGGATATTGGAAACAAAAACTAGTGAGACAAGCTTTTCTATAAATGTGATGATAGTTATGTAAAAACAAATTATTGATGGGTGCGAACTTATAAATATGATATAACTAAACAGAATATGTGGAGTAGGTTCTCATGATATCAAGTGAATACTTGATAAATTAAAGACAATAAAAGATGAATTACATAAAGTTTGGATAAAGAATCATAATATGGAGTTTAGTTTCATAAATTTAAAATTTTTATTCGTAATAAATCTAGTTTGTGTGATATTAATAATTGTATCTATTATCTTATTCATGTCAAACTAATGAAATAAAATATTTAGCCAATTATACTTTATAACACAACATGTATAGTGCAAAATCTTTTAAATATAGCATTAATAATGACGCATAACAACATTCTTAATAAAATTAATTCATATAAATAACATAAGTTTTATGATATTTTAATAATTAAATAGACTATAGTTTACTCAAACTTAGTATATCTTTAAACTAGCATAACTACTTTGGGTTCAGTGTTGTTGGATCTTAATTCACTCGTTTGTATTTAAAAGATGAAATGATTAGTCAAAGTAGATATTCATTTTAAACTAATAGAATTATGAATTTATAGAAACTGAAATCACTCATGTTTAGGTTAAGGATTACAAGAAGGACGCACTAGCATCACCTCTGCCACTTTTTAAACCCTTCATATTACTATTACTTGATCTTTTCTCATTTCTACCCCTTTTTAATACCAATATTGGACCCCCCTCTCAGTTCTACTACCATTACCACCTGAAATTTATTTGGCATTGTCATGTTCCTGAATTATAACCATACCATTTACAACTTTCATGTTTGCAACTAGCTCCAATTTTGAAGTTATCAATGACGTTTTGGGCAGACAAGAGAAGATAAGGATTGTCACCAAGTCAAAAGTTGGTCACCCACTTATCAATTAGTCATCAAATCAATAGTTCCCAATTTTGGCCTATAAAAGGAGGCATTTGCCATGCATTTAGGCATCTTGGTGTTCAGATCAAGATCATGATCTTCCTTTCTCTCTTTGTATTTTTTGTAATGTTTATGCTTTGCTTTCATTAATATTAAGTTTATGCTTTTCATTTCCTTTCCTTTACTTAGTTAACTTTTATGTTCTTATTTTGTTTATCTATTTTGCTTTCTTTCATTATGTCTAGCTAAGTTAATTATGTCAAGGTGAAAAGGTTACACTAATGGTGTGAGAATAAGTATAATGTAAACTTAATATGGACTTTAATGTTTGATACTAACATGTTTTATATTTGTTATCTTGTTCACTCTTTAATACTTTGCTTGTTAAATGACTAATCTTGATTTATGTTGTATAACACTTGGTACAACAAATGCTTGGCACTTTCATAGCCCATAATGTATGGTATAACTGACACCTGAGCTATGAAAGGAACTTGATTTGTTGTTAACATAAGTTATAATCATGAATGCTTGACGAGATTTACAAGTATTAGCATTAATTGAATAAGATGACTAATGTAATCATGTTAACAATATATAATCTGATTGGAACCTCCTTTGTGTGTGGTTTCCAATTCAATAATAAGAGTTTATATTATACTTGTTTGATATACCATTAGTGGAACCTCTAACCTTGACATTTGTTATTATTATTGTTTAATCCTTACATTAATTTTCCATCTCCAAGTTCTTATCATCTTCTTCTTCTTCTCTTTCTTTATTATTATTATTATTACTACTACTACTATTACTACTACTACTACTACTACTACTACTACTACTACTACTATTATTATTATTATTATTATTATTATTATTATTATTATTATAGTTGTTGTTGTTATTGTTATTGTTGTTGTTGTTGTTGTTATTGCTATTATTGTTGCTTATAATTATTGTCTATAATTTATACAATTAACCTCCCTGTGGTTCGACCCCGGTCTTGCCGGGTTATTTATTACTTCGACACTCCTGCACTTGGAAGAAGACATCAACCTTTTAGTCGTGTCAGAGACCAACTTTTAGAAAAAGGTACATGACACGACCAAAACATTGATGTCTTCTCCCTAAGTGCAGGAGTGTCGAAGTAATAAATAACCCGGCAAGACCGGGGTGGAACCACAAGGAGGTTAATTGTACAAGTTATAAATAACAATAATACAACAAGGACAACAACAACAAGAACAATAATAACAACAACAACAACAACAACAACAACAACAACAACAACAACAACAACAATAATAATAATAATAATAATAATAATAATAATAATAATAATAATAATAATAAAGAAGAAGAAGATGAGAACTTTGAGATGGAATATTAACATAAAGATTTAAACAATGATAACAAACAATGTCAAGGTTAGAGGATCCACTAATGGTATGTGAAACAAGTATAGTATAAACTCTTATTGTTCAATTGGAAACCACACACAAAAGAGGTTCCAATTTGATTATAGATTGTTAACATGATTACATTAGTCATCTTATTCAATTAATGCTAATACTTATAAATCTCATCAAGCATTCATGATTATAACTTATATTAACAATAAATCAAGTTCCTTTCATAGCTCAGGTGTCGGTTATACCATACAGTATGGGCTATGAAAGTGCCAAGCATTTGTTGTACCAAGTGTTATACAACATAAATCAAGATTAGTCATTTAACAAGCAAAGTATTAAAGAGTGAACAAGATAACAAATACAAAACATGTTAGTATCAAATATTAAAGTCCATATTAACTTTACATTATACTTATTCTTACACCATTAGTGTAACCTTTTCACCTTGACATAATAAACTTAGCTAGACATAATGAAAGAAAAAAAATAGATAAACAAAATAAGAACATAAAAGTTAACTAAGTAAAGAAAAGGAAATGAAAGGCATAAACTTAATATTAATGAAAGCAAAGCATTAACATTACAAAAAATACAAAGAGAGAAAGGAAGAGCATGATCTTGATCTAGAAACCAAGATGCCTAAACATATGGCAAATGCCTCCTTTTATAGGCCAAAATTGGAAACTATTGATTTGATGACTAATTAATAAGTGGGTGGCCAACTCTTGACTTGGTGAAAATCCTTATCTTCTCTTGTCTGCCCAAAACGTCATTGATAACGTCAAAATTGGAGCCACTCGAAACATGAAAGTTGTAGGCAATTGTCTCAGCTATCTTGTGTAAAAAATACAGCTCATTTAGACTACTATAACTCTAGATATGGCTAAAATACTAAACAGTGCTCGAGCTAGATGATAGATTCGAGCTTCTTTGTTGTTGCTACAATTTGGACTTGAAAATGGCCTTTTTAGATCTTGGGCTCCATATGAAAGTTGTAGGCCTATGTGTTACCTTTCCATCCATATAAAGTAGACCTAAATCTGAGATCTATAGCTCTAGATATGACCTAATTACCGAACAGTGTTCTGATTTGGATTGCATCGACATCTCTTTTATAAGTTTGGTCATCTCTTTCCCCTTGCAATTTAAGTTCTTAAAGTCATCAATCAATTCTTTCATTTATGTGATCGGCCTATATTTAAAATGAACATTTACCATAAATTAAAGGTATCTTATATTATTAGATATATTATTATAAAACATGTTTTAGTTAAGGAGTTATTCATACTTCAACTGCAAAATGATGATATAAAACCTTGATAAAAATGCACTTTTAAGTACTAATCACACCCCCCAACCAGCTTATTACTAGTCCCTAATAATCAAAGTGTTAAAATAGAAAAGCAATTTATAAATTCCACAAAGCAAGGTATTCAACATTTAACTTCCATTAATCTATCCAAATAAACAAACTCTCGTTAAATTTACATACGTGTTCAATACCTCTTAACAAGATATTCATAAACCTTTTTTTTATGCTTAATGTATCAACACTTAATTATGGGGCTTTTCTTGGAAGAAAACAAAATTTTTGTTCTAATGTTTAAGGTTAACTTTCTTGGGTTGGGATTGTTATTATTATTATTTTTAAAATATATATAATTTAAAAACATCATGCATCTTTAACCCATGTAATGAGCTTTCAGCTTATGACTCCCAGACTAGTTGGTCTTAGGGCATTAGGTGTTAAGACACCCCTACGAGCTTAGTAACTTGGGTCACAGATACTGATATGTAGATAGTGCAATGTTTGATTCTCTTAAGCTTTTCTCCTCAACCCATGTAATAAGCGTTGGGTCAATAGCTCCCAAGTCAGTTGACTTTAGGGTATTAGGCGTTAACACACCCCTTCGAGCTTAATTGCTTAGGTTAGGGAGGCTACGAAACCAAACTTATCTATATTTTTATTATCATCATTTTTTCTTTTTCTTTTTTTTTTCATGTTTTTTTTTCTTAATTATATACAATCCCTTTCCCTTAGTTGTTACCTTTAACAAAAGAACATAAATAATGTAATAATCCAATATGCAACCCACAATCATATGTTAAAGTGTATGTGTGTGTAAATTAAGGTTTAAGAATACATGTTAAATAAGTATATGAGCAGAATTAAGTGATAATAATGCGAGAGTTTGTAAACCTGAATATTTCAAGAAGTATTATAATAAACCTTGTTAAGAATAGTTACTAAGATGCGTCTCAAGAGTCACTTTAATAAAAGATCTCCTTTACTCTGTCATCCTAGTAACAACAATTATGCACATGCTTTATGAAATGAAAAACAATTTTTTTTTATCAACTACAACCCTCTCCCCCCAACCAAAATGAGACATTGTCCTCAATATTCTAAGGTAGAAAAATAGAGTATAGAAGATATCACCTGAAATAATGAACACTAACAAACCTGAAACACACTTAAACAAATATAAGAAATAACAAAACACAAATATTATGCTATTAATAAAACCAAAAGACGCAAGTTTTTACAAATGAAAATTCAAATTGCAGTTGTGATTGTGGCTCACATCTTCCTTTGGTTTTACGTCCAAGAATGACTTAAACGCCCTCTATGGGTCGGGGATAGGCTTCCCATCTAGTTTTCTTAAAAACTAGCAAACATGGTCTTTTTTTTTAGGCAGATTCCCAAAACAATGCCAAACATGTTCTTTATGAAAATGGTTTATAATTCATGAATTGCATGATCCTTATCTCGTCTATGATAAGACTTAAGAGTTAATAGAAGATTATCTAAAGACTCTCTATGTTTTGAAATAAAACCCACTTTTTGACCATTTTCATAGGTTTTATAGAATGCATGTGATTCCTTGAATATGGTAGGCCAGTAAAATCCACTTTGTAAGATTTCTACAGTTCTCTTTTTTTATGGGAAATGATCCTCACATGCCTTAGAGTGACAAAATTTAATGACATTACTTACCTCATTGTCGGGAATGCATTTTTGAAATATTTGATCAAGACAATAATTGAATAAGTAAGGGTCATCCCAATAAAAATTTTGCATGTTGCTAAAAAATTTTCTTTTATCTTCGGTACTCTAGTGAGCTGATAAAATTCCTGAAGCAAAAAAATTGATGTTTTTAGCAAACCAAGGTATTAAACTAAGAGAAAGTAGAGATTCATCAGGAAAGTAATAATCGATTGGTGTGATGTCTGGTGTTGAATCTGTTGTCACTTTTGATAAAAGATTCGCATCAACATTTTCAGTGCCTTTTTCATCCTCGATTTTTTCCTGATTGGTCATGGCATGAGGAAATGGAAGTGCTGGCAGGGAATCAGTCTTTTCCTTGCAATATTCAGATTCAACCCGTTCCTTACCCTTAGAGATTGACTCATCATCTTTCTCACAAGGTTTAAGAGTGGGTTTTTGAATAATCTTACCACTACAAAGAGTGATGACTGATTTGACTTGATCCATGTGTTGACTTCCAGAACTACTTGCATTTGAATTGTATTGCTTCTAGGGATTTTGCTGTGGTTGAGATAGAAACTTATCGTTCTCTTAAAAATTGAGAGCAGATGTGAATTTTGCAAGAGTATCTTTAAAATTTGTTATGCTTTGAGCAAGTTAAGTGTTGATTATCTCTTGCTTTTCAATGAATGCATACAAAGTTTTCTTAAAATTTCTTGTAGGAGGTTGAGCATAAGGAGGTGCATATCCATGATAATTTTAGAAATTATGGTGTGCTTGAAACTGTGGTTGTGAAATTTATGCATTATCACTCTTCCAACTAAAATTTTGGTGATTTCTCCAACCAGGGTTGTATGTTTATAAGTATGGGTTATGATTGAGCCTTTAGAAACTGTTTAAAGCATGAGCTTGTTCATGGAGACATTCCTTAAAAGAAGGCAAGGTTGGACAATCGTTGGTTGAGTGTTCATTTGTTTCACACATTTGGCACACAATGTTTTCAATAGATTTTAATTGACCACTCTTTTTCAATTCTAGTGCCTCGACTTTTCTAGCTAAAGATGCAAACTTGGCTTGAAGGTCATGATCTTCCCTAAGGTTGTACATACCTCCACTAGATGTATAAGGTTGAGTTTTACTCGGTACCTTATAAGTACCCGTGGTGTCCCAATTTTGAGCATTTTCAACTAATAAGTCTAAGTACTCCATTGCTTCATTAGGGTCTTTATCTTTAAAAGTTCCATTGCACATCAATTCAACCATTTTCCTATCTTTAAGTGTTAACCCTTCAAAATGAGATGCATCGGGAGGAAAAACTATGCATGATGGTGCACTTGTTCTTGTGGGATTCATGTGGTCTCCAAGTGTTCTAGCACGATTATTCTCATTATTCTCATTATGAAGTTGATTGATTATCTTCTTCGGCCATATTTTCTGAAAATGATGAGGATACCCTACAAAGTCTACCACTTGATGTACGTGACCATACTCTCATGCATATGTAGGAATATAATAAAAGAAAGAAGAAACAAGAGAAAAGAAACAAAGTTATATACAAGAAAAGTGAAAAGAGAAAGTAAAATAACTACTATAATTTATACAAGAACTTACCTCCCCGGCAACGGCGCCAAAAACTTGACATGACCAAAAGATTGATGTCTTCTCCCAAGTGCAGGAATGTCGAAGTAATAAATAACTCGGTAAGACCGGGGTCGAATCACAAGGAGGTTAATTGTACAAGTTATAAATAACAATAATACATCAACAAATAACAACAACAACAACAATAATAATAATAACAGCAATAATAATAATAATAATAATAATAATAATAATAATAATAATAATAATAATAATAATAATAATAATAATAATAATAATAATAATAAAGAAGAAGAAGAAAAAGAAGAAGAAGATGAGAACTTTGAGATGGAATATTAACGTAAAGATTTAAACAATGATAACAAACAATGTCAAGGTTAGAGGATCCATTAATGGTATGTCAAACAAGTATAGTATAAACTCTTATTGTTCAATTGGAAACCACACACAAAGGAGGTTCCAATTTGATTATAGATTGTCAACATGATTACATTAGTCATCTTATTCAATTAATGCTAATACTTATAAATCTCATCAAGCATTCATGATTATAACTTATGTTAACAACACATCAAGTTCCTTTCATAGCTTTTGATTGTAATGGGCAACCAGCCCAAATAGAAGATTTTGAAGGTGGTGAGAAATGCAAGGATTTCTTAAAAGATGATTTAATTATAATGGGCAACCAGCCCAAATAGAAGATTTCAAAGGTGGTGAGATGTAAAGATTTCTCAAAAGATGGTTTCATCGAATAAAAGATGAAAAGGGTTTTTAAAGAGGTCTGATTATGATGGGTAACTAGCCCAAGTTAAAACAATGAAATGTCTTCAAGAGACAACATGATGGGACTCGAAGGTGCACTATTCAAGCAATGAAAACTTGATAGAGTATTCAAAAAGAGATAGGACTCGAAAAGGAACGAATGGTAAGAAGCGCACTTGAAAGGAGGTAAGGTTAGAAAACGCATTACCTAATAGGTGAGTGCTCAAAGACGTACTCAAAAGGAAGGTAGGGTTGAAAAACACACTACCTAAGAGGTGAGGGCTCGAAGGCGCACTAAAAAAGGAGACAGGGTTGGAAAACACACAACCTAAGAGGTGAGGGCTCAAAGGCGCACTAAAAAAAGAGGCAGGGTTGGAAAACACACTACCTAAGAGGTGAAGGCTCAAAGGCGTACTAAAAAAGGAGGCAGGGTTAGAAAACACACTACTTAAAAGGTGAGGGCTTGAAGGCACACACAAAAAGGAGGCAGGGTTAGAAAAGACACTACCTAAAATGTGAGGGCTCGAAGATGCACACAAAAAGGGGGCAGGGTTAGAAAACACACTACCTAAGAGGTGAGGGCTCAAAGACGCACTAAAAAGGAGGTAGGGCTTGAAAACATGCTAATTAAAAGATGGTGACTTAAATGAGCACATAAAAGAAAGTGAGGGCACAAAGGCATACTCAAAATGAGGTACGGTCAGAAAACACGCTACCTAAGAGATGGTGACTCAAAAGAGCACATAAAAGGAAGTGAGGGCACAAAGGCACACTCAAAATGAGGTAAGGTTTAAAAAAGCACGCTACCTAGGAGATGGTGGCTCAAAAGAGCACTTAAAAGGAAGTGAGAGCACAAAGGCATACTCAAAATAAGGTAGGGTTTAAGAAAGGCACGCTACCTAAGAGATGGTGGCTCAAAAGAGCACATAAAAGGAAGTGAGGGCACAAAGACACACTCAAAATGAGGTAGGGTTTAAAAAAGCACTCTACCTAGGAGATGGTGGCTCAAAAGAACACTTAAAAAGAAGTGAGGGCACAAAGGCACACTCAAAATGAGGTAGGGTTTTTAAAAAGCACGCTACCTAAGAGATGGTGGCTCAAAAAAGCACTTAAAAGGAAGTGAGGGCATAAAGGCACACTCAAAATGAGGTAGGGTTTAAGAAAGCACTCTACCTAAGAGATGGTGGCTCAAAAGAGCATTTAAAAGAAAGTGAGAGCATAAAGGCGCACTCAAAATGAGGTAAAGTTAGAAAACATGCTACCTAAGGGATAGTAAAACTGATCTGAGAATGTTGAAAGCAATGCATTATGATCAATATGCATGTATACTTACCTAAGAAATATAGGTCCCCATTTCTTCATGGTGTCTTTCTTTTCTCAAAAGTTGGAGTGTTGGCAGTAAGCTTTAATGGCTCTTTTCACTCTTACTTACTCAAGTCAAATCTTGATTTTGACCTCTCGGAAGGACTTAATGTCATCATACTTCTTTGTCCTCCATGCTTTATCTCAATGGTTGCCCATTTTGCTTGGCGTTCTTCTTAGAAAAGAGAATCATGGAGCCAGCCCTACCAGACATTTTTTAATTGCCCACCAACTTGATCATGTCTCCAAGTGTTTAATTTGGGTTTGAGGATGAGGCTATGTGGAAGGTTTGGTATTTGACAAGGAGTTGTTTTCATGTAGAATTTTTGGAATTTCAATGCTATTCCAGACACAAAAATCATTTTGACATCGATTCAAAGCAAACTCATTTTGAAGAAATTCAAGTAATTCCTATGGAGAGGGTTTTAGAAGTGATGAAACTTTTAGTTTTGATTTTGGTAAAAATTATGAAGTGACATTTGGTTGGTCACAAAAGGTTTAAATTTCAATTTGAGGGTTAGTGAGAACTGTTTTTCAAAGCATTCATTTATTTGCATGAATAATGATTTTCTTCCGCATGAGAAAGCACTGCCTACCGATCCAGATTGCTTGTCTTTGATCAAAAAGGGCTTGATTAGGCACGTAATGTAGGCTTGGGCTATTGGTTATGAAGAAAAGGATATTCGTAGGCTCAAAAGGTGTTTAAGGGACTTTAAGACTAAGGGTCACTAATGCTTATATCCCAAACTTTTTGTTCATACATTTCGGGACCTTGGAATTGATTTGTAGAATGGTCCACGACGCCCCCTAGTGTTGGGCTTGGGCTCTTTCTTTTTGTTTTTGTTTTCTTCATTTGATTTTGAGCATTATTGTATTGACTTTTTTTTTTTATGCTCAAAATTTTTTAATCCTTTGGATTTTTTTTATGCCCCCCAGCTTTGTATGGGTGACACGACTAAAAGGTTGATGTCTTCTCCCAAGTGCAGGAGTGTCGAAGTAATAAATAACCCGGCAAGACCGGGGTCGAACCACAGGGAGGTTAATTGTACAAATTATAGACAACAATTATAAGCAACAATAATAGCAATAATAACAACAACAATAACAACAACAACAACAACAACTATAATAATAATGATAGTAGTAGTAGTAGTAGTAGTAGTAGTAGTAGTAATACTAATAATAATAATAATAATAATAATAATAAAGAAAGAGAAGAAGAAGAAGATGATGAGAACTTGGAGATGGAAAATTAATGTAAGGATTAAACAATAATAATAACAAATGTCAAGGTTAGAGGTTCCACTAATGGTATATCAAACAAGTATAGTATAAACTCTTATTATTGAATTGGAAACCACACACAAAGGAGGTTCCAATCATATTATATATTGTTAACATGATTACATTAGTCATCTTATTCAATTAATGCTAATACTTGTAAATCTCGTCAAGCATTCATGATTATAACTTATGTTAACAACAAATCAAGTTCCTTTCATAGCTCAGGTGTCGGTTATACCATACATTATGGGCTATGAAAGTGCCAAGCATTTGTTGTACCAAGTGTTATACAACATAAATCAAGATTAGTCATTTAACAAGCAAAGTATTAAAGAGTGAACAAGATAACAAATATAAAACATGTTAGTATCAAACATTAAAGTCCATATTAAGTTTACATTATACTTATTCTCACACCATTAGTGTAACCTTTTCACCTTGACATAATTAACTTAGCTAGACATAATGAAAGAAAGAAAAATAAATAAACAAAATAAGAACATAAAAGTTAACTAAGTAAAGGAAATGAAATGAAAGGCATAAACTTGATATTAATGAGAGCAAAGCATAAATATTACAAAAAATACAAAGAGAGAAAGGAAGAGCATGATCTTGATCTGGAAACCAAGATGCCTAAATGCATGGCAAATGCCTCCTTTTATAGGCCAAAATTGGGAACTATTGATTTGATGACTAATTGATAAGTGGGTGGCCAACTTTTGACTTGGTGACAATCCTTATCTTCTCTTGTCTGCCCAAAACGTCATTGATAACGTCAAAACTGGAGCCAGGTGCAAACATGAAAGTTGTAGGCAATTGTCTCAGCTTTCTTGTGTAAAACATTCAGCTCATTTGGACTTCTAGAACTCCAGATATGGCCAAACTACCGAACAGTGCTCGGGCTGGAAGACAGATTCGGGCTTCTTTGTTGTTGCTACAAATTGGACTTGATAATGGCCTTTTTAGATCTTGGGCTCCATATGACAGTTGTAGGCCTATGTCTTACCTTTCCATCCATATAAATTGGACCTAAATCTGAGATCTGTAGCTCTAGATATGGCCCAATTACCGAACAGTGTTCCGGTTTGGATTGCACCGACATCTCGTTTCTAAGTTTGGCCATCTCTTTATCCTTGCAATTTAAGTTCTTCAAGTCATCAATCAATCCTTTCATTTATGGGATATGCCTGCATTAAAAATAGACATTTACCACAAATTATAGGTATCTTATATTATTAAATACATTATTATAAAACATATTTTAGTTAAGGAGTTATTGATACTTCAAGTGCAAAATGATGATATAAAACCATGATAAAAATGCACTTTTAAGTACTAATCACACCCCCCAACCAGCTTATTACTAGTCCCTAGTAATCAAAGCGTTAAAACAATTTGCAAATTTCACAAAGCAAGGTATTCATCATTTAACTTCCATTAATCTATCCAGATAAACAAACTCTCATTAAATTTATATATCTGCTCAATACCTCTTAACAAGATATTAATAAACCTTTCTTTTGTGCTCAATATATCAACACATAATTATGGGCTTTTCTTGGAAGAAAACAAAATTTTTGTTCTAATGTTTAAGGTTAACTTCCTTGGGTTGGGATTACTATTTTTTTCTTTTTTTTGTTTTTTCTTTTTTTTTTAAATCTATATACATATAATTTAAAAACATCATGCATCTTTAACCCATGTAACGAGCTTTCAGCTAATGACTCCCAGACCAGTTGGTCTTAGGGTATTAGGTGTTAAGACACCCCTACGAGCTTAGTAACTCGGGTCGCAGATACTGATATGTAGATAGTGCAATGTTTGATTCCCTTAAGCTTTTCTCCTCAACCCATGTAACAAGCGTTGGGCTAATAGCTCCCAAGTCAGTTGACTTTAGGGTATTAGGTGTTAAAACACCCCTTCGGGCTTAATTGCTTAGGTTAGGGAGGCTACGAAACCAAACTTATCTATATTTTTATTATCATCATTTTTTTTCTTTTTTCTTTTTTTTTTCATGTTTTTGTTTTTTTTAATTATATACAATCCCTTTCCCTTAGTTGTTACCTTTAACAAAAGAATATAAATAATGTAATAATCCAATATGCAACCCACAATCATATGTTAAAGTGTGTGTGTGTAAATTAAGGTTTAAGAATACATGTTAAATAAGTATATGAGCAGAATTAAGTGGTAACAATACGAGAGTTTGTAAACCTGAATATTTCAGGAAGTATTATAATAGACCTTGTTAAGAATGGTTACTAAGATGCGTCTCAAGAGTCACTTTAACAAAAGAGCTCATTTACTCTGCCATCCTAGTAACAACAATTATGCACATGCTTTATGAATTTTATTTTTTTTTTATCAACTACTACCCTCTCCCCCCAACCAAAACGAGACATTGTCCTCAATGTTCTAAGGTAGAAAGATAGAGTATAGAAGATATCACCTGAAATAACGAACATTGACAAAACCTGAAACACACTGAAACAAAAATAAGAAATAACAAAACACAATAATAAAACCAAAAGACACAAGTTTTTACAAAAAAAAAAAAATTCAAATCACAGTTGTGAATGTGGCTCACATCTTCCCTTGGTTTTACGTCCAAGAACAGCTTAAACGCCCTCAATGGGTCGGGGATAGGCTTCCCATCCAGTTTTCTTAAAAACTGGCAAACAGGGTCTTTTTTAGTCAGATTCCCAAGACTAAGTCAAGTATGTTCTTTATGAAAATGGGTTCATAAGTCATGAATTACATGATGCTTATCTCGACTATGATGAGACTTAAGAGTCAATAGAAGATTATCTAAAGACTCTCTGTGTTTTGAAATAAATCCCACCTTCTGACAATTTTCACAGTTTTTGCGGAATGCATCTGACTCCTTGAATATGATGGGCCAGTAAAATTCACTTTGTAAGATTTCTACAATCCTCTTTTTTGATGAGAAATGATCCCCACATGCCTTAGAGTAACAAAATTTAATGAAATTACTTACCTCATTGTCGAGAATGCATTTTTGAAATATTTGATCAGGACAATAATTGAATAAGTAAGGGTCATCCCAATAAAAATTTTGCTCGTTGCTCAAAAATTTTCTTTTGTCTTGAATACTCTAATGAGTTGGCAAAAATCCTAAAGCAAGAAAATTGATATTTTTAGCAAACCAAGGCATTGAATGAAGAGAAAGTAGAGATTCATCAGGAAAGTAATCATCGATTGGTGTGATGTCGGGTGTCGAATCTGTTGTCACTTTTGATAAAAGATTCGCATCAACCTTTTCGATGCCTTTTTCATCCTCGATTTCTTCCTGATTGGTCATGGCATGAGAAAATGGAAGTGCTGGCGGAGAATCAGTCGTTTCTTTGCAATTTTCAGATTCAACCCCTTCCTTTCCCTTAGAAATTGACTCATCATCTTTCTCATAAGGTTCAAGAGAGGGTTTTTCAATAACCTTACCACTGCGTAGAGTAGTGACTGATTTGACTTGATCCATGTGTTGGCTTCTGGAACTACTTGCATTTGCATTGTATTGCCCCTTAGGATTTTGTTGTGGTTGAGATGGAAACTTACCTTGCTCTTGAAAACTGAGAGCAGATGTGAATTTTGCAAGAGTGTCTTTAAAATCTGTTATGCTTTGAGTAAGTTGAGTGTTGATTGTCTCTTGCTTTTCAATGAATGCATACAAAGTTTCCTCAAAATTACTTCTAAGAGGTGGAGCATAAGAAGGTGCATATCCATAAGAATTTTGGAAATTATGGTGTGCTTGAAACTGTGGTTGTGAAGTTTGTGCATTATCACTCTTCCAACTGAAATTTTGGTGATTTCTCCAATCAGGGTTGTATGTTTGCAAATATGGGTTATGATTGGGCCTTTCGAAACCGTTTAAAGCATGGGCTTGTTCATGGAGACATTCCTTAAAAGAAGGCATGGTTAGACAGTTACTAGTTGAGTGTTCATTTGTTTCACATATTTGACATACAATGTTTTCAATAGATTTTAATTGACCACTCTTTTTCAATTCTAGTGCCTCGACTTTTCTAGCTAAAGATGCAAATTTGGCTTGGAGGTCATGATCTTCCCTAAGGTTGTACATACCTCCACTAGATTCATGAGGTTGAGTTTTACTCGGTGCCTCATATGTACCCGCAGTGTCCCAATTTTGAGCATTTTCAGCTAACAAGTCTAAATACTCCATTGCTTCATCAGGGTCTTTATCTTCAAAAGTTCCATTGCACATCAATTCAACCATTTGCCTATCTTTAGGTGTTAACCCTTCATAGAAATGTGAAACCAATCTCCATGTTTCAAAACCATGATGAGGGCAAGTACTAAGCAAGTCTCGATACCTATCCCAACATTGGTAAAATGTTTCTCCTGGTTTTTGAGTGAAAGTGGTGATTTGTCTCTTGAAAGAGTTTGTTATATGAGATGGGAAAAACTTCTTTAAAAACTGTTGTTGCATTTCATCCCAAGCACGAATGGATCCTGGTCTCAAATTTTGTAGCCATGTTTTAGCTTTATCTTTTAATGAAAAAGGAAAAAGCTTTAATCTAATGGTGTTCATGCTACAATTTAAGTTATTATATGTGTTGCACACCTTTTCAAATTCCCTTAAATGCAAGTATGGATTTTCTAATTTCAAACCATGAAAAGAAGGTAAAAGTTGAATAATATCTGGTTTAAAATTAAAATGAGATGCATCAGGAGGACAAACTATGCATGATGGTGCACTTGTTCTTGTGGGATTCATGTGGTCTCTAAGTGTTCTAGCACGGTTATTGTCATTATTTTCATTATGAAGTGATTGATTATCTTCTTCGGCCATATTTTCTGAAAATGATGAGGACACCCTACAAAGTCTACCACTTGATATGCGTGACCACACTCTCATGCACGTGTAGGAATAAAATAAAAAAAAAGAAGAAAGCAAAAGGAGGAAGAAAACAAAATAAAAAGAAACAAAAGAAAAGAAACAAAGTTATATACAAGAAAAGTGAAAAGAGAAAATAAAATAAATACTATAATTTATACAAGAACTTACCTCCCCGGCAACGGCGCCAAAAACTGTGAAAATTGTCAGAAGGTGGGATTTATTTCAAAACACAGAGAGTCGTTGTAGTATAGTGGTGAGTATTCCCGCCTGTCACGCGGGTGACCCGGGTTCGATCCCCGGCAACGGCGCCAAAAACTTGACACGACTAAAAGGTTGATGTCTTCTCCCAAGTGCAGGAGTGTCGAAGTAATAAATAACCCGGCAAGACCGGGGTCGAACCACAGGGAGGTTAATTGTACAAATTATAGACAACAATTATAAGCAACAATAATAGCAATAATAACAACAACAATAACAACAACAACAACAACAACTATAATAATAATGATAGTAGTAGTAGTAGTAGTAGTAGTAGTAGTAATAATACTAATAATAATAATAATAATAATAATAATAATAATAAAGAAAGAGAAGAAGAAGAAGATGATGAGAACTTGGAGATGGAAAATTAATGTAAGGATTAAACAATAATAATAACAAATGTCAAGGTTAGAGGTTCCACTAATGGTATATCAAACAAGTATAGTATAAACTCTTATTATTGAATTGGAAACCACACACAAAGGAGGTTCCAATCATATTATATATTGTTAACATGATTACATTAGTCATCTTATTCAATTAATGCTAATACTTGTAAATCTCGTCAAGCATTCATGATTATAACTTATGTTAACAACAAATCAAGTTCCTTTCATAGCTCAGGTGTCGGTTATACCATACATTATGGGCTATTAAAGTGCCAAGCATTTGTTGTACCAAGTGTTATACAACATAAATCAAGATTAGTCATTTAACAAGCAAAGTATTAAAGAGTGAACAAGATAACAAATATAAAACATGTTAGTATCAAACATTAAAGTCCATATTAAGTTTACATTATACTTATTCTCACACCATTAGTGTAACCTTTTCACCTTGACATAATTAACTTAGCTAGACATAATGAAAGAAAGAAAAATAAATAAACAAAATAAGAACATAAAAGTTAACTAAGTAAAGGAAATGAAATGAAAGGCATAAACTTGATATTAATGAGAGCAAAGCATAAATATTACAAAAAATACAAAGAGAGAAAGGAAGAGCATGATCTTGATCTGGAAACCAAGATGCCTAAATGCATGGCAAATGCCTCCTTTTATAGGCCAAAATTGGGAACTATTGATTTGATGACTAATTGATAAGTGGGTGGCCAACTTTTGACTTGGTGACAATCCTTATCTTCTCTTGTCTGCCCAAAACGTCATTGATAACGTCAAAACTGGAGCCAGGTGCAAACATGAAAGTTGTAGGCAATTGTCTCAGCTTTCTTGTGTAAAAAATTCAGCTCATTTGGACTTCTAGAACTCCAGATATGGCCAAACTACCAAACAGTGCTCGGGCTGGAAGACAGATTCGGGCTTCTTTGTTGTTGCTACAAATTGGACTTGATAATGGCCTTTTTAGATCTTGGGCTCCATATGAAAGTTGTAGGCCTATGTCTTACCTTTCCATCCATATAAATTGGACCTAAATCTGAGATCTGTAGCTCTAGATATGGCCCAATTACCGAACAGTGTTCCGGTTTGGATTGCACCGACATCTCGTTTCTAAGTTTGGCCATCTCTTTATCCTTGCAATTTAAGTTCTTCAAGTCATCAATCAATCCTTTCATTTATGGGATAGGCCTGCATTAAAAATAGACATTTACCACAAATTATAGGTATCTTATATTATTAAATACATTATTATAAAACATATTTTAGTTAAGGAGTTATTGATACTTCAAGTGCAAAATGATGATATAAAACCATGATAAAAATGCACTTTTAAGTACTAATCAATGGGCACCTTCGATGATTGAGAATTTTCTTTTATGCCCCCCAGTATTGTTTGGACACTTTCAATTGTCGAGGTCTTTTTCATGCCCCCAAGAGTTATTTGGGCACTGTCAATCGTTAAAGATTTTTTGGCACTTGCCTCCTAGTGTAGGGTGTGATCCTAGTCAAGGTTATTTTTCAAGAAAAATCTATTAGGCTCAAAAAGGGACTGCAAAAGATATATTTTAGCCTTGTGAAAAGGATTATCAAAGATGACCTTTCTTTATCTCAAATGCATGCCTTTAGGATCGGGAAGCTTTGTTTTCATGTGAATATGCAAAGTGATTTCTCATTATTCATTCAAATGAAACTCAGCTTTAGAGTCACTTCATGATGTTTTTTTTCTTTTTCAGGTTTTCTAGGTGTATAGTTACCTCTTTAAGAAATCACCTAAATTTTCAGAACTTGTTTGTTTCGGACAAACACCAACATGATTTTTGCTTTTGTACTAAACTTTGAATTCCCAAAAAATCTTGATGTAATGGTTTTATGCTCAATGTGTTATTTACATGAAACGATAAAGGCATGTTATAAACACAAAAAAAACACATGATCTTATTAACAAGAAAGACTCGTTTGACAAGGAAAGTCTGGTGGCATCATGAACTAATTTGCCAACAAGACTAAAATATGACAAAAATAACTTTATAGACATGATCAAACAGAGGCAATTATTAGGGGCAGACGCCATCCTCCTATTTTATGACAGAACTTTATCTTTGTCCTTGAGAATTCAAACTGCTTTCTCCATACCCTACTCATGCTTCACGTTTGGAGTTCCATCGAGGGTTATCCATCCAGCTTTAATTAAATGCACAAGCCACTTCTTAAAGGCACTACAAGTATGAATATCATGTCCCGCAGCGCCAGCATGGTATTCACAAGTGAGGTCGGGCTTATACCAATTAGGGTAAGGTTGTTTTAGAGGTGTCAAGGGTTGTGAAGCTATATACCCAACGCTCAGTAGCTTTTAGTACATCTCATTTAAGGGCAACGATAATGGAGGTAGTTGTTCATGGGCTCTTTGATGTTTGGTTTGAGGCTCAGGTTTTTTGGTAGGAAAAGATGAAATGAGATTTATGTTGGCGATTTGGGATGAAAAGGATGGAGTGTGATATGAGTCAACTTCTTTCCTTTAGAAACCCCTTTTATCCATAGGTGTAGAGATTCTACCACTCTTTACTCCTTGTTCTATGCGCTCAGCTACTACCACAACATTAGTAAATTGTTAGGCCGAACTACCCATTACATGCTCGTAATAGGGGGCCTTGAGTGTGTTGGCAAACAGAGTGACCATCTCTTTATCTAGAAGCGAAGGATGCACTTGAGCAGCTAGGTTTCTCCACCTTTGAGCATATTCCCTAATGCTTTCCTTATCTCCTTTCTCCAAGTTAGACAGACTGGTTCTATCAGGAGTAATATCCATGTTGTATTTGTATTGCTTGATGAAAGCATTTACGAGGTCTTTCCATTTTCGGATCCTTGTGTTGTCCAATTTCATATACCAGTTCAATGCTACCCCACCTAAGCTATCCTGGAAAAAGTGCATTAGTAGTTTTTCATCATGTACTACTTCTGCCATTTTATTGCAGTAGGATTTGAGATGAGTCATAGGGCATTATGTTCCAGTGTATTTGATAAATTCAGGAACATGAAACTTCTTTGGGACAACCACATTTGGGACCAAACACATTTCTGTCGCCCGTACTGGATCATACAAATCTACCCTTTCAATGGCTCTAATCTGAGCTTCCAACGCCGCCATCTTATCTTGGTCAATGTCATTAGATGGCTTAGTCTTATGGGAGTCATTGACAAATGGATCTAGGACTATAGGGGCTGGTGCTGATGGCATTGAGTGCACAAATGTTGGAGGTTCTTGACCATGCCCACTCATTGTTTCTTCGGCTTGAGCTGTTGTTAAAGGCTGAGTTGGCCGATTGGAAGGACCTTCACTAGAGGCATTTCTAAGTGTTTGCTCGAGTAAGTTAGTGAGGTGAGCTACGCTTGCTTTCAGAGACTCTAACTCTTCTTGGAAATGGGCATCACGGTGAGCACACTCTTCATCTTCCATGTTTCTTGCTTGGAGTCGGGTGTTGTAGGCTTTTTGGGGACCTATATTTTGGCTCGATGCAAGTATGTATGTTATTTACAATGGATGGATGTATGTGTATGGATGCAAAGGCATATGAATGGAAACAATTCATGCAAAATAAATATATAGGGAGATCATGCTCTAAAGGAAGGTTCTAGGTCATTACATGATAGGTAGACTTTCTACCTAGTCTTAAAAGGGTCTATGAACTGCCTAGTGACCACCTCACGTGAAGACAGTGTAGGGGTTTACAAGGAATGGTTGCAGCATAGTGTGACCACCATTATCGAGTAAACACTCAGCTCATAGTTGGATGTTTCACGAATCTGAACCTCAACTGAAAGTCATGAGGCAGGCCGCTACTCCTCACCTATCCTAGAATTGGGTGTCCTTGTAAAATTTTAAAAATGCATGTATTTATATATGAACAGGAAATAAAATGTGTTGAAACAGTAAAGTTTAAATAAACAAAAACAAATAATCAAACAATCAAACAAACAAAGCTTAGTCCGACAAAACAAGATGTCCCTAGTGGAGTCGCCATTCTGTAGCACGTCGGAAAATCCGCGCGGCATCGGCTGACGATTTTGTTTTTTTTGTTATTATTTGTGTTTTGCTTGGTTCTTTGGAGTCGCCACCTAGTATTATGGTTACTAAGGACCTATAGTCTGCGAGATTCTGAGTAAGAGAGTGGTTGTGCAAGGGGAAGACGCATCACCCCTAGTGCACCTTACCTTAGTGACACGACTAAAAGGTTGATGTCTTCTCCCAAGTGCAGGAGTGTCGAAGTAATAAATAACCCGGCAAGACCGGGGTCGAACCACAGGGAGGTTAATTGTACAAATTATAATAACAATAATACAACAACAATAACAATAACAATAACAACAATAGTAATAGTAATAATAATATTATTAATAGTAGTAGTAGTAGTAGTAGTAGTAGTAGTAGTAATAATAATAATAATAATAATAATAATAATAAAGAAAGAGAAGAAGAAGAAGATGATGATGATGAGAACTTAGAGATGAAATATTAATGTAAGGATTAAACAATAATAATAACAAATGTCAAGGTTAGAGGTTCCACTAATGGTATATCAAACAAGTATAGTATAAACTCTTATTATTGAATTGGAAACCACACACAAAGGAGGTTCCAATCAGATTATATATTGTTAACATGATTACATTAGTCATCTTATTCAATTAATGCTAATACTTGTAAATCTCGTCAAGCATTCATGATTATAACTTATGTTAACAACAAATCAAGTTCCTTTCATAGCTCAGGTGTCGGTTATACCATACATTATGGGCTATGAAAGTGCCAAGCATTTGTTGTACCAAGTGTTATACAACATAAATCAAGATTAGTCATTTAACAAGCAAAGTATTAAAGAGTAAACAAGATAACAAATATAAAACATGTTAGTATCAAACATTAAAGTCCATATTAAGTTTACACTATACTTATTCTTACACCATTAGTGTAACCTTTTCACCTTGACATAATTAACTTAGCTAGACATAATGAAAGAAATAAAAATAGATAAACAAAATAAGGACATAAAAGTTAACTAAATAAAGGAAAGGAAATGAAAGGCATAAACTTAATATTAATGAAAACAAAGCATAAAAAATACAAAGAGAGAAAGGAACAGCATGATCTTGATCTGGAAACCAAGATGCCTAAATGCATGGCAAATGCCTCCTTTTATAGGCCAAAATTGGGAACTATTGATTTGATGACTAATTGATAAGTGGGTGGCCAACTTTTGACTTGGTGACAATCCTTATCTTCTCTTGTCTGCCCAAAACGTCATTGATAACGTCAAAACTGGAGCCAGGTACAAACATGAAAGTTGTAGGCAATTGTCTCAGATTTCTTGTGTAAAAAATTCAGCTCATTTGGACTTCTAGAACTCCAGATATGGCCAAAATACCGAACAGTGCTCGGGCTGGAAGACAGATTTGGGCTTCTTTATTGTTGCTACAATTTGGACTTGATAATGGCCTTTTTAGATCTTGGGCTCCATATGAAAGTTGTAGGCCTATGTCTTACCTTTCCATCCATATAAATTGGACCTAAATATGAGATCTGTAGCTCCAGCTATGGCCCAATTACCGAACAGTGTTCCGGTTTGGATTGCACCGACATCTTTTTTCTAAGTTTGACCATCTCTTTGCCTTTGCAATTTAAGTTTTTAAAGTCATCAATCAATATTTTCATTTATGTGATAGACCTGCATTAAAAATAGACATTTACCACAAATTATAGGTATCTTATATTATTAGATATATTATTATAAAACATATTTTAGTTAAGAAGTTATTGATACTTCAAGTGCAACCATGATAAAAATGCACTTTTAAGTACTAATCACACCCCTCAACCAGCTTATTACTAGTCCCTAGTAATTAAAGCGTTACAACAATTTGCAAATTTCACAAAGCAAGGTATTCATCATTTAACTTCCATTAATCTATCCAGATAAACAAACTCTCATTAAATTTATATATCTGCTCAATACCACTTAACAAGATATTAATAAACCTTTCTTTTGTGCTCAATGTATCAACACATAATTATGGGGCTTTTCTTGGAAGAAAACAAAATTTTTGTTCTAATGTTTAAGGTTAACTTCCTTGGGTTGGGATTACTATTTTTGTCTTTCTTTTTTGTCTTTTTTTTTAAGAAAACAAATATATATACATATAATTTAAAAACATCATGCATCTTTAACCCATGTAACGAGCGTTCATCTAATGACTCCCAGACCAGTTGGTCTTAGGGCATTAGGTGTTAAGACACCCCAACGAGCTTAGTAACTCGGGTCGCAGATACTGATATGTAGATAGTGCAATGTTTGATTCCCTTAAGCTTTTCTCCTCAACCCATGTAACAAGCGTTGCGCCAATAGCTCCCAAGTCAGTTGACTTTAGGGTATTAGGTGTTAAAACACCCCTTCGGGCTTAATTGCTTAGGTTAGGGAGGCTACGAAACCAAACTTATCTACATTTTTATTATCATCATTTTTTCTCTTTTTTTTCTTTTTTTTCATGTTTTTTTTTAATTATATACAATCCCTTTCCCTTAGTTGTTACCTTTAACAAAAGAACATAAATAATGTAATAATCCAATATGCAACCCACAATCATATGTTAAAGTGTATGTGTGTAAATTAAGGTTTAAGAATACATGTTAAATAAGTATATGAGCAGAATTAAGGGGTAACAATACGAGAGCTTGTAAACCTGAATATTTCAGGAAGTATTATAATAGACCTTGTTAAGAATGGTTACTAAGATGCGTCGCAAGAGTCACTTTAACAAAAGAACTCCTTTACTCTGCCATCCTAGTAACAACAATTATGCACATGCTTTATGAAATGAAAAACAATTTTTTTTTTATCAACTACTACCCTCTCCCCCCAACCAAAATGAAACATTGTCCTCAATGTTCTAAGGTAGAAAGATAGAGTATAGAAGATATCACCTGAAATAACGAACACTGACAAAAGCTGAAACACACTGAAACAAAAATAAGAAATAACAAAACACAATAATAAAACCAAAGTACACAAAAATTCACAAATGAAGGCTCAAATCCAATCTAAGCTTTTTACGGCTTCCCGTAGATGACCAATTTATGCGACTCATGGAAGGATCAATCACAGGAATGAAAGATTGTAGTTGGTCAATCAATTGTTCAGCAGTAGTAGCAGAGATTATGATTTGTCGTGCAGAAGATGTTAAAAATTCCTGTTCCACAGCATGATCAAGAAAAGACAACAACTTATCATAATAACCATTAACATTTAACAAACCTATGGGTTTATGGTGAATGTGCAGTTGAGCCCAAGAGGAAATATGAAAGATCTCTTCCAATGTGCCTAGACCACCTGGTAAAGCAATAAAAGCATAAGCATGGTTAAACATTGCATTCATTCGAGCCGACATTGTGGAGACCTGAAGTTCCTCTCCAATTATTTTTCCAATGATGTCCCCTTGTGCCAAAGCTTCAGGGACGACTCCTAAAACTTGACTACCTTCTAAAAATGCAGCTATTGACACACCTCCCATTAACCCAAGACTGCCTCCCCCATACACTAAATGAATCTTTCTCTCAGCTAGCACCTGACCAAGATGGTTTGCTGATTCTAAAAACTCCTTTTCTTTCCCAGGACTAGATCCACCAAAAACACAGATATTTCTTATTTGATGACTTGAGGAACTTGCCATTTCTACACACTTCTGTATTTGTTGAATGTATGGGTTGAGTAGAAATGAAAGGAAGGAAAAGAGGGTTTTATAGATGAGAAAGTAGAAAGGCAATCATAACATCTATATGTAGGCCAGCTAGAGTCTCACACACTCTCTCTCTCTTTTTATTTATTTATTTATTTATGTTTGAAAAAAACATGTGTATGTACAGGTAGTTGTGATTGTGGCTCACATCTTCCCTTGGTTTTACGTCCAAGAACGGCTTAAACGCCCTCTATGGGTCGGGGATAGGCTTCCCATCCAGTTTTCTTAAAAACTGGCAAACAGGGTCTTTTTTAGTCAGATTCCCAAGACTAAGTCGATCATGTTCTTTATGAAATAGTGGCCATAAATCATGAATTGCACGATGCACATCTCCACTAGGATGCGTCTCAAGAGTCAATAGAAGATTATCTAATGACTCCTTACTCAGGCCATCCTTAATGAATTGTATTTTATCTTCACGGTTTATAGATACCATTCCTAAAGAACGACATTGTGTATTACAAGTCCATCTAGCACATCGATGACAGACATCCAGTCGTTTTGCACGACGCTTCTTTGCAAAAGTGCTTTTACCTGTTCCAGGCATGTGTGAAATGAAGAAGTTAGAGGACTCACCTGATAATCGGACCTTTGCTTCAATCAACCACCGAATATCTTCAGGAATTCCATGATTCATTAATAATCTCAATCTTGCACATCTAGCACGGTAAATTTTTGTAATCGCATTCTGAGGCAGAGCGGGAAAATACTTTTTCAATTTTTCAAGATTAGTGTCCATTTTCAAATGAGAATTGGAAGAGAGATTCAAAGAATTGCATAGATATATACACAGATATCAGTAATTGTGGGAAACTGAAAGAACCGACTTAAGTCACGGAGTACCGTTATCCGCCATTTGACCGGGGCGAGAGAAACTAGCAAAAATCACTCAAAAAGAAACACAAAAACAATGTGAGAAAAAAATAATCAACCTTTATCTACAAGATCATTCCAACCAGTTGATTCATTTTTACTAGGAAAATTATCAAAGTAAGTTTTCAAACGATGTCCATTTTCCTTAAAATCATTGTCATTCATTGAATTCTCAATATCACAGGCCCCATAAGGATTGGTCCATCTTAATCTTAGCTCTTTAGGGAATGCATAGAGTTGAGAATCATAAAACAAAACTTTTTGACCAGTGTCAATTTTTTGACAATTTTCACAAGTTTTGCAGAATGCATGTGTGTCCTTGAACATGGTGGGCCAATAAAATCCATTTTGAAAGATTTTTGCAGCTGTCTTTTTTGACAAGAAATAACTTCCACATGCTTCAGAATGACAAAGTTTAATGACACTACTTACCTCATTGTCGGGAATGAATCTTTGAAATATTTGATCAGGATAATATTTGAATAAGGTAGGGTCATCACAATAAAAATTCTTCACTTCGTTCAGAAACTTTTCTTTGTCTTGGGTACTCCAATCAGCTGGCAAATCTCCTAAAGTAAGAAAATTGATATTTTTATCATACCAAGGCATTGGACTAAGAGAAAGTAAGAAATTGTATGCTCTCCAATAAAGCAAGAAATTGTAGGACAACCAGGGTCTTTATATTTCAAAGCATTATTGTTTTGAAGAATAGCACTTACTTGTTCGGCTAGAAAGGCTTTCTTTTTCACATTCAGTTTCCTCTTCACAGTGCATAGATCTTTCAAAAATTTAGCATAGGAAGGAACCTGTTTAATAGCATCCAGCAAAGGTATATTGATCCTTACCTGTTTGAAAATTTCATAAATTTCAGAGTTATGGTTGACTTTCCTTTGTTTGGTCATGGCATGAGGAAATGGAAGTGCTGGCGGTGAATCAGTCATTTCTTTGCAATTTTCAGATTCAACCCCTTCCTTACCCTCAGAGATTGACTCATCATCTTTCTCATAAGGTTCAAGAGAGGGTTTTTCAATAACCTTACCACTGCGTAGAGTAGTGACTGATTTGAGTTGATCCATGTGTTGGCTTCCGGAACTACTTGCATTTGCATTGTATTGCCCCTTGGGATTTTGCTGTGGTTGAGATGGAAACTTACCTTTCTCTTGGAAACTAAGAGCAGATGTTAATTTAGCAAGAGTACCTTTAAAATCTGTCATGTTTTGAACAAGTTGAGTATTAATTGTCTCTTGCTTTTCAATGAATGCATGCAATGTTTCCTCAAGATTTCTTCTAGAAGGTGGAGCATAAGAAGGTGCATATCCATGAGAATTTTGGAAATTATGGTGTGCTTGAAATGGTGGTTGTGAAGTTTATGCATTGTTGTTCTCACTCTTCCAACTGAAATTTGGGTGATTCCTCCAACCAGGGTTGTATGTTTGGGAGTATGGGTTGTGGTTGGCCCTTTGAAAACTGTTTAAAGCATGAGCTTGTTCATGGAGACATTCTTTAAAAGAAGGCAAGGTTGGACAATCGTTGGTTGAGTGTTCATTTGTTTCACAGATTTGACACACAATGTTTTCAACAGATTTTAATTGACCACTCTTTTTCAATTCTAGTGCCTCGACTTTTCTAGCTAAAGATGCAAATTTGGCTTGGAGGTCATGATCTTCCCTAAGGTTGTACATACCTCCACTAGATGTATGAGGTTGAGTTTTACTCGGTGCCTCATATGTACCCGCAGTGTCCCAATTTTGAGCATTTTCAGCTAACAAGTCTAAGTACTCCATTGCTTCATCAGGGTCTTTATCTTCAAAAGTTCCATTGCACATCAATTCAACCATTTGCCTATCTTTAGATGTTAACCCTTCATAGAAATGTGAAACCAATCTCCATGTTTCAAAACCATGATGGGGGCAAGTACTAAGCAAATCTCGATACCTATCCCAACATTTGTAAAATGTTTCTCCTGGTTTTTGAGTGAAAGTGGTGATTTGTCTTTTGAAAGAGTTTGTTCTATGAGATGGGAAAAACTTCTTTAAAAACTGTTGTTGCATTTCATCCCAAGCACGAATGGATCCTGGTCTCAAATTTTGTAGCCATGTTTTAGCTTTATCTTTTAATGAAAAAGGGAAAAGCTTTAATCTGATGGTGTTCATGCTACAATTTAAATTATTATATGTGTTGCAGACCTCTTCAAATTCCCTTAAATGCAAGTATGGATTTTCCAATTCTAGACCATGAAAAGAAGGTAAAAGTTGAATAATACCTGGTTTAAAATTAAAATGAGATGCATCAGGAGGAAAAACTATGCATGATGGTGCACTTGTTCTTGTGGGATTCATATGATCTCTAAGTGTTCTAGCACGGTTATTCTCATTATTTTCATTATGAAGTGATTGATTATCTTCTTCGGCCATATTTTCTGAAAATGATGAGGATATCCTACAAAGTCTACCACTTGATGTACGTGACCACACTTTCATGCACGTGCAGGAATAAAATAAAAGGAAGAAGAAAATAAAAGAAGAAGAAACAAGAGAAAAGAAACAAAGTTATATACAAGAAAAGTGAAAAGAGAAAATAAAATAAATATTATAATTTATACAAGAACTTACCTCCCCGGCAACGGCGCCAAAAACTTGACACGACTAAAAGGTTGATGTCTTCTCCCAAGTGCAGGAGTGTCGAAGTAATAAATAACCCGGCAAGACCGGGGTCGAACCACAGGGAGGTTAATTGTACAAATTATAATAACAATAATACAACAACAATAACAATAACAATAACAACAATAGTAATAGTAATAATAATATTATTAATAGTAGTAGTAGTAGTAGTAGTAGTAGTAGTAATAATAATAATAATAATAATAATAATAATAAAGAAAGAGAAGAAGAAGAAGATGATGATGATGAGAACTTAGAGATGAAATATTAATGTAAGGATTAAACAATAATAATAACAAATGTCAAGGTTAGAGGTTCCACTAATGGTATATCAAACAAGTATAGTATAAACTCTTATTATTGAATTGGAAACCACACACAAAGGAGGTTCCAATCAGATTATATATTGTTAACATGATTACATTAGTCATCTTATTCAATTAATGCTAATACTTGTAAATCTCGTCAAGCATTCATGATTATAACTTATGTTAACAACAAATCAAGTTCCTTTCATAGCTCAGGTGTCGGTTATACCATACATTATGGGCTATGAAAGTGCCAAGCATTTGTTGTACCAAGTGTTATACAACATAAATCAAGATTAGTCATTTAACAAGCAAAGTATTAAAGAGTAAACAAGATAACAAATATAAAACATGTTAGTATCAAACATTAAAGTCCATATTAAGTTTACACTATACTTATTCTTACACCATTAGTGTAACCTTTTCACCTTGACATAATTAACTTAGCTAGACATAATGAAAGAAATAAAAATAGATAAACAAAATAAGGACATAAAAGTTAACTAAATAAAGGAAAGGAAATGAAAGGCATAAACTTAATATTAATGAAAACAAAGCATAAAAAATACAAAGAGAGAAAGGAACAGCATGATCTTGATCTGGAAACCAAGATGCCTAAATGCATGGCAAATGCCTCCTTTTATAGGCCAAAATTGGGAACTATTGATTTGATGACTAATTGATAAGTGGGTGGCCAACTTTTGACTTGGTGACAATCCTTATCTTCTCTTGTCTGCCCAAAACGTCATTGATAACGTCAAAACTGGAGCCAGGTACAAACATGAAAGTTGTAGGCAATTGTCTCAGATTTCTTGTGTAAAAAATTCAGCTCATTTGGACTTCTAGAACTCCAGATATGGCCAAAATACCGAACAGTGCTCGGGCTGGAAGACAGATTTGGGCTTCTTTATTGTTGCTACAATTTGGACTTGATAATGGCCTTTTTAGATCTTGGGCTCCATATGAAAGTTGTAGGCCTATGTCTTACCTTTCCATCCATATAAATTGGACCTAAATCTGAGATCTGTAGCTCTAGATATGGCCCAATTACCGAACAGTGTTCCGGTTTGGATTGCACCGACATCTCGTTTCTAAGTTTGGCCATCTCTTTATCCTTGCAATTTAAGTTCTTCAAGTCATCAATCAATCCTTTCATTTATGGGATAGGCCTGCATTAAAAATAGACATTTACCACAAATTATAGGTATCTTATATTATTAAATACATTATTATAAAACATATTTTAGTTAAGGAGTTATTGATACTTCAAGTGCAAAATGATGATATAAAACCATGATAAAAATGCACTTTTAAGTACTAATCAATGGGCACCTTCGATGATTGAGAATTTTCTTTTATGCCCCCCAGTATTGTTTGGACACTTTCAATTGTCGAGGTCTTTTTCATGCCCCCAAGAGTTATTTGGGCACTGTCAATCGTTAAAGATTTTTTGGCACTTGCCTCCTAGTGTAGGGTGTGATCCTAGTCAAGGTTATTTTTCAAGAAAAATCTATTAGGCTCAAAAAGGGACTGCAAAAGATATATTTTAGCCTTGTGAAAAGGATTATCAAAGATGACCTTTCTTTATCTCAAATGCATGCCTTTAGGATCGGGAAGCTTTGTTTTCATGTGAATATGCAAAGTGATTTCTCATTATTCATTCAAATGAAACTCAGCTTTAGAGTCACTTCATGATGTTTTTTTTCTTTTTCAGGTTTTCTAGGTGTATAGTTACCTCTTTAAGAAATCACCTAAATTTTCAGAACTTGTTTGTTTCGGACAAACACCAACATGATTTTTGCTTTTGTACTAAACTTTGAATTCCCAAAAAATCTTGATGTAATGGTTTTATGCTCAATGTGTTATTTACATGAAACGATAAAGGCATGTTATAAACACAAAAAAAACACATGATCTTATTAACAAGAAAGACTCGTTTGACAAGGAAAGTCTGGTGGCATCATGAACTAATTTGCCAACAAGACTAAAATATGACAAAAATAACTTTATAGACATGATCAAACAGAGGCAATTATTAGGGGCAGACGCCATCCTCCTATTTTATGACAGAACTTTATCTTTGTCCTTGAGAATTCAAACTGCTTTCTCCATACCCTACTCATGCTTCACGTTTGGAGTTCCATCGAGGGTTATCCATCCAGCTTTAATTAAATGCACAAGCCACTTCTTAAAGGCACTACAAGTATGAATATCATGTCCCGCAGCGCCAGCATGGTATTCACAAGTGAGGTCGGGCTTATACCAATTAGGGTAAGGTTGTTTTAGAGGTGTCAAGGGTTGTGAAGCTATATACCCAACGCTCAGTAGCTTTTAGTACATCTCATTTAAGGGCAACGATAATGGAGGTAGTTGTTCATGGGCTCTTTGATGTTTGGTTTGAGGCTCAGGTTTTTTGGTAGGAAAAGATGAAATGAGATTTATGTTGGCGATTTGGGATGAAAAGGATGGAGTGTGATATGAGTCAACTTCTTTCCTTTAGAAACCCCTTTTATCCATAGGTGTAGAGATTCTACCACTCTTTACTCCTTGTTCTATGCGCTCAGCTACTACCACAACATTAGTAAATTGTTAGGCCGAACTACCCATTACATGCTCGTAATAGGGGGCCTTGAGTGTGTTGGCAAACAGAGTGACCATCTCTTTATCTAGAAGCGAAGGATGCACTTGAGCAGCTAGGTTTCTCCACCTTTGAGCATATTCCCTAATGCTTTCCTTATCTCCTTTCTCCAAGTTAGACAGACTGGTTCTATCAGGAGTAATATCCATGTTGTATTTGTATTGCTTGATGAAAGCATTTACGAGGTCTTTCCATTTTCGGATCCTTGTGTTGTCCAATTTCATATACCAGTTCAATGCTACCCCACCTAAGCTATCCTGGAAAAAGTGCATTAGTAGTTTTTCATCATGTACTACTTCTGCCATTTTATTGCAGTAGGATTTGAGATGAGTCATAGGGCATTATGTTCCAGTGTATTTGATAAATTCAGGAACATGAAACTTCTTTGGGACAACCACATTTGGGACCAAACACATTTCTGTCGCCCGTACTGGATCATACAAATCTACCCTTTCAATGGCTCTAATCTGAGCTTCCAACGCCGCCATCTTATCTTGGTCAATGTCATTAGATGGCTTAGTCTTATGGGAGTCATTGACAAATGGATCTAGGACTATAGGGGCTGGTGCTGATGGCATTGAGTGCACAAATGTTGGAGGTTCTTGACCATGCCCACTCATTGTTTCTTCGGCTTGAGCTGTTGTTAAAGGCTGAGTTGGCCGATTGGAAGGACCTTCACTAGAGGCATTTCTAAGTGTTTGCTCGAGTAAGTTAGTGAGGTGAGCTACGCTTGCTTTCAGAGACTCTAACTCTTCTTGGAAATGGGCATCACGGTGAGCACACTCTTCATCTTCCATGTTTCTTGCTTGGAGTCGGGTGTTGTAGGCTTTTTGGGGACCTATATTTTGGCTCGATGCAAGTATGTATGTTATTTACAATGGATGGATGTATGTGTATGGATGCAAAGGCATATGAATGGAAACAATTCATGCAAAATAAATATATAGGGAGATCATGCTCTAAAGGAAGGTTCTAGGTCATTACATGATAGGTAGACTTTCTACCTAGTCTTAAAAGGGTCTATGAACTGCCTAGTGACCACCTCACGTGAAGACAGTGTAGGGGTTTACAAGGAATGGTTGCAGCATAGTGTGACCACCATTATCGAGTAAACACTCAGCTCATAGTTGGATGTTTCACGAATCTGAACCTCAACTGAAAGTCATGAGGCAGGCCGCTACTCCTCACCTATCCTAGAATTGGGTGTCCTTGTAAAATTTTAAAAATGCATGTATTTATATATGAACAGGAAATAAAATGTGTTGAAACAGTAAAGTTTAAATAAACAAAAACAAATAATCAAACAATCAAACAAACAAAGCTTAGTCCGACAAAACAAGATGTCCCTAGTGGAGTCGCCATTCTGTAGCACGTCGGAAAATCCGCGCGGCATCGGCTGACGATTTTGTTTTTTTTGTTATTATTTGTGTTTTGCTTGGTTCTTTGGAGTCGCCACCTAGTATTATGGTTACTAAGGACCTATAGTCTGCGAGATTCTGAGTAAGAGAGTGGTTGTGCAAGGGGAAGACGCATCACCCCTAGTGCACCTTACCTTAGTGACACGACTAAAAGGTTGATGTCTTCTCCCAAGTGCAGGAGTGTCGAAGTAATAAATAACCCGGCAAGACCGGGGTCGAACCACAGGGAGGTTAATTGTACAAATTATAATAACAATAATACAACAACAATAACAATAACAATAACAACAATAGTAATAGTAATAATAATATTATTAATAGTAGTAGTAGTAGTAGTAGTAGTAGTAATAATAATAATAATAATAATAATAATAATAATAATAATAATAATAAAGAAAGAGAAGAAGAAGAAGATGATGATGATGAGAACTTAGAGATGAAATATTAATGTAAGGATTAAACAATAATAATAACAAATGTCAAGGTTAGAGGTTCCACTAATGGTATATCAAACAAGTATAGTATAAACTCTTATTATTGAATTGGAAACCACACACAAAGGAGGTTCCAATCAGATTATATATTGTTAACATGATTACATTAGTCATCTTATTCAATTAATGCTAATACTTGTAAATCTCGTCAAGCATTCATGATTATAACTTATGTTAACAACAAATCAAGTTCCTTTCATAGCTCAGGTGTCGGTTATACCATACATTATGGGCTATGAAAGTGCCAAGCATTTGTTGTACCAAGTGTTATACAACATAAATCAAGATTAGTCATTTAACAAGCAAAGTATTAAAGAGTAAACAAGATAACAAATATAAAACATGTTAGTATCAAACATTAAAGTCCATATTAAGTTTACACTATACTTATTCTTACACCATTAGTGTAACCTTTTCACCTTGACATAATTAACTTAGCTAGACATAATGAAAGAAATAAAAATAGATAAACAAAATAAGGACATAAAAGTTAACTAAATAAAGGAAAGGAAATGAAAGGCATAAACTTAATATTAATGAAAACAAAGCATAAAAAATACAAAGAGAGAAAGGAAGAGCATGATCTTGATCTGGAAACCAAGATGCCTAAATGCATGGCAAATGCCTCCTTTTATAGGCCAAAATTGGGAACTATTGATTTGATGACTAATTGATAAGTGGGTGGCCAACTTTTGACTTGGTGACAATCCTTATCTTCTCTTGTCTGCCCAAAACGTCATTGATAACGTCAAAACTAGAGCCAAGTACAAACATGAAAGTTGTAGGCAATTGTCTCAGATTTCTTGTGTAAAAAATTCAGCTCATTTGGACTTCTAGAACTCCAGATATGGCCAAAATACCGAACAGTGCTCGGGCTGGAAGACAGATTTGGGCTTCTTTATTGTTGCTACAATTTGGACTTGATAATGGCCTTTTTAGATCTTGGGCTCCATATGAAAGTTGTAGGCCTATGTCTTACCTTTCCATCCATATAAATTGGACCTAAATATGAGATCTGTAGCTCCAGCTATGGCCCAATTACCGAACAGTGTTCCGGTTTGGATTGCACCGACATCTTTTTTCTAAGTTTGACCATCTCTTTGCCTTTGCAATTTAAGTTTTTAAAGTCATCAATCAATATTTTCATTTATGTGATAGACCTGCATTAAAAATAGACATTTACCACAAATTATAGGTATCTTATATTATTAGATATATTATTATAAAACATATTTTAGTTAAGAAGTTATTGATACTTCAAGTGCAACCATGATAAAAATGCACTTTTAAGTACTAATCACACCCCTCAACCAGCTTATTACTAGTCCCTAGTAATTAAAGCGTTACAACAATTTGCAAATTTCACAAAGCAAGGTATTCATCATTTAACTTCCATTAATCTATCCAGATAAACAAACTCTCATTAAATTTATATATCTGCTCAATACCACTTAACAAGATATTAATAAACCTTTCTTTTGTGCTCAATGTATCAACACATAATTATGGGGCTTTTCTTGGAAGAAAACAAAATTTTTGTTCTAATGTTTAAGGTTAACTTCCTTGGGTTGGGATTACTATTTTTGTCTTTCTTTTTTGTCTTTTTTTTTTAAGAAAACAAATATATATACATATAATTTAAAAACATCATGCATCTTTAACCCATGTAACGAGCGTTCAGCTAATGACTCCCAGACCAGTTGGTCTTAGGGCATTAGGTGTTAAGACACCCCAACGAGCTTAGTAACTCGGGTCGCAGATACTGATATGTAGATAGTGCAATGTTTGATTCCCTTAAGCTTTTCTCCTCAACCCATGTAACAAGCGTTGCGCCAATAGCTCCCAAGTCAGTTGACTTTAGGGTATTAGGTGTTAAAACACCCCTTCGGGCTTAATTGCTTAGGTTAGGGAGGCTACGAAACCAAACTTATCTACATTTTTATTATCATCATTTTTTCTCTTTTTTTTCTTTTTTTTCATGTTTTTTTTTTTAATTATATACAATCCCTTTCCCTTAGTTGTTACCTTTAACAAAAGAACATAAATAATGTAATAATCCAATATGCAACCCACAATCATATGTTAAAGTGTATGTGTGTAAATTAAGGTTTAAGAATACATGTTAAATAAGTATATGAGCAGAATTAAGGGGTAACAATACGAGAGCTTGTAAACCTGAATATTTCAGGAAGTATTATAATAGACCTTGTTAAGAATGGTTACTAAGATGCGTCGCAAGAGTCACTTTAACAAAAGAACTCCTTTACTCTGCCATCCTAGTAACAACAATTATGCACATGCTTTATGAAATGAAAAACATTTTTTTTTTTTATCAACTACTACCCTCTCCCCCCAACCAAAATGAAACATTGTCCTCAATGTTCTAAGGTAGAAAGATAGAGTATAGAAGATATCACCTGAAATAACGAACACTGACAAAAGCTGAAACACACTGAAACAAAAATAAGAAATAACAAAACACAATAATAAAACCAAAGTACACAAAAATTCACAAATGAAGGCTCAAATCCAATCTAAGCTTTTTACGGCTTCCCGTAGATGACCAATTTATGCGACTCATGGAAGGATCAATCACAGGAATGAAAGATTGTAGTTGGTCAATCAATTGTTCAGCAGTAGTAGCAGAGATTATGATTTGTCGTGCAGAAGATGTTAAAAATTCCTGTTCCACAGCATGATCAAGAAAAGACAACAACTTATCATAATAACCATTAACATTTAACAAACCTATGGGTTTATGGTGAATGTGCAGTTGAGCCCAAGAGGAAATATGAAAGATCTCTTCCAATGTGCCTAGACCACCTGGTAAAGCAATAAAAGCATAAGCATGGTTAAACATTGCATTCATTCGAGCCGACATTGTGGAGACCTGAAGTTCCTCTCCAATTATTTTTCCAATGATGTCTCCTTGTGCCAAAGCTTCAGGGACGACTCCTAAAACTTGACTACCTTCTAAAAATGCAGCTATTGACACACCTCCCATTAACCCAAGACTGCCTCCCCCATACACTAAATGAATCTTTCTCTCAGCTAGCACCTGACCAAGATGGTTTGCTGATTCTAAAAACTCCTTTTCTTTCCCAGGACTAGATCCACCAAAAACACAGATATTTCTTATTTGATGACTTGAGGAACTTGCCATTTCTACACACTTCTGTATTTGTTGAATGTATGGGTTGAGTAGAAATGAAAGGAAGGAAAAGAGGGTTTTATAGATGAGAAAGTAGAAAGGCAATCATAACATCTATATGTAGGCCAGCTAGAGTCTCACACACTCTCTCTCTCTTTTTATTTATTTATTTATTTATGTTTGAAAAAAACATGTGTATGTACAGGTAGTTGTGATTGTGGCTCACATCTTCCCTTGGTTTTACGTCCAAGAACGGCTTAAACGCCCTCTATGGGTCGGGGATAGGCTTCCCATCCAGTTTTCTTAAAAACTGGCAAACAGGGTCTTTTTTAGTCAGATTCCCAAGACTAAGTCGATCATGTTCTTTATGAAATAGTGGCCATAAATCATGAATTGCACGATGCACATCTCCACTAGGATGCGTCTCAAGAGTCAATAGAAGATTATCTAATGACTCCTTACTCAGGCCATCCTTAATGAATTGTATTTTATCTTCACGGTTTATAGATACCATTCCTAAAGAACGACATTGTGTATTACAAGTCCATCTAGCACATCGATGACAGACATCCAGTCGTTTTGCACGACGCTTCTTTGCAAAAGTGCTTTTACCTGTTCCAGGCATGTGTGAAATGAAGAAGTTAGAGGACTCACCTGATAATCGGACCTTTGCTTCAATCAACCACCGAATATCTTCAGGAATTCCATGATTCATTAATAATCTCAATCTTGCACATCTAGCACGGTAAATTTTTGTAATCGCATTCTGAGGCAGAGCGGGAAAATACTTTTTCAATTTTTCAAGATTAGTGTCCATTTTCAAATGAGAATTGGAAGAGAGATTCAAAGAATTGCATAGATATATACACAGATATCAGTAATTGTGGGAAACTGAAAGAACCGACTTAAGTCACGGAGTACCGTTATCCGCCATTTGACCGGGGCGAGAGAAACTAGCAAAAATCACTCAAAAAGAAACACAAAAACAATGTGAGAAAAAAATAATCAACCTTTATCTACAAGATCATTCCAACCAGTTGATTCATTTTTACTAGGAAAATTATCAAAGTAAGTTTTCAAACGATGTCCATTTTCCTTAAAATCATTGTCATTCATTGAATTCTCAATATCACAGGCCCCATAAGGATTGGTCCATCTTAATCTTAGCTCTTTAGGGAATGCATAGAGTTGAGAATCATAAAACAAAACTTTTTGACCAGTGTCAATTTTTTGACAATTTTCACAAGTTTTGCAGAATGCATGTGTGTCCTTGAACATGGTGGGCCAATAAAATCCATTTTGAAAGATTTTTGCAGCTGTCTTTTTTGACAAGAAATAACTTCCACATGCTTCAGAATGACAAAGTTTAATGACACTACTTACCTCATTGTCGGGAATGAATCTTTGAAATATTTGATCAGGATAATATTTGAATAAGGTAGGGTCATCACAATAAAAATTCTTCACTTCATTCAGAAACTTTTCTTTGTCTTGGGTACTCCAATCAGCTGGCAAATCTCCTAAAGTAAGAAAATTGATATTTTTATCATACCAAGGCATTGGACTAAGAGAAAGTAAGGATTCGTTAGGAAAGTAATCATCGATTGGTGTGATGCCAGATGTCGAATCTGTTGTCACTGTTGACAAAAGATTAACATCAACATTTTCGGTGCTTGTTTCATCCGTGATTTCTTCCTCAGAATAAATCATTTGCAAATCTTTAGTTTCATCCAATTCATTTTTACTTAAAGTAGATTCAAGTTGATCATAAACTAATTCATCAATATGATCTACTTCTTGTAAATCATTATCATCTCCAGGTTGCTTGCAAATGTTGAAAATGTTCATCTCCAATGTCATGTTTCCAAATGATAGCTTCATCAGTCCATTCCTACAATTAATCAATGCGTTAGAGGTTGCAAGAAACGGACGTCCTAAAATAACAGGAAATGAATTACATGCTTCAACAGGTTCTGTGTCCAAGACAATAAAATCCACAGGATAAATGAATTTATCGACTTGTACTAACACATCTTCAATTATTCCTCTAGGCACTTTTACAGATCTATCGGCAAGTAAAAGAGATATAGAAGTTGGTTTTAACTCACCTGGATTGAGACTCTGAAAGACTGAATATGGAAGTAAATTCACACTAGCACCAAGATCAAGTAAGGCTCTTTCAATTTTATGCTCTCCAATAAAGCAAGAAATTGTAGGACAACCAGGGTCTTTATATTTCAAAGCATTATTGTTTTGAAGAATAGCACTTACTTGTTCGGCTAGAAAGGCTTTCTTTTTCACATTCAGTTTCCTCTTCACAGTGCATAGATCTTTCAAAAATTTAGCATAGGAAGGAACCTGTTTAATAGCATCCAGCAAAGGTATATTGATCCTTACCTGTTTGAAAATTTCATAAATTTCAGAGTTATGGTTGACTTTCCTTTGTTTGGTCATGGCATGAGGAAATGGAAGTGCTGGCAGTGAATCAGTCATTTCTTTGCAATTTTCAGATTCAACCCCTTCCTTACCCTCAGAGATTGACTCATCATCTTTCTCATAAGGTTCAAGAGAGGGTTTTTCAATAACCTTACCACTGCGTAGAGTAGTGACTGATTTGAGTTGATCCATGTGTTGGCTTCCGGAACTACTTGCATTTGCATTGTATTGCCCCTTGGGATTTTGCTGTGGTTGAGATGGAAACTTACCTTTCTCTTGGAAACTAAGAGCAGATGTTAATTTAGCAAGAGTACCTTTAAAATCTGTCATGTTTTGAACAAGTTGAGTATTAATTGTCTCTTGCTTTTCAATGAATGCATGCAATGTTTCCTCAAGATTTCTTCTAGAAGGTGGAGCATAAGAAGGTGCATATCCATGAGAATTTTGGAAATTATGGTGTGCTTGAAATGGTGGTTGTGAAGTTTATGCATTGTTGTTCTCACTCTTCCAACTGAAATTTGGGTGATTCCTCCAACCAGGGTTGTATGTTTGGGAGTATGGGTTGTGGTTGGCCCTTTGAAAACTGTTTAAAGCATGAGCTTGTTCATGGAGACATTCTTTAAAAGAAGGCAAGGTTGGACAATCGTTGGTTGAGTGTTCATTTGTTTCACAGATTTGACACACAATGTTTTCAACAGATTTTAATTGACCACTCTTTTTCAATTCTAGTGCCTCGACTTTTCTAGCTAAAGATGCAAATTTGGCTTGGAGGTCATGATCTTCCCTAAGGTTGTACATACCTCCACTAGATGTATGAGGTTGAGTTTTACTCGGTGCCTCATATGTACCCGCAGTGTCCCAATTTTGAGCATTTTCAGCTAACAAGTCTAAGTACTCCATTGCTTCATCAGGGTCTTTATCTTCAAAAGTTCCATTGCACATCAATTCAACCATTTGCCTATCTTTAGATGTTAACCCTTCATAGAAATGTGAAACCAATCTCCATGTTTCAAAACCATGATGGGGGCAAGTACTAAGCAAATCTCGATACCTATCCCAACATTTGTAAAATGTTTCTCCTGGTTTTTGAGTGAAAGTGGTGATTTGTCTTTTGAAAGAGTTTGTTCTATGAGATGAGAAAAACTTCTTTAAAAACTGTTGTTGCATTTCATCCCAAGCACGAATGGATCCTGGTCTCAAATTTTGTAGCCATGTTTTAGCTTTATCTTTTAATGAAAAAGGGAAAAGCTTTAATCTGATGGTGTTCATGCTACAATTTAAATTATTATATGTGTTGCAGACCTCTTCAAATTCCCTTAAATGCAAGTATGGATTTTCCAATTCTAAACCATGAAAAGAAGGTAAAAGTTGAATAATACCTGGTTTAAAATTAAAATGAGATGCATCAGGAGGAAAAACTATGCATGATGGTGCACTTGTTCTTGTGGGATTCATATGATCTCTAAGTGTTCTAGCACGGTTATTCTCATTATTTTCATTATGAAGTGATTGATTATCTTCTTCGGCCATATTTTCTGAAAATGATGAGGATATCCTACAAAGTCTACCACTTGATGTACGTGACCACACTTTCATGCACGTGCAGGAATAAAATAAAAGGAAGAAGAAAATAAAAGAAGAAGAAACAAGAGAAAAGAAACAAAGTTATATACAAGAAAAGTGAAAAGAGAAAATAAAATAAATATTATAATTTATACAAGAACTTACCTCCCCGGCAACGGCGCCAAAAACTTGACACGACTAAAAGGTTGATGTCTTCTCCCAAGTGCAGGAGTGTCGAAGTAATAAATAACCCGGCAAGACCGGGGTCGAACCACAGGGAGGTTAATTGTACAAATTATAATAACAATAATACAACAACAATAACAATAACAATAACAACAATAGTAATAGTAATAATAATATTATTAATAGTAGTAGTAGTAGTAGTAGTAGTAGTAGTAGTAGTAATAATAATAATAATAATAATAATAATAAAGAAAGAGAAGAAGAAGAAGATGATGATGATGAGAACTTAGAGATGAAATATTAATGTAAGGATTAAACAATAATAATAACAAATGTCAAGGTTAGAGGTTCCACTAATGGTATATCAAACAAGTATAGTATAAACTCTTATTATTGAATTGGAAACCACACACAAAGGAGGTTCCAATCAGATTATATATTGTTAACATGATTACATTAGTCATCTTATTCAATTAATGCTAATACTTGTAAATCTCGTCAAGCATTCATGATTATAACTTATGTTAACAACAAATCAAGTTCCTTTCATAGCTCAGGTGTCGGTTATACCATACATTATGGGCTATGAAAGTGCCAAGCATTTGTTATACCAAGTGTTGTACAACATAAATCAAGATTAGTCATTTAACAAGCAAAGTATTAAAGAGTAAACAAGATAACAAATATAAAACATGTTAGTATCAAACATTAAAGTCCATATTAAGTTTACACTATACTTATTCTTACACCATTAGTGTAACCTTTTCACCTTGACATAATTAACTTAGCTAGACATAATGAAAGAAATAAAAATAGATAAACAAAATAAGGACATAAAAGTTAACTAAATAAAGGAAAGGAAATGAAAGGCATAAACTTAATATTAATGAAAACAAAGCATAAAAAATACAAAGAGAGAAAGGAAGAGCATGATCTTGATCTGGAAACCAAGATGCCTAAATGCATGGCAAATGCCTCCTTTTATAGGCCAAAATTGGGAACTATTGATTTGATGACTAATTGATAAGTGGGTGGCCAACTTTTGACTTGGTGACAATCCTTATCTTCTCTTGTCTGCCCAAAACGTCATTGATAACGTCAAAACTGGAGCCAGGTACAAACATGAAAGTTGTAGGAAATTTTCTCAGCTTTCTTGTGTAAAAAATTCAGCTCATTTGGACTTTTAGAACTCCAGATATGGCTAAAATACCGAACAGTGCTCGGGCTGGAAGACAGATTCGGGCTTCTTTATTGTTGCTACAATTTGGACTTGATAATGGCCTTTTTAGATCTTGGGCTCCATATGAAAGTTGTAGGCCTATGTCTTACCTTTCCATCCATATAAATTGGACCTAAATATGAGATCTGTAGCTTCAGATATGGCCCAATTACCGAATAGCGTTCCGGTTTGGATTGCACCGACATCTTTTTTCTAAGTTTGACCATCTCTTTGCCTTTGCAATTTAAGTTTTTAAAGTCATCAATCAATATTTTCATTTATGTGATAGACCTGCATTAAAAATAGACATTTACCACAAATTATAGGTATCTTATATTATTAGATATATTATTATAAAACATATTTTAGTTAAGAAGTTATTGATACTTCAAGTGCAAAATGATGATATAAAACCATGATAAAAATGCACTTTTAAGTACTAATCATTTAGATAAGCTGCATTATTTGTTTGATTGTTTTTCTAGGTCGAGTTTCTATTTGTTGGTCTTTTCTAAGGTTTAAGGCAGATCTCCTTTCGTGAAGGAGTCTCTACCTCTTTGGGTTACATCCTAACCATTTTAAAGTCTGAATTTTAAAATTGCCTTTATTTACACCTTGTATCTTTAATACCCGAGGGTATACTTTATCGTGTAATTTTACACCCCATAAATATTAAAGTCTACATCTTAATCCTAAAAAAGAGGTTAAGAAAAGGAAAAAACGGTTTCTGATATTTTGGCCAGACCTTAACGGATAATCATAAACTAGATATAATATCCATTTTTTGGATTTTTTTTAAATCATGAAAAAGATGTAATTTTTTTATTTTGAAACACGCTTGAAAAATTCTTTAGGATTTGGCCGTATGCAAATAATTTTTTTTTTGTTTTTGAATATTTTGGAGAAAACCGGGCATTTTAATACTGGACTTGTATCTTAGCATATAAGTATGCAACCCAATATTAAGCAAACTTGGTAGAAAAATATTTAAGAAAATCACAAATTTTTTGAAATGATTTTTAAAAAAATTTTGAACTTTTTTTGAATGTTTTTTTTAATTTCAATGAAAATCAGGTATTTTAATACCGGACTTGTATCTTAGCATGTAAGTATACAACCCAATAGTAATCAAACTTTGTAGAAAAATATTTAAGAAAATCACAATTTTTTTTAAATGATTTTTAAAATTTTTTGATTGTTTTTTGTTTATATGTAATATAATATAAATTATTAAATATTAAAAACATGTGGGCTGGGCCGGCCCAACTGGCTAGGCCGGGCTCAGCCCATGAAAAGTGGGCCAAAATCGACCCAAAATGGGTGGGCTGATTTTGGCCCAGGATTTTTGGGTTTAGGTCGGGCTTAGCCCAGCCTCTTAGGTTGGCCCAGAACTAGCCCGACCCAAACAGATGGCTAATTGATTAGCCACTACATGCATAAATGAATTCTGCATGCAGTGGCTACGAGGAACAAAGAAGGAAAAAGGTGGAGAAGGGAGGAGAGAATTACCTGGCGTGGAGAGAGTCAGCGGTGTGACTGGAGGCGGTGAGGTCGGCGGCGTAAGCTGGTTGTTGCAATGGTGGAGGCCGGTCGGAGGAAGAAAAAAAAAAAGAAAAACTTGTAGCGGAGAGAGAGAGAGGTGTTGCAAGCTTCGGTGAGGTGGTTTTATGGCTTATGGAGGTAGGGAACGACGACGGCGAGGTCAGTGGTGGTGGTTGGAGGCCACAACGGAGAGAAAAAAAACAAGGGCCTGGTTGCAGGAAAAACGGGTAGAAAAGTTGATTTTTGGCCAACTTTGGGTTCAATTTTCTTCTCCCCCTGAGCATGAAATTTGCTCCTATTTATAGGCATGGAAAGTGGGTAATCTCGTCTTCAACGAGGAAAAATTTTCAGCCCTTGATTCGACTCGAGGAATCCAGGCCCTTGGCTCAAAGTATTTACCTCGAACTGCCAAATTTGACAAATCCCAGGCTACAAGCTGCCTAAGGTGGCCACTTTAGGCCGACCAACGGAGCCTTTTTGAATCTTATAAACCCGACCGGATAATTCACGAGGTTAGAGGGGTTGTAGGTGAACATGTTGGTGCACGCGTTGGATTTGGTGGACAAACGAGGCTGAAAATGCGCCTGGAACGTTGCTACTTAGGCAGCTTTTCGGGGAAGACGATGAACAGTAACCTTTTGTTTTTTAACTCATAAAACTTCAACTTCAACCCCGAATTTACGTGCCTTTTTCATTATAGTCCTTGGTCTTAGATTAATGCAATTTCACCCCCTAATTGACCATTAAACTCTCAATTTTTTCAATTTGACCCCTGATTTCACTTAATTAACTTTGTAAAAATTAAATTTGGTTTCTTAAAATTCCAATCTTCTCAATTAAGCTCAAATTAGACTCCCAAACTTAATTTTTTCACAAATTAAGCCCCAAATAAAATTATTTTGACCCATTTAAAGTATAATTAAGTCCTTGCACTTAATTAAATCCTTTAATTGGACCTAAATTAATTCTTGAATATAATTAAAATTTAATTTGGCCCATGATTAAATCAAATTGGCCCATTAAAAATTTAATTATATCATTGGACTTAATTTTTATGCAAATTCATTCAATTCTCATTTAATTTGACCTTTGAATTTGTATTTTTCTATTTTTGGGCATAGTAGGGTACGATTAGGCCTTGAAATTCCTTCGAAAATTGCAGCTTTATTTTTGGCTATTTTTGCAGTCTTTCTAGATCAGCTTTCTCCACATTGCCAACCTTTATATTTTGTTTTATTTTTTTAAGTGGATTTTAGGGAATAACCTAGAATTGAGTTATGATAGTATATAATAATAATAATAATAATAATAATAATAATAATAATAATAATAATAAAAATGTAGATAAGTTTGGTTTCATAGCCTCTCCTAACCTAAGCAATTAAGCCCGAAGGGGTGTTTTAACACCTAATACCCTAAAGTCAACTGACTTGGGAGCTATTAGCCCAATGCTTGTTACATGGGTTGAGGAGAAAAGCTTAAGGGAATCAAACATTGCACTACTACAAATCAGTATCTGCGACCCAAGTTACTAAGCTTGTAGGGGTGTTTTAAAACCTAATGCCCTAAGATCAACTGGTCTGGGAGTCATTAGCCAAAAGCTCGTTACATGGGTGAAAGATGCATGGTGTTTTAAATTATATGTATATATATTAAAAAAAAGAAAAAAAAGAAGACAAAAATAATAATCCCAACCCAAGGAAGTTAACCTTAAACATTAGAACAAAAATTTTATTTTCTTCCAAAAAAAGCCCCATAATTGTGTGTTGATACATTGAGCACAAAAGAAAGGTTTATGAATATCTTGTTAAGAGGTATTGAGCAAGTATATAAATTTAACGAGAGATTGTTTATCTAGATAGATTAATGGAAGTTAAATGATGACTACCTTGCTTTATGGAATTTGCAAAGTATTTTTCGCTTTGATTACTAGGGACTAGTAATAAGCTAGTTAGGGGGTGTGATTGGTACTTAAAAGTGTATTTTTTATCAAGGTTTTATATCATCATTTTGCACTTGAAGTATCAATAACTCCTTAATTAAAATATGTTCTATAATAACGTATTTAATAATATAAGATACCCTTAATGTTTATGTTTGCTTTCATTAATATCAAATTTATGCATTTCGTTTCCTTTTCTTACCTAGTTAACTTTTATCTTATTAATATTTTTCTTTTGTTTATTTATTTTTCTTTCTTTCATTATGTGTAGCTAAGTTTATTATGTCAAGGTGAAAAGATTACACTAATGGTGTAAGAATAAATATAGTGTAAACTTAATATGGACTTTAATGTTTGATACTAACATGTTTTCTATTTGTTATCTTGTTCACTCTTTAATACTTTGCTTGTTAAATGACTAATCTTGATTTATGTTGTATAACACTTGGTACAACAAATGCTTGGCACTTTCATAGCCCATACTGTATGGTATAACGGACACCTGAGCTATGAAAGGAACTTGATTTGTTATTAACATAAGTTATAATCATGAATGCTTGACGAGATTTACAAGTATTAGCATTAATTGAATAAGATGACTAATGTAATCATGTTAACAATATATAATATGATTGGAACCTCCTTTGTGTGTGGTTTCTAATTGAATAATAAGAGTTCATACTATACTTGTTTGACATACCATTAGTGGATCCTCTAACCTTGACATTTGTTATTATCATCGTTTAATCCTTACATTAATATTCCATCTCCAAGTTCTCATCATCTTCTTCTTCTTCTCTTTCTTTACTACTACTACTACTACTACTACTACTACTACTACTACTAATACTGCTACTGCTATTGTTGTTGTTGTTGTTGTTATAGGTATTATTGTTATTGTTGTTGTTTATAATTGTTTTTTATAATTTGTATAATTAACCTCCCTGTGGTTCGACTCCGGTCTTATCAAGTTATTTAGTACTTTGACACTACTGCACTTGGGAGAAGACATCAATCTTTTAATCGTGTCAAGTTTTTGGCGCTGTTGCCAGGGAGGTAAGTTCTTGTACAAATTATAGTATTTATTTTATTTTCTCTTTTCACTTTTCTTGTATATAACTTTATTTCTTGTCTCTTGTTTCTTCTTCTTTTGTTTTCTTCTTCCTTTTATTCTATTCCTACACGTGCATGAGAGTGTGGTCACGTACATCAAGTGGAAGACTTTCTAGGGTATCCTCATCATTTTCAGAAAGTATGGTTGAAGAACATGATCAATCACTTTATAATGAGAATAACCGTGCTAGAACACTTAGAGACCATATGAATCCCACAAGAACAAGTGCACCATAATGCATAGTTTTTCTTCCTGATGCATCTCATTTTAATTTTAAGCCAGACATTATTTAACTTTTATCTGAGGAGGTTTGTAACATATATAATGATTCAAATTGTAACATGAACACCATCAGATTAAAGCTTTTTTCCTTTTTCATTAAAAGATAAAGCTAAAACATGGGTATAAAATTTGAGACCAGGATCCATTCGTGCATGGGATGAAATGCAACAACAGTTTTTAAAGAAGTTTTTTCCATTTTGCAAAACAAACTCTTTCAAAAGATAAATCACTATTTTCACTCAAAAACCAGGAGAAACATTTTACCAATGTTGAGATAGGTATCGAGACTTGCTAAATACTTACCCTAATCATGGTTTTGAAATATGGAGATTGGTTTCATATTTTTATAAAGGGTTAACATCTAGAGATAAGTAGATAGTTGAATTGATGTGCAATGGAAGTTTTAAAGATAAAAACCCTAAGGAAACAATGGAGTACTTAGACTTGTTAGTTGAAAATGCTCAAAATTGGGATACCGCGGCTACTTATGAGGCACCAAGTAAAACTCAACCTCATACATCTAGCGGAGGTATGTACAACCTTAGGAAAGATCATGACCTCCAAGCTAAGTTTTCATCTTTACGCAATAGAATTGAAAAAAAGTGGTCAATTAAAATATATAGAAAACATTGTGTGTCAAATATGTGAAATAAATAAACCAGTAACTGTCCAACCTTACCTTCTTTTAAGGAATGTCTCCATGAACAAGCCCATGCTTTAGACAGTTTCCAAAGGGCCAACCATAACCCATACTTGCAAACATACAATCTTGGTTGGAGAAATCACCTAAAATTTCAGTTGAAAGAGTGATAATAACATTGTACAAACTTCATAACCACCATTTCAAACACACCACAATTTCCAAAATTCTCATGGCTATGCACCTCCTTATGCTCCACCTCTTGTAAGAAATTTTGAGGGAACTTTGTATGCATTTATTGAAAAGCAAGAGACAATCAACACTCAACTTGCTCAAAACATAATAGATTTTAAAGATACTCTTGCAAAATTCATATATGCTCTTAGTTTTCAAGAGAAAGGTAAGTTTCCATCTCAACCACAATAAAATTTCAAGGGGCAATACAATGCAAAAGCAAATAGTCCTGTAAGTAACACATGGATCAAGTCAAATCAGTCATCACTTATTATAGTGGTAAGGTTATTTAAAAACCAATTCTTGAACCTTGTGAGAAGGATGATGAGTCAATCTCTAAGGGTAAGGAAGGGGTTGAATCTAAAAATTGCAAAGAAATGAATAATTCCCTGCTAGTACTTCCATTTACTCAAACCATGACCAAACAAAGGAAAATCAATCACAACTCTGAAATCTTTGAAACTTTTAAACAGGTAAGAATCAATATACCTTTGCTGGATGCTATTAAACAGATTCCTTCCTATGCTAAATTTTTGAAAGATCTATGCATTATGAAGAGGAAACTGAATGTGAAAAAGAAATTCTTTTTAGCCGAACAAGTAAATATCATTTTTCAGAACAATAATGCTTTGAAATATAAAGACCCTGGTTGTCCTATAATTTCCTGCTTTATTGGAGAACATAAAATTGAAAGAGCCTTACTTGATCTTGTTGTTAGTGTGAATTTACTTCCATATTCAGTTTTTTAGAGTCTCAATCTAGGTGAGTTCAAACCAACTTCTATAACTCTTTTACTTGTCGATAGATCTGTAAAAGTGCCTAGAGGAATAATTAAAAGATGTGTTAGTACAAGTTGATAAATTCATTTATCCTGTGGATTTTATTGTGTTGGACACACAATCTATTGAAGTATGTAATTCATTTCCTATTATTTTAGGATGTTCATTTCTTGTAACTTCTAAAGCATTAATTAATTGTAGGAATGGACTGATGAAGCTATCATTTGGAAACATGACATTGGAGATGAATATTTTCAACATTTGCAAGCAACCTGGAGATGATAATGATTTATAAGAAGTAAATCATATTGACTAATTAGTTTATGATCAACTTGAATCTATTTTAAGTAAAAATGAGTTGGATGAATCTGAAGATTTGAAAATGATTTATTCTGAGGAAGAAATCATGGATGAAAAAAGCACCAAAAATATTGATGTGAATCTTTTGTCAACAGTGACAACAAATTCGACATCTGACATCAAACCAATCGATGATTACTTTTCTAACGAATCCTTACTTTCTCTTTGTCCAATGCCTTGGTATGATAAAAATATCAATTTTCTTACTTCAGGAGATTTGCCAGCTGATTAGAGTACCCAAGATAAAGAAAAGTTTTTGAACGAAGTGAAGAACTTTTATTGGGATGACCCTAACTTATTCAAATATTGTCTTGATCAAATATTTTGAAGATGCATTCCCGAAAATGAGGTAATTCATTTCATTAAATTTTGTCACTCTAAGGCATGTGGCGATCATTTCTCGTAAAAGAAAAGGATTGTAGAAATCTTACAAAGCTGATTTTACTGGCCCACCATATTCAAGGAATCACATGCATCCCGTAAAACCTGTGACAATTATCAAAAGGTGAGATTTATTTCAAAATACAAAGAGTCTTTAGATAATCTTTTATTGACTCTTAAGTCTCATCATAGTCAAGATGAGCATCGTGCAATTCATGATTTATGAATCCCTTTTCATAAAGAACATGCTTGATATAGTCTTGAGAATCTGACTAAAAAAGACCATGTTTGCCAGTTTTTAAGAAAACTGGATGGGAAGCCTATCCCCGACCCATAGAGGGCGTTTAAGCCGTTCTTGAATGTAAAATCAAGATAAGATGCGAGCCACAATCATAACTACCTGTTCATACACATGTTTTTTTTCAAAAATAAATAAATAAATAAATAAAAAGAGAGAGAGAGAGTGTGTGTGAACTCCAGCTGGCCTACATATAGGTGGTATGATTGGCTTTTCAATTTCTCATCTATAAAATCCTCTCTTCCTTCTTTTCATTTCTACTCAACCCATACATTCAACAAATATAGAAGTGTGTAGAAATGACAAGTTCCTCAAGTCATCATATAAGAAATATTTGTGTTTTTGGTAGATCTAGTCTTGGGAAAGAAAATGGGTTTTTAGAATCAGCATATCATCTTGGTCAGGTGCTAGCTAAGAGAAAGATTCATTTAGTGTATGGGAGAGGCACTCTTGGGTTAATGGGAGGTGTGTCAATAGCTGCATTTTTAGGAGGTAGTCAAGTTTTGGGGGTCGTCCCCGAAGCTTTAGCACAAGGGGACATCATTGAAAAAATAATTGGAGAGGAACTTCAGGTCTCTACAATGTCAGCTCAAATGAATGTAATGTTTAACCATGTTGATGCCTTTATTGCTTTACCAGGTGGTCTGGGCACATTGGAAGAGTTCTTTCATATTTTCTCTTGGGCCCAACTGCACATTCACTATAAACCCATAGGTTTGTTAAATGTTAATGGTTATTATGATAAGTTGTTATCTTTTTTTTATCATGCTGTGGAACAGGAATTTCTAACATCTTCTGCACGATAAATCATAATCTTTACTGCTACTACTGAACAATTGATTGATCAACTACAATCTTTCATTCCTGTAATTGATCCTGCCATGAGTCCCATAAATTGCTTAACTAAGAAAAGCCGTAAAAAGCTTAGATTGGATTTGAGCCTTCATTTGTGAATCTTTATATCTTTTGGTTTTATTATTATGTTTTGTTGTTTCTTATATTTGTTTCAGTGTGTTTCAGGTTTGTCAATGTTCATTATTTCAAGTGATATCTTTTATACTCTATCTTTCTACCTTAGAACATTGAGGACAATATCTCGTTTTGGTTGAGGGGAGAGGGTAGTAGCTAAAAAAAAAAACTAAAAGTGTTTTCTATTTCATAAAGCATGTGCAAAATTGTTGTTACTATGATGGCAGAGTAAAGGAGATCTTTTTATGACTTTTGAGACGCATCTTAGTAATCATTCTTAATAAGGTCTATCATAATACTTCGTGAAATATTCAGGTTTACAAACTCTTGAATTACTATCACTTAATTCTGCTCATATACTCATTTAACATGTATTCTTAAACCTTAATTTACACACATATATTTTAACATATGATTGTGGGTTGCACAATGGATTATTACATTATTTATGTTTTTTTTGTTAAAGGTAACAACTAAAGGAAATCGATAATATATAATTTGAAAACAAAGAGAGAAAAATGATGATAATAAAAATATAGATAAGTTTGGTTTCGTAGCCTTTGACACGACAAAAAGATTAATGTCTTCTCCCAAGTGCAGGAATGTCGAAGTAATAAATAACCCGGCAAGACTGGGGTCAAACCACAGGGAGGTTAACTGTATAAATTATATGTGACAATAACAATAATAATAACAATAACAATAACAACAACAAAAAGATGAGAACTTTGAGATAGAATATTAATGTAAGGATTAAACAATGATAATAACAAATGTCAAGGTTAGAGGTTTCACTAATGATATGTTAAACAAGTATAGTATAAACTCTTATTATAATACAAGAGAGAAAGCAAGAGCATGATTTTAATCTGGAAACCAAGATGCCTAAATGCATGGAAAATGCCTGCTTGACCGCTTTTTATGATCGGCTTGTTTTAACTCGCAAGTGCACGAGTGTGCGATGTAGCAATTAACTCGGTAAGATCGAGGTCATATCCACAGAGAGCTAGATCTGGAAATTAAGCTAAGTAACAAAAAAAAAAACTCAAGAGAAATTAAATTAACAATAACTTGGTTGAAAATAATTGATGGATTTGTTTTCAAAGATAAAAAAAATGTAAATAGATTTTAAATGACAAGAAAAGTAAGTCTTGGTCCAAATCAATTTTAATGGTGATGTATTGGTGATTTCTTCAACATATATAAGATAACTCAACCTAATCTCAACAATGGTGATATTAGATCGGAAGATATTTCAATGAAGATTAGAAAGATGAAGATTGATTATTGCTTAAGAATGAACAAGTACTTTCATATTAAGTAAGACATTGAATCAAGCAATCTCTATACCAAAACTAAAGTTTGTGCATAAAAATTCAAGATTATAACATTACCTAAATGATTTCTAAAATTTCTTTACAATAATAAATCATTCATGAAGAAAATAAGAAGATAAACATTAAGATTCATTCATATCCTAAAGAACTCACCTCAATCACCATTATCCTTGATTTGGATCCAAGAAAGAGTTTAGCCAACCATGATTATATATAAGAACACTTCAATAAACATGAAAGAACTTGAATCCAACTGAAAAAATAAGTTTTACAAACTAAAGAACCGAAATCTATAAAGAAGAACACAATACAATTTCAGAAAAAATTCGGACACAAATCTGACTCTAAATTTGGACAGCAATTCGACCCTCTTAGAAGCTTTTTTTCGAGAAGTCTATTAGAGACATATTTATAGGAAATTCTGTCACCTTTCCAGATCATTAAAGAACAGCTCATTTGGACACTTGAGTCAAAAGTTATGGGCAAAACACCGAAAGGTGTTCTGAAAAATCAAATCAAGACAACTTTACAACTACTTTGGTGCACGTTTTTCTTCCTCATTTATGAGGTGTCTCCTTCTTCTTTTTGACCCAAAATAATGTTAAAATATCCCCTCCAGCTTTCCATCCATGTGCTTGCCTTCTTGGATCAATGGATTACCCAAAATAAATCAATTGTTATTTGTTGTGTGGACATGTAAGGTCATGGATTGTGTTTGGGTTGATTTGGGGTTGATTTAGGGCTGATTTTGGGCTGAATTTGAGCATCAAATAAGTATACAAATGTACTTATTATTTGGGCTAAGATTGACATTGAAACCTTGAGTGTTTAATGGTTGAAGTTTGCACACAACATAAGGCAAGTATGAGCTTGAAATAAATCATATGATATTCTTTTCTAGAATTGGAATAGAATTGATTTTTGGGACAAATTTGGAGCACTTATTTGAACCAAGATTTGCTTCAATCTTCAACTAAATGTCTCTTCAATTCTTTATTCTGAATTCCGACGTTGAATTTTCTGAATTAATTCATTTAAGCTCCAAAAACCTATCGAAACATTTAAAACAAACTTCATTACTAAAAAACACATCAATTATTATAAAAACAACCAAATAAAAACAATAAATACATATGTAAAATAAGAGACTTAATGACACTTTTGATGCACAATCACACTCCCCAACTTAGATTTTGCTAGTCCTCAAGCAAAAGAAAACATAAAACCTTTAAAATAACAATAATAATAATAACAACCATAATTAGGCTCGATTCATCACACTTGAAGGACCTATCATGCAAACATTGGTATCTTTAACTTAGTGTACACAATAGCAAATAAAGAAAAATAAGCATACTCACATTCTCTAAATCAAACATCCATACAAAATTTCCAAATTCAGTCATATTTATCGTGCAACCAACATAATTGATTCATATGAAAACTCAACTTGTAATCTTCCCTTCTCACCAACACAAACAAGGTAGCAAACTAGAGAAATATCTATATATTTTTTTTTTTTTGAATATATGATTTATTCTTTATCTTTAAGTTGTCACTTCCCTTTTGACGCGAATACAAACATTTGTGATGAATGCACCTGGTTACTCACAAAGTCACAAACTTAAAGTGCTTTGCATACTCATATTTCAAGCTGCCGTTTGACGTAAAGATAAACATTTGTGATGAATACCCCTAGTTACTGAGCAACTCAAAACATTGGAGTAGATAGAACTTTGTACACATTTATTTATTTATGTAATGATTATTACTCTATTTACTTAAACCTTGTTTAGGACTAGATCAAAAGGGATAATCACAAGTAAAGCATCATACTCATCTTTCATGCATATTCACACAACTCACACAACTTTTACAAGGAAAGATGTACTTCAGTAATCTTAAAAAAAGTATGCTATATCTTGCTTTATAAGATATTATCTATCCCAAATTAAAGCATGCAATGTTCAACACAATAATGAACCCAAAAAGGTAATGATGATCCTAAACAAGTCTCATTCACATACGAATGCAAGTATTTTTTTTTTAACAAGCATGGTTATCTCAAGCATTCAACATAATGAAATATCTAAAATTAAGTTTTACATTATCCTCAATGTAAAAGAGAAAGAGAAGAAAAGTATAAAGATTAGAAAATTGTTACTCCCCTTCTGTTTTCAAGGATGAATGTCTGATTGAATTGGGCATGAGCTGACTTTTTGCTTGATTTTTTTTTTAACCTGCATATCACAACTAAAAGAAAAAATTGATGTTTTTTTTTTTTTAAAAAAATAAAGAACCTCACACCCCCCAACTTAAAATAATGCATTGTCCCGAATGCATGAACAAGAAAATATAAGAGATGGAAAAACAAAAAAAATGAAAATGAAAATAAAAATAAAATAAAAATAAAAATAAAAATAAAATAAAAATAAAAATAAAAACTCATTACTTTTGATACTACAATGGTATTGGATCTTCAAGATCCAATGTCTCAACTTTAGCCACAACATTTTCAAGATAAAGTTTCAATCGATGACCATTTACTTTGAAAATATTTCCATTCTTGGGATTTTCTACCTCAAATGCACCATGCTCAGAGATGGATTTAATCACAAATGGACCAATCCATTTTGTCCTCAACTTCCCAGGAAAGAGATGTAATCGTGAATTATACAAGAGAACCTTTTGACCAACATGAAAGGATTTTCTAAGAATATGTTTATCATGCAAAGTTTTCATCTTATGTTTTGAAATTTTTGCATTTTGACACGACTAAAAGGTTGATGTCTTCTCCCAAGTGCAGGAGTGTCGAAGTAATAAATAACCCGGCAAGACCGGGGTCGAACCATAGGGAGGTTAATTGTACAAATTATAGACAACAATTATAAGCAACAATAATAGCAATAATAACAACAACAATAACAACAACAACAACAACTATAATAATAGTAATAATAATAACAATAACAATAATAACAATAATAATAATAATAATAATAATAATAATAATAATAATAATAATAAATAAGGAGAAGGAGAAGGAGAAGATGAGAACTTGGAGATGGAAAATTAATGTAAGGATTAAACAATAATAATAACAAATGTCAAGGTTAGAGGTTCCACTAATGGTATATCAAACAAGTATAGTATAAACTCTTATTATTGAATTGGAAACCACACACAAAGGAGGTTCCAATCAGATTATATATTGTTAACATGATTACATTAGTCATCTTATTCAATTAATGCTAATACTTGTAAATCTCGTCAAGCATTCATGATTATAACTTATGTTAACAACAAATCAAGTTCCTTTCATAGCTCAGGTGTCGGTTATACCATACATTATGGGCTATGAAAGTGCCAAGCATTTGTTATACCAAGTGTTATACAACATAAATCAAGATTAGTCATTTAACAAGCAAAGTATTAAAGAGTAAACAAGATAACAAATATAAAACATGTTAGTATCAAACATTAAAGTCCATATTAAGTTTACACTATACTTATTCTTACACCATTAGTGTAACCTTTTCACCTTGACATAATTAACTTAGCTAGACATAATGAAAGAAATAAAAATAGATAAACAAAATAAGGACATAAAAGTTAACTAAATAAAGGAAAGGAAATGAAAGGCATAAACTTAATATTAATGAAAACAAAGCATAAAAAATACAAAGAGAGAAAGGAAGAGCATGATCTTGATCTGGAAACCAAGATGCCTAAATGCATGGCAAATACCTCCTTTTATAGGCCAAAATTGGGAACTATTGATTTTATGACTAATTGATAAGTGGGTGGCCAACTTTTGACTTGGTGACAATCCATATCTTCTCTTGTCTGCCCAAAACGTCATTGATAACGTCAAAATTGGAGCCAGTTGTAAACATGAAAGTTGTAGTCAATTGTCTCAGCTTTCTTGTGTAAAACATTCAGCTCATTTGGACTTCTAGAACTCTAGATATGGCCAAAATACCGAACAGTGCTCGGGCTGGAAGACAGATTCGGGCTTCTTTGTTGTTGCTACAATTTGGACTTGCAAATGGCCTTTTTAGATCTTGGGCTCCATATGAAAGTTGTAGGCCTATGTCTTACCTTTCCATCCATATAAAGTGGACCTAAATCTGAGATCTGTAGCTCCAGATATGACACAATTACCGAATAGTGTTCCGGTTTGGATTGCACCGACATCTCTTCTCTAAGTTTGACCATCTCTTTATCCTTGCAATTTAAGTTCTTCAAGTCATCAATCAATCCTTTCATTTATGTGATAGGCCTGCATTAAAAATAGACATTTACCACAAATTATAGGTATCTTATATTATTAGATACATTATTATAAAACATATTTTAGTTAAGGAGTTATTGATACTTCAAGTGCAAAATGATGATATAAAACCATGATAAAAATGCACTTTTAAGTACTAATCACACCCCTCAACCAGCTTATTACTAGTCCCTAGTAATCAAAGCGTTACAATAATTTGCAAATTTCACAAAGCAAGGTATTCATCATTTAACTTCCATTAATCTATCCAGATAAACAAACTCTCATTAAATTTATATATCTGCTCAATACCACTTAACAAGATATTAATAAACCTTTTTTTTTGTGCTCAATGTATCAACACATAATTATGGGGCTTTTCTTGGAAGAAAACAAAATTTTTGTTCTAATGTTTAAGGTTAACTTCCTTGGGTTGGGATTATTATTTTTGTCTTTTTTTTGTCTTTTTTTTTTAAATATATACATATAATTTAAAATAATCATGCATCTTTAACCCATGTAACGAGTTTTCAGCTAATGACTCCCAGACCAGTTGGTCTTAGGGCATTAGGTGTTAAGACACCCCTACGAGCTTAGTAACTCGGGTCGCCGATACTGATATGTAGATAGTGCAATGTTTGATTCCCTTAAGCTTTTCTCCTCAACCCATGTAACAAGCGTTGGGCCAATAGCTCCCAAGTCAGTTGACTTTAGGGTATTAGGTGTTAAAACACCCCTTCGGGCTTAATTGCTTAGGTTAGGGAGGCTACGAAACCAAACTTATCTACATTTTTATTATCATCATTTTTTCTCTTTTTTTTCTTTTTTTTCATGTTTTTTTTTTTAATTATATACAATCCCTTTCCCTTAGTTGTTACCTTTAACAAAAGAACATAAATAATGTAATAATCCAATATGCAACCCACAATCATATGTTAAAGTGTATGTGTGTAAATTAAGGTTTAAGAATACATGTTAAATAAGTATATGAGCAGAATTAAGGGGTAACAATACGAGAGCTTGTAAACCTGAATATTTCAGGAAGTATTATAATAGACCTTGTTAAGAATGCTTACTAAGATGCGTCTCAAGAGTCACTTTAACAGCTTAAACGCCCTCTATGGTCGGGGATAGGCTTCCCATCCAGTTTTCTTAAAAACTGGCAAACAGGGTCTTTTTTAGTCAGATTCCCAAGACTAAGTCGATCATGTTCTTTATGAAATAGTGGCCATAAATCATGAATTGCACGATGCACATCTCCACTAGGATGCGTCTCAAGAGTCAATAGAAGATTATCTAAAGACTCCTTACTCAGGCCATCCTTAATGAATTGTATTTATCTTCACGGTTTATAGATACCATTCCTAAAGAACGACATTGTGTATTACAAGTCCATCTAGCACATCGATGACAGACATCCAGTCGTTTTGCACGACGCTTCTTTGCAAAAGTGCTTTTACCTGTTCCAGGCATGTGTGAAATGAAGAAGTTAGAGGACTCACCTGATAATCGGACCTTTGCTTCAATCAACCACCGAATATCTTCAGGAATTCCATGATTCATTAATAATCTCAATCTTGCACATCTAGCATGGTAAATTTTTGTAATCGCATTCTGAGGCAGAGCGGGAAAATACTTTTTCAATTTTTCAAGATTAGTGTCCATTTTCAAATGAGAATTGGAAGAGAGATTCAAAGAATTGCATAGATATATACACAGATATCAGTAATTGTGGGAAACTGAAAGAACCGACTTAAGTCACGGAGTACCGTTATCCGCCATTTGACCGGGGCGAGAGAAACTAGCAAAAATCACTCAAAAAGAAACACAAAAACAATGTGAGAAAAAAAAATCAACCTTTATCTACAAGATCATTCCAACCAGTTGATTCATTTTTACTAGGAAAATTATCAAAGTAAGTTTTCAAACGATGTCCATTTTCCTTAAAATCATTGTCATTCATTGAATTCTCAATATCACAGGCCCCATAAGGATTGCTCCATCTTGGTCTTAGCTCTCTAGGGACTACATAGAGTTGAGAATTATAAAACAAAACTTTTTGACCAGTATTAATCTTTTGACAATTTTCACAAGTTTTGCAGAATGCATGCGTGTCCTTGAACATGGTGGACCAATAAAATCCACTTTGTAAGATTTTTGCAGTTGTCTTTTTTGACGAGAAATAACTTCCACATGCTTCAGAATGACAAAGTTTAATGACACTACTTACCTCATTGTCGGGAATGACTCTTTGAAATATTTGATCAGGACAATGTTTGAATAAGTTAGGGTCATCACAATAAAAGCTCTTCACTTCGTTCAAAAACTTTTCTTTGTCTTGAGTACTCCAATCAACTGGCAAATCTCCTAAAGCAAGAAAATTGATATTTTTATCATACCAAGGCATTGGACTAAGAGAAAGTAAAGATTCGTTAGGAAAGTAATCATCGATTGGTGTGATGTCAGATGTCGAATCTGTTGTCACTGTTGACAAAAGATTTGCATCAACATTTTCGGTGCTTGTTTCATTCGTGATTTCTTCCTTAGAATAAACCATTTGGAAATCTTCAGTTTCATCTAATTCATTTTTACTTAAAGTAGATTCAAGTTGATCATAAACTAATTCATCAATATGATCTACTTCTTGTAAATCATTATCATCTCCAGGTTGCTTGCAAATGTTGAAAATATTCATCTCCAGTGTCATGTTTCCAAATGATAGCTTCATCAGTCCATTCCTACAATTAATCAATGCATTAGAAGTTGCAAGAAACGGACGTCCTAAAATAACAGGAAATGAATTACATGCTTCAACAGGTTCTGTGTCCAAGACAATAAAATCCACAGGATAAATGAATTTATCGACTTGTATTAACACATCTTCAATTATTCCTCTAGGCACTTTTACAGATCTATCGGCAAGTAAAAGAGATATAGAAGTTGGTTTTAACTCACCTAGATTGAGACTCTGAAAAACTGAATATGGAAGTAAATTCACACTAGCACCAAGATCAAGTAAGGCTCTTTCAATTTTATGCTCTCCAATAAAGCAGGAAATTGTAGGACAACCAGGGTCTTTATATTTCAAAGCATTATTATTTTGAAGAATAGCACTTACTTGTTCGGCTAGAAAGGCTTTCTTTTTCACATTCAGTGTCCTCTTCACAGTGCATAGATCTTTCAAAAATTTAGCATAGGAAGGAACCTGTTTAATTGCATCCAGCAAAGGTATATTGATCCTTACCTGTTTGAAAATTTCATAAATTTCAGAATTGTGATTGACTTTCCTTTGTTTGGTCATGGCTTGAGGAAATGGAAGTGCTGGCGGTGAGTCAGTCGTTTCTTTGCAATTTTAAGATTCATCCCCTTCCTTACCCTCAGAGATTGACTCATCATCTTTCTCATAAGATTTAAGAGAGGGTTTTTCAATAACCTTACCACTGCGCAGAGTAGTGACTGATTTGACTTGATCCATGTGTTGGCTTCCAGAACTACTTGCATTTGCATTGTATTGCCCTTTGGGATTTTGTTGCGGTTGAGATGGAAACTTACCTTTCTCTTGGAAACTGAGAGCAGATGTTAATTTAGCAAGAGTATCTTTAAAATCTGTCATGTTTTGAGCAAGTTGAGTATTAATTGTCTCTTGCTTTTCAATGAATGCATGCAATGTTTCCTCAAGATTTCTTCTAGAAGGTGGAGCATAAGAAGGTGCATATCCATGAGAATTTTGGAAATTATGGTGTGCTTGAAACGATGGTTGTGAAGTTTGTGCATTGTTGTTCTCACTCTTCCAATTAAAATTTGGGTGATTTCTCCAACCAGGGTTGTATGTTTGGGAGTATGGGTTGTGGTTGGGCCTTTGGAAACTGTTTAAAGCATGGGCTTGTTCATAGAGACATTCCTTAAAAGAAGGCAAGGTTGGACACTCATTGGTTGAGTGTTCATTTGTTTCACAGATTTAACACACAATGTTTTCAACAGATTTTAATTGACCACTCTTTTTCAATTCTAGTGCCTCGACTTTTCTAGCTAAAGATGCAAACTTGGCTTGAAGGTCATGATCTTCCCTAAGGTTGTACATACCTCCACTAGATGTATGAGGTTGAGTTTTACTCGGTGCCTCATATGTACCCGCAGTGTCCCAATTTTGAGCATTTTCAGCTAACAAGTCTAAGTACTCCATTGCTTCATCAGGGTCTTTATCTTCAAAAGTTCCATTGCACATCAATTCAACCATTTGCCTATCTTTAGGTGTTAACCCTTCATAGAAATATGAAACCAATCTCCATGTTTCAAAACCATGATGAGGGCAAGTACTAAGCAAGTCTCGATACCTATCCCAACATTTGTAAAATGTTTCTCCTGGTTTTTGAGTGAAAGTGGTGATTTGTCTCTTGAAAGAGTTTGTTTTATGAGATGGGAAAAACTTCTTTAAAAACTGTTGTTGCATTTCATCCCAAGCACGAATGGATCCTGGTCTCAAATTTTGTAGCCATGTTTTAGCTTTATCTTTTAATGAAAAAGGAAAAAGCTTTAATCTGATGGTGTTCATGCTACAATTTAAATTATTATATGTGTTGCAGACCTCCTCAAATTCTCTTAAATGCAAGTATGGATTTTCCAATTCCAAGCCATGAAATGAAGGTAAAAGTTGAATAATGCCTGGCTTAAAATTAAAATGAGATGCATCAGGAGGAAAAACTATGCATGATGGTGCGCTTGTTCTTGTGGGATTCATGTGGTCTCTAAGTGTTCTAGCACGGTTATTCTCATTATTCTCATTTTGAAGTGATTGATTATTTTCTTCGGCCATATTTTCTGAAAATGATGAGGATATCCTACAAAGTCTACCACTAGATGTACATGACCACACTCTCATGCACGTGTTGGAATATAATAAAATGAAGAAGAAAACAAAAGAAGAAGGAAGAAAACAAAATAAGGAGAAACAAAATAAAAGAGACAAAGTTATATACAAGAAAAGTGAAAAGAGAAAATAAAATAAAAACTATAATTTATGCAAGAACTTACCTCCCCGGCAACGGCGCCAAAAACTTGACACGACTAAAAGGTTGATGTCTTCTCCCAAGTGCAGGAGTGTCGAAGTAATAAATAACCCGGCAAGACCGGGGTCGAACCACAGGGAGGTTAATTGTACAAATTATAGACAACAATTATAAGCAACAATAATAGCAATAATAACAACAACAATAACAACAACAACAACAACTATAATAATAGTAATAATAATAACAATAACAATAATAACAATAATAATAATAATAATAAATAAGGAGAAGGAGAAGGAGAAGATGAGAACTTGGAGATGGAAAATTAATGTAAGGATTAAACAATAATAATAACAAATGTCAAGGTTAGAGGTTCCACTAATGGTATATCAAACAAGTATAGTATAAACTCTTATTATTGAATTGGAAACCACACACAAAGGAGGTTCCAATCAGATTATATATTGTTAACATTATTACATTAGTCATCTTATTCAATTAATGCTAATACTTGTAAATCTCGTCAAGCATTCATGATTATAACTTATGTTAACAACAAATCAAGTTCCTTTCATAGCTCAGGTGTCGGTTATACCATACATTATGGGCTATGAAAGTGCCAAGCATTTGTTGTACCAAGTGTTATACAACATAAATCAAGATTAGTCATTTAACAAGCAAAGTATTAAAGAGTGAACAAGATAACAAATATAAAACATGTTAGTATCAAACATTAAAGTCCATATTAAGTTTACATTATACTTATTCTTACACCATTAGTGTAACCTTTTCACCTTGACATAATTAACTTAGCTAGACATAATGAAAGAAAGAAAAATAAATAAACAAAGTAAGAACATAAAAGTTAACTAAGTAAAGGAAATGAAATGAAAGGCATAAACTTGATATTAATGAAAGTAAAGCATAAACATTACAAAAAATACAAAGAGAGAAAGGAAGAGCATGATCTTGATCTGGAAACCAAGATGCCTAAATGCATGGCACATGCCTCCTTTTATAGGCCAAAATTGGGAACTATTGATTTTATGACTAATTGATAAGTGGGTGGCTAACTTTTGACTTGGTGACAATCCATATCTTCTCTTGTCTGCCCAAAACGTCATTGATAACGTCAAAATTGGAGCCAGTTGTGAACATGAAAGTTGTAGGGAATTGTCTCAGCTTTCTTGTGTAAAACATTCAGCTCATTTGGACTTCTAGAACTCCAGATATGGCCAAAATACCGAACAGTGCTCGGGCTGGAAGACAGATTCGGGCTTTTTTGTTGTTGCTATAATTTGGACTTGCAAATAGCCTTTTTAGATCTTGGGCTCCATATGAAAGTTATAGGCCTATGTCTTACCTTTCCATCCATATAAATTGGACCTAAATCTGAGATCTGTAGCTCCAGATATGACCCAATTACCGAATAGTGTTCCGGTTTGGATTGCACCGACATCTCTTCTCTAAGTTTGACCATCTCTTTATCCTTGCAATTTAAGTTCTTCAAGTTATCAATCAATCCTTTCATTTATGTGATAGGCCTGCATTAAAAATAGACATTTACCACAAATTATAGGTATCTTATATTATTAGATACATTATTATAAAACATATTTTAGTTAAGGAGTTATTGATACTTCAAGTGCAAAATGATGATATAAAACCATGATAAAAATGCACTTTTAAGTACTAATCACATTTTCAAATGCATCATTTCTCAGCTCCTTTAATTCATCCAATTAAAGCTTTTTATTTTTGCCAACCTCGTTTTCATTGTCATTGAATTGCCAAATGGCCCAATATGCACGGTGCTCAATCTCAACAGGGAGATGACAAGGCTTTCCATAAACTAGCCTATAAGGAGACATTCCTAAAGAGGTCTTATAAGCAGTGCGATATGCCCACAAAGCATCAACTAGTCATAGGGACCAATCTTTACGGTTTGGATTGACTGTTTTCTCTAAAATGTTCTTGATCTCCTTATTTGCCAACTCAGCTTGGCCACTAGTCTGTGGGTGATAGGGGGTACTGACCTTGTGAATTACACCATATTTTCTCATCAAAATCCTAACGGGCTTGTTACAAAAATGTTTTCCCCCATCACTAATCATAGCCCGAGGCATGCCAAAACGACAGAAAATATTTTCTTTCAAGAATTTGACCACAACTCGATGGTCATTAGTTCGAGATGCAATGGCCTCCACCCATTTAGACACATAATCAACAGTTACAAGGATGAATTGGTAACCAAATGAACTTGGAAAAGGTCCCATGAAATCAATCCCCCAACAATCAAATATTTCCAAAACAAGGATGGGGTTAAGGGGCATCATGTTACGCCTAGTGAGGCTACCTAGTCGTTGGCATCGGTCACATGCAACACAAAAGGCATGGACATCTTTAAGCTTGGTAGGCCAATAAAAACCACACTGCAAGATTTTGGCAATGGTTTTCTTGGAAGAGAAATGCCCACCACAAGCTAATGCATGACAAAAATTAATGACCCTTGGAATTTCATGATCAGGGATGCACCGCCTAATAATTTGGTCAGGACAATATTTAAATAGGTAGGGGTCATCCCAAAAAAAGGTGCGCACATTGCGCAAGAATTTTTGTTTATCAAGTTTAGACCAATGAGAAGGAATCTGACTTGTGGCTAGGTAATTTGCTATGTCAGCATACCATGGAGAACCAATATAAGAGACAGTACCTGCACAAAATAAATTTTCATCAGCAAAGAGTTCATTTATTGGAGATTCATCAATTATGGTCTTATAGCTTGAAAGATGAGACAAATGATCAGCCACTACATTCTCTACTCCCTTTTTATCTTGAATTTCAATGTTAAACTCTTGGAGTAGGAGGATCCATCGAATCAAACGTGGTTTGGCATCTTGTTTTGTGAGCAAATATTTCAATGCTGCATGATCAGTGAAAACAATAACAAGAGATCCAACCAAATAAGACCTAAACTTGTCTAATGCAAAGACCACAGCTAAGAGTTCTTTTTCAGTTGTAGTGTAATTCAATTGAGCATCATTCAAAGTCTTGCTAGCATAATATATGACATGAGGTTTCTTGTCTTTTCTTTGCTCTAAAACAGCCCCAACCGCAAAATCACTAGCATCACACATCAGTTCAAATGGTAAAGACCAATCAGGAGCTTGTATGATTGGTGCAGTTGTCAACAACCCTTTAAGCTTTTCAAAAGCTTCTTGACATTTTGATGTCCAATCAAATGGGACATCTTGTGACAACAAGTTACACAATGGTTTGGCAATGGTACTAAAAGAATGAATGAATCTTCGATAAAAACCAGCATGTCCTAAAAAGGATCTCACATCTTTCACAGTCTTAGGGGTAGTTAATTTTTGAATGACTTCCACTTTTGACTTATCTACCTCTATCCCTTTTGAAGAGACAATGTGACCTAAAATAATGCCATGTGTCACCATAAAATGACACTTCTCCCAATTGAGTACAAGATTGCTCTCTTCACACCTTTCAAGAACTTTTTCTAGATTCATTAGACACAACTCATAGGAATCCCCATAAACTAAAAAATCATCCATGAAAACTTCCAAAAAATTTTCCACCATGTCACTAAAGATACTCATCATACACCTTTGAAAAGTGGCTGGTGCATTACACAAACCAAATGGCATTCTTCTATAAGTATAAGTACCAAAAGGACAAGTGAAAGTGGTTTTTTCTTGGTCTTCTAAAGAAATCTCAATTTGGTTGTAACCTGAGTATCCATCCAGAAAACAATAGAAAGCTCTTCCAGCTACTCTTTCAAGCACTTGGTCTAAAAATGAAAGCGGAAAATGGTCCTTCCTAGTCACCATGTTCAATTTACGATAATCAATGTACATACGCCATCCAGTTTGGATTCTAGTTGGTACCAGCTCATTATTTTCATTCTTCATTACCATGACTCCAGATTTTTTTGGGACAACTTGGGTTGGACTAACCCATTTTGAGTTTGCAATAGGGTAAATGATACCTGCATCAAGTAGCTTAAACACTTCACCTCTCACTACTTCCTTCTTGTTTGGGTTCAATCGTCTTTGCATTTGCCTCACAGATTTAGCCTCTTCTTCAAGATAGATTCTATGTGTACATAAAAAAGGGCTAATTCCTTTCAAGTCAGTAATTTTCCACCCAATTGCTTTCTTGTGTTTTCTCACCACTCTCAAAAGTTTTTGTTCTTGCTCTATGCTAAGTTTTGATGAGATCACAATAGGATATGATTCATCTTCCCCCTAGAAATGCATACTTAAGATCACTCGATAAAGGCTTCCTTTCTAGTTTATCAGGCTGGACAAGAGATTCCTCAACTTTCACTTGGGGTGAAATCAAAGGCTCAAATGATGGGGTCTATTGACCTATTGACATAATAGGCATTGGATCTAGATAAGTCTCGAGTTCTCTTACTTCCTCATCAACACATTCCAAAGAACAAAATCTTTCATCATGAATTAAAGTTCTCTCCAATGGATCCTTGATCCACACTCTCTCAAAGTGTTCTTGACAAACTGTTTGGATGAAATCTACCTCTCTAATGTCCTCATGTTCCCCGATTTGTTTGGAGACATTGAATATGTTCATCTCCACAGTCATATTCCCAAAAGACAATTTCATCACCCCATTCCTACAGTTAATTAAGGCATTGGATGTAGCTAGGAAAGGTCTCCCTAAGATGACTGGGATGGGGGCATTAGAACCTTGAATTGGTGCGGTGTCTAATACTACAAAATCAACAGGAAAGTAGAATTTATCTACTTGGACCAACACATCCTCAACGATACCCCTGAGAATCTTGATTGACCTATCAGCTAATTGAAGGGTGATTCGAGTAGGCTTGATTTCTCCTAAACCTAATTGTTCGTAAATAGTGTAGGGTATTAAATTCACACTTGCTCCTAAATCCAACAAAGCTTGATCTATCTTATGACTTCCAATAATGCATGAAATGGTAGGACAACCAGGATCTTTGTATTTGGGAGGGGTCTTAAACTGGATGATGGCACTAGCATGTTCAGTCAGAAAAGCTCTTTCTTTCACATTCAATCTCCTTTTGACTGTGCATAAATCCTTAAGAAACTTTGCATAAGATGGAACTTGTTTAATTGCATCAAGGAGTGGAATATTGACTTTCACTTGTTTGAACAATTCATAGATTTCCGAGTTCATAAGATCTTGTTTAGGTTTTCCTAACCTTTGTGGAAATGGTGCTCTAGGAACAAATTCTAAATCACTCATTTTGACTCCAATCTTTCTTGAATCATCTCCTTTCTCACTCATCTCTTTCTCATTTATCTCACCTTCTTTGTCACTCAAACTCTTATTTGTCACTTGTGTTTTGATTCCCTCTTCACTTTCCCTAGATTTCTCCTCCACAATACCTTTAGGAATCCTAAAACCTACACCTTTGTCAACAATCTTTCCACTTCTAAGGGTAGTGATGGCTTGGACTGGTTCATGGTTTGAAGGTTCACTGGGTGAGGATTCACTCATGTGTACCTGACCTCTAGGATTGGGCATTGGTTGAGCTGGGATTTTTCTCTTCTCTTGAATGCTTAGTGATTGAGTCAACTTAGTTAGTTGACTTCGAATGTCGTCTAAGGTCCTATTGGTCTGGTCTTGGAATTTGTAAACTTGGTTGTTGATTCCTCCTTGCGTTTGCATGAATTGTTGAAGAGTATCCTCTAAGGATCTCTTATGAGGTGGTTGGTATGTGTTATGTGTGGGAGCATGAAATGGTTGGGGTGGAGGTTGAAATGTTTGAGGTACTGAAGAGCCCTCATTTCTCCATCCAAAATTTGGGTGGTTCCTCCATCCAGGATTATAGGTCTGAGAGTAGGGATTGCCTACTTGGTTTGGAAATGGCTTTCTAACATTACTTGAATCAGAAGTTTGGCCATATAGCACTTCCTTGAAGGCTGGAATGGTAGGACACTCAGTTGTCCTATGCCTTTTGCTTTCACAAACAACACAACTTTCCTCTTGTTGTTCACTTATGACATGCACTTTTTTAATCTTAAGAGACTCTACTTTCCTAGCCAATGAGGCTAATCTAACATTGAGGTCATCAGTCTCTTTCAATTGAAACTTCCCACTTGAATGAGAAATGGTGTTTCTAGACTCAACATGAACTGGGAGAGAAGTCTCCCATTGCTTTGTGTTTTCAGCCAATTGATCAAAAAAATCAAAGGCCTCACTTGGTTCTTTGTCATAAAACTCACCATTACACATGGTTGACACTAGCTTTTTAAAATCTGCGGTAAGAGAGTCATAAAAGAAACTCACTAACCTCCACATCTCAAAACCATGATGAGGGCATGCATTTAACAAGTCTTTGAACCTTTCCCAAGCTTGGTGAAATGACTCATTTGGACTACAAGAAAAATTCATCATTTGACGTTGCAAAGCTGCTGTCCTATGAGTGGGGAAGTATTTTTTCAAAAATTCAGCTTGCATTTCTCTCCATGTACCTATAGACCTAGGACGCAAGGAGTTTAGCCAAAGCTTGGCTTTATCCTTTAGAGAGAATGGGAACAATTTAAGCCGAATGGTTTCCTCTGTGCATGTTCTATCAATAAAAGTATTACATACCTCTTCAAAGTCTTTAATGTGTATGTATGGATTTTCAGAATCCATACCATGAAATGTGGGAAGAAGTTGAATCATGTCCGGTTTCAAATTGAAAGCTTGTTGGTTAAGAGGTAAGATAATACACGAAGGTGTACTTTGTCTAGCCGGGTGAAGATACTCTCTAAGAGTTCGAAAATTAGGTTGATCATTGAATTGTGGAGGTCCATTACCTTGAACACTCCCTTCACCCTCTACATCTTCAACATTAGCCATGATAAAATAATAATAATAATATAACAATTATATGAATATGAAAGGAAAGGAAAGAAAAAGAAAAAAAATTGCAAATAAAAGTAATAGCTCAAAAATAAAAATACAACAAATTAAGAAATTCACTCTCCAACTAATAAACACTATTAACAACAATAAACATTAAAAGATAATTATAACAAGCTTGAATAAACAAAAGGCAGTAATACCGGCCAAGCACTTCAAACAATAAATATAAAAAAAAATCATAACAAAACCACAAAATAAAAAGGAAATAAACAAGAGGCGGTAATACCGACCAAGCACTTTAGACAATAAATATAAGAAAAATAACAACAATAAACATTAAAAGATAGTTATAACAAGCATTAATAAAAAAACAAAGGCGGTAATACCGGCCAAACACTTTAGACAATAAATAAAAATAAAACAACAAAATAAAATGAAATAAACAAGAAAAATATTAGAAACTAATAAGAATAGACAATAAAAGAAAAATGGTTGAACCAACCAAAATCCAATAATTAATACTCCAGTCCACGGTCCAATATCCGAAATGTTAAGGTCAATTTTTTTTTTAGGCGGTAAAACCAGCCAATTTAATTTTTTTATATGATTTTTTTTTAGTTTTACAATAATCAAATCTAAATTTGTTACCTTTGCTTGCTAGCTCCCCGGCAACGGCGCTAAAATTGCTTGACCGCTTTTTATGATCAGCTTGTTTTAACTCGCAAGTGCACGAGTGTGCGATGTAGCAATTAACTCGGTAAGATCGAGGTCATATCCACAGAGAGCTAGATCTGGAAATTAAGCTAAGTAACAAAAAAAAAACTCAAGAGAAATTAAATTAACAATAACTTGGTTGAAAATAATTGATGGATTTGTTTTCAAAGATAAAAAAAATGTAAATAGATTTTAAATGACAAGAAAAGTAAGTCTTGGTCCAAATCAATTTTAATGGTGATGTATTGGTGATTTCTTCAACATATATAAGATAACTCAACCTAATCTCAACGATGGTAATATTAGATCGGAAGATATTACAATGAAGATTTGAAAGATGAAGATTGATTATTGCTTAAGAATGAACAAGTACTTTCATATTAAGTAAGACATTGAATCAAGCAATCTCTATACCAAAACTAAAGTTTGTGCATAAAAATTCAAGATTATAACATTACCTAAATGATTTCTAAAATTTCTTTATAATAATAAATCATTCATGAAGAAAATAAGAAGATAAACATTAAGATTCATTCATATCCTAAAGAACTCACCTCAATCACCATTATCCTTGATTTGGATCCAAGAAAGAGTTTAGCCAACCATGATTATATATAAGAACACTTCAATAAATATGAAAGAACTTGAATCCAACTGAAAAAATAAGTTTTACAAACTAAAGAACCGAAATCTATAAAGAAGAACACAATACAATTTCAGAAAAAATTCGGACACAAATCTGACTCTAACTTTGGACAGCAATTCGACCCTCTTAGAAGCTTTTTTTCGAGAAGTCTATTAGAGACATATTTATAGGAAATTCTGTCACCTTTCCAGATCATTAAAGAACAGCTCATTTGGACACCTGAGTCAAAAGTTATGGGCAAAACACCGAAAGGTATTCTGAAAAATCAAATCAAGACAGCTTTACAACTACTTTGGTGCACGTTTTTCTTCCTCATTTATGAGGTGACTCCTTCTTCTTTTTGACCCAAAATAATGTTAAAATATCCCCTCCAGCTTTCCATCCATGTGCTTGCCTTCTTGGATCAATGGATTACCCAAAATAAATCAATTGTTATTTGTTGTGTGGACATGTAAGATCATGGATTGTGTTTGGGTTGATTTGAAGGTTGATTTGAGGTTGATTTAGGGCTGATTTTGAGCTGATTTTGGGCTGAATTTGAGCATCAAATAAGTATACAAATGTACTTATTATTTGGGCTAAAATTGACATTGAAACCTTGAGTGTTTAATGGTTGAAGTTTGGACACAACATAAGGCAAGTATGGGCTTGAAATAAATCATATGATATTCTTTTCTAGAATTGGAATAGAATTGATTTTTGGGACAAATTTGGATCACTTATTTGAACCAAGATTTGCTTCAATCTTCAACTAAATGTCTCTTCAATTCTTTGTTCTGAATTCCGACGTTGAATTTTCTGAATTAATTCATTTAAGCTCCAAAAACCTATCGAAACATTTAAAACAAACTTCATTACTAAAAAACACATCAATTATTATAAAAACAACCAAATAAAAACAATAAATACATATGTAAAATAAGAGACTTAATGACACTTTTGATGCACAATATATAATCTGATTGGAACCTCCTTTATGTGTGGTATCACCTGAAATAATGAACAGTGACAAACCTGAAACACACTGAAACAAATATAAGAAACAACAAAACATAATAATAAAACCAAAAGACACAAAGATTCACAAATAAATGCTCAAATCCAATCTAAGCTTTTTACGATTTTCCAAAGACTCATGGAAGGATCAATTACAAGAATGAAAGATTATAATTGGTCAATCAATTGTTCAGCAGCAGTAGCAGAGATTATGATTTGTCGTGTAGAAGATGTTAAAAATTGTTGTTCCACAACATGATCAAGAAAAGACAATAACTTATCATAATAACCATTAACATTTAACAAACCTATAGGTTTATGGTGAATGTGTAGTTGGACCCAAGAGGAAATATGAAAGATCTCTTCTAATATGCCTAAACCACTTGGTAAGGCAATGAAGGCATCAACATGGTTAAACATTGCATTCATTCGAGCAGACATTGTAGAGACCTGTAGTTCCTCTCCAATTATTTTTCCAATGATATCCCCTTATGCTAAAGCTTCGGGGACGCCTCCTAAAACTTGATTACCTCCTAAAAATATAACTATTGACACACCTCTCATATAACTAAAAGAATCTTTCTCTTAGCTAGCACCTGACCAAGATGATTTGTTGATTCTAAAAACTCTTTTTCTTTCCCAAGACTAAATCCACCGGAAACACAAATATTTCTTATATGATGACCTGAGGAACTTGCCATTTCTACACACTTCTGTATTTGTTGAATGTATAGGTTGAGTAGAAATGAAAGGAAGGAAGAAAAAATTTTATAGATGAGAAATTAGAAAGGCAATCATACCACTTATATGTAGGCTAGTTGGAGTCTCATACACACTCTCTATTTATTTATTTATTTATTTATTTACTTTTGAAAAATCATGTGTATGTATAGGTAGTTATGATTGGGGCTCACATCTTTTTTTGGTTTTACGTCCAAGAATGACTTAAACGCCCTTCTAAGGGTCGGGGATAGGCTTCCCATCCAGTTTTTTTAAAAATTGGCAAAGAGAGTCTTTTTTAGTCAGATTTTCAAGACTAAGTCGAGCATGTTCTTTATGAAATAGTAGCCATAAATCATGAATTGCTCTGTTAGAATGTGATTAGTACTTAAAAGTGCATTTTTATCATGGTTTTATATCATCATTTTGCACTTGAAGTATCAATAACTCCTTAACTAAAGCATGTTTTATAATAATATATCTAATAATATAAGATACCTTTAATTTATGGTAAATATTCATTTTAAATACAGGCCTATCACATAAATGAAAGGATTGATTGATGGCTTTAAGAACTTAAATTGCAAGGATAAAGAGATGGCCAAACTTAGAAAAGAGATGTCGGTACAATCCAAACCGGAACACTGTTCGGTAATTAGGTCATATCTGGAGCTATAGATCTCAGATTTAGGTCCAATTTATATGGATTGAAAGGTAAGACATAGGCCTACAACTTTCATATGGAGCCAAGATCTAAAAAGGCCATTATCAAGTCCAAATTATAGCAACAACAAAGAAGCTCGAATATATCATCTAGCTCGAGCACTGTTTAGTATTTTAGCCATATCTAGAGTTATAGTAGTCTAAATGAGCTGTATTTTTTACACAAGATAGCTGAGACAATTGCCTACAACTTTCATGTTTCGAGTGGCTCCAATTTTGACGTTATCAATGACGTTTTGGGTAGACAAGAAAAGATAAGGATTGTCACCAAGTTAAGAGTTGGTCACCCACTTATCAATTAGTCATCAAATCAATAGTTCCCAATTTTGGCCTATAAAAGGAGGCATTTGCCATGTGTTTAGCCATCTTGGTTTCTAGATCAAGATCATGCTCTTCCTTTCTCTCTTTGTATTTTTTGTAATGTTTATGTTTTGCTTTCATTAATATTAAGTTTATGCCTTTCATTTCCTTTTCTTTACTTAGTTAACTTTTATGTTCTTATTTTGTTTATCTATTTTTTTTTCTTTCATTATGTCTAGCTAAGTTTATTATGTCAAGGTGAAAAGGTTACACTAATGGTGTAAGAATAAGTATAATGTAAAGTTAATATGGACTTTAATATTTGATACTAACATGTTTTGTATTTGTTATCTTGTTCACTCTTTAATACTTTGCTTGTTAAATGACTAATCTTGATTTATGTTGTATAACACTTGGTATAACAAATGCTTGGCACTTTCATAGCCCATACTGTATGGTATAACCGACACCTGAGCTATGAAAGGAACTTGATTTGTTGTTAACATAAGTTATAATCATGAATGCTTGATGAGATTTATAAGTATTAGCATTAATTGAATAAGATGACTAATGTAATCATGTTAACAATCTATAATCAAATTGGAACCTCCTTTGTGTGTGGTTTCCAATTGAACAATAAGGGTTTATACTATACTTGTTTAACATACCATTAGTGGATCCTCTAACCTTGACATTGTTTGTTATCATTGTTTAAATCTTTATGTTAATATTCCATCTCAAAGTTCTCATCTTCTTTATTATTATTATTATTATTATTATTATTATTATTAGTATTATTATTGTTGTTGTTGTTGTTGTTGTTGTTGTTGTTGTTGTTGTTGTTGTTGTCCTTCTTCTTGTTGTTGTTGTCCTTGTTGTATTATTGTTATTTATAACTTGTACAATTAACCTCCCTCTGGTTCGACCCCGGTCTTGCCGGGTTATTTATTACTTCGACACTCCTGCACTTAGGAGAAGACATCAATGTTTTGGTCGTGTCATGTACCTTTTTCTAAAAGTTGGTCTCTGGCACGACTAAAAAGTTGATGTCTTCTCTCAAGTGCAGGAGTGTTGAAGTAATAAATAACCCGGCAAGACCGGGGTCGAATCACAAGGAGGTTAATTGTACAAATAATAGACAATAATTATAAGCAACAATAATAGCAATAACAATAACAATAACAATAACAATAACAACAACAACTATAATAATAATAATAATAATAATAATAATAATAATACTAGTAGTAGTAGTAGTAGTAGTAGTAGTAGTAGTAGTAATAATAAAGAAAGAGAAGAAGAAGAAGATGATGATAAGAACTTGGAGATGGAAAATTAATGAGAGTTTGTTTATAAAATTAATGAGAGATGGAAAAAAAGGAGAAGAAAAAAAAAGACAAAAATAATAATCCCAACCCAAGGAAGTTAACCTTAAACATTAGAACAAAAATTTTGTTTTCTTCCAAGAAAAGCCCCATAATTATGTGTTGATACATTGAGCACAAAAGAAAGGTTTATTAATATCTTGTTAAGAGGTATTGAGCATATATATAAATTTAATGAGAGTTTGTTTATCTGGATAGATTAATGGAAGTTAAATGATGAATACCTTGCTTTGTGAAATTTACAAATTTGTTTTCTATTTTAATGCTTTGATTACTAGGGACTAGTAATAAGCTAGTTGGGGGGTGTGATTAGTACTTAAAAGTGTATTTTTATCATGGTTTTATATCATTATTTTGCACTTGAAGTATCAATAACTCCTTAACTAAAGCATGTTTTATAATAATATATCTAATAATATAAGATACCTTTAATTTGTGGTAAATGTTCATTTTAATTGCAGGCCTATCACATAAATGAAAGGATTGATTGATGACTTTAAGAACTTAAATTGCAAGGATAAAGAGATGGCCAAACTTAGAAAAGAGATGTCGGTGCAATCCAAACTGGAACACTGTTCGGTAATTGGCTCATATCTGGAGCTATAGATCTCAGATTTAGGTCCAATTTATATGAATGGAAAGGTAAGACATAGGCCTACAACTTTCCTATGGAGCCCAAGATCTAAAAAGGCCATTTTCAAGTCCAAATTGTAGCAACAACAAAGAAGCCCGAATCTGTCTTCCAGCCCGAGCACTGTTCGGTATTTTGGCCATATCTAGAGTTCTAGAAGTCCAAATGAGCTTAATTGTTTACACAAGAAAGCTAAGACAATTGCCTACAACTTTTATGTTTGCAACTGGCTCCAATTTTAACGTTATCAATGACGTTTTGGGCAGACACGAGAAGATAAGGATTGTCACCAAGTCAAAAGTTGGCCACCCACTTATCAATTAGTCATCAAATCAATAGTTCCCAATTTTGGCCTATAAAAGGCGGCATTTGCCATGCATTTAGGCATCTTGGTTTCCAGATCAAGATCATGCTCTTCCTTTCTCTTTTTGTATGTTTTGTAATGTTTATGCTTTGCTTTCATTAATATTAAGTTTATGCTTTTCATTTCCTTTCCTTTACTTAGTTAGCTTTTATGTTCTTATTTTGTTTATCTATTTTTCTTTCTTTCATTATGTCTAGCTAAGTCAATTATGTTAAGGTGAAAAGGTTACACTAATGGTGTGAGAATAAGTATAATGTAAACTTAATATGGACCTTAATGTTTGATACTAACATGTTTTATATTTGTTATCTTGTTCACTCTTTAATACTTTGCTTGTTAAATGACTAATCTTGATTTATGTTGTATAACACTTGGTACAACAAATGCTTGGCACTTTCATAGCCCATAATGTATGGTATAACCGACACCTGAGCTATGGAAGGAACTTGATTTGTTGTTAACATAAGTTATAATCATGAATGCTTGACGAGATTTACAAGTATTAGCATTAATTGAATAAGATGACTAATGTAATCATGTTAACAATATATAATCTGATTGGAACCTCCTTTGTGTGTGGTTTCTAATTCAATAATAAGAGTTTATACTATACTTGTTTGATATACCATTAGTGGAACCTCTAACCTTGACATTTGTTATTATTATTGTTTAATCCTTACATTAATTTTCCATCTCCAAGTTCTCATCATCTTCTTCTTCTTCTCTTTCTTTATTATTATTATTATTATTACTACTACTAATATTACTACTACTACTACTACTACTACTACTACTACTACTACTACTATTATTATTATTATTATTATTATTATTATTATTATTATTATTATTATTATTATTATTATTATTGTTATTATTGTTGTTGTTGTTGTTGTTATTGTTCTTGTTATTGTTGTTGTATTATTGTTATTTATAATTTGTACAATTAACCTCCCTGTGGTTCGACCCCGGTCTTGCCGGGTTATTTATTACTTCGACACTCCTGCATTTAGGAGAAGACATCAATCTTTTAGTCGTGTCAAGTTTTTGGCGCCGTTGCCGGGGAGGTAAGTCCTTGTATAAATTATAATATTTATCTTATTTTCTCTTTTCACTTTTCTTGTGTATAACTTTGTATAATATTTATCTTATTTTCTCTTTTCACTTTTCTTGTGTATAACTTTGTTTCTTTTCTTTTATTTCTTTTTATTTTGTTTTCTTCCTCCTTCTTTTGCATTCTTCTTTTTTATTTTTTTCCTAACACGTGCATGAGAGTGTGGTCACGTACATCAAGTGGTAGACTTTGTAGGGTATCCTCATTATTTTCAGAAAATATGGCCGAACAAGATAATCAATCACTTCATAATGAGAATAATGAGAATAGTCGTGCTAGAACACTTAGAGACCACATGAATCCCACAAGAACAAGTGTACCATCATGCATAGTTTTTCCTCCCGATGCATCTCATTTTAATTTTAAGCCAGGCATTATTCAACTTTTACCTTCATTTCACGGCTTAGAATTGGAAAATCCATACTTGTATTTAAGGGAATTTGAGGAGGTCTGCAACACATATAATAATTTAAATTGTAGCATGAACACCATTAGATTAAAGCTTTTTTCTTTTTCATTAAAAGATAAAGCTAAAACATGGCTACAAAATTTAAGACCAGGATCCATTCGTGCTTGGGATGAAATGCAACAACAATTTTTAAAGAAGTTTTTCCCATCTCATAGAACAAACTCTTTCAAAAGACAAATCACCACTTTCACTAAAAAACCAGGAGAAACATTTTACCAATGTTAGGATAGGTATCGAGACTTGCTTAATACTTGCCCTCATCATGGTTTTGAAACATGGAGATTGGTTTCACATTTCTATGAAGGGTTAACACCTAAAGATAGGCAAATGGTTCAATTGATGTGCAATGGAACTTTTGAAGATAAAGACCCTGATGAAGCAATGGAGTACTTAGACTTGTTAGCTGAAAATGCTCAAAATTAGGACACCGCGGGTACTTATGAGGCACCAAGTAAAACTCAACTTCACACATCTAGTGGAGGTATGTACAACCTTAGGGAAGATCATGACCTTCAAGCCAAGTTTGCATCTTTAGCTAGAAAAGTCGAGGCACTAGAATTGAAAAAGAGTGGTCAATTAAAATCTGTTGAAAATATTGTCTGTCAAATCTGTGAAACAAATAAACACTCAACCAACGATTGTCCAACCTTGCCTTCTTTTAAGGAATGTCTCTATGAACAAGCCCATGCTTTAAACAGTTTCTAAAGGGCCAACCATAACCCATACTCCCAAACATACAACCCTGGTTGGAGAAATCACCCAAATTTCAGTTGGAAGAGTGAGAACAATGCACAAACTTCACAACCACCATTTCAAGCACACCACAATTTTCAAAATTCTCATGGATATGCACCTTTTTATGCTCCACCTCCTAGAAGAAATCTTGAGGAAACATTGCATGCATTCATTGAAAAACAAGAGACAATCAATACTCAACTTGCTCAAAACATGACAGATTTTAAAAATACTCTTGCAAAATTAACATCTGCTCTCAGTTTCCAAGAGAAAGGTAAGTTTCCATCTCAACCACAATAAAATCCCAATGGGCAATACAATACAAATGCAAGTAGTTCCGGAAGCCAACATATGGATCAACTTAAATCAGTCACTACTTTGCGTAGTGGTAAGGTTATTGAAAAACCCTCTCTTGAACCTCATGAGAAAGATAATAAGTCAATCTCTGAGGGTAAGGAAGGGGTTGAATCTGAAAATTGTAAAAAAATGACTGATTCACCGCCAGCACTTCTATTTCCTCATGTCATGACTAAACAAAGGAAAGTCAATCACAACTCTGAAATTTTTGAAATTTTCAAACAGGTAAGAATAAATATACCTTTGCTGGATGTTATTAAACAGGTTCCTTCCTATGCTAAATTTTTGAAAGATCTATGCACTGTGAAGAGGAAATTGAATGTGAAAAAGAAAGCCTTTCTAGTCGAACAAGTAAGTGTTATTCTTCAAAACAATAATGTTTTGAAATATAAAGACCTTGGTTATCCTACAATTTCTTGCTTTATTGGAGAGCATAAAATTAAAAGAGCCTTACTTGATCTTGGTGCTAGTGTGAATTTACTTCCAATTCAGTTTTTTAAAGTCTCAATCTAGGTGAGTTAAAACCAACTTCTATATCTCTTTTACTTGCCGATAGATCTGTAAAAGTGCCTAGAGGAATAATTGAAGATGTGTTAGTACAAGTTGATAAATTCATTTATCTTGTGGATTTTATTGTCTTGGACACAAAACCTGTTGAAGCATGTAATTCATTTCCTGTTATTTTAGGACGTCCATTTCTTGCAACGTCTAATGCATTGATTAATTGTAGGAATGGACTGATGAAGCTATCATTTGGAAACATGATATTGGAGATGAATATTTTCAACATTTGCAAGCAACCTGGAGATGATAATGATTTACAAGAAGTAGATCATATTGATGAATTAGTTTATGATCAACTTGAATCTACTTTAAGTAAAAATGAGTTAGATGAATATGAAGATTTGCAAATGATTTATTCTAAGGAAGAAATCACGGATGAAACAAGCACTGAGAATGTTGATGCGAATCTTTTGTCAACAGTGACAACAGATTCGACATCTAACATCATACCAATCGATGATTACTTTCCTAACGAATCCTTACTTTCTCTTAGTCCAATGCCTTGGTACGATAAAAATATTAATTTTCTTGCTTTAGAAGATTTGCTAGCTGATTGGAGTACCCAAGATAAAGAAACGTTTTTGAACGAAGTGAAGAGCTTTTATTGTGCTGACCCTAACTTATTCAAATTTATCCTAATCAAATATTTCAAAGATTCATTCCTGACAATGAGGTAAGTAGTGTCATTAAACTTTGTCATTCTGAAGCATGTGGAAGTTATTTCTCGTCAAAAAAGACAGCTGTAAAAATCTTTCAAAATAGATTTTATTGGCCCACCATGTTCAAGGACACACATGCATTCTGCAAAACTTGTGAAAATTGTCAAAAAGTTTTGTTTTATAATTCTCAATTCTATGCCTTCCCTATAGAGCTAAGATCAAGATGGAGTAATCCTTATGGGGCCTGTGATATTGAGAATTCAATTAATGACAATGTTTTTAAGAAAAATGGACATCGTTTGAAAGATTACTTTGATAATTTTCCTAATGAAAATGAATTAACTGGTTGGGCTGATCTTGTAGATAAAGGTTAATTTTTTTTCTCACATTGTTTTTTTGTTTCTTTTTGAGTGATTTTTGCTAGTTTCTCTCACCCTAGTTAAATGGCGGACAACGGTACTCCGTGACTTAAGTCGGTTCTTTTAGTTTCCCACAATAACTAATATTTGTGTATATATTTGTGCAATTCTTTGAATCTCTCTTCCAATTCTCATTTGAAAATGGACACTAATCTTAAAAAATTGAAAAAGTATTTTCCTGCTTTGCCTTAGAATGTGATTATAAAAATTTACCGTGCTAGATGTGCAAGATTGAGATTGTTAATGAATCATGGAATTCCTGAACATATTCGTTGGTTAATTAAAGCAAAGGTCCGATTATCAGGTGAGTCCTCTAACTCCTTCATTTCACACATGCCTAGAACAGGTGAAAGTACTTTTGCAAAGAAGCGTCGTGCAAAACGACTGAAAGCCTGTCATCGATGTGCTAGATGGACTTGTAATACACAATGTCGTTCTTTAGGAATGGTATCTATAAACCGTAAAGATAAAATACAATTCATTAAGGATGGCCTAAGTAAGGAGTCTTTAGATAATCTTTTATTGACTCTTGAGACGCATCCTAGTGGAGATGTGCATTGTGTAATTCATGATTTATGGCCACTATTTCATAAAGAACATGATCGACTTAGTCTTGGGAATCTGACTTAAAAAAGACCCTATTTGCTAGTTTTTAAGAAAACTGGATGGGAAGCCTATCCCTGACCCATAAAGGGTGTTTAAGCCATTCTTGGACGTAAAACCAAGGGAAGATGTGAGCCACAATCACAACTACCTGTACATACACATCTTATAGATACTAGGATGGTAGAGTAAAGGAGCTCTTTTGTTAAAGTGACTCTTGAGACGCATCTTAGTAACCATTCTTAACAAGGTCTATTATAATACTTCTTGAAATATTCAGGTTTACAAACTCTCGTATTGTTATCACTTAATTCTGCTCATATACTTATTTAACATGTATTCTTAAACCTTAATTTACACACACACTTTAACATATAATTATGGGTTGCATATTGAATTATTACATTATTTATGTTCTTTTGTTAAAGGTAACAACTAAGGGAAAAGGATTATATATAATTTAAAAAAATGATAATAATAAAAATGTAGATAAGTTTGGTTTCGTAGCCTCCCTAACCTAAGCAATTAAGCCCGAAAGGGTGTTTTAACACCTAATACCCTAAAGTCAACTGACTTAGGAGCTATTGGCCCAATGCTTGTTACATGGGTTGAGGAGAAAAGCTTAAGGGAATCAAACATTGCACTATCTACATATCAGTATCTGCGACCCAAGTTACTAAGCTCGTAGGGGTGTCTTAACACCTAATGCCCTAAGACCAACTAGTCTGGGAGTTATTGGCTGAAAGCTCGTTACATGGGTTAAAGATGCATGATATTTTTAAATTATATGTATATACATTTAAAAAAAAAGAAAAAAAAGACAAAAATAATAATCCCAACCCAAGGAAGTTAACCTTAAACATTAGAACAAAAATTATATTTTCTTCCAAAAAAAGTCCCATAATTATGTGTTGATACATTGAGTACAAAAGAAAGGTTTATTAATATCTTGTTAAGAGGTATTGAGCAGATATGTAAATTTAATGAGAGTTTGTTTATTTGGATAGATTAATGGAAGTTAAATGATGAATACCTTGCTTTGTGGAATTTGCAAATTGTTTTTCTATGTTAACGCTTTGATTACTAGGGACTAGTAATAAGCTGGTTGGGGGGTGTGATTAGTACTTAATAGTGCATTTTTATCATGGTTTTATATCATCATTTTGCACTTGAAGTATCAATAACTCCTTAACTAAAACATGTTTTATAATAATATATCTAATAATATAAGATACCTTTAATTTGTGGTAAATGTTCATTTTAAATGCAGGCCTATCACATAAATGAAAGGATTGATTGATGACTTTAAGAACTTAAATTGCAAAGATAAATAGATGGTCAAACTTAGAAAAGAGATGTCGGTGCAATCCAAACTGAAACACTGTTCGGTAATTAGGTCATATCTGGAGTTATAGATCTCAGATTTGGGTCTAATTTATATGAATGGAAAGGTAAGACATAGGCCTACAACTTTCATATGGAGCCTAAGATCTAAAAAGACCATTTTTAAGTTCAACTTGTAGCAACAACATAGAAGCCCGAAGTTGTCCTCCAGCCCGAGTACTATTCAGTATTTTGGTCATATCTAGAGTTCTAGAAGTCCAAATGAGCTGACTTTTTTACACAAGATAGCTGAGACAATTGCCTACAACTTTTATGTTTTTGAATAGCTCCAATTTTGATATTATCAATAACATTTTGGGTAGATAAGAGAAGATAAGGATTGTCACCAAGTCAAGAGTTGGCCACCCACTCATTAATTAGTCATCAAATCAATAGTTCCCAATTTTGGCCTATAAAAGGAGGCATTTGCCATACATTTAGACATCTTGGTTTCCAGATCAAGATCATCCTCTTCCTTTCTCTCTTTGTATTTTTTGTAATATTTATGTTTTGCTTTCCTTAATATCAAGTTTATGCCTTTCATTTCCTTTCCTTTACTTAGTTAACTTTTATGTTCTTATTTTGTTTATCTATTTTTCTTTCTTTCATTATGTTTAGCTAAGTTAATTATGTCAAGGTGAAAAGGTTACACTAAAAAACAAGTATAATGTAAACTTAATATGGATTTTAATGTTTGATACTAACATGTTTTATATTTGTTATCTTGTTTACTCTTTAATACTTTGCTTGTTAAATAACTAATCTTGATTTATATTGTATAACACTTGGTACAACAAATCCTTGGCACTTTCATAGTTCATATTATATGGTATAACCGACACTTGAGTTATGAAAGGAACTTGATTTGTTGTTAACATAAGTTATAATCATGAATGCTTGACGAAATTTACAAGTATTAACATTAATCGAATAAGATGACTAATGTAATCATGTTAACAATCTATAATATGATTGGAACCTCCTTTATGTGTGGTTTCCAATTGAATAATAAGAGTTTATATTATACTTGTTTGACATACCATTAGTGGAATCTCTAACCTTGACATTTGTTATTATCATTGTTTAATCGTTATATTAATATTCCTTCTCAAAGTTCTCATCTTCATCTTCATCTTCATCTTCTTCTTCTTCTTCTCTTTCTTTTTCTTTATTATTATTACTACTACTACTACTACTACTACTACTACTATTACTACTACTACTACTACTACCACTATTATTATTGTTGTTGTTGTTGTTGTTGTTATTGTTGTTATTATTATTGTTGTTATTGTTATTGTTGTTGTATTATTGTTATTTATAATTTGTACAATTAACCTCCCTGTGGTTCGACTCCGGTCTTGCCAGGTTATTTATTACTTTGACACTCCTGCATTTGAGAGAAGACATCAATTTTTTGGTCGTGTCAGAAACGATAAAAATAGCTCTACACGAAACTATTTTTTTTTGTAAACCTAAGAGTAATTTTATATTTGTACTGTTTTAATAAAAAAAAAAAAGGATGGAAAAGCCCCTCAACACAAGTATATTTTTTTTTAAGGAGCATGATTGCATCTTCATTATTTATTTATTTTTAAAAAGACAAAAGAAACCTCCAACTTAAAGGTTAAAATTTTATGCCCCAAAAGATAAATCAATATTTATATTGTAGCCCAAAATCACTTTTTCAATGGTAAATATATCTCATGAAAAAAATAATATTATCTCTAACTACATGTTTAAAAAAAAATTTAATAAAAATAATTTCATTTTTATACTAAGTGAAAGTGAAAGAATCAAGTGATTTAGATTTTTTTTAATGTATAAAAAAGAAATAGTATTGTAGTTTGTACATCTAATAATTTAAAATTAATCATTCAATTTTATTAGAGTTTATTTGAGTATGGTTGAGATTTTTTAAAAGTTTTTTTTAATTAAAATATTTTAAAAAAAAATTATTTTTGATATTAATGTTTTAAAATAATCTAAAAATACTAAATAAAATATTAATTTTTAAAAAACATAAAAAGAAACGAGTTGATAATCCATTCGGTCACCGCTCACTCGTATACTTGTATAAACCTCCCGGGCTTGGTGCTAGGGTTTGTTTTTCTTTTGCTATATAGATAATCTTTTGGCGGGAATGAATTAAGTTACAACCCTTCCCCTCAGAAAAGAAAGAAAGAAAGAAAGAAATCCCTAAATCAAAACGAAAGAAACCCTAGAAAGAGGAGTGAATCAAATCCGAATCGAAGGGGGTGATGGGAAAAGACGAAGAGGAAATGAGGGGAGAGATAGAGGAACGATTGATAAACGAAGAGTACAAGATATGGAAAAAGAACACTCCTTTCCTCTACGATCTTGTTATCACTCATGCCCTCGAATGGCCTTCTCTCACCGTCGAATGGCTTCCAGACCGTGATGAGCCCCCTGGCAAGGACTACTCCGTCCAAAAGATGATTCTTGGTACCCACACCTCCGAAAACGAGCCTAACTATCTTATGCTCGCCCAGGTCCAGCTTCCTCTCGATGATGCCGAGAACGACGCCCGCCACTACGACGACGACCGCTCCGATTTTGGTGGCTTTGGCGCCGCCAATGGCAAGGTTCTCTCCTGTTGGTTTTCACTTTTATTTTTTTCTTATTTCTTTCTCAGAATTAATTAATTAATTAATTAATTTAGTTACTGGTTGGTGTGTTTAATTTTTAATTTTGAAGGTGCAAATAATTCAGCAAATAAATCATGATGGGGAGGTGAATAGGGCACGGTATATGCCACAAAACCCATTTATGATAGCTACCAAGACTGTTAGTGCTGAAGTTTATGTCTTTGACTATAGCAAGCACCCATCTAAGCCTCCTCTTGATGGTGCATGCACCCCTGATTTGAGATTGAGGGGTCACAACACTGAAGGCTATGGTTTGTCTTGGAGTAAGTTTAAAGAAGGTTATTTGCTTAGTGGTTCTGATGATGCCCAGATTTGCCTGTGGGACATTAATGCCACTCCCAAGAACAAGTCCCTTGATGCTACGCAAATCTTTAAGGTTGGTCTACATGCCGGTTTGCTCACTGTGTAATGTTTCCATTTGTGCATTTCAAAAATTATTGACAAATAAAGCTTAAGTTCTATATATATATATATATATATATATATGATGATGATGATGATGATGATTAAAAAGCTTACTGCGGTCTAATAGGTTCATGAAGGTGTTGTAGAAGATGTAGCATGGCACTTGAGACATGAACACTTGTTTGGTTCTGTTGGGGATGATCAATACCTGCTTATATGGGATCTCCGAACTCCATCTGTGACCAAGCCTGTCCATTCTGTTGTTGCTCACCAAAGTGAGGTATTCGATAACTGCTTTGTGATTCTTCAGAGAACTAATACACTCAATGTTCAGTGGCCGAGACTTGGCCTTTTTCCTTATCCATCTACCATCTGAAGCCTGTTGACTTCACATGTTCCATGTGAAGTGATGTGTCTAATCATGCTATTTATTGCTAAAAAAACTTGAGACTTATGTCTTACAATGATCGGAAGGTTTTATATGACATGTTGTAGGTGACCTCATGTTTCTCACAAAGATTTTTCCTACGCACTCATGTTTTTGTTGCTTAGAAAGCTGACGAGTACTTGTTTTTTACTATAAAAACCATGCTTTGCTCCAGTGTTGACATGGCACGAAGTTTATATTTCTTATTTAGTTTAATTGATAAGTTTCACTCCGTGATGTTGTCTTAGGTTAACTGCTTGGCTTTTAATCCTTTTAATGAATGGATTGTTGCCACGGGATCTACTGATAAGACTGTCAAGTTATTTGACATACGGAAGATCAATACTGCACTTCACACCTTTAACTGTCACAAGTAAGCATCCTCCCCAGCTGGGGCATTCTTCAATTCTCTTCTGGGCATTTATCAGTGTGTAGCGGGTGTAATGTGTACAAGTACCCTCACATGCAGCATGGATGCATTTACATCTTGTTCACCTAAACACTTGCTATTTAATATGTTCTGTACTTTATTTTTTCTGTGATTGACTACAGGGAGGAGGTTTTCCAAGTCGGATGGAATCCCAAGAATGAGACTATCTTAGCTTCTTGTTGCCTTGGAAGAAGGCTCATGATCTGGGATCTTAGCAGGTTTGTCCTTGAAGAAACCCAGTGACCTGTTAATTGATATTTCTTAAGTTTACTGATTGCCAGATTTGAGGATTGCTTTGAGCATTTTTTGATAAGACAAGACTAAGTGAGGATTGTTTTGAGCTACATAAACTTTATTTGACGTACGTGAGGCTTCCTTTGCAGGATTGATATAGAGCAGACACCTGAGGATGCTGAAGATGGCCCACCAGAATTGCTTTTCATTCATGGTGGCCACACGAGTAAAATATCAGATTTTTCGTGGAACCCATGTGATGATTGGGTTATTGCTAGTGTAGCTGAAGATAACATTCTTCAAATATGGCAGATGGCAGAGAATATCTACCATGATGAAGATGATATACCAGCAGATGAATCTACCAAAGATTCATAGTTTATTTTCAGGCTTTCAGAGTATATTATCAATCTCATAAGGTGTACTTGTAGGATCTTTTGGTAATTTAGACTTTTTCTCTTTATATGGTTGGCCTCCAATAGATCGTCTCTGTATGCTTTCTTTTGAATATGCCGAACTGATGTGTAACGACCCATTTATAGCATTATTATCTTAGAAAATTTTTGCTCTGTTTGTGGAGTTTGGAAGATGTTTCGCTGCAGTTTTGCGCCAGGTCATATGGTTTTAAAAATGAAGCTACTGCTGGAGAAAATCATTTAACCTTAGGAATTCTAGTCAGGCAGCTGTTCTTTCTAGTCTCGTCATGTGAATTATGTAAAAGACTCCATTTTCCATCAGCTTAAGTTCTTAATACTGGAAACTAGGTTTGAACCTTCTTCTCAGGTCCTGGAAAACAGCCTTTTGAGTTCTGCTTTGGCACAATGACACCAACAAGAACATCTTTCTTCAGCTTAAATCTAATAGGAGTGCACAAAATGAACACGGTGCATATTTGGAAGCTGCTTTGACCAAAATTTTGTGCTGAATCCTCATGTGTGATGGCTTGAATCTAATTGCCTTCTGTTGAGAGGCCGATCACCGGTGCTCTGGGGAGTCTCATGCTGCTATGGGTGGTTTTTGAGATCAGAACCCGAAGTGGAAGCCCATTAACAAAAGCTCATTGTGAAATACTATACAAATTTATTTGCACTGTTTTTTAGAACAGTAAATGATCTCGTTTAACTTTAAAAAATTAAATATCTTGATGTTGATACTATTTATATTTTTTAAGTTTTAATATGATTTATTAGTTATTAAATAATTGATCTGAGATTAAAAAAAAACATAATAAAACAACTAAATATCTTTAAATAAAAATAAAACTGTCCTTAGTGAGTTTTGTCATCACTGTGGTGTTTTTTTTTTTTTAATTATTAGGTAAGCTAAAAGAATTTAATATTTGACTAAATATAAAAAATAAAAAATAAAAATACACTGTAAAACGACTAAAAAATCATTGGAATCTTAAAAAATAAAAACGATTTTAAGGGGCTTTATATATATATATATATATATTCACAACAGTTAATTTCACTTTTATCAGGTTAGTTGAAAATAATTTGATCTTTGGCCAAATATATACTTGTTAATGGGACACCCCTGCATATTTCGACAAGCACATGATGTATTTTCTAACAGCAAAAAATTGGAAGCATTATTATGTCATTTTCTTCTAGGATAGCACAGGTTGATGGTGGGTGGATAAATAGGTTTTTATTTTTTTGTTGGTATTTTTATTTAAATAGTTATTATTTTGATTTTTATTTTTATTTTTTTATTTTTTTATAAAAAAATTTTTTATTTTTAATTTCATTTTTCAATTTTAATTTGACATTATTTTTTACAATTTAGTCTTTATTTTTTTATTTTTAATTTAGTTTTTATTTTTTTTATTTTTATTTGTTTTTAATTTGATCATTAAACCTGAATTTATGGTATATTATTAATATCAATTTAATCCTTATTCTTTTGATTCTTTTTCTTTTGTGAAAGTTTTTTTTTTGTTTCAGCATGCAATTAAATATAAATTTTATTTTGCATTTCAATTTTAATTCTTATTTTTTAATTTTTTTTGTTTTTAATCATTTTATATAATTAAAATTATTTTTTAATTTCAACTTTTAATATTTGATTGATTAAAATTGGACTTTATGATTTTTACATATTGGATACTTCAAGTCTAAAGATCTAGATTACGACTTTGAAAAATTAAAGAAAATATAATTTTTTTTTAATAAGCATCATGATTTTTAAATTTTGTTTTTCTATTGAGTTAGTTTAATTTCATGATTTGGACTATAAATTTGACGAGATAACCAAGACTAGCTTAACCCTAATTATTATGATTATAAATTTATTATATTAATTTAGATTAATCAAAATTGTTTGTTTTTTTAAATTTTTTTATCTTTTATTTTTCTATATTTAATAGGATAAGAATTGAAATATATCGTTTATATTTTTAATAAAAAATATCTTCTTTATTAGATTATATGATTATTTTTTAAAAAAATTTAATATCTTTATTGTCATTGTTTATTTCATTAATCTAATTAAAATAAAATTTATTTATTTAAGCTAATTAAATTTATAACTTGAATTATAATATTTTTTTTAAGCATCTAAATGTAATATTTTTTTTTAAAAAAAAAACACTAATCTTGCCTCATCGCGTAACTCTGGTCCGCCACACCTATTATTATCATATACCTATCCTCTCCTGTTCTAGGGCAATAAAATGCCCTGATATAAAAATTAACTCTTCTTTTTTTTATCAGAAGGATAAAAACAGAGAAAGAAAAGGGTCCAGATCTGCTGCAAAACTGATTTGGAAGATCTATTAAAAAATATATATGATATTTGCTACAAATATTATGAATGGAAGCAGTCCATCAATATGGATTGATATGGAATCTTATTCAAATACAATATAACAGTTATAGGTACATAAAAAACATATTTAATCAATTCTTTCTAATGAAAGGATCCTAACTTCGAATATAAAATTTAAAATAATCAAATAAAAAACAATTTTCATCGAATTTAAAACAGAGTTGCTCCCGTACGTTGCCCAGAATTCACATTCATAGCGCCAAATATATCATGCGACTCATTCGGTGCAGCTGCTAGTCATTTAACCAAAAAACAAGAACAAGAAAAAAAGAAACAAAAAAAGAACCTATCATACCCACCCCCACCTCCACCCACACCCACTGAAAGGATGAGAAAAAAGCAAAATGCAAAAATCCCACATTAAAGAAGAGGGAATCAATTTAAAAGAATGCTGAAGCAGACGCAGCATAAAACCTTTCCGGTTGCCATCCTGCTTATTATTGAATTAATACAAAATCCATAAAACCCACAACCTAGGAGCTTGCGTATGAAGGTGCAGGAAGAAAAGGAAATGGTGGGGCGGAAGCATATGCTACAGGTGCACGTGCTTGCTTGCCAATTGCAGAATGTGTTTCCTGGTTCCCATGCTTGAGGTTTTCCCTGCCTTGCACTACGGGTTCCAACTCAGTGATCCTACCTAAACTGTCTTCAGAAAGGCATTGTTGATTATCAGAGACACGGTGAAAAAGTAGCCCGGACATGAATACAGGAAGGTACAAAAGGCTGGCATGAAACATCCTCCTTGCATTCTGAGTTGTTCGATTCAGATAGAATGAAAATGCTAGGGCACTTATTGCTAGAGAAAGAAGAGATGATTCAAGACAAAACCAACTGGAAGTCACACCCCCTGCGAACATGTTCAATTATTAGTTCAAATCCCCAGACAGCATCCAAATATGCTCCACATAAATACATTAATTCACACCACAGTGGTAGAATAGAAAGCCAGTCCTTGGCAACCAAACTCACTGAATAAAATTTATTCAACAATGCAGTAACGCGGCACAAGTCAAGGAAGAAAACTTGAGGCAAAACTCATTAAGCATCAAAAGTTAACTTTAAAATCACATCAACGCAGTCGATTCTATTATGGATAGAACCTTAAAATTCATCTGTACACATGGTTAATAAGGTCAACAACTGTGCATATCTGAAATCATGAAATAAGTCATGCAACATCAACCACATGTAAAGTTCTCCGACACCTCTGTTACCACATACAGTCATTTGCCACTTGCATGTGATTGGGCATATAGAACAACCAATTCAATACTATGTATTATGTGAACATTATAACAATATCAACTCTTGATGTTCAAAGTAAACCTCCACGTAAACCATGAAACCTGAAGATATCACATAGCTAACTATCCCATGAAGTTCACCAACATGCATTTTGATACATGATAACCATAGAAAGTCATAAATTGGGTTATAGGATGAACCAGACAGTCAGCGAACCAAATAACTCTCAATATGTTAGTGATATCACAAAAGATGGAAAAACTCGAAGTTAAAAGGTTAAAAAATGAAAAGAAAATCATTGATGACTGATGTGAAAGATTGCATTACACTTGCAAACATTAGGGAATCTTTTAATGGAGGAACATAAGAAGACAAAACTGAAAAGGGAAGACAAATCTTTTCACTTATGTTGACTAGAACTTACAATCACAGGCTAAAAAACCCAATGGAACCAGATACAGGCAGTTCCTCAGTGCTACTGCAGCGGTTCTCCGACCAGAAGCATCAGCAAGAGAGAACATCTTGAACCTGAAAACACCAAAAGTGGAAAACAAATTGAGGAAATAAGGGAAAAGACAAGTAAATGTCATCGAAGAGTCTGGGACCACCAGTCACAAGCCCAAAGGTCCCATCTTCCCCTAAATAATTCATCGACAACTCCTGCATTAACAATTTCTACATCCCCAACAGCTAGTTCTTTCTAAAACTTGGTATGTGCAGTGACAAGTTGCAAGTTACAAGATCAAAATGACAAAAGCGCAGGAAAGTTGAAAATTATGGATCCGGGAACAGTTTCATCTGCGGTTTTATACTAAAATTGGCAATAGATTGCTTTCATAGACAAGTACTTTAAGATCATAGAGCATACCCTCCAGCAGCATAATCACTGCGACAAAGATATGCAAGGGCCATAAAATGGGGTATTTGCCAAAAATACAGAGCAGTAGGGAGAATCATGGAGTTCAGTGAAACCTCGCCAGAAGCTGCAGCCCACCTGAAAAATTAGAAAAGAAATCAATATTATCAGTGGAGATAAAAATACTGAGAGGCGTTTTCCATTTATAAATAACAATCTCTCTCTCTATCTTCCTAGGGGTGATAGGAGAGAAGCTCCGCTACTAATTGGCAACTCTTTCCACAACTGTCCAATCTCTTCCCTTTCATCTTAGAATGTGTTCCAATTAGCTGCTTGCCTCGGGCATATTCACAGAAAAAACTTGTTTATTATTTCTTCAGTTATGGGCAACATCAATTTGTGTTTCATTTCAAGCGGACTTATCCATTTTGGATTGTTATGGGATCATTACCAAGGCAACTAGACTCAAAGCATAGTCTATTAGAGGCTGCATATGTTCTAAATCATAACCAAGATTCTCTGCCAAAAGCAGTGCTTATAAGTGCCTACGACTAGACTCCATCTTTAGAACTTACCAGATCCCTGAGGCTTAAGGCTGAGCCTGAAGCAGTCAACAAATGACCAAGTTATCCTTATGGATGCAGCCCAGGCTATGGGAGCAATCCTGATGGATTAGGTGAAGCCCAGTCTTAGGCTTCAACAATAGATATGGAAATTTACTCAGACAACAGAATTTATATGGAAATTGAGGATGCCATAGACTTTTGGAGACATCAATATAGCTGCTTATAAAATTTTCTGACACCCATGTGCTTTGAAAAAGAAAATTAAAAACAAGAGGACAAAATTACCCTAGAAGTGGTGGAATAGCACCAACAACAGCCCCAACCCAGGTGTTGACTGGGTGAATCTGCTTCAGCGGTGTATAGACAAATGCATAGAGGATAAGATTGGAAACTCCAAGCCCAGCTGCCAACATATTAGCCTGCAACAACCTTGTCATAGAAGCTGCAACATTAGTTACTATTCTCAAAGAAAATTACATAAGGGTAGGTAAGTGTATCTATGTGGCCACCTTGCAAGCTAGTATAGCAGTGCCAGCTACCCCAACAGAAGATGCCCAGGTGAGGGCATGAGGTATTGTCATGCGCCTTGAAGGTAATGGTCTTAGCCTTGTTCTTTTCATTTTGGCATCGTTATTCTTCTCAAAAACCTATCACCATGAAAGACAAAATAACTTAGCAGGAATATAAAAAAAATGTCTAGCTGAAACGTGAAAAGAGAGCTAAAATTCCATGATGTTATCAGCAATCAACACTTAGTCTCCATACAAGATCAACCAAGGAAATGGGTAAATATAGTCAGTACACTTTCACTTCCAGTTGAGCTCTTACTAATCCCATAATTTAAACAATTCTCTTTTAGTTCTTTTTTTCCTACCCTTTCCTACACTAGGACAACTAAGAAAAATGATGGCAAACTCCAAACCCTAATCCGAATAAAGAAAGAAAGGAAGGAAGGAAAAGAAGATCACAGACAGAAATAGTTTAGCGAATTGGGTGTTAAACTTTATATATGCCAGGCATGGTGAAATGGCATCAAAATGAATGGTGAAAGCAGAAATTTGAAGAGAAAGTAGCGAAAAAAGAACCTGATTAAGAGAATTAGCAGATGAAGCAACCATCATGGTACCAGCACAAGTCCAACAAAGTCCAGCCAAATCAACGGCACTCCCAGCACTCCCCAGGACATATCCCGTTCCAGAAGTCGCCACAACTAACATGCTGTCGCCTCAAAATTTTGTAAAATACATGCTTGAGTTGAGGTCATTATCAATTTGGATACAGAAATTTAGAGATAAACCGCCGCAACCCAACCCCCCCCACCCAAAAAAAAAAAAAAAAGGGTTTTGACATGGCTTAAGAAATTATCAACTTTCAGAATTTATAGAATGGATTTTACAATAACTTCACCTTCGTGATAAATATCAGGAAGATCTTCAAATATAATGCACTGCTGTGGACTAAACCACCAACCCATGAATGTGATAATATTACATGGACTCAACCTAAAACATGTGTTGTAGAACAATATTATTAATTGGGCATATATAACATGACAGGAGAGAGCTGACCTCAGGCGGGCTTTGGAGAGCTCCCAATAGCATCGAGTGTAGTGGCGACCCAACTGCACGGCCGAAGCCAGAGACGGGGAGAGATGATCGACAACTGCAGGGACGGCAGCAGAACTTGAGGAAAAGGATCGAATTCCATCGGATTTGTGACTTGAAATCCCTAATTTTAAGGAACCAGATGTGGCCGAGGATGGGGCTGTGCAGTAGTGAGTTACTAGTGATGGTGCCGATCCAAAGACAACATTGAAATTGGATGAGGAATAGTAGGAGGATTTCAGATGATTATGATTATAATTAGGGTTAGATAACAGCTTGCAGGTATTTCTCCACATCTCGGCAGATGGGGAATGTTTGGGGTGACTTTTCTTTCTGTTTTGGAAAACCAGCTGCTGTCTTCTGTAATGAACAAATTGGCGAGAAGATTCATTGCTTGAAGACAGCAAGGAAAAGCTCGTTCTTTCCCAAACGACATGTCATCTAATTCTTTCCTTACCCTCAAATTTGACCCCCTCTTTTTCCACTAACTCTGCAAATAAGCCCCTGTAGAAAATAATTTGGTCACATGTTATCCGTTGTTAACAAAATTTCTCAAGTTCAACGCAGCTGGACTACATTGCATTGCATTGCATTATACTGCAAAATTAAAATAAAAACATTAATATCAAGGAAAAAATTTGGTACTCCGTTATGCTTAGATTTATATATATAAAAAATAAAACTAGGCTGAATTAAAACAATTGAGGGTCAAGAAACAAAAGTAAAATTAAAATAAATATAGGAATATGAGTAAATAAATGTGCATGATAAATAAATTGGCGCATGTGCGCTTTTCAAGAAGCACGTGAGGCATCATTGGATCATTAAGTAGATTTGATGGAGGTGTTAGAAGAGGCTTATGGTCATCTTTCAAGTTTTTTTTTTTGTTGATTTCTTTTTTAATTTTGTTTTTTAGTATTAGATTTTATTTAGTTTTTATGTTAAATTTGGTTTTTATTCTTTTAATTTTTATTTATTTTTTTATCTTTTTTTAATTAAAATTATTTTTTAATTTTATCCATAATTTTAATTTATTTTTATGTCAAATTTATTTTTTATTTTTTATTGCTATTTATTTTGTTTTTTTATCCTTTTTTTCACTAGTTTTTTTTATTTCATCCTTCTATATTTTATTGAATGACAATTCAACTTCATAATTTTTTTCAGATTTGTTTCTATTAAATTTTTCTCGATCTCATAATCAAGATATATTTTTGAACATTGACTTAAATTTACTTTGTTTCATTAGGTTATTTTTTTTAATTAAAACAATAAGATTGTTAGGATAAGGGTGAATGTTTGTAGTATAACAATTGTTTTTATTTCAAGTTACCTTGTTTGTTTACCTAAATTTTATATTTGAATTTAAAAAATTAAGCTTTATGAGTTTTTTTACTTTTCTTTCAATAAAATTGTCTCAATCTCATAATTTAGGCCATGTGCTAGGCGAATTAGCCCAGGTTAGCTTGGATTTTTCATTTCAAGTCATATCTTTGTTATTGAATATTTTTTTTATTTTCATCCCTCAATATTTGATTTATTTGAGAATTGATCTTCATGATTTTTTTTTTAAATTTTCCCTTTCATTAGATTATAATGTTTGTACCATTTGGGTCGCGAGGTTTGGAGGCCTTACTCGGTTTGCTAATGTTTATTTTTTTAAGAGTTCTTTTATTAATTTTTTTTTTCATGTTTTCATCCTTCTATGCTTGGATTGCTTGGAATTTAACAAGGTTATTTTTTTTTCTATTTCTTTCTATGAGGTTATCATAGCCTCAAAACCTGTGTAACATGTTTGTCATACTAACTTGAGTTAACCCATGTTATTAATTTTTTATGTTTTTTTAGATTCACCTCCAAACTTTCCTCACTAAAGTATCAACATGCATTTCATATTTCAAGATTAAAAAACAACAAGATAAGTCATGTAAGAATGTTAGGTTTCTAAAATCCATACACGCAGTATAAATTATAAATTTAAGATAATATTTGGGAGTCCCTAGGATTTTGTTAGACAAATCTAGAGTTGTTTAATAATTTATTATTTGAAGATCTGATCTTTTCTTGCTTTGAATAATTCTTTAAAGATTAGGTTGTTGCAAATTACAAATCGTTTAATTGTTTGGTCTTTAATGGTAATCTACATAAACTATTAGTGAGAAATCTCCTAAATCCCTACTTAGAAAAGAGGGATTCTCATGCCTAGAATGCTAGCTCCTTATTTTATGATTTACATAGTTTTTCTGTTTAACAAATAATCTTTCTAAAATAAGAAGCATAACTTTATATTTATAGGGAATCTTAAAAATCCTATCAATGACAAAATATCAATTTACACCTTAAATAATATCCATTTACTATTTAAGAATAATTTTATAAATTTAATCAATCAAGTCTTTACTTGATTATTCTAGGATTAAAATCATAATCCCTGAATTAAATACATCATAGTGCTTAATTTCTAAAATTATTTTCAACTAAGCCTCACTTGATTAAGTATCCTAGTTTAATTTGTGACTAATATTTATTAATGTGTGTGACTCATTAAGTTTCTAACATGTTGACCTAAATATAAATTATAATTCTATATAGATAAAATTAAATAAATTAATTTATTATTAATTTCATAGTTGATTAGTTTATATTTAAAGATCAAGTGCACTGTCTAGCAATGTGTAATGATTCTTTAAATATTAGAAAAATCATAAGTAATTTGACTTAACCTTTTAATAACTTATTTTTTTAATGTAATTATTATTTATTCATCAATAATGTTTTGATTTAGATATTTTAATAAAGAGTTTGTTTATCATGTCAAATCATATTTGTTTGTAACATTATAGTCATTAATCCTTTGAATAAGATTTGAAACTCTTTTAAAATCTAATTTCATGTTACGCAAAAATTTAACAATCAATATTATTTAAGAAAGTATGAAATATTTTTTCTAATTCACCCAGGGTAATAAATTTTCTTTTGATCACTTAAATACTTTCATATAGTATACGTTATATCTAATATTTGCCTATTTGTTATCTTTATCAAGATAATGTGTAACAGGATCAAAGCATAATACTCTCTATATAAGATAATTTAGTAATTTCAAGTCTAAGAATTACTTACATAACCATCACGTGAGTCTTTTCATAGACACAAATGATATTTTCTTATGGAATTCTCATGTACATCGGTTCAATGTACATATCTTATTATAAATACCTACATATTAGTTTTGGGTATCTTTTATACCTCTGCTTATGAGAATAATTGTTTTTTTAATAAAGAAAAATACATAATATGTGTCAATCTCTATAACTTTAATAAATATCTAGTATCAAGAGAGCATTGATGACACGACTAAAAGATTGATGTCTTCTTTCAAATATAGGAGTGTTGAAGTAATAAATAACCCAGTAAGACCGAGGTCGAACCACAGAGAGGTTAATTATATAAATTATAGATAACAATAATACAACAACAACAACAACAACAACAACAACAATAATAATAAAGAAGTTGATGAAAACTTTAAAATGGAAGATTAACGTAAGGATTAAACAATGATAACAATAAATGTTAAGGTTAGATGATCTACTAATAGTATGTCAAACAAGTATAGTATAAATTTTTATTATTCAATTAGAAACCACACACAAAGAAGGTTTCAATCAGATTATGAATTATTAATATGATTATATTAGTTATCTTATTTGATTCTTGTCAATACTTGTAAATCTCGTCAGGCATTCATGTTTATAACTTATGTTAACAACAAATCAAGTTCTTTTCATAACTTAAATGTCGGTTATACCATACAGTATGGGCTATAAGAGTGTCAAGTATTTGTTGTACTAAGTGTTATACAACATAAATCTAGATTAGTCAATTAATAAACAAAGTATTAAAGAGTGAATAAGATAACAAGTACAAAACATGTTAGTATCTAACATTAAAGTTCATATTAAGTTTACACTATACTTATTCTTCCATCATTAGTGTAACCTTTTCACATTGACATAATAAACTTAACTAAATATAATGAAAGAAAGAAAAAAAAATAAAAAAAATAAGAACATAAATAAGATAAAAGTTAACTAAGTAAAGGAAAGAAAATGAAAAGCATAAACAAGATATTAATGAAAATAAAACTTAAAAATACAAGAAAAATACAAAGAAAGAAAGCAAGAGTATGATCTTGATTTGAAGACCAAGATGCCTAAATCTATGGCAAATGCTTTTTTTTATAGGTCAAAATTAGAAACTATTGATTTGATGACTAATTGAGGAGTGGGAGACCAACTCTTGACTTAGTGACAATCCTTATCTTCTCTTATCTACCCAAAACGTCATGATAATGTTAGAATTGGAACCACTTGGAAACATAAAAGTTGTAGTAATTCTCTCAGCTTTCCAGAAAAAAAAATAGAGGTAAATAAAGGTCATTTGGACTTCTAAAACTCTAGATATGGGCCAAACACTAAACAATGCTCGGGTTATAAGATAAATTTAGACTTTTTTGTTGTTGCTACAACTTGAACTTGAAAATAACCTTTTTAAATCTTAGGCTCCATAAAAGTTGTAGGCCTATGTCTTACCTTTCCATCCATATAAAGTAGACTTAAATCCGAGATCTACAGCTCCAGATATGACCCAATTATCGAATAGTGTTCCGGTTTGGACTGCACTAGCATCTCTTTTCTAAGTTTGGTCATCTCTTTGTTCTTTCAATTTTAGTTCTTAAACTCATCAATCAATCCTATTATTTATGTGATAGGCCTGTATTTAAAATAAATATTTATCACAAATTAAAGATATCTTATATTATTAGATATATTATTATAAAACATGTTTTTGTTAAGGAGTTATTGATATTTCAAATGCAAAATAATGATATAAAACTTTGATAAAAATGCACTTTTAAGTATTAATCAATTGACTACAGACATTTAAAAAAAATACTTTGATGCAATAAAAATCTCATAATTATAACATCTTTATAATTTCTTTTACAAAATATTTTTTATTCCATGGACTTTATTTTTACTTTAGATTCATTTATCAAATGTTAAATTCAAAAATTAAATATAAATATGTATTAAAGATAAATAATGCTTTTATTTAATAAAATTAAATATGTTCTACGTGAATATATTAGTTCCACGTGTAACCAACTAATTAGCTACAAGGCATATAAACTAATAATCTCTCACTTGTACTAAAGTCAATCGCCTATATATCTAATATCATATCCCTCCATATAATTATTATACTTCTATTAGGAAACTACCTTAGTGAGAGGTTCTGTAAGTTTCTCTTCATGGTTACTCATTCTTTCTTTAATTTTTCCCTTTCTATAATTTCTTTAATTATATGGAATCGTCTAATTACATGTTTAGATTTTTGATGAAATCTTGGTTTCTTTGTTTGTGTAATAATTCTATTGTTGTCATAGTACATGTCTACTGGATCAACAATGCTAAGAAAAACACCAAGTTCAATAATAAACTTCTTGATCCCAACAACCTCTTTTACCACCTTGAAAACATAGATGTATTCGACTTTAATTGTAGAATTTGCTATTGTTTTTTATTTGGAACTCTTCCAACTCACAGCATCTTCACTCAGAGTAAAAACATATCTTGTGTCATAACCCAATTCTGGGTTATTCCTCAATTTTTGACTCATGTTTTGATAATTTTTAGAAAATCCAAAAAAATAGAAAAAAACAATGAAAATCCAAAAAATATATTTTTGAATATATTTGCATTATTTTTAGCATTTTCAACATCATCTCAAGAGAATTTAAATTTTTAAAGATATTTGGAACACGTTCAACTTTTAGCGTGTTACATTTATAATCATTGATTTTTCTTATTAAGCCGATGTTGATATTGCTTGTTTTTGAAAAATACAAAAAAAAATAAAAAAAATATAATAAAAAAAAATCAAAATTTGACAAAAAAAAAAGTTGAGGGACCAATTTTAAAAACCAAGCAACATTTTGCCTATAAATAGCAACCTTTAACATGAACAAGAGGGGCAATTTTGACAAAAAAAAAAAAGAAGAAGAGAAGACCTAAACCTAAATTTCCTTCTCCCTCTGGTGGCGCCTGCAGATCCAGCCTTTGCCCACAACCGACAGACCCAGCTCTCCCTTATCTGGCCGACAACAACAACATCCCTAATTGACCCAGATCGGTCCGCTGCTCCTTCTTCTTCTGCCCACAGCTGACAGATCTTCCCTTTTTAACCAGCCACAGCCATGATCTCCCTCATCAACACAGTCACGATCGCAGCTTTGCCTCCCGCACTCCTTCCTCAACCGTTAGAGCTGTCATTTTGAAGAAGGAAAGAATAACAAGAATAAAACAACAGATCCAAAAACAGATCTGCATAAAAAGAAAAAAATAAAATCATCTGTTGTTGTGCGTTGTTTCCTTTGTTGCAGGTGACGGTGACCTTCATCGCTGGTGCAGGAGCAACGCACCGCCACTGTTCACTTGCACTGTTCACACTGCCCAGAAGGACTTCCCAGCACTGTTATGGAGTTTTGAGGGGTTATTTTATAATTTCCAAACTGTTTAATGTAATATTTGTTTAGTTTGAATTTTTATTTGTATTTTGTAAATATGAAAAAAAAAACAAAAAGAAGAAAAAGAAAAGAAAAGAAAAATATAGGGAAAATGCATTTGTGTGCTTGTATTTGTTTTATGAATGTTTGTATTTATTTATGATAAAATTGTAGAGAATAAAGAAGGATTTAATATTTTGATTGGATCATAGTGTAGAAGTACAAACTTGCATGGAAGTTGCATTTCTAAAATCCGATGAAAAGATAAAAATTTTAAAACTTCTTTAACACATCAAGTCCACGAAGCAGTTTACCTCAAGTAGGGCGCGTTAGGGGTGCTAATACCTTCCATAACCACAACAAATCCCTTACTCGTGAATCTCTGACAAGACCAGTACAACTAGGTTTCCTAGTAACCCTCAATTAAATACTAGGTGACGACTCCCAACGAATCCAACAAGATCAAATCAAACATAATAGAGAGGAAAAAATCGCCAGAGCCGACGCTTCGCGGATTTTCCGATGTGCGACATCTTGAATGAGATTTTTTTTTATCATCAATACCTAGTTAAAAACTAGCATATGAATAACCATGAACTTCTAGTTCATTTCCTCCAAAGACTAAAAAAGCATTTTTAATTCTTTTTAAGTATTTAAGAATGTTTTTAACTATTTTCCAGTGACTCTTATTGGGATTAGATTAATATCTACTTATTATGCTTAAAGTATAAGATACATATGGTCTAGTATATAATAGATCCTATAGCTAAAGCATAAAGAATGCTTTTCATAATATCTCTGTCAATTTATGTTTTATGACACATATCTTTAGAGAGACGGATCCCATGTAAAATCGGTAAGTTTTCTCTTTTGGACTTTTCTATGTTAAACTGTTTTAGCATCTTATCTATGTACGTGGATTCAGACAATCTAAACCAATTTTGAGATCTATCTCTATATATCTTAATTCCAAGTATATAGGTTATTTCTCTCATATGCTTCATAGAAAAATTCTTAGACAACCAAAACTTTACTTATTGAAAGAATGTCATTTCTTATTAGTAATATGTCATTTACATATAAGATTGAGAAAATGCAACACTCCCAATAATTTTTTTATAAACACAAGGTTCATCTATATTTTTGATGAAATCAAATTGTTTGATTATCTCATTAAAATAGATATTCCAACTCCTCAAAGCTTGCTTAAGTTTATAAATAGATTTTTGTAGCTTGTATACTTTAATGGCAAATTACTTAGATTCAAAACATTTAGGATGTGTCATATATACATCCTTGTAAAGATTTCTATTTAGAAATGCAGTTTTGACATTCATTTGCTAAATCTTATAATCATAGTATACAACAATAGCAAGCAAAATTCTTATGGATTTTAACATAGCTACCGATGGGAAGGTTTCATTAAAGTCAACACCTTGTCTTTGTTTGTAACATTTGGTAACCAATCTAACTTTATATGTTTGTACATTCTCATTTATGTCAATCTTTCTCTTAAAGACCCACTTACATCCAATGAGTATCCCTTCATGTGGATCAACCAAAGTCCATTTTTTATTGGTGTACATGAAATCCATTTTAGACTTCATGGCTTCAAAGCATTTTTCATAATCAATATCAGATATTACTTCTATATAGTTGGTGGGCTTATTAATCATAAGCAACCTGTCATTCTCAACATCCATGAGAAGTTGATATCTTAATAATGCATGACGTGTCCTACCAGATCTATATAAATCTTGTGCTTTTTCATATTGAGATTGATCATCCAATGTTACAACCTCAAGCTCATGTTCCACTTAGATGTCTGTTTATAGCTCTTGAACTTCTTCAAGTTCAATTTTCCTCTCACTACTCCTTTCAATAACAAATTATTTCTCTCGAAAAATAGCATGTTTTGAGACAAATACCTTTTTCTCAACAGAGTGGTATTCAACTATTTGCTTTAGATATCTCATAAACTTATATTTATCTAACTTAGCTTCTAGCTTTTCAGATACATTATGCTTCACATAAATATCACATCCCTAAATTTTTAGGTATGATACGTTTGGTCTCTTGCCATTCTATATCTCATATGAAGTCTCATCAACAAATTTAGATGGAATCTTATTTAAAATGTAAGCAATAGTTTATAGGGCATAACCCTAAAAAGAAAGTGGAAGGTCTGCATGACTCAACATAAATCGTACCATATCCAATAAGGTATGATTTCTCATTTTAGAAACTCTATTGTGTTGTGGTGTTTCAAGAGGTGTTCATTGTAAGAGAATCTAATTCTTTTTTAGATAATCTTGAAAATCTTGACATAAGTATTTACCACCTTAATCATATTGAAGTATTATAATACTTTTTTCCATTTTGCTTTTCAACTTTATTTTTGAGTTCTTTGAACCTTTCAAATGATTTAGACTTATATTTCATTAATACACATAACCATATCTAAAATCATCATTAGTAAATATAATGAAATATGTATATCCATCCATGGTACAAACATTCATTAGTCCACATACATTTATATGTATCAAACTTAATAAAAAAAATTTACTTTTTACTCTTTCATGTAAAAGGTGTTTTGGTTATCTTACCCAATGTACAAGATTCATAAGTATCATATGATTTATAATCAAAAGGATCAAAATATCCTTTTTTTTATGCAGCTTAGTGATTCTTATTTCATTGATATGATCCAAACTACAATACTATAAGTAAGGTGGATATGGATCATCTAATTTATTCCTTTTAATGTTTATATTGAACGTGGGTATCTCTAAATTAAGTTCATACAAACTATTTATATAATTATCCGATTCATAATAAACATCATTATTATAGAAAAAAGAACATTTGTTTTCAATAATAAATTTAAATCCATTCAAATCTAAATAAGAAATGGACACGATGTTTCTAGTAAGTATTGAAATAAAATAACAATTATCAAGGTCTAGTAACATCCCACTAGGCAAAGTTAAATTATAAGTTTTTACAACTAATGTAATAACTTTTGCTCCATCGCCTACACATAGGTCCACTTCACCTTTAAGCAATTTTCTACCTTTCTTTGGTTGATCATTATTACAAATGTGAAAACCACATCTGGTATCCAATACCCAAGAACTACTATATGAAGTAGCAATATAGTTTTAAATCATAAACACCACACAAATATTTACATTAGGACATTTTATTATCATGTTTGGAAACAATTTCTTAAAGGTCTCATACTCTTTAACATTAAACAACTCTTTGAGATGCTCAATCATATTATAGGCATTCATATTCTCATACTCTTTTTGAAGTTCATGTGGCATGTTAGCTTATATCACATATATAGCTTGCTTATCATCATTAATATAACGATGATATTTTGTCTAAAATTCAATAAAAGTGTCCTTATCAAGGACATGAGAAATAGGACTTTCAAACATATATAACCTTCTTTTTTATTTGAGAAAAATTATTAAATATCAATATTAGTCTAAGAAGTTCAGTCCAATCAATTTGTTAGCATCAAATATACTTCGTAGGAATATGTTACTATTAATTTTATCTATTAACCTATTAATGTAAAGATAATGAGTGTTAGTATTATGCATAATGACACGACCAAAAGATTGATGTCTTATCCCAAGTGTAGGAGTGTCGAAGTAATAAATAACCCGACAAGACTGGGGTCGAACCACAGAAAGGTTAATTATACAAATTATAAATAATAATAATACAACAACAACAACAATAATAAAGAAAAAGAAAGAGAAGAAGAAGATGAGAACTTTGAGAAGGAATATTAATGTAACGATTAAACAATGATAATAACAAATGTCAATGTTAGAGATTCCACTAATGGTACGTGATTAGTACTTAAAAGTGCATTTTTATCATGGTTTTATATCATCATTTTGCACTTGAAGTATCAATAACTCCTTAACTAAAATATGTTTTATAATAATGTATCTAATAATATAAGATACCTATAATTTGTGGTAAATGTCTATTTTTAATGCAGGCCTATCACATAAATAAAAGGATTGATTGATGACTTGAAGAACTTAAATTGCATGGATAAAGAGATGGTCAAACTTAGAGAAGAGATGTCGGTGCAATCCAAACCGGAACACTGTTCGGTAATTGGGCCATATCTGGAGCTACAGATCTCAGATTTAGGTCCAATTTATATGGATGGAAAGGTAAGACATAGGCCTACAACTTTCATATGGAGCCCAAGATCTAAAAAGGCCATTATCAAGTCCAAATTGTAGCAACAACAAAGAAGCCCGAATCTGTCTTCCAGCCCGAGTACTGTTCGGTATTTTAGCCATATCTGGAGTTCTAGAAGTCCAAATGAGCTGAATGTTTTACACAAGAAAGCTGAGACAATTGCCTACAACTTTCATGTTTGCACCTGGCTCCAGTTTTGACGTTATCAATGACGTTTTGGGCAGACAAGAGAAGATAAGGATTGTCACCAAGTCAAAAGTTGGCCACCCACTTATCAATTAGTCATCAAATCAATAGTTCCCAATTTTGGCCTATAAAAGGAGGCATTTGCCATGCATTTAGGCATCTTGGTGTTCAGATCAAGATCATGCTCTTCCTTTCTCTCTTTGTATTTTTTATGCTTTGTTTTCATTAATATTAAATTTATGCTTTTCATTTCCTTTCCTTTACTTAGTTAGCTTTTATGTTCTTATTTTGTTTATCTATTTTGCTTTCTTTCATTATGTCTAGCAAAGTTAATTATGTCAAGGTGAAAAGGCTACACTAATGATGTGAGAATAAGTATAATGTAAACTTAATATGGACTTTAATGTTTGATACTAACATGTTTTATATTTGTTATCTTGTTCACTCTTTAATACTTTGCTTGTTAAATGACTAATCTTGATTTATGTTGTATAACACTTGGTACAACAAATGCTTGGCACTTTCATAGCCCATAATGTATGGTATAACCGACACCTGAGCTATGAAAGGAACTTGATTTGTTGTTAACATAAGTTATAATCATGAATGCTTGACGAGATTTACAAGTATTAGCATTAATTGAATAAGATGACTAATGTAATCATGTTAACAATATATAATCTGATTGGAACCTCCTTTGTGTGTGGTTTCCAATTCAATAATAAGAGTTTATACTGTACTTGTTTGATATACCATTAGTGGAATCTCTAACCTTGACATTTGTTATTATTATTGCTTAATCCTTACATTAATATTTGATCTCCAAGTTCTCATCATCATCATCTTCTTCTTCTTCTCTTTATTATTATTATTATTATTATTATTATTATTATTATTATTATTAGTACTACTACTACTACTACTACTACTACTACTACTAGTATTATTATTATTATTATTATTATTATTATTATTATTATTATTATTATTATTATTATTATTATTGTTGTTGTTGTTGTTGTTGTTGTTGTTGTTATTGTTGTTTTATAATTGTTGTTTATAATTTGTACAATTAACCTCCCTGTGGTTCGACCCCGGTCTTGCCGGGTTATTTATTACTTCGACACTCCTGCACTTGGGAGAAGACATCAATCTTTTAGTCGTGTCGAGTTTTTGGCGCCGTTGCCGGGGAGGTAAGTTTTGTATAAATTATAATAGTTATTTTATTTTCTCTTTTCACTTTTCTTATATTTAACTTTATTTTTTTTCTCTTGTTTCTTCTTCTTTTATTTTCTTCTTCCTTTTATTTTATTCCTACACGTGCATGAGAGTGTGGTCACGTACATCAAGTGGTAGACTTTGTAGGATATCCTCATCATTTTCAGAAAATATGGCCGAAGAAGATAATCAATCACTTCATAATGAAAATAATGTAATCATGTTAACAATCTATAATCCAATTGGAACCTCCTTTATATGTGGTTTCCAATTGAATAATAAGAGTTTATATTATACTTGTTTGATATACCATTAGTTGAACCTCTAACCTTGACATTTGTTAGTATTATTGTTTAATCCTTACATTAATTTTTCATCTCCAAGTTCTCATCATCATCTTCTTCTTCTCTTTCTTTATTATTGTTATTATTATTATTATTACTACTACTACTACTACTAGTATTATTATTATTATTATTATTATTATTATTATTATTATTATTATTATTATTATAGTTATTATTGTTATTGTCATTGTTGTTATTATTGTTATTACTATTATTATTGTTGTTGTTGTCATTATTATTGTTGTTGTACTATTATCGTTTATAATTTGTACAATTAACCTCCCTGTGGTTCGACCCCGGTCTTGCCGGGTTATTTATTACTTCGACACTCCTGCACTTGGGAGAAGACATCAACCTTTTAGTCGTGTCAGTACGTCAAACAAGTATAATATAAACTCTTATTATTCAATTGGAAACCACACATAAAGGAGGTTCCAATTAGATTATAGATTGTTAACATAATTACATTAGTCATCTTATTCGATTAATGCTAATACTTGTAAATCTCATCAAGCATTCATGATTATAACTTATATTAACAACAAATCAAGTTCCTTTCATAGCTCAAGTGTCGGTTATACCATATAGTATGCACTATGAAAGTGCCAAGCATTTGTTGTACCAAGTGTTATACAACATAAATCAAGATTAGTTATTTAACAAGCAAAATATTAAAAAGTGAACATGATAACAAATATAAAACATGTTAGTATCAAACATTAAAGTCCATATTAAGTTTACATTATACTTATTCTTACACCATTAGTGTAACCTTTTCACCTTGACATAATTAACTTAGCTAGACATAATAAAAGAAAGAAAAATAGATAAACAAAATAAGAACATAAATAAGATAAAAGTTAACTAAGTAAAGGAAAGGAAATGAAAGGTAAAAACTTGATATTAATGAAAGCAAAGCATAAACATTACAAAAAATACAAATAAAGAAAGCAAGAGCATGATCTTGATCTGGACACCAAGATACCTAAATGCATGGCAAATGCCTCCTTTTATAGGCCAAAATTGGGAACTATTGATTTGATGACTAATTGATGAATGGGTGACCAACTCTTGACTTGGTGACAATCCTTATCTTCTCCTGTCTGCCTAAAAAGTCATTGATACCGTCAAAATTGGAGCCACTCGAAAACATAAAAGTTGTAGATAATTGTCTCAGCTTTCTTATTTAAAAAAATACAACTCATTTGTACGTCTAGAACTCCAGATATGACCAAAATATTGAACAATGATGCTCGGGCTGGAGGACAGATTCAGGCTTCTTTGTTGTTGTTACAATTTGGACTTGAAAATGACCTTTTTAGATCTTGGGCTCCATCCATATATAGTAGACCTAAATTTGAGATCTATAGCTCTAGATATGACCCAATTACCAAACAGTATTTCGGCTTGGATTGCACCGACATCTCTTTTCTAATTTTAGTCATCTTTTTGCCCTTGCAATTTAAGTTCTTAAAGTCATCAATCAATCCTTTCATTTATATAATAGGCCTGCATTTAAAATGAACATTTACCACAAATTATAGGTATCTTATATTATTAGATATACTATTATAAAACATGTTTTAGTTAAGGAGTTATTGATACTTCAAGTGCAAAATGATGATATAAAATCATGATAAAAATACAATTTTAAGTACTAATCACATATATATTTAAATTCAAATTTAGACAAGGTATTCCATTTATTTAATTTGATTCCTAAAAGCATGAATTCATGTATCATGATATGAGAACTTATTTTCATTGTATCCTGTTCATTAAATATAAATAATACCATTAAAATATTATGCAAGAAGCATACTATAATAACTCAATTCAGATTTTTGATATATCAATGAATATCCTCATGTGAGCTATCTTACTATGATGTCATCCATTTCTATTCAGTTACGCTAATATGAGTATTAAATAGATAAATCATCCTTTAATTAAGTCGAATCATCTCAACTTAGCCACCATTAGTTTTTCATCGACTCATTTACATGTTTTTGGCTATCCAGTTGGGATACCATTGATATTTGGTAATCTAATATAATATCAGCTATCTAACCTGGATACCATAATTTGACATAATTTTGGCTATCCAAATTGAATATTATTAGCATATGTTAATCTAACACATTCCTTGCTATGCAAACTGGATACCATTAGCATTTGTTAATCCAACACAATCCTGGTTATGCAAACTAGATGCCATTACCATATACTAATCTAATACATTCGTCGCTATCAAAACTGGATTCTATTAGCATTTGCTAATCTAATACAACTCCTGGCTATCCAAACACAATTGACATTGTCTATATCTACTTTTATAATTAGTTCACCATTTCTATTTCTTTCATGATGTATTGTCTATAAGCAACATAAGTATCCTATTGAAAAATATAAAAATGAAGGAATAGGATGCCTATTTGCTGCTCCTATGTTTCAGCCTCCTCAATGGAAGATCCAATCTTTATTGTTCCTTTTAATTCATAAAAAAGGTTTTAGGTTATGTCTCAATCAAATCGTTTCTCTATATAAATTCTATATTTATCTTTGGTGTGTATATATGCATATATGTAATGTTCACAATACAAAATCACTCAATCAAATGATTTCCACATCCATAATATTTCCTCATGCATATAGAGTAAGATATGAATCAAAATTCACATATTGAGTTTTTTTATTTTATTTTTCTTTCTTTTTTATCGAATCTTATATTTCTTAATATGATTATGATATATTATTTTTTATATTTATATATTTACTTAATTACATTGGGTCTTCTTTAATTTTTTCTTTCTTTTAGTCAAACCCGTGCTTTTTATTATGGCCATGATATATTGTTTTTGACATCTACTCGTATAATTGTGTTAGTGTAATCTTATATATCTGTATTTTTAAGTTAATATCATTCACTAATTTTACAATATCAAAAAGTGTTCAATGTCACCATTAATGTCTCTTTCTTTCCAAGTTCACGCATGGACTCCGATTAATGACTTTTCATCATGTTCTTTTTCCTTGCACTTATTATGCCTTATACTTTTTGACACGACTAAAAGGTTGATGTCTTCTCCCAAGTGCAGGAGTGTCGAAGTAATAAATAACCCGGCAAGACCAGGGTCGAACCACAGGGAGCTTAATTGTACAAATTATAGACAATAATTATAAATAATAATAATAGCAATAACAACAATAGTAATAATAATAATAATAATAATAATAATAATACTAGTAGTAGTAGTAGTAGTAGTAGTAGTAGTACTACTACTACTACTACTACTACTAATAATAATAATAAAGAAAGAGAAGAAGAAGAAGATAATGATGATGAGAACTTACAGATGAAATATTAATGTAGGCAATTGTCTCAGCTTTCTTGTGTAAAAAATTCAGCTCATTTGGACTTCTAGAACTCCAGATATGGCCAAAATACCGAACAGTGCTCGGGCTGGAAGATAGATTCGGGTTTCTTTGTTGTTGCTACAATTTGGACTTGCAAATGGCCTTTTTAGATCTTGGGCTCCATATGAAAGTTGTAGACCTATGTCTTACCTTTCCATCCATATAAATTGAACCTAAATCTGAGATCTGTAGCTCCAGATATGACCCAATTACCGAACAGTGTTCCGGTTTGGATTGCACCGACATCTCTTTTCTAAGTTTGGCCATCTCTTTATCCTTGCAATTTAAGTTCTTCAAGTCATCAATCAATCCTTTCATTTATGTGATAGGCCTGCATTAAAAATAGACATTTACCACAAATTATAGGTATCTTATATTATTAGATACATTATTATAAAACATATTTTAATTAAGGAGTTATTGATACTTCAAGTGCAAAATGATGATATAAAACCATGATAAAAATGTACTTTTAAGTACTAATCACTTTTCTACAACATATCTCTTAATATGGTTATATATATACACATCATCAACAACAAAAATAATCTAATTTTCAAGACTTATTGTAAGACAATTAACCTTTTTAATAAAGATGTTCTTTCTCATTGAATATATTCATAGACACATATAAAAAACCATTTGCTTTCTTATTTTCTTCATTATGGTCGAAATATGCTACTCACAAACAAGAATTTTGTTACTTTCTCCTCACTTCCTTAACATGGCCAAATATAGGCTCTATGATTACCAAGTATCCTTCATATGATTTTTAACCTAATTTCTCCTCTTTTAATCTACATCACAAGGTATAATTTGTTCCTTATAATCAATCTTAAACAATATAAGTAAACCAATTCAATGTCAATAAAGATTGAAAAGCTTATGATAAGGTATCTTGATCAACAATAATTCATCAAAATGGCATAATCAAGACTAAAACATTCCTTGTATGCATAAACACCTTGGAATAATCTCTCCCTTCACCTATTTCTTCCTTTGGCCAAATATACAAGCCTTATTTTCACTCCTATTTTTTCATTATTTTTAAATGATAAGGTCATTTTCTTAGGTAATAGTCTTCTATTTGACATAATCATGAATTTTTTTTCATTTCCCCTAAATTGATTCAAGAACTCTAACTCAGACAAATATGAAATTTTAAAATTAAACTCACTTATTGATTTTAGGTTTGTGTTGTTCATTTTGTTAACTTATTGACAGTATGACCTTTAACCAGGTTTGTGAATCAAATGTTGAAATTTTATTATTTCAAATATTTAATAACATATTTTTAATTTGCTTTGTGCGATTTATGTTCAATCAAGGGATAGTATGATTCTTAAATGGGTCTTACTCTTTGAAAGTTGAAAAAACATTAAGTTTTAAAAGCTTCATAAATGTAATATTATTTTCTTAAATATGAATTTGATTTGTAAGTTAAGGGTGATGTTGGCCAATACCCCATTGATTCTTTTTCCTATCATATAGTAAATCTCTATTTGCATGTATATCACTTTAGGTTAGTATGAGAAATTAGAGGTGCCTTGATGGGTTTTGCCTTAAGCTAGCACGTATTAAACCTCATACTCTCGTTAAAAGTGTATATGGTCATGATTAATAACTGATTTATTAGTGCCTCATTTTATGCTTTTTACACCTTATAGGCGTCATATCAACCTTTTTCATCCATTCCAAAAGTAACATAGTCGTTATTGTCACTAATCAAACCATTATTGACAACCAAAAGAAGCTTTGATGCCATCATCAACCATACTACCATGTCCACCTCATTGACAACCCCAAAGAAACATAATGGCTCCTCCCATTTCTATCTTAATAGTTAATCATTAACACTACCTCACAACCCTTTTTTTTTTATTAAACAACCCATCCATTACAATGAAAAAATCAATAACAAATGTAACTAGTAGAGGTGAGAGGGAATAAGAGAGAAATGATATAAACCAAACACTTCCAAGCCTTGATCTCTCTTTTAGAATAACAATGGACTTCATCAACAACATAAAAAAAGAAAGAGAGAAAGTCACATTAGTTTCTATGAGTCACACTCCTTTATCTTGTTGATGTGTGAATCTATATACCATTAATTATGGTAGAGCATTGAAGCACGCGCCACCACATCCTCGATGATTAACATTGCATTATCTTTTTCCAAAGTATTTTGGTCAATTGTGCCAGCTTTTGTAGGTCATTCTTAAATCTAAAATGGACTTTTACTTACTCTGTATAACTGATAACATGTTCTTATTGGTTTTTTGTTGTAAATACTTAGATGGTTGAGATCCATGTTGTTTTGTTGCAAAGCCATTTGAGATTTATTTTGAAAGATGATAAGGTGGAATCAAAACCTAACAATAGGGTTGGAAGGATGGAATGATCATGTATACACATGTTTGATTGCAATGTGTAGATAATTTTTATGTAGATAATTTTCTTATATGGATGTGTTTTAAGTATAGATATTTTTATTTCTTTGGTTTTTAATGATTTCTTTAAAAAAATAGTAAGAGTATTTTCTTTTAGGTCTATATATATATATATATATATATATATATATATATATATATATATAAACTTGTATTGTTTATTTTTATTAAATGATCAATCTATTAACCACTAAAAAATAAGAGGCATAACTTACTATTTATAGAGAAATCTAAAAAATCCTATAAATTGATAAAATATCAATTTGCCCCTTAAATAATATCCATATATTAATTTAAGATAATTTTAGAAATTAACTTAATCAAATCCTTTATTTTTCTAAGTCTAGAAATATAATGTATATATTAATTATATTATAATCCTTAATTTCTAAAATATATTTAAATCAAGTCATACTTAATTAAAGTATCCCGGTTTAATTTTTGACTAGTAGTTCTTAATATATGTGACCCATTAGGTTTCTAATGTGTTGACAAAAATATAAATTCTAATTCTAATTAAATTAAATTAAATAAATTAAAATATTTAATTTATTATCAATTCAACAATTAATTAATTTATATTTGAAGATCAAGTACATCGTTTAGCAACGTATCATGATCCCTTAAATATTAGAAAAATTATTAGAGGTTAGACTTAACATTGCAGTGATCGATTTCTTAATATAAGTAATATCATTTCATTAATAATATCTCAATTTAATATTAAAGTATAGAGTACATATATCATGTTAAATCATATTTGTTCTCTACATAGTAGTTATTGATTGTTTGAATAAGATTTGAAAATCTTTTCAAGTTTTATTCCATCTTGGCCAAGAATTTTTAATCAATACTATTTATAATAGATTGAATATTTTTCCTAATTCATCTAGGATAATGAATCATCTCTTCATCACTAAAGTACCTTTATATAATTCATATTATACCTAATGTTTGTCTCTTTATCACCTTAACTAAGATAACATATAACATGATCAAAGCATAATATTCTTTATATAAGATAACTTAGTAATCAACCGTCACATAATCCTTTCCTAACATAGATAATCTCTTATGCAGGTCAGTTTAGTGTATATGTCTTATGACAAACACCTACATCTTAGTTCTAAGTATCCTTTATATCTTAACTTATATAAACAGTTACTTCTTTTCATAAAGAAAATAACATAATATATATCAGTTTATAAAGCTCTAATAAATGTTTAGCATTTAAGAGAGTGTTAATTAAAAACATTTTAGGAACAATATCTTTATACAATATAAATCTCATAATTATAACAACTTCATAATTTTATTTGCAAAGCATTTTTGTCTCATTGACATTATCTTTACTCTATATTCATAAATAAAATATTATATTCATTAATACAATATTATATGAATATTAAAGATAAATTAAACCTTTATTAATAATACATATGTATTTACATAAATATAATAATATCACATGTAACCAACTAATTGGCTACAAGGTATATTAAACTAACAGATATGTTTAAAGGGGTTAAAATCTTAGACAACAAGAATAGTAGTATAAGGATTCAACATTTTTTTCAATATCGTTAAAGGGCTTAACAAGTCGTGAAAGTTGAATATTTTAGATTTGATTTGTTTTGTTTTTTGTATAACTAATTTGCAGCAAGCTAGGGCTTCCAATTTATAAGAGTTATTGTATAAGCAAGGTTAAATAGGGATTACTAAAGTTATTATATCAATTGTGTTTGATAATTCTAACAAAAATACGTGGAGCAAGTTGGAAGTATAAGAAAGCTAGATTGAGCTATTGTAGAAGAAACTTAGGTAGAAGGAAATGATATTCTTTAGAGGATAGAAAAAATGAAAAATACTACAAGAGCGAGAAGAGATGAGATCTTGGAATCTCCTAAATCATAGGAGTATATTTTTTTCATCATTTCTGTTTTCATAACCTCCAAACAAGGAGTTTGTTACCATATATATATATATATATATATATATATATATATATATATTCTCTTCTAGCTTTTCCAACCCACCTTACTAATCCAAACAATGCGTTTTGTAATGATCTTCATGGAAACAATCATTTGTTTAAATTCAAAACATCATTGTAGTTAACTTCTCTTCTTCTGTTCAAAATTGATGATATGACAATTCCCCTTCTACAATTAAACCTTGCCTCCAAGGTTAAAATCTGGATATCTGATCTTGAAGTCATATGTAAATTCCCAAGTTATATCTATAGGAGATTGATTTTTCCAATAGACTATGACTTCTGTAATAGCTTGAGTTCCTCATCACCCTAAACATCTGTCTAGATAGCTTGTGGTTAAAGGACTTACTTGAAAGGAGTGGTTAAAAGATCCTGAATGACCTTGTTGCCAATGTGTTTTTTCAATTGTGATACATAGAATGTAGGATGAATTCAAGATAATGGAGGTCAGTTTAATTTATAAGCCACCTTGCTAATCCTTTTCTAATATTAGATAAGGTCTATAATACTTTGCTGCCAACTTTTATGAATCCTTGGTTAAACACTGGTTTTTGTCTATATGGTTGTAGTTTTAAATAAAATGAATCTTTTGTGTTGAATGATGTTTTGTTGCGCTTGTGGTTGACTTATTGAATCATCTTGTGTTGGGCATTTAATAATTTTTTCTTGATTTAATTAAGCATGTTCTTTTTTATAGATAAGAATACATCTACTATTGCTACTAGTGAATCTTTGTGAATGTAAGGAATATAAATAGGACTCACCCAATATAGAATTTTATACGGAGTAGATTGTGTTACTAGATGAAAATTGGTGTTATATCACCATTCTGCTAATGATAATCAACTAGACCACTTATAAGATGCTCATTTGCCATACACCTAACATCTAAGATAGTTCTCAAGGCATTTATTCACCACCTTAGTTTTCCCATCAGATTTGAGATGCTATGTTATAAAATAGTGTAAATCAACTTCCTATTGGTTGAAGAGATTATGCCAAAATTAACTTAAGAAAATTAGGTCCTTATCACTTACAATTGTGATTGAAAACCTAAAGATCTTGAACATATTATCCATAAAAGATTTAGCTATAGAGGTTGTTTTGTAAGAGTGATGTAGGGCTATAAAATGAACATATTTACTAAACTAGTCAACCACTACAAAAACCACCTCTTTACCTTTAGATTTAAAGAAACCCTTTAATAAAATCTATATTGATGTTAGTAAATGGAGCTTAGAGAATAAGCAATGGTTGTAATAGCCTTGGTGTCTTCATAATTTCAGTCTTATTCCTTTGGCAAATTGAACATTCTCTAATATAGTATCTAATGTGTTTTTGGTGTCCTTTCCAAAAGAGAAGTCCCCTAACCCTCTTAGTTATCTTTGTAGGACTTGAATGTCCTCTAATAACAGAGCCATGATATATAGGTATGAGTTCCTTCTATAAATCAAGGTTGTTTCCCACTACTAGCTTTTTTTTTTCTACGAAGAAGATTGTCTTTCTATTGATACTAGGGGTAAGATGCAAGGTTTGCCACTAAGTCTTAAATTAAAGGCTTCACACCCTTGTCCTCCTCCTAAATCTTTCTAATTCTTTCCATAAAGCATTGTTGAACACCCTAGATAAGGTTTCAACAACTATATTTTCATTTCCCTTCCTATACTCTATCTCATAGTCAAGACTAAGTAACTTAGATAACCACAAATGTTGAGATGGAAAAGTTAACTTTTGGTCTTGTAGGTATTTGAGGTTATTATGATATATATGAATGTTGAAAATTTTCTCTAAAAGTTAATGCTTTCATTAGTCACTACTAATAGGATTGTCATATCTCCTTCTTATAAATAGAAAGAGTTTACTATTTTGGCCCTAATGGCTTATTAATATAAGCTATAAGGTGCCACATTGCATTAATTCCCACCCTAGAGACATCATCTTCTACCATAAAGAGCTTAATAAGGTTGGATAGGGCTAAAACTAAAGGATGAGTCATGATCTCTTTGAGCTAGTTGAAAGCTGCTACAACTTCTTCATTCCATATAGAAGAGTCCTTCTTGAATAGTTGTGTAAGGGCATGTAGATATACCTAAACCCTTTCACAAATCTTCTGTAATACCCTACGAGACCTAAGAATCCTCTTATCTATTTAATGGTTTTAGGTGTTGGCCCATCTAAAATTACTTAGATGTCATGAGGGTCTATTGCTACTTCTTTTCTTGAAATTACATGGACTAAGTATTCAATTTGTGTACTCCTAAACACATATTTACTTCTCTTAAAAAGCACTCTATGGTTCATAAGAATTTCAAAGACAATATGTATATGTTTTAAATGATCTTATCATGACTTATTATTGATTAGAAAATCATCAAGGAATATAAGAATCAACTTCCTCAAATAATTCCTAAAAATGTCATTAATTAGGCTTTGGAAGGTAGTTATCACATTATTTAAGTCGAAATGTGACATGACCAAAAATATCTTCTCCCAAGTGTAAGAGTGTTGAAGTAATAAATAACCCGGCAAGACTAGGGTTGAACCACAGGGAGGTTAACTATATAATGATGATAATGATGATGATGATGAGGAGAAGGAGGAGGACCTTGAGATGTAAGATTAATATGAGGATTAAACAATGATAAAAACAAATATCAAGGTTAAAAGATCCACTAATAGTATTTCAAATAAGTATAGTATAAACTCTTTTTATTACTCAACTGGAAACCACATATAAAGGAAGTTCCAATCGGATTATGAATTGTTAACATGATTACATTAGTAATTATATTCAAATAACAATAATACTTGTAAATATTGTTAGATATTCATGATTATAACTTATGTTAACAACAAATCAAGTTCCTTTCATAGCTCAGGTGTCGGTTATACTATATGGTTGGGCTATGAAGTTGCCAAGTATTTGTTGTACCAAGTATTATACAACATAAATTTAGATTAACCATTTAATAAACAAAGTATTAAAAGTGAATAAGATAACAAATATAAAACATGTTAGTATCAAACATTAAAGTTCATGTTGAGTTTATACTATACTTATTCTTACACTATTAGTATAACCCTTTCACCTTGACATAATAAACTTAGCAAAACATAATAAAAAGGAAAAAACATAAATAAACAAGATAAAAATATAAATAAGATATAAGTTAAATAAGTAAAGAAAATCAAATGAAAAGCATAAATAAGATATTAATGAAAGCAAAACTTAAGCATTACAAAAAAAAAATAAAAGAAAGAGAACACGAACTTAATCTTGATCTGAAAACCAAAATACCTAAATACATGACAAATGCCTCCTTTTATAGGCTAAAATTTAGAACTATTGATTTGGTGGCTAATTGCTAAATGGGTGGCTATATCTTGATTTGGTGACAATCCTTATCTTCTTGTTTGAACAACACATCATTGCTAACATCAAAATTTGAATAGCTTGTATTCATGCAAGTTTTAAGAAATTGTCTCAACTTTCTAACAAAAGAAAATAAGGTCATTTGGACTTCTAGAACTCAAGATATGAGTTTGACACTGAACAATGTATAGGCTGCAAGACTGATTGATGCTTAAAAGTGCATTTTTATCAAGGTTTTATATCATTATTTTGTACTTAAAGTATCAATAACTCTTTAACTAAAGCATGTTTTATAATAACATATCTAATAATATAAGATACCTTTAATTTATGGTAAATGTTCATTTTAGATGCACGTCTATCTGACACGATGAAAAGATTGATTCCTTCTCCCAAATGTAGGAGTGTCGAAGTAATAAATAACCCGGCAAGACCAGGATCGAACCATAGGGAGGTTAATTGTACAAATTATAAATAACAATAATACAACAACAATAACAACAACAAAAACAACAATAATAATAATAGTGATACTAATAATAATAATAATAATAATAATAATAATAATAAAGAAAAAGAAGGAGAAGAAGAAGATGATGATGAGAACTTTGAGAAGGAATATTAATGTAACGACTAAACAATGATAATAACAAATGTCAAGGTTAGAGATTCCACTAATGGTATGTCAAACAAGTATAATATAAACTCTTATTATTCAATTGGAAACCACACATAAAGGAGGTTGCAATCATATTATACATTGTTAACATGATTACATTAGTCATCTTATTCGATTAATGCTAATACTTGCAAATCTTGTCAAGCATTCATGATTAAGGTTGAACAAATCAAGTTCCTTTCATAGCTCAGGTGTCGGTTATACCATATAGTATGAACTATAAAAGTACCAAGCATTTGTTGTACCAAGTGTTATACAACATAAATCAAGATTAGTTATTTAACAAGCAAAGTATTAAAGAGTGAACAAGATAACAAATATAAAACATGTTAGTATCAAACATTAAAGTCCATATTAAGTTTACACTATATTTATTCTTACACCATTAGTATAACCTTTTCACCTTGACATAATAAACTTAACTAAATATAATGAAAGAAAGAAAAATAAATAAATAAAATAAGAACATAAATAAGATAAAAGTTAACTAAGTAAAGGAAATGAAATAAAAGGCATAAATAAGATATTAATGAAAATAAAAATTAAGCATTACAAAAATACAAAGAGAGAAAGCAAAAAGATAATATTGATCTAGAGACCAAGATGCTTAAATGCATGACAAATGCCTCCTTTTGTAGGTCAAAATCGAGAACTATTAATTTGATGACTAATTAATGAGTGGGTGGTCAACTCTTGACCAGGTGACAATCCTTATCTTCTCTTGTCTGTCTATTCATATAAAGTAGAACTAAATCCGAGATCTACAGCTCCAGATATGACCCAATTACTCAATATTGTTCTAATTTAGACTACATCAACATCTCTTTTCTAAGTTTGGCCATCTCTTTGTCCTTTCAATTTTAGTTCTTAAACTCATCAATGAATCCTTTCATTTATGTGATAATGATTAGTACTTAAAAGTGCATTTTTATCATGGTTTTATATCATCATTTTGCACTTGAAGTATCAATAACTCCTTAACTAAGACATGTTTTATAATAATATATCTAATAATATAAGATACCTTTAATTTGTGGTAAATGTTCATTTTAAATGTAGGCCTATCACATATGGACTTTAATGTTTGATACTAACATGTTTTATATTTGTTATCTTGTTCACTCTTTAATACTTTACTTGCTAAATGACTAATCTAGATTTATGTTGTATAACACTTAGTACAATAAATGCTTGACACTTTCATAACTCATACTGTATAGTATAACCGACACCTGAGCTACGAAAGGAACTTGATTTGTTGTTAACATAAGTTATAAGCATGAATGCTTGACAATATTTACAAGTATTCGCAGTATTTGAATAAAATAACTAATATAATCATGTTAACAATTTATAATCTGATTGAAACCTCCTATGTGTGTGGTTTTCATTAAGTAATAAGAGTTTATACTATACTTGTTTGACATACCATTAGTGGATCCTCTAACCTTGATATTTATTGTTATCATTTTTTAATCCTTACGTTAATCTTCCATTTCAAAGTTCTAATCTTTTTCTTCTTTTTCTCCTTCTTTTTCTTTACTACTACTACTACTACTACTACTACTATTGTTGTTGTTGTTGTTCTTGTTATTATTGTTATTATTATTGTATTATTATTATTATCTAAAATTTATATAATTAACCGCCCTATGGTTTGACCTTGGTCTTGCCGGGTTATTTATTACTTCGATACTCCTGCACTTGGAAGAAGACATCAATCTTTTGGTTGTGTCAAAGACATATTTTGACTTCATTGTTACTATAATTTGAACTTGAAAATGGCTTTTTTTGAATCTTGGACTCCTATGAAAGTTTTAAACTTATATCTTAACTTTCCATTCATATAGAGCAGAGCCAAATCTAAGTTCTACAACTCTAGATATTGTCCAATAACTAAACAGTGTTCTAGTTTGGACTAAACCAGCATCTCTTTTCTAAGCTTAGCCCTCCTTTTATTTTCTCAATTTCAGTAGTTAAACGCATCAATCAATCCCTTAATTTATGTGATAGGCCTACATTTAAGATGAATATTTATCATAAATTAAAGATATCTTATATTATTAGATAAGTTATTATAAAACATGCTCTAGTTAAGGAGTTATTAATACTTCAAGTGCAAAATGATGATATAAAATTTTGATAAAAATACATTTTTAAGTACTAATCAAAAGGCATCACCATTAATTCATAGTGTCTTTTGTGAGTTCTTAAGGTTGTTTTTTATACATCATCAAGATCTATATGAATTTGATGGTATCCTGCCCTTAAATCCACTTTTGAGAAGATAGTAGCCCTAACGGGAACTTGTTTTTGACATTAAGTTTGTTAGAACCATGTAGTTAACACATAACCTTGATGAACCATCATTCTTCTTAACCAACACCATAGGTAAGGAAAATAGGTTATTGCTTCATTGAATGATGCCTTCTTATGACATCTCTTCTACCATTTATTCGATAGCATATTTCTGTAAGCTAGAATATATATATAATCCTTTGGGTTCACATGTTAAATTTCTATCCCTAAAAGGCTGGAATAATCATGTCCTCTAAAAGGAGGCAAAACTCTGAGGTTCCTTAAATATTCCTTGATAGGTATATATCAAGGTTTTAAGGTCAAAAGTAAAGTATCTTTCTTTTATTATGGAAGTGAAGTAGTTGCTGACCTGGACTGTATAAAATAACTTCGTTACTTGTGTTTGACTATCCAACAATCCTTGTATTTGTTCAATTTTAATAGTCTCAATTAGTGTTGAACTATCACCCTTGAGCAACACATTTTATCCATGTTAGTGAAAGGACGTTCATAGTTTTTAATAGTTAAAAGCATTATTGCCCAGACCTTCATGTTTCAAGTCCTTGAGCTCTTTTAAAGGGTCTTTTTAGCCACCAAATTTTCAATATAGTACCTTAACATAATCATTCCATGTAACAACTTGGTTTTCTATGCTCCTCGTAAAATGTTGATGCCAATACAATGCCTTCCTTTCCTTTCCTGGTAATAAATGGCTAGTTTGAACTTATAATCTTTTGAAATCTCTATAACCTCGAAACATTGATTGAACTTATAAAGACATGTATAAACATCATCCTTGTCAAAAATTAGAAAGTCACCCTAGATTTAAAAACTTTAAAGTAGGGCTATTATCTCCACATTTAAAATAGACATCAAGTGAAAAACCAAGATTACGAGTATCTTATTGGATCTAATGTGTTTTATTTTCTAACCATAACCTGCTCATTATTGATTCTAAAAGATCCTCTAACTTAAGATGTTGGGATCTTGTATCAGAGGCCATCTTTTGAGTTCAAAGAACTGCTCTAGTATCAATTGGAGCGAGTTGGATAGTAAGAGTTCCAACTTGGATTAAATCCAGGAGGAGAGTTAGATGGATCTACTGTAGAAGAAACCTGTGCAGAAGGAAAAGGCATTCCAGCATATAAAAAATGAAAAATAACACGAGAGAAAGAGAGAGAGAAGAGACGAGATGCTGGAATCTCCTGAATCACAAGGTACGTTCATTTCATCACTTTTGTTTTCATAACCTCCTGACAAGGAATTTGTTAGAATATATATATATATAGCAGACTTTCTTCAAGATTTTCCAGCCCTGGCAATAGAATAAAAACATTCATGACTTAACAATTAGAAGAGATAAAAACGGTGTGTATTGGCTTAACATTGCCACGACAAACGCTGTCGTTCCAAGCCAGCGAGTTTCTTTCCTTTAAACAAAACGCTGCACCTTGCTAATCCAAACGATGCGTTATGTAACGGTCTTCATGGCGACGGTCATTTGTTTAAATTCAAAGCATCACTGTAGCTAACTTCTCTTCTTCTCTTCAGAATTGATGCTGTGACAGGAGGAGTCGTCTTGGGTATGAAGATCATTCAGAGATTACAGATACTAACGTCTTCTTCAAAAAACTAGTGGAGTTTTTTTTTGCAATTATCCTTTAATATAATAGTTTGGAGCCGACGAACATGGATGTTGAGGAGTATTTATTGAGAGAGGCAATTGGTTGGAGTAATTTCCTGTCAATATTTGCTCCGAAACATATCGATTTGCAGCTTCTGTATAATGATTTCCATCCCAATTAACATATTCAGCTGTGTCGTTGCAAGGGCTCCCAGTCACTTTGCTGCCGTTAAGAACCTTGGTTTGACCGCAAGCAATTCTGTTGTCAAAATTCAATGGCTGGCCATATCCACAGCAAGCTGCTAGCGAATGTTTGAATCCTGGATGCATGGTTCATGAGATTTTGCAAGTGCATGAAAAGGTAATGTTGTGGGGAGATTGAGTGAAACCAATTACAACTTATTACTTACCATATTGCGAAAAATCTGCAATGAGTTTCATTTTTATTGAGAAAATGTCCACATAAGTGACATTAGCATCTGGGAATTGCCCCTGAAACTTTGTGCAAAGATCATGCAGTTGTGAGTTGAAAACACTAGCTGCACGGTTATGTGAATCAACACATACAGGCTGGTCAAGCTTTGATGGGTTTTTCCCAAATGTTGCAATGATTCTAGGTAAGCAGCCAAGAGGTCCTGTATTATGAACCCAGAAATTCCGAGCACCGGCGGTATATAGTATCTGTAGAACACCAAAAATTAAAGAAGAGAAAGGTCAGTGCCACAACTAAGCTATTCTCCCAAGTACTATTTTGAAAAAAACAAACAAACAGAATGGAGGATTACAACCTTAATTCCAGCTTCAAACTCTGATAAAATGGTTGGAAAAGAGGCTATCACTTGGTCCTCAGATTTCGAATAAAACGCGCCGTCGATGTCATTCTGACCCATGTCGAACATGTAAAGGCCTTGCATGAAATAATCTTCTAGAGGGAGGTACTTCTGAAATTCCTTGTCTATAACAAGTAATATATCTCCATTAGCGAAAAGCATTTTCTGCACATGCTAAAATCAGTTGAAAGATATAGAAAATACCCTCGGCTAGCAATTGAAGAACTCGGTCCTTGAATCGGCCAAACTGAGCCACCTGAACTCCAAATGAAAAGGGACAAATCGAAGCAGCATTTGCAGGAAGTATAGTAGATCCTCCTGTTGCAAAGTTACACCCCTTCTGAAAGTTAGGAGCTCCCACAGAATCCAAATATGGATTCAGAAACTGTTGGTCCATGGCATCCACTGCAAAAATAAGCGCATGCGATTGTAGGAGATTAAAGATGTAAAAAGCAAGAAGTTGATGATGAGATAAATGCATTACTTAAAAAATCGATGATCAAGCGGCCATCACAGAACCGCCCCTGTGGCTGCTGGAAGTAGGTTTGTCCATTGGGAGGCCCAACGGGAAAGGCAAGACCTGCAGCAAGACCACCGGTGTCTGAATTTGAATCACCGAAATTGAAAACGGCAGGATAGCTGAATTTCAAAGGGATAATAGCAGTAGGCAGGAATGAGAAAATGAAGGCCACCAGTGTTTGGATGGCAGAAAATTTAAGAGCCATAGCAATTTGCAAGGGATCGGAAGCTATAATTGCAAATCAGAAAAATGCACCCATCTTTATCTTACATGATACTCAAATCGCTCCGACTTAGACTTTGCTGAAAAGCGAAGACAACAAATTTGTCGTGAAAGATAGATACAAGGACCCAAATCTTGCCTCCTCCTCTTTTCTTTTCTTTTTTCTTTTCTTTTTCTTGAAGTTAAGTGTTTGGAAATGCAGTAATTTATGTTTTTAGATGTTTTTTAAAATTATATTTTACCTTATTTTTAATTGATGTTTTTTTATTATTTTTTTATAATTTTAAAATGTTTATATCAAAAAAAAATTTAAAAATTATTTATATATATTTAAAAAAAAAAATACTCTACGCCACACAAGTATGCATAAGCAAAGCCTCTCTAAAAAAAGTCAAAGCAGTGGTCGTGCCATATATATGTATTCATGGTTATTAATCAGTTAGTCTTGTGAAGTTACTGGTTAACAAATAAAATGTCTTAAGGAATGAGGCTAATATTGTCAATTCCAGAGTCCACGGAGGAAGGAGTATATTAGTAAAATATTATAGCTATTTTTACTGTTTATCCTTTCATAATTCACTGTTTATAGCATTTTTAAACATTTTTATTTTATTCCTTAAACTTTTCTTTTCACTAAGCTCTTTTCATCCCAAATCAGCCCCCAATTATATGTTTTTTTAGGGAGGGAAGGTTTAATTGAAAAAAAGAGAATTGAAGTGAAAAACAAGAGTAGCATAGTTAACAAATTTTAAATTTGTTTTAAAAGTTCATTTTCATTCCTTGTTTTTTTTATTAGGTAATTAGTCTCTAAAATTTTTTAAAAATACATTTTGATATAAAATTTTATTTTTGTTTTTTTAATCTTTTTTGGATGAAAAAGAAAAAAAATGATTGAAGCGAAAAACAAAGATAACATGGGTAAAAAATTTTAAATTTGTTTCAAAATATAAAAAATAAATTTAAAACTAAAAAGATTTTTAGTTTTATATTGATTTCAGATTTTAAGACAATTTTATTTTTGTGTGTTTTGAAGAACATGGATTGGTTTAAAAAGGTTGTTATGGTGTTTTCTAGGCATTTTAAGGGGGAAAATATATTCAAAATGAGTTTTTGGAGAGAAAAAAAAGACTATATTTTGGGATTTTCATATAATATATCGTCTATTTTTATTTCAAGGTATTAGGTTAAAGGACCTATTAAACAAAAAAAAAATATAAAGGCTTGGGTGATTGGATCCGGCCTTTAAGGCCGGTGCATGAATCTTTTCTTAATTGAATTAAGTATTAGACTTGATTTATTAGGCCCAATAATATCCAATTTTATTGTTATTTTTTTATATTAATATATTTTTCATATATATTTTTGAAAATAATTTTTAAATTTACGTTTTAATTAATATCTTTTTCTATTTTTTGAGTTTTTAGCTTTTGTTGAATAACAATTATTTTTTAATTATATTAGATGTGTTTAATTTTTTAATAGGTTAGTATGTTTTATATGTAATTTCTTTTGTATAATTTATATAGATTAAGTATTTAATTTTTTATAATATTTTAAATATGTGTAACTTTACATAATATTTTTTTTATTTTATTTAATAAATTTTATGTATGACAATCTCAATTACAAATTGATTTATTATAAACAAAATTATTAAATACAATCAGATAAATGACTCGTATTATGATATTAAATATCTTAATTTATATTAGTCTCTTGATTTTTTAATTATATTTTTATTTATTATTTATTATTTTTTTATTTATTTTCTACACAATAGTTCATGACTTGTTTAATTAGATATGTTTATAAGTTTTTTTTTATGTATATTTATAATTGTTTATGTAAAAAAACAAGTTAAAAGATTATAATTGTTAAGTTTTTTATTATATAATGGTGTTTTCAATTTAATCCTTATTTTTATAATTTTTTTTAATTTTTTTATCAAAAACTTATTGTTTTTAACTTTACTATTCTATCCAAATTGATAATGTATTTTTTTTTATCCTCATTGATCAATTTATATAAATGTGTGAGTGTGTTTTTTTATTTATTATTGTTTCTTTCTTTTTTACCATATGATACAAATAAAGAAAAATATTTAGTTAGTTGATACTAATATTGAGTAATTAAATTTCTCTTCTTTTTGTTTTTTTAAATGTGTTCTACTAATATCTTATTTGTTTTTATTTTTAAAAACATTAATTTTTTTATTTTTTTACTTTAAATTAATATTTTTTTTTCAAATCATTTTAATATAATAATATCAAAAATAATTTTTTAAAAATAAAAAATTATTATTTTATTTTTTAAAATAAAAAATATTTTTTAAAATAATTACAATTATACTCACCAAGATTCTTTAGACCCTAGCTGAGACCTCAGGCTGCCTGAAATGGGCCACAAAACATCGAATCGGGTCGGGCTCATAGTTTTCACATCAAAAAACCAAAACCCCTAAAACCCCAAGCCACTGGAACAGCAACTCTCTCTCTCTCTCTCTCTCTCTGTGACATTTCGTTTCTGAATAGAACCCAGATGGCTTCTTTGGCCCTCAGAAACCCTAATTCGAAGCGACTTTTACCATTCTCCTCGCAATTCTACTGCTGCTGCCGAGGATCGCCATCTTCCCTAACCGAATCTCTTCTCTCGTCAAATGACAGAACCTCTTCTTCTCCATGGTGGAGATCCATGGCCACCTTCACCAGAACGTAAGTTTACTTTATTTTCTCCCTCCTTTTATGGTTTTCTAGAAACTTTTGCGGTTTTCTTCCGAAGATTCTCTCTTTTTGTAGACAAAAGATTTGAGGGAGAAAAACAAAATTCGTGATATTGTTTTCTTTTTCTTTGATTCTTTGGTTTTTTAGCCTTGTTTTAAGTTTATCTGGGTGAAAAGAGAAAGCCAACATTGATGAATTTTTGTGCTAACCCATCAGGAAATAGAGGGGGGAAATGATGATGAAGGAATGGGGTAGCTGGTGAAAGAATGAAGAAAAGGAGTGACTTGAATAGATTGTTGATTGTATAATTTGTTGTTTTTTTTTGTGCTGACAGTAAACCTCATGTGAATGTGGGAACAATTGGACATGTTGATCACGGCAAGACTACCTTGACTGCTGCTATTACAAAGGTTTGGTTTGCTCTTGCATTTTCTTGGTTCTGAAAGTTTGGAACATTCGATTGGGTAGGACCTTAAGTGTTTGTTTGTGTTTAGGTGCTAGCAGAAGAAGGGAAAGCCAAGGCCATTGCTTTTGATGAAATTGACAAGGCCCCCGAAGAGAAAAAGAGAGGAATTACAATTGCAACGGTTGGAATGACCTCCCCTCCCCTCCCCTCACCTTGCCTTATTTTCTGCATGCATTTCATATACTAAATTCATTTTTTTATAACACTTTACTTGGTGCTACATTTATCATTTTGGATATGCCAAATATGGATTATTATTTTTGTGGTCTTGCCTTTTCCTTTTAATATATATGTGGTTTTTATTCTTATCTTTTAATCTACTGTTGCAGGCCCACGTGGAGTATGAAACTGCTAAGCGTCACTATGCCCATGTGGACTGCCCTGGTCATGCAGATTATGTTAAAGTAAGTCATGGATTTAGTTTATTATTGAATGAAAAACGAAGATACATTTCAATTTTTGGATTCTTTGGCTGCATAACATGCTAGGCTCAATTTGCATTGTCGCAATTATTGTATGTAAAGAATTAAAGATGGGGAAGGTTCTAGAAATATGTAGCAAGACTGATGAATGCATGACAAGGATAATTTCTTGTTCTTTTCAGGAACCTTACATCCATGATTAATGTTTTGACTATTTTTTTACTGGACCTACGTAAACTGCTGCCAGTTATACATTAGAAATACTGGTGATAAACTGCTGCCAATTATACATTAGAAATACTGGTGAAGAAAGTGTTGGTCATGTTATGAAATTTGGATTGAGAAGTTATTTTGGATTTGACAATCTCTGAATTTTTTCAGAAAAATCCGAGATTTTTTAGCAATTCCTCAGAATTTGCTGGTTAAGTAATCTAATTCTCTTAAACTGTATTATGGATGCTTTACCTAGTGATGAATCTAATTATTTGCAGAATATGATTACTGGAGCTGCTCAAATGGATGGTGGAATTCTGGTTGTATCTGCTGCTGATGGGCCCATGCCACAAACAAAGGAACATATTTTGCTTGCTCGCCAGGTGGGCATCTTCTGTTAGAATCTAAAGCATATTTAGTTTTCCCTTTTACATGTTTATGATGATCCAACCTTGAACTTACTTTTCCGAATGCTTTGGCTAGGTTGGTGTACCATCACTCGTGTGCTTTCTGAATAAAGTTGATGTTGTATCAGATCCAGAGTTAATAGAGCTTGTGGAAATGGAAGTCCGAGGTATTGTCCTTTGTAGATGATGTTTATGGAAAATTATTCTTGCTTTTGTTTGATTTTCTTTTTATCTTTTTGCCACAAGCTCTTCACTAACATTTTTTTTTACAGAACTACTTAGTTTCTACAAGTTTCCTGGAGATGAAATCCCTATTGTTCGAGGATCGGCATTGTCTGCTTTACAGGGTACAAATGAGGAAATAGGTAAGAAAGCCATTTTAAAGTTGATGGATGCTGTGGATGAATACATTCCTGATCCTGTGCGTCAACTCGAAAAGCCTTTCTTGATGCCAATAGAAGATGTTTTCTCAATTCAGGTAAAATAGGCAGATAATGCGTATTTTGTCTAGATTATTAGTTCTCAAGAATCAACTGCATGACTGCAGCACCTTTTAGTGTTTTCTTCATTGTTTTGGGATTTCATTTCCTTAGTTTGTGTGGGAAACTCTTTCCTAATCTGAAATAGGCTGGTGAGCAAATAGGCAACCCAATTGATAGTGCTGCAAGTTCCCTTCTTTTCTTCATACAAAACTCTCACCATGGTTTTATATTTAAGATGTTTTGATTTGGAATGTCCGTTCTTCATCATATCATGTCATATTTGCAGTAAACTGGGCATAATGCCTCATTCTTCAATTGATATTCTTGTAAAATAATTTTTTCTTGTACATGAAAAAAGATGTGCTCTCTGGAATGCTGTTCCTTTAATTTGAATGTTTGCATTTATTGAAGGGACGTGGAACAGTTGCGACTGGACGTGTTGAACAAGGGACCATCAAAGTTGGTGAAGAAGTTGAAATTTTGGGACTATCAAAAGTAAAAGTTCATCTAACCTTCTTTTTTTTATTGCTTGTCAAGCATCCTCATTTACTTCTATCCATAAATTTGTTGAGCTGTGATTTACTGTAAGACTCCTTTGAATATTAACCAACAAGTCTGGAGGCTGTTATGCTTAAGTTTAGTCTGGCTGTGAAATTTGAGTGAGATTGCACTGCATATTATTGTGCTCCTTATACTGAGACTTTTATTTGCAGGAAGGTCCTAAGAGAACTACAGTGACTGGTGTTGAGATGTTCAAGAAATTGTTGGATCAAGGACAGGTAAGTCAACAGCCTGAGCACTATTTACTATCTTGGCCTCAGATTCTTCTTTACAGTGGTTATTAAATGACTGGTGAGTATTTTTATCTTATTAGGCTGGAGACAATGTGGGTCTTCTCCTTCGTGGTTTGAAACGAGAAGATGTGCAACGTGGGCAGGTAAGTGGTAGGCAAGGTTAATGAGAGAATGGAAACGATGTTTTTTTAGATTTCATTTCATCAAGTTTATAAATTCATTCTAGATTTGTTTTTATCAAATTTATGAAGTGCACAAATTCTTATTACTTGGATCTGTGTAATTTTGGACCAAAAATATTTGATCCTTGTGGTAGATACCGTGTAAAATTGGTATCTCATTTAATATCCACTTCAGTTGGCATCATTATGGTCATTATTGATCAATGCATTAATCACATGAAAGAATCTTACTAAAATATGATGTATATTGATGTTTGAATTAATATAGGCTTGCCTTTATTATCTTGTTTCCACTCATTATGTAGGTTATTGCCAAGCCTGGAACTGTGAAAACTTACAAGAGATTTGAGGCTGAAATATACTCCCTCACGAAGGATGAAGGAGGGCGTCATACTGCGTTTTTCTCCAACTACAGACCTCAGTTTTACTTGCGAACTGCAGATATCACTGGAAAAGTAGAGTTGCCAGAAAATGTTAAGATGGTCATGCCCGGGGACAACGTGACTGCAATCTTTGAGCTAATCTTACCAGTTCCTCTTGAAAAAGGTCTGTTAAACTAGAACCCTAATTCTAATTTTCTGGTTCAAGTTACCTATTGATCTTCCTTGGATGCAATAACCTGCTCCTGCCATGCAACTTTAAAAGGCATTTTCCTTTTGATTGTTATTATCTTTTGTGTTAAATTCTTGGGCACATCAAATCTGAAATTGACAATTGACATATTACAATCAGACCTAATGTTGCATGGCTGAATGAAGAAACTTGTTGTAGCCTTGTCACTGTGCATTGAATACATTGCATGTTCTTGATATGGTAGGACAAAGGTTTGCCTTGAGGGAAGGAGGAAGAACAGTTGGAGCAGGGGTAGTCTCAAAAGTGCTTCAGTGAGTGGTGGTGACGATGGATCCTAAAGGGGCAGGTTAGAAGGCCAGATTGATATTTGATATATATATTAAAAAATGCCTTGTGGTTGGTTATTGGACTTGCACCGATGCAATGTTTTTCCAGGTGCTGCTAAAAAAGTTAACAGTCGGTGGATTGTTGTCTGTAATTCCACATCAGTCGCGGACAATTAATCGACATATTTTGACCATTTTGCTTCGGTTCATTTCATTTTATTTTTAAATAATATCCCTGTCAAAATAGTAATGATTCTAGACTAATACCCTATGATTGACCTTTCTTTGAAAAAAATTCTCTATTTTTGGGTGAATAGGGCTAGCTGAGACTGTAAAAGTTTGTTTCAGGAAGAATTGGTTGAATGTGGTGATAATCAGTGTAAATTGCCGAGTCCATTTTGATTTTGCCACTTGAGAGTGTAAAAATTCCAGCTCTAGATTTGTGCCCGTAACTAGAATGCGGCCAAGAACAATCTCACAGTAAAATTCAGATATTCATGATCAAGCATTAGAAATCGTATTTACGGCTATAGATCCTAAAGCAAGTAGCTGAATCAGCCGAATTAATAAAAATGCAATGATTCACATCACTGATTTACAATTTATTATTAGTAAAAAAAATATTTTATCCATTTATATTTGTTTAATAAATGTTTAATTTATAAATTTAAAATAAAAATAAGTTCATGATGCAATGTTTCATGGAATAAATATTTTACAAAAAAAATGATAAAATTACTTTAATTATAAAAATTTTATTGTAAAATATTGATATTCTTAGTTGTATTATGATTGGTTATTAATTAGAATTTTTTTATTATATTTTTTTCTATCATGAATGGAAATATGAGAGATATTTAAAATTAATATGTAGGTATTTATCGGATGATATGTTTGCAGGAAAATTTTATATGAAGAGGTCATATATATTTATGAAAAGAATTACATGATAATTATCTAATTAAAATTACTAAATTATCTTATATATAGATTGTTATGATTTAATTTTGACTACATATTATCCTAATCAAGAATAACAAATAGGTAAATATTGAATATAACATAAAATTATATAAAAATATTTGAGTAATTAATAAAGAATTCATCATCTTATATAAATTAAGTAAAATATTTTATATATTTTTAAATAGTATTTGTTGTGAAATCCTTAGTCAATATTGAATGAGTTTTAAAAAGAATTTCAAAATTTTATTTAAACAATAAAAGATTATAATGTTAAGAATTACCATTATTTGATAAAGTATATATATTTAATGTTATAATTACACCGAGAAGACTGGTTATTAAAATGTTAAGTTAAATTGCTTGTAACTTTCATAATATTTAAGAGTTTATAATATATTGTTAGATATTATATTTTATTTTTAAATATAAATCAATCAATTATTTAATTGATAATAAATTAAATTATTTAATTTATTTAACCTAATTTTATTTAAGATTATGACTTATATGTGATCCAACTTATTAGAAATCCAATAGGTCACACACATAAAAATTATTGGTCATAAATTATAATGAAATGATTAATCAAGTGTTATTTAATTGTAAATAAATTTTAGTGTTTAAAAACTAGAATATAATTAATATAAGAAATTATAATTTTAAATCTAGAAAAATTAAATAGAACTTTATTAAATAAATTTATAATTTTTTTTTGTAAAATAATATATAACATTATTTAAGATGTAAATTGATATTTTATTATTTATAGAATTTTTAGATTTTTTTTATAAATAAAATGTTATGCCTATTATTTAAAAAAAATAAAAAAAAATAATATGTAAGCATCTAATATATATATATATATATATATATATATATAGTAATCTCTTTTTTAAAAGGAATAATAAGATTTGTTTTTACTGAAAATGTGTGTAAATCACCATTAAATTTCAACCTGATCTTAAAATAAATATTCAAAGATAAAAATAATTAATTTTTAAATAATTTCTCAACAATTCTAAATTTTTATATTTAATGAGATTCTTAAAACTCAAAAAAAAAATCTCATTTTCGCTTCGTTTATATATTTCCAAAAACCTAACATCAGCTACTTAAGTGCACGCTGCAGAGGATCCTCCTAACCCAACACTTGCACTGAACTGAATATCTAACATAACAACGTTAAATAGGACATCTTTAATTCTATTAACAAATTTCTACGGTGGCTTTTTTAGGTTTGTCTGATACAGACTTACACTTCATTTCCCATTCATTTACAAAATCGATCACAGAATTTACTAGAAGAGCGATCCATGTTACGAGCTCCGTTCATGGAAGACCCATCCTGTATTTATAGCTCAAGCTGAAATGCAACAGCAGACTGACGTGCAATGGCAATAAACCTGAGCCCATTTAATCATCACTTGCTACATAATTAGCAGTTACACTCTCTACCCATCAATTATCCAAACCATAAGGCATTTCCATAGCAGCATGTTTCACAACTTCACCACTTGATGCTCATACAAGCCTCAGCACTACTACTGCCATCACTGTTACAGCTCTGAAGTATATGTCATGAAAACTTTTATCCACAATCCTAATTATTTCCTTATCCTCCAGACCCACCTTGCTTGCATGTTTGCTAATGTAAACAACCGTGTCCTTCAATTTATTCACTGCCCAAGAGAGCCAGACCAGCCCGAAACCAATGCCTGTGCAGAACAGTTTACATGCACTGAAGGGTACTCTCCTGCAAGCTACCTTGCAGATGACAGAAAAAAGAAGAGCAAGGCCTGTCCCAGCAATGCCAACAGAGAGCTGGTTCAGAAGCAAAGGAAGTTCAGGGCCAGATTTCTTCAGAGACAAGACTGCTGTTTTCTCATGTCGCCTGTCCATCATCAAAGATAGAAGGCTCTCACATGCATTGAAGTAGTTCCTTTTGTAGACAACACTCTCTCTACCTCCCTTTCTAGTATTCTTCCTTTTTCGAGAAGGCTTGATTTTCACAGGACTGCAAAAATAAATAATACTGTATTAAATGAGAACAAAATGTAAACAAGTAAAGCAGGCATCTAGAACACCACATTTACAGAAGACGATGCATGTAATTCATATGCACAAGTAAATAACAGTACTGTTGTAACCTTGTAGGAAGTCCATGTTATGAAAACGGAACACTATATCAAGGACTTGTGTAACTCTGTAATCATCTTAGTGATAAATGCTCATCTTGAAACATTACCGAATTTTCAATCTATCAAAATGCAAAAGAGTATTGCGAGCATTACATATCCAAAGAATCTAGCCTCACTTCACACACCTAAAACCCTCCCAAAAGCACTCCTAATCCATGCCTAAATATTTCAAACCCTCAAATGCAAGACTAATAGTAGATAGAAAGCAATATAATTCGAGATAACAAAAATCAGGACAAAGTCTCTCATTATGGGCAACTTCATGTTGAATTGTCATAAAAGATTGGCAAAAGGAAAATGACAAATGAAGTGCTTTTGCAATGGATAGATTTATACCTCTTCAAAGTAGCAGCTGTCACATCTCTGACCTTGAAAGAAGACCCTGTAATGGTAGCATCCACTTTACTTGTATCAAGCCTGGTCAATCAAATGATTGCAGAGTGAAGTATTATAGCTATAGCTTGATGATATTTAGAAGTGAATATAAAACAGCTATAAAATAGCATGAAAAATTTTTTAGCAACGGTGAATCTTGTTGCAAAAATTGAGTTTCTGTGTCAATTTCAGCAGCTTTAAACAGAAAAGGTCCACTACACAAGTGCCACAAGACATTTTTTACCTAAAAACTTAACTAGAATAAGATTTGTATCACAATTGCCTAATCCAACTTCCTGAAAATGAAGGAATGAGAAAATATCAAAGATCTGGGATAAAATAGAACAAGAAGGCCAGGAGTTGCACAAGATAAACCCAGCAAACCATGAAGGAATTTGGCATATGGTGTGAAGAAAAATCAATGTTAAACAGCAATATTATGGCTAAAATTTGAAGGATATTTAAATTGGAACAAGAGACAAAGGTTTAGGGCATGTAGAGAAATATCTACAGCATAAATTGATTGATACAAATGTAAAACATGTTCTGTAGAATAACCTAAGCGGCCAATTTAAATTAGTTCCAGGCCAAAATCCTTATCCTTAGGGGCAATTATCTAATTCTTCCAAAAGCTCCTGCATGAGGTTTCTTCTTAGAACTTGCTCATCTTCAAGAGACTCAATGAGTGAATTTAGAACTAACTCCTACAATTTCATGTCTATTAGTTTGGTGACAATTGTGTTGGTACCATGCATTGGCCATGGTAGTCTAGTAAACCAGTGGTGCATGAAAATCTCTTTTGTTCTCAAACTCCCTTATTAGGTAGTCTAGGGTTGTAAAAACTTGGATATCTCCCTGCTGGCATATGCGATGGTAGAAGATGCTGGGAGGAGAGGTAACATGCTTATTGTGTTTAAATTGGACTTTGAAAAGATGTACTATTGGATTGATTGAGATGTTCTCAACTATTGTGTAGAGAAGAAATTTGGTATTAAGTGGACATAGTGGATTAAAGTTTGGCCATGTTTATTGCATTGTCAACGACTTTGAACATGGGATCTTGAGTTCATACTTTCTGCAACAAGGTTTGTCATAGTGATCCATTATCTCCATTTTACTCACAAAGGTGTTAGAATAATCGAGAGGAATGATCAATAAAGAAGTGGTTTAGAAGACATGAATATCAATCCTAGTCGGATTCTTGCATTTCACCGATAATGATATCTTTTTTGTTTATAGTAATTGGTAGGGCTTTGGATGTGTTGAGCTTTAGATTTTGGGAAGATGTCTAGGTAAAAAACTAATGGTTTCTAACAAGGATGATAATCCTTATATATATAAGAGAAAGATTACCATCGTGTATGGCAGCCGTTGCAGGAACAAGTTTTTCTTTCTCAATATGCACTTCAAAAGATGTGTCTTTTATTTTGGGCAACCTAGACTCTAGAAGCAACCAGCAAGTTCTCTAATTGAGTCAATATGTCAAGAACATAGATTACACAGTCAATTGAGTAGCCCACTTATAATATTAAAATGAAAAGGAGAGCAAGGAATGGACTCAAGTTGAACTTGGTGAATTTTTCAATAGCATAACAAGAAAAAAAGCTGCCATATGCTTCTGAGTAAACAGAACCAGGTCTAAATATCCATACCTGCTCAAATGGGGGACGAGCATTGATTGTTTTCTCCACGTGGTTGAGTTTCTAGACAAGTAAAATTCAGCAACTGTAGAGAGGATATCCTTCATCTCCATCCTGCTACCAGTTAGCGATACCCGACCATCTGGAAGAACTATAAGTTTTGAACTGTGGGCCATATCTCCCAGAAAGTCCACCAGAGATTTCAGGGAATCAAATTGGTCACTTGGGTAAATAAGAGGAGAATGTGACTGCTGATGTGCATCAAACATCACTGCTTGTAGCCCAGTCAACTCAGATAGAAAAGATAAATCTAATCCATCTCTTTCTAAATTATTTGACTTGGACATAAGAAACTGCAAGACTTTCTCATGTCTTGTACTTTTTTCAACTATCCCAAAGATAAAAAGGACAGAGTCTGGGCGGGCATCTGGAAGCAAAAAAAAGATGCTACTTAGAATACTTGAGTGTTGTGCAACAATATCATACAAAGTTGAGCTTCACACAGTCCATAAGAAGGGACATCATAAAACTCACATGCCATTTTATCCCATTAATTGTTACAGAATTACATCACCTTTCATTGCTTTTGTTGCTTAAGTTTCATATTCCAATAATAATAAAAATAGTGGAAATAGTTAGTTAATAAATAGAAGTTCTGATGGCACTATTACTAAAACTACTCAACTAAACTAAGCCTCAATACCAAACTAGCAGGTCTGCTGCATGGATCTACCTTTTTGCTCGGTTCTGACATGAATCTTTTACAAAGGAAAAAACAGGAAAGAAAATTAACCCAAATACCAAACTCTTCAAAGAAAGGAAGGCAAGAAAGACACAAAAGACTTGAAAATGATGTTACAATTATCCATCCAGCAAAAGAGCCCAAAATGTTGCAAACCTTGCACATCAATGACCATAGGCATTTTCATTGTTGAGTCAATCTCAGCAAACTGATTAGACTGGCAGAACCTATTCATGGCTCTCCATGGTTGTTCATGCTGAGGTAATTTCAGCATAAGAGAACTCGATCTTGTTATCTCTTGTCTTGCTCCCCAACTAGGCAAATAGGGCTGAAAATCCTGCATCAACGAAACATCAGCTATTATCTATTGGTGACAGAAACAACTAATCATGAGATGGAACAAAAACACAGAACAAAAGCATTGGTTTATCATAGGCAATAGCCCACTTAGAATGTTTTCCTAAGATAATATATCATCTAAATATAATAATTTTAGTTTTTATAGAATCTGGGAAGGATTAGATGGGGGATGTAGAGGACACTAAGACATCTACACTACTACACAACTATAACCTCGCCAGAAACACACATGATAAGTCAATAATAATCAAAACCTTGAGTAAACTAACAGGTATCACTATATTGATTTCATAATTTGCGCTAAAATTAACAATAAAAAGAAAAGGATTATTTTTGAGTCACAGACAAACTGAAATAATCATGAAAATGAAAGAAAAGAGGCAATTTGGTAAAAGCTAATTTGAGGATTCAATTTGATTATAGATGGCAGATTCTTATGGAACCCCATGGCGGAGGGGAGAGGTCCAGATGTTGATCTCTTCCTCCAGACGGGCCTAGCTCACCTAGTAAAAACTCCTCTCTGGTGTCCTTGTGGTGTTTGGGTGTGTACGAGTTAGTGTGTGTTTTACTTAATTCACCATGCATGTATTATAATCTGCACAACATATTCCTTTTTCTTAATTCAAGAAACAAAAGGACAGCAGTAATCTGATAAAACGAAGCAGCAATGCGCATCGCAACAATCATACCTTGATAACCCTTTTCTGATGTTGATGAAAAACAATAGCGAGACCAGGAGGATGCACGTGAGAAGCCATCGAACAAAGCTTAACCATAACTATCCTTTGAGAGTTCAGAGCACCATAGACTTCTCCTTACTTTTTTTTCCTGCCCACAAATAAATAAAAAGACATCACTAAGATGAAAATACATTTTCGTGGGACTTAAATGGATGGAATTTCTGGGTGAACAGTCCGTGGTAGAGAGAGACACAACCATAGTTGTCAGTCACAGTCGGCAAGTGATCTAATCCGGAAAAAAATTCGGGTTATTAAATTGTCAAGTTAATTTAGGATGCCACAGTCGACCTTATCACTATTTTTTATAAAATCATTTTTATTAATTACTTTTATTTATTGAAAATAAATTTTTTTAAAAATAAATTTTTAAAAAGTAAATTACTTTTTTATATTTAGTAGTGTAATAGAAAATAAATTAAAAAACATTCTACAGTATTTGATTATATCATGAAAAATAAAATGAAAAATAACTTATTAATATTTTATTTTTTAAAAGTTTATTAAAATTACGAGAATCTTACAAATTAAAAATATTGAATGAGAATGAAATTGAAAATAATATAATTTCATAAATTATCTTAAATAAAATAAATAATAATCAAAATAATAGAGACCAAATCTAAAAAACAAAATGAAATATGAAGAAATTAAAATAATAATAATTAATATTTTATAAATTATTTCAAATAAAATAAGTAATAAAAAAAATAAGGATCAAATATGATAGATAAAAATTTTCAATAAAAACATGATAAGAAAAAAAATAACAATTATAAAAATGAGAACCAAAGTTAATATAAAAATTAAATTTTAAAAAATTAAATTGAAAAATAAATATTCAAAACAAAATACATATAACAATCAAAATTTTAAGAATCAAATTTGATATAATCAACAAATAATATGATATTTCTAAATTTTTTACAACTTCAGTGTTTTCCGCCCAAATTGTCTAGGAAAATATTTTTCTGGAAATCAAGTCAAAATTTTTTTTAACTGAAACGTATTTTCTGCTAACCAACTTTTCTAATGACAAACAAATATAGGAAAGTTTACAAAATAGTTTTTTAAAAATCACTTTCTAGAAAACAAACAGAGCCTAAAAAAAATCTTTAATGTTAACTCTATTTTAGTATGATTAGGTTTGATCGCTTTTCTTTAATCAACTATTTTTTCAATTAAAACTAAAACTCAATCCATAGTTTTGATCGATTGTGTTAATTCCTTTAATCAACTATTTTTTTATGTATCATGTCATGGAATAGAGTTACCATTATCCTTTTGCTTTAAGGTGATGTTATTCAGAATAAAAAAAAAACATGGAAGTTATTTATTAAAAGATAATGGTAACTCTATTTCACGACATAATACATAAAAAAAAATATGTGGATGATATAATTTTTAAATTCATAGAATATTATAAGAATCTAAAAAAATAATTTGAAAGGTTGAGAAGGTATTATATAAAGTTGAACTTGTAAAATGCTCATTTGAATTAAAATCTAAACTGCTAGAATTTATGGTGAAGAGCTAAGGTATCGAAGTCAACCATGCCAACTCCTAGAACAAAAAAGAAAAAAGAGGGTTTTAGGATTGTTTGAATTATATTACTTGATTTATATCTTAAATGATAGCAACTCGTGAGCCAATATTTTACTCTTTTGAAAGTAAAATCTTGAGGTATGGAACAAGAAATGCCAAGAAACTTTCAATAAAATCAAACAATATTTACAAAATTCATATTAGTTCATGCCTCTCATGCTTGGCAAACTATTGATTTTATATCTGACAACAACCAAAAAAATAATAGGATGTGTACTCGAGCAATATGATGAGTTTTATAAAAAAAGAATCTATTATCTGAATAAGAAGTACATAGATTATGAATCCAGATACATAATGGTAGAGAAGCTTTATTATGCACTTGTATAGGCTCTAAACAACTTCAACAACATTGCTGATTTTAAATCTAGATGATTTCAAATATATTCTTGATAAGCCTTATTTATCAAACAGAATAGAAAAATGACAAGTGATGTTGGCTGAATATGATATAGTGTATATAATAAGAAAAGTTGTGAAAGAAAATGTTATTGTTGATCACTTGGCAGACAATGCAATCAAAGATTATGAGACGTTGAATTTTGATTTCCTAGATGAAAATGTGTTGATAGTAGAAAATAAAAAGAAACCAGATTAGTGGATAATATATTTTAATATAGCAGTAAATGCATATGAAAATGAGACAGAAGCTGTGATAATTTCTCTTAATAGAAAACAATATTATGTTTTCATCAAGTTATAGTTTAAGTGCTCCAATAATATAGCTAAATATGAAGCTTACATCTTTAAATTTGAAGTTGCAAGTATGAAGCTTTCATCCTTATATTAGAAGTTGCATTAGAGTTAAAGATAAGGATTAGAAGTTGCATTAGAGTTAAAAATAAAAAAAGCTTGATATCTATAGATATTTAATGCTGATAATTTGCTAAATGAAAAGAGAATGATAAAAAGAAGTTAAGGTTATATCAAAATGAACCGAATTAGTGGCTCCATCCAATCCTGCACCAAACAGTTAAATTTAATTAATATTAAGCAACGCAGGAGCAGCATAGAGAGAGGGAGAGAAGTGGAAACTGTAACTGATTCCAGGAGCGGAGGAAGCGCCGCCCTCGATAGCGGTGACACCACCAAAGAGGATGAGTCGAGGGCCATGAGACTTGGTAGCAGCAACGGCAGTCAAGGTGTGGCTACATCGAGGACCAGGAGCATCATCATCAGAACTCCAGTACGTCTCCAAGGTCCGATAGGCGGGAGCTGGGTGTAGCCATGGCTTGGATCCCATTTCCCACCCTTCTCCTCTATTAACAATAATACTTCAATAACCCTCAAGTCCTCAACTAAAAGATCGGACCCCGGGGGTAGTGATGGCGGGTGGTGGGCCCACGGCTGTATGCTCCGTCTACGTCTCCTTTTTTAATTTTTTTTTTTATTTAATCCTTAACCTTTCTAACTAAGCCGGTTTTTGAAATTTCGGTAATTATTTTTTAAAATATTTTTTATTTAAAAATATATTAAAATAAAATTTTATTATTTTTTTAAAATAAATTAAGTTATTATACAATGTAATTTAAAAAAACTAAATTACTCCTAATTGATTCTAAAATAATAACTAATCTAAATTACTCCTAATTGATTCTAAAATAATAACTAATGAATCTTATAAAAAAAACTAATTATTTATAATATATAATTTAGTTTTTAAGAAAAGTAAAATAGTGAGTTTATTATTCAAATCATCGTGAATAAATTGATATATTTTTACAATATTTTTTTTATTAATTTTAGGTTTTTTTTATTAATTTTTTAAAATTTATTGTTATTGTTTACTAGTTCAATAGATCCTAGACAATTATTTTTTCATATAAAAAATTGAGCCACTCATTATATTTATATTTATAGTGAACTATGTTCCTAATCATTTTAGATAATATTTGTTTAAATAATAATATTTATATTTTATTCAAAACATAAATATAATATATTTTATAATAAAAAACATAATTTATTATTTATAAAATTTATGTTTGTAATACAAAGTCAAAGAATGTAGCACTCAACTAATTTAGTAGAAATTGCATCACTTTTTACTGTTTACTTAAGCAAATAATACAAAGTAATTCTACTGTTCACATAAATAATAGTCATCCTGGCCAAATCTAGTCTAATTTAAAGTCAAATTCATTAAATTAGGTTTGATTCAATAAATTGAAAAAAAAAATATTTTTAATTATGTTTTATTTAAAAAATTAATGTTTAACATTATTTAATGACACTATATAAATTAGATAAATATTATTTAATGATGTAATATTCATAGAATTTGATCGTAATTTTAATTTTATTCCTGATGATATTCAATTTGATGTTGTTGTATACTTAAGGAATTAAGAAAACTATAGTCTTTGTCAGATGTATTTCATACATAATGAAGTTGTAGATAATTTAATAGAACAATAAAAAATATTTTATATAAAATATTATTTATTTCATGATATAATAGTTAAATCTACAATATTTAAATTAAAAACCATCAATATAAATATATATATTTTTAAATTATTTTATAATCTCAGTTTGAAAAGTATTTTTAACTAAACACTTTCAACTATTTTCAATCATAATTTTAACTAAAAATATATAAATATCAAACCAACCTCAATTAAAAATAATTTTTCTAAAATAATTTTTTTCAAATTACAACTACAAAATCTACCACAATTTCAAACACATACTCTAACTAAAACACTATTACTAGTCCACACTAGATATAAAATAATTTGAATATTGTGAAATAAAATATACTCGTTTATTTGCTGGAGAATAGAGTATTTTTAGAAAGTGAATTCTAGAAAAATAAATTATTTTCTGGTAATGGCAAATCAGTTGGAAAATATTTTCTAATATTTGGTTATATCATGAAAAATAAGTTAGAAAATAACTTATTAATGTTTTATATTTTTTAAGTTTATTAAAATAATAAGAAACAAATCTTATAAATTAAAAAATTAAATGAGAATGAAATTAAAAAATATATAATTTTATAAATTATCTCAAATAAAATAAATAATAATAAAAATAATAAAGATCAAATCTAACAAATAAAAAATTAAAAAATGAAGAAATTAAAATAATAATAATAATGATCATTTCATAAATTATTTCAAATAAAATAAGTAACAATCAAAAGAATAAGGATCAAATTTGATAGATAAAAAATTTTAATTAAAAAATAAATAATAAATAAATAATAATATTAAAAATAAGGATCAAAGTTAATATAAAAATTAAATTATAAATAATGAAATTGAAAAAGAATATTAAAAACAATATATATATATATATATATCAATTAAAAGTTTAAAGTTTAAATATCAAATTTGATAAATCATTAAATTATATGAGTTTGAGGAACAAATTTAATGTAATCATTAAATTATATAATATTTTTAAATTTTTTATAATTTTTTAAAAGTATTTTTCATTTAAAATTAAAAAAATACTTTTCTAAAAATTAAGTTAAATTTTTAGTATTTTCAGTTAATTAATTTTTCAAAAACAAAGAAAAAACAAAATTTTAAAAAACCATTTTCATCCGCCCCAAATCTTAACAGATTATTTAGCTAATGGAGAAGGGTAAATAGTAAATAGCAGCCCAGTCCTGGAGTGGAAGGAGGAGAAGGTTTGTCTAATGTCAAGTGCTTGCTGGAGTCCCAACTGACAAATAAACCAGCTTGGCATCCGATTCATTAACATGGCCTAATCTGATCTGTAACGAATACAGCTGTCAAACAAGATGCACGCGGCCGCCTTTCACACCAGCTACTCATTGCCGTCCCCCGCCATTCAGCTTCTTTTTTGCTAATTGAGCTGAGATGCAAAAGGCGATTGATGGTTTGCGACCCCCCGGCACCGACACACAGCGTCCCAGATAGACTCGTAGCCATTAGCATGGGTATCCCAAGTGTTGGTTTCGTGGAAGTGAGGGTATAGCTTTTCCAAATGCATCCAGATGCAGAAAAACACGAGAAGAAATCTTCTTTCGTTCAGGTCAGCCTATTTATATCAATTATTTCCCAATTAAAAAAAGAATCTGACGAGTTATTAAATAGTAATGGTTAGTATCGTGGGCAGAATGCCCGATCTTCCAAGGATAAAAAGATGGAGGGGTCTTCTGTTACACGAGGGACGAAAATGATTAAGGTGTCTGTGGTACTGTAGTTATCATTTTAATTATGATTTAAAAAAAGTTATTTTAAAATAATATTTTTAGTTAAGATTATTTTAGAAAAATATATTGGTTAAAACTATAGTTAAAATTAAAATTGAGTAAAAAATAATTTAATATATTTTGTTAAAAAAATATTTTATAAATTGAGATTATAAAATAATTTATATAAGAAGAGACAAAAACCAATTTTTTGATGCTCTGACCACTTTAATTTTTATGGACAAAATCAATTATGGAAATAGAGTGCAACCTATATGTACTGAAGTTAGGAATTCTATAACCCGCTAATGCTTAGTTGAGGGAGAAATGGATGGGAATCCATGATATTATGATATTAAATAATTTATTTTAGGTAAAGTGCGTTAAGAATTTTAATACTTTCTCTAGTCATAATTAATCTCTTACTGACACGACGAAAAGATTGATGTCTACTCCCAAGTGCAGGAGTGTTGAAGTAATAAATAATCCAGCAAGACCGGGGTCGAACCACAGGAAGGTTAATTGTACAAATTATAGACAACAATTATAAACAACAATAACAACAACAACAATAGTAGTAATAATAATAATAATAGTAGTAGTAGTAGTAGTAGTAGTAGTAGTAATAATAAAGAAAGAGAAGAAGAAGAAGATGATGAGAACTTGGAGATGAAATATTAATGTAAGGATTAAACAATAATAATAACAAATGTCAAGGTTAGAGGTTCCACTAATGGTATATCAAACAAGTATAGTATAAACTCTTATTATTGAATTGGAAACCACACACAAAGAAGGTTCCAATCAGATTATATATTGTTAACATGATTACATTAGTCATCTTATTCAATTAATGCTAATACTTGTAAATCTCGTCAAGCATTCATGATTATAACTTATGTTAACAACAAATCAAGTTCCTTTCATAGCTCAGGTGTCGGTTATACCATACATTATGGGCTATGAAAGTGCCAAGCATTTGTTGTACCAAGTGTTATACAACATAAATCAAGATTAGTCATTTAACAAGCAAAGTATTAAAGAGTGAACAAGATAACAAATATAAAACATGTTAGTATCAAACATTAAAGTCCATATTAAGTTTACACTATACTTATTCTTACACCATTAGTGTAACCTTTTCACCTTGACATAACTAACTTAGCTAGACATAATGAAAGAAAGCAAAATAGATAAACAAAATAAGAACATAAAAGTTAACTAAGTAAAGGAAAGGAAATGAAAGGCATAAACTTAATATTAATGAAAACAAAGCATAAAAAAATACAAAGAGAGAAAGGAAGAGTATGATCTTGATCTGGAAACCCTAAATGCATGGCAAATGCCTCCTTTTATAGGCCAAAATTGGGAACTATTGATTTGATGACTAATTGATAAGTGGGTGACCAACTTTTGACTTGGTGACAATCCTTATCTTCTCTTGTTTGCCCAAAACGTCATTGATAACGTCAAAACTGGAGCCAGGTGCAAACATGAAAGTTGTAGGCAATTGTCTCAACTTTCTTGTGTAAAACATTCAGCTCATTTGGACTTCTAGAACGCCAGATATGGCCAAAATACCGAACAGTGCTCGGGCTGGAAGACAGATTCGGGCTTCTTTGTTGTTGCTACAATTTGGACTTGCAAATGGCCTTTTTAGATCTTGGGCTCCATATGAAAGTTGTAGGCCTATGTCTTACCTTTCCATCCATATAAATTGGACATAAATCTGAGATCTGTAGCTCCAGATATGACCTAATTACCGAACCGTGTTTCGGTTTGGATTGCACCGACATCTCTTCTCTAAGTTTGACCATCTCTTTATCCTTGCAATTTAAGTTCTTCAAGTCATCAATCAATCCTTTCATTTATGTGATAGGCCTGCATTAAAAATAGACATTTACCACAAATTATAGGTATCTTATATTATTAGATACATTATTATAAAACATATTTTAGTTAAGGAGTTATTGATACTTCAAGTGCAAAATGATGATATAAAACCATGATAAAAATGCACTTTTAAGTACTAATCACTTACCCTAGAATTTCATATAATACTAGTTTATATGAGTCTCCTAGTGACCCTAAACCAAATAATTAGGTAATGACTTCTCAATCCAAACATCTTGCCATGCCACAAGCCCAATGCGTGGCAAAGTTCTTGATAATTTTTCTAAATATGACAATAACATTATGAAAATACTAATAGGCATAAATGTCTATCTATCCAAAAATAAAAGCAAGGGAATAAACAAATTAAAATATTCTCAAATAATTAGAAGCTTGATATATGCTATAAACTGAACAAGATCTAATATTATTTACTCAATTAGTACATTGAGTAGATTTTTAAATAATCCAACTATGGATGATTAAAAAATAATATGAAGGGTACTCAAATATTTGAGTTACATTATTGATTATGGACTATACTATATCGATTACCCAATAATATTAGAGGGGTATAATGATGATGATTGGATATCTTACACTAAATATTTGAAATCCAAAAGTGGATATGTCTTCCCACTTGATAGATTAGTTATGGCATAAAAACTCATAAAACAAATATGTATTACTAGATTCATGATAAAACCAGAGTTTACTACTCTTGATAAAGTTATAAAGGAAGTTAAATAGATTTGGAATTTCTTAGAGGATATTCCATTTATGTCATTTGTAATAGTCAATCAACAAATTAAAAGGGCATAAAGTAGTATGTATAATGATAAGTTTAGATATATTCATTATAAATATAATACTATGAAATACTCTTTCAAATTAAATTATTTCCATTGACTTTGTACAGTCAAAGGAAAATACTGTGGATTCACTAACTAAAAGTTTATCGAGAGTGCTTGTGTATTATTAATCAAGGAGAATGAGTTTAAAGCCTTTAAAATATGAAATAATATAATAATGATAATCATACCTAGTTGATTAAAGATTTTAAAAACAAGGTTCAAATGAAAAACAAAGTTATATAATATTCTCGATAACACTAGGAAATTATTATTTCTAACTTATTCCTATGATGAAATAAGTGTTAGTTGCAATATGATAAAAGGTAAGTTGAGGTCTTAATGATTTTTATATCTTAATATACCTAATAGAGTATAGCAAAATACTCATAATGAAAGATCACATATATAAGTGAGAAACATGATCGTTTCTTTAAGAATTTTAATGATGATTGAATTGTCTAAAGCACTTATAAATATAAGAGTTGTTCAAGGTTAAAATATGCTCAATTGTGAGAATAAAAAAAAATCTTTAGGTAGAGAATTATATCAGTATTATTGTCTTGGTTTACATAAAAAGTTGAATAACTCAAGACATCGTGTTTATTATTTAGTTGAATAAATCTGATACTATTTCACTAAGAAATGTTCAAAGCTAAAAGCTATCTATCCTGATGTAGTAATCTACTAAATTAATATCTCTCAACAAATCTTGAAGTTATGTTCAAAGTAGTGAGATAATTTTCATTCATGTAGGGAATTATTGGTAATTTATTTTAAATAAATAAATTATAGGTGAATAAAAAATTAATCTCAAAGAACCCTCAGTTTTTCCACTCAAGAAACTCTTGTTTTTCTAAATTTAATTCATGATTTATTGGCTAATCAATGATTAATAATTATGGGAATTAATTCTTCAATCTTTTAGTTTCCAAAATTCACCATATAAAAAGGGGAGGGGTAAAGGAAGAGTTGATTTCAAGAATTTTTTTTATTTTTTTACACACTTTTCTTTATCTCATATTTAATATTTTATCCTCATTTTATATTTGAGTTTTTCTCACAGTAAAGAGTTTAGGTTCATATTATCGAGAGACATTTGAATTTCATGTTCATTGATTTAAAGATATTGGTTTAGAAGTGCATTTAAACTAAGTTGGTGATCTTTGAAACTTGGAAGATATATTGCATACATCCTAATTGCATAAGTGATGAGCAATAAAACCTTAAGGATAAAAGGTTCATATTTGACAACAATAAAAGACTCATTACTTTAAAGTGCATCAACAAGTACCCTTTCTATTTTAATTTAAGTATGATTGATTTTAGCTTTTTTATCTTAAATTTATAAATTTAAACATGTATAAATTCTTGTTTTTCTTGTGATATATTTTGTCTAACATGTCATTATGATGTTAAACTGCTAATTCATGCTAATTATTTTTTAAATACGATCTTGTTATGATAAACTAAATATATTTGCATGCTAGTTTAATATATTTACGGACTTTGGTTCTACACAAGTCCTACTAAAATGCATATGTTGAAATAATATTAGATGTTTCAATTTATTTGTTGTGCTCAAATATTTTTTAATAGCTGAAGACCAATAAAAGAATTTAATATAGAATAAAGCTTGAATTTTATAGATTTATTTAAGGCTTTAATTCATTCATCATATATTTTCATAATTTTTTTTACAAGTTCATTATAATTTTTTAACATATTTTTAATAATTTTTTGTTTATGAACAAAATATATTCATGCATCATATTAAATGATCTTAATTTTTTTATTTGAATCTTTCTTTGCTTGAAAACGATCATTTGCAATTATTTTTTTTCTTTGATCAAGATTTTTATTTTCCATTCTCTTTATATAATGTTATTATTCCTTTTGCAACAAGTGGCATATAGTTCTAACTAGTAGTCATCTTATAATTTTTTTATAAAGTAAAAATATGCATACTTTAATGGTTTATTTAAACATTTGCAGATAATGGTGATGCAACACTAAAGTAAGAACACCCCCTTTTTTTTTTCTTTTTTTTTCCTTGCATTTTTCTTAAATTTTTTATTATGTTATCATTCATTTTACATCATCCAAAATAAAATAAAAATCTTCAATAAGAAAAAAAAATATAAAAAAAATTCCAAAACATAATGTTTTTTGTGTCATCCAAGGTTAAAAAAAATCTTACAATAAAATAAAAATAAAACAAAACAAAATTAAAAAGATAAACATTTTTAGGCTAATGCCAAGGACATGTGTGACTGGTCATTAAAATGGAAGAAATTAAAACTATGTAGTCGCATATCTTAAAATTTCATTTATTTGTAAGCATAAAATATGTATTATTGGGTTTATAATGTATACAATTGTTCATATTCTTTCATTAAACCTCCTACCCCAACTCTTATTATATATATAAAGAACTTTTATTATATACGAGAGAGAGTGTGGGGTTCTCGTCTTATTGGATAAATAATTCATTCATGTATAATTAAATATATGATTTCATTCTTGAATTTTGTTTTATGTAATTTAACATAGTATAATTAGATTTTATTTGTTTTTAAAATGTTTATTTACTAAAATTTAAGAAATAAAAATTATTAAGATTGGTGAAGAAATTATAAATATGAAAAAGGTTTTCCTATAATAATCAATTATCTCCAAATGACCATCCCCAAAGTGCTATGGTTATTCAAACGTGATATATACTGTTAGGGGATGACGAGAAATGCTTTAAGCAGTGTATAATTAATTCCAAAATCTCAAAACAACACAAGACTCATAAATTTATTTTATAATATAAATCATATTCATGAAAAAAGTGTTAAACAAAGCTTTTAAATACTTCTAAAATGTTCACTTAACCTCGTATATAAATTGTTATTATCTATTTTTGAAGCCTTACATGAACAAAATAAAAATAAAAAATAAAATAGAATATACAAAAAAAATTGAAAAAAATGTTGAAAGAAAATCAATAAAATATATTAGTAAGAAGAATATACAAGAATGCTGGGGAAATTATCAAACACTAGTTGAGGAAGATTAAAATATACAAAATTAAAAAATTTGACAGTATATTTTTGACTAATGAAAGCCTTTTTAGCAAATAAAATTTAATTTGATGAGGGAAATTCAAAATTAGATAATTAAAAATTTTCAAGGTTTAATTAATTTCATTAAGGATTTAATTGCAAGAAAAATTAATTTTTAAAGTCAATTTAAACTTGCATTGAAAGAAATTAAAGTCTGGATATCGAATTGTAATTTTTAAGAGTTAATTTGGCCAAATCAAGAACTTAATTGCATAAATATTAAAGTTTAATAGGCAATTAAAAACTTGTTTGGCATAAAAAAGAAACATCCTTCACCAAGCATGCCATTTTTAGATTTATTGCTAAAAAAAGAGCATAAAAATGTTGAGAAGAAGATAGACTAAATATAGATTACACATGACAATAAAGCATAATTAGAATCAATTAACAACACAACTAACAATATATATAAAATCTCTTCTACTAAACTAAATCAACAAAACCTACTAAATCTATATTGAAATCAAATTATACCTTCCCTTTTAAACAAAAATTCTACTTGATGGCCACTCTAATTAACCAAAAGCTACAATCTTTCTTTTTTTATTTCTTAATGTACTAATAATATTTGTCGCACGTATACGTCGTTGTAGCGATCATCCACCCTCAAGGAAAAATAGAATATCCCTAGAAAATGTAGCGAGATAAGGAATTCTTATCTCTTATCAGTAAAATATAGATTGGAAGTCACCACATAGTATTTTAGTTACTAAGAACTGTAACTAGTTTCAAAGATCGGGTACAAAGACTGGCTGTATAAAGAAAAATATTAACACCCCAACTACACTTTATTTAAGGTAGACTACACTATTTGAATGTCTAATAAAATCTAAGTTCTTGTTATATTTTCTAATTGTTGGTTGACACGACCAAAAGATTGATGTCTTCTCCCAAGTGTAGGAGTGTCGAAGTAATAAATATCCCAGCAAGACCGGGGTTGAACCACAGGGAGGTTAATTGTACAAATTATAAATAACAATAATAATAACAACAACAACAACAACAACAACAACAAGAATAATAATAATAATAATAATAATAATAATAATAATAATAATAATAATAATACTAGTAGTAGTAGTAGTAGTAGTAGTAGTAGTAATGATAAAGAAAAAGAAGGAGAAGAAGAAGAAAAGGATGAGAACTTTGAGAAGGAATATTAATGTAATGATTAAACAATTATAATAACAAATGTCAAGGTTAGAGATTCCACTAATGATATGTCAAACAAGTATAATATAAACTCTTATTATTCAATTGGAAACCACACATAAAGGAGGTTCCAATCAAATTATAAATTGTTAACATGATTACATTAGTCATCTTATTCGATTAATGCTAATACTTGTAAATCTCGTCAAGCATTCATAATTATAACTTATGTTAACAATAAATCAAGTTTCTTTTATAGCTCAGGTGTCGGTTATACCATACAGTATGAACTATGAAAGTGCCAAACATTTGTTGTACCAAGTGTTATACAACATAAATCAAGATTAGTTATTTAACAACCAAAGTATTAAAGAGTGAACAAGATAATAAGTATAAAACATGTTAGTATCAAACATTAAAGTCCACATTAAGTTTACATTATACTTATTCTTACACCATTAGTGTAACCTTTTCATCTTGACATAATAAACTTAGCTAGACATAATGAAAGAAAGAAAAATAAATAAACAAAATAAGAACATGAATAAGATTAAAGTTAACTAAATAAGTGAAAGGAAATGAAAGGCATAAACTTGATATTAATGAAAGCAAAGCATAAACATTACAAAAAATACAAAGAGAGAAAGGAAGAGCATGATCTTGATCTGGAAACCAAGATGCCTAAATGCATGGCAAATGCCTCCTTTATAGGCCAAAATTGAGAACTATTGATTTGATGACTAATTGATAAGTGGGTGGCCAACTCTTGACTTGGTGACAATCCTTATCTTCTCCTGTCTGCCCAAAACATCATTGATAAAGTCAAAATTGGAGCCACTAAAAAATATGAAAGTTGTAGAAAATTGTCTCAGATATCTTGTGTAAAACATTCAACTCATTTAGACTTCTAAAACTCCAGATATCACTAAAATACTAAACAGTGATCGGGTTGGAGGACAGATTCAAGCTTCTTTGTTGTTGCTACAATTTGGACTTGAAAATGACCTTTTTAGATATTGAGCTCCATATGAAAGTTGTAGGCCTATGTCTTACCTTTCCATCCCTATAAAGTGGACCTAAATCAGAGATCTATAACTCCAGATATGACTCAATTACCGAACAGTGTTCCGGTTTGGATTGCACCGACATCTCTTTTCTAAGTTTGGGCATCTCTTTATCCTTGCAATTTAAGTTCTTAAAGTCATCAATCAATCCTTTTATTTATATGATAGGCCTGCATTTAAAATGAACATTTACCACAAATTAAAGATATCTTATATTATTAGATATATTGTTATAAAACATGCTTTAGTTAAGGAGTTATTGATACTTCAAGTGCAAAATGATGATATAAAACCATGATAAAAATATACTTTTAAGTACTAATCACTTATAAGATCATATTTATTATTATAAAACATGTTTTAGTTAAAGAGTTATTAATGCTTCAAATGCAAAATGTTGATATAAAATCTTGATAAAAATACACTTTTAAATACTAATCAAAAGACATAGAAGAAGATGGAAAAGTCTTAAAATTTTAAAAATCAAATTTTGAATCAATTTTTTTTAACTGGACTACACTCGGCCTAGTTCTGTGGGCTGGGCCGAATTTGGCCCAAATGCATAGGCTGGACTTAGCCTAACAAAGAAAGAAAAAGAAACAGTGGATCACCCTCCACTGTTCACATATAGTGTGAATAGGGGAGGGTGATTAGAGAAGAAAGGTAATGGTAGGCGCAACTACCTAGACGTCGATTAACTACTAGGGGTGCTGACGGTGGGGGGTGATGTCGTTGCGGTGGGGGATTGCGGTAGCCAACGATGCTCCTCCTTCTTTCTTTTCCTTCTCTGTTTTTTTCTTCTATTTTTTTTGTCTTTTTTTTTTCCTTTTCTTCTCCTTTTTTTCTCCCTTTTCCACTCTTTGTTCTTCTCCTCTCTCGTTCTATTTTCTCTGTCTCTCCCCTTCTGTATTTATAAGTAAAAACAGAGGGGAGGGAGAGGTCAGAGCAGTCATTGTGCTGCCGCCTTAAACCGCCCAAGGGGTACATCCCCTCTATTCTTCCACCACATGGCAAACAAGTGGGTTGTGTTCATGTCTTTTTGAGATTTAAGAGAGAAAGTAGGTGAAAACAGGGGAGAAAAGTCTTTTTCTTCCCCTGTTTTCTATACATCCAAGGGAAGAAGAAGACATATGGTGCCGTTCAAAATAGCACCGTTTTGGGCTTCTTTTTTTTGTTTTTTAAGTGAACAGTGTATGAAATAACGCTGTTTTGGTTAAAACATGTTGTTTCATTTAAAAGGAAAATGGGGTAAAATGTGTTAAAGTTCACATTGGTTCTTAATTTGTAATATGTTCAATCAAGTTCTAAATTGCAATTTCAATTTAAAATCAATGCAATTACATCTCTGTCAAAAATCCAACAGCAGTCTTGAAGTTGGCCGCCCTTTTCACTTTGGTCCTTGGTCTTGAATTTATGCAATTTGACCCTCAATTAATCAATAAAGTTCTAATTTTTTTCAATTAACCCCTGATCTGGTTTTAATTACAGTCCCTTTATTTACACGTCTTTTCTAGTTTGGTCATTGGTTTTGAATTTCTTCAATTAAGTCTCTAATTGGCTATCAAACTTCAATATTTATGCAATTAAGCCTCTGATTTGACCAAATTAACTTTTAAAAATTATATTTTGAGCCCAGAACTTTATTTTCTTCTAATTAAAGTCCAAATTAACTCCAAAATTAATTTTTCTTGCAATCATAACCTCTATAAATTTAATTAAACCTTCAATAAAATTTAATTGAGTATATAAACATCTGATTTTGGCCTTTTCTTCCTCAAATTGAATTTTATTTATCAAGAGGGCTCTCATTAGTTAATAAAATATTGTCAAATTTTAATCTTTATATTTTAGAACCTCCTCAACTAATTTTTTACTAATGTTTTAGTGTTTTGGCATCCTTTTCTCACTGCTTTTATTTTTTTATGTTTTGTCAAACATATATATTTTTATTTTTTTATATTTTCTTTTTTTTGTGTAAAGGCCTAAAAATAGATTATGACAATATATAATACAAATATTAACCTCAAAATTAAAAAAAAAAAACAAATTAAAGATAAAACAAACACATGAATTAAAACACAAAATCAAATTCATTCTTGTTAATATTTCTAAAAACTCATCTCCTTGTAAATGAAAACGATTTAGTAGTGTCAAATTTAAAGAATACACACACATAGTAACTTGACAATGTTAATTTTGTCTTCAACCTTATATAGTTTGTTGTTTAATTTACAAAGAGAAGGATTTGCTTTGAATTTGGATGGGGGCTTCGACAACACAAGCGGGGCTGCAATACTACAGATGGTGTTGCCATTTCTTTCAAACAATTGCTGACTTATACAAGGCAATGTAAAGTTTCAACCACAAATATATTGAAAAACTACCTATAATAACTCTACAAGTCTAATTATAAATGAATAAGTCAAGAAAAAAAAACTAAAAAAACAATTATATAAAGCCCAATAAACCAAACTTGGGGATACAAAATTTACACCTAAGCCTCCTCTTGAGCTAAAATCTTATAAGAAAATTTTAATTCAAGTTATTGTGTAACAGAGTTATTTTTTACTTAATTCTTAAGTTGTGTGTTTTTTAAAGGTACAATACCTTTTTTGGCAAGGGAAGGGTGATGGGTTTGGTGATGGGTTTTAAGGGCTTAAAAAACACACATTTAAAAACTATTTAACCATGCATTGATGGCGTGTTTATTTTTACGATTCAATATGTTTTTTTCAAATACTTTTCACATGAAAAATATTAAATTAGTATTTTATATTTATATTTATATTTTTTATAGTTTTGATATGCTAATTTCAAAAATAAAAACTATTAACATAATTATTTAAAAACATGATATACTGTATTATTAAACAAGAGAAAAATAACAAAAAATATATTTAGTTTGAAAAAAATTAGAATTAAAGTTTCTTTAGAAGAGGATCATAAACCTCAAACATTTGCAAAATTCCAACAATTTCAACTCTAGTGATCAAAATTGAAAAAAAAAAATATATATAAACAAGGTTTAAAATTGAAAACAAAATTTTAACATTATCATTTCTACACTAAGAGAGCTACCATGAATGTTTGTCATGATCTAGTTTCTTTATTAATGTTAATGATATAATATAAAGATTATGATAGATATGCTCATAGCCCATTTACAATAATAAACATATTTTCAACGGGCCTAAAAAACTTTTATGAACCTCGTTCTTTGGGCACGCCTAAGAGAATAAGCATGCCTCGAATGAGGGCTTGGTAGGGTGTTAAGCTTTAAACATGCTAGGCTTAGTAGTATGTTAAACCCCTAGTACATCCATAAGAATGCATATCCTCCCTTAGAACACATAAGGAAATAAACATCCTTCCTTGACATGCCTAAAGGAATGAGGTAATATAGGTCTGGTAAACATAACAAACCTAAGACACTTGAACTTGGTAGCTCACCAAGTTTAAGGTAACTTGGATCTAGCAAATATATCAGATGACACGACGAAAAGATTGATGTCTTCTCCCAAGAGTAGGAGTGTCAAAGTAATAAATAACCCGGCAAGACCGGGATCGAACCACAGGGAGGTTAATTGTACAAATTATAAACAACAATTATAAATAACAATAATAGCAATAACAACAATAACTATAATAATAACAACAACAACAACAACAACAACAACAACAACAATAATAACAATAATAATAATAACAATAATAATAATACTAATAGTAGTAGTAGTAGTAGTAGTAATAATAATAATAAAGAAAGAGAAGAAGATGATGATGATAAGAACTTACAGATGGAATATTAATGTAAGGATTAAACAATGATAATAACAAATGTCAAGGTTAGAGATTCCACTAATGGCATGTCAAACAAGTATAATATAAACTCTTATTATTCAATTGGAAACCACACATAAAGGAGGTTCCAATCAGATTATAGATTGTTAACATGATTACATTAGTTATCTTATTCGATTAATGCTAATACTTGTAAATCTCGTCAAGCATTCATGATTATAACTTATGTAAACAACAAATCAAGTTCCTTTCATAACTCAGGTGTCGGTTATACCATACAGTATGGGCTATAAGAGTGCCAAGTATTTGTTGTACCAAGTGTTATACAACATAAATCAAGATTAGTCATTTAACAAGCGAAGTATTAAAGAGTGAACAAGATAACAAATACAAAACATGTTAGTATGAAACATTAAAGTCCATATTAAGTTTACACTATACTTATTCTTACACCATTAGTGTAACCTTTTCACCTTGACATAATAAACTTAGCTAGACATAATGAAAAAAAGAAAAAAAATAAACAAAATAAGAACATGAATAAGATTAAAGTTAATTAAATAAGTGAAAGGAAATAAAAGGCATGAACTTGATATTAATGAAAGCAAAGCATAAACATTACAAAAAATACAAAGAGAGAAAGGAAGAGCATGATCTTGATCTGGACACCAAGATGCCTAAATGCATGGTAAATACCTCCTTTTATAGGCCAAAATTGAAAACTATTGATTTGATGACTAATTGATAAGTGGGTGGCCAACTCTTGACTTGGTGACAATCTTTATCTTCTCAGCTAACGTCACAATTGGAGCCACTCGAAAACATAAAAGTTGTAGGCAATTGTCTCAGCTATCTTATGTAAAACATTCAGCTTATTTGGACTTCTAAAACTCCAGATATGGCCAAAATACTGAACAGTGCTCGGACTAGAGGACAGATTCGAGCTTCTTTGTTGTTGCTACAATTTGGACTTGAAAATGGCCTTTTTAGATCTTGATCTCCATATAAAAGTTGTAGGCCTATGTCTTGCCTTTCCACCTATATAAAATGGACCTAAATCTGAGATCTATAGCTCTAGATATGACCCAATTACCGAACAATATTCTGGTTTGAATTGCACCGACATCTCTTTTCTAAGTTTGGCCATCTCTTTATCCTTACAATTTAAGTTCTTAAAGTCATCAATCAATACTTTCATTTATATGATAGGCCTGCATTTAAAATGAATATTTACCCCAAATTAAAGGTATCTTATATTATTAGATATATTGTTATAAAACATGCTTTAGTTAAGGAGTTATTGATACTTTAAGTGCAAAAATGATGATATAAAACCATAATAAAAATGCACTTTTAAGTACTAATCATCAGACCTAAGACACTTGAACATGATAGTTAGCCAAGTCCAAGGTAATGAACATCTTCCCTTGGGCACACCCAAAAGAATAACCATCATTTCTTGGGTCTAATCTCAGGTAAAAACTTAACATCCATAGATTTAACTATGTATAATGTTTTAGACCCTATTCTTCTTATACCTTTTAGGTGTATAAAATTCCTCTAAAGACCCACCATATTCCAATCAAATATTAATATAGATGTAAGAGATATTTATCCCTCATTAAATACTATTAGGATAAGATTACACTCTAGAACCTCCTTTTCACAAAAGGACAAGAGTTATGAGATATAAATACACCATTAAACCTTCAGAACAAAAGTTTATAATCTTCATTCTCTACTGTATATATATATTTAGAGCATTTGTCTTTAGAATATTCTTGTATTTTTTTTTCTAAGAAGATACTTATTTAAGCATTTGAGAGTCTTTCACCATCAAATGGAACCTTTTGCAAGTACTAGTCATAAGCCACATTGGTCTATCAAGCATTAAGTAGAAGCTATCAACTGTCTTGGTAAGGAGAATGAATGAAATTGTTAAGACCAATTGATTAACCTATTATCCAACTCGGAAACTCTATTTCTAGGCTAATTGGATTTTTGAGACTTTATTAATGGCCTAATTTTTAGGAAATCACATAATAGGTAAATGGCATTTAAAAAAAAATCATACAGGTTCAATAAATTTCTACCAAAATTTCGAAGAAGTCTCCCTTATAACAAAAGGTCTCAAGTTATCGACAAAATCATGTTACACTTTTAATTTCATTTCACAACCCGATCCAATCATCCTGGATCCAACCCATCTCATCCTTATTAACACAACATATCTTATTCAATAACATCATATAATTCAAGTTCACATAATAATAATGCATCAAAACACCATATAATGTAATTCAAGTGAAGGATTTAAATTTCAACTATAAACATGCATGGTTAAACAAGTACTTAAATACATACATTAGATTAAAGTCATATATCCAAATTTACAAGTTAATATTATGTTTCAAGTTTTAGAAAACAAGTCTTTTAATTTACAAAATAATTATATATCCAAAAGCAAAAGGTGACTAAACTAATATCACTCATGACATGATCCCGAAAGATCTGAAAACAGAAATTAACATATGCATACAAATAAAAAATAATGACAACTAATAATAACAACATGCAATAATTTTCATGGCATTTCTTTGATACATAAAATGAGGCATATATCTTTTTACAATATATATTATTTTATCTATTACCAATATTTATTTGTCAAGAATAATTTCATCTTGGAAATCTCAATTCAACTCAATGGTTTTGAACATCATCTTTTTATGAATCAATTCTCACTTGATACTAAGATATTCCTCTCTTGGTATCTTTAGCTTATTACATTCTTTTAAATATAGGTAATCAATACTTTCTTTTCTATTCTTCAAAAGGTAATTCCCAATACTAATGAATCTCATTAATATCATTAGTCTCTCAATATCGGGTTAGACTAATCAATTCCATTCAAGTGTCAATATCAATATAATTGATTAATATCATTAACTATTCCTACCTTGAAATAGTTAATAAATTCTTATTCATATATGGTCTACCATCAAAGATATCGATGTCAAGAACCCTTAACATCATGAGCCTTCTTACCCGGAGTAGCTAATTTCCTTATACACTTCCTTTAGAAATTTTATGGAACACCTATATTGTACCATGTTTGTATTTTTTAATCAAACATTTATAAGAAATAATTTTGTATCAATTTTCATATCCTTATATTTTATATGTGCATATATTTATATCCCATTTATCAAAATTAACACACCATTCATTTTATTTATTTTACTCAATTTAAAATATTTCTCCAATTTTATGCCAAACTTTACTTGAGTTTTATACGCTGTCTTTGGAAAACTAATCAAAACGTTATCGGTTTCTTCCTAAAACTTGTTTTTAGTATTTTCAAGGCATTTCATGGCACATTAACCAATGCTTCTAGGGCTAGGAAGCAGGACAGATCAACTTGTTGCTACAGACACTTCTACCTAGCAAAAGCTTCAACAACTCACTACTTAGATGCAACTCCTCACCCAAGCTATATTGATAACCCGAGAGCAAAATCAAACATTACGACCCTAATAAGTCAAACACCCTTAACAATACACAATGGTTAACACTAGGGCCACCAATTGCACAAGGAGCTCATAGACGATCACACTAGCTATAGGAGATTAAATATAATGATATTAATAAAAGTTGCTTAAAGGATCACCCACGCTATTGTTGCACTTATGCACAAAGCAAACACTCTAAACACACTCCCCTTAGTTATTATGGGATGAACACAAGTCACTATAACTGCCATTTTATGCCAAGCTCTTCAGGCTTCCAAAAGCCCAACAGACAAAGAGTTAGAAACAATATGTGCACGAGCACACCCAAATAAATAAACATACCTAGGGAAATGTATATAGCCCCCACAATGAAGAGTTTCTCCCTTATCCAAACATATATTGAAAATTTGATTCCTTAAGGACTATATTTTCATGAATATGTGATGTAACCATATTATTCGATAGTTTCACCCATATTTACCTAATGTTTTGTCCATGTTTTATATGTGAAATGCCTTGATATTCTTTGTTTTATGTTTTGAAGGAACTTTCGGATGAAAAATGCAAAAAGGAGTAAATTGGAGATAATTGGCAAATTTGACGTTCAGTCAATGTTTTGTGCAGAGCGTGAGTTCTAGAGATCGAAATGAAGTGATTCTAGTGGCAATAAAAAGCTAACATCCATACCTTTCTGTAAATGCAATGCAAGAAAAATAAAAAGAGGAAGATCATGGAAATCACATCCTTCAAAGTCAAATCTCGCATTTTGCCACTGTTGACCTTTGTCTATTCAAAATTCAATATCTGGAGCTATAGAAGTCCAATTTATGCAAACTCAATGTTTTTGGATTCCTGACTCAAAGGACTATAAACGCTCCAAATTTCATCCACAAACAATGTCATATGAGGGAGATATGATTTTTCAAAGATGACAAATGAATTCTGTTAGCAATCAGGTTTCGTGAAGAAATGAGTCCAAATTACGTTTTGAAACTTCTAAACCGTCATCCAAGTTTTTATATCAGCAATTTAGCTCCTCTAAGTCAGAGTTTGAGGATTTTATGCAAGGCTATTTCTCTTTTTTAGGGAAAATAGTTATAGAAGTACTTAAATGTTAATTGTCAACTTAAGGGAGGACTACTTTGTAAATTAGGAACTAGGGTTTCTTAGCATATAAAAAGAAAGAGAGAGAGGAGAGAAGGGGGGCAGCAGCCATAAGTGAAGAAACACAAATTCTCTCCTCTACAAACCCAAAAAATCATGCTCTCTTCATTGTTTAAGAGTAGTTGTTCAATGGTTATGCAAGGCTAAGCTCTTTTCTTGGTTGCAAGGACATAACAAACCTTCGGATTTCAAGAACCGTGAGATTTATTCTTCCTTTTATTTTCAGTTTATATTATGAATAAGTATGGTTGTTTTTCTATGCATATTTTCTATGATTGTTATTGATAATTGCTAGAGCGGAACTCTAAGTTATTATTGTGAACAATTTATTGCTAAGTTTGATATCAAAACCGGAGTTGTGATGTATGAACTTGTGAAGCAACTAAGCTTGATAATTGTGGCGGAACTACATTATTAAACTTAGGGAGAACACTCAAATATCTAGTTCTTAGGGCTGCCATTGAACTAAATCATTAATGCGGACATTGTGATTGTTTATTGGTTAGGGTTAGTTATACGCCGGATCCGTTAATTAACCAACATTAAGAAAAGATAAAAATTCAGAATATAAATTGTAGTTTTGTTTCAAGGATCGGTTCTAATTTCCGTTGGTGGATGTGTGCTTGCAACCAAGGTTTGTTTTCTTGATAAATTTCGATTTCAATTGATTTTGTTTGCTAGTTTAATTTCTTCCATAGTTTAGATCATCACAAATCAAAACCCCCCAATTGCATAACGTATAGCATAAAAATCTGAACTAAATCTTCCTTGTGGGATCAACCCCTTGCTTGCTCTATACTATCTTGTGTGTTGTGTTTTAAGCTAGGGTAATTAATTTGTGCGACCACGACATCGCAACAAATTTTGGCGCCGTTGCCGGGGAAGTAATTTTAGTTGATTCTTGTGCTTGTACTGTTATTTTTTAGTTGCTATGATTTTTTATTTATATTTCTGAAAAAAAAAAAGAGAAACAGAATTTTTTCTTGCGGCGGTACTGTTCAAAACAGAATTGTTTGTGGAATTAGGTTTCAACTTTTCTTTTCCTAAAGGAAAACGACGTTCTAAACAAAACTAGTAGTATACTACTAGCCCCACCCTATTGAGGCCAAATTCCACTGTTTTCTAAGGGTTTTAGGTAGTTTTAGTTTTTTAGCGTAAGATTTTCGTACAATTTGCATTGTTTTCGGTTTCTTGTGTGATTGGTTTCTTTTGAGTTTTCTTGATGATTTATGCCAGTAACCCGTTCTACTAATCAAATTCAAGTGCAGTTGGATCTCTAAATAGAAAAAACTTTACGCAGGTTACGCAAGGAAGCTCGCCTCAACACCATGGCTATTGCACGACAACAAACACTCAAGGAGCTTGCTGCTCCTAACATGGAAAATCAGCCACTATGCATAAACATTGACAATAATGTAAACTTTGAGCTCAAATCTGGTTTTATACATTTGTTACCAACATTTAATGGTCTTGCAAGAGAAGATCCTCATACTCATCTCAAGGAGTTCCATATGGTTTGTGTTGGCATGAAACCGAATGGAGTTGATGAAGAACAAGTTAAGTTGAAAGCTTTCCCTTTCTCTTTAAAAGGGCCAGCAAAGGCATGGCTTTTCTCTATTCTCCCAGGATCTATTGGAACTTGGAATGCCATGAAAAAGATTTTTCTTGAGAAGTATTTCCCAGCATCTTGAGTTGCCAACATAAGGAAAGAAATATGTGGGATTCGGCAATCTCATGGAGAGACACTCTCCGAGTATTAGGAAATATTTGAGCAACTATGCATTCAATGCCCTCATCATCAAATACCCGATCAACTGCTCATTCAATATTTTTATGAAGGATTGATGCCTACTGACCGTAGTATCATTGATGCTGCAAGTGGAGGCGCATTGGTGGATAAGACACCTGAGGCTGCACGCCAATTGATCTCAAACATGGCAGCTAACTCAAAACAGTTTGGCACTTGTGGAGACTTCTCCAACAAACGAGTAAATGAGGTAAGTATTTCTAACCTTGAAAATAAAGTTAATGATCTTACTTCTCTTGTGCGTTCTTTGGCTTATGGAAATGTGCAGCAGGTGAAAGTTTGTAGCATATGCTCCTTACAAGGACATGCTTCGGATATGTGCCCAACAATGCAAGAAGATTACATTGAACAAGCTCATGCAATTGATGGAGCATTCAACGGACAGCCCCAGCGTAAATATGATCCTTTTTCCAACACGTACAATCCCGGATGGAGAGATCATCCCAACTTACGCTATGGCAACCCATCCCAATAAGGCAATCAAGGCCGACAATTCCATCCCCATGGATTTCAGCCCCAACAGAATTATCAAGCAAGACAACCCCCTCCATTCACAAACTCCAATGTTACGGGGTCGTCATCTAATGATGATCTTCGTGAGATGATGAAAACTTTGGCTTCTAATACTGTTACCTTGCAACAAAATGTCATGTCTTTTCAACAGGAAACAAGGTCAAGTATTCACAACTTGGAGAAGCAAATGGGGCAAGTAGCTTCAAGTGTAGGGAAATTGGAGGCACAAATGAACGGAAAATTGCCCTCCCAAGCATTGAATCCAACAGAGAATGTTAGTGCGATCATGCTGAGAAGTGGGAAAGAACTTGAAGAGAAAAGGTCAAAACAAATTGAGATGGAGGAAAAAGAAGAGATAGAAACTGAATTGAGTACAAAGAAGGAACATCATCCTCCTTCACAAACTAAAACATCGACCAACACTCCAAAGGTAACTCCTCACTCAATGAATTCCAGTTTTAAAGCAATTCCACCCTTTCCTGTGAGTTCTTCTAGGTCAAAGAAAGAGGACAAAGAAAAAGAGATTTTAGAGGTTTTCAAAAAAGTAGAACTCAACATTCCTTTACTTGATGCTATCAAGCAAATTCCCAAGTATGCTAAATTTTTGAAGGAGTTGTGTACTACCAAGAGAGCTTTCAAATTGAAAGGTCATGAAATGGTAAGTATGGGTGAAGTTGTGTCTGCTGTTGTTCAAAAGAATATGCCTTTGAAGCAAAAGGACCCAGGTGCGTTTATTATCTCATGTGTTATTGGTAATGCTAGTTTCAAGAGGGCCTTGTGTGATTTAGGTGCATCCATTAGTGTTATGCCCAAACATGTTTATGATTCTCTTAGTCTTGAGCCTTTGCATAAAACTAGCATTGTAATACAACTTGCGGATCGTAGTTTGGTTTACCCACTTGGTGTGATAGAGGATGTCCTAGTTAAGATTGATACTTTGGTTATTCCATGTGACTTTTATATTCTTGATATGGAACATGATTCTTGTGATTCATCAACCAGCACTCCTATATTATTTGGAAGACCATTCTTGAAAACTGCCAACACAAAGATTGATTGTGGTAAGGATACCTTGTCTATGGAGGTAGGAGATGAAAAAATTGAATTCAATTTTCATGATGCAATGAAATATCCTTATAGCAATGTTTATTCTATCACATGCTATGACCAGATTGATAAGTGTGTGCAGCAAGTTTGTGATTTTGATTGCGAAGATGGATTAAGCATAGCTTTGAGCTATGGCTATGATTTCACCAAGATAGAAGAGATGGAGAGGCACATATGTGTTCCCCAAAACATGCACGAATCAGTATTGGCCTTACAAGCTTTACAAACCGTTCCCTATGGTAATGTCTTTATTGATTTATTACTCTCACATAAAAAGCTTTTGCCATCTATTTTACAGGCCCCCGAGTTAGAATTAAAACCTTTGCCCGATAATTTGAAGTATGTATTCATTGGCGACAATAATACACTTCCTGTTATCATAGCAAAAGGTTTGACAAGTATACAAGAGAAAAAACTTGTGAAGTTGTTGTGTGATCACAAAACTGCCATTGGATGGACTTTAGCTGACATCAAGGGCATTAGTCCCTCAATGTGTATGCATCACATACTATTGGAGGACAACACAAAACCAACAAGGGAACTGCAAAGGAGGTTGAACCCACCTATGATGGAGGTAGTGAAAGCTGAAATTTTAAAACTGTTAGATGCAGGAGTCATTTACCCCATCACTGACAGTAAATGGGTGGCGCCAATCCATGTGGTGCCTAAAAAGACTGGAATCACATTGGTGAAAAACAAACATGATGAGCTCATTCCTACTCGCATCTCGAGTGGATGGAGAATGTGTGTTGATTACAGAAAGCTCAATCTTTCTACACGCAAAGATCATTTCCCATTACCATTCATAGATCAAATGCTTGAACGCCTAGCAGGTAAGTCTTTTTATTGCTTTCTTGATGGATATAGTGGATACAATCAGATTGTTATTAATCCTGAGGATCAAGAAAAAACTACATTTACTTGTCCATTTGGTACATATGCATATAAGAGAATGCCTTTTGGTCTTTGTAATGCTCCTGCAACTTTTCAAAGATGCATGATGAGTATTTTTTCTGACTATGTTGAAGAATAATCGAGGTTTTTATGGATGATTTCACGGTGTATGGTGATTCTTTTGATAAATGTCTAGAAAAATTATCTTTGATTCTAAAAAGGTGCATTGAAACAAACCTTGTCTTGAACTATGAAAAGTGTTATTTTATGGTAGAACAAGGAATAGTTCTTGGGCATGTTGTGTCTTCACGTGGATTACAAGTTGATAAAGCTAAGATAGATGTTATTTCATCATTGCCTTACCCCTCATGCGTGAGGGAAGTTCGTTCTTTTCTAGGTCATGCAGGTTTCTATCGACGCTTTATCAAAGATTTCTCGAAGATTACAGCACCTTTGTGCAGACTATTAGCCAAAGAAGTGGATTTTGTGTTTGATCAAGCCTGTAAAGATGCCCATGATGAGCTTAAGAGACGTGTCACATCTGCCCCTATCATCCAACCACCAAATTGGGATGAACCTTTTGAGATAATGTGTGATGCGAGTGACTATGCAGTAAGAGTTGTGCTTGGGCAAAGAATTGGGAAGAATTTGCATGTTATCGCCTACGCTTCTCGCATGTTGGATGGAGCACAATGCAATTACCATACAACTGAAAAGGAATTTTTTGCAGTGGTGTTTGCTCTTGAAAAATTCAGGTCATATCTACTTGGTACAAAAGTCATTGTTTTTACTGACCATGCAGCTCTCAGGTATCTTTTGAAGAAGAAGGAGTCTAAACCAAGACTGATTAAGTGGATCTTGCTTTTACAAGAATTTGATCTTGAGATCAAAGACAAAAAAGGTGCCGAAAACCATGTGGCCGATCACTTAAGTCGACTAAGGACCGATGATATTCCAACTGAAACAATAAGGGAAACATTTCCTGATGAACAGTTATATATGTTGCACTCCTCTATAAGACCATGGTATGCTGATTTGGTGAACTATTTAGTCACTAAAGAATTCCCTCCAGGTTTGTCTACATCCCAAAAGGACAAGTTACGAGCTGATGCTAAATATTATTTTTGGGATACTCCTTACTTGTGGAAATTTTGTGTGGATCAAGTAGTAAGGAGATGTGTACCATAGGATGAATTTCATTCCATTCTCACTTTTTGTCATTCTCATTCTTGTGGTGGGCATTTTGGAGCAAAAAGAATAGCCCACAAGGTACTTGAAAGTGGTTTCTATTGGCCTTCTATTTTTAAAGATGCATATCACTTCTGCAAATCATCTGAAAAATGCCAAAGAACAGGTAATATCACTCATAAAAATCAAATGCCTTTAACAAATATTCTTGTAAGTGAAATTTGTGATGTTTGGGGTATTGACTTTATGGGTCCATTTCCTTCTTTTTTTGGAAATCTTTATATTCTTCTTGTTGTTGATTATGTGTCCAAATGGATTAAGGCGAAAGCCACACGAACTAACGATGCTAAGGTTGTTTTAGATTTTGTCAAGACTCACATATTTGATAGGTTTGGCATCCCTAAAGCTATCATCAGTGATCGTGGCACTCATTTCTGCAATCGTTCCATGGAAGCATTGCTACGCAAATATCATGTGACTCATCGAACATCCACAGCATATCATCCGCAAATGAATGGCCAAGCTGAAATTTCCAATCGAGAAATCAAGTCCATTTTGGAGAAAACAGTGCAACCTAACCGACGAGATTGGAGTCTACGCCTTGGAGATGCACTTTGGGCTTATAGGACTGCTTATAAATCACCTATAGGAATGTCACCTTATAGAATGATTTATGGGAAAGCATGTCATCTACCGGTGGAGCTTGAACACAAAGCTTTTTGGGCCATTAAACAATGCAACATGGATTATGATGCTGCTGGGATTGCAAGAAAATTGCAACTGCAAGAGTTGGAAGAAATTCGAAATGATGCTTACGAGAATGCAAGAATTTACAAAGAAAAGACTAAGAATCTTCATGACCGAATGCTTACAAGAAAGGAATTTCATGTTGGAGACAAAGTCCTTCTTTATCATTCGCGTTTAAAACTTTTTCCTGGAAAATTGCGCTCTCGTTGGATTGGACCCTTTATTGTTTCTAATATTTTTCCTTATGGTGCAGTTGAAATTACAAGTTTAGAAACCAGCAAAGTACTCAAGGTCAATGGACATCGTTTGAAACCTTTCTATGAAGGTTGGACGGCAGAACTCACCGCTTCTGTAGAGTTAGCTGAACCAATCTATGAAGAATGAGCATGCCACATGTCAAGCCAATGACATAAAATAAAAGCGCTTACTGGGAGGCAACCCAGCACACAAAAAGAAAAATCAGATTTGCTCTCTTTTTCCTTATCTTTTATTTTTTTTGCATTTTAATTTATTTTCTGTCATTCTCTTATGTTCCTTTGCTTTTATTTCAACATTGAGGACAATGTTGTGTTTTAAGTGTGGGGGTATTGGGAGAATTTTTATTTTCTTATTTTAGTTTTCTTTGTTGTTCTTAAAAAAAAAAAATTTGTGTTTGATCTTTTTAACTCCCATTGGTTTTTGAGAATATGAGTATTATGTATAAGAATTAATTGAGATAGATGAAGATATAAATCAAATGAAAGAGTATGCATGCAAATTTTAAGGTTTAATTGGTTTAGGGATTGACTTTGAGAATATGCCATGTTGATTTTATAGTGTTATACCACTGCAAGTTTTTGAGCCTTCAACATTGTATTCTTTGAGGTGCATTCTTTCAATGATATGTATCTCTAGAACTTGCTTCATATCTTATTGAGATTATATTACATTACAAATATACATGAAGATGATAAAGGCAATAGGAATTTTAAAGCACTTGAACCAAAAAGCCAACCTAAAGCATATTATCCTTAGTGAGCCCCTTTTGAGCTTATTTATCTTTTCTTTGCTTTATCCATGTATAAACCTTAACTTTATATATATTTTCCTTTTCCCCTGGCCAAGGATTAGTAGAGCATGTACTTGTGATACTTCATGGAATTATGGTTGGAAATTATATGAAAAGATAGAAGAAGTGATGCTTGATGAAAAGATGGGCAAAATTACAAAAAAAAAAAGAAAAAAAAAGAAAAGAAGAAAAAAAAAATGTTCCTTTATGTTCTTAAGATTTTATGTTAAAAGAGCTTACAATCAAAAGGAGTTAAGCATTGGTGATTAAAGATGAAAAATTTATGAGCTTTGATGGAATATCTTGTTTGAAATATCATTTTTCGGAATGCTCTACTTTCTTTGATTTGAACCTTTTCTTTTACTCTTTTTTACCTCACCTTAACCTTAGCCCCATTACAACCGGAAAATAAGACCTTTTGATTCATGCATTGTTTGTAATATGTTAGTAATGGAGATGAGATTGAAAAGCAAGCTTATGGTAGAACATACTCTTTGATTGAATTTGAGAGATTTAAACACATAAACCCTAAACACATGAGTGTTGGAGTGTATATCAATGAGAGGACCTATCACTTTGGCATGGCATAGATTTCATTTAAATCCCGACGATTGATTGAATTTTGAAGTTTGTATGTAAACAAATTCATAAAAATTTATTTATTTTATCCTTTTTTATTATATTCTTATTTATAATGCTTGTACTCTTAGATATTGATGGGAGATTAAGAGATTGATCATGGTTATTTTCAATTCAATTTAATTTTATTTATCCTTTCTCGAGGACGAGAAAGAGCTAAGTGTGGGGGTATTTGATGTAACCATATTATTCGATAGTTTCACCCATATTTACCTAATGTTTTGTCCATGTTTTATATGTAAAATGCCTTGATATTCTTTGTTTTATGTTTTGAAGGAACTTTTGGATGAAAAATGCAAAAAGGAGTAAATTGGAGATAATTGGCAGATTTGATGTTCAGTCAATGTTTTGTGCAGAGCGTGAGTTCTAGATATCGAAATGAAGTGATTCTAGTGGCAATAAAAAGCTAACATCCATACCTTTCTGGAAATGCAATGCAAGAAAAATAAAAAGAGGAAGATCATGGAAATCACATCCTTCAAAGTCAAATCTCGCATTCTGCTACTGTTGACCTTTGTCTATTCAAAATTCAATATCTGGAGCTATAGAAGTTCAATTTATACAAACTCAATGTTTTTGGATTCCTGACTCAAAGGACTATAAACACTCCAAATTTCATCCACAAAAAATGTCATATGAGGGAGATATGATTTTTTAAAGATGACAAATAAATTCTGTCAGCAATCAGGTTTCGTGAAGAAATGAGTCCAAATTACGTTTCGAAGCTTCTAAACTGTCATCCAAGTTTTTATATCAGCAATTTAGCTCCTCTAAGTCAGAGTTTGAGGATTTTATGCAAGGCTATTTCTCTTTTTTAGGGAAAATAGTTATAGAAGTACTTAAATGTCAATTGTCAACTTAAGGGAGGACTACTTTGTAAATTAGGAACTAGGGTTTCTTAGCATATAAAAAGAAAGAGAGAGAGGAGAGAAGGGGGGCAGCAGCCATAAGTGAAGAAACACAAATTCTCTCCTCTACAAACCCAAAAAATCATGCTCTCTTCATTGTTTAAGAGTAGTTGTTCAATGGTTATGCAAGGCTAAGCTCTTTTCTTGGTTGCAAGGACATAACAAACCTTCGGATTTCAAGAACCGTGAGATTTATTCTTCCTTTTATTTTCAGTTTATATTATGAATAAGTATGGTTGTTTTCCTATGCATATTTTCTATGATTGTTATTGATAATTGCTAGAGCGGAACTCTAAGTTATTATTGTGAACAATTTATTGCTAAGTTTGATATCAAAACCGGAGTTGTGATGTATGAACTTGTGAAGCAACTAAGCTTGATAATTGTGGCGGAACTACATTATTAAACTTAGGGAGAACACTCAAATATCTAGTTCTTAGGGCTGCCATTGAACTAAATCATTAATGCGGACATTGTGATTGTTTATTGGTTAGGGTTAGTTATACGGCGGATCCGTTAATTAACCAACATTAAGAAAAGATAAAAATTCAGAATATAAATTGTAGTTTTGTTTCAAGGATCGGTTCTAATTTCCGTTGGTGGATGTGTGCTTGCAACCAAGGTTTGTTTTCTTGATAAATTTCGATTTCAATTGATTTTGTTTGCTAGTTTAATTTCTTCCATAGTTTAGATCATCACAAATCAAAACCCCCCAATTGCATAACGTATAGCATAAAAATCTGAACTAAATCTTCCTTGTGGGATCGACCCCTTGCTTGCTCTATACTATCTTGTGTGTTGTGTTTTAAGTTAGGGTAATTAATTTGTGCGACCACGACATCGCAACAATATGAGTTTGGATAACTATGATAACTTGGTCGACCAAATGGAACATGTATAAAATATAGGCAGTAGCCTGGAGTCAATCATCTAAGACTATGGCTCAATATGCAAGTTATTCCCTACAACCTTTAAAGAATTTGCACATGCTTGGTATAATAACCTAGAACCAAACTTTATTGAGGGTTTTAATGACCTATGTGTCAAGCTAGTGGCATACTTTAGAACTAGCATACCTAACAAGAGGGTGAGTTTACACGGGCATTTTGAGGACATTCAATGTGGATATACTCATGGTAGAAGAATTGATTGAGTCAGTAGCCTTAGAAGCCTTAATAAGAGGAGTAAGTGAACATGTTTTTTTGGAGAAAACTTTATGTTTTACCATATAGAAGTTTGTCCAAAGTAAAGCAATTTATGAAAAATCATAAACGGGTTAAAAGGGCTAGTTTACTTCAACATGGACCTCCTTATTTTTACAAGGACAAATATAAAACATGTTAGTATCAAACATTAAAGTTCATATTAAGTTTATACTATACTTATTCTTACACTATTAGTGTAACCTTTTCACCTTGACATAATAAACTTAACTAAACATAAAAAAAATAAAATAAAATGAGAACATAAATAAGATAAGAGTTAACTAAGTCAAGGAAAGGAAATGAAAGGCATAAACTTGATATCAATGAAAGCAAAGCATAAAAATTACAAAAAATACAAAGAGAGAAAGTAAGAGCATGATCTTGATCTGGAAACCAAAATGCCTAAATGCATGGCAAATGCCTTCTTTTATAGGCCAAAATTGAAAATTATTGATTTGATGACTAATTGATGAGTAGGTGGCCAACTCTTGATTTGGTGACAATCCTTATCTTCTTTTGTCTACCCAAAACTTGAAAACATGAAAGTTATAAGAAATGGTCTCAACTTTCTTGTGTAAAAAAGTCAGATCATTTCAACTTCTAAAACTTCAGATATGGCTAAAATACTGAACAGTGCTCGAGCTAGAGGACAAATTCAGATTCTTTGTTGTTGCTCCAATTTGAACTTGAAAATGGTCTTTTTAGATCTTAGGTTCCATATGAAAGTTGTAGGCTTATATTTTACCTTTTCATCCATATAAAGTAGACCTAAATCTGAGATCTACAACTCTAGATATGATCCAATTACTAAATAGTGTTCCGGTTTGGACTGCACCAACATCTCTTTTTTAAGTTTGGCCATCTCTTTGTCCTTTCAATTTTAGTTCTTAAATTCATCAATCAATCCTTTCATTTACATGATAGGCCTATATTTAAAATAAACATTTACCTTAAATTAAAGGTATCTTATATTTTAGATATATTATTATAAAATATACTTTAGTAAAGGAGTTATTGATACTTCAAATGCAAAATGATGATATAAAACCTTGATAAAAATACACTTTTAAGTATTAATCAATGGACATAGTCTCCCCGGTGCTATATACATCACTCTTGAATTGATAGATATGATCTCTTTAGTGCTATATACATCAATTTTTAAGGGATAAAAGTAGTCTCCCCAATGTTATATGCATTACTCTCTAAGTAACAAATGTGATTTCCCTGGTACTATATGCATCAATCTCTTTAAAATGAATGTAGTCTTTTTAGTTATTTATACACCACTCTCCAAATGATAAATATAATCTCCTAAATTTTATATGCTCCAATCTCCAAAGCATGGAGGTAGTCTCACCCAATGCTATGTGCACCACTCTCTAAGGGATGAACTTAGTCTCTTTAGTACAAATAATAACATCATGCAATCATCACTCTTGATATAGGTTATTAAGCTCCATGAAAATGCTGAGAAAGCTGCAAGCTCCTATTCTCTAAAGAACCTATAATCATATAGAAATTTTTAAGCATAGATTCATCATTTTTGGGTTCCACATCTGATGCTCGATGAGTTTAGAGATAAGAGTTCTTCCAAAGTGAGTCGATTTCCTTTGATGGGTTCCCCGTGTTTTTCTCTTATCCTTGAAGGAAATCTTTTAAGTATGATTTCTTTCATGCCCCTTCACACGAGCTCTTTGATATATAACCCAAGGTTTCAACCTTTTTTTTCACACAATGAAAATTCAAAGAACTTGTCATGGTAACCAAATATTTTAACAAGTATTTGCATATCAATATTAGAAAGACTTGGTAGATTACTAATAACTCTATTTTTAACAGGCCTAAAAAACCCTTATGACCCTCCTCTTATGGGCACATTTATGAGAATGAACATGCTTTAAGTGAGAGCTTGACAATGTGCCAAACCCTAGGTATGTTGGGTCTGACGCTAGGCAATTCCAAACTTGATTGGGCTTGGTACTATGCCAAACCCCGGGAATGCTAGGTCTAATGTCAGCCACACCCAGACACTTTGAGCTTAGTAGTGTGTCGTGCCAAGCCCTGGGCATACGAGGCTTGACAATATGCCAAGCCCCTAGCATGCCCATGTGAATGCGCGTCCTCCTTTGAAATGCCCATGAGAATGATCATTCTCCCTTAGCATGTCCATGAGAATGAGGTTATAAGGGTTTAACAAACAAGTCAAACCTAAGGTATTTAGACTTGATAGCCAGTCAAGTCTAAAATAACATAGGTCTGACAAACATGTCAGACCTAAGGCACGTGAACTTAGCAGTCATCTAAATCTAAAACAACATGAGTCTAACAAATATGTCAAACCAAAAACACTTAAACTTGATAATTAGCTAAGTTAAAGGTAACGATAAAAAATGGCAATCCTCCATGAACATACTCAATGGAAGAACCATCCTTCTTTAACATGTCCAAGGAAATGATCATCATCTTTTAGCACGTCCAAGGGAATGACTAACCTCTCTTGGATCTAACCTCAGGAAAAACCTCAGCTTCTATTAGATCAGCTACATTTAATGTCTTAGACCATAATCTCCTTACATCTTTTAAGCGTATAAAAATCTTTTAAATACTCACCATATTCCTATTAAATATTAATATAGATGTAACAGATATTTATCTCTTATTAAATGTTATCAAGGTAAGATTGCACTCCAGTCCCTCCTCTTCACACAAGAACAAAACTCATAGGTTATAAATACATCATATACATCATGAGATCTTTAAAATAAAATTTTAAAATTTTTATTATCTACTACATATATATTTTCAAAGTATTTATTTCTAGAATATTTTTTTATTTTTTTCTTTTTAAAAAAATGTTTTTTTAGATATCAAAGAGTTCTTATCTTTATTAAAAAAAAATTTGTATATACTAGTCACAAATTATTAAACCCTAAATATAAACCATCAACTATCTTAATTAATATTAACTATGAAAAATAAATAATATTACTAGAACTAATTAATTAATTATTATTCGATCCAAGTCTTATTTAGATTTTCGAGACTTCAAAGTTTAAACAGCACAGAAATGGACTCCGATTTGTTGCTTTTTAAAAATACACTACCATCGAAAACCCATCCTAACCCCTTCTCCTCCTCTGGCTCTGTGACGCCCGATCCTAAGAAGAATCGCCATGGATCCTGACGGTGACCCTCCAACAAGATCGCGAACCGAAAGGTATCTCGCTCCCACTTTCTCTCTGTATTCTGCTTCAATGTGTTTTTTTTTTTATTCTCGCTTTCATATTTGTCAATAATTTGTTCTTACAATTCGTTTCTTTTTCTTGACAATGAATTCGGGCTGTCTTCTTCAGAAGCTCCAAGTCCATGCCATGTATATGACATTGTTTAATTCCTCATGTTGTTTCATGGAAGCAGGCACAAGTGCTTTGCATGCTACAAGCAATTCAAGAAAAAAGAACATCTTGTTGAGCACATGAAGATTTCCTACCACACACCTCATCAGCCTAAATGTGGGGTCTGCCAAAAGCACTGCAAATCTTTTGAATCTCTGAGGAATCACCTTACTGGTATCATTCTATTCCATGTTCTGATTGCTTTATCTGTTAAAGTTGAGTCCTTTTTTTTCATGTTTTCCTCCAATTATTTAGGCCCATTATCAAGGGCTAGTTGTTCGAAGACTTTCGCTGCCCAAGGTTGTGATCTCTGCTTGAAACTCTATGATAGCCCCAGTTCTCTTGGCAAGCATAGAGAAATATGCCACCTATGTTCGCCTGCTTCCCTTGTAAGTTGTTGATTCGTAAATTCTTATGCAAAAATGGTAACTTGTCTATCTTTTAGTGCTTTTCATTTTATTTATTGTACATTTTAAATTATTAATTACTAAAAGTCATGTCACCCATTTCCCTTTTTTTTCACAGGGAACAAAGATATTGCCTTCTGCAGGATCTGTTGATGAAAAGCACACCACCAAAGGTGCCAAAGCCATTGCTATCAACTGTGGATTGGTTGGGGGTGGAACCGATGGATCACTTGACCTTTGCGCAAGGGTGTGTCTGGTTGATGAAGATGAAAATATTATTTTCCATACATATGTTCAACCTCAAAGTGCTGTTACTGATTATAGGTACTTCTGTGTTGACACAATCCTTGGTTTTATTTAAAGAACAATGAGAGGGAGGGGAGGGGGAATATATTTAGGAAAGTCTTTTTTTTTTTCATTGAAACTCATACACATGTTTTCAGATACGAAATAACTGGATTAACTGAAGAGCATCTAAGAAATTCGAAGTCTCATAAGGAAGTACAAGACAGAATTCTGGAAATTTTGTACAATGGAGAATCTGCTAGGAGACTAATGTCAGACAGTGGAAAGGCTAGACTGCTTGTGGGTCATGACTTGAAGCGTGGTTTTGATTGCTTGAGGATAAACTATCCTGGTCATTTGCTGAGGTAGATAAAACTCTTCTGATTGTTGGAATTGGAATTTGAGATGGAACATTACAGTTTGTAATAATACCTATGATTCAGGCTCCGCACCACAGCTTTACAAATCTGACCTTTGAATAATACCACTAATCCGCCATGTAGTCTACTTCTAGGTGAAGCAAATCCTAAAATACTACTAATTGCTGATGGAAGAATGACACTTGGTGGTCATTTTGACGTGTCTTGGAATAAACCAACAAATTTTCATATTATTGAATTGGAGCTTTTTGCTGCACATTGAGTACTGATAATAATTGAAGGTTTGGTAAGTTTTCTTGTGACTTTACTGTTGTTTTGCAACATTTAGCTTTTCATGGGATGTATCCAAACACATTCTAAATGAACATAAGACCAGATAGCGGCGAGGTTTACCTTGTCTTAAACTCCCTTCCTCATGCTAGGAGTGCCGTAGTATATCTTCAACTGCTGGCAAATCTCATCTTGGCATCCATATTAGGAGTGACCCCCCCCCCCCACAGGCCGAGATAGAACCTTGGGGACTGGCCCAAATTATGGTAGGTAATTGAGAAAGCAAGTCAAATAGTTTTTTACTTCTTGCTCCGGATATCCTGTAATTTGAAATATAATATTTGAGTAATCCATCACAAATGTTGTGTGCATGTTCTCCTTGTTCTCATCTTTCCTTCTTTTATAGTTACAATGCACTTTGATTTTGATTTGAGCAGGGATACTGCAAAATACCGACCATTGTTGAAAACTAACCTGGTTAGCCACTCGCTCAAGTACCTCACCAAAACATATCTTGGGCAAGTAGCTCTTTCTATTCTTGTTTCTTTCGTGATGTCTTAATAGTGATTGGATCTTCCCTCCTGCATGTACGATGGCTGAGTCCTTATATGGCTAACTATTTTAATTAGTAACCAATACTTGAACTAGAAATGATTCTTTTGTGTTATCTTGTCTTTTGTTTGTTTTTTTTTTTTCAAGTAAAATACAACTCAGATGTAATTAAAAATTATGCAAATCAATTCCCAAGTTTAAAAGATTTTATTTTTATGACAATTTCATTACACTTGGATTTACAATGCTCGAATGCTGTATTTCTGTAAACATAGTTGGTAACTATTTCTTCCTCAATTCAAAGCAGAAAAGACTGGAATTTCTCATCATGTTCGTCAAAGAGGATTTGGGAAAGATGATATCTTCTTTGTGCCTAATATGTTGGTTTTCCAGAACTCAGATACTACTTTCAGAAAACACTGTTTTGAAAGTCATTATTGGTTCACAAATAAGAGGTCATTGTGGAGAGCTTAACAAACATTTAACCTTTTGTTGATCTGTTTTTCTAGTTTTTGGAATGATCACCGTGCACTTCATATTAATGGGCAGTATTTGCTAGTTGAAATTACTCTCTCTGAAGTTTTTTGCCTCACAGGTATGATATCCAGACAGGGGAACATGATCCATACGTAGATTGTGTTTCTGTTATGAGACTGTACAAGAGAATGCGTGCTCAAGATCATCAAGTTAAAGGAATTGGAACTCCAAATTCAGACAGCGGTTTTGAATCCCAGAAAGCAGAGGAACTCGAGAACATGACCCCAGATGAGCTATACCAGATCTCAAAGTCAGACTACAAATGTTGGTGTCTAGATTCAAATATAGCAGCAGGGCGTAACAGTTGATTTTTAGTTTCACATCTGTTGATCTTTGTGCACTCAGCGGGACAATATTCTGCTGCTCAAAGAAATAGGAATGACGTGATGTGCTGCTAGGCATGAAGGATTCGTGTACAGTTTTTGCTGTAATGCAAAGTGAAGCATATATTTGCATAGTTGTTTATATATGTTTGTTTACATTTCTTGAAATCTAAAGCAAGCGGGGGAGTTTCTAATATTTTATCAAGCGTGACAAGTTCGAAAATCTCAAGATCCTCTATTCGAGTCATGGCATGATACCAACCCGCCAGAAGATGGAAGAAGGAGGTCGATATAATTCCCATGAACTTGGAGCCCTTTTCTTTTCCCATTTTAAAACCTGGCCTGGAATTAGAGATGCTTGACAGATACGCCATCGGCCCATCAATGTTGACCATCTTGTTCTTCCTTTTTTATAAGAAGACATTTTATGCTGGAAGAGACAAGATAGGATTTGTGTTGTGGGGACGGTATAGAAAAAGATGGTTTTATTCTACCACTTATATATACATATACATATACATATTGAAAATTAGGGTCAATTTAATAGGCAAACAGACACTTCAATCAGTCACGTCAATTATTCAATACTGTTTTTTATTTAAAAATATATTAAAATAATATTTTTTATCTTTAAAAATTATTTTTAGCATCAAAATAATTTAAAAATATAAATTTTAAAAAAAATAAATTTTAAAAAAACACACACTTATTATAGTTCACTGGTTTGTTTTCGATGTTACTCTTCTTGGTTCCCAAATATTTCCAATCTGACTTTATTAGAGTTATTTCGAGGGAGATATGTATTCAGAGAGGGGGAGAGAGAGTTTAGAAACAAGGAGATCTCATCCCATCCATCATCTGATGTTTGATGCCCTGTGGTGCCACGAAGTTTCAATTATACCCTTCATTGCTAAATAATTATGGTAACAAAGGGTTCACCCTATTCATGATTTTATTTATTTATTTCCCTCTGATAGATATTAATTAATAAACAAAAATAAAAGGGCTCAGTCATATCAAGACACATACCAGTATAATTTTGAATGCACTTCCCAAACAAAATTAATCAACTAGCTATTAACACTAATATGTTGCTTTTCATGGGTACATGGAAAAACAAAATTAAATTGAAGTTTAAGGGTTCTTTTTTTTTGTTTTTATTTCAAAAAATAAAAAAAAATAACTAAATTATCCTTCAAACAAAAATAACTAAATTCAGGGACCTTTTCATATTTCCATCCTTTTTTTTTTTGTTAAAATCAAGTTAACAGAGATGATTTTTTATATATTTTCATTCTATTTGTTTTTTTGTTAGAATTAAATTAATTAAGAAGCAATTTAGTAACTTAATAAATATAAATATTATTTAAAAAAACATGGTTGACTCTTGTATTACTAGCATCAGCGTAAAAATTATAATCCTGTCATTTAGACAACACAAGAGGGGACTTTCAACAACTAAATAATGGCTTTTAAGGATCGTTTGAATCTTCTTGACGGCGTCTCCATCCTTAGCAGGAGCATGTGCCGAATGAAGTTACAGTTTGGTGCTAATAACTTCTTTTTTTTCATATCTTTTTTTTATTGATTTTTTTTCAAACCATTCAAATTTTCAAAACAACTCATCACCTTGTTCTTCTTTTATTTTCTTGTTCTTGTTTTTTTTGTTACAGTTTGTTTTTTTAATAATTTATAAAACTTGAATTTTTTTAATTTTATTCTTTTTTAATTTTTTATTTATCAAATTTGGTTTTAATTTTTTTAATTGCTATTTGTTTTAGTTGAGATAATTTTTAGAATTGAATTTTTTTTATGACTACATCCTTCTTCAGTCTTTTTTTTTATTAAATTTAATCCATATTCTTTTGATTGTTATTTTTTATATCTTAGTAATTTTTTTATTTTTTTCTGATTTCATTTTCTTAGAAATTGAGCTTTTTGATTGAGTGTAGTCTAGAATTTAACAAATTACAAGTTTGGAAAATTAACCTAAGTTAAGGAGATTTGCTTAAATTTACTTGTTTTTTTTAAGTTTTTTTTTTAATTTCATTGTTCAATATTTATTTAATTGGAGATTGAGCTTCCTTATTGGTTTTTTATTTTTTTTTCTATAGGATTCTTTGTTAATTTTAAAAATGACTTGAATTATATTGGGTCTTTTTATTTGTTATTTTTTCTTTTTTTAAGCTATTGTTATTTGTTTTTAAATTCAATTAAATTAATTGATTAAGGATAAATATGAGATATTCACTTCATAATATTTTATGTGGTTTGCTTTCTAGGTTATTTTTCCTATGACACATGAAGTCAATTTTTAGTATCATCATACATCTTTTTATAATTATGTTAAAATCATCTTAATGAGTTTTTTTTCTAGTGGTAAGGCAGTGTCCATAATAGAGTGTTGTGAGTTTCCAACAAGTTTTTTTATCTTCTCCTTCGAGTATGGTATTGGCAACTTATTTGATTATATTTAAATGTTGTTGATTATTTTTTTTATATATTGTCGAGGCCTTTTTATAATCATATTATCAAATTAATCAAATTTCTTTAACTTAGTTAAGTTAATGATTTGGATCTTTGATTTTTCTTGATGGTTTTAAAATGTTGGCATCGCTTGAACATTTGTTTTTTAAGTTAGGAAAATTTGAACTAGTAACTAGCATAGCATAAATTACCAATCTAGTACATACTAAAGTGTCTTGGGTTTTCACTGTAGTAATGAATAGTAATTTTTTTAAAAAAAATTGTTATTGTTCACAAACTTCTTTTCTTCTTCTTCTTTTTATTATTATTATTATAATCTTCTATGCCAACTTGATGGCAAAATTATCAAAACTTGTTAAGGAAATATAAATTCAATGATAGGGACAAAAGTGTTAAACACGAAAAAAAACTTATGGTCACTCTAGAATTTTGAATAGAATATTCATTTTTATTTTTTTATTTTTAAATTTCAACTTTTACAGCCATTGTAATTTTTATAATTTTTAATCTTTAAATATAAGAGAAAATAAAAAAAAATCATTGAATTTCAACGAGAATGGAGAAAATTATTGGTGGAGGTTAATTCCAACCATTAAAAAGCTTAAATTTGGTGTCCAAAAGTTCCATTCAATTAGAAGAGTTAATGATAATTGTTTTGAAACTTAATATTGTCTAAAATACATATCAAGGCTAAGAAAGAAAAATTTTACTCGATTTGATTTTAAATTTTTTATGATAATAAATTAGTTTTTTCATGTTTTAAAAATGTTTCTTAGATTTTGTTTTAGGTTCAAATGAGTTGAAAAAATATGTTTTAAAATAGAAAATGCTACCTTAATTTTCAGCCCACCATAATGCTATTTAGAATTTTAGTAAACAAATAACATGTTACTTATCTTGTTTTTTTCTTTAAAAACATGATAGGGGATCAAAGTATTAAAGATAGAGAATACTTATGACCAATATAGAATTTTGAATAAAATATTAATTTTAAGTCTCTTACTTTTAAATTTCAAACACAATCACCATCAATTTGTAATTATATAAAATTCAATTATAGTCTAATTTTTATTTTATTTTTCAGTCCTTGAATTTAAAAAAAGAGAGAAAAAATTATTGAATTCTAATAAAAAAGGAGAGAAAAAAGTATTGAATTCTAGTAAAAAGAGAAAAAGTCATTAATTGTAGTTGATTCCAACCACTAAAATTATAAAGCTTGGTGTTTATAAGTTTTATTTTTATAAGTTTCATTTAATGAAAAATATTTGATGGAGGTTGTTTTGAACTTTAATATTGTCTAAAAAGTATATCAAGACCAAGAAATAAAATTTTTGATAAATTAGTTTTTTTATATTTTAAGAGTATTTATTAGAGACCTTTTTTATTCAAATGGGTTAAAAAATGGATTTCAAGAGGAAAACAAACATTTCTTGATTTTCAGAACAATATAATGATAGTTGAAATCTAGATAGATAAGCAACTCATTATTTATTTCACTTAATAATAATATGTTCCCTGTTTTATATTTTTTTTAAAGGGAGAAATAATGTGTTCTTTAAAAAAAAAAGGTTAAAAAAAATCTATTTACATGAGATTGGTTTTAATGCTTAGGTGAGATAAGCCATTGCATGCTTGACTTTGTTTGTTTTTTTTAGTTCTTTATTTATTTTTTAAAATTTTATTTTTTAAATTTTTAGATAAAAAATAAAATTTAAAAAGCAATTTTATTTATTCTAGTGAAATCTAAGATCTAGATTGTAGATTTAGTTAGTGAGTTTTTTATATAAAAAAGATGTTATTTCAATTTTATTTTTTATTTTTATCATATATTTAGGTTGCAAAATTTAAATTTAATTTAATATATTATCATCTCAATAAATTTTATAAAAAAATATTACAATAAATTTTGTTTTAAAGCATTTGGTATGTTTTAAATTAGTATTCTTGATATATTTTATTTTGGTTTATTATTATTTGTTTTTTCAACTATCTTTAGTCATTATGTTTTTTTTTAAATTCAAACTAAATTTTTATTTTTATTTTTTTTATATTAAAAAATTAATACAACCCACTAAATAGTGTAAATACTTATATAAAAAACATAAAAAAATAATTTATTATTTTTTTATCTTCAAATCAATTAAAATAAAAATATAAAGAAAATTAGAAGTTAAAATGTCAAAATTTCAACTACACTTTGTTTATGGTATAGTGGTTAAATTATATTTTTGTTAAATTTTTTTTATTTAATTATTTTGTTGAATATTTTTAGATTATTATGATATATTAATATTAAAAATATATTTTTTAAATAAAAATATTTTTTTAATATATTTTTAAATAAAACAATATTTTAAAAGTTAAATAAATAATAATTGTTTTTTATGCCAAGCCCGCCTTCTCGAGCATGACTGTACGAGTCTGAGTCCAGCCTTCCTTGGTCTTTCACTTTTTTTTCCCTTCTTTTCCAGCAGCAGAGTTCAAAGCAACGCGAACAAACAGTGGATCCAATTTCCAAAAGGAATTGAGTTGAGATATGGCCGCGGCGAGTTGTGCTGTCTGGGACTCGGTACTTGAACTCACCAAGTCAGCTCAGGTCAAGAACTGCGACCCGCAACTATGGGCGATCCAACTCAGCTCCAATCTCAACTCTGCTGGCGTTGATATGCCCTCAGTGGAGCTGGCTCACGTGTTAGTCTCTCATATCTGCTTCGATAATCACATGCCCATCACGTGGAAGTTCCTCGAGAAGGCCCTCTCCTTCAACCTCGTCCCTCCTTTGCTCGTCCTCGCTCTCCTCTCTAACAGGCAGGCCATCACCTTCATTGATATTCTCTCAATTTTATGCCAAAAAGGTTAATTTAATTTAATTTAATTTATTTACAGGGTTGTTCCGAATCGACAGCTCCACCCGTCTGCATATAGGCTGTATATGGAACTCGTAAAGAGACACGCCTTTTCCTTTTCAGCTCTAATCGCTGCCCCAAATTATCAATTGTGAGTTTTTTGGATTTCTATGAAGAACGACATTGGCCTGATTTTCCGTTACTTGTTTCTGCTAATTAATTGTATGATTTTGCAAACGCTGACCTTTTTCTTTAAAACTTGGTATTGTTTGGAATAGGCAGATATAGCAAGTCTTAAATTTTCTAGTTATGTATGGTGGCTTCTTTTCTTTTTTTTTTGGATAAAACAAAAATGTAATGTTGAAAGAGAGACGATGACGAGACGGAATAATAGGAGATTTAGTAATGGTAGGCGCCGTTGTTGGATCATCACCACTATGCGTGGTTTTATCTCTCATTTGGGTTAAAATATGGAAAATGGGAATGAGAATTGTTTCTAAGTCATTCTCTTTCACAAGGAGTTGGCTGACTTGGGTGATTGCTGTGGGCAGTGGTAGTTTCATTCAATCTCTGTAGCCTTTGCTCAGATGTCGCAAGCGTGTTTTCACCTTCTTCATGACCATTATAAGGCTGCAACTCAAAGAACTAACTGCAGTTTTAAGCTGAAAAATACTGTTGCTCCTTGTTTTTTACACCAAACTTATGTACACGTGTCGCTTTGTGGATGCAGCTCTCAAAATTGTAACATAATGCAATGATGTAAACATTTAGGATGCTATACAGAAACAATTATGTAGAAAATTGTAGTATTGGGATTTTTCTGTGCTTATGTTGTTAAACAGATGCTTCATTAATGTTTACTCTTGGATCCAGACTTTGAATGCATTCAATTTGGATACTCTCAGGTCCTAGCAATCCTGCCAATTGTGATGGCCTCATCTATGGAATTTAGAAGTTGTCTTTTTTATTTTTTCTCTGACAGAATCTGCATAAATAACTTTTGTAATAAATAATCTTTCTTTGCCTGCTTAAGGACTAACAAAAATCCTGAAAGACAATCTGAATCCTGCCATTTTTTTTTGGTATACTCTTAAACTTCAATTATAGATATTAACATCTTTTAGTTGCAATTACAGGATCATGAAATCAATAGGTGATGTTGCTCATCTTTCCCAAATATTTGGCGTGCAATTGTGTGAACCTGGCTTTCTTCTGGTTGAATTTGTCTTTTCAATCGTGTGGCAGTTACTTGATGCTTCCTTGGATGATGAAGGGTTGCTGGAACTAGGTGCAGAAAAGAATTCTAGATGGCTACCCAGACCGGAGGGTATGGAAATAGATGGTCATGAGAACTTTAGTGAGAAGAGAAATGAGCACCACGAGGGGTTGCACAAAGTAAATACTACAATGGCTATCGAGCTAATTGGAGAGTTTCTAAAAAACAAATTAACCTCGAGGCTACTTTACTTGGCACGTCAAAACATGTAAGATATATATATTGTCATGATTAGTTTTACGTATGTTTTATAAAAAGTGGGGAACAAGCCATTAAATTAGTTTGCCATGCTCAACCTAAATAATGCCTAACCTGGCATGTTCTTCTGAACTTTTCTTTAGGGTGGTTACTACTAGATATTGGAGAAATTTAATGAATGAAACCCAATTAATAAAGATGTTCTCTTATCCTTTTAGGCCTTCACACTGGAGAGGCTTCATCGAGCAATTGCAACTGCTTGTTGTGCATTCTGCAGCTTTGAGGAACTCAAAACACATAACTCCAGATGCTTTTCTGCAGTTGACATCTGACACCCGAAGGGTTTTGTCTCGTGAGTGCAAAACAATATCACAACATGAGTTTCATGCAGTCATGTTTTCAGGGTCTCTCAAATCTTCTGTTGGTCAATGCCACGGGGCAAGTCAGTCTGCAGTTTGGTTACCTATTGATCTATTTCTAGAAGACACTATGGATGGGTCACAAGTGACGACAACTAGTGCTATAGAAAATCTTATCAGTATGATTCATCTCTTATTTTTATGCCGAAATCTTTTACAAACCTATAGAGTAGGACTGTAGGTGATAAATTAAAATTTATTGTTTCAATTTTATGTTGCAGGTTTGGTCAAAGCTCTGCAAGCAGTTAATCGCACCACTTGGCATGATACTTTTCTAGGCTTATGGATTGCAGCTTTACGGCTAGTTCAAAGGGTGGGTACTTGTTCTGATTTGATAAAAAATCTATGGGTGTCATGTGGAAATTTTTTCAGTTTTCTAGAAAACTTTTTAGTGAATAAAAGAAGTGGAGAAAATGAACAAATTTAAAATAAAAATATTTTCCTTGGATAAGTGTGTTTTCTATTTTTAAGTTTTCTTAAAAGCAAGTGCTTCTCCATATTTTCTACTTTGCCAAAAAAAGAAGAAGAAAGTGGCCATGTTTTGGTCACCTGTTTCTTATTTGATCTCTGGTTATTTTAAAGACAAGCTAAGCAATATCTTCCTTTCCTGTTTCAGAAAACTAGTAGTTAGTGAACTTCCTTTTTTTCTCCCATGGTCGTAAGAAGGAACTAAACATCAAGTTGAGAACTACAAAAAAATTCTGAAAGTAAACTCACCCTTATATTTTTATGAGGTGAGGATGGGTGGAACAGGGAGGGAAAAAAGAACTATAGAAGGGAGTTACAACTATAAATTTTATTTAACAACAATGGACTGACTTGATATGGATGATAGGTGTTTTGTCTATCTTAAATAAATGAATATGAATACAAAAGAATATAAAGATGCTCTATTATTTTACTTTTGAATAGAAATTTATATATCATCATTCAAGTGTAGTTGGAGAAAACTTGGTCTTGTGCTTTGTAATGGTTAAGTATAAAATTTCTTGAATTGGTTTTCCATTGTGTTCTCATGTTTTGGTCATCTTTCTCCTTCCAACTCATGTTGTCTTCAACACTCTTTCATTTTCCTCAAACTCTTCTACTAGAATCTGCTGCTTCAAATTCTAATGCTGGATATTAGCTTCCCTTGACTTTGATGTATGCAAACCAGTCTTTCACCTCTCCAACAAAGAAAATTTTTATTTTTCAAATTTTTATTGGATTGTGCAAAGAGTAGTTTCACAGAACCTTAATTAATTTTGCTTAATAATCTTTTACTACCCTTTTTTATGAAAGTAGAGAAAGGTTTGAATCCCTAGGGCACTAATTTTTATACATCTTCTTTCGTAAACAACAATTTGGTATATTTGACACTGAACAAGGGCTTAAACTAGTGCTTCTGAAATGTGTAATGCCTTTCACGAACCCAAATGAGTATATACTTGACAAAGCACTCCCACAAGAATGATATATAACATGCAGTATAATAGGAAGAAACGGGTGAAGTCAAAGGAACAAGAAAATTAGAAAGAATTGTGATGCTAAACTTGAGTTAATGGGCACCAAAGCGAATTACCAAGTAGGTAGCAGAATAAAGTTTATACCTAAAAACTACTTTTGACAATTGACTAGAAATAAAAGTTAATATCTAAACTGCAAAATGGAATCCAGTTAACAACCAGATTTCTAAATTTTCCCATAGATATATTCTATATCATTTTTGGTTCGTCCATCAGTCATTTTTGCTTTTGTCATGGAATAGCTATTCTTTGAAGAGTGTAGATTATATAGCATCTTAAACAAGCTTCATTATTTATTATTTGTCATGTTCTGTTCATGTAGGTTTCATTCGGTTCCAGAAAAAAACACAGTTGCTAGTATTCATTTAAAGTTATGCAAAGCATTAATAAAGCAGGATTTTAGGGATGGGACAGAACACATGTTTTCGATAAGAGCACAGAGAAAAACTGATTCTGTAGTGATAAATTTAAGTATAAAGTATACAAATTCATCCAAGACAATTGAAACCTTTTTAATGTAGTAGCTTGAATTAGGGAATTAAATGAAATCATTTTTCAGGAAGCATTATTCTTTTTCTTCCAAAGGAATTGCATGCTTTTATTTTTCCTTATTTTTGTGAGTTTTGCACAAACCTTCTTTAACTTTTAAAGATTTATGCATCTTTCAGTGCATAACCTATTTGTGTTCTTTCAGGAAAGAAATCCTAGTGAGGGTCCAGTACCTCGCCTTGATACATGCTTGTCCATGTTATTGTCTATTACAACCCTTGTAGTGGCTAATATTATTGAGGAAGAGGAAAGTGAACTGATTGATGAAACACAACAGAGCCCTACCAATCAAAGAAAAGAAAAACAGGGGAAATGTCGAAAGGGTCTAATTACTTCCCTGCAGCTATTGGGTGACTATGAAGGGTTGTTGACTCCGCCTCAGCCTGTTAGCTCAGTAGCTAATCAAGCTGCCGCAAAAGCTACAATGTTTATCTCAGGTCTCACTGTCAGTAATGCTTATAGCATGAGTATAAATGACATGCCAGTCAACTGTTGTAAGTGATTACATTCCTTAACATTGCAGTTCATATTATCAAAGGTTGTGTTTGGTGTGGAAACAAGATAATTCCAATTATGTTGCTAAACAGTTTCAATTTCCCCTGCTACGAAAATGTAACATGAATCGGCAGCCTGATTTTATGTTTCTGTACATTTTAGAAAGTTTAGAAAGTTCCCTTGTATATAGGGGTTTTCTTAAAAAAACAATTATTAGATGAGCTAATTGAACCTTTATTTGTTTTCTAAATTAGTCCTTTAAATTGCTATCACTGTTTCCTTTTCCTCATTTCAGACTTTAGAGGGTGACAAAAACAACAAAATAGCAGTTTTTGCTAGAATTTGAACTATTTTTTCTCCTTTATTTTTATAGTAGGCTTGTATCTGTTGTCTTCCCAAAATATGGTTATCTATCCACTGCTCTTTTAGGTTTATTGTTTTCTTTTCTTTTCTTTGTTCTCAACCTGTTGGCCCTGGATGCCAGTCTTTATTGTTTTTCCATGACTCTGAATTCTAGTCTTGTTTTCCATTTTATTACTTTCCAGCTGGAAACTTGAGGCACCTGATTGTTGAGGCTTGTATTGCAAGAAATATGTTGGACACATCAGCATATTTATGGCCAGGCTATGTGACTCTTGCTAACCAATTACCTCGAAGTGTTCCCAGTCAAACACTTGGCTGGTTGTCATTGATGAACGGGTCACCTTTAACCCCCTCAATGATAAACATTTTGGTTTCAACTCCAGCTTCCAGGTATGCTGCCAGTGGTATTGTTTAAAAACTATATTTGAATTCATCTGTTCCTTTTCCCTTTATTTTCCAGGGTTTTTTTTATTGCATGGATGATGAACAGAATGCTGCACTATCATTATAATTGAGACAGCATGAGTTTCCTACCTTCTTTGCAGAAGACTTTAACTTTGAATAATATAAATCATCATAATTCTTTTACTTTTTCAAGATAGCACTCTTTCCATTGGTTTTGTTTCCACGACACTGGCTTTTGTTTCGAAACTTGAGTTTCTAGAATTTTTTTCTTTTGAGCTATGTTGTGATTCTATACAACTGCAGTGTTTTTCTGTGGAATTGTTTGTTTTATTTTAATTTTTTCTTAACAAGTGTGTGAATTTTTATTAATGTTTATTCTTATGGTAGGGTGTTTAAAATGTGAAGCAATGAACAATGGTCAACTTGATCTGATTAGCTAAAATAATTAGTTCTTAATGTCGTTATTTTTTGGTTGGTGATGCTATTCTAGGAATGCCTTAAAAGAGGCTGTTTCAAGATGTGCTTTTGTGTTTTGAATGCTGTTATGTCGACAGATTCCATAATGGAGGTTTTTGAAATTCAGCATAACTTGAATACAATCAAGTCGAGAGGTTTTATGATTTAGGATTTTTCCTCCATAATGTTGCAATTACGCATGAGGAAAGATTCAAATGCATGTGCATACAATGAAAGGTCAAAGCTGTCTTGCTTAAAAGGCTATTCCCTAATTTCCTAACCTGGTCTTAAGTTATGCCATTCTTTTTCCTGAACCATGCATGTCAGATGCTCTTTTTTTGTATATTTACCCAGTGGTATGGCAACTGAATTTAAGATGGATTTGATGGAAGCTTACCAGAGATCGAGAAAATATATGAGATTGCAGTCAGTGGTTCTGATGATGAGAAGATATCTGCCGCTGCTATTCTTTGTGGAGCCTCTCTTGTTCGTGGTTGGAATATTCAGGTAATGTTTCAGAAGCCCGCCAACCCCCCCCCCCCCACACACACACACGTGCACAAGCACACTCCTGTTGAAGTTATTAATTAAATTTACTGTTGTTTACAGGAACATACAATTCTTTTCATTATAAAATTGCTGTCACCTCCAGTTCCTGCTGATTACTCTGGGAGTGAGAGTCACTTGATAAATTATGCTCCGCTTTTAAATGTTCTTCTTGTTGGAATATCATCTGTGGATTGCGTGCAGATTTTATCCTTACATGGTTTGGTGGGTTGAATTTTAACAGCACTTCTTTACTGGCTTGTGTCTGTATGTGTAATGCATGCCTTTTGCTGACTGGTGCCCCTGTATCCTTTCACACATAAAGAAAAGAAAATTTATCAAGTTCTTGAAGAGGTTATTTAATGAAGAGTTTGTCACAATGGAATATGGAGGGTTCCAATATGCGTGAAAACTAAGAAATTGTGCCTTTTTGATTCTGTGAACTAATAAATCATGGGTGGAGATCCATACGCATAGAAGAGAAAGTCAATGAAAAAAATTAACAGAAAAAAATTAAAGCAAAAGGTTAATAGAAATTAAAGTGAAGAATCAAACTGTGGAAATAAATGGAAAATTTGTGTCCTTTATGCTGTCTGTGAACTGATGTTCAACATCTATTACCAGGTTCCACTGCTTGCTGGTGCATTGATGCCCATCTGTGAGGCCTTTGGGTCTGCTGTTCCTGAGGTCTCATGGACTCTTCCAACAGGTGAAGAACTTTCTTGTCATGCGGTTTTTTCTAATGCCTTTACACTTCTTCTGAGATTGTGGAGATTTGATCATCCACCTATTGATCATGTGATGGGAGACGTACCACCAGTGGGATCCCATCTGAGCCCTGAATACCTTTTGCTTGTAAGGAATTCCCTATTAACATCTCCTGGAACTTCGACCAGGCGTCAACTCAGACGTAGGAGATACTCAAAAATTTTGAGTCTGTCTGTAGAACCCATATTCATGGATTCTTTCCCAAAGTTGAAACTATGGTACAGGCAGCATCTGGAATGCATTGCTTCTACCTTTTCCGGTCTTGTACATGGAACCCCTGTTCATCAGATTGTTGATGCACTCCTCAATTTAATGTTCAGAAGGATAAATAGAGGTGTTCAGCCTTCAACTTCTACGAACTCTGGAAGTAGTCTTTCATCTGGCCCTGGTGCTGAAGATGCTCAAGCTAGGCTTAAAATACCTGCATGGGATATCTTAGAAGCAACCCCATTTGCCCTTGACGCTGCTCTGACAGCCTGTGCCCATGGAAGACTCTCTCCTCGTGAACTGGCTACAGGTTTGCACAATTTGCTCAAAGTTTCCTTCATCAATTAAGTCTATATGGTTTGAGACCAGTTGGCATGCGAGGAAGAAGTTGGTGCCTTAACAGAAAATATTGGGAGAACGTCAAGAATACTGTTTTGCCATGTGATTGAGATAAATGTGAACGAACTTTATAAGTAGGAGAGTAGGTGTTACTGGAGATCTTAGAATGGTTAAAATTTAGCCCTATTCTTTTAAAAACTAACACAATACTGTAATCACTGTGTGGCTATTGGGAATCTTAGGGCAGAGGATAGTATAGAGGGATTAAAGTTTCACATCATCTTAAATCATTAAGCATCAAATGATTGTATTGTTGGTTTAGACGTGAAGAGACTTAAAGTTTAATTGTACCAAAACTTCAAAACGTAAAAACCATTTTCCCTGATAACTATATGCTCAATTCTAATCTATTTACACCTGCACCTTTTATCATAGGGCTTAAGGATCTTGCCGATTTTCTACCAGCATCTTTGGCCACCATTGTAAGCTACTTGTCAGCTGAAGTTACACGAGGCATATGGAAGCCAGCTTCTATGAATGGAACTGATTGGCCGAGCCCAGCTGTCAATTTATCCTCTGTTGAGCAGCAGATAAAAAAAATACTGGCTGCCACTGGTGTTGATGTCCCAAGCCTTTCTGTAGGTAATTCTTTATCATACAGATTACTGTTCCCTTTCTTAAGGCTATAGGGTTTTCAGTTCTTGATAAATGAAAATTTTTCATGTATGTTTTTTTGAACGCATTGCTAGAACAAACCACAACAACCTGCATTTTGAAGATCAACAGATATAGTTGTACAGTTTTAGGTTTGGAAATATTCATCCTTTTGTTAGATTTCAACTTTCAAGTCCATTCTTGTGTTAGACCTAGAGATCTTCATATCATGATGAACCAGGAAGAATGAGTATGCAGGAGTTGTGTTCAAATTTTGACAAGGGAATTTAATTTCTAGAAAAACAAAATTCATTAATGAGGCTCGATACTTGTTCCTGCAGGGGGTACATCTCTGGCTACACTTCCTTTGCCATTAGCTGCCCTAGTAAGCCTCACTATTACATATAAATTGGACAAAATGTCTGAAAGGTTCCTCACCCTGGTTGGCCCCGCCTTGAATGCCCTTGCTGCTGGTTGCCCCTGGCCATGCATGCCCATTATAACCTCTCTATGGGCCCAGAAAGTTAAGCGTTGGAGTGACTACCTTGTGTTCTCTGCTTCGCGTACTGTGTTCCACCATAACAGCGATGCTGTAGTTCAGCTTCTGAAGAGCTGCTTCGCATCCACTCTTGGTTTGAGCCCCCCTCACATTTCCAGCAATGGTGGTGTGGGTGCCCTTTTAGGTCACGGGTTTGGCTCCCACTTATCTGGTGGAATCTCTGCTGTTGCCCCGGGAATTCTTTACTTACGAGTGCATCGATCTGTCAGAGATGTCATGTTCATGACAGAAGAAATTCTCTCTCTTCTAATGCACTCTGTCAGAGATATTGCAAGTAGTGCGTGGACTAGAGGTGCAATGGAGAAATTGAAGAAAAGCAAATATGGGATGCGATATGGGAAAGTCTCTCTTGCTGCAGCAATGACACGTGTCAAGCTTGCAGCTTCACTTGGATCTTCTTTAGTGTGGATATCTGGCGGATTAAATTTGGTTCAATCTTTGATTAATGAAACTTTACCCTCTTGGTTTATATCAGTACATGGATTGGAGCAGGAAGGTGGAGACTCTGGAGGTCTGGTTGCAATGCTAAGGGGCTATGCACTTGCTTACTTTGCGCTATTTTGTGGGACATTTGCATGGGGTGTGGACTCAGAATCAGCATCATCAAAAAAACGGCCAACAGTGCTCAAAGCTCACTTAGAATTTCTGGCAAGTGCTCTAGAGGGGAAAATATCGCTTGGTTGTGATTGGGCTACTGCATGGGCATACGCATCTGGGTTTGTGTGCTTGATGGTGGCCTGCACACCAAAATGGGTGCCTGAGGTTGATGTGGATATATTGAAGAGGGTCAGCAAGGGGCTGAGGCAATGGAATGAAGAAGAACTGGCTGTCGCGTTACTGGGACTAGGTGGAGTTGGTACAATGGGTGCAGCCGCTGAACTGGTTATTGAAATTGGCTTGTAGTTTTGTCAAAAGCATGTAGCTTGACTGCTAACTATAGCATATCTCTGTGGTCTAGTGACAGGGTGGGTTCGGTCCCCGAACAATACTTGAAGTTACAAACATCTGTAGTTATCTTTGTGTAAAGTCATAGCTCATGTATAAAATACTCCTTTTCAGACAAGAAAGTAGTCGAGTTGTAGATTCGGCATCAGGGATAGCGGCCCCATGGCAAACATTAAATTAAATTGAAGTTAAAGAAAAAACTAGAAGGCACCATTTTATGGTGCATTGTGTAAGTTTTTTTTTTTTTGGGTGTGCTCTTTTTGCAATTGATTAATCTGAAACTAGACCTGATTGTTTTGTTTGGCTTTTTTTGGCTACTCACAGTAAAAACCGACTTTCAATTGATCTTCAATTTGGAAAAACTAAGTTATTATAAAAAAAATTTCTAAGGTTTGATCATCTTTTTACTTTTTTTTTTTTTATTTTGAAAAAATTATATTTTACATTATAAATTTTATGCTCACATTAATAATTAATATTTAAAAAAAAAACCAAAAAAAAAATCTGATTATTTATAGGATTGCTTATTTAATTTTAATAATAATACTACAACTTTGTAAAAAAATAAAAAAAAATAAAAAATCTCAAAGAACTTTCATCAAACAATTTAAAGTTGAATGTCATTTCTCAATTTTTATATATATATATCAACTAAACAAACCCTTATAAATCAAATAAACCCTTATAAATAAATCAGATTCGATTATATGAGTAAACAACTATTTTTTAATATTATTAACATTAATAGTATAAAGGAAATATCATTAGAATATAAATCAAAGTATCAATTCCAGTCTTTTTATTCTTTACTTTAAAAAAATTATATTTTACATCATAAACTTTATATTTACATTAACAATTAACATTTTTTTTAAATCAACAAAAATAAAAACCAATTATTTATTGGATTGCTATTATTTTTTATTTAATTTTAATTCTAACATTACAACTTTGCCAAAAATTACAAAAATCTTTGAGGTCTTTTATAAAACAATTTGAAAACCGACCATAATTTCTCAATTTTTAGATACATATCAACTATAAAACCCTTATAAATGAATCAAATTCGATTCCATGAGCAAATAACCACTCTTCTGTGTTATTAACATCAATTGTATAAATGACATCATCATTGAAATATAAATTAAAGCATCAATTTTATTTAATCCCTCTACTTTAAAAAAATTATATTTTACATCATGAACTTTATATTCACATTAACAATTAACATTTAAAAAAAAACCAACAAAAAAAATTCAATTATTTATAGGATTATTATTATTATTTATTTAATTATAATACTAATATTACAAATTTGCTAAAAAATAAAAAAATTTAAGGACCTTCATTGAGCAATTTGAAAGCTGACCACAATTTCTTAATCTTTATATACATATCAACCAATGAAACCCTTACAAAGAAATTAAATTTAATTTTAAAGAAATCAAATTTAATTCCACGAGTAAAGAACCACTTTTTAACATTATTAACATTATTAACATTAATGGTATAAAGGATATCATCATTGGGATATAAATCAAAGCATCAATTTCACAACTTATACCATGTTTTTACTTTCTCTATTATGAAAAAAATTATATTTTACATTATAAAATTTATACTCACTTTAAAAAAAAAACCAACAATTTTTTTTGAATATTTATATGATTGCTATTAATTTTTATTTAATTTTAATACTAACATTACAACTTTGTCAAAAATAAAAATAAATCTCTAAGGACTTTCATCAAACAATTTAAAAGTCGACTATAATTTCTCAACCTTTACATACATATCAACCAATGAAACCTTTACAAATGAATCAAAAAACCACTATTTGATTCCATAAGCAAAAAACTACTCTTCGATTCCATAAGCAAAGAGCCACTTTTTAACATTATTAACATCAATGGTATGAAAGGCATCATTATTAGGATATAAATTAAAGCATCAATTCAACAACCTTTATTACCTAAGCTTATAAAGTACTTATATAGATAAAGTAGTCATTAACATGTTCTTGTAGCTTATCCAATAATCTACCAAAAAGTAAGTTCATTACAGAAGTAAATACTAATCTAAATCATTAAGACTCAATAAAGAATACCTTCAATTTTAGTATGAGTAATTCCTTGAGATTCAAATGTTTGTTTTAAGGTTAACAATGAAATGAGCAAATTTCAGATTCTGAAGGATGCTGCTGGACTTTTTATAGAGATTTTATCAAATGAAAGAGACACCATGATCTTTTGAAGAGACAAAGTAAGATAAAATAAAGATGGTGAATACTGAAATAGTACCTAAAAAGGAGACATTTATTCTTGAATAGAAACTAGTATTATACCATCACTAAGCAATAAATAACTATTGATGCCATTTCTTTAGAGTATGTGTTGCTATAAATCTAAGATAAGTTTCCAGACATTGATTAACACTTTTCTTCTGACCATTAATTTGAAAATGGTAAGAAAAAATTATAAGTAAGTTGACTTTTAACTTATTTAATAACTCTTTTAAAAAAAGACGTGTGAAAACTCTATTCTTATCAGTCATAATAGTTGCCGATAACCATGAAGCCTATAAAGGTGATATAAGAACACTATTACAATATCTTGAGCCGTTGAAAAATGAGAAATGATAATAAAATGTTTGTACTTTGTAAATCTATCTACCACTACTTAGTGTAGTATTTTTATCTTCTAACTTAGATAAACATTTTATGAAGTCCATTATGATATCTCTCCATGCTCCTTCTGAAATTGAAAGAGGTTGTAACAACTCTGGATATGTTTTTTTTCCCAATTTAGTCTGTTTATAAATGTCATATTCTTTCACCACCTTTTCCACCATTTTCTTCTTTTTAGGTCAATAGGACATAACTTTTAGTCTTCTATATGAATTTTGGATGTCAACATGCTCCCTAATATAAGAGTTATGAGCTTCCATTACCAAACTTTATTGCATTCATTCAACCATCGAAGTTGATAAGATTTATCATGCTTAACAATATATAAATTCAATTTCTTAACAACTATAATACTAATAACATTAGCACAACTTCCACAAAAGTTAATCATACTATATACCTTGTTATTAATGTGACATTTAGTATAAAAGATGTTCTTTCTTTATTGCTCTTTTAACAATTTCATTACAATACCAACCTTTGAAAATTTCTTTTCTTTAACTTAAGAATTATCGACAACACTCTCATAGTTCATTGTAGTTGACACGATTAAAAGATTGATGTCTTCTTCTAAGTACATGAGAGTCGAAATAATAAACCCGGTAAGACCGGAGTTGAAACACAGGGATGTTAATTGTACAAATTATAAATAACAATAATACAACAACAACAACAAGAACAAGAACAACAACAACAACAAGAACAATAATAATAAAGAAAAATAAGGAGAAGAAGAAGAAAGTGATGAGAACTTTGAGATGAAATATTAATATAAAGATTAAACAATAATAATAACAAATGTCAAGGTTAGAAGTTTTACTAATGGTATGTCAAACAAGTATAGTATAAACTCTCATTATTCAATTGGAAACCATACACAAAGGAGGTTCCAATCAAATTATAGATTGTTAACATGATTACATTAGTCATCTTATTCGATTAATGCTAATACTTGTAAATCTCGTCATGCATTCATAATTATAACTTATGTTAACAACAAATCAAGCTCCTTTCATAGCTCAGGTGTCGGTTATACTATACTGTATGAACTATGAAAGTGTCAAGCATTTGTTGTACCAAGTGTTATACAACATATATCAATATTAATCATTTAACAAGCAAAGTATTAAAGAGTGAACAAGATAATAAATACAAAACATGTTAGTATCAAACATTAAAGTCCATATTAAGTTTATACTATACTTATTCTTATACCATTAGTATAACCTTTTCACCTTGATATAATAAAATTAGCTAGACATAATAAAAGAAAAAAAAATAAAAAAAATACGAACATAAATAAGATAAGAGTTAACTAAGTAAAGGAAAGGAAATAAAAGGTATAAACTTGATATTAATGAAAGTAAAACATAAATATTATAAAAAATACAAAGAGAGAAAGCAAGAGCATGATCTTGATCTGGAAACCAAGTTGCCTAAATGCATGATAAATGCCTTCTTTTATAGGCCAAAATTGAAAACTATTGATTTGATAACTAATTGATGAGTAGGTGACCAACTCTTGACTTGGTGACAATCCTTATCTTCTCTTGTCTGCCCAAAAAATCATTGATAATGTCAAAATTGGAGCTACTTGAAAACATGAAAATTGTAGGAAATTGTCTCAGATTGCTTATGTAAAAAATTCAAGTTATTTGGACTTCTAAAACACCAGATATAAGTCAAACACTGAACAATGCTTGGGCTGGAAGAAATATTCTGACTTTTTTATTGTTGCTATAATTTGGATTTGAAAATGACCTTTTTACATATTGGGCTCTATATAAAAGTTGTAGACCTATGTCTAACCTTTCTATCTATATAAAGTAGACCTAAATCTGAGATCTACAGCTCCAACTATGACCCAATTACCAAATGGTGTTCTGGTTTGGATTGCACTGATATGTTTTTTCTAAGTTTGGTCATCTCTTTGTCCTTTCAATTTCAGTTTTAAATTCATCAATCAATCCTTTCATTTATGTGATAGGCCTGTATTTAAAATGAATATTTACCATAAATTAAAGGTATTTTATATTATTAGATATATTATTATAAAACATGCTTTAGTTAAGGAGTTATTGATACTTCAAGTGCAAAATAATAACATAAAACCTTGAGAAAAAAATACATTTTTAAGTACTAATAAGTAGTTCTAATGGTAGGCATTTTAACTTCCTTTTGCTTACAACTAAAAACTCCTTGTCTTAACAAACTTATTCATTAACACCTCCATCATAAATTCTATTATATCATGCCTTTCTTCCACAATCCTTATCTTTTTTTTGTTCAACACTTTTTGAAGACATTGTTTATATTTGAAATAAAGGTTACAACCAATAAAAAAATAAAATTCTTAACACAAATCTCAAATGTTTACTCTTACAATAAAATTCACTCCTCTCATATTTCTTGTAATGTTATTAGGCTTTTCACTCTAATAGTCTCGTTATGTTTTTTACTATTTATTTTTATACTTTAATTCTTAAAATAACTTAGTAACTTATCAAACAATTATCTAAACTACACAATAATTTGTTTTATATTTAAAGACTCAAGAATCAACAATTACTTAAACTCACCAAGAATTTCTAAGAAAAATTTTCAATTCAACCTTTGTTCATGCAAGATTTAAAATTTTTCAAATTGCTTCTCCAAGAAACCTTTCAAGATTTGTGATTTTGATTTTTTTTCTTTATTTTTATAAGTGTTAAATTCCCCAAATCACAAAAATAAATACAATTTATTGTTTTGTATGCAATGTTTTTGACAATTTCAAAACTTTCCCTTCAAAATCGATTTTCTTATTTCTTTTTTTTTTTAAAACTGAACACTTAACGAAATTAATCAAGATTCAGTTTTTTTTTGTATTAACCGAAACCCTAAAGAGAAAGAAACTAAGGGAAAAAAAAAGAAAACAAACCCTAGATACATTAAGATATAAATAAAACCCTAAATATAGAAAGACAAAAAGAAAACCATATAATTACTTGTAGCAATGAAAATTAAAGAGATATAACTTGAAATTACTCGTGATTTAACACCAAATTGATGTGGAATTGTTCCTTAAATTACTAATTTGAGGTTTTAAATAAAATATGCAACTTGACTTAAAAAGAGCCTTGAAGAGCAAAAGTTATAGCAATTGATCACCATTGAAATTGATCAATCTTTTGAAGAGTTTGCAAGTTCAATAAAAAACTCAGTAGGAGAATCACTCAATAATACAAAGAAAAAAAGACATAAAATGCTACAACCTTATATAAAAAATCATCAACTGAATAAAAATCTTTACATATAAGTATTTTTATATGTAAATCCTAAAATTAATAGGTAAGATATGTACTCATTTTAAATAAAACCCAAATTAATTAAAATAAGATTTAAAATAATAATAAAAAATAATTTAAGATTATTTTCCATCCTTTGCCACATATGATGGTGAAAAATACTTATAGAAATAATTGTTGAAGAATTCTTGTTGAAAGAAAGTTTGATGCCTTATAAAATAAGAATTAATTTTTTACCAATAAATTCTTCTTATTTGATATGAAATTCTTGTAAAATAAATAAGTTAAAAGCTCCCACACAAGTTCTCAATAGTATTAAGAATTTTTTATAATGAATAAAATTCATAAATCTTAAGGAAATAATATTTTTTTTATTTTCGTACTTTGCTGGTAGATTTTAAGTTAACTTCAAATAAGTTGTTTATTTTTTTTCTGGATGAGTTAGTCGGTTTATTATATATAATTGTAAAGGTAAAAATATCTAGTTTCTAACCTAATTAGAATAACATCTAAAATCTTAGGGTAACTTTAAATATAACTTAAAAAGTAGATAAGATTCAAATTGACAAATTTTAACTTTTTTAATTCAAGCTTCTTGAATTAACTCTTCTTTTATACTTTATAATAAACCCATCTTTAATGTTTTAGCTAGGATTGCATCATTATGTTTGACATTAATAAAAACAAGGCTATCCATAACTAACCAATTAGTTCCATGTTTACTAACAATATATTACTATGTGATGCATGATTTATCGATTAAGTGCACAAGATTGTTCTGTTTCGAAAAAATTACATTGAAACGGCCAGTTTTCTCTTTCCATCGGCCTGCAGGGCCACTAAGGCTACCACTAGAAGCTGATGATATTCTCTTGAGGGTAGATTTTGTAAGAGAGGTTGATGCTTTACTCCAAGAGGTTCAGCAAGAACATAGTGGAGAACAGAATGTAGAGGGGCTCGATCCTGAATCCGTCACAAGACAACTGAAACAACCGGAGAAGCAACGAACAATAACACAAAGTAGAAGCTATGCTAGACCTGGCCATTAATTTTAAAATGGTAGCCATTTATGTGGTTGTTTGGTTGTTTTCTGAAAAAGTAAAGGGAAAAGATAAACAACGATACCTGCATGTTCGATATTGTCTACCTCTGAAAAAGTTATGTTTCTCTGATAAAGAGCTCCATAATCAAAGAATTAGAGCAGAACTTGTATTCATAGTTGTCCCGTTTGAACAACATGAAAATTTGTTACGGAACCTTGTGTATGCTGCATGGATGTCATTTGGAGTGTAATATACACGTTTGGGATTCTTTTTGAGAGTGGAAGCTTCACCTTGCCCTTCAATCAAGACTTGAATCAATTGGCCTGCAAAACATCGGACATGCTCCTAGCCTCTGAGCTTCACTGTTTTTAATAAGAGAAATGGTGAGTGCTAGTGGACTTGCTGGACATGCAGTTGTAGCTTGAGGGCTGTCCTGATTAGACTTATTATAGAAAATGTAAAAGGAATTACAGGTAATAAATTAATTGAAAGAAACGAAAGTATGCACTCGCAGTATTGGAAAAAACATCCTTATTTTCCGCATTACAATCCCATATATAATTAATCTACAACAAAAGAGTTCTGATCCTATATTTGCAAATGCTTGAGTGTTGAAGAAAATGAGTGACGGTCTCAACCATCATGGATGTTGGCTTCAAGCAGTATGCAGCTGTGAGATTTCATTTCATAAGGCTGCCGAATGATAGGCTCACTGTCATTTGAGAAGAACCCTGGGAATGGAAGAGCTGTATCAACCAAGCGATGCCATGCCATCCCTTCAGGGACTTGGGGTAGAGTGACACTCTCTGAGCGTCCCGCTGCATTGAAAGCAATGAACATGTCACCCTCTACATGGGAAGATTCAGAACTCAATCCACTCCCTGGTTTGTCAACCTTCAGTGTCGTGGCGAGGAACTTGCAGGATGGATCTTCCCATCTTGGGGGATTCTGGTCACTTCCATGCCAGTCAATATTTTCTTCCTTCAAAAAGTTTCTCTTCTGAAGGAGGTCACTTCGCCTCATTCTCAAGGAACTCAAAAATGAGATGAACTGTGTGGTTTGGATACCAAAACCTGTTGACAGCGCATTCCAATCAAAAGGTTTTCTGCTACCATATGAAGTGGAACCCCCAGAAGATTGGCCACACTCATCTCCCATGTTAAGAACTGGAACACCAAGTGAAACAAACAAAACAAAGAGATAGTTACGGATTTGTTTCAGTCGTCTTTCAAGGATAGTGGTTTTGTTTGTGGGTCCTTCTTCTCCACAATTCCAGCTTAATTCTGAAGCTAACTCATCGCCACTGAAGCTGACTAAGTCCACAAGAGGAAGTCCAAAGCTCCTGGTGATGAAATTGAAAGAAAAGGCTGGGCCTCGTCCGCTAGAAAAGATGTCCCCACTCCCACAAAGCCGTGTTGCGAGGTCACTAAGAAGACCCTCACCCCTCAAAAAATTTCTTACATCGTAACAAAATTTTGTATTCATTTCAGCCCATTTCTTCCAATGAGGAAAGGCAGTTTCCTTTGCCTCCAGTTCTTTGGGATCCCAACAATCTGCAATGATCTTTGTCTTTGAGAACAATGGATCAAAGGCTATTGCTTCAACAATGGGGGGACGAGACAAATATTCACCACCAAACGACCTCAACAGAGATGAAGCATTTATGAAACAGAAACCATCTATGTGAAACTCAGTAACCCAGTGCTGAAGACTATCCAGAATCACTCTTTGGACGATAGGATGATTACAATTCAAAGCATTTTGTGAGTCCAAACCTGTAGTAATGCTGGTGCAATAGTAGGATGAGTCATCAATTCCTTGTAATGCTCCAGCTTCAGCAGTATGGGTGAAAACAACTTCCATCAAAACTTCTATCCCGTTGGCATGCAATTTCTTTACCATCTCTTTCATCGAGCTAATGGCAGCCACAGAGCTATTAGAAGGACCATAGACGTTTGATGGTGAAAAGAAATGACGTGGAAAATACGGCCCCTTCTGCTCATCAAACGGAAATATTGACTCTAATAGGACTGCATTCACACCAAGATTCTTAAAATGACTTAACTTCTCAGTCAAACCAGCAAAGGTCCCGGCAGCATCACTGGATATCTGGCTAGAGTTGTCTTTTGTAAAACGCATCACATTCACCCGATAAACAACTAGTTTTTCCATTGCCAAATTAGGAGGAACATCATCACTCCAATCAAAAACAGGTTCATTGCATAATCGTCCCAGATACTCAGGCAGAAGGCCAGATACATTATCTGCGACCGAATTAATGATAATTTTAGAATATGGATCCAAAAAAACACGGCCAGCATCAAATTTATCTGCGTCACTCTGAAGAGCAGCTCCTTTACATCGATAACCATAGCTCAGAAAAGTCCATGCAGCTTCCAGTGAGGCATGCCAGATATCACCTGATCGATTAACATATGGATCTAGATCAAGCTCTAAGGCAGGCTTGCCTGATGTACTATCATCGTACAAACATAGAACGCAACCCGCCGCATTCCTTGAAAAAAATGCAAAATTCGTGGAACCATCAGTAGAAAAGGAAAGACCAAGTGGAGCTGGATAACCAGGATTAAATCCAATCGGAACACAAAAATTAGACTTGTTATGATTCCTGATTTCCACACCACTTGATGTAGGTTTGAGAAAAAATGAGAGGTAGAAGGGGGTTTGTTTAGCTTCAAACTCCAACTCAATAGCAAATCTAGCAAAAGAATTCTGTAAGAGCGGAGTCTCTATGGTCCTGGCATGAGAGGATGAGTCAAGAGGCATGAAACATGACGAATCAGACGTGTATATGCCCCAGATAAGCATTAGACTAATATTATCACTAGCACCCAATTCCAAGGATGAAACTTCAACATAAACTGCATACTTCCCGTTTATCTTCCCAATAGAAATTTTGACATGACCACCAATTTCCGTCCGAAATCGATAGGTCGAAACTTCCTTTAGTTGGTCAACTAATGGATTGCTTGAAGTAAACATCATCTGTTCAGTTGGCTGGGCAGCAACTCTTGATCCAGCAAACAACAATCTCGAATCCTTACCAACATCCATCCCCCCAAACCGCTTTGTGGGTCTGGATTTTTTAGTTTTACAGACATAATGAATCGATTTAGATGATTCTACGGATCCACGGTTACAGAAGCATAATGGGGTTATTGCAAGTAAGGGAGAAAGAGTAGTCATATCTCCTCCAAAACCCAAAAACCCTTGCTTTCGTACTGATAGTAAACTAACCCAAATTAACAAAAAGGAAGAATAACAAAAGAGATGCATCCCATGATCAAATATCTTATTTAAGATCAGAAAATAACTATGATTTGAGTGAGGGAGAAAAGAGAGTGCAATGTCTGTAAAGCCGATTCAGAAACAAGTTGAAGCCCATAACTAGAAAAGGAATAAGAACTTACATTAATCTATGAATGATTATTGATTGAAATGAGATCACAGAACACACGAGAGAGAGAGTGCGAGAGTGTCCGAGTCACTGATAAGCGTGGAGTGAAGTGAAGGCGTGTTCAATGATGACAGAGATATCTGTCTCTGGTTTGGATGGATTTTTTATTTTATACTCTTTTTTTTTTTGTTCTATCTGTTGCGTTTGCAAATTTTAAGGACAGCAAAGCTCTTCAAAATGCAACCTTTATTTATTTATTATTTGTATAACTCAAAATGCTTGCTTTGTTTTTTATTTTATGAGTGATACAATGAGTTTTTTTTTTACATAAATCTTTAGATTGGAATTGAGGTTTATTGTACTGATATTTCATTCTATTTTTTTAATATTTAATTAAATATTATGCGTGATATATGTGTGTATGTATATTATTTTTTTGATTTGTTCAAGTCATTTTAAAATAGTTCAACTAATTATAATTATGTTTGTATGATTTGTATGGTTGATGGATTTTTGTTAAGTTAAATTTCAAGATAATATATTTTTATATTTTGTACGGAAATTCATATAAAAACATTTTTGTTTTAGTTTTTTCAATAATCTTGCTTGTCTAAGATTTTTACATATCTTATTATTATATTTTAACTTAGTTACAATAATTTTATTATGATTTTTAATTTTTTTATTTCAATATCATTTATATATTTACAATTTTTTTCAACTCTTTTTTTCAAATATTATATTACAATTTGATAGATTAACAATGATTGACAATATTATTGACATTCAAGTTCTTTGTAATTTAATATGGTATATATTGTAATATGGATTAAGTTAGGTCCAAATTTTACATTAAAATACATATTAGCTAATTTTATAAGATTAGAAATATCTCTTAAATCGTACATTTAATTGAGTTGAAACTTTACATGAAGATATTATGTGATATCCCACATTGGAAGCTAATATCTAGAATTAGAACCTTATTAGTGGTGTTAGTTGTTAATATATTGTATATGTTTTGGGACGTTAGACTTAGAAGTGGGCTCGCGTCATAAAGAATCAAATCGTGAGGACAGTAAGGTTTAAAATAAATAATATACAGTATGTTGGGTCGGGCTGTTATATTTGGTATAAAAATCGATTGTATTGGCTGTTTGGTTGTGCCAACGAGATCGCTGGGCTCCTTAAAAGAATTGAATTGTAATACCTCACATTAGTGGGTGAGGTATGCATTTTGGGGCGTTAAGCTCAAAAGTAAGCTTGCATCATCAGGAATAAAACCTTGAGGGCAATAAAGTTCAAAATGGATAATAAATGGCAGGTTAGGTCAAACTGTTATATTTGATGTTAGAGTCGATCTCACTAGCTGTCCAGTTGTACTGACATGGTCGTTGGGCTCTTTAAGAGAGGTGGATTATAATATCCCACATTGACAGGTGAGGGGGTGGTAGCTAGCCTTATTAAGAGTGTTGGTTGCCAACTTGTCATATACGTTTTGAAGCGTCAAGTTCAGAAATGAGCTTGTGTCACTAGGAATAAAACTGCAAGAACGATAAGATCCAAAGTAGACAATATATGATAGGTTGGGTTGGACTATTACATATTATATACATATAACTATATTGTGGTAGAATTTTAGGTCGATTGAAGTTTGAGAATATATTATTTAAATTAGTTGAAGTTACTATTACTGTTTGAATAGATTTATCAATAAAATATTTTTACTTGACTATTTTCAACTCAATTAGTCCAAACATGTAATAAGTTAATTTTAGACAAAAAAAATTAAAGATTAAATTAGGTTTATTTTGACCCTAAACTTATGTGTGAACTTGGATTACAAGGATTCTTAATAGGTTTTGAATTCATTTGAAGAATTGGATTCTATTTTTTCATAGGATATGTGTGGTGGCTATGAGCTCAATAAATAGCTTAGTTTTAGTTGTCTTTTATTTCATTTTGTTCTCCTTAAGTTTTAATAGTTTAGATAGAATTTCAATACTTAGTTCTCCATTTATGTTTTTGGATTTGATTAGTTAGCTAAAATTTAAGATTTATTTGAACTTAATTATTAATTAGTTTTCAGTTATAGTCGGAAGCTTTTTTAGTCCAACTTTATTAGTACAGGTTTTTGATTAGTTTTATAAATGCACTAATTTAGCTTACAATAGCAAATTCATTAGGGTTTTTATTATCAATAGTATAAATACTATTTATAAGGATAAAATATTCAAACTTGATAATATTATTGATGCTAAATTTATATAGCTTGTGTGAGAGAGTTTCTCATATTATTTGGTTTTTTAATGAACTAAACTGACATATCAAAGAATAATTGGCTTTAAAATATCTTCTTTATACTTTTTATTCACGAATTGATATTAATAGGGTATGAGGGTTTTATTTCAATAATGATAGTGTCTTAAAACATTCATTATGTCACACTTTTATCAGACCTGTTTTAGCTTTTCAATATTTATTGTCAATTTTGTTATAAGTTGCATGACCACAAGGTTTGGATCATACTGTTAAATAATAAATCAACATCCAAATAAAAAAAAAAAGAGTAATCATATATAACTAACGAAGAAAATAAATATTTATAAAAGATTATTTATAAAATTAAAAAACTAGAAAAACCATAGAATGTTTTATCAAATAATAGCGACAACAAGTGGAAGTTGGGTAAAATGTATAAAGAAAAACATTATACATATAGATAATTTATTTTTCCTACATTAGATGAAAAATATATAAGCAATGCTCATTAATAAGTTTCTTTAGCTATAATAGCTAACGCGTATATTTTTCACCCATGACATTATTGTTTCTTGAATGGCTTCATATTTAAATTTTATGAATAATACCCACTACATATAATGTGTAACTGTAGCATTGTGTAAAATTAGATACAATTATTAAAATTTTGTTGTTAAAGATATTTTTTTAACATAAAACTATTTTCTATAATCTAATAAATTTCTCCTTTAAATAAGAGTTATAGAAACAAGGATTACGATAAAAAAAACAAAAAAAATACTAATAAACCTTGTAAACACATAATAAAAAAAATAATACTATGATTTTTTCAGTATATTTTAACTATAAAAATAGATATATAATGATTTTTCATGATTTTTATTGTTATTGACAATAAATATAATGATTTTTTATAATACCCTAAAAAAATTAAAAATAATGATTAGTTACAAATTAAATTATTTTGATAAGAATAAAGGATTGATAAATTTATGCAATAGGATCTCACATATATATATATTTTGATTGGTTCATCCTCTTACATCTTTTGCACGTTGATGGAAAATCGATTGAAGAAATCAAAGCCCAAAAATCGAGAAAATCATGATGTGAACATAGAGTAGAAGCAGAATTCTTTAAAATGATTTTTACAACGAACAAAGTTAATAAGAAGATCACGAGTTGGGCACAGAACAAAAAAGTTGATTCGAACCAGCTAGGCCATGCGCCCACATTGAATGGGCTTAAACCACCAAGCAAGTGGTTGGAGGCCAATCACACCACGCCGTGCCCCTAAGGGTTTAAGTTAAAAGAAAGCCCTAGTTCGTAGTGGTAAATGACAGGGTGACAGGCAGACAGACAGGGCATCTTCTTCCTCTGTATGTTTGAGTCGGTCGGTCAGTCACATTTGCAGGTATGCTCTTCAAAACCTACTCCATTTATACTACTAGTACTCAGCACATGTTGCATAGAAAATCTCTCATAAACCCTGCTTTCAACCTCCACACCAAACCCATTTCAAGCCTCAAAGTTGTGTGGCGCAGGGACCCACAACTAGACCATGCCATCGAGAGAGATAAGCCATACAAAATCTGCTCAAAAGTTGTCAAAGAGGTCCTTAACGAACCGGGTCAAGTAATTCCACTTCGTTACCTCGAAAACAGGCGCGAGAGATTGCGCCTCAATGTAAGAATTTCTACTTTTCTTAATAAAAACCCTGCCCTCTTTGACGTTTACCAGGATCGAATCAAACCCAAGTCAGAACCCGTCCGGTTTGTCCGTGTTAGCCATCGGTTAAGGAATTTTCTTGAAGAAGAGAAAAGGATTGTTTTGGAAAATGAGGGGTGGATTGTTTCGAAATTGTGTAAGTTGCTGATGATGGCTAAGGATAAGGTCCTTAGTGTGGATAAATTGGTACATGTGAAGAGAGAATTTGGTTTTCCTAATGACTTTTTGGTTAATTTGGTACCTAATTATCCAAACTATTTTAGGCTAATTGGCCCTCCAGAGGAGGGAAAGTCATTTCTCGAGTTGGTTGAATGGAATCCTGTGTTCGCAAAATCAATAATAGAGCAAAGAGCTGAAGACGAATTTAGGTTGACGGGAATTCGTATCAGGCCTAATTTTTACTACAAGCTTCCTCCGGGGTTCTTCTTGAGGAAGGAGATGAGGGAGTGGATTCGGGACTGGTTGGAACTTGATTACATATCACCATATGTTGATGTGTCACACTTGGATCAAGCTTCACGGGAAATGGAAAAGAGGACTGTTGGGGTTTTCCATGAGCTGCTATCGCTTTCGTTGTTCAAGAGGATTCCAGTGCCCATATTGGGGAAGTTTAGTGACGAGTACAGGTTTTCCAACGCATTTTCAAGTGTCTTCACTAGGCATTCAGGAATATTTTACATGTCACTGAAAGGAGGGATTAAGACTGCGATGCTAAGGGAAGCTTATAAGGACAGCGAGTTGATTCAAAGAGATCCTTTGCTTGAAATAAAGGACAAGTTTGTTCAGTTGTTGGAAGAGGGGTGGCAGGAGAGACAGGAGCAGTTGAGGTCACAAAGGGAAGAGGTTAAGAACAGAGTAATGGTGGCAATGGGGGATGGGGACACCGATGAACAAGAGAGCAGCAGGGAATTGGATGGGCAAGAAGTCAAGTGATAGCTGTGACATCCCAAGTTATGCTGATATCGGGAGGAAACAAAGGCAAAGGAGCTGCTGATGCTTAATGATAAGGAACAATCATCCCAGAGTGAGACACATACTGCATGATTTTCAATATCTCACTAAGGTTCTGAACTTCCATGAAAATATGGCAATTAAAGGTAGGGCTTTGTCATGATGGCCAGTGGTGATGGCTTGAGATTGCATAACCAATTAACTCTACCAATTGCGAGTTACAACATGTTAAATTTCTGTGAGTTCCTAAATGTCTTTCTTCTTTGCCTGTCCTTTGCAAGAAAGTTCAAAATGAAAAGCATTTCTAAGGAAAAAGAGACTTGATTTTGTTTTTAAAACAGATTATCGAATGGGGTTGTGAGTTAAAACATGCGAGCTAATCAATAAATCATCGGGTCATTTCCATCTTATTTTGTGTGCCCAAGATGTGATAATTTGATGAGCTACGCATGCTGTCATGTGTTACGCATTGCAGTGATGATGGATTAAAAAAAATAATCTCAATAAAAATTTATAATTAAAGTCAGTGTTATAATTTAATTTTAATTAATTAATTTTGATTTAATTTTACAGAGATAAAATATAAAATTAAAAAATTAAAAATTTATTTTAATAAAAAGTATAATTCGTTAATTTACAAGATTATAATGTGTTTTTATTTTTTTATTTTTATTTTCAAGATAATAATAATGATATGTTTTTGAATTAAATTTAAATTTTAAAAAATTAAATAAGTTTAATTAAAATTTTATTTTTTATAAGCAATTAAATTCTTGCACTATAAATATTATCAAAATTTATATAGAAAAGGGGATCAAAAGAAATGAGAGGGAGAAAGAGACTAAACTAGTTTTATTCAAAGAAAATTTAATTAGATAGGCACTATAGAAAAAAAAAAAATCAAGCAAGTTTCGTCTCATTTAAAGAAAACATTAAAGAATACAAAAGAAAAATATGTTGCCCTGCACTGCTTGGCTTTTATTCAAAGGTTCTGCAAACAAGGTTAGCTTTTATTCTCCCTGTTTTGGCAGGGCTGTAGTCAGCATGCGTTAACAGCTCATGCATGCTTGCTTTTTGGAGTAGGCAGATTAGTAGTTTGGGCTAATGAGTAGTTTGGGCTGGTCAAATCTAGCCTAGCTTTAAAAAAAAAAAGAGTGGGTTGGGTTTAGATTTTAGACCCAGCCAGCTTAAATTATTTTTATTAAGATATGTTTAGTAAAATATATTTTTATATTTTAATCATAATTTTTATGTTTATTTTAATTAATATTTGGCTAAATGAGCTGTTGTTTTATATCAAAAAATTCCAAAAATATTTGAGGATTTTCGTTATTTTACTTGTGGGTTTCTCGCATTTTGATTTACTTTTTTTTTCTTTTGTATTTTGTATTTTTTTAAGCCATGTGTTTAATTTGTGAACTATTACTGTTAAATGCAAATATGTCGTGCAATGCTTTTTTTATTTTCATCTAAAAAGGACAAATGATAATAAAAGAATAAACAAGAAAAAAATAGCATATAAAATTTCTTATTCAAATTTATTTTTTTGCGAAATTATTCACTAATGCTAGAGTTAGAAGTATTGCATTTTTTGGATTTGTGTGATATTTATCAATGTCAAAGCTGAAAATATTCATAAGAATTGTTTGCTAACGCCAAATTCAGGAACATGAAAGAAAAAAAAAAGAAAAAAATTCTTAGCAATTTTAGATAAAACTAACAATGCAACTTGCATCGGTTAAGACGATTAACAGATGATAACATCTTTCCTTTAGCGTAACCAGTTTTGTACCATTAAATCTCTGTTAACTAATTATGGTTCCTAATAACTATAATAATAGGTAGTTACTCCTTGAACTAGATATTTTCTCTTAAATGAATAAGATGCCAAATATCTATTTTTTTTTTTTGCAATCAAGATTGTTTTTTAATTGATCGTCACAATATTCAAGTGTAACAAGGTTTATATTCAAACTTAATTATTCTAAAGTCAAAACATATAAAATAAAAAAATAGTTATTTTATTTAATATTATGAATATCTCTTAAATGTAAGTTAATAATATCTATATTACAAAAATAATTTTTTTTGATATTTTTAAAATCTACACTAAATTATCTTAAATTTTATAAACTGATTATTAAATAATTGTTTAGTCTTCAAGTACATTTGATAACAAACAACTTAAAATCATTTTGGTTTTTTTTTTGCTTTTAGCAATTTTTGTCCTTTTATCCAAATTTTTTTTTGTTTTTCTTGAAAGAGACTCCTATGTCAACTCTGGTAAAATAAATTAATAATTTTAAGATAAGCATGTTAAAAATTAAACAAATTTTTGTATTTTTATTATTTTGAAAAGACATTCAAAATGTCAAAAACAATACAAAATATGTCAAATATATATATATATATATATATATATATTAAATTTTTTTATTGCTTTTTTGCTATATTGTTTTTGAAAAGATAAAAAGAAAAAGGTTCATAAATCAAGTTACGACACAAACGTTAGATTTTCTAATCTCTTACTTTTCAGCTTCCAAATGTTTTATATATTGATAAGTAGCAAGTTTTTATTCATTATTTATATGAATTTCAGATCTTGCACAACAAAATAAGATCACTTGGTAAATGCATGAATGCTTATATATTTATGAAAATCTTGATAAAGTCTCATTATGTTGCAAAAGTACCATTTTGTCCACCATATGAAAATTGCAAAGACATGACTAATATGGTTGGAAATACGATACAAATTATATTTTAAATTGTTTTGATTTTTTTACTTAAAATGATTGTTTTATATATTTTTAAATGGTTTTGATGTATCAATATTAAAAATATAAAAATTTATTTTAATATATTTTTATATAAAAAATATTTTAATTTGAAACTAATTTGAAGGCCTAATTTGAATCAATTTGCAAAGAATGAAAGATTAGAGACACAATTGAAACTTTGAAATGCTAAATATGTGCAATTAAAGGTTTAATTGAAAGAAATCTAAAATATGATGTTTAATTAAGGATCATGTTGAAGAAATTTTAAACAAAGAACCACTTTGTAACAAACACTAAAATTTAAAGGTCCAATTAAAGAAGGATAAGGGTAGAATTGCAAACAATCTAAAGGATTAGGGCTAATTGGGGACTCCATTGCAAAGTGCTAAAGGACTCCATTGCAAAGTGCTAAAGGTTTAAGAACTAAATTAAGAAAGACTATAATTTCACTATTTATTCTTGACACGACCAAAAGATTGATGTTTTCTTTCAAGTATAGCAGTGTCGAAGTAATAAATAATCTGGTAAGACTAGGGTCAAATCACAAGAAAGTTAATTATATAAATTATAAATAACAATAACAAGAATAGTAGTAGTAGTAGTAGTACTACTACTACTACTACTACTAATAATAATAATAGAAGAAGAAGAAGTTGATAAGAACTTTGAAATAGAAGATCAATGTAAGGATTAAATAATGATAACAACAAATGTCAAGGTTAGAGGATCCACTAATAGTATTTGAAACAAGTATTATATAAACTCTTATTATTCAACTGGAAACCACACACAAAAGAAGTTCCAATCAGATTATAAATTGTTATCATGATTACATTAGTTATCTTATTCGAATAATGCTAATACTTGTAAATATTGTCAGACATTTATGATTATAACTTATGTTAACAACAAATCAACTTCCTTTCATAGCTCAGGTGTTAGTTATATCATATAGTATAAGCTATGAAAGTGTCAAGTATTTGTTGTACTAAGTGTTATACAACATAAATCTATATTAACCATTCAATAAGCAAAGTATTAAAAGTGAACAAGATAACAAATATAGAATAAGTTAGTATCAAACATTAAGGTCTATATTGAGTTTACACTATACTTATTCTTACACCATTAATGTAACCTTTTCACCTTGACATAATAAACTTAACTAAACATAATGAAAGAGAGAAACTTAAATATATAAGATAAGAACATAAATAAGATAAAAGTTAATTAAGTAAAGGAAAGGAAATGAAAGACATAAATTTGATATTAATGAAAGCAAAACTTAAGCAATACAAAGAGAGAAAGCAAGAGCATAATCTTGATTTAAAAACCAAGATGCCTAAATACATGGAAAATACCTCCTTTTATAGGCCAAAATTGAAAACTATTGATTTGATGACTACTTAATGAGTGGGTGGCCAACTCTTGACTTGGTGGCAATCTTTATCTTCTCTTATCTGTCCAAAATATCACTGATAACATTAGAATTGAAACCACTTAAAAACATGAAAGTTCTAGAAAATTATCTCAGATTTTTATAAAAAAAAATTAAGGTCATTTAAACTTCTAGAACCCTAGATATGAGCCAAACACTTAATAGTGTCCGGGCTATAAGATAAATTTTAAATTCTTTGTTATTGCCACAATTTGGACTTGAAAATGACATTTTTTAAATCTTAGGCTCTATAAAAGTTGTAGGTCTATGTCTTACCTTTCCATCCATTTAAAGTAGACCTAAATCTAAGATCTACAACTCTAGATATGACCTAATTACCGAACAATGTTCTCGTTTGGATTACACCAGCATCTCTTTTCTAAGTTTAGCAATCTCTTTATCCTTTTAATTTCAGTTCTTAAACTCATTAATCAATCGTTTCATTTATGTGATAGGCTTGCATTTAAAATGAATATTTATAAAAAATTAAAGGTATCTTAAATTATTAGATATGTTATTATAAAACATATTTTAATTAAGGAGTTACCAATACTTCAAGTGTAAAATAATGATATAAAACTTTTTTAAAAAATATATTTTTAAGTACTAATTAAGAGGTAACTCATGGAGGCTATGGTTAAAGGGAGAAAGTATCTTGAGGTGGTGAGAACACTGAAGAGGATACTCACAATCCTATTAGATATCTCTAGGATGCATGATGAAAGGTTTTATCGCCATTTATGTTTAACTAGCCAAATGGCTTTTAATGTAAGGAGAAATTATTCTATATTTTGTTTTTTTTTTCTTTTAGTTTGATAATTACCTTTTTTAACATTTACCCTAACAAACCTTTATAATGTACACACATTCCTGGAGGTGTTGGGTAACTAAAAGAAGTTATTTGAAGGTGATCGAGGCTATGAATAAGAAAAAATAAAGCTTCTTTTGAATAACTACAAGGGGAAAAAATTGTCATGGAGGTCGAGTGATGCACCATATTATTTGATAGTTTCACCTATATTTAACTATTTTGTCTATGTTTTATATATAAAATGCCTTAATATTTTTTATTTTATGTTTTAAAGGCACTTTTGGATGACAGATGTCAAAAGGAGTAAATTGAAGGTAATTGATAGATTTGACCTTTAGTCAATATTTTGTACAGAATGTGAGCTCTAGAGGTCAAAATGAAGTGATTCTAGTGACATTAAAAATCTAACATCCATACCATTCTGTACAGTTTAGAAAAAAAACAAGGAAAAGCATGGAAATCACAACCTTCAAAGTCAAATCTCGCAATCTACCAATGTTGACCCTCATCTATTCTGACTTGAATATTTGGAGTTCTAGAAGTTCAATTGATAAAAACTTATTTTTTTTAGATTTTAGACTCAAAGACCTATCAACGCTCCAAATTTTAGCAAAAATAATTTCATATGAGGGAGATAATATTTTTCAAAGATAACAACAAAATTCTACCAACAAATTGGTTATGTGAAGAAATAAGTTCAAATTACATTTCGAAGCATATAAATTGACATCCAAGTTTTTATTTCAACAATTTAGCTCCTCTAAGTCAAAGCTTAGAGATTTCATGTAAGACTATTTATCTTTTTTTAGGAATATAATTATTGAAGTACTTAAATGCAAACTGTCTACTTAAGAGATGACTATTTTGTAAAATAGAGACTAGAATTTTCTAGGATATAAAAGAATGAGAGAAAAAAAGGGGGGGGGGGCCATCCAGCCAAGAAGAGGAAAACACCCCCTTCCTCTAAGAAACCCAAAATCATGCATTCCTCCTTCTTTTTGATTAGTTGTTTAACAAACATGAAAGGTTAAACTCATTTTCTTGGTTGCTAAGACACGAAAACATTTGAATTTCAAGATCTATGAGATTTATTTTACCTTTTTTTTCTAGTTTATTTGATGAATATATTTTTTCTTCTATGTTTATTTTTTCTATAATTGTTTATTTTAATTGTTAGAGTGAACTCTAAGTTATTATTCTAGACAATCTATTGCTAAATTTCATATCAAAACCAGAGTTGTAATATATGAACTTGTAAAGCAATAAGTTTAATAATTGTGATAGATGTACGTTATTAATCTTAAGGAGAACATTCAATCAAATCAAACATAGACTGTAAATAGTTATAGTTTCTTGATTCTTTGCAACATAGACATAGACTTATCTAGTTCTTAAGGCTACCATTGAATTAAATTACTAATATGGGCAGTAATACAACCAAAAAATTGATGTCTTCTTTCAAGTGCAGGAGTGTCGAAAGAATAAATAACCAGGCAAGATTAGCGTCGAACCACATGGAGGTTAATTATATAATAATAGATAACAATAATACAACAACAACAATAACAACAACAATAATAACAATAAAAATAGTAGTAGTATTAGTTGTAGTAGTAAAGAAAAAGTTGATTAGAACTTTGAGATGGAAGATTAATGTAATGATTAAACAATGATAACAACAAATATCAAGGTTAGAGGATCCACTAATAGTATGTTAAACAAGTATAGTATAAACTCTTATTATTCAATTAGAAACCACACACAAAGGAGGTTCCAATTAAAATATAAATTGTTAACATGATTATATTAGTTATCTTATTTAGAATCAACAAATCATCTTGGTTAGGTGTTAGCTAAGAGAAAGATTCATTTAGTGTATGGGGGAGGTACTCTTGGGTTAATGAGAGGTGTGTTAATAGCTGTATTTTTAGGAGGTAGTCAAGTTTTCGGGGTCGTCCCGGAAGCTTTAGCACAAGGGGACATCATTGAGAAAATAATTGGAGAGGAACTTCTAGTCTTCATAATATCGGCTCGAATGAATGCAATACTTAACCATGCTAATGCCTTCATTGCTTTACTAGTGATCTAGACACATTGGAAGAGATCTTTCATATTTCCTCTTGGGCCCAACTGCACATTCACTATAAACCCATAAGTTTGTTAAATGTTAATGGTTATTATGATAAGTTGTTGTTTTTTCTTGATCATGCCGTGGAACAGGAATTTCTAACATCTTCTGCACGACAAATCATAATCTCTGCTGCTACTATTGAACAATTGATTGACCAACTACAATCTTTCATTCCTGTAATTGATCCTTCCATGAGTCGCATAAATTGGTCAACTAAAGAAAACCGTAAAAAGCTTAGATTGGATTTGAGCCTTCATTTGTGAATTTTTGTGTCTTTTGATTTTATTTTTGTGTTTGTTATTTCAAGTGATATCTTCTATACTCTATCTTTTTACTTTTAAACATTGAGGACAATGTCTCGTTTTAGTTGGGGGGGGGAAGAGAGTAGTAGCTAAAAAAAAAACTATATTTTCTATTTCATAAAGCATGTGCAAAATTGTTTTTACTATGATGGCAAAGTAAGGAGAAATTTTTATGACTCTTGAGACGCATCTTAGTAATCATTTGTAACAAGGTCTATCATAATACTTCTAAATATTCAGATTTACAAACTCTCACATTGTTATCACTTAATTCTGCTCATATACTTATTTAACATGTATTTTTAAACCTTAATTTATATATATATATACACACACACACACACACACACTTTAACATATGAATGTGAGTTGCATATTGGATTATTACATTATTTATATTCCTTTGTTAAAGGTAACAACTAAGGGAAAAAGGGATAGTATATAATTAAAAAAACAAAAAAAATACAAAAAAAGAAATAATAATAATAATAATAATAATAATAATAATAATAATAATAATAATAATAATAATAATAATAATAATAAGTGTGGTTTTGTAACCTCCCTAACCTAAACAATTAAGCCTGAAGGGGTGTTTTAACACCTAATACCCTATGTATTTTTAATTCTGCTCATATACTTATTTAACATGTATTTTTAAACCTTAATTTATATATATACACACACACACACACACTTTAACATATGAATGTGAGTTGCATATTGGATTATTACATTATTACATTATTTATATTCCTTTGTTAAAGGTAACAACTAAGGGAAAAAGGGATAGTATATAATTAAAAAAACAAAAAAAAATACAAAAAAAAGAAATAATAATAATAATAATAATAATAATAATAATAATAATAATAATAATAATAATAATAATAATAATAAGTGTGGTTTTGTAACCTCCCTAACCTAAACAATTAAGCCTGAAGGGGTGTTTTAACACCTAATACCCTAAAGTCAACTAACTTGGGAGCTATTGGCCCAACGCTTGTTACATGGGTTGAGGAGAAAAGCTTAAGAGAATCAAACATTGCATTATCTACATATCAGTATCTGCGACCCGAGTTACTAAGCTCGTAGGGGTGTCTTAACACCTAATGCCCTAAGACCAACTAGTCTGGGAGTCATTAGCCAAAAGCTCGTTAAATGGTGTTTTAAATTATATGTATATATATTAAAAAAAAGAGAGAAAAAAAAAGAAAAAAAGAAGAAGATAAAAATAATAATCCCAACCCAATAAAGTTAACCTTAAACATTAGAATAAAAATTTTGTTTTCTTCCAAGAAAAGCCCCATAATTATGTGTTGATACATTGAGCACAAAAGAAAGGTTTATGAATATCTTGTTAAGAGGTATTGAGTAGGTATATAAATTTAATGAGAGTTTGTTTATCTGGATAGGTTAATGGAAGTTAAATGATGACTACCTTGCTTTGTGGATTTTGCAAAGTATTTTTCTATTTTAACGCTTTGATTACTAGGGACTAGTAATAAGCTAGTTGGGGGTGTGTGATTGATATTTAAAAGTGTATTTTTATCAAGATTTTATATCATCATTTTGCACTTGAAGTATCAATAATTCCTTAACTAAAGCATGTTTTATAATAATATATCTAATAATATACGATATCTTTAATTTATGGTAAATGTTTATTTTAAATACAAGCCTATCATATAAATAAAAGAATTGATTGATGAATTTAAGAACTGAAATTGGAAGGACAAAGACATGACCAAACTTAGAAAAGAGATGTCAGTGCAATCCAAATAGGAATACTGTTCGGTAATTAGGTCATATATGGAGTTGTAGATCTTAGATTTAGGTCTACTTTATATGGATGGAAAGGTAAGACATAGGTCTATAACTTTCATATCGAGTCCAAGATCTAAAAAGCCCATTTTCAAGTCCAAATTGTAGCAACAACAAAGAAGTTTGAATCTGTCTTCCAGCCTGAGCGCTGTTCAATATTTGGCCCAGAGCTCGAGTTCTAGAAGTGAAAATAAGCTGAATTGTTTACACAAGAAAGCTGAGATAATTTCCAAGAACTTTCATGTTTTCAAGTGGCTCCAAGTTTGACGTTATTAATGACGTTTTAGGCAGACAAGAGAAGATAAGGATTGTCACCAAGTCAAGAGTTCGTCACCCACGAATCAATTAGTCATCAAATCAATAGTTTCCAATTTTGGCCTATAAAAGGAGGGATTTTCCATGCATTTAGGCATCTTGGTGTCCATATCAAGATTATGCTCTTGTATTTTCCATGCATTTGGACACTCCTACACTTGGGAAAAGACATCAATCTTTTCGTCGTGTCACTAGGCATGTGTGAAATGAAGAAATTAGAGGACTCACCTGATAATTGGACCTTTGCTTCAATCAACCAACGAATATTTTTAGGAATTCCATGATTCATTAATACCCTTAATCTTGCACATCTAGCACGGTAAATTTTTGTAATTGTATTCTGAAGTAGAACGGGAAAATACTTTTTCAATTTTTCAAGATTAGTGTCCATTTTTTAATGAGAATTGGAAGAGAGATTCATAGAATTGCACAAATATATACACAAATATCAGTTATTATAGAAAATTGAAAGAATCGACTTAAGTCACAAAGTACCGTTGTCCGCTATTTACAAAAATATTGTAAATAAACAAAATAATTAACCTTTATCTACAATATCATTTAAACCAGTTGATTCATTTTTACTAGGAAAATTATCAGAGTAATTTTTTAAACGATGTCCATTTTTCTTAAAAAACATTGTCATTCATTGAATTCTCAATATCAAAGGCCCCATAAGGATACACATGCTTCTTAATAAATGGACTGCCCCATCTTGATCTTAGCTCTCTAGGGAATAAATGGAGTTGAGAATTATAAAACAAAATGTTTTGACCAGTATCAACTTTTTGATAATTTTCACAAGTTTTGCAGAATGCATGCGTGTCCTTGAACATGGTGGGCCAATAAAATCCATTTTGAAAGATTTTTGCAGCTGTCTTTTTTGATAAAAAATAACTCCTATATACTTTAGAATGTCAAAGTTTAATGACACTACTTACCTTATTGTCGGGAATGAATATTTGAAATATTTGATCAGGACAATATTTGAATAAGTTAGGGTCATCCCAATAAAAGTTCTTCACTTCATTGAAAAACTTTTATTTTTCTTAGGTACTCCAATCAGTTGGCAAATCTCCTAAAGCAAAAAAATTGATATTTTTTTTTATCATACCAAGGCATCAGACTAAGAGAAAGTAAGGATTCGTTAGGAAAGTAATCATCGATTGGTGTGATGTCAGATGTCGAATTTGTTGTCACTTTTGACAAAGGATCCGCATCAACATTTTTGGTGCGTTTTTCATCCGTGATTTCTTCCTCAGAATAAATCATTTGCAAATCTTTAGATTCCTCTAACTCATTTTTACTTAAACTAGATTCAAGTTGATCATAAACTAATTCGTCAATATGATTTACTTCTTGTAAATCATTATCATCTCCAGGTTGCTTGCAAATGTTGAAAATATTCATCTCCAATGTCATGTTTCTAAATGATAGTTTCATCAGTCCATTCCTACAATTAATCAATGCGTTAGAAGTTGCAAGAAACAGACGTCCTAAAATAACAGGAAATGAATTACATGCTTCAACAGGTTCCGTGTCCAAGATAATAAAATCCACAGGATAAATGAATTTATTGACTTGTACTAGCATATCTTCAACTATTTCTCTAGGCACTTTTACAGATCTATCGTCAAGTAAAAGAGTTATAGAAGTTGGTTTTAACTCACTTAGATTGAGATTCTGAAAAACTGAATATGGAAGTAAATTCACACTAGCTCCAAGATCAAGTAAGGTTTTTTTAATTTTATATTCTCCAATAAAGTAAGAAATTATAGGCCAACCAGGGTCTTTATATTTCAAAGCATTATTATTTTGAAGAATGACACTTACTTGTTTGGCTAAAAATGCTTTCTTTTTCACATTCATTTTCCTCTTCACGGTGCATAGATTTTTAAAAAAATTAGCATAGAAAGGAACCTGTTTAATAGCATCCAACAAATGTATATTAATTCTTACTTGTTTGAAAGTTTCAAAAATTTTAGAGTTGTGAATGAGGAAATGGAAGTGCTGGCGAGGAATCAGTCATTTCTTTATAATTTTCAGATTCAACCCCTTCCTTACCCTTAGAGATTGGCTCATCATCTTTCTCACAAGGTTTAAGAGTGAGTTTTTCAATAACCTTACCACTGCGAAGAGTAGTGACTAATTTAACTTGATCCATGTGTTGGCTTCCAAAACTACTTGTATTTGTATTGTATTGTCCCTTGAGATTTTATTGTGGTTGAGATAAAAACTTACCTTTCTCTTGGAAACTGAGAGCAGATGTCAATTTTGCAAGAGTATCTTTAAAATATGTCATGTTTTGAGCAAGTTGAGTATTGATTTTCTCTTGCTTTTCAATGAATGCATGCAATGTTTCCTCAAGATTTCTTCTAGGAGGTGGAGCATAAGGAGGTACATATCCATGAGAATTTTGAAAATTGTGGTATGCTTGAAATGATGGTTATGAAGTTTGTAAAATTTATTATCATTATTCCAACTGAAATTTAGGTGATTTTTCCAACTAGGGTTGTATGTTTGGGAGTATGGGTTATACTATATAGTATGAACTATGAAAGTGCCAAGCATTTGTTGTACCAAGTGTTATACAACATAAATCAAGATTAGTGATTTAACAAGCAAAGTATTAAAGAGTGGACAAGATAACAAATACAAAACATATTAGTATCAAACATTAAAGTCCATATTGAGTTTACATTATACTTATTCTTACACCGTTAATGTAATCTTTTGACCTTGACATAATAAACTTAGTTAAACATAATGAAAGAAAGAAAAAAACAAAATAAGAATATAAATAAGATAAAAGTTAATTAAGGAAATGAAAGGAAATGAAAGGCATAAACTTGATATTAATGAAAGCAAAGCATAAACATTACAAAAAATACAAAGAGAGAAAGCAAGAGCATGATCTTGATCTTAAAACCAAGATGCCTAACTGCATGGCAAATGCCTCTTTTTATAGGCCAAAATTACGAACTATTGATTTGATGACTAATTGATGAGTGGGTGACCAACTCTTGATTTGATGACAATCCTTATCTTCTCTTGTCTGCCCAATACATCATCGATAACGTCAAAATTGGAGCCACTTGAAAACATGAAAGTTGTAGGAAATTGTCTCAGATTTCTTATGTAAAAAATTCAAATCATTTGGACTTCTAGAATGCCAGATATAAGTCAAACACTGAACAATGCTTGGGCTAGAAGACAAATTCGAACTTTTTTGTTGTTGCTAGAATTTGGACTTGAAAATGATATTTTTAAGTCTTAGGCTCCATATAAAAGTTGTAGGCCTATGTCTTACCTTTCCATCCAAATAAAATAGACCTAAATATGAGATCTACAGCTCTAGATATGACCTAATTACCGAATAATGTTCTGGTTTGGACTGTACTGACATCTTTTTTCTAAATTTGGCCATTTCTTTATCCTTTCAATTTCAGTTCTTAAATTCATTAATCAATCCTTTTATTTATATGATAGGCCTGCATTTAAAATGAATATTTACCATAAATTAAAGGTATCTTATATTATTATATATGTTGTTATAAAACATGTTTCAGTTAAGGAGTTATTGATACTTCAAATGCAAAATGATACTATGAAACCTTAATAAAAATGCATTTATGTTATTTTATGTTATTTTTCATGTAGACTATCTGGTTTATTTTTGCTTAAATTAATAGTCTTTACCAAACTTCAATTGGGATGAAATATTTAACCAAGGTAGAAAAATGTATTAATAGACTTCATGCAAAATTCATCCTGATTCGACAATTGGATTGAGTGCTTTGCTTCCTAATGTAAAATTGATCAATTCATGACTTTTTCATCAACGATCCAAATTTTCTTGTTCAATCTTCACATAAAATCATATGAATTTTTCTTATAAACCTTTAAGGTCATTTTATTATTTTTGAATATATTCATTTTAAAATTTCCACCTTTATTTATCTATCAGGCTTATTATCGTTTCAAAATAACATCACTGGTTTTTAATCTATGCTTGCACCTTCAGTCCTATCATTTTTATTACATTATCCTTTATTATAATGTATTCTTTATTACCTCATTTATTTGTTAGAAATATTTTGTTATTTTTTTCATTATTTTATCCATCAAAATACGTTACCAATTTCTCTGTTCTTATGAATTCTAAACAAAAATTCTTTTTTTATAGAGGTCATCCATTCCATTTTATATTATTATTTATCTATTATTTCTAATCTTGGTTTCCATTAATCATTGAAATCATACTACTTTTAGTCTTACGTTTACATGAGGATTTACACATTTTCATATTGAAATTATAAATTTCCAGAGTTTCATATTTTGCACTCCTTCAAGAAATTTCATCCTTAAAATTTAGGATTTGTACTTATATTTGCCAATATTATTTGGTACTTCTTTTTTTTTTCTTTTTCTCCATTTTATAACATGGATACAAGAATCACATCTTGGATTCTATATAGAAATATAGGCAATTAAAGTTAATAATCTATTAGCCCAACTCTTGTGTTTGGCTCGAGCAAACCATTTCACTTTATTTTCCCATTGTTGAAGGATGTCGTGCTCCCACTAGAGACACCTTTTCTTTTATACATCATTTTATTTCTCATAAGTATGTAGTATTCCTATAATTACTTCTAAAATTTATAACATAACTACACCTCAAACATCACATTTATCTTATCTAATGATTATTCTTTTTAGTCACACTATCAATGACATCTCATTTGAACAACTTTAAGGGGAAAACACTCTTACAGAGTCTGAGTGATGCAACTATATTATTCGATAGTTTCACCCATATTTAACTAGTGTTTTGTCTATGTTTTATATATAAAATGCCTTGATATTTTTTGTTTTATGGTTTGAAGATACTTTTGGATTAAAGATGCAAAAAGGAGTAAATTAAAACTAATTGACAGATTTGACCTTCAATCGATGTTTTGTGCATAAGATAAGCTCTAAAGGTCAAAATAAAGTGATTCTAGTGGCATTAAAAACCTGAAATCCATACCATTATGTACATCTAAGGCAAGAAAATAAAATAAATAAGAGCATGGAAATCGCAACCTTCAAAGTTAAATCTTACAAAATTTCAACTTGAATATCTAGAGCTACAGAAGTCCAAACGATGAAAACACAATTTTGTTGGATTTCAGACTCAAATACCTATTAACTCTCTAAATTTTAGAAAAAATGATGTGATATGAGGGAGATATGATTTTCAAAGATGATAGTAGAATTCTACCAACAAATAGGTTTTGTGAAGAAACAAGTTCAAATTACATGTCAAAGCATCTAAACTGATATTCAAGTTTTTATTTCAGCAATGTAACTCCTCTAAGTCAAAAGTTAAAGATTTCATGCAAGCTTTTTTCTTCTTTTTTAGAAATATAGCTATTAAAATACTTAAATGTAAACTATCTATTTAAGGAAGGACTATTTTGTAAAATAAAAAGTAGAGTTTCCTAGGATATAGAAAGAACGGGGGCAACTAGTTAAGAAGAGAAACACACCCCCTTCCTCTAAGAAACTTTAAATCATACATTCCTTATTCTTTTTGATTAGTTGTTTAACAAATATGCAAGGCTAAACTCTTTTTCTTAGTTGCAAGAACACGAAAACCTTTGGATTTCAAGATCTGTGAGATTTATTTTAACTTTTCTTTCTAGTTTATATAATGAATTTTTTTCTTCTATACTCATTTTTTCTATAATTTTTATTTTAATTGTTGGAGCGGACTCTAAGTTATTATTGTAAACAATCTATTGCTAAGTTTGATATCATAACCGGAGTTGTGATATGTGAACTTATGAAGCAACTAAGTTTAATAATTATAGCGGATCTACATTATTAATCTTAGGGAGAACATTCAATCAAATCAAGCATAGACTACAAACAGTTATGTTTTCTTTATTAATCAGCTTATCTAGTTCTCAAGGCTGCCATTAAATTAAATTACTAGTGTGGACGTTGTGGTTATTTGATGGTTAGGATTAGTTATAATTATTAAACTTAGCATGGCCTTCTATTCAGACCTAGTCCTTGATTTCACAGATGTATTCTCGATTAGGGCCACTACAACCCAACAAGGAGAGTATCTAGTTGAGGAGCTTGAGTTGAATTCTTAGATCCCTCTATACATGTATATATGTATTCTTTTTTAATATATATCATTTTTTTTTAATAATATAACTCTTTTATCTCCATATTTCTTTCTATAAGCTTAGAGTCTTTATGTAGAGTTCTTGTCTCGGTCCAATACTAATACTTATAAGATCATTTTTGGGTTCAATGCCAATATTTAAAAGATCATTTCTAGTCCATTCCCTAAATTTAAGAGATCATTTCTTGTGATGGGGGATGAATCATATAACCTTAGAAGAGTTTAGGATGGTTATGCCTTTTAGGAACTGAGAAGGGATATGATTTGCAAATCTCTGTTTGTTGTTGATGTATTATTTATCTCATTCTTGGAGAAAAGTGTGATTGCACTAGGGAGAACATGTCAATCCCTTCCAAGCCAAAATGTACTATAGAACTAGAGAGACATTCATTACTTCTAAATTAAATGTTCTATCAAAGTAGAAAGAGTAAATCCATCCTATTTTTGGAAGATTTGAGAGGCTTGCACCTTGGGGAGACTGTATCTATCCTCATTGCTGATGCAACGTCTATCTCATCCTTGAAGAAAAGTACGATCGCACTAGAAAGAACCTGTCAATCACTTCCAATATAAAATATTTCGTAGCATTATAGAGACGTTCATTAATTTCAAAGTAAAAGTACTATAACTATATGAAGAGTAAATCCATTCAATCTTTGAAAGATTTGAGAGGCTTGCATTCTGGGAAGATTGTATCCATCCCCATTGCTGATGCAGTTTGAATCCTATCTTTGAAGAAAAGTGTCATCGTACTTGAAAAAACATGTCAATCACTTCCAGGGTAAACTGTTTTGCAGCACTTTAGAGACATTTATTAATTCCAAAGTAAATATGTTATCTAACTAGGAAGAGTAAATTCATCTAATCTTTGGAAGATTTGTGAGGCTTGCATTATAAGAAGACTGTATCCATCCCCATTTCTAATGTAGTTTATATCCCATACTTAGGCTATCATTTCTAGGTCCAATTCCCAAACTTAAAAGAACATTTTTAGTGATGGGCAATAAATCATCTAACCTTAGAAGAATTTAGGATGGTTATGCCTTTTAAGAACTGAGAAGGGATATAATTTGCAAACGTCTACTTATTGTTGATGTAGTGTTTATCTCATTCTTAGAGAAAAGTGTGATCACATTAGGGAGACATATATCAATTCCTTTCAAGGTAAAATATACTATAGAACTAGGATAACATCTATTACTTCCAAATTAAATGTTCTATCATAGTAGAAAGAGTAAATCCATTCTATATTTGAAAGATTTGATTGGCTTGCTCTCTAAGAAGATGTATTGCTGATACAATGTTTTCATATTATCTTTGAAGAAAAGTGTGATTGTACTACGAATAACATGTCAATCCTTTCCAAGATAAAATGTTTTGTAGCATTATAGAGACGTTTATTAATTCCAAAGTAAATATATTATTACACTAAGGAGAGTAAATCCATACAATCTTTAGAAGACTTGAGAGGCTTGCATTTTGGGGAGACTGTATCCATCCCTCTTTCTGATTCAGTTTCTATCCATCTTTGAAGAAAAGTGCGATTGCTCTAGGAAAACATGTTAATATTTTCCAAGGTAAAATATGTTTTAGAACTAAGAAGATGTTCATTGCTTCAAAAGTAAATGTACTATTACATTAGGGAGAGTAAATCCATCACATCTTTAAAAGATTTGAGAGGCTTATGCTTTGGACAGACTGTATCCATCCCTGTTATTGATGCAATGTCTATTTCATGCTTAAAGAAAAGAGCAATCGCACTAGGAAAAATATGTCAATCCCTTTTAAAGTAAAATGTGTTGTAGTATTAGGGTAATGTTCATTACTTTCAAAGTAAATGTGTTATCATAATAAAGAGAGTAAGATTGAGAGGCTTGAATTATAAAGAGTCTGTATCCATCCCTATTGCTGATGCAATATCTATCCAATCCTTGAAGAAAAGTGCGATCACACCAAGAAGAACATGTCAATCCCTTCCAAGGTAAAACATGTTTTAGCACTATGGAGACATTCATTACTTCTAAAGTAAATTTCATATTGCATTATGGAGAGTAAATCCATCACATCTTTGGAAGATTTGAGAGGTATGCGCCTTAAAGAGACTGTATCGATTCTTATTGTTAATGCAGTGTCTATCACATCCTTGAAGAACAGTGTGATCATAGTAGGGAGAATATTTCAATCCTTTCCAAGTTAAATATGTTGTAGCACTAAGAAGATGTTTATTACTTCTAAAGTAAATATGCTATCTCATTAAAAGAGTAAATCCATCCCATATTTGGTAGAGTTGAGACTTAAAGAGTAGAAAGCATTTGTTATTTTGAACAATATAATTCATATACAAGAAACTTATATTTTTAAATCATTAACTATAATAAATGTTTATCCTATTATGGGGGCCTAAAAAAGATATGGAATTACGTTTCTTCCATGAAGGTTTTCTAAGTAGTCATCCTAGATAAACATAGTTCGTTAACTTATTATTAAAATATGACTAGTAAAAGAGAAGGTCTCTATATTTAGGGATAATCTATTTTGTTAGGTTCACAAGCTTGGTAAGAGTCCTCGATTTGCAATAAATCCTAAAGTTTCTTGGATTGAACTAATACTCTGCTGGTAGCCATTGAAGGCTTTCTAAAACTTTGAAGTTCCAATTCCACTAGTAATTAAGGATGATAATGGCTTGGCTCCTGAAAGAGCGATACATAACTTTTTGATCATTTTTTCATAGATGGCATCACTAATGATGTCTGAATTTATCTCATGGGCTCGAAAGCCAAGCTGAGGCTTGGGATAAGAGTATTAATCTCTTGGTCCTAACAATCTGGTCCATCTTTTCTTGGCAAAATGGATGATGGATTATGCCTAATACCTATAAAAGGTTCTTTCCTTAGAGTTTGAGGACTCCCTGATGATTAAGTCAATATCATATGAGAGAAAAAATAGTCATCTTGTAGAAGAATGCCCTAAAAATAAATAAATATCATTCATAGTAAAGAACCAACATGCACTTAGATTTAGTGTTTGATTAAGCCTAAAGATAATGAGTTTGGAAGTGGTCGGTTTGGCATTTCACTAGACCCGCGCATGTTTGAGTTCAACAATTGACTAAACTCATGAACCAGTAGATTTACACAAGTTCGAGTTGAGCACTTGATTAAGCCTAAAGATAATGAATCTAACAGTTGACACACATATATTTGGATTCAATACTTGGTTGGGCTAATAGATGACGAGTTATTACCCTTTGAAAAACAAAAAAAATGTTATTATTATACTATTTTGGCTAAATAAAAAAAAACTACACACAATAATTAACCAAAACTTTTTTTCTCAAATACGGCTAAATGAGTTCCTTGGCAAAAACATGTATGGGAAGAAACCATGGAATTGTCGAAGATATAATAAAACAACTAAATATATTCTGCTTTCTCTTTGTGCATTTCTCAGTCTATTTTAACTCATTTCTATAATGATTTCTTTATGTTTTTGTTTATAAAATAGTTGATTGGGTATTACCAAATAACTAGCTATTGGTAGTGAATGTAATAGTTAGTATGATGATGTTTATTTTCAATCTAATACTCTCTCTTTATATATATATCTATTTATATATATATTTAGAGAGAGATAGATAAAGAGAGTATTAGACTGAAAATGAACATCAACATCAATACAAAGAAAATAATTGGACTGGGATGCATTAATTAAATCATATTAATATTATTTATATCAATAAAATAGCATAAATAAAAAAGATGAAGAGTCATATCCTATAATAATTATTAGATATTAATAACTCTTCACACTTATAAATATTTTAGATTAAAACTAACAAACAATATAATAACATAAGAAAAATACATAAAAAGATAAAAAGGAAAATTTACACTTATAAAAAAACTCCATGTCAATGTTTTTTAAATTAACTTATTTCTGCAAATAAAATAGATTAGACAATAAATAATAAATAACAAGTATAATTTATTAATTATTATTCAATATAATTATTTTTGAACTAATACAAGTTTTCTAAAACATGTTTATATTATTTCTTTCTACTATTATTTTCATTCCTTTTTCCTGAGGACGTAATTCTTTGTCACAGGCATTTTTTGCAAACGTATGTACGTCCTTATTGGCACTAATTATGTTTTTTTAGCTTGACAATATCGAGGTACCTATAGCTTAAAAAATAAATTAAATTTTATTAACTCTATTTTTATACAAACTCTACAAACAAAAACAAAAAGAATTATGCACATGATTTTAAATTAAGTGTTTTATAAGAATAAAATACTTGATCTTGTAATGTAGAGTTTTTATAAGAATAGAGCTCTTATTCTTGTTGAAGTTTAGAATTTGATTTATTTTTTAAAATATATCTTTTACATTTCTTTGAAGAGCATCACAATTTATATTTTATATGTGACTTCCCATGTGTTATTTTTTTTAAATAAGTTTTGAACTATATCGTTTATATTCTTTTTTAATTTTTTTTACTGTGAAAAAAACTAAACAATCAAAAACTTGAAAATGAAATCAATGAAAGATGAACCTCTTAATTATAAGTCACCAGGGAAACTGTGAAGAGAAAAGAGCAAAGCTTCCTGTCGACTTCCTTGTAGAATAAGATGGTTTCCATTGGTAGCGTAGGAACAAGATTGCAATTATAAATTATAAGATTATAGTTTAAGTAATCAAGTTTTAAATTTGTTTTTTAAAAAATAATAATTCAAGTTTTAGAAATTTTAAAGTAACTGTAAGTTATATAATCATTCATTTTAAATTATAAAATTAATAAAGTTGTGTATAAGTTGTCGGAACATTCATGTTAATATATATATATATATATATATATATATATATATATATATATATATATATATATATATATATATAAAATGCTAGTCAAATGTCCCAGATGAACTTTCATGCTTGTACAATAGGCGACCTAACTGTTTAGCACGCAAAACGAATGCCCTTTCTGTAACTATTCAGAAACTGTTCTCTTCTCTAATGTAGACCTAAACATATCAGCCTCGCTCCTGATCACCACTTGAATCATCTTCCAAAGCATCAAAACTTCAACTACTAGAAACAAAAAGGTTATATGACTGCAGAACATCTGTATATAAGGAAGGCAAGGCTAGCTAGGATTTATATCAGATTCAGAAACATTCAATTTGTACTGGTGCATGTATACTTGCAAATAGAGAGATATACATATACTGTAGTTACATATGGAGAATCTCAAGGTTCTTGTGCTTACATTTTTCGCTGTCTTCTTATTACTTGTGTTCGACGCTAATGGCCAGCTGACTCCTATGCCTCAACGCCCATTATGTGTCTCCCAAATTGCACTGGTGAACTATGCGTGTGGAAGTTTAATTCTAGCGCCACCAGCTGCCACCTCCCTTCCCTCCACCGTTGTCTTCCCTGCAGATGATGATAACAACCACGGGCATAGGAACGGACAGAGGCATGGCCATGGAGGAACGCAAGAAGATACTTGTTGCCGGTGGCTTAATGATGTGGATGACGAATGTATCTGTGAATTACTGGTTCGCTTGCCACCCTTCCTTTCAAGGCCTCGCCATGAATACACTATCAAGATTGATGACTCTTGCAGTGTTTCCTACACTTGTGGATTTACGTGATTAGTAATTGTTGCTTGTCTTATACTACCTCCATATTGCGGGTAGATTTTCTTTGGAATTTGGTTATATAGCAAATATTCAGCTATGTTTTCCTTTATTGCAAGTCTAACGTTTTCGTACTTCCATGTATTTTGCATTACTCCCTCTTAGAAATAAAATGTAATTGATGGGTTTAAGATTTAAACCTCTAATCACCAGGCCTATGATGCAGAGTATGAGGGAAAATTCAAAGTAACAGCCTAAAAATCTAATGGGTTGCGAAGCATACTCGGAAGTTCAAAGTTCAAGTGTAAATTATACCTCTTTGGATCCAGTCGCATCAGCAAGCTCATTGCTTTTGTAGACTAGTAAGGGTGACTCGAAACTCACAAAACTCAGCTAACTCAGTTGACTCACAACACACTAGTCTCTAGACTGAGTTGAGCTAGAATGTTAAGGTCTCACACTCGGGTGGCGAAGCAAACATACCCGAGAGCACCAGCTTGGGCGAAAACACCCCCGAAGGCACAAGCCCAAACAAACACACCCTTAGCTCAAACTACTCCACCTACTTCTTCAACACGGTTAGTGTTAAGCATTAAATATTTTCATATCCTTCTAGTATAACTACGTTATAACTAGGTCTATAAACGACATTTGAGATGCTAGCTCATATGCAATATATATGACCCATTTAATATTATTTTTTCATTTAACAGTGAATCATTAGCCATTACATTATCCTAAATGATCACTATTACTATAATATTTTCCTCATTTTATCTTTGTTTTCATGTAAGTTGACGTAGTTCATAACTATATATAAATATTAACAAGTTCTAATTTCCAGATTTCTTACAGCATATTCTTTTTCTTCAGCTTAAACACGTACACCACACAATATCTAAGGTTTTATTTCTTTTATATATGCGCTAATTACCTAAGCATTAAAAAATTCTCTATTCTCAATAAATGACTTGTTTTTGCAGAAGCTCATGATTTTCAAATATAGCATTCTATCTTCAACTTTTCAACCCATAAAAATCTTTATCTCATGGAATTTTTTCTAGACCTCGTCAATAATCATGTTTTTTATAGCCATATTCGTATCCTCTGAATCTAATAACAAAAGCTGCCTTTTAATTTTTTCTTTATTAGATTAATTTTTGTAGTTAGTATTTCTTCAGGCATGCTGATCTCTAGCTCTATGTTAAACTAGATATATAGTTATTAGGTCGAAGTAGCTGTAATTGGCACTACCAGAAATTCATTTAATAATAACAACTTTACCAACATAACACTTCTATTAGTAATTTGAGATAACAATTACTGATAAAAAATTTTCTGTCCATCATTCCGCCGGTATATACTGATAGACACATTCGATTGATATTTATTGACAAAATGATAGACAGAATATTTAGAATTAAAAAAATATGGTTTGCTAATATGGAGGTTTTTGCGAGTAATTTTACCGACAAAATCATTGAGGGATTCAAACAGCAACTCCGTACAGTGACGTAACCATTTGAAATGCCGACGGAATCACCGAGGGATTCAAACTTGAATCTCCATACTACATGCCCTATTTACTGTCAGAATAGCCTTCATCAAAAAAAGTTAATATATGCCCACTTTGTCGACTCCCTCCTCCCCTATTTCTCCTTCTTCTTCCCTATCTCAGCTCTCCCTACTACAAACAACTATCCCCCAAAAAAACAAATCTCACTCTTCTCAGCACAATAAGTCATATTTCTTGAAGTTCTGTGGTCACAACATCCGTGTTTTGATTTACCGATGGATTTTATCAATTTTTATAAGTAATTCTATCTTTTTAAATTTTAATATTTAAATGTCAATTTTATTGTTTTTTAGTATATATATTTTGTTAGTATACGTACATCTTTTATTGTTATTTTTCAAACAAACTTGTAGTATATGAATGTATAATTTTATACTTGTTATAGTTTGCTTTAAATTTTGTAAAATTATATTTGTTTGTAAATTGTTGAAACTTTTATTGAATTACTGAATTACATGTATTGTTTTGAAATAATAAATAGCTTGTTTAACGGGTCCATTTTAATTTTTATCAATGGTATTGGAGAGTTGTAATTTTTGTAACTTTATATGTATTAATTTGTATGGACATTGATAATTGATAATGAATATTTAATATTTATGAGAAGTTGTAATTGGTTTGTTGGATAATCTCGAGGTAAACTAATATCTTTGCAAATTTATTTACCTAACATAGTTAAATACATGTTGTCATTATAATTTTATAGAGGTTCGATAGAAGTTATGGATAATCATTCATATATGTATCGAGATTCACCCCAAGAATTGTAAAGGATGAATTATTGTAACGGGTTCAGAGTTTTATTAATTTCATAACATCTATTCTCAGAAATTTTACTAGAGGTAGTATTAGGTGTCTATGCAGGAAGTGTCAAAATAAAAAGTATCTACATCTAGATGTTGTAATGATACATCTTTTACACAAAGGGCTTATAAAGAATTACTAGTGTTGGTATGCATAGAGAAGTATTTGTTAGTAAAAAAACAATGGGAAAAAAGGTGGTTAGGTCAATTTCTAGTGCTAACAACGTGCATGAAGCAGCAAATAACAATACTAATCTTTACATGAATATAATTATGGATACAATGAGAATGAATCAAGGTAATGTCAATCGATATCCAATTATAGAAGAAGAACCTAATATAGATGCAACTAGGTTTTTTTATTTCATGAAAAATTCTGACGAACCATTATGGGATGGCTCCACGAATCATAGTAAATTACCAGTCGTAGCACAGGTGACACGACCAAAAGATTGATGTTTTCTCTCAAGTATAGGATTGTCAAAATAATAAATAACCCGACAAGACTGGAGTTGAATTACATGGAGGTTAACTGTATAAATTATAAATAAAAATAACAATAATTATTATAATAATAATAGTATTACTACTACTACTACTACTACTACTACTACTACTACTACTAATAATAATAATAATAATAATAATAATAATAATAATAATAATAATAATAAGTTATAGAGGACTTTGAGATGTAAGATTAATGTAAGGATTAAATAATGATAAAAACAAATATTAAGGTTAGAGGATCCAGTAATAGTATTTCAAACAAGTATAATATATACTCTTTTTCTCAACTGGAAACCATACACAAAGAAGGTTCCAATCGGATTATAAATGATTAACATAATTATATTAGTTATCTTATTCGAATAATGCTAATAATCATCAATGTTTTCAGGTATTCATGATTATAACTTATGTCAACAATAAATCAAGTTCCTTTTATAGCACAAGTGTCGGTTATACCATATGGTTGGGCTATAAAAGTGCCAAGTATTTGCTGTGCGAAGTGTTATACAATATAAATCTAAATTAACCATTTAACAAGTATAGTATTAAAAATGAATACGATAACAAATACGTATCAAACATTAAAGTCCATGCTGAGTTTACACTATACTTATTCTTATACCATTAGTGTAACTTTTGCAACTTGACATAATAAACTTAACTAAATAAAATGAAAGAAGAGAAACATAAATAAACAAGATAAGAACATAAATAAGATATAAGTTAACTAAGTAAAGGAAATAAAATGAAAAGCATAAATAAAAGATTAATGAAGCAAAACTTAAACTTTACAAAAATATAAAAAGAAAGAGAAAGAACATAATCTTGACTTGAAAACCAACATGCCTAAATACATGGCAAATACCTCCTTCTATAGGCCAAAATTTAGAACTATCGATTTGATGACTAATTGTTGAGTGGGTGACTGACATGACTAAAAGGTTGATGTCTTCTCCCAAGTGTAGGAGTGTCGAAGTAATAAATAACCCGGCAAGACCGGGGTCGAACCACAGGGAGGTTAAGTGTACAAATTATAGACAATAATTATAAACAACAATAATAGCAATAACAACAATAGTAATAATAATAATAATAATAATAATAATAATAATAATAATAATAATAATAATAATAATAATAATAATAAAGAAAGAGAAGAAGAAGAAAGATGATGATGATGAGAACTTAGAGATGAAATATTAATGTAAGGATTAAACAATAATAATAACAAATGTCAAGGTTAGAGGTTCCACTAATGGTATATCAAACAAGTATAGTATAAACTCTTATTATTGAATTGGAAACCACACACAAAGGAGGTTCCAATCAGATTATATATTGTTAACATGATTACATTAGTCATCTTATTCAATTAATGCTAATACTTGTAAATCTCGTCAAGCATTCATGATTATAACTTATGTTAACAACAAATCAAGTTCCTTTCATAGCTCAGGTGTCGGTTATACCATACATTATGGGCTATGAAAGTGCCAAGCATTTGTTGTACCAAGTGTTATACAACATAAATCAAGATTAATCATTTAACAAGCAAAGTATTAAAGAGTGAACAAGATAACAAATATAAAACATGTTAGTATCAAACATTAAAGCCCATATTAAGTTTACATTATACTTATTCTCACACCATTAGTGTAACCTTTTCACCTTGACATAATTAACTTAGCTAGACATAATGAAAGAAAGAAAAATAGATAAACAAAATAAGAACATAAAAGTTAACTAAGTAAAGAAAAGGAAATGAAAGGCATAAACTTAATATTAATGAAAGCAAAGCATAAACATTACAAAAAATACAAAGAGAGAAAGGAAGAGCATGATCTTGATCTGGAAACCAAGATGCCTAAATTCATGGCAAATGCCTCCTTTTATAGGCCAAAATTGGGAACTATTGATTTGATGACTAATTGATAAGTGGGTGACCAACTTTTGACTTGGTGACAATCCTTATCTTCTCTTGTCTGCCCAAAACATCATTGATAACGTCAAAATTGGAGCCCGTTCTAACATGAAAGTTGTAGGCAATTGTCTCAGCTTTCTTGTGTAAAAAATTCAGCTCATTTGGACTTCTAGAACTCCAGATATGGCCAAAATACCGAACAGTGCTCGGGCTGGAAGACAGATTCGGGCTTCTTTGTTGTTGCTACAATTTGGACTTGATAATGGCCTTTTTGGATCTTGGGATCTATATAAAAGTTGTAGGCCTATGTCTTACCTTTCTATCCATATAAATTGGACCTAAATCTGAGATCTGTAGCTCTAGATATGACCCAATTACCGAACAGTGTTCTAGTTTGGATTGCACCGACATCTCTTTTCTAAGTTTGGCCATCTCTTTATCCTTGCAATTTAAGTTCTTCAAGTCATCAATCAATCCTTTCATTTATATGATAGGCCTGCATTAAAAATAGACATTTACCATAAATTATAGGTATCTTATATTATTAGATACATTATTATAAAACATATTTTAGTTAAGGAGTTATTGATACTTCAAGTGCAAAATGATGATATAAAACCATGATAAAAATGCACTTTTAAGTACTAATCAGTGACCAACTCAACAATTCTTATACCATTAGTGTAACTTTTGCAACTTGACAATTCTTATCTTTTTATCTACCAAAAACATTATTGCTAACATCAGAATTTAAATTGACTTAATCATGAAAGTTATAGAAAATTATCTCATCTTTCAAACCAAAAAAATTAAGGTCATTTGTACTTCTAGAACTCAAGATTTGGGCTAAACATTGAATAGTGTCTATGTTGCTGGACACATTCAGACTTCTTTGTTGTTGCTAAGATTTTGACTTCCAAATAGTAGAATTGAGTCTTGTATTCTTATAAATATTTTAGGTCCATGTCTTAGTTTTATAACCATATAAACCAAATTAAAATCCAAGATTTACAGCTTTAGATATGACCCAAGGACTGAATAGTGTTCCAATTTGGATCGAGCCAACATCACTTTTCTAAGCTTCACCCTCTCTTTGTCTTCTCAATTTAAGTAGTTGAACTCATCAATCAATCCTTTGATTTATGTGATATGCCTCCATTTAAGATAAACATTTACCATAAATTATAGGTATCTTATAATATCAGACTTATTATTATAAAACATGCTTTAGTTAAGGATTTATTGATACTTCAAATGTAAAATGCTGATATAAAACCTAACCTTGATAAAAATACACTTTTAAGTACTAATCAATAAGTGTTCACCATCAAGTTAGATCATGGGTTGAGTGAGGCTAGGTATGAAAAAAATATTAAATGGGAAATAAGCATTTTATCTGAAGGGAACAGACTAAAAGAGAACTTTTATGTTATAAAGTCCATGATGAAACACCTTAGTTTAGGATACTAAAAAATTGCCATGTGCCTTAACTTTTGCATGTTATATGACTTTGAAAATGTTGAGTTGACCGAATGCATGACATGCAAGTATTCCCATTATAAACCTAAAATTGAGGAGGGAAAGATTATAATGACATATAAAAAACTTATATACTTCCCAATCACACCTAGACTACAAAGATTATTCATGTCACTAAAGACTGTTGAGCATATAACATGGCACCAATCACATGATGCGGTTGATGGATTAATAATGCATCCTTTTGATGGCGAAGCATGGAAACACTTTAACAATATGCATCCTTACTTTTAATCTAAATCAAGGAACGTGCATCTTGGGTTGTGTGAAACCATTTTATTTTATAAGTTATTATTTTTATTGAATTGAATATGATGATTACTTTTTTTTTTTTAGGAGATCTATTATAGCCGATTAAGGGAGAGATATGAGGATTTTGAGCTGAATTTATAGATTGAGGTTAGATCATCTAGTGAACCCAATAAAAATTGTGTGTATGGGCTCTCCAACACTACATCCGAGAACTTGCAGGTGGCCCGTAGTGTCTCAATTATTGGGAGCTCTCAATCAATATCGAGCACCCAATCTAAAAATTTTGTGGCCTTATAGTAACATACAACTTAGCTGATAAAAAAATACAACCACCTATCGGCATAGTATATATAATTCAAAGTGAATCATGAAAAGCTTCGCCAAATGGTTACAAACATGGCATCATAGAGTGGTGATACATGTGCATCTTCTTTTTTTTAGCCGTATAACAACTAACCTCCTCTTCCTCCAGCTCTATCATTATGTTAATTTGTAATGAATATTATTTAACTCTAATAGTTAATTTAATTTTTTTTGAAAAACATTCAGTTTGTAATGAATATTATTTAACTTTTTTTATGTTTAATAAAATTTTTATTTGCATAATTGGTTTTTTTACTATTAATTTATATAATTTTATATTATGTATTCTAAATAATATTTTAGAAATATATTTAAAAATAATCATAGAGGATTTTACCGACGAATTGTATCTGTCGGCATTTGACATCTTATAGACGAATTTGCAGACTGAATTAATCCATCGACATTTCATAGTTGCTTAGTGCAAAATTCACAATCACCAATGTCTAGACCGATGAAAATAGTTTGTCAGTATTTCAAACACTCACTAACGGAATACATTCGTCGGTATATTTTAAGCGAGAATTTTTTTTGGCGTGCACATTTTGTCTGTAAAACAATTGGTAATTGTTTTTTACCAATCGATATAATGACAAAATGAGGTATTACTGATGAAAGGAAAGTCGATGGAATGTTTTTGTCGGTAAACAAATTACCAATGAACTCTCATAGACCAACAAAATTATTCCATCGGTAAAACTGTGAAATCTTGTAATGCGGATTTTTTATGAGACCATGCCATAATGTAAAATCTTTTCATATTTGAGTAATAATTAAATTGTGAAAAACATTGAAAAATGTTGAAAGAAAGAATAACTTTAGATAAATTCACACGAATTTTTAAGTTTGGTTAACTATACAAATACAATAGGAAATTTAATTTGGTGAATGGAAGAAACGTTGAGTTCTTTTTTTCAAATGACCTAAATTCTAGTTAAATTTGAGTCCCTGCAAGTAAGATTAATTTTTTTCTTAAAAATATATAGACTATAAAAAATTATTTGAGATTATTATTAAACCCAACCCAACAAATAAACTTTGAAATCTCTGACCTGACTCTTAGCCTAGCCTAAGTTTAAAATTAAAATATAGGAGAGTTGCCTCTAAATGACCCAATTGACTTTGTAAATCCAAAAATAACTCATATGACAGATAAAAAATGTGGTTTGGCTTTAAAGAACTTTAAGGTGAATTTAAAACAAAAAAATATTAAGACAACAACATATTATATGGACCCGAGCATTATAGCTATTACGATATGACAATTGCATAAATTAATTACCTTAGCTTAAATAAACAAGATAGAATAAAGCAAGTAAAGGATCGATCCCATGAGGAATGTTTAGTTCCGATTTTTATGCTATATAGAATAAATCTTTGTTCTTGTTTGATTTGTTTGAATGTTTTTCCTAAGATTAATAGCATAGATCCATCAGAATTGTTAAACTCGGTTTCTTCACAAGTTTATATACCTTAACCCTTGTTTTGATATCAAACTTAGTAATATATTATTCATAATAATAACTTAGAGTTCGCTTTAGCAATTAAAATAAATAGTCATAGGAAATAAATATAAAAAAACAAACATATTCATCATATAAACTAAAAAGAAAAGGTAAAATAAATCTTATAGTTCTTGAAATTCAAAGGTTTATATATCCTTGCAACGAAGAAAAAAAGTTTAGTCTTATGTGTCTAATATTGAACTACTAATAAGAAAGAAAGAAGAATGCATCAATTCGAGGTTATGGAGGAAAAAGTGTGCTTTTCTTTTTTTATAGCCACCCCTTTTTCCTTTCTCTCTTTTTATTTGGTAGGAAACCTTAATATCTTTTTCCTACAAAATAATCCTTACCTAAGCAGATAATTTATATTTAAGTAGTTCAATAACTATTTTTCTAAAAAAAAGATGAAATAATTATGCATAAAATTTTCAAAATTTGACTTTTGACTTAGAGGAGCTAAATTGCCAAAATAAAAACTTTAATGTCGATTTGGATGCTTTGGGACATAATTTGGACTTGTGTCTTCATAAAACATGTCTGTTGGCAAAATTCATATGTCATCTTAGAAAAATCATATCTCTCTCATATAAACTTGTTTGCTGCTACAATTTTGGTAGGCTGGAAGGTCTTTGAGTCAAAAATCCAATAAAATTAAGTTTGCATCAAATGAACTTCTACAACTCAAGATATTCAAATTGGAATGGTCAAAGGTCAATATTAGCAGAATGCATGATTTGACTTTGAAGGCTATAATTTCCATGCTTTTTTCTTCTTTTCATATATGTATAGTAAGGTGTAGATCTTATCATTCTAATGCCACTAGAATCACTTTGTTTTTTTTACTTCTAGAGTTCAAGCTCTGCACAAAACATCGATCGAGGGTTAAATTTGTTAATTATCTCTAATTTATTTCCTTTTGAATATTACATCCAATAGTGCCTTCAAAACATAAAACAAAGAATATCATTGCATTTTATATATAAAACATAGATTAAATACTTGGTAAATATGGGTAAAACTATCAAATAACATGGTTGCATCAACAACTTATCCTGCCAAACACGCGACTCAAATAATGAATAACAACATATTATAGTAATGAGGGAGCATAGGAATATTAAATTCAAAATTGGAAAATTCTAAAAGGATGAGATGTCATATTAATATTCAATATCTAATTGATGTAAAGGCTTTGGTAATTAGAGGAACACTTAGTGTTCAAATTAATGAGGAAGTTGAAGAACAACAAAGGGAGAACATATTGCATGATATATGCTATATAAATAAAAAGATATATAGTGTGAATATTGATAGAGAGAGTTGTGCTAATGTTGCTAGCACTAAACATATTAAAAAAATTCAATCTAAACACTATTCAATATGAAAAGTCTCATAAACTTCAATGGTTGAATGATTGTGGAGAAGTAAAAGTTATTAAACAGGTTTTGTTTTCTTTTTTAGTTGAAAAATATAAGGATGAGATGTTGCGTGATATTATGCCTATGCATGCTACTCATTTATTGTTAGGGAGACCTTGACAATTTGATAGAAAAGTCAATATGATGGGTTTAAAAACAAGTGTTTTTTAAAGAATAATGTAAAGATATTCATACTTCTACCATTATCCCCGAGTCAAGTGATGAAAACCAATTGAAATTGAAAGGAGAAAGCGAAGTTGAAGAAAAAAATCAACTATACGAGGATGTGATGAAGAGTGAAAAAAATGAGCCAACAAAGAAGAAGGTTGGAATTGGAAAAAATAGGAATTAATGGGGATTTGGTCATGAAAGAAGAGAAAAAAAATAAAAGAGAAGAAAAGAAGGGTGAGAAAAGAAGAGAGTGTGAAAAAATAAATAAAGAAATATATAAATTTTTATGCAAATGAGAGTGAGATTAAAAATGCATATTTTTTGACATGCCTATCATTTTCTTTATATATAAGGAGATATATTTTAATACTAATAATCTTGATAATCATCTTCCTAGTATTTGTGTTTTTTTTATTATAGGATAAGAACATCTTTCCAATGAGATTCTTAGTAGGTTGCCATCTATTAAGAGAGAATTGAGCATCAAATTTATCTTTTACCTATAGCATTTATACCTAATTAGTTAGCCTATAAAAGTAATGACAATGAGATAAAGAAACTTTAAAGGTGAGTGGGAGAATTGATGATAAAAGAATATATAAAAGAAAACATGAGTTAGATGCCTAATTAGTATTGAAAAAGAATAGGACTTGACTTGGAGGATTGCGTTAATTGTTAATTGTTATGGCATCAACAATATTATGATAAAGTATAGACATCTAATTCCTAGATTTTATAATATATTAGATGAATTACATGGATCTTATATATTTTATAAGATTTATTTAAAAAGTAGATATCATCAAATAAGAATAAAATAAGAAGACGAATGGAAAACTATCTTTAAAATTAAATATGATTTTTAAGAGTAGTTAGTTATGTATATTAAATTTACTAATGCTCTTAGTATTTTCATGAAATTAATGAACCATGTTTTATGTACTTTTATAAGTATGCTTGTTATGGTTTATTTTGATTTGTGTAAAAAATTTAGAGCATGTTGAAAATTTAAGAAATGTCTTGGTTATCTTGCAAAGGAATGTCTCTATGCTAATAAAAAAAAATATACAACTTTTGTATAGATAAGATTGTATTTTTTGAATATATTAGTAGTTTGAAAGTTATTGAGATGAACAACAAAAAAGTTAGGGCTATTCCAGAATGGCCGACACTTAAAACAATCATTAAGATAAATTTTTTTTATAATTTGACTAGTTTTTATAGGAAATTTATTAAGGATTTTAATATTTCGGGCACACTTTTAACTGAGATAGTTTGGCTTTACGAATTACCTAAATGCATTGTGTTTAACTTTAATATTAAATTTCTTAGCTATTTTTAAAAAAATTTATAGGAAAAAATAAATATAAAATTGTTATTTTCTATTACTTGTAATCCACAAATATTTTATGTAATTATCTTCTTTTCAATTAATCTGTAAGTGAAATCCATATATATATATATATCAACTCTATCTATCTCTTGCTCAGTCCACGAATAGGATCCGTTGCTTCTTCACTGGCAAGCTCAATTCTGTTCTAATCACTTTGATTCCTGTACACGTATACCTTCCTTCAATCAAAGATTCCCTTTCCTAAGCAGGACAGTACTTCTATAAGCGAGAATAGGTTTTCCAAGAATAAGCTTTTGTGCATGTGCACAAATAAGCTATTGGCAAAAGAACAGCTCCTGGTGGTTCAGTCAGGTGATCAGTAACAGATGCTAACCTTGCTCTAGTTTCGGTAATTGTGAAATCATCCACTGCTCTCGTATCCAATGAAAGCTAATTGAATGCCTATTTGCTGCAATTGGTAAGTATTTCATTTGTTGTTCAAGAAAAAGTTGTGGCACTTGAGGAATAGTTAATCCGATCATAAAAAGATGCCATAGATGCAATAAGACTTTCAGGCCCCCATACGCCCCTTCAAAAGAAAGGCATGCCTCGTCCGATCAGCTAGGCTTCGCACCTTACTCTTTCAAGGTAGGGCTTTTCTTTGAAAAAAAGGGAAGGGAAGCTCTATTTATGTGAAAGACATGGCGGCTTTAGTGCATTGTACTTTTGGTTAGAGTCATAAATGTTCTACCCTCGGATACTTTTGAACCTGCGAGATGATGTCAGAGTCCAGATAGACTGAACTCAATTAAAAGATGGAGCGCTGGCATGCCCCGTTCAGTTTGCATATGGCTCATCTTATAGCATAGTTAACGGTATGCTCGGACCAGTTCTCACCAGACATTAAGTCAAAAAGGCAGTCTTCACCATAGGAGCCTTTAAAGCCCCCTGGGCCGGATAGTTTTCAACCTATCTTCTACTAGAAGTGCTAGGAAATAGTGTCAATAGTCCAAAAAGCATTCACAACAGCATCGTTGGAGGAGAGTCTTAACATACCTTAATCATCCTAGAAAGAGGTAAATAGAGCTAGACTGTACTTATAGCTGAATGAATTGATTGACCATAGCCTCCTTGAACAACCTTTAAAAAGGATCACAGAGGCCTTTTTTCCTTAGTGAAATAGAGAGAGAAGAGAAAGGCTATATTTCAATTGGGGTTTGAAGTTTGTCGTGGAAGCTCCCGAACTCTTCGATGAGGATGACTCCTTCCTTTGAAGAAGGATGAAATCAGAGTTCCAAATCAAAAAGCATTAAGAAAGAAATGGTTTATGAAAAAAACTCCTCTCACCTTACTCTAAGAAGTAAGCAAGTAAACCCCTCAAAATATGTGTACAAGAGCTAAGCCTACTTCCTACTTCCCTAGCTACTTTCCTTATTTATTCGTAATTGTTCGAACCGATTAGAATGAGCGTAGGCTCACTAGATTGCTAACAAGAGACATTGCTTTCATCTCTTATTCCTTCTCCTAGGACATTGGATTCAAAGAGTTCTCGGTTGGTTGACACGATTAAAAGATTGATATTTTTTCTCAAGTGTAAGAGTGTTGATGTAATAAATAACCCGGCAAGACTGTGATCGAACTATAGAGAGGTTAATTATATAAATTATAGATAACAATAATAACAATAATAGTAGTAGTAGTAAATGTGAAGGTTGAGATAGGAGATTAACGTAAGAATTAAATAATAATAACAACAAATATAAAGGTTAGAGGATCCACTAATGGTATATCAAATAAGAATAGTATAAAATCTTATTATTCAATTGAAAACCATACACAAAGGAGGTTCTAATGAGATTATAAATTGTTAACATAATTACATTAATTATCTTATTCGATTAATGCTAATACTTGTAAATCTCGTTAGGCATTCATAATTATAATTTATGTTAACAACAAATCAAGTTCCTTTCATAGCACAAGTGTCGGTTATATCATACGGTTTGTGCTATGAAAGTGCCAAGCATTTGTTGTTTTAAGTGTTATATAACGTAAATCTACACTATTCATTTAACAAGTAAAGTATTAAAGAGTGAACAAGATAATAAATACAAAATATGTTAGTATCAAACATTAAAGTCCATGTTAAGTTTACACTATACTTATTCTTACACCATTAGTGTAACCTTTTTACCTTGACATAATAAACTTAGCTAAAGATAATAAAAGAGAAAAATATAAATAAACAAGATAAGAATATAAATAAGATAAAAGTTAACTAAGTAAAGAAAAGGAAATGAAAGGTATAAACTTGATATTAATGAAAGCAAAACATAAGTAATACAAATAGAGAAAGTAAGAGCATGATCTTCATCTAGAAACCAAGATGCCTAAATGCATGACAAATGCCTTCTTTTATAGGCTAAAATTGAGAACTATTGATTTGATGATTAATTGATGAGTGGGTGGCCAACTCTTGACTTAGTGACAATCCTTATCTTTTCTTGTCTGCCCAAAACATTATTAATAATGTAAGAAATGGAAACAATTGAATGAAAGTTGTAGGAAATTTTCTCAAATTTCTAGGAAAAAAAAATTAAGGTCATTTGGACTTTTATAATTTTAGATATGGGCCAAATACTGAACAATGTTTGGGCTGCAGGACAGATTTAGACTCCTTCGTTGTTAGTATAATTTGGACTTGAAGATGACTTTAAAACTAGACCTCCATGTGAAAGTTATAGCCTATATCTTTGCTTTCCATCCATATAAAGTAAACATAAATTCGAGATCTACAGTTCTAGATATGATGCAATTACTGAACAGTGTTCTGATTTGGACTGTACTAGTATCTCTTTTCTAAATTTGGCCATCTCTTTATTTTTTTAATTTCAGTACTTAAACTTATCAATCACTCGGTACACCACGACACACCAGATCATAGCCAGTCTATCCTGACCGTCTGATCAACTTGCAGATCAAGTCAATCATAACCGTATGATCTATTCATTTGCGATACAACGGTTCACAGGCTTCAGATGCACCGGTGCACCATACACTTGTCCACACCGTATCACAACTCAGAGCCTCTCTCTTTTCTCGTCGGTGATTCTCTCTCTCTCCTCCGATCTCCCATTTCTGGCCGTTTCAAGCAGCGAAACCACCACAGAAAGGTGCATCGCCTCCTCTGAAGCAAAACACTGGCCGTTTTACAGTTTTTCACCGGCGATTTTGGTTGAAAAAAGGCCGCGATAGTCATCGACCAACGAACTTCAAGTCTTCGATCTCCCTCATCAGCCATCAACGGCCATCGAGACCACCACCATCGGAATCCTCATCCTCAAATCTACCAGAATCAACCATCTGTTGGCTGGAATCTCACCGGAAAATTTTGTCGACATCAACAGTAGCCGCGCATGAGCCACGCGCGCCGCCAGTGGTATTTTCATAAATTTCAGAGAAATCCGAGGGTATTTCAGTCTTTTACTTATACAAGGGAACTCAGGTAATTTTTTATTATTTGTTATGGTATTTTTTGATATTTTTATATATAAACACTTGTAAATTTTTGCATGTAAAAAAAACAAAAAAAATTAAAATAAATAACGACTTGGGTCCAACACCCATTTTATCATGTTACTGTTCATGGGTCAAAAACCGATTCTCAAGAATGGATATACCCATTTCTCAATGATATCAAAATAATTTTTATATTATAAAATAAATATTATTTGTTGACACATCTCTTTATTTATAGAAAAGGACCGATGTTAAAAATTTAAATACCAAATATGGATTATGTCCATTATTTTTTTTTTTTTTGGTAAATCAGATGTAAGTTTTCTTTTTAGGGACAACCGTTGATATTTTAGACAAAGTCTCCTATTTCTAGGGACTGATATCATTTTTAACGTGTCTCCTATTTCTAGGGACCGACGTTAATCATCTTAAATTTTTTGCAAAAAAGCTCAAAATATAATAGAATTTAAATCAAATGAAAAAACACAGAAGTAAGGGTAACCTTTCTCTGAAAGGATGTTTTAATGGTGGTGTCTACCTTTCTTTAATCATAACTAACCCAGTACTTGAATCTCTGGGACCAGTGTGTAATTTTGGATTTCTAATTCCCTCAAATTACTAGATGGCGACTCTAATAAAATCTTTATTTCCCTCAATCAAGAAAAAAAACTAATTATTCTTTTTGTTAAAACAAACAAAAAAGAGTGGAGCATCGCCCGACGTCGTGTAGCGACAGAATAGCGACTCCACTAGGGACTTAGGGTTGAACCAACTGGTCGTTTGTTTTTCATATGCTTTTTCTTATTGCTATTTATTTTTGGCATTTATTTCATTTACATTATTTATTACTATAATTCTTTTCAATTTTTCATATTGCCACATGCATGCATGTTATTTATAAAAGCTCTAGACCCGAGCTCATTCTTTTTAAGATTAAAAAAGAAAGATTCAAGTGGCAAGTGTGACTTATGCCCACTAATGCTCATTTAGACTTTCACTTGGATTGTAACTCACCCTATACAATGGGTATTGTGGAATTTTTTCCCATACTCATGTTGTATAAGGTTAAGAGATCGATTACTTCACGAGTAATTCAGACAATCTAAGAACCAAATAATTTCTTTAAGGATAGAATAAATTGAGCCAAACCTTATGAGTTAAATCTTATCAAGTAGAATATATACCCTTTAAGACACAAATAAATGTCAATGCATTAACATAGATTTTTATATACATTCCATATTCTCATTATATCTCCATTGATCCTTATATGAAGTGTGAGATGGAAAAAACCAATACTATTGAGGAATTTTTAACCAGATCATAATTGAGCCAACATGATGAAGGGGATTGTTTGCCATCAGAATTTGAGCCTCAATTACCAGCATAGGTTAAATTAGATGATAGACCACTTGGTACAGGACAACTACTAAACTGTTGAGAAATATTATCCGTTTATGATCAGATCGATTTTCAGAAACAATATAGGGACTTGTCACATTTACTGAAATTTAGGGTCCAACATGCTTGTTTTCAGGCCATGATAGGTTTTTGGGATCAGAATATCGGTGCTTCACTTTTGATACTGTGGATATGATTCATACTATCGAGGAGTATGAATCTCTGCTAAATTGTCCCAAGTCAGAAAAGGTGTACTTTTACACACCTATAGAGCATGCATTTTCTAACTTTGCTTGGATTATCCAGATAGACTATTAACTAGCAAAATCACATGCAACTAAATGAGGAAATAGCCAGGGTTGGTTTCAGAATGACCTAGAAGCCATATTCAAGAGGAGATTACATGATGAAAGCAATGAAATTCGATTGAGAATTTTGGCCTTGGGCATATACGGTTTGGTTCTTTTCTCATCTACTAAAGGAATGATCGATTTTAAGGCTGTTAATGTATTTAAAAATATGGTGACCCTTAAAATTAATCCTACTACAACAATATTGGTAGAAACTCTCTCATCCTTGAATTATTGTAGAAAAGTCGAAAAGGGTCGTTTAAGATGTTGTTTGTAGCTGTTGTTTGTTTGGACTGTGAGTCACATAATTGAGGGGAAGATTTCAAGTTTGGTTGGTACCCCATGGCATCTTTATTCTAAGCTGGAGAATTTTCCTAAAAAATATTTGCATGAAGTAGGAAGAACTACATGGGAATCAATGTTTCTAAGTCTGAGTAAATCTCAATTTCATTGGAGGAGTCGATATTCTTACTTCAAATCTTATCTGACATACTATGGTGAGTACCCATAGGTCCCGTTGATAGGAGCCCGCTGCTGTATTAGTTGTTGTCCTAACATGGTTTTATGACAGTTTGGATTTGAGCAGTTTATTCCAAGGACTATCGAGTTGGCAACATTCTATAAAGATTTCAAGACCTCAAAGAAATTATTAGAGTCAGTGAAAAAGGCATGGAAACATCCTGGTAGGGTTACTTCTGCTAAGAGAGTAGAAGGAAAAACAACTAAAGAATATCCAATATGGCAAAAGAAGAGAGGGAAAGGATACAAACTTCCTCCATTTGAAGGGTCATCCAGGTCTTTGATTCAGTTTGCTGAAGACATATACGAAAAAGTTCATGCTCAATAAGAATCTTATAACCTAAATTTGAATGCTGAAGTGGAAGAGTTAGAGGCTAAAAAAACAAAGTTAACATCTCATCTAGCCATTCGAGAAAAAGTAGGAAAAGGATGACTTGTTAACTCAGCTACAACATCAACAACTTGAGTTCCAACAGCTATAAGAAAAATATGCACTTCTGTCAGAAGATAAGAGGAAGCAAAATGTCAATATGAAGAGATGGGTTAGAAGAGCATCAAAATCTGAGGAAATGACATTAAAGTTGAAAAAGGCAAATAAATCACTTCAGGAACAGTGTCAAAATCAAGATGTAGTAATTGCCAATTTAGATGAGGAGATGGACCATTTGCTTTCCATTGAGCAAACCTTATCATCAAACAAAAGAAAATGCAGAAAAAGAAATAGAATGTTGGGATTCTGAAGCTATGCGCTATCATATACAAGCAGATGATGCCAAGAGTTATGCTTCAGGATTAAGAAGCATAACCCAACAAATAGCAGATGGTGAGCCAATGACTAGAAATGAATTCCATTAGTTTTTTGGGTTAATCAGAGATGGAATTAATGAGATAACAGCATATGACGGTCCAAGGCTTTGGAAAGATTGACTTGTTTTAATTGTAATATTATAAACCAATAAAAGACAATTTCATCATCTTTTCATTATGAGAAATGTTTATTTTGATATGGATTTATGGCATCAAATTTCTTCCCTAAATCGGTTCAAGTTCCTGTAGGTTTGGAGTCCTCAGTGAGAACTTTCTTAAGAGAATCTGATCTAGTCTGTTCCTCATCATAAGTGTAAGAAAAACCTGAAACAAATAACAAGCATGCATCACCCATATGACATTTTGCATCAATTTATGCATTTCATTCATTTTACTTGCATTCATTTAAGTTGAAATATAGGTACCTCAAAAGACCATAAAATTCATTACACTCGATTACGAAGAAAGATAATGGAGAACAAAGAAAGAGCACATCCAGAGGCTCACTATCAAAAGGAGTTGAAGAGCATGAAAAATAATATCGCACGACTTACAAGTCTACTCGAGTAGACCCTAGTATCCAAGTCTGGAGAGGATACCTCTACTCAGCTAGCAGTTGCAACTCCATCTGTATCTATGCTAGTAGCTCCTTTTGTATTCACTTTTTAAAATTTAGGGGTAAATCCTTCTTTATTTGAACAGCAGTTCACTACCAATGTTCCACCAGCACAAGTGCCGATTATAAACTTGACAACTGATGACTCACATAGGATGAGATACTCTAAACCTGTTGATTATGATAAATTAATCGCTCTAGAAGAAAGATTAAGAGTCATTGAAGGGGCAAACTTATTTGATTCTGTTCATGCTGCAAAGATGTGTTTAGTCCCAAATGTAGTTGTACCCAAAAAACCAAGGGTACCAGAATTTATCAAGCATATAGGAACTGAATGCCCAGTCGCTCATCTTAAATCTTATTGCAATAAGATGGAAGAAGTGGTGAATGATGAGAAACTTCTCATCCATTTCTTTTAAGATAGTTTTTTTGGATCAACATTAAGTTGGTATACAAGGCTAGATAATATAAAAATCAGAAAGTGAAAAGATTTGGTCAAAGCTTTTGTGGAGCAGTATAAATTCAACATGGAGGTAGCCCCGGACAGGTCAAGCTTGTTAGTCATGGAGAAGGGCAACAAAGAGACTATAAGAGAATAAACTTTGAGATGACATGAAAAAGCATCTCATGTGCAACCCTCTTTGTTAGAAAAAGAAATGGTCACTCTATTTTCCAACACTTTTAAATCTCCTTACTTTGAACACTTAGTGGGTAGTTCAGCGCAACATTTCTATGATGTTGTAACTATTGTTGAGAGGATAGAACAAGCAATAAGAATAGGGAGAATGTTAGAGCCTACTGAAAAGAAAGGCTTTATAGGGAAAAAAAGGATTCTGAGGTGAACAATGTGGAAGGAGGGTACAAGGATAGGAAAAAAAATGACCATCATTATAACTTCCAAATACCTACCCAGCAAGTTGTAAGTGTAAACTTCACTAAACCTTTCCCTACCAACCAACAAAACCAACCAAATGACTAACAAAGTAACTAGATTGTTAATCCTCCAACAAAGAATTTTCAGAGAACCCAAGAACGATTGCCACCATTACCACTTTCCTTGGGAGAAATGTATTCGAAGTTGTTGAGTATTGGGTAAGTGGCCCCTGTTCCCTTAACTCCACTACAACCTCCATACCCAAATTGGTATAAGCCTGATATGACATGTGAGTATCATGCTGGCATTGCTAGGCATAACATTGAAAGTTGTAATGCATTTAAAAACAAGCTTCTGCAATTGATAAAAGCTGGATGAATAACTTTTGATGATGCATCGAATGTGAATTTCAACCCTTTACCCAATCATGCTACAAGTAGTAGAGGGGTGAATGCTGTAAGAGTAAAGGGTAAGAAGGAAAGAGCTTTGAAGGTTTCCATGGAAAAACTGTATGGTATGATGGTATAGTCTGGATATTTATCCGAGTTTGAACCAGTAATGAATGGAAATTATTATTGTAAGTTTCATGGCAAGGTGGGACATCACATTGATGATTGCAAAGAATTTCACCAAAAAGTGAAAAGGATGCTGATTTTCGGCATGATACGGATAGAAAGTGAGGAAGAAAGTACTGAAGTTAGGATGATAGGCCGTCAGGAGAAAAGAAAGGATGTTTGTAGACTCCAACCAACTGTGGGTGGTCCATCAAAACTAATCCTAACCAAGTTTATATGCACTATTAATGGAAGTTATGGCACAATGCCTTACAATTATGGGTATGCTTTCAACATTAAGAATCCTACTCCTATCTTTCATACTGAAATAGGTAGTTTAACTCGAAGTGGTCGGTGTTTTACACTAGAAGAATTAGAGAGCTAAAGGAAAAGAAATAATTGATGTTTTTAAAGATATGGAAGTGAACAAACCTATAAATGAAGAGGAGTCTAATGAATTTCTAAAGTTGATGAAGCATAGTGAGTATAGTGTGGTAGATCAGTTGAAGAAAACTCTTGCTAGAATCTCTTTAATGTCACTTATCTTGAGTTCTGAATTACACCGTAAAGCATTGCAAAATGTGTTGAATGAAACATATGTGCCACAAGATATTACTTAGGATACAATAGAACATTTGGTGGGAAGAATTCAAGCCTCCAATTACTTATACTACACTGAAGATGAGCTAGATCTGGGAGGGACTGGGCATAACAAGCCCTTGTATATCACCATGAAATATAAGGACTATATGATCAACAAAGTGCTTATGGATAATGGTTCAGCTTTGAATGTGCTACCAAGGCATATGCTAGATGAGATGTCAATTGATGCTACTCATATGAGGCCAAGTACTATGACAGCTAGAGCATATGATGGTTCCCCTAGACAAGTGATAACGACCATTGACATTGAATTATTTGTAGGGCCTCAGATGTTTATGATAACACTACAAGTGATGGATATCCATCTTTCATATAACATGTTATTAGGAAGGCCATGGATACACGCCTCTAGGGCCGTGACATCATCTCTACACCAATGTCTGAAGTGCATTATTAATGGTACTCTAGTGAAAGTTAAGGTAGAAGAAACTTTATCCATGATAAGGAATGTAACGGTCCCTTATATTAAAATAAAATATTGTAAAGATAGAAATCTTCACGCCTTCGAGATTGTGAACACCGAATGGGTACTAGAGAATACAGTGTTGAGAAGACCAGTTATTTCTGATACTACTAGAATGATAGCTAAATGCTTTTTGAAACATGGGCTACCATTCCAGAATGATCCAATTGTTGGAAATCTTAAAAGCATCAACATGATGAAAATTAAGGTCGCTGATCAGAGGCTTGGGCTTGGCTTTAAGCCTAAGAAAAATGATCACAAGAGAGTTACTAGGATAAAGTGAGAAAGAAGGTTAGCCAGAATAGAAGGAAGAAAGCTAGAGGAAGAAGACATTATAGTCCCACCTATCCATGTTTCTTTTCCAAAGTTAGCATATGTGATGAAACCTGAAAACATGAAGTCTTGGGATAGAAACTTGTTGTCATGGATATCAACAATGTAGAGGAAGGTGAAGGGAAAGGCTTGAATTGTGATGATGAGCAAAAAACAACAAAAGAAGATGAATTGTTACCTCAGTTAACTGTCCATTCTCTAGAAGAGGCTCCAACTAACGCCTTTGTACGAAAGCTTTCAGTTGAAAAAGTATTCCAGAATTGGGAGATTGAAGAAGCCCTAGTTGTTTTCAAGAAGTAATGATTAAGCGTCCACTTATATTTTCTTTTATATGCTCTGTGTGCTTTGCATTGTAGTTTGCTTTGTGTTTTTATACCTAGTTGGAAATCTTGGCTCAAGATGACAACATAAGGTCTTTTCATAATTGTTGAGCCAACTTTTTAAAATATTATTGAGATCAAGCATTTTTATCAGCATTTGTTATCTTCCTTTTATTTTTTTTGGTTATAAGATATACATTCACACTAAAAACACCTTCCGCTTTCAGGAATTCTGAAAGTGAATCCTCCATAAATTCACAAACATATTGCATTGAAAATGAATGGCTAAACTTTGAAAAGGATGAGATTGCAATGGATGAAGAGGAATGGGATGAAGAGTTTGTTAGACAGGTAGAACAGTCAGAGCATGCTTGGAAACCTACAAATAAAGAATTAGAGGTGATAAATGTAGGCACTCAGTAAGATAAAAGAGAGCTAAAGATTGGAACTCTGATTACTACAGAAGAAAGATGTAGTTTAACCTCACTACTACAAGAGTATATCGATGTGTTTACCTGGTCTTATGTAGATATGCTTGGTTTAGACATTGATATTGTAGTACACAGATTGCCTTTGATCGAAGAATATAAACCTGTTAAGCAGAAATTAAGAAGAACTTACCCGGATATTGTGCTCAAGGTCAAGGCAAAGATAGAGAAGCAGTGGGATGCCAGTTTTCTAGAAGTTATTAAATACCCTCAATGGGTATCTAATATAGTAGTAGTACCAAAAAGGATGACAAAATCAGATTATGTGTAGATTTTAGGGATCTAAACAAAGCTAGTCCAAAAGATGATTGACACGACTAAAAGGTTGATGTCTTCTCCCAAGTGCAGGAGTGTCGAAGTATTAAATAACCCGGCAAGACCGGGGTCGAACCACAGGGAGGTTAATTGTACAAATTATAAACAACAATTATAAACAACAATAACAACAACAACAATAGTAGTAGTAGTAGTAATAATAATAATAGTAGTAGTAGTAGTAGTAGTAGTAATAGTAGTAGTAGTAATAAAGAAAGAGAAGAAGAAGAAGATGATGAGAACTTGAAGATGAAAAATTAATGTAAGGATTAAACAATAATAATAACAAATGTCAAGGTTAGAGGTTCCACTAATGGTATATCAAACAAATATAGTATAAACTCTTATTATTGAATTGGAAACCACACATAAAGGAGGTTCCAATCAGATTATATATTGTTAACATGATTACATTAGTCATCTTATTCAATTAATGCTAATACTTATAAATCTCGTCAAGCATTCATGATTATAACTTATGTTAACAACAAATCAAGTTCCTTTCATAGCTCAAGTGTCGGTTATACCATATATTATGGGCCATGAAAGTGCCAAGCATTTGTTGTACCAAGTGTTATACAACATAAATCAAGATTAGTCATTTAACAAGCAAAGTATTAAAGAGTGAACAAGATAACAAATATAAAACATGTTAGTATCAAACATTAAGGTCCATATTAAGTTTACACTATACTTATTCTTCCACCATTAGTGTAACCTTTTCACCTTGACATAATTAACTTAGCTAGACATAATGAAAGAAAGGAAAACAAATAAACAAAATAAGAACATAAAAGTTAACTAAGTAAAGGAAAGGAAATGAAAGGCATAAACTTCATATTAATGAAAGCAAAGCATAAACATTACAAAAAATACAAAGAGAGAAAGGAAGAGCATGATCTTGATCTGGACACCAAGATGCCTAAATGCATGGCAAATGCCTCCTTTTATAGGCCAAAATTGGGAACTATTGATTTGATGACTAATTGATAAGTGGGTGGCCAACTTTTGACTTGGTGACAATCCTTATCTTCTCTTGTCTGCCCAAAACGTCATTGATAACGTCAAAATTGGAGCCAGTTGTAAACATGAAACTTTTGACTTGGCTTCTTTGTTGTTGCTACAATTTGGACTTGATAATGGCCTTTTTAGATCTTGGGCTCCATATGAAAGTTGTAGGCCTAGGTCTTACCTTTCCATCCATATAAATTGGACCTAAATCTGAGATCTGTAGCTCCAGATATGACCCAATTACCGAACAGTGTTCCGGTTTGGATTGCACCGACATCTCTTGTCTAAGTTTGACCATCTCTTTATCCTTGCAATTTAAGTTCTTCAAATCATCAATCAATCCTTTCATTTATATGATAGGCCTGCATTAAAAATAGACATTTACCACAAATTATAGGTATCTTATATTATTAGATACATTATTATAAAACATATTTTAGTTAAGGAGTTATTGATACTTCAAGTGCAAAATAATGATATAAAACCATGATAAAAATACACTTTTAAGTACTAATCAATGTTTTCCTTTGCGTCACATAGATGTCCTGGTAGACAATGTAGCTAGGAGTTCAACTTACTCCTTCATTGATGGATTCTCCGGTTATAACCATATTAAATGATTGAAAAAGATAAAGAGAAAACCATTTTTGTCACACTATAGGGAACATTTTGCTACAAAGTGATGCCATTTGGGTTGAAGAATGTTGGAGCCACATATCAAAAGGCAATGGTGACACTTTTCCATGATATAATACATAAAGAGATTGAAGTGTATGTGGATGATATGATTGCCAAGTCTAAGAATGAAGAAGATCATGTTCAGGTTTTAAGAAAATTATTTGAAAGACTAAGGAAGTATCAGTTAAAGCTGAATCTTTCGAAATGCTCATTTGGGGTAAAGTCTAGAAAGTTGCTAGGATTTTTGATAAGTAATAAAGGAATAAAGGTCGATCCTGATAAAGTGAAAGCAATTCAAGCTATGACAGTTCCTAAGACCGAGAAAGAAGTAAGAGGCTTCTTAGGACGTTTGAATTACATTGCTCGATTCATATCTTAGTTAACAGCAACACGTGAGCTAATTTTTCGATTACTTCAAAAAAAGACCCCTAGTACATAGGACAAAGATTGTCAAGAGGCTTTTGATAAAATAAAGCAATACTTATAGAATCCACCTTTGCTAGTACCACCTATGCTTGGAAGACCTTTGATCTTGTATCTGACAGTAACTGAGGTAGCAATGGGATGTATGTTGGGACAACATGATGAGTCTAAAAGAAAGGAGCAAGCTATCTATTATCTGAGTAAGAAGTTTACCGATTGTGAATCCAAATATACTATGACTGAGAAGCTATGTTGTGCTCTTGTATGGAGTACGAAGCGTCTTCGACAACATATGTTGTATTATACCACCTGGTTGATCTAAAAAATGGATCCTCTTAAATACATCTTTGAGAAACCCTACTTGTCAAGCGGAATAGCAAGATGGCAAGTAATGTTGGCTGAATATGACATTGTATACAAGACAAGAAAATCTATAAAAGGAAGTGTAATTGCTGATCATCTAACAGATAATGCTATCAAAGATTATGAGCCTTTAAAATTTGACTTCCTGGATAAGGATGTGTTGATAGTAGAAGAAGACAAAAAGAAGAATGATTGGTGGATCATGTATATTAATGGGGCAGTGAATGTTTCTGGTAATAGAGCAGGCGCTATGATAATCTCACCTGACAAGAAGCAATATCCCATCTTAGTCAAACTACAATTTGAATGCACTAACAATACTGCTGAATATGAAGCTTGTATCCTTGGATTAGAAACTGCTTTGGAGATGAAAATAAAGAAGCTTGATGTCTATAGGGATTCAATGTTAATAATCTGTCAAGTGAAAGGCGAATGGCAGACCAAGGAAGAAAAACCGATACCATATCAACAATATCTCTCGAAACTAACTAAGGGCTTTGATGAGATAGATTTTACCCACATGGGAAGAGATAAAAACCAGTTTGTTGATGCTTTGGCAACCTTAGTTTCTATGGCCAAAACTGATTACGAAATCAAGGTACAACCATTCTGCATTGAGATTAGAAATTTTCCAACTCATTGTTGTTCAATTGAAGGAGAAATAGATATCCAATAACAAGAGTATCCCTTGGGGGCATCTAAAGCAGATATGAAGACCTTTAGAAGGTTAGCTCTAGAATTTTACCTAGATGGAGAAATTCTATACAAAAGGTCATTCAATAGGACTTTACTAAGATGTCTAGATGAAATTGAAGCTAAGGTAGCATTGCAAGAAATTCATGAAGGAATTTGTGTAACTCATGCAAGTGGGCATATGATGGCTAGACAATTGCAATGATCTGGGTACTTTTGGATGACCATGGAGAAAGATTACATCGATTATGTTAGGAAATGTTATAAATGTCAAGTGCATAGTGATAAGATAAATGCACCTCCAGCTCCTCTATTTAATATGACATCACCATAGCCATTTACAATGTGGGGAATAGATGTGATTAGGCCAATCAACCCAAAGGCCAGTAATAAGCATCAATTTATCTTAGTTGTCATTGATTACTTCATAAAATGGGTGGAAGCCAGCTCTTATGTTCATGTAACTCAAAAGGTGGTCAAGTGTTTCATTGAGAAAGATTTGATCTGCCAGTATGGTTCACCTGAGAAGATAGTGACTAACAATGCCCATAATTTTAATGGAAAAATGATCACAAAATTATGTGTGAAGTGGAAAATTAAACATTCAAACTTATCTCCCTTTAGACCAAAGATGAATGGTGTTGTCGAAGCTGCAAACAAGAATATCAAGAAGATTATCTAGAAGATGGTAGTCACTTACAAGGATTGACATGAGATGCTTTCCTTTACTCTACATGCATATCGCACAACAGTAAGAACATCTACTAGAGCTACACCTTATTCACTATTATTTGGGATGGAGGCGATAATGCCTTTGGAAGTAGAAATTTCATCTTTGAGAGTACTAATAGAATTTGAACTAAAAGAAGCTGAATGGCTAAGGTGAGATATGAGTAGCTAAACATGATAAGTGAAAAGAGGTTGGCTGTAATTTGTCATCACCAGCTATACCAAAGAAGGATGGCTAAAGCATATGACCGGAAAGTTTGACTAAGAGAATTCAAAGAAGAGGATCTTGTACTCAAAAAAATCTTACCACTACCAAGTGAAGACCGAAGCAAGTGGGCACCAAACTATAAAGGTCCATATGTAGTGAAGAAAGCATTCTTCGGAGGGGCTCTATTGTTAACTAGGATGGATAGAGATGATTTACGTAGGTCTGTGAACTCTGATTCTATGAAAACGTATTATATATGATGTGTTTCATCTAATCAAAATCAATTAAATAAAGTTTTGGCCAGGAAATTCTCTTTGCATACAGCTCACCAAAAAGCCCATGCATGATCTCAATGGCTCAACAATTTGATCTTTCAAACTTTTTTACAAGAGAACCCATTCTACTTAAATGAGGTTTTAAAAGAATTGATTCTGTTTATGATTTCAATGAAATAAATCAATGATTTATTTAGGATAATGTTGAAAGCAATTCCCTTGAAAGAGATGACCATACAAGTCAAAAACATGCAATTGGAACAACTATCACTCAAATTTTGTCTTGGACTTACATTTTATTAGCTTGAATAATAGTTGGTAGTATATTAGCTTGTCATGGACTTGCAAAACATGGTATCTTATAAATCCAAATCATTACGTTGGATGTAGACAAAGTTTATTGGTTTTAACTAATCTTACTTGAAATGAGGAAAGGACATCTTTGATATTCCTTTCACTTTCTTTTAAAATTATTCTTTGCAGTACCAATTTGAGCCGAGTCTATTTAAAGCTTTTTCTTTCATGAAAACCTTAACTAAGATCACACCTTACACTGGGGGCAAAAAGAAAGAAATGATCATGGAAATCATCTTGAAGACATGTGAGCTTATAAAGTCTGACAATAAGGAATTCAACAAAAAATTCCAAATAATTGAGAGAATTCCCAACAAATAAAAAAATTCCTAATTTGGAATATTTAGTATCATTTTGTTGTCAAGATAGCAAAAGAAAAGACGAAGATAAGATAACAGTGATCTATAGTTTTTAAACCCTTAAACACTTTTTTTGAGCTTATGAAATCCCCTTTTTTTTATAGCTTTGAGCCATAAATACATTACGTGTCTTTAAAGTCCTTTCTAATCAAGAAAGCAACCTAGATCAATAAACAGCGTTCTTAAAATATAAGAGACTTTTTCATAAAGAGTCATGACGTAGCAAATAATTACTCATTATTATTCATGCTGTTAAAAGGAGTATTTCTAAAAATAAAAGGCAATTGTTCCTTTTTCTCTCAAAATACATTCAAGTAATCGCTTGAATACTTTGAAAACCAAAGCAGAAGGTCATCTCATCACTTACCTTCATCTAAGATTACTTTTACTAAGAGATTTAATACAAATCCCTAGAGTTGCTTGAATATTGTTGTAAACAGACATTAAGAGTTTCAGTTTTCAAAAACAAAAGAGATCTTTTGAAAAATCATTTTTGAAAAAGAAGGTTTTCTTTGTAAAAAAAATGAATATATGACACACCAAGAGGTAGTGTTAGAAAATAAGAGATTCTAACGATAACAAGAGTAAAGGAGGAAATGGAAAGAGACAGTTAATTCTTCCTGGGGCAGAGAAGCCGTTACCAGATTCCTAATGGCACAAAGAAATTTGCTTCCCTAGTGGGAGATACACATGATAACACTATAGACTTCTTCTAGTATGGGATTGAAATAACATGATTATGCGATATCTATGAAATAAGATTTTTGCCTCTCATAATATGATTAGTTAGGCAATATGATAACTGATACATCATACATCTTTAGATATGAAAATCCTAGGTGAAGCGGGATAATCCTCATATATTGACCATGTGACGTGGTTAAAGAATCCTCAATAATGGGAATGTTACCAATAACACAATGTCGGGCTAGGGAGAAGTTAATGCTCTCAGCAAAGTAACCAATGGAGAAAGAGGCAGTGACTATTGGGAAATTCAAACAAAGTTTATCTTAGAGAACTAAACAACATGGGTTAGCTTGAGTAGATTTGAAAGACATGTGAATCAAAAGAGCTTACTAAAATTCAAGATCCTCAAACAAGATGAATGAGGGATCTATATTTCAAAAAGATAAGATGCATTGCATATCATCTAACATCACAAGCATTGCATATTTGTCTTTCAGATATTTCTTGAAACAAAATTCCCAACGGGATCCAACGAGATTCAGATGAAATGAAGTTCTTCTAATCACATCAAATATGGCAATTTCATAAAAGCAAAATTCATAAATGAAGACAAGAAAGATGGATTTTTTATTCATGATAAAAGGTTTAAAAGTACAAATATTAAATAGTGCGAGGATGATTAGGGATATTATCATCTTGATCATTAATCATGCCTCGAAATTCTTCAAATTATTTATACATACGCTCCATCTTTTCCTCGAATTCGAGGTGTCATGTGTTAACATAATCCTTCCAAAAGTCAACACGTGTATTCAACTCTTGGTTTCTCCTCTCTAAGTCGTTTCTGTGACATCTTTCATCACGAAGTCTATTCCTTAAATTCTTGATTAGATGATGGAGATCAAGAACCTGAGTATTCAACTTAAGTCTTCTGGCATGAAGACACTCTGCAACGTTCACCAAAGACGAAGTAGCTCTAATACTGAGAGCAAGTGACTAATTCATTACTTCAATATCGCTCTTAGCTGCCAGCATTGTTTCATCACGGGGAAGAATCATGTCTTTAGCCACGACTACAACAATATCTTCATTGTCCATTGCAGTATCTTCTATTATAACTAGATGACCATTCACTTCAAAAGTAGTACGCCAAACTACAGGCTCTACTGCAAGAATAAGATTTGGGTTAGCATTGAAAGAAGAGGAAGACATGATTAAAGCTTCAAGAGTTGAGGACTTTGAAAGGCTTGAAATACAAGAAGTTGATGATGTCTATCACCAAATACTGCGTGATTTATAAGGATTCTACTCCTACTATTATTTTGAATAGAAAATCAAATCTCAACCGTAGATATAAGACTTTCTTGAGAAGCTTTCATCATCTTTGAGATCGATTTACAAATCAGATCTCAGTCGTACAAATATGACTTCCTTTAGAAGTTTTCATTAACCCTGAAAATCATAGTGAATTACTTTCATGTATTTCACAAAATCATTAATGAAATCACTTTCATGTATTTCACAAAATCAATCTGAAATCACTTTCATGTATTTCAGGAAATCAATGATGAAATCACTTTCATGTATTTCAGGAAATCAATGATGAAATCACTTCCATGTATTTCACAAAACCATTGATGAAATCACTGTCATGTATTTCACAAAATCAATCTAAAATCACTTTCATGTATTTCACAAAATCAATAATGAAATCACTTTCATGTATTTTACAAAACTAATAGGAAATTACTTTCATGTATTTCAGGAAACCATTAATGAAATCACTTTCATGTATTTCACTAAACCATTGTTGAAATTACTTTCATGTATTTCATAAAATCAAGATTGAAAACACTTTCATGTTTTTTATTTGGGCAAGTCGCCTATAAGAATTAGACCAACTAAAAAATATATGTGTTTTTCAACACCTCCATCGTTTTTCTTTACAAAACTTACTATGCAAAGTCAAAAGAAAATGAATTTTCCAATGCCTTTACACCATAAGCATTGTAAAGAGGGGGCAACTGTTGTAACCTAATTTTGGATTCACTAAGATTTTCTTGAATGTTATTTTATTTTATTATTCATAACAAAAATAAAAAAATATATAAATAAATAAAAGAGTTTAAAATATATTTTCTCGAGTCAACCGCATCTTTCGATCAAAATCAAGTCCACTAGGTCAATACGGGTTACACTATGTCGACCGGGATAAAAAAAAAATTTTCAGGTCAAAAACATCATTTTTGATCAAAACCGAGTCCAACGGGTCAATATGGGTCCCACCATGTCGACCGTGATGAAAAATAACTTTCGGGCCGTTTCGGGTCAAAATCGTCATTTTCGGTCAAAACCGAGTCCACCGTGTCAATACGAATCTCACCATGTCGACCATGATGAAAAATGAGTTTCAAGCTATTTTTGGTTAAAACTGTTATCTTTTATCAAAAAAACCTAGTTCACCGAGTTGATACCCATATAAATATTTTTTTTTGTAATTAAAATTGATTTTTAGCGGTTGAAATGCTTTTTATAATACTGATTTGAATTTTTCATTTTACTCCTATAAATAAATATTCTTATTATACATAATAAAACAAAAAAAATAATACAATTTTGTCACAGTAAGCGAAGGATTTCTACTGATAATATTTGTTGTCCCCTATTATTGGCTATAAATAGCCAATGAAACCAAGCCAACCAGGAGGAAAAAGAAAAGAAAAGAAGAGAATTCTGAATTCGAGCTTACTATTTATGTTACTATTTGTAACTGTTCATTTATTTTCTACTTTTTTTTCACACGAGTAAGATATTGATTGTTTAAAAAAACAATTTGAAAAATATAAAAAATATCCTAGCCGTTAGATCTAATAGTATTTAAATCTAAGCCTTTGATTTTTTAGGATACAATAGGCTTTACACACCGAATTAAAACTCAAATCCATCTCAGCCTTTAAAATAATTTGTCCTTTGATCTTGTTGTGCCACGTCATCAGGTGTACCAAACACTCGGTACACTACGACACACTAGATCATAGCCCAGCTGATTAGTACTTAAAAGTGCATTTTTATCATGGTTTTATATCATCATTTTGCACTTGAAGTATCAATAACTCCTTAACTAAAATATGTTTTATAATAATGTATCTAATAATATAAGATACCTATAATTTGTGGTAAATGTCTATTTTTAATGCAGGCCTATCAAATAAATGAAAGGATTGATTGATGACGTGAAGAACTTAAATTGCAAGGATAAAGAGATGGTCAAACTTAGAGAAGAGATGTCGGTGCAATCCAAACCGGAACACTATTCGGTAATTGGGCCATATCTGGAGCTACAGATCTCAGATTTAGGTCCAATTTATATGGATGGAAAGGTAAGACATAGGCCTACAACTTTCATATGGAGCCCAAGATCTAAAAAGGCCATTATCAAGTCCAAATTGTAGCAACAACAAAGAAGCCCGAATCTGTCTTCCAGCCCGAGCACTATTCGGTATTTTGGCCATATCTGGAGTTCTAGAAGTCCAAATGAGCTGAATTTTTTACACAAGAAAGCTGAGACAATTGCCTACAACTTTTATGTTTGCACCTGGCTCCAGTTTTGACGTTATCAATGACGTTTTGGGTAGACAAGAGAAGATAAGGATTGTCACCAAGTCAAAAGTTGGCCACCCACTTATCAATTAGTCATCAAATCAATAGTTCCCAATTTTGGCCTATAAAAGGAGGCATTTGCCATGCATTTAGGCATCTTGGTGTTCAGATCAAGATCATGCTCTTCCTTTCTCTCTTTGTATTTTTTGTAATGTTTATGCTTTACTTTCATTAATATCAAGTTTATGCCTTTCATTTCATTTCCTTTACTTAGTTAACTTCTATGTTCTTATTTTGTTTATTTATTTTTCTTTCTTTCATTATGTCTAGCTAAGTTAATGATGTCAAGGTGAAAAGGTTACACTAATGGTGTAAGAATAAGTATAGTGTACACTTAATATGGACTTTAATGTTTGATACTAACATGTTTTATATTTGTTATCTTGTTCACTCTTTAATACTTTGCTTGTTAAATGACTAATCTTGATTTATGTTGTATAACACTTGGTACAACAAATGCTTGGCACTTTCATAGCCCATAATGTATGGTATAACCGACACCTGAGCTATGAAAGGAACTTGATTTGTTGTTAACATAAGTTATAATCATGAATGCTTGACGAGATTTACAAGTATTAGCATTAATTGAATAAGATGACTAATGTAATCATGTTAACAATATATAATCTGATTGGAACCTCCTTTGTGTGTGGTTTCCAATTCAATAATAAGAGTTTATACTGTACTTGTTTGATATACCATTAGTGGAATTTCTAACCTTGACATTTGTTATTATTATTGCTTAATCCTTACATTAATATTTGATCTCCAAGTTCTCATCATCATCATCATCTTCTTCTTCTCTTTCTTTATTATTATTATTATTATTATTATTATTATTATTATTATTAGTAGTACTACTACTATTACTACTACTACTACTACTACTATTATTATTATTATTATTATTATTACTATTGTTGTTGTTATTGTTGTTTTATAATTATTGTTTATAATTTGTACAATTAACCTCCCTGTGGTTCGACCCCGGTCTTGCCGGGTTATTTATTACTTCGACACTCCTGCACTTGGGAGAAGACATCAATCTTTTAGTCGTGTCAAGTTTTTGGCGCCGTTGCCGGGGAGGTAAGTTCTTGTATAAATTATAGTATTTATTTTATTTTCTCTTTTCACTTTTCTTGTATATAACTTTGTTTCTTTTCTTTTGTTTCTTTTTATTTTGTTTTCTTCCTCCTTCTTTTGCTTTCTTCTTCTTCTTTTTATTTTATTCCTACACGTGCATGAGAGTGTGGTCACGTACATCAAGTGGTAGACTTTGTAGGATATCCTCATCATTTTCAGAAAATATGGCCGAAGAAGATAATCAATCACTTCATAATGAAAATAATGAGAATAACCGTGCTAGAACACTTAGAGACCACATAAATCCCACAAGAACAAGTGCACCATCATGCATAGTTTTTCCTCCTGATGCATCTCATTTTAATTTTAAACCAGGTATTATTCAACTTTTACCTTCTTTTCATGGTTTAGAATTGGAAAATCCATACTTGCATTTAAGGGAATTTGAGGAGGTGTGCAACACATATAATAACTTAAATTGTAGCATGAACACCATCAGATTAAAGCTTTTTCCTTTTTCATTAAAAGATAAAGCTAAAACATGGCTACAAAATTTGAGATCAGGATCCATTCGTGCTTGGGATGAAATGCAACAACAATTTTTAAAGAAGTTTTTCCCATCTCATAGAACAAACTCTTTCAAAAGACAAATCACCACTTTCACTCAAAAACCAGGAGAAACATTTTATAAATGTTGGGATAGGTTTCGAGACTTGCTTAGTACTTGCCCTCATCATGGTTTTGAAACATGGAGATTGGTTTCACATTTCTATGAAGGGTTAACACCTAAAGATAGGCAAATGGTTGAATTGATGTGCAATGGAACTTTTGAAGATAAAGACCCTGATGAAGCAATGGAGTACTTAGACTTGTTAGCTGAAAATGCTCAAAATTGGGACACTGCGGGTACTTATGAGGCACCGAGTAAAACTCAACTTCATACATCTAGTGGAGGTATGTACAACCTTAGGGAAGATCATGACCTCCAAGCCAAATTTGCATCTTTAGCTAGAAAAGTCGAGGCACTAGAATTGAAAAAGAGTGGTCAATTAAAATCTGTTGAAAACATTGTGTGTCAAATCTGTGAAACAAATGAACACTCAACCAACGATTGTCCAACCTTGCCTTCTTTTAAGGAATGTCTCCATGAACAAGCCCATGCTTTAAACAGTTTCCAAAGGGCCAACTACAACCCATACTCCCAAACATACAACCCTGGTTGGAGAAATCACCCAAATTTCAATTGGAAGAGTGAGAACAATAATGCACAAACTTCACAACCACCGTTTCAAGCACACCACAATTTCCAAAATTCTCATGGATATGCACCTCCTTATGCTCCACCTCCTAGAAGAAATCTTGAGGAAACATTGCATGCATTCATTGAAAAGCAAGAGACAATCAATACTCAACTTGCTCAAAACATGACAGATTTTAAAGATACTCTTGCTAAATTAACATCTGCTCTTAGTTTCCAAGAGAAAGGTATGTTTCCATCTCAACCACAACAAAATCTCAAGGGGCAATACAATGCAAATGCAAGTAGTTCCGGAAGCCAACACATGGATCAAGTCAAATCAGTCACTACTCTGCGCAGTGGTAAGGTTATTGAAAAACCCTCTCTTGAACCTTATGAGAAAGATGATGAGTCAATCTCTGAGGGTAAGGAAGGGGATGAATCTGAAAATTGCAAAGAAACAACTGATTCACCGCCAGCACTTCCATTTCCTCAAGCCATGACCAAACAAAGAAAAGTCAATCACAATTCTGAAATTTATGAAATTTTCAAACAGGTAAGGATCAATATACCTTTGCTGGATGCAATTAAACAGGTTCCTTCCTATGCTAAATTTTTGAAAGATCTCTGCACTGTGAAGAGGAAACTGAATGTGAAAAAGAAAGCCTTTCTAGCCGAACAAGTAAGTGCTATTCTTCAGAACAATAATGCTTTGAAATATAAAGACCCTGGTTGTCCTACAATTTCTTGCTTTATTGGAGAGCATAAAATTGAAAGAGCCTTACTTGATCTTGGAGCTAGTGTGAATTTACTTCCATATTCAGTTTTTCAGAGTCTCAATCTAGGTGAGTTAAAACCAACTTCTATAACTCTTTTACTTGCCGATAGATCTATAAAAGTGCCTAGAGGAATAATTGAAGATGTGTTAGTACAAGTCGATAAATTCATTTATCCTGTGGATTTTATTGTCTTGGACACACAACCTGTTGAAGTATGTAATTCATTTCCTGTTATTTTAGGACGTCCATTTCTTGCAACTTCTAATGCATTGATTAATTGTAGGAATGGACTGATGAAGCTATCATTTGGAAACATGACATTGGAGATGAATATTTTCAACATTTGCAAGCAACCTAGAGATGATAATGATTTACAGGAAGTGGACTTTACTGAAAAATTAATTCATGATCAATTTCCAACCACTTCCAATGAAATGGAGATTGATGAATCTGATGATTTGGAAATGATTTATTTTCAGGAAGAATCAAAGACAAGTAATTGGAGGCCACAAATTGAGGAATTGCCACCACGACCAATTAAGTCCATACCTTCAAGTGTTCAACCACCAAAACCTGATTTGAAGCCGTTGCCATCCAATCTCAAATACTCATTTTTGGGAGAAAATGAAACTTTTCCGGTAATAATCTCTTCCAAACTTAATGCACATCAAGAAGGTAAGTTATTACAAACTCTGAAAATGCACAAAAAAGCATTAGGATGGACCATAGCTGATATAAAAGGAATTAGTCCTTTGATTTGTACACACAGAATTTATTTAGAGGAAAATGCTAAACCCTCTAGAGAAATGCAACGAAGGCTAAATCCTAATATGAAAGAAGTAGTGAAAAATGAAGTCATTAAGCTTCTAGATAATGAAATCATTTATCCTATTTCTGACAGCAAATGGGTAAGTCCTACCCAAGTTGTACCTAAGAAATCTGGAGTCACTGTGATAACAAATGAGAACAATGAGTTAATTCCCACTAGAACTGTTACTGGTTGGCGCATGTGCATTGACTATAGGAAACTTAATTCAATGACTAGAAAAGATCATTTTCCTTTACCTTTCATGGATCAAATCCTAGAAAGAGTCGCAGGTCATGAATTTTATTGTTTCCTAGATGGCTATTCGGGTTACAACCAAATTGAAATTGCGTTGGAAGATCAAGAAAAAACTACTTTCACATGTCCATTTGGTACTTTTGCATATCGAAGGATGCCTTTTGGATTATGTAATGCACCAGCCACATTTCAAAGATGCATGCTTAGTATATTTAGCGATATGGTTGAACATTTTCTTGAGATTTTCATGGATGATTTTTCTGTTTTTGGTGATTCATTTGATGATTGTTTGACTAATTTAGGAAAGGTTTTAACCAGGTGTGAAGAGAAGAATCTTGTGCTGAATTGGGAAAAATGTCATTTTATGGTAACAAACGGCATTGTACTTGGTCACATTGTTTCATCAAAAGGAATTGAGGTTGACAAATCTAAAATCGAGTTAATTGCAAACTTGCCAACACCAAAATCTCTTAAAGATGTTAGATCATTCCTGGGACATGCTGGTTTTTATAGAAGGTTCATCAAAGATTTTAGTGTAATATCTAAGCCTTTAAGTAACCTTCTAACAAAGGATACTATTTTTGAATGGACTAAACATTGTGAAGAAGCCTTTGTTAAACTTAAAAACTTGCTTACTTGTGCTCCTATCATTCAACCTCCCGATTGGTCATTACCTTTTGAAATAATGTGTGATGCTAGTGATTATGCCGTAGGTGCTGTTTTGGGACAAAGAAAAGATAAGAAACCTTATGTAATTTACTATGCAAGTAAAACTTTAAATAGTGCTCAAATGAATTATACCACCACTGAAAAAGAATTACTTGCAGTAGTATTTGCATGTGAAAAATTCAGATCTTATCTTGTTGGTTCACCTGTTGTTGTTTTTAGTGATCATGCAGCATTGAAATATCTTCTTTCTAAGAAAGATTCCAAGGCTAGATTGGTGCGGTGGATTTTATTACTTCAAGAATTTGATATCACAATCAAAGATAAGAAAGGCAGCGAAAATGTTGTCGCAGATCACTTGTCAAGATTGACAACAGATTCGAAAACTGACATCACACCAATCGATGACTACTTTCCTGATGAATCTTTACTTTCTGTCTCTACAATGCCTTGGTTTGCTAATATTGTCAATTTTCTTGTTTCAGGACAATTGCCAGCTCATTGGAATACCCAAGATAAAAGAAAGTTTTTGAACGAAGTGAAGAACTTTTATTGGGATGATCCTTATTTATTCAAATATTGTCCTGATCAAATATTTCGAAGATGCATTCCTGACAATGAGGTAAGTAGTGTCATTAAATTTTGTCATTCTGAGGCATGTGGGGGTCATTTCTCATCAAGAAAGACAACTGCAAAAATCTTACAAAGTGGATTTTACTGGCCCACCATGTTCAAAGACTCACATGCATTCTGCAAGTCTTGTGAAAATTGTCAAAAGTTGGGATCTATTTCAAAACGTCACATGATGCCTTTAAACCCTATTATTGTCATTGAGATCTTTGACTGTTGGGGTATAGATTTCATGGGCCCATTCCCTCCATCATTTGGTTTCTTATACATATTAGTCGCAGTAGATTATGTTTCAAAATGGATAGAGGCAATTCCAAGTCGAAACAATGATCACAAAACAGTGATAAAGTTTTTGAAAGAAAATATTTTGAGTCGATTTGGAGTCCCTCGAGCCATAATAAGTGATGGTGGAACACATTTCTGCAACAAGCCATTTGAGTCTTTAATGAAGAAATATGGAATCACACACAAAGTTGCCACCCCTTATCACCCTCAAACAAGTGGACAAGTAGAGCTTGCTAATAGGGAGATCAAACATATTTTGGAGAAAACAGTGAACCCTAATAGGAAAGACTGGTCTTTAAGACTTAATGATGCACTTTGGGCTTATCGAACTGCTTATAAAACATCATTAGGTATGTCACCTTATAGACTAGTCTATGGAAAACCTTGTCACTTGCCTGTGGAACTTGAACATAAAGCTTATTGGGCTATTAAAGCTTTCAATTCAAATCTGGATGATGCTAGTCAACTGCGAAAATTACAAATAAATGAGCTTGAGGAAATAAGAAATGATGCATATGAAAATTCAAGAATTCATAAAGCAAGAATAAAAGAATGTCATGACAAGAAAATACAGAGAAAAACCTTCAATGTTGGTCAAAAAGTCTTGCTTTATAATTCTCGACTGCATTTATTTCCTGGAAAATTAAGATCAAGATGGAGCGGTCCTTTTATTGTGAAACATGTGTATCCATATGGGGCCTATGACATCGAGAATCCAAAGAATGGCAATGTTTTCAAGGTAAATGGACATCGTCTGAAAGTTTACTTTGACAATTTTTCAGTTGAACATAACTCTATTGAATTGGGTGATCCTGTATATAAAGATTGATTTTATTTTATTTTATTGATTTTATTTTATTTTATTTTTGTTTCTTTTTGAGTGATTTTTGCAAGTTTCTTTCACCCCGGTCAAATGGCGGATAACGGTACTCCGTGACTTAAGTCGGTTCTTTCAGTTTCCCACAATTACTGATATCTGTGTATATATCTATGCAATTCTTTGAATCTCTCTTCCAATTCTCATTTGAAAATGGACACTAATCTTGAAAAATTAAAAAAGTATTTTCCCGCTCTGCCTCAGAATGCGATTACAAAAATTTACCGTGCTAGATGTGCAAGATTGAGATTGTTAATGAATCATGGAATTCCTGAAGATATTCGCTGGTTGATTGAAGCAAAGGTCCGATTATCAGGTGAGTCCTCTAACTTCTTCATTTCACACATGCCTGGAACAGGTAAAAGCACTTTTGCAAAGAAGCGTCGTGCAAAACGACTGGATGTCTGTCATCGTTGTGCTAGATGGACTTGTAATACACAATGTCGTTCTTTAGGAATGGTATCTATAAACCGTGAAGATAAAATACAATTCATTAAGGATGGCCTGAGTAAGGAGTCTTTAGATAATCTTCTATTGACTCTTGAGACGCATCCTAGTGGAGATGTGCATCGTGCAATTCATGATTTATGGCCACTATTTCATAAAGAACATGATCGACTTAGTCTTGGGAATCTGACTAAAAAAGACCCTGTTTGCCAGTTTTTAAGAAAACTGGATGGGAAGCCTATCCCCGACCCATAGAGGGCGTTTAAGCCGTTCTTGGACGTAAAACCAAGGGAAGATGTGAGCCACAATCACAACTACCTGTACATACACATGCTTTTTTTAAAAGTAAATAAATAAATAAATAAAAAGAGAGAGAGAGAGTGTGAGACTCCAGCTGGCCTATATAGAGGTGTTATGATTGCCTTTCTAATTTCTCATCTATAAAACCCTCTCTTCCTTCCTTTCATTTCTACTCAACCCATACATTCAACAAATACAGAAGTTTGTAGAAATGGCAAGTTCCTCAAGTCATCAAATAAGAAATATTTGTGTTTTCGGTGGATCTAGTCCTGGGAAAGAAAAGGAGTTTTTAGAATCAGCAAATCATCTTGGTCAGGTGCTAGCTGAGAGAAAGATTCATTTAGTGTATGGGGGAGGCAGTCTTGGGTTAATGGGAGGTGTGTCAATAGCTGCATTTTTAGGAGGTAGTCAAGTTTTAGGAGTCGTCCCTGAAGCTTTGGCACAAGGGAACATCATTGGAAAAACAATTGGCGAGGAACTTCAGGTCTCCACAATGTCGGCTCGAATGAATGCAATGTTTAACCATGCTGATGCTTTCATTGCTTTACCAGGTGGTCTAGGCACATTGGAAGAGATCTTTCATATTTCCTCTTGGGCTCAATTGCACATTCACCATAAACCCATAGGTTTGTTAAATGTTAATGGTTATTATGATAAGTTGTTGTCTTTTCTTGATCATGCTGTGGAACAGGAATTTCTAACATCTTCTGCACGACAAATCATAATCTCTGCTTCTACTGCTGAACAATTGATTGACCAACTACAATCTTTCATTCCTGTGATTGATCCTTCCATGAGTCGCATAAATTGGTCATCTAAGGAAAGCCGTAAAAAGCTTAGATTGGATTTGAGCCTTCATTTGTGAATTTTTGTGTCTTTTGATTTTATTATGTTTTGTTATTTCTTATTTTTGTTTCAGTGTGTTTCAGGTTTTGTTAGTGTTCGTTATTTCAGGTGATATCTTTTATACTCTATCTTTCTACCTTAGAACATTGAGGACAATGTCTCGTTTTGGTTGGGGGGAGAGGGTAGTAGTTGAAAAAAAAAAAAAAAAAAGGTTTTTCATTTCATAAAGCATGTGCATAATTGTTGTTACTAGGATGGCAGAGTAAAGGAGTTCTTTTGTTAAAGTGACTCTTGAGACGCATCTTAGTAACCATTCTTAACAAGGTCTATTATAATACTTCCTGAAATATTCAGGTTTACAAACTCTCGTATTGTTACCACTTAATTCTGCTCATATACTTATTTAACATGTATTCTTAAACCTTAATTTACACACACACACTTTAACATATGATTGTGGGTTGCATATTGGATTATTATATTATTTATGTTCTTTTGTTAAAGGTAACAACTAAGGGAAAGGGATTGTATATAATTAAGAAAAAAAACATGAAAAAAAAAAACAAAAAAACAAAAAGAAAAAAAAAATGATGATAATAAAAATGTAGATAAGTTTGGTTTCGTAGCCTCCCTAACCTAAGCAATTAAGCCCGAAGGGGTGTTTTAACACCTAATACCCTAAAGTCAACTGACTTGGGAGCTATTGGCCCAACGCTTGTTACATGGGTTGAGGAGAAAAGCTTAAGGGAATCAAACATTGCACTATCTACATATCAGTATCTGCGACCTGGGTTACTAAGCTCGTAGGGGTGTCTTAACACCTAATGCCCTAAGATCAACTGGTCTGGGAGTCATTAGCTGAAAGCTCGTTACATGGGTTAAAGATGCATGATGTTTTTAAATTATATGTATATAGATTTTTTTTAAAAAAAAAGAAAGAAAAAAAGAGACAAAAATAATAATCTCAACCCAAGGAAGTTAACCTTAAACATTAGAACAAAAATTTTGTTTTCTTCCAAGAAAAGCCCCATAATTATGTGTTGATACATTGAGCACAGAAGAAAGGTTTATTAATAACTTGTTAAGTAGTATTGAGCAGATATATAAATTTAATGAGAGTTTGTTTATCTGGATAGATTAATGGAAGTTAAATGATGAATACCTTGCTTTGTGAAATTTGCAAATTTTTTAACGCTTTGATTACTAGGGACTAGTAATAAGCTGGTTGGGGGGTGTGATTAGTACTTAAAAGTGCATTTTTATCATGGTTTTATATCATCATTTTGCACTTGAAGTATCAATAACTCCTTAACTAAAATATGTTTTATAATAATGTATCTAATAATATAAGATACCTATAATTTGTGGTAAATGTCTATTTTTAATGCAGGCCTATCAAATAAATGAAAGGATTGATTGATGACGTGAAGAACTTAAATTGCAAGGATAAAGAGATGGTCAAACTTAGAGAAGAGATGTCGGTGCAATCCAAACCGGAACACTATTCGGTAATTGGGCCATATCTGGAGCTACAGATCTCAGATTTAGGTCCAATTTATATGGATGGAAAGGTAAGACATAGGCCTACAACTTTCATATGGAGCCCAAGATCTAAAAAGGCCATTATCAAGTCCAAATTGTAGCAACAACAAAGAAGCCCGAATCTGTCTTCCAGCCCGAGCACTATTCGGTATTTTGGCCATATCTGGAGTTCTAGAAGTCCAAATGAGCTGAATTTTTTACACAAGAAAGCTGAGACAATTGCCTACAACTTTTATGTTTGCACCTGGCTCCAGTTTTGACGTTATCAATGACGTTTTGGGTAGACAAGAGAAGATAAGGATTGTCACCAAGTCAAAAGTTGGCCACCCACTTATCAATTAGTCATCAAATCAATAGTTCCCAATTTTGGCCTATAAAAGGAGGCATTTGCCATGCATTTAGGCATCTTGGTGTTCAGATCAAGATCATGCTCTTCCTTTCTCTCTTTGTATTTTTTGTAATGTTTATGCTTTACTTTCATTAATATCAAGTTTATGCCTTTCATTTCATTTCCTTTACTTAGTTAACTTCTATGTTCTTATTTTGTTTATTTATTTTTCTTTCTTTCATTATGTCTAGCTAAGTTAATGATGTCAAGGTGAAAAGGTTACACTAATGGTGTAAGAATAAGTATAGTGTACACTTAATATGGACTTTAATGTTTGATACTAACATGTTTTATATTTGTTATCTTGTTCACTCTTTAATACTTTGCTTGTTAAATGACTAATCTTGATTTATGTTGTATAACACTTGGTACAACAAATGCTTGGCACTTTCATAGCCCATAATGTATGGTATAACCGACACCTGAGCTATGAAAGGAACTTGATTTGTTGTTAACATAAGTTATAATCATGAATGCTTGACGAGATTTACAAGTATTAGCATTAATTGAATAAGATGACTAATGTAATCATGTTAACAATATATAATCTGATTGGAACCTCCTTTGTGTGTGGTTTCCAATTCAATAATAAGAGTTTATACTGTACTTGTTTGATATACCATTAGTGGAATTTCTAACCTTGACATTTGTTATTATTATTGCTTAATCCTTACATTAATATTTGATCTCCAAGTTCTCATCATCATCATCATCTTCTTCTTCTCTTTCTTTATTATTATTATTATTATTATTATTATTATTATTATTAGTAGTAGTACTACTACTATTACTACTACTACTACTACTACTATTATTATTATTATTATTATTATTATTACTATTGTTGTTGTTATTGTTGTTTTATAATTATTGTTTATAATTTGTACAATTAACCTCCCTGTGGTTCGACCCCGGTCTTGCCGGGTTATTTATTACTTCGACACTCCTGCACTTGGGAGAAGACATCAATCTTTTAGTCGTGTCACCAGCCCATCTAGACTGTCCGATCAACTTGCAGATCAAGCCAATCACAGCCGCACGATCTATTCATTCGTGATCCAACGGTTCCTAGGCTTCAGACACACTGGTGCACTATACGCGTGTTCACACCGTAGTAAAACTTAGAGTCTCTCGTTCCTCTCGCTGGCGATTCTCTCTCTCTCCTTTGATCTTTCATTTCCGGCTGTTTTAAGCCGCCAAACCACCACAGAAAGGTGCATAGCCTCCTCTGAAGCAAAACCACAGTTGTTTTACACGTTTTCATCGGCGATTCTGGTCGGAAAAAGGCCGCGACAGAATCAGCCAACCGGAGCTTCAAGTCGACTATTCTCCCTCAATAGCCATCAACGATCGTCGAGACTACCACCATCAGAATCCTCGCCCTCAGATCTACCAGAATCAATCATCTGTTGGCTGGAAACTTACTAGAAAAATTTCATCGTCTCCAACAGTAGTCGCGCGTAAGCCACACCCGCCGCCAGTGGTATTTTTGTAAATTTTGGAGAAATTCAAAGGTATTTTAGTCTTTTACCTATACAGTGGCACTCAGGTAATTTTTTATTATTGTTTATGGTATTTTTGATATTTTTATATATAAATACTTGTAAAAAAAATTTGCATATAAAAAAAATAAACAAAAATAAATTTAAAATAAATAACGACACGGATCCAATACCCATTTTATCATGTCACTGTTCATGGGTCAAAACTCGATTCTCAAGAATGGTTATACCCATTTCTTAATGATATCAAAATAATTTTTGTTTTATAAAATAAATATTATTTGTCGACACGTCTCTTTTATTTACAAAAAGGACTGATGTCAAAAATTTAAATATCAAATATGGATTATGTCCATTATTTTTTTTTTTAGTAAATCAGACGCAACTCTCATTTTTAGTGACAAACGTCGATATTTTAGACAAAGTTTCCTAGTTTTAGGGACTAATGTCATTTTTAACGTGTCTCCTATTTTTAGGGAACGACGTTAACCATCATAAAAATTTTACAAATAAGCTCAAAATATAATAGCATTTAAATCAAATAAAAACACACAAGTAAGGGTAACTTTTCTCTGAAAGGATGTTTTAAGGGTGGTGTCTACCTTCTCTTAATCATAACTAACCTAGTACCTGAATCTCTAGGACTAGATGGCGACTCCAATAAAATCTTTATTTTCCCTAATCAAGAAAAAAAATAATTATTCTTTTTGTTAAAATAAATAAAAAAAAGTGGAGTTATCGTCTGACGTCGTGTAGCGACAAATGTTATGAACAAATATGATTTAACATAGTAGACACACTCCATACTAAAATATCTGAATTAAAAAATCATTAATGAGGAGATAATAGTTACATTGAGAAACCGGTTATTGAAATTTTAAGTTAAACCACTCATGACTTTCTTAATATTTTAGGGATCATAATATATTACTAGATGGTACACTTGATCTTCAAATATAAATTAATCAATTATTAAATTAATAATAAATTAAATTATTTGATTTATTTAATTCTATTTATTTGAGATTATAATTTATATTTGGGCTAACATATTAGAAGTCTAATAAGTCACACACATTAAAAATCATGAGTTGGAAATTAAACAAGGATAATTGATAGTTTTAGAAGTTAAGCACATTTAATTCAGGGATTATAACTATAGTCCTAAAATAATTAAGGATATGATTGATTAAATTTATAAAATTATCCTTAAATAATATATGGATATTATTTAAGAGGTAAATAGATAAGGATTTTTAGGATTCCCTATAAATATAAAGTTATACTTTTTATTTTAAAGCAGGGATGTTTGTTAGAATAAAAAATTAAATTACATAATAAAGAGCTAACATTTTAGGCACAACAATCCATTTTTTTTTAAATATAGATTTAGAAGGTTTTTCACTAATAATTTTTCTAAATTACTGTTAGAAATCAGATAATTAAACAATTTATAGTTTTTCACAACCTAACTTTTAAAAAATTATTTATAATTAAAAAATATAAAATCTTGATATAATCATTAAACAACTCTAAATATAACAAAATTATAATAACTCTCAAATATTACCTTAAATTTATCATTTCTATGATTACGGATTTTGCAAACTTTAACACTTTCGGAGCCGATTACTCTTTTCCCATTGACGACAAGCTAACTTGCATGTAGTATCTTTGACATAACACATTGATTCGTGAAGTTGTCGAGCACGGTTTTCTTCATCCAAATATGCTTCATCTCTAAAGTACTTGTCATACTTAGGAACTCCAATCGATCTCCTGATCCTTGTAGAATAATCCGCATAGGTATCAGTAAATTTCTGACCTCATCGATGATCCCAATATTAACCATTTGATCAACTCGCCTCGAAACAAATTCATGTGGCACGGGCATTGATTCATCTAATCCAAAGGAAGCAACACTTTCATTTCGACCGCAGTCTAAAATATTCATCATCCATCAAGGCCTCAATTTATGAACTGGAACCTCTAACAATGATTGGAACCAAGCCTCGAGTCGAAATTGATTCAACAGCTAAGGAAGCCATGCGACAGAAATCTGTTGATGTAAAGTCTGCATTAGGATTTGCTATTCCTAGTAAATGGTGAGGGATACCAGAATTCTCTTGCTCAGCAACTTTGTGGGTGACTATGTCAAGTCCTTTGCAAACCTGCATTTTATCCGAGTTAATGATTTCAGCAGGGAATTGGGTCGCAAGTTCGATTGAGAGCCGAGACTTGCCAGTTCAGTAGGTCCCATTACGGTCACAACCTTCTCCTTTTTTACAGGTTCTGGAACCAAGCATGTCCATTTTGAGCATCCGACTTGTTTGTGGGAACAGGGACATGGAAAGACTCATCATCAACCTGTTTACATGGACCACACTGTCCTGAAGCTTGTTTAGTGTTAAGATTTACGTGCATTAATCTTAAAATATAAAAATTCATCATGAAACATATTTCTAAAAGTTTCTTTTTATAAAAAAATACTCTCCTTCTCGCTACAAATGTAAGATTTGGCAGGCAACTCTTATCTCTAACAATTAGAGCAATAAGAGTTGAGTGAGGGATGCTAAATGAGAGCTATAGAAGCTAGTTAATGAAGAGATGGATTACAAATTCTCCCAAGAAAATACTTGCTTCAAGTGAGTATAAAGGAAGCAGCTTTGTACTAGGGTATAAACTGCTTCTTTTACATTATATACTCACTCTAGGAATTAATTTTCTGGCAATAATTAGTAAATGAGTGCATTTTTATTTTTATTTTTATTTTGTGAAAAAAAAGCAGCTGCTATTGAAGTTAACAGTGGTCAAAAACATTCTTCGAAATGAAAGATATATATATATATATATATATATATATATATATATATATATATATCTGTGGTTGTTAATGAATGCCAAACATCCTTTGTCTCTCAAGCAAATCAACACGTAAAATTAATACGTAGACAGTACCAGTACCAGTTTTATGGTATATTTTATGCTAGCTACCACTTGATTAATATGTGGCCCTAGTTTACTACAAAGTGATTTAATCATTTAAAGACCCTTATATTCATTCAAAAAAAAAAACAAACATAGAATTTAGATATTTTAAAGAATTTATAAATATAAATATCTCATATTAATCACTTATTAACTATTTACAAGATATTAATTGTAAATTTATAAATATATTTGTTTATGTAGGATGTTTCCCCATGTCGACCTGTTGATTTTAAAACATGCAATTTTGTAGATACCAAGTAGAGCAAGAGGTTTTTTAATTCTAGAATATTCAGCTATATTTATTTGTTAATTATTTTGGGTGAGAAGACTTTAAAAACCATGAAATTACAAGTGACTAGAGACGAAGTTTATCAATTGAAGAAAATAAGATGGAAAAAAAGATATTCACAAGAAAAAAATATTTTAAATTAAATTATTTTAAATTTATTAAACACTGTATTTATATTTATTTTTCAAATAACTTTTTGTATTTAAATATGTATTAATTATATTTTTTATTTTAAAAAAATTATTTTTATATCAGTAAATTAAAATTATTTAAAATATTAATTTAAAATAAATAAAAAATAAAATTTTAAAAAAATATTTTTAAAATAAAAAACAGTAAATTTTACAAATTAAATATGTCTAGATAAACAAATGATACTTGTGTTTAGAGAGAGAGAGAGAGAGAGAGATAGCGCGCGCAAAATCAAAGAACCGGAAGAAAGAAAAGAATTATCTGGGATTCCGCCACGAGAAAAGCGCCACGTACGCCATTCCTCATCCACACCTAAACTTTATTTTCGTTTGTGAACTCAAGAACGTGAAAAATCCACGACAACAGGTAACGACTCCGCCTCCCCTCCAAGTAGACATATACAAGGGAACCCTGACAGCCATTAGTGAGTTCCGTTCACCAGTAATCCTCTCCTCTCCTCTCGTTTGTTTCTTTCAAGGTATGGTATGCTACGCTATTCCTGCTTCTTCTCCAATTCCTTCCTTTTCTTGATACGTTTGTTCTTAAATTAATTTCGGTATTTTATTTATTACTTTATTATTTGATCGAATTATGGTCTAAATCTTATTCTAATGGTTTAAATAAATCCTGCCCGAAATGGGATGTTTTATTTATAAAAAAAAGTATATTAAATCAGTGTTTTTCAAGTGTTTTTATTTTTATGATTTTATTATTAAAATTAAATATTTTTAAGAGAATTATTTTGAAGTTGAAAAAACTCTTAAGAAACAACATACACGTCAAAGCATGGATAAAGAAGAATTGACTGGTGTTTATCTAATATTACTACTGTTATTGAACTAAATGTTTGCTTTCGCATGCTTCCAGATGGCAGCGTCCTCGGCAGCGTGTCTTGTTGGAAACGGTTTGTCAGCCACCGGTAATGCCAAGCAGAATTCGACCAAGGTGTTCTTCTATGGCGGTCACCTTTTCGTTTCTACCAATCTCCTTCCTTCATCTAAGACCTCAAGAAATGTTATTGCAAAGGAAGCTTTGGACAGGAGACGGCATGATGCAAGAAGGGGTTTTCTGAAGGTTTTGCTTGGGGGAATTGGTGGATCCGCTTTACTGGGAGCTGGGAGAGCATACGCTGATGAGCAAGGTGTTTCTTCCTCCAGGATGTCTTATTCTAGATTCTTGGAGTATTTGGATAAGGGTAGGGTGAATAAGGTTGACTTGTTTGAGAATGGAACCATTGCTATTGTAGAGGCTGTTTCCCCTGAGTTGGGTAACCGGGTCCAGCGAGTTCGTGTGCAACTTCCAGGACTCAGCCAAGAGCTGCTTCAGAAGTTTAGAGAGAAGAACATTGACTTTGCAGCACATAATGCTCAAGAGGACTCTGGTTCTCTGCTATTCAACTTGATTGGAAACCTGGCTTTTCCTTTAATCTTAATTGGAGGTTTGTTCCTCCTTTCTCGACGCTCATCAGGAGGAATGGGCGGGCCTGGTGGTCCTGGTTTCCCCTTAGCTTTCGGCCAATCTAAGGCAAAGTTCCAAATGGAACCAAACACTGGTGTGACATTTGATGATGTTGCTGGAGTGGATGAAGCAAAGCAGGATTTCATGGAGGTAGTGGAGTTTCTCAAGAAGCCTGAGAGATTCACTGCAGTAGGGGCTCGCATTCCGAAAGGTGTTCTTCTTGTTGGACCTCCAGGTACTGGGAAGACTCTTCTGGCCAAGGCAATTGCTGGTGAAGCGGGTGTTCCGTTTTTCTCCATTTCAGGTTCGGAGTTTGTTGAGATGTTTGTTGGTGTTGGTGCCTCTCGAGTCCGGGATCTCTTCAAGAAGGCCAAAGAGAACGCTCCTTGCATTGTATTTGTGGATGAAATTGATGCTGTGGGAAGGCAAAGAGGAACTGGAATTGGCGGAGGAAATGATGAAAGAGAACAGACCCTTAACCAGCTTCTGACAGAAATGGATGGTTTTGAGGGTAATACTGGCATCATTGTCGTTGCAGCAACTAACAGGGCAGACATTCTTGACTCTGCCTTGTTGAGGCCAGGACGGTTTGATAGACAGGTAAGAATATGTTATCATGTTCGTATTGGTTTCATATTTCTCTTCGCGGCAGTCCTCATTATGAAGCTTTAATGCAGGTGACTGTTGATGTCCCGGATGTACGGGGAAGAACAGAGATATTGAAAGTTCATGCTAGCAACAAGAAATTTGATGCTGATGTGTCTCTTGATGTGGTAGCCATGAGAACACCTGGTTTCAGCGGGGCTGATCTTGCAAACCTCTTGAATGAGGCAGCTATCCTAGCTGGGCGGCGTGGAAAGGCAGCAATTTCATCTAAAGAGATTGATGATTCAATTGATAGGATTGTTGCTGGAATGGAAGGAACCGTTATGACAGATGGAAAGAGTAAAAGTCTTGTTGCATACCATGAAGTTGGCCATGCCATTTGCGGGTATGTGAGATAATAGCCCGTTTCTGTCTCATGGAAATTCACCTCATTAAATTTCTAACTTATTTTATAAAATATTTCATTGAGTAAATCTGATTATAACTGAGTAGTTCTAGGAACTCAATTTGATGGTTATCTCATGTTGAGAAGCGGAATTAGAGAAATAGTGGCCCTGTTATTGCTGACTTCATATGCTTCATCTCTATGTTGCATGATGTAGAACTGAGTAGTTCTAAGAACTCAATTTGATGGTTATCTCATGTTGAGAAGCGGAATTAGAGAAATAGTGGCCCTGTTATTGGTGACTTCATATGCTTCATCTCTATGTTTTGCATGCATGCAATCATAGTTTACTTGGAAGTGATGGAATGCATCACTAAAAACTTATCTGTATTGTCGCTTGAATGAAGACACCTGATTGGCCTGACTTTCGCAATCGAAGATTGATATTCAGTAACTTATTCTTGGAAAATTTTGACCCGGTATAAATCTTTTCTCTTCTACTCACTGACCGATTTGCCAAAAGCCCCTACATATGAAATCAGGAAAGAAAAAGGAAGGGAAAAATCTGAAAACTAACAAGAAGATGATCTTTTTTGCTTGTTATCACTTCCCGCATTTGGTCACCTGTATGTTTGTGACTCCAAAATTATCTCTGTACCTAGGTTATCATCACTTATTCTTGTGGAGATATCTTCTTTGTTGGATAAAGAACATCCTTAACCTCACTGTTCTATTCAGAACTTTGACTCCAGGGCATGATGCAGTTCAGAAAGTCACCCTCGTTCCACGAGGCCAGGCACGGGGTCTCACCTGGTTTATTCCTGCAGATGATCCCACATTGATCTCCAAGCAGCAACTTTTTGCAAGAATAGTTGGTGGCTTAGGTGGTAGAGCTGCTGAAGAAGTGATCTTTGGTGAGTCCGAGGTGACTACTGGGGCAGCTGGTGATTTGCAGCAGGTCACCGGTTTGGCTAAACAGGTAACTAAACATTTGAAGTGACCTTTGCTGTCTTTTCCTTGCTCCTTGAGTGATTCGTGTGGTATAGCTATCCTTTTTTTTTTTTTTGTATGTGGTTCTACACTTCCTTTTTTATATTTTATCGGAGCAATTTAATTGAAATGAGGAGTATGATTAATCTGGTCTGTTACAGATGGTAACCACGTTTGGAATGTCTGAAATTGGGCCATGGTCACTCATGGAGGCATCAGCTCAAAGTGGTGACGTCATCATGAGAATGATGGCAAGGAACTCAATGTCAGAAAAGCTAGCGGAAGACATTGATTCTGCCGTGAAGAGGATATCAGACAGTGCATATGAAATTGCATTGAGCCACATAAGGTACAACCGTGAGGCAATTGATAAGATTGTGGAGGTCCTCCTCGAGAAGGAAACTATGACCGGTGATGAGTTCCGAGCAATCCTCTCTGAATTTGTTGAGATTCCTGCTGAAAATCGGGTCCCTTCCTCAGTATCCTCCCCGGCGGCTGTGTAATTATTGTATGCTATTACTCCCCATATGTTCACTGCAACTTTGACCATACATCTTAAAGCTGGTTAAATGTATAATTTGCATCTTCGATTTTGTGGAAGAAGGAATAAAAACTTCTTCGAAACCCAATAATGACCATCTTGCTGTGACTTGAGCTGCTAATTCAGGAACTTCGTCCCTCAATAGAAAATGCAGTGAAGTCCTTGATAAACATTTGGTGGTATCAGTTACGGTCTCATACACTGGAAACACATGAATTGTCACCTTGACGTGCATGGAAGTTGTGATCTGTTTAAAAAACCGAAAGAGTGTGTGTGTGTGTGTGTATACATGGAAATTTCTTATCTAGGTGCAATCGTCATGGCTGCTTAATGATTTCTATAAAAGGAGAGGGTTCTAAAGATGGGAGTTTTGAAAGGAGAAGGGCTTACAAGGGTAGAAAGTATAAGCATGTGTTTTAGTATCTGTGATGGGTTGAGTAATTTAGTTTATATAGAATAGTCGGTGTCAATATATATAAGTTGCTTTCATACCTGATTATAAGTGCTATATATAGATATTTTAGAAGCAAAAGACGATAGAGACTACGTTGCAAATCTAGGAGAGAAGGGTGTTTGTTATGTATGGTGGCAGGCAAACCTATTACTTGAAATGGTGTTGAATATTTTCCACGAGTTCACACAATGTTAGGTGTCTTCTTTTATTGTTAATCACCGCAAAATTAACCTGTAATGTAGAAGTCAGAGGTATGCGCCTACTGCAAATGATAGCACTCTTGTCAAGAAATATCATTGTTTCTCAAGTTTTTTGGATATTCATGAATGCCCCTAAAATTTCATCTACAAGCTCAGCAAATTCTCCTTTGGATCCAATCTTTTTTCTTCAACCCATCTCTAACATAGTTTTAAAATCTAGCCCAACTTAATAAGTTAGTTTAAGATTTAATTAATAGTTGAATTTGATAAATCGGCTTGAGCTTTAACATTGAAATCAAACTGGATTTATAAAAAAAGAAAAATAATAGAAAACCAGATAAAAAAATAATTGACCTTGCACAGTAGCAAATATATATATATATATATATATTGCAATACCGATGATCTGTTTTGTAACAAGTCTAAGGAGATCATCGTGCCAAAATTAAGAGCATATTGGTAATTTGGTAATTGGTTATTCTTTAAGAAACCTAGTTATGGCAGGGGATTGGTTTCGTTTGCTAAAGCTTATTTCGTTTCATTTCGAGAAGAAAGGAGTTCATAAAGACATCATACGCAAAACTCTTATATTTGTGTCAGTTATTTATGTTTACTCTCTTGCGTTACGTACAAGCTAGGTCAATTAACTTGTATGTTTCTTAAATTTATTCAATGTTCTCTATGCTCAACATTAACTATATATGCAATACAATACGGATATATATATACCTACCATTGGAGTGAAAACATTATCATGACAACAGTCATCCACATCAAATTTATTTTTTCCACTCACATCTTTTTTCTATTAGATCATTTTTGTTTGGTAAGCTATAAAATAGTATTTAAAATCATAAACAAGCAAGAGAATGAAAAATATGAGCAATGAATTATCTTAAATTTTTATTCATTTACCATCTTTTTTTATTAGATTCTTTTTCTTTTTATTTAACAATTGTAAATGAATTCTGTAAAGTTAATGCTCACACGATGCAAAAAAAAAGGGGGGGGGGATGAAATACAATAGAAAAAGAAAAGACAATCTATTGAACATTAAGTTGATTTGTAATTGGTGATTAGAGAAGAATTAATGCTTTTTTATTTCAGTTTTCATAATACAACAGGTATATATATACAATCCTGCACTTTTTTAATAAGAAAAGACTAATAAGCAAAAGACTAATTACTTCCTAAATTAAAAAACCAAATATTATAGAAATCCTAATACAAATTAACATTTTCCCTCAAGTTGGCGCATAAATGTCACACATGCCCAACTTTTCTAGAAGTCTGGAGAACTTGTTACTAGAAACCACCTTAACGAGAATATATGCTACTTGGTTATCCATTCCTATGGGAGCAACCTCAATTACTTTGTTATCTAGCCTTTTTTTAATAAAGAACCGATCAACCTCTACATGTTTGGTTGACACGACTAAAAGATTGATATCTTCGCCCAAGTGCAGCAGTGTCGAAGTAATAAATAACCTGACAAAACCGAGGTCGAACCACAGGGAGGTTAATTGTACAAATTATAAACAATAATAATAGGAATAACAACAACTATAATAATAATAGTAGTAGTAGTAGTAGTAGTAGTAGTAGTAGTAGTAGTACTATTAATAATAAAGAAAGAGAAGAAGAATAAGATGATGAGAACTTGGAGATAGAATATTAATGTAAGGATTAAACAATGATAATAACAAATGTCAAGATTAGAGGTTCCACTAATGGTATGTCAAACAAGTATAGTATAAACTCTTATTATTCAATTGGAAACCACACACAAAGAAAGTTCCAATCAAATTATAGATTGTTAACATGATTATATTAGTCATCTTATTCAATTAATGCTAATACTTGTAAATTTCATCAAGCATCCATGATTATAACTTATATTAACAACAAATCAAGTTCCTTTCATAGCTTAGGTGTCAGTTATACCATACATTTGTTGTACCAAGTGTTATACAACATAAATCAAGATTAATCATTTAACAAGCAAAGTATTAAAGAGTGAACAAGATAACAAATACAAAACATGTTAGTATCAAACATTAAAGTCCATATTAAGTTTACACTATACTTATTCTTACACCATTAGTGTAACCTTTTCACCTTGACATAATAAACTTAGTTAGACATAATGAAAGAAAGAAAGATGAATAAACAAAATAAGAATATAAATAAGATAAAAGCTAACTAAGTAAATGAAAGGAAATGAAAGGCATAAACTTGATATTAATGAAAGCAAAGCATAAACATTACAAAATATACAAAGAGAGAAAGCAAGAGCATGATCTTGATCTGAAAACCAAGATGCCTAAATGCATGGAAAATGTCTCCCTTTATAGGCCAAAATTAGGAACTATTGATTTGATGACTAATTGATGAGTGGGTGGCCAACTTTTGACTTGGTGACAATCCTTATCTTCTCTTGTTTGCCCTACCCGTCTTTGATAATGTTAAAATTAGAGTCACTTAAAAACATGAAACTTGTAGGAAATTGTCTCAAATTTCTTGTGTAAAAGATTCAGCTCATTTCGACTTCTAAAACTCCATATATGGGCCACATACTGAACAGTGCTCGGGCTGGAAGACAGATTCAGACTTCTTTGTTGTTACTATAATTTGGACTTGAAAATGACCTTTTTAGATCTTGAGCTCCATATGAAAGTTGTATACCTATGTCTTACTTTTCCATCCATATAAAGTAGATATGACCCAATTACCGAATAGTGTTCCAGTTTGGATTGCACTAGCATCTCTTTTCTAAGTTTGGTCATCTCTTTGTCCTTTCAATTTCAGTTTTTAAATTCATCAATCAATCCTTTCATTTATGTGATAGACCTGCATTTAAAATGAACATTTACCACAAATTAAAGGTATCTTATATTATTAGATATATTATTATAAAACATGCTTTAGTTAAAGAGTTATTGATACTTCAAGTGCAAAATGATGATATAAAACCTTGATAAAAATGCACTTTTAAGTATTAATCACATGCCCCAACCAGCTTATTACTAGTCCCTAATAATCAAAGCGTTGAAATAGGAAAACAATTTGTAAATTCCACAAAGCAAGGTACTCATCATTCAATTTTTATTAATCTATCTAGATAAACAAACTCTTATTAAATTTATATATCTGCTCAATACCTTTTAATAACATATTAATAAACCTTTCTTTTGTGCTCAATATATTAACGTATAATTATGGGGCTTTTCTCGGAAGAAAATAAATTTTTTGTTCTAATGTTTAAGGTTAACTTCCTTAGGTTGGGATTATTGTTTTTGTCCTGTTTTTCTTCTTTTTTTTCTTATATATATATATATATATATATATATATATATATATATATATATATATATATATATATATATATGTTAATATAACTTAAAACACCATGCATTTTTAACCCATGTAACGAACTTTCAGCTAATGACTCCCAAACCAGTTGGTCTTACAGCATTAAGTGTTGAGACACCCCTACGAGCTTAGTAACTCAGGTCGTAGATACTGATATGTAGATAGTGCAATGTTTGATTCCCTTAAGCTTTTCTCCTCAACCCATGTAATAAGCGTTGGGCCAATAGCTCCCAAGTTAGTTGACTTTAGGGTATTAGGTGTTAAAACACCCCTTTGAGCTTAATTGCTTAGGTTAGGGAGGCTACGAAACCAAACTTATTTACACTTTTATTATCATCATTCACTTTTTTTTTTGCTTTTTTTTGTTTTTATTTCAAATTATATATTATCCTTTTTCCTTAGTTGTTACCTTTAACAAAAAAACATAAATAATGTAATAATTCATTGTACAACCCATAATCATATGTTAAAATGTGTGTGTATGCAAATTAAGGTTTAAGAATACATGTTAAATAAGTATAGGAGCAGAATTAAGTGATAGTAATGAGAGAGTTTAGAAACCTGAATATTTCAAGAAGTATTATGATAGACCTTATTAAGAATGGTTACTAAGATGTCTCTCCAGAGTCATAAAAAGATCTCATTTACTCTGTCATCATAGTAACAATAATTTTGCACATGCTTTATGAAATAGGAAACACAGTTAGTATTTATTTATTTTTAGCTACTACCCTCTCCTCCTAACCAAAATGAGACATTGTCCTCAATATTTTAAGGTAGAAAGATAGAGTATAGAAAATATCACCTGAAATAACGAATACTAACAAACCTGAAACGCTGAAACAAATATAAGAAACAACAAAACACAATAACAAAACCAAAAGACACAAAGATTCACAAATGAAGACTCAAATCTAATCTAAGCTTTTTATGGCTTTATTTAGATGACCAATTTATGCGACTTATTAAGGGATCAATTACAGGAATGAAAGATTGTAGTTGGTCAATCAATTCTTCAGTAGTAGCAGTAGAGATTATAATTTATCATGTAGAAGATGTTAGAAATTCTTGTTCCACAGTATGATCAAGAAAGACAACAACTTATCATAATAACCATTAACATTTAACAAACCTATGGGTTTATGGTGAATTTGCAGTTAGACCCAAGAGAAAATATCAAAGATCTCTTCTAATGTGCCTAGACCACCTGGTAAGGCAATGAAGGCATCAGCATGGTTAAACATTGCATTCATTCGAGGTGATATTGTGGAGGCCTGAAGTTCCTCTCTAATTGTTTTTCCAATGATGTCCCCTTGTGTTAAAGCTTCAAGGACAACCCCCAAAACTTGACTACCTCCTAAAAATACAGCTATTGACACACCTCCCATTAACCTCAGACTGCCCCCTCATATATTAAATGAATCTTTCTCTCAGCTAGCACCTGACCAAGATGATTTGCTGATTCTAAAAACTCTTTTTATTTCCCAAGACTAGATCTATCGAAAACACAAATATTTCTTATATGATGACCTAAGGAACTTACCATTTTGACACACTTTTGTATTTGTTGAATGTATGGGTTGAGTGGAAATGAAGGGAAGGAAGAGAGGATTTAATAGATGAGAAATTAAAAGGGCAATCATACCACCTATATATAGGCCAGCTGGAGTCTCACACACACACTCTTTCTTTTTATTTATTTATTTATTTTTAAAAGAGCATGTGTATATACAGGTAGTTGTGATTGTGGCTCACATCTTCCCTTGATTTTATGTCCAAGAATGACTTAAACGCTCTCTATGGGTTGAGGATAGGCTTCCCATCCAGTTTTCTTAAAATTGGCAAACAAGGTTTTTTTTAGTCAGATTCCCAAAGCTAAGTCGATCATGTTCTTTATGAAAATGGAGCCATAAATCATGAATTACATGATGCATATCTCCACTAGGATGCGTCTCAAGAGTCAATAGAAGATTATCTAAAGAATCTTTACTCAGGCCATCCTTAATGAATTGTATTTTATCTTCATGGTTTATAGATACCATTCCTAAAGAATAACATTGTGAATTACAAGTCCATCTGGCACATCGATGACAGACTTTCAGTCATTTTGCACAACATTTCTTTACAAAAGTGCTTTTACCTATTCTAGGCATGCGTGAAATGAAGGAATTAGAGGACTCATTTGATAATGGGACCTTTGCTTCAATCAACCAATGAATATCTTCAGGAATTCCATGATTCATTAACAACTTCAATCTTGCACATCTAACACAATAAATTTTTGTAATCGCATTCTGAGGTAGAGCAGGAAAATACTTTTTTTAATTTTTCAAGATTAGTGTCCATTATCAAATGAGAATTGGAAGAGAGATTTAAAGAATTGCACAAATATATACATAGATATAAGTTATTATGGGAAACTCAAAGGACCAACTTAAGTTACGCAGTACCGTTATCCGCCATTTGACCGGGGTGAGAGAAACTAGCAAAAATCACTCAAAAAGAAACACAAAAACAATGTAAGAAAAACAAAATAATCAACCTTTGTCTACAAGATCATTCAAATCAGTTGATTCATTTTCACTAGAAAAATTATCAAAGTAAGCTTTCAAATGATGTCCATTTTCCTTAAAAACATTGTCATTAATTGAATTCTCAATATCATAGGCCTCATAAGGATTGGTCCATCTTGATCTTAACTCTCTAGGGAATGAATAGAGTTGAGAATTATAAAACAAAACTTTTTGGCTAGTGTCAACTTTTTGACAATTTTTACAAGTTTTGCAGAATGTATAGTGTCCTTGAACATGGTGGGCCAATAAAATTCATTTTGAAATATTTTTGTAGTTGTCTTTTTTATGAGAAATAATTTCCACATGCTTCAGAATGACAAAGTTTTATGACACTACTTACCTCATTATCGGGAATGAATCTTTGAAATATTTGATCAAGACAATATTTGAATAAGTTAAGGTCATCATAATAAAAGTTCTTCACTTCGTTCAAAAACTTTTCTTTGTCTTGGGTACTCCAATCAGCTGGCAAATCACCTAAAGTAAGAAAATTGATATTTTTATCATACCAAGGCATTGGACTAAGAGAAAGTAAAGATTGGTTAGGAAAGTAATCATCGATTGGTGTGATGTTAGATGTCGAATGTGTTGTCACTTTAGACAAAAGATCCGCGTCAATATTTTCGGTACATTTTTCATCTGTGATTTCTTCCTTATAATAAATCATTTACAAATCTTCAGATTCGTCCAAATAATTTTTACTTAAAGTAGATTCAAGTTGATCATAAACTAATTCATCAATATGATCTACTTCTTGTAAATCATTATCACCTTTAGGTTGCTTGCACATGTTGAAAATATTCATCTCCAATGTCATGTCTCAGTCCATTCCTACAATTAATGAATGCATTAGAAGTTGTAAGAAACGAACATCCTAAAATAACAGGAAATGAATTACATGCTTCAATAGGTTGTGTGTCCAAGATAACAAAATACACAAGATAAATGAATTTATCGACTTGTACTAACACATCTTTGACTATTCCTCTAGGCACTTTTACAGATCTATCGGCAAACAAAAGGGTTATAGAAGTTGGTTTTAACTCACCTAGATTAAGCCTTTGAAAAAACTAAATATGGAAGTAAATTCACATTGGCTCCAAGATCAAGTAAAGCTCTTTCAATTTTATGTTCTCCAATAAAACAAGAAATTGTAAGACAACCAGGGTCTTTATATTTTAAAGTATTATTGTTTTGAAGAATAGCACTTACTTGTTCAGCTAAAAAGGCTTTCTTTTTCACATTCAGATTCCTTTTCACAGTGCATAGATCTTTTAAAAATTTAGCATATAAAGGAACCTGTTTAATAGCATCTAGCAAAGGTATATTGAATCTTACCTGTTTGAAAGTTTCAAAAATTTCAGAGTTGTGATTAACTTTTCTTTGTTTGGTCATGACATGAAGAAATGGAAGTGTTGGTGGGGAATCAGTCGTTTCTTTGTAATTTTCATATTTAACCCCTTTCTTACCCTTAAAGATTGACTCATCATCTTTCTCGTAAGGTTCAACAATGGGTTTTTCAATAACCTTACCACTACGAAGAGTAGTGACTAATTTGACTTAATCCATGTGTTGGCTTTTAGAACTATTTGCATTTGTATTGTATTGCCTCTTAGGATTTTATTGTGGTTGAGATGAAAACTTACCTTTCTCTTGGAAATTGAGAGCAAATGTCAATTTTACAAAAGTATCTTTAAAATCTATCATGTTTTGAGCAAGTTAAAAATTGATTCTCTCTTGCTTTTCAATGAATACATGCAATATTTCCTCAAAATTTCTTCTAGGAGGTGGAGCATAAGAAGGTGCATATCCATGAGAATTTTAAAAATTATGGTATGCTTAAAACAGTGGTTATGAAGTTTATCCATTGTTATTATCGCTCTTCCAACTGAAATTTAGGTGATTTCTTCAACCAAGGTTGTATGTTTACGAGTATGGGTTGTAGTTGGGCCTTTGAAAACTGTTTAAAGCATAGGCTTTTTCATGGAGACATTCCTTAAAAGAAGGCAAGGTTGGATAGTTATTGGTTGAGTGTTCATTTGTTTCACATATTTAACACATAATGTTTTCAATAGATTTTAATTAACCAGTCTTTTTCAATTTTAGTGCCTCGACTTTTCTAGCTAAAGATGCAAACTTGGCTTGAAGGTCATGATCTTCCATAAGGTTATACATACCTCCACTAGATGTATAAGGTTGATTTTTACTCGGTGCCTCATAAGTACCCGCGGTGTCCCAATTTTGAGCATTTTCAGCTAACAAGTCTAAGTACTCCATTGCTTCATTAGGATCTTTATCTTCATAGCTAAAGTCTAAGTAAGGCTCTTTCAATTTTATGTTCTCCAATAAAGCAAGAAATTATAGGACAACCAGGGTCTTTATATTTCAAAGCATTATTGTTCTGAAGAATAACACTTACTTGTTCGGCTAGAAAGGCTTTCTTTTTCACATTCAGTTTCCTCTTCACAATGCATAGATCTATCAAAAATTTAGCATAGGATGGAATGTGTTTAATAGTATCTAGCAAAAGTATATTGATTCTTACTTGTTTGAAAGTTTCAAACATTTTAGAGTTGTGATTGACTTTCCTTTGTTTGGTCATGGCTTGAGGAAATGGAAGCGTTGATGGAGAATCAATCGTTTCTTTACAATTTTCAGATTCAACCCTTTCCTTACCCTCAGAGATTGACTCATCATCTTTCTCATAAGGTTCAAGACAGGGTTTTTCAATAACCTTACCACTGCGCAGAGTAGTGACTGATTTGACTTGATCTATGTGTTGGCTTCCAGAACTACTTACATTTGTATTGTATTACCCCTTGGGATTTTGCTTAACCGCTTTTTATGATCGGCTTGTTTTAACTCGCAAGTGCACGAGTGTGCGATGTAGCAATTAACTCGGTAAGATCGAGGTCATATCCACAGAGAGCTAGATTTGGAAATTAAGCTAGGTAACAAAAAAAACTCAAGAGAAATTAAATTAACAATAACTTGGTTGAAAATAATTGATGGATTTGTTTTCAAAGATAGAAAAGTGTAAATAGATTATAAATGACAAGAAAAAATAAGCCTTGGTCCAAATCAATTTTAATGGTGATGTATTGGTGATTTCTTCAACATATATAAGATAACTCAGCCTAATATCAACGATGGTGATATTAGATCGGAAGATATTACAATGAAGATTAGAAAGATGAAGATTGATTATTGCTTAAGAATGAACAAGTACTTTCATATTAAGTAAGACATTGAATCAAGCAATCTCTATACCAAAACTAAAGTTTGTGCATAAAAATTCAAGATTATAACATTACCTAAATGATTTCTAAAATTTCTTTACAATAATAAATCATTCATGAAGAAAATAAGAAGATAAACATTAAGATTCATTCATATCCTAAAGAACTCACCTCAATCACCATTATCCTTGATTTGGATCCAAGAAAGAGTTTAGCCAACCATGATTAAATATAAGAACACTTCAATAAACATGAAAGAACTTGAATCCAACTGAAATAATAAGTTTTACAAACTAAAAAACCGAAATCTATAAAGAAGAACACAATACAATTTCAGAAAAAATTCGGACACAAATCTGACTCTAACTTTGGACAGCAATTCGACCCCCTTTAGAAGCTTTTTTTTTTCGAGATGTCTATTAGAGACATATTTATAGGAAATTTTGTCACATTTCCAGATCATTAAAGAACAGCTCATTTGGACATCTAAGTCAAAAGTTATTGGCAAAACACCGAAAGGTGTTCTGAAAAATCAAATCAAGACAGCTTTACAACCACTTTGGTACACGTTTTTCTTCCTCATTTATGAGGTGTCTCCTTCTTCTTTTTGACCCAAAATAATGTTAAAATATCCCCTCCAGCTTTCCATCCATGTTCTTGCCTTCTTGGATCAATGGATTACCCAAAATAAATCAATTGTTATTTGTTGTGTGGACATGTAAGATCATGGATTGTGTTTGGGTTGATTTGAAGGTTGATTTGGGGTTGATTTGGGGCTGATTTTGGGCTGAATTTGAGCATCAAATAAGTATACAAATGTACTTATTATTTGGGCTAAGATTGACATTGAAACCTTGAGTGATTAATGGTTGAAGTTTTCACACAACATAAGGCAAGTTTGAGCTTGAAATAAATCATACGATATTCTTTTCTAGAATTGGAATAGAATTGATTTTTGGGACAAATTTGGAGCACTTATTTGAACCAAGATTTGCTTCAATCTTCAACTAAAAGTCTCTTCAATTCTTTGTTCTGAATTCTGACGTTGAATTTTCTGAATTAATTCATTTAAGCTCCAAAAACCTATCGAAACATTAAAACAAACTTCATTACTAAAAAACACATCAATTATTATAAAAACAACCAAATAAAAACAATAAATACATATGTAAAATAAGAGACTTAATGACACTTTTGATGCACAATCACACTCCCCAACTTAGATTTTGCTAGTTCTCAAGCAAAACAAAACATAAAACCTTTAAAATAAAAATAATAATAATAACAACCATAATTAGGCTCGATTCATCACACTTGAAGGACCTATCATGCAAATATTGGTATCTTTAACTTAGTGTACACAATAGCAAATAAAGAAAAATAAGCATACTCACATTCTCTAAATCAAACATCCATACAAAATTTCCAAATTCAGTCATATTTATCGTGCAACCAACATAATTGATTCATATGAAAACTCAACTTGTAATCTTCCCTTCTCACCAACACAAACAAGGTAGCAAACTAGAGAAATATCTATATTTTTTTTTTCTTCTCTTCTTCTTTTTTTTTTGTTTTTTTTTTAAGATATGATTTATTCTTTGTATTTAAGTTGTCACTTCCCTTTTGACGCGAATACAAACATTTGTGATGAATGCACCCGGTTACTCACAAAGTCACAAACTTAAAGTGCTTTGCATACTCATATTTCAAGCTGCTGGTTGACGTAAAGATAAACATTTGTGATGAATACCCCTAGTTACTGAGCAACTTAAAACATTGGAGTAGATAGAACTTTGTACACATTTATTTATTTATTTATGTAATGATTATTACTCTATTTACTTAAACCTTGTTTAGGACTAGATCAAAAGGGATAATCACAAGTAAAGCATCATACTCATCTTTCATGCATATTCACACAACTCTCACAACTTTTACAAGGAAAAATGTACTTCAGTAATCTTAAAAAAAAGTATGCTATATCTTGCTTTATAAGATATTATCTATCCCAAATTAAAGCATGCAATGTTCAACACAATAATGAACCCAAAAGGGTAATGATGATCCTAAACAAGTCTCATTCACATACAAATGCAAGTATTTTTTTTTTTAACAAGCATGGTTATCTCAAGCATTCAACATAATGAAATATCTAAAATTAAGCTTTACATTATCCTCAATGTAAAAGAGAGAGAAGAAAAGTATAAAGATTAGAAAATTGTTACTCCCCTTTTGTTTTCAAGGATGAATGTCTGATTGAATTGGGTATGAGCTGACTTCTTGCTTGATTTTTTTTTAACCTGCATATCACAACTAAAAGAAAACATTGATGTTTTTTTTTTAATTTTTTTTGAAAATAAAGAACCTCACACCCCCTAACTTAAAATAATGCATTGTCCCGAATGTATGAACAAGAAAATATAAGAGATGTAAGAAAGAAGAAAAAAAATGAAAATGAAAATAAAAATAAAAACTCATTACTTTTGATACTACAATGGTATTGGATCTTCAAGATCCAATGTCTCAACTTCAGCCACAACATTTTCAAGATAAAGTTTCAATCGATGATCATTTACTTTGAAAATATTTCCATTCTTGGGATTTTCTACCTCAAATGCACCATGCTCAGAGATGGATTTAATCACAAATGGACCAATCCATTTTGTCCTCAACTTTCCAGGAAAGAGATGTAATCGTGAATTATACAAGAGAACCTTTTGACCAACATGAAAGGATTTTCTAAGAATATGTTTATCATGCAAAGTTTTCATCTTATGTTTTGAAATTTTTGCATTTTCAAATGCATCATTTCTTAGCTCCTCTAATTCATCCAATTGAAGCTTTCTATTTTTGCCGACCTCGTTTTCATTGTCATTGAATTGCCGAATGGCCCAATATGCACGGTGCTCAATCTCAACAGGGAGATGACAAGGCTTTCCATAAACTAGCCTATAAGGAGACATTCCTAAAGAGGTCTTATAAGCAGTGCGATATGCCCACAAAGCATCAACTAGTCGTAGGGACCAATCTTTACGGTTTGGATTAACTGTTTTCTCTAAAATGTTCTTGATCTCCCTATTTGCCAACTCAGCTTGGCCACTAGTCTGTGGGTGATAGGGGGTACTGACCTTGTGAATTACACCATATTTTCTCATCAAAATCCCAACGGGCTTGTTACAAAAATGTTTTCCCCCCTCACTAATCATAGCCCGAGGCATGCTAAAACGAGAGAAAATATTTTCTTTCAAGAATTTGACCACAACTCGATGGTCATTGGTTCGAGATGCAATGGCCTCCACCCATTTAGACACATAATCAACAGCTACAAGGATGAATTGGTAACCAAATGAACTTGGAAAAGGTCCCATGAAATCAATCCCCCAACAATCAAATATTTCCAAAACAAGGATGGGGTTAAGGGGCATCATGTTACGCCTAGTGAGGCTACCTAGTCTTTAGGCATCGGTCACATGCAACACAGAAGGCATGAACATCTTTAAACATGGTAGGCTAATAAAAACCACACTGCAAGATTTTGGCAATGGTTTTCTTAGAAGAGAAATGCCCACCACAGGCTAATGCATGACAAAAATTAATGACCTTTGGAATTTCATGATCAGGGATGCACCGCCTAATAATTTGGTCAGGACAATATTTAAATAGGTAGGGGTCATCCCAAAAAAAGGTGCGCACATTGCGCAAGAATTTTTGTTTGTCAAGTTTAGACCAATGAGAAGGGATCTGACTTGTGGCTAGGTAATTTGCTATGTCAGCATACCATGGAGAACCAATGTAAGAGACAGTACCTGCACAAAATAAATTTTCATCAGCAAAGAGTTCATTTATTGGAGATTCATCAATTATGGTCTTATAGCTTGAAAGACGAGATAAATGATCAGCCACTACATTCTCTACTACCTTTTTATCTCGAATTTCAATGTTAAACTCTTGGAGTAGAAGGATCCATCGAATCAAACGTGGTTTGGCATCTTGTTTTGTGAGCAAATATTTCAATGCTGCATGATCAGTGAAAACAATAACAAGAGATCCAACCAAATAAGACCTAAACTTGTCTAATGCAAAGACTACAGCTAAGAGTTCTTTTTCAGTTGTAGTGTAATTCAATTGAGCATCATTCAAAGTCTTGCTAGCATAATATATGACATGAGGTTTCTTGTCTTTTCTTTTCCCTAAAACAGCCCCAACCGCAAAATCACTAGCATCACACATCAGTTCAAATGGTAAAGACCAATCAGGAGCTTGTATGATTGGTGCAGTTGTCAACAACCCTTTAAGCTTTTCAAAAGCTTCTTGACATTTTGATGTCCAATCAAATGGGACATCTTGTGACAACAAGTTACACAATGGTTTGGCAATGGTACTAAAAGAATGAATGAATCTTCGATAAAAACCAGCATGTCCTAAAAAGGATCTCACATCTTTCACAATCTTAGGGGTAGTTAATTTTTGAATGACTTCCACTTTTGACTTATCTACCTCTATCCCTTTTGAAGAGACAATGTGACCTAAAACAATGCCATGTGTCACCATAAAATGACACTTCTCCCAATTAAGTACAAGATTGCTCTCTTCACACCTTTCAAGAACTTTTTCTAGATTCATTAGACACAATTCATAAGAATCCCCATAAACTGAAAAATCATCCATGAAAACTTCCAAAAAATTTTCCATCATGTCACTAAAGATACTCATCATACACCTTTGAAAAGTGGCTGGTGCATTACACAAACCAAATGGTATTCTTCTATAAGCATAAGTACCAAAAGGACAAGTGAAAATGGTTTTTTCTTGGTCTTCTAAAGAAATCTCAATTTGGTTGTAACTTGAGTATCCATCCAGAAAACAATAGAAAGCTCTTCCAGCTACTTTTTCAAGCACTTGGTCTAAAAATGGAAGCGGAAAATGGTCCTTCCTAGTCACCATGTTTAATTTACGATAATCAATGCACATACGCCATCCAGTTTGGATTCTAGTTGGTACCAGCTCATTATTTTCATTCTTCACTATTGTGACTCCAGATTTTTTTGGGACAACTTGGGTTGGACTAACCCATTTTGAGTTTGCAATAGGGTAAATGATACCTGCATCAAGTAGCTTAAGCACTTCACCTCTCACTACTTCCTTCATGTTTGGGTTCAATCGTCTTTGCATTTGCCTCACAGATTTAGCCTCTTCTTCAAGATAGATTCTATGTGTACATAAAAGAGGGCTAATTCCTTTCAAGTCAGTAATTTTCCACCCAATTGCTTTCTTGTGTTTTCTCACCACTCTCAAAAGTTTTTGTTCTTGCTCTATGCTAAGTTTTGATGAGATCACAATAGGATATGATTTATCTTCCCCTAGAAATGTATACTTAAGATCACTTAATAAAGGCTTCCTTTCTAGTTTATTAGGCTGGACAAGAGATTCCTCAACTTTCACTTGGGGTGAAATCAAAGGCTCAAATGATGGGGTCCATTGACCTATTGACATAATAGGCATTGGATCTAGATAAGTCTCGAGTTCTCTTACTTCCTCATCAACACATTCCAAAGAACAAAATCTTTCATCATGAATTAAAGTTCTCTCCAATGGATCCTTGATCCACACTCTCTCAAAGTGTTCTTGACAAACTGTTTGGATGAAATCTACCTCTCTAATGTCCTCATGTTCCCCGATTTGTTTGGAGACATTGAATATGTTCATCTCCACAGTCATATTCCCAAAAGACAATTTCATCACCCCATTCCTACAGTTAATTAAGGCATTGGATGTAGCTAGGAAAGGTCTCCCTAAGATGACTGGGATGGGGGCATTAGAACCTTGAATTGGTGCGGTGTCTAACACTACAAAATCAACAGGAAAGTAGAATTTATCTACTTGGACCAACACATCCTCAACGATACCCCTAGGAATCTTGATTGACCTATCAGCTAATTGAAGGGTGATTCGAGTAAGCTTGATTTCTCCTAAACCTAATTGTTCGTAAACAGTGTAGGGTATTAAATTCACACTTGCTCCTAAATCCAACAAAGCTTGATCTATCTTATGACTTCCAATAATGCATGAAATGGTAGGACAACCAGGATCTTTGTATTTGGAAGGGGTCTTAAACTGGATGATAGCACTAGCATGTTCAGTCAGAAAAGCTCTTTCTTTCACATTCAATCTCCTTTTGACTGTGTATAAATCCTTAAGAAACTTTGCATAAGATGGAACTTGTTTAATTGCATCAAGAAGTGGAATATTGACTTTCACTTGTTTGAACAATTCATAGATTTCCGAGTTCATAAGATCTTGTTTAGGTTTTCCTAACCTTTGTGGAAATGGTGCTCTAGGAACAAATTCTAAATCACTCATTTTGACTCCAATCTTTCTTGAATCATCTCCTTTCTCACTCATCTCTTTCTCATTTATCTCACCTTCTTTGTCACTCAAACTCTCATTTGTCACTTGTCTTTTGATTCCCTCTTCACTTTCCCTAGATTTCTCCTCCACAATACCTTTAGGAATCCTAAAACCTACACCTTTGTCAACAATCTTTCCACTTCTAAGGGTAGTGATGGCTTGGACTTGTTCATGGTTTGAAGGTTCACTAGGTGAGGATTCACTCATGTATACCTGACCTCTAGGATTGGGCATTGGTTAAGCTGGGATTTTTCCCTTCTCTTGAATGCTTAGTGATTGAGTCAACTTAGTTAGTTGACTTCGAATGTCATCTAAGGTCCTATTGGTCTGGTCTTGGAATTTGTAAACTTGGTTATTGATTCCTCCTTGCGTTTGCATGAATTGTTGAAGAGTATCCTCTAAGGATCTCTTATGAGGTGGTTGGTATGTGTTATGTGTGGGAGCATGAAATGGTTGGCGTGGAGGTTGAAATGTTTGAGGTACTGAAGAGCTCTCATTTCTCCATCCAAAATTTAGGTGGTTCCTCCATCCAGGATTATAGGTCTCAGAGTAGGGATTGCCTACTTGGTTTGGAAATGGCTTTCTAACATTACTTGAATCAAAAGTTTGGCCATATAGCACTTCCTTGAAGGCTGGAATGGTAGGACAATCAGTTGTCCTATGCCCTTTGCTTTCACAAACAACACAACTTTCCTCTTGTTGTTCACTTATGACATGCACTTTTTTAATCTAGCATTGAGGTCATCAGTCTCTTTCAATTGAAACTTTCCATTTGAATGAGAAATGGTGTTTCTAGACTCAACATGAACTGGGAGAGAAGTCTCCCATTGCTTTGTGTTTTCAGCCAATTGATCAAAAAAATCAAAGGCCTCACTTGGTTCTTTGTCATAAAACTCACCATTACACATGGTTGACACTAGCTTTTTAAAATCTGAGGTAAGAGAGTCATAAAAGAAACTCACTAACCTCCACATCTCAAAACCATGATGAGGGCATGCATTTAACAAGTCTTTGAACCTTTCCCAAGCTTGGTGAAATGACTCATTTGGACTACAAGAAAAATTCATCATTTAACGTTGTAAAGCTGTTATCCTATGAGTGGGGAAGTATTTTTTCAAAAATTCAGCTTGCATTTCTCTCCATGTACCTATAGACCTAGGACGCAAGGAGTTTAGCCAAAGCTTGGCTTTATCCTTTAGAGAGAATGGGAACAATTTAAGCCGAATGGTTTCCTCTGTGCATGTTTTATCAATAAAAGTATTACATACCTCTTCAAAGTCTTTAATGTGTATGTATGGATTTTCAGAATCCATACCATGAAATGTGGGAAGAAGTTGAATCATGCCCGGTTTCAAATTGAAAGCTTGTTGGTTAAGAGGTAAGATAATACACGAAGGTGTACTTTGTCTAGCCGGGTGAAGATACTCTCTAAGAGTTCGAAAATTACGTTGATCATTGAATTGTGGAGGTCCATTACCTTGAACACTCCCTTCACCCTCTACATCTTCAACATTAGCCATGATAAAATAATAATAATAATATAACAATTATATGAATATGAAAGGAAAGGAAAGAAAAAAAAATGCAAATAAAAGTAATAGCTTAAAAATAAAAATACAACAAATTAAGAAATTCACTCTCCAACTAATAAGCACTATTAACAACAATAAACATTAAAAGATAATTATAAGAAGCTTGAATAAAAAGGCGGTGATACCAGCCAAGCACTTTAGACAATAAATATAAGAAAAATAACAACAATAAACATTAAAAGATAATTATAACAAGCTTGAATAAACAAAAGGCGGTAATACCGGCCAAGCACTTCAAACAATAAATATAAGAAAAATAATCATAACAAAACCACAAAATAAAAAGGAAATAAACAAGAGGCGGTAATACCGACCAAGCACTTTAGACAATAAATATAAGAAAAATAACAACAATAAACATTAAAAGATAGTTATAACAAGCATTAATAAAAAAACAAAGGCGGTAATACCGGCCAAACACTTTAGACAATAAATAAAAATAAAACAAGAAAATAAAATGAAATAAACAAGAAAAATATTAGAAACTAATAAGAATAGACAATAAAAGAAAAATCATTGAACCAACCAAAATCCAACAATTAATACTCCAGTCCACAGTCCAATATCCGAAATGTTAAGGTCAATTTTTTTTAGGCGGTAAAACCAGCCAATTTAATTTTTTTATATGATTTTTTTTTAGTTTTCCAATAATCAAATCTAAATTTGTTACCTTTGCTTGCTAGCTCCCCGGCAACGGCGCCGAAATTGCTTGACCGCTTTTTATGATCGGCTTGTTTTAACTCGCAAGTGCACGAGTGTGCGATGTAGCAGTTAACTCGGTAAGATCGAGGTCATATCCACAGAGAGCTAGATCTGGAAATTAAGCTAGGTAACAAAAAAAACTCAAGAGAAATTAAATTAACAATAACTTGGTTGAAAATAATTGATGGATTTGTTTTCAAAGATAGAAAAGTGTAAATAGATTATAAATAACAAGAAAAAGTAAGCCTTAGTCCAAATCAATTTTAATGGTGATGTATTGGTGATTTCTTCAACATATATAAGATAACTCAGCCTAATATCAACGATGGTGATATTAGATCGGAAGATATTACAATGAAGATTAGAAAGATGAAGATTGATTATTGCTTAAGAATGAACAAGTACTTTCATATTAAGTAAGACATTGAATCAAGCAATCTCTATACCAAAACTAAAGTTTGTGCATAAAAATTCAAGATTATAACATTACCTAAATGATTTCTAAAATTTCTTTACAATAATAAATCATTCATGAAGAAAATAAGAAGATAAACATTAAGATTCATTCATATCCTAAAGAACTCACCTCAATCACCATTATCCTTGATTTGGATCCAAGAAAGAGTTTAGCCAACCATGATTAAATATAAGAACACTTCAATAAACATGAAAGAACTTGAATCCAACTGAAATAATAAGTTTTACAAACTAAAAAACCGAAATCTATAAAGAAGAACACAATACAATTTCAGAAAAAATTCGGACACAAATCTGACTCTAACTTTGGACAGCAATTCGACCCCCTTTAGAAGCTTTTTTTTTTCGAGATGTCTATTAGAGACATATTTATAGGAAATTTTGTCACATTTCCAGATCATTAAAGAACAGCTCATTTGGACATCTGAGTCAAAAGTTATGGGCAAAACACTAAAAGGTGTTCTGAAAAATCAAATCAAGACAGCTTTACAACCACTTTGGTGCACGTTTTTCTTCCTCATTTATGAGGTGTCTCCTTCTTCTTTTTGACCCAAAATAATGTTAAAATATCCCCTCCAGCTTTCCATCCATGTGCTTGCCTTCTTGGATCAATGGATTACCCAAAATAAATCAATTGTTATTTGTTGTGTGGACATGTAAGATCATGGATTGTGTTTGGGTTGATTTGAAGGTTGATTTGGGGTTGATTTAGGGCTGATTTAGGGCTGAATTTGGGCATTGAATAAGTATACAAATGTACTTATTATTTGGGCTAAGATTGACATTGAAACCTTGAGTGATTAATGGTTGAAGTTTTCACACAACATAAGGCAAGTTTGGGCTTGAAATAAATCATATGATATTCTTTTCTAGAATTGGAATAGAATTGATTTTTGGGACAAATTTGGAGCACTTATTTGAACCAAGATTTGCTTCAATCTTCAACTAAATGTCTCTTCAATTCTTTGTTCTGAATTCCGACGTTGAATTTTCTGAATTAATTCATTTAAGCTCCAAAAACCTATCGAAACATTAAAACAAACTTCATTACTAAAAGCCACATCAATTATTATAAAAACAACCAAATAAAAACAATAAATACATATGTAAAATAAGAGACTTAATGACACTTTTGATGCACAATCAGATTTTATTGTGGTTGAGATGGAAACTTACCTTTCTCTTGAAAACTGAGAGCAGATGTTAATTTTGCAAGAGTATCTTTAAAATCTGTCATGTTTTGAGCAAGTTGAGTATTGATTGTCTCTTGCTTTTCAATGAATGCCTGCAATGTTTCCTCAAGATTTCTTCTAGGAGGTGGAGCATAAGGAGGTGCATATCCATGAGAATTTTGGAAATTATGGTGTGCTTGAAATGGTGGTTGTGAAGTTTGTACATTGTTATTATCACTTTTCAACTAAAATTTGGGTGATTTCTCCAGCCATGGTTGTATGTTTGCGAGTATGGGTTATGGTTGGGCCTTTGGAAACTATTTAAAGCATGGGCTTGTTCATGGAGACATTCCTTAAAAGAAGGCAAGGTTGAACAGTTATTGGTTGAGTGTTCATTTATTTCACATATTTGACACACAATGTTTTCAATAGATTTTAATTGACCACTCTATTTCAATTCTAGTGCCTCAACTTTTCTAGCTAAAGATGCAAACTTGCCTTGGAGGTCATGATCTTCTCTAAGGTTGTACATACCTCCACTAGATATATGAGGTTGAGTTTTACTTGGTGCCTCATAAGTACCTGCGGTGTCCCAATTTTGAGCATTTTCGGCTAACAAGTCTAAGTACTCCATTGCTTCATCAGGATCTTTATCTTCAAAAGTTCCATTGCACATCAATTCAACCATTTGCCTATCTTTAGGTGTTAACCCTTCATAAAAATATGAAATCAATCTTCATGTTTCAAAACCATGATGAGGGAAAGTACTAAGCAAATCTCGATATCTATCCCAACATTGGTAAAATGTTTCTCCTGGTTTTTTAGTGAAAGTGGTGATTTGTCTTTTAAAAAGATTGTTTTATGAGATGGGAAAAATTTCTTTAAAAACTATTGTTGCATTTCATCCCAAGCACGATTGGATCCAGGTCTCAAATTTTGTAGCCATGTTTTAGTTTTATCTTTTAATGAAAAAGGAAAAAGCTTTAATTTGATGGTGTTTACGCTATAATTTGAGTCATTGTACATGTTGTAGACCTCCTCAAATTCCCTTAAATGCAAGTATGGATTTTCCAAATCTAAGCCATGAAAAGAAGATAAAAGTTAAATAAGCTTGGCATAAACTTTAAATGAGATGCACTATTATTCTCATTATAAAGTGATTGATTATCTTCTTCGACCATATTTTCTGAAAATGATGAGGACACCCTACAAAGTCTACCACTTAATGTACGTGACCACGCTCTCATGCACGTGTAGCAATAGAATAAAAGGAAAAAAAAAAACAAAAGAAGAAGAAAGAAGAGACAAGAAACAAAGTTATATACAAGAAAAGTGAAAAGAGATAATAAAATAAATACTATAATTTGTACAAGAACTTACCTCCCCGGTAACGGCACCAAAAACTTGACACGACTAAAAGATTGATGTCTTCTTGACACGACCAAAAGATTGATGTCTTCTCCCAAGTGCAGGAGTGTCAAAGTAATAAATAACCTAGTAAGATCGAGGTCGAACCATAAGGAGGTTAATTGTATAAATTATAAACAACAATAATAGTAACAATAACTATAACAACAATAATAATACTCGTAGTAGTAGTAGTAGTAGTAATAATAACAACAATAACAACAACAACAATAAAGAAAAAGAAAAAGAAGAAAAATTGATGAGAACTTTGAGATGAAAAATTAATGTAAGGATTAAATAATGATAACAAACAATGTCAAGGTTAGAGGATCCACTAATGGTATGTCAAACAAATTTAGTATATACTCTTATTGTTCAATTGGAAACCACACAGAAAGGAGGTTTCAATTAGATTATAGATTATTAACATGATTACATTAGTCATCTTATTCAAATAATGCTAATAATTGTAACTTTCGTCAAGCATTCATGATTATAACTTATGTTAACAACAAATCAAGTTCCTTTCATAACTTAGGTGTCGGTTATACCATACAGTATGGGCTATGAAAGTGCCAAGAATTTGTTGTACCAAGTGTTATACAACATAAATCAAGATTAGTTATTTAACAAGCAAAGTATTAAAGAGTGAACAAGATAACAAATACAAAACATGTTAGTATCAAACATTAAAGTCCATATTAAGTTTACACTATACTTATTCTTACACCATTAGTGTAACCTTTTCACCTTGACATAATAAACTTAGTTAGACATAATGAAAGAAAGAAAAATAAATAAACAAAATAAGAACATAAATAAGATAAAACTTAACTAAGTAAATGAAAGGAAATGAAAGGCATAAACTTGATATTAATGAAAGCAAAGCATAAACATTACAAAAAATACAAAGAGAGAAAGCAAGAGCATGATCTTGATCTAAAAACCAAGATGCCTAAATGCATGGCAAATGCCTCCTTTTATAGGCCAAAATTGGGAACTATTAATTTGGTGACTAATTGATGAGTGGATGACCAACTTTTGACTTGGTGACAATCCTTATCTTCTCTTATCTGCCCAAAACATCATTAACGTCAACATTAGAGCCACTTCAAAACATAAAAGTTGTAGGAAATTGTCTCAGTTTTCTTATGTAAAACATTCAGCTCATTTGGACTTTTAGAACTCTAGATATGGGTCAAATACTAAACAGTGCTCGGGCTAGAAGACAGATTCAGATTTCTTTGTTGTTGCTACAATTCAGACTTGAAAATGGTATTTTTAGATCTTGGGCTCCATATGAAAGTTGAAGGCCTATGTCTTACCTTTCCATCCATATAGCGTAGACCTAAATCTGAGATCTACAGCTTCAGATATGACCAAATTAGCGTAGATCTACAAACTCTCATTAAATTTATATACCTACTCAATACTTGTTAACAAGATATTCATAAACCTTTCTTTTGTGCTCAATGTATCAACACATAATTATAGGGCTTTTCTTGGAAGAAAACAAAATTTTTGTTCTAATGTTTAAGGTTAACTTTCTTGGGTTGGGATTATTATTTTTGTCTTTTTTTAATATATATATATATATATATATATATATATATATATATATAATTTGGCTAATGACTCTCAGACTAGTTACGAAACCAAACTTATCTATATTTTTATTATTATCATTTTTCTTCTTCTTTTTTGTCTATTTTTGTGTTTTTATTTTTTTAATTATATACTATCCTTTTTCCCTTAGTTGTTACCTTTAATAAAAGAACATAAATAATGTAATAATCCAATATGCAACCCACAATCATATGTTAAAGTGTTTGTGTGTAAATTAAGGTTTAAGAATACATGTTAAATAAATATATGAGAAAAATTAAGTGATAAAAATCCGAGAGTTTGCAAATTTGAATATTTCAAGAAGTATTATGATAGACCTTGTTACAAATAATTACTAAGATGCGTCTTAAGAGTCATAAAAAGTTCTCCTTACTCTGCCATCATAGTAACAATAATTTTGCACATGCTTTATGAAATAGAAAACACGGTTTTTTTTATTTAGCTACTATCCTCTCCTCCCAACTAAAACGAGACATTATTCTCAATGTTTAAAGGAAGAAAGATAGAGTATAGAAGATATCACCTAAAATAACAAACACTGACAAACCTAGAACATACTAAAACAAATATAAGAAACAAAAAAACACAATAATAAAACCAAAAGACATAAAAATTCACAAATGAAGGCTTAAATCCAATCTAAGCTTTTTACAGCTTTCCTTAGTTGACCAATTTATCCAACTCATGGAAGGATCAACTTCAGGAATGAAAGATTGTAGTTAGTCAATCAATTCTTCAGTAGTAGCAGTAGAGATTATGATTTGTAGTGTAGAAGATGTTAGAAATTCCTGTTCCACAGCATGATCAAGAAAAGACAACAACTTATCATAATAACCATCAACATTTAACAAACCTATGGGTTTGTGGTGAATGTACAGTTGGGCCTAAGAGGAAATATGAAAGATCTCTTCCAATGTGCCTAGACCACCTCATAAAGCAATGAAGGTATCAACATGGTTAAACATTGCATTCATTCAAGCTGACATTGTGGAGACCTGAAGTTCCTCTCCAATTGTTTTTCCAATGATGTCCCCTTGTGCTAAAGCTTCGAGGACGACCCCCAAAACTTGACTACCTCCTAAAAATACAGCTATTGACACACCTCCCATTAACCCAAGACTGCCTCCCCCATACACTAAATGAATCTTTCTCTTATTTAGAACTTGACTAAGATGATTTGCTGATTCTAAAAACTCATTTTCTTTCCTAGGACTAGATCCACCAAAAACACAAATATTTCTTATATGATGACCTGAGGAACTTGCCATTTCTACACCCTTTTGTATTTGTTGAATGTATGGGTTGAGTGAAAATGAAGGGAAGCAAGAGAGGATTTTATACATGAGAAATTAGAAAGGCAATCATACCCCTATATGTAGGTCAGTTGGAGTCTCACACACTCTCTCTCTCTCTCTCTCTTTATTTATCTATTTATTTACTTTTGAAGAAGCATGTGTATGTACAGGTAGTTGTGATTGTGGCTCACATCTTCCTTGGTTTTACATCCAAGAACGGCTTAAACACCTGACACAACTAAAAGATTAATGTCTTCTCCCAAGTGCAGGAGTGTTGAAGTAATAAATAACCCGGCAATACTAGGGTCGAACCACAGGGAGGTTGATTGTACAAATTATAAATAATAATAAAATAATAATAACAATAACAACAACAACAACAACAACAATAGTAGTAGTAGTAGTAGTCTTAGTAGTAGTAGTAGTAGTAGTAATAATAATAATAATAATAATAATAATAATAATAATAATAATAATAATACTAGTAGTAGTAGTAGTAGTAGTAGTAGTAGTAATAATAATAATAAAGAAAAAGAAGATGAAGATGAGAACTTTGAGATGAAATATTAATGTAAAGTTTAACAACAATAACAATAAATGTCAAGGTTAGAGGATCCACTAATGGTATGTTAAACAAGTATAGTATAAACTCTTATTAGTTAATTAGAAACCTCACACAAAGGAGGTTCCAATTAGATTATAGATTGTTAACATGATTACATTAGTCATCTTATTCAATTAATGCTAATACTTCTAACTCTCGTCAAGTATTCATGATTATAACTTCTGTTAACAACAAATCAAGTTCATTTCATAGCTCAGGTGTCGGTTATACCATACAGTATGGCCCAATTACCGAATAGTGTTCCAATAACGTCAAAATTGGAGCCAGTTGAAAACATGAAAGTTATAGGCAATTATGTTAGCTTTCTTGTGTAAACAATTCAGCTCATTTGGACTTCTAGAACTCCAGATATGGGCAAAATACCGAACAGTGCTCGGGTTAGAAGACAGATTCGGGCTTCTTCGTTGTTGCTACAATTTGGACTTGATAATGGCCTTTGTAGATCTTGGTCTCCATATAAAAGTTGTAGGCCTATGTCTTACCTTTCCATCCATATAAATTGGACCTAAATCTGAGATCTATAGCTCCAGATATGGCCCAATTACCGAATAGTGTTCCGGTTTGGATTGCACCGACATCTCTTTTCTAAGTTTGGTCATCTCTTTCCCCTTGCAATTTAAGTTCTTAAATCCTTTCATTTATGTGATAGAACTTGATTAGTACTTAAAAGTGCATTTTTATCATGGTTTTATATCATCATTTTGCACTTGAAGTATCAATAACTCCTTAACTAAAATATGTTTTATAATAATGTATCTAATAATATAAGATACCTATAATTTGTGGTAAATGTCTATTTTTAATGCAGGCCTATCACATAAATGAAAGGATTGATTGATGACTTGAAGAACTTAAATTGCAAGGATAAAGAGATGGCCAAACTTAGAAAAGAGATGTCGGTGCAATCCAAACCGGAACACTATTCGATAATTGGGTCATATCTAGAGCTATAGATCTCAGATTTAGGTCCAATTTATATGGATGGAAAGGTAAGACATAGGCCTACAACTTTCATATGGAGACCAAGATCTAAAAAGGCCATTATCAAGTCCAAATTGTAGCAACAACAAAGAAGCCCGAATCTATCTTCTAGCCCGAGCATTGTTCGGTATTTTGGCCATATCTGGAGTTCTAGAAGTCCAAATGAGCTGAATTGGTTACACAAGAAAGTTGACATAATTGCCTACAACTTTCATGTTTTCAACTGGCTCCAATTTTGACGTTATCAATAACGTTTTGGGCAGACAAGAGAAGATAAGGATTGTCACCAAGTCAAAAGTTGGCCACCCACTTATCAATTAGTCATCAAATCAATAGTTCCCAATTTTGGCCTATAAAAGGAGGCATTTGCCATGCATATAGGCATCTTGGTTTCCAGATCAAGATCATGCTCTTCCTTTCTCTCTTTGTATTCTTTGTAATGTAGCTTTGCTTTCATTAATATCAAGTTTATGCCTTTCATTTTCTTTCCTTTACTTAGTTAACTTTTATATTCTTATTTTGTTTATCTATTTTGCTTTCTTTCATTATGTCTAGCTAAGTTAGTTATGTCAAGGTGAAAAGGCTACACTAATGGTGTAAGAATAAGTATAATGTAAACTTAATATGGACTTTAATGTTTGATACTAACATGTTTTATATTTGTTATCTTATTCACTCTTTAATACTTTGCTTGTTAAATGACTAATCTTGATTTATGTTGTATAACATGACATGACTAAAAGGTTGATGTCTTCTCCCAAGTGCAGGAGTGTCGAAGTAATAAATAACCCGGCAAGACCGGGGTCGAACCACAGGGAGGTTAATTGTACAAATTATAAACAACAATTATAAAACAACAATAACAACAACAACAATAGTAATAATAATAATAATAATAATAATAATAGTAGTAGTAGTAGTAGTAGTAGTAGTAGTACTAATAATAATAATAATAATAATAATACTAATAATAATAATAATAATAAGAAAGAGAAGAAGAAGAAGATGATGATGATGATGAGAACTTAGAGATGAAATATTAATGTAAGGATTAAACAATAATAATAATAAATGTCAAGGTTAGAGGTTCCACTAATGGTATGTCAAACAAGTATAGTATAAACTCTTATTATTGAATTGGAAACCACACACAAAGGAGGTTCCAATCAGATTATATATTGTTAACATGATTACATTAGTCATCTTATTCAATTAATGCTAATACTTGTAAATCTCGTCAAGCATTCATGATTATAACTTATGTTAACAACAAATCAAGTTCCTTTCATAGCTCAAGTGTCGGTTATACCATACATTATGGGCTATGAAAGTGCCAAGCATTTGTTGTACCAAGTGTTATGCAACATAAATCAAGATTAGTCATTTAACAAGCAAAGTATTAAAGAGTGAACAAGATAACAAATATAAAACATGTTAGTATCAAACATTAAAGTCCATATTAAGTTTACACTATACTTATTCTTACACCATTAGTGTAACCTTTTCACCTTGACATAATTAACTTAGCTAGACATAATGAAAGAAATAAAAATAGATAAACAAAATAAGAACATAAAAGTTAACTAAATAAAGGAAAGGAAATGAAAGGCATAAAATTAATATTAATGAAAACAAAGCATAAAAAATACAAAGAGAGAAAGGAAGAGCATGATCTTCATCTGGAAACCAAGATACCTAAATGCATGGCAAATGCCTCCTTTTATAGGCCAAAATTGGGAACTATTGATTTGATGACTAATTGATAAGTGGGTGGCCAACTTTTGACTTGGTGACAATCCTTATCTTCTCTTGTCTGCCCAAAACGTCATTGATAACGTCAAAACTGGAGCCAGGTGCAAACATGAAAGTTTTAGGCAATTGTCTCAGCTTTCTTGTGTAAAAAATTCAGCTCATTTGGACTTCTAGAACTCCACATATGGCCAAAATACCGAACAGTGCTCGGGCTGGAAGACAGATTCGGGCTTCTTTGTTGTTGCTACAATTTGGACTTGATAATGGCCTTTTTACATCTTGGGCTCTATATGAAAGTTGTAGGCCTATGTCTTACCTTTCCATCCATATAAATTGGACCTAAATCTAAGATCTGTAGCTCCAGATATGGCCCAATTACCGAATAGTGTTCCGGTTTGGATTGCACTGACATCTCTTCTCTAAGTTTGACCATCTCTTTATCCTTGCAATTTAAGTTCTTCAAGTCATCAATCAATCCTTTCATTTATTTGATAGGCCTGCATTAAAAATAGATATTTACCATAAATTATAGGTATCTTATATTATTAGATACATTATTATAAAACATATTTTAGTTAAGGAGTTATTGATACTTCAAGTGCAAAATGATGATATAAAACCATGATAAAAATGCACTTTTAAGTACTAATCACACCCCTCAACCAGCTTATTACTAGTCCCTAGTAATTAAAGCGTTAAAACAATTTGCAAATTTCACAAAGCAAGGTATTCATCATTTAACTTCCATTAATCTATCCAGATAAACAAACTCTCATTAAATTTATATATCTGCTCAATACCACTTAACAAGATATTAATAAATCTTTCTTTTGTGCTCAATGTATCAACACATAATTATAGGGCTTTTCTTGGAAGAAAACAAAATTTTTGTTCTAATGTTTAAGGTTAACTTCCTTGGGTTGGGATTACTATTTTTGTCTTTTTTTTTTTTTTTAACTCTATATACATATACTTTAAAAACATCATGCATCTTTAACCCATGTAACGAGCTTTCAGCTAATGACTCCCAGACTAGTTGGTCTTAGGGCATTAGGTGTTAAGACACCCCTACGAGCTTAGTAACTCGGGTCGCAGATACTGATATGTAGATAGTGCAATGTTTGATTTCCTTAAGCTTTTCTCCTCAACCCATGTAACAAGCGTTGGGCCAATAGCTCCCAAGTCAGTTGACTTTAGGGTATTAGGTGTTAAAACACCCCTTTGGGCTTAATTGCTTAGGTTAGGGAGGCTACGAAATCAAACTTATCTACATTTTTATTATCATCATTTTTTATATTTTTTTTTCTTTTTTTTTCATGTTTTTTTTTAATTATATACAATCCCTTTCCCTTAGTTGTTACCTTTAACAAAAAAACATAAATAATGTAATAATCCAATATGCAACCCGCAATCATATGTTAAAGTGTGTGTGTGTAAATTAAGGTTTAAAAATACATGTTAAATAAGTATATGAGCAGAATTAAGTGGTAACAATACGAGAGTTTGTAAACCTGAATATTTCAGGAAGTATTATAATAGACCTTGTTAAGAATGGTTACTAAGATGCGTCTCAAGAGTCACTTTAACAAAAGAACTCCTTTACTCTGCCATCCTAGTAACAACAATTATGCACATGCTTTATGAAATGAAAAACAATTTTTTTTTTTTATCAACTACTACCCTCTCCCCCCAACCAAAACGAGACATTGTCCTCAATGTTCTAAGGTAGAAAGATAGAGTATAAAAGATATCACCTGAAATAACGAACACTGACAAAACCTGAAACACACTGAAACAAAAATAAGAAATAACAAAACATAATAAAACCAAAAGACACAAAAATTCACAAATGAAGGCTCAAATCCAATCTAAGCTTTTTATGGCTTTGCTTAGATGACTAATTTATGCGACTCATGGAAGGATCAATCACAGGAATGAAAGATTGTAGTTGGTCAATCAATTGTTCAGCAGTAGAAGCAGAGATTATGATTTGTCGTGCAGAAGATGTTAGAAATTCCTGTTCCACAGCATGATCAAGAAAAGACAACAACTTATCATAATAACCATTAACATTTAACAAACCTATGGGTTTATGGTGAATGTGCAATTGAGCCCAAGAGGAAATATGAAAGATCTCTTCCAATATGCCTAGACCACCTGGTAAAGCAATGAAAGCATCAGCATGGTTAAACATTGCATTCATTCGAGCCGACATTGTGGAGACCTGAAGTTCCTCTCCAATTGTTTTTCCAATGATGTCCCCTTGTGCCAAAGCTTCAGGGACGATTCCTAAAACTTGACTACCTCCTAAAAATGCAGCTATTGACACACCTCCCATTAACCCAAGACTGCCTCCCCCATACACTAAATGAATCTTTCTCTCAGCTAGCACCTGACCAAGATGATTTGCTGATTCTAAAAACTCTTTTTCTTTCCCAGGACTAGATCCACCGAAAACACAAATATTTCTTATTTGATGACTTGAGGAACTTGCCATTTCTACACACTTCTGTATTTGTTGAATGTATGGGTTGAGTAGAAATAAAAGGAAGGAAAATAGGGTTTTATAGATGAGAAAGTAGAAAGGCAATCATAACATCTATATGTAGGCCAGCTAGAGTCTCACACACTCTCTCTCTCTTTTTATTTATTTATTTATTTACTTTTGAAAAAAAAACATGTGTATGTACAGGTAGTTGTGATTGTGGCTCACATCTTCCCTTGGTTTTACTTCCAAGAACAGCTTAAACGCCCTCTATGGGTCGGGGATAGGCTTCCCATCCAGTTTTCTTAAAAACTGGCAAACAAGGTCTTTTTTGGTCAGATTCCCAAGACTAAGTCGATCATGTTCTTTATGAAATAGTGGCCATAAATCATGAATTGCACGATGCACATCTCCACTAGGATGCGTCTCAAGAGTCAATAGAAGATTATCTAAAGACTCCTTACTCAGGCCATCCTTAATGAATTGTATTTTATCTTCACGGTTTATAGATACCATTCCTAAAGAACGACATTGTGTATTACAAGTCCATCTAGCACAACGATGACAGACATCTAGTCGTTTTGCACGACGCTTCTTTGCAAAAGTGCTTTTACCTGTTCCAGGCATGTGTGAAATGAAGTTAGAGGACTCACCTGATAATCGGACCTTTGCTTCAATCAACCAGCGAATATCTTCAGGAATTCCATGATTCATTAACAATTTCAATCTTGCACATCTAGCACGGTAAATTTTTGTAATCGCATTCTGAGGTAGAGCGGGAAAATACGTTTTCAATTTTTCAAGATTAATGTCCATTTTCAAATGAGAATTAGAAGAGAGATTCAAAGAATTACACAGATATATACACAGATATCAGTAATTGTGGGAAACTGAAAGAACCGACTTAAGTCACGGAGTACCGTTATCCGCCATTTGACCGGGGTGAGAAAAACTAACAAAAATCACTCAAAAAGAAACACAAAAACAATGTGAGAAAAAAAAAATTAACCTTTATCTACAAGATCAGTCCAACCAGTTGATTCATTTTCACTAGGAAAATTATCAAAGTAAGCTTTCAAACGATGTCCATTTTCATCATTGTCATTCATTGAATTCTCAATATCACAGGCCCCATAAGGATTGCTCCATCTTGGTCTTAGCTCTCTAGGGAATGCATAGAGTTGAGAATTATAAAACAAAACTTTTTGACCTGTATCAATCTTTTGACAATTTTCACAAGTTTTGCAGAATGCATGCGTGTCCTTGAACATGGTGGGCCAATAAAATCCATTTTGAAAGATTTTTGTAGCTGTCTTTTTTGACGAGAAACAACTTCCACATGCTTCAGAATGACAAAGTTTAATGACACTACTTACCTCATTGTCGGGAATGAATCTTTGAAATATTTGATCAGGACAATATTTGAATAAGGTAGGGTCATCACAATAAAAGCTCTTCACTTCGTTCAAAAACTTTTCTTTGTCTTGGGTACTCCAATCAGCTGGCAAATCTCCTAAAGCAAGAAAATTGATATTTTTATTATACCAAGGCATTGGACTAAGAGAAAGTAAGGATTCGTTAGGAAAGTAATCATCCATTGGTGTGATGTCGGGTGTCGAATCTATTGTCACTGTTGATAAAAGATTCGCATCAACATTTTCGGTGCTTGTTTCATCCGTGATTTCTTCCTCAGAATAAACCAATTGCAAATCTTCAGTTTCATCCAATTCATTTTTACTTAAAGTAGATTCAAGTTGATCATAAACTAATTCATCAATATGATCTACTTTTTGTAAATCATTATCATCTCCAGGTTGCTTGCAAATGTTGAAAATATTCATCTCCAATGTCATGTTTCCAAATGATAGCTGACACGACAAAAAGATTGATGTCTTCTCCCAAGTGCAGGAGTGTCGAAGTAATAAATAACCCGGCAAGACCGGGGTCGAACCACAGGGAGGTTAATTGTACAAATTATAAACAACAATTATAAAAAAACAACAACAACAACAACAACAACAACAACAACAACAACAATAATAATAATAATAGTGGTAGTAGTACTACTAATAATAATAATAATAATAATAATAATAATAATAATAATAATAAAGAAAGAGAAGAAGAAGATGATGATGAGAACTTGGAGATGGAAAATTAATGTAAGGTTTAAACAATAATAATAACAAATGTCAAGGTTAGAGGTTCCACTAATGGTATATCAAACAAGTATAGTATAAACTCTTATTATTGAATTGGAAACCACACACAAAGGAGGTTCCAATCAGATTACATATTGTTAACATGATTACATTAATCATCTTATTCAATTAATGCTAATACTTGTAAATCTCGTCAAGCATTCATGATTATAACTTATGTTAACAACAAATCAAGTTCCTTTCATAGCTCAGGTGTCGGTTATACCATACATTATGGGCTATGAAAGTGCCAAGCATTTGTTGTACCAAGTGTTATACAACATAAATCAAGATTAGTCATTTAACAAGCAAAGTATTAAAGAGTGAACAAGATAACAAATATAAAACATGTTAGTATCAAACATTAAAGTCCATATTAAGTTTACATTATACTTATTCTCACACCATTAGTGTAACCTTTTCACCTTGACATAATTAACTTAGCTAGACATAATGAAAGAAAGAAAAATAGATAAACAAAATAAGAACATAAAAGCTAACTAAGTAAAGGAAAGGAAATGAAAAGCATAAACTTAATATTAATGAAAACAAAGCATAAAAAATACAAAGAGAGAAAGGAAGAGCATGATCTTGATCTGGAAACCAAGATGCCTAAATGCATGGCAAATGCCTCCTTTTATAGGCCAAAATTGGGAACTATTGATTTGATGACTAATTGATAAGTGGGTGGCCAACTTTTGACTTGGTGACAATCCTTATCTTCTCTTGTCTGCCCAAAACGTCATTGATAACGTCAAAACTGGAGCCAGGTGCAAACATGAAAGTTGTAGGAAATTGTCTCAGCTTTCTTGTGTAAAAATTTCAGCTCATTTGGACTTCTAGAACTCCAGATATGGCCAAAATACCGAACAGTGCTCGGGCTGGAAGACAGATTCGGGCTTCTTTGTTGTTGCTATAATTTAGACTTGATAATGGCCTTTTTAGATCTTGGGCTCCATATGAAAGTTGTAGGCCTATGTCTTACCTTTCCATCCATATAAATTGGACCTAAATCTGAGATCTGTAGCTCCAGATATGGCCCAATTACCGAACAGTGTTCCGGTTTGGATTGCACCGACATCTCTTCTCTAAGTTTGACCATCTCTTTATCCTTGCAATTTAAGTTCTTCAAGTCATCAATCAATCCTTTCATTTATGTGATAGACCTGCATTAAAAATAGACATTTACCATAAATTATAGGTATCTTATATTATTAGATACATTATTATAAAACATATTTTAGTTAAGGAGTTATTGATACTTCAAGTGCAAAATGATGATATAAAAGCATGATAAAAATGCACTTTTAAGTACTAATCACACCCCCCAACCAGCTTATTACTAGTCCCTAGTAATCAAAGCGTTAAAATAGAAAACAAATTTGCAAATTTCACAAAGCAAGGTATTCATCATTTAACTTCCATTAATCTATCCAGATAAACAAACTCTCATTAAATTTATATATCTGCTCAATACCACTTAACAAGATATTAATAAACCTTTCTTTTGTGCTCAATGTATCAACACATAATTATGGGGCTTTTCTTGGAAGAAAACAAAATTTTTGTTCTAATGTTTAAGGTTAACTTCCTTGGGTTGGGATTACTATTTTTGTCTTTTTTTTCTTCTTTTTTTTTTAACTCTATATACATATACTTTAAAAACATCATGCATCTTTAACCCATGTAACGAGCTTTCAGCTAATGACTCCCAGAGTAGTTGGTCTTAGGGCATTAGGTGTTAAGACACCCCTACGAGCTTAGTAACTCGGGTCGCAGATACTGATATGTAGATAGTGCAATGTTTGATTCCCTTAAGCTTTTCTCCTCAACCCATGTAACAAGCGTTGAGCCAATAACTCCCAAGTCAGTTGACTTTAGGGTATTAGGTGTTAAAACACCCCTTCGAGCTTAATTGCTTAGGTTAGGGAGGCTACGAAACCAAACTTATCTACATTTTTATTATCATCATTTTTTTTCTTTTTTTTTTCTTTTTTTTTCATGTTTTTCTTTTTTAATTATATACAATCCCTTTCCCTTAGTTGTTACCTTTAACAAAAGAACATAAATAATGTAATAATCCAATATGCAACCCACAATCATATGTTAAAGTGTGTGTGTGTAAATTAAGGTTTAAGAATACATGTGAAATAAGTATATGAGCAGAATTAAGTGGTAACAATACGAGAGTTTGTAAACCTGAATATTTCAGGAAGTATTATAATAGACCTTGTTAAGAATGATTACTAAGATGCGTCTCAAGAGTCACTTTAACAAAAGAACTCCTTTACTCTGCCATCCTAGTAACAACAATTATGCACATGCTTTATGAAATAAAAAACAATTTTTTTTTTATCAACTACTACCCTCTCCCCCCAACCAAAACGAGACATTGTCCTCAATGTTCTAAGTTAGAAAGATAGAGTATAAAAGATATCACCTGAAATAACGAACACTGACAAAACCTGAAACACACTGAAACAAAAATAAGAAATAACAAAACACAAATATTATGCTATTAATAAAAAGAAAAGACATAAATTTTTACAAGCTAAGACTCAAATCGCAGTTGTGATTGTGGCTCACATCTTCCCTTGGTTTTACGTCCAAGAACGGCTTAAACGCCCTCTATGGGTCGGAGATAGGCTTCCCATCCAGTTTTCTTAAAAACTGGCAAACAAGGTCTTTTTTTAGTCAGATTTCCAAGACTATGCCAAGCATGTTCTTTATGAAAATGGGTTCCTAAGTCATGAATTACACGATGCTTATCTCGACTATGATGAGACTTAAGAGTCAATAGAAGATTATCTAAAGACTCTCTGTGTTTTGAAATAAATCCCACCTTCTGAAAATTTTCACAGTTTTTGCGGAATGCATCTGACTCCTTGAATATGATGGGCCAATAAAATCCACTTTGTAAGATTTCTACAATCCTCTTTTTTGATGAGAAATGATCCCCACATGCCTTAGAGTAACAAAATTTAATGAAATTACTTACCTCATTATCGAGAATGCATTTTTGAAATATTTGATCAGGACAATAATTGAATAAGTAAGGGTCATCCCAATAAAAATTTTGCTCGTTGCTCAAAAATTTTCTTTTGTCTTCAATACTCCAATGAGTTGGCAAAAATCCTGAAGCAAGAAAATTGATATTTTTAGCAAACCAAGGCATTGAATTAAGAGAAAGTAGAGATTCATCAGGAAAGTAGTCATCGATTGGTGTGATGTCGGGTGTTGAATCTATTGTCACTTTTGATAAAAGATTCGCATCAACCTTTTCGATGCCTTTTTCATCCTCGATTTCTTCCTGATTGGTCATGGCATGAGAAAATGGAAGTGCTGGTGGAGAATCAGTCATTTCTTTGCAATTTTCAGATTCAACCCCTTCCTTACCCTCAGAGATTGACTCATCATCTTTCTCATAAGGTTCAAGAGAGGGTTTTTCAATAACCTTACCAATGCGCAGAGTAGTGACTGATTTGACTTGATCCATGTGTTGGCTTCCGGAACTTCTTGTATTTGCATTGTATTGCCCCTTAAGATTTTGTTGTGGTTGAGATGGAAATTTACCTTTCTCTTGGAAACTGAGAGCAGATGTTAATTTTGCAAGAGTATCTTTAAAATCTGTCATGTTTTGAGCAAGTTGAGTGTTGATTGTCTCTTGCTTTTCAATGAATGCATACAAAGTTTCCTCAAAATTACTTTTAAGAGGTGGAGCATAAGGAAGTGCATATCCATGAGAATTTTGGAAACTGTGGTGTGCTTGAAATGGTGGTTGTGAAGTTTGTGCATTGTTGTTCTCACTCTTCCAACTAAAATTTGGGTGATTTCCCCAACCAGGGTTGTATGTTTGGGAGTATGGGTTGTGGTTGGGCCTTTGAAAACTGTTTAAAGCATGGGTTTGTTCATGGAGACATTCCTTAAAAGAAGGCAAGGTTGCACAATCGTTGGTTGAGTGTTCATTTGTTTCACAAATTTGACACACAATGTTTTCAACAGAGTTTAATTGACCACTCTTTTTCAATTCTAGTGCCTCGACTTTTCTAGCTAAAGATGCAAACTTGGCTTGAAGGTCATGATCTTCCCTAAGGTTGTACATACCTCCACTAGATGTATGAGGTTGAGTTTTACTCGGTGCCTCATATGTACCCGCGGTGTCCCAATTTTGAGCATTTTCAGCTAACAAGTCTAAGTACTCCATTGCTTCATCAGGGTCTTTATCTTCAAAAGTTCCATTGCACATCAATTCAACCATTTGCCTATCTTTAGGTGTTAACCCTTCATAGAAATGTGAAACCAATCTCCATGTTTCAAAACCATGATGGGGGCAAGTACTAAGCAAGTCTCGATACCTATCCCAACATTTGTAAAATGTTTCTCCTGGTTTTTGAGTGAAAATGGTGATTTGTCTCTTGAAAGAGTTTGTTCTATGAGATGGGAAAAACTTCTTTAAAAATTGTTGTTGCATTTCATCCCAAGCATGAATGGATCCTGGTCTCAAATTTTGTAGCCATGTTTTAGCTTTATCTTTTAATGAAAAAGGAAAAAGCTTTAATCTGATGGTGTTCATGCTACAATTTAAGTTATTATATGTGTTGCACACCTCCTCAAATTCCCTTAAATGCAAGTATGGATTTTCCAATTCTAAGCCATGAAAAGATGGTAAAAGTTGAATAATACCTGGTTTAAAATTAAAATGAGATGCATCGGGAGGAAAAACTATGCATGATGGTGCACTTGTTCTTGTGGGATTCATGTGGTCTCTAAGTGTTCTAACACGGTTATTCTCATTATTTTCATTATGAAGTGATTGATTATCTTCTTCGGCCATATTTTCTGAAAATGATGAGGATATCCTACAAAGTCTACCACTTGATGTACGTGACCACACTCTCATGCACGTGTAGGAATAAAATAAAAAAAAAAAAAAGAAGAAGAAAGCAAAAGAAGGAGGAAGAAAACAAAATAAAAGGAAACAAAAGAAAAGAAACAAAGTTATATACAAGAAAAGTGAAAAGAGAAAATAAAATAAATACTATAATTTATACAAGAACTTACCTCCCCGGCAACGGCGCCAAAAACTTGACACGACAAAAAGATTGATGTCTTCTCCCAAGTGCAGGAGTGTCGAAGTAATAAATAACCCGGCAAGACCGGGGTCGAACCACAGGGAGGTTAATTGTACAAATTATAAACAACAATTATAAAAAAACAACAACAACAACAACAACAACAACAACAACAACAACAATAATAATAATAATAGTGGTAGTAGTACTACTAATAATAATAATAATAATAATAATAATAATAATAATAATAATAAAGAAAGAGAAGAAGAAGTAGATGATGAGAACTTGGAGATGGAAAATTAATGTAAGGTTTAAACAATAATAATAACAAATGTCAAGGTTAGAGGTTCCACTAATGGTATATCAAACAAGTATAGTATAAACTCTTATTATTGAATTGGAAACCACACACAAAGGAGGTTCCAATCAGATTATATATTGTTAACATGATTACATTAATCATCTTATTCAATTAATGCTAATACTTGTAAATCTCGTCAAGCATTCATGATTATAACTTATGTTAACAACAAATCAAGTTCCTTTCATAGCTCAGGTGTCGGTTATACCATACATTATGGGCTATGAAAGTGCCAAGCATTTGTTGTACCAAGTGTTATACAACATAAATCAAGATTAGTCATTTAACAAGCAAAGTATTAAAGAGTGAACAAGATAACAAATATAAAACATGTTAGTATCAAACATTAAAGTCCATATTAAGTTTACATTATACTTATTCTCACACCATTAGTGTAACCTTTTCACCTTGACATAATTAACTTAGCTAGACATAATGAAAGAAAGAAAAATAGATAAACAAAATAAGAACATAAAAGCTAACTAAGTAAAGGAAAGGAAATGAAAAGCATAAACTTAATATTAATGAAAACAAAGCATAAAAAATACAAAGAGAGAAAGGAAGAGCATGATCTTGATCTGGAAACCAAGATGCCTAAATGCATGGCAAATGCCTCCTTTTATAGGCCAAAATTGGGAACTATTGATTTGATGACTAATTGATAAGTGGGTGGCCAACTTTTGACTTGGTGACAATCCTTATCTTCTCTTGTCTGCCCAAAACGTCATTGATAACGTCAAAACTGGAGCCAGGTGCAAACATGAAAGTTGTAGGAAATTGTCTCAGCTTTCTTGTGTAAAAATTTCAGCTCATTTGGACTTCTAGAACTCCAGATATGGCCAAAATACCGAACAGTGCTCGGGCTGGAAGACAGATTCGGGCTTCTTTGTTGTTGCTATAATTTAGACTTGATAATGGCCTTTTTAGATCTTGGGCTCCATATGAAAGTTGTAGGCCTATGTCTTACCTTTCCATCCATATAAATTGGACCTAAATCTGAGATCTGTAGCTCCAGATATGGCCCAATTACCGAACAGTGTTCCGGTTTGGATTGCACCGACATCTCTTCTCTAAGTTTGACCATCTCTTTATCCTTGCAATTTAAGTTCTTCAAGTCATCAATCAATCCTTTCATTTATGTGATAGACCTGCATTAAAAATAGACATTTACCATAAATTATAGGTATCTTATATTATTAGATACATTATTATAAAACATATTTTAGTTAAGGAGTTATTGATACTTCAAGTGCAAAATGATGATATAAAAGCATGATAAAAATGCACTTTTAAGTACTAATCAATAGCTTCATCAGTCCATTCCTACAATTAATCAATGCGTTAGACGTTGCAAGAAACGGACGTCCTAAAATAACAGGAAATGAATTACATACTTCAACAGGTTCTGTGTCCAAGACAATAAAATCCACAGGATAAATGAATTTATCGACTTGTACTAACACATCTTCAATTATTCCTCTAGGCACTTTTACAGATCTATCGGCAAGTAAAAGAGATATAGAAGTTGGTTTTAACTCACCTAGATTGAGACTTTGAAAAACTGAATATGGAAGTAAATTCACACTAGCACCAAGATCAAGTAAGGCTCTTTCAATTTTATGCTCTCCAATAAAGCAAGAAATTGTAGGACAACCAGGGTCTTTATATTTCAAAGCATTATTGTTTTGAAGAATAGCACTTACTTGTTCGGCTAGAAAGGCTTTCTTTTTCACATTCAGTTTCCTCTTCACAGTGCAGAGATCTTTCAAAAATTTAGCATAGGAAGGAACCTGTTTAATTGCATCCAGCAAAGGTATATTGATCCTTACCTGTTTGAAAATTTCATAAATTTCAGAATTGTGATTGACTTTCCTTTGTTTGGTCATGGCTTGAGGAAATGGAAGTGCTGGCGGTGAATCAGTCGTTTCTTTGCAATTTTCAGATTCATCCCCTTCCTTACCCTCAGAGATTGATTCATCATCTTTCTCATAAGGTTCAAGAGAGGGTTTTTCAATAACCTTACCACTGCGCAGAGTAGTGACTGATTTGACTTGATCCATGTGTTGGCTTCCGGAACTACTTGCATTTGCATTGTATTGCCCTTTGGGATTTTGTTGTGTTTGAGATGGAAACTTACCTTTCTCTTGGAAACTAAGAGCAGATGTTAATTTAGCAAGAGTATCTTTAAAATCTGTCATGTTTTGAACAAGTTGAGTATTAATTGTCTCTTGCTTTTCAATGAATGCATGCAATGTTTCCTCAAGATTTCTTCTAGGAGGTGGAGCATAAGGAGGTGCATATCCATGAGAATTTTGGAAATTATGGTGTGCTTGAAACGGTGGTTGTGAATTTGTGCATTGTTGTTCTCACTCTTCCAACTAAAATTTGGGTGATTTCTCCAACCAGGGTTGTATGTTTGGGAGTATGGGTTGTGGTTCACCCTTTGGAAACTGTTTAAAGCATGGGCTTGTTCATGGAGACATTCCTTAAAAGAAGGCAAGGTTGGACAGTTACTGGTTGAGTGTTCATTTGTTTCACAGATTTGACACACAATGTTTTCAACAGATTTTAATTGACCACTCTTTTTCTATTCTAGTGCCTCGACTTTTCTAGCTAAAGATGCAAACTTGGCTTGAAGGTCATGATCTTCCCTAAGGTTGTACATACCTCTACTAGATGTATGAGGTTGAGTTTTACTTGGTGCCTCATATGTACCCGCAGTGTCCCAATTTTGAGCATTTTCAGCTGATAAGTCCAAGTACTCCATTGCTTCATCAGGGTCTTTATCTTCAAAAGTTCCATTGCACATCAATTCAACCATTTGCCTATCTTTAGGTGTTAACCCTTCATAGAAATGTGAAACCAATCTCCATGTTTCAAAACCATGATGGGGGCAAGTACTAAGCAAATCTCGATACCTATCCCAACATTTGTAAAATGTTTCTCCTGGTTTTTGAGTGAAAGTGGTGATTTGTCTCTTGAAAGAGTTTGTTCTATGAGATGGGAAAAACTTCTTTAAAAACTATTGTTGCATTTCATCCCAAGCACGAATGGATCCTGGTCTTAAATTTTGTAGCCATGTTTTAGCTTTATCTTTTAATGAAAAAGGAAAAAGCTTTAATCTAATGGTGTTCATGCTACAATTTAAATTATTATATGTGTTGCAGACCTCCTCAAATTCCCTTAAATGCAAGTATGGATTTTCCAATTCTAAACCATGAAAAGAAGGTAAAAGTTGAATAATACCTGGTTTAAAATTAAAATGAGATGCATCGGGAGGAAAAACTATGCATGATGGTGCACTTGTTCTTGTGGGATTCATGTGGTCTCTAAGTGTTCTAGCATGGTTATTCTCATTATTTTCATTATGAAGTGATTGATTATCTTCTTCGGCTATATTTTCTGAAAATGATGAGGATACCCTACAAAGTCTACCACTTGATGTACGTGACCACACTCTCATGCACATATAGGAATAAAATAAAATAAAAGAAGAAAACAAAAAAAAAGTGAAAAGAGAAAATAAAATAAAAAGAAACAAAGTTATATACAAGAAAAGTGAAAAGAGAAAATAAAATAAATACTATAATTTATACAAGAACTTACCTCCCCGGCAACGACGCCAAAAACTTGACACGACTAAAAGGTTGATGTCTTCTCCCAAGTGCAGGAGTGTCGAAGTAATAAATAATCCGGCAAGACCGGGGTCGAACCACAGGGAGGTTAATTGTACAAATTATAAACAACAATTATAAAACAACAATAACAACAACAACAATAGTAATAATAATAATAATAATAATCATAATAATAGTAGTAGTAGTAGTAGTAGTAGTAGTAGTACTAATAATAATAATAATAATAATAATAATAATAATAATAATAATAATAATAATAATAAGAAAGAGAAGAAGAAGAAGATGATGATGATGATGAGAACTTAGAGATGAAATATTAATGTAAGGATTAAACAATAATAATAATAAATGTCAAGGTTAGAGGTTCCACTAATGGTATGTCAAACAAGTATAGTATAAACTCTTATTATTGAATTGGAAACCACACACAAAGCAGGTTCCAATCAGATTATATATTGTTAACATGATTACATTAGTCATCTTATTCAATTAATGCTAATACTTGTAAATCTCGTCAAGCATTCATGATTATAACTTATGTTAACAACAAATCAAGTTCCTTTCATAGCTCAGGTGTCGTTTATACCATACATTATGGGCTATAAAAGTGCCAAGCATTTGTTGTACCAAGTGTTATACAACATAAATCAAGATTAGTCATTTAACAAGCAAAGTATTAAAGAGTGAACAAGATAACAAATATAAAACATGTTAGTATCAAACATTAAAGTCCATATTAAGTTTACACTATACTTGTTCTTACACCATTAGTGTAACCTTTTCACCTTGACATAATTAACTTAGCTAGACATAATGAAAGAAATAAAAATAGATAAACAAAATAAGAACATAAAAGTTAACTAAATAAAGGAAAGGAAATGAAAGGCATAAACTTAATATTAATGAAAACAAAGCATAAAAAATACAAAGAGAGAAAGGAAGAGCATGATCTTGATCTGGAAACCAAGATACCTAAATACATGGCAAATGCCTCCTTTTATAGGCCAAAATTGGGAACTATTGATTTGATGACTAATTGATAAGTGGGTGGCCAACTTTTGACTTGGTGACAATCCTTATCTTCTCTTGTCTGCCCAAAACGTCATTGATAACGTCAAAACTGGAGCCAGGTGCAAACATGAAAGTTGTAGGCAATTGTCTCAGCTTTCTTGTGTAAAACATTCAACTCATTTTGACTTCTAGAACTCCACATATGGCCAAAATACCGAACAGTGCTCGGGCTGGAAGACAGATTCGGGCTTCTTTGTTGTTGCTACAATTTGGACTTGATAATGGCCTTTTTACATCTTGGGATCCATATGAAAGTTGTAGGCCTATGTCTTACCTTTCCATCCATATAAATTGGACCTAAATCTGAGATCTGTAGCTCCAGATATGGCCCAATTACCGAACAGTGTTCCGGTTTGGATTGCACCGACATCTCTTCTCTAAGTTTGACCATCTCTTTATCCTTGCAATTTAAGTTCTTCAAGTCATCAATCAATCCTTTCATTTATTTGATAGGCCTGCATTAAAAATAGATATTTACCATAAATTATAGGTATCTTATATTATTAGATACATTATTATAAAACATATTTTAGTTAAGGAGTTATTGATACTTCAAGTGCAAAATGATGATATAAAACCATGATAAAAATACACTTTTAAGTACTAATCATAACACTTGGTACAATAAATGCTTGGCACTTTCATAGCCCATAATGTATGGTATAACCGACACCTGAGCTATGAAGGGAACTTGATTTGTTGTTAACATAAGTTATAATCATGAATGCTTGACGAGATTTACAAGTATTAGCATTAATTGAATAAGATGACTAATGTAATCATGTTAACAATATATAATCTGATTGGAACCTCCTTTGTGTGTGGTTTCCAATTCAATAATAAGAGTTTATACTATACTTGTTTGATATACCATTAGTGGAACCTCTAACCTTGACATTTGTTATTATTATTGTTTAATCCTTACATTAATTTTCCATCTCCAAGTTCTCATCATCTACTTCTTCTTCTCTTTCTTTATTATTATTATTATTATTATTATTATTATTATTATTATTATTATTATTATTATTATTATTATTAGTACTACTACCACTATTATTATTATTATTATTATTATTATTGTTGTTGTTGTTGCTGTTGTTGTTGTTGTTGTTTATAATTTGTACAATTAACCTCGCTGTGGTTCGACCCCGGTCTTGCCGGGTTATTTATTACTTCGACACTCCTGCACTTGGGAGAAGACATCAATCTTTCAGTCGTGTCAAGTTTTTGGCGCCGTTGCCGGGGAGGTAAGTCTTGTATAAATTATAGTTTTTATTTTATTTTCTCTTTTCACTTTTCTTGTATGTAACTTTGTTTCTTTTCTCTTGTTTCTTTTTTTTTGTTTTCTTCTTTTTTTTATTTTATTCCTGCACGTGCATGAGAGTGTGGTCACGTACATCAAGTGGTAGACTTTGTAGGGTATCCTCATCATTTTCAGAAAATATGGCTGAAGAAGATAATCAATCACTTCATAATGAAAATAATGAGAATAACCGTGCTAGAACACTTAGAGACCACATGAATCCCACAAGAACAAGTGCACCATCATGCATAGTTTTTCCTCCTGATGCATCTCATTTTAATTTTAAACCAGACATTATTCAACTTTTATCTTCTTTTCATGGCTTGGAATTGGAAAATCCATACTTGCATTTAAGGGAATTTGAGGAGGTCTGCAACACATATAATAATTTAAAGTGTAGCATGAACACCATTAGATTAAAGCTTTTTCCTTTTTCATTAAAAGATAAAGCTAAAACATGGCTACAAAATTTAAGACCAGGATCCATTCGTGCTTGGGATGAAATGCAACAACAGTTTTTAAAGAAGTTTTTCCCATCTCATAGAACAAACTCTTTCAAGAGACAAATCACCACTTTCACTCAAAAACCAGGAGAAACATTTTACAAATGTTGGGATAGGTATCGAGATTTGCTTAGTACTTGCCCCCATCATGGTTTTGAAACATGGAGATTGGTTTCACATTTCTATGAAGGGTTAACACCTAAAGATAGGCAAATGGTTGAATTGATGTGCAATGGAACTTTTGAAGATAAAGACCCTGATGAAGCAATGGAGTACTTGGACTTATCAGCTGAAAATGCTCAAAATTGGGACACTGCGGGTACATATGAGGCACCAAGTAAAACTCAACCTCATACATCTAGTAGAGGTATGTACAACCTTAGGGAAGATCATGACCTTCAAGCCAAGTTTGCATCTTTAGCTAGAAAAGTCGAGGCACTAGAATAGAAAAAGAGTGGTCAATTAAAATCTGTTGAAAACATTGTGTGTCAAATCTGTGAAACAAATGAACACTCAACCAGTAACTGTCCAACCTTGCCTTCTTTTAAGGAATGTCTCCATGAACAAGCCCATGCTTTAAACAGTTTCCAAAGGGTGAACCACAACCCATACTCCCAAACATACAACCCTGGTTGGAGAAATCACCCAAATTTTAGTTGGAAGAGTGAGAACAATAATGCACAAACTTCACAACCACCATTTCAAGCACACCACAATTTCCAAAATTCTCATAGATATGCACCTCCTTATGCTCCACCGCCTAGAAAAAATCTTGAGGAAACATTGCATGCATTCATTGAAAAGCAAGAGACAATCAATACTGAACTTGCTCAAAACATGACAGATTTGAAACATACTCTTGCTAAATTAACATCTGCTCTTAGTTTCCAAGAGAAAGGTAAGTTTCCATCTCAATCACAACAAAATCCCAAGGTGCAATACAATGCAAATGCAAGTAGTTCCGAAAGCCAACACATGGATCAAGTCAAATCTGTCACTACTCTGCGCCGTGGTAAGGTTATTGAAAAACCCTCTCTTGAACGTTATGAGAAAGATGATGAGTCAATCTCTGAGGGTAAGGAAGGGGTTGAATCTGAAAATTGCAAAGAAACGACTGATTCACCGCCAGCACTTCCATTTCCTCAAGCCATGACCAAACAAAGGAAAGTTAATCACAACTCTGAAATCTTTGAAACTTTCAAATAGGTAAGGATCAATATACCTTTGTTGGATGTTATTAAACAGGTTCCTTCCTATGCTAAATTTTTGAAAGATCTATGCACTGTGAAGAGGAAACTGAATGTGAAAAAGAAAGCCTTTCTAGCCGAACAAGTAAGTGCTATTCTTCAAAACAATAATGCTTTGAAATATAAAGACCCTGCTTGTCCTACAATTTCTTGCTTTATTGGAGAGCATAAAATTGAAAGAGCCTTACTTGATCTTGGTGCTAGTGTGAATTTACTTCCATATTCAGTTTTTCAGAGTCTCAATCTAGGTGAGTTAAAACCAACTTCTACATCTCTTTTACTTACCGATAGATCTGTGAAAGTGCCTAGAGGAATAATTGAAGATGTGTTAGTACAAGTCGATAAATTCATTTATCCTGTGGATTTTATTGTCTTGGACACAGAACCTGTTGAAGCATGTAATTCATTTCCTGTTATTTTAGGACGTCCGTTTCTTGCAACCTCTAACGCATTGATTAATTGTAGGAATGGACTGATGAAGCTATCATTTGGAAACATGACATTGGAGATGAATATTTTCAACATTTGCAAGCAACCTGAAGATGATAATGATTTACAAGAAGTAGATCATATTGAGGAATTAGTTTATGATCAACTTGAATCTACTTTAAGTAAAAATGAATTGGATGAAACTGAAGATTTACAAATGGTTTATTCTGAGGAAGAAATCACGGATGAAAAACGCACCGAAAATGTTGATGCGAATCTTTTGCCAACTGTGACAACAGATTCGACATCTGACATCACACCAATTGATGATTACTTTCCTAACAAATCCTTACGTTCTCTTAGTCCAATGCCTTGGTATGACAAAAATATCAATTTTCTTGTTTTATGAGATTTGCCAGCTGATTGGAGTACTCAAGATAAAGAAAATTTTATGAACGAAGTGAAGAGCTTTTATTGTGATGACCCTAACTTATTCAAATATTGTCCTGATCAAATATTTCAAAGATTCATTCCCGACAATGAGGTAAGTAGTGTCATTAAACTTTGTCATTCTGAAGCATGTGGAAGTTGTTTCTCGTCAAAAAAGACAGCTACAAAAATCTTTCAAAATGGATTTTATTGGCCCACCATGTTCAAGGACACGTATGCATTCTGCAAAACTTGTGAAAATTGTCAAAAGATTGATACTAGTCAAAAAGTTTTGTTTTATAATTCTCAACTCTATGCAGTCCCTAGAGAGCTAAGACCAAGATGGAGCAATCCTTATGGGGTTTGTGATATTGAGAATTCAATGGATGACAATGATTTTAAGGAAAATGGACATCGTTTGAAAGCTCACTTTGATAATTTTCTTAATGAAAATGAATCAACTGGTTTGAATGATCTTGTAGATAAAAGTTGATTTTTTTTTTTTCTCACATTGTTTTTGTGTTTCTTTTTGAGTGATTTTTGCTAGTTTCTCTCACCCCGGTCAAATGGCGGATAACGGTACTCCGTGACTTAAGTCGGTTCTTTCAGTTTCCCACAATAACTGATATCTGTGTATATATTTGTGCAATTCTTTGAATCTCTCTTCCAATTCTCATTTGATAATGGACACTAATCTTGAAAAATTGAAAAAGTATTTTCCCGCTCTGCCTCGGAATGCGATTACAAAAATTTATCGTGCTAGATGTGCAAGATTGAGATTGTTAATGAATCGTGGAATTCCTGAACATATTCGCTAGTTGATTGAAGCAAAGGTCCGATTATCAGGTGAGTCCTCTAACTTCTTCATTTCACACATGCCTGGAACAGGTAAAAGTACTTTTGCGAAGAAGTGTTGTGCAAAACGACTGAAAGTCTGTCATCGATGTGCTAGATGGACTTGTAATACACAATGTCGTTCTTTAGGAATGGTATCTATAAATCGTGAAGATAAAATACAATTCATTAAGGATAGCCTGAGTAAGGAGTCTTTAGATAATCTTCTATTAACTCTTGAGATGCATCCTAGTGGAGATGTGCATCGTGTAATTCATGATTTATGGCCACTATTTCATAAAGAACATGATCGACTTAGTCTTGGGAATCTGACTAAAAAAAACCCTGTTTGCCAGTTTTTAAGAAAACTGGATGGGAAGCCTATCCCCGAACCATAGAGGGCGTTTAAGCCGTTCTTGGACGTAAAACCAAGGGAAGATGTGAGCCACAATCACAACTACCTGTACATACACATTTTTTTTTTCAAAAGTAAATAAATAAACAAATAAAGAGAGAGAGAGAGAGAGAGAGTGAGACTCCAGCTGGCCTATATATAGGTGTTATGATTGCCTTTCTAATTTCTCATCTATAAAACCCTCTGTTCCTTCCTTTCATTTCTACTTAACCCATACATTTAAAAAATACAAAAGTGTGTAGAAATGGCAAGTTCCTCAAGTCATCAAATAAGAAATATTTGTGTTTTCGGTGGATCTAGTCCTGGGAAAGAAAAGGAGTTTTTAGAATCAGCAAATCATCTTGGTCAAGTGCTAGCTGAGAGAAAGATTCATTTAATGTATGGGGGAGGCAGTCTTGGGTTAATGGGAGGTGTGTCAATAGCTATATTTTTAGGAGGTAATCAAGTTTTAGGAGTCGTCCCTGAAGCTTTGGCACAAGGGGACATCATTGGAAAAACAATTGGAGAGGAACTTCAGGTCTCCACAATGTCGGCTCGAATGAATGCAATGTTTAATCATATTGATGCCTTCATTGCTTTACCAGGTGGTTTAGGCACATTGGAAGAGATCTTTCATATTTCCTCTTGGGCTCAATTGCACATTCACCATAAACCCATAGGTTTGTTAAATGTTAATGGTTATTATGATAAGTTGTTGTCTTTTCTTGATCATGCTGTGGAACAAGAATTTCTAACATCTTCTGCACGACAAATCATAATCTCTGCTACTACTGCTGAACAATTGATTGACCAACTACAATCTTTCATTCCTGTGATTGATCCTTCCATGAGTCGTATAAATTAGTCATCTACGGGAAGTCGTAAAAAGCTTAGATTGGATTTGAGCCTTCATTTGTGAATTTTTGTGTCTTTTGGTTTTATTATTGTGTTTTGTTATTTCTTATTTTTGTTTCAGTGTGTTTCAGGTTTTGTCAGTGTTCGTTATTTCAGGTGATATCTTCTATACTCTATCTTTCTACCTTAGAACATTGAGGACAATGTCTCGTTTTGGTTGGGGGGAGAGGGTAGTAGTTGATAAAAAAAAAAATTGTTTTTCATTTCATAAAGCATATGCATAATTGTTGTTACCAGGATGGCAGAGTAAAGGAGTTCTTTTGTTAAAGTGACTCTTGAGACGCATCTTAGTAACCATTCTTAACCAGGTCTATTATAATACTTCCTGAAATATTTAGATTTACAAACTCTCATATTGTTACCACTTAATTCTGCTCATATACTTATTTAACATGTATTCTTGAACCTTAATTTACACACACACACTTTAACATATGATTGTGGGTTGCATATTGGATTATTACATTATTTATGTTCTTTTGTTAAAGGTAACAACTAAGGGAAAGGGATTGTATATAATTGAGAAAAAAATGATAAAAGAAAAAAATGATGATAATAAAAATGTAGATAAGTTTGGTTTCGTAGCCTCCATAACATAAGCAATTAAGCCCGAAGGGGTGTTTTAACACCTAATACCCTAAAGTCAACTGACTTGGGAGCTATTGGCCCAACGCTTGTTACATGGGTTGAGGAGAAAAGCTTAAGGGAATCAAACATTGCACTATCTACATATCAGTATCTGCGACCCGAGTTACTAAGCTCGTAGGGGTGTCTTAACACCTAATGCCCTAAGACCAACTGGTCTGGGAGTTATTAGTTGAAAGCTCGTTACATGGGTTAAAGATGCATGGTGTTTTAAGTTATATTAACATATATATATATATATATATATATATATATATATATATAAGAAGAAAAAAGAAGAAGAAAAGGACAAAAACAATAATCCCAACCCAATGAAGTTATCCTTAAACATTAGAACAAAAATTTTGTTTTCTTCTAAGAAAAGCCCCATAATTATGTGTTGATAGATTGAGCAGAAAAGAAAGGTTTATTAATATTTTGTTAAGAGGTATTGAGCATATATATAAATTTAATGAGAGTTTGTTTATCTGGATAGATTAATGGAAGTTAAAGGATGAATACCTTGCTTTGTGGAATTTGCAAATTTGTTTTTCTATTTTAACGCTTTGATTACTAGGGACTAGTAATAAGCTGGTTGGGGGATGTGATTAGTACTTAAAAGTGCATTTTTATCATGGTTTTATATCATCATTTTGCACTTGAAGTATCAATAACTCCTTAACTAAAGCATGTTTTATAATAATATATCTAATAATATAAGATACCTTTAATTTGTGGTAAATGTTCATTTTAAATTTAGGCCTATCACATAAATGAAAGCATTGATTGATGGCTTCAAGAACTTAAATTGCAAGGATAAAGAGATGGCCAAACTTAGAAAAGAGATGTCGGTGCAATCCAAACCAGAACATTGTTCGGTAATTGGGTCATAGCTGGAGCTATAGATCTCAGATTTAGGTCCAATTTATATGGATGGAAAGGTAAGACATAGGCCTACAACTTTCATATGGAGCCCAAGATCTAAAATGGCCATTTTCAAGTCCAAATTGTAGCAACAACAAAGAAGCCCGAATCTATCTTCTAGCCCGAGCACTGTTCGGTATTTTGGCCATATCTGGAGTTCTAAAAGTCCAAATGAGCTGAATTGTTTACACAAGAAAGCTGAGACAATTATCTACAACTTTTATGTTTTTGACTAGCTCCAATTGTGACGTTATCAATGACGTTTTAGGCAGACAAGAGAAGATAAGGATTGTCACCAAGTCAAGAGTTGGCCACCCATTTATCAATTAGTCATTAAATCAATAGTTCCCAATTTTGACCTATAAAAGGAGGCATTTGCCATGCATTTAGGCATCTTGGTTTCCAGATCAAGATCATGCTCTTCCTTTCTCTCTTTGTATTTTTTGTGTTGCTTATGCTTTGCTTTCATTAATATTAAGTTTATGCCTTTCATTTCCTTTCCTTTACTTAGTTAACTTTTATGTTCTTATTTTGTTTATCTATTTTTCTTTCTTTCATTATGTCTAGCTAAGTTAATTATGTCAAGGTGAAAAGGTTATACTAATGGTGTAAGAATAAGTATAATGTAAACTTAATATGGACTTTAATGTTTGATACTAATATGTTTGATATTTGTTATCTTGTTCACTCTTTAATACTTTGCTTGTTAAATAATTAATCTTGATTTATGTTGTATAACACTTGATACAACAAATGTTTTGCACTTTCATAGTTCATACTATATGGTATAACCGACACCTGAGCAATGAAAGGAACTTGATTTGTTGTTAACATAAGTTCTAATCATGAATGCTTGACGAGATTTACAAGTATTAGCATTAATTGAATAAGATGACTAATGTAATCATGTTAACAATCTATAATCCAATTGGATCCTTCTTTATGTGTGGTTTCTAATTGAATAATAAGAGTTTATATTATACTTGTTTGACATACCATTAGTGGAATCTCTAACCTTGACAATTTTTATTATCATTGTTTAATCGTTACATTAATATTTCTTCTCCAAGTTCTCATCATCATCTTATTCTTCTCTTTCTTTATTACTATTATTATTATTATTATTATTATTATTGTTGTTGTTGTTGTTGTTGTTGTTATTCCTATTATTGTTTATAATTTGTACAATTAACCTCCCTGTGGTTCGACCCCGGTCTTGTCGGGTTATTTATTACTTCGACACTCCTACACTTGGAAGAAGACATTAACCTTTTAGTCGTGTCACTTATATTATTAGATATATTATTATAAAACATGCTTTAGTTAAGGAGTTATTGATACTTCAAGTGTAAAATGATGATATAAAACCTTGATAAAAATGCACTTTTAGGTATTAATCATTGGTCCTATCATGTTGCACTGGATTATGAGTAATATAAAATACCTTTAATTTATGGTAAATGTTCATTTTAAATGCAGGTTTATTTCATAAATGAAAGAAATGAAGAAGTCTAAATCTGTCTTGCAGCCTGAACACTGTTCAAGTTTGGCCCATATATAGAGTTCTAGAAATCCAAATGACCTCCATTTGTTTTCCTGAAAAGCTAAGACAATTTCCTACAATTTTTATACTTTTAAATGGTTTCAATTCTGACATTATCAATGACATTTTAGGCATACAAGAAAAGATAAGGATTGTCACCAAGTCAAGAGTTGGCCACCCATTCATCAATTAGTCATCAAATCAATAGTTCTTAATTTTGGCTTATAAAAGGAGGCATTTGCCATGAATTTAGGCATCTTGGTCTCCAGATCAAGATCATACTTTTGTTTTCTCTCTTATTATTTTTAAGTTTTATTTTTATTAATATCTTGTTTATTCCTTTCATTTCCTTTCCTTTACTTAGTTAACTTTTATCTAATTTATGTTCTTATTTTGTATATTTATTTTTCTTCCTTTCATTATATTTAGTTAAGTTTATTATGTCAAAGTGAAAATGTTACACTAATGGCGTCAGAATAAGTATAGTGTAAACTCAATATGGACTTTAATGTTTGATACTAACATGTTTTATATTTGTTATCTTGTTCACTCTTTAAGACTTTGCCTCTTAAATGACTAATCAAGATTTATGTTGTATAACACTTGGGACAACAAATGCTTGGCACTTTCATAACCCAACCGTATGGTATAACCTACACCTGTGCTATGAAAGGAACTTGATTTGTTGTTAACATAAGTTATAATCATGAATGCTTGATGAGATTTGCAAGTATTAGCATTAATCGAATAAGATGACTAATATAATCATGTTAACAATATATAATCTGATTGGAACCTCCTTTATGTGTGGTTTCCAATTGAATAATAAGAGTTTATACTATACTTGTTTGACATACCATTAGTGGATCCTCGAACCTTAATATTTATTGTTATCATTCTTTAATCCTTAGGTTAATCTTCCATCTTAAAGTTCTCAACAACTTTTTATTACTACTACTACTACTACTACTACTACTAATACTACTACTATTGTTGTTATTAAATTATTGTTACCTATAATTTATACAATGAACCTCCCTGTGGTTCGACCCCGGTCTTGCAGGATTATTTATTACTTCGACACTCCTGCACTTGGGAGAAGACATCAATCTTTTAGTTGTGTCAAGTTTTTAGTGCCATTATCGGGGAGGTAAGTTCTTGTGCAAATTATAGTATTTATTTTATTTTTCACTTTTCTTTATATAACTTTATTTCTCCTTCTTTTGTTTTTTTTTTCTTTTTATTCTATCCCTACACGTGTATGAGAGTGTGATCACGTACATTAAGTGATAGACTTTATAAGGTATCCTCATCATTTTCAAAAAATATGGCCGAAAAAGATAATCAATCACTTCATAATGAGAACAATGAAAATAACCATATTAAAATACTTAAAGACCACATGAATCGCACAAGAACAAGTACACCATCATGCATAGTTTTCCCTTCTAATACATCTTATTTTAATTCTTAGCGAGGCATTATTCAATTTTTACCTTCTTTTCATGGCTTAGATTTGGAAAATCCATACTTGTATTTAAGGGAATTTCAGGAGGTCTGTAACACATATAAGGATTTAAATTGTAACATGAACACCATCAGATTAATGCTTTTTCCTTTTTCATTAAAAGATAAAGCTAAAACATGGCTATAAAATTTAAGACCTGGATCCATTCATGCTTAAGAAGAAATGCAACAACAATTTTTAAATAAGTTTTTCCCATCTTATCTACCAAATTCTTTCAAAAGACAAATCACCACTTTCACTTAAAAACTAGGAGAAACAATTTATCAATGTTGGGATAGATATCGAGACTTGCTTAATACTTTCCCTCATCATGGTTTTGAAAATGAAGATTAGTTTCATATTTTTATGAAGGTTTAACACCTAAAGATAGGAAAATGGTTGAATTGATGTGCAATGAAACCTTTGAAGATAAAGACCCTAATGAAGCAATGAAGTACCTAAACTTTCTAGCTAAAAGTGCTCAAAATTGGAACACTATAGGCACGCATGACATTCCAAGTAAAATCCAACCTTATACATCTAGTGGAGGTATATACAACTTTAGAAAAGATCAGGACTTCCAAGCCAAGGTTGCATCCTTAGCTAGAAAAGTTGAGGCACTAGAATTAAAAAAGAGTGGTAAATTAAAATCTATTTAAGACATTGCATGTCAAATCTATGAAACAAATAAACACTCAACCAATAATTGTCCAACCCTACCTTCTTTTAAGAAATATCTCTATGAACAAGCTCATGCTTTAAACAATTTATAAAGGCCTAATTATAACTCATACTCACAAATATACAACACTGGTTAGAAAAATCACTCAAATTTTAATTGGAAGAGTGACAATGTATAAACTTCACAACCACAGTTTCAAGCACACCATGATTTCCAAAATTTTCATGGATATCCACCTCTTTATTCTCCACCTCCTACAAGAAATTTTAAGAAAACTTTGTATGTATTTACTGAAAAGCAAGAAACAATGAACAATCAACTTGCTTAAAGCACAATAAATTTTAAAGATACTCTTTCAAAATTCATATCTGCTCTTAGTTTTCAAGAAAAAGGTAAGTTTTTATCTCAACTACAATAAAATCCCAAGGGGTAATACAATGCAAATATAAATAGTTCTGGAAGTCAACACATGGATCAAGTCAAATCAGTCATCACTCTTCATAGTGGTAAGGTTATTCAAAAACCAATTCTTAAACCTTGTGAGAAAGATGATGAGTCAATCTTTAAGGGTAAGGAAGGGGTTAAATCTAAACATTACAAAGAAAAGATTGATTCCCTACCAGCACTTTTATTTCCTCATGCCGTGACAAATCAGGAAGAAATCGAGGATGAAAAAGGCACTGAAAATATTGATGCGGATCTTTTATCAAAAGTGACAACAGATTCGACACCTGACATCATACCAATCAATAATTACTTTTCTAATGAATCTCTGCTTTCTCTTAGTTCAATGCCTTAGTTTGCTAAAAATATCAATTTTCTTGCTTCAGGATTTTTGCTACCTCAATAGAGTACCGAAGATAAAAGAAATTTTTTTAGCAAGGTTCAAAACTTTTACTAGGATAACCTTTACTTATTCAATTATTGTCCTGATCAAATATTTCAAAGATAATATTCTATTGACTCTTAAGTCTCATTATAGTGGAGACGTGCATTGTGCATTTCATGATTTATGACCCTATTTCCATAAAGAAGATACTTGATATAGTCTTAGGAATCTGACTAAAAAAAACCTATTTGATAGTTTTTAAGAAAACTGGATAGGAAGCCTATCCCCGGCCCCTAGAGGGCGTTTAAGTCATTTTGGATGTAATACCAAGGGAAGATATAAGCCACAATCACAACTAACTGTACATACACATACTTTTTCAAAAATAAATAAATAAATAAGAAGAGTGTGTGTGAGAGAGAGAGAGACTCCAACTAGCCTAGATATAGGTGGTATGATTTTCTTTTTAATTTCTTATTTATAAAATGCTCTCTTTTTTTTTTTATCTCTACTCAACCTATACATTCAACAAATATAAAAGTGTGTAGAAATGGCAAGTTCCTTAGGTCATCACATAAAAAATATTTATGTTTTTAGTGGATCTAGTCCTGGAAAAGAAAATGTGTTTTTAGAATTAGCAAATCATCTTAGTCAGGTGCTAGCTGAGAGAAAGATTCATTTAGTGTATGGGGGAGGCAGTCTTGGGTTAATGTGAGGTATGCTAATGGCTATATTTTTAAGAGGTAGACAAGTTTTAGGGGTCGTCCCTGAAACTTTAGTATAAGGGGACATCATTAGAAAAACAATTGAAGAGAAACTACAGTCTCTACAATGTCTGCTCGAATGAATGCAATGTTTAACCATGATAATGCCTTTATTGCCTTAACATGTGGTCTAGACACATTGGAAGAGATCTTTCATATCTCCTCTTAGACTTAACTGCACATTCACTATAAACTCATAGGTTTGTTAAATATTAATGGTTATTATGATAAATTGTTGTTGTTTTTTGATCATGCTGTGGAACATGAATTTCTAACATCTTTTGCACAATAAATCATAATCTTTGCTGCTGCTACTGAACAATTGATTGACCAACTACACTCTTTCATTCATGTAATTGATCCCTTTATGAGTCGTATAAATTGGTCATCTAAGGAAAGTTGTAAAAAGCTTAGATTAGATTTTAAGTCTTTATTTGTGAATCTTTATGTCTTTTGCTTTTATGATTATATTTTGTTGTTTCTTATATTTGTTTAAGTGTGTTTCAGTTTTGTTAGTATTCGTTATTTCAGGTGATGTCTTCTATACTCTATCTTTCTACTTTAGGACATTAAGGACAATGTCTTATTTTGATTGGGGGGAGAGGGTAGTAGTTGAAATAAAAAATTAACTAATTATGTTTTCTATTTTATAAAGCATGTGCAAAATTATTCTTACTAAAATGGTAGAGTAAAGGAGCACTTTTGTTAAAATGACTCTTGAGACGCATCTTAGTAACCATTCTTTACAAGGTCTATTATAATACTTCTTGAAATATTCAGGTTTACAAACTTTAGTATTATTATCACTTAATTCAACTCATATACTCATTTAACATGTATTCTTAAACCTCAATTTTCACACATATACTTTAACATATGATTGTGGATTGCATATTGGATTATTATATTATTTATGTTCTTTTGTTAAAGGTAACAACTAAGGGAGATGGATAGTATATAAATTGAAAAAAAGAAAAAAAAAGAAAAAATAATGATAATAAAAATATAGATAAGTTTGGTTTCGTAGCCTCCCTAACCTAAGCAATTAAGCCCGAGGGGGTGTTTTAACACCCAATACCTTAAATTCAACTGACTTGGAGCTATTAGCTCAATGCTTTATATATGGGTTGATGAGAAAAGCTTAAGGAAATCAAACATTGCACTATCTACATATCAGTATCGGCAACCCGAGTAATTAAGCTCATAGGGGTGTCTTAACACCTAATGCCTTGAGACCAACTAGTCTGGGAGTCATTAGCTAAAAGCTCGTTACATGGGTTAAAGATGCATGGTGTTTTATGTCATATATATATATATATATATATATATATATATATATATATTAAAAATATAAAAAAATAGAAAAAATAATAATAATCCCAACCCAAAAAAGTTAACCTTAAATTTTAGAACAAAAATTTTGTTTTCCTCCAAGAAAAACCCCATAACTATGTGTTGACATATTGAGCACAAAAGCAAGGTTTATTAATACTTGTTTAAGAGGTATTGAGCAGATATATAAATTTAATAAGAGTTTGTTTATCTGGATAGATTAATGGAAGTTGAATGATGAACACCTTGCTTTGTGGAATTTACAAATTGTTTTTCTATTTTAACGCTTTGATTACTAAGGACTAGTAAAAGCTGGTTGGGGTGTGTGATTACTACTTAAAAGTATATTTTTATCAAGGTTTGATATCATCATTTTGCACTTGAAGTATCAATAACTCCTTAACTAAAGCATGTTTTATAATAATATATCTAATAATATAATACACCTTTAATTTGTGGTAAATATTTATCTTAAATACACGCCTATCACATAACTGAAAAGATTAATTGATGAATTTAAGAACTGAAATTGAAAGGATAAAAATATGGCTAAACTTAGAAAAGAGATGTTAGTGCAGTCCAAACAAGAATACTATTCGGTAATTAGGTCATATCTAGAGTTGTAGATCTCGGATTTAGGTATATTTTATATGGATGGAAAGGTAAAACATAGATATAGAGCTTAAGATTTATAAAAGTCATTTTCAAGTCCAAATTGTAACAACAACAAAGAAATATGAATATATCCTACAGCCCGCGCACTGTTTAATGTTTAAGCCATATCTGGAGTTTTAGAAGTCTAGATGACATCCATTTTTTTTCCTAGAAAGCTGAGACAATTTCCTACAACTTTCATGTTTCAAGTGGTTCCAATTATGATGTTATCAATGACATTTTGGGTAGACCAGAGAAGATAAGGATTGTCACCAAGTCAAGAGTTGGCCACCCACTCATCAATTAGTCATCAGATCAATAGTTCCTAATTTTAGCCTATAAAAGGAGGCATTTACCATGCATTTAAGCATCTTGGTCTTCAGATCAAGATCATGCTCTTGCTTTCTCTCTTTGTAGTTTTTGTAATGTTTATGTTTTGTTTTCATTAATATATTGTTTATACCTTTCATTTTCTTTTCTTTACTTAGTTAAATTTTATCTTATTTATGTTCCTATTTTGTTTATTTCTTTTTCTTTTTTTTATTATGTTTAGTTAAGTTTATTATATCAAGGTCAAAAGGTTACACTAATGATGTAAGAATAAATATAGTGTAAACTTAACATGGACTTTAATGTTTGATACTAACATGTTTTATATTTGTTATCTTCTTCACTCTTTAACATTTTGCTTGTTAAATGACTAATCTAAATTTATGTTATATAACACTTGGGACAACAAATGTTTGGCACTTTCATAATCCATACTCTATGGTATAACCAACACTTGAGCAATGAAAGGAACTTGATTTATTGTTAACATAAATTATAAGCATGGATGCTTGACAATATTTATAAGTATTGGCATTAATCGAATAAGATAACTAATGTAATCATGTTAACAATCTATAATTTGATTGGAACCTCCTTTTTGTGTAATTTCTAATTGAATAATAAGAGTTTATATTATACTCGTTTGACATACCATTAGTGGATCCTCTAACCTTAACATTTATTGTTATCATTATTTAATCCTTACATTAATCTTCCATCTCAAAGTTCTCATCAACTTCGTTTTCTTCTATTATTATTATTATTACTACTACTACTACTACTACTACTACTACTAATATTCTTATTAATATTAATATTAGTATTACTATTGTTGTTGTTGTTGTTATTTATAATTTATTCAATTAACTTCCCTATGGTTCAACCCCGGTCTTGCCGGGTTATTTATTGCTTCGACACTCTTGCAGTTGGTAGAAGACATCAATATTTTAGTCGTGTCAATTTATATGACTAAAAAGTTAAGACATACGCTTAAAACATTCATGAATAGTCTAAGGTTTAATTGTGTCATTTGGAAGTCCAAATCTTAGCATCAAAAGAGAAATTCAAATCGGTTCTATAGCCTAAACACTGAATTCAGTGTTCAACCCATATCTTGAGTTCTAAAAGTCCAAATGTACCAATTTTTTTAATTAGAAAGTTAAAACAATTTCCTAGAACTTTCATGAAGACAATCTATTCAAATTCTGATATTAGCAATCATGTTTTGTTTAGACAAGAAGATAAAGATTTTTACCAAGTCAAGATGTGGCCACCCACTCAACAATTAGTCAACAAATCAATAGTTTTAAATTTTGGCCTATAAAAGGAGGCTTTTGTTATGCATTTAGACATCTTGGTTTTCAAATCAAGATCTGATCTTTATTTCTTTCTTTATATTTTTGTAATATTTAAGTTTTATTTCATATTATATTTTACTTAATCTCTTATTTATGCTTTTTATTTCATTTACTATACTTATGTTCTTTTGTTGTTTATTTATGTTTCTCTCTTTCATTATGTTTAGTTAAGTTTATTATGTCAAGGTAAAAATGTTACACTAATGGTTTAAGAATAAGTATAGTATAAACTCAACATAGACCTTAATGTTTGATACTAATATGTTTTGTATTTGTTATCTTGTTTACTTTTAATATTTTGCTTGTTAAATGGTTATACTAGATTTATGTTGACCTTTGGTACAACAAATATTTAACATTTTCATAACCTAACTGTATGGTATAATCGACACTTATGCTATGAAAAAAACTTGATTTGTTGTTAACATAAGTTATAATCATGAATACTTGACAACATTTACAAGTATTAGCATTATTCGAATAAGATAACTAATGTAATCATGTTAATAATTTATAATCTGATTGGAACCTCCTTTGTGTGTAGTTTTCACTTGAGTAATAAAAAGAGTTTATACTATACTTATTTGAAATACCATTACTAGATCCTCTAATCTTAACAATTATTTTATTATTGTTTAATTCTTATATCAATATCACATCTCAAAGCTCTTTTCAACTCCTTTTTTGTTATTATTTATTTTTTTATTTGTAGTTTATATAGTTGACCTTTCTATGATTTGACCCTAGTTTTGTGAGGTTATTTATTACTTAGACACTCCTACACTTGGGAGAAGTGTCAAGCATTTGTTGTACCAAGGTTATACAATATAAATCTAGATTAACCATTTAATAAGCAAAGTATTAAGAGTGAATAAGATAACAAATACAAAACATGTTAATATCAAATATTAAAATCCATGTTGAGTTTATATTATACTTATTCTTACACTATTAGTGTAACTTTTTCACCTTGACATGATAAACTTAGCTAAACATAATGAAAAAATAAACAAACAAACAAACAAAATATAAATATAAATAAAATATAAGTTAACTAAGTAAAGGAAAAGAAATGAGAAACATAAACAAGAGATTAACATAAACAAAATTTAAGCATTAAAATAAAGAGAGAGCAAAAAGATTATCTTGATCTTAAAACCAAGATGCCTAAATGTATGGCAAATGCCTCTTTTTATAGACCAAAATTTAAAACTAATGATTTGATGACTAATTATTGAGTGAATGACCACATTTTGACTTGGTGACAATTCTTATTTTCTTATTTGAACAAAACATCATTGATAACACCAAAATTTAAACAGACTTAAATCATAAAAGTTCTAGGAAATTGTCTCAGCTTTTCAGGAAAAAAAATGAGTTCATTTGGACTTCCAAACAACAGAATTGAGTTTTGCCTTCCCATGAATGTTTTAGGCCTATGTATTAACTTTCCATCCATATGGAGCAAACATAAATTTAAGATCTATAACTCCAAATATGACTCAAAGACTAAACAGTATTTCAATTTAGATTGAACCGACATCTCTTTTTTAAGTTTAGTCATCTCTTTATCCTTTAAATTTCAGTACTTAAACTCATTAATCAATCCTTTTATTTATGTGATAAACCTAAATTTAAGATGATCATTTACCATAAATTAAAGGTATCTTATGATATCAGACATGTTATTATAAAACATGATGTAGTTAAGAAATTATTAATACTTCAGATGCAAAATAATGATATAAAACCTTGATAAAAATACATTTTTAAGTACTAATCACTTATATTATCAGACTTGTTATTATAAAATATATTCTATTTAAGAAGTTATTGATACTTCAAGTACAAAATGATGATATAAAATTTTAATAAAAATAAACTAATTAAATTTTATTTTTTTCCCATTTAATCTCTAGTTATTGTTGAAGAAAAAAGAAAGTCATTAAAAAACAATAAAAAAAATTTTAGGTTGCCACATTTTTACCAATTACTATGATTTTATTGATTTTGATGTTAATGAATTTCTTATTAAAAGAAGAATTCAATGAAGGATTTTGATGTTAATAAATTCTTTATTAAAAGAAGAATTCAATAAAGGATTTTTCAATGAAAGATTTTTTTTTACTTTTTATTATACTCAACCAAAAAAAATAGATCAAAACTCACAAATGTTTTTTATTTGATTTTAAATTTTTTTTAATTATATTAAAATGTGTTTTATAGTTAGAAATGGGATTTCAAAAATTCCATATAATTTTTTTTATTTTTAAATTAAAAAAAGATTAAGTTTTAGGTTTTTAAGCCACCTTAAACAAAAAGTTGTATATTAATGATGTATTATCTATGCAGTTTTTTTATAGAATAAAAATAGGAGCAAGTCCTATTTTTTAATTATATGTAAACACATTGCCCCCACTTCTAGTAAGTATGCTTGGCTTTTTAAAAAATATATATATATAATTTTTAATTTTTTTATTCTATAAAAATATTTATTTTAAATAAACTTATTAAAATTATATTTTAATAATTATCCAAATATCTCATGGTTTTTTAATGATAGTAGAGTTTTTTATGGTAATATTAAATTATTTTATAAATAATTATATATTCTCATGATATGTAGAATTGTTTTTATAAAATTTGCAAATGAATATTCAATGCAAATGAAATACCTATTTTTATATTTTATTTATTGTAAATTTCCTATTTAATGTTTTTATATTTTTAATATATTCATGTCAAAATTATCAATTCATGTTTTTTTTATTAAGTTTTTATCTAAAAAAATATTATTGATAAAAAAGTCATGCTTTTGTAAGGAAAAAAAAAGCTCATGAATTTGTTTTTATTAAAGACATGTATTTTCTCTCTCCTTTTTTCAAATCATTAGATTTTTCTTTTGAAAATTTCTTTTAATTGTTTTTAGTTTTTATTCAATAAACCATGCTACTAATAACACATATTTTTATAAAATAAAATACATTAATAAGAAAAGATAATTTATAATAAAAATTATATTTTTTCTATAGAATTTAAATCAATAATGTTTTTAATAAATATCTAATGTGATTTTTATATAATTAAATATAAAATATTTATAAGGTACCTGATGGTAAGAAAAGAGTTATTTACATTTGTATCTATTTTTTATCGATTATAAGAAAGATTAAATTTTAATATAGTTTTTAATTAGAGTTAATAGTTATTTTTTATAATTTAATAATTTAAATATTTTTTATTGTGTGTGTGTAGAAAATGGAGCCGAGGATGATGAACCATCCATCATCCTGGTTTGTAAGTTAAGAAGATTTCCCTCCATGTTTGTTTGATATGCATAAGGTAAACCATTGGTTTCGTCGCTGTTTCTGCTGTGTCTGTGCAGAAGCAAAAACACAGACATCAGCACCAATAGAAGCAGACACATACTCATCACTCATCAAGCAATGCGGCAGGTCCCTCCATTCCCTCAAAACTTTCCATGCCTCCATGCTCAAATCCCACCACCACCGCAACCTCCACTTCCTCACCAACCTCATTGCCCAATACACCTCTTTGGGCTCCGTTTCTTACGCCTACTCCCTCTTCTCCTCTACCCCATCCGCCGATCTCTTCCTCTGGAATGTCATGATTCGTGGCCTTGTAGATAATTCACATTACGATCATGCCATTCTTCTGTACAAACAAATGCTGACATTGGGCATTCAGCCCGACAATTTTACCTTCCCTTTTATTATCAAGGCCTGCAGCTGTCTCCGCAACTTTGATATTGGTATTCGGGTTCATCAAGATGTTGTTAAATTTGGGTACCAGTCTCAAGTTTTTATTTCCAATTCTCTCATTACCATGTATGGTAAATGTGACAAGTATGAGCTTTCTCGCCAAGTGTTTGATGAAATGCCTGAGAAAAATGCTGTTTCGTGGAGTGCTATAATCGGTGCTTGCTTGCAGGATGACCGTTGTAAAGAAGGTTTTTCATTGTTTCGGCAGATGCTAAGTGAGGGATCTAGACCCAGCAGGGGTGCTATTTTGAATGCGATGGCCTGTGTTCGTAGTCATGAGGAAGCTGATGATGTTTATAAAGTAGTTGGAGAAAATGGACTTGATTTTGATCAGTCTGTCCAGAGTGCAGCAGCCGGAATGTTCGCTCGATGTGGGAGAGTGGAAGTTGCAAGAAAGTTGTTTGATGGCATTATGAGTAAGGATTTGGTGGCATGGGCAACAATGATCGAGGCTTATGTCAAGGCTGATTTGCCTCTTGAAGCTTTAGGCCTTTTAAAACAAATGATGTTGCAAGGGATATTCCCTGATGCTATCACCCTTCTTGGTGTGATCCGAGCTTGTTCTACTCTAGCATCTTTCCAGCTCGCTCATATAGTTCATGGGATCATAACTACTGGGTTCTTCTACAATCAATTACTAGCAGTAGAAACTGCCCTGATTGATCTTTATGTGAAATGTGGAAGCTTAACATATGCTAGAAAAGTTTTTGATGGGATGCAGGAGAGAAATATCATCACATGGAGTGCCATGATTTCAGGCTATGGGATGCATGGCTGGGGAAGAGAAGCTCTCAATCTCTTTGATCAAATGAAGGCTTCTGTAAAGCCAGATCATATAACATTTGTATCAATATTGTCAGCATGTAGTCATTCAGGTTTAGTTGCTGAAGGATGGGAGTGCTTCAATTCCATGGCTAGAGATTTTGGAGTCACACCAAGACCCGAACACTATGCATGTATGGTTGATATTCTAGGCCGTGCTGGAAAACTAGATGAAGCTTGCGATTTTATTGAGAGAATGCCAGTAAGGCCTAATGCAGCTGTCTGGGGAGCACTTCTTGGGGCATGTAGAATACATTTAAATGTAGACCTTGCTGAAACGGTAGCAAGAGCATTATTTGATTTGGATCCTTATAACGCTGGGAGATATGTCATTTTGTACAACATTTACACATTGACTGGCAAAAGAAAAGAAGCTGATTCAATTAGAGCACTTATGAAGAACAGAGGGGTGAAAAAAATTGCTGGGTACTCAGTTATAGAGATAAAAAACAAGCTCTATGCATTCGTAGCTGGGGATAGGTCACACCCACAAACAGATCTAATTTATTCAGAGTTGGAAAGATTGATGGACAGGATTCGTCAACAAGGGTACACACCAGATACAAACTTTGTATTGCATGATGTCGATGAAGAGACAAAGGAAAGCATGCTCTACTTGCATAGTGAGAAGTTGGCCATTGTGTTTGGCCTCTTAAATTTGGGCCCCGAGAGTGTAATCAGGATTAGGAAAAATCTTAGGGTATGTGGGGATTGCCATACTGCTACCAAGTTCATCTCTAAGGTAACTGGAAGGGAGATTGTTGTGAGAGATGCTCATAGATTCCACCATTTCAAGAATGGAGCATGCTCTTGCAGGGATTATTGGTGAAATGTGTTTGTATGATACCAGTGCCGGTAGATGATGAATATATGACTGGTTGCTAGTCACTATTTCCATCAAATTCAAAGGGCTTTTGAGCTGAAGATCTGGTCAGTGTGGGGTGGCCAGCTCAAAGGAATTTGTTAGTGGCATCCAATCTCCTAAGCTGCAAAATAACACGTGAAGTCCACCTTAAATTTTGTTTTGTGTCTAACTATACAGGCCACTAGTGCCATTACTCGATAGCTTTTGCGAGATTAGTATATGAGACAACACAGGTGACACTTTATTTTACAAGATCAGTTTGTCAGCTCTGTAAATTTGTATATCTAGAACAGAGAACTAGGGAGTTAACCAAAATCACGGACTGACTTCCACTGAACTGAACATTCCACATTAGACATTATTTTGGAATATTCTCCTTCTCGATTTGTCCCTGAAATTAATTGAATAATTTAATTAATGTACTATGTACTAATTCATATTATTTCTCTTGACGTGGTATGAATTCATTAATATTATTTCTCTTTTATAATAAATTGAAGCAATTTATCTTAAAAAGGTTAATATTATTTCTTTAGTCTTTACCTTATTTGTTTTTGTATTGTAAAAGCATTTTAGGAAAAATTTAAAAAAATTATTTTTTTCTATGCTTCCAATTAGTTTTTGTTTTTTTGAGTTTTCAAATTATTTTGATGTGCTAATGTAAAAAATAATTTGTTAGAAATACAAAAACTTTATTTTGATGTATTTTTAAGTGAAAAACACTTTAAAAACAATTGTTACCGTATTTTCAAACACCTCGTATTAATCTCAAATCAAACCATTTGTGAAAGGAGAAAAACTAATTAGTACTTAAATGTATATTTTTATCAAGGTTTTATACCATTATTTTACATTTAAATTATCATTAAATTTCCTAACTTAAGCATATTTTATAATAACAAGTTTGATAATATAAGATAACTTTAATTTATGGTAAATGTTTATTTTAAATGCAAACATATCTCACAATTCAAATGATTGATTGATGTGATTAATTAATGAAAGTGAAAGGATCAAGAAAAGGCTAAGCTTAAAAAAAAAATATATTGGTTCAATTCAAACTGTAACACTAGTCAGTTATTGGATCATATCTAGAGCTGTAGATCTTGGATTTCAGTTTGGTTTATATGACTAGAAAGCTAAGTCATACACCTAAAACATTCATGAAAGTCCAAGACTCAATTCTACCGTTTAGAAGTCAAAATCTTAGCATCAAAAGATAAGTCTAAATCTGTCCTGTAGCTTAGAAACTGTTCAATGTTCAACCTATATCTCGAGTTCTAGAAGTCCAAATGCACTTATTCTTTTTTTTTTTTAAGCTGAGACAATTTTCCAGAATTTTAATGAAAATTATCTATTCAAATTCTGATATTAGCAATGATGTTTTTGTTCAAATAAGAAAATAACGATTGTCACCAACTTAAAAAGTGGTCACCCACTCAATAATTAGTTAACAAATCAATAGTTTCAAATTTTAGCCTATAAAAGAAGGCATTTATTATGCATTTGGGCATTTTGGTTTTCAGATCAAGATCATACTCTTTATTTATTTCTTTATATTTTTGTAATATTTAAGTTTTATTTCATATTATATTTTTCTTAATCTCTTATTTATGCTTTTTATTTTCTTTACTATACATATGTTCTTATATTGTTTATTTATGTTTCTCTTCTTCATTATTTTTAGCTAAGTTTATTATGTCAAGGTAAAAAAGTTTCACTAATGATATTAGAATAGGTACAATATAAATTCAATATGGACTTCATTGTTTATATCTAAGAAAGTTTGTTATTAATATGTCTTATCTTTTTATCTTACAAATTCTTAATACCTTGCTTGTTAAATGGTTAATATAGATTTGTGTAGTATAACACATGATATAACAAATGTTTGTCACTTTTATAGTCAACTGTATGATATAACTTACACATATGCTATGAAAAGGACTTGATTTGTTGTTAATATAAGTTAACATCATGAATTCCTAACATTATTTAAAAATTTGGTGTTATTTAAATAAGATAATTAATATGATCATGTTAAAAATTTATAATGACCTATTAAGGATAAATCATCCGATTAGAACCTCCTTTGTATGTGGTTTCCAGTTAAATAATGAAAAGAGTTTATAATATACTTATTTAAAATAACATTAATAGATCCTCTAATCTTGACAATTATTTTTATCATTATTTAATCCTCACATTAATTATACATTTTAAAGTCCTTTTTAACTCATCATCACTATCATCATCATCATTACTATTACTATTACTATTATTATTATTATTATTATTATTATTATTATTTATAATTTATATAGTTAAGCTCCTTGTGGTTCGATCCTGATCTTGCTGGATTATTTATTACTTCAACATTCAACACTCCTACACTTGGGAGAAAACAACAATCTTTTAGTCGTGTCAATTATCCTCATCGGCTATATTTTCTGAAAATGATGAAGATTTTCTAGAAAATTTACCACTTGATTTGCGTGTCCAAACTCTCATACAATTGCAGAAGAAAAGAAAAAGAAAAAAGAAAAATAAAATAAAATAAAATATATAATTTATATTGTAACTTACCTCCCCAGTAATGGCACTGGAAACTTGACATGATCAAAATGTTGATATTTTATCCCAAGTGTAGGAGTGTCAAAGTAATAAATAACTCAACAAGACTAGGGTTAAACCACATAAGGGTGAACTATATAAAGTTATAAATAATAAATGAAAAGAAGTTGAAGAGAACTTTTAAGTTGTGGTATTGATATATGGATTATTAAACAAGGATAAATAATTATCAAGGTTAGATGATCCACTAAAGGTATTTCAAATAAGTATAGTATAAATTTATTTTATTACTCAACTGGAAACCATATACAAAGGAGGTTCCTATCATATTATAATTTATTAACATGATTATATTAATTATTTTATTTGAATAATATCAATACTTGTAAATGTGGTTAGGCATTCATAGTGATAACTTATGTTAACAAGAAATCATATTCTTTTTATAGCTCAAGTGTCGGTTATACCATACAGTAAGTTATGAAAGTGCTAAGTATTTGATTGTACAACACAAATCTAAATTAATCATTTAACAAGCAGACTATTAAAAATGAGTAAGATAATAAATACAAAACATGTTAGTATCAAATATTAAAGTCTATATTTAGTTTATATTATACTAATTCTTATACCATTAGTGTGTCATTTTCACCTTTACACCTTTACAAAATTAACTTAGCTAAACATAATTAAGAAGAAAAACATACATAAACAATATAAGAACATAAACATGATATAAGTTAAGTAAGTATAGTAAATGAAATATAAAGCATAAACAAGATATTAATATAGCATAAAATAAAACTTAAACATTACAAAATATAAAGAAATAGAGTAAAAGCAAGATCTTGATCTGAACAACCAAGATGTCTAAATGTATGGCAAATGCCTTTTTTTATAGGCTAAAATTTGGAACTATTGATTTGATGACTAATTATTGAGTAAGTGACTACCTTTTAACTTTGTGATAACCATTATCTTATTGTCTGAATAAAATATCATTGCTAACATCAGAATTTAAATAGATATGCTCATAAGAGTTCTAGGCATTTGTCTCATCTTTCCAACAAAATAAGAATAAGCATATTTGGACTTTTAGAACTCGAGATATGGGCTGATTATTGAATAATGTTTAGGCTGCAGGAGAAATTCCAACTTCTCTTTTGTTGCTACAATTTGAACTTGAAAACAACCTTTTTGAATCTTGGATTCTTCATGAAAGTTTTAGGTCTTTGTCGTAGCTTTCGATTTATATAAACTAGACCTAAATTCATATTCTACAACTCCAGTTATGATCCAATAATCGAATGATGTTCCAGTTTGAATTAAACCGGCATCTCTTCTTTAAGCTTAACCTTCTCTTTTTCTTTTCACTTTCATTCGTTAAACACATCAATCAATCCTTTAAATTATGATATATAATTGCATTCAAAATGAGTATTTACTATAAATAAAAGATATTTTATATTATCAAACTTGTTATTATAAAACATGCTTAAGTTATGGAATTTAATGATACTTTAAGTGCAATATAATAATATAAAATCATGATAAAAATACACTTTTAAGTACTAATCAGTTTGTAAGTTCCCTTTTCTTCTTTTTTTCTTCCCACTTTTAAGCACTACTTTTCTAAAAACAATTTCTTAATTACTTCTAAAATGTCCATTCCCCCCCCCCCTTTCTTTTCTCCTTAGAAACATCCTCTTTTTATAAGCCAAGCTAAACTAAGAGGTTATAAAACCATGGTGGTTTTCTTATAATCTAAATGGTTATGCCCCCCTTCTCTTTTTGTATTACCAAAGGTTATGGTGCTTTGTTTCCCTTTGAATGAATCCTTACTAGAGAAAACAGCTTCCAAGCTAATTCTTTTATAGGTATCTTTCTTTTTCAGTCAAGGTTAACTAGGTGGGGTACTTTGAAAAAACCATTGTGAAGCTTAAGGTGTTCATGCCCAATTCATTTATTACTAGATGGTCTCTAATTAGTTTGAATCTGTCAACGCATAGGAGGTTGGTTGGGAACAAAATTTATCAATTTTGTCATATCAATTATCGTATAAATGTTTAATGTGAATGACTAAACTTTACAGGTTAAGTGTTTTTTAGTTGTTAGGTTCTAATTGTGTCCTCCAACGTGGTCAAAGATGATACTTTCATTTGTGAAGATGACTTTTCGATAAACTTTTCTAGTGAACAAAAAAAATAACAGTGACTAAGCAATACATCACTTGGTTTCTTCATTTAAGTTTGAATGACATGTCGTTTATTACTAAACTCTAAAAATCTAGGGTTTTTAATTGAAGCTTTTCAATTTTTATTCTTTCCTTTATTCTTCTGATTTTAGTGCCTGTATCACTAATTGAACCAAAAACCTTTTAATTATTGCAATTTCATCCTTGCAAACATTAGTTAGAATCCTTTAACTCGGGTATCTTTTCCAACTTAGTCATTGGTTTTCTACATATGTAATTTGACCCTTATTAATCGTCAAACTTTTAATTTGTCTCAAATTTGCCTCTGGTTTATTCAATTTTACTCTCTGAATGCTCATGCTATTCCATCTTGATCTTTTAATTATTGCAAATTAACCCCTGTTTACATCAATTAGGTTTTTATAAAGTTCAATTAGGTCCTTAATCTTCTAATTATTATAAATTGACCCAAATTAGACCTAAAAAGTTAACTTTCCTTCAATTAAGTACTTAATTAAGTCAATTAAACTCCTTAAAAGTTTAATAAAGCCCTTAAACTTAACTAATTCATCCAATTTTGGCCAAATCAATTTTCAAACTTAATTTTGGTTCTATTAAATCCTTAATTGAGTTAATAAAACTCATTAGAAGTTTAATTAAGCCCTTGAACTTAATTAATACTTTGAATTTTGGTCAATTTATCTTTCAAACTTAATTTTATTTCAATTAAGTCCATAAATAAGTTAAATAAACCCATTAGAAGTTTAATTAAGCCTTTAAACTTAATTAAATCTTTTAATTTTGGTCAAATTGATTTTCAGCCTGTCTTGCAAACAATATTCTAATCTGACTATCCTTCTAGTGTTTTGACATGTTGCAGTGCAAAAATTCTTCTATTTGTATTCCAAGAATATTTTTGGATTTTGAATTTATGATTGGTTTTATTTTTTAAATAGAAAAGAAAAATACAAAAGAATTTTAGGGATCTAAAATTAGGTTATAACAATATACATTAATAATTATATGCGCTAATAAATATTAAAAGAAATTATTAACACTAATTAAAAACTAAAGCATAAAGTTGAGAATTGATATAGATTAAGATACCCAATCTTATATAAATCTTATATAGAGGTGAGCCACTCAATTTTTTTTAATTTAATAGCACAATAATTTTCCTAATAAAAAGAGTAAAAATTTAAATTTCATTGAAACAAATTAATTTGCTAGCATAATTTTTCATTTTCTTATTAACATTTGAAATTCCAACAAAATAATCTAACTTCTTATTGCATGTCATTCATCAAACAAAAAAAAGCAATCAGAAAACATGCCAAAAAAATAAATAAGGATAAAAAAATATATCTATCTAATTAAAACCCTTTTGTATCATTAACATGTTTAATTTTTCAAAAAAAATCAACATAATCTTTGTATTGTCAACAAAATCTTATCATAATCCTCAAATCAAATTTTAATTAAAAAGAAACATTACTATGATTTTAAAAACTTAAGCACAATACATCACTTGCATGTTGGCACAAGGAACTCTTTGTGTTATTGAATTCATCCTAGCAAGTAAGCCTGAAAACCTCTTGACCCTATATCTTGTCTCACTGTAGATTTAAATTAAACCTTATGGGTATGGATCCTATATCACCTAATCAATTTGATGGCTTCAAAGGTTGCATAAATTGCTCAAAACCTAAATTGACTCCGCACAGTTCAAACATAATCATTTTATAATTAAAATTTTGAAACAACATCTTGAATAAACTTCGATCAACTTGAGTTAACTCGCTAGATATGAGCCCCAACTTCATTAAAAAAAAATAAAGTATTTTTTACTTAAATATATAGTAATAAAAATAAATGCTCGCATGAAAGCCATTGAATAATTTTTTTAAAAAATCACTATGGACTATAAAAAATGAATGCTTGCTAATATTATTAAAAAAAATAACTATAATATCATTAAAAAAAACTAAAAATTTAATGGTGTTTAATAAAATACAACCTCAAATATATTCTAATTTAATTCAAGTAATCAATAAAATAATATATATTAATTAATTTTAAAGGGAATAAATTTAAATTAACAAAATAAATAGAAAATAAAAAAGTAAGGCTAAGCAAGCAAGTTTGGGTCGTCCAACATACCTAGGCCATTATAAATCAAGCTAAGCTCATAAGCGTACATAGAGCAACACACTTGTTTTTTTTTTTCTTTTTAAAAAGAAAAACAACATGATGCATCATTTATTGATTTAAATAAGCATCACTAAAGGATCTATTAGAGGTATCAATTAGATTATTCTAAGGTCAAGAGCCAATAAGATCAAAAAGGCAATTTATGGGCTAATTCAAAATATTTGGCCCAAGTCGAGCGTCAAGATGAGTTCAAAAGATGATTAGGATTTAAGTAATATAGTCACACTAGAGAAGGCGTTAGGAAAGCTTAGTAGCTTGTAAATTGGATAACAAATCTTGGTAGTCTATAGATTGGACAAGAAGAGGCAATTTGGGTTTATGTTTCCTAATGCATGTTTTTATGCTAACAAACATTGATTTTGATTCGATTATTGGATCATAATGAAATTTTGCTAGTAGATTCTAAAGACCTTGTTTTCTATAAGATAAAACAATTGTATTAATCGAAGTCTCAGAAGGCCTTGCAATAATGCCTAAAACCTACTATACGTGAATTGCACTATTTTTCTTGTTGATTTAAGATTATTTTTCATATTTTATTTGAATTTTTTTTGTTATTTTTCTAGTCTTATTTAGGATATTTTACCTAGTATAAATAGGGTTATTTAACTTGTATTTAGGGTTTTTTTTTAGAGATTTCTTATTATTCAAAAACAATATTTTATCTGTGGCCAAATTGCTCATACTTTTAGTTCTTCATCAAACTCTTAAGAATTTATCAATTATAATTGTCTTTGTAGCTTGTAGGTTGTAAGGTTCTTATCCTCTAGATTCGTATCACAATGGTTGTAATATAACTCGAAAATCAACCCTCTCCTCTAATGATATAAAACAATCATTTAAAATCATTTATCATCAAAAATACATTAAAAAAACACCTCACATAATAAACCTTATTTAACCTTAAAAAAAAACATGTAATATGTCAAAAGATTTAAAAACTCTCTCTTTAAAAAATATTCTTCAAGTTCATCTATTTTTCTATAAATATAAGTGACATGACCAAAAGATTGATGTCTTCTTCCAAGTGAAAAAGTGTCGAAGTAATAAATATCCCAACAAGGTTGGGACCGAACTAAAGGGAGGTTCATTGTATAAAATATAAAGAATAGCAACACAACAACAACAATAATAACAACAACAACAACAACAACAACAACAACAACAACAATAATAATAATAATAAGAGTGATAGTAATAGTATTGATTTAATGACTAATTATTAAGTGGGTGACCAACTCTTGACTTGGTGATAATTTTTATCTTCTTGTCCACCCAAAATGTCATTGATAACATTAGAATTTGAACCGGACTTACACATGAAAGTTCTAAGAAATTATCTCAGCGTTTTAGAAAAAAAATAAGGTCATTTGGACTTTTGGAATTCAAGTTATGGGCTAAATACTGAACAGTATTTTGGTTGTAGGAGAGATTCAAACTTTTATGTTGTTGCTAAGATTTAGACTTCCAAACAGCAAAATTCAGTCTTTCCTTTTACATAAAAGTTTTAGGCTTATGTCTCATTATTTCATTCATATAAAGTATACCTAAATCTGAGATATATAGCTCTAGATATGACCTAATTACCAAATAGTGTTCTAATTTGGACTACACTAGCATCTCTTTTCTAAGTTTGGCCATCTCTTTGTCATTTCAATTTCAATACTTCAACTCATTAATCAATCCTTTTATTTATATGATAGGCTTGTATTTAGGATAAATATTTACCATAAATTAAAAGTACCTTATGGTATCTAATTAGTACTTAAAACAGCATTTTTTATCAAGGTTTTATGTCATCATTTTGCACTTGGAGTATCAATAACTCCTTAACTAAAACATGTTTTATAATAACATATCTAATAATATAAGATACCTCTAATTTATGGTAAATTTTTATTTTAAATGTAGGCTTATCATATAAGTAAAAGGATTGATTGATGAATTTAAGAACTGAAATTGAAAGGACAAAGAGATGGCCAAACTTAGAAAAGATATGTCGGTGCAGTCCAAACCGGAACACTATTTGGTAATTGAGTCATATCTGGAACTATAAATCTCATATTTAGGTTTACCTTATATGGATAGAAAGGTAAGACATAGGCATACAACTTTCATATGGAGCCCAAGATCTAAAAAGGTCATTTTCAAGTCCAAATTGTAGCAACAACAAAGAAGTCTGAATCTGTCTTTCAGCCCGAGCACTGTTTAGTGTTTGGCCCATATCTGGAGTTCTAGAAGTCCAAATAAGCTGATGTTTCTACACACGAAAGCTGAGCCAATTTTCTATAACTTTCATGTTTCAAGTGGCTCCAATTTTGATGTTATGAATGACATTTTGGGCAAACAAGAGAAGATAAGGATTGTCACCAAGTCAAGAGTTGGTCACCTACTCATCAATTAGTCATCAAATCAATAGTTCCCAATTTTGACCTATAAAAGGAGGCATTTGCCATGCATTTAGGCATCTTGGTTTCCATATCAAGATCATGCTCTTGCTTTCTCTCTTTGTATTTTTTGTTATGTTTATGCTTTACTTTCATTAATATCAAGTTTATGCCTTTAATTTCCTTTCATTTACTTAGTTAATTTTTATCTTATTTATGTTCTTATTTTGTTTATGTATTTTTCTTTCTTTCATTATGTCTAGCTAAGTTTATTATGTCAAGGTGAAAAGGTTACACTAATGGTGTAAAAATAAATATAATGTAAACTTAATATGGAGTTACATGTTTGATACTAACATATTTTGTATTTGTTATCTTGTTTACTCTTTAATACTTTACTTGTCAAATGACTAATCTTGATTTATGTTGTATAACACTTGGTACAACAAATGCTTGGCACTTTCATAGCCCATACTGTATGGTATAACCGACACCTGAGCTATGGAAGGAACTTGATTTGTTGTTAACATAAGTTATAATCATGAATGATTGACAAAATTTACAAGTATTAACATTATTGAATAAGATGACTAATGTAATCATGTTAACAATCTATAATTAGATTAGAACCTCCTTTCTGTGTGGTTTCCAATTGAATAATAAGAATTTATACTATACTTGTTTAACATACCATTAATGGATCCTCTAACCTTGATATTTGTTATTATCATTGTTTAAGCCTTACATTAATATTCCATCTCAAAGTTCTCATCATCTTCTTCTTCTTCTCCTTCATTTTCTTTATTATTGTTATTGTTGTTGTTGTTGTTGTTGTTGTTGTTGTTGTATTATTTATAATTTGTACAATTAACCTCTCTATGGTTCGACCTCGGTTTTGTTGGGGTATTTATTACTTCGATACTCCTACACTTGGGAGAAGACATCAATCTTTTCATCGTGTTAGTATCAGACTTATTATTATAAAAGATGTTTTAGTTAAGGGGTTATTGATACTTCAAGTACAAACTGATGATATAAAACCTTGATAAAAATACACTTTTAAGTACAAATCAATAAGGAGCAATAAACACCTTAATGAAAATTATCTCTTGAAATGGAAACTATTGACATAAAAATAACTTTTTAGGTCATTAAAATGTGACAGACTGTTAACTTTCTTTATCTAAATTGTTTTTTAACGACTTTCTCTTTTTTCTATCTATCTTAAAGACTAAGACACAAATAAAATAAAGTTCTAAATCAAAAAGTAAAAACATCATAAAACAAGGACTAAGAATGACTAATTTAAAAACTTAATGGATGAAAATACTTAAAAACACTCCTTAGCTATAATAGAAAAGGAAAAGGATGCTAGAATTTTTTTCAATGTTAATTTTGGTCCTGAAAGTGTTTACTTAATATAATTAAAAGAATTGAATTTAAATCTACCAAATCAAACATCAATTAATGTCAACACATTTTATTAACATTGTGGGAAACACATACTAAGTTAACCAAAATAAATTATCGAACCTAATTCCAAATAAATTGTATGTGAAAGGATCAAATAAAAAAAAAAACAATTACCCCTAACATCTTATAATTTGGTTGAAATTGCACTTGCATATCGAGTCTTGCGAAATTACACTTTGCATCTAGGGTCAAAGAAAAATTTCAAATCTTATAGCTTGGTTGAAATTACACTTACATGTCGGTGGAAAAGTCTTAGCAATTTTCTTGAACAATTTTGAAAGTCTACATGCCTAGATCCAAATTTCTTTGTATAAAGTCTCTATCAACTTCTAGAAATATATGAATGTTTGTTTAATTAATTGACATTTCTCTTTTTTGTTTGTTTTAATCCAGCATTTTTTGAAAATATACTTAAAAGGTGATGAAATTTAAAAATAATTGGTTCTTGGCTTTTAAGGTTTTAGTTTAGGCAAAAAATCAAATAGCTGGAATTTTTATTATTTTTGGGCTTAGGGTCTTTTTAGATATTAAATTTAAATTAATGACAAACTTATAAATAACCAGATACTTTTATTGACTTTTCTTAGATGCCTTAAATACACGATGTGAATCATTACACGTACACCATAGTTTAGAATGCAAATTGTATTTTTATTCATAAATCAAAAAACAAGTGCAAGTTTAACTAGATTATAAGATGCTAAGGGTAGTTTCCAAAAACAAAATTAAATTAAATGAAAAAAAAAGATCAAAGGACTAAAAAGAGGAAAACATTGTGCAAATCCACAATGTTTATCCTTACGGGATACAATACATTACTAATGTTATTTTTTAAAATATTTTTATCTATTTTTATATAATGTGGGTGAAAAACTCTCATCATATAGATAAAATTCATAAAAAATAAAAATAAAATTATTATTTAGATTTTTTTTATTAGATCTTCTTTTGATATGTCTTCTCCCAAGTGCAGGAGTGTCGAAGTAATAAATAACCCGGCAAGACCGGGGTCGAACCACAGGGAGGTTAATTGTACAAATTATAAACAACAATTATAAAACAGCAATAACAACAACAACAATAGTAATAATAATAATAATAATAATAATAATAGTAGTAGTAGTAGTAGTAGTAGTAGTAGTAGTAGTAGTAGTAGTAGTAGTAGTAGTAGTACTAATAATAATAATAATAATAATAATAATAAAGAAAGAGAAGAAGAAGAAGATGATGATGATGAGAACTTAGAGATGAAATATTAATGTAAGGATTAAACAATAATAATAACAAATGTCAAGGTTAGAGGTTCCACTAATGGTATATCAAACAAGTATAGTATAAACTCTTATTATTGAATTGGAAACCATACACAAAGGAGGTTCCAATCAGATTATATATTGTTAACATGATTACATTAGTCATCTTATTCAATTAATGTTAATACTTGTAAATCTCGTCAAGCATTCATGATTATAACTTATGTTAACAACAAATCAAGTTCCTTTCATAGCTCAGGTGTCGGTTATACCATACATTATGGGCTATGAAAGTGCCAAGCATTTGTTGTACCAAGTGTTATACAACATAAATCAAGATTAGTTATTTAACAAGCAAAGTATTAAAGAGTGAACAAGATAACAAATATAAAACATGTTAGTATCAAACATTAAAGTCCATATTAAGTTTACATTATACTTATTCTCACACCATTAGTGTAGCCTTTTCACCTTGACATAATGAAAGAAAGAAAAATAGATAAACAAAATAAGAACATAAAAGCTAACTAAGTAAAGGAAAGGAAATGAAAAGCATAAACTTAATATTAATGAAAGCAAAGCATAAACATTACAAAAAATACAAAGAGAGAAAGGAAGAGCATGATCTTGATCTGAACACCAAGATGCCTAAATGCATGGCAAATGCCTCCTTTTATAGGCCAAAATTGGGAACTATTGATTTGATGACTAATTGATAAGTGGGTGGCCAACTTTTGACTTGGTGACAATCTTTATCTTCTCTTGTCTGCCCAAAACGTCATTGATAACGTCAAAATTGGAGCCAGGTGAAAACATGAAAGTTGTAGGCCATTGTCTCAGCTTTCTTGTGTAAACAATTCAGCTCATTTGGACTTCTAGAACTCCAGATATGGCCAAAATACCGAACAGTGCTCGGGCTGGAAGACAGATTCGGGCTTCTTTGTTTTTGCTACAATTTGGACTTGCAAATGGCCTTTTTAGATCTTGGGCTCCATATGAAAGTTGTAGGCCTATGTCTTACCTTTCCATCCATATAAATTGGACCTAAATCTGAGATCTGTAGCTCCAGATATGACCCAATTACCGAATAGTGTTCCGGTTTGGATTGCACCGACATCTCTTCTCTAAGTTTGACCATCTCTTTGCCTTTGCAATTTAAGTTCTTAAAGTCATCAATCAATCCTTTCATTTATGTGATAGGCCTGCATTAAAAATAGACATTTACCACAAATTATAGGTATCTTATATTATTAGATACATTATTATACAACATATTTTAGTTAAGGAGTTATTGATACTTCAAGTGCAAAAATGATGATATAAAACCATGATAAAAATGCACTTTTAAGTACTAATCACACCCCCCAACCAGCTTATTACTAGTCCCTAGTAATCAAAGCGTTAAAACAATTTATAAATTTCACAAAGCAAGGTATTCATCATTTAACTTCCATTAATCTATCCAGATAAACAAACTCTCATTAAATTTATATATCTGCTCAATACCACTTAACAAGATATTAATAAACCTTTCTTTTGTGCTCAATGTATCAACACATAATTATGGAGCTTTTCTTGGAAGAAAACAAAATTTTTGTTCTAATGTTTAAGGTTAACTTCCTTGGGTTGGGATTATTATTTTTGTCTTTTTTTTGTCTTTTTTTTTTAAATATATACATATAATTTAAAAACATCATGCATCTTTAACCCATGTAATGAGCTTTTAGCTAATGACTCCCAGACTAGTTGGTCTTAGGGCATTAGGTGTTAAGACACCCCTACGAGCTTAGTAACTCGGGTCGCAGATACTGATATGTAGATAGTGCAATGTTTGATTTCCTTAAGCTTTTCTCCTCAACCCATATAACAAGCGTTGGGCCAATAGCTCCCAAGTCAGTTGACTTTAGGGTATTAGGTGTTAAAACACCCCTTCAGGCTTAATTGCTTAGGTTAGGGAGGCTACGAAACCAAACTTATCTACATTTTTATTATCATCATTTTTTTTCTTTTTTTTCTTTTTTTTTAATTTTTTATATGTTTTTCTTTTTTTTTAATTATATACAATTCCTTTCCCTTAGTTGCTACCTTTAACAAAAGAACATAAATAATGTAATAATCCAATATGCAACCCACAATCATATGTTAAAGTGTGTGTGTGTAAATTAAGGTTTAAGAATACATGTTAAATAAGTATATGAGCAGAATTAAGTGATAACAATACGAGAGTTTGTAAACCTGAATATTTCAGGAAGTATTATAATAGACCTTGTTAAGAATGGTTACTAAGATGCGTCTCAAGAGTCACTTCAACAAAAGAACTCCTTTACTCTGCCATCCTAGTAACAACAATTATGCACATGCTTTATGAAATGAAAAATAATTTTTTTTTTATCAACTACTACCCTCTCCCCCCAACCAAAACGAGACATTGTCCTCAATGTTCTAAGGTAAAAAGATAGAGTATAGAAGATATCACCTGAAATAACGAACACTGACAAAACTTGAAACACACTGAAACAAAAATAAGAAATAACAAAACACAATAATAAAACCAAAATATACAAAAATTCACAAATGAAGGCTCAAATCCAATCTAAGCTTTTTACGGCTTCCCGTAGATGACTAATTTATGCGACTCATGGAAGGATCAATCACAGGAATGAAAGATTGTAGTTGGTCAATCAATTGTTCAGCAGTAGTAGCAGAGATTATGATTTGTCGTGCAGAAGATGTTAGAAATTCTTGTTCCACAGCATGATCAAGAAAAGACAACAACTTATCATAATAACCATTAACATTTAACAAACCTATGGGTTTATGGTGAATGTGCAATTGAGCCCAAGAGGAAATATGAAAGATCTCTTCTAATGTGCCTAGACCACCTGATAAAGCAATAAAGGCATCAGCATGGTTAAACATTGCATTCATTCGAGCCGACATTGTGGAGACCTGAAGTTCCTCTCCAATTGTTTTTCCAATGATGTTTCCTTGTGCCAAAGCTTCAGGGATGACTCCTAAAACTTGACTTCCTCCTAAAAATGCAGCTATTGACACACCTCGCATTAACCCAAGACTGCCTCCCCCATACACTAAATGAATCTTTCTCTCAGCTAGCACCTGACCAAGATAATTTGCTAATTCTAAAAACTCCTTTTCTTTCCCAGGACTAGATCCACCGAAAACACAAATATTTCTTATTTGATGACTTGAGGAACTTGTCATTTCTACACACTTCTGTATTTTTCGAATGTATGGGTTGAGTAGAAATGAAAGGAAGGAAAAGAGGGTTTTATAGATGAGAAATTAGAAAGGCAATCATAACACCTATATGTAGGCCAGCTGGAGTCTCACACACTCTCTCTCTCTTTTTATTTATTTATTGATTTACTTTTGAAAAAAAAACATGTGTATGTACAGGTAGTTGTGATTGTGGCTCACATCTTCCTTTGGTTTTACGTCCAAGAACGGCTTAAACGCCCTCTATGGGTCGGGGATAGGCTTCCCATCCAGTTTTCTTAAAAACTGGCAAACAGGGTCTTTTTTAGTCAGATTCCCAAGACTAAGTCGATCATGTTCTTTATGAAATAGTGGCCATAAATCATGAATTGCACGATGCACATCTCCACTAGGATGCGTCTCAAGAGTCAATAGAAGATTATCTAAAGACTCCTTACTCAGGCCATCCTTAATGAATTGTATTTTATCTTCACGGTTTATAGATACCATTCCTAAAGAACGACATTCCATATTACAAGTCCATCTAGCACATCGATGACAGACATCCAGTCGTTTTGCACGACGCTTCTTTGCAAAAGTGCTTTTACCTGTTCCAGCCATGTGTGAAATGAAGTTAGAGGACTCACTTGATAATCAGACCTTTGCTTCAATCAACCATCGAATATCTTCAGGAATTCCATGATTCATTAACAATCTCAATCTTGCACATCTAGCACGATAAATTTTTGTGATCGCATTCTGAGGCAGAGCGGGAAAATACTTTTTTAATTTTTCAAGATTAGTGTCCATTTTGAAATGAGAATTGGAAGAGAGATTCAAAGAATTGCACAGATATATACACAGATATCCGTTATTTTGGGAAACTGAAAGAACTGACTTAAGTCACGGAGTACCGTTATCCGCCATTTGACCAGGGTGAGAGAAACTAGCAAAAATCACTCAAAAAGAAACACAAAAAAAAAATATAAGAAAAACAACATAATCAACCTTTATCTACAAGATCATTCCAACCAGTTGATTCATTTTCACTAGGAATCTTATCATAGTAAGCTTTCAAACGATGTTCATTTTCCTTAAAATCATTGTCATTCATTGAATTCTCAATATCACAGGCCCCATAAGGATTGCTCCATCTTAATCTTATCTTTTTAGGGAATGCATAGAATTGAGAATTATAAAACAAAACTTTTTTACCAGTATCAACTTTTTGACAATTTGCACAAGTTTTGCAGAATGCATACGTGTCCTTGAACATGGTGGGCCAATAAAATCCATTTTGAAATATTTTTGCAATTGTCTTTTTTGACGAGAAACAACTTCCACATGCTTCAGAATGACAAAGTTTAATGACACTACTTACCTCATTGTCGGGAATGAATCTTTGAAATATTTGATCAGGATAATATTTGAATAAGTTAGGGTCATCACAATAAAAATTCTTCACTTCGTTCAAAAACTTTTCTTTTTCTTGGGTACTCCAATCAGTTGGCAAATCTCCTAAAGTAAGAAAATTGATATTTTTATCATACCAAGGCATTGGACTAAGAGAAAGTAAGGATTCGTTAGGAAAGTAATCATCCTTTGGTGTGATGTTAGATGTCAAATCTGTTGTCACTGTTGACAAATGATTCGCATCAATATTTTCGGTGCTTGTTTCATCTGTGATTTCTTCCTCAAAATAAATCATTTACAAATCTTCAGTTTCATCCAATTCATTTTTACTTAAAGTAGATTCAAGTTGATCATAAACTAATTCCTCAATATGATCTACTTCTTGTAAATCATTATCATCTCCAGGTTGCTTGTAAATGTTGAAAATATTCATCTCCAATGTCATGTTTCCAAATGATAGCTTCATCAGTCCATTCCTACAATTAATCAATGCATTAGAAGTTGCAAGAAATGGACGTCCTAAAATAACAGGAAATGAATTACATGCTTCAACAGGTTCTGTGTCCAAGACAATAAAATCCACAAGATAAATGAATTTATCGACTTGTACTAACACATCTTCAATTATTCCTCTAGGCACTTTTACAGATCTATCGGCAAGTAAAAGAGATATAGAAGTTAGTTTTAACTCACCTAGATTGAGACTTTGAAAAACTGAATATGGAAGTAAATTCACACTAGCACCAAGATCAAGTTCACACTAGCACCAAGATCAAGTAAGGCTCTTTCAATTTTATGCTCTCCAATAAAGCAAGAAATTGTAGGACAACCAGGGTCTTTATATTTCAAAGCATTATTGTTTTGAAGAATAGCACTTACTTGTTCGGCTAGAAAGGCTTTCTTTTTCACATTCAGTTTCCTCTTCACAGTGCATAGATCTTTCAAAAATTTAGCATAGGAAGGAACCTGTTTAATAGCATCCAGCAAAGGTATATTGATCCTTACCTGTTTGAAAATTTCAAAAATTTCTGAGTTGTGATTGACTTTTCTTTGTTTAGTCATGGCATGAGGAAATGGAAGTGCTGGCGGTGAATCAGTTGTGTCTTTGCAATTTTCAGATTCAACCCCTTCTTTACCCTTAGAGATTGACTCATCATCTTTCTCATAAGGTTCAAGAGAGGGTTTTTCAATAACCTTACCACTGCGCAGAGTAGTGACTGATTTGACTTGATCCATATGTTGGCTTCCGGAACTACTTGCATTTGCATTGTATTGCCCCTTGGGATTTTGTTGCGGTTGAGATGGAAACTTACCTTTCTCTTGGAAACTGAGAGCAGATGTTAATTTAGCAAGAGTATCTTTAAAATCTGTCATGTTTTGAGCAAGTTGAGTATTGATTGTCTCTTGCTTTTCAATGAATGCATGCAATGTTTCCTCAAGATTTCTTCTAAGCGGTGGAGCATAAGGAGGTGCATATCCATGAGAATTTTGGAAATTGTGGTGTGCTTGAAATGGTGGTTGTGAAGTTTGTGCATTGTTGTTCTCACTCTTCCTACTGAAATTTGGGTGATTTCTCCAACCAGGGTTGTATGTTTGGGAGTATGGGTTGTGGTTGGGCCTTTGGAAACTGTTTAAAGCATGGGCTTGTTCATGAAGACATTCTTTAAAAGAAGGCAAGGTTGAACAATCGTTGGTTGAATGTTTATTTGTTTCACAGATTTGACACACAATGTTTTCAACAGATTTTAATTGACCACTCTTACTACTACTAGTAGTAGTATTATTAGTATTAGTTTTTACTACTATTATTGTTGTTGTTGTTATTGTTACTATTGTTGTTGTTTATAATTGTTGTTTATAATTTGTACAATTAACCTCTTTGTGGTTCGACCCCAGTCTTGCTAGGTTATTTATTACTTCGACACTCTTGCACTTGGGAGAAGATATCAATCTCTTAGTCGTGTCATATAGCGTGCATGGTGTGATGGGATGTCAAGAAGTCACCATCTAGTTATTTCATTCATGGTTATTAGGAGACCCGACTTGATTAGTCATATTTAAATCTTAGGGTAAGAGACTAGTTATGATTAGAAAAGATATTAGCACCTCTAGTGCATCTTTGATGAGGTATTTATTGCCTAGATATGGTTTAAAGGAGTTGATGAGTTCCTAATTAGTGATCCATATATGACTCAAAACAAAAATTCTTATAGGAACAATACATATAGATTTAAAAACTCAAAATTTTTTTATCAAAACGGATCAAAACCCAAAAAAACAAAGAACACAGAGAAAATCAAAGAACATTCAACATGAAACCAACAACGTTGATTTCAAATCAAATTAGATATAGATAAACCAAACACTTAAGCATGTTGCAAAATCATGTAAAGATCAATAATCTAGCATTCATATAATTTAATTATCACTCAAAAACCATGATTTAGTCAACATGAGTTTCAGTTTAAAATGAAAACCCTAGGATTAAAATCTACTAAAAAAATGTTAATTAATGTAAATAAACCCTAGATTATTGACTAATTAAGTTGCCCGAAGGGTTTTGTGCAAAGAATTGAGCGAAAACTGGTCCAAATCATAGGGCTAAGGTAATATTCTTCCTGAAAACACATAGAACATTGCCTAGCAAACCTATAAATAAAAATCAAGTTGCCAAACCTAGAATATGATCTTTTATACCTTAAAACATGTTTTATATGTTCCAACAAACCATATTACCATAATCAAGCATTTTTTAATGAAAAGAACTAACAAATAACTTCAAATCATTAAAATCATACAAAAAATACCAAATCTAAAAACTATCAACTTGAAACAGCCTATATGCCTTTGCAGTATAGATTTAAAATTGGTTTTCTAAACTCATTTTAATCATGAGTAGACCTAGCAAATTTAGGATAAAAATGATTGCTTCAACATGCATTGCTTAGGTTAAACTAAAACAACACTATTTTATCAAGAAGAAACAACTTAAATAGAAGAATTTTACTAAACCTAAAACATCTAAAAAAAGCTTTAACAAACATAATCAAACTATTATAGTAACAAAAAAGGCAAGCACAACACTACTTGTCAAGCATTCAAAACTCCATCTCCATGTTTGTAAATATAAATACATACTAGATATCAATACATAAACAACTAAAGCATGCCACACGGACTCCACTTTTAGATAGAAAGTAATACTTTTTATTAGTACTTAAAATTGCATTTTTTTCAAGGTTTTATATTATTATTTGACACTAGAAGTATCAATAACTCTTTAATTAGAGCATATTTTATAATAACATATCTAATAATATAATATACCTTTAATTTATGGTAAATGTTTATCTTAAATACATGTCTATCATATAAATCAAAGGATTGATTGATGAGTTTAACTACTGAAATTGAGAAGACAAAGAGACGACTAAGCTTAAAAAAGATATGTTGGTTTAGTCCAAACTAGAACACCATTTGGTTATTGGATTATATCTAGAGCTATAGAAGTTGGATTTAGGTTTGGTTTATATATATGGAAAGCTAAGACATAAGTCTAAAATTTTCATAGAGTCCAAGATTTAAAAGTGGCATTTCGAGTTCAAATTGTAGCAACAACAAAAAAGTTAAAATCTATCCTACAACCCAGACACTATTCAGTGTTTAGCCCATATATTGAGTTCTAGAAGGCCATGTGACCTTATTCGTGTTTTGTTGGAAAATTGAGATAATTTTCTAGAACTTTCATGAAGACTATCTGTTCAAATTCTGATGTTATTGATGACATTTTGTTTAGACAAAAAGATAAGGATTGTCACCAAGTCAAGATGTAGCCACTCTCTCAACAATTAGTTATCAAATCAATAGTTTTGAATTTTAGCCTATAAAAGGAGGCATTTACCATGTATTTAGGTATCTTGGTTTTCAAATCAATACTATATTCTTGCTTTTTTTCTTTATATTTTTGTAATTCTTAAGTTTTGCTTTCATTAATCTCTTATTTATACCTTTTATTTTCTTTACTATACTTATATAATCATGTTCTCCTCTTGTTTATTTATGTTTCTCTTTTTCATTATGTTTAGCAAAGTTTATTATGTCATGATGAAAAGGTTTCACTAATGGTGTGAGGATAAGTATAATATAAACTCAATATGGACTTCAATGATTATTTCCTAAACAACTTGCTATTAACATGTCTTAGCATTTTTATCTTATTAATTATTAATACCTTGTTTGTTATATGGTTAATTTAAATTTGTGTTGTATAACACTTTGTACAATAAATGCTTGGCACTTTTATAGTCAATCGTGGTATAACCTACACTTGTGTTATAAAAGGAACTTAATTTGTTGTTAACATAAATTAGCATCATGAATTCCTAACAATATTTAAAAATTTTGTGTTACTTAAATAAGATAATTAATAAAATCATGTTAATAATTTATAATGAGCTATTAATGATAAATCATCCTATTGGAACCTCTTTTATGTATGGTTTTCAATTGAGTAATAAAAAGAGTTTATATTATACTTATTTGAAATACCATTAGTGAATTCTATAAAGTTGACAACTATTTTTATCATTATTTAATCTTCACATTAATCTTACATCTCAAAGTCATCGTCATTATTAATTTATAAAGTTAACCTCCCTGTGATTCGATCCCAGTCTTGTTGGGTTATTTATTACTTTAATGCTTCTATGTTTGAGAGAAGATATCAATCTTTTGATTGTATCAACCTTCAAGCTCCTAGAGTAGCTACTACCCTCTTTGTTTTTTCTTGTTAAGTTTTACTTCCACAAATTTATTGTCTTTTCAGAACTTAAAAAATCTTTGTGCTAGGCTTTTAAACCTACACACTTAGAGTTTCTTTTTCAATCTTTTCTCTATTTTTTCCTTCTTTTTGCTATGATTTTTCAAGGGGTATTTATAGAATTTTGCTAGGGTTTTTGATTAATTCAAACATATGTTGATTAAAGCTTAGCCTTTTAATCAAAATGAATTTTCTAAGGTTTTTGATGGATTCAAGCATGTATTGATTAAAGCTTAGCCTTTTAATTAACATGAGAGGGTTTTAGAATAGGTTTTTGTAATGACCCATAAAATTTACTAATTCATGAACGTTGCTTATTCCTAACAAGTTGAAAATAAGGTGTTTATTTTTTATATCATCATGTTCCATTGATGCATTGCATGATATCATTTATAATTTCAACAATTAGGCATCATTAAGTGATGTACTACATCACACATAAATATAATATTCGATAGCATCATAAAAGAAAGTACGTAATCAATACATTTATAACATTAAATGTTCATACATAACATAATTCATATTCATAATTTTGAAAGTCATCATCATAAGTTTTTATAAAAATATCGATTAACAGTTTATAACTATTACATAGTTGCACAAAATACATGTCATCTAATCATACTATTACATGATTTATCCTAAAATACTTAAGATGAAGTTTCTAAGCACCATGGCTATAAGATGTCCATGTTACAAATTAAATTCAATGCAAGCATAAAAAAATATCTTGTAGTATAATTAAACACACGCATATTAACAATTTAAATAGATAGGTCCTTGTTATTATATTCCTATTAATTTTATCTTCAAGGTTTCATTTCACATCATCTTATGACCTTACATCATATTACTTCTTAGATTATAATTATATCCATTATTAACATGCATTATTATTTGGAAGCCCTAGTACATTGGGCATCCTTCCACGAATAATTATACTCTTCGAACTATGCTATAGTGTATGGTTCTTATAACTTAAATGTAAGTGTAAATGATATGTTATTATTCTTCCTTAACATATCTTTAACTGCGTATAAAAAAAGATATCATTATCATTGTCAATCAATACTAATCTTATTTAATGATACTTAAATATATGTGTAATTGATACATTATCAACTGAAGATATCATTAGTCAAAGATAATCACATCATTAAATCTTAGTTATCCAATATGGATACCATTTGTACATCTCGGTACCTCTTGGGTGTGCTGCAAATATGGATTCATGGGCCTGTCTCAACACCTCTTCTTTGAGTGTCTTGTCTTCTAGAAAATAGATTTGTATGCCCATTACTAACAACCCATCATTTAATACTTGAAAAGGCATTTCAACCCCTTTATTCATCTTTTCCTTAATTTTCTTCACTTCCTTATCTATCTATTAAGTCTCTACTACTTTATCTCATAACACTTATTAGACTTTAATATATGAAAATAAAGATCCATTTGACCCTATAATTTACCATAAATTCATCTTCTTTAATTATACTAGGTCCCTTTATCATTGAACTTCCATATTAATAACTATTTTATTTTATTTTTTAGTCAAGGCATCATCATCAACTATATTAACTTTTTCTAAATAGTAATCTATAGCATAATCTTTTATTAATTATACCCAGCTTCATTGCCATATTGTTAACTCTTTTTGTGACATTTAATACTTCAAACTCTTGTGATCCATAAAAATCTGAAATTTGGACATATACAAATAATATCTCCCTAATCGGAGAGCAAATACTACAGCTACAAGTTTCAAGTCATGCACTGGTAATTCACTTCATGCAACTTTAGTTGTCTTGATATATAAGTAATTGCTCCTTCGTGTTGTATCAATACACATTTCAAACCTTTCTTGGACACATTGTTATACATTATAGAACCCTTCAAAGTTTTTCTTTTTCTTAACGTTAGCTGAAACATAAATAGAAACATAGTCTATATATACATTTTTATTAAGCAATATTTCTTTTAGATTGTAAAGGTTCTTATCAAATTCTTAATAAAAATCTGAATGTGTTGTAGGCTTTAATTATTTTATATATAACCTCTACATTTAGTTTCTAACTAAATCAGTGACCTACACTACACTGCGGGTTGGGTCAAAGTTTTCTTAAACGTCAAAAAAATGTTCAAATATTGCTAATGTTTTTTTAGTGGAAAAAAATAAAACTGTATAGGGATTGACTGGACATGACTGGGTTGACTTTGCTAGTCCGAAAACAACCTAGATGACCTATAAAAACATAGTTTGACTCAAAATGATTTTCAAGATGACATTTTTTTTTCATATTAGGATAACAACATATTAGATTAACTTTAATCAATTCAGATTAACATTTTAAATTTGTGACCCAAGTTATGAGATTATAATAACCCTATAGAAAAAAAATCAAAATAAATTATAAAGTCTAATTTCCAATTAACTAAATGTTGAAGGAATAAATTAAGAAAATCAATTAAAAAACAATATTTATGAGTTATAAGATCAAGATAACCTCATGAAAAACAAACAAAAATAAATCATGAAGCTTAATTCTTAATCAAACACAATATTAAATCATCAAATTGAAAAAAAAATTAATTAAAAAAACTAAGTCAAATTGGTTAACTTGTCAACGCTACCCAAGTCATAAGATAAGGACAATACAAAAAAATCAAACAAATTAAGATGTTGAAGGACTCACAACTCTAATCATGAGACCGAAATAACTTCTTAGAAAGAAAATTAAAAAAAAATACATGATTTAATAGGGATTAAAATATCAAAACTCACAACCCTAATCATGAGACAATATTCCTCCATATAAAGCAAATCACGACAGATTATGATGTTCAACTCTCAACCAACTCAATATTAAATTAAAAAATTAAAAAATATATCAATTAAAAAAACACAAAAAACTATTTAAGTTAATTTGAGTTAACTCATTAAGCATTATTCTCAAGTTCTGAATTTAAAATAACCTACTGGAAAGAAAATAAAATAATCACACAACCTAATTCTCAATCAATTTAATTTTAAATGATAAAATAAAAAAAATAAAAATAAAACTTGAGCCAACTAGGTTAACTTATCAAACTCATGATTTGTGTTATAAAGATGAGATAATTTTAAAAAAATAAATATAATATTAAATAATAAAATTAAAAAAAAAAAAGCATTGATTGAAACAACAACAAAAAAAAAACAAAAAGCATTATTCTATAAATAGTGCTTCACTAGGAGTACAATCAAAATTCTTTTTTTTTTAGTTTTTTTGTTAATAAAACAATTTTAAAAAATTTTCACTTAATTAGAGCTATATATTTAGGAGGGTACTTTTCTTCTTCAACAAGAACAATAATAACAACAACAACCTTAACCTTCTATGTCATTACTTAACCTTCTATGTCATTATGGGATGAAAAATTCTCTAAAATTTGTGTACTTATAATTATAGATGCATTGAGGGACTTCTAGATGCTGGTTATTGTTTTTAGTTTCCTCTTTTGCATGTTCAATACGTGTAAACGGAGGGATTTCATCCCTTCACAAGAGATGAGGATTTCTCATTCCCAAGCCTCAAATTTCTTTAAAACTTGTATGAGTGCGGTGAAAGGTTTTTATTTCTAATCTGCTGGAAAATTGAGACTTCAGGTGCAACTAATATTGTACAGCTACTACTACGAACATTAATACCTACGAACATCAACAAGAAAGATTAGCATTATTAATCCACTATAAATAATAATGGAAATAAGGAATCCAGGATGTATGTGGCTTCCATGTTCAAAACGAGATTCTTATTGATGCTTAACCGCAAGGAGAAAATGGTTCCACGATGATATTTATATATATATATATATATATAGTAATAATTAATTATACAAAAATCAGAAATCACATTACGTCTATTTCCATTGATCGGCAACAATGTCAGCCAAATCCACGACCCTTTGGGAGTAACCCCACTCGTTATCATACCAGGCAATCACCTTAACCATGTCGTCTCCCATCACCATTGTTAGTGATGAATCGACTGTTGAGGAGACATCGCTGCACCTGAAGTCAACTGAAACAAGTGGCTCATCACAGACTGATAGGATACCCTTGAGCTCCTTCTCAGCACTCTCTCTAAAACCTTCATTCACCTCTTCAGCGAAGGTCTTCTTGGAGACCTGGACAACAAGGTCGACCACCGAGACATTTGGGGTGGGAACACGCAGGGCAATGCCGTTAAGTTTACCCTTAAGAGTGGGAAGGACGAGGGCCACTGCCTTTGCTGCACCGGTTGATGTTGGAACAATGTTAAGAGCTGCAGCTCTTGCACGTCTGAGATCACGGTGACTAGCATCAAGCAGTCTCTGATCTCCAGTGTATGAGTGAGTGGTAGTCATGGTGCCCTTGATGATGCCTGTCACAGGTTGTCATTCAATTTCGATGTTATTAAGGCATTTTTGTTTCGTTAATTACTAGAAATGCGCAACCAAATTTATTCCAAGGTTTGCTGTGTCGGTGACTGTTCTTCTTTTCAGCTGCTACATATTGCCTACTAGCTCTCAATTACAACTGCGAAGTTGTGTTTGCTCAAAAGCTCAGGATTCAAAGTTTGCAGCTCTTAACATACATGGAACGCTAGAGCTTTTCGATTGACAGGAAAGTAGCAAAGAGGCAGAGAATTAATGAGGAAAGGGAAAGTGTCAGTAGATTTAATTACCAAACTTCTGGTCTAGGACCTTGACGAAGGGAGCAAGGCAGTTAGTGGTGCAAGAAGCATTGCTGATGATAGGTTCATCAGGGTTGTAGGCGTCAGCATTGACTCCAACAACGTAGGTTGGTATATCACCCTTTCCAGGGGCTGTGATGAGCACCTTCTTGGCCCCTGCCGTAATGTGCTTCCCTGCACCTTCCCTGTCGACGAAAACCCCCGTACCTTCTATCACCAGGTCGACCTCCATGTCCCTATAACATCAAACGAATTGGCCAGCCCATCATTAGCACACGTATTTCATACGATCAACTATCTAATATGTGAACATCATGTGTAATTCAAGTCTTCATTGGAGAAGACAACAAAAGCGAAAGAGACACTTACTTCCAGGGAAGGTCGAGAGGGTTGCGGCTAGAAACGACCTTGATGACCTTGCCATCAACAGAGATGGCATTATCACCAACAGGCTTAACGTCAGCATCGAAGATGCCAAGGGTGGAGTCATACTTGAGAAGGTGGGAGGCCTGCTTAACACCACCAGTGTCGTTGATGGCAATGACGTCAAGAGGGGAATCCTTGCGTCCATGCCAGCACCTCAAGAAGTTCCTGCCGATCCTGCCGAACCCGTTTATGGCCACTTTTATCTTTGCCTCTGCGGCACTTTTTCTGTATCCTCCACTGCTGTTTCCAATCTTCACAGTCACATCAGAATAAGTTTAAAAAAAACAAAATCAATGAATAGCAGTTAACTGGAATGTGTAGCATTTGTTTGTTTCCTACCACATTTAGAACACTAGACCAATATATTTATATATATATATATATAATAAACTGTTAGCAAATTATTGCTAAAGATATACTACCTACATTTTGGATGAAAATTAAAATTCTAATATCTGAACTTGCACAACAAACTTCAGTCTGTATGTCGGACTCTTGAATTACCAAGATCCAAGAACCTTATCTACTGACCTTGGCTTTTTTTTCTTCTTCTTTTTTTAATGTTTAACTTCAAAGCGATCCTTCTCTTCTTTCTTACACGTTTAAAGATTTCCATAAATCCACTATTTTGTCAGAAAGGATCAGTCATATATATTAGGCCTATTTCATGTAGTTTCCCAGTACATCCAGCTTTTAATGCCGCTAGACATGTTTCTTCTCTGATAGTTCATGTCTATTACAATATTTCCTACGGTATGAATAAACTGTTGTGATTAAACTACAATGCTTGGTTGATGATTGATAGCCTGTCATGTGTTTATTTGTCTACGTCCGCTACTAATACTACGACTACAAATGGGAAATTCATGTAACGAAGCTTACTGCAGAGGTCTGGAAAGCAACGACAGAAACAAAGTCATCTGATGTCTTTTTCGTAAAGGGAAGGAAAGCTGATGAACTGCGGAGGCCTGAGAAATCTGTAAATCCCTTTCCACTTGCCTGTATCATAACCAAATAAATTAAGAAACTTTAACATAAACCGGAAACCAAAAACACACCAGGTACAAGAACAGGTTAATAAAGCTTAGAGTGTAAAGAAGCATAAGAGTTGCGAGCATTAGACCTGAAGAGATGGTTTGGCTACAGAGAAGGTAGCCGAGGCCATTATGGTAGGAATAAACACACTGACAAAAGCAGAAATTCTCTTTCAATTAGTAGTAGTGCTTGTGTTGAGTGTAGCAGCACTACTAGTAGAGAAGGGTGGTTTGAGAGAAGACAGACTGGAGAAAAAATAAGAGAGGATTAGATTATGGATAGCCTCTCATTCAATGTATGGCTGTGGTTATGCTTCGCGTTTGTGTCTCCAAATCTCTACCATTCCATTTTCCAATCATGTAGAATTGCACAATCGTGTGTAGACTGTGGAGTCTTGAGACTCTCTACAGCATCTGGTTTTCAATCTTTGGGCCTCCACCTTTGATTTCTTGTAAGTGGGCCAAACTAGCTAGCCCTTGCCTTCTTCAAACGAGGTCGTTTTGGCACTTGCAATAGAATATTCATTATGGGGAAAGAATTTTGGATAGCGTGGAAGGGAAAGGGATGAATGGCCTGTGTTTGTTTGGCTTGGCATGATCTTTTTCAGCCATTGCTATCTTCCCAAATGAATTACAGCCATGTTCTCATCTGCCGCTTTTAATGGCCAGCGTTGTCAGTTCCTTCTTCTCTTGTATGATTTACAGAACGGCCATTGTCGAGCGAACTCGCCTGTGGCTTTTTTCTCGTACCATTGGGAATGGTTGATGACCTAGCTATAAGTATAAGAATGCCATCACCACTAAGATATCGATCAGTATTGTGCTACTTTTTACTATTTATTTATCTATAAAAAAAATTATTTAGTTAGGTAAATGATTTTTATTTTTTATATTGGCCCATTTTAAATTTTGATTTTATAGAAACTAAAATGACATTTCTTTCTTTTATTTTGTATGGAGAAATTTTAACTAAACATATTTAAAAAAAAAACGGTAGCTCATTGATTTAGATATAAAAATAAGCTTGCATTTAACCCTTTTAGCATTTTTAAATTAAAAGGGTATATAGATGTAATGAAATATAAATTAATCTCATTGATCTCTTTAGGATTAAGAAAAATATTTTTAGAAAAATATATCAATTGATTATTAGACGGGGATAGAAAGAATAGTAATAATAATGTTGGATATAATGATAAAGATAATAATATTAATGATAATGGTTGTAATATTAGCTTTAGCTATATGATGATGCTAGTAGTTCAAGTGATAATAAAGTTATGATAGCATGATAATAATAGTAAGATGATAGTATTAATAACATGTAATTATATAATTTATTTTTTTTGATGAATTTCAAATACTTTTTATTTAAATGAAGACTATCAAGGTTTAAATAGAAAAATTAAGTTGTATAATATTTTTGAAAATGTGTTAATAGTAGTGTGATAAAAGTATTAATAGTAGTGTGATAGAAAATGAGTTATATACTCTTAATAATTTTTATATCTTGATATATCATGTGGAATATAGCATAATATTTCTTGTGAAAAATTATTTATATAAATAAAAAATATAATTATTTCTTTAAGAATTTTAAAATGGTTGAGTTTTCTAAAATTCTTGTGAAGCCTAAAGTTGTTTTAGGGCAAATAAACGCCATCATGATAACTAAAGAAAATCTTTATATAGAAAAATATATAAGTATTATTATCTTAGTTTATATAAAAAGTTGAATAATTTAAGATATCATGTTTACCATTTGACTATGTAAATTTAATAATATTTCACTAAGAAAAGTTTAATTTGAAAAATTCAAAACCTTTTATCTTGTAGAAAAAAATCAAGTTTCCTAAAAATAAGATTTTTTTTCTAGTTTATATAATAGAAATATAAAGAATTCAAATTAAATTCAAATAGTATCAAAGCTTTTAAAAAGAACAAGCCCAATTAAAGTGGGGTTTGAGCTTAAAATTTGACACATACATGTTTGGTTCATGCTTAAACCTAAGTTTAGGTAGGTATAAGTTTAGGTTTGGATTTGCTATAAAATAATTTTTTAGATTATAAAAAAATAATTTTTTATCAATTTATTTTTAAATTTAGGTTAAAGTTTATGATTTTTTGACGTATAAAAAGTATTTTGGTAGCCTATTAGTTTGTTCAAAAAGTCTGAAAAATTTCTTCCACTTGGATAGTTTTTATTCAAATAAAATGTTATATTTAATGCCAAACTATCATCTAATTATGGTTTGTGGCAGGTAATTAAAGTTGATAATAGCATAAATTAATTGTGGTAGTTTTATATTAATTTTGATTTCAAATTCTTTATTAAAAAAAAGGATTAAAGGAATATTCTAGACATATTATTATAGAATGTTTTACATTTTTGTTCACCTTAGTTTTCAACTTATTATCTTTTATTTTAAGTTCTATTTTTCCTCTATGTTTAAGCATTGTTTTTCCTCTATGTTTTTTTTTTTATTTTAGAGTTTAAATTCAATATTTGTAAAGAGATATTTAAATTAAATTTTTTTAAGTTCATGAATATTATTTAAAAATACATCTAAACAATAATAATTGTGATGATATTGGAATTGTTTCACACATCATGTTTGCTATAAAACATGTTTGTTATAAAAGAACAATAAAATTTTAAAAACAAATAATTGATTATTGATAACAATAATTTTTACCTTCATCAAATTCTAAATAATTTAACAAATAAGTATTCTATATTGATTTTTAAAATATAAATGTAATATATGTTTAATATACATGTCAGTATTGTGTTTAAATCTTTTATGTAAGCTTTATATTTTCATAGTATGCATGCTATTATTTTATTTTGATTCTAAGTTGATATTAAGATTTACCAAACCTAAAGAGTCCAAAATAACTCAACATTTATATATATATATATATATATATATATATATATATATGTCAATGAAAGAAAAAGAGAAAGAAAAAAGCAATGCATGAGGTGCTCAGACAAATAGAATTTTGGTGATGGGTAATCTTCTATTTATATACCAACTGCAGATTTCACCAATCTGGTCGATCCAACATAGAAACTATTGATTTATGTGATCCAAAGCTACTAATAAAGAGAGGCAGCAGAGTCGTGTTCAATGCCATATAATTTATGTGAATAAATCTTCAATTAGATCTTTCACATCATGGAGACAGGCAGAGCAGCACTCTTGGAAATAAATTGAACTTGGACTTCACCTGTTCCTTCTAAAATAATTCCATGTGTACGGCCCTCGTTCATGATTATTCAATGATTAGAAAACAATTCAAAAGGTTGGTGTATAATTAAATAAACTATACGTGCTACTAAATAAATAAATAAATATTTATACTCATAAAATAGGATATTTATCCAATCATATTTGTTAATTTTTATGCATTAAAATAAAATATTTACCTGATTATATCTGTTAATTTTTATACATTAAAATATTTTTTTATTTAATCAAACAATAATACAAAAAGATAAATACATTAAATTGATTGAATAAAATAAAAAAAATAATATGTAAAGCTTCACATATTAGAAATATCATTTGAAAATAAATATTAAACGCACAATTATAAATTTATTATTATTTAAAATATGCTTTCTAAATAGAATAAAAGAGAGAATGAGTATTAATATAAATATAATTAATTTTTTTAGAAAAAAAGAAGCATTAATTAAAAAAATAGAGGAAAAAAAGAACTAGATATTGTTGGATTTGACAAGCCAAACTAGCTCGCCTGGCCCATTTTACTAAAGCCCAAGCGACTTGATCATTTTTTTATTTGCACTTGAGGTGGACAGTATGTTATCCACCTTTAAAAAAAAATGATGTATTACCTGTTTTGCCCAGATTTAGAGCACTATCGTGGCTAGAAATTCAAGGTTTATATTTTATAATTAAAAAATTGATTTTTCAACATATTTTTTTAATCAAAACACCTATAAAACACTTATAAAACACTTTGTAAACTATGATAAACTTAACAATAGCCTAAAAAATAAAATAAAAACATCTCAAAAACCAAACTCAACTCAAAACTAAAAATCAACCCGAACTTAAATCTTTTGTTTTATGAAATTTTAAGGTGTAAAAACACCTGATATAAACTTCATTTATTAAATATAATAATTTGACACAAATACTCCCTATTTTGGTGGTCTAAATTGATATCAATGACATATTTCTCTCTTTACTACTGTAATCTAGAGATCTCTCTCTCTCCTCTCTCAATTAGAGATCAAAAAATAAAAATAAAAGATTTTTATACTAAAATAAAATTAGAACAATTTCAAATGACTGAAATTGTATAACTTACATAATTGTTTTAGTTTTAATAACAAAAAGCATCTTTTTAGAAATTTATGGTATGCCACTATATTAGCCGTATTTTTCATGTTTCTCTCTTTACTACTGTAATCTAGAGATCTCTTTCTGTCCTCTCTCAATTAGAGATCAAAAAATAAAATAAAAATAGATTTTTATACTAAAATAAAATTAGAACAATTTCAAATGATTGAAATTGTATAACTTACATGATTGTTTTAGTTTGAAGAACAAAATGCATCTTTTTAGAAACATATGGTATGCCACCATATTAGTCGTATTTTTCAGTTTGGTCCCCCTCTTCTAATCTTAGTTTTTTATAAGAATTTAAAATTAATTGATTTTTAAATAGGACTAAATTGCCTAAAAAAAGTTTTGAAGAGCAAATTGAAAAAAAATATAAAATTTTGCATAGTTCATCCATAATAAAAATATAAGAGGATGGACAATGAAAAGTCCACGTAGTTTGGAGTATAAAATAATATATGATTAGTCGGTATTTTGGACTCAACATTTTTATATTTTGAATGTCAAGACCCATAAATATAGTTATTTAAAAGAGTTGATTGTTCTTTGAGAGTAAATATTTTTTAAAAATTTCAGTAAAGTTTCTTTTGTATTTTTAAAACCAAGTTATAGACTCAAAAATAAAAATTTATAAGTAATAATCACAAACTCATCCCAATATAATTAAACTTCATACCTCGACTAAAAACATCAATTTCCATGTCCCTTTTAGTTTATTTATTTTTATTTTTTTAAGAGTTAACATTGTATGATTTTATATACAAGATTTAAAACTAATTTATACATAATAAGCATTAATTTTATAGAAGCGCAAGTACATTCAAATATAAATATATAAAAGTATATTGCTAGCAAAAGAAAGGGTATTATCCTTAATTAGATACCTAACAAAAAGATAATGTAAATATTTAAAATTCCTTAACATACAAGTGATACAATAACAAAACATTAATACTTTTAATATAAAAAATAATTTAAACAAATATTTTCATCTATATATCTATTTTCTTGCTCAAGGATGTGAGGTACCTTATAACATATTCATGTAACATACGAATACTAAGTAAAAGTTAGAAACTTTACACATAATAATATATTATTAAAATAAGAACTATTTAAAGCATACATAATAATATATGTACTAACTCATCAAATAAAGTACCTATCATCAATATCTTAATTTAATTTAGATATCATTTTCTCAACCCTTAAGTAGATATCTTTTTCATTAATTGGAATATATAACTTTCTCAAGTCATTCATTAATTAGTATGTTATTTTCAAAGTTTAGCAAAGAAAAAAAATAATCCATCCAATATACTCATTTCAACATCGCATTATTTTTATTAATCTGAAAACAATCTTTTGACGTGTCCAATCAACAATGTATTATTTCTACTAATTCAAAAATGATATTTTGATGTGGTCATTTAACAGGGCATTATTTTTATCTGAAATAATCTTTTGACATGCCTATTTAATAGGGTATTATTTCCATTTGTCAAGAAGTAATCTTTCGACATAATCATTCAACAGGATATTATTTCTATTATTTTTATTTCATAATTTTTATGCTAAATTATAAACAAAGGAAATTTCTTATAAATTACTAAATTAAACAATTAATTTATTATAGGGTATTTAACACCTAACTGTCATTTGTGAATGTGAAGTGATCGTTTGTTGCTGATTAAGTCCTGCGACCTTTTTTACACCAACATAAAATTAACATGCCATTTATTATTCATAATCAAATGATAAAAATCTCATTTCATTTTAAATTAAGGAGAATAAAATTCTTTTTTTTTTAACTTTTCATCGAAATTAACTTTCTAATTCTCCAACAATACATCTAATTCATCTAAAATCACTTTTTTACATTAACAAAATCCAAGTCAAAATCCTTTTTCTCCTTTTTATATATGTCATGGTTGAAATCCCTACATGGAAAAGGGTGAAAAAAAAATTTCTCTCTCTCTCTTTTTTTTTTTTTGTAAAATCTTTATTCATTCTATTTATTAACATTCATAAGTCAATACATTCCCACAATTCATAAACAATTATATTAAATTCCTTAATATCCCGAATCTTCTCCTTTGACAGAGACCAATAATTTATGGGGGAAGCGACCTTTTGCTTTTTTTATTTTTAAATTAAACATTTATCCAATTATAATTCATACTTTATAATATGGTTCAAACATAAATTGCATCATTTAATTTCACATAATCATAGCAATTTAATTTCTTCATCAAAACACAAAATTATAAAAATTAATTACTTTAAACATGTTCTTTAACTTACTTGGATAAGGATTTAAGGAATAAATACAAGAAAGATTGAAGTTTCCTTCTTCTCCCTTTTTCATCCCTATCTTTAGATTTGTTTCTTCAATACTACCTCCAGGAATTAAATCACCTCTCTCAATTGTCTAAGTTCTAATCACTCTAATTACACTTTTCCTCTTTTTTTATATACATAGTAAAAAAAACAAATAGAAAATCACACAAATTCACTCATTCTTTTAAGGTTTATAGCCATCAGCTAAGAGAAGAAAAATTAGGCATTTATATAGTTTTATTTTTAAAATTTTACACATTGACCCCTTTTGTTTAGCCTTTTCCAAATTTATCCCTATACTTTCCTTATCAATAAATTAATGTCTTGTAACTTTTATATTTTGTTTAATTTCTCTCCTCTCAAAGCTTACTTGATTATTTATTATTATTATTATTATTCAATTTTATTTTGGCCAAGTTAGATTATAATCGACTTTTTACATTAAAAGAGCCTAAAGTCATAAAAAGGTGTTAATCCAATCGAATGTGAATCTAGTAGGATGTCAAACCCAATATATTTGGATTCAGCCATTAACTAAGCCCAAGTCAATATAGATCTAGCAAGATGTTAAATATAATATATTTGGGTTTAATTGTGAGCTAAGCCTAAGTCAGCATGTGTTTGGCAAGATGCTAAACCTAATATATTTGGGATTAGTTATAGCTGAGCTAAAGAGATCACGATGGATTGACAAGTTGTTAAACCTGATATGTTTGAGTTCAACCGCTAGTTAAATCCAAGTCATTGTAGATATGGCAAGTTACTAAATCTAATATCCTTGGATTAAGCTACAGACTAAGTCAAAGACATTATAAGTTTGATGAGTTGTCAAATTTTTCTACTCTCCAAATTTATATATCTTAGGCTATGTTTAACATTGCAATCCAACCATGCTTTTGAAGATTTTTGAATTTTTTTTATAGTTTTAAATTATTATTTTTGTATTTTTAGATTATTTTTATGTATTAATATAAAAAAATTAAAAAAATATTTTAATATTTCTCCAAACAAAAAACACTTTAAAAATAAGTATCTATTACGTTTTCAAAGAAATCAAGTTCTTAGAACATTAATCACACAGAAAAAAAAACAAATATTCTTGTTTTTAGAATTTAAGACTTTTTATTTTATTTATTATCATTTCCACTTAAAGTTACTGATTTAATTATTAAAGGATCTTTAAATCTCATCAATAAAAACTATTTCATATCAATTGTGATTTCTACTATCAATTTTATATTTCATGGGCTAAAAAGAAAACAAATATTAACATTACCCATATCAAAATATCCAATAATTTGCAATATAGGCAAATTCCCTTAGAGATTGGGGAGGGCAATATACTCTCATATTATTTTTTTTTTTTCAATTATATATACATTTATGTCTATGTAATTTCTAAAGATAAATTTGACCACAAGAATGATTTTGATAAGCTGATTATGTTTCTTTTTAGATGTTCTTTTAGGCTTGTGGTAGTCACATATAAATTTATCAAGATGTTTAGAGAGTTTATTAGGTGTTTTAAGTTGAAAAATCAATTTAAAATTAAAAAATAAATAAATGATTGAATGTTTTGGAAACCCCTAGTTGATAGATTTTAGAAAAAGTAGAAGACAATGTACTATTTTTTTTGAAAAATAAATAAATAAAGCAGATAACATATCATGTATCTTTTTAAAAAAAAAACCAATAAGCACACAAGCTAGATGGGAAGCTCACAGCTCACATCACATGCGTGAGTTGTTTTATTTAATGCCCAAGGTCACATGATTAGATTTTGTTCATTGTTGCTATTTTATATTTAACTTAAATATATTTAATAAAACAAATTATTGAACAAAAATGAATCCATTAGTCAATTTGCATATTTAACCTCCAAACTGTTATTTGTCTTTTTTTATACTTTTTTTCTCTCAATTTAAAATATATATAATTTTATTATTTATTATCAATTATTTTTTTATTAAACTCAAATATAAAAGAATAAGTTTCACACATTTTTTTTAAGTTAAACCTCCCATGAATTTTTAACTTTTTAAAAGTATTTTATATTAAAAAATCTACAATGCACTTTATTGTCGTCATGTAATTAAATAAAAAATAACCTTTTGAATAAATTTTTTATATATACGGTAATATGCATGACTTTCCCAATAAATTTACTTAATTCAAGTTTACTTTATTTTGTTTTTTAATTAAATATTTTTTTTAATTTTATCTTTTAATATTAAATTAATTTAAAATTAATTTTTCAATTATTTTCATGATTATTCCCACAAGTTTTACAGATCCCATTTCAACCTATGTGCATCAAGTTTTTCTACCTCAATATCATTTACCTCAATATCATTTAATTCATGATTGAAATTTTTTTTTAAAGATATATTATGAACATTTCTTTATAAACATTTTATTATTTATTTTTTATTATTATTATGATCCGCGAAGTAAGACAGACCAACATACTAGTACCAAACCTAACTAAGGAGGGTGGTCACTTTCCACCACTAATCTGCCTAATGGAACAAATTCTGGCACTTGGGACTTGTGCAGAACAGAAGAATATAGAACGAGTTGCAATTCAAACCAAACTAGAAATGTGTTCGGCAATGTAATAGTAATTATTTTTTAAGTAATTTTTTTTTTTATCAAAATACATACTAATAATTTTTTTATTATTTTTAAAAAATTATTTTTAATTATATCACTTTAAAATAATTCAAAATATCCAAACCATATTAAATTTTAACAAAAAAAAAATTGAATTTTTTGGGATCACAATCCCAAACAGCCCCTAGATATCCATAAAATATGATATGCCAACATTCTGATTACCTATTCCTAGATTTGACTAAGAACGCGGGCAAACAGTTCATATCCGTGTGGCAAGGTCAAGCAATGGCTACACGCAGTCTGGTTCGGATCTATACACTACCTTTCTACACTACATTAATGACAGGAAACAGAGCTTTGGTAGATGCCGGCACAAAACTAAAAGAAAACATACACCTCGGAGAATCTAGAGTAGGGTTATCCACAACTCCACAAGTGCCAAAAGCAATAGCAGAAGTGGCACAGATTATAATGTTTGATGGTAAAAAAGTTTTATACTGTCAACTGAAGGAAGAAACAATTCACAATCAGGTCCAGATACCCTTAACCCTAGATTATTAATTGCAGGACTCTTAAGAAACAGTTCCAACAGCATACGCGTCTTGAAGTTTTCCTCCTGCCTCCGTATAAGACACCTGAGAAGTTCTAACCAGTGACCACAACAGCAACCGAAAACCATAGAAGATGTAACCCGGGAAACAATTTAATCCCACAAACTTTAGTGACCCAATTACCTTTTTATCTCTTTCTAAAACCTGTCCTTGCGCTTTCCAAAATAACCTTCCATTGCCATAAAAAACACAGTAAATTACTAGACTTACGTGCAAATATCCAACAAACCTTATTTCTCTCATCTAATTCGCTATTGATGCTACCGCAAGGGTGCAACTGGCAAAATATTTGCTGCACCACCTTGATCCAAAACAATATTCTTCCTATGCCATCCATAGAACCGCCTCATTTTAGCTAAAACCCACAAGTTCATGTACACATACACAATGTCATCTACATTTCAGAAAGCTTTTGTGCTGAGAAACAATAAACAAGTGAGATGACAGATGGCATGGAGGTGACACTTACTGCTGCTGCTCAACATTGAAAAGCCTCCAATCCATTACCTAATTGCACTTCTGAATTGCAGAAGACAGTGTCAAATGCTAAATTTATTGCATAACCAAATTTATGTTTTGTTATGATCTTTAATCACTTCTTTGCACAAAGTTTCAAGCAATTATTCCTACATTGGAAACGGCAACCCATATCCATCTTTCCACAAGAAAGAAAATCTTGAATTCTTCAATTCCCATATAGTTTCAATAACAATCATGAATCATAATGGTAGTATCCCACAAAATTTCGTCTCTTATACAGAAAGATAACAGAGAGGAAGGGGCATAAAAACCATAATGGAGGATATGTAAACTATAATGCAGAGAGGCCCATAATGCGTACCTACTCTAAAAAAGTCTCAGGTGAGAACAGAATTTCAATATAACAATTTCTCAAATCTTCCTATCGAGATCCTAAAATTGATGGTTGAACCATGAACCAGCTTTAAAGCTATTAGTCCAAGTTACTTTATATTAATGAAGGAGTTCAGTTTCCTATTTTAGCAAATCAAAGGGGCAAGACACAAAAATACTACAGGCTAAGCTACACAAACTACAAGCAGTACACCAAAAAAGATTAAAAAGTTTGATTTTTAAACAACAGTACAAAAAAAATTAAGCTCTTTTTTTAACCACATTAAAGCTTCTACGCGGAAAAATTAAATCCCTACCTAGCAAATTCAATCAAACCCTGAGAATCTGCAGCTTGGTAGAGAAAGCAATGGCAACCCAATCAGGCTGGGAAGACGACCACTGCAACTGCTCGATTTCAGCACCAGCAGTATAAGCAAGAATGGGGTCCAATCCACCCTCAACAGGCTGACCCATGGAAGAGAGGTCCCAAATTAACGCCTGTGAATCATCCCCAGCAGTACAAATATGGCATGAACTATGCGGGGCCCAAGCAATGGCATTAACACTAGCATTATGCCTCTGCAATTCCACCACTGGAAGAGTTGGGTAACGAATATCCAACACCACAACCTTCGCACTGTCCATGATTATCGTGGCCATGTACCTTGGATCCTGCTTGTTCCAACCCAGCCTAACCAAAGGCGTGTCGGGCTCCGAACTCTCGTAGATTATCGTTGAATGCTCCTTATCCCGTAAATCGAAAACCCTAACCGACCCGTCGGCTGAAACAGAAGCGAAAACCCCAACACCGCCCCATGCGATGTCGTATACCTCCTTGTCGTGGGCGATTAGCTGTGTATCAACAGTCTCCCTCTCGATATCCCAGATGGTGCAAGTCGTGTCAATGCTGGATGTCCCAATTCGCCTTGGCTCTGCTTCGTTCCAGTCAAAGGAAGTCAAAGGCCCGCAAAATTCGCTGTTCTTGTTGCCATTTAACAGGCTTTTGAGCTCCACGCGCGGCTGCTCATCGTTTATGCGCCAGACGCGCAGGAAGTCGCCGGAGGTCGCGAGGAGGTCAGGCTTTTGGCACTCCTTGTCCGGGATGAATATGGTTTTGGTAGCTGGAAAAGGGTGCTCGAAGGACAGTTTCGGGTCGGATCGGATCTCTCCATTGGATTCGTCCAGCTGTACAATCTCGACCCGGTTTGGGTACTGTTCTAGGAAGCTGGCGATGGCGAGACGGTACTTCTTGTCACGACGGACGCTCCAGTTCATGGCGTAGATGTGCCATGGTGCCTCGTATGTGTAGATCTCTGATCGTTTCTGTTGCTCGTCCGACCCGTCTTGATTTGGGTCGCTGCCACCTCCCATTGTCTGTTTTATGGGAAGAAAGAAGAGCAGCAGACAGCTGTGGTGAATAGAGCGGTGAGGAGAGGGGAATTGGCTTTTTTGGGGTTACTAACTTGTATACATACATACATACATATATATATATATATATATATATATATATATATTAATTTTATAAATTTTAAAATTAATAATTATATAAATTTTAATAATTATTATATGAGTAATTATAATATTTAAATTTAAATCTATATAAAAAAAAAATTTAATCTCAAACTATTACTATTGACGAGCACCTAAATGATTGAATTGGCTTCTTTTTACCTGCCCGTCCGGTAGTGGCAGGTCAAAATCAAATTTTTAAGATAATTAACAATTATAAGAAAAAACTAAGAGGTGAATCATTATTATTATTTTGTTGTAGATGGTATTGTGAAAGTTAAGAAATCCATTTTTTAAAATAAATTTAATTTTTAATGTTTATTTAAAATTAATTTTTTTAATATTATCATATCAAAATAATTTTTTAAAAATTAAAAAATATTATTTTAATATATTTCTAATTAAAAATATTTTAAAAAATAATTACAGCGATATTTTTTAACACTGCCACTGCCAAAATAAATATTACAGTAACGGTTCTGTCCTTTGATTATAGGAGAATTCAATTATATTAGAATTTCCAAAAAATAAAATAAAAAATTATAAATAAAATAGAAAAAAATAATCATAAATCAACTAGAAAAATAATGCAATTCACGTTCAGTAACTTATGGTCTTTATTGCAAAGCCTTCCTACTATTCAATTATTATGAAATTTTAATCTTATAAAAAAATAACCTTTAAAATTTATAAAAAAATTATGATATGATCTAATAATCAAATAAAAAATTATATTTATTAACATAAAAATATATATTAAAAAAAGTCTAAAACCTACTTTAGTTATCTGATGTGTAAGCTACCAGAATTGTTTGTGTTTAATGTGTAAGCTATTTGGCTTTGCCAATTTATTCTCATTCATGGATTATGTTAATTAAAGTATGATTATTTTTTAAATTTATTTTGATGTTTGATTTAATGTAAATATTTGAATTAACTTATAATTTTTTTTTTGGTTTTTTACTTTGTAATAGGTTTAATTAACACTTCTAATATATCATTTAGTGATATTTATTAATTTTCATTAAATTCTTTGTTCATAGTAAAATGATACAATATTAAAAAAATTTCTTAACGAAAATACATACATAAGGTATAATTCCTTTACCTAATATAATGAAAAATAATTTAATGTATCATTTTATTTTTGTAAATTAAAAAAATTATCAATATATTTTTTAATTCTGATTTATAATTAAGTAGATTAATCTAAATTAACTTATTTTTAAAAAATTACTAAAATAACATTGGATTATTGAATTCACCTCTGTTCTTCTTACGGGAGATTGGATTATGCTGCTAAAATAAAAATAAAAATTACTAAAATAACATTGTTTAAAAAAAATATTAGGAAAAATTCAATAAATTTTGACTATTAATCCAGTCAAAATTAACCAATGAAGTTAAATTAAATCATCTCCAAATTAACTTTCGTGATCATGCGTAAATTTTGTTGAACTAAAAAGGGAAAAGGTGACACGGCCTCGCTCAATCCTCAGTACACTATCCAAAATCATGCGATAATTTCCGTGCGATCTGTGAGGCCGAGGATTATCGCCAGACAATAATATTATTCCACTACAACATTACCAGAATAAACAAACTGCAGTCAATACGCAGCTAGCAGAGCGGTGAAGCGTCCAACAACCAAACCAGCGGTTAAAAGAATAATGGTCGCATGTCTTTCGTCTACTCTACCTGATGCTCTTATTATATCCAGCAGAAGAAGAAGCCCATTCTTGAACTCTCACTATCACACTAGTTCTACACATTGGCCTAAGTTTGGTTCTGCTGAAGCTCTCCTTTTACTCCAAAACTGCACCAGTTTCAATCATCTCAAACTTGTCCATGGTAAGATCATCCGCAATGCCCTATCTGCTAATCAATTACTTGTTAGGAAATTGATCCACCTCTGTTCTTCTTACGGGAGATTGGATTATGCTGCTTTACTTTTCCATCAAGTTCAAGAACCCCATACTTTTACTTGGAATTTCTTGATTAGGACGTACACTATTCATGGATATTCTATGAAAGCTCTCCTTCTCTATAACCTCATGATTCGCCGTGGCTTTCCTCCCGATAAGTTCACTTTCCCTTTCGTTGTTAAGGCGTGCTTGGCCTCCGGTTCCATCAGAAAAGGGAAAGAGGTCCATGGCCTTGCTATTAAAACTGGGTTTTCAAAGGATATGTTTTTGTACAACACTTTGATGGATCTTTATTTTAGCTGCGGGGATGAGGGCTATGGACGCAAGGTGTTTGACAAAATGCGTGTTCGAAATGTGGTTTCGTGGACCACTTTTATTGCAGGACTTGTTGTTTGTGGAGATCTGGATGCTGCTCGACGGGCTTTTGATCAAATGCCAACACGCAATGTCGTTTCCTGGACGGCAATAATTAATGCGTATGTGAGGAACCAACGACCTCATGAGGCGTTTGAATTGTTTTGGAGAATGTTGCTTGCTAATGTGAAGCCCAATGAGTTTACTCTGGTTAATTTGTTAAAGGCTTGCTCCCAGTTGGGTAGTCTTAAATTGGGTAGATGGATTCATGATTATGCACTCAAGAACGGGTTCCACCTTGGGGCTTTCCTTGGGACTGCTCTTATTGACATGTATAGCAAATGTGGCAGTTTGGATGATGCCAGGCAAGTATTCCGCGAGATGCAAATAAAAAGTTTAGCTACATGGAATGCTATGATAACTAGCTTGGGGGTGCATGGATATGGGGAGGAGGCCCTTTCTCTTTTTACAAAGATGGAGGAGGCAAATGTACGGCCAGATGCAATCACTTTTGTAGGTGTCATATGCGCTTGTTTACAGACTGACAAAGTAAGAGAGGGTGATATGTACTTCAAATATATGAGAGAACACTATGGGATAACCCCTGTTGTAGAACATTATACTTGTATGATTGAACTATATAGTCGTGCCAACTTGTTGAATGCACTGGACGAATTAGTGAAGGGCATGCCAAGGGAGCTGAGTGACGATGTTGCAGCAGCATGGAATAAGTCAAGGTTAATCGATGATATTGATGATACAGAAAATTCTTGGGAGTACCAAGACGAAGAATTGCAGTACTGGGAAACACGAACAGAACATATGTCCCCGTATCAGCTTCAGGGCTTCAAATGGGATGTCGGTTGACTTCAATGGCTGGGTTTTGACCATGTTATTGTTTTTCAATGCTATAGAAAATGTGAGTTCCATACAAATTTGTTATGCCATTTACATTTTTGTCTCTTGCACTTGGCAAAGATTTAGCCTCCAAAGCATAAACACCTGTTTCTGGAGCTTTGCAAGTAGAATAGCTTGGAAAAGATTTTTTTCTATTTTTTGAAAGCTTGTCCAGCATGTTTTTTGGGAAGGTGGTGGGGGGCTTCTCTCGGCAAGGCTGTTTCTAGAGATGGATGCCATTGCTATTTTGGCTGTATATTAATGTACCATTGTTTTTGTCTGCAATATGTGGTACTATTATTGTATTTAAAGGATATTTGAGTTCGAATGAATATACTGATGGTACAGGTTTGACACACAGATTAGTTGGATACACATTAACCATTTAACATATTTGCTTTTCAATATTAGATATTTGAAACGATGGCTTTGGTATTGTTAGTTTAAAAGAAATTGCTCCATGTCCATTAAACCTTTAAACCTGCTAAATCTACTACTGTATTACAGAATTAATGATTGTAATGCTTTTGTTAAATAAACAGATTGCATGCGGGATAGTTTTGCCTTTTTGCGTGTTGAGCTACAAGCTTCTCACTTGTGATGTTTGGAGTAGCAGCACAAGTCTCTGATATTAACTTTAAGTTTGGGTTCGAATTCTTTCAATTTTATGTACTATGATGAGAAGACAGTTAACCTGGAATCTATTAATATGATAATTTCGAATTTTCCAATTGGCTTATTCCGTTTCTTTTCCTTATTATCATAGATTAGGATTGTTCCTATCTTTTAGTTTAGTCATGTTATGCTCAGTTTAATCATGCATTGCTTGACCTTGTTTTTTTGGCTTTTTCCTAGCAATTTTTGCCCTTGTTTCGAATGATGTCTCTATCACCTAAAGCAACCCGTCAGTGCACAAGTGGCTAAACAGTTCGCCAATGGAACCTGTTTATTGCAAGTGTCTAAAATTTCATCTCTTTAGTCATCTTGTGAGCTCAAGTAACAGATTTGCTTGCTTGATTAATCCCTTAGCAGGGAGTCATAATATTAATTTCTGTAGTTCTCATTCTGCTGCATGTTGAAACAGAGCTTTATCACCTCAGAAAGCATGGAAATGTTATCCAATTCTGAGCTACTGGGCATAGAAATTACATTGTTGCACTTCTGTGGCACAATTTGTTCAGTGATGGCTCTGCTTTGTGCTCAATACATTTGTCTTGATGTCAATGATATAAAATCTGCTAATATTCCATGTATTTTCCTTTTTCTGGAACGGTTTTGCACTTGTGCCTCAAATCTCCGGTTTCTTGAAGTCAATGATACAAAAGTAACGGTTTGCTTTTGTTTTTGGTGTTAGGGATAATCTTCTGTATTACAGTGTCCAAATTCTACAACCTCTTTGCTAAACAATCTGGATTCTGGAGCCTTCCCGAGCCTCAAATCACCGGAAGTATCAGAATAGGTTTGGTTTTTGACAGTCACCACCTATCAACTCGTACGTGTTATTCAGCATTAGAGATACGGATCGATGTCATCTGCTGACCCTTGAAGGGTGCTCCGCTCCTCTCTTTTCAAGTGGGGATATGCATTGGTGTTTGTGCGGATTTATACTCATGTATCATGTCAAACAGTCATTACACTGCCAAACCATTCTTTAGATGTATATGCCTGTGTAAATGAACCTAAAAACATTATATTTTTATAGAAAATATTAATTAATTATTAATAAAAACTGAAATAGAAGTTAATTCATTTTTCACCGGCTCATAAAATACAAAAACAAAAAGTAACTAAAAACATGATTTTTTTTGTCATTTAGTTTTTTTTTTCAATTTCATTTATGAATTAAAAATTAAATTTCATAAATTGTTTTATAAAAATTATCATAATTTCTAAAAATATCCTTGTATTAATTTAGTAATTATATTTTTTATTCTTTAGTTTTTTCATTAATTATTTTCATTTTCATCTTTATTGGATTGATTGAGAATTGAGTTTTATGATTTGTTTTAATTTTTGATGGGTTATTGTAGTATAAAAAAAAGCTCTAACATTAGGTTGGTGTTTGATTTTCAAATATCTATTTTGTTATCATATGATAAAATAAATAAATAAATAATAAAGTTATTAAATCTAGTGAAGTTCATGATTCGGGTTACGGGTTTGATAAGTAAACTTGGACTAACCCGAGTTGATCTAAAACACACACACACACATATTGAATTATTTTTTTTAAGTGAAACCACCTTATTACTTGTCGTTTTGGTTGCTTTTGGACTCATGAAGTTAGTTTGGATTATGTCAAGATAACTTGTACATAATTTAATTTGAAACTTGGGCTAAGATTCGAAGGTTTTATGGTTGACCTACTAGGCTGATTTTTATGACATTATCAAAGAATTTCCTATAACTTGAACATTCCTTTTTGCATTCAAATTCTTTCCTTTCTACATTCAATTTCTTTTAGCTTGACATGTAGAGAAGAGCGAGCCAATTGTCTTTGTTTACTTGGTTATTTATTGAACTCTTCAAAAATTATCAAAAATTAACTCCTTTTATGACGTTCAACACAAGTCAATTATTTTTATTTACATTCATATCTAGTTCTTCATTGAACTCTTAAAAACTTACCAAGAATTACATGTTTTTGTGGTGTTCATCCTTATAGTTCCTAGTTTTTTTATTTTTTATAATCAAATGTTTGGAGTTTTTCATCTAATAACTCTAGTTCTTTAGTTTAAGAATCATTAGGTTAAATTTTCATGATTTTAACTTTTTTGTGTTGTTTTCTATCTTGATCATTGGTTAGGATTCTTACCCTCCAATGATCTATAATTAGGTTTTATTTATCTATTGATCTTTAATTTTTCTATTATTAGTCTTTGCTTTTGTTGTTGCAGATTTATAGGATCCCAATTATAAAAAATTTTTTTTTTAGAAAAAAGGTACAAAAAATAGAAAAATTGGAGAATATATATAAGTGGGAAGAATATAAAGAATGCCAAAAAATTATAAAAGATTGGTTAAAATGGATCAAAATATTCAAATTTGAAGAATTGTTACACCTAACATTTTTTTGGAATTTTTCAAGGTTACGTAGAATTTATTAAAGGCTTAATTATAAGAAAAATTAACTTTTTAGTTCAATTAGGAATTTAATTTAAGGAAATTAAATTTTGAAGGTTAAATTATAATTTTAAAAATTTAATTTGGTCAAATAAATAGCTTAATTGTTTAAATTAGGGCTATTCATGGTTCAGTTCAGTTTGGACAAAAAAAACCAATCGAACTGAATTAGATTGATTTTGAAAAACATAGATGGAATAAAATAGAAATTCAATTTAAATCAAACTGATTCAGTTCGGTGAAGTTTGATTTTTTTAATATAAAATCAGATAATCCTGTCATATATGAGTTCTTTGGAATTTTTCTTAATGAACTTACATTAAATTAGGTTTTAAAATTTTCTTGTTGGGTCTAATTTGTAGGCTTTTTAATCAAATTATTTAAAATTTTCTCGTTAGGTTTAATTTGTTGGACTTATATTAAATTGGACTTTAAATTTTTCTTGTTAGCTTTTGTTTGTCATAAGATTTTTTAATTAAATTAGTAGATTGATATTTTTTTTTAATCTAACTTTCCTCCTAAACCTAAAATATATATAAGCTACAATGAATTTGAAATGTTTCCCATGTTGTTATCTTTAATGTGCTAAATCGAAATCAATGCCATATAAAAAATACATGATCAAATTTAAATACCTTAAATTTAAAAAGTTATTTACACTAAAAAAGTTAATATTAGTGAGCGGATACATTTGTAGCCAGTAATAAATTATTATAAATATTCAGCATAGTTTATAGAAATGTTTTTAGCAACAATAGCATCCAAAAATTCCAACAAGGATAATAATATAAAAAACACTAGAAAATTAGTAATATATTAGAGTTCGACTATTAAAAAAATTAAAAATGCAAAATTTTAAAGGGAATTAACAAGGTAAAGTAAATCAATTACCCAAAATAATTATATTGGAAGATTGCAACAATTTCATGAATATTATTTACAATTAGTTTAGATTTTTAAATTTTCACCAAATTCTACAAAATTATAAATTAAAATGTTAGATTAAACATATGTAAATAAATTATAAAATAATTATATTTAAATTTGTAAGAAAAATTAACTGACTCAATTATCTCAGAATTTTCAATATAATTCATAAAGATTCTGATGTTGATTGGAATTGGTGCTGAACATAATCAATTTTGACAGTAAACAAGTGCTTGTATTATCAATGGGTATAAAGAGCTTCGAAATTTATCTAATATGTCGGGATAGTTAACACATGTTGTGCCACCTTAAAAGAATCTTGAATTTTAAAACATTGTATCTTTACCAATCTAAAATATCTAATTTAAAATCATTAAGATCCTCACAATCATCACTTAAATACCTCTCAACCTTATTTTTTCTTTATACACTACCTTTTTCCCTTAAATATTTTTTGAATTGAGAAACTAAGTCATTAAATATATCATCTACCGCCATTAAATCAATATTAACATCTTTATTTATACTAGTTCGTACATTATGAATAACCTAAACATCTTCTTCAATGTTCATATAATACTTAAACAACCTCAGGAAAGTATCTTTAATCTTTATTGTAAAATTTTTAACCTCTTCAACATCATATAATTTTTCAGAATAAAATCTCATGTACTTCAATTTAAATGTAGATTTAACACAATAACCACTTCCAATAAATAATTGTGTATCTTAATCCCTCATGATATTCTTTATATTTTGTCATCATATTCTTAGTCATTTTATTTACATAAACATCTATATTTCTATAAAGTTGGGATATGCTTGTGTGTATAGAAATCAATCCATGGAATAAAGAATTAGATATTATATACAATAAGCCAAAAAATTTCAATGTAACTTTGTAAAACAGTTTTAAGAACTTTACAAAAAAATCTAGCCTTTTGCTAATCTTCTAAAACATGAGGATCTAAGTGTTTTTTTATATCCCATTTGAATCAACATCAAAGTATCTTAAATATCTAGGATCGGTTTCTTCTAATCTTATAAAACCCACATCAAATTTAGCGGCAACATCTAACATCATATATGTAGAGTTTCATTTATTTACAATATCTAAATAAACATATTTTTTACTCCTAATTTTCAACTTTTTCACACATTGGTTAAAAACAAGTTGTTTAGAAAAAGAAATAACAAACCTTACTGCATTTTGAATCTTATCCATTGAATCATTAATATCTTTCAATCCTGCTTATACAATAAGATTGATAATATGTTTACAACATCTAATATGCATGAAATCAGTTGATATTATATTAGTTGTCCAACCATTTGTTAATCTCTTCAGATATTTTATTGACAAATTATTTGAACTTGCATTGTTTATTGTAATTGTTAAAATGTTATCGATTTCCTATTCCAACGAACAAATCTCAATCACTTGATCAATTGTTTCGCCTTAATGATTAGAAACTTGATAAAAGTTTAGAAATTTTTTATTCAAGTTCCAACCTTCATCAATACAATTAGTAGTTAAACACATATAATTAATATTTTAGATTAATGTTAAAGTATTGATTGTTAAACATAAATAAATTGATATTAGTCGGGGGATAAATTGATACTTTGTTATTTATAGAATTTTCAAGTTTATCTATAAATAAAATACCATGCCTCTTAGTTCTTGTAGATGATCATAAAAATGAGTAAAGTACAATACTTAAATACCTAAAACATAAAAGAAAATAGTTAGCTTTCTAAGTTATATAAATCCCTCTCTCCTAAAAGAGTTAAAAAGATTTCTCACTAGTGATTTATATACATTATAATTAAACGTAGGATAATTAGATAATTTGTGATTTGCAATAATCTAGTTTTGAAGCATATATTCAAAATAAAAAAAGTTCATATCTTTAGATAATGTTTGTATAAATTTCAAATAATTTTAGACTTGTTCAATGAAATCTTTAAAACTCTCAAAAAAATTAAATTTATTATTTTTATTACGTGTATGTATTTCAAGAAACCTGATGTAACCATATTATTCGATAGTTTCACCCATATTTACCTAAGGTTTTGTCCATGTTTTATATGTAAAATGCCTTGATATTCTTTGTTTTATGTTTTGAAGGCACTTTTGGATGAAAAATGCAAAAAGGAGTAAATTGGAGATAATTGGCAGATTTGACGTTCAGTCAATGTTTTGTGCAGAGCGTGAGTTCTAGAGATCGAAATGAAGTGATTCTAGTGGCAATAAAAAGCTAATATCCATACCTTTCTGGAAATGCAATGCAAGAAAAATAAAAAGAGGAAGATCATGGAAATCACATCCTTCAAAGTCAAATCTCGCATTCTGCCACTGTTGACCTTTGTCTATTCAAAATTCAATATCTGGAGCTATAGAAGTCCAATTTATGCAAACTCAATTTTGTTGGATTCCTGACTCAAAGGACTATAAACTCTCCAAATTTCATCCAAAAAAGAAGTCATATGAGGGAGATATGATTTTTCAAAGATGAAAAATGAATTCTGCCAGCAATCAGGTTTCGTGAAGAAATGAGTCCAAATTACGTTTCGAAGCTTCTAAACCGTCATCCAAGTTTTTATATCAGCAATTTAGCTCCTCTAAGTCAGAGTTTGAAGATTTCATGCAAGGCTATTTCTTTTTTTTAGGGAAAATAGTTATAGAAGTACTTAAATGTCAATTGTCAACTTAAGGGAGGACTACTTTGTAAATTAGGAACTAGGGTTTCTTAGCATATAAAAAGAAAGAGAGAGAGGAGAGAAGGGGGGCAGCAGCCAGAAGTGAAGAAACACAAATTCTCTCCTCTACAAACCTAAAAAATCATGCTCTCTTCATTCTTTAAGAGTAGTTGTTCAATGGTTATGCAAGGCTAAGCTCTTTTCTTGGTTGCAAGGACACGACAAACCTTCGGATTTCAAGAACCGTGAGATTTATTCTTCTTTTTATTTTCAGTTTATATTATGAATAAGTATGGTTGTTTTCCTATGCATATTTTCTATGATTGTTGTTGATAATTGCTAGAGCAGAACTCTAAGTTATTATTGTGAACAATTTATTGTTAAGTTTGATATCAAAACCGGAGTTGTGATGTATGAACTTGTGAAGCAACTAAGCTTGATAATTGTGGCAGAACTACATTATTAAACTTAGGGAAAACACTCAAATATCTAGTTCTTAGGGCTGCCATTGAACTAAATCATTAATGCGGACATTGTGATTATTTGTTGGTTAGGGTTAATTATACGGCGGATCCGTTAATTAACCAACATTAAGAAAAGATAAAAATTCAGAATATAAATTGTAGTTTTGTTTCAAGGATCGGTTCTAATTTCCATTGGTGGATGTGTGCTTGCAACCAAGGTTTGTTTTCTTGATAAATTTCGATTTCAATGGATTTGTTTGCTAGTTTAATTTCTTCCATAGTTTAGATCATCACAAATCAAAACCCCCCAATTGCATAACGTATAGCATAAAAATCTGAACTAAATCTTCCTTGTGGGATCGACCCCTTGCTTGCTCTATACTATCTTGTGTGTTGTGTTTTAAGCTAGGGTAATTAATTTGTGCGACCACGACATCGCAACAAATTTTGGCGCCGTTGCCGGGGAAGTCATTTTAGTTGATTCTTGTGCTTGTACTGTTATTTTTAGTTGCTGTGATTTTTTATTTATATTTCTGAAAAAAAAAAGAGAAACAGAATTTTTTCTTGCGGCGGTACTATTTATTTGCGGTGGGGGTACTGTTCAAAACAGAATTGTTTGTGGAATTAGGTTTCAAATTTTCTTTTCCTGAAGGAAAACGACGTTCTGAACAAAACTTGTAGTATACTACTAGCCCCACCCTATTGAGGCCAAATTCCACTGTTTTCTAAGGGTTTAAGGTAGTTTTAGTTTTCTAGCGTAGGATTTTCGTACAATTTGCATTGTTTTCGGTCTCTTGTGTGATTGGTTTCTTTTGAGTTTTCTTGATGATTTATGCCAGTAACCCGTTCTACTAATCAAATTCAAGTGCAGTTAGATCTCGAAATAGAAAAAACTTTACGCAGGTTACGCAAGGAAGCTCGCCTTAACACCATGGCTATTGCACGACAACAAACACTCAAGGAGCTTGCTGCTCCTAACGTGGAAAATCAGCCACTATGCATAAACATTGACAATAATGTAAACTTTGAGCTCAAATCTGGTTTTATACATTTGTTACCAACATTTAATGGTCTTGCAGGAGAAGATCCTCATACTCATCTCAAGGAGTTCCATATGGTTTGTGTTGGCATGAAACCGAATGGAGTTGATGAAGAACAAGTTAAGTTGAAAGCTTTCCCTTTCTCTTTAAAAGGGCCAGCAAAGCATAAACATTGACAATAATGTAAACTTTGAGCTCAAATCTGGTTTTATACATTTGTTACCAACATTTAATGGTCTTGCAGGAGAAGATCCTCATACTCATCTCAAGGAGTTCCATATGGTTTGTGTTGGCATGAAACCGAATGGAGTTGATGAAGAACAAGTTAAGTTGAAAGCTTTCCCTTTCTCTTTAAAAGGGCCAGCAAAGGCATGGCTTTTCTCTATTCTCCCAGGATCTATTAGAACTTGGAATGCCATGAAAAGGATTTTCCTTGAGAAGTATTTCCCAGCATCTCGAGTTGCCAACATAAGGAAAGAAATATGTGGGATTCGGCAATCTCATGGAGAGACACTCTTCGAGTATTGGGAAAGATTTGAGCAACTATGCATTCAATGCCCTCATCATCAAATACCCGATCAACTGCTCATTCAATATTTTTATGAAGGATTGATGCCTACTGACCGTAGTATCATTGATGCTGCAAGTGGAGGCGCATTGGTGGATAAGACACCTGAGGCTGCACGCCAATTGATCTCAAACATGGCAGCTAACTCAAAACAGTTTGGCACTCATGGAGACTTCTCCAACAAACAAGTAAATGAGGTAAGTATTTCTAACCTTGAAAATAAAGTTAATGATCTTACTTCTCTTGTGCGCTCTTTGGCTTGTGGAAATATGCAGCAGGTGAAAGTTTGTAGCATATGCTCCTTACAAGGACATTCTTCGGATATGTGCCCAACAATGCAAGAAGATTACATTGAACAAGCTCATGCAATTGATGGAGCATTCAACGGACAGCCCCAGCGTAAATATGATCCTTTTTCCAACACGTACAATCCCGGATGGAGAGATCATCCCAACTTACGCTATGCAACCCATCCCAACAAGGCAATCAAGGCCGACAATTCCATCCCCATGGATTTCAGCCCCAACAGAATTATCAAGCAAGACAACCCCCTCCATTCACAAACTCCAATGTTACGGGGTCGTCATCCAATGATGATCTTCGTGAGATGATGACAACTTTGGCTTCTAATATTGTTACCTTGCAACAAAATGTCATGTCTTTTCAATAGGAAATAAGGTCATGTATTCACAACTTGGAGAAGCAAATGGGGCAAGTAGCTTCAAGTGTAGGGAAATTGGAGGCACAAATGAACGGAAAATTGCCCTCCCAAGCATTAAATCCAAAAGAGAATGTTAGTGCGATCATGCTGAGAAGTGGGAAAGAACTTGAAGAGAAAAGGTCAAAACAAATTGAGATGGAGGAAGAAGAAGAGATAGAAACTGAATTGAGTACAAAGAAGGAACATCATCCTCCTTCACAAACTAAAACATCGACCAACACTCCAAAGGTAACTCCTCACTCAATGAATTCCAGTTTTAAAGCAATTCCACCCTTTCCTGTGAGTTCTTCTAAGTCAAAGAAAGAGGACAAAGAAAAAGAGATTTTAGAGGTTTTCAAAAAAATAGAACTCAACATTCCTTTACTTGATGCTATCAAGCAAATTCCCAAGTATGCTAAATTTTTGAAGGAGTTGTGTACTACCAAGAGAGCTTTCAAATTGAAAGGTCATGAAATGGTAAGTATGAGTGAAGTTGTGTCTGCTGTTGTTCAAAAGAATATGCCTTTGAAGCAAAAGGACCCAGGTGCGTTTACTATCCCATGTGTTATTGGTAATGCTAGTTTCAAGAGGGCCTTGTGTGATTTAGGTGCATCCATTAGTGTTATGCCCAAACATGTTTATGATTCTCTTAGTCTTGAGCCTTTGCATAAAACTAGCATTGTAATACAACTTGCGGATCGTAGTTTGGTTTACCCACTTGGTGTGATAGAGGATGTCCTAGTCAAGATTGATACTTTGGTTATTCCATGTGACTTTTATATTCTTGATATGGAACATGATTCTTGTGATTCATCAACCAGCACTCCTATATTATTTGGAAGACCATTCTTGAAAACTGCCAACACAAAGATTGATTATGGTAAGGATACCTTGTCTATGGAGGTAGGAGATGAAAAAATTGAATTCAATTTTCATGATGCAATGAAATATCCTTATAGCAATGTTTATTCTATCACATGCTATGACCAGATTGATAAGTGTGTGCAACAAGTTTGTGATTTTGATTACGAAGATGGATTAAGCATAGCTTTGAGTTATGGCTATGATTTCACCAAGATAGAAGAGATGGAGAGGCACATATGTGTTCCCCAAAACATGCACGAATCAGTATTGGCCTTACAAGCTTTACAAACCGTTCCCCATGGTAATGTCTTTATTGATTTATTACTCTCACATAAAAAGCTTTTGCCATCTATTTTACAGGCCCCCGAGTTAGAATTAAAACCTTTGCCCGATAATTTGAAGTATGTATTCATTGGCGACAATAATACACTTCCTGTTATCATAGCAAAAGGTTTGACAAGTATACAAGAGGAAAAACTTGTGAAGTTGTTGTGTGATCACAAAACTGCCATTGGATGGACTTTAGTTGACATCAAGGGCATTAGTCCCTCAATGTGTATGCATTACATACTATTGGAGGACAACGCAAAACCAACAAGAGAACTGCAAAGGAGGTTGAACCCACCTATGATGGAGGTAGTGAAAGCTGAAATTTTAAAACTGTTAGATGCAGGAGTCATTTAACCCATCATTGACAATAAATGGGTGGCGCCAATCCATGTGGTGCCTAAAAAGACTGGAATCACATTGGTGAAAAACAAAAATGATGAGCTTATTCCTACTCGCATATCGAGTGGATGGAGAATGTGTGTTGATTACAGAAAGCTCAATCTTTCTACACGCAAAGATCATTTCCCATTACCATTCATAGATCAAATGCTTGAATGCCTAGCAGGTAAGTCTTTTTATTGCTTTCTTGATGGACATAGTGGATACAATCAGATTGTTATTAATCCTGAGGATCAAGAAAAAACTACATTTACTTGTCCATTTGGTACATATGCATATAGGAGAATGTCTTTTGGTCTTTGTAATGCTCCTGCAACTTTTCAAAGATGCATGATGAGTATTTTTTTTGACTATGTTGAAAGAATAATCGAGGTTTTTATGGATGATTTCACGGTGTATGGTGATTCTTTTGATAAATGTCTAGAAAATTTATCTTTGATCCTAAAAAGGTGCATTGAAACAAACCTTGTCTTGAACTATGAAAAGTGTTATTTTATGGTAGAACAAGGAATAGTTCTTGGGCATGTTGTGTCTTCACGTGGATTACAAGTTGATAAAGCTAAGATAGATCTTATTTCATCATTGCCTTACCCCTCATGCGTGAGGGAAGTTTGTTCTTTTCTAGGTCATGCAGGTTTCTATCAACGCTTTATCAAAGATTTCTCGAAGATTACAGCACCTTTGTGCAGACTATTAGCCAAAGAAGTGGATTTTGTGTTTGATCAAGCCTGTAAAGATGCCCATGATGAGCTTAAGAGACGTGTCACATCTGCCCCTATCATCCAACCACCAAATTGGGATGAACCTTTTGAGATAATGTGTGATGCGAGTGACTATGCGGTAGGAGTTGTGCTTGGGCAAAGAATTGGGAAGAATTTGCATGTTATCGCCTACGCTTCTCGCATGTTGGATGGAGCACAATGCAATTACCATACAACTGAAAAGGAACTTTTTGCAGTGGTGTTTGCTCTTGAAAAATTCAGGTCATATCTACTTGGTACAAAAGTCATTATTTTTACTGACCATGCAGCTCTCAGGTATCTTTTAAAGAAGAAGGAGTCTAAACCAAGACTGATTAGGTGGATCTTGCTTTTACAAGAATTCGATCTTGAGATCAAAGACAAAAAAGGTGCCGAAAACCATGTGGCTGATCACTTGAGTCGACTGAGAACCGATGATATTCCAACTGAAATAATAAGAGAAACATTTCCTGATGAACAGTTGTATATGTTGCACTCCTCTACAAGACCATGGCATGCTGATTTGGTGAACTATTTAGTCACCAAAGAATTCCCTCCAGGTTTGTCTACATCCCAAAAGGACAAGTTACGAGCTGATGCTAAATATTATTTTTGGGATACTCCTTACTTGTGGAAATTTTGTGTGGATCAAGTAGTAAGGAGATGTGTACCACAGGATGAATTTCATTCCATTCTCACTTTTTGTCATTCTCATTCTTGTGGTGGGCATTTTGGAGCAAAAAGAACAGCCCACAAGGTACTTGAAAGTGGTTTCTATTGGCCTTCTATTTTTAAAGATGCATATCACTTCTGCAAATCATGTGAAAAATGCCAAAGAACAGGTAATATCACTCATAAAAATCAAATGCCTTTAACAAATATTCTTGTAAGTGAAATTTTTGATGTTTGGGGTATTGACTTTATTTACCCATATTATTCGATATGTTTCACCCATATTTACCTAATGTTTTGTCCATGTTTTATATGTAATATGCCTTGATATTATTTGTTTTATGTTTTGAAGGCACTTTTGGATGAAAAATGCAAAAAGGAGTAAATTGGAGATAATTGGCAGATTTGACATTCAGTCAATGTTTTGTGCAGAGCGTGAGTTCTAAAGATCGAAATGAAGTGATTCTAGTGGCAATAAAAAGCTAACATCCATACCTTTCTGGAAATGCAATGCAAGAAAAATAAAAAGAGAAAGATCATGGAAATCACATCCTTCAAAGTCAAATCTCGCATTCTACCACTGTTGACCTTTGTCTATTCAAAATTCAATATCTGGAGCTATAGAAGTCCAATTTATGCAAACTCAATTTTGTTGGATTCCTGACTCAAAGGACTATAAACTCTCCAAATTTCATCCAAAAAAGAAGTCATATGAGGGAGATATGATTTTTCAAAGATGACAAATGAATTCTGCCACCAATCAGGTTTCGTGAAGAAATGAGTCCAAATTACGTTTCGAAGCTTCTAAACCGTCATCCAAGTTTTTATATCAGCAATTTAGCTCCTCTAAGTCAGAGTTTGAAGATTTCATGCAAGGCTATTTCTTTTTTTTAAGGAAAATAGTTATAGAAGTACTTAAATGTCAATTGTCAACTTAAGGGAGGACTACTTTGTAAATTAGGAACTAGGGTTTCTTAGCATATAAAAAGAAAGAGAGAGAGGAGAGAAGGGGGGCAGCAGCCAGAAGTGAAGAAACACAAATTCTCTCCTCTACAAACCCAAAAAATCATGCTCTCTTCATTCTTTAAGAGTAGTTGTTCAATGGTTATGCAAGGCTAAGCTCTTTTCTTGGTTGCAAGGACACGACAAACCTTCGGATTTCAAGAACCGTGAGATTTATTCTTCCTTTTATTTTCAGTTTATATTATGAATAAGTATGGTGACACGACTAAAAGGTTGATGTCTTCTCCCAAGTGCAGGAGTGTCAAAGTAATAAATAACCCGGCAAGACCGGGGTCGAACCACAGGGAGGTTAATTGTACAAATTATAAACAACAATTATAAAACAACAATAATAACAACAACAATAGTAGTAGTAGTAGTAGTAGTAGTAATAATAATAATAATAATAATAATAAAGAAAGAGAAGAAGAAGAAGAAGAAGATGATGATGATGAGAACTTAGAGATGAAATATTAAAGTAAGGATTAAACAATAATAATAACAAATGTCAAGGTTAGAGGTTCCACTAATGGTATATCAAACAAGTATAGTATAAACTCTTATTATTGAATTGGAAACCACACACAAAGGAGGTTCCAATCAGATTATATATTGTTAACATGATTACATTAGTCATCTTATTCAATTAATGCTAATACTTGTAAATCTCGTCAAGCATTCATGATTATAACTTATGTTAACAACAAATCAAGTTCCTTTCATAGCTCAGGTGTCGGTTATACCATACATTATGGGCTATGAAAGTGCCAAGCATTTGTTGTACCAAGTGTTATACAACATAAATCAAGATTAGTCATTTAACAAGCAAAGTATTAAAGAGTGAACAAGATAACAAATATAAAACATGTTAGTCTCAAACATTAAAGTCCATATTAAGTTTACATTATACTTATTCTCACACCATTAGTGTAACCTTTTCACCTTGACATAACTAACTTAGCTAGACATAATGAAAGAAAGCAAAATATATAAACAAAATAAGAACATAAAAGTTAACTAAGAAAAGAAAAGGAAATGAAAGGCATAAACTTCATAATAATGAAAGCAAAGCATAAGCATTACAAAAAATACAAAGAAAGAAAGGAAGAGCATGATCTTGATCTGAAAACCAAGATGCCTAAATGCATGGCAAATGCCTCCTTTTATAGGCCAAAATTGGGAACTATTGATTTGATGACTAATTGATAAGTGGGTGGCCAACTTTTGACTTGGTGATAATCCTTATCTTCTCTTGTCTGCCCAAAACGTCATTGATAACGTCACAACTGGAGCCAGGTGCAAACATGAAAGTTGTAGGCAATTGTCTCAGCTTTCTTGTGTAAAAAATTCAGCTCATTTGGACTTCTAGAACTCCAGATATGGCCAAAATACCGAACAGTGCTCGGGCTGGAAGACAGATTCGGGCTTCTTTGTTGTTGCTACAATTTGGACTTGATAATGGCCTTTTTAGATCTTGGGCTCCATATGAAAGTTGTAGGCCTATGTCTTACCTTTCCATCCATATAAATTGGATCTAAATCTAAGATCTGTAGCTCTAGATATGGCCCAATTACCGAACAGTGTTCCGGTTTGGATTGCACCGACATCTCTTCTCTAAGTTTGACCATCTCTTTATCCATGCAATTTAAGTTCTTCAAGTCATCAATCAATCCTTTCATTTATGTGATAGACCTGCATTAAAAATAGACATTTACCACAAATTATAGGTATCTTATATTATTAGATACATTATTATAAAACATATTTTAGTTAAGGAGTTATTGATACTTCAAGTGCAAAATGATGATATAAAACCATGATAAAAATGCACTTTTAAGTACTAATCACACCCCTCAACCAGCTTATTACTAGTCCCTAGTAATTAAAGCGTTAAAACAATTTGCAAATTTCACAAAGCAAGGTATTCATCATTTAACTTCCATTAATCTATCCAGATAAACAAACTCTCATTAAATTTATATATCTGCTCAATACCACTTAACAAGATATTAATAAACCTTTCTTTTGTGCTCAATGTATCAACACATAATTATGGGGCTTTTCTTGGAAGAAAACAAAATTTTTGTTCTAATGTTTAAGGTTAACTTCCTTGGGTTGGGATTATTATTTTTTTCTTTTTTTTTCTTTTTTTTTTTAACTCTATATACATATAATTTAAAAAAAATCATGCATCTTTAACCCATATAACGAGCTTTCAGCTAATGACTCCCAGACCAGTTGGTCTTAGGGCATTAGGTGTTAAGACACCCCTACGAGCTTAGTAACTCGGGTCGCAGATACTAATATGTAGATAGTGCAATGTTTGATTCCCTTAAGCTTTTCTCCTCAACCCATGTAACAAGCGTTGGGCCAATAGCTCCCAAGTCAGTTGACTTTAGGGTATTAGGTGTTAAAACACCCCTTCGGGCTTAATTGCTTAGGTTAGGGAGGCTACGAAACCAAACTTATCTACATTTTTATTATCATCATTTTTTCTCTTTTTTTTTTTTCATGTTTTTTTTTCTTAATTATATACAATCCCTTTCCCTTAGTTGTTACCTTTAACAAAAGAACATAAATAATGTAATAATCCAATATGCAACCCACAATCATATGTTAAAGTGTGTGTGTGTAAATTAAGGTTTAAGAATACATGTTGAATAAGTATATGAGCAGAATTAAGTGGTAACAATACGAGAGTTTGTAAACCTGAATATTTCATGAAGTATTATAATAGACCTTGTTAAGAATGGTTACTAAGATGCGTCTCAAGAGTTACTTTAACAAAAGAACTCCCTTACTCTGCCATCCTAGTAACAACAATTATGCACATGCTTTATGAAATGAATTTTTTTTTTTTTATCAACTACTACCCTCTCCCCCCAACCAAAATGAGACATTGTCCTCAATGTTCTAAGGTAGAAAGATAGAGTATAAAAGATATCACCTGAAATAACGAACACTGACAAAACCTGAAACACACTGAAACAAAAATAAAAAATAACAAAACACAATAATAAAACCAAAATACATAAAAATTCACAAATGAAGGCTCAAATCCAATCTAAGCTTTTTACGGCTTCCCGTAGATGACCAATTTATACGACTCATGGAAGGATCAATCACAGGAATGAAAGATTGTAGTTGGTCAATCAATTGTTCAGCAGTAGAAGCAGAGATTATGATTTGTCGTGCAGAAGATGTTAGAAATTCCTGTTCCACAGCATGATCAAGAAAAGACAACAACTTATCATAATAACCATTAACATTTAACAAACCTATGGGTTTATGGTGAATGTGCAATTGAGCCCAAGAGGAAATATGAAAGATCTCTTCCAATGTGCCTAGACCACCTGGTAAAGCAATGAAAGCATCAACATGGTTAAACATTGCATTCATTCGAGCCGACATTGTGGAGACCTGAAGTTCCTCTCCAATTGTTTTTCCAATGATGTCCCCTTGTGCCAAAGCTTCAGGGACGACCCCCAAAACTTGACTACCTCCTAAAAATGCAGCTATTGACACACCTCCCATTAACCCAAGACTGCCTCCCCCATACACTAAATGAATCTTTCTCTCAGCTAGCACCTGACCAAGATGATTTGCTGATTCTAAAAACTCCTTTTCTTTCCCAGGACTAGATCCACCGAAAACACAAATATTTCTTATTTGATGACTTGAGGAACTTGCCATTTCTACACACTTCTGTATTTGTTGAATGTATGGGTTGAGTAGAAATGAAAGGAAGGAAAATAGGGTTTTATAGATGAGAAAGTAGAAAGGCAATCATAACATCTATATGTAGGCCAGCTAGGGTCTCACACACTCTCTCTCTCTTTTTATTTATTTATTTATTTACTTTTGAAAAAAAAACATGTGTATGTACAGGTAGTTGTGATTGTGGCTCACATCTTCCCTTGGTTTTACGTCCAAGAACGGCTTAAACGCCCTCTATGGGTCGGGGATAGGCTTCCCATCCAGTTTTCTTAAAAACTGGCAAACAGGGTCTTTTTTAGTCAGATTCCCAAGACTAAGTCGATCATGTTCTTTATGAAATAGTGGCCATAAATCATAAATTGCACGATGCACATCTCCACTAGGATGCGTCTCAAGAGTCAATAGAAGATTATCTAAAGACTCCTTACTCAGGCCATCCTTAATGAATTGTATTTTATCTTCACGGTTTATAGATACCATTCCTAAAGAACGACATTGTGTATTACAAGTCCATCTAGCACATCGATGACAGACATCCAGTCGTTTTGCACGACGCTTCTTTGCAAAAGTGCTTTTACCTGTTCCAGGCATGTGTGAAATGAAGTTAGAGGACTCACCTGATAATCGGACCTTTGCTTCAATCAACCAGCGAATATCTTCAGGAATTCCATGATTCATTAACAATCTCAATCTTGCACATCTAACACGGTAAATTTTTGTAATCGCATTCTGAGGCAGAGCGGGAAAGTACTTTTTCAATTTTTCAAGATTAGTGTCCATTTTCAAATGAGAATTGGAAGAGAGATTCAAAGAATTGCACAGATATATACACAGATATCAGTAATTGTGGGAAACTGAAAGAACCGACTTAAGTCACGGAGTACCGTTATCCGCCATTTGACCGGGGTGAAAGAAACTTGCAAAAATCACTCAAAAAGAAACAAAAATAAAATAAAATCAATCTTTATATACAGGATCACCCAATTCAATAGAGTTATGTTCAACTGAAAAATTGTCAAAGTAAACTTTCAGACGATGTCCATTTACCTTGAAAACATTGCCATTCTTTGGATTCTCGATGTCATAGGCCCCATATGGATACACATGTTTCACAATAAAAGGACCGCTCCATCTTGATCTTAATTTTCCAGGAAATAAATGCAGTCGAGAATTATAAAGCAAGACTTTTTGACCAACATTAAAAGTTTTTCTCTGTATTTTCTTGTCATGACATTCTTTTATTCTTGCTTTATGAATTCTTGAATTTTCATATGCATCATTTCTTATTTCCTCAAGCTCATTTATTTGTAATTTTCGCAGTTCACTAGCATCATCCAGATTTGAATTGAAAGCTTTAATAGCCCAATAAGCTTTATGTTCAAGTTCCACAGGCAAGTGACAAGGTTTTCCATAGACTAGTCTATAAGGTGACATACCTAATGATGTTTTATAAGCAGTTCGATAAGCCCAAAGTGCATCATTAAGTCTTAAAGACCAGTCTTTCCTATTAGGGTTCACTGTTTTCTCCAAAATATGTTTGATCTCCCTATTAGCAAGCTCTACTTGTCCACTTGTTTGAGGGTGATAAGGAGTGGCAACTTTGTGTGTGATTCCATATTTCTTCATTAAAGACTCAAATGACTTGTTGCAGAAATGTGTTCCACCATCACTTATTATGGCTCGAGGGACTCCAAATCGACTCAAAATATTTTCTTTCAAAAACTTTATCACTGTTTTGTGATCATTGTTTCGACTTGGAATTGCCTCTATCCATTTTGAAACATAATCTACTGCGACTAATATGTATAAGAAACCAAATGATGGAGGGAATGGGCCCATGAAATCTATACCCCAACAGTCAAAGATCTCAATGACAATAATAGGGTTTAAAGGCATCATGTGACGTTTTGAAATAGATCCCAACTTTTGACAATTTTCACAAGACTTGCAGAATGCATGTGAGTCTTTGAACATGGTGGGTCAGTAAAATCCACTTTGTAAGATTTTTGCAGTTGTCTTTCTTGATGAGAAATGGCCCCCACATGCCTCAGAATGACAAAATTTAATGACACTACTTACCTCATTGTCAGGAATGCATCTTCGAAATATTTGATCAGGACAATATTTGAATAAATAAGGATCATCCCAATAAAAGTTCTTCACTTCGTTCAAAAACTTTCTTTTATCTTGGGTATTCCAATGAGCTGGCACTTGTCCTGAAACAAGAAAATTGACAATATTAGCAAACCAAGGCATTGTAGAGACAGAAAGTAAAGATTCATCAGGAAAGTAGTCATCGATTGGTGTGATGTCAGTTTTCGAATCTGTTGTCAATCTTGACAAGTGATCTGCGACAACATTTTCGCTGCCTTTCTTATCTTTGATTGTGATATCAAATTCTTGAAGTAATAAAATCCACCGCACCAATCTAGCCTTGGAATCTTTCTTAGAAAGAAGATATTTCAATGCTGCATGATCACTAAAAACAACAACAGGTGAACCAACAAGATAAGATCTGAATTTTTCACATGCAAATACTACTGCAAGTAATTCTTTTTCAGTGGTGGTATAATTCATTTGAGCACTATTTAAAGTTTTACTTGCATAGTAAATTACATAAGATTTCTTATCTTTTCTTTGTCCCAAAACAGCACCTACGGCATAATCACTAGCATCACACATTATTTCAAAAGGTAATGACCAATCGGGAGGTTGAATGATAGGAGCACAAGTAAGCAAGTTTTTAAGTTTAACAAAGGCTTCTTCACAATGTTCAGTCCATTCAAAAATAGTATCCTTTGTTAGAAGGTTACTTAAAGGCTTAGATATTACACTAAAATCTTTGATGAACCTTCTATAAAAACCAGCATGTCCCAGGAATGATCTAACATCTTTAAGAGATTTTGGTGTTGGCAAGTTTGCAATTAACTCGATTTTAGATTTGTCAACCTCAATTCCTTTTGATGAAACAATGTGACCAAGTACAATGCCGTTTGTTACCATAAAATGACATTTTTCCCAATTCAGCACAAGATTCTTCTCTTCACACCTGGTTAAAACCTTTCCTAAATTAGTCAAACAATCATCAAATGTATCACCAAAAACAGAAAAATCATCCATGAAAATCTCAAGAAAATGTTCAACCATATCGCTAAATATACTAAGCATGCATCTTTGAAATGTGGCTGGTGCATTACATAATCCAAAAGGCATCCTTCGATATGCAAAAGTACCAAATGGACATGTGAAAGTAGTTTTTTCTTGATCTTCCAACGCAATTTCAATTTGGTTGTAACCCGAATAGCCATCTAGGAAACAATAAAATTCATGACCTGCAACTCTTTCTAGGATTTGATCCATGAAAGGTAAAGGAAAATGATCTTTTCTAGTCATTGAATTAAGTTTCCTATAGTCAATGCACATGCGCCAACTAGTAACAGTTCTAGTGGGAATTAACTCATTGTTCTCATTTGTTATCACAGTGACTCCAGATTTCTTAGGTACAACTTGGGTAGGACTTACCCATTTGCTGTCAGAAATAGGATAAATGATTTCATTATCTAGAAGCTTAATGACTTCATTTTTCACTACTTCTTTCATATTAGGATTTAGCCTTCGTTGCATTTCTCTAGAGGGTTTAGCATTTTCCTCTAAATAAATTCTGTGTGTACAAATCAAAGGACTAATTCCTTTTATATCAGCTATGGTCCATCCTAATGCTTTTTTGTGCATTTTCAGAGTTTGTAATAACTTACCTTCTTGATGTGCATTAAGTTTGGAAGAGATTATTACCGGAAAAGTTTCATTTTCTCCCAAAAATGAGTATTTGAGATTAGATGGCAATGGCTTCAAATCAGGTTTTGGTGGTTGAACACTTGAAGGTATGGACGTAATTGGTCGTGGTGGCAATTCCTCAATTTGTGGCCTCCAATTACTTGTCCTTGATTCTTCCTGAAAATAAATCATTTCCAAATCATCAGATTCATCAATCTCAATTTCATTGGAAGTGGTTGGAAATTGATCATGAATTAATTTTTCAGTAAAGTCCACTTCCTGTAAATCATTATCATCTCTAGGTTGCTTGCAAATGTTGAAAATATTCATCTCCAATGTCATGTTTCCAAATGATAGCTTCATCAGTCCATTCCTACAATTAATCAATGCATTAGAAGTTGCAAGAAATGGACGTCCTAAAATAACAGGAAATGAATTACATACTTCAACAGGTTGTGTGTCCAAGACAATAAAATCCACAGGATAAATGAATTTATCGACTTGTACTAACACATCTTCAATTATTCCTCTAGGCACTTTTATAGATCTATCGGCAAGTAAAAGAGTTATAGAAGTTGGTTTTAACTCACCTAGATTGAGACTCTGAAAAACTGAATATGGAAGTAAATTCACACTAGCACCAAGATCAAGTAAGGCTCTTTCAATTTTATGCTCTCCAATAAAGCAAGAAATTGTAGGACAACCAGGGTCTTTATATTTCAAAGCATTATTGTTTTGAAGAATAGCACTTACTTGTTCGGCTAGAAAGACTTTCTTTTTCACATTCAGTTTCCTCTTCACAGTGCAGAGATCTTTCAAAAATTTAGCATAGGAAGGAACCTGTTTAATTGCATCCAGCAAAGGTATATTGATCCTTACCTGTTTGAAAATTTCATAAATTTCAGAATTGTGATTGACTTTCCTTTGTTTGGTCATGGCTTGAGGAAATGGAAGTGCTGGCGGTGAATCAGTCGTTTCTTTGCAATTTTCAGATTCATCCCCTTCCTTACCCTCAGAGATTGATTCATCATCTTTCTCATAAGGTTCAAGAGAGGGTTTTTCAATAACCTTACCACTGCGCAAAGTAGTGACTGATTTGACTTGATCCATGTGTTGGCTTCCGGAATTACTTGCATTTGCATTGTATTGCCCTTTGGGATTTTGTTGTGTTTGAGATGGAAACTTACCTTTCTCTTGGAAACTAAGAGCAGATGTTAATTTAGCAAGAGTATCTTTAAAATCTGTCATGTTTTGAGCAAGTTGAGTATTGATTGTCTCTTGCTTTTCAATGAATGCATGCAATGTTTCCTCAAGATTTCTTCTAGGAGGTGGAGCATAAGGAGGTGCATATCCATGAGAATTTTGGAAATTGTGGTGTGCTTGAAACGGTGGTTGTGAAGTTTGTGCATTGTTGTTCTCACTCTTCCAATTGAAATTTGGGTGATTTCTCCAACCAGGGTTGTATGTTTGGGAGTATGGGTTGTGATTGGCCCTTTGGAAACTGTTTAAAGCATGGGCTTGTTCATGGAGACATTCCTTAAAAGAAGGCAAGGTTGGACAATCATTGGTTGAGTGTTCATTTGTTTCACAGATTTGACACACAATGTTTTCAACAGATTTTAATTGACCACTCTTTTTTAATTCTAGTGCCTCGACTTTTCTAGCTAAAGATGCAAACTTGGCTTGAAGGTCATGATCTTCCCTAAGGTTGTACATACCTCCACTAGATGTATGAGGTTGAGTTTTACTCGGTGCCTCAATAGTACCCGCGGTGTCCCAATTTTGAGCATTTTCAGCTAACAAGTCTAAGTACTCCATTGCTTCATCAGGGTCTTTATCTTCAAAAGTTCCATTGCACATCAATTCAACCATTTGCCTATCTTTAGGTGTTAACCCTTCATAGAAATGTGAAACCAATCTCCATGTTTCAAAACCATGATGAGGGCAAGTACTAAGCAAGTCTCGATACCTATCCCAACATTTGTAAAATGTTTCTCCTGGTTTTTGAGTGAAAGTGGTGATTTGTCTCTTGAAAGAGTTTGTTCTATGAGATGGGAAAAACTTCTTTAAAAACTGTTGTTGCATTTCATCCCAAGCACGAATGGATCCTGGTCTTAAATTTTGTAGCCATGTTTTAGCTTTATCTTTTAATGAAAAAGGGAAAAGCTTTAATCTGATGGTGTTCATGCTACAATTTAAGTTATTATATGTGTTGCAAACCTCCTCAAATTCTCTTAAATGCAAGTATGGATTTTCCAATTCCAAGCCATGAAATGAAGGTAAAAGTTGAATAATGCCTGGCTTAAAATTAAAATGAGATGCATCAGGAGGAAAAACTATGCATGATGGTGCACTTGTTCTTGTGGGATTCATGTGGTCTCTAAGTGTTCTAGCACGGTTATTCTCATTATTTTCATTATGAAGTGATTGATTATCTTCTTCGGCCATATTTTCTGAAAATGATGAGGATATCCTACAAAGTCTACCACTTGATGTACGTGACCACACTCTCATGCACGTGTAGGAATAAAATAAAAGGAAGAAGAAAACAAAAGAAGAAGGAAGAAAACAAAATAAGGAGAAACAAAATAAAAGAGACAAAGTTATATATAAGAAAAGTGAAAAGAGAAAATAAATATTATAATTTATACAAGGACTTACCTCCCCGGCAACGGCGCCAAAAACTTGACACGACTAAAAGGTTGATGTCTTCTCCCAAGTGCAGGAGTGTCAAAGTAATAAATAACCCGGCAAGACCGGGGTCGAACCACAGGGAGGTTAATTGTACAAATTATAAACAACAATTATAAAACAACAATAATAACAACAACAATAGTAGTAGTAGTAGTAGTAGTAGTAGTAATAATAATAATAATAATAATAATAAAGAAAGAGAAGAAGAAGAAGAAGAAGATGATGATGATGAGAACTTAGAGATGAAATATTAAAGTAAGGATTAAACAATAATAATAACAAATGTCAAGGTTAGAGGTTCCACTAATGGTATATCAAACAAGTATAGTATAAACTCTTATTATTGAATTGGAAACCACACACAAAGGAGGTTCCAATCAGATTATATATTGTTAACATGATTACATTAGTCATCTTATTCAATTAATGCTAATACTTGTAAATCTCGTCAAGCATTCATGATTATAACTTATGTTAACAACAAATCAAGTTCCTTTCATAGCTCAGGTGTCGGTTATACCATACATTATGGGCTATGAAAGTGCTAAGCATTTGTTTTACCAAGTGTTATACAACATAAATCAAGATTAGTCATTTAACAAGCAAAGTATTAAAGAGTGAACAAGATAACAAATATAAAACATGTTAGTCTCAAACATTAAAGTCCATATTAAGTTTACATTATACTTATTCTCACACCATTAGTGTAACCTTTTCACCTTGACATAACTAACTTAGCTAGACATAATGAAAGAAAGCAAAATATATAAACAAAATAAGAACATAAAAGTTAACTAAGAAAAGAAAAGGAAATGAAAGGCATAAACTTCATAATAATGAAAGCAAAGCATAAGCATTACAAAAAATACAAAGAAAGAAAGGAAGAGCATGATCTTGATCTGAAAACCAAGATGCCTAAATGCATGGCAAATGCCTCCTTTTATAGGCCAAAATTGGGAACTATTGATTTGATGACTAATTGATAAGTGGGTGGCCAACTTTTGACTTGGTGATAATCCTTATCTTCTCTTGTCTGCCCAAAACGTCATTGATAACGTCACAACTGGAGCCAGGTGTAAACATGAAAGTTGTAGGCAATTGTCTCAGCTTTCTTGTGTAAAAAATTCAGCTCATTTGGACTTCTAGAACTCCAGATATGACCAAAATACCGAACAGTGCTCGGGCTGGAAGACAGATTCGGGCTTCTTTGTTGTTGCTACAATTTGGACTTGATAATGGCCTTTTTAGATCTTGGGCTCCATATGAAAGTTGTAGGCCTATGTCTTACCTTTCCATCCATATAAATTGGACCTAAATCTAAGATCTGTAGCTCTAGATATGGCCCAATTACCGAACAGTGTTCCGGTTTGGATTGCACCGACATCTCTTCTCTAAGTTTGACCATCTCTTTATCCATGCAATTTAAGTTCTTCAAGTCATCAATCAATCCTTTCATTTATGTGATAGACCTGCATTAAAAATAGACATTTACCACAAATTATAGGTATCTTATATTATTAGATACATTATTATAAAACATATTTTAGTTAAGGAGTTATTGATACTTCAAGTGCAAAATGATGATATAAAACCATGATAAAAATGCACTTTTAAGTACTAATCATATGGTTGTTTTCCTATGCATATTTTCTATGATTGTTGTTGATAATTGCTAGAGCGGAACTCTAAGTTATTATTGTGAACAATTTATTGCTAAGTTTGATATCAAAACCGGAGTTGTGATGTATGAACTTGTGAAGCAACTAAGCTTGATAATTGTGGCGGAACTACATTATTAAACTTAGGAAAAACACTCAAATATCTAGTTCTTAGGGCTGCCATTGAACTAAATCATTAATGCGGACATTGTGATTATTTGTTGGTTAGGGTTAATTATACGGCGGATCCGTTAATTAACCAACATTAAGAAAAGATAAAAATTCAGAATATAAATTGTAGTTTTGTTTCAAGGATCGGTTCTAATTTCCATTGGTGGATGTGTGCTTGCAACCAAGGTTTGTTTTCTTGATAAATTTCGATTTCAATTGATTTGTTTGCTAGTTTAATTTCTTTCATAGTTTAGATCATCACAAATCAAAACCCCCCAATTGCATAACGTATAGCATAAAAATCTGAACTAAATCTTCCTTGTGGGATCGACCCCTTACTTGCTCTATACTATCTTGTGTGTTGTGTTTTAAGCTAGAATAATTAATTTGTGCGACCACGACATCGTAACAAAACCCAACAAATTTATCGAATAAGATCATTAGGAATCTCAAAAATATTTTAAACTTATTATTTTTATTATGTAACGTGTTTTGAGAAAATCAATAAAAATATAATAAGTGAACCCAATAAAGATATAATTGGTGAACTTTCATACTCTAATTAATAATATATTTGTAATAAGTTATAATGTACATAAAAAGACTTTTGTTTTTTATATACTAAATATTTTATTTAATAGAGGTTTATAATCATGTTAACCTCGTGGGATGAAAACACATAAAAAAATGGTTTTTGTTTTGATGAAAATAAAAGCAAACAAAAAGGTAAGGAAGCTTTCAAGAGCGCGAAGCCGAATTAGGAATCCTCCTCCACCACTTCCTCCTCTGTGAACTTGCACTGCTATCCCGTGACCAAATGGCAAAGAGCCTGTCAAAGAGTAGTCAATGGAAAAGGCAATATATCTTACAGGATGTAAAAGAGAAGTCAATGGCAAAGAGGCAATATATTTTATAGGATGGGACCACAGGAGGAAAAAAAAGGAAGGAAGGGTCCCACTTTTACTATTCCCCACTCACAACATGAATCTGTTTTCTTACGCTGATGTATCTCTCCTCTGTTGCAATTTTTTTTTTATAGCTTGTGTCACAAACAAATACACACTTTCCTATGCAAAGCACACACATGGGCGTGCCATAACCCACCCACCCAGCCTCTCCCTCCTTCATGGTTTCTTTCTTGCACCACCACTTCTATGAGCCTTGCTTTGTTCTTTTGGGTTTCTTTTATTCCTTCTTCAAGAATAAATGTATATATAAGTAGAGAGTGGGGTTTAAGAGGGCTCTTATCTTTGTAAGGTTTCATCAGCTTTGTAAATATTTTAAAGTTTTTTTTGCATGAATTACAGCTCTTTGACCGATCTTCTTATTCCTTCGGGTAATAATTCTGTTTTCTTTACTCTCTTATCCGGTTGCTTTTCTGGATCTTTTCCATCGTTAATTCTGTTTGTTTGTTGAGAAGGTAAGAAATGAATTTTTTGTTTGTGAGCTTGTTTACTACCAATTCCTTTCCATTTTTATCACCAGGTTATTTGATTCTGTGTTTTGGTATTTACTATTTTTGGATGCTGGCTGATTCTTAATTTTTTTGTGTGTATTTTTGGGTTGAATTCCATTATTGGATTTAATTCCTGTTTTCATGCAAAACATCAAGTGGAATCAGTTGATTTTCATTTTTAAAGTAGTAAACAGTTCTGACACGAAAAGGTATGCTTTGTTGCTTTACTGGATTTGGTTCTGTTTTTCACTTTTTTTTCCTTTGAAAGAAAAGGTCAGGGCTTGGAAAAGTAGTTAATTTTCGTCAAAATTTTCTGTTTTCTTTATTTTTTCTTAACTTGCATTGCTTCAAGCTGTGTTCATAATTAAAGCCTTTGATTTCCCTGGATAGATCATGATCTTTCTATTTGTTTAATGGAGTTAAACATTTACAGTTGTCTTTTTCCGCCCCGTCTTTTGGTTCTTTGTGAAGCTTAATTTGTTCTAGAACTGGCCTTTTCTTTCTTCTTATTCTTCACTTTCATATTGTGTATAAATTATTATCTAAAATAAATGAAGCTTGCCCATCTAGTCTTGATTGTAGAGTGACAATCAAGTAGTCTCATTGAAATGCATACCTCTCATCTGATTTCCTGTAATTCATCTTTGTTAGCATAAATAATAACATTTTTTCATGTTAGGTAATGTTTGAAGGTTGTTTTAAAATCCAAAAACTGTAAAATCCGTTTGTGGAACTGTGGTGTTCTAAAGAAGGTAGCTTCTGTTAGCTGTAAATTATTGTAGTTAGAGGTTTCAGTATTGGTGAAGTTTGGTTTGAGTCAATAGTGAGTTGAATCATGGGTTATATTTGTGATTTTTGTGGGGAGCAAAGTCAATGGTTTATTGCCGGTCAGATGCTGCATGCTTATGCTTATCATGCGATCAAATTGTTCATTCTACTAATGCCTTGTCCAAGCGTCACTCACGGACCCTCTTATGTGAAAGATGCAATTCACAACCTGCATTAGTTAGATGCACTGAAGAAAGAATCTTTCTTTGTCAGAATTGTGATTGGATAGGCTATGGCTCCTCAACATCAGCTTCCACACATAAAAAGCAAATGATCAATTGTTACTTTGGCTGTCTATCGGTTTCTGAGCTTTCTTCAAAATGGCCATTCATTTTAGACTTCCTTTCTGGGGGTGGATCTACTTGTGAGCAGGAGTTGGGTTTAATGAGCATTGCTGAAAATAGTACCAAAAACACCTGAGGTCCGACAGAGAATACTATTTGCCATAATGCATCTGGAATTGTTGGGGTTAATGATAGGTGTTAAATAGCTAAATCAGGTGTTTGGCATGAGGCTTCTTCAGTACCTGAGTCAAGCTCTGTGCCAAAAAATTTAGACCAGTCAACCAGATCTCCAAATTCATCTTTGCCAAAGGTATAAAATTATCCTGTAGGGATGTAGGTGTCTGTCATTTGGTTGCATGAACAATCTAATAAGCAACATGGTGATCTAAATTTTGGCTTGCAGGAAAGTAAAATTACTTTTCTCAGTCATCTTCACATTTTAGGTCCCCTTTAATCGTTTTCACATTTTAGATTTCTGGGTATGAAGAATGTTATAAATTTAAACTTCCTCATAAGAAAATCTTTGTTATCGTGTCCAATCTTTTGTCTATGCAGTATGCTTAACCTTTGACAGTCTGGCTTTTAAAATTTAAATCGCTAAATAAAGCCTATTCTTTCTGAGAAAATGTATGTAGTTGGGAATGTCATCCCTCCTTTTAATGATATGTTTTTTCTGTTTAGCAATTTTAACAGGTTATATTGTAGTAGTATTCTTTATCATTCAAAGGTTCTTTTAATCTCAGAACTAATTTTGTGATAGTGTTTGCCTTCTACATGCATGGTAATGATGCACTTGAAATGTCTGGTGGTTTGTCCAATTACAGTTTATGTGCTATTTGATTTGAATCTAAAATCTCTCGTGTCAGATGAAGCAACCTCTTTAATAAGCTAAACCTTGCAAAATCTGTCCACTGAAGCATTACTAGTTTGGGAAATGTAACATCAACTTTGCTGAGGGGCTCGTACATTACATTGTAAGAGAGAGACTGTTTTCTTTTTCAGCTGTTGTGAAAGCAGTTGTCTCCTGTTTGCTTTCACAGCTGTTGACTATTCTGGTCTTTGAGCTTTCTTACATCCATCTAAGCTCATAGTCAGTCAAAGCCTAACATCATTTCATCGTTTCAAGTTAGCAAACTGAAATAAACACACATGCGTGATCATAGAGATAGAGAGAGAGAGTTGTTACCTTTGCTTTTTGATATGTGAAAATTTTATTTTCTGTTTCTTAAGGACCTTTTGCAAATTTCATTCTATCAATCTGCAGTTATACTGTCCCGGGACTAAGTGTGATGCACGCTATGAAGATGCTGATCTTTATGAGGACTTCAATATGGTTAAAATGGATTTGAATCTTGAAAACTATGAAGAACTATTCGGTGTTACCCTCAATAATTCAGAAGAGCTTTTTGAGAATGGTGGCATTGACAGCTTATTTGGGACAAAGGACATGCCTATTGTTGATTCCAATTGTCAGGGTGCAGTTGCAACTGAGGTTCTCTTCTTACATTTTTATCTTTTGCTGTGCATTTATCTTTGTCTTTTGATTTGTTTGTTGCTTGTTGTAACAATTGAAAATAAATGTATACTTTGGGGTTACCATGTCTTTTTTGTTTATTTTTTTAATATGTCAAATTAGTCACTGGAAAAAGATAATAATGAACAGTTTTAAGTTGCAGTAGTTCTCTTCAGTCAATTTCCTTTCCATTTATAGGTTTTTTTCCCCCATCTTTTTATATAGTTTAAATACTTCCCTCTGACGTGATTGAAAAAAATACTTCTATTGTTGATATATATTTCAAGAATTGATTTCACACTATATCTCACCTTGTGTTTTATGGATTCTTGCGTAAGGGAAAAGGGAAGTAAATGTCCTGATAAGGGCAATATTTTCACATGTACTGCAGAAGAAATGTTCATGGTTAAGCTAAAACAATCTTAATTCCTGATTTTACTGATCTTGGGACCGGATTGAAGTGATTATCAAACAACATTGGCTAGTTGATTTTGAAGTGGAAGTAAGAAAATGCTCTGCCATGGGGTTAAAAACTGCCATCAACTTGTATGACATCATTTTAGTTGTCAACAACAAATTTTGTTGAACAATAAATCAGTTCATGCATTTCAGGATTAATTGACCCTCATGGTACCGTACCTACCTAGCAGTTGGTCTCCGAGGCATTTTCTTCCTACCTTCGATTGCATGATAATGTGCATGGCTACTACAATTTTAAATCTACCTGCCTATGGTCACTTGTCTTTTATAAACACTTTTAGCATTAGACATTTTTTATTTATTTCATTCATAGTTAAATGTTGATTTCTCTAGGGGTCATCAGTTGGACTGGTCAACACAATACAGCCAACATGCATCAACACACCTTCTACTGATTCTATGATTAGTAATAAGACTGAACCAATCCTTTGTTTTATGGCAAGGCAAGGCCATTCCAGCCTATCATTTTCTGGCCTAACTGGAGAGTGTAATGCTGAAGATTATCAAGACTGTGGAGCATCTTCAATGCTTCTCATAGGAGAGTCTTTATGGTGACCCCCATGCCCTGAGAGTCCTTTACCTTCAGCTAACTGAAGTGATGCAGTAAAGCGTTACATGGAAAAGAAAAAGACACGCAAGTATGCTATCAATCTAATAATATGAAAATTTATTTGGTAGGTTTACTAGGAGGTTTTTTGTGATTCCGAAAATGAGACTTGCATATATTTTATACTTATTTCCTTATTATGTTTTTCAAAAAATCTTATCATGTTATTATAGTCCATCAATTGATGGATTGTTCAATCAATATGGTACCTATTATTTGTTCATTCCTTTCAACGAGGAGAAACTACACTTAGAAACTGAATCTTGAGTAGAGACAAGTAACAACCTTGAAAATCAAACGAAGTGTGAAATTCTTAACTTGGTTTAACAGGTTAGGAGTTGAAGGTGCACAATGCCAAGAAATCTATAAATCAAGTAAAAAGTAAGCAATAAAGATAAAAGAAAGATATAGAGAAAAACTGTAAATTACATTAAGTAAACAATAAAGTGAGAACTTGCAGAAAGTTTATAAAGAAATTGTTTATATGGGGTTGACATTTGTTTCTAGCAGCTAGATGACCTATGTATAATGTTACAGAAATTGAGTTTCTCGTAAACTATAAATCCTAGTCCTATACAAACTGTTTATGATAATTAAGGATATTACGTCTTGAATCCTAGCACTCAATTAATACATTTTATTTGCGCATCTTCTCCTAGAAGTTATATATATTACAACTCTAATTATACTACAGCATTTGCTAGTCAGCTGCTAAAGACTCTTGTAATGAATAGGACTTGTTCGTCATTCAATAACTTAAATCCTATCTTCTTTGGTTTGCTCAAAAACACAAAGTGAACAACTACTGCACTTGATCAAACAACATGTGGTTGTTTATTTTTTATATAAACAATGCTCCGTGTATTACTTTTATTTAGAAAAAAAATGAAGTAATGTCGACATGCCTCGTTAAATTGATCGATAAATGACCATCAATGATTTGGCAAATGGAGCACTACTTTAAATTGTTGATTATGTTTCACTTTCTGACATGTCAATCTGCTAAGCAATTTCAAAATGAATTGTCGTTCTCATTCTCTATCAATTTATATTCAGCTCTTCATCTTCTTCCCAAAATCATTACTATTTTTCTACAAAAACTAAAGTTTCCCCGGGACCTAAGTTCTCTTTAAAAAGTCATGGCCAACAATACTTCTCCTTTAAAACCTTTTCTAATCACTTGTTTTTAAAATGTGACTGCAGCCCCAATGTTTTTTTGCAACACGAGGAATGCAAAGGGCCTTACCTTCAAAATCTAGTAAGGCCCATTGCATCCCTAGAGGATATAAAAAGTATGATTGGAAAATGTAGAAAGCCACCAAAAAGAAATTGGCCTTGAAAGGGCTTCTCTTTCCATTAGACATCAAAAGAGATAAATTTCAAAATGACCATGTCAACCTTGATGTTTGGAAAAAATAAATTGCAACATGGCCTAGCCTAGCATAGCCTTTTCTGATTATATCAATTGACTTTAATTGAATCGAACATCAACTTGGTGATAAGTGGAAACTTGACTATACTAATTGACTATAACTTAACTTGGTGATAAGTAGAAACTTGACTATACTAATTGACTATAACTGAATTGAACAACATCTTTGTAATAAGTGGAAATGTTAAAGGATCCTTAATTCCATTCAATTTTATAGGATCGCCATCAAACAAAACAAAGTGATGTTAGTTGCACACTCTTTTTGGTCAAAGTTTGGTAATGTCTTCAACTTTAGGTATGGGATGTAGACTCGAATCCTCTTTGATTTTCCATGATAATAGACCTCTAGATAGAGGGTGAAGAATTATGTGTTTTTTAACAAGTGCTCACTAGTTAATTTGAAGACCAATTAGTTGTTATTCTTGTGTATGATGCTTGTTTAAAACAAGAGAAGAAAGAAAGAAACCTTGCAATTCAGTATGAGAATGTTGCTCTCTTGCTATACTAGTTATGTAGATTACCAAGCTACTCCAGGTCCAAGAAGACTTCAAAGGCATCTTGAAGATATTATTGCTTTAGTAGCAGGTTGCATTATGGCTTTAAAGCCTTTTGACCTTAACCAAATTTACAAGGCCGTGGAGGAATGCTAAGGCAAGAGTAAGCAACATCCTTTCATGATGGGTGCAATTACTGGCTGCAACCTATTCCACGAGTTTAGTGATACACAAACAACCCAGTGATACATAGACAACCATTGACTCACAATTGATCTGTGTTGGAGAGAAGTTGATGAATTCTCAATTCCATAGCTCTTTTTTTATGCTTCAACGTGAGCATGTTGCTTTCTTGCTATACTAGTTATGTAGATTACTAATTTACTCCAGGTCCAAGAAGCTTTCAAAGGCATTTTTAAGATATTGTTGCCTTAGTAGAAGGTTGCACCGTGGCTTTATGGCCTTTTATCCTTAGCCAAATTTACAAGGTCTTAGAGGAATGCCAAGGCAAGAGAAAACAACATCCTTTCATGGTGGGTGCAATTACTGGCTGCAACCTATTCCACGAGTTTAGTGATACACAGACAACCCAGTGATACATAGACAACCCTGGACTCGTAATTGATCTGTGTTGGAGAGAAGTTGATGAATACTCAATTCCATAGCTTTTTTTTTATGCTTCAACGTGAGCATGTTGCTTTCTTGCTATACTAGTTATGTAGATTACCAATTTACTCCAAGTCCAAGAAGCCTTCAAAGGCATCTTTAAGATATTGTTGTCTTAGTAAAAGGTTGCACCGTGGCTTTAGGGCCTTTTATCCTTAGCCAAATTTATAAGGCCTTAGAGGAATGCCAAGGCAAGAGAAAACAACGTCCTTTCATGGTGGGTGCAATTACTGGCTGCAACCTATTCCACAAGTTTAGTGTTTAGTGATAAACAGACAACCCTGGACCCTCAATTGATCTATGTTAGAGAGAGGTTGATGAATACTCAATTCCATAGCTTTTTTTTTATGCTATGTGGAAGCCTTCCTAGCCATTGTAAGAAGTGACAAGTGACACGATCAAAGAATTGATGTCTTATCCCAAGTGCAGGAGTGTCAAAGTAAAATAACCCGGCAAGACCGGGGTCGAACCACATGGAGGTGAATTATATAAATTACAAATAAAGAAAAAGATTTAAAGAGAATAATAACAGAAAAGGAGTTGAAGAAAGTTTTGGGATGTGATATTGATGTAAGGATTAAACAATAACAAAACATATGTCAAGGTTATAGGATTCACTAATGGTATTTCAAATAAATATAATATAAACTCTTTTTATTACTCAACTAGAAACCACACACAAAGGAGGTTTTAATCGGATGATTTCTCGTTATTAGCTCATTATAAATTACTAACATGATCATATTAATTATCTTATATAAGTAATACCATACTTATAAATATCATCAAGCATTCATGTTTCTAGTTTATGTTAACAACAAATCAAGTTTCTATCATAATAACGATTTCGGCCGAAAACTATGAAAGATCAAGCATTTGATGTACCAAATATTATACAACACAAATCTAAATTAAACATTTAATAAGCAAGGTATTAAGAATTAGTAAGATAAAAAGATAAAACATGTTAATAACAATCTTTCTTGGATATAAACATTTAAAGCTCATATTGAGTTTATATTATACCTATTCTAACACCATTAGAGAAACCTTTTCACCTTGACATAATTAACTTAGCTAAACATTAAGAAGGAGAAAAACACAAATAAATAATATAAGAACATAAACATAATATAAGCTAACTAAGTATAGGAAAGGAAATGAAAGAGCATAAACAAGAGATTACTATAGCATAAAAGAAAACTTGAACATTACAAAGATGTAGAGAGAAAGCAAGAAGATAACTTTGATCTGAAAATTAATATGACTAAATACATGGACAAGGCCTCCTTTTATAGGCTAAGTTTCAGAACTATTGATTGATTGAAGAATTGGTGGGCATCCATTGATTTGGTGGCTGGTTTTTGACATTAATGGCTGCTGGTTTTTTTGATATTGTGGGCTGATTTTTGATATTGTTGGCTGGCCAAAACGTCATTGCTCACATCAGAATTATAGCCAACTGAATTGTGGAAGCTGTGGGCAATTGTCTCAGCTTTCCATAAAAAAAAACCAGAGCTCATTTGGACTTCTAGAACTCAAGATATGAGCCAAAAACCGAATAGTGCTTGAGCTGTAGGACAGCTTCCGACGTCTTCGTTGTTGCTAAGATTTGGGCTTGAAAACGGCAGAACTGAGTCTTTGACTTCATATGAAAGTTGTAGCTCTATGTCTTACCTTTCCATCGATATAAAATGGACCTAAATCTGATATCTATAGATCTAGATATGATTAAATTACTGAACGGTGTTCGAGTTTGGAATGCACCAGCAACACTTTGCTAAGTTTGGCCTTCTTTTTATCCTTTCAATTTCAATCCTTAAACTCATCAATCAATCCTTTTATTTATGTGATAGACCTGCATTTAGGATGAACATTTACCATGAATTAAAGGTATATTATATTTTTAGACTTGCTAATATAAAACATGCTTTTGTTAGGGAATTTAATGATACTTTAGGTGCAATATGATGACATAAATCCTTAATGAGAATGCACTTTTAAGTACTAATCACACCCCCCAACCAGCTTATTACTAGTCCCTAGTAATCAAAGCATTAAAATAGAAAAATAATTTGCAAATACCACAAAGCAAGACATTCATCATTTAACTTCTATTAATCTATCCAGATAAACAAACTCTCATTAAATTTATATATCTGCTTAATACCTCTTAAACAAGATATTAGTAAACCTTCTTTTGGTGCTCAATAAATCAAAACATAGTTATGGAGCTTTTCATGGAAGAAAACAAAATTTTTGTTCTAATGTTTAAGGTTAACTTCTTCGGGTTGGGATTGTTATCTTTTTTTTTTTTTTGAAAGCAAGAATTTATAGCACAATGTATCCTGAACCCATGTAACGAGCTTTCGGCTAATGACTCCCAGACCAGTTGGTCTTAGGGCATCAGGTGTTGAGACACCCCTACGAGCTTAGTAACTCGGGTTGCAAATACTAATATGTAGATAGTGCAGTGTTTGATTCCCTTAAGCTTTCTCCTCAACCCATGTAACAAGCACTGGGCTAATAACTCCCAAGTCAGTTGACTTTAGGGTACTAGGTGTTCAAACACCCCTTCGGGCTTATTTGCTTAAGTCAAGGAGGCTACGAAACCAAACTTATCTACTTTGTTTTTTTTTCTTTTTATTATTATTATTATTATTATTATTATTATTATTATTATTATTATTATTATTATTATTTTTTGCATATTATATACTATCCCTTTCCCTTAGTTGTTACCTTTAACAAAAGAACACAAATAATGTAATAATCCAATGTGCAACCCACAATCATATGTTCGAGTGTGTGTGTGAAAATGAAGGTTTAAAAATACTTGTTAGATGGGCATATAAACAGAATCTATAGATAGCAATCCAAGAGTTTGTAAACCTGAATATTTCAAGAAGTATTATAATAGACCTTGTTAAGAATGTTTACTAAGATGCGTCTCAAGAGTCACTAAAGTTCCTCCGTTACTCTGCCATCCTAGTAACAATAGTTTTGCAAATGGTTTAAATAATAGAAAATAAAGTTACGTAATAACAATTTTTTTTTTTGTTAATATCAACTACTACCCTCTCCCCCCAACCAAAACGAGACATTGTCCTCAATGTTCTAAGCAAAAAGATAGAGTGTAGAAGATATCACCTGAAACAGCGACTATTGACAAACCTAAAACACACTAAAACAAATATAAGAAACAACAAAACACAAATATTATGCTATTAATAAAACCAAAAGACACAATTTTTCACAAACTAAGGCTCAAATCCAATTTAAGCTTTTTATGGCGTTTCATGGTTGACCAATTGAGTTGACTCATGAAGGGATCAATTACAGGGATGAAAGATTGTAGTTGGTCAATCAATTGTTCAGCAGTAGCAGCAGAGATTATGATTTGTCGTGCCGAAGATGTTAGAAATTGCTGTTCCACAGCTTGATCAAGAAAAGACAACAAATTATTATAAAAACCATTAACATTTAACAAACCTATAGGTTTATGGTGAATGTGCAGTTGGGCCCAAGAGGAAATATGAAAGATCTCTTCCAATGTACCTAGACCACCTGGTAAGGCAATGAAGGCATCGGCATGGTTAAACATTGTGTTCATTCTATCAGACATTGTAGAGACCTGTAATTCCTCTCCAATTGTTTTTCCAATGATGTCCCCTTCGGCTAAAGCTTTGGGGACAACCCCCAAAACTTGACTGCCTCCTACAAATGCAGCTATTGAAACACCCCCCATTAACCCAAGACTGCCTCCCCCATATACTAAATGAATCTTTCTCTCAGCTAGTACCCGACCAAGATGATTTGCTGATTCTAAAAATTCTTTTTCTTTCCCAGGACTAGATCCACCAAAAACACAAATAGTTTTTATTTTAGAAATAGAGGAACTCGCCATTTCTACACACTTCTATATATGCTGAATGAATGGGTTGAGTAGAAATGATGGGAAGGAAGAGAAGATTTTATAGATGAACAATTGAAAATGCAAAGCATACCACCTATATGTAGGCTAGCTGAAGTCTTACTCTCTCTCTCTTTCTTTTTTATTTATTTATTTATTGGTATTATTTTATTATTATATATATATAAAAAAAAATGTATGTACAAGCAGTTGTGATTGTGGCTCACAACTTTCCCTTGGTTTTACGTCCAAGAACGGCTTAAACGCCCTCTATGGGTCGGGGATAGGCTTCCCATCCAGTTTTCTTAAAAACTGGCAAACAGGGTCTTTTTCAGTCAGATTCCCAAGACTAAGTCGATCATGTTCTTTATGAAAATGAGGCCATAAATCATGAATTGCACGATGCACATCTCCACTAGGATGCGTCTCAAGAGTCAATAGAAGATTATCTAAAGACTCCTTACTCAGGCCATCTTTAATGAATTGTATTTTATCTTCACGGTTTATAGATACCATTCCTAAAGAACGACATTTTATATTACAAGTCCATCTGGCACATCGGTGACAGACTTTTAGTCGTTTTGCACGACGTTTCTTTGCAAAAGTGCTTTTACCTGTCCCAGGCATGTATGAAATAAAAGAGTTAGAAGACTCACCTGATAATCGGATCTTTGCTTCAATTATCCAGCGAATATCTTCAGGAATTCCATGGTTCATTAACAACCTCAATCTTTCACACCTAGCACGGTAAATTTTTGTAATCGCATTCTGAGGCAGAGCAGGAAAATACTTTTTCAATTTTTCAAGAGTGGTGTCCATTTTTTGTTTTGTTTTTAAAGAGAAGTGCAGAAGAGATGTAAAGAAAAGAGAAGGAACAAGGAATTGAACAAATATATACAGAGATATCAATTATCATGGGAAACTGAAAGAACCGACTTAAGAGTCACGGAGTACCGTTATCCGCCATTTGACCGGGGTTGGAGAAAGACTAGCAAAACAAAAGTCACACAAAAAAGAAACAAAAATATGAAAATAAAATAAAATAATCAACCTTTATATACAGGATCATTCAAACCAATGGATTCATTTTCACTAGGAAAATTATCAAAGTAAGCTTTCAAACGATGTCCATTGACCTTGAAAACATTATCATTCTTTGGATTCTCAATATCAAAGGCCCCATAAGGATATACATGTTTCACAACAAATGGACCGCTCCATCTTGATCTTAACTTTCTAGGAAATAAATGGAGTCGAGAATTATAAAGCAAAACTTTTTGACCAACATCAAATGTTTTTCTCAAGATTCTTTTATCATGAAAGTCTTTGATTCTTGCTTTATGAATTTTTGAATTCTCATATGCATCATTTCTTATTTCTTCAAGCTCATTTATTTGTAACTTACGCAACTGACTCGCATCATCCAGGTTTGAATTGAAAGCTTAAATAGCCCAATAAGCTTTGTATTCAAGTTCCACAAGCAAATGACAAGGTTTTCCATCAACCAACCTATAAGGTGACATACCTAATGATGTTTTAAAAGCAGTTCGATAGGCCCAAAGTGCATCATTAAGTCTTAAAGACCAGTCCTTTCGATTAGGGTTCACTGTTTTTTCCAAGATTTGTTTGATCTCCCTATTAGCAAGTTCTACTTGTCCATTTGTCTGGGGGTGATAAGGGGTGGCAACTTTGTGTGTGATTCCATATTTTTTCATTAAAGACTCAAATGGCTTGTTACAGAAATGTGTTCCACCATCACTTATCATGGCCTGAGGGATTCCAAATCGACTCAAAATGTTTTCTTTCAAAAACTTAATGACTGTTTTATGATCGTTGTTACGACTTGGAATTGCTTCTATCCATTTTGAAACATAGTCTACTGCGACTAATATGTACACAAAACCAAATGATGGAGGAAATGGACCCATAAAATCTATACCCCAACAGTCAAAGATTTCAATGACAAGAATAGTGCTTAAAGGCATCATGTGACGTTTTGAAAGAGATCCTAACTTTTGACAATTTTCACAAGATTTGCAGAATGCATGCGTGTCCTTGAACATGGTGGGCCAATAAAATCCACATTGTAAGATTTTTGCGGCTGTCTTTTTTGACGAAAAATGACCCCCACATGCCTCAGAATGACAAAATTTAATGACATTACTTACCTCATTGTCGGGAACGCATCTTCGAAATATTTGATCAGGACAATATTTGAATAAATAAGGGTCATCCCAATAAAAGTTCTTCACTTCGTTCAAGAACTTTCTTTTGTCTTGAGTGCCCCATTGCGCTGGCAAGTGTCCTGAAACAAGAAAATTAACAATATTAGCAAACCAAGGCATTGTAGTGACAGAAAGTAAAGATTCATCAGGAAAGTAGTCATCGATTGGTATGATGTCAGATTTCGAATCAGTTGCCAATCTTGACAAATGATCTGCGACAACATTTTCGGTGCCTTTCTTATCCTTGATTGTGATATCAAATTCTTGAAGTAACAAAATTCACCGTACCAATCTAGCTTTAGAATCCTTCTTAGAAAGAAGATATTTCAACGCTGCATGATCGCTAAAAACAATAACAGGTGAGCCAACAAGATAAGATCTGAATTTTTCACACACAAATACTACAGCAAGTAATTCTTTTTCAGTGGTTGTGTAATTTATTTGAGCACTATTTAAAGTTTTACTTGCATAGTAAATGACATAGGGTTTCTTATCTTTTCTTTGTCCTAAAACAGCACCTACGGCATAATCACTAGCATCACACATTATTTCAAAAGGTAATGACCAATCAGGAGGTTGAATAACAGGAGCAGATGTAAGCAGGTTTTTAAGTTTAACAAAGGCTTCTTCACAATATTCAGTCCATTCAAAAACATTATCCTTTGTTAGAAGGTTACACAATGGCTTAGATATTATACTAAAATCTTTGATAAACCTTCTATAAAAACCAGCATGTCCTAAAAATGATCTAACATTTTTAACAGATTTTGGTGTTGGCAAGTTGGCAATTAACTCAATTTTAGATTTATCAACCTCAATTCCTATTGATGAAACAATGTGACCAAGTACAATGCCGTTTGTTACCATAAAATGACATTTTTCCCAATTCAACACAAGATTCTTCTCTTCACACCTGTTCAAAACCTTTTCCAAATTAGTTAAACAATTATCAAATGAATCACCAAAAACAGAAAAATCATCCATAAATATCTCAAGAAAGCGTTCAACCATATCACTGAATATGCTAAGCATGCATTTTTGAAACGTGGCTGGTGCATTACATAATCCAAAAGGCATCCTTCGATATGCAAATGTACCAAATGGACATGTGAAAGTAGTTTTCTCTTGATCTTCAAATGCAATTTCAATTTGGTTGTAACCTGAATAACCATCTAGGAAACAATAAAATTCATGACCTGCAACTCTTTCTAGAATTTGATCCATGAAAGGTAAAGGAAAGTGATCTTTTCTAGTCATTGAATTAAGTTTCCTATAGTCAATGCACATACGCCAACCAGTAATAGTCCTCGTTGGAATTAACTCATTTTTCTCATTTGTTATCATAGTAACTCCAGACTTTTTAGGTACAACTTGGGTAGGACTTACCCATTTGCTGTCAGAAATAGGATAAATGATTCCATTATCTAGAAGTTTAATGACTTCATTTCTCACTACTTCTTTCATATTAGGATTAAGCCTTCGTTGCATTTCTCTACAGGGTTTAGCATTTTCCTCCAAATAAATCTTGTGTGTGCAAATCAAAGGACTAATTCCTTTTATGTCAGCTATGGTCCATCCTAATGCATTTTTGTGCATTTTAAGAGTTTGTAATAACTTACCTTCTTGATGAACATTAAGTTTGGAAGAAATTATTACCGGAAAAGTTTCATTTTCTCCCAAAAATGAGTATTTGAGATTACATGGTAATGGCTTCAAATCGGGTTTTGGTGGTTGAACACTTGAAGGTATGGACCCAATTGATCGTGGTGGCAATTCCTCAATTTTTGGTCTCCAAATATTTGCCTTTGATTCTTCCTGAAAACAAACCATTTGCAAATCTTCAGATTCATTAAACTCAATTTCATTGGAAAAATTTTCAAATTGATCGTAAATTATTTTTTCAATAAAATCTACTTCCTGTAAATCATTATCATCTCCAGGTTTCTTGCAAATGTTAAAAACATTCATTTTTAATGTCATGTTTCCAAAAGATAACTTCATCACTCCATTCCTACAATTAATCAATGCATTAGAAGTTGCAAGAAATGGACGTCCTAAAATAACAGGAATTGAATTGCATGCTTCAACAGGTTGTGTATCCAAGACAATAAAATCCACAGGAAAGATGAATTTATCAACTTGTACTAACACATCTTCAACTATTCCTCTAGGCATTTTTATAGATCTATCAGCAAGTAAAAGAGTAACAGAAGTAGGTTTTAACTCACCGAGATTTAGACTTTGAAAAACCGAATATGGAAGTAAATTCACACTAGCTCCAAGATCAAGTAAAGCTCTGTCAATTTTATGTTCTCCAATAAAGTAAGAAATTGTAGGACAACCAGGGTCTTTATATTTCAAAGCATTATTGTTCTGAAGAATGGCACTTACTTGTTCGGCTAAGAAGGCTTTCTTTTTCACATTCAATTTTCTCTTTACAGTGCATAGATCTTTCAAAAATTTAGCATAAGATGGTACATGTTTAATAGCATCTAGCAAAGGTATATTAATCCTTACCTGTTTGAAAGTTTCAAAGATTTCAGAATTGTGATTGACTTTCCTTTGTTTGGTCATGGCATGAGGAAATGGAAGTGCTGGTGGGGAATCAGTCTCTTCCTTGCAATGATCAGGTTCAACCATTTCCTTACCCTTGGAGACTAACTCATTTTCTTTCTCACAAGGTTCAAGAATAGGTTTTTTAATAACCTTACCACTGCGGAGAGTAGTGACTGATTTGACTTGATCTAGATGTTGGCTTCCAGAACTGCTTGTACTTGAATTGTATTGCCCTTTGGGATTTTGCTGGGGTTGAGATGGAAACTTACCTTTCTCCTGAAAACTGAGAGCAGATGTGAACTTTGCAAGAGTATCTTTCAAATCAGCCATGGTTTGAGCATTTTGAGTGTTGATTGTCTCTTGCTTTTCAATGAATGCATGTAATGTTTCCTCAAGATTTCTTTTAGGAGGGGGAATATAAGGAGGTGCATATCCATGAGAATTTTGAAAATTATATTGTGTTTGAAATGGTGGCTGTGAAGTTTGTGCATTATTGTTACCACTCTTCCAACTGAAATTTGGGTGATTTCTCCAACCAGGGTTGTACGTTTGTGAGTACGGGTTATGACTTGGTCTTTGGAAACTATTTAAAGCATTGGCTTGTTCATGGAGACATTCCTTAAAAGAAGGCAACGTGGGACAATCATTGGTTGAGTGTTCATTGGTTTCACAAATTTGACACACAATTTCTTGAATAGATTTTACTTGACCACTCTTTTTTAATTCTAGTGCCTCAACTTTTCTAGCTAAAGATGCAAATTTGGCTTGGAGGTCATGATCTTCCCTAAGGCTATACATGCCTCCATTAGATGTATGAGGTTGAGTTTTACCTGGTGCCTCACAAGTAGCTGTGGTGTCCCAATTTTGAGCATTTTCAGCTAGCAACTCTAGGTACTCCATTGCTTCATCAGGGTCTTTATTTTCAAAAGTTCCATTGCACATCAATTCTACCATTTGTCTATCTTTAGGTGTTAACCCTTCATAAAATTGTGAAACCAATCTCCATGTTTCAAAACCATGATGAGGACAGGTATTAAGCAAATCTTTATATCTATCCCAACATTTATAAAATGTTTCTCCTGGTTTTTGAGTAAAAGTGGTGATTTGTCTTTTGAAAGAGTTTGTTCTATGAGAAGGGAAAAATTTCTTTAAAAACTGTTGTTGCATTTCATCCCAAGCATGAATGGATCCTGACCTAATATTTTGTAGCCATGTTTTAGCTTTATCTTTTAACGAAAAAGGAAAAAGCTTTAATCTGATGGTGTTCATGCTACAATTTAAATCATTATAAGTGTTACAAACTTCTTCAAATTCTCTTAAGTGCAAGTATGGATTTTCTAATTCTAAGCCATGAAAAGTGGGTAAAAGTTGAATAATACCTGGCTTAAAATTAAAATGAGATGCATCAGGAGGAAAAACAATACATGATGGTGCACTTGTTCTTGTTGGATTCATATGATCTCTAAGTGTTCTAACACGATTATTCTCATTATTCTCATTATGAATTGATTGGTTATCTTCTTCGGCCATGTTTTCTGAAGAAAATGAGGATTTTCTAGAAAGTCTACCACTTAATGTACGTGTCCAAACTCTTATACAAATACAAAAGAAAAGAAAAGAAAAAAAAAGAAAAAGAAAAAGAAACAACAATTAGAAAAACAAATAAAAGTGAAAATAAAATAAAATAAAATATTTAATTTATACAAGAACTTACCTCCCCGGCAACGGCGCCAAAAACTTGACACGATCAAAGAGTTGATGTCTTATCCCAAGTGCAGGAGTGTCAAAGTAAAATAACCCGGCAAGACCGGGGTCGAACCACAGGGAGGTGAATTATATAAATTACAAATAAAGAAAAAGATTTAAAGAGAATAATAACAGAAAAGGAGTTGAAGAAAGTTTTGGGATGTGATATTGATGTAAGGATTAAACAATAACAAAACATATGTCAAGGTTATAGGATTCACTAATGGTATTTCAAATAAATATAATATAAACTCTTTTTATTACTCAACTAGAAACCACACACAAAGGAGGTTCTAATCGGATGATTTCTCGTTATTAGCTCATTATAAATTACTAACATGATCATATTAATTATCTTATATAAGTAATACCATACTTATAAATATCATCAAGCATTCATGTTGCTAGTTTATGTTAACAACAAATCAAGTTTCTATCATAATAACGATTTCGGCCGAAAACTATGAAAGATCAAGCATTTGATGTACCAAATATTATACAACACAAATCTAAATTAAACATTTAATAAGCAAGGTATTAAGAATTAGTAAGATAAAAAGATAAACATGTTAATAACAATCTTTCTTGGATATAAATATTTAAAGCTCATGTTGAGTTTTTATTATACCTATTCTAACACCATTAGAGAAACCTTTTCACCTTGACATAATTAACTTAGCTAAACATTAAGAAGGAGAAAAACACAAATAAACAATATAAGAACATAAACATAATATAAGCTAACTAAGTATAGGAAAGGAAATGAAAGAGCATAAACAAGAGATTACTATAGCATAAAAGAAAACTTGAACATTACAAAGATGTAGAGAGAAAGCAAGAAGATAACTTTGATCTGAAAATTAATATGACTAAATACATGGACAATACCTCCTTTTATAGGCTAAGTTTCAAAACTATTGATTGATTGAAGAATTGGTGGGCATCCATTGATTTGGTGGCTGGTTTTTGACATTAATGGCTGCTGGTTTTTTTGATATTGTGGGCTGATTTTTGATATTGTTGGCTGGCCAAAACGTCATTGCTCACATCAGAATTATAGCCAACTGAATTGTGGAAGCTGTGGGCAATTGTCTCAGCTTTCCATAAAAAAAACCAGAGCTCATTTGGACTTCTAGAACTCAAGATATGAGCCAAAAACCGAATAGTGCTTGAGCTGCAGGACAGCTTCCGACGTCTTCGTTGTTGCTAAGATTTGGGCTTGAAAACGGCAGAACTAAGTCTTTGACTTCATATGAAAGTTGTAGGTCTATGTCTTACCTTTCCATCGATATAAAATGGACCTAAATCTGATATTTACAGCTCCAGATATGATCAAATTACTGAACGGTGTTCGAGTTTGGAATGCACCAGCAACACTTTGCTAAGTTTGGCCTTCTTTTTATCCTTTCAATTTCAATCCTTAAACTCATCAATCAATCCTTTTATTTATGTGATAGACCTGCATTTAGGATGAACATTTACTATGAATTAAAGGTATATTATATTTTTAGACTTGCTAATATAAAACATGCTTTTGTTAGGGAATTTAATGATACTTTAGGTGCAATATGATGACATAAATCCTTAATGAGAATGCACTTTTAAGTACTCATCTTTTTCACTCAAGTCTCCCTTATTCTCCATTTCAAAATTATCATCTGAATCGTCACTTGAATCATAATGCACTTCTTTAAAATTAGAACTTGATCCCACTTCATATCCAAAACGAGAATTTGATGCTCCTTCTATACTTCTTAATAAAGATGTACTTGATTCTTCAATGTTTTTCATTTTTGAAAAACCATGGCTGCCACTAACCCACAATGCTCTCTTTAAATGTGCTTGCAGCTCCATTTTGATGATTTCTTTTTCTTTTTAAACCCTACTTTTTACTTTTACAAATATAACCTTAAATTATTTTTGGTGGTGGTGATGGTGGATAGAAAGAAAATGGGCAAATATGTCAAAACACATTAATTAACAAAATAGAAAAAATAATTTCAACAACTGCTTACTTTAGTACCTAGTGCTTGCATTCCAAGCAAGCACCTATGCAATGCCTTGTTAAATTGCCTTGCTTGGAAAAATAAAAGGCATTGGGTCTCACCTTGTCTTACTTGGAGCACCTCTTAAGAACACTAACAATAAGTACTTGTCCAAGTTAGTTCTCTCTTAATTTATCAATTCTTTAGCTTTAATATGATCAATACACCTCTTGCCTATATGCAATGCATAGTTAAATTGCCTTGCTTGGAAAAATAAAAGGCACTAGGTACTTGATTAGTACTTAAAAGTGCATTTTTATCATGGTTTTATATCATCATTTTGCACTTGAAGTATCAATAACTCCTTAACTAAAATATGTTTTATAATAATGTATCTAATAATATAAGATACCTATAATTTGTGGTAAATGTCTATTTTTAATGAAGGTCTATCACATAAATGAAAGGATTGATTGATGACTTGAAGAACTTAAATTGCATGGATAAAGAGATGGTCAAACTTAGAGAAGAGATGTCGGTGCAATCCAAACCGGAACACTGTTCGGTAATTGGGCCATATCTGGAGCTACAGATCTCAGATTTAGGTCCAATTTATATGGATGGAAAGGTAAGACATAGGCCTACAACTTTCATATGGAGCCCAAGATCTAAAAAGGCCATTATCAAGTCCAAATTGTAGCAACAACAAAGAAGCCCGAATCTGTCTTCCAGCCCGAGCACTGTTCGGTATTTTGGCCATATCTGGAGTTCTAGAAGTCCAAATGAGCTGAATGTTTTACACAAGAAAGCTGAGACAATTGCCTACAACTTTCATGTTTGCACCTGGCTCCAGTTTTGACGTTATCAATGACGTTTTGGGCAGACAAGAGAAGATAAGGATTGTCACCAAGTCAAAAGTTGGCCACCCACTTATCAATTAGTCATCAAATCAATAGTTCCCAATTTTGGCCTATAAAAGGAGGCATTTGCCATGCATTTAGGCATCTTGGTTTCCAGATCAAGATCATGCTCTTCCTTTCTCTCTTTGTATTTTTTATGCTTTGTTTTCATTAATATTAAGTTTATGTCTTTCATTTCCTTTCCTTTACTTAGTTAACTTTTATGTTCTTATTTTGTTTATCTATTTTTATTTCTTTCATTATGTCTAGCTAAGTTAATTATGTCAAGGTGAAAAGGTTACACTAATGGTGTAAGAATAAGTATAATGTAAACTTAATATGGACTTTAATGTTTGATACTAACATGTTTTATATTTGTTATCTTGTTTACTCTTTAATACTTTGCTTGTTAAATGACTAATCTTGATTTATGTTGTATAACACTTGGTACAACAAATGCTTGGCACTTTCATAGCCCATAATGTATGGTATAACCGACACCTGAGCTATGAAAGGAACTTGATTTGTTGTTAACATAAGTTATAATCATGAATGCTTGACGAGATTTACAAGTATTAGCATTAATTGAATAAGATGACTAATGTAATCATGTTAACAATATATAATCTGATTGGAACCTCCTTTGTGTGTGGTTTCCAATTCAATAATAAGAGTTTATACTATACTTGTTTGATATACCATTAGTGGAACCTCTAACCTTGACATTTGTTATTATTATTGTTTAATCCTTACATTAATATTTCATCTCTAAGTTCTCATCATCATCATCTTCTTCTTCTTCTCTTTCTTTATTATTATTGTTATTGTTATTGTTATTATTATTATTATTATTAGTACTACTACTACTACTACTACTACTACTACTATTATTATTATTATTATTATTATTATTATTATCATTATTACTATTATTGTTGTTTATAATTATTGTTTATAATTTGTACAATTAACCTCCCTATGGTTCGACCCCGGTCTTGCCGGGTTATTTATTACTTCGACACTCCTGCACTTGGGAGAAGACATCAATCTTTTAGTCGTGTCAAGTTTTTGGCGCCGTTGCCGGGGAGGTAAGTTCTTGTATAAATTATAGTATTTATTTTATTTTCTCTTTTCACTTTTCTTGTATATAACTTTGTTTCTTTTCTTTTGTTTCTTTTTATTTTGTTTTCTTCCTCCTTCTTTTGCTTTCTTCTTCTTCTTTTTATTTTATTCCTACACGTGCATGAGAGTGTGGTCACGTACATCAAGTGGTAGACTTTGTAGGGTATCCTCATCATTTTCAGAAAATATGGCCGAAGAAGATAATCAATCACTTCATAATGAAAATAATGAGAATAACCGTGCTAGAACACTTAGAGATCATATGAATCCCACAAGAACAAGTGCACCATCATGCATAGTTTTTCCTCCTGATGCATCTCATTTTAATTTTAAACCAGGTATTATTCAACTTTTACCTTCTTTTCATGGTTTAGAATTGGAAAATCCATACTTGCATTTAAGGGAATTTGAAGAGGTCTGCAACACATATAATAATTTAAATTGTAGCATGAACACCATCAGATTAAAGCTTTTCCCTTTTTCATTAAAAGATAAAGCTAAAACATGGCTACAAAATTTGAGACCAGGATCCATTCGTGCTTGGGATGAAATGCAACAACAATTTTTAAAGAAGTTTTTCCCATCTCATAGAACAAACTCTTTCAAAAGACAAATCACCACTTTCACTCAAAAACCAGGAGAAACATTTTACAAATGTTGGGATAGGTATCGAGATTTGCTTAGTACTTGCCCTCATCATGGTTTTGAAACATGGAGATTGGTTTCACATTTCTATGAAGGGTTAACACCTAAAGATAGGCAAATGGTTGAATTGATGTGCAATGGAACTTTTGAAGATAAAGACCCTGATGAAGCAATGGAGTACTTAGACTTGTTAGCTGAAAATGCTCAAAATTGGGACACCGCGGGTACTTATGAGGCACCGAGTAAAACTCAACCTCATACATCTAGTGGAGGTATGTACAACCTTAGGGAAGATCATGACCTCCAAGCCAAATTTGCATCTTTAGCTAGAAAAGTCGAGGCACTAGAATTGAAAAAGAGTGGTCAATTAAAATCTGTTGAAAACATTGTGTGTCAAATTTGTGAAACAAATGAACACTTAACCAACGATTGTCCAACCTTGCCTTCTTTTAAGGAATGTCTCCATGAACAAGCCCATGCTTTAAACAGTTTCCAAAGGGCCAACTACAACCCATACTCCCAAACATACAACCCTGGTTGGAGAAATCACCCAAATTTCAATTGGAAGAGTGAGAACAACAATGCACAAACTTCACAACCACCGTTTCAAGCACACCACAATTTCCAAAATTCTCATGGATATGCACCTCCTTATGCTCCACCTCCTAGAAGAAATCTTGAGGAAACATTGCATGCATTCATTGAAAAGCAAGAGACAATCAATACTCAACTTGCTCAAAACATGACAGATTTTAAAGATACTCTTGCTAAATTAACATCTGCTCTTAGTTTCCAAGAGAAAGGTAAGTTTCCATCTCAAACACAACAAAATCCCAAGGGGCAATATAATGCAAATGCAAGTAGTTCCGGAAGCCAACACATGGATCAAGTCAAATCAGTCACTACTCTGCGCAGTGGTAAGGTTATTGAAAAACCCTCTCTTGAACCTTATGAGAAAGATGATGAGTCAATCTCTGAGGGTAAGGAAGGGGATGAATCTGAAAATTGCAAAGAAACAACTGATTCACCGCCAGCACTTCCATTTCCTCAAGCCATGACCAAACAAAGGAAAGTCAATCACAATTCTGAAATTTAAGAAATTTTCAAACAGGTAAGGATCAATATACCTTTGCTGGATGCAATTAAACAGGTTCCTTCCTATGCTAAATTTTTGAAAGATCTCTGCACTGTGAAGAGGAAACTGAATGTGAAAAAGAAAGCCTTTCTAGCCGAACAAGTAAGTGCTATTCTTCAAAACAATAATGCTTTGAAATATAAAGACCCTGGTTGTCCTACAATTTCTTGCTTTATTGGAGAGCATAAAATTGAAAGAGCCTTACTTGATCTTGGTGCTAGTGTGAATTTACTTCCATATTCAGTTTTTCAGAGTCTCAATCTAGGTGAGTTAAAACCAACTTCTATAACTCTTTTACTTGCCGATAGATCTATAAAAGTGCCTAGAGGAATAATTGAAGATGTGTTAGTACAAGTCGATAAATTCATTTATCCTGTGGATTTTATTGTCTTGGACACACAACCTGTTGAAGTATGTAATTCATTTCCTGTTATTTTAGGACGTCCATTTCTTGCAACTTCTAATGCATTGATTAATTGTAGGAATGGACTGATGAAGCTATCATTTGGAAACATGACATTGGAGATGAATATTTTCAACATTTGCAAGCAACCTAGAGATGATAATGATTTACAGGAAGTGGACTTTACTGAAAAATTAATTCATGATCAATTTCCAACCACTTCCAATGAAATGGAGATTGATGAATCTGATGATTTGGAAATGATTTATTTTCAGGAAGAATCAAAGACAAGTAATTGGAGGCCACAAATTGAGGAATTGCCACCACGACCTATTAAGTCCATACCTTCAAGTGTTCAACCACCAAAACCTGATTTGAAGCCGTTGCCATCCAATCTCAAATACTCATTTTTGGGAGAAAATGAAACTTTTCCGGTAATAATCTCTTCCAAACTTAATGCACATCAAGAAGGTAAGTTATTACAAACTCTGAAAATGCACAAAAAAGCATTAGGATGGACCATAGCTGATATAAAAGAAATTAGTCCTTTGATTTGTACACACAGAATTTATTTAGAGGAAAATGCTAAACCCTCTAGAGAAATGCAACGAAGGCTAAATCCTAATATGAAAGAAGTAGTGAAAAATGAAGTCATTAAGCTTCTAGATAATGAAATCATTTATCCTATTTCTGACAGCAAATGGGTAAGTCCTACCCAAGTTGTACCTAAGAAATCTGGAGTCACTGTGATAACAAATGAGAACAATGAGTTAATTCCCACTAGAACTGTTACTGGTTGGCGCATGTGCATTGACTATAGGAAACTTAATTCAATGACTAGAAAAGATCATTTTCCTTTACCTTTCATGGATCAAATCCTAAAAAGAGTTGCAGGTCATGAATTTTATTGTTTCCTAGATGGCTATTCGGGTTACAACCAAATTGAAATTGCGTTGGAAGATCAAGAAAAAACTACTTTCACATGTCCATTTGGTACTTTTGCATATCGAAGGATGCCTTTTGGATTATGTAATGCACCAGCCACATTTCAAAGATGCATGCTTAGTATATTTAGCGATATGGTTGAACATTTTCTTGAGATTTTCATGGATGATTTTTCTATTTTTGGTGATTCATTTGATGATTGTTTGACTAATTTAGGAAAGGTTTTAACCAGGTGTGAAGAGAAGAATCTTGTGCTGAATTGGGAAAAATGTCATTTTATGGTAACAAACGGCATTGTACTTGGTCACATTGTTTCATCAAAAGGAATTGAGGTTGACAAATCTAAAATCGAGTTAATTGCAAACTTGCCAACACCAAAATCTCTTAAAGATGTTAGATCATTCCTGGGACATGCTGGTTTTTATAGAAGGTTCATCAAAGATTTTAGTGTAATATCTAAGCCTTTAAGTAACCTTCTAACAAAGGATACTATTTTTGAATGGACTGAACATTGTGAAGAAGCCTTTGTTAAACTTAAAAACTTGCTTACTTGTGCTCCTATCATTCAACCTCCCGATTGGTCATTACCTTTTGAAATAATGTGTGATGCTAGTGATTATGCCGTAGGTGCTGTTTTGGGACAAAGAAAAGATAAGAAACCTTATGTAATTTACTATGCAAGTAAAACTTTAAATAGTGCTCAAATGAATTATACCACCACTGAAAAAGAATTACTTGCAGTAGTATTTGCATGTGAAAAATTCAGATCTTATCTTGTTGGTTCACCTGTTGTTGTTTTTAGTGATCATGCAGCATTGAAATATCTTCTTTCTAAGAAAGATTCCAAGGCTAGATTGGTGCGGTGGATTTTATTACTTCAAGAATTTGATATCACAATCAAAGATAAGAAAGGCAGCGAAAATGTTGTCGCAGATCACTTGTCAAGATTGACAACAGATTCGGAAACTGACATCACACCAATCGATGACTACTTTCCTGATGAATCTTTACTTTCTGTCTCTACAATGCCTTGGTTTGCTAATATTGTCAATTTTCTTGTTTCAGGACAATTGCTAGCTCATTGGAATACCCAAGATAAAAGAAAGTTTTTGAACGAAGTGAAGAACTTTTATTGGGATGATCCTTATTTATTCAAATATTGTCCTGATCAAATATTTCGAAGATGCATTCCTGACAATGAGGTAAGTAGTGTCATTAAATTTTGTCATTCTAAGGCATGTGGGGGCCATTTCTCATCAAGAAAGACAACTGCAAAAATCTTACAAAGTGGATTTTACTGGCCCACCATGTTCAAAGACTCACATGCATTCTGCAAGTCTTGTGAAAATTGTCAAAAGTTGGGATCTATTTCAAAACGTCACATGATGCCTTTAAACCCTATTATTGTCATTGAGATCTTTGACTGTTGGGGTATAGATTTCATGGGCCCATTCCCTCCATCATTTGGTTTCTTATACATATTAGTCGCAGTAGATTATGTTTCAAAATGGATAGAGGCAATTCCAAGTCGAAACAATGATCACAAAACAGTGATAAAGTTTTTGAAAGAAAATATTTTGAGTCGATTTGGAGTCCCTCGAGCCATAATAAGTGATGGTGGAACACATTTCTGCAACAAGCCATTTGAGTCTTTAATGAAGAAATATGGAATCACACACAAAGTTGCCACCCCTTATCACCCTCAAACAAGTGGACAAGTAGAGCTTGCTAATAGGGAGATCAAACATATTTTGGAGAAAACAGTGAACCCTAATAGGAAAGACTGGTCTTTAAGACTTAATGATGCACTTTGGGCTTATCGAACTGCTTATAAAACATCATTAGGTATGTCACCTTATAGACTAGTCTATGGAAAACTTTGTCACTTGCCTGTGGAACTTGAACATAAAGCTTATTGGGCTATTAAAGCTTTCAATTCAAATCTGGATGATGCTAGTCAACTGCGAAAATTACAAATAAATGAGCTTGAGGAAATAAGAAATGATGCATATGAAAATTCAAGAATTCATAAAGCAAGAATAAAAGAATGTCATGACAAGAAAATACAGAGAAAAACCTTCAATGTTGGTCAAAAAGTCTTGCTTTATAATTCTCGACTGCATTTATTTCCTGGAAAATTAAGATCAAGATGGAGCGGTCCTTTTATTGTGAAACATGTGTATCCATATGGGGCCTATGACATCGAGAATCCAAAGAATGGCAATGTTTTCAAGGTAAATGGACATCGTCTGAAAGTTTACTTTGACAATTTTTCAGTTGAACATAACTTTATTGAATTGGGTGATCCTGTATATAAAGATTGATTTTATTTTATTTTATTTTATTTTATTTTTGTTTCTTATATAAAGATTGATTTTATTTTATTTTATTTTTGTTTCTTTTTGAGTGATTTTTGCAAGTTTCTTTCACCCCGGTCAAATGGCGGATAACGGTACTCCGTGACTTAAGTCGGTTCTTTCAGTTTCCCACAATTACTGATATCTGTGTATATATCTATGCAATTCTTTGAATCTCTCTTCCAATTCTCATTTGAAAATGGACACTAATCTTGAAAAATTGAAAATGTATTTTCCCGCTCTGCCTCAGAATGCGATTACAAAAATTTACCGTGCTAGATGTGCAAGATTGAGATTGTTAATGAATCATGGAATTCCTGAAGATATTCGCTGGTTGATTGAAGCAAAGGTCCGATTATCAGGTGAGTCCTCTAACTTCTTCATTTCACACATGCCTGGAACAGGTAAAAGCACTTTTGCAAAGAAGCGTCGTGCAAAACGACTGGATGTCTGTCATCGTTGTCCTAGATGGACTTGTAATACACAATGTCGTTCTTTAGGAATGGTATCTATAAACCGTGAAGATAAAATACATTTCATTAAGGATGGCCTGAGTAAGGAGTCTTTAGATAATCTTCTATTGACTCTTGAGACGCATCCTAGTGGAGGTGTGCATCGTGCAATTCATGATTTATGGCCACTATTTCATAAAGAACAATCGACTTAGTCTTGGGAATCTGACTAAAAAAGACCCTGTTTGCCAGTTTTTAAGAAAACTGGATGGGAAGCCTATCCCCGACCCATAGAGGGCGTTTAAGCCGTTCTTGGACGTAAAACCAAGGGAAGATGTGAGCCACAATCACAACTACCTGTACATACACATGCTTTTTTAAAAGTAAATAAATAAATAAATAAAAAGAGAGAGAGAGTGTGTGAGACTCCAGCTGGCCTATATATAGGTGTTATGATTGCCTTTCTAATTTCTCATCTATAAAACCCTCTCTTCCTTCCTTTCATTTCTACTCAACCCATACATTCAGCAAATACAGAAGTTTGTAGAAATGGCAAGTTCCTCAAGTCATCAAATAAGAAATATTTGTGTTTTCGGTGGATCTAGTCCTGGGAAAGAAAAGGAGTTTTTAGAATCAGCAAATCATCTTGGTCAGGTGCTAGCTGAGAGAAACATTCATTTAGTGTATGGGGGAGGCAGTCTTGGGTTAATGGGAGGTGTGTCAATAGCTGCATTTTTAGGAGGTAGTCAAGTTTTAGGAATCGTCCCTGAAGCTTTGGCACAAGGGGACATCATTGGAAAAACAATTGGAGAGGAACTTCAGGTCTCCACAATGTCGGCTCGAATGAATGCAATGTTTAACCATGCTGATGCTTTCATTGCTTTACCAGGTGGTCTAGGCACATTGGAAGAGATCTTTCATATTTCCTCTTGGGCTCAATTGCACATTCACCATAAACCCATAGGTTTGTTAAATGTTAATGGTTATTATGATAAGTTGTTGTCTTTTCTTGATCATGCTGTGGAACAGGAATTTCTAACATCTTCTGCACGACAAATCATAATCTCTGCTTCTACTGCTGAACAATTGATTGACCAACTACAATCTTTCATTCCTGTGATTGATCCTTCCATGAGTCGCATAAATTGGTCATCTAAGGAAAGCCGTAAAAAGCTTAGATTGGATTTGAGCCTTCATTTGTGAATTTTTGTGTCTTTTGGTTTTATTATGTTTTGTTATTTCTTATTTTTGTTTCAGTGTGTTTCAGGTTTTGTCAGTGTTCGTTATTTCAGGTGATATCTTTTATACTCTATCTTTCTACCTTAGAACATTCAGGACAATGTCTCGTTTTGGTTGGGGGGAGAGGGTAGTAGTTGATAAAAAAAAAAAATTGTTTTTCATTTCATAAAGCATGTACATAATTGTTGTTACTAGGATGGCAGAGTAAAGGAGTTCTTTTGTTAAAGTGACTCTTGAGACGCATCTTAGTAACCATTCTTAACAAGGTCTATTATAATACTTCCTGAAATATTCAGGTTTACAAACTCTCGTATTGTTACCACTTAATTCTGCTCATATACTTATTTAACATGTATTTTTAAACCTTAATTTACACACACACACTTTAACATATGATTGTGGGTTGCATATTGGATTATTACATTATTTATGTTCTTTTGTTAAAGGTAACAACTAAGGGAAAGGGATTGTATATAATTAAAAAAAAACATGAAAAAAAAAGAAAAAATAAAAAATAAAAAAATGATGATAATAAAAATGTAGATAAGTTTGATTTCGTAGCCTCCCTAACCTAAGCAATTAAGCCCGAAGGGGTGTTTTAACACCTAATACCCTAAAGTCAACTGACTTGGGAGCAATTGGCCCAACGCTTGTTACATGGGTTGAGGAGAAAAGCTTAAAGAAATCAAACATTGCACTATCTACATATCACTATCTGCGACCCGAGTTACTAAGCTCGTAGGGGTGTCTTAACACCTAATGCCCTAAGACCAACTGGTCTGGGAGTCATTAGCTGAAAGCTCGTTACATGGGTTAAAGATGCATGATGTTTTTAAAGTATATGTATATAGAGTTAAAAAAAAAAAATACAAAAATAGTAATCCCAACCCAAGGAAGTTAACCTTAAACATTAGAACAAAAATTTTGTTTTCTTCCAAGAAAAGCCCCATAATTATGTGTTGATACATTGAGCACAAAAGAAAGGTTTATTAATATCTTGTTAAGTGGTATTGAGCAGATATATAAATTTAATGAGAGTTTGTTTATCTGGATAGATTAATGGAAGTTAAATGATGAATACCTTGCTTTGTGAAATTTGCAAATTGTTTTAACGCTTTAATTACTAGGGACTAGTAATAAGCTGGTTGAGGGGTGTGATTAGTACTTAAAAGTGCATTTTTATCATGGTTTTATATCATCATTTTGCACTTGAAGTATCAATAACTCCTTAACTAAAATATGTTTTATAATAATGTATCTAATAATATAAGATACCTATAATTTGTGGTAAATGTCTATTTTTAATGAAGGTCTATCACATAAATGAAAGGATTGATTGATGACTTGAAGAACTTAAATTGCATGGATAAAGAGATGGTCAAACTTAGAGAAGAGATGTCGGTGCAATCCAAACCGGAACACTGTTCGGTAATTGGGCCATATCTGGAGCTACAGATCTCAGATTTAGGTCCAATTTATATGGATGGAAAGGTAAGACATAGGCCTACAACTTTCATATGGAGCCCAAGATCTAAAAAGGCCATTATCAAGTCCAAATTGTAGCAACAACAAAGAAGCCCGAATCTGTCTTCCAGCCCGAGCACTGTTCGGTATTTTGGCCATATTTGGAGTTCTAGAAGTCCAAATGAGCTGAATGTTTTACACAAGAAAGCTGAGACAATTGCCTACAACTTTCATGTTTGCACCTGGCTCCAGTTTTGACGTTATCAATGACGTTTTGGGCAGACAAGAGAAGATAAGGATTGTCACCAAGTCAAAAGTTGGCCACCCACTTATCAATTAGTCATCAAATCAATAGTTCCCAATTTTGGCCTATAAAAGGAGGCATTTGCCATGCATTTAGGCATCTTGGTTTCCAGATCAAGATCATGCTCTTCCTTTCTCTCTTTGTATTTTTTATGCTTTGTTTTCATTAATATTAAGTTTATGTCTTTCATTTCCTTTCCTTTACTTAGTTAACTTTTATGTTCTTATTTTGTTTATCTATTTTTATTTCTTTCATTATGTCTAGCTAAGTTAATTATGTCAAGGTGAAAAGGTTACACTAATGGTGTAAGAATAAGTATAATGTAAACTTAATATGGACTTTAATGTTTGATACTAACATGTTTTATATTTGTTATCTTGTTTACTCTTTAATACTTTGCTTGTTAAATGACTAATCTTGATTTATGTTGTATAACACTTGGTACAACAAATGCTTGGCACTTTCATAGCCCATAATGTATGGTATAACCGACACCTGAGCTATGAAAGGAACTTGATTTGTTGTTAACATAAGTTATAATCATGAATGCTTGACGAGATTTACAAGTATTAGCATTAATTGAATAAGATGACTAATGTAATCATGTTAACAATATATAATCTGATTGGAACCTCCTTTGTGTGTGGTTTCCAATTCAATAATAAGAGTTTATACTATACTTGTTTGATATACCATTAGTGGAACCTCTAACCTTGACATTTGTTATTATTATTGTTTAATCCTTACATTAATATTTCATCTCTAAGTTCTCATCATCATCATCTTCTTCTTCTTCTTCTCTTTCTTTATTATTATTGTTATTGTTATTGTTATTATTATTAGTACTACTACTACTACTACTACTACTACTATTATTATTATTATTATTATTATTATTATTATTATTATTATCGTTATTACTATTATTGTTGTTTATAATTATTGTTTATAATTTGTACAATTAACCTCCCTATGGTTCGACCCCGGTCTTGCCGGGTTATTTATTACTTCGACACTCCTGCACTTGGGAGAAGACATCAATCTTTTAGTCGTGTCAGTACTCGCCTAGATTCATTTTCTTTTTCAAGAAGTCAATGCTACCAACTTTTAATGCCTTGTCGATATGATTTGTAAAGATGACGTAACTGTTAGTATAATGTATTCATGAGTCATGCCACTTACAGTTTATTTTCCCTTTTGTTTACCCAATAACGGAGATTGTGTGATCGCTTAAAAGTTTGATTTTTCCTCTATCAATTAGTTCAATATCTCTTTGGCTCTCTTGATGTTGAATGAGTATTTTTATTTTATGGTTATTTGTTTCATTACTAATAGGTTTGTTAGTGTTTTTAGGCTTTTTAACTGCAACAATCTCAAATGCTTTTTTGTCTTTGAAGTCTGTGACCGATATTTGTTTCTACTAAATTTTTTCAAACTCTTCCTCAAAGCTCGAATGTGTCATTGCCACCTCATTTAAGTAGCCAATTAGGTACATTTCTCTAAGTGTCTTCTGTTTTCCTTGGTTAATAATTTTTTTTTAATCAAATAATATTATCTATAAGGGTGTAAATATTTTAGTACTTGGTCTCTACAAATCATTTTTATATATTTCATTGCATCCTTTCTATAATTAACTTTTTGCACTTTTGTTCTATTATGGTTATAGGGTACTTTATATTTAGAATCCTGAAACGAAGGACATGGTTTTTTTATAAACTCCCCTTTGTTCTTGGATTATCCAGGTTAGCTATTGTTATGTTTTGATTAGTATTTAAAAATGCATTTTTATCAAGGTTTTATATCATCATTTTGCACTCGAAGTATCAATAAATCCTTAACTAAAACATGTTTTATAATAATGTATCTAATAATATAAAATAACTTTATTTTATAGTAAATATTCATTTTAAATACAGGCCTATCACATAAATGAAAGGATTGATTGATGAATTTAAGAACTGAAATTAAAAAGACAAAGAGATGGACTTAGAAAAGAGATATCGGTTCAATCCAAACTGGAACACTATTCGGTAATTGAGTCATATTTGGAGCTGTAGATATCAAATTTAGGTCTATTTTATATGGATGGAAAGGTAAGACATAGACTTACAACTTTTATATGAAACCCAAGATCTAAAAAGGCCATTTTTAAGTCCAAATTGTAGCAACAACAAAGAAGCCTGAATCTGTCTTTTAGCTAGAGCACTGTTCAGTATTTGGCACATATCTAGAGTTCTAGAAGTCAAAATGTACTGAATTGTTTACACAAGAAAGTTGAGACAATTTCCTATAACTTTCATGTTCAAGTGGCTCCAATTTTGACATTATCAATGATGTTTTGGGCAGACAAGAGAAGATAAGGATTGTCACCAAGTCAAGAGTTGGCCACCTACTCATCAATTAGTCATCAAATTAATAGTTCTCAATTTTGACCTATAAAAGGAGGCATTTGCCATGCATTTAGGCATCTTAGTTTGCAGATCAAGATCATGCTCTTCCTTTCTTTTTTTGTAATGTTTATACTTTACCTTTGTTAATATCAAGTTTATGCCTTTCATTTCCTTTCCTTTAATTAGTTAACTCTTATCTTATTTATGTTTTTATTTTGTTTATTTTTTTTCTTTTATTATGTCTAGCTAAGTTTATTATGTCAAGATGAAACCTTGATTAGTACTTAAAAGTGCATTCTCATTAAAAGTGCATTCTCATTAAGGATTTATGTCATCATATTGCACCTAAAGTATCATTAAATTTCCTAACAAAAGCATGTTTTATATTAGTGATTAGTACTTAAAAGTGCATTTTTATCATGGTTTTATATCATCATTTTGCACTTGAAGTATCAATAACTCCTTAATTAAAACATCATTTTACTTATGGTAAATGTTCATTTTAAATGCAGGCTTATCACATAAATGAAAGGATTGATTGATGACTTTAAGAACTTAAATTGTAAGGGCAAAGAGATGTCGGTGCAGTCCTTACCGAAACACTGTTTGGTAATTGGATCATTTCTAGAGTTGTAGATCTCAGATTTAGGTCTAATTTATATGGATGGAAAGGTAAGACATAGGCCTACAACTTTCAGCTCAAGATCTAAAAAGGCCATTTTCAAGTCCAATTTATTGCAATAACAAAGAAACCCAAAGCTGTCCTCTAGCCCGAGCACTGTTCAATATTTTAGCCATATCTAGAGTTCTAAAAGTCAAAATGAGCTGAATTGTTTAAACAAGAAAGTTGAGACAATTTCCTACAACTTTCATGTTTTCAAGTGGCTCCAATTTTGACGTTATCAATGATGTTTTGAGCAGACAAGAGAAGATAAGGATTGTCACCAAGTCAAGAGTTGGTCACCCACTCATCAATTAGTCATCAAATCAATAGTTCCCAATTTTGACCTATAAAAAGAGACATTTGCCATGCATTTAGGCATCTTAGTGTCCAGATCAAGATCATGCTCTTCCTTTCTCTCTTGTATTTTTTGTAATGTTAATGCTTTGCTTTCATTAATATCAAGTTTATACCTTTCATTTCCTTTCCTTTACTTAGTTAACTCTTATCTTATTTATATTCTTATTTTGTTTATTTATTTTTCTTTCTTTCATTATGTCTAGCTAAGTTTATTATGTCAAGGTGAAAAAGTTACACTAATGTGTAAGAATAAGTATAGTGTAAATTTAATATGGACTTTAATGTTTAATACTAACATGTTTTATATTTGTTATCTTGTTCACTCTTTAATATTTTGCTTGTTAAATGACTAATCTTGATTTATGTTGTATAACAATTGGTACAACAAATGTTTGGCACTTTGATAGCCTATACTGTATGGTATAACTGACACCTGAGCTATGAAAGGAACTTGATTTGTTGTTAATATAAGTTATAATCATGAATACTTGATGAAATGTACAAGTATTAGCATTAATTGAATAAGATGACTAATATAATCATGTTAATAATCTATAATTCGATTGGAACCTCCTTTTGTGTGTGGTTTCCAATTGAACAAATAAGAGTTTATACTATACTTATTTGACATACCATTAGTAGATCCTCTAACCTTGACATTTGTTATTATCATCGTTTAATCCTTACATTAATATTCCATCTCAAAGTTCATCATCATCTTCTTCTTCTTTTTCTTTTTCTTTATTATTATTATTATTATTATTATTAGTACTACTACTAGTAGTATTATTAGTATTATTATTGCTATTATTGTTGTTGTTGTTATTATTATTGATGTTGTTGTTTATAATTGTTGTTTATAATTTGTACAATTAACCTCCCTGTGGTTTAACCCTAGTCTTGCCAGGTTATTTATTATTTCGACACTCCTGCACTTGGGAGAAGACATTAATCTTTTAGTCGTGTCAATTAGCATGTCTAAAAATATAATATACCTTTAATTCATGGTAAATGTCCATCCTAAATGCAAGTCTATCACATAAATAAAAGGATTGATTGATGAGTTTGAGGATTGAAATTGAAAGGATAAAGAGAAGGCTAAACTTAGCAAAGTGTTATTGGTGCATTCCAAACTCGAACACCGTTCAGTAATTGGATCATATCTGGAGCTATAGATATCAGATTTAGATCCATTTTATATGAATGGAAAGGTAAAACATAAACCTATAACTTTCATATGGACTTAAAGACTCAATTCTGCCGTTTTCAAGTTCAAATCTTAGCAACAACGAAGATGTCAGAAGTTGTCCTACAGCTCAAACACTATTCAGTTTTTGAAACATATCTTGAGTTCTAGAAGTCCAAATGAGCTCTGTTTTTTTTTTATTGGAAAGCTGAGACTATTTCTCAAAACTTCCATAGTTCAGTTGGCTATAATTCTAATGTTAGCAATGGCATTTTGGCCAGCCAACAATATTAATAATCAGCCCATAATATAAAAAAAACAGCAACCATTAATGTTAAAAACTAGCCACCAAATCAATGGATGCCTACCAATTATTCAATCAATCAATAGTTCTGAAACTTAGCCTATAAAAGGAGGTATTTTTCATGTATTTAGTCATATTAATTTTCAGATCAAAGTTATCTTCTTGCTTTCTCTCTACATCTGTATAATGTTCAAGTTTTCTTTCATGCTATAATAATCTTTTGTTTATGCTCTTTCATTTCATTTTCTATACTCAGTTAGCTTATATTATGCTTATGTTCTTATATTGTTTATTTATATTTTTCTCCTTCTTAATGTTTAGATAAGTTAATTATGTCAAGGTGAAAAGGTTTCTCTAATGGTGTTAGAATAGGTATAATATAAACTTAACATGGACTTTAAATGTTTATATCTAAGAAAGATTGTTATTAATATGTTTTATCTTTTTATCTTACTAACTCTTAATACCTTACTTATTAAATGGTTAATTTAGATTTGTGTTGTATAATACTTGGTACATCAAATACTTGATCCTTCATAGTCTTCAGCCGACATCGTTATTATGATAGGAATTTGATTTGTTGTTAACATAAACTAGCAACATAATTGCATGATGATATTTATAAGTACTTAGATAAGATAATTAATTAATATGATCATGTTAGTAATTCATAATGAGCTAATAATGAGAAATCATCTAATTAGAACCTTTTTTGTGTGTGGTTTCTAGTTGAGTAATAAAAAGAGTTTATATTATATTTATTTAAAATACCATTAGTGAATCCTATAACCTTGACATATGTTTTGCTATTGTTTAATCCTTACATCAATATCACATCCCAAAACTTTCTTTAACTCCTTTTCTGTTATTATTCTCTTTAAATCTTTTTTTTTATTTGTAATTTATATAATTCACCTCCCTGTGGTTCGACCCCAGTCTTGCCGGGTTATTTTACTTTGACACTCTTGCACTAGGGATAAGACATCAACTCTTTGATCGTGTCAAGTTTTTGGCATCATTGCCAAGGAGGTAAGTTATTATATAAATTAAATATTTTATCTTATTTTATTTTCACTGTTATTTATTTTTCTAATTGTTGTTTCTTTTTCTTTTTTCTTTTGTTTTCTTTTGTATTTACATGAGAGTTTGGACACGTACATTAAGTGGTAGACTTTCTAGAAAATTCTCATTTTCTTTAGAAAACATGGCCAAAAAAGATAACCAATCAATTCATAATGAGAATAATAAGAATAATCATGTTAGAACACTTAGAGATCATATGAATCCAACAAAAACAAGTGCACCATCATGTATTATTTTTCCTTCTAATGTATCTCATTTTAATTTTAAGTCAGGTATTATTTAAATTTTACCCACTTTTCATGGCTTGTAATTAGAAAATCCATAATTGTATTTAAGAGAATTTGAAGAAGTTTGTAACACTTATAATGACTTGTAGCATGAACACCATCAGATTAAAGTTTTTTCCTTTTTCATTAAAAGATAAAGCTAAAATATGGCTACAAATATTAGGTCAGGATCCATTCATGTTTGGGATGAAATGCAACAATAATTTTTAAAGAAATTTTTCCCTGCTCATAGAACAAACTCTTTTAAAAGACAAATCACCACTTTTACTAAAAAAATCAGGAGAACCATTTTACAAATATTGGGATATGTATAAAGACTTGCTTAATACTTGCCCTCATCATGGGTTTAAAACATGGAGATTGGTTTCACAATTTTATAAAGGGTTACGACCTAAAGATATGCAAATGGTTGAATTGATGTGCAATGGAACTTTTGAAAATAAAGACCCTGATGAAGCAATGGAGTACCTAGACTTGCTAGCTGAAAATGCTCAAAATTAGGACACCATAGGTACTTATGAGGCACCAAGTAAAACTCAACCTCATACATCTAATGGAGGCATTGACACGACTAAAAGGTTGATGTCTTCTCCCAAGTGCAGGAGTGTCGAAGTAATAAATAACCCGGCAAGACCGGGGTCGAACCACAAAGAGGTTAATTGTACAAATTATAGACAACAATTATAAGCAACAATAATAGCAATAATAACAACAACAATAACAATAACAACAACAACTATAATAATAATAATAATAATAATAATAATAATAATAATAGTAGTAGTAGTAGTAGTAGTAGTAGTAGTAGTACTAGTAGTAGTAGTAGTAGTAGTAGTAGTAGTAATAGTGGTAATAGTAGTAGTAATAATAATAATAATAATAATAATAATAATAATAATAAAGAAAGAGAAGAAGAAGTAGATGATGAGAACTTTGAGATGGAAAATTAATGTAAGGATTAAACAATAATAATAACAAATGTCAAGGTTAGAGGTTCCACTAATGGTATATCAAACAAGTATAGTATAAACTCTTATTATTGAATTGGAAACCACACAAAGGAGGTTCCAATCAGATTATATATTGTTAACATGATTACATTAGTCATCTTATTCAATTAATGATAATACTTGTAAATCTCGTCAAGCATTCATGATTATAACTTATGTTAACAACAAATCAAGTTCCTTTCATAGCTCAGGTGTCGGTTATACCATACATTATGGGCTATGAAAGTGCCAAGCATTTGTTGTACCAAGTGTTATACAATATAAATCAAGATTAGTCATTTAACAAGCAAAGTATTAAAGAGTGAACAAGATAACAAATATAAAACATGTTAGTATCAAACATTAAAGTCCATATTAAGTTTACATTATACTTATTCTTACACCATTAGTGTAACCTTTTCACCTTGACATAATTAACTTAGCTAGACATAATGAAAGAAAGAAAAATAGATAAACAAAATAAGAACATAAAAGTTAACTAAGTAAAGGAAAGGAAATGAAAGGCATAAACTTACTATTAATGAAAGCAAAGCATAAACATTACAAAAAATACAAAGAGAGAAAGGAAGAGCATGATCTTGATCTGAACACCAAGATGCCTAAATGCATGGAAAATGCCTCCTTTTATAGGCCAAAATTGGGAACTATTGATTTGATGACTAATTGATAAGTGGGTGGCCAACTTTTGACTTGATGACAATCCTTATCTTCTCTTGTCTGCCCCAAACGTCATTGATAACGTTAAAATTGGAGCCAGTTGTAAACATGAAAGTTGTAGGCAATTGTCGCATCTTGCTTGTGTAAACAATTCAGCTCATTTGGACTTTTAGAACTCCAGATATGGCCAAAATACCGAACAGTGCTCGGGCTGGAAGACAGATTCGGGCTTCTTTGTTGTTGCTACAATTTGGACTTGATAATGGCCTTTTTAGATCTTGGGCTCCATATGAAAGTTGTAGGCCTATGGCTTACCTTTCCATCCATATAAATGGGACCTAAATCTGAGATCTGTAGCTCTAGATATGACCCAATTACCGAAAAGTGTTCCGGTTTGGATTGCACCGACATCTCTTTTCTAAGTTTGACCATCTCTTTGCCCTTGCAATTTAAGTTCTTAAAGTCATCAATCAATCCTTTCATTTATGTGATAGGCCTGCATTTAAAATGAATATTTACCACAAATTAAAGGTATCTTATATTATTAGATATATTATTATAAAACATGCTTTAGTTAAGGAGTTCTTGATACTTCAAGTGCAAAATGATGATATAAAACCATGACAAAAATGCACTTTTAAGTACTAATCAGGCATGTATAGCCTTAGGGAAGATCATGAGCTCCAAACCAAATTTGCATCTTTAGCTAGAAAAGTTGAGGCACTAAAATTAAAAAAGAGTGGTCAATTAAAATCTGTTTAAGAAATTATGTATCAAATTTGTGAAACCAATGATTGTCTCACTTTGCTCTCTTTTAAGGAATATTTCTATAAACAAGCCAATGCTTTAAATAGTTTCCAAAGACCAAGTTATAAATCATACTCACAAATATACAACTCTGGTTGGAGAAATTACCCAAATTTTAGTTAGAAGAGTAGTAACAATAATGCACAAACTTCACAGCCACCATTTCAAGTACAACATAATTTTTCAAATTCTCATGGATATGCACCTCTTTATATTCCTTCTCCTAGAAGAAATTTTGAGAAAACATTACATGCATTCATTGAAAAGCAAGAGACAATCAACACTCAAAATGATCAAACCATGGCTGATTTGAAAGATACTCTTGCAAAGTTCACATCTGCTCTCAGTTTTCAGGAGAAAGCTAAGTTTCCATCTCAACCCCAGCAAAATCCCAAAGGGCAATACAATTCAAGTACAAGCAGTTTTGGAAGCCAACATCTAGGTCAAGTCAAATCAGTCACTACTCTCTATAGTGGTTAGGTTATTAAAAAACTTATTCTTGAACCTTGTGAGAAACAAGATGAGTTAATCTCCAAGGGTAAGGAAATGGTTGAACCTGATCATTACAAGGAAGAGACTGATTCCCCACCAACACTTCCATTTCCGTATGTCATGACCAAACAAAGAAAAGTCAATCACAATTCTAACATCTTTGAAACTTTCAAACAGGTAAGGATTAATATACCTTTGCTAGATGTTATTAAACAGGTACCATCTTATGCTAAATTTTTTAAAAATCTGCGCACTGTAAAGAGAAAATTGAATGTGAAAAAGAAAACCTTCTTAGCCGAACAAGTAAGTGTCATTCTTCAGAACAATAATGCTTTGAAATATAATGACCCTAGTTGTCCTATAATTTTTTGCTTTATTGGAGAATATAAAATCGACAGAGCTTTACTTGATCTTGGAGCTAGTGTGAATTTACTTCCATATTTGGTTTTTCAAAGTCTCAATCTAGATGAGTTAAAACCTACTTCTATAACTCTTTTACTTGATGATAGATATATAAAAATACCTAGAGGAATAGTTAAAGATGTGTTAGTACAAGTTGATAAATTCATCTTTCTTGTGGATTTTATTGTCTTAGACACACAACCTGTTGAAGTATGTAATTCAATTTCCAACCACTTCTAGTGAAAACCTTCTTAGCCGAACAAGTAAGTGCTATTCTTCAAAACAATAATGCTTTGAAATATAAAGACCCTGGTTGTCCTACAATTTCTTGCTTTATTGGAGAGCATAAAATTGAAAGAGCCTTACTTGATCTTGGTGTTAGTGTGAATTTACTTCCATATTCAGTTTTTCAGAGTCTCAATCTAGGTGAGTTAAAACCAACTTCTATATCTCTTTTACTTGCCGATAGATCTGTAAAAGTGCCTAGAGGAATAATTGAAGATGTGTTAGTACAAGTCGATAAATTCATTTATCCTGTGGATTTTATTGTCTTGGACACATAACCTGTTGAAGCATTTAATTCATTTCCTGTTATTTTAGGACGTCCATTTCTTACAACCTCTAACGCATTGATTAATTGTAGGAATAGACTGATGAAGCTATCATTTGGAAACATGACATTGGAGATGAATATTTTCAACATTTGCAAGCAACCTAGAGATGATAATGATTTACAAGAAGTAGATCATATTGATGAATTAGTTTATGATCAACTTGAATCAACTTTAAGTAAAAATAAATTGGATGAATCTGAAGATTTGCAAATGATTTATTCTAAGGAAGAAATCACGGATGAAACAAGCACCGAAAATATTGATGCGAATCTTTTGTCAATAGTGACAACAGATTTGACATCTGACATCACACCAATGGATGATTACTTTCCTAACGAATCCTTACTTTCTCTTAGTCCAATGCCTTGGTATGATAAAAATATCAATTTTCTTACTTTAGGAGATTTGCCAGCTGATTGGAGTACCCAAGACAAAGAAAAGTTTTTGAACTAAGTGAAGAGCTTTTACCGTGATGACCCTAAGTTATTCAAATATTGTCCTGATCAAATATTTCAAAGATTCATTCCCGACAATGAGGTAAGTAGTGTCATTAAACTTTTTCATTCTAAAGCATGTGGAAGTTATTTCTCGTCAAAAAAGACAGCTATAAAAATCTTTCAAAATGGATTTTATTGGCCCACCATGTTCAAGGACACGCATGCATTCTGCAAAACTTGTGAAAATTATCAAAAGATTGATACAGGTCAAAAAGTTTTGTTTTATAATTCTCAACTCTATGCATTCCCTAGAGAGCTAAGACCAAGATGGAGCAATCCTTATGGGGCCTGTGATATTGAGAATTCAATGAATGACAATGATTTTAATGAAAATGGACATCGTTTGAAAGTTTACTTTGATAATTTTCCTAGTAAAAATGAATCAACTGGTTGGACTGATCTTGTAGATAAAGGTTAATTTTTTTTTCTCACATTGTTTTTGTGTTTCTTTTTAAGTGATTTTTGCTAGTTTCTCTCACCTCGGTCAAATGGCGGACAACGGTACTCCGTGACTTAAGTCGGTTCTTTCAGTTTCCCACAGTAACTGATATCTGTGTATATATTTGTGCAATTCATTGAATCTCTCTTCCAATTCTCATTTGAAAATGGATACTAATCTTGAAAAATTGAAAAAGTATTTTCCCGCTCTGCCTCAGAATGCGATTACAAAAATTTACCGTGCTAGATGTGCAAGATTGAGATTGTTAATGAATCATGGAATTCCTGAAGATATTCGCTGGTTGATTGAAGCAAAGGTCCCATTATCAGGTGAGTCCTCTAATTTCTTTATTTCACATATGCTTGGAACAGGTAAAAGCACTTTTGCAAAGAAGCGTCATACAAAACGACTAGAAGTCTATCATCGATGTGCTAGATGGACTTATAATACATAATGTCGTTCTTTAGGAATGGTATCTATAAACCGTGAAGATAAAATACAATTCATTAAGGATGGCCTGAGTAAGGAGTCTTTAGATAATCTTCTATTGACTCTTGAGACGCATCCTAGTGGAGATGTGCATCGTGCAATTTATGATTTATGGCCACTATTTCATAAAGAACATGATCGACTTAGTCTTGGGAATCTGACTAAAAAAGACCCTGTTTGCCAGTTTTTAAGAAAACTGGATGGGAAGCCTATCCCCGACCCATAGAGGGCGTTTAAGCCGTTCTTGGACGTAAAACCAAGGGAAGATGTGAGCCACAATCACAACTACCTGTACATACACATGTTTTTTTTTCAAAAGTAAATAAATAAATAAATAAAAAGAGAGAGAGAGTGTGTGAGACCCTAGCTGGCCTACATATAGATGTTATGATTGCCTTTCTACTTTCTCATCTATAAAACCCTATTTTCCTTCCTTTCATTTCTACTCAACCCATACATTCAACAAATACAGAAGTGTGTAGAAATGGCAAGTTCCTCAAGTCATCAAATAAGAAATATTTGTGTTTTCGGTGGATCTAGTCCTGGGAAAGAAAAGGAGTTTTTAGAATCAGCAAATCATCTTGGTCAGGTGCTAGCTGAGAGAAAGATTCATTTAGTGTATGGGGGAGGCAGTCTTGGGTTAATGGGAGGTGTGTCAATAGCTGCATTTTTAGGAGGTAGTCAAGTTTTGGGGGTCATCCCCAAAGCTTTAGCACAAGGAGACATCATTGGAAAAACAATTGGAGAGGAACTTCAAGTCTCCACAATGTCGGCTCGAATGAATGCAATGTTTAACCATGCTGATGCCTTCATTGCTTTACCAGATGGTCTAGGCACATTGGAAGAGATCTTTCATATTTCCTCTTGGGCTCAATTGCACATTCACCATAAACCCATAGGTTTGTTAAATGTTAATTGTTATTATGATAAGTTGTTGTCTTTTCTTGATCATGCTATGGAACAGGAATTTCTAACATCTTCTGCACGACAAATCATAATCTCTGCTACTACTGCTGAACAATTGATTGACCAACTACAATCTTTCATTCCTGTGAATGATCCTTCCATGAGTCACATAAATTGGTCATCTAAGGAAAGCCGTAAAAAGCTTAGATTGGATTTGAGTCTTCATTTATGAATTTGTGTGTCTTTTGGTTTTATTATTGTGTTTTGTTATTTCTTATTTTTGTTTCAGTGTGTTTCAGGTTTTGTCAGTGTTTGTTATTTCAGGTGATATCTTCTATACTCTATCTTTCTACCTTAGAACATTAAGGATAATGTCTTGTTTTGGTTGGGGGGAGAGGGTAGTACTTGATAAAAAAAAATTATTTTTCATTTCATAAAGCATGTGTATAATTGTTGTTACTAGGATGGCAGAGTAAAGGAGTTCTTTTGTTAAAGTGACTCTTGAGACGCATTTTAGTAACCATTCTTAACAAGGTCTATTATAATACTTCCTGAAATATTCGGATTTACAAACTCTCGCATTGTTATCACTTAATTCTGCTCACATACTTATTTGACATGTATTCTTAAACCTTAATTTACACACACACACTTTAACATATGATTGTGGGTTGCATATTGGATTATTACATTATTTATGTTCTTTTGTTAAAGGTAACAACTAAGGGAAAGGGATTGTATATAATTAAGAAAAAAAACATGAAAAAAAAAGAAAAAAAATGATGATAATAAAAATGTAGATAAGTTTGGTTTCGTAGCCTCCCTAACCTAAGCAATTAAACCCGAAGGGGTGTTTTAACACCTAATACCCTAAAGTCAACTGACTTGGGAGCTATTGGCCCAACACTTGTTATATGGGTTGAGGAGAAAAGCTTAAGGGAATCAAACATTGCACTATCTACATATCAATATCTGTGACCCGAGTTACTAAGCTCGTAGGGGTGTCTTAACACCTAATGCCCTAAGACCAACTGGTTTGGGAGTCATTAGCCGAAAGCTCGTTACATGGGTTAAAGATGTATGATGTTTTTAAATTATATGTATATAGAGTTAAAAAAAACAAAAAAAAGACAAAAATAATAATCCTAACCCAAGGAAGTTAACCTTAAACATTAGAACAAAAATTTTGTTTTCTTCCAAGAAAAGCCCCATAATTATGTGTTGATACATTAAACACAAAAAAAAAGTTTATTAATATCTTGTTAAGAGGTATTGAGCAGATATATAAATTTAATGAGAGTTTGTTTATCTAGATAGATTAATGGAAGTTAAATGATGAATACCTTGCTTTGTGGAATTTGCAAAAAACATTTTCTATTTTAACGCTTTGATTACTAGGAACTAGTAATAAGCTGGTTGGGGGGTGTGATTAGTACTTAAAAGTGCATTTTTATCATGGTTTTATATCATCATTTTGCGCTTGAAGTATCAATAACTCCTTAACTAAAGCATGCTTTATAATAATATATCTAATAATATAAGATACCTTTAATTTATGGTAAATGTTCATTTTAAATGCAGGCCTATCACATAAATGAAAATATTGATTGATGACTTTAAGAACTTAAATTGCAAAGGCAAAGAGATGGTCAAACTTAGAAAAGAGATGTCGGTGTAATCCAAACCGGAACACTGTTCGGTAATTGGGTCATATCTGGAGCTACAGATCTCAGATTTAGGTCTAATTTATATGGATGGAAAGGTAAGACATAGGCCTACAACTTTCATATGGAGCCCAAGATCTAAAAGGGCTATTTGCAAGTCCAAATTGTAGCAACAACAAAGAAGCCCGAATCTGTCTTCCAGCCCGAGCACTGTTCGGTATTTTAGCCATATCTAGAGTTATAGAAATCCAAATGAGCTGAATTGTTTACACAACAAAGATGAGACAATTGCCTATAACTTTCATGTTTGCAACTGGCTCCAATTTGGACGTTATCAAAGACGTTTTGGGCAGAGAAGAGAAGATAAGGATTGTCACCAAGTCAAAAGTTGGCCACCCACTTATCAATTAGTCATCAAATCAATAGTTCCTAATTTTGGCCTATAAAAAGAGGCATTTGCCATGCATTTAGGCATCTTGGTTTCCAAATCAAGATCATGCTCTTCCTTTCTTTCTTTGTATTTTTTGTAATGTTTATGCTTTGCTTTCATTAATATTAAGTTTATGCCTTTCATTTCCTTTCCTTTACTTAGTTAACTTTTATGTTCTTATTTTGTTTATCTATTTTGCTTTCTTTTATTATGTCTAGCTAAGTTAATTATGTCAAGGTGAAAAGGCTACACTAATGGTGTGAGAATAAGTATAATGTAAACTTAATATGGACTTTAATGTTTGATACTAACATGTTTTATATTTGTTATCTTGTTCACTCTTTAATACTTTGCTTGTTAAATGACTAATCTTGATTTATGTTGTATAACACTTGGTACAACAAATGCTTGGCACTTTCATAGCCCATAGTGTATGGTATAACCGACACCTGAGCTATGAAAGGAACTTGATTTGTTGTTAACATAAGTTATAATCATGAATGCTTGACGAGATTTACAAGTATTATCATTAATTGAATAAGATGACTAATGTAATCATGTTAACAATCTATAATCTAATTGGAACCTCCTTTGTGTGTGCTTTCCAATTCAATAATAAGAGTTTATATTATACTTGTTTGACATACCATTAGTGGAATCTCTAACCTTAACATTTGTTATTATTATTGTTTAATCCTTACATTAATTTTCCATCTCCAAGTTATCATTATCTTCTTCTTCTTCTCTTTCTTTATTATTATTACTACTACTACTACTACTACTACTACTACTACTACTAGTATTATTATTATTATTATTATTATTATTATTATTATTATTATTATTATTATTATTATTATTATTATTATTATTATAGTTGTTGTTATTGTTATTGTTGTTGTTATTATTGCTATTATTGTTACTTATAATTGTTGTCTATAATTTATACAATTAACCTCCCTATGGTTCGACCCCGGTCTTGCCGGGTTATTTATTATTTCGACACTCCTGCACTTGGGAGAAGACATCAACCTTTTAGTCGTGTCATGCTGTTTTGGGGCAAAGAAAAGATAAGAAAACTTATGTAATTTACTATGCAAGTAAAACTTTAAATAGTGCTCAAATGAATTATACCACCACTAAAAAAGAATTACTTGCAGTAGTATTTGCTTGTGAAAAATTCAGATCTTATCTTGTTGGCTCACCTGTTGTTATTTTTAGTGATCATGCAGTATTGAAATATCTTCTTTCTAAGAAAGATTTTAAGGCTAGATTGGTGCGGTAGATTTTATTACTTCAAGAATTTGATATCACAATCAAAGATAAGAAAGGCACTGAAAATGTTGTCGCAGATCACTTGTCAAGATTGACAACAGATTCGAAAACTGATATTACACCAATCGATGACTACTTTCCTGATGAATCTTTACTTTTTATCTCTACAAAGCCTTGGTTTGCTAATATTGTCAATTTTCTTGTTTCAGAACAATTGGCAGCTCATTGGAGTACCCAAGATAAAAGAAAGTTCTTGAACAAAGTGAAGAACTTTTATTGGAATGATCCTTATTTATTCAAATATTCTCCTGATCAAATATTTTGAAGATGCATTCCTGACAATGAGGTAAGCAGTGTCATTAGCGCCAAAATTGCTTGACCGCTTTTTATGATCGGCTTGTTTTAACTCGCAAGTGCACGAGTGTGCGATGTAGCAATTAACTCGGTAAGATCGAGGTCATATCCATAGAGAGCTAGATCTGGAAATTAAGCTAGGTGACACAACTAAAAGATTGATGTCTTCTCCCAAGTGCAGGAGTGTCGAAGTAATAAATAACCCGGCAAGACCGGGGTCGAACCACAGGGAGGTTAATTGTACAAATTATAAATAACAATTATAAACAACAACAATAATAATAGTAATAACAACAATGACAATAATAATAATAATAATAATAATAATAATAATAATAATAATAATAATAATAATAATACTAGTAGTAGTAGTAGTAATAATAGTAATAGTAGTAGTAGTAATAATAAGAATAATAAAGAAGGAGAAGGAGAAGAAGAAGAAGATGATGATGAGAACTTCGAAATGGAATATTAATGTAAAGATTAAACAATGATAATAACAAATGTCAAGGTTAGAGGTTCCACTAATGATATATCAAACAAGTATAGTATAAACTCTTATTATTGAATTGGAAACCACACACAAAGGAGGTTCCAATCAGATTATATATTGTTAACATGATTACATTAGTCATCTTATTCAATTAATGCTAATACTTGTAAATCTCGTCAAGCATTCATGATTATAACTTATGTTAACAACAAATCAAGTTCCTTTCATAGCTCAGGTGTCGGTTATACCATACATTATGGGCTATGAAAGTGCCAAGCATTTGTTGTACCAAGTGTTATACAACATAAATCAAGATTAGTCATTTAACAAGCAAAGTATTAAAGAGTGAACAAGATAACAAATATAAAACATGTTAGTATCAAACATTAAGGTCCATATTAAGTTTACATTATACTTATTCTCACACCATTAGTGTAACCTTTTCACCTTGACATAATTAACTTAGCTAGACATAATGAAAGAAAGAAAAATAGATAAACAAAATAAGAACATAAAAGCTAACTAAGTAAAGGAAAGGAAATAAAAAGCATAAACTTAGTATTAATGAAAGCAAAGCATAAACATTACAAAAAATACAAAGAGAGAAAGGAAGAGCATGATCTTGATCTGGAAACCAAGATGCCTAAATGCATGGCAAATGCCTCCTTTTATAGGCCAAAATTTGGAACTATTGATTTGATGACTAATTGATAAGTGGGTGGCCAACTTTTGACTTGGTGACAATCCTTATCTTCTCTTGTCTGCCCAAAACGTCATTGATAACGTCAAAACTGGAGCCAGGTGCAAACATGAAAGTTGTAGGCAATTGTCTCAGCTTTCTTGTGTAAAAAATTCAGCTCATTTGGACTTCTAGAACTCCAGATATGGCCAAAATACCGAACAGTGCTCGGGCTGGAAGACAGATTCGGGCTTCTTTGTTGTTGCTACAATTTGGACTTGATAATGGCCTCTTTAGATCTTGGGCTCCATATGAAAGTTGTAGGCCTATGTCTTACCTTTCCATCCATATAAATTGGACCTAAATCTGAGATCTGTAGCTCCAGATATGGCCCAATTACCGAACAGTGTTCCGGTTTGGATTGCACCGACATCTCTTCTCTAAGTTTGACCATCTCTTTATCCTTGCAATTTAAGTTCTTCAAGTCATCAATCAATCCTTTCATTTATTTGATAGGCCTGCATTAAAAATAGACATTTACCACAAATTATAGGTATCTTATATTATTAGATACATTATTATAAAACATATTTTAGTTAAGGAGTTATTGATACTTCAAGTGCAAAATGATGATATAAAACCATGATGAAAATGCACTTTTAAGTACTAATCACACCCCTCAACCAGCTTATTACTAGTCCCTAGTAATTAAAGCGTTAAAACAATTTGCAAATTTCACAAAGCAAGGTATTCATCATTTAACTTCCATTAATCTATCCAGATAAACAAACTCTCATTAAATTTATATATCTGCTCAATACTACTTAACAAGATATTAATAAACCTTTCTTTTGTGCTCAATGTATCAACACATAATTATGGGGCTTTTCTTGGAAGAAAACAAAATTTTTGTTCTAATGTTTAAGGTTAACTTCCTTGGGTTGGGATTACTATTTTTGTCTTTTTTTTTTTTTTAACTCTATATACATATACTTTAAAAACATCATGCATCTTTAACCCATGTAACGAGCTTTCAGCTAATGACTCCCAGACCAGTTGGTCTTAGGGCATTAGGTGTTAAGACACCCCTACGAGCTTAGTAACTCGGGTCGCAGATACTGATATGTAGATAGTGCAATGTTTGATTTCTTTAAGCTTTTCTCCTCAACCCATGTAACAAGCGTTGGGCCAATAGCTCCCAAGTCAGTTGACTTTAGGGTATTAGGTGTTAAAACACCCCTTCGGGCTTAATTGCTTAGGTTAGGGAGGCTACGAAATCAAACTTATCTACATTTTTATTATCATCATTTTTTTATTTTTTCTTTTTTCTTTTTTTTTCATGTTTTTTTTTTAATTATATACAATCCCTTTCCCTTAGTTGTTACCTTTAACAAAAGAACATAAATAATGTAATAATCCAATATGCAACCCACAATCATATGTTAAAGTGTGTGTGTGTAAATTAAGGTTTAAAAATACATGTTAAATAAGTATGTGAGCAGAATTAAGTGGTAACAATACGAGAGTTTGTAAACCTGAATATTTCAGGAAGTATTATAATAGACCTTGTTAAGAATGGTTACTAAGATGCGTCTCAAGAGTCACTTTAACAAAAGAACTCCTTTACTCTGCCATCCTAGTAACAACAATTATGCACATGCTTTATGAAATGAAAAACAATTTTTTTTTTTTTTTATCAACTACTACCCTCTCCCCCCAACCAAAACGAGACATTGTCCTCAATGTTCTATGGTAGAAAGATAGAGTATAAAAGATATCACCTGAAATAACGAACACTGACAAAACCTGAAACACACTGAAACAAAAATAAGAAATAACAAAACATAATAAAACCAAAAGACACAAAAATTCACAAATGAATGCTCAAATCCAATCTAAGCTTTTTACGGCTTTCCTTAGATGACCAATTTATGCGACTCATGGAAGGATCAATCACAGGAATGAAAGATTGTAGTTGGTCAATCAATTGTTCAGCAGTAGAAGCAGAGATTATGATTTGTCGTGCAGAAGATGTTAGAAATTCCTGTTCCACAGCATGATCAAGAAAAGACAACAACTTATCATAATAACCATTAACATTTAACAAACCAATGGGTTTATGGTGAATGTGCAATTGAGCCCAAGAGAAAATATGAAAGATCTCTTCCAATGTGCCTAGACCACCTGGTAAAGCAATGAAAGCATCAGCATGGTTAAACATTGCATTCATTCGAGCCGACATTGTGGAGACCTGAAGTTCCTCTCCAATTGTTTTTCCAATGATGTCCCCTTGTGCCAAAGCTTCAGGGACGACCCCCAAAACTTGACTACATCCTAAAAATGCAGCTATTGACACACCTCCCATTAACCCAAGACTGCCTCCCCCATACACTAAATGAATCTTTCTCTCAGCTAGCACCTGACCAAGATGATTTGCTGATTCTAAAAACTCTTTTTCTTTCCCAGGACTAGATCCACCGAAAACACAAATATTTCTTATTTGATGACTTGAGGAACTTGCCATTTCTACACACTTCTGTATTTGTTGAATGTATGGGTTGAGTAGAAATGAAAGGAAGGAAAAGAGGGTTTTATAGATGAGAAAGTAGAAAGGCAATCATAACATCTATATGTAGGCCAGCTAGAGTCTCACACACACTCTCTCTCTTTTTATTTATTTATTTATTTACTTTTGAAAAAAACATGTGTATGTACAGGTAGTTGTGATTGTGGCTCACATCTTCCCTTGGTTTTACGTCCAAGAACGGCTTAAACGCCCTCTATGGGTCGGGGATAGGCTTCCCATCCAGTTTTCTTAAAAACTGGCAAACAGGGTCTTTTTTAGTCAGATTCCCAAGACTAAGTCGATCATGTTCTTTATGAAATAGTGGCCATAAATCATGAATTGCACGATGCACATCTCCACTAGGATGCGTCTCAAGAGTCAATAGAAGATTATCTAAAGACTCCTTACTCAGGCCATCCTTAATGAATTGTATTTTATCTTCACGGTTTATAGATACCATTCCTAAAGAACGACATTGTGTATTACAAGTCCATCTAGCACATCGATGACAGACATCCAGTCGTTTTGCACGACGCTTCTTTGCAAAAGTGCTTTTACCTGTTCCAGGCATGTGCGAAATGAAGAAGTTAGAGGACTCACCTGATAATCGGACCTTTGCTTCAATCAACCAACGAATATCTTCAGGAATTCCATGATTCATTAATAATCTCAATCTTGCACATCTAGCACGGTAAATTTTTGTAATCGCATTTTGAGGTAGAGCGGGAAAATACTTTTTCAATTTTTCAAGATTAGTGTCCATTTTCAAATGAGAATTGGAAGAGAGCTTCGAAGAATTGCACAAATATATACACAAATATCAGTAATTGTGGGAAACTGAAAGAACCGACTTAAGTCACGGAGTACCGTTATCCGCCATTTGACCGGGGTGAGAGAAACTAGCAAAAATCACTCAAAAAGAAACATAAAAAAGAAAATATGAGAAAAACAAAATAATCAACCTTTATCTACAAGATCATTCAAACTAGCTGATTCATTTTCACTAGGAAAATTATCAAAGTAAGCTTTCAAACGATGTCTATTTTCCTTAAAATCATTGTCATTCATTGAATTCTCAATATCACAGGCCCCATAGGGATTGCTCCATCTTGTTCTTAGCTCTCTAGGGAGTGCATAGAGTTGAGAATTATAAAACAAAACTTTTTGACCAGTATCAATCTTTTGACAATTTTCACAAGTTTTGCAGAATGCATGCGTGTCCTTGAACATGGTGGGCCAATAAAATCCATTTTGAAAGATTTTTGCAGCTGTCTTTTTTAAAGAAAAATAACTCCCACATGCTTCAGAATGACAAAGTTTAATGACACTACTTACCTCATTGTCGGGAATGAATCTTTGAAAGATTTGATTAGGACAATATTTGAATAAGTTAGGGTCATCACAATAAAAGCTCTTCACTTCGTTCAAAAACTTTTCTTTGTCTTGAGTACTCCAATCAGCTGGCAAATCTCCTAAAGCAAGAAAATTGATATTTTTATCATACCAAGGCATTGGACTAAGAGAAAGTAAGGATTCGTTAGGAAAGTAATCATCGATTGGTGTGATGTTAGATGTCGAATCTGTTGTCAATGTTGACAAAAGATTTACATCAACATTTTCGGTGCTTGTTTCATCCATGATTTCTTCCTCAGAATAAATCATTTGCAAATCTTCAGTTTCATCCAATTCATTTTTACTTAAAGTAGATTCAAGTTGATCATAAACTAATTCATCAATATTATCTACTTCTTGTAAATCATTATCATCTCCAGGTTGCTTGCAAATGTTGAAAATATTCATCTCCAATGTCATGTTTCCAAATGATAGCTTCATCAGTCCATTCCTACAATTAATCAATGCGTTAGAAGTTGCAAGAAATGGACGTCCTAAAATAACAGGAAATGAATTACATGCTTCAACAGGTTCTGTGTCCAAGACAATAAAATCCACAGGATAAATGAATTTATCGACTTGTACTAACACGTCTTCAATTATTCCTCTAGGCACTTTTACAGATCTATCGGCAAGTAAAAGAGATATAGAAGTTGGTTTTAACTCACCTAGATTGAGACTCTGAAAAACTGAATATGGAAGTAAATTCACACTAGCACCAAGATCAAGTAAGGCTTTTTCAATTTTATGTTCTCCAATAAAGCAAGAAATTGTAGGACAACCAGGGTCTTTATATTTCAAAGCATTATTGTTCTGAAGAATAGCACTTACTTGTTCGGCTAGAAAGGCTTTCTTTTTCACATTCAGTTTCCTCTTCACAGTGCATAGATCTTTCAAAAATTTAGCATAGGAAGGAACCTGTTTAATAGCATCCAACAAAGGTATATTGATCCTTACCTGTTTGAAAATTTCAAAAATTTCTGAGTTGTGATTGACTTTCCTTTGTTTAGTCATGGCATGAGGAAATGGAAGTGCTGGCGGTGAATCAGTCGTTTCTTTGCAATTTTCAGATTCATCCCCTTCCTTACCCTCAGAGATTGACTCATCATCTTTCTCATAAGGTTCAAGAGAGGGTTTTTCAATAACCTTACCACTGCGCAGAGTAGTGACTGATTTGACTTGATCCATGTGTTGGCTTCCGGAACTACTTGCATTTGCATTGTATTGCCCGTTGGGATTTTGTTGTGTTTGAGATGGAAACTTACCTTTCTCTTGGAAACTGAGAGCAGATGTTAATTTAGCAAGAGTATCTTTAAAATCTGTCATATTTTGAACAAGTTGAGTATTAATTGTCTCTTGCTTTTCAATGAATGCATGCAATGTTTCCTCAAGATTTCTCCTAGAAGGTGGAGCATAAGGTGGTGCATATCCATGAGAATTTTGGAAATTATGGTGTGCTTGAAACGGTGGTTGTGAAGTTTGTGCATTGTTGTTCTCACTCTTCCAACTGAAATTTGGGTGATTTCTCCAACCAGGGTTGTATGTTTGGGAGTATGGGTTGTAGTTGGCCCTTTGGAAACTGTTTAAAGCATGGGCTTGTTCATGGAGACATTCCTTAAAAGAAGGCAAGGTTGGACAATCGTTGGTTAAGTGTTCATTTGTTTCACAAATTTGACACACAATGTTTTCAACAGATTTTAATTGACCACTCTTTTTCAATTCTAGTGCCTCGACTTTTCTAGCTAAAGATGCAAATTTGGCTTGGAGGTCATGATCTTCCCTAAGGTTGTACATACCTCCACTAGATGTATGAGGTTGAGTTTTACTCGTTGCCTCATATGTACCCGCAGTGTCCCAATTTTGAGCATTTTCAGCTAATAAGTCTAAGTACTCCATTGCTTCATCAGGATCTTTATCTTCAAAAGTTCCATTGCACATCAATTCAACCATTTGCCTATCTTTAGGTGTTAACCCTTCATAGAAATGTGAAACCAATCTCCATGTTTCAAAACCATGATGGGGGCAAGTACTAAGCAAGTCTCGATACCTATCCCAACATTTGTAAAATGTTTCTCCTGGTTTTTGAGTGAAAGTGGTGATTTGTCTCTTGAAAGAGTTTGTTCTATGAGATGGGAAAAACTTCTTTAAAAACTGTTGTTGCATTTCATCCCAAGCACGAATGGATCCTGGTCTTAAATTTTGTAGCCATGTTTTAGCTTTATCTTTTAATGAAAAAGGGAAAAGCTTTAATCTAATGGTGTTCATGCTACAATTTAAGTTATTATATGTGTTGCAAACCTCCTCAAATTCCCTTAAATGCAAGTATGGATTTTCCAATTCTAAACCATGAAAAGAAGGTAAAAGTTGAATAATACCTGGTTTAAAATTAAAATGAGATGCATCAGGAGGAAAAACTATGGATGATGGTGCACTTGTTCTTGTGGGATTCATATGATCTCTAAGTGTTCTAGCACGGTTATTCTCATTATTTTCATTATGAAGTGATTGATTATCTTCTTCGGCCATATTTTCTGAAAATGATGAGGATACCCTACAAAGTCTACCACTTGATGTACGTGACCACACTCTCATGCACGTGTAGGAATAGAATAAAAAGAAGAAGAAGAAAGCAAAAGAAGGAGGAAGAAAACAAAATAAAAAGAAACAAAAGAAAAGAAACAAAGTTATATACAAGAAAAGTGAAAAGAGAAAATAAAATAAATACTATAATTTATACAAGAACTTACCTCCCCGGCAACGGCGCCAAAAACTTGACACGACTAAAAGATTGATGTCTTCTCCCAAGTGCAGGAGTGTCGAAGTAATAAATAACCCGGCAAGACCGGGGTCGAACCACAGGGAGGTTAATTGTACAAATTATAAATAACAATTATAAACAACAACAATAATAATAGTAATAACAACAATGACAATAATAATAATAATAATAATAATAATAATAATAATAATAATAATAATAATAATAATAATACTAGTAGTAGTAGTAGTAATAATAGTAATAGTAGTAGTAGTAGTAATAAGAATAATAAAGAAGGAGAAGGAGAAGAAGAAGAAGATGATGATGAGAACTTCGAAATGGAATATTAATGTAAAGATTAAACAATGATAATAACAAATGTCAAGGTTAGAGGTTCCACTAATGATATATCAAACAAGTATAGTATAAACTCTTATTATTGAATTGGAAACCACACACAAAAGAGGTTCCAATCAGATTATATATTGTTAACATGATTACATTAGTCATCTTATTCAATTAATGCTAATACTTGTAAATCTCGTCAAGCATTCATGATTATAACTTATGTTAACAACAAATCAAGTTCCTTTCATAGCTCAGGTGTCGGTTATACCATACATTATGGGCTATGAAAGTGCCAAGCATTTGTTGTACCAAGTGTTATACAACATAAATCAAGATTAGTCATTTAACAAGCAAAGTATTAAAGAGTGAACAAGATAACAAATATAAAACATGTTAGTATCAAACATTAAGGTCCATATTAAGTTTACATTATACTTATTCTCACACCATTAGTGTAACCTTTTCACCTTGACATAATTAACTTAGCTAGACATAATGAAAGAAAGAAAAATAGATAAACAAAATAAGAACATAAAAGCTAACTAAGTAAAGGAAAGGAAATAAAAAGCATAAACTTAGTATTAATGAAAGCAAAGCATAAACATTACAAAAAATACAAAGAGAGAAAGGAAGAGCATGATCTTGATCTGGAAACCAAGATGCCTAAATGCATGGCAAATGCCTCCTTTTATAGGCCAAAATTTGGAACTATTGATTTGATGACTAATTGATAAGTGGGTGGCCAACTTTTGACTTGGTGACAATCCTTATCTTCTCTTGTCTGCCCAAAACGTCATTGATAACGTCAAAACTGGAGCCAGGTGCAAACATGAAAGTTGTAGGCAATTGTCTCAGCTTTCTTGTGTAAAAAATTCAGCTCATTTGGACTTCTAGAACTCCAGATATGGCCAAAATACCGAACAGTGCTCGGGCTGGAAGACAGATTCGGGCTTCTTTGTTGTTGCTACAATTTGGACTTGATAATGGCCTCTTTAGATCTTGGGCTCCATATGAAAGTTGTAGGCCTATGTCTTACCTTTCCATCCATATAAATTGGACCTAAATCTGAGATCTGTAGCTCCAGATATGGCCCAATTACCGAACAGTGTTCCGGTTTGGATTGCACCGACATCTCTTCTCTAAGTTTGACCATCTCTTTATCCTTGCAATTTAAGTTCTTCAAGTCATCAATCAATCCTTTCATTTATTTGATAGGCCTGCATTAAAAATAGACATTAACCACAAATTATAGGTATCTTATATTATTAGATACATTATTATAAAACATATTTTAGTTAAGGAGTTATTGATACTTCAAGTGCAAAATGATGATATAAAACCATGATGAAAATGCACTTTTAAGTACTAATCACTAGGTAACAAAAAAAACTCAAGAGAAATTAAATTAACAATAACTTGGTTGAAAATAATTGATGGATTTTTTTTCAAAGATAGAAAAGTGTAAATAGATTTTAAATGACAAGAAAAAGTAAGCCTTGGTCCAAATCAATTTTAATGGTGATGTATTGGTGATTTCTTCAACATATATAAGATAACTCAACCTAATATCAACGATGGTGATATTAGATCAGAAGATATTACAATGAAGATTAGAAAGATGAAGATTGATTATTGCTTAAGAATGAACAAGTACTTTCATATTAAGTAAGACATTGAATCAAGCAATCTCTATACCAAAACTAAAGTTTGTGCATAAAAATTCAAGATTATAACATTACCTAAATGATTTCTAAAATTTCTTTACAATAATAAATCATTCATGAAGAAAATAAGAAGATAAACATTAAGATTCATTCATATCCTAAAGAACTCACCTCAATCACCATTATCCTTGATTTGGATCCAAGAAAGAGTTTAGCCAACCATGATTATATATAAGAACACTTCAATAAACATGAAAGAACTTGAATCCAACTGAAATAATAAGTTTTACAAACTAAAGAACCGAAATCTATAAAGAAGAACACAATACAATTTCAGAAAAAATTCGGACACAAATCTGACTCTAACTTTGGACAGCAATTAGACCCTTTTAGAAGCTTGTCTTAGAGAAGTCTATTAGAGACATATTTATAGGAAATTCTGTCACCTTTCTAGATCATTAAAGAACAGCTCATTTGGGCACCTGAGTCAAAAGTTATGGGCCAAACACCGAAAGGTGTTATGAAAAATCAAATCAAGACAGCTTTACAACTACTTTGGTGCACGTTTTTCTTCCTCATTTATGAGGTGTCTCCTTCTTCTTTTTGACCCAAAATAATGTTAAAATATCCCCTCCAGCTTTCCATCCATGTGCTTGCCTTTTTGGATCAATGGATTACCCAAAATAAATCAATTGTTATTTGTTGTGTGGACATGTAAGATCATGGATTGTGTTTGGGTTGATTTGAAGGTTGATTTGGGGTTGATTTAGGGCTGATTTTGGGCTGATTTTGGGCTGAATTTGAGCATCAAATAAGTATACAAATGTACTTATTATTTGGGCTAAGATTGACATTGAAACCTTGAGTGTTTAATGGTTGAAGTTTGCACACAACATAAGGCAAGTTTGGGCTTGAAATAAATCATATGATATTCTTTTCTAGAATTGGAATAGAATTGATTTTTGGGACAAATTTGGAACACTTATTTGAACCAAGATTTGCTTCAATCTTCAACTAAATGTCTCTTCAATTCTTTTTTCTGAATTCCTACGTTGAATTTTCTGAATTAATTCATTTAAGCTCCAAAAACCTATCAAAACATTAAAACAAACTTCATTACTAAAAAACACATCAATTATTATAAAAATAATAAATACATATGTAAAATAAGAGACTTAATGACACTTTTGATGCACAATCAAGTGTCATTAAATTTTATCATTTTGAGGCATCTAGGGGCCATTTCTCGTCAAGAAAGACAATTGTAAAAATCTTACAAAGTGGATTTTACTGGCCCACCATTTTCAAAGACTCACTGCATTCTGTAAATCTTGTGAAAATTGTCAAAAGTTGGGATCTATTTCAAAACGTCACATAATGCCTTTAAATTCTATTATTGTCATTGAGATCTTTGATTGTTGGGGTATAGATTTTATGGGTCCATTCCCTCCATCATTTGTTTCAAAATGGATAGAGGCAATTCCAAGTCGAAACAATGATCACAAAACAGTGATAAAGTTTTTGAAAGAAAATATTTTGAGTCGATTTAGAGTCCCTCAAGCCATAATAAGTGATAGTGGAACACATTTCTATAACAAGCCATTTGAGTCTTTAATGAAGAAATATGGAATTACACACAAAGTTGCCACCCCTTATCACCCTCAAACAACTGGACAAGTAGAGCTTGCTAATAGGGAGATCAAACATATTTTGGAGAAAACAGTGAACCCTAATAGGAAAGACTGGTCTTTAAGACTTAATGATGCACTTTGGGCTTATCAAACTGCTTATAAAACATCATTAGGTATGTCACCTTATAGACTAGTCTATGGAAAACCTTATCACTTGCTTATGGAACTTGAACATAAAGCTTATTGGGCTATTAAAGCTTTCAATTCAAATCTGGATGATGCTCGTCAACTGCAAAAATTACAAATAAATGAGCTTGAGAAAATAAGAAATGATGCATATGAAAATTCAAGAATTCATAAAGTGAGAATTAAAGAGTTTCATGACAAGAACATACTAAGAAAAACGTTCAATGTTGGTCAAAAAGTCTTACTTTATAACTCTCGATTGCATTTATTTCCTGGAAAATTAAGATCAAGATGGAACGGTCCTTTTATTACGAAACATGTGTATCCATATGGGGCCTATGACATCGAGAATCCAACAAATGACAATGTTTTCAAGGTAAATGGACATCGTCTGAAAGTTTACTTTGATAATTTTTCAGTTGAACATGACTCTATTGAATTGGGTGATCCTGTATATAAAGATTGATTTTTATTTTTTTTATTTCTTTTTTAGTGATTTTTGCTAGTTTCTCTCATCCCTGTAAAATGGCGGATAACGGTACTCCGTGACTTAAGTCGGTTCTTCAGTTTCCCACAATAACTGATATTTGTGTATATATTTGTGCAATTCTTTGAATCTCTCTTCCAATTCTCATTTGAAAATGGACACTAATCTTGAAAAATTGAAAAAGTATTTTCCCACTCTGCCTTAGAATGCGATTACAAAAATTTACTGTGCTAGATGTACAAGATTGAGATTGTTGATGAACCATGGTATTCCTGAAGATATTCGTTGGTTGATTGAAGCAAAGGTTCAATTATCAGGTGAGTCCTCTAACTCCTTCATTTCACACATGCCTCGAACAAGTAAAAGCACTTTTGCAAAGAAGCGTTGCGCAAAACGATTGAAAGTCTATCATCGATGTGCTATATGGACTTGTAATACACAATGTCGTTCTTTAGGAATGGTATCTATAAATAGTGAAGATAAAATACAATTCATTAAGGATGGCCTGAGTAAGGAGTCTGTAGATAATCTTCTATTGACTCTTGAGACGCATCCTAGTGAAGATGTGCATCGTGCAATTCATGATTTATGGACACTATTTCATAAAGAACATGATCGACTTAGTCTTGGGAATCTGACTAAAAAAGACCCTGTTTGCTAGTTTTTAAGAAAATTGGATGGGAAGTCTATCCCCGACCCAAAGAGAGCGTTTAAGCCGTTCTTGGATGTAAAACCAAGGAAAGATGTGAGCCATAATCACAACTACCTATACATACACATGCTTTTTCATAAGTAAATAAATAAAAAGAGAGAGAGTGTGTGTGAGACTCCAGCTGGCCTATATATAGGTGTTATGATTGTCTTTCTAATTTCTCATCTATGAAACCCTCTCTTCCTTCCTTTCATTTTTACTCAACTCATACATTTAACAAATACAGAAGTGTGTAGAAATGGCAAGTTCCTCAAGTCATCATATAAGAAATATTTGTGTTTTCGGTGGATCTAGTCTTGGAAAAAAAAAGAGCTTTTAGAATCAGCAAATCATCTTGGTTAAGTGCTAGCTGAGAGAAAGATTCATTTAGTGCATGGGGGAGGCAGTCTTGGGTTAATGAGAGGTGTGTCAATATCTGTATTTTTAGGAGGTAGTCAAGTTTTGGGGGTCATCCCCGAAGCTTTAGCACAAGAGGACATCATTGGAAAAATAATTGGAGAGGAACTTCAGGTCTCCACAATATTGGCTCAAATGAATTCAATGTTTAACCATGCTGATTCCTTCATTGCTTTACCAGGTGGTCTAGGCACATTAGAAGAGATCTTTCATATTTCCTCTTGGGCTCAACTGCACATTCACCATAAACCCATAGGTTTGTTAAATGTTAATGGTTATTATGATAAGTTGTTGTCTTTTCTTGATCATGCTGTGGAACAGGAATTTCTCACATCTTCTGCATGACAAATCATAATCTCTGCTGCTACTCCTTAACAATTGATTGACCAACCACAATCTTTCATTCCTATGATTGATCCTTTCATGAGTCGCATAAATTGGTCATCTACGGAAAGTCGTAAAAAGCTTAGATTAGATTTGAGCCTTCATTTGTGAATTTTTGTGTCTTTTGGTTTTATTATTGTGTTTTGTTATTTTTTATTTTTGTTTCATCAAATCAATAGTTCCCAATTTTAGCCTATAAAAGGAGACATTTGCCATGCATTTAGGCATCTTAGTGTCCTGATCAAGATCATGCTCTTTCTTTCTCTCTTTGTATTTTTTGCAATGTTTATGTTTTCCTTTCATTAATATCAAGTTTATGCCTTTCATTTCCTTTCACTTACTTAGTTAACTTTAATCTTATTCATGTTCTTATTTTGTTTATTTATTTTTCTTTCTTTCATTATGTCTAGCTAACTTTATTGTGTCAAGGTGAAAAGGTTACACTAATGGTGTAAGAATAAGTATAGTGTAAACTTAATATGGTCTTTAATGTTTGATACTAACATGTTTTATATTTGTTATCTTGTTCACTCTTTAATACTTTGCTTATTAAATGACTAATCTTAATTTATCTTCTATAACACTTGGTACAACAAATGCTTACACTTTCATAGCCCATACTGTATGGTATAACCGACACCTGAGCTATGAAAGGAACTTGATTTGTTGTTAACATAAGTTATAATCATGAATGCTTGACGAGATTTACAAGTATTAGCATTAATCGAATAAGATGACTAATGTAATCATGTTAACAATCTATAATCTAATTGGAACCTCCTTTGTGTGTGGTTTCCAATTCAATAATAAGAGTTTATATTATACTTGTTTGACATACCATTAGTGGAATCTCTAACCTTGACATTTGTTATTATCATTGTTTAATCGTTACATTAATATTCCATCTCGAAGTTCTTATCTTCTTCTTCTCCTTCTTTTTCTTTATTATTATTATTATTACTATTACTATTATTATTATTAGTGCTACTAATACTACTACTACTACTACTACTACTTATCACTAGTTGAGATTGTTTCTAATTCACTACAACCCACACTAATTTTAAAAATAAGCTTTGTCCATATACTCCAATTCTTTTTGCATCCATCTTATTTGTGTTTCAATTATTTGTTGGTGAATGCATGGTTAATTTGTTCTTTAAATGATATTACAAGAATTTTCAACCCATTTTATTGAAATGAGTATTAAGTCTCATTCCCATATTAATAACCTTAATGCAAATATCATAAAATATATGAAATATTTTCTTTATCGAAGTAGCCTTATTCATAGATTAAGTACCCTCCATTTTATATTTTAAAACATTTAACAATGAAAACAACCAATGATATAATGTTTATATGAAAAAGTTAGCATTAAAACAAAACCCTAAATACTTAGTAAAAATTAACAAAATAGACAAAACATACTACAAAAAGCTAGGTTCTGAATGCAATCAAAACAACAGTTTGAATTACCAAAATCAACCATTACATAGAGTTATTCATCTAATTCCAAACATTAAAATAGGGTAAATTAGACTGTAGAATGAGTAAACTTGAAGGGATGAGATTATGAAAAACGGATAGAAAGTGAGGAAAATTTGAAAACCTAAAACAACAATAAGACCAAACTTAATCATGTTTAGTATAACTATTAAAGGTTTAAGAAAAAGCACTCTTAATCATGTTTAGTATAACTATTAAAGGTTTAAGAAAAAGTACTATCTAAATAACATTATCATTTTTAAAGATAAAATAATAGCAAGTTATTGAGAATAGAGTCAATACCTTATTTAACAAAACCCTTGCGATTCAAAGAATCTAAAAGCATAAGGTGTTTCTTTAAAAAATTTAAAAGTGCAACACCTTAATTCAATCCTTACAAAACATAATACTACACCTCATTCCAATTATATCATAAAATAAAATAAAACTAAATCCAAGAATTAACCTAAATAAAAAAAATACAAAGTTATTTTATAAGAAGCAAAACCTAGGTTAATAAACTAATCAAATATACAAAACTTCATCACACATGAATTAATGCAAAAGAGATCAACATTCTTAGAAAAAAAAAGTAACTATCATCAAGAACAGGTTTAGATGTAAAAATTAATTATACCAACACAATGATAAATAATATGTTTCGGTTGCATGTAAATGAAATAATTTGTTTAAATAAGACAGATATGACCAAACAAACATAAATTAATAGCAATGACAATTAATTAGAGTAAAAATTAATTAATAAAACATTATACAAATTGAGATATTTAGTTAATTAAAACAAATTTTTAGATGAAAGGAAAAAACTTATTATCTGAATTGCTACCAAAACATGTTTATCAACATCCTTGTTGTCCTTTCAATTTCATCGTATAAATATGTTGTTTATTTATGCAAAAAAATAAAAGAATTGTCAGAAATATTATAGAAAAACTTAACTTAAATTTTATTTGATTTGAGAAAGATTAAAGAAAGGATCAAAGGGATATGGATTCAAAATTAAAACAAAAAAAATCACTACAATACTTATTCTTTAATGAATAAACTTATGAAATTATTGAATCTTATCTTTTGTACCATGATTCTTGCCAGGCAACTCTCAAAGTAATAGAAGGTGGCAAGCAAAATAGAAGAGGAAGAGAAAGAAAAGAAAAGAAAAGACTAAAAATATTTAGGGAGGAGATGATAGATTTCAACCATAATTAACAATAATGTTAGGACAAGATTTGAGATTGAGATCTAATAAGGGTTGTTTTAAAATTTTTTCTAATTATTATTTTAGCCTTTGTAATTCATTAACTACAGTATCATCTTTTCTTGTTCTTAAGTTATCTTAAAATAATAATGTATCACAATATTATTATTGTATATTTAAAGATACCTACGTCATGTTTTAATTATCTTTTCTTCTTCTTTTAATTACTAAAAATGGCATAATCATAATTGTATTCAATTTTTTTACTGCAGCGATGCGAAATAGTAATTTTATGTTTCTTTTAGAAAAATATTTTCTTATAATTGTTGCTCGCAACTTGGCATATGTATCATTTTATATTTAATTTATTTATTATTTTATTTTTATTTTTATTTTTTAATGTTTTTCTTTAGTTTTTTTCTTCATATTGTTTTCTTAAATATTATTTTTTATTTTTTTGTACTCGAAATATTATCACTCTTCATTCTTTTGTAATTTATTTTTTAATTTGTTTTTTATTTTTCACTTTTATTTTGAAAAAAATTAAAGAAAAAATATTTCATTACAGGGATTGCAATATTTTTTTTATATTATGTTAAAAATTAACTTGAGATCTTAAATATTTTTTTTATAAACATATATAATTTTTATTGTATATAAAAATTAACCTTTTAATTAACGATTGTATTTTTTACTTAATATGAAAAAACATATTAATAATATTTACTCATTAATTTTTTTCATATTAAAAAAACATTATTAAACCAACGAGGCAATACTATTAAAGTAAAAAAAGACTTTTCATAATATAAGTATTCATAAAAAAAATTACAGATATAATTAATTATAACTTAGTCCCTGTATATTATAAAAATTAATTAATGAGTCCTTGTAGTTTAAGCAATTAAATATCTAATCCTATTATTTTCAAATCTTTATGCATTCAATTCTTTTCATCCATTTTATGTTCTTTTCAATTTATTTATTTTAAATAGATTAAGGAAAAAAAGTAGATAATATGGAAAGATTGGTGAGAAAAGAGATTTATTTTTTTCTGAAACAAAATGCTATTAAATTAAATTCAAATAATTCACATGATTTGTTGGATTCATTCAAGGAAGTATTTTGCAGTATTTGCACGCATACCAATAATTAGTAGTCAAAATTTAAAACTATTGATTTGTTGACTAATTGTTGAGTGGGTGACCACATCTTAAGTTGGTGATAATCTTTATCTTCTTGTCTAAATAAAACGTCATTGTCAACATCAGGATTTGAACAGACTATCTTCATGAAAGTTCTAGGAAATTGTCTTAGTTTTTCAATAACAAAAAAATCAGTGTATTTGAACTTCTAAAACTCATGATATAGTCTGAACACTAAACAGTGTTTGGGTTATAAAATAGATTCGTACTTTTCCGTTATTGCTATAATTTGAACTTGAAAATGACCCTTTTTTATTCTTGGACTCCATGAAAGTTTTAGGATTATATCTTAGCTTTCCATCTATACAAAGTAGACCTAAATCCAAGTTTTACAACTCTAGTTATGATTTAATAATCGAATAATGGTCTAATTTGGACTAAACCAACATCTTTTTTCTAAGCTTAACCCTCTCTTTGTCTTCTGAATTTTAGTAGTTAACCTCATCAATCAATCCATTGATTTATATAATAAGCCTACATTTAAGATGAACATTTATCATAAATTAAAGATATCTTATATTATTAGATATGTTATTATAAAACAAGCTCTAGTTAAGAAATTATTAATACTTAAAGTGCAAAATGATGATATAAAACTTTGATAAAAATACACTTTTAAGTACTAATGAATGATCATCTCTATTTAAAAAAAAAAAGAAAATTAGACAATAGTTCATCAACCATGACAAACAACATGTTGTCTATTTTCTAAAATTCAGCCATCATACAAGTGACTCGAAAATTAAGGGAAATTCTTTTTTAACCCAAAAATCTATTTTTAATTATTTTAACTCAAGATACCTAAAAAACATTTTAAATACTTAAATGAATCATTTATGGTATCAAATAACTTAAAAATAGGTTGAAAAAAAAAAACTTGAATTGGCAAAACTTCCTAAGTTCAAATATATCATTTTAGGTAAAATGAAGGCTAAAGAACACCATAATAAAACTTTTTTCATTGAATGAAACTCTTTGATATCAAAATAAATCTTTTTTATGGACGAAATCAATGCCAGCCAACCACTTTCTCTTTCCTTATTGTTTTCAGTCGAGTTTCTCTCTCATCTCTTTAACTTAAGGATTAAAAGATGAAAAATACAAAATTTTGGACTAAAATAAAAGTCCTCACTGATACAGGATAAGCCATATATTTTATCAATATTTTTCATTTTAATGCCTTATCTTCAAATTCTTTTTATTTTTACCATAATTTGAAGCCCAATTTCTTCTAATAAGGCTATAAGAAGGGCTTGGTTAGTTGTTTTGTTAACAAACACATAGACTAATAAACTATTAAAAAGAAAAAAAAAGCCTAAGAGCCATTGGTAATGTACTATGGCCTGTGAGGCAAAGGAATGTAGAATCACACAATGTTTTGCTTTATTTTTCTTTTTTCTTTTGGTTTTTGACACGACTAAAAAATTAATGTCTTCTCCTAAGTGTAAGAGTGTCAAAGTAATAAATAAACCGGTAAGACCGGGGTCGAACCATAGAGAGGTTAATTGTACAAATTATAAACAACAATAATAGCAATAACAACAACAACAACAACAACAATAATAATAATAGTAGTAGTAGTAGTAGTAGTAGTAGTAGTAGTAGTAGTATTAGTAGCACTAATAATAATAATAATAATAATAATAAAGAAGAAGAAGAAGATAAGAACTTCGAGATGGAATATTAATGTAACGATTAAATAATGATAATAACAAATGTGAAGGTTAGAGATTCCATTAATGGTATGTCAAATAAGTATAATATAAACTCTTATTATTCAATTGGAAACCACACATAAAGGAGGTTTGACACGACTAAAAGGTTGATGTCTTCTCCCAAGTGCAGGAGTGTCGAAGTAATAAATAACCCGGCAAGACCGGGGTCGAACCACAGGGAGGTTAATTGTACAAATTATAAATAACAATAATACAACAATAACAATAATAACAACAATAATAATAATAACAATAATAATAATAATAATAATAATAATAATAATAATAATAATAATAATAGTAATACTAATAATACTAATAATAATAATACTAGTAGTAGTAGTAGTAGTAGTAGTAATAATAATAGTAATAATAATAATAATAATAATAATAAAGAAAGAGAAGAAGAAGAAGATGATGAGAACTTGGAGATGGAAAATTAATGTAAGGATTAAACAATAATAATAACAAATGTCAAGGTTAGAGGTTCCACTAATGGTATATCAAACAAGTATAGTATAAACTCTTATTATTGAATTGGAAACCACACACAAAGGAGGTTCCAATCAAATTATATATTGTTAACATGATTACATTAGTCATCTTATTCAATTAATGCTAATACTTGTAAATCTCGTCAAGCATTCATGATTATAACTTATGTTAACAACAAATCAAGTTCCTTTCATAGCTCAGGTGTCGGTTATACCATACATTATGGGCTATGAAAGTGCCAAGCATTTGTTGTACCAAGTGTTATACAACATAAATCAAGATTAGTCATTTAACAAGCAAAGTATTAAAGAGTGAACAAGATAACAAATATAAAACATGTTAGTATCAAACATTAAAGTGCATATTAAGTTTACATTATACTTATTCTTACACCATTAGTGTAACCTTTTCACCTTGACATAACTAACTTAGCTAGACATAATGAAAGAAAGCAAAATAGATAAACAAAATAAGAACATAAAAGTTACTAAGTAAAGGAAAGGAAATGAAAGGAATAAACTTAATATTAATGAAAGCAAAGCATAAACATTACAAAAAATGCAAAGAGAGAAAGGAAGAGCATGATCTTGATCTGGAAACCAAGATGCCTAAATGCATGGCAAATGCCTCCTTTTATAGGCCAAAATTGGGAACTATTGATTTGATGACTAATTGATAAGTGGGTGGCCAACTTTTGACTTGGTGACAATCCTTATCTTCTCTTGTCTGCCCAAAACGTCATTGATAACGTCAAAACTGGAGCCAGGTGCAAACATGAAAGTTGTAGGCAATTGTCTCAGATTTCTTGTGTAAACAATTCAGCTCATTTGGACTTCTAGAACTCCAGATATGGCCAAAATACCGAACAGTGCTCGGGCTGGAAGACAGATTCGGGCTTCTTTGTTGTTGCTACAATTTGGACTTGATAATGGCCTTTTTAGATCTTGGGCTCCATATGAAAGTTGTAGGCCTATGTCTTACCTTTCCATCCATATAAATTGGACCTAAATCTGAGATCTGTAGCTCTAGATATGACCCAATTACCGAACAGTGTTCCGGTTTGGATTGCACCGACATCTCTTCTCTAAGTTTGACCATCTCTTTATCCTTGCAATTTAAGTTTTTCAAGTCATCAATCAATCCTTTCATTTATTTGATAGGCCTGCATTAAAAATAGACATTTACCACAAATTATAGGTATCTTATATTATTAGATACATTATTATAAAACATATTTTAGTTAAGGAGTTATTAATATTTCAAGTGCAAAATGATGATATAAAACGATGATAAAAATGCACTTTTAAGTACTAATCACACCCCTCAACCAGCTTATTACTAGTCCCTAGTAATTAAAGCGTTAAAACAATTTGCAAATTTCACAAAGCAAGGTATTCATCATTTAACTTCCATTAATCTATCCAGATAAACAAACTCTCATTAAATTTATATATCTGCTCAATACCACTTAACAAGATATTAATAAACCTTTCTTTTGTGCTCAATGTATCAACACATAATTATGGGGCTTTTCTTCGAAGAAAACAAAATTTTTGTTCTAATGTTTAAGGTTAACTTCCTTGGGTTGGGATTACTATTTTTGTCTTTTTTTTTTTTTAAACTCTATATACATATACTTTAAAAACATCATGCATCTTTAACCCATGTAACGAGCTTTCAGCTAATGACTCCCAGACCAGTTGGTCTTAGGGCATTAGGTGTTAAGACACCCCTACGAGCTTAGTAACTCGGGTCGCAGATACTAATATGTAGATAGTGCAATGTTTGATTTCCTTAAGCTTTTCTCCTCAACCCATGTAACAAGCGTTGGGCCAATAGCTCCCAAGTCAGTTGACTTTAGGGTATTAGGTGTTAAAACACCCCTTCGGGCTTAATTGCTTAGGTTAGGGAGGCTACGAAATCAAACTTATCTACATTTTTATTATCATCATTTTTTATTTTTTTTTTCTTTTTTTTTTCATGTTTTTTTTTTATTATATACAATCCCTTTCCCTTAGTTGTTACCTTTAACAAAAGAACATAAATAATGTAATAATCCAATATGCAACCCACAATCATATGTTAAAGTGTGTGTGTGTAAATTAAGGTTTAAGAATACATGTTAAATAAGTATATGAGCAGAATTAAGCGGTAACAATACGAGAGTTTGTAAACCTGAATATTTTAGGAAGTATTATAATAGACCTTGTTAAGAATGGTTACTAAGATGCGTCTCAAGAGTCACTTTAGCAAAAGATCTCCTTTACTCTGCCATCCTAGTAACAACAATTATGCACATGCTTTATGAAATGAAAAACAATTTTTTTTTTATCAACTACTACCCTCTCCCCCCAACCAAAACGAGACATTGTCCTCAATGTTCTAAGGTAGAAAGATAGAGTATAAAAGATATCACCTGAAATAACGAACATTGACAAAACCTGAAACACACTGAAACAAAAATAAGAAATAACAAAACATAATAAAACCAAAAGACACAAAAATTCACAAATGAAGGCTCAAATCCAATCTAAGCTTTTTACGGCTTTCCTTAGATGACCAATTTATGCGACTCATGGAAGGATCAATCACAGGAATGAAAGATTGTAGTTGGTCAATCAATTGTTCAGCAGTAGAAGCAGAGATTATGATTTGTCGTGCAGAAGATGTTAGAAATTCCTGTTCCACAGCATGATCAAGAAAAGACAACAACTTATCATAATAACCATTAACATTTAACAAACCTATGGGTTTATGGTGAATGTGCAATTGAGCCCAAGAGGAAATATGAAAGATCTTTTCCAATGTGCCTAGACCACCTGGTAAAGCACTGAAAGCATCAGTATGGTTAAACATTGCATTCATTCGAGCCGACATTGTGGAGACCTGAAGTTCCTCTCCAATTGTTTTTCCAATGATGTCCCCTTGTGCCAAAGCTTCAGGGACGATTCCTAAAACTTGACTACCTCCTAAAAATGCAGCTATTGACACACCTCCCATTAACCCAAGACTGCCTCCCCTATACACTAAATGAATCTTTCTCTCAGCTAGCACCTGACCAAGATGATTTGCTGATTCTAAAAACTCTTTTTCTTTCCCAGGACTAGATCCACCGAAAACATAAATATTTCTTATTTGATGACTTGAGGAACTTGCCATTTCTACACACTTCTGTATTTGTTGAATGTATGGGTTGAGTAGAAATGAAAGGAAGGAAAATAGGGTTTTATAGATGAGAAAGTATAAAGGCAATCATAACATCTATATGTAGGCCAGCTAGAGTCTCACCCACTCTCTCTCTCTTTTTATTTATTTATTTATTTACTTTTGAAAAAAAACATGTGTATGTACAGGTAGTTGTGATTGTGGCTCACATCTTCCCTTAGTTTTACGTCCAAAAACGGCTTAAACGCCCTCTATGGGTCGGGGATAGGCTTCCCATCCAGTTTTCTTAAAAACTGGCAAACAGGGTCTTTTTTAGTCAGATTCCCAAGACTAAATCGATCATGTTCTTTATGAAATAGTGGCCATAAATCATGAATTGCACGATGCACATCTCCACTAGGATGCGTCTCAAGAGTCAATAGAAGATTATCTAAAGACTCCTTACTCAGGCCATCCTTAATGAATTGTATTTTATCTTCACGGTTTATAGATACCATTCCTAAAGAACGACATTGTGTATTACAAGTCCATCTAGCACAACGATGACAGACATCCAGTCGTTTTGCACGACGCTTCTTTGCAAAAGTGCTTTTACCTGTTCCAGGCATGTGTGAAATGAAGAAGTTAGAGGACTCACCTGATAATCAGACCTTTGCTTCAATCAACCAGCGAATATCTTCAGGAATTCCATGATTCATTAACAATCTCAATCTTGCACATCTAGCACGGTAAATTTTTGTAATCGCATTCTGAGGCAGAGCGGGAAAATACTTTTTCAATTTTTCAAGATTAGTGTCCATTTTCAAATGAGAATTGGAAGAGAGATTCAAAGAATTGCATAGATATATACACAGATATCAGTAATTGTGGGAAACTGAAAGAACCGACTTAAGTCACGGAGTACTGTTATCCGCCATTTGACCGGGGTGAAAGAAACTTGCAAAAATCACTCAAAAAGAAACAAAAATAAAATAAAATAAAATCAATCTTTATATACAGGATCACCCAATTCAATAGAGTTATGTTCAACTGAAAAATTATCAAAGTAAACTTTCAGACGATGTCCATTTACCTTGAAAACATTGCCATTCTTTGGATTCTCGATGTCATAGGCCCCATATGGATACACATGTTTCACAATAAAAGGACCGCTCCATCTTGATCTTAATTTTCCAGGAAATAAATGCAGTCGAGAATTATAAAGCAAGACTTTTTGACCAACATTGAAGGTTTTTCTCTGTATTTTCTTGTCATGACATTCTTTTATTCTTGCTTTATGAATTCTTGAATTTTCATATGCATCATTTCTTATTTCCTCAAGCTCATTTATTTGTAATTTTCGCAGTTGACTAGCATCATCCAGATTTGAATTGAAAGCTTTAATAGCCCAATAAGCTTTATGTTCAAGTTCCACAGGCAAGTGACAAGGTTTTCCATAGACTAGTCTATAAGGTGACATACCTAATGATGTTTTATAAGCAGTTCGATAAGCCCAAAGTACATCATTAAGTCTTAAAGACCAGTCTTTCCTATTAGGGTTCACTGTTTTCTCCAAAATATGTTTGATCTCCCTATTAGCAAGCTCTACTTGTCCACTTGTTTGAGGGTGATAAGGGGTGGCAACTTTGTGTGTGATTCCATATTTCTTCATTAAAGACTCAAATGGCTTGTTGCAGAAATGTGTTCCACCATCACTTATTATGGCTCGAGGGACTCCAAATCGACTCAAAATATTTTCTTTCAAAAACTTTATCACTGTTTTGTGATCATTGTTTCGACTTGGAATTGCCTCTATCCATTTTGAAACATAATCTACTGCGACTAATATGTATAAGAAACCAAATGATGGAGGGAATGGGCCCATGAAATCTATACCCCAACAGTCAAAGATCTCAATGACAATAATAGGGTTTAAAGGCATCATGTGACGTTTTGAAATAGATCCCAACTTTTGACAATTTTCACAAGACTTGCAGAATGCATGTGAGTCTTTGAACATGGTGGGCCAGTAAAATCCACTTTGTAAGATTTTTGCAGTTGTCTTTCTTGATGAGAAATGGCCCCCACATGCCTCAGAATGACAAAATTTAATGACACTACTTACCTCATTGTCAGGAATGCATCTTCGAAATATTTGATCAGGACAATATTTGAATAAATAAGGATCATCCCAATAAAAGTTCTTCACTTCGTTCAAAAACATTCTTTTATCTTGGGTATTCCAATGAGCTGGCAATTGTCCTGAAACAAGAAAATTGACAATATTAGCAAACCAAGGCATTGTAGAGACAGAAAGTAAAGATTCATCAAGAAAGTAGTCATCGATTGGTGTGATGTCAGTTTCCGAATCTGTTGTCAATCTTGACAAGTGATCTGCGACAACATTTTCGCTGCCTTTCTTATCTTTGATTGTGATATCAAATTCTTGAAGTAATAAAATCCACCGCACCAATCTAGCCTTGGAATCTTTCTTAGAAAGAAGATATTTCAATGCTGCATGATCACTAAAAACAACAACAGGTGAACCAACAAGATAAGATCTGAATTTTTCATATGCAAATACTACTGCAAGTAATTCTTTTTCAGTGGTGGTATAATTCATTTGAGCACTATTTAAAGTTTTACTTGCATAGTAAATTACATAAGGTTTCTTATCTTTTCTTTGTCCCAAAACAGCACCTACGGCATAATCACTAGCATCACACATTATTTCAAAAGGTAATGACCAATCGGGAGGTTGAATGATAGGAGCACAAGTAAGCAAGTTTTTTAAGTTTAACAAAGGCTTCTTCACAATGTTCAGTCCATTCAAAAATAGTATCCTTTGTTAGAAGGTTACTTAAAGGCTTAGATATTACACTAAAATCTTTGATGAACCTTCTATAAAAACCAGCATGTCCCAGGAATGATCTAACATCTTTAAGAGATTTTGGTGTTGGCAAGTTTGCAATTAACTCGATTTTAGATTTGTCAACCTCAATTCCTTTTGATGAAACAATGTGACCAAGTACAATGCCGTTTGTTACCATAAAATGACATTTTTCCCAATTCAGCACAAGATTCTTCTCTTCACACCTGGTTAAAACCTTTCCTAAATTAGTCAAACAATCATCAAATGAATCACCAAAAACAGAAAAATCATCCATGAAAATCTCAAGAAAATGTTCAACCATATCGCTAAATATACTAAGCATGCATCTTTGAAATGTGGCTGGTGCATTACATAATCCAAAAGGCATCCTTCGATATGCAAAAGTACCAAATGGACATGTGAAAGTAGTTTTTTCTTGATCTTCCAACGCAATTTCAATTTGGTTGTAACCCGAATAGCCATCTAGGAAACAATAAAATTCATGACCTGCAACTCTTTCTAGGATTTGATCCATGAAAGGTAAAGGAAAATGATCTTTTCTAGTCATTGAATTAAGTTTTCTATAGTCAATGCACATGCGCCAACCAGTAACAGTTCTAGTGGGAATTAACTCATTGTTCTCATTTGTTATCACAGTGACTCCAGATTTCTTAGGTACAACTTGGGTAGGACTTACCCATTTGCTGTCAGAAATAGGATAAATGATTTCATTATCTAGAAGCTTAATGACTTCATTTTTCACTACTTCTTTCATATTAGGATTTAGCCTTCGTTGCATTTCTCTAGAGGGTTTAGCATTTTCCTCTAAATAAATTCTGTGTGTACAAATCAAAGGATTAATTCCTTTTATATCAGCTATGGTCCATCCTAATGCTTTTTTATGCATTTTCAGAGTTTGTAATAACTTACCTTCTTGATGTGCATTAAGTTTGGAAGAGATTATTACCGGAAAAGTTTCATTTTCTCCCAAAAATGAGTATTTGAGATTGGATGGCAACGACTTCAAATCAGGTTTTGGTGGTTGAACACTTGAAGGTATGGACTTAATTGGTCGTGGTGGCAATTCCTCAATTTGTGGCCTCCAATTACTTGTCTTTGATTCTTCCTGAAAATAAATCATTTCCAAATCATCAGATTCATCAATCTCCATTTCATTGGAAGTGGTTGGAAATTGATCATGAATTAATTTTTCAGTAAAGTCCACTTCCTGTAAATCATTATCATCTCTAGGTTGCTTGCAAATGTTGAAAATATTCATCTCCAATGTCATGTTTCCAAATGATAGCTTCATCAGTCCATTCCTACAATTAATCAATGCATTAGAAGTTGCATGAAATGGACGTCCTAAAATAACAGGAAATGAATTACATACTTCAACAGGTTGTGTGTCCAAGACAATAAAATCCACAAGATAAATGAATTTATCGACTTGTACTAACACATCTTCAATTATTCCTCTGGGCACTTTTATAGATCTATCGGCAAGTAAAAGAGTTATAGAAGTTGGTTTTAACTCACATAGATTGAGACTCTGAAAAACTGAATATGGAAGTAAATTCACACTAGCACCAAGATCAAGTAAGGCTCTTTCAATTTTATGCTCTCCAATAAAGCAAGAAATTGTAGGACAACCAGGGTCTTTATATTTCAAAGCATTATTGTTTTGAAGAATAACACTTACTTGTTCGGCTAGAAAGGCTTTCTTTTTCACATTCAGTTTCCTCTTCACAGTGCAGAGATCTTTCAAAAATTTAGCATAGGAAGGAACCTGTTTAATTGCATCCAGCAAAGGTATATTGATCCTTACCTATTTGAAAATTTCATAAATTTCAGAATTGTGATTGACTTTCCTTTGTTTGGTCATGGCTTGAGGAAATGGAAGTGCTGGCGGTGAATCAGTCGTTTCTTTGCAATTTTCAGATTCATCCCCTTCCTTACCCTCAGAGATTGACTCATCATCTTTCTCATAAGGTTCAAGAGAGGGTTTTTCAATAACCTTACCACTGCGCAGAGTAGTGACTGATTTGACTTGATCCATGTGTTGGCTTCCGGAACTACTTGCATTTGCATTGTATTGCCCTTTGGGATTTTGTTGTGTTTGAGATGGAAACTTACCTTTCTCTTGGAAACTGAGAGCAGATGTTAATTTAGCAAGAGTATCTTTAAAATCTGTCATGTTTTGAGCAAGTTGAGTATTGATTATCTCTTGCTTTTCAATGAATGCATGCAATGTTTCCTCAAGATTTCTTCTAGAAGGTGGAGCATAAGAAGGTGCATATCCATGAGAATTATGGTGTGCTTGAAACGGTGGTTGTGAAGTTTGTGCATTGTTGTTCTCACTCTTCCAACTGAAATTTGGGTGATTCCTCCAACCAGGGTTGTATGTTTGGGAGTATGGGTTGTGGTTGGCCCTTTGAAAACTGTTTAAAGCATGAGCTTGTTCATGGAGACATTCTTTAAAAGAAGGCAAGGTTGGACAATCGTTGGTTGAGTGTTCATTTGTTTCACAGATTTGACACACAATGTTTTCAACAGATTTTAATTGACCACTCTTTTTCAATTCTAGTGCCTCGACTTTTCTAGCTAAAGATACAAATTTTGCTTGGAGGTCATGATCTTCCCTAAGGTTGTACATACCTCCACTAGATGTATGAAGTTGAGTTTTACTCGGTGCCTCATATGTACCCGCGGTGTCCCAATTTTGAGCATTTTCAGCTAACAAGTCTAAGTACTCCATTGCTTCATCAGGGTCTTTATCTTCAAAAGTTCCATTGCACATCAATTCAACCATTTGCCTATCTTTAGGTGTTAACCCTTCATAGAAATGTGAAACCAATCTCCATGTTTCAAAACCATGATGAGGGCAAGTACTAAGCAAGTCTCGATACCTATCCCAATATTTATAAAATGTTTCTCCTGGTTTTTGAGTGAAAGTGGTGATTTGTCTCTTGAAAGAGTTTGTTCTATGAGATGGGAAAAACTTCTTTAAAAATTGTTGTTGCATTTCATCCCAAGCACGAATGGATCCTGGTCTCAAATTTTGTAGCCATGTTTTAGCTTTATCTTTTAATGAAAAAGGAAAAAGCTTTAATCTAATGGTGTTCATGCTACAATTTAAATTATTATATGTGTTGCACACCTCCTCAAATTCCCTTAAATGCAAGTATGGATTTTCCAATTCTAAACCATGAAAAGAAGGTAAAAGTTGAATAATACCTGGTTTAAAATTAAAATGAGATGCATCGGGAGGAAAAACTATGCATGATGGTGCACTTGTTCTTGTGGGATTCATGTGGTCTCTAAGTGTTCTAGCACGGTTATTCTCATTATTCTCATTTTGAAGTGATTGATTATCTTCTTCGGCCATATTTTCTGAAAATGATGAGGATATCCTACAAAGTCTACCACTTGATGTACGTGACCACACTCTCATGCACGTGTAGGAATATAATAAAATGAAGAAGAAAACAAAAGAAGAAGGAAGAAAACAAAATAAGGAGAAACAAAATAAAAGAGACAAAGTTATATACAAGAAAAGTGAAAAGAGAAAATAAAATAAAAACTATAATTTATACAAGAACTTACCTCCCCGGCAACGGCGCCAAAAACTTGACACGACTAAAAGGTTGATGTCTTCTCCCAAGTGCAGGAGTGTCGAAGTAATAAATAACCCGGCAAGACCGGGGTCGAACCACAGGGAGGTTAATTGTACAAATTATAAATAACAATAATACAACAATAACAATAATAACAATAACAATAATAATAACAATAATAATAACAATAATAATAATAATAATAATAATAATAGTAATACTAATAATACTAATAATAATAATAATAGTAGTAGTAGTAGTAGTAGTAGTAATAATAATAATAGTAATAATAATAATAATAATAATAAAGAAAGAGAAGAAGAAGATGATGATGAGAACTTGGAGATGGAAAATTAATGTAAGGATTAAACAATAATAATAACAAATGTCAAGGTTAGAGGTTCCACTAATGGTATATCAAACAAGTATAGTATAAACTCTTATTATTGAATTGGAAACCACACACAAAGGAGGTTCCAATCAGATTATATATTGTTAACATGATTACATTAGTCATCTTATTCAATTAATGCTAATACTTGTAAATCTCGTCAAGCATTCATGATTATAACTTATGTTAACAACAAATCAAGTTCCTTTCATAGCTCAGGTGTCGGTTATACCATACATTATGGGCTATGAAAGTGCCAAGCATTTGTTGTACCAAGTGTTATACAACATAAATCAAGATTAGTCATTTAACAAGCAAAGTATTAAAGAGTGAACAAGATAACAAATATAAAACATGTTAGTATCAAACATTAAAGTCCATATTAAGTTTACATTATACTTATTCTTACACCATTAGTGTAACCTTTTCACCTTGACATAACTAACTTAGCTAGACATAATGAAAGAAAGCAAAATAGATAAACAAAATAAGAACATAAAAGTTACTAAGTAAAGGAAAGGAAATGAAAGGAATAAACTTAATATTAATGAAAGCAAAGCATAAACATTACAAAAAATACAAAGAGAGAAAGGAAGAGCATGATCTTGATCTGGAAACCAAGATGCCTAAATGCATGGCAAATGCCTCCTTTTATAGGCCAAAATTGGGAACTATTGATTTGATGACTAATTGATAAGTGGGTGGCCAACTTTTGACTTGGTGACAATCCTTATCTTCTCTTGTCTGCCCAAAACGTCATTGATAACGTCAAAAGTGGAGCCAGGTGAAAACATGCATGATGGTGCACTTGTTCTTGTGGGATTCATGTGGTCTCTAAGTGTTCTAGCACGGTTATTCTCATTTTGAAGTGATTGATTATCTTCTTCGGCCATATTTTCTGAAAATGATGAGGATACCCTACAAAGTCTACCACTTGATGTACGTGACCACACTCTCATGCACGTGTAGGAATAAAATAAAATAAAAAGAAGAAAGCAAAAGAAGGAGGAAGAAAACAAAATAAAAAGAAACAAAAGAAAAGAAACAAAGTTATATACAAGAAAAGTGAAAAGAGAAAATAAATACTATAATTTATACAAGAACTTACCTCCCCAGCAACGGCGCCAAAAACTTGACACGACTAAAAGGTTGATGTCTTCTTCCAAGTGCAGGAGTGTCGAAGTAATAAATAACCCGGCAAGACCGGGGTCGAACCACAGGGAGGTTAATTGTACAAATTATAGACAACAATTATAAGTAACAATAATAACAATAATAACAACAACAACAACAATAACAACAACAACTATAATACTAATAATAATAGTAGTAGTAGTAGTAGTAGTAGTAGTAGTAGTAGTAGTAAAGAAAGAGAAGAAGAAGATGATGATGAGAACTTGGAGATGGAAACTTAATGTAAGGATTAAACAATAATAATAACAAATGTCAAGGTTAGAGGTTCCACTAATGGTATATCAAACAAGTATAGTATAAACTCTTATTATTGAATTGGAAACCACACAAAGGAGGTTCCAATCAGATTATATATTGTTAACATGATTACATTAGTCATCTTATTCAATTAATGCTAATACTTGTAAATCTCGTCAAACATTCATGATTATAACTTATGTTAACAACAAATCAAGTTCCTTTCATAGCTCAGGTGTCGGTTATACCATACATTATGGGCTATGAAAGTGCCAAGCATTTGTTGTACCAAGTGTTATACAACATAAATCAAGATTAGTCATTTAACAAGCAAAGTATTAAAGAGTGAACAAGATAACAAATATAAAACATGTTAGTATCAAACATTAAAGTCCATATTAAGTTTACATTATACTTATTCTTACACCATTAGTGTAACCTTTTCACCTTGACATAACTAACTTAGCTAGACATAATGAAAGAAAGCAAAATAGATAAACAAAATAAGAACATAAAAGTTACTAAGTAAAGGAAAGGAAATGAAAGGAATAAACTTAATATTAATGAAAGCAAAGCATAAACATTACAAAAAATACAAAGAGAGAAAGGAAGAGCATGATCTTGATCTGGAAACCAAGATGCCTAAATGCATGGCAAATGCCTCCTTTTATAGGCCAAAATTGGGAACTATTGATTTGATGACTAATTGATAAGTGGGTGGCCAACTTTTGACTTGGTGACAATCCTTATCTTCTCTTGTCTGCCCAAAACGTCATTGATAACGTCAAAAGTGGAGCCAGGTGAAAACATGCATGATGGTGCACTTGTTCTTGTGGGATTCATGTGGTCTCTAAGTGTTCTAGCACGGTTATTCTCATTTTGAAGTGATTGATTATCTTCTTCGGCCATATTTTCTGAAAATGATGAGGATACCCTACAAAGTCTACCACTTGATGTACGTGACCACACTCTCATGCACGTGTAGGAATAAAATAAAATAAAAAGAAGAAAGCAAAAGAAGGAGGAAGAAAACAAAATAAAAAGAAACAAAAGAAAAGAAACAAAGTTATATACAAGAAAAGTGAAAAGAGAAAATAAATACTATAATTTATACAAGAACTTACCTCCCCAGCAACGGCGCCAAAAACTTGACACGACTAAAAGGTTGATGTCTTCTTCCAAGTGCAGGAGTGTCGAAGTAATAAATAACCCGGCAAGACCGGGGTCGAACCACAGGGAGGTTAATTGTACAAATTATAGACAACAATTATAAGTAACAATAATAACAATAATAACAACAACAACAACAATAACAACAACAACTATAATACTAATAATAATAGTAGTAGTAGTAGTAGTAGTAGTAGTAGTAGTAGTAGTAAAGAAAGAGAAGAAGAAGATGATGATGAGAACTTGGAGATGGAAACTTAATGTAAGGATTAAACAATAATAATAACAAATGTCAAGGTTAGAGGTTCCACTAATGGTATATCAAACAAGTATAGTATAAACTCTTATTATTGAATTGGAAACCACACAAAGGAGGTTCCAATCAGATTATATATTGTTAACATGATTACATTAGTCATCTTATTCAATTAATGCTAATACTTGTAAATCTCGTCAAGCATTCATGATTATAACTTATGTTAACAACAAATCAAGTTCCTTTCATAGCTCAGGTGTCGGTTATACCATACATTATGGGCTATGAAAGTGCCAAGCATTTGTTGTACCAAGTGTTATACAACATAAATCAAGATTAGTCATTTAACAAGCAAAGTATTAAAGAGTGAACAAGATAACAAATATAAAACATGTTAGTATCAAACATTAAAGTCCATATTAAGTTTACATTATACTTATTCTTACACCATTAGTGTAACCTTTTCACCTTAACATAACTAACTTAGCTAGACATAATGAAAGAAAGCAAAATAGATAAACAAAATAAGAACATAAAAGTTACTAAGTAAAGGAAAGGAAATGAAAGGAATAAACTTAATATTAATGAAAGCAAAGCATAAACATTACAAAAAATACAAAGAGAGAAAGGAAGAGCATGATCTTGATCTGGAAACCAAGATGCCTAAATGCATGGCAAATGCCTCCTTTTATAGGCCAAAATTGGGAACTATTGATTTGATGACTAATTGATAAGTGGGTGGCCAACTTTTGACTTGGTGACAATCCTTATCTTCTCTTGTCTGCCGAAAACGTCATTGATAACGTCAAAACTGGAGCCAGGTGCAAACATGAAAGTTGTAGGCAATTGTCTCAGCTTTCTTGTGTAAATAATTCAGCTCATTTGGACTTCTAGAACTCCAAATATGGCCAAAATACCGAACAGTGCTCGGGCTGGAAGACAGATTCGGGCTTCTTTGTTGTTGCTACAATTTGGACTTGATAATGGCTTTTTTAGATCTTGGGCTCCATATGAAAGTTGTAGGCCTATGTCTTACCTTTCCATCCATATAAATTGGACCTAAATGTGAGATCTGTAGCTCCAGATATGGCCCAATTACCGAACAGTGTTCCGGTTTGGATTGCACCGACATCTCTTCTCTAAGTTTGACCATCTCTTTATCCTTGCAATTTAAGTTCTTCAAGTCATCAATCAATCCTTTCATTTATTTGATAGGCCTGCATTAAAAATAGACATTTACCACAAATTATAGGTATCTTATATTATTAGATACATTATTATAAAACATATTTTAGTTAAGGAGTTATTGATATTTCAAGTGCAAAATGATGATATAAAACTATGATAAAAATGCACTTTTAAGTACTAATCAAGGTTCCAATCAGATTATAAATTGTTAACATGATTACATTAGTCATCTTATTCGATTAATGCTAATACTTGTAAATCTCGTCAAGCATTTATGATTATAACTTATGTTAACAACAAATCAAATTCCTTTCATAGCTCAAGTGTCGGTTATATCATACAGTATGGGCTATGAAAGTGCCAAGCATTTGTTGTACCAAGTGTTATATAACATAAATCAAGATTAGTCATTTAATAAGCAAAGTATTAAAGAGTGAACAAGATAACAAATATAAAACATGTTAGTATCAAACATTAAAGTCCATATTAAGTTTACACTATTCTTATTTTTACACCATTAGTGTAACCTTTTCACCTTGACATAATAAACTTAACTAGACATAATGAAAGAAAGAAAAATAAATAAACAAAATAAAAACATAAATAAGATTAAAGTTAACTAAGTAAGTGAAAGGAGATGAAAGGCATAAACTTGATATTAATGAAAGCAAAGCATAAACATTACAAAAAATACAAAGAGAGAAAGGAAGAACATGATCTTGATCTGGAAACCAAGATGCCTAAATGCATGGCAAATGCCTTTTTTTATAGGCCAAAATTGAAAACTATTGATTTGATGACTAATTGATAAATGGGTGGCTAACTCTTGACTTGGTGACAATTCTTATCTTCTCTTGTCTGCCCAAAACATTATTGATAACGTCAAAATTAGAGCCAGTCAAAAACATGAAAGTTGTAGGCAATTGTCTCAGTTTTCTTGTGTAAAATATTCAGCTCATTTAGACTTCTAAAACTCTAGATATGGCCAAAATACTGAACAATGCTCGGGCTGGAAGATAGATTCGGGCTTCTTTGTTGTTGCTACAATTTGGACTTGAAAATGGTCTTTTTACATCTTGGACTCCATATGAAAGTTGTAGGCCTATGTCTTACATTTTCATCCATATAAATTGTACCTAAATCTGAGATCTATAGCTCTAGATATGACCAATTACCGAACAGTGTTCCGGTTTAGATTGCATTGACATCTCTTTTTTAAGTTTGACCATCTCTTTATCCTTGCAATTTATGTTCTTAAAGTCATCAATCAATCCTTTTATTTATGTGATAGACCTGTATTTAAAATGAACATTGACACGACTGAAAGATTGATGTCTTCTCCCAAGTGTAGGAGTGTCGAAGTAATAAATAACTCGGCAAGACCAGGGTCGAACCACAGGGAGGTTAATTGTACAAATTATAAATAACAATAATACAACAACAATAACAACAATAACAATAATAATAATAACAATAATAATAATAACAATAATAATAGTAATACTAATAATAATAATAATAATAATAATAATAATAATAATAATAATAGTAATAGTAGTAGTAATAATAATAATAATAATAAAAAAAGAGAAGAAGAAGAAGATGATGATAACTTGGAGATGGAAAATTAATGTAAGGATTAAACAATAATAATAACAAATGTCAAGGTTAGAGGTTCCACTAATGGTATATCAAACAAGTATAATATAAACTCTTATTATTGAATTGGAAACCACACACAAAGGAGGTTCCAATCAGATTATATATTGTTAACATGATTACATTAGTCATCTTATTCAATTAATGCTAATACTTGTAAATCTCGTCAAGCATTCATGATTATAACTTATGTTAACAACAAATCAAGTTCCTTTCATAGCTCAGGTGTCGGTTATACCATACATTATGGGCTATGAAAGTGCCAAGCATTTGTTGTACCAAGTGTTATACAACATAAATCAAGATTAGTCATTTAACAAGCAAAGTATTAAAGAGTGAACAAGATAACAAATATAAAACATGTTAGTATCAAACATTAAAGTCCATATTAAGTTTACATTATACTTATTCTTACACCATTAGTGTAACCTTTTCACCTTGACATAACTAACTTAGCTAGACATAATGAAAGAAAGCAAAATAGATAAACAAAATAAGAACATAAAAGTTACTAAGTAAAGGAAAGGAAATGAAAGGAATAAACTTAATATTAATGAAAGCAAAGCATAAACATTACAAAAAATACAAAGAGAGAAAGGAAGAGCATGATCTTGATCTGGAAACCAAGATGCCTAAATGCATGGCAAATGCCTCCTTTTATAGGCCAAAATTGGGAACTATTGATTTGATGACTAATTGATAAGTGGGTGGCCAACTTTTGACTTGGTGACAATCCTTATCTTCTCTTGTCTGCCCAAAACGTCATTGATAACGTCAAAACGGGAGCCAGGTGCAAACATGAAAGTTGTAGGCAATTTTCTCAGCTTTCTTGTGTAAAAAATTCAGCTCATTTGGACTTCTAGAACTCCAGATATGGCCAAAATACCGAACAGTGCTCGGGCTGGAAGACAGATTCGGGCTTCTTTGTTGTTGCTACACTTTGGACTTGATAATGGCCTTTTTAGATCTTGGGCTCCATATGAAAGTTGTAGGCCTATGTCTTACCTTTCCATCCATATAAATTGGACCTAAATCTGAGATCTGTAGCTCCAGATATGGCCCAATTACCGAACAGTGTTCCGGTTTGGATTGCACCGACATCTCTTCTCTAAGTTTGACCATCTCTTTATCCATGCAATTTAAGTTCTTCAAGTCATCAATCAATCCTTTCATTTATGTGATAGACCTGCATTAAAAATAGACATTTACCACAAATTATAGGTATCTTATATTATTAGATACATTATTATAAAACATATTTTAGTTAAGGAGTTATTGATACTTCAAGTGCAAAATGATGATATAAAACCATGATAAAAATACACTTTTAAGTAGTAATCACACCCCTCAACCAGCTTATTACTAGTCCCTAGTAATTAAAGCGTTAAAACAATTTGCAAATTTCACAAAGCAAGGTATTCATCATTTAACTTCCATTAATCTATCCAGATAAACAAACTCTCATTAAATTTATATATCTGCTCAATACCACTTAACAAGATATTAATAAACCTTTCTTTTGTGCTCAATGTATCAACACATAATTATGGCGCTTTTCTTGGAAGAAAACAAAATTTTTGTTCTAATGTTTAAGGTTAACTTCCTTGGGTTGGGATTATTATTTTTGTCTTTTTTTTTTGTCTTTTTTTTTTAAATATATACATATAATTTAAAAACATCATGCATCTTTAACCCATGTAACGAGCTTTCAGCTAATGACTCCCAGACCAGTTGGTCTTAGGGCATTAGGTGTTAAGACACCCCTACGAGCTTAGTAACTCGGGTCGCAGATACTGATATATAGATAGTGCAATGTTTGATTCCCTTAAGCTTTTCTCCTCAACCCATGTAACAAGCGTTGGGCCAATAGCTCCCAAGTCAGTTGACTTTAGGGTATTAGGTGTTAAAACACCCCTTCGGGCTTAATTGCTTAGGTTAGGGAGGCTACGAAACCAAACTTATCTACATTTTTATTATCATCATTTTTTTTTCTTTTTTTTTTTTTTTTTTTTTAATTATATACAATCCCTTTCCCTTAGTTGTTACCTTTAACAAAAGAACATAAATAATGTAATAATCCAATATGCAACCCACAATCATATGTTAAAGTGTGTGTGTGTAAATTAAGGTTTTAAGAATACATGTTAAATAAGTATATGAGCAGAATTAAGTGGTAACAATACAAGAGTTTGTAAACCTGAATATTTCAGGAAGTATGATAATAGACCTTGTTAAGAATGGTTACTAAGATGCGTCTCAAGAGTCACTTTAACAAAAGAACTCCTTTACTCTGCCATCCTAGTAACAACAATTATGCACATGCTTTATGAAATGAAAAACAATTTTTTTTTTTTTATCAACTACTACCCTCTCCCCCCAACCAAAACGAGACATTGTCCTCAATGTTCTAAGGTAGAAAGATAGAGTATAGAAGATATCACCTGAAATAACGAACACTGACAAAACCTGAAACACACTGAAACAAAAATATGAAATAACAAAACACAATAATAAAACCAAAAGACACAAGTTTTTACAAACAAAAAAAAAATTCAAATCGCAGTTGTGAATGTGGCTCACATCTTCCCTTGGTTTTACGTCCAAGAACAGCTTAAATGCCCTCAATGGGTCGGGGATAGGCTTCCCATCCAGTTTTCTTAAAAACTGGCAAACATGGTCTTTTTTAGTCAGATTCCCAAGACTATGCCAAGTATGTTCTTTATGAAAATGGGTTCATAAGTCATGAATTACACGATGCTTATCTCGACTATGATGAGATTTAAGAGTCAATAGAAGATTATCTAAAGACTCTCTGTGTTTTGAAATAAATCCCACCTTCTGACAATTTTCACAGTTTTTGCGGAATGCATCTGACTCCTTGAATATGATGGGCCAGTAAAATTCACTTTGTAAGATTTCTACAATCCTCTTTTTTGATGAGAAATGATCCCCACATGCCTTAGAGTAACAAAATTTAATGAAATTACTTACCTCATTGTCGAGAATGCATTTTTGAAATATTTGATTAGGACAATAATTGAATAAGTAAGGGTCATCCCAATAAAAATTTTGCTCGTTACTCAAAAATTTTCTTTTGTCTTCAATACTCCAATGAGTTGGCAAAAATCCTGAAGCAAGAAAATTGATATTTTTAGCAAACCAAGGCATTGAATTAAGAGAAAGTAGAGATTCATCAGGAAAGTAATCATCGATTGGTGTGATGTCGGGTGTCGAATCTGTTGTCACTTTTGATAAAAGATTTGCATCAACCTTTTCGATGCCTTTTTCATCCTCGATTTCTTCCTGATTGGTCATGGCATGAGAAAATGGAAGTGCTGGCGGAGAATCAGTCGTTTCTTTGCAATTTTCAGATTCAACCCCTTCCTTTCCCCTAGAAGTTGACTCATCATCTTTCTCATAAGGTTCAAGAGAGGGTTTTTCAATAACCTTACCACTGCGTAGAGTAGTGACTGATTTGACTTGATCCATGTGTTGGCTTCTGGAACTACTTACATTTGCATTGTATTGCCCCTTAGGATTTTGTTGTGGTTGAGATGGAAACTTACCTTTCTCTTGGAAATTGAGAGCAGATGTGAATTTTGCAAGAGTATCTTTAAAATCTGTTATGCTTTGAGCAAGTTGAGTGTTGATTGTCTCTTGCTTTTCAATGAATGCATACAAAGTTTCCTCAAAATTACTTCTAAGAGGTGGAGCATAAGAAGGTGCATATCCATGAGAATTTTGGAAATTATGGTGTGCTTGAAACGGTGGTTGTGAAGTTTGTGCATTGTTGTTCTCACTCTTCCAACTGAAATTTGGGTGATTCCTCCAACCAGGGTTGTATGCTGGGGAGTATGGGTTGTGGTTCGCCCTTTGAAAATTGTTTAAAGCATGGGCTTGTTCATGGAGAGATTCTTTAAAAGAAGGCAAGGTTGGACAATTGTTGGTTGAGTGTTCATTTGTTTCACAGATTTGACACACAATGTTTTCAACAGATTTTAATTGACCACTCTTTTTTAATTCTAGTGCCTCGACTTTTCTAGCTAAAGATGCAAACTTGGCTTGAAGGTCATGATCTTCCCTAAGGTTGTACATACCTCCACTAGATGTATGAGATTGAGTTTTACTCGGTGCCTCATAAGTACCTGCAGTGTCCCAATTTTGAGCATTTTCAGCTAACAAGTCTAAGTACTCCATTGCTTCATCAGGGTCTTTATCTTCAAAAGTTCCATTGCACATCAATTCAACCATTTGCCTATCTTTAGGTGTTAACCCTTCATAGAAATGTGAAACCAATCTCCATGTTTCAAAACCATGATGAGGGCAAGTACTAAGCAAGTCTCGATACCTATCCCAACATTTGTAAAATGTTTCTCCTGGTTTTTGAGTGAAAGTGGTGATTTGTCTCTTGAAAGAGTTTGTTCTATGAGATGGGAAAAACTTCTTTAAAAACTGTTGTTGCATTTCATCCCAAGCACGAATGGATCCTGGTCTCAAATTTTGTAGCCATGTTTTAGCTTTATCTTTTAATGAAAAAGGAAAAAGCTTTAATCTGATGGTGTTCATGCTACAATTTAAGTTATTATATGTGTTGCACACCTCCTCAAATTCCCTTAAATGCAAGTATGGATTTTCCAATTCTAAACCATGAAAAGAAGGTAAAAGTTGAATAATACCTGGTTTAAAATTAAAATGAGATGCATCGGGAGGAAAAACTATGCATGATGGTGCACTTGTTCTTGTGGGATTCATGTGGTCTCTAAGTGTTCTAGCACGATTATTCTCATTATTCTCATTTTGAAGTGATTGATTATCTTCTTCGGCCATATTTTCTGAAAATGATGAGGATATCCTACAAAGTCTACCACTTGATGTACGTGACCACACTCTCATGCACGTGTAGGAATAAAATAAAAAGAAGAAGAAGAAAGCAAAAGAAGGAGGAAGAAAACAAAATAAAAAGAAACAAAAGAAAAGAAACAAAGTTATATACAAGAAAAGTGAAAAGAGAAAATAAAATAAATACTATAATTTATACAAGAACTTACCTCCCCGGCAACGGCGCCAAAAACTTGACACGACTGAAAGATTGATGTCTTCTCCCAAGTGTAGGAGTGTCGAAGTAATAAATAACCCGGCAAGACCGGGGTCGAACCACAGGGAGGTTAATTGTACAAATTATAAATAACAATAATACAACAACAATAACAACAATAACAATAATAATAATAACAATAATAATAATAACAATAATAATAGTAATACTAATAATAATAATAATAATAATAATAATAATAATAATAATAATAATAATAGTAATAGTAGTAGTAATAATAATAATAATAATAAAGAAAGAGAAGAAGAAGAAGATGATGATAACTTGGAGATGGAAAATTAATGTAAGGATTAAACAATAATAATAACAAATGTCAAGGTTAGAGGTTCCACTAATGGTATATCAAACAAGTATAATATAAACTCTTATTATTGAATTGGAAACCACACACAAAGGAGGTTCCAATCAGATTATATATTGTTAACATGATTACATTAGTCATCTTATTCAATTAATGCTAATACTTGTAAATCTCGTCAAGCATTCATGATTATAACTTATGTTAACAACAAATCAAGTTCCTTTCATAGCTCAGGTGTCGGTTATACCATACATTATGGGCTATGAAAGTGCCAAGCATTTGTTGTACCAAGTGTTATACAACATAAATCAAGATTAGTCATTTAACAAGCAAAGTATTAAAGAGTGAACAAGATAACAAATATAAAACATGTTAGTATCAAACATTAAAGTCCATATTAAGTTTACATTATACTTATTCTTACACCATTAGTGTAACCTTTTCACCTTGACATAATTAACTTAGCTAGACATAATGAAAGAAAGCAAAATAGATAAACAAAATAAGAACATAAAAGTTAACTAAGTAAAGGAAAGGAAATGAAAGGCATAAACTTAATATTAATGAAAACAAAGCATAAAAAATACAAAGAGAGAAAGGAAGAGCATGATCTTGATCTGGAAACCAAGATGCCTAAATGCATGGCAAATGCCTCCTTTTATAGGCCAAAATTGGGAACTATTGATTTGATGACTAATTGATAAGTGGGTGGCCAACTTTTGACTTGGTGACAATCCTTATCTTCTCTTGTCTGCCCAAAACGTCATTGATAACGTCAAAACGGGAGCCAGGTGCAAACATGAAAGTTGTAGGCAATTTTCTCAGCTTTCTTGTGTAAAAAATTCAGCTCATTTGGACTTCTAGAACTCCAGATATGGCCAAAATACCGAACAGTGCTCGGGCTGGAAGACAGATTCGGGCTTCTTTGTTGTTGCTACACTTTGGACTTGATAATGGCCTTTTTAGATCTTGGGCTCCATATGAAAGTTGTAGGCCTATGTCTTACCTTTCCATCCATATAAATTGGACCTAAATCTGAGATCTGTAGCTCCAGATATGGCCCAATTACCGAACAGTGTTCCGGTTTGGATTGCACCGACATCTCTTCTCTAAGTTTGACCATCTCTTTATCCATGCAATTTAAGTTCTTCAAGTCATCAATCAATCCTTTCATTTATGTGATAGACCTGCATTAAAAATAGACATTTACCACAAATTATAGGTATCTTATATTATTAGATACATTATTATAAAACATATTTTAGTTAAGGAGTTATTGATACTTCAAGTGCAAAATGATGATATAAAACCATGATAAAAATACACTTTTAAGTAGTAATCACACCCCTCAACCAGCTTATTACTAGTCCCTAGTAATTAAAGCGTTAAAACAATTTGCAAATTTCACAAAGCAAGGTATTCATCATTTAACTTCCATTAATCTATCCAGATAAACAAACTCTCATTAAATTTATATATCTGCTCAATACCACTTAACAAGATATTAATAAACCTTTCTTTTGTGCTCAATGTATCAACACATAATTATGGCGCTTTTCTTGGAAGAAAACAAAATTTTTGTTCTAATGTTTAAGGTTAACTTCCTTGGGTTGGGATTATTATTTTTGTCTTTTTTTTTTTGTCTTTTTTTTTTAAATATATACATATAATTTAAAAACATCATGCATCTTTAACCCATGTAACGAGCTTTCAGCTAATGACTCCCAGACCAGTTGGTCTTAGGGCATTAGGTGTTAAGACACCCCTACGAGCTTAGTAACTCGGGTCGCAGATACTGATATATAGATAGTGCAATGTTTGATTCCCTTAAGCTTTTCTCCTCAACCCATGTAACAAGCGTTGGGCCAATAGCTCCCAAGTCAGTTGACTTTAGGGTATTAGGTGTTAAAACACCCCTTCGGGCTTAATTGCTTAGGTTAGGGAGGCTACGAAACCAAACTTATCTACATTTTTATTATCATCATTTTTTTTTCTTTTTTTTTTTTTTTTTTTTAATTATATACAATCCCTTTCCCTTAGTTGTTACCTTTAACAAAAGAACATAAATAATGTAATAATCCAATATGCAACCCACAATCATATGTTAAAGTGTGTGTGTGTAAATTAAGGTTTTAAGAATACATGTTAAATAAGTATATGAGCAGAATTAAGTGGTAACAATACAAGAGTTTGTAAACCTGAATATTTCAGGAAGTATGATAATAGACCTTGTTAAGAATGGTTACTAAGATGCGTCTCAAGAGTCACTTTAACAAAAGAACTCCTTTACTCTGCCATCCTAGTAACAACAATTATGCACATGCTTTATGAAATGAAAAACAATTTTTTTTTTTTTATCAACTACTACCCTCTCCCCCCAACCAAAACGAGACATTGTCCTCAATGTTCTAAGGTAGAAAGATAGAGTATAGAAGATATCACCTGAAATAACGAACACTGACAAAACCTGAAACACACTGAAACAAAAATATGAAATAACAAAACACAATAATAAAACCAAAAGACACAAGTTTTTACAAACAAAAAAAAAATTCAAATCGCAGTTGTGAATGTGGCTCACATCTTCCCTTGGTTTTACGTCCAAGAACAGCTTAAATGCCCTCAATGGGTCGGGGATAGGCTTCCCATCCAGTTTTCTTAAAAACTGGCAAACATGGTCTTTTTTAGTCAGATTCCCAAGACTATGCCAAGTATGTTCTTTATGAAAATGGGTTCATAAGTCATGAATTACACGATGCTTATCTCGACTATGATGAGATTTAAGAGTCAATAGAAGATTATCTAAAGACTCTCTGTGTTTTGAAATAAATCCCACCTTCTGACAATTTTCACAGTTTTTGCGGAATGCATCTGACTCCTTGAATATGATGGGCCAGTAAAATTCACTTTGTAAGATTTCTACAATCCTCTTTTTTGATGAGAAATGATCCCCACATGCCTTAGAGTAACAAAATTTAATGAAATTACTTACCTCATTGTCGAGAATGCATTTTTGAAATATTTGATTAGGACAATAATTGAATAAGTAAGGGTCATCCCAATAAAAATTTTGCTCGTTACTCAAAAATTTTCTTTTGTCTTCAATACTCCAATGAGTTGGCAAAAATCCTGAAGCAAGAAAATTGATATTTTTAGCAAACCAAGGCATTGAATTAAGAGAAAGTAGAGATTCATCAGGAAAGTAATCATCGATTGGTGTGATGTCGGGTGTCGAATCTGTTGTCACTTTTGATAAAAGATTTGCATCAACCTTTTCGATGCCTTTTTCATCCTCGATTTCTTCCTGATTGGTCATGGCATGAGAAAATGGAAGTGCTGGCGGAGAATCAGTCGTTTCTTTGCAATTTTCAGATTCAACCCCTTCCTTTCCCCTAGAAGTTGACTCATCATCTTTCTCATAAGGTTCAAGAGAGGGTTTTTCAATAACCTTACCACTGCGTAGAGTAGTGACTGATTTGACTTGATCCATGTGTTGGCTTCTGGAACTACTTACATTTGCATTGTATTGCCCCTTAGGATTTTGTTGTGGTTGAGATGGAAACTTACCTTTCTCTTGGAAATTGAGAGCAGATGTGAATTTTGCAAGAGTATCTTTAAAATCTGTTATGCTTTGAGCAAGTTGAGTGTTGATTGTCTCTTGCTTTTCAATGAATGCATACAAAGTTTCCTCAAAATTACTTCTAAGAGGTGGAGCATAAGAAGGTGCATATCCATGAGAATTTTGGAAATTATGGTGTGCTTGAAACGGTGGTTGTGAAGTTTGTGCATTGTTGTTCTCACTCTTCCAACTGAAATTTGGGTGATTCCTCCAACCAGGGTTGTATGCTGGGGAGTATGGGTTGTGGTTCGCCCTTTGAAAATTGTTTAAAGCATGGGCTTGTTCATGGAGAGATTCTTTAAAAGAAGGCAAGGTTGGACAATTGTTGGTTGAGTGTTCATTTGTTTCACAGATTTGACACACAATGTTTTCAACAGATTTTAATTGACCACTCTTTTTTAATTCTAGTGCCTCGACTTTTCTAGCTAAAGATGCAAACTTGGCTTGAAGGTCATGATCTTCCCTAAGGTTGTACATACCTCCACTAGATGTATGAGATTGAGTTTTACTCGGTGCCTCATAAGTACCTGCAGTGTCCCAATTTTGAGCATTTTCAGCTAACAAGTCTAAGTACTCCATTGCTTCATCAGGGTCTTTATCTTCAAAAGTTCCATTGCACATCAATTCAACCATTTGCCTATCTTTAGGTGTTAACCCTTCATAGAAATGTGAAACCAATCTCCATGTTTCAAAACCATGATGAGGGCAAGTACTAAGCAAGTCTCGATACCTATCCCAACATTTGTAAAATGTTTCTCCTGGTTTTTGAGTGAAAGTGGTGATTTGTCTCTTGAAAGAGTTTGTTCTATGAGATGGGAAAAACTTCTTTAAAAACTGTTGTTGCATTTCATCCCAAGCACGAATGGATCCTGGTCTCAAATTTTGTAGCCATGTTTTAGCTTTATCTTTTAATGAAAAAGGAAAAAGCTTTAATCTGATGGTGTTCATGCTACAATTTAAGTTATTATATGTGTTGCACACCTCCTCAAATTCCCTTAAATGCAAGTATGGATTTTCCAATTCTAAACCATGAAAAGAAGGTAAAAGTTGAATAATACCTGGTTTAAAATTAAAATGAGATGCATCGGGAGGAAAAACTATGCATGATGGTGCACTTGTTCTTGTGGGATTCATGTGGTCTCTAAGTGTTCTAGCACGATTATTCTCATTATTCTCATTTTGAAGTGATTGATTATCTTCTTCGGCCATATTTTCTGAAAATGATGAGGATATCCTACAAAGTCTACCACTTGATGTACGTGACCACACTCTCATGCACGTGTAGGAATAAAATAAAAAGAAGAAGAAGAAAGCAAAAGAAGGAGGAAGAAAACAAAATAAAAAGAAACAAAAGAAAAGAAACAAAGTTATATACAAGAAAAGTGAAAAGAGAAAATAAAATAAATACTATAATTTATACAAGAACTTACCTCCCCGGCAACGGCGCCAAAAACTTGACACGACTGAAAGATTGATGTCTTCTCCCAAGTGTAGGAGTGTCGAAGTAATAAATAACCCGGCAAGACCGGGGTCGAACCACAGGGAGGTTAATTGTACAAATTATAAATAACAATAATACAACAACAATAACAACAATAACAATAATAATAATAACAATAATAATAATAACAATAATAATAGTAATACTAATAATAATAATAATAATAATAATAATAATAATAATAATAATAGTAATAGTAGTAGTAATAATAATAATAATAATAAAGAAAGAGAAGAAGAAGAAGATGATGATAACTTGGAGATGGAAAATTAATGTAAGGATTAAACAATAATAATAACAAATGTCAAGGTTAGAGGTTCCACTAATGGTATATCAAACAAGTATAATATAAACTCTTATTATTGAATTGGAAACCACACACAAAGGAGGTTCCAATCAGATTATATATTGTTAACATGATTACATTAGTCATCTTATTCAATTAATGCTAATACTTGTAAATCTCGTCAAGCATTCATGATTATAACTTATGTTAACAACAAATCAAGTTCCTTTCATAGCTCAGGTGTCGGTTATACCATACATTATGGGCTATGAAAGTGCCAAGCATTTGTTGTACCAAGTGTTATACAACATAAATCAAGATTAGTCATTTAACAAGCAAAGTATTAAAGAGTGAACAAGATAACAAATATAAAACATGTTAGTATCAAACATTAAAGTCCATATTAAGTTTACATTATACTTATTCTTACACCATTAGTGTAACCTTTTCACCTTGACATAATTAACTTAGCTAGACATAATGAAAGAAAGCAAAATAGATAAACAAAATAAGAACATAAAAGTTAACTAAGTAAAGGAAAGGAAATGAAAGGCATAAACTTAATATTAATGAAAACAAAGCATAAAAAATACAAAGAGAGAAAGGAAGAGCATGATCTTGATCTGGAAACCAAGATGCCTAAATGCATGGCAAATGCCTCCTTTTATAGGCCAAAATTGGGAACTATTGATTTGATGACTAATTGATAAGTGGGTGGCCAACTTTTGACTTGGTGACAATCCTTATCTTCTCTTGTCTGCCCAAAACGTCATTGATAACGTCAAAACGGGAGCCAGGTGCAAACATGAAAGTTGTAGGCAATTGTCTCAGCTTTCTTGTGTAAAAAATTCAGCTCATTTGGACTTCTAGAACTCCAGATATGGCCAAAATACCGAACAGTGCTCGGGCTGGAAGACAGATTCGGGCTTCTTTGTTGTTGCTACACTTTGGACTTGATAATGGCCTTTTTAGATCTTGGGCTCCATATGAAAGTTGTAGGCCTATGTCTTACCTTTCCATCCATATAAATTGGACCTAAATCTGAGATCTGTAGCTCCAGATATGGCCCAATTACCGAACAGTGTTCCGGTTTGGATTGCACCGACATCTCTTCTCTAAGTTTGACCATCTCTTTATCCATGCAATTTAAGTTCTTCAAGTCATCAATCAATCCTTTCATTTATGTGATAGACCTGCATTAAAAATAGACATTTACCACAAATTATAGGTATCTTATATTATTAGATACATTATTATAAAACATATTTTAGTTAAGGAGTTATTGATACTTCAAGTGCAAAATGATGATATAAAACCATGATAAAAATACACTTTTAAGTAGTAATCAAACATTTACCATAAATTAAAGGTATCTTATATTATTAGATATATTATTATAAAACATGCTCTAGTTAAGGAGTTATTGATACTTCAAGTGCAAAATGATGATATAAAACCATGATAAAAATGCACTTTTAAGTACTATTCAGTCTTTTATTTTTTTATTTGGTCTTATAATATTTTGTTGATTTGGGATTAATCTTAGTGATTTTTCTTTTATATTTGCACATAGGATCTCGCGATGTCGAGGGAATGTCTTATTACTTAGTTTGGCATGATAAACTTCAATTTAAATAATTTAAAAAATTAGAACTTTAGGGACTAAATTTGAAGTTTAAATGAATATTCACATTATCTTTATTTGAGATTTGACTTGATATTTTATTTTAGTTGTATGGTTATGGGATTCTTACAATGTCAAGAGAAATTTTTAGCACTCAATTTTACAAAACAAAATAAAATTATGTTGAAATAAAAAAATCAAGTGTCAAAGAATAAAATTAAAACTAAAATAAATATGACGGGTTAAGTTGGATGTGCATTGATAAATAGTTAGTGTATGCAAACTAGACCCTAACATGTAAAGGAAGTCACTAGCAATGGACATGTGTGACTTCTTTGGTGGTTGAACATCACCTTTTTTAATGGGGATGAAAACGGCATGTCAAAATTTTTTTGGTGATATGACATGTGTCTATATAGAAAGATGATGAGACTTTAATAACTCTTTTTCCCTCCTTCCTCTTTCTCTATTTTTTTTCTTGGAATTCATGTTAATCTATCAAAAAAATAAAGGTGTCCTGTCATTTTGTTTTTGTATTAAATTTGATTCATATTTTTTTTAATGTTATTTTTTGCATTGAGTTCTTTTTTAAATTGATTTTTTTCTAATTTTATATTTTGATATTTGGTTGGTTAAAAATTGAGTTTTGTGATTTTTTTAATGAGTTAATCCTAGTCTCATAATCATAAGTTACGAGTTTGAATGACTAATCTAGATTGACATCATTTATTTTAGATCATTTTTTAACTCTGACTTTTCTTTTTAATTTCATTATTTGACATTAAGATTGTTAAAAATTGAATTTCATAATTTTTTTATGGAATTATCCTAGTTTTATGACTTTAACATGAGTTTGACAAATTAGCTTGAGTATTGTTTTGGGTTACTTTTTAAGATTAAATATTTTTCTGAATTCATCATTCAATGTTGAATTAGTTTGAGAATTGAATTTTATATGTTTTTTTATTATCTTCTATTAGGTTATTTTATTTTTATAATCCCATTGAGTTCGATATACTTATTTAGGTTTGCTAGTAGTTTTTTTAAAATTTTTAATTAATTTTTTATTTTATCTTCAAGATTTTGATTATTAGAAATTAAACATCTTAATTTTTCATTGACTTGCTATGATATTATTTGGTCTTACTATTTAGATGTTGAGTTAGCATCTGACTTATCTAATATTTTATTTTATTTTTACCATGATGTCCCACTTACAGTTTTCAATACATAATATAAATTTGTTTTTGTAATTTTAGTAGTATAATCAATTATCCTTTCTTAGGTAGATTTTGTTAAAAAATCTTTTATAAATGAGCTTATCCAAACAACTTTGGCTTAAACTAGATTTATTTATATTTATATTTTTTTTAGATTTGATTTATTTATTATTTTTATTGAATAATTAAATAGAATTAACTTATTAAATTTAGTTAAATTTTTATTCAAATAATGGATTTTTCTTACTCTTCTTGTTTTTTTTTTAAAACACTAGCAACAGTCGAACATCTTCCTTTTACATTCAATTTTTTTTTCCCCCAATAAAGTCCGCGATGCAGAGCTGGTCAGCTATCCGGCAAATAACTCAAACAAAAAAGAGAGTTAAAAAGAGAGAGCTTCACGCGAGCGAAGGTGTCTAGGAGCCAACCCCAATTGCCAGCTGCCCGTCGGAAAGAGGTCCCCATATGCCCCGCTCTCTTGCACGTGATACCACACCCTTCCCTTCTTTCCTTTCTACAAAAACCGAAAAAGAAGAAGGTAAAAAAATAATAATTAAATTTGAAATATAAATAAATAAATAACTCCAAAGTAACCAAAAATTATCACTCACACGAATCGAGCGCATCCGCAGCACATCACCTATCTCTCCAAAACTCTATCTTTTTATTTATTTACTTATTAATATCCAAAGATTTTGCCAAATATTTTCGTATCCGCATCTTCAAGACATATTAAAAAAAAAGAAAAAAGATATAAATATCTCTCCGTCTCCTTCTTCTCTCTGACCTGTTCTCTTTCCCTCCATCTACAACCCCCTCTCCCTCCCTGGCTTTCTGTTTCTATGTAGTATTTACTCAAACACACAATAAAAAGGTGTATTTATCATATATTTCTAGAAAGAAAAGAAGAGATGAGTTTTGTTTGTTTAAAAAGGAAGGGTTGAGATTCAATTGGTGTTGGCTGGAGTGGCAATTGCTTCTTCCAATGCTTCGATCTGCTGGTATCACTCTTGCCTTTTTCTCTTTAGATTTGGTTTCCTACTCTATTCACTAGTATCTCTTTTCTATCAGATTTATGTATCATTCTAGATTTAGGATTGGATCTTTCTCTCTCTTTGTTAGGCCCATTTTGCAATGCTCAGGTTTAATTCATTAATGGTTGATTGATTGATTACAGTTATTTTTAAACAATACTGAAATAGTAAATTTGTTTAATTAAGTTAATTCTGTGTGTACGTTTTTTAGTTTCTTTTCTTCTTTTACATGTGTGTGTCTATTTGTATGTAATGGTAAATGACTGCGTATCTGCTCCAATGGCAATGACATTCCCTTCATGCAAAATAAATCATGTTTGTTTGCCATCTCTAGTCAAATCAAATATCCATCAGCAGATGCAATCTCTTGTCAAAATCAATCATCCATCAGGCTTCTGACTTTGGTTTCTTAGAGCTCCTTTCTAATAATTGAGCTTTACTAGATTGGTGTGTTGGTGCTCTTTCGATCTCTATATGAGGTGGGGCTGAACTGTCTTGATTTCTGCGCTTCTGTATCATTGTTGGGATGTTGTGCCTTTGCACTGTGATCTCTCTAGTTTTTTTTAGATAAAATAAAAATATTTAAACTGACATTATGAATTTTCCAGTTTCACATGGGATTTTAGCTTTGCAGGTCAAATGGCCTCCAGCATAACCAAGCCAGAACAGAAGAGATTTTAAATACATTGTTCAGTTGTGTAAAAACCATTGCGAGATTGGCGAGGCCTTTTATGGGATAAGGAGTGGGGGACCGAAATGGTTTTACATCCCAAATATTTAAGGACATGGAGGAGACACGAGATGATTCGGGGCCAGTGGAGCAAGGGCCTTCAAATTCTGTGTGGTGGGGTCCAGACTTTATTGAGAAATTTGACTCTGTCTCTTTGCTTTCTCAAGAAGATACTTTGAGTAATAAAGAATCACCTAAAAGTTATGAGGAAGATGGTTTGTCTTCTCGGACTGCATCACAAATTCTCTGGCGCACTGGGATGCTTTCCAAACAAATACCAAATGGATTTTACTATGTCATACCGGTGAGAATTTATATATTCTAAATTCTTGTTCATATTTATTTGATATAAGTTCCTTTGGTTGAGTAGTCTGATCTTTGCTGGAACTTAATCTTTTTTACATATCCACAAATAATGTGCCTGTGAAGAAATAGTTCATTTATGAGATTATTTCTCTTGTTTATACTTGTGTTTGATAATCATTTCCTTTTAATTTGTGGTCATTATCTTCTTATGCTCAACTATGTTGGTTATGGTGTAACCTTTTGTTCTGTTTCTTGACCTTCTCTTTTGCAAACATTTTCCTCTCCTCTTAACTAAGAGTTAGAAGTTGCATGTTAAAATGTACTATTAGGTCTTGTGGATAATGTGGCGCATGCTTCCATGTAGTTACAGTGGGAAGTATCTTGGGTGGTGTCAAATTCTTCTTTGTTTTCTTGCTTTTTTTGGATGATTTCCTTGTAGAACACTTAATTAAAGAGAAATTTTGAAATTGATGCATAAGAGAAATTTTGAAATTGATGCATAATGTGCAACTTTGAGGTTGAGATGGTGGACCTTTTGTGCTTTTAACAAATAAATTTATAACATTGTAACTTTTGATTTTTAGTTTTTATTAAATTCTTAGACCTTTGATAGAGATAATTTTATTTAGTTCTATCAGAATCAGACTTGAGTGATGGAAGGAATATTCATGATAAAATAGTGGTATCAGAAAATGCATCCATCAATCTCATGACCTTTGTTGCATTGTCTCTTTGTTCTGCTTCTTTGAAAGTCGATATAAATTTTTTCTGTTAGACCAAAAAATGTTTGACCTCTTTGTAGTATTTTTTTTTTTTTACATGAATGTTGTTGAGAAATGCCTTCTCTTTTCTTTCTTTTCTTTTTTGGATGGTGAGAAATGAAATTAGTTCAAACAATGCTAAATGCATTTTCTGGACTATTCAAATTGTTGATATTTTCAAAGAGGATGAACATTACTTGATGGATTGTATCCTAACTTATAATTTACTTTCCAACTTGTTCCATTTGTTTGGTTGCCCACTTAGAGCGTTGATTTTCCTTCATGTTGTGATGATTTAATATCATGGATTGGTACAGGATAAAAGGCTGAAGGAGCTCTTTGTTAATATTCCAACTTTAGATGAGCTTCATTCTATGGGAGCCGAGGGTTTCAAGGCTGATGTCATTCTTGTAGATGCTAAGAAAGACAAAAAGCTATCCATGCTTAAGCAATTGATCATGGCACTGGTAAAAGGGTTGAACTCAAATCCAGCTGCAATGATAAAAAAGATTGCTGGATTGGTAAGAATTCTTGAATAACCATTGTTCTATTAAATGGATATCTCATTTGAAGTTTTCAGTTGCTCTTTTTTCGCCCTTTAATTATCTTTACCTTTTTCTTCTTTTTTTTTGTTGCCCTCTCCACCTTAAACTATTTTTCTTTTTTACTGTGATGCAGTCTTAGTTATGCCAAGGAAATGTATACATCCTTAACCTATTGTCCAGACATCTTACAAGCCCCTTCACATCTTGGCAAAAACTGTTTTCTTGCCTGTGCAACTACATTGGATGTTTTCATGCATGTCTGGTGCAGTTTTCTCAAACCACACTTGTCATTAACTATTTGTGCTACAATGAAAAGATTTTCTTTTCTGTTTTTCACTTCTGCTTTAAGTTACCTTTTTGCTTGTAATTTAATTGCAATGTATTAAGGTAATAATTCCTTGTTTCCAAGTCAATTCAGGGACCAAATTGTACCTAGTTTTGTCGATCTTCTTAATTGTTTTGTTCCATTATTCAGTCCAAAAATTGCTCTTTTCATTTTCATTTCTCTTGTTCCTGAGCAGGTTTCTGATTTTTATAAAAGACCAAATGTGGAGAGTCCAGCAAAAGCTGCACTAGAAGAAGCCTCCCTCGTGTTAGAAAATCGAGGTGTTCAGTTGCTGGGGCAAATAAGGCAAGGTTCATGCTGTCCTAGGGCAATCTTGTTTAAAGTTTTAGCAGATTCTGTAGGTCTTGAGAGTAGACTCATGGTGGTAAGCTTTTAACTTCACCCAGTGAGTTCAACTGTTCTCCTCCATTTTTATTGAATGCCCAAAATTAGTTAAAGATGCAATTTATTGCTAATTAAGATATACAATATCTGAAAGATTTCTTACTGTTTTTTTTCCCCAGGGTTTACCAAATGATGGGATTGTTGAGTGTGTGGACTCATATAAACACATGTCTGTGATTGTTGTGTTGAATTCTGTGGAACTACTGGTTGATCTTGTGCGGTTTCCTGGTCAATTGATACCGAGTTCGACCAGGGCGATTTTTATGACTCATATTTCAGCAGCAGGGGAGAGTGACTCTGCAGAAAATGATTCCTGTGATTCTCCTCTAGAGCCAAACAGTCCTCTGTATGGTTTTGCAGAAAGAGCGGACCCTGACAGGTTAGCAAATAGCTAATGTATGATTTTTCCAAAAGTGATGATCAGTTAATGGGAGTTCTGAAAATAGCAAGTTGCCATGTCTTATTTTTGATGCCACAGTGCTGAAAAAGATGAAAACCTTCAGTTCCATAAGAAATTAGAGGCATCTTCAAATGTGTCAGGCCCTTCATTGCGAAATATGATGTTGCGATCTGCCACCTCTATTGACAGAAAATTGAGGTAATAATATATATCTTCACCTGTAAAGTTCCTTCTTGCAATTTGAACTTGGTATGACGCTTCTTGTTTCTTGTATTCTATTTTATTGTTTAAATTTTTTGTTTGTTTTTGTTGACTTTAACCATACTATAGAGCAGAATGTTGCACTTGAACATGTTCTTTTCCTCTCAGCTTATCGCAAAGCGAACCGAATATTGCAACAACCTTTTGGAGACGTAGCCGGAAAAAGGTCATTGCTGAACAGCGGACTGCTAGTTCAAGGTAATAGCATGGTTTCCCTTGAGAGCTTTGTCATTTGGTTTCACATTTACAGGGAATCAACATGAATGTTTGGAAGTCTAAGTTTTACTTCTGTCCCCGCCAAGAGTACTCTATTAGGAGGAAATTTTCAGTTCTTTCAGTAGGCTTGCTGCAGGACAGTGTTTGTGAGAACTAATATATGTACTCTCTTGGTTCTTTTCTTTTCCCTCATTCCTTTTGGGGAATGATCTCCTATCTTTTAACAGTTATAAATTAAAAGAATAAGATCCCATGGCAGGGCTGTGGTATTATGGGCATAATGAACCTATTAAAGTATATTAATGTGTAATTCATAAACTTTATATAGGCCTGGTTGGAGGTTTTTCTTAAAATTGTTTCTTTTTTTTTTTTAATTGGGGAGGTGGAGATTTACCCAATTTAATCGTAGTGCTAAAGGCTTGAACTATATTATGGCATTTGATACCATACTTGTTATGGTTGGGCATTTCCAGGCTGCATGCCTTTTCAGCAAAAGCATAATTTGATGTTTTTTCATGCTTTTCAAGAAAGCATGTGCTTTTTTGACTTCTTATTTGATGGGAACCTAGACCACTGGCTTTCTTTTCTACATTTCTAGTCTCTAGCTTTTCATGCCTAGAAAAGTTAGAAACTGTCACTTGAAAATGCTTCTTTTCAAATAGTGAATAGGAGGGCACCTTTAGATTTGTTTTCAATGGAAAAGATAGAGGTTGGATGTTCTAATACTGCATTGGGTATTGTTTGGTTTGTGCCTTGACTTTGCATGTATGGATTCCTAGTCATTTGAGTTGCCTGGCCAGTGTCATTCTTTTCCATTTATTCTATTGGGCGAAAGTGGGGTTAGAGGTTTCATTCACATGCATGCAATTATACACATTGATTTCTATGTACTCTGATTCAATTGATCTGATTCAAAGTGTGTTGTATATTCATTTTTCATATGTCCTAAATATGGTTGTTTGTGGTTATGTTAAAGTTAAACTATAAAACTTGTAATGGTGAAGTTTTAGCTAACAACTTCATCGATCTTTGTTTTGCAGTCCTGAACATCCTTCATTGCAAGCGCGTGGTCGGTCCATGTTAAGTGGTGATAGACATTCAATTAGAGATTATGCTGATGATGTTGCTACATCAAGGTTCATACCTTTTTGTTCCTATTTTTAAAACACATTTGAGCATTATACTAGAAAATACTTCTTGTTGTTAATTGGTTGATTGTCCATTTAGATTTCATTTTATGTCTAGTTGTTTTATTCTGTTCCAGAATTATCTTTTTTCTAAAGCTAATTAGGTTAATGTTAATTAGTTGACTATCCATTTATATTTCATTTTATGGTTAGTTGTTTTATTTGGTTCCAGAATTATCTTTTTTCTAAAGCTAATTAGGTTCCAAATATGACTAAAATGGTTGGCGTATTGATTTTGGATCAGCTTGGTTAAGCTTCTTTGGTATTCCAGAATCCTGCACTCCCTGTCCCATAAAGAGCATCTTGTTTGACTTCTTACACAGTTAAGAAAAAAATATTCAATCCTGTGACTGCTTTTAATGCTTTTTTAACTTTCCCTCGGGAGTCGCACCAAAAGGAAGGCTGCATCATTCAACCAAAAGCATATGGTTGGATTAAGGACTTTCTTGTGGAAATAACTTTAAAATCTTAAACCAATGGGCAAGTAGAGAAAAATATAAAAGAACAAGTACAATCAATCACATGAGTACACCAGAAATTTACGTGATTCAGCAACTTAGGCCTATTCCATGGACAAGATGACCAAGGAAATTCACTATGAGAAAGTAGAAATTACAAGGTGTCATGCATCCTAAGATCTCAAAGTAACCTCAAACTCACATTTTCTTGTCTTTCTAGTCACCGAAGTATAGAGAATGGAGACATCTACAAATAAGCCTTAATCCTAAAACATGAGAACTTTAGGCTTTTACATGTGGACTATCTTCAAACTTCATAGCCATAGCCAAAGTCAACTGATAACTAGGTAAGCTCTAATACCAATTTGTTACGGAAACAACCCTAGAATCTCAAACTAATTGGCAAGTAGAGAAATATAAAAGATCAAGCACAATCAATCACACAAGAGCAAACAAGAAATTTATGTAGTGTGGCAACTTAGGCCTATTCTAAGGGCAACAAGATCATGAAAATTCACTATTAGAAAAGAGGATTACAAGGTGTCATAAAAATTGCACTCTCTTCATATATCCAAAGTAACCCAAAATTCACATTTTCTCTCATCTTTTTAGCAACCAAAGTGTAGAGAATGAAAGCACTTACAAATAAACCCTAACCCAAAAATATAATAATTTTAGGTGTTATATATGGACTAAGTACATGAATGTTTATTTTCTTACTTTGGCCTATAATTTAAACAAAATAAAGTTTATCTCTTAAATAAGAAAATTCTGCTATTTCTATTTAAATCTTCTTAAATTAAGGACTAATAAGAGACTAAACTTAAAATAAAAACACCTAGAGAATTACCAGATAAATTGGAAATTACAGAAATACCTTTGTGCATAAAAGTCATGATAAAATGTAGTAATTCTGCTTCTTTTATCTTCTGCATCAACTACAGTGTTGTTGCTGCTTATTTTCCCCCCATATATATATATGTATATTAACTGATTTTGGTTGTCTGTTTGTAAAGCCATCAAAAAACCATGCTGAAAATAATGATAAAAACCAAATTTCCTCTTCTCAGTGGAAGGTTTCCATTCTAATTATTCATAGAACTGCTAATGCACTTGGAAGCTGCTCGCTTCTATTGAATTTTTCTTAGCCGTGAAACACAAGATAGTTTTTAAGGCATGGACTCCTGAAAGCACACAAGACTTAAAAGTTCTTTCGGTAGTCATCAATCCAACTCTCAATAATCTTCACAAGTTGCACTTCTACATACAAATTTTTGTGTGTGCAACTTTTTTATTTACTGTTGTTACCATTTGTGCTTCACTTTTCTGAAGAATCTCATCATGCCTACAGAGGCATTTTAACTTATTTATAATTTTCCTGAAATTTACCTTTCTCTTGTCTCGATACAGGTCAATATTTTAGCAATTTAGTTCAGTACAGGCGTGGAACAGAGAGATTCTAACTTAATTTCTACCAAAAAGAGAACAACATTAAAAAATTGAAAAATCTTAGTGTAAAGGGCAAGACAATGTTAATAGCTGTTCTTGTCACCCACCCTCCCACCCCCCAAATCGTATTCTGATTGATAAAATAAATAAAACAAAATATTGAAAGCATCACCTGTTTTCTTATTTCAAAAGCGTATTTCCTTTGTAGTATGTACAACCCATGAACACACACACGTCATATATAGATCTATGGAAGTAATTTATCAAGTATATTTTCCTGTTCTCTCCTTGTTTTAAACACAATTATAACTTAGTTGCTCATGTTTTGAAAACTAATAACTTAGTCCCTTGATTGATTTTAACTGCTGTCTTATTAAAGAACTCTTGTCCCCCACACCTCCCCCCCCCAAAAAAAAGAAAAAAAAAAAACCCTGCTATGTTAGTTTTTATCTAATAATTTAAACGTCAAAGCATGCTTATGGGATTTATTAAAAAACCAACCAAGGTTTCAGTTATACAATGGTCAATCAAAGTCAAATGACTACGATATAGGTTTTCAAACACAGAGGACTAAGCATAACATACAACCAGGTTGAAAAAGTAAGAGAATGATGAATAATTTACTCTGATTTATCACAGGCAAACTCCCTGTGTTTTATGTAGAATTTTTATTGTGAAATGTGTGTGCTTCATGGTTCTAAGCCAGTAAGTGATACTGGTGTTTATGTAATATTGTCATTGAGAATTGAGAAAAGGAATATAAAAAGAGCGGAGGAAATGATGATATGAGGAAGGGTGGAGGCTGCATTATGGCATCTTTTTTAGCACACTCCCTGTTCTTGAAACACATCAACAAGTGTTACTGCTTTATTATCCTAGCAGCATGTGCATAATTTACCCGATTCTTTTGTTGTTTATGCATCTCTGGTAATAATGGTATATCTACTACTTTCTATGATACAATGGTGTATAGTTGATTAGTTGTGATCTGAGATTATGCTAATATTGGATTGTCAAGTGTAGCTACAGGTCAGAGGGAGCATCAACATCAGAAGCTCATAGAATGAGAAGAAGAAGTATTAGCATGACCCCAGAAATTGGTGATGACATCGTAAGGTTGATGTTTGTTTCATTATGACCTGTGCTTTATGTTGCGATGCTACTGTGCTATAGTTGTACTTATCATATTTTGTTATTTTGACTTGATTTCTGTTTTGTTACAATTGGAGTAATCCATGTTGCCGTTGTAGAAAAACAAATTATAATATTATATTTGTTTAGATATTAGGCTATGATGTGGTTGCAGTAAGCTATGATCATGCTATGCTACTGTGACTGTAGTTATAGAAAATACAAATTAGGTTATTCTGATTTTTCTTCGAATAGATTTATGTAATCCTTTAACTAATTTGTCTAGAATATTAGGATATCAGGTGCTCTTCTCAAGAAGGAATTCTTTTCCTATTTGGATATTTATTTTATACTAAATTTAGGATTATTAGGGTTTTGCTACCCATAAAATAGCAGCAATTCTATGTTCTAGTCAGGCTTGATATGAAATTTTATTGATAAAGTGTCCTGTGTTGGGCATGTAACTTCTCATCTCCATCTCCTAATTCTTCTCAGTGCCCATTTGAGTCCAAGGGCACGGTTGGTTTTTATGGCTTTTTGGGAAGAAAGCCCAATCCAATATGTTTAGTTACACAAAGCTGGCTACGGGCCTATGTGGGCTGCATTCTAGAAAACCTAGGAGCTAGTTTTTCTGGAGCTGCTCCATTTTGGAGCTTTACTAGCCTTTTTCTTTCATATTATTTGTAATGGCTATTTCAACACCTTTGTTTAGAGAACACTTCTTTTCTATTAGCCATCTCTTGGCTATCTACTATTACAACATGGTCAAGCTACAACTACAACCACAACCTTATTCTCATGCAGCATTACACTTGTTTTTGTTGTTCTCATATCCAAGGCTATTCTGTTTCATTTTGATATACAGGCTGAAGTGATTCTTTACCCTTTCATTTATAGTTTTTTCCTTGTACACTTTTAACCAAAGTATCCTATCACCATGATGACAAATGCTGAGCTGAGTTCCAAATTTCTTCCTTTTTGCACCTCATGAAAATGAGATTGCCAAGAATGACACATAGACACTCTTAACTTTTATAAGAAAGATGACATCAGCAGATGCTTCTATCAAGGTAATAAAAGGTGAGTTGTTTTTAAGCAAGTACTTTGGGGAAATTGGAAGGTGTACATCTAGCCTTTCCAAACTTGGTCTTTGAATTCAACTAGGAGACAACCTAAAAGGACCTAGTACACAAATGTCTAGCAACAATAACCTATTCTACAACAATTGCCTTAATAAAAAATGATTCTAGCATTTATCTCCGACTTCACCCGCTAGGTAACTGCTGAAAGCCTCAGCCTTGGAGTATTAATATTTCCTTTATTTAATTGTTTTCTATACTTAAGGATTTTTAATAGATATTTGGAGTTATACTATTTACCATTCAGTGGGAAGTAGTTTTTATTAGGAATCTACCTTTATTTCATATTTAGTTGGTCCTATAACAATATTTATTTATCAGCTCCAGGATCCTAATTTTATCAGTTCTGAAATTTCCTAGTTTGTACCGGGCACCTAAGACATTGGAAGTTGAGATGTTATTGATTGATGAGATAAAATTTAGCAGAATTTGGTTCTTCTTTGAGTGGTTTTCTCAATATCTTTGTTTTATCCTTGTTTACATGGGTTATTTGGTTATCATGTTCAATGATAAAAGCTGTTGTTCAATTAGCCTTTGGTATTCATTGACAAAATTGCTCAAGCTGTTTGAAACTTTGATTGATTGATTTTGGATAAAATGTCTTGTTCTTATATGGTAAAATTAATCAACTATTTCAGGGCTGTACGTGCTATGAATGAAACTTTGAAGCAAAATCGTCTTTTGAGTGAACATGGCAATGATAGGTTGTTTACAAATAATTTAGATGACAAGGACAATGGCTCAGATCTTCAAAAAAATGTATGTTTTTTCTTTTTCGTACTTTTGTTTCTCTCCTTGGCATAAGAACTTCTCTTTGCCAATTATTGTTTATGTTCATATTATTTTGGGTTTTAACTGCCATTTATTCTTCTCCAGACTATTCATAATCATGGAATTTGATTTTGGGCACATGAGTGGCCAAGCATGGTTGGTTGCCTGTATAATTAGCATCACCAAACCAAGTAGATCTTATGGTCTTGTCTGTCTGCTTTGATGGATCACCATCCTTTTCAGTAAGAGAAGAGAGAAAGCTTGTGTGAGTCCTTTGACATATGGATGTGGGTTATGGACTCAGCTGTGCCTAGCTTACATGGCATAAAAAAAAAGTGTCACATCTCGTATATTTGTGATACCAGGATTGAATTGTCTATTCCACCACAAACAATCTAAAGTTACTGGATGCTAGTCATTCTTCTATTAAATTTCCCAATATAGGTTCTGCACATAGCTAGTAAGATCCATTAATATACTTTTTTCCTTACTGTTGTTTCTTCACAGTAAGTTCCATGTGTTAGTTTAGCTAGTGAGGTTATGTTGAGTCATTAGCCTCCAAATGCATAAATAGGCTTAGTGTAGTTATCCCACATTTGTTATCATCCCCCTAGCATTCTTGGTACTAATTAATCAATTTGTGCATGAATCAGGTGTCAAATTTTGATCTTGATGGTCGTGAGGGAATATCTGGTGGAAGGTCTGCTTTATATACCCTTGAAAGTGATCACATAAATTCCCAGAAGGCAATTTCATTACCTTCTTCCCCACATGAATATAGAAGTCAAACTTCCCAGAGCAGCAGATCTTCAGGCTTTGTAGCAAACGATCAATTGGTTACAACATGGAATAAAGTTCTTGAATCTCCCTTGTTCCATAGTAAACCCCTACTACCATTTCAAGAATGGAATATTGATTTCTCAGAATTAACTGTTGGAGCTCGTGTTGGGATTGGTAAGCATCAGTATCTCCATTTTTCAGTTGTTATGTTGGCTTTGAATTTTGATTCTGTCAATACTTCAGTACAAAATTTACCTATTATAGTTATACATTTTTTTGGAATGAGTCGGCATACAATTTTGTAATCTTTCAAGAGTCCTTGGTGAACAGTACTGTGTTGTCTCTATTGTAATTGCAGTAATAGCAAACATTGTGCTTGGATTGAAGGTTCAATACACTGTTGGTTGTCTAAAATCTTAATAGATGTTTTCATATAAGAGGAAAGGAACAGGCATGCATTTCATGAGTTTGAAATTTTAATTTCTCACTTTAAAATACTTCCAAGTATTTTGATGGTTTCAGTGTCCTTGGATTGTCTCGTTTTAGTTCTATCATGAAGCCCTTCCTGGGATTTCTTTTTTTCTTGGATAAATTTATGTGGTTGAATTTGTTTTACTACCTATGCTATTGACATGAGAATCTTGTCTTTTATGATCGTTTTATTTTTTCATTGATAAATTGAAATAGAATGCTTTGATTGTTGATGTTTTCCCGATATTATGCAACGATCTACAGGTTTTGAGTTTGTTATCTCTCCTTTAAACTGTCATATATAGCTGGCCAGTGACCTTGGTTGCAGTTTCACTGGATGAACCCTCATCAACCACCATTCAGATTTAAAGATTTGATATCAGTCCAAATATTTGAGCACAATTTCATATGCGTACCATTCCTTCAACTTTTATGTCTTTTGTTCTCCATTTATTTGGGTGGTTTTTTGTTATGAGGAAATCATAACCAGTGTTTTCTCAAGCTGTTGGCAGCTGGCATTGTTCACTTTCTTACTATTATTTTATGGGTTGTTGCTCTGCCATCTATTAGTGTACCCTTGAATTCATGGTTCAACTTTGATTTCATGTTCTCATTTTGTGTCATCCAGAATTTAATATACAGATGCATGCTTTTATGAAGAGTCTGACCCCAACCTGCTCTAAACTCCCTAGATGGCTGGAGAGTGAGAAAATAAAATAGAAAAGAGCTATCTAAATTGTGCAGTATAGAAGCTTGAACAACAGATAATATTTGTTGCTCAGCTGAAAAAACTGCTGTGAAGAAAGTTTGAATGTCGCCTATCTTAAAATTTGAACATATCTGATGGAAGGAATGATGCCCTAAGCTTAGCTTTCCATCAATGCAGTTCTTAGAGCCTTATCCTTCCCAACTCCCTTTCATCCTCTCCTCTCTGCCTGCACTATAGTCTAAATTGGTAATCAAAGCAGCATCTTGTATATGGAAACAAAATTAATATTCTGTTTTTGTGGCGTAAAGTCATTTATATATAAAATGCTTTATTGAAGTTAGCTCTCTTGATTGTATATAGGGTTTTTTGGGGAGGTATTTCGTGGCGTATGGAATGGTACAGATGTCGCAATCAAGGTCTTTCTAGAGCAAGATCTAACTGCTGAAAACATGGAGGACTTCTGCAATGAGATATCAATTCTTAGGTCTCTCCTTATTCACATGTGGGTTTCTTTACTTTTATCCTGTCAATATTTCTGACGTTATCTTATGATTTTTTGCATGTGACTTCTTCCAGCCGTCTTCGACATCCCAATGGTATTCCTCTTTCCTGCTAATTGCTTAAGTTGTATCTTTTATATTTCACTTATCTAAGATTTCTGGACGTGATGTCTGCATGTATAACTTGGAATTGTGAATTTAACAAGATCTACGGTCTCAGAAAAGATAGGAGGGATCTTTTTGTTACTGTTTTCTGGTTGACTGGCAAGTTTCTTGCCTATTTTTCTGATGGAGAATGAACGGAAAATTTCTGAGATACTTGTGATTGGAAACTTAGAGATTACTTAATTGGAAAATATAGGTATATTGGGCTATTGTAATATTTAGACTTATTTGAGGATTTTATATGGGTAAATTACAAAAATAACCCTGACCAGTTGCCTCCTTCACAATGTTACCCTTACTGATTTGGGCAATTAATTTTGTTCTTAGAATTACTTAATGTTTGCATTCTCACCCTTCCATTCAGTCTTTGCTAAAAACAAATAGATTTTGGATTTTAATTATTTGTTTTCTACTTAGTTTAGAACTTTTAATTTAATTAATAATTTCTATTTTGGAATCTCAGTGCTAGATGTATTCTATTAATTAGTTAAGTTTTGATTAGGGATTCTATAAAAGATTTTAGTACTACTCACCCTGCCTTGGTTTTTTTTGTGACCTCATAGCTGCTGGTTTTGCCCTTCTTGGATTTTCCATTTTGATGTAGCACTGATTTGATTGGATGCTGAATATGGTTTTTGTCCAAACATGGTCATTTGAAATTCAGTATGTTCAGTACCTTGCTTTTAGTTTGGTGTCTGTGTGAAAAGAAGTGAAATTTCTGTCCAAATCTATTGAGTGAAAATTATGGGAGATTGATATATGACAAAAAAAGAGATGTAACTTTGGTATCAAAGCCTAAGCTCAACCCAAACTTGTAACATCAATTTTTTGATCACCATATCACCCTAAATTTATAACAGGTCCAGGAATTTGACTTTCATAAACCCGTTGAGCTTTTTAGTTGGATTTGGGACCCAGCAAATTAAATGGAACAAAGACTCAGTGAGCAACTTCAAGCTGTGGAAAGCTGAATCGAAGTAATGTTGGGTTTTTCCCGGGAAGAGGAGAATGTTGGAGAATGAATGGAACATATATAAGAATTTTCTTTCTAGTAAAGTAGGAGATTTGTTCTACTTTCTTTGAATGCTATTTGGTGGATCTAGTTACTTATTTTGGTATGTTATTTGTTTTATATTAAAAAAAAGGTCATGATAATGTTCAGTATTAGTTATGGATTTTATTTTGTTAAGACCTTACTGCATTTTCTTTTCCATTTTAGGGTTTAACTAGGGTTTAGGTGCCTATAAATAATGGAACTAATCTACTAATTTGAGGTAGTTGAAGGTTATTGAGAGTTGAAACTTCATTTTTCTCCCTTTTGTATTCTTCTTCTCCACCTTCCTTCCTTCCTATCTTTCTTCTACTTCATTTTATTTCCTGACATCTGAACCAACTGATGCTGGTTGTCACAGTTATCTTATTTCTGGGTGCTTGCACGAGGCCTCCACGCTTATCAATGGTGACTGAATACATGGAGATGGGGTCCTTGTATTATTTGATCCACTTGAGTGGCCAGAAGAAGAAGCTTAGCTGGCGGAGGAAGCTAAAAATGTTGTGTGATATATGCAGGTGTGTTTGTCATGTCCTAATTTAGAAAATGCTTCTGTGGATAAGCATCTTTGCTTGTTTATTTTGAGGAACTAACTTTGAAAATTTGAGGTGGTCTTAGCTAAACAATTTTCTTGAATGCAAACTTCTCTATTCTTTTATCATGGTTTATATGTGACATCATTTTTAAGAATATAATATTATGCCTAATACCTCCCTTGGAGCTTGATGAGTAGAGATAAAGAACACTGCTCTCTATAGAGAAGAGAAACTTGACATGATTGTGAAAGGTTGATACACAACATCACCTATGTGATACAAATAGACAACCGAAGCAAAGAGATGCTTTTAAATGAATATTTTTTGTGCCTAACTGATAATGAGAGCCTCTATATATAATTGCCATCTATCCTTGACTCCTATCTGTGTAATTGCCAACTATCCTTGACTCCTATCTGGGGATTTTGACTGCTACTTGTTACCATCATTGAAGCTTGTGTGTGCTGGGTAACTTATTAGCTGTTAAAAAAGAGTGGGTGCTTTGAGCTGCTAGTTCCAGTAGCATTTTACTAAGCTACATTAGGTAATTAATTAAAAGTTGGCATTCAGCTATGTTCTGATTATATAATATTTTATTCTTTTGCTCGTCATTAAGGGGGTTGATGTGCATGCATCGAATGAGGATAGTTCATCGGGATCTTAAAAGTGCAAATTGCCTTGTGAATAAGCATATGACAGTCAAGATCTGTGATTTTGGACTCTCCAGAGTAATGACAGACACACCAATCAGGGACTCCTCTTCTGCTGGAACTCCTGAATGGATGGCACCAGAGCTAATTCGTAATGAACTCTTCACTGAAAAATGTGATATTTTCAGCCTAGGGGTGATAATGTGGGAGCTCTGCACACTAAATAGGCCATGGGAAGGTGTACCACCCGAAAGGGTATGCTTAGTCGCTCTCATTTCTCTTCAGAATTTTATGTCTTTTTCTCTTTGGGGCAGCTGCGTGATAGAATAATGTGTTCCTTCAGGACCTTTACTAGATTTATCTTTTATGTTACACTCCTTCTATCAGGACTCCCTTTTTTCATTCCCCAACTCTTTTTTATCCCATATTTCTGCAATTTGACTTGTAGTTCTTTTGCTTTTATCCTGTGTAGGTGGTTTATGCTGTTGCGAATGAGAGATCCCGTTTGGAGATTCCAGAAGGTCCACTGGGCAAGCTAATATCGGGTAACTCAATCTGTGGATACAGGCAAACAGAGATCGTTTAATATTTTTAATAACTTTGCCTGAGCCCCAAAACACGTGCTTTGCTTGTGATAACTGGCTTTGAAAAATAATTTCGAAGAGCACATTGCTTGCCCCATTCCTAGTTCCTCTATTTGGAATTTCTCGTTTAAATAAATGTTTTTGTTACCCAATTATAATTATTTTCAAGGGTGGATACTAGAGTTGTCTTAAACAACGTATAATGTGCCTTTTTTTTTTCCTCCAGATTGCTGGGCAGATTCGCATTTGAGGCCAAGCTGTGAGGAGATACTCTCTCGATTGCATGATTGCGAGTACGAGCTTTGCCGATAAGTATGTTTCTAGTGCATATATGGTAGAGGTGTTGCAATGCTCTCGGCTAAGTTGTAAACTCATAATTTTCCAAATCATTGTGAAAACATAAAATTCTTCAATTTTTCTGGGGCACAAACTCTATCGTTTTTGTTCAATTTTCTGCCAGATAATGAGATAGAAAAAAAATAGTTTCGATTGCAGTTGACAATCTAGAAATTTTATACGTTGTCTGCTCCTTTCAATGCGACGCCAGAAAAAAGAAAGACAAAAAGAGGAAGGATCTAATATTGACCATACCTATTGATTGAGTAATTGCAAAAGGTGACTCATTGCAAGGCATTCCGCAAGAAGACCAGCTCTGGAACCGACAGACACCTTTGATTGACGCCCCAATCTTGTGGTGGCCAATAATCGAAAGCTCATACAGGCTTAAATTTCCGATTCCATTCAAGAACCTCGGCCACTGGCTCAAATCCACCTGCCCATATGGTGCTGTAAATGCAAAACCTTTTGTACACAATCCAGCTGCATCTTTGACAGTCGAGGATAACAAGCAAGGCAGATAAACGCTTCGATGGTTTGTGCCCGCTTCTGCAGTCTTTTTCAACCCATATCCTGATTTCCTAAATATTTGGATGAACATCAAGGCCAGTCATCGGCAGTGGAGTCAAAAGCTCACCAGCACCAATCCATAGAGAAAATTCTATTTCCATTGCTCACTGGAGGAAAAATCAGGATGCAAAGAATACTTGCACTTATTCTTTTTGCTTGCATACTCGTGCTCTTCGCAACCATCCCGGACACAATCGACGTGTAGTCTTTCAATCACATCCTGAACAGGCTTCAGTGATCGCAAAGATGCTGCAGCACTAGGATTCTCGCAACAGGATATTTTGACCTCTATCAGAGTCTTATGGAGCAATGACGCCATTGTCCTCATTCCTTTCATTGCATCCCTCAACTTCAAACTTCGCCAGTTTACAGCACCGCCTACCAATCTTGATCAGCCCCATAACCCCATGTTCGTCAAATCTGCCGAGTTTTTATCGACAATGATTCCAGGTCTGAACACAAGCCAACTTCATCAAGCTACGTCTCAATGGCCACACATATCCCATGAAACTGCCCCAATTTAAGCAGTTTCAACTTAGGACATTTTGAATGAAGCGCTTCCAAAGCTAAAGCACTATCCCTGACATTCTGGTAAACGTCCGGAACCAACTCCTGTAAAAGAGGAAGGGCAGCGAAAAAATCCACCCCCGCTTTACTAATCCTTGCATCCTCCATCGTGTATCCATCATCTTCAGGTTCCTCTCTAGTGCTCCCCAAGGACGCCATATCAACGAGATGCCAAACCCTTAATTTAAGACAGTTAGCAGCTAGGTCTCGTCACCAACGCATCCAATGTAACTTGGATCATCGAAGATACAAATAACTAATAAACTTGGTTGGACCAGCGCAAGCTGCAGTGATTGCGTGAATCTCGTCAGTCTTGAAACCATCAGTTAAAGCAGCAGTTAAAAGATCCAAGGATGTCAAGGCCTTGGACACGCTAGGATAGGCTTGCAAAATTGGAGGGATATGCTCATTCTAGTAATAAAAACAGGATTGGCCGAGGCTAGTAAGGGCCTGGCAGTGCTCAAAACAGAGGGTCTAAATCATTTCCAGCGTCGATGCGAAGGCATGAGCTTGACATGGCTCAGTCACGGCCACGAGGATGGCTCATTTCTTGATATAAGATATATATATTAAACTGATAAGATATATATATTAAACTGATTTATATGTAAAGGTTATTTATATTTATAAAAAAATTTATATAATGATTGTATAAATGGTTTTTAGACTTGAGATTATTAAATTATTTTATATAAAGAATATTATATTTGATCCTGTTATATATTTTAATCAAGGTAACGAAAAGACAAATATTGAATATACCATAAACTATATAAAAATATTTGAGTGATTAAGAGAGGATTCATCACCTTAGATGAATTAGAAAAAATATTATATATATTCTCAACTAGTATTGATTGTTAAATCCTTTGCCAAGATGGAATGAGATTTTGAAATAGTTTCAAATTTTATTCAAATGATAAATGACTATTAAGTTGATAACAAATATGATTTAACATGAAATATATGCTCCAAGCTTTAGTGTTAAATCAAAACATTGTTGATGAAAACAATATTAATTACACCGAGAAATCAGTTACTAAAGGATTAAATCAAACCATTAATGACTGTTCTAAAATTTGAGGGATCATGACACGCTGCTGACAATGTATCTGATCTTTAAATATAAATAAATTAATTATGAAATTGATAATAAATTATTTTTTTAATTTTTTTTAATTCTATTTAATTAAAATTAAAATTTATATTTGGACAAACATATTAAAAACCTAATGAATCACATACATTAATAATCATTTCCAAGATGAAGGGACAAGGAGCATTGATGCGAAGGGATGAGCTTGACAGGGCTTGGTCGTGACTACAAGGATGGAAGGAGATCTTCTTTGTTTAATATGCCCTGTAATAATTTTTTTTTTGTTATAATTGGTATTGTTATATTTATATAAATATCTATTTTTTTATTTCTAAATACATAATTTATCTTTCATATTAATATAATATTAGATTAATAAATTTAGAGTACATATAAAGTCTATAACACAAAAATACATTGCTAAGAAAATTATAAAGTTGTTCCTAAAATTTTTATAGTCGATACTTTTTTAAATACTGAATATTCATTAAAGCTATAAATTATTTAATTGATAATAAATTAATTTTTTAAATTTTATTTAATCAAAATTAAAATTTATATTTGGGTCAACGTATTAAGAACTTAATGGATCAGACACATTAAGAATCATTAGTTAAACTTTCTAAGATGATTTAATTATATATCACTTGATTAAAATCTATTTTAGAAATGAAGAACTAGAATATAATTAATACATATTATATTTCTAGACCTAGAAAAATCAAGTAAGGATTTGATTGTCTTAATTTCTAAAATTGTCATGAACTAATATATGAATATTATTCAAGGAAAAATTAATATTTTACTAATTTATAGGTTTTTTTTATAGATTTTTCTATAAATAGGAAGCTATGCTACAAAAACACAGAATTATAGCTAACACTCTAGGCATATTAATCTCTCTCTCCTAAATAGGGATTTAGAAGATTTCTCATGTGTGGTTTGTGTGGATTACCGTTGGAGGCCAAACAATTAGACAACTTGTAGTTTAGGAAATTATTCAAAAGAATTATTCAAAACAAAAAAATTATATATTCAAGTAATAAATTCCTAAACTCTAGATTTGTCTAATAAGATTCTAGAGACTTTTGAATAATTTCATTTTATGGTTTTCGCTGCTTGTATGATATTTAAGACACTAACAAATAAAAAATAAATGATGATGGAGGTTGCTAAAGGGAAGGCCAAATGAAGGTGGTGGTGGAGGACGAAAGGGTTTGAGGTCGTGAAGGATAGGAGATTAGAATGACCCTAACGAGAGAGTAGAGAGAGATCAAGGTGAGTCATCGATATGAAACATGTAAGAATCATGTGAATATGGCATGTATTGCCATGAAATGCGAGGGAGGTGTAGGTGCATCTCTCTAGAGTTAGGAATTTCCTGTTTGCTAGGGAGAATGAATTTTAGGTTTGAGTATCAGAAACTAATATATAATGATTAACAAAATCACAATCGACAAATCATTTAAGGTAACAACCGTAGCCCTTGTAAATGCCCTTTTGCCTTAACAACCAACTAACATTCTTGTTTACCTTTGGTTTGGTGGGTTTTTGTTACAAGTTTTAGAGTTGGTTTCAAAAAGAGAGAGAAAAAGAAAAAATGGATCTTCCCATGAAGATGAGGAGAATGTATGGAGGTGGACATACTATTTAAAGGGTTTTGATTTTTTTGTTGAATCTGTTTTTAAAGTGTTTTTTATTTTAAAAAATATTATTTTTTTATATGTTTTTGATAATTTTAATGAATTAATATTAAAAATTAAAAAATATATTATTTTAATATATTTTAATTTAAAAAGTATTTTTATAAACCATATTAAATATTAATTTTTTGACAATCATAAGTTTATTTATTTTTTTAACAACTTATGATTTAAGTTTAGTTTCTAAAGAATTTTATACACTATCGTATGATATATAAAAGATGAATACAATAACATTACATAAATGAGAGATGGGGTAGCGGTGGCAATAGAGAGCCATTTGATTTTATCTTAACTAAATCACTCTAATTTGTTTTTCAAAATAGTTTTAATCCTACTTTATATTAAACTCATTTAATTGTGTATTTTCTTTTTACAGAGTCACAAATAACACATATAACTTATAAAGTATAAATGTTGCTTGTGCTTTACTAAACTATGCTATTTTTTAAAATAAATTTTGAACTGTTATTTTCTCATTTGTTTTTTATTGTGCTATTTTAAAAAGAAAAACCTCATTATGTTTACTACCTATGCTTTATATCAATTAAACTATATCAAATATATTAGGTTTTTTTTTTTATGAATATAATATCATATTATATTTTAATAATAGTATTTTTCATTTTTTAACACAGGTAGAACTTAATAGTACATCAATAAAATTTCAATACTCGAATTAAATAACTTTTTTTCAATTATTTTTTTACATGTTACATTGGTCATTTTTAAAGGAGATAAGAATACAAAAAAAAAAAACTTAAAGAAGTTTAAGAATCACAAACTAACATTCAAATGAAGCTCAAGTTTGAGACTAAAATATTGAATGTTCAGCTTGAAGCTCAAGAAATACAAGAACTATGTAGATTTGGTAAGACATGTCATGCGCCAATAGAATATAGACATCTCATGAAAGAGAAAAAATGACGAGTATCTCATACTTGATAAGCATACCAACTATGTAGAAGCAATATCTAATATTGATTTTAAGAAATTTCTTACAACTATGAATTTTGAGATGGATTTCATGCACATCAACCATGTATAGATCTTAGTTGATTTATCTAAAGGGATAAAACCCATTCTATATAAATGAATTTTTAAGATAAAGACTAATGTGGATGACAATTTACAAAGATATAAAGCTATACTAGTTATTAAAGGTTATACACAAAGACAAGAGTTGCCTTTGATGAAAACTTCTCATTGGAAGCTATATTGAAATCTTTAAGAGTCCTACTTGTTATAGTTGCATACCATGACTATAAGATTTGATAAATGGATATCAAAAATACATTTTTGTGTAAGAATCTCCATAAAGATGTATATAAAGGTTTTGAATCTAAGTAATTTCTCAATAAAATAAGAAAGTTACAAAAATTCATTTATAGACATATGAAAGATTAAAATAGTTTGCATATTTATTTTTGATAAGATAATCAAATAATTTGATTTTATAAAAAAAAGTATAGATGACGCTTGTGTTTATAAAAAAGATGAGCGAAAGTGAAGTTTTTTTGTAAGTATTATATGTAAATGACATCTTATCAATATAAAAACATATTATTTTACTCTAATCAATAAAGATTTGATTATAAAATATTTTTTCCATAAAGGATATAAGAGAAGCAACCTATATACTAAGAATAAATATATATAGAGATATATTTAGAAGGTTTATTGGATTATCTCAATCCACATATATAGATAATATGCTAGAATGATTTAGCATAGAAAAATTTAAAATAGGATACTAATCTATTTTACATAAGATGCATCTCTCCAAGGACATGTTCCCATAAGACATAAACTAAGAGACATAAGATGTAAATAATTTTATATTCCTTGATTATAGGATCCATCATATATGTAATGTTATATACAAGACAAGATTTATTTTATGTTTTGGGCAAAAGGAGTACATACAAATACGATTATATAGGATCATAATACATTGTTCAATGGTACACTTGATATTTAAATATAAATTAATCAATTATTAACTTAATAATATATTAAATTATTTAATTTATATAATCCTATATTATTTAGGAATGTGATTTATATTTGAGCCAACATATTAAAAATTTAATAGGTTATACATATTAAGAACCATTGGTAATAAATTAAACTAGGATGATTAATCAAGTATGACATGATTGAAAATAAATATTAGAAATTAAATATTAGAATATAACTTATATTAGGGACTACAATTTTAAACTAAGAAAAATAAAGTAGGAACTAAATTGCATAAATTTATAAGATTATCTTAAAATAATATAAGTATATTATTCAGGGGCAATTTAATATTTTATCTTTTAAAAGGTTACTAGGTATTCTCTATAAATGAAATATATGCCTCATATTTTAACATGGAAGTGTCCTTTAATAGTCAGATTGATGTTGGTATACTTGATTTTAGATTGGAAATATAAATAAGTGAAGTTCTTGATGTTGTTTATTGTCAGCCTATGGGCTAACTTAGAGCTTAAATTTGCATTTATTTATTACATTGGAAAAAATAAATTTATCATATGTAGTTTTAAATTTTAGAATGTAATTTTTAGATTATCTAACCTGAATGAATTGGGGATGTACAAAAAGTTATGATTCCTTTTTTTTCAAGCTTTTGTTGTAGTTTTAAATTTTAGAATGTAATTTTTAGATTATCTAACAATGAATGAAGTGGGGTCTTGTACAAAAAGTTATGATTGTTTTTGTTTTCAAGCTATTGTTCTTGTTTGTATATGTTTCTAATGAATAAAAAATATTTGTTAATTATTAATTGTTTAGTTTTCTATCAAAGTCATTTATTTTTATCCCAATTCTAGCATTTTGGTTTTTATCCCTAGACTTAGAGGGTTCCATATATAAAGTGATCATTTAAACCATGTAAGATGATGTTTTGCAAAATTTGAATGAAAAAATCTATGACTTGATCTTTTGATACCTTACACAATTATGCATCTTCTTATACGTGGTGAAATTTTATTCATAAGCATTGTGTCTTTAAAGTGGCAAGTGAATTTGTATCTTTAAAGTGGTGGGTTATTTGTATTTGTATATTTTTGGTTTTGTACCTTAAAGTGGTGAGCAAAAACTATTATTTATATGAGTGGACTATTTTTGCTCTATATTCCTACTATCACAGTATTAAGGTGGTATTAGAGCTTAAGATTCATAACTATTTTTTTTCATGGATGTTGTGTGCAAGAATTTAAGAGGGACATTCATCATCTTGAAATGGATGAAATGAGAAGACAAGTCCACAAACTTCAAGAGCATCTTGACTAATACGAGAATCGAGATGATGATCATAATGATGACACTAAAATTAGTTATTCTAATAATAGTTCTTCTTCTCTGTATCGAAGAAAAACGAATATAAGGTTAAATCATGATTCTAATATAAAAGTTGATATTCCTTAATTTAAAGGAAAAATACAACTTGATAATTTTATTAATTAACTCCAAACCATTAAGAGAATTTTAATTTCAAAGAGTATCTTGATGAAAGAAAAGTGAAGTTGGAGGCTTTTAAACTTAGAATATATGTTTATTTATGGTGGAGGAATCTTTAGAAGCAAAGGGCTCATAAGGCAGGAGCAAGATCATGTCATGAAAGAATATGAAAATAGAGTTTAAGAGAATGTTCTTGCTTGAACTATCAATATGATACTTTTCTCAAGTTTTATAACCTAAAGCAATGGGTTGACTATGGAAGAGAATACTAAAGAATTTGAATTTCTCGTGCTAAAGTGTGATATTGTTGAGTTTGAAAAACAAATAATAGCTTTATTAAACATTTAATGATGTGAAAAAACTTGTTTTGAATATGAAAAAAGATGTAAAAAGATGTTATAAAGATAGATTAAGAATTAACATGTACAGAGTGTTCTTTGACATGACCAAACGATTGATGTTTTCTCCCAAGTGTAGGAGTGTTGAAGAAATAAATAACTCGACAAGATTAGGGTTGAACCACAAGAAGATTAACTATATAAATTATAAATAACAACAACAACAATAATAATAAGTTAAAGAGGACTTTAAGATGTGAGATTAATATGAGGATTAAACAATGATAAAAATAAATATTAAGGTTAGAGGATCCATTAATGATATTTCAAACAAGTATAGTATAAATTTTATTTTATTACTAAACTGGAAACCATATATAAAAAAGGTTCCTATTGGATTATAAATTGTTAACATGATTATATTAGTTATCTTATTTGGAAAATGCTAATACTTCTAAATTTTATCATGTATTTATGATTATAACTTATGTTAACAACAAATCAAGTTCCTTTCATAGCACATGTGTTAGTTATACCATATGGTTAGGCTATGAAAATATCAAGTATTTGTTGTACCAAGAGTTATAAAACAGAAATCTAAATCAACTATTTAACAAGTAAAGTATTAAAAGTGAGCAAGTTAACAAATACAAAACATGTTTGTATCAAACATTAAAGTCCATGTTGAGTTTATGCTATACTTATTCTTACAACATTAGTTTAACCTTTTCACCGTCATATAATAAACTTAACTAAATATAATGAAAAAAAGAAACATAAATAAATAAAATAAGAACATAAATAAGATATAAGTTAACTAAGTAAAGGAAAGAAAATAAAAAAGCATAAATAAGGGATTAATATAAGCAAAACTTAAGCATTACAAAAATATAAAGAGAGAGTAAGAACATGATCTTGATCTGAAAAGTAGGATGCCTAAATATATGAGAAATGTCTCCTTTTATAGGCCAAAATTTAGAACTATTGATTTGATGACTAATTGTTGAGTGGGTGACCACATCTTGACTTGGTAACAATCCTTATCATCTTGTCTGAATAAAATGTCATGGTTAACGTTAGAATTTGAATAGATAGTCTCCATGAAAGTTCTTGAAAATTGTCTTAGTTTTCCTATAGAAAAAAGAATAAGTGCATTTGGACTTCTAAAACTCCAAATATAGGCTAAACGCTGAATAATGTCTAAGTTGTAGGATAGATTCAGACTTTTCTGTTGTTGCTATAATTTAAACTTGAAAATGATCTTTTTTAATCTTAGACTCTTATGAAAGTTTGAGGTCTATGTCTTAATTTTCTATCCATATAGAGCAGACTTAAATTCAAGTTCTACAGCTCCAGTTATATGTCAATAACCGAATGGTGTTATAGTTTAGACTTGAATCAACATCTCTTTTCTAATCTTAGCCCTCTCTTTGTCTTCTCAATTTTAGTTCTTAAACTCATCAATCAATCCTTTGATTTATGTGATAGGTCTACATTTATGATGAACATTTACCATAAATTAAAAGTATCTTATATTATTAAATATATTATTATAAAACATGTTCTAGCTAAGAAGTTATTGATACTTCAACTGCAAAATGATAATATAAAACTTTGATAAAAAATACACTTTTAAGTACTAAATAGATGTGTTGGAAATAATGGCTTTGAAGTTTATGTATTATTGTTATCACTCTTCTAATTGAAATTTGGATGATTTCTCCAACCAGGATTGTATGTTTGCGAGTATAGGATATGATTGGGTCTTTAAAAATTGTTTAAAGTATAGGCTTGGTCATGAAGGCATTCCTTGAAAGAAAGAAAAGTTGGACAATCATTGGTTAAGTATTCATTGATTTCACAGATTTGACATATAATATCTTGAACAGATTTTAATTGACCACTCTTTTTCAATTCTAGTGCCTAGACTTTTCTAGCTAAAGATGCAAATTTGGCTTAGAGAACATGATCTTTCTTAAGGTTGTACATGCCTCCACTAGATGTATGAGGTTGAGTTTTATTCGGTGCTTGATAAGTACCTGCGGTATCTTATTTTGAGTATTTTCAACTAGTAAGTCTAGGTACTTCATTGCTTCATCAAGATTTTTATCTTCAAAAGTTCTATCAATTCCACCATTTGCCTATTTTTAGGTGTTAATCCTTTATAAAAATATCAAACCAATCTTCATGTTTCAAAACCATGATGAGGGCAAGTATTAAATAAATCTCAATACCTATCCCAATATTAGTAAAATGTTTTCCCTGGTTTTGAGTAAATGTAGTGATTTGTCTTTTGAAAGAGTTTGTTCTATGAGATGGAAAAAACTTCTTTAAAAATTGTTGTTACACTTCATCCCAAGCATAGATGGGTTATAATCTTAAATTTTATAGCCATATTTTAGCTTTATCTTTTAATAAAAAAGGAAAAACAATAAATCTAATTATGTTCATGCTACAATTTAAATCATTATCAGTGGTACAGACCTCCTCAAATTCTCTTAAATATAAGTATGAATTTTCTAGATCTAAGCCATGAAAAAAAGTAAAAGTTGAATAATGCTTAGTTTAAAATTAAAATGAGATACATCTAGAGAGAAACCTATGCATGAGGGTGTACTTGTTCTTGTGGGATTCACTTGGTCTCTATATGTTCTAACATGGTTATACTTATTATTCTAATTATAAAGCGATTGATTATTTTTTTCGATTAAATTTTCTTAAAATGATGAGGATACCCTATAAAATTTACAACTTAATGTATGTTATCAAACTCTCATGCATGTGGAGGAAGAGAATAAAAGGAAGAAGAAAACATAAGAAACAAAACAAAACAAACAAAACTAGATATAAGAAAAGTGAAAAGAGAAAATAAAATAAATATTATATTTTATACAAGAATTTACTTTCCCAGAAACGGTGCCAAAAACTTAACACAATTAAATGATTGATGTCTTTTTCCAAGTATAGGAGTGTCGAAGCAATAAATAACCCAGCAAAACTGAGGTGGAACCATATAGAGGTTAACTATATAAATTATAAACAACAACAACAACAACAACAAGCAGTTAAAAATAATTTTGAGATAATTTTGAGATATAAGATTAATGTGAAGATTAAACAATGATAAAAATAAATATTAATATTAGAGGATCCACTAATGATTTTTCAAACAAGTATAGTATAAACTCTTTTTGTTACTTAATTGGAAATCACACACAAAGGAGATTCCAATCGGATTATAACTTGTTAATATGATTACATTAGTTATCTTATTTGAATAATGCTAATACTTGTAAATGTTGTCAGGTATTCATGATTATAACTTATGTTAACGACAAATCAAGTTCCTTTCATAGCATAAATGTTGGTTATACCATATGGTTGAGTTATGAAAGTGTCAAGTATTTGTTGTACTAGAAGTTATACAATATAAATCTTGATTAACTATTTAACAAGTAAAGTATTAAAAGTAAATAAGATAATAAATGTAAAACATGTGACACGACTAAAAGGTTGATGTCTTCTCCCAAGTGCAGGAGTGTCGAAGTAATAAATAACCCGGCAAGACCGGGGTCGAACCACAGGGAGGTTAATTGTACAAATTATAAACAACAATTATAAGCAACAATAATAGCAATAATAATAATAATAATAATAATAATAATAATAATAATAATAATAATAGTAGTAGTAGTAGTAATAGTAGTAGTAGTAGTAGTAGTAGTAGTAGTAGTATTAGTAGTAGTAACAATAATAATAATAATAATAAAGAAAAAGAAGAAGAAGAAGATGATGAGAACTTGGAGATGGAAAATTAATGTAAGGATTAAACAATAATAATAACAAATGTCAAGGTTAGAGGTTCCACTAATGGTATATCAAACAAGTATAGTATAAACTCTTATTATTGAATTGGAAACCACACACAAAGGAGGTTCCAATCAGATTATATATTGTTAACATGATTACATTAGTCATCTTATTCAATTAATGCTAATACTTGTAAATCTCGTCAAGCATTCATGATTATAACTTATGTTAACAACAAATCAAGTTCCTTTCATAACTCAGGTGTCGGTTATACCATACATTATGGGCTATGAAAGTGCCAAGCATTTGTTGTACCAAGTGTTATACAACATAAATCAAGATTAGTCATTTAACAAGCAAAGTATTAAAGAGTAAACAAGATAACAAATATAAAACATGTTAGTATCAAACATTAAAGTCCATATTAAGTTTACATTATACTTATTCTCACACCATTAGTGTAACCTTTTCACCTTGACATAATTGACTTAGCTAGACATAATGAAAGAAAGAAAAATAGATAAACAAAATAAGAACATAAAAGCTAAGTAAAGGAAAGGAAATGAAAAGCATAAACTTGATATTAATGAAAGCAAAGCATAAACATTACAAAAAATACAAAGAGAGAAAGGAAAAGCATGATCTTGATCTGAACACCAAGATGCCTAAATGCATGGCAAATGCCTCCTTTTATAGGTCAAAATTGGGAACTATTGATTTGATGACTAATTGATAAGTGGGTGACCAACTTTTGACTTGGTGACAATCCTTATCTTCTCTTGTCTGCCCAAAACATCATTAATAACGTCAAAATTGGAGCCAGTTGTACATGAAAGTTGTAGGCAATTGTCTCAGCTTTCTTGTGTAAAAAATTCAGCTCATTTGGACTTCTAGAACTCCAGATATGGCCAAAATACCGAACAGTGCTCGGGCTGGAAGACAGATTCGGGCTTCTTTGTTGTTGCTACAATTTGGACTTGATAATGGCCTTTTTAGATCTTGGGCTCCATATGAAAGTTGTAGGCCTATGTCTTAACTTTCCATCCATATAAATTGGACCTAAATCTGAGATCTGTAGCTCCAGATATGACCCAATTACCCAATAGTGTTCCGGTTTGGATTGCACCGACATCTCTTCTCTAAGTTTGACCATCTCTTTATCCTTGCAATTTAAATTCTTCAAGTCATCAATCAATCCTTTCATTTATGTGATAGGCCTGCATTAAAAATAGACATTTACCATAAATTATAGGTATCTTATATTATTAGATACATTATTATAAAACATATTTTAGTTAAGGAGTTATTGATACTTCAAGTGCAAAATGATGATATAAAACCATGATAAAAATGTACTTTTAAGTACTAATCACACCCCTCAACCAGCTTATTACTAGTCCCTAGTAATCAAAGCGTTACAACAATTTGCAAATTTCACAAAGCAAGGTAATCATCATTTAACTTCCATTAATCTATCCAGATAAACAAACTCTCATTAAATTGATATATCTGCTCAATACCACTTAACAAGATATTAAGAAACCTTTCTTTTGTGCTCAATGTATCAACACATAATTATGGGGCTTTCTTGGAAGAAAACAAAATTTTTGTTCTAATGTTTAAGGTTAACTTCCTTGGGTTGGGATTATTATTTTTGTCTTTTTTTTATTTTTTTTCTTTTTAAAAATCTATATACATATAATTTAAAAACATCATGCATCTTTAACCCATGTAATGAGCTTTCAGCTAATAACTCCAAGACCAGTTGATCTTAGGGCATTAGGTGTTAAGACACCCCAACGTGCTTAGTAACTCGGGTCGCAGATACTGATATGTAGATAGTGCAATGTTTGATTCCCTTAAGCTTTTCTCCTCAACCCATGTAACAAGCGTTGGACCAATAGCTCCCAAGTCAGTTGACTTTAGGGTATTAGGTGTTAAAACACCCCTTCGGGCTTAATTGCTTAGGTTAGGGAGGCTACGAAACCAAACTTATCTACATTTTTATTATCATCATTTTTTTTTCTTTTTTTTCATGTTTTTTTTTAATTATATACAATCTCTTTCCCTTAGTTGTTACCTTTAACAAAAGAACATAAATAATGTAATAATTCAATATGCAACCCACAATCATATGTTAAAGTGTGTGTGTGTAAATTAAGGTTTAAGAATACATGTTAAATAAGTATATGAGCAGAATTAAGTGGTAACAATACAAGAGTTTGTAAACCTGAATATTTCAGGAAGTATTATAATAGACCTTGTTAAGAATGATTACTAAGATGCGTTTCAAGAGTCACTTTAACAAAAGAACTCTTTTACTCTGCCATCCTAGTAACAACAATTATGCACATGCTTTATGAAATGAAAAACAATTTTTTTTTATCAACTACTACCCTTTCCCCCCAACCAAAACGAGACATTGCCCTCAATGTTCTAAGGTAGAAAGATAGAGTATAGAAGATATCACCTGAAATAACAAACACTAACAAAACCTGAAACATACTGAAACAAAAATAAGAAATAACAAAACACAAAATAAAACCAAAAGACACAAGTTTTTACAAACAAAAAAAAATTCAAATCGCAGTTGTGATTGTGGCTCACATCTTCCCTTGGTTTTACGTCCAAGAACAGCTTAAACACCCTCAATAGGTCGGGGATAGGCTTCCCATCCAGTTTTTTTAAAAACTGGCAAACATGATCTTTTTTAGTCAGATTCCCAAGACTATGCCAAGTATGATCTTTATGAAAATGGGTTCATAAGTCATGAATTACACGATGCTTATCTCGACTATGATGAGACTTAAGAGTCAATAGAAGATTATCTAAAGACTCTCTGTGTTTTGAAATAAATCCCACCTTCTGACAATTTTCACAGTTTTTGCGGAATGCATCTGACTCCTTGAATATGATGGGCCAGTAAAATTCACTTTGTAAGATTTCTACAATCCTCTTTTTTGATGAGAAATGATCCCCACATGCCTTAGAGTAACAAAATTTAATGAAATTACTTACCTCATTGTCGAGAATGCATTTTTAAAATATTTGATCAGGACAATAATTGAATAAGTAAGGGTCATCCCAATAAAAATTTTGCTCGTTGCTCAAAAATTTTCTTTTGTCTTCAATACTCCAATGAGTTGGCAAAAATCCTGAAGCAAGAAAATTGATATTTTTAGCAAACCAAGGCATTGAATTAAGAGAAAGTAGAGATTTATCAGGAAAGTAATCATCGATTGGTGTGATGTCGGGTGTCGAATCTGTTGTCACTTTTGATAAAAGATTCACATCAACCTTTTCGATGCCTTTTTCATCCTCGATTTCTTCCTGATTGGTCATGACATGAGAAAATGGAAGTGCTGGCGGAGAATCAGTCGTTTCTTTGCAATTTTCAGATTCAACCCCTTCCTTTCCCTTAGAAATTGACTCATCATCTTTCTCATAAGGTTCAAGAGAGGGTTTTTCAATAACCTTACCACTGCGTAGAGTAGTGACTAATTTGACTTGATCCATGTGTTGGCTTCTGGAACTATTTGCATTTGCATTGTATTGCCCCTTAGGATTTTGTTGTGGTTGAGATGAAAACTTACCTTTCTCTTGGAAACTGAGAGCAGATGTTAATTTTGCAAGAGTATCTTTAAAATCTGTCATGTTTTGAGCAAGTTTAGTGTTGATTGTCTCTTACTTTTCAATGAATGCATACAAAGTTTCCTCAAACTTTCTTGTAGGAGATGGAGCATAAGGAGGTGCATATCCATGATAATTTTGGAAATTATGGTGTGCTTGGAACTGTGGTGGTGAAGTTTGTGCATTGTCACTCTTCCAACTGAAATTCAGGTGATTTCTCCAACCAGGATTGTATGTTTGTGAGTATGGGTTATGGTTGGGCCTTTGGAAACTATTTAAAGCATGAGCTTGTTCCTGGAGACATTTCTTAAAAGAAGGCAAGGTTGGACAGTTATTGGTTGAGTGTTCATTTGTTTCACAGATTTGACACACAATGTTTTCAACAGAGTTTAATTGACCACTCTTTTTCAATTCTAGTGCCTCGACTTTTCTAGCTAAAGATGCAAACTTGGCTTGAAGGTCATGATCTTCCCTAAGGTTGTACATACCTCCACTAGATGTATGAGGTTGAGTTTTACTCAGTGCCTCATAAGTACCTAGCCATGTTTTAGCTTTATCTTTTAATGAAAAAGGAAAAAGCTTTAATTTGATGGTGTTCATGCTACAATTTAAATTATTGTATGTGTTGCAGACCTCCTCAAATTCCCTTAAATGCAAGTATGGATTTTCCAATTCTAAACCATGAAAAGAAGGTAAAAGTTGAATAATACCTGGTTTAAAATTAAAATGAGATGCATCAGGAGCAAAAACTATGCATGATGGTGCACTTGTTCTTATGGGATTCATGTGGTCTCTAAGTGTTCTAGCACGGTTATTCTCATTATTTTCATTATGAAGTGATTGATTATCTTCTTCGGCCATATTTTCTGAAAATGATGAGGATACCCTACAAAGTCTACCACTTGATGTATGTGACCACACTCTCATGCACGTGTTGGAATAAAATAAAAAAGAAAAAGAAGAAAGCAAAAGAAGGAGGAAGAAAACAAAATAAAAAGAAACAAAAGAAAAGAAACAAAGTTATATACAAGAAAAGTGAAAAGAGAAAATAAAATAAATACTATAATTTATACAAGAACTTACCTCCCCAGCAACGGCGCCAAAAACTTGACACGACTAAAAGGTTGATGTCTTCTCCCAAGTGCAGGAGTGTCGAAGTAATAAATAACCCGGCAAGACCGAGGTCGAACCACAGGGAGGTTAATTGTACAAATTATAAACAACAATTATAAGCAACAATAAGAGCAATAATAACAAAAACAATAATAATAATAATAATAATAATAATAATAATAATAATAATAATAATAATAGTAGTAGTAGTAGTAGTAGTAGTAGTAGTAGTAGTAGTAGTAGTAGTAGTATTAGTAGTAGTAGTAACAACAACAATAATAATAATAATAAAGAAAAAGAAGAAGAAGAAGATGATGAGAACTTGGAGATGGAAAATTAATGTAAGGATTAAACAATAATAATAACAAATGTCAAGGTTAGAGGTTCCACTAATGGTATATCAAACAAGTATAGTATAAACTCTTATTATTGAATTGGAAACCACACACAAAGGAGGTTCCAATCAGATTATATATTGTTAACATGATTACATTAGTCATCTTATTCAATTAATGCTAATACTTGTAAATCTCGTCAAGCATTCATGATTATAACTTATGTTAACAACAAATCAAGTTCCTTTCATAACTTAGGTGTCGGTTATACCATACATTATGGGCTATGAAAGTGCCAAGCATTTGTTGTACCAAGTGTTATACAACATAAATCAAGATTAGTCATTTAACAAGCAAAGTATTAAAGAGTAAACAAGATAACAAATATAAAACATGTTAGTATCAAACATTAAAGTCCATATTAAGTTTACATTATACTTATTCTCACACCATTAGTGTAACCTTTTCACCTTGACATAATTGACTTAGCTAGACATAATGAAAGAAAGAAAAATAGATAAACAAAATAAGAACATAAAAGCTAAGTAAAGGAAAGGAAATGAAAAGCATAAACTTGATATTAATGAAAGCAAAGCATAAACATTACAAAAAATACAAAGAGAGAAAGGAAAATCATGATCTTGATCTGAACACCAAGATGCCTAAATGCATGGCAAATGCCTCCTTTTATAGACCAAAATTGGGAACTATTGATTTGATGACTAATTGATAAGTGGGTGACCAACTTTTGACTTGGTGACAATCCTTATCTTCTCTTGTCTGCCCAAAACGTCATTGATAACGTCAAAATTGGAGCCAGTTGTAAACATGAAAGTTGTAGGCAATTGTCTCAGCTTTCTTGTGTAAACAATTCAGCTCATTTGGACTTCTAGAACTCCAGATATGGCCAAAATACCGAACAGTGCTCGGGCTGGAAGACAGATTCGGGCTTCTTTGTTGTTGCTACAATTTGGACTTGATAATGGCCTTTTTAGATCTTGAGCTCCATATGAAAGTTGTAGGCCTATGTATTAACTTTCTATCCATATAAATTGGACCTAAATCTGAGATCTGTAGCTCCAGATATGACCTAATTACCGAATAGTGTTCCGGTTTGGATTGCACCGACATCTCTTCTCTAAGTTTGACCATCTCTTTATCTTTGCAATTTAAATTCTTCAAGTCATCAATCAATCCTTTCATTTATGTGATAGGCATGCATTAAAAATAGACATTTACCACAAATTATAGGTATCTTATATTATTAGATACATTATTATAAAACATATTTTAGTTAAGGAGTTATTGATACTTCAAGTGCAAAATAATGATATAAAACCATGATAAAAATGCACTTTTAAGTACTAATCAACATGTTTGTATCAAATATTAAAGTCCATGTTGAGTTTATACTATACTTATTTTTACACCACTAATATAACCTTTTTAACTTCACATAATGAACTTAACTAAACATAATAAAAAAGAGAAATATAAATAAATAAGATAAGAATATAAATAAGATATAAATTAATTAAGTGATTAGTACTTAAAAATATATTTTTATCAAGGTTTTATATCATTATTTTATACTTGAAGTACCAATAACTTATTAATTAAAATATATTTTATAATAATATATTTAATAATATAAAATATTTTTAATAATAATATAAAATATTTTTAATTTATAATAAATATTTATTTTAGATATAGAACTATCACAATACGAACCGGGTAATCTTGTACAGCTGCAATTTCTTAAAGCCTGTTACTATTCCATTGCCAAAAATAATATGCCTCGAATACATTACTTTCTTCTCACAAAAAGTATATTTGGATCTTTTTGCAAATAGTTGTTGAGATTATTACGTTCCTCTTGGTGATTTCCTCGTTGGACTCGTCCTTCCATCTAGCATGTTTGAAGGTTTGTAGTAGTGTAATTGGCTTGTGAATCTTTAGCATAAGCTTGATATCCTCTTTGAGTTCACTTGTATAACTAGATACATAAGAGGCCTTTGGAGGAGAGGAATTGACTACATTTATTAAGGACTGAGTTCTTTAAACTTCTTCACATATTCCTCTACATTTTTTCTTTCCTTATTCTAGCGTATTAAACTCTTCCACCACATCATTTTGATTCCAAACCTTATACACATTACTTTAGTGAATTCTTACCAGTTGGATAAATCATCATTTCCCACCAAGAATCTTTTATGCCAAATCTCAGCCCTGCTTTCAATGTATAAGGCAACAATCTTTACTCATTGATGTACGTGTACAAAATACACTTTAAATAATCTTCTACACTTTCTGATCCAACCACGAGGATTATCTCGAGAAGAAGTAAGCAGTTACCTTATCCTACTTCCTTCTTGAATTCCCAAAACATCTCCCTTATTGCTATTCTGGTTATAGGAGTTGTTTCCTTCCATAATGACTCCTTCCCTCCTATGATCTCCATCCAAATTAGCCTCGACGGAATTCAAAGTTAATAGCACCGTCTCCAATTGTGATTGCGTTGTTCCATCTTCTTTCACCTTTATTTCTGTTCTGATCTCCTATATTTCTTTGTTGGTGCATTTATTGTGCTTTTCTAGAGCTCTTAGTCTATTATTGTCTATCATGATGAGTTAGAAGTGTTTGAGTGGATCTTCTTTAGCTCTAATACCACATTGTCAAGAAAGGTCTTGACAATGGAGTTGATAAAAAATAAATGTTGAGAGATAGAGAAGTTGAGAAAAGAAGAAGAAGCTCTACAATTTTTCTTAGAAAGGAATTCTCATCAATTACTTCCTTAACACGTTTTTTACATCATGTATTTATACTAGCATAGCTCTGTTTATTATTTGGTAGGAACTAACTTTTTCTAACTAATCTAATAGAATTAACCAACAATTAGACATATTAAATGCTTGAAAACTATTATTGCTGCTTCCACTTCTATTAGTCTTGCTGAACTGCCATTATTGCTGAGCTACTACTATTGTTTTCTCCTTGCTTACGTAACATATGATGGCCAACCATCATAATCCACCTTCCATATCCTTCTATGCTTTCTGAACTTGGATTTGAATGGCTTATTCAAATCAATTTCATCTCTAAATCCGCACAAACTTTGTCCCGTGTGTTAGTCCACTCTGTGCTCTCATTCTCTTAAAGAGTTCGTCCAAGCTTAATTCCTATTCAAGTCAAACTTAATTTATTATTACATTCAACTGGAGGCCTGGGAATTTTTGACCCGAACAACTAGATAATATTCATTTACCATATCAGCCAACCCCAGATCCTGTTGAAGTTTACTCAAATTAGCCACCAGAAACTTATAGTCAGTCTTTTTGCCATGTATCTCAAATATCAATGTTTTCTGCCTTGACTTCCAAATGCATTTCTTACCTGAAGAAGGAGATAGAAAGCAACGAATGGGCAGAAAGGGGTCTGCTATTAAAGTTGAACTTATTAGTGTTTCCTTATAGGAACTTTTCCGAGGTAGCTTCATCCTGAATATCCTCATCATCCCTCATATCTAAAATATGAAAGGACTAGAATTTCATTGGGTTTCTCTCCATTCATTTTATTTATTTCCATTTTATTCCTACGAGCAATCAAATCATCTTCTTGGCAGCTGACATGACATTAGATTAACCCATGAGCTTAGTTTGAGAAATTTTATGATCCTCAATGAGTCACGCACTAAATGGATAGGAGTTGAGGAAATGCATACATACATATATATATGTATAAATATATATATCATTTTTTATGGATCTAAATTTAATTTTCTTATCTCATCATCTGCATCTTGTTAAAAAGAGCCTATAATAACTTCTTGTACTAAGCACCATAATTGTTCTGGAAGAAGGTGCAACAAATGCAATGTCCAATACAAGTCATAGATAAAGTAATAGGGTAAAAAAAATACTGATTTCAATAGATGGACTTGACTTTCTTCGAACACCCATAACTTTTGCTCTTTGAGAATTTGAATATGTTTTCGTTAGTTTGTTAATATGATGTAGCTCATCTAATGTAATATCCAAAATGGTTTGTTTTTTCTAAACAAATGTGTTTGTATTAAAAGGGTATTGAAGAAATTCTCTTCAAGAAGGAAAGGATTGAAATTCTTCTCAAGTCGAAGGTGGAACATTAATGAGATGATCTACAAGGTCAAGCTTCGAAGGCTCTCTTTTATCCATCTGATCATTAATGAGATGATCAATTTATGTAGAGAGAACAACTGGATTTTTTCATCAGTTATTTATTACAAGGGAAATCTTTGTATTTTGTTCACCTTTTATGTGCTATATGTTGTTCAAAATATTGAATAACATGTAGCATAAAAAAGGTGAACAAAATACAAAGATTTCATTAATGCTATATATATTTTTACTAATGGACTTTTAGTCAGCAACCTACTATTTTTAGAAAATAATGTTTCCTCAATATTGTCATGATGCTATGGATGTTCGACGTGTTGTCTGTGTGTGTGTGTGTGGTTGTTCATAGCTCTACAAAAATTAGGCGCACACTTAAGATTAATAAAGTAAATCGGAATTTTTAAGAACACAAATTTCAAATAACAACTGATTAGGAGATTGAGTACCCCGAGATTCCAGAAGATCTAATGAGCTCTAGAAATTCTGTTCTTTAACAATCCCTTTCTACTAGCGAGTTGCCTTCTTGAAGACGATGCTGCAAGGATACGCTACAATTTCTAAGAAGCTAGTCAGAGAAAAACAAAAAAAAAAAAAAAGGAAAAGGAATGGAGGAAAATGTCGTGAAGAGATCAACATGCTGTTCAATGTACAATAGAAACCCTGCATTGCTTTAAATTATTTCAAGTAGCATCATTTCTTTCAGAGAGCTCATAACAAGCAATAATCCTTTAAGAAAGTGATAGAATTGAAGCGCTGAGAAAAATGTATGCATTATTATTACAGATGAAACTATAAATGCCATGCCATGCCATATAAATACTCTTGTTTCTCTCTCAAACCCTCTTCCATTCACTTGGTGTGTGGATCCAATGTTTATCCATGCCATGTTTAATTAACAAAGCAATTTCGGATGATTGGTGCCTATGGAACCGATTAGAAACGCATAATGTTGAATAAATTATAACTTCCATATTTTTTTAAATAGTTGATAGCAAAATGCATGCTAGATTAAGCTATTGCTATATATCACATGGTCAAGATATCATTACTAAAGCAGCTAGTATGAGCACTTACGTTGAAAATTCACTTTATTCTTCAGTATGCATGCACATTTTTATTGGTTTTTAAATGATGATCCAATGAACGGAACACAGTCATTAACCGAGTTAACTATGGCTGGCGATTCGCAGGGATTTTTCCAGTTCAATGCATGTTACAAACTTAATAGCTAAGGATACTCAGTACCTCAAGATTAAAATTCGTACGTGTGACTTTAGTTAGAGATTTCAGCTCCCATTCTAGCCAATATCTACATTCTTCCGGGGTGCTGCCATTTAACTTTTTCATACAAGTTGCTTTGACCCACATGCTTGCAATTCAGTATTTAAGGCAAGAACCAGGCATATAGAGGAGGACCATTACTTCGACATAAAACAAGACGTTGCTCAAGGTCTAATGGCATGTTGCTTACATTTTCACAGACATTCAACTGGCTTGCGCTAAACCCCTATCCAAATACCGTCTTCCTTACTAATGATGAAACTTAGTTTCACTTCAAGCGACCCTAAGCTTGGAGGGGCAGTTAGTCAAGTAAATGCATCAGTTATTTCAGCACTTCCAAGTTCAAAAACAGGTTATTACATAAGCTCACTACTGTATAAGATAATCTCTGGATTATCTCTTTCGTAACAATATTAGGTTTTCAAACATGATACACAACAAATTGACTCTCTTTTATAACTTGGCAAAGAAAACCAACGAATTTTAATCATTTTAAATGTCAGATGAGACTTAAGATACTTTTAACTTGCTCTTGCATGCCAAATTCCGATAATGTGAAGAAAGTAATGCCGGACCTGCTTTAGTGGTCATGTTAACATTTGTTTGCAGCTTTTGTGATTGTTTCTTGAGCATTGAAAAATTTATCGAATGAAAAAGAAATTGATGTAATGAAATTCTTTATTAATTTATTAATTTTACAAATTCAATGAATTGTTAGAAATTAATTGTAATTAAATAATTTTACATTCATTAATTTGAATTTTTTCTGATTCAATATTGATTTTGTAAACTTAATGATTGTCATATTTTTTAATCAGTTTTATTAAATCTTTTCATATTTATTTTTATGTAAATTTAATGCATTGTCAAATCATCTCTAGTTTCCTTTTATGTAAATTTAATGCATTGTCAAATCATCTCTAGTTTCCTATATAAATAAGAGTTGATGGATTTCATTTGAAAATGATGAAGATGGAAAAATTTCCTCTTTTTTTCTTGTGTTCTTTTCTTCCTCTAGCTCTTTAGGTTTTGTTGTTCTAGATAAAAAATTTGTGCAAGTTTTCTACTTTGTAGGCTTGATTGTAAGTGCATCATTTTGAGGTATAATTGTTGGAATCCATGCACCAGGAATGTTTGCATCAATTAATGGGCATTTAAGCTTTAAGCACAGATGATATAATCTTGACAACTTTCTTTTCTACGTTGGTTTTTTATTTGAAATTCTACAAATAAGGACTTCATGTATTGTTCTATATTTATACTTATTTTTTGTTTAATGTATTGGTATGTTACTCTTTTGTGCATATATTTATAATCCTGCAATTATATCACTGATTTTGCTAAACAATTTTCTATAATCTGAAGACTTAATCTTTATCTTAATTGTTTATTTCATTTATATATTTTCTTGCATAAACCTTTGATAAATGAATTATTTGATTTTATTTTGTATTGCTCAAAGTAATCAAATTTTTTATTATTTTAATAAAAAAAATACAAACTCTACACAAGATTACACAAAATTGGTAGAAATGATTCCTTTATCACTTTTTATTTGTTATGTATTATGAGACACTTAAGAAGTTTAGTAGTGTTAACTTCAAAATGTGAAAATAAAATATTAGGCTCTTGAATGCTTAAGCATTATAAGAAGAAAGTTGAAAACCAACTCATTAAAATAATAAAAGCAATATGAAGAAAAAAAGGTGAAGAATACAAAGTAATTTTTTGGTGAATTTTATTCTCAAAATGATATTATTCTTCAAATTACCATTCTTTATTCATCTTAACAAAATGACACTGTTGAATGTATAAATCAAACTTTAAAAGAAAAAAAAATACCATATTAATAAGTTTAGGAGTATCGTAGAACTTATTGTGGAAGATAATTTTGGCATTCAAAGTAACAAAGTACCTCACAAAAAATTAAAAAAAAACACCCTATATGTTATGAAAAGAAAGATCTTCCTTAAAATATTTCAAAGTATAGCAGTGTCTTACAAAAATAACAATACCTATTTCTTAAAAGGTCAAGACAAGACCTAAAATAATAGATACATATTCATTATATATGTATATTATAGTAGTGCATATCAATTTCTTATATATAAATTAAATATTAATTATATTTATCCCAATACAATAATATAGTCAAAGAATATTATATCTTCAAAGAAGATATTTTTCTTTATAAGAAGACACAAAAAATTCATTCACTATAAGAATAAACAAAGAAAGCTCAAATGGTCTTCATCAAAATTTAGATGAAGATCTATAAAATCAAGCCAAATTAAATATTAATGATATTCTTCCCGGTACAATAAAAAGAGTCAAAGAATGCTATATATCTCTCAAAGATGATTGTTTTCTTATAAGAAGACATAAGAAATTCATTCACCTATAAGAATAAATAAAGAAAACTCAAGTGGTGTTCATTAAACTTTAGATGAAGATCTTTAAGAATTTATGAAATTAAGCAAAAAAGGAGTAAGATGATGAAAATGTCATAAATGCTTGATGACGTTCATTTATTGGAAAAAATAAGCATTGAAGCTACTTTAAAACAATATCTAGCCCTGAAGTTTTGTATTAAAAGGAGGTAGTAATTGCAAGATTAAATCTATCATGCAAAATTATAAATGAAAACTAGTAGATCTTCTATAAAAAAAAATAAATTAGGCCACAAATGGATTTTTAAGTGAAAAATGAAAGCTACTAGAGGCATTAATAAATACAAAGTAATACTTAACAAAGAGGTATTAATAACCTAGAAAGTTTTTAAAATATTGTCAAAGTGTTTAAAATAATAAGAAGATATGAACTATTTTAATACAATCTCACCTATGTTAATAATAATGTTTATGCGGACATTTATAGCCATCAAAGCTATTAATAACCTAGAAATACATCAAACAAATGTAAAAATAATTTTTTAACATTATGTGACCTTAACAAAGAGGTTTGTATGGAACAACCTGAGGAATTTATTATTAAATAAGAAGAAAAAAAAATTTGTAAGCTTTTCAAGTCATTATATAATTTGAAACAAGTTTCTAAATAATATCATAATAAGTTTGATAAGGCTTTGTTGTCAAATAAATGTAAAATTAATGAGGTTGATAAATATGTTCATGTAAGAAATATAAAAAAAATGTTATGTCATTGTATATCATTATATGGATTACTTGTTAATATTGGGCAACAATGAATACATGATCAAGTCTATTAAGAAAATATTAACTAATAAGTTTGATATGAAAATATGAGGTATGCATATCTTATACCAAGAATTAAAATTTATATAATAGTTGATGTTTTAGTATCGTTTGAATCTCATTATATTGAAAAAATTATTGATAAACTTTCTAAATGTGATAATAATATTGTCTAAACACCAATAAAAAATAATGTCTATCCAAAAAAATGATGAAGGGATACTTTATTGGAATACTTTTTAATTATTAATAGCTTGATATATATTATGAAATACACAAGACCAAATATCATATACTCAATTAACAAGCTAAGTAGATTTGTCAATAATTTAAGTTTTAGATAATTGAAAAGCAATAAATAAAACATTCAAATACTTAGAATATATCTTGGACAATCGGTTTCACTACAATACATGAGGGATATAGTGATGCAAATTAGATATTTAATACTAAGAACTCAAAATCCAAAAGTAGATATGTTTTCACACTTACTGGAATAAAAATATCTTAAAAGTCCTTTAAGTAAATATGCATAGTAAGATTCATGATCTATATAAAGCTAAAAAGAAAACCAAGCAGTTTTGAAATTTGTTAAAAAATACTTTATGCTAGCCAAAGTTAGTCCCAATGATTTATGTCCATTGTAAGAACTATTCAATACATGGAAAGGCATAAAGTAAAATATATAATTATAACTTTAGACATATATATCAAAGAAATGATATCATTAAACATTTATTCCCAACAAAAATTATTTTTTTCACTAAATTAAGGCAAAGAAAAATATTGTAGATTCCCTTACTAATAGTTTAATGATAGATCTTGTGTATAGTTTCATCAAGAGAAATCATAATGAAATCTTTAAAGATGAAAACGTATCATGATAGTAACCACACCTAGATGATTAATGATTTATAGATCTAGGTTAAAAAAAAAAAGTTATACAAAACTCTCGACAATACTAAAAAATAAAAATTTCTTTATTTTTATGGTGAAAAAGAGTGCTAGCTACAACATGACTACAATGAATTATGCTCTTAATGATTTTTATATTCTAGTTTATTTTATGAAGTATTTAAAATACTCTTGATAAGAGATCATCTATATAAGTAAGAAATATAATAAATTATATGAAAATTTCTAAAAATTGAATTTTCTAAAGTATTCATGAAACTAGTTGTTATTTTGAGTAAAAAATAAACAGAATAGTAAAAACTACAAAAAATTCTAGGAAAGGAACTATATGACCATAATTATCTTGATTTATATAAAAGGTTGATGAGTTCAAGATGCTATATTCACTAATTAGCCATGTAAAAAAAACTATTTATTCTAATATAATGATCTTCCAATTTATTTTTTCTTTAAGATTCCTTGTGTATTTGTATTATATACCATTCAAAATGTTTTATTCATATGAAAGGTTGTTAAAAAAATTACAAGTATGTGAAATTGATCCCATCATATTTCTTTGAATTTAATATGACTCATTGCAATAAATTGTCATCATATTTCTAATTCATTGATTCTGCAAGTTAATGAACTATTAGGTTAATTTCAATTTCATTTAATCTTTTCAGATTCATGGTTAAAAATCAAGTATGTCATCTAGTTAGAATCCTAAAAGACTACTGGCACTGTTTGCACGAATTAAGACAAACAATACTTAAAGAACAACTTTATCCAAAATTCTATAAATACTATATATTATTTTATATTTGTACTTAACTTCTATTTAATGTGTTGGTGTGTTAATTCTTAATTCACGTGTTTATATTTTTGTGTCTCTTTGTCTTTTCTCAGTTTTAAGCTCACACGACAATAATAGTGTTCTTAACTGCGGTCCAAGGTTGTTTGATAATTGTTTTATTTTTTTAATTGAAATAAAATATTTTAATTTTAAAATGTTTCAGTGTTTCGTTTTAGAATTATACTGTTTATATATATATATATTCAACAAATATAATTTAAATTCAAAATAAATTAATTATAAATTATGCAATACAAACATAATGCCAAACAAATATAATTTTAAAATTTAAAATATTTCTAAATAGTCAAGATTAAATAAATTTTCAACTTAAAGTAATTTAACTTAAATAAAATATCAAAATATTATGAAAGTAAAATGTTTTAACATAAATATTTTAAATATAAAATTAGGTCATGTTATCAAGACTAATGAAATCTAAAACATCTCTTATTTTGCTCAAATTCCTACAAAGTATAAACATAAAAAAAAACAACATGAATATAAACTATATATATTAGTGATAAATCTAATTTTAAAAAATTAATATCATTGTTAATGAAAATAGTAATAATAATTTTCAATATTATTATTATTAAAAATAATAATGAAAAAGTGTTTTTTATAATTACGTAATTTAATTAGTTAAATTGAACAAGGTTCAATTTAATTTAGTGGCTTTTTAAGAGTGAAACGGAATATATAGAATGAAACTGGAATATTTCAAGTGAAATTTAGCTGAAAAATCTAGAATAAATTAAAATTTAAAATGAGTTAAAATTTATTTTATTGTGTTTTTTTTTTAAATTAGTATAAAATATTCCTTTTATTTTAAACAAAACAAAACGGAATTAACAACCTCACTGGAAGGCTACGTGTAGGCCAGCTTTTGCTTACCTTGCCCGAGTCTAGTGCTAAATATATCTGCATACCTAGGGCTGTATATTTGCAAAAAGAATAATTACACGCATGAACCTTGTTTATGGGATGGATCAAACATATTCAATTAGTTGGTGCAATGGATTCTAGTGTCTGGAATTGGTCGTTGCAGTTAAGTCTATTCTAGCTAGTTGCGTATATCGTGCAGTAACTTTTGATGACAGTGTGATTGGTTTAACCAACAGACCAAGTAAATCTATTTATGTTCCTATAATGCTATCGAATAATAATAATAATAATAATAATAATAATAATAAGTTCATCTAATTATGTATGCATAGCATGAGAGCCAGAACCAGAATAGTGCTATCATTACACCTACAGTTCAGCTTTAGCGCAAGCATGCACAGTACTTTCCACATTGAGTATCTACGAAAATTTACTTCTGTCGATTAGTTGGTCAGAAACCCAACCGTCAACATGCTAAAATTTTTGGGCAAGCACAAGGTTGTCTTTTTTTCCACCGTTTTTTGGGTGAAAGTCATCAGTGATTTTATTAAGGTTCTACGAAAGAAGCAAACAAGGAGAAGGCTAGGCAACCAAACAAACACATCACCTAAAAGAAAGCAGGGCACATCAATAGAGACTAGCGTAGAAAATGACAGGCAGGGGAGCAGGTGGATTGGGTTGTTACTAGTGCCACCAGAATTGGTATCTAGTGCCAGCACTTACTAGGTATATTAAAAGAGGGATAATTACAGAGATACTGGATGTGGATTCCTGAAGCCTGTTCTCTTCGTGTATCTTAATGCACTCATATCCCTATGATTTACTGCGCCATTTCTTCCAGTTTTCTGTATTGACAGCTACATACATGCATCCGATGATGCCTAAAAGTTATCCTTTAATTTGTTAATCTTATATATGTGGTTATTATAGGAAACTGCAGAGTGTAGGATGTATATAATTATAAAGTATTGAAAGGCTTTTAATTTTGTATTGTAATATTTACATTAACTATTATAAACTATTCTACATATATAAATAAAAAAAAAGTTGACTAACTAATTTGATATCAGAGTCTTAATACATTAAAACTCTCTTTCCCTCACCCTAATGGACTCTACCATGTTTGCTGTTCCTTCCTTACAACAAATCGACATTCCAGCTCCTACACCAGAAGCTGTTGTCTCTTCTCAACCAATGCAAACTACTTCCTTTTCGTCTGCTTTGGAATCTTCCCTTGTTATTGATGCTGATATGAATCTCCTCCCTATAAAGTCAATCAATTTCTCTAGAAGATTTCAATTTATATGTGTTGCATACAATCAGTCTTCAAGTTCGGATAACAATTATTCAAATTTTAGTTATGAAAGAGGATGATTTCATGAAAGTTGGTGTTCAAATAACAATCAAAACAACACCTAAAATAGGTCTGATTTTCGTGGTTTTCAAAGGTCATATAATAGCATCTAGAGATAGACCAATTGACAACAAAACATAAGGAATAATGGCTCTTCACAATGATCTAATCACCGTTCTTTTACGAATAATATCAACTGCCAACTTTGCCTATCCTTTAGTCATACAACCCCTTAATGTTCTCAGCTTCACATCTATGTACAATAATCAAATGCCAATATTGCATTTAGTAATGTCTTCTCTCTTAACTTTGTGGATTGATTTTTAGATAATAATATAAATCAACTCATTACAACTGCTCTTGCGACTCTAATTAGGTCTAAACCCTATCTTGGTAATGATCTCTTGTATATTGATAATGATAAAGGTCTTTCCATATCTAATATTAAACATACTAAATTACATTACAACGTATTTTTATCTTATCTAATATTCTTCATCTACCTCATATTAAAAATCATTACTTTTTATTCAAAATTTTTATCATGATGATAATGTTTATTTTAAATTTCTCACATTTGTATTTAATGTTAAGGATCTCACCACCAAGACAATGCTCCTTTCTGATCAGAGTAAGTATGGTCTTTATATTTTGTTTGAGTCTTCTATCACGTCAATTTCTTAGGCTTACTAGTCTTCTTGCGTCTCTGCTTCTACTAATATTTGACATCCTCGATTGAGTCATCTTATTTCCCATGTTTTTACTTTTTTAGTATCAAATAATAAACTTGCTTATACATCACATGTATTGTTATAATGTCAAGCATGTTTGCTAAGAAAGTTGTCGTGTTTATTGTTGGGACCTATGAGTCACAAAACTTTAACTCTATTTGATTTAATCTTTAGTGATGTTTGGGGTCATGCTCCTATTTTTTCCTCTGATGTTTTTTGTTATTTTTATTGATGCGCATGCAAAATATATATGGTATTATCCTCTTATTGTGAAGTCTATTGTACTTTCTATTTTCCATCATTTTATTTCAAGTTTTTTGTTGAGCATCAATTTTCATGAAAAAATAAATCTATTCAAACTAATTAGGGTGGTGAATAACACAAGTTAAACACTTTTTTTTAGACTATCGGTATTCATTATTGTTTATTTTGTCTCATACTCGTGAGTAAAATGACATTGTTGAACGTTATTATTGGCATATTGTCGAAAGTGATCTTACTCTCCTCAAACAGTGTGAAGCCCCATTAAAGTTTTGAAATTATAAGTTTGAATTATTAGTGTATCTTATAAATCATATGCCAATTCTTGTCATCTAGAATAAATCCTTGTTTGAATGTCTTTTTCATTGTACTTCTAATTATGATATTCTATATATTTTTAGATGTTTTTGTTTTTCGTTTCTATATCCATATCATATGCATAAATTGTATTTTTGTTCTTCTCCATATGTGTTCTTAGGTTATAGCTACTTTAATCTTAGTTATTGTTGTCTTGACCTTATATCTCAACGTATTTATATCTCACATCATGTTTGTTTTCATGAATATGTATTGCCTTTTGACAAATCTAAAAAGATAACACAACCCTACAACACCTCTCCACATTATATCACTATTACCCATTTGCCTAATTTGCTTAATTGATTACCTTTTCCCTCCTTATACCTACGACCTCTCCACCACCTATACTACTTGCCATTTTTATCAACATCAACAACCCATCAGCCTTTCTTTTATGTCACCATTTGCTTATTATGTAATGATCATTCTCTAAGTATAGGTTCTCCCCCTTCAAAGTTGCTATTTTCTAAGTCTAATGTTGATGGTTCTCTTTTGTTTTGCTATTGGTTCATATAGGTCTATTGCTGCCAGTCCAATGTCTTGGTTTGAATCTCCAACTGGGTTGAATTTGGCTGTTGACCTCTCATTTTATCTTCTACAGTAACATATAGGTTCAAGCTTACTTGCCTATAGTTGGTCAGCATCATATGGTTCTTTGTCTACAATTGGTAAAGATAGCAAATTGACGACTTTTTTAGCTTTGTTTACGAGCCTTCTCTCTTGAGCACTCTGTCCTTCTACTTATGAACCAATTATATTTTTTGATGTTGATAGGTATAAGGCTTGGCATAGTGCTTCAAAGGATGAAATTTAAGCATTGTGTTTTAATAACACTTAGTTTTTGTTTCCTTTTCATCCTTTAATGAATGTTATTGGTAATCAATGGGTGTACAAGATAAAACATTGTGTAAATGATAGCATTGGGAGTTATAATGCTCAATTGGTTGCTAGAGGTTTTACTTTGTAAGAAGGTATTTATTATTATGAGAATTTTAGTCCTCTTATTAAATACATGACTATTTGATTGGTTTTCTCCATTCTATTTTCATGTGGTTAAGAGATTAATCAACTCGATATACATAATGTCTTTGTCAATGGGAAACTTGTTGAAGAGATATACAAGTAGCAACCTCTAGATTTTGTTGATTCTACTCTTTTCTCTATTGTGTGTCGGTTACATAAGTCTTTATATAACTTAAAAAAAGCTCTTTGCACATGGTACACTCGCTTAAATGATTATCTTTTTTGTATTGGGTTTCAAGCTTATAGGTGGACACTTCATTATTCATCTTGTTTATGGATGCTAATATCTTTTATCTTCTAATTTACATTGATGATGTTTTGCTTATGAGAAGTAATTAAGTATTGCTTCACCGATTGATATAGTTGCTGAGTTCAAAGTTTAAACTTTAGGATTTAGGAGCTGTTCATTCTATTAATGTTGGTCTTAAGCTACGACAAGATAAATATATTCTTGACATACTTAATCGAGCAGGTATGGCTACTTGCAAACCTATTGATACTCTTATGTCCACCTCAAAGGTTACTATGGTGCTTGATTGCTTGTTTTGTGATCCTACATGGTTTTATCAAATTGTTGATGCTCTTTAATATCTCACTTTTATAAGACTAGACATTTGTTTTGTTGTTAAAAAGGCTTGTCAGTTTATGCATGCTTCTACACGTACATATTAGGCTAATGTTAAATGCATTCTGCATTATCTTTGGCATATGTTTTCTTTTGGCTTACATATCACCCGTAGCTCTATATTTGCCTTATATAGTTTTACAAATGATAAATGGGCTAGTAGTGTTGATGATTGTAAGTCTACAAGTGGATATCTTATCTTTTTCTTTTTTTTTACATCGATTTCTTGGAAATCCAACAAACAATGCATGATTGCTTGTTCTTCTACTAAGGTTGACTATAAAGTCTTGGCCAATGGCACTACTGAGGTTATTTAGATTCAATATTTATTGTTAAATTTGCAGATCACTTCTACTTTGGTGCCTATGCTTTGGTGTAATAATATGGACGTTACTTATTGGTCTGCAAATCCTATCTTTTATACTCGTACTAAACATATTGAAGTCGATTATTACTTTATACATGACAAAGTTACCAAGAAGGATATTCAAATTCAATTTATCTTTCCCAATGATCAGCTTCCCAATGTTTTGGCTAAGTCACTCCCTACTTATTTTTATTGATCTTTGATTTAAATTTTCAGTTGATCCTCCACCCTCAGCTTGATCTTATTATAGAAAATTACAAAATATATGATGTATATAATTAGAAAATATTGATAGGCCTAATTTTATGTTATAATCTCTATATTAACTAGTCTACATTGTTGCCCTATATATAAAAATGAAAAAGGGTGACTAACTAGGTGGTCAAACCTTCTATTTTTCTCAACTCTTCTCAACTGTGGTAAAGGCTAGATTATACACATACATACGAATAGAATGTTTATGATAATAAATTACCACACATTTATTGGAGTAGGAAGAACACAATGAATCTGTAAAACTAGCTTTGATGCAGTGTCATTTGAATCTATTGAAGAGCGACTTCAACACATGACATTGATAAAATTAACATCCAGTAGTGTTAAAAAAACTGTCAAATCCAAAAATTTATTTGATAAGAATTCAAAGAAATGGTTTTATATTAAAGAAATTCACCTCCTCCTTAGGTAGGAGCTGTTTGAACTTTGTTGAGATTCACATAATGATTTTATATTAACTCGTCGTGCAATAAGTATAATTGTAAAATGCGAAAACTGCATATGATGTTTTGTTTTGGAGCATATACTCCCTTCTAATCATCCAACAAGGGTTCGCTTCCACGCAAATGAAATGAACAAATAAAAGCATATATTGACATGCAAATGTCCCACAAAATCTGAAATCGGACAACATGCAGATCATGCAGATCTATGAAGATACAGAGGGCAGGATACTAATGTTCAAATTACCCTTGTAAAGATCTGCTGCAAGGGTAATTCTTGGAGAGAAAAAGCAGTGGAGAGAGAGAAACGATGTAAATAAGAAGGGAGAGTCATATGTTCCTTGAGTTTGAAAAATATTAAATATCATAGTAATAGCATTATTTTACACGGTTTAAAATTTTAATTTGATTGAAAATATAAAGTATAATTTTATAAAAAAATGGTGGGGCAGGGCTTGAAGTTCGTGTTGTTAAATTAAAAAAACCATGACACCTGATCATTCATGAGGGCAGAAAATCACACTGCTTGATATTTGTCGATGTTTATTTAAAGCAGGCAATCTATCATTAAAAAGAGGAGTCAAAAAGTAAATGTGGTAAGGGATTGATTACCATACGTGCACAGATGCTGGAAAGCCAATTGGGATTTTAAGGAAACTGCATCTCAGAGCTTGATTCATCATTTCCTTTGCTTGAAATCTGCTTCTTCCTTTTCTTCTTGTGTGGGATCCCCCTTGCCTTAGCTTGATAGTCCTTTACTTCTCTAAGGTAAACCCGAATAGAAGCATTAGCAAAAGGGTTTGTCTCTAGCGTGCCTCCGTTCTCCTCGTAGGCTGCTCGAAGCCTCCCAATAAGAGCATCAAGGCTGCCCCAAGCTTGTCTAAGAGGGCAAGTACAAGGAGCTGGGGGCTCAGGCTGCCCATAAAACATGCAACCTTGTAGATGAACCTTAGTCTTGCCAAACTGGTCAAGATATCGAAGGAAATCTAGGACATGGTTGCTATTGCACTGAGAAAGTGGAACTGGAGGCCTCTGGTTCTTCAAGTACTGCCCAAAAGTGTTCCAGTCCCTTCTCTTCTGCGACTCATAACGACTAGGCGTTGCTGGTTGTTGATTCTCAATGGATCCTTCAGCTATATCCTTTCCTCTTTCTCTGGACATCTTTTCTGTGGATGAAGATTAATGTTAATGATCTATATATTTTACTAAATATGGTAATTAAGAAATAAGAGAACTGGCGGGGGGGTAAAGCAATAGCGGATGGAAGTGGGGAGGAAGATGGAGTTCACATCATAGAGGCTGGTGAGTAGACATAACATGGGCCAATGCCGTTGCTTTCTGTTTTCTCTTTTATTTTTTTTTTCATTTTCATGTTCATTTTCATTTTCATTTTCATTTTTTTTATTGGTGGCCATTAGTATTAACTCTACGTTTAGTGTGGGTAGTGATATTTATATTGATAAATAAAACATAGAATTATTGTATGTCCTTTCTAAGTGATTAAGCCTCTATCATTTGATCCACACTAGGCACGATTGCTAGGTTTGAGATTCGCTTTGAGACGCAAGGGTTGCTAGGTTTGAGACTCGCTTTGAGACGCGAGGGTTGATGCCAAGCCTTCATTTTTCACAGTAGCATTCCGTTATATAATAATATGTTTGTCATTCTTTTATCAAATTATTAAATTCAAAATTTTGAGCAGCCGGGTATGGTTTAATACCGGAGAATTTTGATGTTTGGATACCCAAAACTTTTGACTTTTAAATGATTCCAAATTATGATAATTATATCCCTTCTAGCTTGCTGAGTAAGGAAGTTTACCTCTCTTTTTTTTTTTTAACTCGAATTCAAACTTTAAAACCAATACCAAGGAGAACTCTTTTGCATGAATGCATCAAACTAGTGTAAATAATGATTTCTTAAAATTGTCCGAAATGTGAATTTAAACTCAACTTGCATGTGAAAATTGACACAGAAAAAATATACTTTTCGTGTTGAAAAAAATTATGATAATTATTCAACATGTGTGCTCTTAATTTATTACAGTAAGGTATATTTGGAATCCAAGTAAATACTACAAGAAAGAAGGAAAATAGCGACGGAATGTATTTTGTTGCTAATTAGATTCAGCGTCAAAATTCCTTCTCTAACCAATATATATTTCTTTTTTCATTTTTTGGACTAGAGATGGATCAATACCAGCAACAAAATCTTTTTTCATGGCGACTGAAAATCCTAGTTTGTCGAAGTCATTAGCAGGGAAATATGTTCTCTTACTAATTATCAATAGAATTATTGATAACATAAAAAATAATTAAAAATTAATAAATATTTTGTCATGTTTCTATCTATAACATGACACATTATTATTATTATTTGTTGATGAAATTATTGTGTAAAATATTTCATCATCAATTTATGTTGAAACACTACTAAAAATCAAAGAAAACCAATAGAATTACCGATAGATACATTCCATCAATAATAATTACCAACGGACATAATTTCATCTTACAATCTGTCGATATATACCGATGGCATATATCCATCAGCGACATCGTCGATATATATCGATGAAAATATTTCGTCGGTATATACTGACTGTTTTGCCGATAGGGTATATAGTTTGTTTGGAAATATGCAACAACATGGTGACGTCAGACGCTTTTATTGACGGAATGATCGAGAGATTCAAACTGAGATAGTAGTATAGTGACGTGACACTGTCATTGATGGAATCACCGATGAAAGTAATCCGTTGGTGATTCCATCGGAAAATACCATAATATACCCACCCTCCTGTCAACACTCTCTTCCTCTGTTTCTCCTTCTTTTTCTTTCCCATCTTACCTCTCCCCTCCTAAACTGTAGCCAACCACTCATCCCAACTCTCCACTATTCTCAACACGAGCACTCAAGTTTCTTATATCTTGTACATGGTCACAATATCCATTTCTTGTAGATTTTATCATTTTTTTGTAAGTAAATCTATCCTTTTTAGTTTTAATATTTAATTATGAATTTTATTGTTTTAGTATATGCATTTTGTTAATGTTTGTACTTGTTTAATTGTTATTTGTCAAAGAAACTTGTAGTATGAATGTATAATTTTGTAGTTGTTATAGTTTATTTTAGATTTTGTCAAATTATATTTGTTTGTAAATTGTTGAAATTTTGTTTGAATTACACCGAATTAAATGTGTTGTGATGAAATAAATAATTAATAGCTTGTTTAACGAGTCTTGTTTAATTGTTATCAATTCTATTTTGAAGTTGTGATTTCTATAAATTTATATATGTATATTTAACATAAGTGTTGTTTTAGTTAGTTGGATAATGTCGGGAAAAACCAATATTTTTGTTATGTTTTATAGAGGTTCAATAGAAGTCATGGATGATCGTTCATGGATGTATCGGGACTCACCTCAAGGATTGTAGAGGATGGATTATTGTAACGATGTCTAGGGTTTTATTAATTTCACAACATCTATTCCGAGAAATTTTACTGATGATGCTTTTAGGTGTCCATGAAGGAATTGTAAAAATTTAAAGTTTCTGCATCAAGATATTGTAACGATACATCTTCTAACCAAAGGGTTCATGGAGAATTACCTGTATTGGTATGCTCATGAAGAACTATTTATTCTTGATGAGAGCATGGAAGAACAGGTGGTTTAGTCAACTTTTAGTGCTAGCAACATGTATGAAGTTGGAAATGAGAATAGCAATCCTTATAGGAATTTTGACTAACTAAACATGTTATTGTGTTGTGTAATAATTTGAAACATTAAATATTTATTCTTCTTTAATGGTCAGCCCTTGTTATTGTGTTGTGTGTGCTGTAAGATTGCAATTTAAGATTTTGTGACAGGGTTACATAAAAAAAAAAGAAAAATTTACGGGATTGTGCCACTTTCATCAACAGAGTCACCGATGGCCAATAATCCGTTGGTATTTCACAAATAGTTGAGAAACATTTATGGGATTGTGCCACTTTTACCGATGGAGTCATTGATGGCCAATAACTCGTTGATATTTCACAGAGAGTTGACAAATATTTATGGAATTGTGCCACTTTTATCGACAGAGTCACCGACAAACAATAACTCGTTGGTATTTCACAAAAAGTTGCAAAACATTTACGGGATTGTGCCTCAATCACCGACAGGTATACCGACAACATTACCGATAGAATCACCGACGAATTTACACACATCGTGAGGCGCACACATGTTCGACACGTGTCCGTCTACATAATACCAATGGATTTTTTGACATATCGAAACGTCTGGCGGGATTTTTGAACGTTTTTGGTGCACATTTCAATTAATTTCCGATGGTATTATCGATGGAATTTAATGTCAACGACAACAATTAATGTCCATCAGTAATACTGTTGGAAAAATTGCTATATAAAACCCCTCCCATTTGGTTCATTTTTTTCTCTGGTTTCATTTCTCTTCTTCTCCATTTCTCTTCTCCTCTCGATTTATATTTCATTTTTGGAAGTGATTTTATTGTTTTGGTGGTAGTTTTAAAAGGTATGTATTCTTTTTTCTTTATCTTTGTATCTTTTTATTTTAATTATGATAATTTTTTTGGTGTTTGTTTTGTGTATTGTTTATAGATAAAATCTTAAATTCAACACACTATTAAGGTAAGCATTTTTTATTCCCAAATTTATTTTGAATTGATATAGTGTTTTTTAGTTTTGTGCATTGTTTGTTGTGTTTATGTTGTTTTGTATAGTGTTTTTTAGTTTTTTCATTTTATTTATTAATTTTATGATATTATTGTTTATATTGCTATAATTGTTATTGTTGAATGTTAACCCAATTTTGGGTTATTCCCCAATTTTTATCCATGTTTTGATAAATTTTTAGAAAAATACAAAAAATAGAGAAAAACAATGAAAATCCAAAAAAATACATTTTTAAATATATTTGCTTTACTTTTAGCATTTTCAGCATCATCTCAAAAGAATTTAAATTTTCAAAGATATTTGGAACGCGTTCAACTTTTAACGCGTTATTTTTAAAATCATTGATCTTTCTCATTGAGTTGATGTTGATATTGCTTGTTTTCAAAAAATACAAAAAAATAAAAATAAAATCAAAATTTACAAAAAAAATAAAATTGAGGGACCAATTTTGAAATTCATGCAACATTTTGCCTATAAATAGCAACCTTTAACACAAAGCAAAAGGGGGGGCAATTTCTCTAGAGCCACCGCCTCCCTCACCCCCTCAAACCTGTTAGCTTCGCCGGACGATTTCTCACTCGTCTACCGTTGGATCGACGTGAAATGTTAGTATGTTGTGCGTCCCCATGTTTACTACAACTTGACCGGAGCGATCCTTCATATTTGAAACCACGAGAGAAATATTACCATTTGAATATTTCTGGGCAAACCCCTCTCGGAACAGTTAGAGCCGCCGGCCTATTTCTCCATTATTCACCGTTGGATCAACCTGAGTTTTGGATATGTGATGCGTATGGGTGTATTGCACATTCTGAACAGTGGAGATTAGATGAAACCCATCCAAAACGGTTTTATGCGTGTTCAACAGCGGCTCGCCAATCTCAGGTCAGTTTCGGTCTAACTCAGATCTAGGGATATCCAACCGTTAACTCTGGCTGATATTTGGATATATGCTGCATGCGATGTCGGTTTATCATTTCACCGTTGGGATTGGTTATTGTTTCAATGGTTGATGAGTAATGGTCGTCGGAAGGTTTGCCCAGAATCTGTCGTGGCTGCCGATTTGGAAACCCAAATCACAACACCCACCGCCGGCGCCGGAAGACAGAGAAGAGGAAGACGGCCGATCTACTGGTTCCGTCACCTCCGGCAGTGGCGGCGCGTGGAGGAAACGCGCCGCCACTGTTCACACTGTTCACGGGCACTGTTCACACAGCCCTATAAGGGACTTTAATGCAATTTCTGGAGTTTTAGGGACTGTTTTGTAAAATTTAAATTATTTAATGTAATTTTTATTTAGTTTTGGATTTTTATAATTTGTAATGTGGATGTAAAAAAAAAAGGAAAAAGAAAAGAAAAAAGAAAAAAAAAAGAATAAAAATGCATGTGTGTGTGTGTTTGTATTTGTCTTATGAATGTTTTCTTTTTATTTATGATAAAATTACAGAGAATAAAAAAGAATTTAATATTTTGATTAGATCACGGTGTAGAAGTACAAACTTGTATGGAAGTTGTATTTCTAAAATCCGATGAAAAGACAAAATTTTTAAAACTTCTTTAACACATCAAGTCCATGAAGCAGCTTACCTCAGGTAGGGTGCGTTAGGGGTGCTAATACCTTCCCTAACCACAACCGGTCCCTTACCCGCGAATCTCTGACAAGACCAGTACAACCGGGTTTCCTAGTAACCTTCAATTAAATACTAGGTGGCGACTCCTAACGAATCCAACAAGATCAAATCAAATAATTACGATGAAAAGTCATCGGAGCCTACACCGCGCGGATTTTTATTCTTTTTGACGTGCGACAACTTTGGTGCATATTTTTCTTCCTCATTTATGAGGTGTCTCCTTCTTCTTTTTGACCCAAAATAATGTTAAAATATCCCCTCCAGCTTTCCATCTATGTGCTTGCCTTCTTGGATCAATGGATTACCCAAAATAAATCAATTGTTATTTATTGTGTGGACATGTAAGATCATGGATTGTGTTTGGGTTGATTTGAAGGTTGATTTGGGGTTGATTTAGGGCTGATTTGGGGTTGATTTTGGGCTGAATTTGAGCATCAAATAAGTATACAAATGTACTTATTATTTGGGCTAAGATTGACATTGAAACCTTGAGTGTTTAATGGTTGAAGTTTGCACACAACATAAGGCAAGTTTGGGCTTGAAATAAATCATATGATATTCTTTTCTAGAATTGGAATGGAATTGATTTTTAGGACAAATTTGGAGCACTTATTTGAACCAAGATTTGCTTCAATCTTCAACTAAATGTCTCTTCAATTCTTTGTTCTGAATTCCGACGTTGAATTTTCTGAATTAATTCATTTAAGCTCCAAAAACCTATCGAAACATTAAAACAAACTTCATTACTAAAAAACACATCAATTATTATAAAAACAACCAAATAAAAACAATAAATACATATGTAAAATAAGAGACTTAATGACACTTTTGATGCACAATCATGGAGTACCCAAGACAAAGAAAAGTTTTTGAACGAAGTGAAAAGCTTTTATTGTGATGACCCTAACTTATTCAAATATTGTCCTAATCAAATATTTCAAAGATTCATTCCTGACAATGAGGTAAGTAGTGTCATTAAACTTTGTCATTTTGAAGCACGTGGGAGTTATTTTTCTTCAAGAAAGACAACTGCAAAAATCTTTCAAAATGGATTTTATTGGCCCACCATGTTTAAGGACACGCATGTATTCTGCAAAACTTGTGAAAATTGTCAAAAGATTGATACTGGTCAAAAAGTTTTGTTTTAGAATTCTAAATCTATGCATTCCCTAGAGAGCTAAGACCAAGATGGAGCAATCCTTATGGGGCCTGTGATATTGAGAATTCAATGAATGACAATGATTTTAAGGAAAATGGACATCGTTTGAAAGCTCACTTTGATAATTTTCCTAGTGAAAATGAATCAACTAGTTTGAATGATCTTGTAGATAAAGGTTGATTATTTTGTTTTTCTCACATTTTTTTTGTGTGTTTCTTTTTGAGTGATTTTTGCTAGTCTCTCTCACCCCGGTTAAATGGCGGATAACGGTACTCCATGACTTAAGTCGGTTCTTTCAGTTTCCCACAATTATTGATATCTGTGTATATATTTGTGAAATTATTTGAATCTCTCGTCCAATTCTCATTTGAAAATGGACATTAATCTTGAAAAATTGAAAAAGTATTTTCTCGCTCTACCTTATAATGCGATTACAAAAATTTACCGTGCTAGATGTGCAAGATTGAGATTGTTAATGAATCATGGAATTCCTGAAGATATTCGTTGGTTGATTGAAGCAAAGGTCTGATTATCAGGTGAGTCATCTAACTCCTTTATTTCATACATGCCTGGACAGGTAAAAACACTTTTGCAAAAAAGCGTCATGCTAAACGACTAGAAGTCTGTCATCGATGTGCTAGATGGACTTGTAATACACAATGTCGTTCTTTAGGAATGGTATCTATAAACCGTGAAGATAAAATACAATTCATTAAGGATGACCTGAGTAAGGAGTCTTTAGATAATCTTCTATTGACTCTTGAGACGCATCCTAGTGGAGATGTGCATCGTGCAATTCATGATTTATGGCCACTATTTCATAAAGAACATGATCGACTTAGTCTTGGGAATCTGACTAAAAAAGACCCTGTTTGCCAGTTTTTAAGAAAACTGGATGGGAAGCCTATCCCCGACCCATAGAGGGCGTTTAAGCCGTTCTTGAACGTAAAACCAAGGGAAGATGTGAGCCACAATCACAACTACCTATACATACACATGCTTTTTCAAAAAGTAAATAAATAAACAAATAAAAAGAGAGAGAGAGAGTGTGAGACTCCAGCTGGCCTACATATATGTGTTACGATTGTCATTCTAATTTCTCATCTATAAAACCCTTTCTTCCTTCCTTTCATTTCTACTCAACCCATACATTCCACAAATACAGAAGTGTGTAGAAATGGCAAGTTCCTCAGGTCATCATATAAGAAATATTTGTGTTTTCGGTGGATTTAGTCCTGGGAAAGAAAAGGAGTTTTTAGAATCAGCAAATCATCTTGGTCAGGTGCTAGCTGAGAGAAAGATTCATTTAGTGTATGGGGGAGGCAGTTTTGGGTTAATGGGAGGTGTGTCAATAGCTGTATTTTTAGGAGGTAGTCAAGTTTTGGGGGTCGTCCCCGAAGCGTTAGCACAAGGAGACATCATTGAAAAAACAATTGGAGAGGAACTTCAGGTCTCCACAATGTCAGCTCGAATGAATGCAATGTTTAACCATGCTGATGCCTTCATTACTTTACCAGGTGGTCTAGGAACATTTGAAGAGATCTTTCATATTTCCTCTTGGGCTCAATTACACATTCACCATAAACCCATAGGTTTGTTAAATGTTAATGATTATTATGATAAGTTGTTGTCTTTTCTTGATCATACTGTGGAACAAAAATTTCTAACATCTTTTGCATGACAAATCATAATCTCTGCTTCTACTGTTGAACAATTGATTGACCAACTACAATATTTCATTCCTGTGATTGATCGTTCCATGAGTCGCATAAATTGGTCATCTAAGGGAAGCCGTAAAAAGCTTAGATTGGATTTGAGCCTTCATTTGTGAATTTTTGTATCTTTTGGTTTTATTATTGTGTTTTGTTATTTCTTATTTTTTTTCCAGTGTGTTTCAGGTTTTGTCAGTGTTCGTTATTTCAAGTGATATCTTCTATACTCTATCTTTCTACCTTAGAACATTGAGGACAATGTCTCGTTTTGGTTGGGGGGAGAGGGTAGTAGTTGATAAAAAAAAATTATTTTTCATTTCATAAAGCATGTGCATAATTGTTGTTACTAGGATGGCAGAGTAAAGGAGCTCTTTTGTTAAAGTGACTCTTGAGACGCATCTTAGTAACCATTCTTAACAAGGTCTATTATAATACTTCTTGAAATATTCAGGTTTACAAACTCTTGCATTGTTATCACTTAATTCTGCTCATATACTTATTTAACATGTATTCTTAAACCTTAATTTACACACACACACTTTAACATACGATTGTGGGTTGCATATTGGATTATTACATTATTTATGTTCTTTTGTTAAAGGTAACAACTAATGGAAAGGGATTGTATATAATTAAGAAGAAAAAAACATGAAAAAAAAAGAAAAAAGAAAAAGAAAAAAAATGATGATAATAAAAATGTAGATAAGTTTGGTTTCGTAACCTCCCTAACCTAAGCAATTAAGCCCGAAGGGGTGTTTTAACACCTAATACCCTAAAGTCAACTGACTTGGGAGTTATTGACCCAACGCTTGTTACATGGGTTGAGGAGAAAAGCTTAAGAGAATCAAACATTGCACTATCTACATATCAGTATCTGCGACCCGAGTTACTAAGCTCGTAGGGGTGTCTTAACACCTAATGCCCTAAGACCAATTGGTCTAGGAGTCATTAGCTGAAAGCTCGTTACATGGGTTAAAGAAGCATGATTTTTTTAAATTATATGTATATATATTTAAAAAAAAAAGAAAAAAAAAAGACAAAAATAATAATCCCAACCCAAGGAAGTTAACCTTAAACATTAGAACAAAAATTTTGTTTTCTTTGAAGAAAAGCCCCATAATTATTATGTGTTGATACATTGAGCACAAAAGAAAGGTTTATTAATATCTTGTTAAGAGGTATTGAGCAGATATATAAATTTAATGAGAGTTTGTTTATCTGGATAGATTAATGGAAGTTAAATGATGAATACCTTGCTTTGTGGAATTTACAAATTGTTTTTCTATTTAATGCTTTGATTACTAGGGACTAGTAATAAGCTAGTTGGGGGGTGTGATTAGTACTTAAAAGTGTATTTTTATCATGGTTTTATATCATCATTTTGCACTTGAAGTATCAATAACTCCTTAACTAAAGCATGTTTTATAATAATATAAGATACCTTTAATTTGTGGTAAATGTTCATTTTAAATGCAGGCCTATCACATAAATGAAAGGATTGATTGATGACTTTAAGAACTTAAATTGCAAGGATAAAGAGATGACCAAACTTAGAAAAGAGATGTCGGTGCAATCCAAACTGGAACACTGTTCGGTAATTGGGTCATATCTGGAGCTATATATCTCAAATTTAGGTCCAATTTATATGGATGGAAAGGTAAGACATAGGCCTACAACTTTCATATGGAGCCTAAGATCTAAAAACATCATTTTCAAGTCCAAATTGTAGCAACAACAAAGAAGCCCAAATCTATCTTCCAGCCCGAGCACTGTTCAGTATTTTGGTCATATCTGGAGTTCTAAAAATCCAAATGAGCTGAATGTTTTACACAAGAAAACTAAGACAATTTCCTAAAATTTTCATGTTTTCAACTAGCTCCAATTTTGACGTTATTACTGATGTTTTGGGCAGACAAGAGAAGATAAGGATTGTCACCAAGTCAAAAGTTGGCCACCCACTTATCAATTAGTCATCAAATCAATAGTTCCCAATTTTGGCCTATAAAAGGAGGCATTTGCCATGCATTTAGGCATCTTGGTTTCCAGATCAAGATCATGCTTTTCCTTTCTCTCTTTGTATTTTTTGTAATGTTTATGCTTTGCTTTCATTAATACTAAGTTTATGCTTTTCATTTCCTTTCCTTTACTTAGTTAGCTTTTATGTTCTTATTTTGTTTATCTATTTTTCTTTCTTTCATTATGTCTAGGTAAGTTAATTATGTCAAGGTGAAAAGGTTACACTAATGGTGTGAGAATAAGTATAATGTAAACTTAATATGGACCTTAATGTTTGATACTAACATGTTTTATATTTGTTATCTTGTTCACTCTTTAATACTTTGCTTGTTAAATGACTAATCTTGATTTATGTTGTATAACACTTGGTACAACAAATGCTTGGCACTTTCATAGCCCATAATGTATGGTATAACCGACACCTGAGCTATGAAAGAAACTTGATTTGTTGTTAACATAAGTTATAATCATGAATGCTTGACGAGATTTACAAGTATTAGCATTAATTGAATAAGATGACTAATGTAATCATGTTAACAATATATAATCTGATTGGAACCTCCTTTGTGTGTGGTTTCCAATTCAATAATAAGAGTTTATACTATACTTGTTTGATATACCATTAGTGGAATCTCTAACCTTGACATTTGTTATTATTATTGCTTAATCCTTACATTAATATTTGATCTCCAAGTTCTCATCATCATCATCTTCTTCTTCTTCTCTTTCTTTATTATTATTATTATTATTATTAGTATTATTATTATTAGTACTACTACTACTACTACTATTATTATTATTATTACTATTGTTGTTGTTGTTATTGTTGTTTTATAATTGATGTTTATAATTTGTACAATTAACCTCCCTGTGGTTCGACCCCGGTCTTGCCGGGTTATTTATTACTTTGACACTCCTGCACTTGGGAGAAGACATCAATCTTTTGGTCGTGTCACTTACCCTCAAAGATTGACTCATCATCTTTTTTATAAGGTTCAAGAGAGGGTTTTTCAATAACCTTACTACTGCGCAGAATAGTGACTGATTTGATTTGATCCATGCGTTGGCTTTGGAACTACTTGCATTTCCATTGTATTGCCCCTTGGGATTTTATTGTGGTTGAGATGGAAACTTACCTTTCTCTTGGAAACTGAGAGCAGATGTTAATTTTGCAAGAGTATCTTTAAAATCTATCATGCTTTGAGCAAGCTTAGTATTGATTGTCTCTTGCTTTTCAATAAATACGTGCAATGTTTCCTCAAGATTTCTTCTAAAAGGTGGAGCATAATGCGGTCCATATTCATTAAAATTTTGGAAATTGTGGTCTGTTTGAAATGGTGGTTATGAAGTTTGTGCATTGTTGTTCTCACTTTTCCAACTAAAATTTGGGGGATTTCTCCAACCAGGGTTGTATGTTTATGAGTATGGGTTGTGGCTGGTCCTTTGAAAACTATTTAAAGCATGAGCTTGTTCATGAAGACATTCCTTAAAAGAAGGCAAGGTTGGACAATCGTTGGTTGAGTGTTCATTTGTTTCACAGATTTGACACACAATGTTTTCAACAGATTTTAAGTGACCACTCTTTTTCAATTCTATTGCCTCGACTTTTCTAGCTAAAGATGCAAACTTGGCTTGAAGGTCATGATCTTCCCTAAGGTTGTACATACCTCCACTAGATGTATGAGGTTGAGTTTTACTTAGTGCCTCATAAGTACCCGCAGTGTCCCAATTTAGAGCATTTTCGGCTAATAAGTCTAAGTACTCCATTGCTTCATCAGGATCTTTGTCTTCAAAAGTTCCATTGCACATCAATTCAACCATTTGTCTATCTCTAAGTGTTAACCCTTCATAAAAATATGAAACCAATCTTCATGTTTCAAAACCATGATGAGGGCAAGTACTAAGCAAGTCTCGATACCTATCCCAACATTGGTAAAATGTTTCTCCTAGTTTTTGAGTGAAAGTGGTGATTTGTCTTTTGAAAGAGTTTGTTCAGTGAGATGGAAAAAACTTCTTCAAAAACTGTTATTGTATTTCATCCCAAGCACGAATGGATCCTAGTCTTAAATTTTGTAGCCATGTTTTGGCTTTATCTTTTAATGAAAAAAGAAAAAACTTTAATCTGATGGTGTTCATGCTACAATTTAAATTATTATATGTGTTGCACACCTCCTCAAATTCCCTTAAATGCAAGTATGAATTTTCCAATTCTAAGCCACGAAAAGAATGTAAAAGTTGAATAATGTCTGACTTAAAATTAAAATGAGATGCATCGGAAGGAAAAACTATGCATGATGTTGCACTTATTCTAGTGGGATTCATGTGGTCTCTAAGTGTTCTAGCACGGTTATTCTCATTATTCTTATTATGAAATGATTGATTATCTTCTTTGGCCATATTTTTTGAAAATGATGAGGATACCCTATAAAGTCTACCACTTGATGTACGTGACCACACTCTCATGCACGTGTAAGAATAGAATAAGAGAAAAAAGAAAAAAAAAGAAAAAAAACTAAGAGAAAAGAAACAAAGTTATATACAAGAAAAGTGAAAAGAGAAAATAAAATAAAATAAATATTGTAATTTATACAAACTTACCTCCCCGACAACGACGCCAAAACTTGACACGACTAAAAGATTGATGTCTTTTCCCAAGTGTAGGAGGTCAAAATAATGAATAACCTGGAAAGACCGGAGTCGAACCATAAGGAGGTTAATTGTACAAATTATAAACAACAATAATAGTAATAACAACAATAATATCAATAACAATAATAATAACAACAACAACAACAACTATAATAATAATAATAATAGTAGTAGTAGTAGTAGTAGTAGTAGTAGTAGTAGTAGTAGTAATAATGATAAAGAAAAAGAAAAAGAAGAAGATGATGAGAACTTGGAGATAGAATATTAATGTAAGGATTAAATAATGATAATAACAAATGTCAAGGTTAGAGGATCCACTAATGGCATGTCAAACAAGTATAGTATAAACTCTTATTATTCAATTGGAAACCACACACAAAGGAGGTTCTAATCAGATTATAGATTGTTAACATGATTACATTGGTCATCTTATTCGATTAATGCTAATACTTGTAAATCTTATCAAGCATTCATGATTATAACTTATGTTAACAACAAATTAAGTTCCTTTCATAGCTCAGGTCTCGGTTATACCATATAGTATAGGCTATAAAAGTGCCAAGTATTTGTTGTACCAAGTGTTATACAACATAAATCAAAATTAGTCATTTAATAAACAAAGTATTAAAGAGTAGACAAGATAACAAATACAAAACATGTTAGTATCAAATATTAAAGTCCATATTAAGTTTACATTATACTTATTCTTACACCATTAGTGTAACATTTTCACCTTGACATAATAAACTTAGCTAAACATAATAAAAGAAAGAAAAATAAATAAACAAAATAATAACATAAACAAGATAAAAGTTAACTAAGTAAAGTAAAGGAAATGAAAGGCATAAACTTGATATTAATGAAAGCAAAGCATAAACATTACAAAAAATACAAAGAGAGAAAGGAATAGCATGATCTTGATCTGGAAACCAAGATACCTAAATGCATGGCAAATGCCTCGTTTTTTAGGCCAAAATTAAGAACTATTGATTTGATGACTAATTTATGAGTGGGTGGCCAACTATTGACTTGGTGACAATCCTTATCTTCTCTTGTGTGACCAAAACGTCATTGATAACGTCAAAATTGAAGGTAGTCTAAAACATGAAAGTTGTTGAAAATTGTCTCAGCTTTCTTGTGTAAAAACGTTACCTCATTTGGACTTCTAAAACTCCAGATATGGCCAAAATACAGAACCATGCTCAGGCTGGAAGACAGATTCGGGCTTTTTTGTTGTTGCTATAATTTGGACTTGAAAATGACCTTTTTAGATCTTGGGCTCCTATGAAAGTTGTAGGCCTATGTCTTACCTTTCCATCCATATAAATTGGACCTAAATATAAGATCTATAACTTTAAATATGACCCAATTACCAAATAGTGTTTTAGTATGGACTACACCGACATCTCTTATCTAAGTTCGGTCATCTCTTTGCCCTTGCAATTTAAGTTCTTAAAGTCATCAACCATTCCTTTCATTTATGTGATAGGCCTGCATTTAAAATGAATATTTACCATAAATTAAAGGTATCTTATATTATTAGATATATTATTATAAAACATGCTTTAGTTAAGGAGTTATTGATATTTCAAGTGCAAAATGATGATATAAAACCATGATAAAAATGTACTTTTAAGTACTAATCACACCCCCCAACTAGCTTATTACTAGTCCTTAGTAATCAAAGCGTTAAAATAGAAAAATAATTTGCAAATTCCATAAAGCAAGGTATTCATCATTTAACTTCCATTAATCTATTCAGATAAACAAACTCTCATTAAATTTATATATCTACTCAATACCTCTTAACAAGATATTAATAAAACTTTCTTTTGTGCTCAATTTATCAACACATAATTATGGGGCTTTTCTTGGACGAAAATAAAATTTTTGTTCTAATGTTTAAGGTTAACTTTCTTAGATTGAGATTATTATTTTTATCTTTTTTTTTGTCTTTATATATATATATATACATATAACTTAAAACATCATGCATCTTTAACCTATGTAACGAGGTTTTGGCTAATGACTCTCAGACCAGTTGGTCTTAGGGCATTAGGTGTTAAGACACCCCTACGAGCTTAGTAACTCGGGTTACAGATATTGATATGTAGATAGTGCAATGTTTGATTCCCTTAAGTTTTTCTCCTGAACCCATGCAACAAACGTTGGATCAATAGCTCCCAAGTCAGTTGACTTTGGGGTATTAAGTGTTAAAACACCCCTTCAGGCTTAATTGCTTAGGTTAGGAAGGCTACGAAACCAAACTTATCTAGATTTTTATTATCAAAATTTTTTTTCTTTTTTTTCTTTTTTTTTAATTATATACTATCTCTTTTCCTTAGTTGTTACCTTTAACAAAAGAACATAAATAATGTAATAATCTAATATGCAACCCACAATCATATGTTAAAGTGTGTGTGTCTAAATTAAGGTTTAAGAATACATGTTAAATAAGTATATGAGCAGAATTAAGTGATAACAATGCGAGAGTTTGTAAACCTGAATATTTCAAGAAGTATTATGATAGACCTTATTAAGAATGGTTACTAAGATGTGTCTCAAGAGTCATTTTAACAAAAGAGCTCATTTACTCTGTCATCCTAGTAACAACAATATTACATATGCTTTATGAAATGGAAAACATTTTTTTTTATTTTTTATCAACTACTACCCTCTCCCCCCAACCAAAATGAGACATTGTCCTCAATGTTCTAAGGTAGAAAGATAGAGTATAGAAGATATCACCTGAAATAACAAACACTGACAAACCTGAAACACATTAAAACAAATATAAGAAACAACAAAACACAAATTTTATGCTATTAATAAAACCAAAAGACACAAGTTTTTACTAAAAAAAATTCAAATCGCAGTTGTGATTGTAGCTCACATCTTCCCTTGGTTTTACATCCAAGAATGGCTTAAACACCCTATATGGGTCGGGGATAAGCTTCCCATCCAGTTTTCTTAAAAATCAGCAAACAGGGTTTTTTTTAGTCAGATTCCCAAGATTATGTCGAGCATGTTCCTTATGGAATATTGACCATAGATCATGAATTGCACGATACTTATCTCGACTATGATGAAACTTAAGAGTCAATAGAAGATTATCTAAAGACTCTTTGTGTTTTGAAATAAATCCCACATTTTGATAATTTTCACAGGTTTTGCAGAATGCACGTGATTCCTTTAATATGGTTGGCCAATAAAATCTATTTTGTAAGATTTCTACAGTCCTTTTTTTTATGTGAAATGATCCCCACGTGCCTTAGAGTTACAAAATTTAATGACATTACTTACCTCATTGTTGGGAATGCATCTTTGAAATATTTGATCAGGACAATAATCATCCCAAAAACATTTTTGCATGTTGCTCAATAATTTTCTTTTGTCTTCAGTACTCTAGTGAGCTGACAAAAATCCTAAAGCAAGAAAATTGATATTTTTAGCAAACCAATACATTGAACTAAGAGAAAGTAGAGATTTATGAGGAAAGTAATCATCGATTGGTGTGATGTTGGGTGTCGAATCTGTTGTCACTTTTGATAAAAGATCCGCATCAACATTTTTTGTGCCTTTTTCATCCTTGATTTCTTCGTGATTGGTTATGGCATGAGGAAATAGAAGTGCTAGCAGGGAATCAGTCTTTTCCTTGCAATATTCAGATTTAACCCCTTCCTTACCCTTAGAGATTGACTCATCATCTTTCTCACAATGTTCAAGAGTGGGTTTTTTAATAACCTTACCACTGCGAAGAGTGATGACTGATTTGACTTGATCCATGTGTTGACTTCCAGAACTACTTGCATTTGCATTGTATTGCCCCTTGGAATTTTGCTGTGGTTGAGATGGAAACTTACCTTTCTCTTGAAAATTGAGAGCAGATGTGAATTTTGCAAGAGTATCTTTAAAATCTGTTATGCTTTGAGAAAATTGATTCTTGATTGTCTCTTGCTTTTCAATGAAAACATACAAAGTTTTCTCAAAATTTCTTGTAGGAGGTGGAGCATATCCATGATAATTTTGGAAATTATGGTGTGCTTGAAACTGTGGTGGTGAAGTAAGTGCATTGTCACTCTTCCAACTGAAATTTGGGTAATTTCTTCAACCAGGATTGTATGTTTGTGAATATGGGTTGTGATTGGACCTTTGGAAACTGTTTAAAGCATAGGTTTGTTCATGAAGACATTCCTTAAAAGAAGGCAAGGTTGGACAATCATTGGTTAAGTGTTCATTTGTTTCACAAATTTGACACACAATGTTTTCAACAGATTTCAATTGACCACTCTTTTTCGATTCTAGTAACTCCTTAAATTCCCTTAAATGCAAGTATGGATTTTCCAATTCTAAGCCATGAAAAGAACGTAAAAGTTGAATAATACCTGGCTTAAAATTAAAATGAGATGCATCGGGAGGAAAAACTATACATGATGGTGCACTTGTTCTTGTGGGATTCATGTGGTCTCTAAGTGTTCTAGCACGTTTATTCTCATTATTCTCATTATGAAGTGATTGATTATCTTCTTCGGCCATGTTTTCTAAAAATGATGAGATACCCTTCAAAGTCTACCGCTTGATGTACGTGACCACACTCTCAAGCACGTGTAGGAATAGAATAAAAGAAAAAAGAAAACAAAAGAAGAAGAAACAAGAGAAAAGAAACAAAGTTATATACAAGAAAAGTGAAAAGAGAAAATAAAATAAATATTATAATTTATACAAGAACTTACCTCCCTGGCAACGGTGCCAAAAACTTGACACGACTAAAAGGTTGATGTCTTCTCCTAAGTGCAGGAGTGTCCAAATAATAAATAACCTGGCAAGACCGGGGTCGAACCACAAGGAGGTTAATTGTACAAATTATAAATAACAATAATACAACAACAATAACAATAACAATAACAATAACAATAACAATAACAACAACAACAACAATAATAATAACAATAACAACAACAACAACAACAACAATAATAACAATAATAATAGTGGTAGTAGTAGTGGTAGTAGTAGTAGTAATAATAATAAAGAAAAAGAAAGAGAAGAAGAAGAAGATGATGAGAACTTTGAGAAGGAATATTAATTTAACGATTAAACAATGATACTAACAAATGTCAAGGTTAGAGATTCCACCAATGATAAGTCAAACAAGTATAATATAAACCCTTATTATTCAATTGGAAACCATACATAAAGGAGGTTCCAATCATATTATAGATTATTAACATGATTACATTAGTCATCTTATTCGATTAATGCTAATACTTGTAAATCTCGTCAAGCATTCATGATTATAACTTATGTTAACAAAAAATCAAGTTCCTTTCATAGCTTAGGTGTCGGTTATACCATATAGTATGAACTATGAAAGTGCCATGCATTTGTTATACCAAGTGTTATACGACATAAATCAAGATCAGTTATTTAACAAGCAAAGTATTAAAAAATGAGCAAGATAACAAATATAAAACATGTTAGTATCAAACATTAAAGTCCATATTAAGTTTACATTATACTTATTCTTACACCATTAGTGTAACCTTTTCACCTTAACATAATAAACTTAGCTAGATATAATGAAAGAAAGAAAAATAAATAAACAAAATAAGCACATAAATAAGATAAGAGTTAACTAAGTAAAGGAAAGGAAATGAAAGGCATAAACTTGATATTAATGAAAGCAAAGCATAAACATTACAAAAAATACAAAGAGAGAAAGGAAGAGCATGATCTTGATCTGGATACCAAGATGTCTAAATGCATGGAAAATTCCTTCTTTTATAGGCCAAAATTGAGAACTCTTGACTTGGTGAAGTATTATAGTAGACCTTGTTAAGAATGATTATTAAGATGTGTCTCAAGAGTCACCTTAACAAAAGAGCTCCTCTACTCTACCATCCTAGTAACAACAATTTTGCACATGTTTTATAAAATAGAAAACAGAGTTAGTTAATTTTTTTTTGTCAACTACTACCCTCTCCCCCCAACTGATTGAAACTTAAAAATGTACTTTTATCAAGGTTTTATATCATCATTTTGCACTTGAAGTATCAATTACCCCTTAACTAAAGCATGTTTTATAATAATATATCTAATAATATAAGATACCTTTAATTTATGGTAAATATTCATTTTAAATACAGGCCTATCACATAAATGAAAAGATTGATTAATGAATTTAAGAACTGAAATTGAAAGGACAGAAAGATGGCCAAACTTAGAAAAGAGATGTCGGTGCAATCCAAACTGGAACACTATTCAGTAATTGAGTCCTATTTGGATCTATAGATCTCAAATTTAGGTTTACTCTATATGGATGGAAAGGAAAGACATAGGCCTGCAACTTTCATATGAATCCCAAGATCTAAAAACATCATTTTTAAGTCTAAATTGTTGCAACAACAAAGAGGCCCGAATCTGTCCTCCAACCCAAGCACTGTTCAGTATTTTGGCCATATCTATAGTTCTAGAAATTGAAATAAGCTGAATTGTTTACATAAGAAAACTGAGACAATTTCCTACAACTTTCATGTTTGCGAGTGGCTCTAATTTTGACGTTATCAATGACGTTTTGGGCAAACAAGAGAATATAAGGATTGTTACCAAGTCAAGAGTTGGCCACCCACTCATCAATCAGTCATCAAATCAATAGTTCCCAATTTTGGCCTATAAAAGGAGATATTTGCCATACATTTAGGCATCTTGGTTTCCAGATCAAGATCATGCTCTTGCTTTCTCTCTTTGTATTTTTTGTAATGTTTTTGCTTTGCTTTCATTAATATCAAGTTTATGCCTTTCATTTCCTTTCCTTTACTTAATTAACTCTTATCTTATTTATGTTCTTATTTTGTTTATTTATTTTTCTTTCTTTCATTATGTCTAGCTAAGTTTATTATATCAAGGTAAAAAGCTTACATTAATGGTGTAAGAATAAGTATAATGTAAACTTAATATGGACTTTAATGTTTGATACTACTACTACTATATTATTATTATTATTAGTACTACTACTACTACTATATTATTATTATTAGTACTACTACTACTACTATATTATTATTATTATTATTATTATTATTATTACTACTACTACTACTACTACAACTACTACTATATTATTATTGTTGTCGTTGTTATTGTTTATACATTTAACCTCTCTGTGATTCAACCCCGGTCTTATTTGGTTATTTATTACTTTAACACTTTTGCACTTAAGACATTAATCTTTTCGTCGTGTCACCAACTAAAACAAGACATTGTCCTCAATGTCCCAAAGTAGAAAGATAAAGTACATAATATATCACCTGAAATAACCAGCACTAACAAACTTGAAACACACTTAAACAATGTATATGAAACAATAAAACACAATAATAAAAGCAAAAGACACAAAGATTCACAAATGAATACTTGAATCTCATCTAAGCTTTTTACAGTTTTCTTGAGATGACCAATTTATGCGACTCATGGAGGGATCAATTAAAAGAATGAAAGATTGTAGTTGGTCAATCAATTGTTCAGCAGTAGTAGTAGAGATTATGATTTATCATGTTGAAGATATTATAAATTCCTGTTTCACAGCATGAATAAGAAACAACAACAACATATCATAATAACTATTAACATTTTAACAGACCTACGGGTTTATGGTGAATGTCCAGTTAGGCCCAAGAGGAGATATGAAAGATCTCTTCCAATGTGCCTAGACCACTTGGTAAGGCAATGAAGGCATCAACATGGTTAAATATTGCATTCATTTGAGCAGATATTATAGAGACCTATAGTTCCTCTCTAATTATTTTTCCAATGATGTCCCCTTATGCTAAAGCTTTGGGGACGACCCCCAAAACTTGATTACCTCTTAAAAATATAGCTATTGACACATCACCCATTAACCCAAGACTGCCTCCCCCATATGTTAAATGAATCTTTCTCTCAGTTAGCACCTGACTAAGATGATTTGCAGATTGTAAAAACTCCTTTTCTTTTATAAGACTAGATTCACCGAAAACACAAATATTTCTTATATAATGACCTGAGGAACTTGCCATTTCTACACACTTCTATACTTGTTGAATGTATGGGTTGAGTAGAAATAAAAGGAAAGAAGAGAGGATTTTATAGATGAGAAATTAAAAAGGCAATCATACCACCTATATGTAGGGCAGCTGGAGTCTCTCTCACACACACACACTCTCTTTTTATTTATTTGTTTATTTTTGAAAAAGGATGTGTATGTACAGCTAGTTATGATTATGGATCATACCTTTCCTTGGTTTTACGTCCGAGAACAGCTTAAACGCCCTATATGGGTCGGGGATAGGCTTCCCGTCTAGTTTTCTTAAAAAACGACAAACATGATCTTTTTTAGTTAGATTCTCAAGACTAAGTTGATCATATTTTTTATGGAATAGTGACCATAAATCATGAATTAAACGATGCATATCTCCACTAGGATGCATCTCAAGAGTTAATAAAAGATTATCTTAAGATTCCTTACTTAGGTCATCCTTAATTAATTGTATTGTATCTTTACGGTTTATAGATACTATTCCTAAAGAATGATAATGTGCATTGCAAGTCCATCTGGCACATCGATGGCAGACTTTTAATCATTTTTCCTGATATTTCTTTGCAAAAGTGCTTTTACCTGTTTCAAACATATGTAAAATGAAAGAATTAGAAGACTCACTTGATAATCGGACCTTTACTTCAATTAACCACCAAATCTCTTCAGGAATTCCATGGTTCATTAACAACCTCAATCTTGCATACTTAACTCGATAAATTTTTGTAATCGTATTTTGAGGCAAAGAGGGAAAATACTTTTTTAAATTTTCAAGAGTGGTGTCCATTTTTTAAAATGAGAAGTGGAAAAGACATGCAAAGAGAAGAGAAGGAACAAGGAAATGAACAAATATATACACAGATATCAGTTATCATGGGAAATTGAAAGAACCGATGTAAGAGTCATGAAGCACTGTTATCCACCATTTAACCGGGGTGAGAGAGACTAGCAAACCAAGAGTAAAAAAAAAACATAAAAAAATTAAAAAAAACAAAATAATCAACCTTTATCTATAGGATCATTCAAACCAATGGATTCATTTTCACTAGAAAAATTATCAAAATAAGGTTTTAAACGATGTCCATTTACCTTAAAAACATTGTCATTCTTTGGATTCTTAATATCAAAGGCCCTATAAGGATACACATGTTTCTCAATAAATGGACTACCCCTTCTTAATCGTAGCTCTCTAGGGAATAAATGGAGTTGAGAATTATAAAACAAAACATTTTGACTAGTATCAACTTTTTGATAATTTTTACAAGTTTTGCAGAATGCATGCATGTCCTTGAACATGGTGGGCTAATAAAATCCATTTTGAAAGATTTTTGCAGCTATCTTTTTTTAAGAGAAATAACTCCCACTTATTTCAGAATGAAAAAGTTGAATGACTCTACTTACCTCATTGTCAGGAATGCATCTTTGAAATATATGATCAGGACAATATTTGAATAAGTTAGGGTCATCCCAATAAAAGTTTTTCACTTCGTTTAAGAACTTTTCTTTGTCTTGGTCCAATCAACTAGCAAATCTTTTGAAGCAAGAAAATTGATATTTTTATCATATTAAGGTATTGGACTAAGAGAAAGGATTCATCAGGAAAGTAATCATTGATTGGTGTGATGTCAGATGTCGAATTTGTTGTCACTTTTGACAAAAGATCCGCATCAACATTTTCGGTGCATTTTTTATTTGTGATTTCTTCATCAGAATAAATCATTTACAAATCTTTAGTTTCATCCAACTTATTTTTACTTAAAGTAGATTCAAGTTGATCATAAACTAATTCATCAATATGATCTACTTCTTGTAAATCATTATCATCTCTAGGTTGCTTGTAAATGTTAAAAATATTCATCTCCAATGTCAGGTTTCTAAATAATAGCTTCATTAGTCCATTCCTACAATTAATCAATGTTTTAGAAGTTGCAAGAAATGGACATCCTAAAATAACAGGAAATGAATTATATGTTTCAACAAGTTTTGTGTCCAAGATAACAAAATCCATAGGATAAATGAATTTATCGACTTGTAATAACACATCTTTGACTATTCCTCTAGGCACTTTTATAGATCTATCGGAAAGTAAGAGAGCTACAGAAATTGGTTTTAACTCACCTAGACTGAGACTTTGAAAAACTCAATATGGAAGTAAATTCACAATAGCTCCAAGATCAAGTAAAGCTTTTTCAATTTTATGTTCTCCAATAAAGTAAGAAATTGTAAGACAACCAGGGTCTTTATATATCAAAGCATTATTATTCTGAAGAATGACACTTAATTGTTCAGTTAAAAAGGCTTTCTCTTTCACATTCAATTTTCTCTTCATAGTGCCTTGACTTTTCTAGCTAAAGATGAGTACATTAGTTATCTTACTAGGGTCGAACCACATGGAGGTTAATTGTATAAATTATAAATAAAAGCTATACAACAACAACAACAACAACAACAACAATAATAGTAATAGTAGTAGTGATAATAATATTAATATTAATAATATTAATAACACTAGTAATAATAGTAATAATAATAATAATAATAATAATAATAATAATAGCAATAGTAGTAGTAGTAATGACGATGATGATGATGATAATAATAATAATAGAAGAAGAAGAAGATGATGATGATGATGAACAAGAAGTTGATGAGAACTTTGAGATGAAAGATCAATGTAATGATTAAACAATGATAACAACAAATATGAAGGTTAAAGAATCCACTAATGGTATTTTAAATAAGTATAGTATAAACTCTTATTACTCGAATGGAAACCACATACAAAGGAGGTTCCAATTAGATTATAAATTGTTAACATGATTACATTAGTTATCATATTTGAATAATATTAATACTTATAAATATTTTCAGGTATTCATAATTATAACTTATGTTAATAACAAATCAAGTTCTTTTCATAGCACATATGTCGGTTATACCATACAATTTGTGCTATGAAAATGCCAAACATTTGTTATATCAATTGTTATACAAAATAAATCTAGATTATATATTTAACAAGCAAAGTATTAAAGAGTAAACAAGATAAAAAATACAAAATATGTTAGTATCAAACATTAAAGTCCATGTTAGGTTTACACTATACTTATTCTTACACTATTAGTGTAACCTTTTCACCTTGACATAATAAACTTAGCTAAATATAATGAAAGAGAGAAACATAAATAAATAAGATAAGAACATAAATAAGATAAAAGTTAATCAAGTAAAGGAAAGAAATTGAAAGGCATAAACAAGATATTAATAAAAACAAAACTTAAGCGTTACAAAAATACAAAGAGAGAAAGCAATAACATGATCTTGATCTGGAAATAAATATACCTACATGCATGACAAATGCCTCCTTTTATAGGCCAAAATTGGGAATTATTGATTTGATGACTAATTATTGAGTGGGTGGCTAGCTCTTGACTTGGTGACAATTCTTATCTTATTGTCTGCCAAAAACATCATTAATAACATCAAACTTTGAACCAGATCTCCACATAAAAGTTCTAGAAAATTATCTCAACTTTCCAAGAAAAACAATTAAGGTCATTTGGACTTCTAGAACTCGAGATATGGGTTGAGCACTGAACAATGTCTAGGCTACAAGATAGATTCAGACTTCTACGTTGTTGCTAAGATTTGGACTTCCAAATAGAAGAATTGAGTCTTGACTTCCATATGAAAATTTTAGGCCTATGTCTTAGCTTTCCATCCATATAAAATAGACCTAAGTCCAATATCTACAGCTTCAGGTGTAACCCAATTACCTAACAGTGTTACAGTTTAAACTACATTAGGATCTCTTTTCTAAGTTGGTTATCTCTTTGTCCTTTCAATTTCAATACTTTAACTCATCAAACAATCCTTTTATTTATGTGATAGGCCTGTATTTAAGATGAACATTTACTGTAAATTAAAGGTACCTTATGGTATTAGACTTGTTATTTTTAAACATGCTTTAATCAAGGAGTTATTGATACTTCAAGTGCAAAATAATGATATAAAAAATTGATAAAAATATACTTTTAAGTATTAATCACACCTTCCAACCAGCTTATTACTAGTCACTAGTAATCAAAGCGTTAAAATAAAAAAACAGTTTGTAAATTCCACAAACTAAGGCATTCATCATTCAAATTCCATTAATCTATCCAGATAAATAAACTCTCATTAAATATATATATATCTGCTCAATACCTCTAAAACAAGATATTAATAATCCTTTCTTTTATGCTTAATATATCAACACATAGTTATAAGGGCTTTTACTTGGAAGAAAATATAATTTTTGTTCTAATATTTAAGGTTAACTTCTTTGGGTTGAGATTTTTTTTTTAATATACATATAACTTAAAAACATAATGCATCTTTAACCCATGTAATGAGCTTTCAGCTAATGAGTCCCAGTCTAGTTGGTCTTACAGCATTGGATGTTGAGGTACTCCTTTAAGCTTAACAACTCAAGTTGTAGGTACTAATACGTAAATAGTGCAATGTTTGATTCTCTTAAGGTTTTCTCCTTAACCCATGTAACAAGCGTTGGACCAACAACTCCCAAGTTAATTGACTTTAGTGTATTAGGTGTTAAAACACCCCTTTAGGCTTAATTGCTTAAGTTAGGGAGGCTATGAAACCAAACTTATCTATGTTTTTATTATCATTATTTTTTTTATTTTTTTATCTTTGCAATTTATATACTATCCCTTTCCTTGAGTTGTTACCTTTTAAAAAATAATATAAATAATGTAATAATCCAATGTGTAACCTATAATGATATGTTAAAGTGTGTGTGTGAAAATAAAGGTTGAATAATACTTGTTAAATGAGTATATAAACAAAATTAAGTGATAACAATGCGAGAGTTTGTAAACCTGAATATTTCAAGAAGTATTGTGATAGACCTTATTATGAATATTGAAAATAACTATTGACAAATATTAACCAAGATACGTGATACGATCCAAGCAAGGTCAAATTTGGATTTTGATGTAAAATGTGCAACTATCCAATTTTACGGCAACAGTCATAATTTTCAATCCGACCGTTGGATCGAGCTAAACGTTTACGTGGAGTCTCCTGACATATTGTATTACCACGAGTTAAACTTTTAGGTCAATCGAAGTTCGGAAAGGTATCTCAATATGGGTCAATAGAGGTTATATGAATTTTATTATTTACTTCCTTTAGACTTGTGGACTTCCTATTTGGCTAGGATTCTTTTCCTAAAGGGATGTGACAGCTTATTTTGGAAATATACTAATTTTACAAGGATGTTTAATGGGCTGCAACATAGATTCCAAGTGTGGCAAGGATTCATAATTATTTCAGAATCCTTTTCTTACAAGGATTCCTTATTCATCCAGCTACAAAAGGAAAGAAGACTTTAGAATACATTCTACCTTCATATCAGATTTCCTAGTATATTTGGGACTTCTTAATGGTGAAAATTTTGATTCTAGCATATTTAGCATAGTAATTTTCAGATTTTTATATTTTTATTATTTTCTTCTTAGTCGTTAGGTTATTATTACTTATTTGGGTCAATTATAAGTGAGCTACATAAAAGTCCACCTAAGGGGGGTCCATTAGGGTTTCTTTAAGTTCAAATTCAGTATAAATAAAGGCATAACCAAACATGTAAAGGGTACGTAATTTTCAGATCAATAAAACTTCTTTTCTGCACTTATTGTGTGTTGGTGGGATAATCTCCCTTCCTTGGTTCTTTAAAGAACTGAAAAAGACTTATCAAAGAACAACTATCTTTGTGGCATCATCCTTATACTTCTCGTTCACGAAGTAATATTCGTTGGGTGGGGGTTTCCGTTTCCAATAATGCTGGTGCCTAGGTACAAGTTATCTTTGGGTCATACTCCTATTAAACCTGATTTACTTGGCTTTCCGGGAATTAGTGTCTTTGCGTATGGGTTGTGTGACCATGTGCTCACGAGGTTCGCATCAATATGTCTCTGATTAGTACTTAAAAATACATTTTTATTAAGGTTTTATATCATCATTTTGCACTTTAAATATCAATAACTTCTTAACTAAAACATGTTTCATAATAACATATCTAATAATATAAGATACCTTTAATTTATAGTAAATATTTATTTTAAATGCAAGCCCATCATATAAATGAAAGGATTGATTGATGAATTTAAGAATTGAAATTAAAAGGACAAAGAGATGACCAAACTTAGAAAAGAGATGCTAGTGTAGTTCAAACCGGAAGACTGTGCGGTTTTTCTAGAGGTCTAGATGTCCAAATGACCACTATTTGTTTTCCTGAAAATTTAAGACAATTTCCTAAACTTTTATGTTTTCAAGTAGTTCAAATTCTAATGTTATTAATGATGTTTTGGGCGGACAAGAGAAGATAAAGGTTGTCACCAAGTCAAGAGTTGGTCACCCACTCATCAATTAGTCATCAATCAATAGTACCTAATTTTGGCTTACAAAAGGAGACATTTGCCATGCATTTAGGCATCTTGGTCTCCAGATCAAGATCATGATTTTTCTTTTGCTTTTGCTTTCTCTCTTTGTATTTTTGTAATGCTTAAGTTTTGCTTTTATTAATATCTTGTTCATGCCTTTTATTTCTTTTCCTTTACTTAGTTAACTTTTATCTTATTTATATTCTTATTTTGTTTATTTTTTTTCATTATGTTTAGTTAAGTTTATTATGTCAAGGTAAAAAGGTTGTACTAAGGGTGTAAGAATAAGTATAGTGTAAACTTAACATGGACTTTAATGTTTGATACTAACATGTTTTATATTTGTTATCTTATTCACTTTTTAATATTTTGGTTGTTAAATGACTAATCTAGATTTATGTTGTATAACACTTGGTACAACAACTACTTGACATTTTCATAACCCATACTATATGGTATAACCGACACTTGAGCTATGAAAGGAACTTGATTTGTTGTTAACATATGTTATAATCATGAATGCTTGACGAGATTTACAAGTATTAACATTAATCAAATTAGATCATTAATGTAATCATGTTAACAATTTATAATCTGATTGGAACCTCCTTTGTGTATGGTTTTCAATTGAATGATAAAAGGTTATACTATACTTATTTAACATACCATTAGTGGATCATCTAATCTTAACATTTATATTAATCTTCTATCTCAAAGTTCTCATCAACTTCTTTATTATTATTATTATTATTAGTACTACTACTACTAGTATTATTATTGTTGTTATTATTGTTATTGTAATTGTTATTGTTGTTGTTGTATTATTATTATCTATAATTTATACAATTATCCTTCTTGTTGTTAAACCTCAATCTTGCTAAGTTATTTATTACTTTGACACTCCTGTACTTAGGAGAAGACATCAATTTTTTGGTCGTGTCAAGTTTTTGGCATCGTTGCTGGGGAGGTAAATTCTTATACAAATTATAGTATTTATTTTATTTTTTCTTTTCACTTTTCTTATGTATAACTTTGTTTCTTCTTTTTCTATTTTCTTCTTCCTTTTATTCTATTCCTAAATGTGCTTGAGATTATGGTCACGTATATTAAGTGGTAGACTTTATAGGGTATCCTTATTATTTTCAGAAAATATGGCCCAAGAAGATAATCAATCACTTCATAATGAGAATAATGAGAATAATAGTGTTAGAACACTTAGAGACCATATGAATCCCACAGGAACAAGTGCACTATTATGCATAGTTTTTCCTCTTAATGCATCTCATTCTAATTTTAAGCTAGGCATTATTCAACTTTTACCTTGTTTTCATGACTTAGATTTGAAAAATCCATACTTGCATTTAAAGGAACTTGAGGAGGTCTTGAACACCTATATTGACTTAAATTTTAGCATAAACATCATCAGATTAAAGCTTTTATCTTTTTCATTAAAAGATAAAGCTAAAACATGACTACAAAATTTGAGACCTGGATCCATTTATACTTGGGATGAAATGTAACAACAATTTTTAAAGAAGTTTTTTTCTTCTCATAGAACAAACTCATTCAAAAGACAAATCATCACTTTCACTCAAAAACCAAGAGAAACATTTTACCAATGTTTGGATAGATATCGAGACTTGCTTAATACTTGCCCTCATCATGGTTTTGACACATGGAGATTGGTTTCACATTTTTATGAAGGGTTAACACCTGAAGCTAGGTAAATGGTTGAATTGATGTGCAATGAAACTTTTTAAGAAAAAGACCCTGATGAAGCAATGGAGTACCTAGAGTTGCTAGCTGAAAATGCTCAAAATTGGGACACCACAGGTACTTGTGAGGCACCAGGTAAAACTCAACCTCATACATCTACTGGAGGCATGTATAGCCTTAGGGAAGATCATGACCTCCAAGCTAAATTTGCATCTTTAGCTAGAAAAGTTGAGGCACTAGAATTGAGAAAGAGTGGTCAATTAAAATCTGTTAAAAACATTGTGTGTCAAATATGCGAAACAAATGAATAATTAACCAATGATTGTCTAACCTTACCTTCTTTTAAGGAATGTCTACGTGAATAAGCCTATGCTTTAAACAGTTTTCAAAGGCCCAACTATAACCCATACTCACAAACATATAACCCTGGTTGGAGAAATCACTCAAATGTTAGTTGAAAGAGTGATAATAACAATTCAAAAACTTCACAACCATAGTTTCGAGCACACCATAATTTTCAAAATTCTCATGGATATATACCTCCTTATGCTCCACCTCTTAGAAAAAAGCTTGAGGAAACATTGTATGCATTCATTGAAAAGCAAAAGATAATTAACTCTCAACTTGCTCAAAGCATGATAGATTTTAGAGATACTCTAACAAAATTAATATCTACTCTCAATTTCCAAGAGAAAGGTAAGTTTCCATCTCAACCACAATAAAATCCCAAAGGCTAATACAATGTAAATACAAGTAGTTCGGGAAGTCAACACATGAATCAAGTGAAATTAGTCACTACTTTTCATAGTGGTAAGGTTATCGAAAAACCCACTTTTAAACCTTGTGAGAAAGATGATGAGTCAATCTCTAAGGGTAAGGAAGTGGTTGAATCTAAATATTGTAAAGAAAAAACTGATTCCTTATTAGGGCATCCATTTCCTCAAGCTATGACGAAACAAAGAAAAGTTAGTCATAACTCTAAAATCTTTGAAACTTTTAAATAGGTAAGGATCTATATATCTTTGTTAGATGCTATTAAACAAGTTCCTTCTTATGCTAAATTTTTGAAAGATTTATGCATTTTGAAGAGAAAACTAAATGTGAAAAAGAAAGCCTTTTTAGCCAAACAAGTACCATTCTTTAGAACAATAATGCTTTGAAATATAAAGACCCTAGTTGTCCTATAATTTCTTGCTTTATTAGAGAACATAAAATTAAAAGAGTTTTACTTGATCTTGGAGCTAGTGTGAACTTACTTTCATATTCAGTTTTTCAAAGTCTCAATCTAGGTGAGTTAAAACCAACTTCTGCAATTCTCTTACTTGTTGATAGATCTGTAAAAGTGCCTAGAGGAATAGTTGAAGATGTGTTAGTACAAGTTGATAAATTCATTTATCTTGTGGATTTTATTGTCTTGGACATACAACCTATTGAAGCATGTAATTCATTTCCTATTATTTTAGGACATCCATTTCTTGTAACTTCTAATGCATTGATTAATTATAGGAATAGACAAATGAAGTTATCTTTTGTAAACATGACATTGAAGATGAATATTTTCAACATTTGCAAACAACCTAGAGATGATAATGATTTACAGAAAGTAGATCTTATTGACAAATTAGTTTATGATTAACTTGAATCCACTTAAAGTAAAATTGAGTTTGATGAATTTGAAGATGTGCAAATGATTTATTCTCAAGAAGAAATCATAGATGAAAAAGACACCAAAAATATTTATGCGAATCTTTTGTCAAAAGTAACAACAAATTCAACATTTGACATCACACCAATTAATGATTACTTTCTTAACAAATCCTTACTTCTCTTAGTCTAATGTCTTGCTATGATAAAAATATCAATTTTTTTGCTTCAAGAGTTTTATCAGCTTATTGGAATACCCAAGACAAACGAAAGTTTTTGAGCGACATGCAAAACTTTTATTGGGATAACCTTTACTTATTCAAATATTGTACTGATCAAATATTTCCAAGATTCATTGTCGACAATGAGGTAAGTAGTGTCATTAAACTTTATCATTCTGAAGCTTATGGGAGTTATTTCTCATAAAAAAGATAGTTGTAAAAATCTTTGAAAATGGATTTTATCGGCCAACTATGTTCAAGGACTCACATGCATTCTACAAAGCTTATGAAAATTGTGAAAAGTCAGGATTTATTTCAAAACATAAGGAATCTTTAGAAAATCTTTTATTGACTTTTGAGACATCCTAGGGGAGATGTGCATTGTGCATCTCATGATTTATGACCCTATTTCCATAAAGAACATATTCGACATAGTCTTGGAAATCTGACTAAAAAAAACCATGTTTGCTAGTTTTTAAGAAAACTAGATGGGAAACCTATCCCTGACCCACAGAGGATGTTTAAACCATTCTTGGACATAAAAATAAGGGAAGATGTGAGCCATAATCACAACTACCTGTACATACACAAGCTTTTTTAAAAATAAATAAATAGAAAGAGAGTTTGTGAGACTCTAGCTAGCCTACATATAGGTGATATGATTGCTTTTTTAATTTCTTATCTATAAAATCCTCTCTTCTTTCCTTTTATTTCTACTCAACCCATACATTCAACAAGTATAGAAGTGTGTAGAAATAGCAAGTTCCTCAAGTCATCACATAAGAAATATTTGTGTTTTTGGTGGATCTAGTCTTGGAAAAGAAAAGGAATTTTTAGAATCAGCAAATCATCTTAGTCAGATACTAGCTGAGAGAAAGATTCATTTAGTGTATAGGAGAGGTAGTCTTGGGTTAGTGGGAGGTGTGTCAATAGCTATATTTTTAGGAGAAAGTCAAGTTTCTAGGGGTCGTCTCTAAAGCTTTAGCACAAGGGGATATCATTAGAAAACAAATTGGAGAGGAAGTATAGGTCTCCACAATGTCTGCTTGAATGAATGCAATGTTTAATCATGTTGATACTTTCATTGCCTTACTAGGTGGTCTAGGCACATTGGAAGAGATCTTTCATATTTTCTCTTAGGCCTAACTGCACATTCACCATAAATCTATTAGTCTGTTAAATGTTAATGGTTATTATGATAAGTTGTTGTTGTTTCTTGATCATGTTGTATAATAGGAATTTCTATCATCTTTAGCATGACAAATCATAATCTCTGCTACTACTGTTGAACAATTAATTAACTAACTACAATCTTTCATTCCTGTAATTGATCCCTCCATAAGTCGTATAAATTGGTTATTTGAGAAAAGTCGTAAAAAGCTTAGATTGGATTTGAGCCTTCATTTGTGAATCTTTATGTCTTTTGGTTTTATTATTTTTTTTTTGTTTCTTATATTTGTTTAAGTGTGTTTCAAGTTCGTTAGTGTTTGTTATTTCAGGTGATGTTTTTTATACTCTATCTTTCTACTTTAGGACATTAAGGACAATTTCTCACTTTGGTTGGGGGGAGAGGATAGTAATTGACAAAAAAAAATTAACTAATTGTGTTAGCTATTTCATAAAGCATGTGTAAAATTATTGTTATTATGATGGTAAAGTAGAAGAGCTCTTTTGTTAAAGTGACTCTTGAGACTCATCTCAATAACCATTCTCAACAAAGTCTATCATAATACTTCTTGAAATATTCAGGCTTAAAACTCTCGCATTGTTTAACTTAATTTTGCTCATATGCTCATTTAACATGTATTCTTAAACCTTAATTTTCACACACACACTTTAACATATGATTGTGGTTTGCAAATTGGATTATTACATTATCTGTATTCTTTTGTTAAAGGTAACAACTAAGAGAAATGAATAGTATATAATTTTTTTAAAAAATAATGATAATAATAATTTAGATAAGTTTGGTTTCGTAGCCTTCCTAACCTAAGCAATTAAGCCCGAAGGGTGTCTTAACACCTAATACCCTAAAGTCAACTAACTTGGGAGCTATTGGCCCAACACTTGTTATATGGGTTGAGGAGAAAAGCTTAAGGGAATCAAACATTGCATTATCTACGTATCAGTATTTGCAACCTGAGTTACTAAACTCGTAGGGGTGTCTCAACACCTAATGCTTTAAGACTAACTGGCCTATGAGTCATTAGCCGAAAGCTCATTATATGAGTAAAAGATGCATTGTGTTTTAAGTTACATGTATATATATTTTCAAAAAAAATAAAAGAAAAAAAATCTCAACCCAAGGAAGTTAACCTTAAACATTAGAACAAGAATGTTGTTTTGTTTCAAGAATAGCCTCATAACTATGTGTTGATATATTGAGCATAAAAGAAATGTTTATTAACATCTTGTTTAAGAGATAGTGAATAAATATATATATTTAATGAAAGTTTGTTTATCCGGATAGATTAACAAAAGTTGAATGATAAATACCTTACTTTGTGGAATTTGCAAATTATTTTTCTATTTTAACGCTTTGATTACTAAGGACTGGTAATAAGCACGTTAATAATTTATAATCTAATTGGAACCTCTTTTGTGTATGGTTTCCAATTAAATAATAAGAGTTTATACTATATGATTGATACTTAAAAGTGTATTTTTATCAAGGTTTTATATCATCATTTTGCACATGAAGTATCAATAACGCCTTAACTAAAACATGTTTTATAATAATATATCTAATAATATAAGATACCTTTAATTTGTGGTAAATATTCATTTTAAATACAGGCCTATCATATAAATGAAAGGATTGATTGATGAATTTAAGAACTGAAATTGAAAGGATAAAGAGATGGCCAAACTTAGAAAAGAGATGTTGGTGCAATCTAAACCGGAACACTGTTCGGTAATTGGGTCATATTTGGAGCTATAGATCTCAGATTTAGGTCTATTTGATATGGATGGAAAGGTAAGACATAGGCCTACAACTTTCATATGGTGTCCAAGATCGAAAAATACCATTTTTAAGTCCAAATTATAGCAACAACAAAAAATCTGAATCTATCCTCCAACCAGAGCACTATTTAGTATTTTAGTTATATCAAAAGTTCTAGAAGTCAAAATGCACTGAATGTTTTACACAAGAAAGCTGAGACAATGTCTTACAACTTTCATGTTTTTAAGTGGTTCCAATTTTGACATTATCAATGATGTTTTGGGCAGACAAGAGAAGATAAGGATTGTCACCAAGTCAAGATTTGGCCACCCACTCATCAATTAGTCATCAAATCAATAGTTCCCAATTTTAGCCTATAAAAGGAGGCATTTGTCATGTATTTAGGTATCTTGGTTTCTAGATCAATATCATGCTCTTGCTTTCTCTCTTTGTATTTTTTGTAATGTCTATGCTTTTCCTTTATTAATATCAAGTTTATGCCTTTCATTTCCTTTCCTTTACTTAGTTAACTCTTATCTTATTTATGTTCTTATTTTGTTTATTTATTTTTCTTTCTTTTATTATGTATAGCTAAGTTTATTATGTCAAGGTGAAAAGGTTATATTAATGGTGTAAGAATAAGTATAATATAAACTTAATATGGACTTTAATGTTTGATACTAACATGTTTTGTATTTGTTATCTTGTTCACTCTTTAATACTTTGCTTGTTAAATAACTAATCTTGGTTTATGTTGTATAACACTTGGTACAACAAATGCTTGGCACTTTCATAGCCCATACTACTACTACTACTACTACTATATTATTATTATTAGTACTACTACTACTACTACTACTATATTATTATTATTAGTACTACTACTACTACTACTACTATATTATTATTATTATTATTATTATTATTATTAATACTACTAATACTACTACTATATTATTATTATTATTAGTACTACTACGACTACTACTACTACTACTACTACTACTATATTATTATTATTATTATTATTATTATTATTACTACTACTACTACTACTACAACTACTACTATATTATTGTTGTTGTTGTTGTTGTTGTTGTTGTTGTTTATACATTTAACCTCCCCGTGATTCGACTCCGGTCTTGTTTGGTTATTTATTACTTTAACACTTTTACACTTAAGACATTAATCTTTTCGTCGTGTCACCAACTAAAACAAGACATTGTCCTCAATGTCCCAAAGTAGAAAGATAAAGTACATAATTGATTAGTACTTAAAAGTGCATTTTTATCATGGTTTTATATCATCATTTTGCACTTGAAGTATCAATAACTCCTTAACTAAAATATGTTTTATAATAATGTATCTAATAATATAAGATACCTATAATTTGTGGTAAATGTCTATTTTTAATGTAGGCCTATCACATAAATGAAAGGATTGATTGATGACTTGAAGAACTTAAATTGCATGGATAAAGAGATGGTCAAACTTAGAGAAGAGATGTCAGTGCAATCCAAACCGGAACACTGTTCGGTAATTGGGTCATATCTGGAGGTACAAATCTCAGATTTAGGTCCAATTTATATGGATGGAAAGGTAAGACATAGGCCTACAACTTTCATATGGAGCCCAAGATCTAAAAAGGCCATTATCAAGTCCAAATTGTAGCAACAACAAAGAAACCCGAATCTGTCTTCCAGCCCGAGCACTGTTCGGTATTTTGGCCATATCTGGAGTTCTAGAAGTCTAAATGAGCTGAATTTTTTACACAAGAAAGCTGAGACAATTACCTACAACTTTCATGTGTTGGCTCCAATTTGGATGTTATCAATGACGTTTTGGGCAGACAAGAGAAGATAAGGATTGTCACCAAGTTAAAAGTTGGCCACCCACTTATCAATTAGTCATCAAATCAATAGTTCCCAATTTTGGCCTATAAAAGGAGGCATTTGCCATGCATTTAGGCATCTTGGTTTCCAGATCAAGATCATGCTTTTCCTTTCTCTCTTTGTATTTTTTGTAATGTTTATGCTTTGCTTTCATTAATACTAAGTTTATGCTTTTCATTTCCTTTCCTTTACTTAGTTAGCTTTTATGTTCTTATTTTGTTTATCTATTTTTCTTTCTTTCATTATGTCTAGCTAAGTTAATTATGTCAAGGTGAAAAGGTTACACTAATGGTGTGAGAATAAGTATAATGTAAACTTAATATGGACCTTAATGTTTGATACTAACATGTTTTATATTTGTTATCTTGTTCACTCTTTAATACTTTGCTTGTTAAATGACTAATCTTGATTTATGTTGTATAACACTTGGTACAACAAATGCTTGGCACTTTCATAGCCCATAATGTATGGTATAACCGACACCTGAGCTATGAAAGAAACTTGATTTGTTGTTAACATAAGTTATAATCATGAATGCTTGATGAGATTTACAAGTATTAGCATTAATTGAATAAGATGACTAATGTAATCATGTTAACAATATATAATCTGATTGGAACCTCCTTTATGTGTGGTTTCCAATTTAATAATAAGAGTTTATACTATACTTGTTTGATATACCATTAGTGGAACCTCTAACCTTGACATTTGTTATTATTATAATTTAATCCTTACATTAATATTTCATCTCTAAGTTCTCATCATCATCATCTTCTTCTTCTTCTCTTTCTTTATTATTATTATTATTATTATTATTATTATTCTTGTTATCGTTATTACTATTATTATTGTTTATAATTGTTGTTTATAATTTATACAATTAACCTCCCTGTGGTTCGACCCCGGTCTTGCCGGGTTATTTATTACTTCGACACTCCTACACTTGGGAGAAGACATCAACCTTTTAGTCGTGTCAAGTTTTTGGTGCCGTTGCCGGGGAGGTAAGTTCTTGTATAAATTATAGTATTTATTTTATTTTCTCTTTTCACTTTTCTTGTATATAACTTTGTTTCTTTTTATTTTGTTTTCTTCCTCCTTGTTTTGCTTTCTTCTTCTTTTTTTATTTTATTCCTACACGTGTATGAGAGTGTGGTCACGTACATCAAGTGGTAGACTTTGTAGGATATCCTCATCATTTTCAGAAAATATGGCCGAAGAAGATAATCAATCACTTCAAAATGAGAATAATGAGAATAACCGTGCTAGAACACTTAGAGACCACATGAATCCCACAAGAACAAGTGCACCATCATGCATAGTTTTTCCTCCTGATGCATCTCATTTTAATTTCAAGCCAGGCATTATTCAACTTTTACCTTCAATTCATGGCTTGGAATTGGAAAATCCATACTTGCATTTAAGGGAATTTGAGGAGGTCTGCAACACATATAATAATTTAAATTGTAGCATGAACACCATTAGATTAAAGCTTTTTCCTTTTTCATTAAAAGATAAAGCTAAAACATGGCTATAAAATTTAAGACCAGGATCCATTCGTGCTTGGGATGAAATGCAACAACAGTTTTTAAAGAAGTTTTTCCCATCTCATAGAACAAACTCTTTCAAGAGACAAATCACCACTTTCACTCAAAAACCAGGAGAAACATTTTACAAATGTTGGGATAGGTATCGAGACTTGCTTAGTACTTGCCCTCATCATGGTTTTGAAACATGGAGATTGGTTTCACATTTCTATGAAGGGTTAACACCTAAAGATAGGCAAATGGTTGAATTGATGTGCAATGGAACTTTTGAAGATAAAGACCCTGATGAAGCAATGGAGTACTTAGACTTGTTAGCTGAAAATGCTCAAAATTGGGACACCGCGGGTACTTATGAGGCACCGAGTAAAACTCAACCTCATACATCTAGTGGAGGTATGTACAACCTTAGGAAAGATCATGACCTTCAAGCCAAGTTTGCATCTTTAGCTAGAAAAGTCGAGGCACTAGAATTGAAAAAGAGTGGTCAATTAAAATCTGTTAAAAACAATGTGTGTCAAATTTGTGAAACAAATGAACACTCAACCAATGATTGTCCAACCTTGCCTTCTTTTAAGGAATGTCTCCATGAACAAGCCCATGCTTTAAACAGTTTTCAAAGGCCCAACCACAACCTATACTCCCAAACATACAACCCTGGTTGGAGGAATCACCCAAATTTCAGTTGGAAGAGTGAGAACAACAATGCACAAACTTCAGAATCACCGTTTCAAGCACACCATAATTTCCAAAATTCTTATGGATATGCACCTCCTTATGCTCCACCTCCTAGAAGAAATCTTGAGGAAACATTGCATGCATTCATTGAAAAGCAAGAGACAATCAATACTTAACTTGCTCAAAACATGACAGATTTTAAAGATACTCTTGCTAAATTAACATCTGCTCTCAGTTTCCAAGAGAAAGGTAAGTTTCCATCTCAACCGCAACAAAATTCCAAAGGGCAATACAATGCAAATACAAGTAGTTCCGGAAGCCAACACGTGGATCAAGTCAAATCAGTCACTACTCTGCGTAGTGGTAAGGTTATTGAAAAACCCTCTCTTGAACCTTATGAGAAAGATGATGAGTCAATCTCTAAGGGTAAGGAAGGGGATGAATCTGAAAATTGCAAAGAAACGACTGATTCACCACCAGCACTTCCATTTCCTCAAGCCATGACCAAACAAAGGAAAGTCAATCACAACTCTGAAATTTATGAAATTTTCAAACAGGTAAGGATCAATATACCTTTGCTGGATGCTATTAAACAAGTTCCTTCCTATGCTAAATTTTTGAAAGATCTATGCACTGTGAAGAGGAAACTGAATGTGAAAAAGAAAGCCTTTCTAGCCGAACAAGTAAGTGCTATTCTTCAAAACAATAATGCTTTGAAATATAAAGACCCTAGTTGTCCTACAATTTCTTGCTTTATTGGAGAGCATAAAATTGAAAGAGCCTTACTTGATCTTGGTGCTAGTGTGAATTTACTTCCATATTCAGTTTTTCAGAGTCTCAATCTAGGTGAGTTAAAACCAACTTCTATATCTCTTTTACTTGCCGATAGATATGTAAAAGTGCCTAGAGGAATAATTGAAGATGTGTTAGTACAAGTCGATAAATTCATTTATCCTGTGGATTTTATTGTCTTGGACACAGAACCTGTTGAAGCATGTAATTCTTTTCCTGTTATTTTAGGACGTCCGTTTCTTGCAACCTCTAACGCATTGATTAATTGTAGGAATGGACTAATGAAGCTATCATTTGGAAACATGACATTGGAGATGAATATTTTCAACATTTGCAAGCAACCTGGAGATGATAATGATTTACAAGAAGTAGATCATATTGATGAATTAGTTTATGATCAACTTGAATCTACTTTAAGTAAAAATGAATTGGATGAAACTGAAGATTTGCAAATGATTTATTCTGAGGAAGAAATCACAGATGAAACAAGCACCGAAAATGTTGATGCAGATCTTTTGTCAAAAGTGATAGCACATTCGACATCTGACATCACACCAATGGATGATTACTTTCCTAACGAATCCTTACTTTCTCATAGTCCAATGCCTTGGTATGATAAAAATATCAATTTTCTTTTTTAGGAGATTTGCCAGCTGATTGGAGTACTCAAGACAAAGAAAAGTTTTTGAACGAAGTGAAGAGCTTTTATTGTGATGACCCTAACTTATTCAAATATTGTCCTGATCAAATATTTCAAAGATTCATTCCCGACAATGAGGTAAGTAGTGTCATTAAACTTTGTCATTTTGAAGCATGCGAAAGTTATTTCTCGTCAAAAAAGACAGCTGCAAAAATCTTTCAAAATGGATTTTATTGGCCCACCATGTTCAAGGACACGCATGCATTCTGCAAAACTTGTGAAAATTGTCAAAAGATTAATACTGGTCAAAAAGTTTTGTTTTATAATTCTCAACTCTATGCATTCCCTAGAGAGCTAAGACCAAGATGGAGCAATCCTTATGGGGCCTGTGGTATTGAGAATTCAATGAATGATAATGATTTTAAGGAAAATGGACATCGTTTAAAAGCTTACTTTGATAATTTTCCTAGTGAAAATGAATCAACTGGTTTGAATGATCTTATAGATAAAGGTTGATTATTTTGTTTTTCTCATATTTTTCTTATTTATTTCTTTTTTTTAGTGATTTTTGCTAGTTTCTCTCATCCTGGTCAAATGGCGGACAACGGTACTCCATGACATAAGTCGGTTCTTTCAGTTTCCCATAATAACTGATATCTGTGTATATATCTGTGCAATTCTTTGAATCTCTCTTCTGATTCTCATTTGAAAATGGACACTAATCTTGAAAAATTGAAAAAGTATTTTCCCGCTCTGCCTCAGAATGCGATTACAAAAATTTACCATGCTAGATGTGCAAGATTGAGATTGTTAATGAATTATGGAATTCCTGAAGATATTCGCTGGTTGATTGAAGCAAAGGTCCGATTATCAGGTGAGTCCTCTAATTTCTTTATTTCACACATGCCTGAAACAGGTAAAAGCACTTTTGCAAAGAAGCGTCGTGCAAAACGACTAGAAGTCTGTCATCGATGTGCTAGATGGACTTGTAATACACAATGTCGTTCTTTAGGAATGGTATCTATAAACTGTGAAGATAAAATACAATTCATTAAGGATGGCCTGAGTAAGGAGTCTTTAGATAATCTTCTATTGACTCTTGAGACGCATCCTAGTGGAGATGTGCATCGTGCAATTCATGATTTATGGCCACTATTTCATAAAGAACATGATCGACTTAGTCTTGGGAATCTGACTAAAAAAGACCCTGTTTGCTAGTTTTTAAGAAAACTGGATGGGAAGCCTATCCCCGACCCATAGAGGGCGTTTAAGCCGTTCTTGGACGTAAAACCAAGGGAAGATGTGAGCCACAATCACAACTACCTATACATACACATGCTTTTTCAAAAAGTAAATAAATAAACAAATAAAAAGAGAGAGAGAGAGTGTGAGACTCCAGCTGGCCTACATATAGGTGTTATGATTGCCTTTCTAATTTCTCATCTATAAAACCCTCTTTTCCTTCCTTTCATTTCTACTCAACCCATACATTCAACAAATACAGAAGTGTGTAGAAATGGCAAGTTCCTCAAGTCATCAAATAAGAAATATTTGTGTTTTCGGTGGATCTAGTCCTGGGAAAGAAAAGGAGTTTTTAGAATCAGCAAATCATCTTGGTTAGGTGCTAGCTGAGAGAAAGATTCATTTAGTGTATGGGGGAGGCAGTCTTGGGTTAATGGGAGGTGTGTCAATAGCTGTATTTTTAGGGGGTAGTCAAGTTTTGGGGGTCGTCCTTGAAGCTTTGGCACAAGGGGACATCATTGGAAAAACAATTGGAGAGGAACTTCAGGTCTCCACAATGTCGACTCGAATGAATGCAATGTTTAACCATGCTGATGCTTTCATTGCTTTACCAGGTGGTCTAGGCACATTGGAAGAGATCTTTCATATTTCCTCTTGGGCTCAATTGCACGTTCACCATAAACCCATAGGTTTGTTAAATGTTAATGGTTATTATGATAAGTTGTTGTCTTTTCTTGATCATGCTGTGGAACAAGAATTTCTAACATCTTCTGCACGACAAATCATAATCTCTGCTACTACTGTTGAACAATTGATTGACCAACTACAATCTTTCATTCCTGTGATTGATCCTTCCATGAGTCACATAAATTGGTCATCTACAGGAAGTCATAAAAAGCTTAGATTAGATTTGAGCCTTCATTTGTGAATTTTTGTGTCTTTTGGTTTTATTATTGTGTTTTGTTATTTCTTATTTTTGTTTCAGTGTGTTTCAGGTTTTGTCAGTGTTCGTTATTTCAGGTGATATCTTTTATACTCTATCTTTCTACCTTAGAACATTGAGGACAATATCTCGTTTTGGTTGGGGGGAGAGGGTAGTAGTTGATAAAAAAAAAATTGTTTTTCATTTCATAAAGCATCTGTATAATTGTTGTTACTAGGATGGCAGAGTAAAGGAGTTCTTTTGTTAAAGTGACTCTTAAGACGCATCTTAGTAACCATTCTTAACAAGGTCTATTATAATACTTCCTGAAATATTCAGGTTTACAAACTCTCGTATTGTTACCACTTAATTCTGCTTATTTACTTATTTAACATGTATTCTTAAACCTTAATTTACACACACACACTTTAACATATGATTGTGGGTTGCATATTGGATTATTACGTTATTTATGTTCTTTTGTTAAAGGTAACAACTAAGGGAAAGGAATTGTATATAATTAAAAAAAAATGAAAAACATAAAAAAAGAGAAAAAAAAAAGAAAAAAAAGAAAAAAAATGATGATAATAAAAATGTAGATAAGTTTGGTTTCGTAGCCTCCCTAACCTAAGCAATTAAGCCCGAAGGGGTGTTTTAACACCTAATACCCTAAAGTCAACTGACTTGGGAGCTATTGGCCCAACGCTTGTTACATGGGTTGAGGAGAAAAGCTTAAGGCAATCAAACATTGCACTATCTACATATCAGTATCTGCGACCCGAGTTACTAAGCTCGTAGGGGTGTCTTAACACCTAATGCCCTAAGACCAACTGGTCTGGGAGTCATTAGCTGAAAGCTCGTTACATGGGTTAAAGATGCATGATGTTTTTAAAGTATATGTATATAGAGTTAAAAAAAAAAAAAGACAAAAATAGTAATCCCAACCCAAGGAAGTTAACCTTAAACATTAGAACAAAAATTTTGTTTTCTTCCAAGAAAAGCCCCATAATTATGTGTTGATACATTGAGCACAAAAGAAAGGTTTATTAATATCTTGTTAAGTGGTATTGAGCAGATATATAAATTTAATGAGAGTTTGTTTATCTGGATAGATTAATGGAAGTTAAATGATGAATACCTTGCTTTGTGAAATTTGCAAATTGTTTTAACGCTTTAATTACTAGGGACTAGTAATAAGCTGGTTGAGGGGTGTGATTAGTACTTAAAAGTGCATTTTTATCATGGTTTTATATCATCATTTTGCACTTGAAGTATCAATAACTCCTTAACTAAAATATGTTTTATAATAATGTATCTAATAATATAAGATACCTATAATTTGTGGTAAATGTCTATTTTTAATGCAGGTCTATCACATAAATGAAAGGATTGATTGATGACTTGAAGAACTTAAATTGCATGGATAAAGAGATGGTCAAACTTAGAGAAGAGATGTCGGTGCAATCCAAACCGGAACACTATTCGGTAATTGGGCCATATCGGGAGCTACAGATCTCAGATTTAGGTCCAATTTATATGGATGGAAAGGTAAGACATAGGCCTACAACTTTCATATGGAGCCCAAGATCTAAAAAGGCCATTATCAAGTCCAAATTGTAGCAACAACAAAGAAGCCCGAATCTGTCTTCCAGCCCGAGCACTGTTTGGTATTTTGGCCATATCTGGAGTTCTAGAAGTCCAAATGAGCTGAATTTTATACACAAGAAAGCTGAGACAATTGCCTACAACTTTCATGTTTGCACCTGACTCCAGTTTTGACGTTATCAATGACGTTTTGGGCAGACAAGAGAAGCTAAGGATTGTCACCAAGTCAAAAGTTGGCCACCCACTTATCAATTAGTCATCAAATCAATAGTTCCCAATTTTGGCCTATAAAAGGAGGCATTTGCCATGCATTTAGGCATCTTGGTTTCCAGATCAAGATCATGCTCTTCCTTTCTCTCTTTGTATTTTTTGTAATGTTTATGCTTTGCTTTCATTAATATTAAGTTTATGCCTTTCATTTCCTTTCCTTTACTTAGTTAGCTTTTATGTTCTTATTTTGTTTATCTATTTTGCTTTCTTTCATTATGTCTAGCTAAGTTAATTATGTCAAGGTGAAAAGGTTACACTAATGGTGTAAGAATAAGTATAATGTAAACTTAATATGGACTTTAATGTTTGATACTAACATGTTTTATATTTGTTATCTTGTTCACTCTTTAATACTTTGCTTGTTAAATGACTAATCTTGATTTATGTTGTATAACACTTGGTACAACAAATGCTTGGCACTTTCATAGCCCATAATGTATGGTATAACCAACACCTGAGCTATGAAAGGAACTTGATTTGTTGTTAACATAAGTTATAATCATGAATGCTTGACGAGATTTACAAGTATTAGCATTAATTGAATAAGATGACTAATGTAATCATGTTAACAATATATAATCTGATTGGAACCTCCTTTGTGTGTGGTTTCCAATTCAATAATAAGAGTTTATACTATACTTGTTTGATATACCATTAGTGGAATCTCTAACCTTGACATTTGTTATTATTATTGCTTAATCCTTACATTAATATTTGATCTCCAAGTTCTCATCATCATCATCTTCTTCTTCTTCTCTTTCTTTATTATTATTATTATTATTATTAGTATTATTATTATTAGTACTACTACTACTACTACTATTATTATTATTATTACTATTGTTGTTGTTGTTATTGTTGTTTTATAATTGATGTTTATAATTTGTACAATTAACCTCCCTGTGGTTCGACCCCGGTCTTGCCGGGTTATTTATTACTTCGACACTCCTGCACTTGGGAGAAGACATCAATCTTTTAGTCGTGTCAGCCTACAACTTTTATATGGAGCCCAAGATCTAAAAAGCCCATTATCAAGTCCAAATTGTAGCAACAACAAAGAAGCCCGAATCTGTCTTCCAGCCCGAGCACTGTTCGGTATTTTGGCCATATCTGGAGTTCTAGAAGTCCAAATGAGCTGAATTTTTTACACAAGAAAGCTGAGACAATTACCTACAACTTTCATGTGCTGGCTCCAATTTGGATGTTATCAATGACGTTTTGGGCAGACAAGAGAAGATAATGATTGTCCCCAAGTCAAAAGTTGGCCACCCACTTATCAATTAGTCATCAAATCAATAGTTCCCAATTTTGGCCTATAAAAGGAGGCATTTGCCATGCATTTAGGCATCTTGGTTTCCAGATCAAGATCATGCTTTTCCTTTCTCTCTTTGTATTTTTTGTAATGTTTATGCTTTGCTTTCATTAATACTAAGTTTATGCTTTTCATTTCCTTTCCTTTACTTAGTTAGCTTTTATGTTCTTATTTTGTTTATCTATTTTTCTTTCTTTCATTATGTCTAGCTAAGTTAATTATGTCAAGGTGAAAAGGTTACACTAATGGTGTGAGAATAAGTATAAAGTACACTTAATATGGACCTTAATGTTTGATACTAACATGTTTTATATTTGTTATCTTGTTCACTCTTTAATACTTTGCTTGTTAAATGACTAATCTTGATTTATGTTGTATAACACTTGGTACAACAAATGCTTGGCACTTTCATAGCCCATAATGTATGGTATAACCGACACCTGAGCTATGAAAGGAACTTGATTTGTTGTTAACATAAGTTATAATCATGAATGCTTGACGAGATTTACAAGTATTAGCATTAATTGAATAAGATGACTAATGTAATCATGTTAACAATATATAATCTGATTGGAACCTCCTTTGTGTGTGGTTTCCAATTCAATAATAAGAGTTTATACTATACTTGTTTGATATACCATTAGTGGAATCTCTAACCTTGACATTTGTTATTATTATTGCTTAATCCTTACATTAATATTTGATCTCCAAGTTCTCATCATCATCATCTTCTTCTTCTTCTCTTTCTTTATTATTATTATTATTATTATTATTAGTATTATTATTATTAGTACTACTACTACTACTACTATTATTATTATTATTACTATTGTTGTTGTTGTTATTGTTGTTTTATAATTGATGTTTATAATTTGTACAATTAACCTCCCTGTGGTTCGACCCCGGTCTTGCCGGGTTATTTATTACTTTGACACTCCTGCACTTGGGAGAAGACATCAATCTTTTAGTCGTGTCAGCCTACAACTTTTATATGGAGCCCAAGATCTAAAAAGCCCATTATCAAGTCCAAATTGTAGCAACAACAAAGAAGCCCGAATCTGTCTTCCAGCCCGAGCACTGTTCGGTATTTTGGCCATATCTGGAGTTCTAGAAGTCCAAATGAGCTGAATTTTTTACACAAGAAAGCTGAGACAATTACCTACAACTTTCATGTGCTGGCTCCAATTTGGATGTTATCAATGACGTTTTGGGCAGACAAGAGAAGATAAGGATTGTCACCAAGTCAAAAGTTGGCCACCCACTTATCAATTAGTCATCAAATCAATAGTTCCCAATTTTGGCCTATAAAAGGAGGCATTTGCCATGCATTTAGGCATCTTGGTTTCCAGATCAAGATCATGCTTTTCCTTTCTCTCTTTGTATTTTTTGTAATGTTTATGCTTTGCTTTCATTAATACTAAGTTTATGCTTTTCATTTCCTTTCCTTTACTTAGTTAGCTTTTATGTTCTTATTTTGTTTATCTATTTTTCTTTCTTTCATTATGTCTAGCTAAGTTAATTATGTCAAGGTGAAAAGGTTACACTAATGGTGTGAGAATAAGTATAAAGTACACTTAATATGGACCTTAATGTTTGATACTAACATGTTTTATATTTGTTATCTTGTTCACTCTTTAATACTTTGCTTGTTAAATGACTAATCTTGATTTATGTTGTATAACACTTGGTACAATAAATGCTTGGCACTTTCATAGCCCATAATGTATGGTATAACCGACACCTGAGCTATGAAAGCAACTTGATTTGTTGTTAACATAAGTTATAATCATGAATGCTTGACGAGATTTACAAGTATTAGCATTAATTGAATAAGATGACTAATGTAATCATGTTAATAATATATAATCTGATTGGAACCTCCTTTATGTGTGGTTTCCAATTTAATAATAAGAGTTTATACTCTACTTGTTTGATATACCATTAGTGGAACCTCTAACCTTGACATTTGTTATTATTATTGTTTAATCCTTACATTAATATTTCATCTCTAAGTTCTCATCATCATCATCTTCTTCTTCTTCTCTTTCTTTATTATTATTATTATTATTATTATTATTATTATTATTATTATTATTATTCTTGTTATCGTTATTACTATTATTGTTGTTTATAATTGTTGTTTATAATTTGTACAATTAACCTCCCTGTGGTTCGACCCCGGTCTTGCCGGGTTATTTATTACTTCGACACTCCTACACTTGGGAGAAGACATCAACCTTTTAGTCGTGTCAATAATATATCACCTGAAATAATCAACACTAACAAACCTGAAACACACTTAAATAATATATATGAAACAATAAAACACAATAATAAAAGCAAAAGACACAAAGATTCACAAATGAATGCTTGAATCTTACCTAAGCTTTTTACGGTTTTCTTGAGATGACCAATTTATGCGACTCATAGAGGGATCTATTAAAAGAATGAAAGATTATAGTTGGTCAATCAATTTTTTAGCAGTAGCAGTAGAGATTATGATTTATCATGTTGAAGATATTATAAATTCCTGTTTCACAGCATGAACAAGAAACAACAACAACATATCATAATAACCATTAACATTTTAAGAGACTTATGGGTTCATGGTGAATGTCCAGTTGGGCCCAAGAGGAGATATGAAAGATCTCTTCTAATGTCCCTAGACCACCTAGTAAGGCAATGAAGGCATCAACATGGTTAAACATTGCATTCATTCGAGTAGATATTGTAGAGACCTATAGTTCCTTTCTAATTCTTTTTCCAATGATGTCCCCTTGTGCTCAAGCTTTGGGGACGACCCCCAAAACTTGACTACCTCTTAAAAATGTAGCTACTGACACATCACTCATTAACCTAAGAAACATTTTACCAATGTTGGGATACGTATCGAGATTTGCTTAGTACTTGCCCTCATCATGGTTTTGAAACATGGAGATTCGTTTCACATTTCTATGAAGGGTTAATACCTAGAGATAGGTAAATGGTTGAATTGATGTGTAATGAGACTTTTGAAGATAAAGATCTTGAGGAAGCAATGGAGTACTTAGACTTGTTAGCTGAAAATGCTCAAAATTAGGACACCGTGGGTACTTTTAAGGCACCGAGTAAAACTCAACCTCATACATCTAGTGGAGGTATATACAACCTTAGGAAAGATCATGACCGTCAAGCCAAGTTTGCATCTTTAGCTATAAAAGTCGAGGCACTAGAATTGAAAAAGAGTAGTCAATTAAAATCTATTGAAAACATTGTGTGTCAAATATGTGAAACAAATGAACACTCAACTAATAATTCTCCAACCTTGCCTTTTTTTAAGGAATGTCTCCATGAACAAGCCCATGATTTAAATAGTTTTCAAAGCCCCAACTATAACCCATACTCACAAACATACAACCCTGGTTGGAGAAATCACCTAAATTTTAGTTGGAAGAGTGAGAACAACAATTCACAAACTTCACAACCATCCTTTAAAGCACACCATAATTTTCAAAATTCTCATAGATATGCACCTCCTTATGCTCCACTTCCTAGAAGAAATCTTGAGGAAACATTGCATGCATTCATTGAAAAGCAAGAGACAATCAATACTCAACTTGCTCAAAACATGATAGATTTTAAAGATACTCTTGCAAAATTAACATCTGCTCTCAGTTTCCAAGAGAAAGGTAAGTTTCCATCTCAACCACAATAAAATCCCAAGGCACAATACAATTCAAATGCAAGTAGTTTTAGAAGTCAACACATGGATCATGTCAAATCAGTCATCACTCTTTGTAGTGGTAAGGTTATTAAAAAACCCACTCTTGAACCTTGTGAGAAAGATGATGAGTCAATCTATAAGGGTAAGGAAGGGGTTGAATCTGAATATTGCAAGAAAAAGACTGATTTCCTGCCAGGACTTCCATTTCCTCATGCCATGACTAATCAAGAAGAAATCGAGGATGAAAAAGGCACTGAAAATGTAGTGCTACTACTACTACTACTACTACTACTACTATTGCTACTATTATTATTGTTGTTGTTATTGTTGTTATTGTTGTTGTTTATAATTGTTGTCTATAATTTGTACAATTAACCTCTCTATGGTTCGACCCTAGTCTTGTCAGGTTATTTATTACTTCAACACTTTTGCACTTGGGAGAAGACATCAATCTTTTAGTCGTGTCACTATACTTGTTTGACATATCATTAGTGGATGTTCTAACCTTGACATTTGTTGTTATCATTGTTTAATCTTTATGTTAATCTTCCTTTTCAATGTTCTCATCAACTACTTCTTCTTTTTTATTACTACTACTACTACTACTACTACTACTACTGTTGTTGCTGTTGTTGTTGTATTGTTGTTATCTATAATTTATACAATTAACCTCCCTATGGTTCGACCCCGATCTTGCTAGGTTATTTATTATTTCGACACTTATGCACTTGGAGGAAGACATCAATCTTTTGGTAGTGTCAGGATTCATGTGGTCTTTAAGTGTTCTAACATGGTTATTCTCATTATTTTCATTATGAAATGACTGATTATCTTTTTTAGTTATATTTTCTGAAAATGATGAGGATATCCTAATAAGTCTACCATTTAATGTATATGACAAAATTCTCATGCACGTGTAGGAAGAGAATAAAAGGAAGAAGAAAAAAAAAAGAAAAAAACAAAACAAAAAAAAACAAAGTTAAATACAAGAAAAGTGAAAAAATAAAATAAAATAAAAATTATAATATATACAAGAATTTACCTCCCCTACAATGGTGCCGAAAACTAGACACGACTAAAAGATTGATGTCTTCTCCTAAGTACAGGAGTGTCAAAGAAATAAATAACTCGACAAGACCGGAGTTAAACCACATGGAGGTTAATTGTATAAATTATAAATAATAACAACAACAACAATAGTAATAATAATAATAATAAAAGAAGAAAAAAAAGTTGATGAGAACATTGGGATGGAAGATTAATGTGAGGATTAAACAATGATAACAACATATATCAAGGTTCAAGGATCTACTAATGGTATTTAAAACAAATATAGTATAAACTCTTATTACTCAATTGAAAACCACACACAAAAAAGGTTTCAATTAGATTATAAATTGTCAACATGATTACATTAGTTATCTTATTCGAATAATGCTAATACTTATAAATATTATCTGGCATTCATGATTATAACTTATGTTAACAACAAATCAAGTTCCTTTCATAGCACAGGTATAGGTTACACTATACGATTGGGCTATGAAAGTGTCAAGTATTTGTTGTATTAAGTATTATATAACATAAATCTAGATTAATCATTTAACAAGTAAAGTATTAAAAGTGAACAAAATAACAAATACAAAATATGTTAGTATCAAACATTAAGGTCTATTGATTGTGCATCAAAAGTGTCATTAAGTCTCTTATTTTACATATGTATTTATTGTTTTTTTTATAATAATTGATGTGTTTTTTAGTAATGAAGTTTGTTTTAATGTTTCGATAGGTTTTTGAAGCTTAAATGAATTAATTTAGGAAATTCAATGTCGGAATTCAGAACAAAGAATTGAAGAGATATTTAGTTGAAGATTGAAGCAAATCTTGGTTCAAATAAGTGCTCCAAATTTGTCCCAAAAATCAATTCTATTCCAATTCTAGAAAAGAATATCATATGATCTATTTCAAGCCCAAACTTGCCCTATGTTGTGTGCAAACTTCAACCATTGAACACTTAAGGTTTCAATGTCAATCTTAGCCCAAATAATAGGTATATTTGTATACTTATTTGATGCTTAAATTCAGCCTCAAATTAGCCCCAAATCAACCTTCAAATCAGCCCAAAAACAATCCATGATCTTTAATGTTCTTTTAATAGACAGCATGAGGGAAAGCTTCTAAGAGGGTCAAATTGCTGTCCAAAGTTAGAGTCAGATTTGTGTCTGAATTTTTTCTGAAATTGTGTTGATTTCTTCTTTATAGATTTCGGTTCTTTAGTTTGTAAAACTTATTATTTCAGTTTGATTCAAGTTATTTCATGTTTATTGAAGTGTTCTTATATATAATCATGGTTGACTAAACTCTTTCTTGGATCCAAATCAAGGATAATGATGATTGAGGTGAGTTCTTTAGGATATGAATGAATCTTAATGTTTATCTTCTCATTTTCTTCATGAATGATTTATTATTGCAAAGAAATTTTAGAAATCATTTAGGTAATGTTATAATCTTGAATTTTTATGCACAAACTTTAGTTTTGGTATAAAGATTACTTGATTCAATGTCTTACTTAATATGAAAGTACTTGTTCATTCTTAAGCATTAATTAATCTTCATCTTTCTAAACTTCATTGTAATATGTTCCAATCTAATATCACCATCATTGATATTAGGCTGAATTATCTTATATATGTTGAAGAAATCACCAATACATCACCATAAAAATTGATTTGGACCAAGACTTACTTTTTCTTGTCATTTAAAATCTATTTACACTTTTTTATCTTTGAAAACAAATCCATCAATTATTTTCAACCAAGTTATTGTGAATTTAATTTCTCTTGAGTTTTTGTTGTTACCTAGCTTAATTTCCAGATCTAGCTCTCTATGGATATGACCTCGATCTTACCGAGTTAATTGCTACATCGCACACTCGTGCACTTGCGAGTTAAAACACGCCAATCATAAAAAGCGATCAAGCATCTATATTAAGTTTACACTATATACTTATTCTTACACCATTAGTGTAATCTTTTCACCCTGACATAATAAACTTAGCTAAACATAATAGAGAAGAGAAACATAAATAAGATAAAAGTTAACTAAGTAAAGAAAAGGAAATGAAAGGCATAAATAAGATATTAATAAAAGCAAAACATAAACATTATAAAAATATAAAGAGAGAAAATAAGAGCATGATCTTGATCTAAAAACCAAGATGCCTAAATGTATGGTAAATACCTCCTTTTATAGGCCAAAATTAGGAACTATTGATTTCATGACTAATTGATGAGTGGGTGACCAACTCTTGACTTGGTAACAATCCTTATCTTCTCTTTTCTAAATAAAACATTATTAATAATGTCATAATTTGAACTAGACATCCACATGAAAGTTCTAGGAAATTGTGTCATCTTTCCAGAAAAAAAAAATTAAGGTTATTTGGACTTTTAGAACTTAAGATATGGGTTGAACATTGAACAATATCTAGGTTGCATAATTTGAACTAGACATCCACATAAATAATGTCTATTATAATTTAGACTTGAAAATGATCTTTTTAAAACTGGACCTCCACATAAAAGTTTTAGGCCTATATCTTACCATTTCATACATATAAAGTAGACTGAAATTTGATAGCTACAACTCCAAATATGACCTGCTTGACCGCTTTTTATGATCGGCTTGTTTTAACTCGCAAGTGCACGAGTGTGCGATGTAGCAATTAACTCGGTAAGATCGAGGTCATATCCACAGAGAGCTAGATCTGGAAATTAAGCTAAGTAACAAAAAAAAAAAAACTCAAGAGAAATTAAATTAACAATAACTTGGTTGAAAATAATTGATGGATTTGTTTTCAAAGATAAAAAAAAAATGTAAATAGATTTTAAATGACAAGAAAAGTAAGTCTTGGTCCAAATCAATTTTAATGGTGATGTATTGGTGATTTCTTCAACATATATAAGATAACTCAACCTAATCTCAACGATGGTGATATTAGATCGGAAGATATTACAATGAAGATTAGAAAGATGAAGATTGATTATTGCTTAAGAATGAACAAGTACTTTCATATTAAGTAAGACATTGAATCAAGCAATCTCTATACCAAAACTAAAGTTTGTGCATAAAAATTCAAGATTATAACATTACCTAAATGATTTCTAAAATTTCTTTACAATAATAAATCATTCATGAAGAAAATAAGAAGATAAACATTAAGATTCATTCATATCCTAAAGAACTCACCTCAATCACCATTATCCTTGATTTGGATCCAAGAAAGAGTTTAGCCAACCATGATTATATATAAGAACACTTCAATAAACATGAAAGAACTTGAATCCAACTGAAAAAATAAGTTTTACAAACTAAAGAACCAAAATCTATAAAGAAGAACACAATACAATTTCAGAAAAAATTCGGACACAAATCTGACTCTAACTTTGGACAGCAATTCGACCCTCTTAGAAGCTTTTTTTGGAGAAGTCTATTAGAGACATATTTATAGGAAATTCTGTCACCTTTCCAGATCATTAAAGAACAGCTCATTTGGACACCTGAGTCAAAAGTTATGGGCAAAACACCGAAAGGTGTTCTGAAAAATCAAATCAAGACAGCTTTACAACTACTTTGGTGCATGTTTTTCTTCCTCATTTATGAGGTGTCTCCTTCTTCTTTTTGACCCAAAATAATGTTAAAATATCCCCTCCAGCTTTCCATCCATGTGCTTGCCTTCTTGGATCAATGGATTACCCAAAATAAATCAATTGTTATTTGTTGTGTGGACATGTAAGATCATGGATTGTGTTTGGGTTGATTTGAAGGTTGATTTGGGGTTGATTTAGGGCTGATTTGGGGCTGAATTTTAGGCTGAATTTGAGCATCAAATAAGTATACAAATGTACTTATTATTTGGGCTAAGATTGACATTGAAACCTTGAGTGTTTAATGGTTGAAGTTTGCACACAACATAAGGCAAGTTTGGGCTTGAAATAAATCATATGATATTCTTTTCTAGAATTGGAATAGAATTGATTTTTGGGACAAATTTGGAGCACTTATTTGAACCAAGATTTGCTTCAATCTTCAACTAAATGTCTCTTCAATTCTTTGTTCTGAATTCCGACGTTGAATTTTCTGAATTAATTCATTTAAGCTCCAAAAACCTATCGAAACATTAAAACAAACTTCATTACTAAAAAACACATCAATTATTATAAAAACAACCAAATAAAAACAATAAATACATATGTAAAACAAGAGACTTAATGACACTTTTGATGCACAATCACACCCCCCAACTTAGATTTTGCTAGTCCTCAAGCAAAACAAAACATAAAATCTTTAAAATAAAAATAATAATAATAACAACCATAATTAGGCTCGATTCATCACACTTGAAGGACCTATCATGCAAACATTGGTATCTTTAACTTAGTGTACACAATAGCAAATAAAGAAAAATAAGCATACTCACATTCTCTAAATCAAACATCCATACAAAATTTCCAAATTCAGTCATATTTATCGTGCAACCAACATAATTGATTCATACGAAAACTCAACTTGTAATCTTCCCTTCTCACCAACACAAACAAGGTAGCAAACTAGAGAAATATCTATATATTTTCTTTCTTTCTTTTTTTGTTTCTTTGTTTTTTTTTTTTTTAAGATATGATTTATTTTTTGTCTTTAAGTAGTCACTTCCCTTTTGACGCGAATACCAACATTTGTGATGAATGCACCCGGTTACTCACAAAGTCACAAACTTAAAGTGCTTTGCATACTCATATTTTAAGCTGCCGTTTGACGTAAAGATAAACATTTGTGATGAATACCCCTAGTTACTGAGCAACTCAAAACATTGGAGTAGATAGAACTTTGTACACATTTATTTATTTATTCGTGTAATAATTATTACTCTATTTACTTAAACCTTGTTTAGGACTGGATCAAAAGGGATAATCACAAGTAAAGCATCATACTCATCTTTCATGCATAATCACACAACTCACACAACTTTTACAAGGAAAGATGTATTTCAGTAATCTTAAAAAAAAGTATGCTATATCTTGCTTTATAAGATATTATCTATCCCAAATTAAAGTATGCAATGTTCAACATAATAATGAATCCAAAAATGTAATGATGATCCTAAACAAGTCTCATTCACATACGAATGCAAGTTTTTTTTTTTTTTAACAAGCATGGTTATCTCAAGCATTCAACATAATGAAATATCTAAAATTAAGTTTTACATTATCCTCAATGTAAAAGAGAAAGAGAAGAAAAGTATACAGATTAGAAAATTGTTACTCCCCTTCTGTTTTCAAGGATGAATGTCTGATTGAATTGGGCCTGAGCTGACTTCTTGCTTGATTTTTTTTTTAACCTGCATATCACAACTAAAAGAAAACATTGATTTTTTTTTTTTTGAAAATAAAGAACCTCACACCCCCCAACTTAAAATAATGCATTGTCCCGAATGCATGAACACGAAAATATAAGAGATGGAAGAAAGAAGAAAAAATAATAAAAATGAAAAATAAAAATAAAAATAAAATAAAAATAAAAACTCATTACTTCTAATACTACAATGGTATTGGATCTTGAAGATCCAATGTCTCAACTTCAGCCACAACATTTTCAAGATAAGGTTTCAATCGATGACCATTTACTTTGAAAATATTTCCATTCTTAGTATTTTCTACCTCAAATGCACCATGCTCAGAGATGAATTTAATCACAAATGGACCAGTCCATTTTGTCCTCAACTTCCCAGGAAAGAGATGTAATCGTGAATTATACAAGAGAACCTTTTGACCAACATGAAAGGATTTTCTAAGAATATGTTTATCATGCAAAGTTTTCATCTTATGTTTTGAAATTTTTGCATTTTCAAATGCATCATTTCTCAACTCCTCTAATTCATCTAATTGAAGCTTTCTATTTTTGCCAACCTCGTTTTCATTGTCATTGAATTGCCGAATGGCCCAATATGCACGGTGCTCAATCTCAACAGGGAGATGACAAGGCTTTCCATAAACTAGCCTATAAGGAGACATTCCTAAAGAGGTCTTATAAGCAGTGCGATATGCCCACAAAGCATCAACTAGTCGTAGGGACCAATCTTTACGGTTTGGATTGACTGTTTTCTCTAAAATGTTCTTGATCTCCCTATTTGCCAACTCAGCTTGGCCACTAGTCTGTGGGTGATAGGGGGTACTGACCTTGTGAATTACACCATATTTTCTCATCAAAATCCCAACGGGCTTGTTACAAAAATGTTTTCCCCCATCACTAATCATAGCCCTGGGCATGCCAAAACGAGAGAAAATATTTTCTTTCAAGAATTTGACCACAACTCGATGGTCATTGGTTCGAGATGCAATGGCCTCCACCCATTTAGATACATAATCAACAGCAACAAGGATGAATTGGTAACCAAATGAACTTGGAAAAGGTCCCATGAAATCAATCCCCCAACAATCAAATATTTCCAAAACAAGGATGGGGTTAAGGGGCATCATGTTACGCCTAGTGAGGCTACCTAGTCGTTGGCATCGGTCACATGCAACACAGAAGGCATGAACATCTTTAAACATGGTAGGCCAATAAAAACCACACTGCAAGATTTTGGCAATGGTTTTCTTGGAAGAGAAATGCCCACCACAGGCTAATGCATGACAAAAATTAATGACCCTTGGAATTTCATGATCAGGGATGCACCGCCTAATAATTTGGTCAGGACAATATTTAAATAGGTAGGGGTCATCCCAAAAAAAGGTGCGCACATTGCGCAAGAATTTTTGTTTGTCAAGTTTAGACCAATGAGAAGGAATTTGACTTGTGGCTAGGTAATTTGCTATGTCAGCATACCATGGAGAACCAATGTAAGAGACAGTACCTGCACAAAATAAATTTTCATCAGCAAAGAGTTCATTTATTGGAGATTCATCAATTATGGTCTTATAGCTTGAAAGACGAGACAAATGATCAGCTACTACATTCTCTACTCCCTTTTTATCTCGAATTTCAATGTTAAACTCTTGGAGTAGGAGGATCCATCGAATCAAACGTGGTTTGGCATCTTGTTTTGTGAGCAAATATTTCAATGCTGCATGATCAGTGAAAACAATAACAAGAGATCCAACCAAATAAGACCTAAACTTGTCTAATGCAAAAACCACAGCTAAGAGTTCTTTTTCAGTTGTAGTGTAATTCAATTGAGCATCATTCAAAGTCTTGCTAGCATAATATATGACATGAGGTTTCTTGTCTTTTCTTTGCCCTAAAACAGCCCCAACCGCAAAATCACTAGCATCACACATCAGTTCAAATGGTAAAGACCAATCAGGAGCTTGTATGATTGGTGTAGTTGTCAACAACCCTTTAAGCTTTTCAAAAGCTTCTTGACATTTTGATGTCCAATCAAATGGGACATCTTGTGACAACAAGTTACATAATGGTTTGGCAATGGTACTAAAAGAATGAATGAATCTTCGATAAAAACCAGCATGTCCTAAAAAGGATCTCACATCTTTCACAGTCTTAGGGGTAGTTAATTTTTGAATGACTTCCACTTTTGACTTATCTACCTCTATCCGTTTTGAAGAGACAATGTGACCTAAAACAATGCCATGTGTCACCATAAAATGACACTTCTCCCAATTGAGTATAAGATTGCTCTCTTCACACCTTTCAAGAACTTTTTCTAGATTCATTAGACACAACTCATAAGAATCCCCATAAACTGAAAAATCATCCATGAAAACTTCCAAAAAATTTTCCACCATGTCACTAAAGATACTCATCATACACCTTTGAAAAGTGGCTGGTGCATTACACAAACCAAATGGCATTCTTCTATAAGCATAAGTACCAAAAGGACAAGTGAAAGTGGTTTTTTCTTGGTCTTCTAAAGAAATCTCAATTTGGTTGTAACCTGAGTATCCATCCAGAAAACAATAGAAAGCTCTTCCAGCTACTCTTTCAAGCACTTGGTCTAAAAATGGAAGCGGAAAATGGTCCTTCCTAGTCACCATGTTCAATTTACGATAATCAATGCACATACGCCATCCAGTTTGGATTCTAGTTGGTACCAGCTCATTATTTTCATTCTTCACTACCGTGACTCCAGATTTTTTTGGGACAACTTGGGTTGGACTAACCCATTTTGAGTTTGCAATAGGGTAAATGATACCTGCATCAAGTAGCTTAAGCACTTCACCTCTCACTACTTCCTTCATGTTTGGGTTCAATCGTCTTTGCATTTGCCTCACAGATTTAGCCTCTTCTTCAAGATAGATTCTATGTGTACATAAAAGAGGGCTAATTCCTTTCAAGTCAGTAATTTTCCACCCAATTGCTTTCTTGTGTTTTCTCACCACTCTCAAAAGTTTGTGTTCTTGCTCTATGCTAAGTTTTGATGAGATCACAATAGGATATGATTCATCTTCCCCTAGAAATGCATACTTAAGATCACTCGGTAAAGGCTTCCTTTCTAGTTTATCAGGCTGGACAAGAGATTCCTCAACTTTCACTTGGGGTGAAATCAAAGGCTCAAATGATGGGGTCCATTGACCTATTGACATAATAGGCATTGGATCTAGATAAGTCTCGAGTTCTCTTACTTCCTCATCAACACATTCCAAAGAACAAAATCTTTCATCATGAATTAAAGTTCTCTCCAATGGATCCTTGATCCACACTCTCTCAAAGTGTTCTTGACAAACTGTTTGGATGAAATCGACCTCTCTAATGTCCTCATGTTCCCCGATTTGTTTGGAGACATTGAATATGTTCATCTCCACAGTCATATTCCCAAAAGACAATTTCATCACCCCATTCCTACAGTTAATTAAGGCATTGGATGTAGCTAGGAAAGGTCTCCCTAAGATGACTGGGATGGGGGCATTAGAACCTTGAATTGGTGCGGTGTCTAATACTACAAAATCAACAGGAAAGTAGAATTTATCTACTTGGACCAACACATCCTCAACGATACCCTTGGGAATCTTGATTGACCTATCAGCTAATTGAAGGGTGATTCGAGTAGGCTTGATTTCTCCTAAACCTAATTGTTCGTAAACAGTGTAGGGTATTAAATTCACACTTGCTCCTAAATCCAACAAAGCTTGATCTATCTTATGACTTCCAATAATGCATGAAATGGTAGGACAACCAGGATCTTTGTATTTGGGAGGGGTCTTAAATTGGATGATGGCACTAGCATGTTCAGTCAGAAAAGCTCTTTCTTTCACATTCAATCTCCTTTTGACTGTGCATAAATCCTTAAGAAACTTTGCATAAGATGGAACTTGTTTAATTGCATCAAGGAGTGGAATATTGACTTTCACTTGTTTGAACAATTCATAGATTTCCGAGTTCATAAGATCTTGTTTAGGTTTTCCTAACCTTTGTGGAAATGGTGCTCTAGGAACAAATTCTAAATCACTCATTTTGACTCCAATCTTTCTTGAATCATCTCCTTTCTCACTCATCTCTTTCTCATTTATCTCACCTTCTTTGTCACTCAAACTCTCATTTGTCACTTGTGTTTTGATTCCCTCTTCACTTTCCCTAGATTTCTCCTCCACAATACCTTTAGGAATCCTAAAACCTACACCTTTGTCAACAATCTTTCCACTTCTAAGGGTAGTGATGACTTGGACTTGTTCATGGTTTGAAGGTTCACTAGGTGAGGATTCACTCATGTGTACCTGACCTCTAGGATTGGGCATTGGTTGAGCTGGGATTTTTCCCTTCTCTTGAATGCTTAGTGATTGAGTCAACTTAGTTAGTTGACTTCGAATGTCATCTAAGGTTCTATTGGTCTGGTCTTGGAATTTGTAAACTTGGTTGTTGATTCCTCCTTGCGTTTGCATGAATTGTTGAAGAGTATCCTCTAAGGATCTCTTATGAGGTGGTTGGTATGTGTTATGTGTGGGAGCATGAAATGGTTGGGGTGGAGGTTGAAATGTTTGAGGTACTGAAGAGCCCTCATTTCTCCATCCAAAATTTGGGTGGTTCCTCCATCCAGGATTATAGGTCTCAGAGTAGGGATTGCCTATTTGGTTTGGAAATGGCTTTCTAACATTACTTGAATCAGAAGTTTGGCCATATAGCACTTCCTTGAAGGCTGGAATGGTAGGACATTCAGTTGTCCTATGCCCTTTGCTTTCACAAACAACACAACTTTCCTCTTGTTGTTCACTTATGACATGCACTTTTTTAATCTCAAGAGACTCTACTTTCCTAGCCAATGAGGCTAATCTAGCATTGAGGTCATCAGTCTCTTTCAATTGAAACTTCCCACTTGAATGAGAAATGGTGTTTCTAGACTCAACATGAACTGGGAGAGAAGTCTCCCATTGCTTTGTGTTTTCAGCCAATTGATCAAAAAAATCAAAGGCCTCACTTGGTTCTTTGTCATAAAACTCACCATTACACATGGTTGACACTAGCTTTTTAAAATCTGCGGTAAGAGAGTCATAAAAGAAACTCACTAACCTCCACATCTCAAAACCATGGTGAGGGCATGCATTTAACAAGTCTTTGAACCTTTCCCAAGCTTGGTGAAATGACTCATTTGGACTACAAGAAAAATTCATCATTTGACGTTGTAAGGCTGCTGTCCTATGAGTGGGGAAGTATTTTTTCAAAAATTCAGCTTGCATTTCTCTCCATGTACCTATAGACCTAGGACGCAAGGAGTTTAGCCAAAGCTTGGCTTTATCCTTTAGAGAGAATGGGAACAATTTAAGCCGAATGGTTTCCTCGGTGCATGTTCTATCAATAAAAGTATTACATACCTCTTCAAAGTCTTTAATGTGTATGTATGGATTTTCAGAATCCATACCATGAAATGTGGGAAGAAGTTGAATCATGTCCGGTTTCAAATTGAAAGCTTGTTGGTTAAGAGGTAAGATAATACACGAAGGTGTACTTTGTCTAGCCGGGTGAAGATACTCTCTAAGAGTTCGAAAATTAGGTTGATCATTGAATTGTGGAGGTCCATTACCTTGAACACTCCCTTCACCCTCTACATCTTCAACATTAGCCATGATAAAATAATAATAATAATATAACAATTATATGAATATGAAAGGAAAGGAAAGAAAAAGAAAAAAAAATTGCAAATAAAAGTAATAGCTCAAAAATAAAAATACAACAAATTAAGAAATTCACTCTCCAACTAATAAACACTATTAACAACAATAAACATTAAAAGATAATTATAACAAGCTTGAATAAACAAAAGGCGGTAATATCGGCCAAGCACTTCAAACAATAAATATAAAAAAAATAACAACAATAAACATTAAAAGATAATTATAACAAGCTTGAATAAACAAAAGGCGGTAATACCGGCCAAGCACTTCAAACAATAAATATAAGAAAAATAATCATAACAAAACAACAAAATAAAATGAAATAAACAAGAGGCGGTAATACCGGCCAAGCACTTCAAACAATAAATATAAGAAAAATAACAACAATAAACATTAAAAGATAATTATAACAAGCATGAATAAAAAGGCGGTAATACCGGCCAAGCACTTTAGACAATAAATAAAAACAATATCGACAAAATAAAATGAAATAAACAAGAAAAATATTAGAAACTAATAAGAATAGATAATAAAAGAAAAATAGTTGAACCAACCAAAATCCAACAATTAATAGTCCAGTCCACAGTCCAATATCCGAAACGTTAAGGTCAAATTTTTTTTAGGCGGTAAAACCAGCCAATTGAATTTTTTTTATATGATTTTTTTTTTTAGTTTTCCAATAATCAAATCTAAATTTGTTACCTTTGCTTGCTAGCTCCCCGGCAACGGCGCCAAAATTGCTTGACCGCTTTTTATGATCGGCTTGTTTTAACTCGCAAGTGCACGAGTGTGCGATGTAGCAATTAACTCGGTAAGATCGAGGTCATATCCACAGAGAGCTAGATCTGGAAATTAAGCTAAGTAACAAAAAAAAAAACTCAAGAGAAATTAAATTAACAATAACTTGGTTGAAAATAATTGATGGATTTGTTTTCAAAGATAAAAAAAAAAATGTAAATAGATTTTAAATGACAAGAAAAGTAAGTCTTGGTCCAAATCAATTTTAATGGTGATGTATTGGTGATTTCTTCAACATATATAAGATAACTCAACCTAATCTCAACGATGGTGATATTAGATCGGAAGATATTACAATGAAGATTAGAAAGATGAAGATTGATTATTGCTTAAGAATGAACAAGTACTTTCATATTAAGTAAGACATTGAATCAAGCAATCTCTATACCAAAACTAAAGTTTGTGCATAAAAATTCAAGATTATAACATTACCTAAATGATTTCTAAAATTTCTTTACAATAATAAATCATTCATGAAGAAAATAAGAAGATAAACATTAAGATTCATTCATATCCTAAAGAACTCACCTCAATCACCATTATCCTTGATTTGGATCCAAGAAAGAGTTTAGCCAACCATGATTATATATAAGAACACTTCAATAAACATGAAAGAACTTGAATCCAACTGAAAAAATAAGTTTTACAAACTAAAGAACCAAAATCTATAAAGAAGAACACAATACAATTTCAGAAAAAATTCGGACACAAATCTGACTCTAACTTTGGACAGCAATTCGACCCTCTTAGAAGCTTTTTTTGGAGAAGTCTATTAGAGACATATTTATAGGAAATTCTGTCACCTTTCCAGATCATTAAAGAACAGCTCATTTGGACACCTGAGTCAAAAGTTATGGGCAAAACACCGAAAGGTGTTCTGAAAAATCAAATCAAGACAGCTTTACAACTACTTTGGTGCATGTTTTTCTTCCTCATTTATGAGGTGTCTCCTTCTTCTTTTTGACCCAAAATAATGTTAAAATATCCCCTCCAGCTTTCCATCCATGTGCTTGCCTTCTTGGATCAATGGATTACCCAAAATAAATCAATTGTTATTTGTTGTGTGGACATGTAAGATCATGGATTGTGTTTGGGTTGATTTGAAGGTTGATTTGGGGTTGATTTAGGGCTGATTTGGGGCTGAATTTTAGGCTGAATTTGAGCATCAAATAAGTATACAAATGTACTTATTATTTGGGCTAAGATTGACATTGAAACCTTGAGTGTTTAATGGTTGAAGTTTGCACACAACATAAGGCAAGTTTGGGCTTGAAATAAATCATATGATATTCTTTTCTAGAATTGGAATAGAATTGATTTTTGGGACAAATTTGGAGCACTTATTTGAACCAAGATTTGCTTCAATCTTCAACTAAATGTCTCTTCAATTCTTTGTTCTGAATTCCGACGTTGAATTTTCTGAATTAATTCATTTAAGCTCCAAAAACCTATCGAAACATTAAAACAAACTTCATTACTAAAAAACACATCAATTATTATAAAAACAACCAAATAAAAACAATAAATACATATGTAAAACAAGAGACTTAATGACACTTTTGATGCACAATCATGACCCAATTACTAAACAGTGTTTCAGTTTAGACTGCACGAACATCTCTTTTCTAAGTTTGGTTATCTCTTTGTCCTTTCAATTTTAGTATTTAAACTCATCAATCAATCCTTTTATTTATGTGATAGGCCTATAATTAAGAAGAATATTTACCATAAATTAAAGGTATCTTATATTATTATTTTTGTTAAAGAGTTATTGATACTTTAAGTGCAAAATGATGATATAAAACCTTGATAAAAATACACTTTTAAATATTAATTAAAAATTAGGAATTTTGTTTGTCATTTATTGAGTTTGCATATAATATGAGTGTGTATTCTACAATAAAGTTTTCTCCTTTTGAACTTGTGTATGATTTTAATTTGTTAAATCTGTTGAATTTATTTCCTTTACCTAATGATGAAAGAGTTAGTTTTGATGGGAATAGAAAAGCACAGGTTGTCAAAAATTTTCATATCAAGGTATGAAAATATAATGAAAACTTGAATAAGTAATATGCATTTAAAACTAATAAGGAAAGGCAAACGATGGTATTTAAGCCAAGAGATTGGATTTAGGTATATATAAGGAAAGAAATATTTATTTCTTGCTCAAAGGAGATTTAAATTGATACGACGAGAAGATGGATTGTTCCAAATCATTGAGAATATCAATAATAATGCCTACAAAATAGAATTACTAGTTGAATGTTGTGTTGGTGTTATATTTAATGTATTTGACCTTTCTATGTTTGACATAGATGATGATTCAAGATTGAATCTTTTTAAAGATAGAGGGAATGATGTGATCCTAGCTTTAATAATAAAAGGATCCATTAGAGGTTATATTAGGTCTAGTCACAAGACTTATAGAAAAGAGATTTAATGAACCAATTAATGGACCTCTTTAAGAAATATAGGCTAAAGTGAACTTCAAGAGAATATCAAAGAATGAAAAACAAGCCTTGATTAATTTGATTCATGTTCAAAAAAGTTTTATAAAGAAGCATCCTGATATTACAAAAAGATTGGAATAACAAGATCCAAAACATACCAGTTATGACCTTTAACTATTATTTTGTCCATATCTAGATCTATATAATAACTTGTAATGCGATTCTAGTTATATTAGAAAGGATACATCTATAGCTTTTTAGTGATTTATTGTAAACCTTCTAATTCATCAATAAAAGGGTTAATTGTTCATTTTATATTAGGATTTGATTTTGTCAAAAAATCATGAAATTCATCTTTGGTCTTGTTTCAATAAGTTGGGCTATTATTTATTTATCTTTTAGTTTATTTTATGTTTTTCAGCATTTAAGGATTTATTTGGATTACGTTTATTTTATTTTTTAAGTTATTTTGACCTTTTAATATGTTAAGGCCTATTTATCGTGTTTGGGTCCATTAAGTCAAATTAGGGTTAGCTTTCTATTATATAAACCAATTCTTAACATTATTTTTCAGTTTATAAAACTTTCTCTAAAGTTGTCGCATTTGTGTGCTTTGTTTCTCTTTGAATGGTTGAGTAGTTCTCATATTAAGTTTTTGATAGAACTTCCTAACGCTTCTAAGGATTCATCAACTTTGTTGTGATTTATATTTTCCATTCGCATCTCATTATACATGTAAGGTGAAGGTGACCAATTACATATAAGTTTGGTTCTCTGAGATAAGATTCTTGTTGAGTTAAGTTGCAGACTTTTATTTTAACCTCAAATTATCAATCTAAGGGATAATTTTGCATCGGTAGAAAACAACAATCCCCCTTATCTTACCACAACTCTAGGTATATCCTTATAAATTTTGCCATCTTTGATACTTAGTAGTGTTAACATCACTATCTTGGTTCATTTTTTTGCTAAATATTCCTTACACCATGTAAATAAATGATTACGATGTCATGGTTTAACAAATTGATTACCTTACCTTAAACGAATAAGATAGTATAGAGCAATCAAGGGTCAATCCCACAAGGAAGATCTACTTCAGGTCTTTATGCTAAATAATTCAAAGTTGGGGAGTATGAAATTATTTGAACTATGCTAATGTAAAGGAAATAAAGTAATCAAACTAAATTAAATAAACTAAAAAATATTTAGAGAAAAACCTTGGTCTCATCTAAACATCCACCAACAAAAATCAAAATTGATCATTGAAATGATAAATCAATTTATCTTTCCTTCATATTAGTTAGCTAACTGATCTACAATATAGGGCTGAACATTGAACAATATCTAGCCTGTAGGATAGATTTAGACTTCTCCATTGTTACTAAGATTTGGACATCCAAATAGTAGAATTGAGTCTTGTATTTTTTATAAATATTTTAGGCCTATGTCTTAGCTTCCTAGCCATATAAACCAAATTGAAATCCAAGATCTATAGCTTTAGATATGTCCTAATGACTGAACAATGTTCTAGTTTGGACAGAACAAACATCTCTTTTCTAAACTTCATCCTCTCTTTGTCTTCTCAATTTCAGTAGTTGAACTCATCAATCAATCATTTGATTTATGTGATAGGCTTGCTGCATTTAAGATGAATATTTATCATAAATTAAATATATCTTATATTTATTAGATATGCTATTTAATTAGTACTTAAAAGTGCATTTGTATCGTGGTTTTATATCATCATTTTGCACTTGAAGTATTAATAACTCCTTAACTAAAGCATGTTTTATAATAATATATCTAATAATATAAGATACCTTTAATTTGTGGTAAATGTTCATTTTAAATACAGGTCTATCACATAAATAAGAGGATTGGTTGATGACTTTAAGAACATAAATTGCAAGGGCAAAGAGATGACCAAAATTAGAAAAGACATGTCGGTGCAATCCAAACCGGAACACTGTTCGGTAATTAGGTCATATCTAGAGCTATAGAGCTCTGATTTAGGTCTAATTCATATGGAAGGAAAGGAAAGGTAAGATATAGGCCTACAACGTTCATATGGAGCCCAAGATCTAAAAAGGTCATTTTCAAGTCTAAATTATAGCAATAACAAAGAAGCCTAAATCTATCCTCTAACCCGAGCACTATTCAGTATTTGGGCCATATTTGGAGTTCTAGAAGTCCAAATAAGCTGATGTTTTTATACAAGAAATATGAGACAATTGCCTACAACTTTCATGTTTTTGAGTGGCTCCAATTGTGACGTTATCAATGATGTTTTGCACAGACAAGAAAAGATAAGGATTGTCACCAAGTCAAGATTTGACCACCCACTCATCAATTAGTCATCAAATCAATAGTTCCCAATTTTGGCCTATAAAAGGAGGCATTTGCCATGCATTTAGGCATCTTGGTTTCCAGATCAAGATCATGCTCTTGCTTTCTCTCTTTGTAATGTTTTGTATTTTTTGTAATCGAATAAGATGACTAATGTAATGATGTTAACAATCTATAATCTGATTGGAACCTCCTTTATGTGTGGTTTCCAATTAGATAATAAGAGTTTATATTATACTTGTTTGACATACCATTAGTGGAATCTCTAACCTTGACATTTGTTATTATCATTATTTAATCATTACATTAATATTCCTTTTCAAAGTTCTCATCTTCTTCTTCTTCTTCTCCTTCTTTTTCTTTATTATTATTATTACTACTACTACTATTGCTACTACTTGTATTATTATTGTTGTTGTTGTTGTTGTTGTTGTATTATTGTTATTCATAATCTGTACAATTAACCTCCTTGTGGTTCGACCCCGGTTTTGCCGGGTTATTTATTACTTTGACACTCCTGCACTTGGGAAAAGACATCAATCTTTTGGTCGTGTCAAGTTTTTGGCACCGTTGCCGGGGAGGTAAGTTCTTGTATAAATTATAGTAGTTATTTTATTTTCTCTGTTCACTTTTCTAGTATATAACTTTGTTTCTTTTCTCTTGTTTCTTCTTCTTTTGTTTTCCTCTTCCTTTTATTCTATTCGTACACCTACATGAGAGTGTGGTCACGTATATCAAGTGGTAGACTTTGTAGGGTATCCTCATCATTCTCAGAAAATATGGCCAAAGAAAATAATCAATCACTTCATAATGAGAATAACCGTGCTAGAACACTTAGAGACCACATGAATCGCACAAGAACAAGTGCACCATCATGCATAGTTTTTCCTCTCGATGCATCTCATTTAAATTTTAAGCCAGACATTATTCAACTTTTACCTTCTTTTCATGGCTTAGAATTGGAAAATACATACTTGTATTTAAAGGAATTTGAGGAGGTCTGCAACACATATAATAATTTAAATTGTAGCATGAACACCATTAGATTAAATCCATTCATTGAAGAAGTTGTTGTTATTGTTGTTGTTGTTGTTGTTATTGTTGTTGTTGTTATTGTTGTTATTTATAATTTGTACAATTAACCTCTCTATGGTTCAACCCCGGTCTTGCCGGGTTATTTATTACTTCGACACTCCTACACTTGGGAGAAGAAATCAATCTTTTGGTCGTGTCAAGTTTTTGGCGCCGTTGCCGGGGAGGTAAGTTCTTATACAAATTATACCATTTATTTTATTTTCTCTTTTCACTTTTCTTGTATATAACTTTGTTTCTTGTCTCTTTTTTCTTCTTCTTTTATTTTCGTTTTCCTTTTATTCTATTCCTACACGTGCATGAGAGTGTGGTCATGTGCATCAAGTGGTAGACTTTGTAGGGTATCCTCATCATTTTCAGAAAATATGGCCGAAGAAGATAATCAATCACTTCATAATGAGAATAATGAGAATAATTGTGCTAGAACACTTAGAGACCACATGAATCCTATAAGAACAAGTGCATCATCATGCGTAGTTTATCCTCCCGATGCATCTCATTTTAATTTTAAGCTAGGTATTATTCAACTTTTACCTTCTTTTCATGGCTTAGAATTGGAAAATCCATACTTGCATTTAAGGGAATTTGAGGAGGTCTACAACACATATAATAATTTAAATTGTAGCATGAACACCATTAGATTAAATCTTTTTCCTTTTTCATTAAAAGATAAAACTAAAACATAGCTACAAAATTTAAGACCAGGATCCATTCGTGCTTGGGATGAAATGCAACAACAATTTTTGAAGAAGTTTTTCCCATCTCACATAACAAACTCTTTCAAAAGACAAATCACTACTTTCACTCAAAAACCAAGAGAAACATTTTACCAATGTTGGGATAGGTATCGAGACATGCTTAGTACTTGCCCTCATCATGGTTTTGAAACATGAAGATTGGTTTCACGTTTCTATGAATGGTTAACACCTAAAGATAGGCAAATGGTTGAATTGATGTGCAATGGAACTTTTGAAGATAAAGATCCTGATGAAGCAATGGAGTACTTAGACTTGTTAGCTGAAAATGCTCAAAATTGGGACACCGCGGGTACTTATGAGGCACCAAGTAAAACTCAACCTCATACATCTAGTGGAGGTATGTACAATCCTTGGGAAGATCATGACCTTCAAGCCAAGTTTGCATCTTTAGTTAAAAAAGTCGAGGCACTATGATTAGTACTTAAAAGTGCATTTTTGTCATGGTTTTATATCATCATTTTGCACTTGAAGTATCAATAACTCCTTAACTAAAGCATGTTTTATAATAATATATCTAATAATATAAGATACCTTTAATTTGTGGTAAATGTTCATTTTAAATGCAGGCCTATCACATAAATGAAAATATTGATTGATGACTTTAAGAACTTAAATTGCAAAGGCAAAGAGATGGTCAAACTTAGAAAAGAGATGTCGGTGCAATCCAAACCGGAACACTGTTCGGTAATTGGGTCATATGTGGAGCTACAGATCTCAGATTTAGGTCCAATTTATATGGATGGAAAGGTAAGACATAGGCCTACAACGTTCATATGGAGCTCAAGATCTAAAAAGGCCATTATCAAGTCCAAATTATAGCAACAACAAAGAAGCCCGAATCTGTCTTCCAGCCCGAGCACTGTTCGGTATTTTGGCCATATCTGGAGTTCTAGAAGTCCAAATGAGCTGACTTTTTTACACAAGAAAGCTGAGACAATTGCCTACAACTTTTATGTTTACAACGGGCTCCAATTTTGATGTTATCAATGACATTTTGGGCAGACAAGAGAAGATAAGGATTGTCACCAAGTCAAAAGTTGGCCACCCACTTATCAATTAGTCATCAAATCAATAGTTCCCAATTTTGGCCTATAAAAGGAGGCATTTGCCATGCATTTAGGCATCTTGTTTTCCAGATCAAGATCATGCTCTTCCTTTCTCTCTTTGTATTTTTTGTAATGTTTATGCTTTGGTTTCATTAATATTAAGTTTATGCCTTTCATTTCCTTTCTTTTACTTAGTTAACTTTTATGTTCTTATTTTGTTTATCTATTTTGCTTTCTTTCATTATGTCTAGCTAAGTTAGTTATGTCAAGGTGAAAAGGTTACACTAATGGTGTAAGAATAAGTATAGTGTAAACTTAATATGGACTTTAATGTTTGATACTAACATGTTTTATATTTGTTATCTTGTTCACTCTTTAATACTTTGCTTGTTAAATGACTAATCTTGATTTATGTTGTATAACACTTGGTACAACAAATGCTTGGCACTTTCATAGCCCATAATGTATGGTATAACCGACACCTGAGCTATAAAAGGAACTTGATTTGTTGTTAACATAAGTTATAATCATGAATGCTTGACGAGATTTACAAGTATTAGCATTAATTGAATAAGATGACTAATGTAATCATGTTAACAATATATAATTTGATTGGAACCTCCTTTGTGTGTGGTTTCCATTTCAATAATAAGAGTTTATACTGTACTTGTTTGATATACCATTAGTGGAATCTCTAACCTTGACATTTGTTATTATTATTGCTTAATCCTTACATTAATATTTGATCTCCAAGTTCTCATCATCATCATCATCTTCTTCTTCTCTTTCTTTATTATTATTATTATTATTATTATTATTATTATTATTATTATTATTAGTACTACTACTACTACTACTACTACTAGTATTATTATTATTATTATTATTATTATTATTATTATTACTATTGTTGTTGTTGTTATTGTTGTTTTATAATAGTTGTTTATAATTTGTACAATTAACCTCCCTGTGGTTCGACCCCGGTCTTGCCGGGTTATTTATTACTTCGACACTCCTGCACTTGGGAGAAGACATCAACCTTTTAGTCGTGTCAAGTTTTTGGCGCCGTTGCCGGGGAGGTAAGTTCTTGTATAAATTATAGTATTTATTTTATTTTCTCCTTTCACTTTTCTTGTATATAACTTTGTTTCTTTTCTTTTGCTTCTTTTTATTTTGTTTTCTTCCTCCTTTTGCTTTCTTCTTCTTTTTTATTTTATTCCAACACGTGCATGAGAGTGTGGTCACGTACATCAAGTGGTAGACTTTGTAGGATATCCTCATCATTTTCAGAAAATATGGCCGAAGAAGATAATCAATCACTTCATAATGAAAATAATGAGAATAACCGTGCTAGAACACTTAGAGACCACATGAATCCCACAAGAACAGGTGCACCATCATGCATAGTTTTTCCTCCCGATGCATCTCATTTTAATTTTAAACCAGGTATTATTCAACTTTTACCTTCTTTTCATGGTTTAGAATTGGAAAATCCATACTTGCATTTAAGGGAATTTGAGGAGGTGTGCAACACATATAATAATTTAAATTGTAGCATGAACACCATCAGATTAAAGCTTTTTCCTTTTTCATTAAAAGATAAAGCTAAAACATGGCTACAAAATTTGAGACCAGGATCCATTCGTGCTTGGGATGAAATGCAACAACAATTTTTAAAGAAGTTTTTCCCATCTCATAGAACAAACTCTTTCAAGAGACAAATCACCACTTTCACTCAAAAACCAGGAGAAACATTTTACAAATGTTGGGATAGGTATCGAGACTTGCTTAGTACTTGCCCCCATCATGGTTTTGAAACATGGAGATTGGTTTCACATTTCTATGAAGGGTTAACACCTAAAGATAGGCAAATGGTTGAATTGATGTGCAATGGAACTTTTGAAGATAAAGACCCTGATGAAGCAATGGAGTACTTAGACTTGTTAGCTGAAAATGCTCAAAATTGGGACATTACGGGTACATATGAGGCACCGAGTAAAACTCAATTTCATACATCTAGTGGAGGTATGTACAACCTTAGGGACGATCATGACCTTCAAGCCAAATTTGCATCTTTAGCTAGAAAAGTTGAGGCACTAGAATTGAAAAAGAGTGGTCAATTAAAATCTGTTGAAAACATTGTGTGTCAAATTTGTGAAACAAATGAACACTCAACCAACAATTGTCCAACCTTGCCTTCTTTTAAGGAATGTCTCCATGAACAAGCCCATGCTTTAAACAGTTTCCAAAGGCCCTACCACAACCCATACTCCCAAACATACAACCCTGGTTGGAGAAATCACCCAAATTTCAATTGGAAGAGTGAGAACAACAATGCACAAACTTCACAACCACCATTTCAAGCACACCACAGTTTTCAAAATTCTCATGGATATGCACCTCCTTATGCTCCACCTCCTAGAAGAAATCTTGAGGAAACTTTGTATGCATTCATTGAAAAGCAAGAGACAATCAACACTCAACTTGCTTAAAGCATAACAGATTTTAAAGATACTCTTGCAAAATTAACATCTGCTCTCAGTTTCCAAGAGAAAGGTAAGTTTCCATCTCAACCACAACAAAATCCTAAGGGGCAATACAATGCAAATGCAAGTAGTTCCAGAAGCCAACACATGGATCAAGTCAAATCAGTCACTACTCTACGCAGTGGTAAGGTTATTGAAAAACCCTCTCTTGAACCTTATGAGAAAGATGATGAGTCAATTTCTAAGGGAAAGGAAGGGGTTGAATCTGAAAATTGCAAAGAAACGACTGATTCTCCGCCAGCACTTCCATTTTCTCATGCCATGACCAATCAGGAAAAAATCGAGGATGAAAAAGGCATCGAAAAGGTTGATGCGAATCTTTTATCAAAAGTGACAACAGATTCGACACCCGACATCACACCAATCGATGATTACTTTCCTGATGAATCTCTACTTTCTCTTAATTCAATGCCTTGGTTTGCTAAAAATATCAATTTTCTTGTTTCAGGATTTTTGCCAACTCATTGTGGTATTGAAGATAAAAGAAAATTTTTAAGCAACGAGCAAAATTTTTATTGGGATGACCCTTACTTATTCAATTATTGTCCTGATCAAATATTTCAAAAATGCATTCTTGACAATGAGGTAAGTAATTTCATTAAATTTTGTTACTCTAAGGCATGTGGGGATCATTTCTCATCAAAAAAGAGGATTGTAGAAATCTTACAAAGTGAATTTTACTGGCCCATCATATTCAAGGAGTCAGATGCATTCCGCAAAAACTATGAAAATTGTCAGAAGGTGGGATTTATTTCAAAACACAGAGAGTCTTTAAATAATCTTCTATTGACTCTTAAGTCTCATCATAGTCGAGATAAGCATCGTGTAATTCATGACTTATGAACCCATTTTCATAAAGAACATACTTGGCATAGTCTTGGAAATCTGACTAAAAAGATTATGTTTGCTAGTTTTTAAGAAAACTGGATGGGAAGCCTATCCCCGACCCATTGAGGGCGTTTAAGCTGTTCTTAGACGTAAAACCAAGGGAAGATGTGAGCCACAATCACAACTGCGATTTGAATTTTTTTTGTTTGTAAAAACTTGTGTCTTTTGGTTTTATTATTGTGTTTTGTTATTTCTTATTTTTGTTTTAGTGTGTTTCAGGTTTTGTCAGTGTTCGTTATTTCAGGTGATATCTTCTATACTCTATCTTTCTACCTTAGAACATTGAGGACAATGTCTCGTTTTGGTTGGGGGGAGAGGGTAGTAGTTGATATAAAAAAAAATTGTTTTTCATTTCATAAAGCATGTGCATAATTGTTGTTACTAGGATGGCAGAGTAAAGGAGTTCTTTTGTTAAAGTGACTCTTGAGACGCATCTTAGTAACCATTCTTAACAAGGTCTATTATAATACTTCCTGAAATATTCAGGTTTACAAACTCTCGTATTGTTACCACTTAATTCTGCTCATATACTTATTTAACATGTATTTTTAAACCTTAATTTACACACACACACTTTAACATATGATTGTGGGTTGCATATTGGATTATTACATTATTTATGTTCTTTTGTTAAAGGTAACAACTAAGGGAAAGGGATTGTATATAATTAAAAAAAAACATGAAAAAAAAAGAAAAAAGAAAAATAAAAAATGATGATAATAAAAATGTAGATAAGTTTGATTTCGTAGCCTCCCTAACCTAAGCAATTAAGCCCGAAGGGGTGTTTTAACACCTAATACCCTAAAGTCAACTGACTTGGGAGCTATTGGCCCAACGCTTGTTACATGGGTTGAGGAGAAAAGCTTAAGGCAATCAAACATTGCACTATCTACATATCAGTATCTGCGACCCGAGTTACTAAGCTCGTAGGGGTGTCTTAACACCTAATGCCCTAAGACCAACTGGTCTGGGAGTCATTAGCTGAAAGCTCGTTACATGGGTTAAAGATGCATGATGTTTTTAAAGTATATGTATATAGAGTTAAAAAAAAAAAGAAAAAAAAAGATAAAAATAGTAATCCCAACCCAAGGAAGTTAACCTTAAACATTAGAACAAAAATTTTGTTTTCTTCGAAGAAAAGCCCCATAATTATGTGTTGATACATTAAGCACAAAAGAAAGGTTTATTAATATCTTGTTAAGTGGTATTGAGCAAATATATAAATTTAATGAGAGTTTGTTTATCTGGATAGATTAATGGAAGTTAAATGATGAATACCTTGCTTTGTGAAATTTGCAAATTGTTTTAACGCTTTGATTACTAGGGACTAGTAATAACCTGGTTGGGGGGTGTGATTAGTACTTAAAAGTGCATTTTTGTCATGGTTTTATATCATCATTTTGCACTTGAAGTATCAATAACTCCTTAACTAAAGCATGTTTTATAATAATATATCTAATAATATAAGATACCTTTAATTTGTGGTAAATGTTCATTTTAAATGCAGGCCTATCACATAAATGAAAATATTGATTGATGACTTTAAGAACTTAAATTGCAAAGGCAAAGAGATGGTCAAACTTAGAAAAGAGATGTCGGTGCAATCCAAACCGGAATACTGTTCGGTAATTGGGTCATATGTGGAGCTACAGATCTCAGATTTAGGTCCAATTTATATGGATGGAAAGGTAAGACATAGGCCTACAACTTTCATATGGAGCTCAAGATCTAAAAAGGCCATTATCAAGTCCAAATTGTAGCAACAACAAAGAAGCCCAAATCTATCTTCCAACCCGAGCACTGTTCGGTATTTTGGCCATATCTGGAGTTCTAGAAGTCCAAATGAGCTGACTTTTTTACACAAGAAATCTGAGACAATTGCCTACAACTTTTATGTACAACTGGCTCCAATGTTGACGTTATCAATGATGTTTTGGGCAGACAAGAGAAGATAAGGATTGTCACCAAGTCAAAAGTTGGCCACCCACTTATCAATTAGTCATCAAATCAATAGTTCCCAATTTTGGCCTATAAAAGGAGGCATTTGCCATGCATTTAGGCATCTTGTTTTCCAGATCAAGATTATGCTCTTCCTTTCTCTCTTTGTATTTTTTGTAATGTTTATGCTTTGCTTTCATTAATATTAAGTTTATGCCTTTCATTTCCTTTCTTTTACTTAGTTAACTTTTATGTTCTTATTTTGTTTATCTATTTTGCTTTCTTTCATTATGTCTAGCTAAGTTAGTTATGTCAAGGTGAAAAGGTTACACTAATGGTGTAAGAATAAGTATAGTGTAAACTTAATATGAACTTTAATGTTTGATACTAACATGTTTTATATTTGTTATCTTGTTCACTCTTTAATACTTTGCTTGTTAAATGACTAATCTTGATTTATGTTGTATAACACTTGGTACAACAAATGCTTGGCACTTTCATAGCCCATAATGTATGGTATAACCGACACCTGAGCTATGAAAGGAACTTGATTTGTTGTTAACATAAGTTATAATCATGAATGCTTGACGAGATTTACAAGTATTAGCATTAATTGAATAAGATGACTAATGTAATCATGTTAACAATATATAATCTGATTGGAACCTCCTTTGTGTGTGGTTTCCATTTCAATAATAAGAGTTTATACTATACTTGTTTGATATACCATTAGTGGAATCTCTAACCTTGACATTTGTTATTATTATTGCTATTGTTGTTGTTGTTATTGTTGTTTTAAAATTGTTGTTTATAATTTGTACAATTAACCTCCCTGTGGTTCGACCCCGGTCTTGCCGGGTTATTTATTACTTCGACACTCCTGCACTTGGGAGAAGACATCAACCTTTTAGTCGTGTCACACTAGAATTGAAAAAAAGTGGTCAATTAAAATCTGTTGAAAACATTGTATGACAAATATGTGAAACAAATGAACATTCAACCAACGATTGTCCAACCTTGCCTTCTTTTAAGGAATGTCTCCATGAACAAGCTCATGCTTTAAACAGTTTCCAAAGGGTCATCCACAACCCATACTCCCAAACATAAACCTTGGTTGGAGAAATCACCGAAATTTCAGTTGGAAGAGTGATAATAATAACAATGTACAAACTTCACAACCATCATTTCAAGCACACCATAATTTTCAAAATTCTCATGGATATGTACCTCTTTATGCTTCACCTCCTAGAAGAAATCTTAAGGAAACATTGCATGCATTCATTAAAAAGCAAGAGACAATCAATACTCAACTTGCTGAAAACATGACAGATTTTAAAGATACTCTTGCAAAATTAACATCTGCTCTCAGTTTCCAAGAGAAAGGTAAGTTTTCATCTGAACCACAACAAAATCCTAAGGGGAAATACAATGCAAATGCAAGTAGTTCCAGAAGCCAACATATGAATCAAGTCAAATCAGTCACTTCTCTACGTAGTGGTAAGGTTATTGAAAAACCCTCTCTTGAACCTTATGAGAAAGATGATGAGTCAATATCTGAGGGTAAGAAAGGGGTTGAATCTGAAAATTGCAAAAAAAAAAACTGATTCTCCACCAGCACTTCCATTTCGTCAAGCCATGACCAAACAAAGGAAAGTCAATCACAACTCTGAATTTTTTAAAATTTTCAAACAGGTAAGGATCAATATACCGTGGTTGGATGCTATTAAACAGGTTCTTTCCTATGCTAAATTTTTAAAAGATCTATGCACTGTGGAGAGGAAACTAAATATGAAAAAGAAAGCCTTTCTAGCCGAACAAGTGTCATTCTTCAGAACAATAATGCTTTGAAATATAAAGACCCTGATTGTCCTACAATTTCTTGCTTTATTGGAGAGCATAAAATTGAAAGAGCCTTACTTGATCTTGGTGCTAGTATGAATTTACTTCCATATTTAGTTTTTCAGAGTCTCAATCTAGGTGAGTTAAAACCAACTTCTATAACTCTTTTACTTGCCGATAGATCTATAAAAGTGTTTAGAGGAATAATTGAAGATGTGTTAGTACAAGTTGATAAATTCATTTATCCTATGGATTTTATTTTCTTGGACACAGAACTTGTTGAAGCATGTAATTCATTTCCTATTATTTTAGGACGTCCATTTCTTACAACCTCTAACGCATTGATTAATTGTAGGAATGGACTGATGAAGCTATCATTTGGAAACATGACATTAGAGATGAATATTTTCAACATATGCAACAACCTAGAGATGATAATGATTTACAAGAAGTAGATCATATTGATGAATTAGTTTATGATCAACTTGAATCTACTTTAAGCAAAAATGAGTTAGATGAATCTGAAGATTTGCAAGTGATTTATTCTAAGGAAGAAATCATGGATGAAACAAGCACCGAAAATGTTGATGCGAATCTTTTATCAATAGTGACAACAGATTCGACATCTCACATCACACCAATCGATGATTACTTTCCTAACGAATCCTTACTTTCTTTTAATCCAATGCCTTGGTATGAAAAAAATATCAATTTTCTTACTTTAGGAGATTTATCAGCTGATTGGAGTACCCAAGACAAAGAAATCCTCACGAACCCAAATCCTCACTAATAATTAGTACTTAAAAATACATTTTTATCAAGGTTTTATACTTGTATTTGAAGTATCAATAACTCCTTAACTAGAGCATGTTTTATAATAGTGACACGACTAAAAAATTGATGTCTTCTCCCAAATGCAGGAGTGTCAAAGTAATAAATAACCCAGCAAGACCGAGGTCGAACCATAAGGAGGTTAATTGTACAAATTATAAACAACAACAATAGTAACAATAACAACAACAATAATAGTAGTAGCAATGATAATACTAATAATACTAGTAGTAGTAGTAGTAGTAATAGTAGTAGTAGTAGTAGTAGTAATAATAATAATAAAGAAAAAAAAGGAGAAGAAGAAGAAGAAGATGAGAACTTTGAGAAGAAATATTAATGTAACGATTAAACAATGATAATAACAAAGGTCAAGGTTAGAGATTCCACTAATGGTATGTCAAACAAGTATACTATAAACTCTTATTATTCCATTGAAAACCACACATAAAGGAGGTTCTAATCAGATTATAGATTGTTAACATCATTACATTAGTCATCTTATTCGATTAATCCTAATACTTGTAAATCTCGTCAAGCATTCATGATTATAACTTATGTTAACAACAAATCAAGTTCCTTTCATAGCTCAGGTGTCGGTTATACCATACAGTATGACCTATGAAAGTGTCAAGCATTTGTTGTACCAAGTGTTAAACAACATAAATCAAGATTAGTCATTTAACAAGCAAAGTATTAAAGAGTGAACAAGATAACAAATATAAAACATGTTAGTATCAAATATTAAAGTCCATATTAAGTTTACATTATACTTATTCTTATACCATTAGTGTAACTTTTCACCTTGACATAACAAACTTAGGTAGATATAATGAAAGAAAGAAAAATAAATAAACAAAATAAGAAAATAAATAAGATAAGAGTTAACTAAGTAAAGGAAAGGAAATGAAAGGCATAAACTTGATATTAATAAAACAAAGCTTAAACATTACAAAAAATATAAAGAGAGAAAGGAAGAGCATGATCTTGATCTGGAGACCAATATGCCTAAATGCATGGCACATGCTTCCTTTTATAGGCCAAAATTGGGAACTATTGATTTGATGACTAATTGATGAGTGGGTGGCCAACTCTTGACTTGGTGACAATCCTTATCTTCTCTTGTCTGCCCAAAACATCATTGATAACATCAAAATTGGAGCCACTCAAAAACATGAAAATGCTAAAACTTCAGCTCATTTGGACTTCTAAAACTCCCGATATGGCCAAAATACTGAACAGTGCTCGGGTTGAAAGATAGATTTGGGCTTCTTTGTTGTTGCTACAATTTCGACTTGAAAATGGCCTTTTTAGATCTTGGGTTCCATATGAAAGTTATAGGCCTATGTATTACCTTTCCATCCATATAAGGTAAACCTAAATCTGAGATCTATAATTATAGATATGACCCAATTACCGAATAGTGTTCCGGTTTAGATTGCACTGAAATTTCTTTTCTATGTTTGGTTATCTTTTTGCCCTTGCAATTTAAGTTCTTAAAGTCATCAATCAATCCTTTCATTTATGTGATAGACCTGCATTTAAAATGAACATTTATCATAAATTAAAGGTATCTTATATTATTAGATATATTATTATAAAACATGCTTTAGTTATTTTATTTTTTCTTTTCACTTTTCTTATATAAAACTTTGTTTCTTTTCTCTAGTTTCTTCTCTTTTTTTTCTCCTTTTATTCTATTCCTACACGTGCATGCGAGTGTAGTCATGTATATTAAGTGGTAGACTTTGTACGGTATCCTCATCATTTTCAGAAAATTCAGCCAAAGAAGATAATCAATCACTTTGTAATCAGAATAATGAGAATAGCCGTGCTAGAACACTTAGAGACCATATGAATCTCATTTTAATCATCATGCATAGTTTTTCCTCTCGATGTATCTCATTTTAATTTTAAGCCAGACATTATTCAACTTTTACCTTCTTTTCATGGCTTAGATTTGGAAAATCCATACTTGCATTTAAGGGAATTTGAGGAGGTCTACAACACATATAATAATTTAAATTGTAGCATGAACACCATCAAATTAAAGCTTTTTCCTTTTTCATTAAAAGATAAAGCTAAAACATTGCTATAAAATTTGAGACTCGGATCCATTCGCGCTTGGGATCAAATGCAACCACAGTTTTTGATGAAGTTTTTCACATCTCACAAATCAAACTCTTTCAAAAGAAAAATCACTACTTTCACTCAAAAACCAGGAGAAACATTTTATCAATGTTGGGATAGGTATCGAGACTTGCTTAGTACTTGCCCTCATCATGGTTTTGAAACATGAAGATTGGTTTCACATTTCTATGAAGGGTTAACACCTAAAGATGGGCAAATGGTTGAATTGATGTGCAATGGAACTTTTAAAGATAAAGACCTTGATGAAGCAATGGAGTAATTAGACTTGTTAGCTGAAAATGATTAAAATTAGGACACCGCGGGTACTTATGAGGCACCAAGTAAAACTCAACCTCATATATCTAGTGGAGGTATGTATAGCCTTAGGGAAGATCATGACCTTCAAGCCAAGTTTGCATCTTTAGCTAGAAAAGTCGAGGCACTAGAATTGAAAAAGAGTGGTCAATTAAAATCTATTGAAAATATTGTGTGTCAAATCTGTGAAACAAATGAACACTCAACCAACGATTGTTCAACCTTGCATTCTTTTAAGGAATGTCTCCATGAACAAGCCCATTTTTTAAAGAGTTTCCAAACGGCGACCCACAATCCATACTCACAAACATACAACTCTAGTTTCACCCAAATTTCAATTGGAAGAGTAACAATGCACAAACTTCACCACCACAGTTTCAAGCACAGCATAATTTCCAAAATTATCATGGATATGCACCTCCTTATGCTCCACCTCCTACAAGAAATATTGAGGAAACTTTGTATGCATTCATTGAAAAGCAAGAGACAATCAACACTCAACTTGCTCAAAGCATAACAGATTTTAAAGATACTCTTGCAAAATTCACATCTGCTCTTAGTTTTCAAGTGAAAGATAAGTTTCCATCTCAACCACAGCAAAATCCTTAGGAGCAATACAATGCAAATGCAAGTAGTTTTGGAAGTCAACAAATGGATCAAGTCAAATCAGTCATCACTCTTCGTAGTGGTAAGGTTATTAAAAAACCCACTCTTGAACCTTGTGAGAAAGATGATGAGTCAATCTCTAAGGGTAAGGAAGGGGTTGAATCTGAATATTGCAAGGAAAAGACTGATTCCCTGTCAGCACTTCCATTTCCTCATGCCATAACCAATCAGGAAGAAATCAAGGATGAAAAAGGCATCGAAAATGTTGATGCGGATCTTTTATCAAACATAACAACAGATTCGACACCCGACATCACACCAAACGATGATTACTTTCCTGATGAATCTCTACTTTCTCTTAGTTTAATGTGTTGGTTTGCTAAAAATATCTATTTTCTTGCTTCAGGATTTTTGCCAGCTCATTGGAGTACCGAAGACAAAAGAAAATTTTTTAGCAATGTGTAAAATTTTTATTGGGATGACCCCTACTTATTCAATTATTGTCCTGATCAAATATTTCAAAAATACATTCTCGACAATGAGGTAAGTAATTTCATTAACTTTCATCACTCTAAGGCATGTGGGGATCATTTCTCGTTAAAAAAAGAGGATTGTAGAAATCTTATAAAATGGATTTTATTGGGCCATCATATTCAAGGAATCACATGTATACCATAAAACCTATGAAAATTATCAAAAGGTAGGATTTATTTCAAAACACAAAGAGTCGTTAGAGAATCTTCTATTGACTCTTAAGTCTCATCCTAGTGGAGATGTGCATCGTGCAATTCATAACTTAGAAACTCATTTTCATAAAGAACATGCTTGACATAGTCTTGAGAATCTAACTAAAATAGATATTGTTTGCTAGTTTTTAATAAAACTGGATGGGAAGCCTATCCCCGACCCATAGAGCACATTTAAGCCGTTCTTGGATGTAAAACCAAGGGAAGATGTGAGCCACAATCACAACTACTTGTACATACACATGTTTTTTCAAAAATAAATAAATAAATAAATAAAGAGAGATAAAGAGTGTGTGAGACTCTAGCTGGCCTACATGTAGGTGGTATGATTGCCTTTCTAATTTCTCATCTATAAAATCCTCTCTTCCTTCCTTTCATTTCTACTCAACCCATTCATTCAACAAATATAGAAGTGTGTAGAAATGGCAAGTTCCTCAGGTCATCATATAAGAAATATTTGTGTTTTCGGTGAATCTAGTCTTAGGAAAGAAAATGAGTTTTTAGAATCAACAAATCATCTTGGTCAGATGCTAGCTAAGAGAAAGATTCATTTAGTGTATGGGGGAAGTACTCTTGGGTTAATGAGAGGTGTGTCAATAGTTGTATTTTTAGAAGGTAGTAAAGTTTTGGGGGTTGTTGATTAGTACTTAAAAGTGCATTTTTATCATGGTTTTATATCATCATTTTGCACTTGAAGTATCAATAACTCCTTAACTAAAGCATGTTTTATAATAATATATCTAATAATATAAGATACCTTTAATCTGTGGTAAATATTCATTTTAAATGCAGGCCTATCACATAAATAAAAGGATTGATTGATGACTTTAAGAACTTAAATTGCAAGGGCAAAGAGATGACCAAAATTAGAAAAGAGATGTCGGTGCAATCTAAATCGGAACACTGTTAGGTAATTGGGTCATATCTAGAGCTATAGATCTACGATTTAGGCCTACTTTATATGGATGGAAAGGTGAGACATAGGCCTACAACTTTTATATGGAGCCCAAGATCTAAAAAGGCCATTTTCAAGTTCAAAATATAGCAACAACAAAGAAGTCCGAATCTGTCCTCCAGCCCGAGTACTGTTCAATATTTTGGCCATATATAGAGTTCTAGAAGTCCACATAACTAAGAGTTTTACACAAGAAAACTGAGACAATTGTCTACAACTTTCGTGTTTTCGAGTGGCTCCAATTGTGATGTTATCAATGATATTTTGAGTAGACAAAAGAAGATAAGGATTGTCACCAAGTCAAGAGTTTGCCACCCACTCATCAATTAGTCATCAAATCAATAGTTCCTAATTTTGGCCTATAAAAGGAGGCATTTGCCATGTAGAGTTGGCCACCCACTCATCAATTAGTCATCAAATCAATAGTTCCCAATTTTGGCCTATAAAAGGAGGCATTTGCCATGCATTTAGGCATTTTGGTCTCCAGATCAAGATCATGATCTTCCTTTCTCTCTTTGTTTTTTTTGTAATGTTTATGCTTTGCTTTCATTAATATCAAGTTTATGCCTTTCAATTCCTTTCCTTTGCTTTGTTAACTCTTATCTTATTTATGTTTTTATTTTGTTTATTTATTTTTCTTTCTTTAATTATGTCTAGCTAAGTTTACTATGTCATGGTGAAAAGGTTACACTAATGGTGTAAGAATAAGTGTAGTGTAAACTGAATATGGACTTTAATGTTTGATGTTAACATGTTTTATATTTGTTATCTTGTTTACTATTTAATACTTTGCTTGTTAAATGACTAATCTTGATTTATGTTGTATAACAATTGGTACAACAAATGCTTGGCACTTTCATAGCCCATACTGTATAGTATAACTGACACCTGAGCTATGAAAGGAACTTGATTTGTTGTTAACATAAGTTATAATCATGAATGCTTGACGAGATTTACAAGTACTAGCATTAATCGAATAAGATGACTAATGTAATGATGTTAACAATCTATAATTTGATTGGAACCTCCTATGTGAGTGGTTTCCAATTGAATAATAAGAGTTTATACTATACTTGTTTGACATACCATTAGTGGAATCTCTAACCTTGACATTTGTTATTATCATTGTTTAATGATTACATTACTATTCCTTCTCAAAGTTCTCATCTTCTTCTTCTTCTTCTCCTTCTTTTTCTTTATTATTGTTGTTGTTGTTGTTGTTGTTGTTACTATTATTAATTATTATTATTATTATTATTATTATTATTATTATTATTATTATTATTATTATTATTATTATTATTACTGTTGTTGTTGTTGTTGTTACTATTATTAATTATTATTATTATTATTATTATTATTATTATTATTATTACTATTGTTGTTGTTGTTGTTGTTGTTGTTATTATTGTTGTTGTTGTTGTTGTTATTATTATTATTATTATTATTATTATTACTGTTGTTGTTGTTGTTGTTGTTGTATTATTGCTATTTATAATTTATACAATTAACCTCCCTATGGTTCGACCCTGGTTTTACCGGCTTATTTATTACTTCGACACTCTTGCACTTGGTAGATGATTGTGCATCAAAAGTGTCATTAAGTCTCTTATTTTACATATGTATTTATTGTTTTTATTTGGTTGTTTTTATAATAATTGATGTGTTTTTTAGTAATGAAGTTTGTTTTAATGTTTCGATTGGTTTTTGGAGCTTAAATGAATTAATTCAGAAAATTCAATGTCGGAATTCAGAACAAAGAATTGAAGAGACATTTAGTTGAAGATTGAAGCAAATCTTGGTTCAAATAAGTGCTCCAAATTTGTCCCAAAAATCAATTCTATTCCAATTCTAGAAAAGAATATCATATGATTTATTTCAAGCCTAAACTTGCCTTATGTTGTGTGCAAACTTCAACCATTAAATACTTAAGGTTTCAATGTCAATCTTAGCCCAAATAATAAGTACATTTGTATACTTATTTGATGCTTAAATTCAGCTTAAATTCAGCCCAAATTCAGCCCCAAATCAGCCCTAAATCAACCCCAAATCAACCTTCAAATCAACACAAACACAATCCATGATCTTACATGTCTACATAACAAATAACAATTGATTTATTTTGGGTAATCTATTGATCCAAGAAGGCAAGCACATGGATGGAAAGCTGGAGGGGATATTTTAACATTATTTTGGGTCAAAAAGATAAAGGAGACACCTCATAAATGAGGAAGAAAAACGTGCACCAAAGTAGTTGTAAAGTTATCTTGATTTGATTTTTCAGAACACCTTTCGGTGTTTTGCCCATAACTTTTGACTCCGGTGTCCAAATGATCTGGAAAGGTGACAGAATTTCCTATAAATATGTCTCTAATAGACTTCTCGAAAAAAAGCTTCTAAGAGGGTCAAATTGCTGTCCAAAGTTAGAGTCAGATTTGTATCCGAATTTTTTTCTGAAATTGTGTTGTGTTCTTCTTTATAGATTTCTGTTTTTAGTTTGTAAAACTTATTATTTCAGTTTGATTCAAGTTATTTAATGTTTATTGAAGTATTCTTCTCAATAATTATGGTTGGCTAAACTCTTTCTTGGATCCAAATCAAGGATAATGGTGATTGAGGTGAGTTCTTTAGAATATGAATGAATCTTAATGTTTATCTTTTCATTTTCTTCATGAATGATTTATTATTGCAAAGAAATTTTAGAAATCATTTAGCTAATGTTATAATCTTGAATTTTTATGCATAAACTTTAGTTTTGGTATAGAGATTGCTTGATTCAATGTCTTACTTAATATAAAGTACTTGTTCATTCTTAAGCAATAATCAATCTTCATCTTTCTAAACTTCATTGTAATATCTTCCGATCTAATATCACCATCGTTGATATTAGGTTGAGTTATCTTATATATGTTGAAGAAATCATCAATACATCACCATTAAAATTGATTTGGACCAAGGCTTACTTTTTCTTGTCATTTAAAATCTATTTACACTTTTCCATCTTTGAAAACAAATCCATCAATTATTTTCAACCAAGTTATTGTGAATTTAATTTCTCTTGAGTTTTTTTTGTTACCTAGCTTAATTTCCAGATCTAGCTCTCTAAGGATATGACCTCGATCTTACCGAGTTAATTGCTACATCGGACACTCGTGCACTTGCGAGTTAAAACAAGTTGATCATAAAAAGCGGTCAAACAGTAGAAGACATCAATTTTTTAGTCGTGTTAGTGGTATTTTTAGTTTGCTTGTATATTTAGGTGTTTTATAGCCTTTTCATAAAGAATTTTGTTATAGTATAATTTGTATGTTAGGGTTTGTTTAGGATTTGAGAAAAATTAAATTTGTTTGTAATTTGATGAAATTGATTTTGATTTTGTAATTTAGGTGTGTTATACTAGAAGAAATGATGGGTTATTAATGGGTACCGATTATATTGTTTTCAATTTTATTGTCAAGTTGGAAATGTTGAGAAAATTAAATTTTTAAGAAATTGATAACAATTAAATGGTATTAATTTAGATTGAATAAATTTAAATTAAAAAAATGATAAATAATTAGTTGGACACTAATTACTTGTTGTTAATTTCATTTATTTAGTTCACATTTTAATTCAACATTGAATTTTGCACAAATAATAGTAGGATATTGGATTGTGAATTCATTTTTATTTGATGGTTACATTATTAATAAACATTATCATCAATATTCTAGATAGGTTTCATAAGTAATAGATGATCGTTATGGGATTTATTAAGATTTTATTTAAGGGTTAGATAAGGAAGATTATTGTAAAGGATTTGAGAATTTTATTGATTTTTTTACTTTCAAAATGGAAGAATATTAGTGGAGGTAGAATTTGATGTCTATATGTGAAACGTAAAAGTAAAAGTTTTCACCAATCAGAAGTTGTGATGATGTTTTCTCTAAAAAAAGATCCGTAAAGAAATACTTATGTTAGTTTACAGTTGAAGGACCCTATGTTTCTTATAAGACCATGTTAGAAAGGATCGTTCACTCAACATCTAGTTATAGAAATATAAATAAAGTTGTAAAAGATATCAATATTTGTTATAAAATTATGGTGATTGATGCAATGAGAATGAATCATGGTTATTCATGTGACGGTTCACATGTAAATGAAAAAAGCAAATGTAAATACAAGTAGGTTTTTCAAATTTTTGAAAGATTCCAATGAACCATTATAGGATGAGTACATAAATCATAGTTAATTATCGGGCATTGTATGAGTATTTACCATCAAGTATTATCATAAGTTGAGTGAGGCTAGTTTTGAGCATCATCAAATAGGTAAAAAAAATATGATAAAAATAGGCTAAAAGAGAACTTGTATACTACAAAATCCATAATAAAACTCCTTGGCCTAGGATATCAAAAAAATGTTATGTGCCTAAATGTTTGGCATTTTTTACTATAATGAAGATACAATTTTTATCGAGTGCAAAACATATAGGCATACTCATTATAAACTCAATACTATTAGAGGAAGGACACTTGTTGCAATTAAAATTTTTATATACTTGTCAATCACTTCTAGGCTTCAAATGTTATTTATGGCTCCAAAAACTACTGAATACATGGCATCATTTGCATGATGTCGTGGATGGTGTCATGTTTACCCTTCCAATAATAAAGCTTAGAAGTAATTTAATATGGTGCTTCCTTAGTTTTCAATAAAACCATATAAGATACATCTTGATTTATGTAAAAATTGGACAAATCTACTTGGATCCTTTGTTGCATCTTATTCTTATTGGTTAGTCATGCTAAAAATTTACAACTTTCCCTTATGGATGATATATGACCAAAATTCATATTTTTATTTATAGCCATAACCAAATTCTTATAATCTAAGTAGGAGTATAGATGTTTATCTTCAACCGTTAATTGACGAGTTGATTAATTATGATCATTCAGGGATTTAATGTATAATGTCTCAAAAAAAAAATCATATGAAAACAACTTTGATGTGGGCTATAAATGATTTTCCAATATATTAGATGGTTTTAGGATTAGAACATATAGAAATTAGTTTGTACATATTGTATGGAAAATAATAGAGAAAAGATCTTAACGAATGATGGTGAAACATCTTTTTTTTTAATTGCCACAAAAGTTCTTGTTCGGTCATCATCAATACAAATATAACTTCTTGAAAGGTAAAGTTGAAATGAATGTTGCATCACTAATACTATTAGTTGAAGAATTGTATAATGTAGTCTCATAACACAAGAATACTATATTTAATTTTCAATTTGGTAAGCAAAAATTTCCTAATTTTAGTATAGTATTTTCTTGGAGTTTTCTTATTGAAAGATTAATGTCACCCACCATAATTTTGATGTCAAGCATATAAAAAATAGTGTTTGAAAATATTTTTAATATTGTCATAGACGTTAAAAGAAAAACAAAATATAATATAAAAGCTAGAATGAATATTGCTTTGTTTTATGACTATTAGAATATTGAGTTATTTAATGATGGTTACATGTCACAAAGCTTAAAACCATTTTTACATTAGATTAAAAAAAAGGACAATTTATTATTTACAATTGGCTTAAGAGTTTGTGACACGACTAAAAGATTGATATCTTCTCCTAAGTGCAGGAGTGTTGAAGTAATAAATAACCCAATAAGACCGCGTTCGAACCACAAGGAGGTTAATTGTATAAATTATACATGACAATAACACCACCACCACCACCAACAACAACAACAACAATAGTATTAGTAGTAATAAACTTGAAATTAACAAAGGCAAAGCATAAACATTACAAAACATACAAAAAGAGAAAGTAAGAGCATAATCCTGATCTGGAAACCAAGATACCTCCTTTTATAGGCCAAAATTGGAAACTATTGATTTGATGACTAATTGATGAGGGGGTGACCAACTCTTGACTTGATGATAATCATTATCTTCTCTTGTCTGCCCACAACGTTATTGATAGCGTCAAAATTAAAACAACTTAAAAACATGAAAGTTGTAGGAAATTGTCTCATCTTTCTTGTGTAATAAAATTCAAATCATTTGGACTTCTAGAACTCCAGATATGGGCCAAATACAAAATAGTGCTTAGGTTGGAGGACAGATTCAGACCTTTTTGTTGTTGCTCCAATTTGGACTAATAAATGTCATTTTTAGATCTTGGGCTTATAAAAGATGTAGGCCTATGCCTTACCTTTTCATTCATATAAAGTAGACTGAAATCTAATAGCTACAACTCCAGATATGACCTAATTAATAAACAGTGTTCCAGTTTAGACTACACGAGCATCTCTTTTCTAAGTTTGGCCATCTCTTTCTCCTTTCAATTTCAGTTCTTAAATTCATTAATCAATCCTTTCATTTATATAATGGGCCTATATTTAAAATGAAAATTTACCATAAATTAAAGGTATCTTATTTTATGAGATACATTATTATAAAACATGCTTTAGTTGAGAAGTTATTGATACTTCAAGTGCAAAATGATGATATAAAACCTTGATAAAAATGCACTTTAAAGTACTAATCACACCCTCCAACTAGCTTATTGCTAGTCCCTAGTAATCAAAGAGTTAAAATAGAAAAACAATCTATAAATTCCACAAAGGAAGGTATTCATCATTCAACTTTCATTAATCTATCCAGATAAACAAACTCTCATGAAATTTCTATATCTGCTCAATACCTCTTAAACAAGATATTAATAAACCTTTCTTTTATGCTTAATATATGGGTCTTTACTTGGAAGAAAACAAAATTCTTGTTCTAATATTTAAGGTTAACTTCCTCAGGTTGAGATTTTTTTTTTCTTTTTTTTTAAATATATATACATGTAACTTAAAACATAATGCATCTTTAACCCATGTAACGAGCTTTCAGCTAATGACTCCCAAACCAGTTGATCTTAGGGCATTAGGTGTTAAGACACCTCTACGAGCTTAGTATCTTGGGTCACAGATATTGATACGTAGATAATGCAATGTTTGATTTCCTTAAGCTTTTCTCCTTAACCCATGTAACAAGTGTGGGGCCAATAGCTCCCAAGTTAGTTGACTTTAGGGTATTAGGTGTTAAAACACCCCTTCGGACATAATTGATTCGGTTAGGGAGGCTACGAAACCAAACATATCTACATTTTTATTATCATTATTTTATTTTATTTTTTGCTCTTTTTTTGTTTTTTTTAATTTCAAATTTACACTATCCATTTCCCTTAGTTGTTACCTTTAACAAAAAAACTTAAATAATGTAATAATCCAATATGCAAACCACAATTATATGTTAAAGTGTGTGTGTAAATTACGGTTTAAGAATTCATGTTAAATAAGTATATGAGCAGAATTAAGTGATAACAGTGTGAGAGCTTGTAAACCTCAATATTTCAATAAATATTATGATAGGCCTTATTAAGAATGGTTACTAAGATGCGTCTCAAGAGTCATAAATAAGTATATGCAGTCTTGGGTTAATGAGAGGTCTGTCAATAGCTGCATTTTTAGGAGGTTGTCAAGTTTTGGGGATTGTTGATTAGTACTTAAAAGAGCATTTTTATCATGGTTTTATATCATCATTTTTCACTTGAAGTATCAATAACTCCTTAACTAAAGCATGTTTTATAATAATATATCTAATAATATAAGATACCTTTAATTTATGGTAAATGTTCATTTTAAATGCAGGCTTATCATATAAATGAAAGGATTGATTGATGACTTTAAGAACTTAAATTCCAAGGGCAAAAAGATGGTCAAACTTAGAAAAGAGATGTCGGTACAATCCAAACTAAAACACTATTTGGTAATTGGGTCATATCTAGACCAATAGATCTCAGATTTAGGTCTACTTTATATGGATGGAAAGATAAGACATAAGCCTACAACTTTCATATAGAGCCTAAGATCTAAAAAGGCCATTTGCAAGTCCAAATTGTAGCAACAACAAAGAAGCCCGAATCTGTCCTTCAGCCTAAGCACTGTTCAGTATTTTAGCCATATCTGGAGTTCTAGAAGTCCAAATAAGCTGAAGTTTTTAAATAAGAAAGTTGAGACAATTGCCTACAACCTTCATATTCTAGTGGCTCCAATTTGGATGTTATCAATGACATTTTGGGCAGACAAGAGAAGATAAGGATTGTCACCAAGTCAAGAGTTGGCCACCCACTCATCAATTAGTCATCAAATCAATAGTTTCCAAATTTGGCCTATAAAAGGAGGCATTTGCGATGCATTTAGGCATCTTGGTCTCCAGATCAAGATCATGCTCTTCCTTTCTCTCTTTGTATTTTTTGTAATGTTCATGCTTTGCTTTCATTAATATCAAGTTTATGCCTTTCATTTCCTTTCCTTTACTTAGTTAACTTTTATGTTCTTATTTTGTTTATCTATTTTTCTTTCTTTCATTATGTCTAGCTAAGTTAATTATTTCAAGGTGAAAAGGTTACACTAATGGTGTAAGAATAAGTATAATGTAAACTTAATATGGACTTTAATGTTTGATACTAACATGTTTTATATTTGTTATCTTGTTCACTCTTTAATACTTTACTAGTTAAATGACTAATCTTGATTTATGTTGTATAACAATTGGCACAACAAATGCTTGGCACTTTTATAGTTCATATTGTATGGTATAACCGACACCTGAGCTATGAAAGGAACTTGATTTGTTGTTAACATAAGTTATAATCATGAATGCTTGACGAGATTTACAAGTATTATGACACGACCAAAAGATTGATGTCTTCTCCCAAGTGCAGGAGTGTCGAAGTAATAAATAACCCGGCAAGACCGGGGTCGAACCACAGGGAGGTTAATTGTACAAATTATACACAACAATTATAAACAACAATAATAGCAATAACAACAACAACAACAACAACAATAATAATAATAATAATAATAAGGAAATAGAAGAAGAAGAAGATGATGATGATGATGATGATAACTTTGAGATGAAATATTAATTAAACAATGATAATAACAAATGTCAAGGTTAGAGGTTCCACTAATGGTATGTCAAACAAGTATAGTATAAACTCTTATTATTCAATTGGAAACCACACACAAAGGAGGTTCCAATCAGATTATAGATTATTAACACTGACAAAACCTGAAACACACTAAAACAAAAATAAGAAATAACAAAACATAATAATAAAACCAAAAGACACAAGTTTTTACAAATAAAAAAAATTCAAATCGCAGTTGTGAATGTGGCTCACATCTTCCCTTGGTTTTACGTCCAAGAACAGCTTAAACGCCCTCAATGGGTCGGGGATAGGCTTCCCATCCAGTTTTCTTAAAAACTGGCAAACAGGGTCTTTTTTAGTCAGATTCCCAAGACTAAGTCAAGTATGTTCTTTATGAAAATGGGTTCATAAGTCATGAATTACACGATGTTTATCTCGACTATGATGAGACTTAAGAGTCAATAGAAGATTATCTAAAGACTCTCTGTGTTTTGAAATAAATCCCACCTTCTGACAATTTTCACAGTTTTTGCGGAATGCATTTGACTCCTTGAATATGATGGGCCAGTAAAATCACTTTGTAAGATTTCTACAATCCTCTTTTTTGATGAGAAATGATCCCCACATGCCTTAGAGTAACAAAATTTAGTAGTAATATTAGTAGTAACAATAATACAACAACAATAACAATAACAATAACAACAACAACAACAACAACAACAACAACAACAACAACAACAATAATAATAATAATAATAATAATAATAATAATAATAATAATAGTAGTAGTAGTAGTAGTAATATTAGTAGTAGTAGTAATAATAATAATAATAAAGAAAGAGAAGAAGAAGAAGAAGATGAGAACTTGGAGATGGAAAATTAATGTAAGGATTAAACAATAATAATAACAAATATCAAGGTTAGAGGTTCCACTAATAGTATATCAAACAAGTATAGTATAAACTCTTGTTATTGAATTGAAAACCACACACAAAGGAGGTTCCAATCAGATTATATATTGTTAACATGATTACATTAGTCATCTTATTCAATTAATGCTAATACTTGTAAATCTCGTCAAGCATTCATGATTATAACTTATGTTAACAACAAATCAAGTTCCTTTCATAGCTCAGGTGTCGGTTACAAGCAAAGTATTAAAGAGTGAACAAGATAACAAATATAAAACATGTTAGTATCAAACATTAAAGTCCATATTAAGTTTACATTATACTTATTCTCACACCATTAGTGTAACCTTTTCACCTTGACATAATTAACTTAGCTAGACATAATGAAAGAAAGCAAAATAGATAAACAAAATAAGAACATAAAAGCTAACTAAGTAAAGAAAAGGAAATGAAAGGCATAAACTTGATATTAATGAAAGCAAAGCATAAACATTACAAAAAATACAAAGAGAGAAAGGAAGAGCATGATCTTGATCTGGAAACCAAGATGCCTAAATGCATGGCAAATGCCTCCTTTTATAGGCCAGAATTGGGAACTATTGATTTGATGACTAATTGATAAGTGGGTGGCCAACTTTTGACTTGGTGACAATCCTTATCTTCTCTTGTCTGCCCAAAACGTCATTGATAACGTCAAAACTGGAGCCAGGTGCAAACATGAAAGTTGTAGGCAATTGTCTCAGCTTTCTTGTGTAAAAAATGCAGCTCATTTGGACTTTTAGAACTCCAGATATGGCCAAAATACCGAACAGTGCTCGGGCTGGAAGACAGATTCGGGCTTCTTTATTGTTGCTACAAATTGGACTTGATAATGGCCTTTTTAGATCTTGGGCTCCATATGAAAGTTGTAGGCCTATGTCTTACCTTTCCATCCATATAAATTGGACCTAAATCTGAGATCTATAGCTCTAGATATGGCCCAATTACCGAACAGTGTTCCGGTTTGGATTGCACCGACATCTCTTTTCTAAGTTTGGCCATCTCTTTATCCTTGCAATTTAAGTTCTTCAAGTCATCAATCAATCCTTTCATTTATGGGATAGGCCTGCATTAAAAATAGACATTTACCATAAATTATAGGTATCTTATATTATTACATACATTATTATAAAACATATTTTAGTTAAGAAGTTATTGATACTTCAAGTGCAAAATGATGATATAAAACCATGATAAAAATGCACTTTTAAGTACTAATCACACCCCCCAACCAGCTTATTACTAGTCCCTAGTAATCAAAGCGTTACAACAATTTGCAAATTTTACAAAGCAAGGTATTCATCATTTAACTTCCATTAATCTATCCAGATAAACAAACTCTCATTAAATTTATATATCTGCTCAATACCTCTTAACAAGATATTAATAAACCTTTCTTTTGTGCTCAATGTATCAACACATAATTATGGGGCTTTTCTTGGAAGAAAACAAAATTTTTGTTCTAATGTTTAAGGTTAATGACACGACTAAAAGGTTGATGTCTTCTCCCAAGTGCAGGAGTGTCGAAGTAATAAATAACCCGGCAAGACCGGGGTCGAACCACAGGGAGGTTAATTGTACAAATTATAAACAACAATTATAAAACAACAATAACAACAACAACAATAATAATAATAATAATAATAATAATAATAATAATAATAATAATAATAGTAGTAGTAGTAGTAGTAGTAGTAGTAGTACTAATAATAATAATAATAATAATAATAAAGAAAGAGAAGAAGAAGAAGATGATGATGATGAGAACTTGGAGATCAAATATTAATGTAAGGATTAAGCAATAATAATAATAAATGTCAAGGTTAGAGCTTCCACTAATGGTATATCAAACAAGTATAGTATAAACTCTTATTATTGAATTGGAAACCACACACAAAGGAGGTTCCAATCAGATTATATATTGTTAACATGATTACATTAGTCATCTTATTCAATTAATGCTAATACTTGTAAATCTCGTCAAGCATTCATGATTATAACTTATGTTAACAACAAATCAAGTTCCTTTCATAGCTCAGGTGTCGGTTATACCATACATTATGGGCTATGAAAGTGCCAAGCATTTGTTGTACCAAGTGTTATACAACATAAATCAAGATTAGTCATTTAACAAGCAAAGTATTAAAGAGTGAACAAGATAACAAATATAAAACATGTTAGTATCAAACATTAAAGTCCATATTAAGTTTACATTATACTTGTTCTTACACCATTAGTGTAACCTTTTCACCTTGACATAATTAACTTAGCTAGACATAATGAAAGAAAGCAAAATAGATAAACAAAATAAGAACATAAAAGTTAACTAAGTAAAGGAAAGGAAATGAAAGGCATAAACTTAATATTAATGAAAGCAAAGCATAAACATTACAAAAAATACAAAGAGAGAAAGGAAGAGCATGATCTTGATCTGGAAACCAAGATGCCTAAATACATGGCAAATGCCTCCTTTTATAGGCCAAAATTTGGAACTATTGATTTGATGACTAATTGATAAGTGGGTGGCCAACTTTTGACTTGGTGACAATCCTTATCTTCTCTTGTCTGCCCAAAACGTTATTGATAACGTCAAAACTGGAGCCAGGTGCAAACATGAAAGTTGTAGGCAATTGTCTCAGCTTTCTTGTGTAAAAAATTCAGCTCATTTGGACTTCTAGAACTCCAGATATGGCCAAAATACCGAACAGTGCTCGGGCTGGAAGACAGATTCGGGCTTCTTTGTTGTTGCTACAATTTGGACTTGATAATGGCCTCTTTAGATCTTGGGCTCCATATGAAAGTTGTAGGCCTATGTCTTACCTTTCCATCCATATAAATTGGACCTAAATCTGAGATCTATAGCTCTAGATATGGCCCAATTACCGAACAGTGTTCCGGTTTGGATTGCACCGACATCTCTTTTCTAAGTTTGGCCATCTCTTTATCCTTGCAATTTAAGTTCTTCAAGTCATCAATCAATCCTTTCATTTATGGGATAGGCCTGCATTAAAAATAGACATTTACCATAAATTATAGGTATCTTATATTATTACATACATTATTATAAAACATATTTTAGTTAAGAAGTTATTGATACTTCAAGTGCAAAATGATGATATAAAACCATGATAAAAATGCACTTTTAAGTACTAATCACACCCCCCAACCAGCTTATTACTAGTCCCTAGTAATCAAAGCGTTACAACAATTTGCAAATTTTACAAAGCAAGGTATTCATCATTTAACTTCCATTAATCTATCCAGATAAACAAACTCTCATTAAATTTATATATCTGCTCAATACCTCTTAACAAGATATTAATAAACCTTTCTTTTGTGCTCAATGTATCAACACATAATTATGGGGCTTTTCTTGGAAGAAAACAAAATTTTTGTTCTAATGTTTAAGGTTAATGACACGACTAAAAGGTTGATGTCTTCTCCCAAGTGCAGGAGTGTCGAAGTAATAAATAACCCGGCAAGACCGGGGTCGAACCACAGGGAGGTTAATTGTACAAATTATAAACAACAATTATAAAACAACAATAACAACAACAACAATAATAATAATAATAATAATAATAATAATAATAATAATAATAATAATAGTAGTAGTAGTAGTAGTAGTAGTAGTAGTACTAATAATAATAATAATAATAATAATAAAGAAAGAGAAGAAGAAGAAGATGATGATGATGAGAACTTGGAGATCAAATATTAATGTAAGGATTAAGCAATAATAATAATAAATGTCAAGGTTAGAGCTTCCACTAATGGTATATCAAACAAGTATAGTATAAACTCTTATTATTGAATTGGAAACCACACACAAAGGAGGTTCCAATCAGATTATATATTGTTAACATGATTACATTAGTCATCTTATTCAATTAATGCTAATACTTGTAAATCTCGTCAAGCATTCATGATTATAACTTATGTTAACAACAAATCAAGTTCCTTTCATAGCTCAGGTGTCGGTTATACCATACATTATGGGCTATGAAAGTGCCAAGCATTTGTTGTACCAAGTGTTATACAACATAAATCAAGATTAGTCATTTAACAAGCAAAGTATTAAAGAGTGAACAAGATAACAAATATAAAACATGTTAGTATCAAACATTAAAGTCCATATTAAGTTTACATTATACTTGTTCTTACACCATTAGTGTAACCTTTTCACCTTGACATAATTAACTTAGCTAGACATAATGAAAGAAAGCAAAATAGATAAACAAAATAAGAACATAAAAGTTAACTAAGTAAAGGAAAGGAAATGAAAGGCATAAACTTAATATTAATGAAAGCAAAGCATAAACATTACAAAAAATACAAAGAGAGAAAGGAAGAGCATGATCTTGATCTGGAAACCAAGATGCCTAAATACATGGCAAATGCCTCCTTTTATAGGCCAAAATTTGGAACTATTGATTTGATGACTAATTGATAAGTGGGTGGCCAACTTTTGACTTGGTGACAATCCTTATCTTCTCTTGTCTGCCCAAAACGTTATTGATAACGTCAAAACTGGAGCCAGGTGCAAACATGAAAGTTGTAGGCAATTGTCTCAGCTTTCTTGTGTAAAAAATTCAGCTCATTTGGACTTCTAGAACTCCAGATATGGCCAAAATACCGAACAGTGCTCGGGCTGGAAGACAGATTCGGGCTTCTTTGTTGTTGCTACAATTTGGACTTGATAATGGCCTCTTTAGATCTTGGGCTCCATATGAAAGTTGTAGGCCTATGTCTTACCTTTCCATCCATATAAATTGGACCTAAATCTGAGATCTGTAGCTCCAGATATGGCCCAATTACCGAACAGTGTTCCGGTTTGGATTGCACCGACATCTCTTCTCTAAGTTTGACCATCTCTTTATCCATGCAATTTAAGTTCTTCAAGTCATCAATCAATCCTTTCATTTATTTAATAGGCCTGCATTAAAAATAGACATTTACCACAAATTATAGGTATCTTATATTATTAGATACATTATTATAAAACATATTTTAGTTAAGGAGTTATTGATACTTCAAGTGCAAAATGATGATATAAAACCATGATAAAAATGCACTTTTAAGTACTAATCACACCCCTCAACCAGCTTATTACTAGTCCCTAGTAATTAAAGCGTTAAAACAATTTGCAAATTTCACAAAGCAAGGTATTCATCATTTAACTTCCATTAATCTATCCAGATAAACAAACTCTCATTAAATTTATATATCTGCTCAATACCACTTAACAAGATATTAATAAACCTTTCTTTTGTGCTCAATGTATCAACACATAATTATGGGGCTTTTCTTGGAAGAAAACAAAATTTTTGTTCTAATGTTTAAGGTTAACTTCCTTGGGTTGGGATTACTATTTTTGTCTTTTTTTTTTTTTTAACTCTATATACATATACTTTAAAAACATCATGCATCTTTAACCCATGTAACGAGCTTTCAGCTAATGACTCCAAGACTAGTTGGTCTTAGGGCATTAGGTGTTAAGACACCCCTACGAGCTTAGTAACTCGGGTCGCAGATACTGATATGTAGATAGTGCAATGTTTGATTCCCTTAAGCTTTTCTCCTCAACCCATGTAACAAGCGTTGGGCCAATAGCTCCCAAGTCAGTTGACTTTAGGGTATTAGGTGTTAAAACACCCCTTCGGGCTTAATTGCTTAGGTTAGGGAGGCTACGAAATCAAACTTATCTACATTTTTATTATCATCATTTTTTTTCTTTTTTTTCTTTTTTTTCTTTTTTTTTCATGTTTTTTTTTAATTATATACAATCCCTTTCCCTTAGTTGTTACCTTTAACAAAAGAACATAAATAATGTAATAATCCAATATGCAACCCACAATCATATGTTAAAGTGTGTGTGTGTAAATTAAGGTTTAAAAATACATGTTAAATAAGTATATGAGCAGAATTAAGTGGTAACAATACGAGAGTTTGTAAACCTGAATATTTCAGGAAGTATTATAATAGACCTTGTTAAGAATGGTTACTAAGATGCGTCTCAAGAGTCACTTTAACAAAAGAACTCCTTTACTCTGCCATCCTAGTAACAACAATTATGCATATGCTTTATGAAATGAAAAACAATTTTTTTTTTATCAACTACTACCCTCTCCCCCCAACCAAAACGAGACATTGTCTTCAATGTTCTAAGGTAGAAAGATAGAGTATAGAAGATATCACCTGAAATAACGAACACTGACAAAACCTGAAACACACTGAAGCAAAAATAAGAAATAACAAAACACAATAATAAAATGAAAAGACACAAGTTTTTACAAACAAAAAAATTTCAAATCGTAGTTGTGATTGTGGCTCACATCTTCCCTTGGTTTTACGTCCAAGAACAGCTTAAACGCCCTCAATGGGTCGGGGATAGGCTTCCCATCCAGTTTTCTTAAAAACTGGCAAACATGGTCTTTTTTTAGTCAGATTCCCAAGACTATGCCAAGTATGTTCTTTATGAAAATGGTTTCATAAGTCATGAATTACACGATGCTTATCTCGACTATGATGAGATTTAAGAGTCAATAGAAGATTATCTAAAGACTCTCTGTGTTTTGAAATAAATCCCACCTTCTGACAATTTTCACAGTTTTTGCGGAATGCATCTGACTCCTTGAATATGATGGGCCAGTAAAATCCACTTTGTAAGATTTCTACAATCCTCTTTTTTGATGAGAAATGATCCCCATATGCCTTAGAGTGACAAAATTTAATGAAATTACTTACCTCATTGTCGAGAATGTATTTTTTAAATATTTGATCAGGACAATAATTGAATAAGTAAGGGTCATCCCAACAAAAATTTTGCTCATTGCTCAAAAATTTTCTTATATCTTCAATACTCCACTGAGCTGGCAAAAATCCTGAAGCAAGAAAATTGATATTTTTAGCAAACCAAGGCATTGAATTAAGAGAAAGTAGAGATTCATCAGGAAAGTAATCATCGATTGGTGTGATGTCGGGTGTCGAATCTATTGTCACTTTTGATAAAAGATTCGCATCAACCTTTTTGATGCCTTTTTCATCCTCGATTTCTTCCTGATTGGTCATGGCATGAGAAAATAGAAGTGCTGGCGGAGAATCAGTCATTTCTTTGCAATTTTCAGATTCAACCCCTTCCTTACCCTCAGAGATTGACTCATCATCTTTCTCATAAGGTTCAAGAGAGGGTTTTTCAATAACCTTACCACTGCGGAGAGTAGTGACTGATTTGACTTGATCCATGTGTTGGCTTCTGGAACTACTTGCATTTGCATTGTATTGCCCCTTCGGATTTTGTTGTGGTTGAGATGGAAACTTACCTTTCTCTTGGAAACTGAGAGCAGATGTTAATTTTACAAGAGTATCTTTAAAATCTGTCATGTTTTGAGCAAGTTGAGTGTTGATTGTCTCTTGCTTTTCAATGAATGCATACAAAGTTTCCTCAAACTTTCTTGTAGGAGATGGAGCATAAGGAGGTGCATATCCATGATAATTTTGGAAATTATGGTGTGCTTGAAATGGTGGTTGTGAAGTTTGTGCATTGTTGTTCTCACTCTTCCAATTGAAATTTGGGTAATTTCTCCAACCAGGGTTGTATGTTTGGGAGTATGGGTTGTGGTTGGCCCTTTGGAAATTGTTTAAAGCATGGGCTTGTTCATGGACACATTCCTTAAAAGAAGGCAAGGTTGGACAATCGTTGGTTGAGTGTTCATTTGTTTCAAAGATTTGACACACAATGTTTTCAACAGATTTTAATTGACCACTCTTTTTTAATTCTAGTGCCTCAACTTTTCTAGCTAAAGATGCAAACTTGGCTTGAAGGTCATGATCTTTCCTAAGGTTGTACATACCTCCACTAGATGTATGAGGTTGAGTTTTACTCGATGCCTCATATGTACCCGCAGTGTCCCAATTTTGAGCATTTTCAGCTAACAAGTCTAAGTACTCCATTGCTTCATCAGGGTCTTTATCTTCAAAAGTTCCATTGCACATCAATTCAACCATTTGCCTATCTTTAAGTGTTAACCCTTCATAGAAATGTGAAACCAATCTCCATGTTTCAAAACCATGATGAGGGCAAGTACTAAGCAAGTCTCGATACCTATCCCAACATTTGTAAAATGTTTCTCCTGGTTTTTGAGTGAAAGTGGTGATTTGTCTCTTGAAAGAGTTTGTTCTATGAGATGGGAAAAACTTCTTTAAAAATTGTTGTTGCATTTCATCCCAAGCACGAATGGATCCTGGTCTTAAATTTTGTAGCCAAGTTTTAGCTTTATCTTTTAATGAAAAAAGAAAAAGCTTTAATCTGATGGTGTTCATGCTACAATTTAAGTTATTATATGTGTTGCAAACCTCCTCAAATTCCCTTAAATGCAAGTATGGATTTTCCAATTCTAAACCATAAAAAGAAGGTAAAAGTTGAATAATACCTGGTTTAAAATTAAAATGAGATGCATCAGGAGGAAAAACTATGCATGATGGTGCACTTGTTCTTGTGGGATTCATGTGGTCTCTAAGTGTTCTAGCACGGTTATTCTCATTATTTTCATTATGAAGTGATTGATTATCTTCTTCGGCCATATTTTCTGAAAATGATGAGGATATCCTACAAAGTCTACCACTTGATGTACGTGACCACACTCTCATACACGTGTAGGAATAAAATAAAATAAAAGAAGGAGGAAGCAAAAGGAGGAAGAAAACAAAATAAAAAGAAACAAAAGAAAAGAAACAAAGTTATATACAAGAAAAGTGAAAAGAGAAAATAAATACTATAATTTATACAAGAACTTACCTCCCCGGCAACGGCGCCAAAAACTTGACACGACTAAAAGGTTGATGTCTTCTCCCAAGTGCAGGAGTGTCGAAGTAATAAATAACCCGGCAAGACCGGGGTCGAACCACAGGGAGGTTAATTGTACAAATTATAAACAACAATTATAAAACAACAATAACAACAACAACAACAATAATAATAATAATAATAATAATAATAATAATAATAATAGTAGTAGTAGTAGTAGTAGTAGTAGTACTAATAATAATAATAATAATAATAATAAAGAAAGAGAAGAAGAAGAAGATGATGATGATGAGAACTTGGAGATCAAATATTAATGTAAGGATTAAGCAATAATAATAATAAATGTCAAGGTTAGAGCTTCCACTAATGGTATATCAAACAAGTATAGTATAAACTCTTATTATTGAATTGGAAACCACACACAAAGGAGGTTCCAATCAGATTATATATTGTTAACATGATTACATTAGTCATCTTATTCAATTAATGCTAATACTTGTAAATCTCGTCAAGCATTCATGATTATAACTTATGTTAACAACAAATCAAGTTCCTTTCATAGCTCAGGTGTCGGTTATACCATACATTATGGGCTATGAAAGTGCCAAGCATTTGTTGTACCAAGTGTTATACAACATAAATCAAGATTAGTCATTTAACAAGCAAAGTATTAAAGAGTGAACAAGATAACAAATATAAAACATGTTAGTATCAAACATTAAAGTCCATATTAAGTTTACATTATACTTGTTCTTACACCATTAGTGTAACCTTTTCACCTTGACATAATTAACTTAGCTAGACATAATGAAAGAAAGCAAAATAGATAAACAAAATAAGAACATAAAAGTTAACTAAGTAAAGGAAAGGAAATGAAAGGCATAAACTTAATATTAATGAAAGCAAAGCATAAACATTACAAAAAATACAAAGAGAGAAAGGAAGAGCATGATCTTGATCTGGAAACCAAGATGCCTAAATGCATGGCAAATGCCTCCTTTTATAGGCCAAAATTTGGAACTATTGATTTGATGACTAATTGATAAGTGGGTGGCCAACTTTTGACTTGGTGACAATCCTTATCTTCTCTTGTCTGCCCAAAACGTTATTGATAACGTCAAAACTGGAGCCAGGTGCAAACATGAAAGTTGTAGGCAATTGTCTCAGCTTTCTTGTGTAAAAAATTCAGCTCATTTGGACTTCTAGAACTCCAGATATGGCCAAAATACCGAACAGTGCTCGGGCTGGAAGACAGATTCGGGCTTCTTTGTTGTTGCTACAATTTGGACTTGATAATGGCCTCTTTAGATCTTGGGCTCCATATGAAAGTTGTAGGCCTATGTCTTACCTTTCCATCCATATAAATTGGACCTAAATCTGAGATCTGTAGCTCCAGATATGGCCCAATTACCGAACAGTGTTCCGGTTTGGATTGCACCGACATCTCTTCTCTAAGTTTGACCATCTCTTTATCCATGCAATTTAAGTTCTTCAAGTCATCAATCAATCCTTTCATTTATTTAATAGGCCTGCATTAAAAATAGACATTTACCACAAATTATAGGTATCTTATATTATTAGATACATTATTATAAAACATATTTTAGTTAAGGAGTTATTGATACTTCAAGTGCAAAATGATGATATAAAACCATGATAAAAATGCACTTTTAAGTACTAATCAGTTAACTTCCATGGGTTGGGATTATTATTTTTGTCTTTCTTTTTTGTCTTTTTTAAAAAAAAAAAACAAATATATATACATATAATTTAAAAACATCATGCATCTTTAACCCATGTAACGAGCGTTCAGCTAATGACTCCCAGACCAGTTGGTCTTAGGGCATTAGGTGTTAAGACACCGCAACGAGCTTAGTAACTCGGGTCGCAGATACTGATATGTAGATAGTGCAATGTTTGATTCCCTTAAGCTTTTCTCCTCAACCCATGTAACAAGCGTTGGGCCAATAGCTCCCAAGTCAGTTGACTTTAGGGTATTAGGTGTTAAAACACCCCTTCGGGCTTAATTGCTTAGGTTAGGGAGGCTACGAAACCAAACTTATCTACATTTTTATTATCATCATTTTTTCTCTTTTTTTTCTTTTTTTTTCATGTTTTTTTTTTAATTATATACAATCCCTTTCCCTTAGTTGTTACCTTTAACAAAAGAACATAAATAATGTAATAATCCAATATGCAACCCACAATCATATGTTAAAGTGTGTGTGTGTAAATTAAGGTTTAAGAATACATGTTAAATAAGTATATGAGCAGAATTAAGTGGTAACAATACGAGAGTTTGTAAATCTGAATATTTCAGGAAGTATTATAATAGACCTTGTTAAAAATGGTTACTAAGATGCGTCTCAAGAGTCACTTTAACAAAAGAACTCCTTTACTCTGCCATCCTAGTAACAACAATTATGCACATGCTTTATGAAATGAAAAACAATTTTTTTTTTATCAACTACTACCCTCTCCCCCCAACCAAAACGAGACATTGTCCTCAATGTTTAAAGGTAGAAAGATAGAGTATAGAAGATATCACCTGAAATAACGAACACTGACAAAACCTGAAACACACTGAAACAAAAATAAGAAATAACAAAACACAATAATAAAACCAAAAGACACAAAAATTCACAAATGAAGGCTCAAATCCAATCTAAGCTTTTTACGGCTTCCCGTAGATGACCAATTTATGCGACTCATGGAAGGATCAATCACAGGAATGAAAGATTGTAGTTGGTTAATCAATTGTTCAGCAGTAGGAGCAGAGATTATGATTTGTCGTGCAGAAGATGTTAGAAATTCCTGTTCCACAGCATGATCAAGAAAAGACAACCTGTCATAATAACCATTAACATTTAACAAACCAATGGGTTTATGGTGAATGTGCAATTGAGCCCAAGAGGAAATATGAAAGATCTCTTCCAATGTGCCTAGACCACCTGGTAAAGCAATGAAAGCATCAGCATGGTTAAACATTGCATTCATTCGAGCCGACATTGTGGAGACCTGAAGTTCCTCTCCAATTGTTTTTCCAATGATGTCCCCTTGTGCCAAACCTTCAGGGACGACTCCTAAAACTTGACTACCTCCTAAAAATGCAGCTATTGACACACCTCCCATTAACCCAAGACTGCCTCCCCCATACACTAAATGAATCTTTCTCTCAGCTAGCACCTGACCAAGATGATTTGCTGATTCTAAAAACTCCTTTTCTTTCCCAGGACTAGATCCACCGAAAACACAAATATTTCTTATTTGATGACTTGAGGAACTTGCCATTTCTACACACTTCTGTATTTGTTGAATGTATGGGTTGAGTAGAAATGAAAGGAAGGAAAAGAGGGTTTTATAGATGAGAAATTAGAAAGGCAATCATAACACCTATATGTAGGCCAACTGGAGTCTCACACTTTCTCTCTTTCTTTTTATTTATTTATTTATTTACTTTTGAAAAAGCATGTGTATGTACAGGTAGTTGTGATTGTGGCTCACATCTTCCCTTGGTTTTACGTCCAAGAACGGCTTAAACGCCCTCTATGGGTCGGGGATAGGCTTCCCATCCAGTTTTCTTAAAAACTGGCAAACAGGGTCTTTTTTAGTCAGATTCCCAAGACTAAGTCGATCATGTTCTTTATGAAATAGTGGCCATAAATCATGAATTGCACGATGCACATCTCCACTAGGATGCGTCTCAAGAGTCAATAAAAGATTATCTAAAGACTCCTTACTCAGGCCATCCTTAATGAATTGTATTTTATCTTCACGGTTTATAGATACCATTCCTAAAGAACGACATTGTGTATTACAAGTCCATCTAGCACATCGATGACAGACATCCAGTCGTTTTGCACGACGCTTCTTTGCAAAAGTGCTTTTACCTGTTCCAGGCATGTGTGAAATGAAGTTAGAGGACTCACCTGATAATCGGACTTTTGCTTCAATCAACCAGTGAATATCTTCAGGAATTCCATGATTCATTAACAATCTCAATCTTGCACATCTAGCACGGTAAATTTTTGTAATCGCATTCTGAGGCAGAGCGGGAAAATACTTTTTCAATTTTTCAAGATTAGTGTCCATTTTCAAATGAGAATTGGAAGAGAGCTTCAAAGAATTGCACAAATATATACACAAATATCAGTTATTGTGGGAAACTGAAAGAACCGACTTAAGTCACGGAGTACCGTTATCCGCCATTTGACCGGGGTGAAAGAAGCTTGCAAAAATCACTCAAAAAGAAACACAAAAAAAAAAAATATGAGAAAAACAAAATAATCAACCTTTATCTACAAGATCATTCCAACTAGTTGATTCATTTTCACTAGGAAAATTATCAAAGTGAGTTTTCAAACGATATCCATTTTCCTTAAAATCATTATCATTCATTGAATTCTCAATATCACAGGCCCCATAAGGATTGCTCCATCTTGGTCTTAGCTCTCTAGGGACTGCATAGAGTTGAGAATTATAAAACAAAACTTTTTGACCTGTATCAATCTTTTGACAATTTTCACAAGTTTTGCAGAATGCATGCGTGTCCTTGAACATGGTGGGCCAATAAAATCCATTTTGAAAGATTTTTGTAGCTGTCTTTTTTGACGAGAAATAACTTCCACATGCTTCATAATGACAAAGTTTAATGACACTACTTACCTCATTGTCGGGAATTAATCTTTGAAATATTTGATCAGGACAATATTTGAATAAGTTAGGATCATCACAGTAAAAGCTCTTCACTTCGTTCAAAAACTTTTCTTTGTCTTGCGTACTCCAATCAGCTGGCAAATCTTCTAAGGCAAGAAAATTGATATTTTTATTATACCAAGGCATTGGACTAAGAGAAAGTAAGGATTTGTTAGGAAAGTAATCATCGATTGGTGTGATGTTAGATGTCGAATCTGTTGTCAATGTTGACAAAAGATTTGCATCAACATTTTCGGTGCTTGTTTCATCCGTGATTTCTTCCTTAGAATAAATCATTTGCAAATCTTCAGATTCATCCAATTCATTTTTACTTAAAGTAGATTCAAGTTGATCATAAACTAATTCATCAATATGATCTACTTCTTGTAAATCATTATCATCTCCAGGTTGCTTGCAAATGTTGAAAATATTCATTTCCAATGTCATGTTTCCAAATGATAGCTTCATCAGTCCATTCCTACAATTAATCAATGCGTTAGAAGTTGCAAGAAATGGACGTCCTAAAATAACAGGAAATGAATTACATGCTTCAACAGGTTCTGTGTCCAAGACAATAAAATCCACAGGATAAATGAATTTATCAACTTGTACTAACACATCTTCAATTATTCCTCTAGGCACTTTTATAGATCTATCGGCAAGTAAAAGAGATATAGAAGTTGGTTTTAACTCACCTAGATTGAGACTCTGAAAAACTGAATATGGAAGTAAATTCACACTAGCACCAAGATCAAGTAAGGCTCTTTCAATTTTATGCTCTCCAATAAAGCAAGAAATTGTGGGACAACCAGGGTCTTTATATTTCAAAGCATTATTGTTCTGAAGAATAGCACTTACTTGTTCGGCTAGAAAGGCTTTCTTTTTCACATTCAGTTTCCTCTTCACAGTGCATAGATCTTTCAAAAATTTAGCATAGGAAGGAACCTGTTTAATAGCATCCAGCAAAGGTATATTGATCCTTACCTGTTTGAAAATTTCAAAAATTTCAGAGTTGTGATTGACTTTTCTTTGTTTGGTCATGGCTTGAGGAAATGGAAGTGCTGGCGGTGAATCAGTCGTTTCTTTGCAATTTTCAGATTCATCCCCTTCCTTACCCTCAGAGATTGACTCATCATCTTTCTCATAAGGTTCAAGAGAGGGTTTTTCAATAACCTTACCACTGCGCAGAGTAGTGACTGATTTGACATGATCCATGTGTTGGCTTCGGGAACTACTTGCATTTGCATTGTATTGCCCTTTGGGATTTTGTTGTGTTTGAGATGGAAACTTACCTTTCTCTTGGAAACTAAGAGCAGATGTTAATTTAGCAAGAGTATCTTTAAAATCTGTCATGTTTTGAACAAGTTGAGTATTAATTGTCTCTTGCTTTTCAATGAATGCATGCAATGTTTCCTCAAGATTTCTTCTAGGAGGTGGAGCATAAGGAGGTGCATATCCATGAGAATTTTGGAAATTATGGTGTGCTTGAAACGGTGGTTGTGAAGTTTGTGCATTGATGTTCTCACTCTTCCAATTGAAATTTGGGTGATTTCTCCAACCAGGGTTGTATGTTTGGGAGTATGGGTTGTGGTTGGGCCTTTGAAAACTGTTTAAAGCATGGGCTTGTTCATGGAGACATTCTTTAAAAGAAGGCAAGGTTGGACAATCGTTGGTTGAGTGTTCATTTGTTTCACAGATTTGACACACAATGTTTTCAACAGATTTTAATTGACCACTCTTTTTTAATTCTAGTGCCTCGACTTTTCTAGCTAAAGATGCAAATTTGGCTTGAAGGTCATGATCTTCCCTAAGGTTGTACATACCTCCACTAGATGTATGAGGTTGAGTTTTACTCGGTGCCTCATAAGTACCCGCGGTGTCCCAATTTTGAGCATTTTCAGCTAACAAGTCTAAGTACTCCATTGCTTCATCAGGGTCTTTATCTTCAAAAGTTCCATTGCACATCAATTCAACCATTTGCCGATCTTTAGGTGTTAACCCTTCATAGAAATGTGAAACCAATCTCCATGTTTCAAAACCATGATGAGGGCAAGTACTAAGCAAGTCTCGATACCTATCCCAACATTTGTAAAATGTTTCTCCTGGTTTTTGAGTGAAAGTGGTGATTTGTCTTTTGAAAGAGTTTGTTCTATGAGATGGGAAAAACTTCTTTAAAAACTGTTGTTGCATTTCATCCCAAGCACGAATGGATCCTGGTCTTAAATTTTGTAGCCATGTTTTAGCTTTATCTTTTAATGAAAAAGGAAAAAGCTTTAATCTGATGGTGTTCATGCTACAATTTAAGATATTATATGTGTTGCACACCTCCTCAAATTCCCTTAAATGCAAGTATGGATTTTCCAATTCCAAGCCATGAAATGAAGGTAAAAGTTGAATAATGCCTGGCTTAAAATTAAAATGAGATGCATCAGGAGGAAAAACTATGCATGATGGTGCACTTGTTCTTGTGGGATTCATGTGGTCTCTAAGTGTTCTAGCACGGTTATTCTCATTATTCTCATTTTGAAGTGATTGATTATCTTCTTCGGCCATATTTTCTGAAAATGATGAGGATATCCTACAAAGTCTACCACTTGATGTACGTGACCACATGCACGTGTAGGAACAGAATAAAAAGAAGAAGAAAACAAAAGAAGAAGAAACAAGAGAAAAGAAATAAAGTTATATACAAGAAAAGTGAAAAGAGAAAATAAATATTATAATTTATACAAGGACTTACCTCCCCGGCAACGGCGCCAAAAACTTGACACGACTAAAAGATTGATGTCTTCTCCCAAGTGCAGGAGTGTCGAAGTAATAAATAACCCGGCAAGACCGGGGTCGAACCACAGGGAGGTTAATTGTACAAATTATAAATAACAATAATACAACAACAATAACAATAACAATAACAACAACAACAACAACAACAACAACAACAACAACAACAACAATAATAATAATAATAATAATAATAATAATAATAATAATAGTAATAATAATAGTAGTAGTAGTAGTAGTAATATTAGTAGTAGTAGTAATAATAATAATAATAAAGAAAGAGAAGAAGAAGAAGAAGATGAGAACTTGGAGATGGAAAATTAATGTAAGGATTAAACAATAATAATAACAAATATCAAGGTTAGAGGTTCCACTAATGGTATATCAAACAAGTATAGTATAAACTCTTGTTATTGAATTGAAAACCACACACAAAGGAGGTTCCAATCAGATTATATATTGTTAACATGATTACATTAGTCATCTTATTCAATTAATGCTAATACTTGTAAATCTCGTCAAGCATTCATGATTATAACTTATGTTAACAACAAATCAAGTTCCTTTCATAGCTCAGGTGTCGGTTATACCATACATTATGGGCTATGAAAGTGCCAAGCATTTGTTGTACCAAGTGTTATACAACATAAATCAAGATTAGTCATTTAACAAGCAAAGTATTAAAGAGTGAACAAGATAACAAATATAAAACATGTTAGTATCAAACATTAAAGTCCATATTAAGTTTACATTATACTTATTCTCACACCATTAGTGTAACCTTTTCACCTTGACATAATGAAAGAAAGCAAAATAGATAAACAAAATAAGAACATAAAAGCTAACTAAGTAAAGAAAAGGAAATGAAAGGCATAAACTTGATATTAATGAAAGCAAAGCATAAACATTACAAAAAATACAAAGAGAGAAAGGAAGAGCATGATCTTGATCTGGAAACCAAGATGCCTAAATGCATGGCAAATGCCTCCTTTTATAGGCCAAAATTGGGAACTATTGATTTGATGACTAATTGATAAGTGGGTGGCCAACTTTTGACTTGGTGACAATCCTTATCTTCTCTTGTCTGCCCAAAACGTCATTGATAACGTCAAAACTGGAGCCAGGTGCAAACATGAAAGTTGTAGGCAATTGTCTCAGCTTTCTTGTGTAAAACATTCAGCTCATTTGGACTTCTAGAACTCCAGATATGGCCAAAATACCGAACAGTGCTCGGGCTGGAAGACAGATTCGGGCTTCTTTATTGTTGCTACAAATTGGACTTGATAATGGCCTTTTTAGATCTTGGGCTCCATATGAAAGTTGTAGGCCTATGTCTTACCTTTCCATCCATATAAATTGGACCTAAATCTGAGATCTATAGCTCTAGATATGGCCCAATTACCGAACAGTGTTCCGGTTTGGATTGCACCGACATCTCTTTTCTAAGTTTGGCCATCTCTTTATCCTTGCAATTTAAGTTCTTCAAGTCATCAATCAATCCTTTCATTTATGGGATAGGCCTGCATTAAAAATAGACATTTACCATAAATTATAGGTATCTTATATTATTACATACATTATTATAAAACATATTTTAGTTAAGAAGTTATTGATACTTCAAGTGCAAAATGATGATATAAAACCATGATAAAAATGCACTTTTAAGTACTAATTAGTCATCCCAATAAAAATTTTGCTCGTTGCTCAAAAATTTTCTTTTGTCTTCAATACTCCAATGAGTTGGCAAAAATCCTAAAGCAAGAAAATTGATATTTTTAGCAAACCAAGGCATTGAATTAAGAGAAAGTAGAGATTCATCAGGAAAGTAATCATCGATTGGTGTGATTTCGGGTGTCGAATATGTTGTCACTTTTGATAAAAGATTCGCATCAACCTTTTCGATGCCTTTTTCATCCTCAATTTCTTCCTGATTGGTCATGGCATGAGAAAATGAAAGTGCTGGCGGAGAATCAGTCATTTCTTTGCTATTTTCAGATTCAACCCCTTCCTTACCCTTAGAGGTTGACTCATCATCTTTCTCACAAGATTCAAGAATTGGTTTTTGAATAACCTTTCCACTACAAAAAGTGATGACTGATTTGACTTGATCCATGTGTTGGCTTCTGGAACTACTTGCATTTGCATTGTATTGCCCCTTCGGATTTTGTTGTGGTTGAGATGGAAACTTACCTTTCTCTTGGAAACTGAGAGCAGATGTGAATTTTGCAAGAGTATCTTTAAAATCTGTTATGCTTTGAGCAAGTTGAGTGTTGATTGTCTCTTGCTTTTCAATGAATGCATACAAAGTTTCCTCAAAATTTCTTGTAGGAGGTGGAGCATAAGGAGGTGCATATCCATGAGAATTTTGGAAATTATGGTGTGCTTGAAATGGTGGTTGTGAAGTTTGTGCATTGTTGTTCTCACTCTTCCAACTAAAATTTAGGTGATTTCTCCAACCAGGGTTGTATGTTTGCAAATATGGCTTATGATTGGGCCTTTCGAAACCGTTTAAAGCATGAGCTTGTTCATGGAGACATTCCTTAAAAGAAGGCATGGTTGGATAGTTACTAGTTGAGTGTTCATTTGTTTCACATATTTGACATACAATGTTTTCAATAGATTTAAATTGACCACTCTTTTTCAATTCTAGTGCCTCGACTTTTCTAGCTAAAGATGCAAACTTGGCTTGAAGGTCATAATCTTCCCTAAGGTTGTACATACCTCCACTAGATGTATGAGGTTGAGTTTTACTCGGTGTCTCATAAGTACCCGCCATGTCCCAATTTTGAGCATTTTCAGCTAACAAGTCCAAGTACTCCATTGCTTCATCAGGGTCTTTATTTTCAAAAGTTCCATTGCACATCAATTCAACCATTTGCCTATCTTTAGGTGTTAACCCTTCATAGAAATGTGAAACCAATCTCCATGTTTCAAAACCATGATGGGGGCAAGTACTAAGCAAATCTCGATACCTATCCCAACATTTATAAAATGTTTCTCCTGGTTTTTGAGTGAAAGTGGTGATTTGTTTCTTGAAAGAGTTTGTTCTATGAGATGGGAAAAACTTCTTTAAAAACTGTTGTTGCATTTCATCCCAAGCACGAATGGATCCTGGTCTCAAATTTTGTAGCCATGTTTTAGCTTTATCTTTTAATGAAAAAGGAAAAAGCTTTAATCTAATGGTGTTCATGCTACAATTTAAATTATTATATGTGTTGCAGACCTCCTCAAATTCCCTTAAATGCAAGTATGGATTTTCCAATTCTAAGCCATGAAAAGAAGGTAAAAGTTGAATAATGCCTGGTTTAAAATTAAAATGAGATGCATCGGGAGGAAAAACTATGCATGATGGTGCACTTGTTCTTGTGGGATTCATGTGGTCTCTAAGTGTTCTAGCACGATTATTCTCATTATTTTCATTATGAAGTGATTGATTATCTTCTTCAGCCATATTTTCTGAAAATGATGAGGATATCCTACAAAGTCTACCACTTGATGTACGTGACCACACTCTCATGCACGTGTAGGAATAAAATAAAAGGAAGAAGAAAACAAAAGAAGAAGAAACAAGAGAAAAGAAACAAAGTTATATACAAGAAAAGTGAAAAGAGAAAATAAAATAACTACTATAATTTATACAAGAACTTACCTCCTCGGCAACGACGCCAAAAACTTGACACGACCAAAAGATTGATGTTTTCTCCCAAGTGCAGGAGTGTCGAAGTAATAAATAACCCGGCAAGACCGGGGTCGAACCACAGGGAGGTTAATTGTACAAATTATGCACAACAATTATAAACAACAATAATAGCAATAACAACAACAACAACAACAACAACAACAACATAAATCAAGATTAATCATTTAACAAGCAAAGTATTAAATAGTGAATAAGATAACAAATATAAAACATGTTAGTATCAAACATTAAAGTCCATATTAAGTTTACATTATACTTATTCTTACACCATTACTGTAACGTTTTCACCTTGACATAATTAACTTAGCTAGACATAATGAAAGAAAGAAAAATAGATAAACAAAATAAGAACATAAAAGCTAACTAAGTAAAGGAAAGAAAATGAAAAGCATAAACTTAATATTAATGAAAGCAAAGCATAAACATTACAAAAAATACAAAGAGAGAAAGGAAGAGCATGATCTTGATCTGGAAACCAAGATGCCTAAATGCATGGCAAATGCCTCCTTTTATAGGCCAAAATTGGGAACTATTGATTTGATGACTAATTGATAAGTGGGTGGCCAACTTTTGACTTGGTGACAATCCTTATCTTCTCTTGTCTGCCCAAAACGTCATTGATAACGTCAAAACTGGAGCCAGGTGCAAACATGAAAGTTGTAGGCAATTGTCTCAGCTTTCTTGTGTAAAAACTTCAGCTCATTTGGACTTCTAGAACTCCAGATATGGCCAAAATACTGAACAGTGCTCGGGCTGGAAGACAGATTCGGGCTTCTTTGTTGTTGCTACAATGTGGACTTGATAATGACCTTTTTAGATATTGGGCTCCATATGAAAGTTGTAGGTTTATGTCTCACCTTTCCATCCATATAAATTGGACCTAAATATGAGATCTGTAGCTCCAGATATGACCCAATTACCGAACAGTATTCCGGTTTGGATCGCACCGACATCTCTTTTCTAAGTTTGGCCATCTCTTTGCCCTTGCAATTTAAGTTCTTAAAGTCATCAATCAATATTTTCATTTATGTGATAGGCCTGTATTTAAAATGAATATTTACCATAAATTAAAGGTATCTTATATTATTAGATATATTATTATAAAACATGCTTTAGTTAAGGAGTTATTGATACTTCAAGTGCAAAATGATGATATAAAACCATGATAAAAATGCAATTTTAAGTACTAATCATATTAGCATTAATTGAATAAGATGACTAATGTAATTATGTTAACAATCTATAACCATATTGGAACCTCCTTTATGTGTGGTTTCCAATTGAATAATAAAAGGTTATACTATACTTGTTTGACATACCATTAGTGGAACCTGTAACCTTGACATTTGTTATTATAGTTGTTTAATCCTTACATTAATTTTCCATCTCAAAGTTCTCATCAATTTATCATCTTCTTCTAGTCCTCCTTCTCTTTCTTAATTGTCATTATTATTATTATTATTATTATTACTACTACTATTATTATTTTTGTTGTTGTTGTTGTTATTGTTGTATTATAATTTGTACAATTAACCTCCCTATAGTTTGACCCCGGTCTTGTCGGGTTATTTATTACTTTGACACTCCTGCACTTAGGAGAAGACATTAATCTTTTCATCATGTCATGAATCCTCTAACCTTAACATTTATTGTTATTATTATTTAATCCTTACATTAATCTTTCATCTCAAAGTTCTCATCAACTTCTTCTTCTTCTTCTACTACTACTACTATTGTTATTGTTATTATTATTGTTGTTGCTGTGTTTTATTATTTATAATTTATACAATTAACATCTCTGTGGTTCGACCCTAGTCTTGCTAAGTTATTTATTACTTCGACACTCCTGCACTTGGGAGAAGACATCAACCTTTTGTTCATACTGACACGACTAAAAGATTATAACGGGCATACTGACACGACTAAAAGATTGTTAACATGATTACATTAGTCATCTTATTCAATTAATGCTAATACTTGTAAATCTCGTCAAGCATTCATGATTATAACTTATGTTAACAACAAATCAAGTTCCTTTCATAGCTCAGGTGTCGGTTATACCATACATTATGGGCTATGAAAGTGCCAAGCATTTGTTGTACCAAGTGTTATACAACATAAATCAAGATTAGTCATTTAACAAGCAAAGTATTAAAGAGTGAACAAGATAACAAATATAAAACATGTTAGTATCAAACATTAAAGTCCATATTAAGTTTACATTATACTTATTCTCACACCATTAGTGTAACCTTTTCACCTTGACATAATTAACTTAGCTAGACATAATGAAAGAAAGCAAAATAGATAAACAAAATAAGAACATAAAAGTTAACTAAGTAAAGGAAAGGAAATGAAAAGCATAAACTTAATATTAATGAAAGCAAAGCATAAATATTACAAAGAATACAAAGAGAGAAAGGAAGAGCATGATCTTGATCTGGAAACCAAGATACCTAAATGCATGGCAAATGCCTCCTTTTATAGGCCAAAATTGGGAACTATTGATTTGATGACTAATTGATAAGTGGGTGACAATCCTTATCTTCTCTTGTCTACCCAAAAAGTCATTGCTAACGTCAAAATTGGAGCCAGTTGTAAACATGAAAGTTATAGGAAATTGTCTCAGCTTTCTTGTGTAAAAACTTCAGCTCATTTGGACGTCTAGAACTCCAGATATGGCCAAAATACCAAACAGTGCTCGGGCTGGAAGACAGATTCGGGCTTCTTTGTTGTTGCTACAATTTGGACTTGATAATGGCCTTTTTAGATATGGACTCCATATGAAAGTTGTAGGCCTATGTCTTACCTTTCCATCCATATAAATTGGACCTAAATCTGAGATCTGTAGCTCTAGATATGACCCAATTACCGAACAATGTTCCGGTTTGGATTGCACCGACATTTCTTTTCTAAGTTTGACCATCTCTTTGCCTTTGCAATTTAAGTTCTTAAAGTCATCAATCAATATTTTCATTTATGTGATAGTCCTGCATTTAAAATGAACATTTACCATAATTTAAAGGTATCTTATATTATTAGATATATTATTATAAAACAGGCTTTAGTTAAGGAGTTATTGATACTTCAAGTGCAAAATGATGATATAAAACCATGATAAAAATGCACTTTTAAGTACTAATCACATACCCCAGATTTCTAATGAGAACATAAACGTAAAATAACAGATGGCTACAGGCTGGCCACCGAACAGAAAACATAGATCTAACTAGATTCGTTAGGGAAACCAATACAACAGGCTAAATATCAAATGAAGAATCTATGTTATTGACCCTCTAAGCTCTTTGGATCCTTTTGTTTTCATCTATTGGTAGAACGTTCCTCATCAAATCAAGCTTATCACGAATGATACATTCGATTTGATCAAAGACCAAATTATAAGGTCTAGAGATTCCTGCAAAGGTCCTTGCATTCCGTTCTTGACAGATATGATACACTATAGCTGCCAAACTGAGTTTACGAGAAAAATTGACAAAACTTTTGTCATGCCAAGTGACAGTAGCCCATTGAATCCATTTCATTCTTGGAATGTTGCATCTGTCACAAACATCCCACCAAATTGCTTTAGTATAGGAGCATCCAAAGAACAAGTGGTTGTGATCTTCCTTGTTGCGGAGATAGAGTGAGTATCTATTGGGACCATATATACCAAACCGATGAAATCTATCTTGAGTTGTGAGTTTCTGTTGGACAGCCACCCATAGAAGAAATGAATGTCTTGAAACAGCATTCTTGAACCACACAATGTCATGCCATTCAACCATCAGATGATGAAATCTTAGTTGTTCCCAAGCTACTTTCATCGAAAATATGCGATTTGGTGAATCCAGCCAAACAATCTCATCCTTTTGCCCTATCATAGGATTAGAATTGGATGGAATAGCTTCTATAATGGGGTGCGAGCCAATACTTGACTGGTAGGAATTTTCCATTCTGAGTTATGAATCAGCATATTCACCTTCGCGTTCTTTTCCATACCTGAATCATAGATGAATTTTTCACTGTAAGAATCCACGAACAGGCTGTGAGGATACTGATTAGTACTTAAAAAAGCATTTTTATCATGGTTTTATATCATCATTTTGCACTTGAAGTATCAATAACTCCTTAACTAAAGCATGTTTTATAATAATATATCTAATAATATAAGATCCTTTAATTTGTGGTAAATGTTCATTTTAAATGCAGGTCTATCATATAAATGAAAGAATTGATTGATGACTCTAAGAAGTTAAATTGCAAAGGCAAAGAGATGGCCAAACTTAGAAAAGAGATGTCGGTGCAATTCAAACCGGAACACTATTCGGTAATTGGGTCATATATGAAGCTATAGATCTTAGATTTAGGTCCAATTTATATGGATGGAAAGGTAAGAAATAGGCCTACAACTTTCATATGGAGCCCAAGATCTAACAAGGTCATTTTCAAGTCCAAATTGTAGTAAAAACAAAGAAGCCCGAATCTGTCTTCCAGCCCGAGCACTATTCAGTATTTTGGTCATATCTGGAGTTCTAGAAGTCCAAATGAGCTGAAGTATTTACACAAGAAAGCTAAAATAATTTCCTACAACTTTTATGTTTTCAACTGGCTCCAAGTTTGACATTATTAATGACGTTTTGGGCAGACAAGAGAAGATAAAGATTGTCACCAAGTCAAGAGTTGGCTACCCACTTATCAATTACTCATCAAATCAATAGTTCCCAATTTTGGCCTATAAAAGGAGGCATTTGCCATGCATTTAGGCATCTTGGTTTCCAGATCAAGATCATGCTCTTCCTTTCTCTCTTTGTATTTTTTGTAATGTTTATGCTTTGCTTTCATTAATATTAAGTTTATGCCTTTCATTTCCTTTCCTTTACTTAGTTAACTTTTATATTCTTATTTTGTTTATCTATTTTTCTTTCTTTTATTATGTCTAGCTAAGTTAATTATGTCAAGGTGAAAAGGTTACACTAATGGTGTAAGAATAAGTATAATGTAAACTTAATATGGACTTTAATATTTGATACTAACATGCTTTATATTTGTTATCTTGTTCACTTTTTAATACTTTGCTTGTTAAATAACTAATCTTGATTTATGTTATATAACACTTGGTACAACAAATACTTGGCACTTTCATAGTTCATACTGTATGGTATAACCGACACCTGAGCTATGAAAGGAACTTGATTTGTTGTTAACATAAGTTATAATCATGAATGCTTGACGAAATTTACAAGTATTAGCATTAATCGAATAAGATGACTAATGTAATCATGTTAACAATCTATAATTTGATTGGAACCTCCTTTATGTGTGGTTTCCAATTGAATAATAAGAGTTTATATTATACTTGTTTGACATACCATTAGTGGAATCTCTAACCTTGAAATTTGTTATTATCACTGTTTAATCATTACATTAATATTCCTTCTCAAAGTTCTCATCTTCTTCTTATTCTTTTCCTTCTTTTTATTTATTATTATTATTATTATTATTATTATTATTATTATTATTATTATTATTATCATTATCATTACTACTATTACTACTACTATTATTCTTGTTGTTGTTGTTGTTCTTGTTCTTGTTGTTGTTCTTGTTCTTGTTCTTGTTCTTGTTCTTGTTATTGTATTATTATTATTTATAATTTGTACAATTAACATCCCTGTGGTTTGACTCCGGTCTTGCCGGGTTATTTATTATTTTGACACTCCTGCACTTGGAAGAAGACAATTTCCAAAGGCACAACCACAACCCATACTCATAAACATACAACTCTGGTTGGAGAAATCACCCAAATTTCAGTTGGAAGAGTGATAATAACAATGTACAAACTTCACAACCATCATTTCAAGCACACCACAATTTCAAAAATTCTCATGGATATGTACCTCCTTATTCTCCACCTCCTAGAAGAAATCTTGAGGAAACATTGCATGCATTCATTAAAAAGCAAGAGACAATCAATACTCAACTTGCTCAAAACATGACAGATTTTAAAGATACTCTTGCAAAATTATCATCTGCTCTCAGTTTCCAAGAGAAAGGTAAGTTTCCATCTCAACCACAACAAAATCCCAAGGGGCAATACAATGCAAATGCAAGTAGTTCCAAAAGCCAACACATGGATCAAATCAAATCAGTCACTACTCTACGCAGTGGTAAGGTTATTGAAAAACCCTCTTTTGAACCTTATGAGAAAGATGATGAGTCAATCTCTGAGGGTAAGGAAGGGGTTGAATCTGAAAATTGCAAAGAAAAGAGTGATTCTCTGCCAGCACTTCCATTTTCTCATGCCATGACCAAACAAAGGAAAGTCAATCACAACTCTGAAATTTTTGAAATTTTCAAACAGGTAATGATCAATATACCTTTGTTGGATGTTATTAAACAGGTTCCTTCCTATGCTAAATTTTTGAAAGATCTATGCATTATGAAAAGGAAACTAAATGTGAAAAAGAAAGCCTTTTTAGCAGAATAAGTAAGTGTTATTCTTTAAAACAATAATACTTTGAAATATAAAGACCCTGGTTGTCCTACAATTTCTTGCTTTATTGGAGAACAAAAGATTGAAAGAGCCTTACTTGATCTTGGTGCTAATGTGAATGTACTTCCATATTCAGTTTTTCAGAGTCTCAATCTAGGTGAGTTAAAACCAACTTCTATATCTCTTTTACTTGTCGATAGATCTGTAAATGTGCCTAGAGGAATAATTGAAGATGTGTTAATACAAGTCGATAAATTCATTTATCTTGTGGATTTTATTGTCTTGGACACAGAACCTGTTGAAGCATGTAATTCATTTTTTGTTATTTTAGGACGTCCATTTCTTGCAACCTCTAAGGCATTGATTAATTGTAGGAATGGACTGATGAAGCTATCATTTGAAAACATCACATTGGAGATGAATATTTTCAACACTTGCAAGCAACCTAGAGATGATAATGATTTACAAGAAGTAGATCATATTGATGAATTAGTTTATGATCAACTTGAATCTACTTTAAGTAAAAATGAATTGGATGAATCTAAAGATTTGCAAATGATTTATTCTGAGGAAGAAATCACAGATGAAAAACGCACCGAAATGTTGATGTGAATCTTTTGTCAATAGTGACAACAGATTTGACATTTGACATTTGACATCACACCAATTGATGATTACTTTCCTAATGAATCCTTACTTTCTCTTAGTCCAATGACTTGGTATGATAAAAATATCAATTTTCTTACTTTAGGAGATTTGCCAACTGATTGGAGTACCCAAGACAAAGAAAAGTTTTTGAACGAAGTGAAGAGCTTTTATTGCGATGACCCTAACTTATTCATATATTGTCGTGATCAAATATTTCAAAGATTCATTCCCGACAATGAGGTAAGTAATGTCATTAAACTTTGTCATTCTGAAGCATGTGGGAGTTATTTTTCTTCAAAAAAGACAACTATAAAAATCTTTCAAAATGGATTTTATTGGCCCACCATGTTCAAGGACACGCATGCATTCTACAAAACTTGTGAAAATTGTCAAAAGATTGATACAGGTCAAAAAGTTTTGTTTTATAATTCTCAACTCCATTCATTACCTAGAGAGGTAAGATCAAGATGGAGCTATCCTTATAGGGTTTGTGATATTGAGAATTCAATGAATGACAATGATTTTAAGAAAAATGGACATCGTTTGAAAGCTTACTTTGATAATTTTTCTAGTGAAAATTAATCAACTGGTTGGAATAATCTTGTAGATAAAGGTTGATTATTTGTTTTTCTCACATTGTTTTTGTGTTTCTTTTTGTGTGATTTTTGCTAGTTTCTCTCACCCCGGTCAAATGGCCGACAACGGTACTCTGTGACTTAAGTCGGTTCTTTTAGTTTCCCACAATAACTAATATCTGTGTATATATTTGTGTAATTCTTTGAATCTCTCTTCCAATTCTCATTTGAAAATGGACAATAATCTTGAAAAATTGAAAAAGTATTTTCCCGCTTTGTCTCAGAATGCGATTACAAAAATTTACCATGCTAGATGTGCAAGATTGAGATTGTTAATGAATTATAGAATTCCTGAAGATATTCGTTGGTTGATTGAAGCAAAGATCTGATTATCAGGTGAGTCCTCTAACTCCTTCATTTCACATATGCTTGGAACAGGTAAAAACACTTCTGCAAAAAAACGTCGTGCAAAACAACTGAAAGTTTGTCATCAATGTGCTAGATGGACTTATAATACACAATGTCGTTCTTTAGGAATGGTATCTATAAACCGTGAAGATAAAATACAATTCATTAAGGATGGCCTGAGTAAGGAGTCTTTATATAATCTTTTATTGACTCTTGAGACGCATCCTAGTGGAGATGTGCATCGTGCAATTCATGATTTATGGTTCCATTTTTATAAAGAACATGATCGACTTAGTCTTGCGAATCTAACTAAAAAAGACCACGTTTGCCAATTTTTAAGAAAATTGGATGGGAAGCCTATCCCCGACCCATAAAGGACGTTTAAGTCATTCTTGAATGTAAAACCAAGGGAAGATGTGAGCCACAATCACAACTACCTGTACATACACATGCTTTTCAAAAGTAAATAAAAAATTAAATAAAGAGAGAGAGAGTGTTGACATGACCAAAAGATTGATGTCTTCTCCCAAGTGTAGGAGTGTCGAAGTAATAAATAACCCGGCAAGACTGGGGTTGAACCATAGAGACGTTAATTGTACAAATTATAAATAACAATAACAATAACAATAACAACAACAACAACAACAACAACAATAATAAAAATAACAACAACAATAATTAAAAAAAAAAAAGAAGAAGAAGATGAGAACTTCGAGAAGGAATATTAATGTAATGATTAAACAATGATAAACCTTTCTTTTATACTCAATGTTTCAACACATAATTATGGGGCTTTTCTTGGAAGAAAACAAAATTTTTGTTCTAATGTTTAAGGTTAACTTCCTTGGGTTAGGATTATTATTTTTGTCTTTTTTTTTTAAATATATATATACATATAATTTAAAAATATCTGCATCTTTAACCCATATAATGAGCTTTTAGCTAATGACTCCCAAACCAGTTGGTCTTAGGGCATTAGGTGTTAACTCCGGTCGGAGATACTGATATATAGATAGTGCAATGTTTGATTCCGTTAAGGTTTTCTCCTCAACCCATGTAACAAGCGTTGGGCCAATAGCTCCCAAATCAGTTGACTTTAGGGTATTAGGTGTTAAAACACCCCTTCGGGCTTAATTGTTTAGGTTAGGGAGGCTATAAAACCAAACTTATCTACATTTTTATTATTATCATTTTTTTATTTTTTATTTTTTTTATTTTTTTTCTTTTTTTTAATTATATACAATACCTTTCCCTTAGTTGTTACCTTTAACAAAAGAACATAAATAATGTAATAATCCAATATGCAACCCACAATTATATGTTAAAGATTGTGTGTGTAAATTAAGGTTTAAGAATATATGTTAAATAAGTATATGAGCAGAATTAAGTGATAACAATGCGATAGTTTGTAAACCTGAATATTTCAAGAAGTATTATAATAGACCTTGTTAAGAATGGTTACTAAGATGCATCTTAAGAGTCACTTTAACAAAAGAGCTCCTTTACTCTGTCATCCTAGTAACAACAATTATACATATGCTTTATGAAATGAAAAATAATTTTTTTTATCAACTATTACCCTCTCCCCCCAACCAAAATGAGACATTGTCCTCAATATTCTAAGGTAGAAAGATACAATATAGAAGATATAACCTGAAATAACGAACACTAACAAACCATAATAATAAAACCAAAAGACACAAATATTCATAAATGAAGGCTCAAATCCAATCTACGCTTTTTACGGCTTTTCTTAAATGACCAATTTATGTGAGTCATGGAAGGATCAATCATAGGAATGAAAGATTGTAGTTGGTCAATCAATTGTTCAGCAATAGTAGCAAAGATTATGATTTGTCGTGTAGAAGATGTTAGAAATTCCTGTTCCACAGCATGATCAAGAAAAGACAACAACTTATCATAATAACCATTAACATTTAACAAACCTATGGGTTTATGGTGAATGTGCAGATGAGCCCAAAAGGAAATATGAAAGATCTCTTCCAATGTGCCTAGACCACCTAGTAAAGCAATGAAGGCATCAACATGGTTAAACATTGCATTCATTCGAGCTGACATTGTGGAGACTTGAAGTTCCTCTCCAATTGTTTTTCCAATGATGTTCCCTTGTTCTAAAGTTTTAGGGACGACCCCCAAAACTTGACTACCTCCAAAAAATGCAGCTATTGACACACCTCCCATTAACCCTAGACTGCCTCCCCCATACACTAAATGAATCTTTCTCTTAGCTAGCACTTGACCAAGATGATTTGCTGATTCTAAAAACTCTTTTTCTTTCCCAGGACTAGATCTACTGAAAACACAAATACTTTTTATTTGATGACTTGAGGAACTTATCATTTCTACACACTTCTATTTTTGTTAAATGATGGGTTGAGTAGAAATGAAAGGAAAGAAGAGGGGATTTAATAGATGAGAAATTAAAAAGCTAATCATACCACCTATATGTAGGCCAGCTGGAGTCTCGCACACACACTTTCTCTCTCTTTATTTATTTCTTAAAAAAAAAAACATATGTATAGGTGGTTGTGATTGTGGCTCACATCTTCCCTTGGTTTTTCAACCAAAAACGGCTTAAACGCCCTATATAGGTCGGGGATAGGTTTCCCATCTAGTTTTCTTAAAAACTAGCAAACAGGGTCTTTTTTAGTCAGATTCCCAAGACTATGTCAAGCATGTTCGTTATAAAAATGGGTTCATAAGTCTTAAATTGCATGATACTTATCTCGACTATGATGAGATTTAAGAGTCAATAAAAGATTATCTAAAGACTCTCTATGTTTTGAAATAAATCCCACCTTTTGATAATTTTCACAGGTTTTGTGGGATGCATGTGATTCCTTGAATATGGTAGGCTAGTAAAATTTGCTTTGTAAGATTTCTACAATCCTCTTTTTTGACGAGAAATGATCCCTACATGCCTTAGAGTGACAAAATTTAATGAAATTACTTACCTCATTGTCAGGAATGCATTTTTGAAATATTTGATCAGGAGAATAATTGAATCAGTAAGGGTCATCCCAATAAAATATTTGCACGTTGCTCAAAAACTTTCTTTTGTCTTCAATACTCTAGTGAGCTGGCAAAAATCCTGACGCAAGAAAATTGATATTTTTAGCAAACCAAAGCATTGAACTAAGAGAAAATAGAGATTTATCAGGAAAGTAATCATCAATTGGTGTGATGTCGGGTGTCGAATCTGTTGTCACTTTTGGTAAAAGATCCGCATCAACCTTTTCAGTGCCTTTTTCATCCTCGATTTCTTCCTGATTGGTCATGACATGAGGAAATGGAAGTGTTGGTGAAATTAGTCTTTTCTTTGCAATGTTCAGATTCAACCCCTTCCTTACCCTTAGAGATTGACTCATCATCTTTCTCACAAGGTTCAAGAATTGGTTTTTGAATAACCTTACCACTATAAAAAGTGATGATTGATTTGACTTGATCCATGTGTTGACTTCCAAGACTACTTGCATTTGCATTGTATTGCCACTTGGGATTTTGCTGTGGTTGAGATGGAAACTTACCTTTCTCTTAAAAATTGAGAGCAGATGTGAATTTTGCAAGAGCATCTTTAAAATCTGTTATGCTTTGAGCAAGATGAGTGTTGATTGTCTCTTACTTTTCAATGAATGCATACAAAGTTTCCTCAAAATTTCTTGTAGGACGTGGAGCATAAGGAGATGCATATCCATGATAATTTTGGAAATTGTAGTGTGCTTGAAACTGTGGTTATGAAGTTTGTGCATTGTTACTCTTCCAACTGAAATTTTGGTGATTTCTCCAACCAGGATTGTATGTTAGCAAATATGGGTGGGCTTGTTCATAGAGACATTCCTTAAAAGAAGGTAAGGTTGGACAATTACTGGTTGAGTGTTCATTTGTTTCACATATTTGACATGCAATGTTTTCAATAGATTTAAATTGAGCACTTTTTTTCAATTCTAGTGCCTCAATTTTTCTAGCTAAAGATGCAAACTTAGCTTGAAGGTCATGATCTTCCCTAAGGTTGTACATACCTCTACTAGATGTATGAGGTTGAGTTTTACTTGGTGCCTTATAAGTACCCGTCGTGTCCCAATTTTGAGCATTTTCAGCTAATAAGTCTAAGTACTTCATTGCTTCATCAGGGTCTTTATTTTCAAAAGTTCCATTGCGCATCAATTCAACGATTTGTCTATCTCTAGGTGTTAACCCTTCATAAAAATGTGAAACCAATCTCCATGTTTTAAAACCAAAATAAGGGCAAGTACTAAGCAAGTCTCGATACCTATCCCAACATTGGTAAAATGTTTCTCCTGGTTTTTGAGTGAAAGTGGTAATTTGTCTTTTGAAAGAGTTTGTTCTATGAGATGGGAAAAACTTCTTTAAAAATTATTGTTGCATTTCATCCTAAACACGAATGGATCCTGGTCTTAAATTTTGTAGCCATGTTTTAGCTTTATCTTTTAATGAAAAAGAAAAAAGCTTTAATCTGATCGTGTTCATGCTACAATTTAAATTATTATATGTGTTGCACACCTCCTCAAATTCCCGTAAATGCAAATATGGATTTTCCAATTCCAAGCCATGAAACGAAGGTAAAAGTTGAATAATACCTGGTTTAAAATTAAAATGAGATGTATCGGGAGGAAAAACTATGCATGATGGTGCACTTGTTCTTGTGGGATTCATGTGGTCTCTAAGTGTTCTGACACGGTTATTCTCATTATTCTCATTATGAAGTGATTGATTATCTTCTTCGGCCATATTTTCTAAAAATGATGAGGATATCCTACAAAGTCTACCACTTGATGTATGTGACCACACTCTCATGCACGTATAGGAATAGAATAAAAGGAAGAAGAAAACAAAAGAAGAAGAAACAAGAGAAAAGAAACAAAGTTATATACAAGAAAATTGAAAAGAGAAAATAAAATAACTACTATAATTTATACAAGACCTTACCTCCCCGACAACGGCCCCAAAAACATGACATGACCAAAAGATTGATGTCTTCTCCCAAGTGTAGGAGTGTCAAAGTAATAAATAACTTGACAAGACCGGAGTCGAAACATAGGGAGGTTACTTGTACAAATTATAAATAACAATAATACAACAACAATAACAATAACAATAACAACAAGAATAACAACAACAACAACAACAACAACAATAATAATAATAATAATAAAGAAAAGAAGGAGAAGAAGAAGATGAGAACTTTGAGAAGGAATATTAATGTAACGATTAAACAATGATAATAACAAATGTCAAGGTTAGAGATTCCACTAATGGTATGTCAAACAAGTATAGTATAAACTCTTATTATTCAATTGGAAACCACACATAAAGGAGCTTCCAATCAAATTATAGATTGTTAACACGATTACATTAGTCATCTTATTCGATTAATGTTAATACTTGTAAATCTCATCAAGCATTCATGATTATAACTTATGTTAACAATAAATCAAGTTCCTTTCATAGCTCTGGTGTCGGTTCTACCATACACTATGAACTATAAAAGCACTAAGTATTTGTTGTACCAAGTGTTATACAACATAAATCAAGATTAGTTATTTAACAAGCAAAGTATTAAAGAGTGAACAGGATAACAAATATAAAACATGTTAGTATCAAATATTAAAGTCCATATTAAGTTTACATTATACTTATTTTTACACCATTAGTGTAGCCTTTTCACCTTGACATAATAAACTTAGCTAGACATAATGAAAGAAAGAAAAATAAATAAACAAAATAAGAACATAAATAAGATAACAGTTAATTAAGTAAAGAAAAGAAAATGAAAGACCTAAACTTGATATTAATGAAAGCAAAGCATAAACATTACAAAAAATACAAAGAGAGAAATCAAAAGCAGGATCTTGATCTAGAGACCAAGATGCCTAAATGCATGGCAAATGCCTCCTTTTATAGGCCAAAATTTAGAACTATTGATTTGATGACTAATTGATGAGTGGGTGGCCAACTCTTGACTTGGTGACAATCCTTATCTTCTCTTGTCTGCCCAAAACGTCATTGATAACGTCCAAATTGGAGCCACTCAAAAACATAAACATTGTAGGCAATTGTCGCAACTTTCTTGTGTAAAAACTTTAGCTTATTTGGACTTCTAGAACTCCAGATATGGCTAAAATACTGAACAGTGCTCGGGCTGAAGGACAGATTCGGGCTTCTTTGTTGTTACTATAATTTGGACTTGAAAATGACCTTTTTAGATCTTGGGCTCCATATGAAAGTTATAGGCCTATGTCGTAACTTTCCATCCATATAAAGTAGACCTATATCTGAAATCTATAGCTCTAGATATGACCTAATTACCAAATAGTGTTCCGGTTTGGATTGCACCGACATCTCTTTTCTAATTTTGGCATCGCTTTGCCCTTGCAATTTAAGTTCTTAAAGTCATCAATCAATCCTTTCATTTATGTAATAGGCCTACATTTAAAATGAACATTTACCACAAATTAAAGGTATCTTATATTATTAGATATATTATTATAAAACATGTTTTAGTTAAGGAGTTATTGATACTTTAAGTGTAAAATGATGATATAAAACCATGATAACAATGCACTTTTAAATACTAATCAAGTGTGTGTGAGAGACTCTAGCTGGCCTACATATAGGTGGTATGATTGCCTTTCTAATTTCTCATTTATAAAATCCTCTATTCCTTCCTTTCATTTCTACTCAACCCATACATTCAATAAATACAGAGGTGTGTAGAAATGACAAGTTCCTCAAGTCATCATATAAGAAATATTTGTGTTTTTGGTGGATCTAGTCCTAGGAAAGAAAAGGGGTTTTTAAAATCAGCAAATCATCTTGGTCACGTGCTAGCTGAGAGAAAGATTCATTTAGTGTATGGGGGAGGCAGTCTTGGGTTAATGGGAGGTGTGTCAATAGCTGCATTTTTAGAAGGTAGTCAAGTTTTGGGGGTCGTCCCCGAATCTTTGGCATAAGGGGACATCATTGGAAAAAATAATTGGAGAGGAACTTCAGGTCTCCACAATGTCGCTCGAATGAATGCAATGTTTAACCATACTGATGCCTTCATTGCTTTACCAGGTGGTCTAGGCACATTGAAAGAGATCTTTCATATTTCCTCTTGGGCTCAACTGCACATTCACCATAAACCAATAGGTTTGTTAAATGTCAATGGTTATTATGATAAGTTGTTGTCTTTTCTTGATTATGTTGTGGAACAGGAATTTCTAACATCTTTTGCATGACAAATCATGATCTCTGCTATTACTGCTGAATTATTGATTGACCAACTACAATCCTTTATTCCTGTAATTTATCCCTCCATGAGTCGTATAAATTGGTCAACTAAGGAAAGCCGTAAAAAGCTTCGATTGGATTTGAGCCTTCATTTATGAATTTTTGTGTCTTTTGGTTTTATTATTGTGTTTTGTTATTTCTTATTTTTGTTTCAATGTCTTCAGGTTTGTTAGTGTTTGTTATTTCAGGTGATATCTTCTATACTCTGTCTTTCTACCTTAGAACATTGAGGACAATGTCTCGTTTTGGTTGGGGGGAGAGGGTAGTAGTTGATACAAAAAAAAATTGTTTTCCATTTCATAAAGCATATACAACATTGTTGTTACTAAGATGGCGGAGTAAAGGAGTTCTTTTGTTAAAGTGACTCTTGAGACGTATCTTAGTAACCATTCTTAATAAGGTCTATTATAATGCTTCTTGAAATATTCAGGTTTACTAACTCTCGCATTGTTATCACTTAATTCTGCTCATATACTTATTTAACATGTATTCTTAAACCTTCATTTACACACACACACTTTAACATATGATTGTGGGTTGCATATTGGATCATTACATTATTTATGTTCTTTTGTTAAAGGTAACAACTAAGAAAAAGGGATAGTATATAATTAAAAAAAGAAAAAAAATATTGATAATAAAAAGATAGATAAGTTTGGTTTCGTAGTCTCCCTAACCTAAACAATTAAGCCCAAAGGTGTGTTTTAACACCTAATACCCTAAAGTCAACTGACTTGGGAGCTATTGGCCCAACGCTTGTTACATCGGTTGAGGAGAAAAGCTTAAGGGAATCAAACATTGCACTATCTACATATCAGTATCTGCAACCCGAGTTATTAAGCTTGATGAGATTTACAAGTATTAGCATTAATCGAATAAGATGACTAATGTAATCATGTTAATAATCTATAATCTGATTGGAACCTCCTTTATGTGTGGTTTCCAATTGAATAATAAGAGTTTATATTATACTTGTTTGACATACCATTAGTGGAATCTCTAACCTTGACATTTGTTATTATCATTGTTTAATCGTTACATTAATATTCCTTCTCAAAGTTCTCATCTTCTTCTTCTTCTTCTCCTTCTTTTTCTTTATTATTATTAGTACTACTACTACTACTACTACTACTACTACTAGTAGTATTTTATTATTATTATTATTATTATTATTATTATTATTATTATTATTATTATTATTATTATTATTCTTGTTGTTATTGTTGTTGTTGTTGTTGTTGTTGTTATTGTTGTTGTATTATTGTTATTTATAATTTGTACAATTAACCTCCCTATGGTTTGACCCTGGTCTTGCCGGGTTATTTATTACTTCGACACTTCTACACTTGGGAGAAGACATTAATCTTTTGGTCGGGGATAGGCTTCCCATCTAGTTTTCTTAATCAGATTCCCAAGACTAAGTTAATCATGTTCTTTATGAAAATGGGGTCATAAATCATGAATTACACAATGCACATCTCTACTAGGATTCATCTTAAGAGTTAATAGAAGATTATCTAAAGACTTTTTACTCAGGTCATTCTTAATGAATTGTATTTTATCTTCATAATTTATAGATACTTTTCTTAAAGAACAATATTGTGCATTACAAGTCCATCTAGCACATCAATGGTAGATTTTTAGTTGTTTTACATGACGTTTCTTTGCAAAAGTGCTTTTACCTATTCTAGGCATGTATGAAATGAATGAATTAGAGGACTCACCTAATAATTGGACCTTTGCTTCAATCAACCAACGAATATCTTTAGGAATTCCATGATTCATTAACAACTTCAATCTTGCACATCTAGCATGATAAATTTTTATAATCACATTCTAAGGCAGAGCGGGAAAATACTTTTTTAATTTTTTAAGATTAGTGTCCATTTTCAAATGAGAATTGGAAGAGAGATTCAAAGAATTACACAAATATATACACTAATATCAGTTATTATGGGAAACTGAAAGAACCAACTTAAGTCATGGAATATCATTGTCCGCCATTTAACCAAGGTTAGAGAAACTAGCAAACTAAGAGTCATAAAATAAAAAAACAAAACACAAAAACAATATAAGAAAAATAAAATAATTAACCTTTATCTACAGGATCATTCAAACCAGTTGATTCATTTTCACTAGGAAAATTATTAAAGTAAGCTTTCAAACAATGTCCATTAAAAAAATTGTTATTCTTTGGATTCTCAATATTAAAGGCCCCATAAAGATACATATGTCTCTTAATAAATGGACTGCTCCATCTTGATTTTAACTCTTTAGAGAATAAATAGAGTCGAGAATTATAAAATAAAACTTTTTAACCAGTATCAACTTTTTGACAATTTTCACAAGTTTTGTAGAATGCATGCATGTCCTTGAACATGGTGGGCCAATAAAATCCTTTTTGAACAAATTTTACAGCTGTCTTTTTTTACGAGAAATGACTCCCACATGGTTTAGAATAACAAAGTTTAATAACACTACTTATCTTTAGGAATGCATCTTTAAAATATTTGATCAGGACAATGTTTGAATAAGTTAGGGTCATCACAATAAAAGTTCTTCACTTTATTCAAAAACTTTTCTTTGTCTTGGGTACTCCAATCAGTTGGCAAATCTCCTAAAGCAAGAAAATTGATATTTTTATCATATCAAGGCATTAGACTAAGAGAAAGTAAGGATTGGAACCTCCTTTGTGTGTGGTTTCCAATTGAATAGTAAGAGTTTATACTATACTTTTTTGGCATACTATTAGTGGATCTTCTAACTTTGACATTTATTGTTATCATTGTTTAATCTTTATGTTAAGCTTCTCCATCTTAAAGTTCTCATCAACTTCTTCTTCTTCTTTATTACTACTACTACTACTACTACTATTATTATTATTATTATTATTATTATTATTATTACTATTACTATTGCTACTAGTATTATTACTATTACTATTACTATTATTAGTAGTATTATTATTATTGTTATTGTTGTTGTTGCATTATTGTTATCTATAATTTATACAATTAATCTCCCTGTGGTTCGACCCTGGTTTTGCCGAGTTATTTATTACTTCGACACTCCTATACTTGGAAGAAGATATCAATCTTTTGGTCGTGTTAGTCACTATCATGGTAACTGGATGTTTTAACAAATGATGTGTTGAATTGTTTTCCAAGAAAAGCATTTTTTCTACCCTTTTAAAATAAAATAAAATTAAAAACATGTCACGAGATATAAATCTAGTTCAAGTCTACATGCCTTCAATTTTTTAAAATGCATAGGGGTGATAAGCCACTTAGACCTATATGCCAAGACTCTTTTTTTTTTCCTCTCCCTTTGGTTTATTTATTTATCTATTTATAGTTTTTTTTCTTTTAATTTTATTATTCAATATATGGTTTTTCTTGAATTTTTTATATTATTTTTTTTAATTTATTTTGAATTGATCTTTATATTTTTTTTATTATATAATTAAATTAAAAAATATTATTAAATTTAGTGAAGTTCATGACTCGGCTCATTGGTTTGATGAAGTAATACAAGTTAATCCAATATATTACTATTTCAATATTTTTAAATAATATCAAGTTAATTTTTTTAAAAACAAATGTTAAATCATGTTCTTACTAATTATACAAGTTGCTTTTAAGCTTTTGTACATGAGTTATTTTTTTGTTATTTATTCTGTTTTTGTCTCTTTTGATTTTTTTTATCTCATTAAATTAATTAAATTATATCAATTAACTTCTATAAAGTTTAATTTGTCAAGAGTTTTTAAGTTTAATCCATTGAATCTAATTTGATGACAATGCTAAAAACAAATTTCACAACCTTATTATTATTTTTTTATTTTTTTTCCTTCAGCTTGACTGGCAACACATAATTGAGATGTAACCTAATATCTCCAAAAAAAAAAAAAAAACCAACGTTACTTATTGGAGTAAGTACCACTAGTATAATTACACGAAATTGATAACATATGAAGTCTTTGTAGATAAGAGCTGTTAGCATTAACTAATTATTTTTACTCGTGTCAGGCGACGGTTTATATCATTTTTTTAATCTAAAAAACATATAAAGAGTAAGTAAATATAAAATTTGATACATTCCGGCTGAAGTATTTTTAAAATACCTAAATAGTAATATTTTAGATTACATTTTCTTTTAAAAAAATAAGAAAAGAAGTAGCACATTAAATTAACCCAAGTTAATCATAGTTAATCGATAAAACTCATGATATAAGGTTAAAATTATTATAAAACCATGAATCATAATAAATTAAAAATCTTAGCTATAATAAATTAAATATTAAGAGTCGAAAGCAAAAAAAAAATTAACAAAAATTCCAAAAAAGTGACTTAACAAGACCTATATTAATTGTCCGCACAACATTGTTAATTGCCAAATTTTTTCAAATGTAAGAAAATAAAATTCAAGTGACAATAATATTTTTAAAAAAGTAAAAATAATCCTGGAGTGCGGTCAATGAATCAATTGAATTTAATAAGTTCAATTAATTTAATAATATAAAAAATTCATTCCTAATTTAATAATATAAAAAAACCAAACAAATCTAAATAAATCTTCTAAACATTGTTTAATCTCCTAAAATAACTAACGAGTCGTTAAAAAAAAAAGAGAATAAATTACCTCCAAACCTAAGATATCTAATTTTCTCAACTAAGAGAAAAAACATAATTTTATTATTGAAGTGAGTAATATTATGTGCATGTATATGATTAGTATTTAAAAGTGCATTTTTATTAAGAAATATCATCATATTACACTTTGAGCATGTTTTATAATAACAAGTTTGATAACAAAAGATATTTTTAATTTATGGTAAATATTCATTTTGAATGAAGACATATCTTACAATTGAAAAGATTGATTGATGTGTTTAATTATTGAAAGTGAAAAGATAAAGAGAAAGCTAAGTTTAAAGAAGAGATGTTGGTTCAATTCAAACTGAAACATCATTCGGTTATTAGATCATAACTGAAGCTATAAAATATGAATTTAGGTTTGATTTATATGAATGGAAAGTTAAGACATAAGCCTAAAACATTCATGAAGAGTTCAAGATTCAAAAAGATCGTTTTCAAGTTCAAATTATAACAATAAAAGAGAAGTTAGAATCTATCATGTAGACCAGATATTGTTTAATGTTCAGCCCATATCTCAAGTTTTAGAAATCCAAATGAGCTCATTCTTATTTTGTTAGAAAGCTGAGATAAATTTTTAGAACTTTCATATAGATAATTTGTTCAAATTATGATATTAGCAATGATGTTTTGTTCAAACAAGAAGATAATGGTTGTCACCAAGTCATGAAATGGCCACCCACCCAATAATTAATCATCAAATCAATAGTTCTAAATTTTAGTTTATAAAAAGAGATATTTGTCATGCATAGAGACATCTTGGTTTTCAAATCAAGATCATATTCTTGCTTTCTTTCTTTGTATTTTTGTAATGTTTAAGTTTTACTTTCATTAATCTCTTATTTATGTTTTTCATCATAATTATGTTCCTATCTAGTTTATTTATGTTTCTCTTTTTCATAATGTTTAGTTAAGTTTATTATCTCAAGGTAAAAATATTTCATTAATGGTGTTAGAATAGATATAATATAAATTCAATATGGATTTCAATATTTATATCTAATAAAGTTTGTTATTAACATGTCTTATCTTTTTATTTTACAAATTCTTAATACCTTGCTTGTTAAATAATTAATCTAGATTTGTATTATACAACAAATACTTGGCACTTTCATAGCCTACTATAAGGTATAACCGACACTTATGTTATGAAAGGAATTTGATTTATTGTTAACATAAGTTGATGTGCATCATGGGAATGATAATCCATCTCATAAAGGTAAATCTAATATGCAAGAGGATTCAGATGGTCCAATGACAAGAGCGGGATCGAAACAACTACAAAAGACCTTGACGAGTCAAATTGGAATGATTAAAGCTGCGTCGGAGTTAAAATTAGCAATCAGTTTCAAATTGGTTCAAGAGTGCTTATTTGCTTACAATCAGAACTTAAAGATAGGAAGAGCCCTTAATGGTTCTTTTGATGCTGGGCTACTTGAATTTGGGTTGATAATGCAAATAAGTTAAGGAATTGATGTTGTTTACGTCAGAATAGTAGATGAATTTGAACCCGAAATTGAAGTCATCCATTACATGTGAAAACAAGACTAATCAAGGTGGATTTCAAGTTCAGAACGTGATCTTTCCAGATTTCCAACCATGATTGCATTGGACTTTTGTGCAAGAAGTTATAGCCATTTTAAATTCGGTTTGTTTATATTTCAATTAAAGTCAAAAAATGAGTGCTAGTTTAATTTGTCTGGTTGCTTTGTCAAAGTCCAATTTTTGGGCTTGATTTCTGTCATATTGAATTTTCCTAACTATAGAGGGATAATCCAATTATAAATATGGCATCAGAATATGTAACAAACAATTTTTTGGTCAAGACTTGAACTTAATTCAGAGAATTAAGAATTGTTCTTCCAAATTGATTTATGAAGAATCCTACCTGACTTATCACTCTTTAATCACAAAGAGTGTGGCGTCAAAATCCTAGATTGATATTTGTTGCGTCTAGATCGACTTATCAAAGTATCACTCTAGTCTATTGACACGACTAAAAGACTGATGTCTTCTCTAAAGTGCAAGAATGTTGAAGTAATAAATAATCCGGTAAGACCGGGGTCGAACCATAAGGAAGTTAATTGTACAAATTATAAATAACAATAATATGATAACAATAACAACAACAACAACAACAATAATAATAATAGTAGTAATAACAATAATAATAATAATAAAGAAAAAAAGAAGGAAAAGGAGAAGAAGAAGATGAATACTTTAAGATGAAATATTAATGTAACGATTAAACAATGATATAACAAATGTCAAGGCTAGAGGATTCACTAATGGTATGTCAAACAAGTATAATATAAACTCTTATTATTCAATTGTAAAACCACACACAAAAGAGGTTCCAATCAGATTACAAATTATTAACATGATTACATTAGTTATCTTATTTCATTAATGTTAATACTTGTAAATCTCGTCAGGCATTTATGATTATAACTTATGTTAACAACAAATCAAGTTTCTCTCATAGCTCAGGTGTCATTTATATCATACAGTATGGGCTATGAAAGTGTCAAACATTTGTTGTACCAAGTGTTATACAACATAAATCAAGATTAGTCATTTAGCAAGCAAAGTATTAAAGAGTGAACAGGATAACAAATACAAAACATGTTAATATCAAACATTAAAGTCCATATTAAGTTTACACTATACTTATTCTTACACCATTAGTGTAACCTTTCACCTTGACATAATAAACTTAGCTAGACATAATGAAAGAAAGAAAAATAGACAAACAAAATAAGAACATAAATAAGATAAGAGTTAACTAAGTAAAGTAGGGGAAATGAAAGGCATAAACTTGATATTAATGAAAGCAAAGCATAAACATTACAAAAGATACAAAGAGAGAAAGCAAGAGCATGATTTTTTAACTTCTATTAATCTATTCAGATAGACAAACTCTAAAATAGTAAAATACTTTGCAAATTCCACAAAGTAAGGTAGTCATCATTTAACTTCTATTAATCTTTTCAGATAGACAAACTCTCATTAAATTTATATACCTGCTCAATACCTCTTAACAAGACATTCATAAACCTTTTTTTTATGCTCAATGTATCGACACATAATTATGGGGTTTTTCTTGGAAGAAAACAAAATTTTTATTCTAATGTTTAAGGTTAACTTCCTTGAATTGAGATTATTATTTTTGTCTTCTTCTTTATTATTATTTTTTTAACATATATACATATAGTTTAAAACATCATGTATCTTTAACCCATGTAACGAGCTTTCAACGAATGACTCCCAAACTAGTTGGTCTTAGGGCATTAGGTGTTGAGACACCTCTATGAGCTTAGTAACTCGGGTCGCAAATACTAATATGTAGATAATACAATGTTTGATTCCTTTAAGCTTTTCTCCTCAACCCATGTAACAAGTGTTAGGCTAATAGCTCTCAAGTCAGTTGACTTTAGGGTATTAGGTGTTAAAACACCTTTTCGGGCTTAATTGCTTAGGTTAGGGAGGCTACGAAACAAAACTTATCTACATTTTTATTATTATTATTATTTTCTTTTTTCTTTCTTTTTTGCTTTTCATTTTTGTTTTTTTGTTTTTTTTGTTTTTGTTTTTTTTTGTTTTTTTTAATTATATACTATCCCTTTCCTTTAGTTGTTACCTTTAACAAAAGAACATAAATAATGTAATAATCCAATATGCAACTCATAATCATATGTTAAAGTGTGTGTGTGTGTGTGTGTAAATTAAGGTTTAAGAATACATGTTAAATGAGTATATGAGCAGAAATAAGTTATAACAATGTGAGAGTTTGTAAATCTAAATATTTCATGAAGTATTATGATAGACCTTATTACGAATGATTACTAAGATGTATCTCAAGAGTCATAAAAAGTTTTCCTTACTCTGCCATCATAGTAATAACAATTTTGCACATGCTTTATGAAATAGAAAACACAGTTAATTTTTTTTTAGCTACTACCCTCTCCCCCCAACTAAAACGAGTCACTGTCCTCAATATTTAAAGATAAAAAAATAACGAACACTGATAAACGTGGAACACACTGAAACAAATATAAGAAACAACAAAACACAATAATAAAACCAAAAGACACAAAGATTCACAAATGAAGGCTCAAATCCAATCTAAGCTTTTTACGGCTTTTCTTAGTTGACCAATTTATGCGACTCATGGAAGGATCAATTACAAGAATGAAAGATTGTAGTTGGTCAATCAATTATTCAGCTGTAGCAGTAGAGATTATGATTTGTCATGCAGAAGATGTTAGAAATTCCACAACATGATTAAGAAAAGACAACAACTTATCATAATAACCATTAACATTTAACAAACCTATGCGTATATGATGAATGTGTAGTTGGGCCCAAGAGGAAATATGAAAGATCTCTTTCAATGTGCTTAGAAGACATCAACATGGTTAAACATTGCATTCATTCGAGCAGACATTGTGGAGACCTGTAGTTCCTCTCCAATTATTTTTCTAATGATGTCCTCTTGTGCTAAAGTTTTAAGGACGACTCCCAAAACTTGACTACTTCCTAAAAATGCAAATATTGACACTCCTCCCATTAACCCAAGATTGTCTCCCCTATATACTAAATGAATCTTTTTCTTAGCTAGCACTTGACCAAGATGATTTGCTGATTCTAAAAACTCCTTTTCTTTCCCAGGACAAGGTCCACCAAAAACACAAATATTTCATATATGATGACTTGAGGAACTTGTCATTTCTACACACTTCTATATTTGTTGAATGTATGGGTTGAGTAGAAATGAAAGGAAGGAAGAGAGGATTTTATAGATGAGAAATTAGAAAGGCATTCATACCACCTATATGTAGGCTAGTTAGAGTCTCACACACTCTTTCTCTATCTTTTTATTTATTTACTTTTAAAAAAGCATGTATATGTACAGGTAGTTGTGATTGTGGCTTACATCTTCCCTTAGTTTTACATCCAAGAACGGCTTAAACGCCCTTTATGGGTTGGGGATAGGCTTCCCATCCCGTTTTCTTAAAAACTGGCAAACAAATTCTTTTTTAGTAAGATTCCCAAGACTAAGTTGATCATGTTTTTTATGAAATAGTGGCTATAAATCATGAATTGCATGATGCACATCTCCACTATGATACGTTTCAAGAGTCAATAGAAGATTATCTAAAGACTCCTTACTAAGGCATCTTTAATGAATTGTATTTTATCTTCACGATTTATTGATACCATTCCTAAAGAACGACATTGTGCATTACAAGTCCATCTAGCACATCGATGACAGACTTTTAGTCGTTTTGCACAACATTTCTTTGTAAAAGTGCTTTTACCTGTTTTAGTCATGCGTGAAATGGAGTTAGAGAACTCACCTGATAATCGGACCTTTGCTTCAATCAATCAGCGAATATCTTCAGGAATTCAATGATTCAGTAACAATCTCAATCTTGCACATCTAGCATGGTAAATTTTTGTAATCACATTCTGAGGCAGAGCGGGAAAATACTTTTTCAATTTTTCAAGATTAGTGTCTATTTTCAAATGAGAATTGGAAGAGAGATTCAAAGAATTGCACAAATATATACACAGATATCAATTATTGTGGGAAACTAAAAGAACCGACTTAAGTCACGGAGTACCGTTATCCATCATTTGACCAGGGTGAGAGAAACTAGCAAAAATCACTCAAAAAGAAACACAAAAACAATGTAAAAAAAACAAAATAATCAACCTTTATCTACAAGATCATTCAAACTAGTTGATTCATTTTCACTAGGAAAATTATCAAAGTAAGCTTTCAAACGATGTACATTTTCCTTAAAAACATTATCATTAATTGAATTCTCAATATAGGCCCCATAAGGATTACTCCATCTTGATCTTAGCTTTTAAGGAAATAAATAGAGTTAAGAATTATAAAACAAAACTTTATGACCAGTATCAACTTTTTGACAATTTTCACAAGTTTTGCAGAATGCATGCGTGTCCTTGAACATGGTGGCCCAATAAAATCCATTTTGAAAGATTTTTACAGCTATCTTTTTTGACGAAAAATAACTCCCACATGCTTCAAAATGAAAAAGTTTGATGACACTACTTACCTCATTATCGGGAATGAATCATTGAAATATTTGATCAAGACAATATTTGAATAAGTTAGAGTTATCCCAATAAACGTTCTTCACTTCGTTCAAAAACGTTTCTTTGTCTTGGGTACTCCAATCAGTTGGGAAATCTCCTAAAGCAAGAAAATTGATATTTTTATCATACCAAGGTATTAGACTAAGAGAAACTAAGGATTTGTTAAGAAAGTAATCATCAATTGGTGTGATGTTAGATGTCGAATTTGTTGTCACTTTTGATAAAAGATCCACATCAACATTTTCGGTGCGTTTTTCATTCGTGATTTCTTTCTTAAAATAAATGATTTACAAATCTTCAGATTAATCGAACTCATTTTTACTTAAAGTAGATTCAAGTTGATCATAAACTAATTCCTCAATATGATCTACTTTTAGCAAAATCATTATCATCTCTAGGTTGCTTGCAAATATTGAAAGTATTCATCTCCAATGTCATGTTTGCAAATGGTAGCTTTATCAGTCCATTCCTACAATTAATCATGCGTTAGAAGTTGCAAGAAACGGATGTTCTAAAATAATAGGAAATGAATTACATACTCCAACAGGTTGTGTGTCTCGAAGAGAATAAAATCCACATGATAAATGAATTTATCGACTTGTACTAACACATCTTCAATTATTTCTCTAGGCACTTTTATAGATCTATCAGCTAGTAAAAGAGTTATAGAAGTTGGTTTTAACTCACCTAGATTGAGACTCTAAAAAACTGACTATGGAAGTAAATTCACATTAGCTCCAACATCAAGGCTCTTTTAATTTTATGTTCTCCAATAAAGCATGAAATTGTAGGACAGTCAGGGTCTTTATATTTCAAAGCATTATTGTTCTAAAGAATGACACTTATTTGTTCGACTAAAAAGACTTTCTTTTTCACATTCAGTTTCCTATTCACAGTGCATAGATCTTTCAAAAATTTATCATAGAAAGGAACCTGTTTAATAGCATCCAGCAAAGGTATATTGATTCTTACCTATTTGAAAGTTTCAAAGATTTCAGAGTTGTGATTGACTTTCTTTTGTTTGGTCATGGCATGAGGAAATGGAAGTGCTGGTGGGGAATCAATCTTTTCTTTGCAAATTTTATATTCAACCCCTTGCTTACCCTTAAAGATTGACTCATCATCTTTCTCATAAGGTTCAAGAGTGGGTTTTTCAATAATCTTACCACTGCGAAGAGTAGTGACTGATTTGACTTGATCCATATGTTGGCTTCTAGAACTACTTGTATTTACATTGTATTGCCCCTTGGGATTTTGTTGTGGTTAAGATGGAAACTTACCTTTCTCTTGGAAACTAAGAGCAGATGTCAATTTTGCAAGAGTATCTTTAAAATCTATCATGTTTTGAGCAAGTTAAGTATTGATTGTCTCTTGCTTTTCAATGAATGCATGCAATGTTTCCTCAAGATTTCTTCTAGGAGGTGGAGCATAAAGAGGTGCATATCCATAAGAATTTTAAAAATTATGGTGTGCTTGAAACGGTGGTTGTGAAGTTTGTACACTGTTATTATCACTCTTCTAACTGAAATTTAGGTGATTTCTCCAACTAGGGTTATATGTTTGTGAGTATGGGTTGTGGTTGGCCCTTTGGAAACTGTTTAAATCATGGGCTTGTTCATGAAGACATTGCTTAAAAGAAAGCAAGGTTGGACAATTATTGGCTGAGTGTTCGTTTGTTTCATATATTTGATACACAATGTTTTCAACATATTTTAATTGACCACTCTTTTTCAATTCTAGTGCTTCGACTTTTCTAGCTAAAGATGCAAACTTTGCTTGAAGGTCATTATCTTCTTTAAGGTTGTACATACCTCACTAGATGTATGAGGTTGAGTTTTACTCGGTGCCTCATAAGTACCCGCAGTATCCCAATTTTGAGCATTTTCAGCTAACAATTCTAAGTACTTCATTGCTTCATCAGGGTCTTTATCTTCAAAAGTTCTATTGCACATCAATTCAATCATTTGCCTATCTCTAGGTGTTAACTCTTCATAGAAATGTGAAACCAATCGCCATGTTTCAAAACCATGATGATATAAAACCTTGATAAAAATACACTTTTAAGTACTAATCACACCCACCTAACAAAATTATTATTAGTCCCTAGTAATCAAAGTATTAAAATAGAAATTCTTTTTTCAAATTCCACAAAGCAATGTATTCATCATTCAACTTCTATTAATCTATTCAAATAAACAAAATCTCATTAAATTTATATATCTACTCAATACCTCTTAAATAAGATATTAATAAACCTTCCTTTTGTCCTTAATATATCAACACATAGTTATGGGGGAAGAAAACAAAATTCTTGTTCTAATGTTTAAGGTTAACTTCCATAGGTTGAGATTTTTTCTTCTTCTTCTTTTTTTTTTGTTTTTTTTAATATATATACATGTAACTTAAAACACAATGCATCTTTAACTCATGTAACGAGCTTTCGACTAATAACTCCCAAACTAGTTGGTCTTAGGGCATTAAGTGTTGAGACACCCCTGCAAACTTAGTAATTAGGTTGCTGATACTAATACATAGATAGTGCAATATTTGATTTCCTTAAGCTTTTCTTCTTAACTTATGTAATAAGCGTTGGGCCAATAGCTCCTAAGTCAGTTGACTTTAGGGTATTAAGTGTTAAAACACCCCTTTGAACTTAATTGCTTAAGTTATGGAGGTCGCAAAACCAAACTTATTTATATTTTTATTATCATCATTTTTTTTGCTTTTTTTTTTGCTTTTTTTTTCAAATTATATACTATCCCTTTCCCTTAATTGTTTTCTTTAACAAAAGAACATAAATAATGTCATAATCCAATATGCAACCCACAATCATATGTTAAAGTATGTGTGTGAAAATTAAGATTCAAGAATACATGTTAAATGAGTATATAAGCATAATTAAATGATAATAATATGAGAGTTTGTAAACCTGAATATTTGAAGAAGTATTATAATAGACCTTGTTATGAATTGTTACTAAGATACGTCTCAAGAATCACTTTAAGAACTCATTTACACTATCATTCTAGTAACAACAATTTTGCACATGCTTTATGAAATGGAAAACATAGTTAGTTAATTTTTTTTATCAACTATTACTCTCTCTCCCCAACCAAAATGAAAAATTATCCTTAATATCCTAAACTAGAAAAATAGAGTATAAAAGACATCACTTGAAATAACAAGCGCTAACAAACCTAAAACACATTTAAAAAAATATAAGAAACAACAAAACACAAATATTATGCTATTAATAAACCAAAAAACATAAATTTTTACAAACTAAGACTCAAATCTCAATTGTGATTGTGGCTCATGATTAGTACTTAAAAGTGCATTTTTATCATGGTTTTATATTATCATTTTGCACTTGAAGTATCAATAACTCCTTAACTAAAATATGTTTTATAATAATATATCTAATAATATAAGATACCTATAATTTGTGGTAAATGTCTATTTTTAATGCAGGTCTATCACATAAATGAAAGGATTGATTGATGACTTGAAGAACTTAAATTGCATGGATAAAGAGATGGTCAAACTTAGAGAAGAGATGTCGGTGCAATCCAAACCGGAACACTGTTCGGTAATTAGGTTATATCTGGAGCTACAGATCTCAGATTTAGGTCCAATTTATATGGATGGAAAGGTAAGACATAGGCCTACAACTTTTATATGGAGCCCAAGATCTAAAAAGGCCATTATCAAGTCCAAATTATAGCAACAACAAAGAAGCCCGAATCTGTCTTCCAGCCCGAGCACTGTTCGGTATTTTGGCCATATCTGGAGTTCTAGAAGTCCAAATGAGCTGAATTGTTTACACAAGAAATCTGAGATAATTGCCTACAACTTTCATGTTTGCAACTGGCTCCAATTTTGATGTTATCAATGACGTTTTGGGCAGACAAGAGAAGATAAGGATTGTCACCAAGTCAAAAGTTGGCCACCCACTTATCAATTAGTCATCAAATCAATAGTTCCCAATTTTGGCCTATAAAAGGAGGCATTTGCCATGCATTTAGGCATCTTGGTTTCAAGATCAAGATCATGCTCTTCCTTTCTCTCTTTGTATTTTTTATGCTTTGTTTTCATTAATATTAAGTTTATGCCTTTCATTTCCTTTCCTTTACTTAGTTAACTTTTATGTTGTTATTTTGTTTATCTATTTTTCTTTCTTTCATTATGTCTAACTAAGTTAGTTATGTCAAGGTGAAAAGGTTACACTAATGGTGTGAGAATAAGTATAATGTAAACTTAATATGGACTTTAATGTTTGATACTAACATGTTTTATATTTGTTATCTTGTTCACTCTTTAATACTTTGCTTGTTAAATGACTAATCTTGATTTATGTTGTATAACACTTTGTACAACAAATGCTTGTGATTAGTACTTAAAAGTGCATTTTTATCATGGTTTTATATCATCATTTTGCACTTGAAGTATCAATAACTCCTTAACTAAAATATGTTTTATAATAATGTATCTAATAATATAAGATACCTATAATTTGTGGTAAATGTCTATTTTTAATGCAGGTCTATCACATAAATGAAAGGATTGATTGATGACTTGAAGAACTTAAATTGCAAGGATAAAGAGATGGCCAAACTTAGAAAAGAGATGTCGGTGCAATCCAAACCGGAACACTGTTCGGTAATTGGGTCATATCTAGAGCTATATATCTCAGATTTAGGTCCAATTTATATGGATGGAAAGGTAAGACATAGGCCTACAACTTTCATATGGAGCCCAAGATCTAAAAAGGCCATTATCAAGTCCAAATTATAGCAACAAAAAAGAAGCCCGAATTTGTCTTCCAGCCCGAGCACTGTTCGGTATTTTGGCCATATCTGGAGTTCTAGAAGTCCAAATGAGCTGAATGTTTTACACAAGAAAGCTGAGACAATTGCCTACAACTTTCATGTTTGCAACTGGCTCCAATTTTGATGTTATCAATGACGTTTTGGGCAGACAAAAGAAGATAAGGATTGTCACCAAGTCAAAAGTTGGCCACCCACTTATCAATTAGTCATTAAATCAATAGTTCCCAATTTTGGCCTATAAAAGGAGGCATTTGCCATGCATTTAGGCATCTTGGTTTCCAGATCAAGATCATGCTCTTCCTTTCTCTCTTTGTATTTTTTGTAATTTTTATGCTTTGCTTTCATTAATATCAAGTTTATGCTTTTCATTTTCTTTCCTTTACTTAGTTAGCTTTTATGTTCTTATTTTGTTTATTTATTTTTCTTTCTTTCATTATGTCTAGCTAAGTTAGTCATGTTAAGGTGAAAAGGTTACACTAATGGTGTAAGAATAAGTATAATGTAAACTTAATATGGACTTTAATGTTTGATACTAACATGTTTTATATTTGTTATCTTGTTCACTCTTTAATACTTTGCTTGTTAAATGACTAATCTTGATTTATGTTGTATAACACTTGGTACAACAAATGCTTGGCACTTTCATAGCCCATAATGTATGGTATAACCGACACTTGAGGTATGAAAAGAACTTGATTTGTTGTTAACATAAGTTATAATCATGAATGCTTGACGAGATTTACAAGTATTAGCATTAATTGAATAAGATGACTAATGTAATCATGTTAACAATATATAATCTGATTGGAACCTCCTTTGTGTGAGGTTTCCAATTCAATAATAAAAATTTATACTATACTTGTTTGATATACCATTAGTGGAACCTCTAACCTTGACATTTGTTATTATTATTGTTTAATCCTTACATTAATTTTCCATCTTCAAGTTATCATCATCTTCTTCTTTTTCTCTTTCTTTATTACTACTACTATTACTACTACTACTACTACTATTATTATTATTACTATTATTATTATTATTATTATTGTTGTTGTTATTGTTATTATTATTGTTGTTGTATTATTGTTATTTATAATTTATACAATTAACTTCCCTGTGGTTCGACCCCGGTCTTGCCGGGTTATTTATTACTTCGACACTCCTGCACTTGGGAGAAGACATCAACCTTTTAGTCGTGTCAAGTTTTTGGCGCCGTTGCCGGGGAGGTATGTTCTTGTATAAATTATAGTATTTATTTTATTTTCTCTTTTCACTTTTCTTGTATATAACTTTGTTTCTTTTTTTTTTGTTTTCTTCCTCCTTCTTTTGCTTTCTTCTTCTTTTTTTTTATTTTATTCCTACACGTGCATGAGAGTGTTGTCACGTACATCAAGTGGTAGACTTTGTAGGATATCCTCATCATTTTCAGAAAATATGGCCGAAGAAGATAATCAATCACTTCATCATGAAAATAATGAGAATAATCGTGCTAGAACACTTAGAGACCACATGAATCCCACAAGAACAAGTGCACCATCATGCATAGTTTTTCCTCCCGATGCATCTCATTTTAATTTTAAACCAGGCATTATTCAACTTTTACCTTCTTTTCATGGCTTAGAATTGGAAAATCCATACTTGCATTTAAGGGAATTTGAGGAGGTCTGCAACACATATAATAATTTAAATTGTAGCATGAACACCATCAGATTAAAGCTTTTTCCTTTTTCATTAAAAGATAAAGCTAAAACATGGCTACAAAATTTAAGACCAGGATCCATTCGTGCTTGGGATGAAATGCAACAACAGTTTTTAAAGTTTTTCCCATCTCATAGTACAAACTCTTTCAAGAGACAAATCACCACTTTCACTCAAAAACCAGGAGAAACATTTTACAAATGTTGGGATAGGTATCGAGACTTGCTTAGTACTTGCCCTCATCATGGTTTTGAAACATGGAGATTGGTTTCACATTTCTATGAAGGGTTAACACCTAAAGATAGGCAAATGGTTGAATTGATGTGCAATGGAACTTTTGAAGATAAAGACCCTGATGAAGCAATGGAGTACTTAGACTTGTTAGCTGAAAATGCTCAAAATTGGGACACCGCGGGTACTTATGAGGCACCGAGTAAAACTCAACCTCATACATCTAGTGGAGGTATGTACAACCTTAGGGAAGATCATGACCTTCAAGCCAAGTTTGCATCTTTAGCTAGAAAAGTTGAGGCACTAGAATTGAAAAAGAGTGGTCAATTAAAATCTGTTGAAAACATTGTGTGTCAAATCTGTGAAACAAATGAACACTCAACCAACGATTGTCCAACCTCGCCTTCTTTTAAAGAATGTCTCCATGAACAAGCTCATGCTTTAAACAGTTTTCAAAGGGCCAACCACAACCCATACTCCCAAACATACAACCCTGGTTGGAGGAATCACCCAAATTTCAGTTGGAAGAGTGAGAACAACAATGCACAAACTTCACAACCACCGTTTCAAGCACACCATAATTTCCAAAATTCTCATGGATATGCACCTCCTTATGCTCCACCTCCTAGAAGAAATCTTGAGGAAACATTGCATGCATTCATTGAAAAGCAAGAGACAATTAATTCTCAACTTGTTCAAAACATGACAGATTTTAAAGATACTCTTGCTAAATTAACATCTGCTCTTAGTTTCCAAGAGAAAGGTAAGTTTCCATCTCAAACACAACAAAATCCCAAAGGGCAATACAATGCAAATGCAAGTAGTTCCGGAAGCCAACACATGGATCAAGTCAAATCAGTCACTACTCTGCGCAGTGGTAAGGTTATAGAAAAACCCTCTCTTGAACCTTATGAGAAAGATGATGAGTCAATCTCTGAGGGTAAAGAAGGGGATGAATCTGAAAATTGCAAAGAAACGACTGATTCACCGGCAGCACTTCCATTTCCTCAAGCCATGACCAAACAAAGGAAAGTCAATCACAATTTTGAAATTTATGAAATTTTCAAACAGGTAAGGATCAATATACCTTTGTTGGATGATATTAAACAGGTTCCTTCCTATGCTAAATTTTTGAAAGATCTATGCACTGTGAAGAGGAAACTGAATGTGAAAAAGAAAGCCTTTCTAGCCGAACAAGTAAGTGCTATTCTTCAGAATAATAATGCTTTGAAATATAAAGACCCTGGTTGTCCTACAATTTCTTGCTTTATAGGAGAGCATAAAATTGAAAGAGCCTTACTTGATCTTGGTGCTAGTGTGAATTTACTTCCATATTCAGTTTTTTAGAGTCTCAATCTAGGTGAGTTAAAACCAACTTCTATATCTCTTTTACTTGCTGATAGATCTGTAAAAGTGCCTAGAGGAATAATTGAAGATGTGTTAGTACAAGTCGATAAATTCATTTATCCTGTGGATTTTATTGTCTTGGACACAGAACCTGTTGAAGCATGTAATTCATTTCCTGTTATTTTAGGACGTCCGTTTCTTGCAACCTCTAACGCATTGATTAATTGTAGGAATGGATTGATGAAGCTATCATTTGGAAACATGACATTGGAGATGAATATTTTCAACATTTGCAAGCAACCTGGAGATGATAATGATTTACAAGAAGTAGATCATATTGATGAATTAGTTTGTGATCAACTTGAATCTACTTTAAGTAAAAATGAATTGGATGAAACTGAAGATTTGCAAATGGTTTATTTTGAGGAAGAAATCACGGATGAAACAAGCACCGAAAATGTTGATGCGAATCTTTTGTCAACAGTGACAACAGATTCGACATCTGACATCACACCAATCGATGATTACTTTCCTAACGAATCCTTACTTTCTCTTAGTCCAATGCCTTGGTATGATAAAAATATTAATTTTCTTGCTTTAGGAGATTTGCCAGCTGATTGGAGTACCCAAGACAAAGAAAAGTTTTTGAACGAAGTGAAGAACTTTTATTGTGATGACCCTAACTTATTCAAATATTGTCCTGATCAAATATTTCAAAGATTCATTCCTGACAATGAGATAAGTAGTGTCATTAAACTTTGTCATTCTTAAGCATGTGGCAGTTATTTCTCGTCAAAAAAGACAACTGCTAAAATCTTTCAAAATGGATTTTATTGGCCCACCATGTTCAAGAACACGCATGCATTCTGCAAAACTTGTGAAAATTGTCAAAAAATTGATACTGGTCAAAAAGTTTTGTTTTATAATTCTCAACTTTATGCATTCCCTAAAAAGATAAGATTAAGATGGAGCAATCCTTATGAGGCCTGTGATATTGAGAATTCAATGAATGACAATGATTTTAAGGAAAATGAACATTGTTTGAAAGCTTACTATGATAAGATTCCTAGTGAAAATGAATCAACTAGTTGGAATGATCTTGTAGATAAAGGTTGATTATGTTGTTTTTCTGACATTTTCTTTTTTATGTTTCTTTTTGAGTGATTTTTGCTAGTTTCTCTCACCCCGGTCAAATGGCGGACAACGGTACTCCGTGACTTAAGTCGGTTCTTTCAGTTTCCCATAATAACTGATATCTGTGTATATATCTGTGTAATTCTTTGAATCTCTCTTCCAATTCTCATTTGAAAATGGACATTAATCTTGAAAAATTGAAAAAGTATTTTCCCGCTTTACCTCAGAATGCGATTACAAAAATTTACCGTGCTAGATATGCAAGATTGAGATTGTTAATGAATCATGGAATTCCTGAAGATATTCGCTGGTTGATTGAAGCAAAGGTCCGATTATCAGGTGAGTTCTCTAACTTCTTCATTTCACACATGCCTGGAACAGGTAAAAGCACTTTTGCAAAGAAACGTCGTGCAAAACGACTAGAAGTCTGCCATCGATGTGCTAGATGGACTTGTAATACACAATGTCGTTCTTTAGGAATGGTATCTATAAACCGTGAAGATAAAATACAATTCATTAAGGATGGCCTGAGTAAGGAGTCTTTAGATAATCTTCTATTGACTCTTGAGACGCATCCTAGTGGAGATGTGCATCGTGTAATTCATGATTTATGGCCACTATTTCATAAAGAACATGATCGACTTAGTCTTGGGAATCTGACTAAAAAAGACCCTGTTTGCCAGTTTTTAAGAAAACTGGATGGGAAGCCTATCCCCGACCCATAGAGGGCGTTTAAGCCGTTCTTGGACGTAAAACCAAGGGAAGATGTGAGCCACAATCACAACTACCTGTACATACATATACTTTTTTTCAAAAGTAAATAAATAAATAAATAAAAAGAGAGAGAGAGTGTGTGAGACTCTAGCTGGCCTACATATAGATATTATGATTGCCTTTCTACTTTCTCATCTATAAAACCCTCTTTTCCTTCCTTTCATTTCTACTCAACCCATACATTCAACAAATACAGAAGTGTGTAGAAATGGCAAGTTCCTCAAGTCATCAAATAAGAAATATTTGTGTTTTCGGTGGATCTAGTCCTGGGAAAGAAAAGGAGTTTTTAGAAACAGCAAATCATCTTGGTCAGGTGCTAGCTGAGAGAAAGATTCATTTAGTGTATGGGGGAGGCAGTCTTGGGTTAATGGGAGGTGTGTCAATAGCTGCATTTTTAGGAGGTAGTCAAGTTTTAGAAATCGTCCCTCAAGCTTTGGCACAAGGGGACATCATTGGAAAAACAATTGGAGAGGAGCTTCAGGTCCCCACAATGTCGGCTCGAATGAATGCAATGTTTAACCATGCTGATGCTTTCATTGCTTTATCAGGTGGTTTAGGCACATTGGAAGAGATCTTTCATATTTCCTCTTGGGCTCAATTGCACATTCACCATAAACCCATAGGTTTGTTAAATGTTAATGGTTATTATGATAAGTTGTTGTCTTTTATTGATCATGCTGTGGAACAGGAATTTTTAACATCTTCTGCACGACAAATCATAATCTCTGCTACTACTGCTGAACAATTGATTGACCAACTACAATCTTTCATTCCTGTGATTGATCCTTCCATGAGTCGCATAAATTGGTCATCTAAGGAAAGCCGTAAAAAGCTTAGATTGGATTTGAGCCTTCATTTGTGAATTTTTGTGTCTTTTGGTTTTATTATTATGTTTTGTTATTTCTTATTTTTGTTTTAGTGTGTTTCAGGTTTTGTCAGTGTTCGTTATTTCAGGTGATATCTTCTATACTCTATCTTTCTACCTTAGAACATTGAGGACAATGTCTCGTTTTGGTTGGGGGGAGAGGGTAGTAGTTGATAAAAAAAAATTGTTTTTCATTTCATAAAGCATGTGCATAATTGTTGTTACTAGGATGGCAGAGTAAAGGAGTTCTTTTGTTAAAGTGATTCTTGAGACGCATCTTAGTAACCATTCTTAACAAGGTCTATTATAATACTTCCTGAAATATTCAGGTTTACAAACTCTCGTACTGTTACCACTTAATTCTGCTCATATACTTATTCAACATGTATTCTTAAACCTTAATTTACACACACACACTTTAACATATGATTGTGGGTTGCATATTGGATTATTACATTATTTATGTTCTTTTGTTAAAGGTAACAACTAAGGGAAAGGGATTGTATATAATTAAGGAAAAAAAACATGAAAAAAATGAAAACAAAACGAAAAAAAAGAAAAAAAAAGAAAAAAAATGATGATAATAAAAATGTAGATAAGTTTGGTTTCGTAGCCTCCCTAACCTAAGCAATTAAGCCCGAAGGGGTGTTTTAACACCTAATACCCTAAAGTCAACTGACTTGGGAGCTATTGGCCCAACGCTTGTTACATGGATTGAGGAGAAAAGCTTAAGGGAATCAAACATTGCACTATCTACATATCAGTATCTGCGACCCGAGTTACTAAGCTTGTAGGGGTGTCTTAACACCTAATGCCCTAAGACCAACTGGTTTGGGAGTCATTAGCTGAAAGCTCGTTACATGGGTTAAAGATGCATGATGTTTTTAAATTATATGTATATAGAGTTGAAAAAAAAAGCAAAAAAAAAAAAAAAGAAAGAAAAAAAAGACAAAAATAATAATCCCAACCCAAGGAAGTTAACCTTAAACATTAGAACAAAAATTTCGTTTTCTTCCAAGAAAAGCCCCATAATTATGTGTTGATACATTAACCACACAAAAGAAAGGTTTATTAATATCTTGTTAAGAGGTATTGAGCAGATATATAAATTTAATGAGAGTTTGTTTATCTGGATAGACTAATGGAAGTTAAATGATGAATACCTTGCTTTGTGGAATATACAAATTGTTTTTCTATTTTACGCTTTGATTACCAGGGACTAGTAATAAGCTGGTTGGGGGGTGTGATTAGTACTTAAAAGTGCATTTTTATCATGGTTTTATATCATCATTTTGCACTTGAAGTATCAATAACTCCTTAACTAAAATATGTTTTATAATAATGTATCTAATAATATAAGATACCTATAATTTGTGGTAAATGTCTATTTTTAATGCAGGTCTATCACATAAATGAAAGGATTGATTGATGACTTGAAGAACTTAAATTGCAAGGATAAAGAGATGGCCAAACTTAGAAAAGAGATGTCGGTGCAATCCAAACCGGAACACTGTTCGGTAATTGGGTCATATCTAGAGCTATATATCTCAGATTTAGGTCCAATTTATATGGATGGAAAGGTAAGACATAGCCCTACAACTTTTATAGGAGCCCAAGATCTAAAAAGGCCATTATCAAGTCCAAATTATAGCAACAACAAAGAAGCCCGAATTTGTCTTCCAGCCCGACCACTGTTCGGTATTTTGGCCATATCTGGAGTTCTAGAAGTCCAAATGAGCTGAATGTTTTACACAAGAAAGCTGAGACAATTGCCTACAACTTTCATGTTTGCAACTGGCTCCAATTTTGATGTTATCAATGACGTTTTGGGCAGACAAGAGAAGATAAGGATTGTCACCAAGTCAAAAGTTGGCCACCCACTTATCAATTAGTCATTAAATCAATAGTTCCCAATTTTGGCCTATAAAAGGAGGCATTTGCCATGCATTTAGGCATCTTGGTTTCCAGATCAAGATCATGCTCTTCCTTTCTCTCTTTGTATTTTTTGTAATTTTTATGCTTTGCTTTCATTAATATCAAGTTTATGCTTTTCATTTTCTTTCCTTTACTTAGTTAGCTTTTATGTTCTTATTTTGTTTATTTATTTTTCTTTCTTTCATTATGTCTAGCTAAGTTAGTCATGTCAAGGTGAAAAGGTTACACTAATGGTGTGAGAATAAGTATAATGTAAACTTAATATGGACTTTAATGTTTGATACTAACATGTTTTATATTTGTTATCTTGTTCACTCTTTAATACTTTGCTTGTTAAATGACTAATCTTGATTTATGTTGTATAACACTTTGTACAACAAATGCTTGGCACTTTCATAGCCCATAATGTATGGTATAACCGACACCTGAGCTATGAAAGGAACTTGATTTGTTGGTAACATAAGTTATAATCATGAATGCTTGACAAGATTTACAAGTATTAGCATTAATTGAATAAGATGACTAATGTAATCATGTTAACAATATATAATCTGATTGGAACCTCCTTTGTGTGTGGTTTCCAATTCAATAATAAGAGTTTATACTATACTTGTTTGATATACCATTAGTGGAACCTCTAACCTTGACATTTGTTATTATTATTGTTTAATCCTTACATTAATTTTTCATCTCCAAGTTCTCATCATCATCATCTTCTTCTCTTTCTTTATTATTATTATTATTATTATTATTATTATTATTATTATTATTATTATTGTTATTGTTATTGTCATTGTTGTTATTATTGTCATTGTTGTTGTTGTTGTTGTTGTTGTTGTTGTTGTACTTTTGTCATTTATAATTTGTACAATTAACCTCCTTGTGGTTCGACCCCGGTCTTGCCGGGTTATTTATTACTTCGACACTCCTGCACTTGGGAGAAGACATCAACCTTTTAGTCGTGTCAAGTTTTTGGCGCCGTTGCCAGGGAGGTAAGTTCTTGTATAAATTATAGTAGTTATTTTATTTTCTTTTTTCACTTTCTTGTATATAACTTTGTTTCTTTTCTTTTGTTTCTTCTTCTTTTGCTTTTTTCTTCTTTTTTATTTTATTCCTACACGTGCATGAGAGTGTGGTCACGTACATCAAGTGGTAGACTTTGTAGGGTATCCTCATCATTTTCAGAAAATATGGCTGAAGAAGATAATCAATCACTTCATAATGAAAATAATGAGAATAACCGTGCTAGAACACTTAGAGACCACATGAATCCCACAAGAACAAGTGCACCATCATGCATAGTTTTTCCTCCCGATGCATCTCATTTTAATTTTAAACCAGGTATTATTCAACTTTTACCTTCTTTTCATGGTTTGGAATTAGAAAATCCATGCTTGCATTTAAGAGAATTCGAGGAGGTCTGCAACACATATAATAATTTAAATTGTAGCATGAACACCATCAGATTAAAGCTTTTTCCTTTTTCATTAAAAGATAAAGCTAAAACATGGCTACAAAATTTGAGACCAGGATCCATTCGTGCTTGGGATGAAATGCAACAACAATTTTTAAAGAAGTTTTTCCCATCTCATAGAACAAACTTTTTCAAGAGACAAATCACCACTTTCACTCAAAAACCAGGAGAAACATTTTACCAATGTTGGGATAGATATCGAGACTTGCTTAGTACTTACCCTCATCATGGTTTTGAAACATGGAGATTGGTTTCACATTTCTATGAAGGGTTAACACCTAAAGATAGGCAAATGGTTGAATTGATGTGCAATGGAACTTTTGAAGATAAAGACCCTGATGAAGCAATGGAGTACTTAGACTTGTTAGCTGAAAATGCTCAAAATTGGGACACCGCGGGTACTTATGAGGCACCGAGTAAAACTCAACCTCATACATCTAGTGGAGGTATGTACAACCTTAGGGAAGATCATGACCTTCAAGCCAAATTTGCATCTTTAGCTAGAAAAGTTGAGGCACTAGAATTGAAAAAGAGTGGTCAATTAAAATCTGTTGAAAACTTTGTATGTCAAATCTGTGAAACAAATGAACACTCAACCAACGATTGTCCAACCTTGCCTTCTTTTAAAGAATGTCTCCATGAACAAGCCCATGCTTTAAACAGTTTTCAAAGGGTCAACCACAACCCATACTCCCAAACATACAACCCTGGTTGGAGAAATCATCCAAATTTCAGTTGGAAGAGTGAGAACAACAATGCACAAACTTCACAACCACAGTTTCAAGCACACTATAATTTCCAAAATTATCATGGATATGCACCTCCTTATGCTCCACCTCCTACAAGAAATTTTGAGGAAACTTTGTATGCATTCATTGAAAAGCAAGAGATAATCAACAATCAACTTGCTCAAAGCATAACAGATTTTAAAGATACTCTTGCAAAATTCACATCTGCTCTCAATTTTCAAGAGCAAGGTAAGTTTCCATCTAAACCACAGCAAAATCTCAAGGAGCAATACAATGCAAATGCAAGTAGTTATGGAAGTCAACACATGGATCAAGTAAAATCAGTCATCACTTTATGTAGTGGTAAGGTTATTCAAAAACCAATTCTTGAACCTTGTGAGAAAGATGATGAGTCAACCTCTAAGGGTAAGGAAGGGGTTGAATATGAAAATTGCAAAGAAACGACTGATTCTTCGCCAGCACTTTCATTTTCTCATGCCATGACCAATCAGGAAGAAATCGAGGATGAAAAAGGCACAGAAAAGGTTGATGCGGATCTTTTATCAAAAGTGACAACAGATTCGACACCCGACATCACATCAATCGATGATTACTTTCCTGATAAATCTCTACTTTCTCTTAGTTCAATGCCTTGGTTTGCTAAAAATATCAATTTTCTTGCTTTAGGATTTTTGCCAGCTCACTGGAGTATTGAAGATAAAAGAAAATGTTTGAGCAATGAGCAAACTTTTTGTTGGGATGACCCTTACTTATTCAATTATTGTCCTGATCAAATATTTAAAAAATGCATTCTCGACAATGAGGTAAGTAATTTCATTAAATTTTGTCACTCTAAGGCATATGGAGGTCATTTCTCATCAAAAAAGAGGATTGTAGAAATCTTACAAAGTGGATTTTACTAGCCCATCATATTCAAGGAGTCAGATGCATTCCGTAAAAACTGTGAAAATTATCAGAAGGTGGGATTTATTTCAAAACACAGAGAGTCTTTAGATAATCTTCTATTGACTCTTAAATCTCATCATAGTCGAGATAAGCATCGTGCAATTCATGACTTATGAACCCATTTTTATAAAGAACATACTTGGCATAGTCTTGGGAATCTGACTAAAAAAGACCATGTTTGCCAGTTTTTAAGAAAACTGGATGGGAAGCCTATCCCCGACCCATTGAGAGCGTTTAAGCTGTTCTTGGACGTAAAACCAAGGGAAGATGTGAGCCACAATCACAACTGCGATTTGAATTTTTTTTGTTTGTAAAAACTTGTGTCTTTTGGTTTTATTATTGTGTTTTGTTATTTCTTATTTTTGTTTCAGTGTGTTTCAGGTTTTGTCAGTGTTCGTTACTTCAGGTGATATCTTCTATACTCTATCTTTCTACCTTAGAACATTGAGGACAATGTCTCGTTTTGGTTGGAGGGAGAGGGTAGTAGTTGATAAAAAAAAAATTGTTTTTCATTTCATAAAGCATGTGCATAATTGTTGTTACTAGGATGGCAGAGTAAAGGAGTTCTTTTGTTAAAGTGACTCTTGAGACGCATCTTAGTAACCATTCTTAACAAGGTCTATTATAATACTTCCTGAAATATTCAGGTTTACAAACTCTCGTATTGTTACCACTTAATTCTACTCATATACTTATTTAACATGTATTCTTAAACCTTAATTTACACACACACACTATAACATATGATTGTGGGTTGCATATTGGATTATTACATTATTTATGTTCTTTTGTTAAAGGTAACAACTAAGGGAAATGGATTGTATATAATTAAAAAACAAAAAGAAAAAAAAAAGAAAAAAAGCAAAAAAAATGATGATAATAAAAATATAGATAAGTTTGGTTTCGTAGCCTCCCTAACCTAAGCAATTAAGCCCGAAGGGGTGTTTTAACACCTAATACCCTAAAGTCAACTGACTTGGGAGTTATTGGCCCAACGCTTGTTACATGGGTTGAGGAGAAAAGCTTAAGGGAATCAAACATTGCACTATCTACATATCAGTATCTGCGACCCGAGTTACTAAGCTCGTAGGGGTGTCTTAACACCTAATGCCCTCAGACCAACTGGTCTGGGAGTCATTAGCTGAAAGCTCGTTACATGGGTTAAAGATGCATGATGTTTTTAAAGTATATTTATATAGAGTTAAAAAAAAGAAGAAGAAGAAGAAGAAAAAAAGAGACAAAAATAGTAATCCCAACCCAAGGAAGTTAACCTTAAACATTAGAACAAAAATTTTGTTTTCTTCCAAAAAAAAAGCCCCATAATTATGTGTTGATACATTGAGCACAAAAGAAAGGTTTATTAATATCTTGTTAAGTGGTATTGAGCAGATATATAAATTTAATGAGAGTTTGTTTATCTGGATAGAGTAATGGAAGTTAAATGATGAATACCTTGCATTGTGAAATTTGCAAATTGTTTTAACGCTTTAATTACTAGGGACTAGTAATAAGCTGGTTGAGGGGTGTGATTAGTACTTAAAAGTGCATTTTTATCATGGTTTTATATTATCATTTTGCACTTGAAGTATCAATAACTCCTTAACTAAAATATGTTTTATAATAATATATCTAATAATATAAGATACCTATAATTTGTGGTAAATGTCTATTTTTAATGCAGGTCTATCACATAAATGAAAGGATTGATTGATGACTTGAAGAACTTAAATTGCATGGATAAAGAGATGGCCAAACTTAGAGAAGAGATGTCGGTGCAATCCAAACCGGAACACTGTTCGGTAATTAGGTTATATCTCGAGGTACAGATCTCAGATTTAGGTCCAATTTATATGGATGGAAAGGTAAGACATAGCCCTACAACTTTTATATGGAGCCCAAGATCTAAAAAGGCCATTATCAAGTCCAAATTGTAGCAACAACAAAGAAGCCCGAATCTATCTTCCAGCCCGAGCACTGTTCGGTATTTTGGCCATATCTGGAGTTCTAGAAGTCCAAATGAGCTGAATTGTTTACACAAGAAATCTGAGACAATTGCCTACAACTTTCATGTTTGCAACTGGCTCCAATTTTGACGTTATCAATGACGTTTTGGGTAGACAAGAGAAGATAAGGATTGTCACCAAGTCAAAAGTTGGCCACCCACTTATCAATTAGTCATCAAATCAATAGTTCCCAATTTTGGCCTATAAAAGGAGGCATTTGCCATGCATTTAGGCATCTTGGTTTCCAGATCAAGATCATGCTCTTCCTTTCTCTCTTTGTATTTTTTATGCTTTGTTTTCATTAATATTAAGTTTATGCCTTTCATTTCCTTTCCTTTACTTAGTTAACTTTTATGTTGTTATTTTGTTTATCTATTTTTCTTTCTTTCATTATGTCTAACTAAGTTAGTTATGTCAAGGTGAAAAGGTTACACTAATGGTGTGAGAATAAGTATAATGTAAACTTAATATGGACTTTAATGTTTGATACTAACATGTTTTATATTTGTTATCTTGTTCACTCTTTAATACTTTGCTTGTTAAATGACTAATCTTGATTTATGTTGTATAACACTTTGTACAACAAATGCTTGGCACTTTCATAGCCCATAATGTATGGTATAACCGACACCTGAGCTATGAAAGGAACTTGATTTGTTGTTAACATAAGTTATAATCATGAATGCTTGACGAGATTTACAAGTATTAGCATTAATTGAATAAGATGACTAATGTAATCATGTTAACAATATATAATCTGATTGGAACCTCCTTTGTGTGTGGTTTCCAATTCAATAATAAGAGTTTATACTGTACTTGTTTGATATACCATTAGTGGAACCTCTAACCTTGACATTTGTTATTATTATTGTTTAATCCTTACATTAATTTTCCATCTCCAAGTTCTCATCATCATCTTCTTCTTCTCTTTCTTTATTATTATTATTATTATTATTAGTATTATTATTAGTATTATTATTATTATTATTACTATTATTATTATAATTATTGTTATTGTCATTGTTGTTATTATTGTCATTGTTGTTGTTGTTGTTGTTGTTGTACTATTGTCATTTATAATTTGTACAATTAACCTCCCTGTGGTTCGACCCCGGTCTTGCCGGGTTATTTATTACTTCGACACTCCTGCACTTGGGAGAAGACATCAACCTTTTAGTCGTGTCAGCTCACATCTTCCCTTGGTTTTACGTTCAAAAACAGCTTAAACGCCCTCTATAGCTCGGGGATAGGCTTCCCATTTAGTTTTCTTAAAAACCGACAAACAAGGCATTTTTTAGTCAGATTCTCAAGACTATGTCTATCATGTTCTTTATGGAATAGTGGTCATAAATCATAAATTGCACGATGCACATCTCCATTAGGATGAGTCTCAAGAGTCAATAAAAGATTATCTAAAGACTCCTTACTTAGACCATCCTTAATGAATAATATTTTATTTTCACGGTTTACATATATCATTCCTAAAGAACGACATTATGTATTGCAAGTCCATCTGGCACATCGATGGTAGGCTTTCAGTTGTTTTGCACGATGTTTCTTTGTAAAAGTGTTTTTATCTATTTTAGGCATGTGTGAAACAAAAGAATTGAAAGACTCACCTGATAATCAGACATTTGCTTCAATTAACCAGCAAATCTCTTTAGGAATTCCATGGTTCATTAACAACCTCAATCTTGCATAGTTAGCTTGGTAAATTTTTGTAATCGCATTTTGAGGCAAAGTGGGGAAATACTTTTTTAATTTTTCAATAGTAGTGTCCATTTTTTAAGATAAAAATTGGAAAAGAGATGCAAAGAGAAGAGAAGGAATAAGGAATTGAACAAATATATATATATAGATATTAGTTATCATAGGAAACTAAAAGAATCGACTTAAGAGTCACGGATTACCATTATCCGTCATTTAACTGGAGTAAGGGAGACTAGCAAACCAAGAGTCACAAAAAAAATATGAGAAAAAAAATAATCAACTTTTATCTATATGATCATTAAAACAAATGGATTCATTTTCACTAGGAAAATTATCAAAGTAAGCTTTCAAACGATGTCTATTTATCTTAAAAACATTATCATTTTTTGGATTCTCAATATCAAAGGCCCTATAAGGATACACATATTTTTCAATAAATGGACTACCCCATCTTGATCTTAGCTCTCTATGGAATAAATGAAGTTGAGAATTATAAAATAAAACTTTTTGACCAGTATCAATTTTTTGATCATTTTCACAGGTTTTGCAGAATTCATGCGTGTCCTTAAACATGGTGGGCTAATAAAATCCATTTTGAAAGATTTTTCCAGCTATCGTTTTTCACAAGAAATAACTCCTACATGCTTTAGAATGACAAAGTTGAATGACACTACTTACCTCATTGTAAGGAATGCATCTTTGAAATATTTGATCAGGACAATATATGAATAAGTTAGGGTTATCCCAATAAAATTTCTTCACTTCGTTCAAAAACTTTTCTTTATCTTGGGTACTCCAATCAGCTGGCAAATCTTTTAAAGAAAGAAAATTGATAAAATTAGCAAACCAAGGCATTGATCTAAATGAAAATAAGGATTCATTAGGAAAGTAATCATCGATTGGTGTGATGTTAGATGTTGAATTTGTTGTCATTCTTGACAAATGATCTGCAACAACATTTTCAATGCCTTATTCATCTATGATTTCTTCCTGAGAATAAATCATTTGCAAATCTTCAGATTCATCCAACTCAATTTCACTTAAAGTAGATTCAAGTTGATCATAAACTAATTCGTCAATAAGATTTACTTCTTGTGAATCATTATCATCTCCTAGTTGCTTGCAAATATTAAAAATATTCATCTCTAATGTCATATTTCCAAATGATAGCTTCATCAGTTCATTTCTACAATTAATAAATGCATTAAAAGTTGTGAGAATTGAACGTCCTAAAATAACAGAAAATGAATTACATGCTTCAATAAGTTGTGTATTGCTTGACCGCTTTTTATGATCGGCTTGTTTTAACTCGCAAGTTGACACGACTAAAAGGTTGATGTCTTCTCCCAAGTGCAGGAGTGTCGAAGTAATAAATAACCCGGCAAGACCGGGGTCGAACCACAGGGAGGTTAATTGTACAAATTATAAACAACAATTATAAAACAACAATAATAACAACAACAATAGTAATAATAATAATAATAATAATAATAATAATAAAGAAAGAGAAGAAGAAGAAGATGATGATGATGAGAACTTAGAGATGAAATATTAAAGTAAGGATTAAACAATAATAATAGCAAATGTCAAGGTTAGAGGTTCCACTAATGGTATATCAAACAAGTATAGTATAAACTCTTATTATTGAATTGGAAACCACACACAAAGGAGGTTCCAATCAGATTATATATTGTTAACATGATTACATTAGTCATCTTATTCAATTAATGCTAATACTTGTAAATCTCGTCAAGCATTCATGATTATAACTTATGTTAACAACAAATCAAGTTCCTTTCATAGCTTAGGTGTCGGTTATACCATACATTATGGGCCATGAAAGTGCCAAGCATTTGTTGTACCAAGTGTTATACAACATAAATCAAGATTAGTCATTTAACAAGCAAAGTATTAAAGAGTGAACAAGATAACAAATATAAAACATGTTAGTACCAAACATTAAAGTCCATATTAAGTTTACATTATACTTATTCTCACACCATTAGTGTAACCTTTTCACCTTGACATAATTAACTTAGCTAGACATAATGAAAGAAAGAAAAATAGATAAACAAAATAAGAACATAAAAGTTAACTAAGTAAAGGAAAGGAAATGAAAGGCATAAACTTACTATTAATGAAAGCAAAGCATAAACATTACAAAAAATACAAAGAGAGAAAGGAAGAGCATAATCTTGATCTGGACACCAAGATGCCTAAATGCATGGCAAATGCCTCCTTTTATAGGCCAAAATTGGGAACTATTGATTTGATGACTAATTGATAAGTGGGTGGCCAACTTTTAACTTGATGACAATCCTTATCTTCTCTTGTCTGCCCAAAACGTCATTGATAACATTCAAATTGGAGCCAGTTGTAAACATGAAAGTTGTAGGCAATTGTCTCATCTTTCTTGTGTAAACAATTCAGCTCATTTGGACTTCTAGAACTCCAGATATGGCCAAAATACCGAACAGTGCTCGGGCTGGAAGACAGATTCGGGCTTCTTTGTTGTTGCTACAATTTGGACTTGATAATGGCCTTTTTAGATCTTGGGTTCCATATGAAAGTTGTAGGCCTATGTCTTACCTTTCCATCCATATAAATTGGACCTAAATCTGAGATCTGTAGCTCCAGATATGACCCAATTACCAAGCAGTGTTCCGGTTTGGATCGCACCGACATCTCTTTTCTAAGTTTGGCCATCTCTTTGCCCTTGCAATTTATGTTCTTAAAGTCATCAATCAATATTTTCATTTATGTGATAGGCCTGCATTAAAAATAGACATTTACCACAAATTATAGGTATCTTATATTATTAGATACATTATTATAAAACATATTTTAGTTAAGGAGTTATTGATACTTCAAGTGCAAAATGATGATATAAAACCATGATAAAAATGCACTTTTAAGTACTAATCACAAGTGCACGAGTGTGCGATGTAGCAATTAACTCGGTAAGATTGAGGTCATATCCACAGAGAGCTAAATCTGGAAATTAAGCTAAGTAACAAAAAAAAAACTCAAGAGAAATTAAATTAACAATAACTTGGTTGAAAATAATTGATGGATTTGTTTTCAAAGATAAAAAAAAATGTAAATAGATTTTAAATGACAAGAAAAGTAAGTCTTGGTCCAAATCAATTTTAATGGTGATGTATTGGTGATTTCTTCAACATATATAAGATAACTCAACCTAATATCAACGATGGTGATATTAGATCGGAAGATATTACAATGAAGATTAGAAAGATGAAGATTGATTATTGTTTAAAAATGAACAAGTACTTTCATATTAAGTAAGACATTGAATCAAGCAATCTCTATACCAAAACTAAAGTTTGTGCATAAAAATTCAAGATTATAACATTACCTAAATGATTTCTAAAATTTCTTTACAATAATAAATCATTCATGAAGAAAATAAGAAGATAAACATTAAGATTCATTCATATCCTAAAGAACTCACCTCAATCACCATTATCCTTGATTTGGATCCAAGAAATAGTTTAGCCAACCATGATTATATATAAGAACACTTCAATAAACATGGAAGAACTTGAATCCAACTGAAATAATAAGTTTTACAAACTAAAGAACCGAAATCTATAAAGAAGAACACAATACAATTTCAGAAAAAATTCAGACACAAATCTGACTCTAACTTTGGACAGCAATTCGACCCTCTTAGAAGCTTTTTTTCGAGAAGTCTATTAGAGACATATTTATAGGGAATTCTGTCACCTTTCCAAATCATTAAATAACAGCTCATTTGGACACCTGAGTTAAAAGTTATGGGCAAAACACCAAAAGGTGTTTTGAAAAATCAAATCAAGATAGCTTTACAACTACTTTGGTGCACATTTTTCTTCCTCATTTATGAGGTGTCTCCTTCTTTTTTTTGACCCAAAATAATGTTAAAATATCCCCTCCAGCTTTCTATCCATGTGCTTGCCTTCTTGGATCAATGGATTACCCAAAATAAATCAATTGTTATTTGTTGTGTGGACATGTAAGATCATGGATTGTGTTTGGGTTGATTTGAAGGTTGATTTGAAGCTGATTTTGGGCTGATTTTGGGCTGAATTTGAGCATCAAATAAGTATACAAATGTACTTATTATTTGGGCTAAGATTGACATTGAAACCTTGAGTGTTTAATGGTTGAAGTTTGCACACAACTTCGGCAAGTTTGGGCTTGAAATAAATCATATGATATTCTTTTCTAGAATTGGAATAGAATTGATTTTTGGGACAAATTTGGAGCACTTATTTGAACCAAGATTTGCTTCAATCTTCAACTAAATGTCTCTTCAATTCTTTGTTCTGAATTCCGACGTTGAATTTTCTGAATTAATTCATTTAAGCTCCAAAAACCTATCAAAACATTAAAACAAACTTCATTACTAAAAAACACATCAATTATTATAAAAACAACCAAATAAAAACAATAAATACATATGTAAAATAAGAGACTTAATGACACTTTTGATGCACAATCATGTATCCAAGACAATAAAATCCACATGATAAAAGAATTTATCAACTTGTATTAATATATCCTCTACTATTTCTCTAAACACTTTTATAGATCTATCGGCAAATAAAAGAGTTACAGAAGTTGGTTTTAACTCACTTAGATTGAGACTTTGAAAAACTGAATATGGAAGTAAATTCACACTAGCTCCAAGATCAAGTAAGGATCTTTCAATTTTATGTTCTCCAATAAAGCAAGAAATTGTAGGACAACCAGGGTCTTTATATTTCAAAGCATAATTGCTCTAAAGAATGACACTTACTTGTTCAGCTAAAAAGACTTTCATTTTCACATTCAATTTTCTTTTTATAATGCACAAATCTTTCAAAAATTTAGCATAAGAAGGAACTTGTTTAATAGCATCTAGCAAAGATATATTGATCCTTACCTGTTTGAAAGTTTCAAAGATTTTAAAGTTGTAGTTGACTTTTCTTTGTTTAGTCATGGAATGAGAAAATGGAAGTGCTGGCAGGAAATCAGTCTTTTCTTTGTAATTTTCAAATTCAACCCTTTCCTTATCCTTAGAGATTGACTCATCATCTTTCTCATAAGGTTCAAGAGTAGGTTTTTCAATAAGTTTACAACTGCAAAGAGTAGTGACTAATTTGACTTGATCCATGTGTTAGCTTCCAGAACTACTTGCATTTGCATTGCATAGCCCCTTGGGATTTTGTTATGATTAAGATGGAAACTTACTTTCTCTTGGAAACTAAGAGCAGACGTCGATTTTGTAAGAGTATCTTTAAAATCTATCATACTTTGAGCACGTTGAGTATGATTGTCTTTTGTTTTTCAATAAATACATGTAATGTTCCCTCAAGATTTCTTCTAAGAGGTGGAGCATAAGGAGGTGCATATCCATGAGAATTTTGGAAATTATGATATGCTTGAAACGATGGTTGTGAAGTTTGTCCATTGTTATTATCATTCTTTTAACTGAAATTTAGGTGATTTCTCTAACCAGGGTTATATCTTTGTGAGTATGGGTTCTGATTGGGTCTTTGGAAACTATTTAAAGCATGGGCTTGTTCATGGAAACATTCCTTAAAAGAAGGCAAGGTTGGACATTCATTGGTTGAGTGTTCGTTTGTTTCACATATTTGACACACAATGTTTTCAATATATTTTAATTGACCACTCTTTTTTAATTCTAGTGTCTCAGTTTTTCTAGCTAAAGATGCAAACTTGGCTTGGAGTTCATAATATTCCCTAAAGTTGTTCATACCTCCACTAAATGTATGAGGATGAGTTTTACTCAGTGCCTCATAAGTACCCGCAGTGTTTCAATTTTGAGCATTTTCAGCTAAAAAGTCTAAGTACTCTATTGCTTCATTAGGGTCTTTATTTTGAAAAGTTCTATTGCCAATTAATTCAATCATTTACCTATCTCTAAGTGTTAACCCTTCATAAAAATGTGAAACCAATCTTCATGTTTCAAAACTATGGTGAGGGTAATTATTAAGCAAGTCTCGATACCTATCCCAACATTGGTAAAATGTTTCTCCTTATTTTTGAGTGAAAGTGGTGATTTGTCTTTTGAAATAGTTTGTTCTGTGAGATAGGAAAAACTTCTTTATAAATTGTTGTTGCATTTCATCCCAAGCATAAATGGATCCAAGTCTTAAATTTTGTAGCCATGTTTTAGCTTTATCTTTTAATGAAAAGGAAAAGGCTTTAATCTGATAGTGTTTATGCTACAATTTAAGTTATTATAGGTGTTGTTGACCTCATCAAATTCATTTAAATGCAAGTATGAATTTTTCAAATCTAAGCCATGAAAAGAAGGTAAAAGTTGAATAATATCTAGCTTAAAATTTAAATGAGATGCATCAAGAGGAAAAACTATGCATGATGGTGCACTTGTTCTTGTTGGATTCATGTGGTCTCTAAGTGTTCTAACATGGTTATTCTCATTATTCTCACTATGAAGTGATTAATTATCTTTTTCGGCCATAGTTTTTGAAAATGATGAGGATACCCTACAAAGTCTACCACTTAATGTACGTAACCACACTCTCATGCATGTTTAGGAATAAAATAAAAGGAAGTAGAAAAAAAAAAGAAACAAGAAAAAAGAAACAAAGTTATATACAAGAAAAGTGAAAATAGAAAATAAAATAAATAATATAATTCATACAAGAACTTACCTCCCCGTCAACAATGCCAAAAACTTGACATTATTAAAAGATTGATCTCTTCTCCCAAGTGCAGGAGTGTCAAAGTTACTAAGCTCGTAGGGGTGTCTTAGCACCTAATGCCCTAAGACCAACTGGTCTGGGAGTCATTAGCTGAAAGCTCGTTACATGGGTTAAAGATGCATGATGTTTTTAAAGTATATGTATATAGAGTTAAAAAAAAAAAAAGACAAAAATAGTAATCCCAACCCAAGGAAGTTAACCTTAAACATTAGAACAAAAATTTTGTTTTCTTCCAAGAAAGGCCCCATAATTATGTGTTGATACATTGAGCACAAAAGAAAGGTTTATTAATATCTTGTTAAGTGGTATTGAGCAGATATATAAATTTAATGAGAGTTTGTTTATCTGGATAGATTAATGGAAGTTAAATGATGAATACCTTGCTTTGTGAAATTTGCAAATTGTTTTAACGCTTTAATTACTAGGGACTAGTAATAAGCTCGTTGGGGGGTGTGATTAGTACTTAAAAGTGCATTTTTATCATGGTTTTATATCATCATTTTGCACTTAAAGTATCAATAACTCCTTAACTAAAATATGTTTTATAATAATGTATGTAATAATATAAGATACCTATAATTTATGGTAAATGTCTATTTTTAATGCAGGCTTATCCTATAAATGAAAGGATTGATTGATGACTTGAAGAACTTAAATTGCAAGGATAAAGAGATGGCCAAACTTAGAAAAGAGATGTCGGTGCAATCCAAACCGGAACACTGTTCGGTAATTGGGTCATATCTGGAGCTCCAGATCTCCGATTTAGGTCCAATTTATATGGATGGAAAGGTAAGACATAGGCCTAAAACTTTCATATGGAGCCCAAGATCTGAAAAGGCCATTATCAAGTCCAAATTGTAGCAACAACAAAGAAGCCCGAATCTGTCTTCCAGCCCGAGCACTATTCGGTATTTTGGCCATATCTGGAGTTCTAGAAGTCCAAATGAGCTGAATGTTTTACACAAGAAAGCTGAGACAATTGTCTACAACTTTCATGTTTACAACTGGCTCCAATTTTGACGTTATCAATGACGTTTTGGGCAGACAACAGAAGATAAGGATTGTTACCAAGTCAAAAGTTGGCCACCCACTTATCAATTAGTCATCAAATCAATAGTTCCCAATTTTGGCCTATAAAAGGAGGCATTTGCCATGCATTTAGGCATCTTGGTTTCCAGATCAAGATCATGCTCTTCCTTTCTCTCTTTGTATTTTTTGTAATGTTTATGCTTTGCTTTCATTAATATTAAGTTTATGCCTTTCATTTCCTTTCTTTTACTTAGTTAACTTTCATGTTCTTATTTTGTTTATTTGTTTTCCTTTCTTTCATTATGTCTAGCTAAGTTAATTATGTCAAGGTGAAAAGGTTACACTAATGGTGTGAGAATAAGTATAATGTAAACTTAATATGGACTTTAATATTTGATACTAATATGTTTTATATTTGTTATCTTGTTCACTCTTTAATACTTTGCTTGTTAAATGACTAATCTTGATTTATGTTGTATAACACTTGGTACAACAAATGCTTGGCACTTTCATAGCCCATAATGTATGGTATAACCGACACCTGAGCTATGAAAGGAACTTGATTTGTTGTTAACATAAGTTATAATCATGAATGCTTGACGAGATTTACAAGTATTAGCATTAATTGAATAAGATGACTAATGTAATCATGTTAACAATATATAATCTGATTGGAACCTCCTTTGTGTGTGGTTTCCAATTCAATAATAAGAGTTTATACTATACTTGTTTGATATACCATTAGTGGAACCTCTAACCTTGACATTTGTTATTATTATTGTTTAATCCTTACATTAATATTTCATCTCTAAGTTCTCATCATCATCATCTTCTTCTTCTTCTCTTTCTTTATTATTATTATTATTATTATTGTTGTTGTTATTATTATTATTATTAGTACTACTACTACTACTACTACTACTACTACTACTACTACTACTATTATTATTATTATTATTATTATTATTATTATTATTATCGTTATTACTATTATTGTTGTTTATAATTTGTACAATTAACCTCCCTGTGGTTCGACCCCAGTCTTGCCGGGTTATTTATTACTTCGACACTCCTACACTTGGGAGAAGACATCAACCTTTTAGTCGTGTCAAGTTTTTGGCGCCGTTGCCGGGGAGGTAAGTCCTTGTATAATTTATAATATTTATTTTATTTTCTCTTTTCACTTTTCACTTTTCTTGTATATAACTTTGTTTCCTTTCTCTTGTTTCTTCTTCTTTTATTTTCTTCTTCCTTTTATTTTATTCCTACACGTGCATGAGAGTGTGGTCACGCACATCAAGTGGTAGACTTTGTAGGGTGTCCTCATCATTTTCAGAAAATATGGCCGAAGAAGATAATCAATCACTTCATAATGAAAATAATGAGAATAACCGTGCTAGAACACTTAGAGACCACATGAATCCCACAAGAACAAGTGCACCATCATGCATAGTTTTTCCTCCCGATGCATCTCATTTTAATTTTAAACCAGGTATTATTCAACTTTTACCTTCTTTTCATGGTTTAGAATTGGAAAATCCATACTTGCATTTAAGGGAATTTGAGGAGGTGTGCAACACATATAATAATTTAAATTGTAGCATGAACACCATCAGATTAAAGCTTTTTCCTTTTTCATTAAAAGATAAAGCTAAAACATGGCTATAAAATTTGAGACCAGGATCCATTCGTGCTTGGGATGAAATGCAACAACAATTTTTAAAGAAGTTTTTCCCATCTCATAGAACAAACTCTTTCAAGAGACAAATCACCACTTTCACTCAAAAACCAGGAGAAACATTTTACAAATGTTGGGATAGGTATCGAGACTTGCTTAGTACTTGCCCTCATCATGGTTTTGAAACATGGAGATTGGTTTCACATTTCTATGAAGGGTTAACACCTAAAGATAGGCAAATGGTTGAATTGATGTGCAATGGAACTTTTGAAGATAAAGACCCTGATGAAGCAATGGAGTACTTAGACTTGTTAGCCGAAAATGCTCAAAATTGGGACACTGCGGGTACATATGAGGCACCGAGTAAAACTCAACTTCATACATCTAGTGGAGGTATGTACAACCTTAGGGAAGATCATGACCTCCAAGCCAAATTTGCATCTTTAGCTAGAAAAGTTGAGGCACTAGAATTGAAAAAGAGTGGTCAGTTAAAATCTATTGAAAACATTGTGTGTCAAATCTGTGAAACAAATGAACACTCAACCAACAATTGTCCAACCTTGCCTTCTTTTAAGGAATGTCTCCATGAACAAGCCCATGCTTTAAACAGTTTCCAAAGGCCCTACCACAACCCATACTCCCAAACATACAACCCTGGTTGGAGAAATCACCAAAATTTCAATTGGAAGAGTGAGAACAACAATGCATAAACTTCACAACCACCGTTTCAAGCACACCACAATTTCCAAAATTCTCATGGATATGCACCTCCTTATGCTCCACCTCCTAGAAGAAATCTTGAGGAAACATTGCATGCATTCATTGAAAAGCAAGAGACAATCAATACTCAACTTGCTCAAAACATGATAGATTTTAAAGATACTCTTGCTAAATTAACATCTGCTCTCAGTTTCCAAGAGAAAGGTAAGTTTCCATCTCAAACACAACAAAATCCCAAAGGGCAATACAATGCAAATGCAAGTAGTTTTGGAAGCCAACATATGGATCAAGTCAAATCAGTCACTACTCTGCGTAGTGGTAAGGTTATTGAAAAACCCTCTCTTGAACCTTATGAGAAAGATGATGAGTCACTCTCTGAGGGTAAGGAAGGGGATGAATCTGAAAATTACAAAGAAACGACTGATTCACCACCAGCACTTCCATTTCCTCAAGCCATGACCAAACAAAGGAAAGTTAATCACAACTCTAAAATTTTTGAAATTTTCAAACAGGTAAGGATCAATATACCTTTGCTAGATGTTATTAAACAGGTTCCTTCCTATGCTAAATTTTTGAAAGATCTATGCACTGTGAAGAGGAAACTGAATGTGAAAAAGAAAGCCTTTCTAGCCGAATAAGTAAGTGCTATTCTTCAAAACAATAATGCTTTGAAATATAAAGACCCTGGTTGTCCTACAATTTCTTGCTTTATTGGAGAGCATAAAATTGAAAGAGCCTTACTTGATCTTGGAGCTAGTGTGAATTTACTTCCATATTTAGTTTTTCAAAGTCTCAATCTAGGTGAGTTAAAACCAACTTCTATATCTCTTTTACTTGCCGATAGATCTGTAAAAGTGCCTAGAGGAATAATTGAAGATGTGTTAGTACAAGTCGATAAATTCATTTATCCTGTGGATTTTATTGTCTTGGACACAGAACCTGTTGAAGCATGTAATTCATTTCCTGTTATTTTAGGACGTCCGTTTCTTGCAACCTCTAACGCATTGATTAATTGTAGGAATGGACTGATGAAGCTATCATTTGGAAACATGACATTGGAGATGAATATTTTCAACATTTGCAAGCAACCTGGAGATGATAATGATTTACAAGAAGTAGATCATATTGATGAATTAGTTTATGATCAACTTGAATCTACTTTAAGTAAAAATGAATTGGATGAAACTGAAGATTTGCAAATGGTTTATTCTGAGGAAGAAATCACGAATGAAACAAGCACCAAAAATGTTGATGCGAATCTTTTGTCAACAGTGACAACAGATTCGACATCTGACATCACACCAATCGATGATTACTTTCCTAACAAATCCTTACTTTCTCTTAGTTCAATGCCTTGGTATGATAAAAATATTAATTTTCTTGCTTTAGGAGATTTGCGAGCTGATTGGAGTACCCAAGACAAAGAAAAGTTTTTGAACGAAGTGAAGAGCTTTTATTGTGATGACCCTAACTTATTCAAATATTGTCCTCATCAAATATTTCAAAGATTCATTCCCGACAATGAGGTAAGTAGTGTCATTAAACTTTGTCATTCTGAAGCATGTGGAAGTTATTTCTCGTCAAAAAAGAATGCTGCAAAAATCTTTGAAAATGGATTTTATTGGCCCACCATGTTCAAGGGCACACATGCATTCTGCAAAACTTGTGAAAATTGTCAAAAAATTAACACTGGTCAAAAAGTTTTGTTTTATGATTCTCAACTCTATGCATTCCGTAAAGAGCTAAGATTAAGATGGACCAATCCTTATGGGGCCTGTGATATTGAGAATTCAATGAATGACAATGATTTTAAGGAAAATGGACATCGTTTGAAAACTTACTTTGATAATTTTCCTAGTAAAAATGAATCAACTGGTTGGAATGATCTTGTAGATAAAGGTTGATTTTTTTTCTCACATTGTTTTTGTGTTTCTTTTTGAGTGATTTTTGCTAGTTTCTCTCACCCCGGTCAAATGGCGGATAACGGTACTCCGTGACTTAAGTCGGTTCTTTCAGTTTCCCACAATTACTGATATCTGTGTATATATCTGTGCAATTCTTTGAATCTCTCTTCCAATTCTCATTTGAAAATGGACACTAATCTTGAAAAATTGAAAAAGTATTTTCCCGCTCTACCTCAGAATGCGATTACAAAAATTTACCGTGCTAGATGTGCAAGATTGAGATTGTTAATGAATCATGGAATTCCTGAAGATATTTGCTGGTTGATTGAAGCAAAGGTCCGATTATCAGGTGAGTCCTCTAACTTCATTTCACACATGCCTAGAACAGGTAAAAGCACTTTAGCAAAGAAGCGTCGTGCAAAACGACTGGATGTCTGTCATCGATGTGCTAGATGGACTTGTAATACACAATGTCATTCTTTAGGAATGGTATCTATAAACCGTGAAGATAAAATACAATTCATTAAGGATGGCCTGAGTAAGGAGTCTTTAGATAATCTTCTATTGACTCTTGAGACGCATCCTAGTGGAGATGTGCATCGTGCAATTCATGATTTATGGCCACTATTTCATAAAGAACATGATCGACTTAGTCTTGGGAATCTGACTAAAAAGACCCTGTTTGCCAGTTTTTAAGAAAACTGGATGGGAAGCCTATCCCCGACCCATAGAGAGCGTTTAAGCCGTTCTTGGACGTAAAACCAAGGGAAGATGTGAGCCACAATCACAACTACCTGTACATACACATGTTTTTTTCAAAAGTAAATAAATAAATAAATAAAAAGAGAGAGAGTGTGTGTGAGACTCTAGCTGGCCTACATATAGATGTTATGATTGCCTTTCTACTTTCTCATCTATAAAACCCTCTTTTCCTTCCTTTCATTTCTACTCAACCCATACATTCAACAAATACAGAAGTGTGTAGAAATGGCAAGTTCCTCAAGTCATCAAATAAGAAATATCTGTGTTTTTGGTGGATCTAGTCCTGGGAAAGAAAAAGAGTTTTTAGAATCAGCAAACCATCTTAGTCAGGTGCTAGCTGAGAGAAAGATTCATTTAGTGTATGGGGGAGGCAGTCTTGGGTTATTGGGAGGTGTGTCAATAGCTGCATTTTTAGGAGGTAGTCAAGTTTTAGGAATCGTCCCTGAAGCTTTGGCACAAGGGGACATCATTGGAAAAACAATTGGAGAGGAACTTCAGGTCTCCACAATGTCGGCTCGAATGAATGCAATGTTTATTCATGCTGATGCTTTCATTGCTTTACCAGGTGGTATAGGCACATTGGAAGAGATCTTTCATATTTCCTCTTGGGCTCAATTGCACATTCACCATAAACCCATAGGTTTGTTAAATGTTAATGGTTATTATGATAAGTTGTTGTCTTTTCTTGATCATGCTGTGGAACATGAATTTCTAACATCTTCTGCACGACAAATCATAATCTCTGCTTCTACTGCTGAACAATTGATTGACCAACTACAATCTTTCATTCCTGTGATTGATCCTTCCATGAGTCGCATAAATTGGTCATCTAAGGAAAGCCGTAAAAAGCTTAGATTGGATTTGAGCCTTCATTTGTGAATTTTTGTGTCTTTTGGTTTTATTATGTTTTGTTATTTCTTATTTTTGTTTCAGTGTGTTTCAGGTTTTGTCAGTGTTCGTTATTTCAGGTGATATCTTTTATACTCTATCTTTCTACCTTAGAACATTGAGGACAATGTCTCGTTTTGGTTGGGGGGGGAGGGTAGTAGTTGATAAAAAAAAAAATTGTTTTTCATTTCATAAAGCATGTGCATAATTGTTGTTACTAGGATGGCAGAGTAAAGGAGTTCTTTTGTTAAAGTGACTCTTAAGACGCATCTTAGTAACCATTCTTAACAAGGTCTATTATAATACTTCCTGAAATATTCAGGTTTACAAACTCTCGTATTGTTACCACTTAATTCTGCTCATATACTTATTTAACATGTATTCTTAAACCTTAATTTACATACACACACACTTTAACATATGATTGTGGGTTGCATATTGGATTATTACATTATTTATGTTTTTTTGTTAAAGGTAACAACTAAGGGAAAGGGATTGTATATAATTAGAAAAAAAAAACATGAAAAAAAAACAAGAAAAAAAAAAGAAAAAAAATGATGATAATAAAAATGTAGATAAGTTTGGTTTCGTAGCCTCCCTAACCTAAGCAATTAAGCCCGAAGGGGTGTTTTAACACCTAATACCCTAAAGTTAACTGACTTGGGAGCTATTGGCCCAACGCTTGTTACATGGGTTGAGGAGAAGTAGTAGTAGTAGTAGTAGTAGTAGTAGTAGTAGTACTAATAATAATAATAATAATAACAACAATAATAATAATAATAATAATAATAAAGAAAGAGAAGAAGAAGAAGATGATGATAACTTGGAGATGGAAAATTAATGTAAGGATTAAACAATAATAATAACAAATGTCAAGGTTAGAGGTTCCACTAATGGTATATCAAACAAGTATAGTATAAACTCTTATTATTGAATTGGAAACCACACACAAAGGAGGTTCCAATCAGATTATATATTGTTAACATGATTACATTAGTCATCTTATTCAATTAATGCTAATACTTGTAAATCTCGTCAAGCATTCATGATTATAACTTATGTTAACAACAAATCAAGTTCCTTTCATAGCTCAGGTGTCGGTTATACCATACATTATGGGCTATGAAAGTGCCAAGCATTTGTTGTACCAAGTGTTATACAACATAAATCAAGATTAGTCATTTAACAAACAAAGTATTAAAGAGTGAACAAGATAACAAATATAAAACATGTTAGTATCAAACATTAAAGTCCATATTAAGTTTACACTATACTTATTCTTACACCATTAGTGTAACCTTTTCACCTTGACATAATTAACTTAGCTAGACATAATGAAAGAAAGCAAAATAGATAAACAAAATAAGAACATAAAAGTTAACTAAGTAAAGGAAAGGAAATGAAAAGCATAAACTTGATATTAATGAAAGCAAAGCATAAACACTACAAAAAATACAAAGAGAGAAAGGAAGAGCATGATCTTGATCTAGAAACTAAGATGCATAAATGCATGGCAAATGCCTCCTTTTATAGGCCAAAATTAGGAACTATTGATTTGATGACTAATTGATAAGTGGGTGGCCAACTTTTAACTTGGTGACAATCCTTATCTTCTCTTGTCTGCCCAAAACGTCATTGATAACGTCAAAATTGGAGCCAGTTGTAACATGAAAGTTGTAGGCAATTGTCTCAGCTTTCTTGTGTAAAACATTTAGCTCATTTGGACTTCTAGAACTCCAGATATGGCCAAAATACCGAACAGTGCTCGGGCTGGAAGACAAATTCGGGCTTCTTTGTTGTTGCTACAATTTGGACTTGATAGTGGCCTTTTTAGATCTTGGGCTCCATATGAAAGTTGTAGGTCTATGTCTTACCTTTCCATCCATATAAATTGGACCTAAATCTGAGATCTGTAGCTCCAGATATGACCCAATTATCGAACAGTGTTCCGGTTTGGATCGCACCGACATCTCTTTTCTAAGTTTGGCCATCTCTTTGCCTTTGCAATTTAAGTTCTTAAAGTCATCAATCAATATTTTCATTTATGTGATAGGCCTGCATTTAAAATGAACATTTACCATAAATTAAAGGTATCTTATATTATTAGATATATTATTATAAAACATGCTTTAGTTAAGGAGTTATTGATACTTCAAGTGCAAAATGATGATATAAAACTATGACAAAAATGCACTTTTAAGTACTAATCACACCCCCCAACCAGCTTATTACTAGTCCCTAGTAATCAAAGCGTTAAAACAATTTGCAAATTTCACAAAGCAAGGTATTCATCATTTAACTTCCATTAATCTATCCAGATAAACAAACTCTCATTAAATTTATATATCTGCTCAATACCACTTAACAAGATATTAATAAACCTTTCTTTTGTGCTCAATGTATCAACACATAATTATATGGCTTTTTTTTTTAAGAAAACAAAATTTTTGTTCTAATGTTTAAGGTTAACTTCCTTGGGTTGGGATTATTATTTTTGTCTTTTTTTTCTTTCTTTTTTTTTAAAAAAAAAATCTATATACATATAATTTAAAAACATCATGCATCTTTAACCCATGTAACGAGCTTTCAGCTAATGACTCCCAGACTAGTTGGTCTTAGGGCATTAGGTGTTAAGACACCCCTACGAGCTTAGTAACTCCGGTCGCAGATACTGATATGTAGATAGTGCAATGCTTGATTCCCTTAAGCTTTTCTCCTCAACCCATGTAATAAGCGTTGGGCCAATAGCTCCCAAGTCAGTTGACTTTAGGGTATTAGGTGTTAAAACACCCCTCCGGGCTTAATTGCTTAGGTTAGGGAGGCTACGAAACCAAACTTATCTACATTTTTATTATCATCAGTTTTTTTCTTTTTTTTCATGTTTTTTTTTAATTATATACAATCCCTTTCCCTTAGTTGTTACCTTTAACAAAAGAACATAAATAATGTAATAATCCAATATGCAACCCACAATCATATGTTAAAGTGTGTGTGTATGTAAATTAAGGTTTAAGAATACATGTTAAATAAGTATATGAGCAGAATTAAGTGGTAACAATACGAGAGTTTGTAAACCTGAATATTTCAGGAAGTATTATAATAGACCTTGTTAAGAATGGTTACTAAGATGCGTCTCAAGAGTCACTTTAACAAAAGAACTCCTTTACTCTGCCATCCTAGTAACAACAATTATGCACATGCTTTATGAAATGGAAAACAATTTTTTTTTTTGTCAACTACTACCCTCTCCCCCCAACCAAAACGAGACATTGTCCTCAATGTTCTAAGGTAGAAAGATAGAGTATAGAAGATATCACCTGAAATAACAAACACTGACAAAACCTGAAACACACTAAAACAAAAATAAGAAATAACAAAACACAATAATAAATCCAAAAGACACAAGTTTTTACAAACAAAAAAAATTCAAATCGTAGTTGTGAATGTGGCTCACATCTTCCCTTGGTTTTACGTCCAAGAACAGCTTAAACGCCCTCAATGGGTCGGGGATAGGCTTCCCATCCAGTTTTCTTAAAAACTGGCAAACAGGGTCTTTTTTAGTCAGATTCCCAAGACTAAGTCAAGTATGTTCTTTATGAAAATAGGTTCATAAGTCATGAATTACACGATGCTTATCTCGACTATGATGAGACTTAAGAGTCAATAGAAGATTATCTAAAGACTCTCTATGTTTTGAAATAAATCCCACCTTCTGACAATTTTCACAGTTTTTGCGGAATGCATCTGACTCCTTGAATATGATGGGCCAGTAAAATTCACTTTGTAAGATTTCTACAATCTTCTTTTTTGATGAGAAATGATCCCCACATGCCTTAGAGTAACAAAATTTAATGAAATTATTTACCTCATTGTCGAGAATGCATTTTTGAAATATTTGATCAGGACAATAATTGAATAAGTAAGGGTCATCCCAATAAAAATTTTGCTCGTTGCTCAAAAATTTTCTTTTGTCTTCAATACTCCAATGAGCTGGTAAAAATCCTGAAGCAAGAAAATACATATTTTTAGCAAACCAAGGCATTGAACTAAGAGAAAGTAGAGATTCATCAGGAAAGTAATAATTGATTGGTGTGATGTCGGGTGTCGAATCTGTTGTCACTTTTGATAAAAGATCCGCATCAACATTTTCGGTGCCTTTTTCATCATCGATTTCTTCCTGATTAGTCATGGCATGAGGAAATGAAAGTGCTGGCAGGGAATCAGTCTTTTCCTTGCAATATTCAGATTCAACCCCTTCCTTACCCTTAGAGATTGACTCATCATCTTTTTCACAAGGTTCAAGAGAGGGTTTTTCAATAACCTTACCACTGCGTAGAGTAGTGACTGATTTGACTTGATCCATGTGTTGGCTTCTGGAACTACTTGCATTTGCATTGTATTGCCCCTTAGGATTTTGTTGTGGTTGAGATGGAAACTTACCTTTCTCTTGGAAACTGAGAGCATATGTTAATTTTGCAAGAGTATCTTTAAAATCTGTCATGTTTTGAGCAAGTTGAGTGTTGATTATCTCTTGCTTTTCAATGAATGCATACAAAGTTTCCTCAAACTTTCTTGTAGGAGATGGAGCATAAGGAGGTGTATATCCATGATAATTTTGGAAATTATGGTGTGCTTGGAACTGTGGTGGTGAAGTTTGTGCATTGTCACTCTTCCAACTGAAATTCAGGTGATTTCTCCAACCAGGATTGTATGTTTGTGAGTATGGGTTATGGTTGGGCCTTTGGAAACTATTTAAAGCATGAGCTTGTTCATGGAGACATTTCTTAAAAGAAGGCAAGGTTGGACAGTTATTGGTTGAGTGTTCATTTGTTTCACAGATTTGACACACAATGTTTTCAACAGAGTTTAATTGACCACTCCTTTTCAATTCTAGTGCCTTGACTTTTTTAGCTAAAGATGCAAAGTTGGCTTGAAGGTCATGATCTTCCCTAAGGTTGTACATACCTCCACTAGATGTATGAGGTTGAGTTTTACTCGGTGCCTCATATGTACCCGCGGTGTCCCAATTTTGAGCATTTTCAGCTAACAAGTCTAAGTACTCCATTGCTTCATCAGGGTCTTTATCTTCAAAAGTTCCATTGCACATCAATTCAACCATTTGCCTATCTTTAGGTGTTAACCCTTCATAGAAATGTGAAACCAATCTCCATGTTTCAAAACCATGATGGGGGTAAGTACTAAGCAAATCTCGATACCTATCCCAACATTTATAAAATGTTTCTCCTAGTTTTTAAGTGAAAGTGGTGATTTGTCTCTTGAAAGAGTTTGTTCTATGAGATGGGAAAAACTTCTTTAAAAACTGTTGTTGCATTTCATCCCAAGCACGAATGGATCCTGGTCTCAAATTTTGTAGCCATGTTTTAGCTTTATCTTTTAATGAAAAAGGAAAAAGCTTTAATCTGATGGTGTTCATGCTACAATTTAAGTTATTATATATGTTGCAGACCTCCTCAAATTCTCTTAAATGCAAGTATGGATTTTCCAATTCCAAGCCATGAAATGAAGGTAAAAGTTGAATAATGCCTGGCTTAAAATTAAAATGAGATGCATCAGGAGGAAAAACTATGCATGATGGTGCACTTGTTCTTGTGGGATTCATGTGGTCTCTAAGTGTTTTAGCACGGTTATTCTAATTATTCTTATTATGAAGTGATTGATTATCTTCTTCGGCCATATTTTCTGAAAATGATGAGGATATCCTACAAAGTCTACCACTTGATGTACGTGACCACACTCTCATGCACGTGTAGGAATAAAATAAAATAAAAGAAGAAGAAAGCAAAAGAAGGAGGAAGAAAACAAAATAAAAAGAAACAAAAGAAAAGAAACAAAGTTATATACAAGAAAAGTGAAAAGAGAAAATAAAATAAATACTATAATTTATACAAAAACTTACATCCCCGGCAACGGCGCCAAAAACTTGACACGAATAAAAGGTTGATGTCTTCTCCCAAGTGCAGGAGTGTCGAAGTAATAAATAACCCGGCAAGACCGGGGTCGAACCACAGGGAGGTTAATTGTACAAATTATAGACAACAAGTATAAGCAACAATAATAGCAATAATAACAACAACAATAACAATAACAACAACAACTATAATAATAATAATAATAATAATAATAATAGTAGTAGTAGTAGTAGTAGTAGTAGTAGTAGTAATAGTAATAATAATAATAATAAAGAAAGAGAAGAAGAAGAAGATGATGATAACTTGGAGATGGAAAATTAATGTAAGGATTAAACAATAATAATAACAAATGTCAAGGTTAGAGGTTCCACTAATGGTATATCAAACAAGTATAGTATAAACTCTTATTATTGAATTGGAAACCACACACAAAGGAGGTTCCAATCAGATTATATATTGTTAACATGATTACATTAGTCATCTTATTCAATTAATGCTAATACTTGTAAATCTCGTCAAGCATTCATGATTATAACTTATGTTAACAACAAATCAAGTTCCTTTCATAGCTCAGGTGTCGGTTATACCATACATTATGGGCCATGAAAGTGCCAAGCATTTGTTGTACCAAGTGTTATACAACATAAATCAAGATTAGTCATTTAACAAGCAAAGTATTAAAGAGTGAACAAGATAACAAATATAAAACATGTTAGTATCAAACATTAAAGTCCATATTAAGTTTACACTATACTTATTCTTCCACCATTAGTGTAACCTTTTCACCTTGACATAATTAACTTAGCTAGACATAATGAAAGAAAGCAAAATAGATAAACAAAATAAGAACATAAAAGTTAACTAAGTAAAGGAAAGGAAATGAAAAGCATAAACTTGATATTAATGAAAGCAAAGCATAAACACTACAAAAAATACAAAGAGAGAAAGGAAGAGCATGATCTTGATCTGAAAACCAAGATGCCTAAATGCATGGCAAATGCCTCCTTTTATAGGCCAAAATTGGGAACTATTGATTTGATGACTAATTGATAAGTGGGTGGCCAACTTTTGACTTGGTGACAATCCTTATCTTCTCTTGTCTGCCCAAAACGTCATTGATAACGTCAAAATTGGAGCCAGTTGTACATGAAAGTTGTAGGTAATTGTCTCAGCTTTCTTGTGTAAAACATTCAGCTCATTTGGACTTCTAGAACTCCAGATATGGCCAAAATACCGAACAGTGCTCGGGCTGGAAGACAGATTCGGGCTTCTTTGTTGTTGCTACAATTTGGACTTGATAGTGGCCTTTTTAGATCTTGGGCTCCATATGAAAGTTGTAGGTCTATGTCTTACCTTTCCATCCATATAAATTGGACCTAAATCTGAGATCTGTAGCTCCAGATATGACCCAATTACCGAACAGTGTTCCGGTTTGGATCGCAACGACATCTCTTTTCTAAGTTTGGCCATCTCTTTGCCTTTGCAATTTAAGTTCTTAAAGTCATCAATCAATATTTTCATTTATGTGATAGGCCTGCATTTAAAATGAACATTTACCATAAATTAAAGGTATCTTATATTATTAGATATATTATTATAAAACATGCTTTAGTTAAGGAGTTATTGATACTTCAAGTGCAAAATGATGATATAAAACTATGACAAAAATGCACTTTTAAGTATTAATCACTAACGTCAAAATTCGAACAAACTTATGTTTAAGAAATTGTCTTAACTTTCCATCAAAATAAATTGAGGTCATTTAGACTTCTAGAATTTAAGATATAGGCTAAATATTGAACAATGTCTGGGCTGTAGGACATATTTAAACTTCTATGTTGTTGCTAAGATTTGGACTCCCAAACAGCAGAAGTGAGTCTTACCTTCTGTATAAAAGTTTTAGCCATATGTCTTAGCTTTCCATCCATACAAAGCATCTCTTAATCCAATTCTACAACTCTAATTATGATCTAATTACTGAACAATGTTCTAATTTGAACTAAACCAACATTTTTTTTTCTAAACTTCACCCTCTCCTTGTCCTTTCAATTTCAGTACTTCGACATCAATCAATCCTTTTATTTATATGATAGAGCTGCATTTATGATGAACATTTACCATAAATAAAAGGTATTTTATGGTATTAGACTTGTTATTATAAAACATGCTTTAGTTAAGGAATTATTGATACTTCAAGTGCAAAATGATGATATAAAACCTTGGTAAAAATATACTTTTAAATACTAATCAGTTGTATACTAAAAACAAATTGCAAAGTAAAATATTTATGGTAAGTATTAGTCTAATTCTAACCAATAATGCAACATGTAATATAGTATATCCCCAAATAAATGTAGGCAATTTTTATTTCATAAGTATTGGTTTAACAATTAATTAAAGGCATATTATAAATGATTATGCTAGATCATTTTGAGTATGTATATGAATAACAAGATATTCAACATCAATTCTAATAGAAGTGAAAAAATTATCAAATGTTTAAGAAATAAACTCATCAATATTGTCCAATCAAATTTTCTTGATTGGATAATTAGAAATTGTGCTCATAGTCTGATAATCTGTGCTTTTAATTTAGAAAATACAATATTTTCATTAAAAAGTAAACAAATATATAACCATTTACTTGATGCAACAAGTAATACCATAAAATATCTAAAATGATTGCATGGTAGATGAATAGGTCCACATATATCTCTTTGAATTCTTTTAAGAAAAGATGATGATTCTATAATAACATTTGATGAAGATGGTTTGGTAATTAATTTAACTTGAGAACATGCAACACATAGATTTTCACTTGGTAAAAGAATCTTAAAGTTCTTTAAAGGATGCCTTTTTTAATTTTAAATAATTCATCACATCATTATTGATTCTAGATATCCAAGTCAATCAAGCTAAAGTATAAATATTTCTAGGTCAAAAAACTTTTGGTGTATCAAAATATTTGTTTCAATAGATTTCATAATCGTATAATAAATTCCATAAGAGAAAGCAGATAATTTTTCAAATATATGCTTCTAACTTGAAATACATGAAAAATATAAAAGTATTATTTTTTTTCTTCATTTATTGTTCCAAGATGATAATCATCATCACATATATCAATAAAATTGAGTAAATTTCTTCTAGTGTTAAGTGACTATAATGCATCTTTGATGTCTAATTTTGTGTTATTGGATAACAAAATATTAGCTCTTCTAGAGTCTTTAATCATGTCTATTAGACCTGATATTGTAGTGACATTAACTTCTATTAATAAATATTCAAAATATTTTATTTCCTTGAGAATTGTGTGCGTTGTTGCATTATCTACTAGACATAAGTCCTCATCATGAAAAGCAATACCTTTTTTTCAAAATATAATTAAAGTTCATTATATAACTAAAATATTAATCATCTCCAAAGATTCCACCACTAAGTAAATCATCTATTTTATTGGTGTTTTCAAAGAAATCAGAAACATCAAAATAAGCATCATGTCCTTTAAAATTATTTTTATGAATAAAATTAATCTCAACTACATTTTGTTACAAAGAGGCTTGATATAAATATATAAGATGTTTTGGTGTTCAACAAGTGCATGACTAATGATCATATATATATCATATCTATGACACTTATCTTTAAGTTTATGCAAATTCTTGGCCTTTTCCTTTTTAGGTTCATTATGTCTCTACTTCTAATGGTGTGGTAGATTACTTTTAAAAGGATTATCTCTTCTCCTTTTCCATTTATTTTTTCCATATTTATTCCTTTAGTTCTTTCTTGTGATTTGTTCAAAGGTTCCATTCATTTAAGGGAATGGTCTAACTAGTGGGATGAGATTGATGATTTTTCATCAAAAGCTTATTATTTTGTTTGTCCATAAGAAGACATGAAATTAATTATAAATACCTCATGAAATTATATTCTCTATATTATTGGTCTAGGACAATATTTAAGGCATGAAAAGTAGATAATGTTTTCTCCAACGGTTGGTATTTTATGATATTTTCACCATACAATTCCAACTCTAAGGCAATTTTAAAAAGAATAGAATTATATTTACTAACCGACTTAAAATCTAGCAACCTTAGGTGCAGCCAATCATTACAAGTTTGAGGGAGTATGGTAAACTTTTGATGGTTATATCTTTTTTTTTTAAATTTTTCTATAAAATAAGAGGATCTTTTATTATAAAATATTCAAATTTTAATCCTTCATGGAGATATTGGCGAATGAAAGTCATAGTTTTTGTATGATCCTATAAGGATGCGTTATTTTCTTCTTTAATGGTTTCTTAAAGATTCATAACATCCGCATAATTCTCAGCGTCAAAGATCCATGACAAAAAATTATTCCTAGATATATATCAAGGATGGTAAATTTAAGTTTCATCAGATTCGACATTATCTAAAAAAAAACAACTAGTTCATAAGAAAATCATGAATATAAAAGAAAAAAATTAGTCTTTTAAGACTGCTATTCAATTCTTTTGAAATACTAGTTCTTCGAGAACTATACTTAAATTATTTAATTCTTCAAAAACTCACAGTATTTTTTCAAGAATTTTAAATTTTGATGAATTAAAAAAATTATCAAAATAAATTATAAAGCCAAGTATATTTCATAAAATATGAACAATAATGGAAAGATAAAAAAATATTGAAATTAATACAAGTCATGTAACATAAAAATTCATGAGTACCAAGATTTTAATATAGCATTAAGTTGAGTGATCATGGTAATAACATGCTAAAAATAAATAAAAAATAAAAACACATATAATTAAAATAATTTTTTTAAAAAAAAATTATTCATTTCCTAACAAATTCTAATAATTTCTTTTATTGTGAATATATTATAATAACCAAAAAGTGTGTTCTAGAAGAAGGGATCAACCCCTTTATGTCTGGTTTTTGGTAGCACATTAACATGCCATCCAAAGAAACACATGGCCGCACCTAATCATTCTCTTTTCCACCATTTTTTGGTGCATGCATGTATAACATCATCATCACACAGAGACGTGGATGAAACCGAACTAATCAACAAGCTATTGAAACTTTGTCTAACTAATTATGTTCTGGGACTAGTTGGAAATTGGTGGATCCTACTTGTGACTGTCTTTAATGGAGACGAAGATATAGTCGGCATGCCGATCATTTTTTTGGCATTTAGCCTAATGTGGTTGATTTTAGAACATCTACCAATCAATTTCTTACTTGCCATGATTGAGAGTGAGAAAACCCCAGGTGCTCCTCAATTTGATTGGTCTATTTCGAGTTTCTTGAAATTTTATTTGTTCTTTAAAATGTTTTTTAATATATTAAATTAATATTTTTTTTATTTTTTCAAAATTTATTTTTAATATCAATACAATAAATTCATTTTAAAATAAAAAATATTTCAAAAAAGTATTTTTTTTATATACAATTTTCATTATATTCCCAACATACACTAAAAGATACCCCATCCTTTATTTTTAACTGTTTATTTTAATTGATCTACCAAGGGATTTTTAGATACTAATTAATGGATGATAGTAAATCAAAATGATATCATTGCTGAGCTTAAATGTTCTGAATTTGATTGCAATTTAAACTATTCTAAACTATTCATTTAAAGTTTAAACTAATTAATCTCATCATCTCTATCACCTCTATAGTTGCTTTTTATGCTTCTTCTATCTTATGTCGTTTCCCTTTTAATTCACTTGTTTGCTTCATTAGAAGTTTTGTGAATTTGTAAAGCTACAAAGTTTATAACTTTTTATTTGATTTTTCTTTTGTACCCTTACAAATTAATAACGATGATGATGCTTAATGTACACTAGCTATTTAGCTGTGAGTTAGATGTTTTTTTCAATAAAAAAATAAAACATTTCACTACATGGCCTTTTCTCATGCTTATTTTACATAAAAACTCATAAATATAACTCAAAACACTTATGCATGTATCTAATTCGATAAATCAACATCTATATGTGTAAATAAATAAAAAAACTCATTAATAATAACTAAAAATAAAAAAAAATCAAAAGATAAATTTAGTTCAAGATATTTGATTTTGCAATACAAGTAATTTATATAGTTATGTTTAACGAGTTTATTTATTAAAATAATTTTTTATGAAATGAAATAATAATAGAAACAAAAAAATTAAGAAAAAAAACTTATGTTTAATGATGAATTATTTAATTTTTTTAAACTATTGTTAAATGATTAAATAAAAAAAATATCAATCAACATTAACCTTTCAAATATATGATTCGGGTTATTAGACTAGAAGCGCCTATAAATGGAAAACCAAGAAATATAATCCTTAACAAATTAAATGTTGAAGGATGAAAAGGAGAAAAGAAAATCAATTACACAAAATAGATTTGAAAAAAAAATGCTAATTAAAATTATAAGGTGAAAATTGAAATAAAAAAAAAAAGAAAGAAAGATGGAAACTATAAATTCTTGATTAAAGGGTTAAATTAAAAACACAAATAACATTAACAAAAGAAAAAAGAGTAAAAAAAATAAGGGTTAAATTGGAAAAAAGTATACACTATAAACTTGTATTGAAAGATGAAATTGAAGACCACCAAATCATTTTCAAAATGACAAAGAAAAAAAAATATAAATCAAAAGAATAAGGATCAAATTGAAAAAAAAATTGACAAATTAGAATTGAATGACTAAATTAATATCAAATAAACATTCTAGAAAAAGAAAAAAAATTAAAAAAATAAAAACTAAAGTTGAAATATCAATAATAAAAAAGACCATCTTATAATTTTCAATGTAGTAAAAGAGAAAAAAAACCCACCATGGATAACAATGGGACATATCACACCATAAAGGAGAGAACATAATTACACATCTAACAACATAGTGAAGAGGAAGTCTTAACAGTTAAGAGGCTTCGTATGTGTCCTCTAAAGGACATGGGTGTGTTTAATGTGCTAGCATGTGGACAATACATGTAAGAAATGTTTTAAATTTTAAATTAATTAATCATTATAAAAAGATCAAATTACCTTTAATTGTTTTGGAATTAATACAAAAAAATATATGAAAAGGCTAAAACATCCCTAGAATAATGACTTATTTTTTCTTGATTCTAAGGATAATAATGTCTTTTACTGCATTTAGAAAAATAAAAAGAATTAAAAATCTTAGTTTAACAATGCTATTTTTTTTACTTGGAGGCAAAGGTCATTTTATTGTTTCTAAATAAAGTAAAATATCATATATGCTTGAGGTCAAATTTGTAATGACTAATAGGCCATGAGAGATGACCAAACAACCCCCCAACTCAAAATGATAAAAATTAATTATATTATAACAATAAATAGTAAAATATGTTAAGGTATGCAATGTTTTTCCCATGCAGTTTAGATTTTTTATTAATTATTTTATTCGAGAAATTATTTTTTAAACAAATTAAAAGATATTGTACAATAATATTAAAAGATTTATGGTGTTTGAACATTGATTGTTATTGTTCAAACATTATTTCTTTATAGATATAGATAAAGCATGGTGAAGTTATTTTTTTGCTTGTTTTTAGACATGAAAAAGTACAGTTTTGTTCTTGTATTTTTTTTTTTTATATTTGATGCTTATAGTTTTATAAGTTTGCATTTCAAACTTAAAAGTTAATTTTTTTTACATTTCATTTCTTAAATGTTTATAAAAAAAAATCATCAAAAAGAAGAAGAAGAAAGATTTAGAATGACCCATTTCTAATTATTATAAAGTCAATCTAGATTTTAATAGGTTTGTTTTTACATAGAGGAGTTTTATAGATGTGGTTTTGCTCTATATCTATGCTTGAAAAAATAAATGCGTGCTTGAAATATTGTTTTTATTTATTTAATTTATATTTGATTTATATTGATCAAAGGGTGTTTTAGAGGTGAAATTGTGTTTATTAAGGTTTCAAGAATGTTCTTAAAGTGTGTTAAATAGAAAATAAGTTGATATTTAAGTTTTTTAGGATAAACAAATTAGACCCTTAAATTTCCGTTCACCAAAATATATACTAGTAGACAAAATATTATTTATGTAGGTGGATGACGTATTGTACACTCATTTGTTTTTTAAAAATAACAAGAACATGAGTCTCAACTCTTAAGCCAAAGCATTTGGGTTTTTATTTTTATTTTAAGTGAGTTGATAAACCTATCTTTCTAGAATCAAACACCTTGTCTCTATTAAAATGTTTCTTAAGCTTTTTATTTTTATTTAATTTATTTTTTAATTCAGAACAAAATTAACTATAATATAAATTTTGAAATGATATTTAAAAATTATTCAATTATATCACATTTTTTTAAAATCAGATTAGACCTTTTTTTATGGTAATATTAACAATTATTTTTTGAATTATATATATGAACCTAATGTTCATAATTTATTACATGAATATTCAATGAAAATTAAGTACTTATTTTATAACTTTATTATTATATATTTTTTATATAGTTTTCAAATTAATTATTCTTTTATTTTTTCCTACAATCATGTAAAAACTATCAAGTAATGATTTTTTAAAAAAAACATTTCTTTCAATATAATAATAATTTTTCATTCATAAAACATGTTTTCATTATAAAATAATATGAAAATAGATTTTTTTATTAAAAAGATATATTTTTCCTCCTTCATTCAAACTATAACACATTAGGATTTTTTTAAGATGATTTCACATTTTGCAATATACACTTTCAAGTAAAAAATGGGACAATTGTTTTTTCATATAAAGGTGAGTATAGGCTCGTTATCATCAATTTCATCTATAATTATCATAATCACAACTCGATATTGCTCCAAAAATTTCTACCCATGACCTATGAATCATATTTTATATGCAGACAAGCATTTAGTATTGTAGGAAGTACATGTGGGCATAATATAAAGTAGAAGCAAAATAATTAATAATATATCTAAAAGGATTTAAATTCAACTATCTTATAAACATATAATTTATTTATAAACTTTACACAACTAAGCAATTGATGTCTTTTTCTAAGTGTAGGAGTGTTAAAGTAATAAATAACCTAACAAGATTGAGGTCGAACCATATGAAGGTTAATTATATAAATTATAAATGATGATGATGATGATGATTATAATGATGATGATGATGATGATTTAAAGAGGACTTTGAGATGTAAAATTAATATGAAGATCAAACAATGATAAAAACAGTTGTCAAGGTTAGAGGATCTACTAATGGTATTTCAAAAAAGTACGGTACAAACTTGTTTTATTACTCAATTGGAAATCACACACAAATAAGGTTCCAATCGGATTATAATTGTTAACATGAGTACATTAATTATCTTATTCAAATAATACTAATACTTATAAATATTATTAGGTATTCATGATTATAACTTATGTTAACAACAAATAGTTCCTTTCATAGAACAAGTGTCAGTTATACCATACGACTAGTCTATGAAAGTGCCAAGTATTTATTATACTAAGTGTTATACAATACAAATCTAGATTAACCATTTAACAAGCAAAGTATTAAAAGTGAACAAGATAAGAAATACAAAATATGTTAGTATTAAACATTAAAGTTCATGTTGAGTTTAAACTATACTTATTCTTCTACCTTTAGTGTAACCTTTTCATATTAACATAATAAACTTAACTAAACATAATAAAAGAGAGAAACATAAATAAACAATATAAGAATATAAATAAGATATAAGTTAACTAAGTAAAGGAAAAGAAAGACATAAACAACAGATTAATAAAAAAAAAACTTAAGCATTACAAAAATATAAAGAAAAAGAGCAATAATATGATCTAGATCTAAAAATCAAGATGCCTAAATGCATGACAAATATCTCATTTTATAGGCTAAATGTTGCGATGTCACGGTTGTACAAATTAATTACCCTATCTTAAAACACACAAGATAGTATAGAGCAAGAAAGCGATCGATCCCACAAGGAAGATTTAGTTCAGATTTTTATGCTATACGTTATGCAATTACAACTTGGATGATAGTTTAGAAGCTTCAAAACATAATTTGGACTCATTTCTTCACGAAACCTGTTTGCTGGTAGAATTCAGTTGTTATCTTTGAAAACTCATATCGCCCTCATCTGACATCGTTTTTGGCTGAAAGTTGGAGCGTTTCTAGAACTGAGTCAGGAATCCAAAAACATTGAGTTTGCATCAATTGGACTTCTATAGCTCCAGATATGGAATTTTGAATGGACAAAGGTCAATAGTGGCAGAATGCGAGATTTGACTTTGAAGGATGTGATTTCTATGATCTTCCTCTTCTTATTTTTCTTGCATTATATTTCCAAAAAGGTATGGATGTTAGCTTTTTAGAGCCATTGGAATCACTTCATTTTGATCTCTAGAACTCACGCTCTACACAAAACATCGACTAAACATCAAATCTGCTAATTATCTTCAATTTACTCCTTTTTGAATTTTCATCCAAAAGTGCCTTCAAAACATAAAACAAAGAATATCAAGGCATTTTACATATAAAACATGGACAAAACATTAGGTAAATGTGGGTGAAACTATCGAATAATATGGTTACATCAAATACCCCAACACTTAGCTCTTGCTCGTCCTCAAGAAAGGATAAATAAAATTAAATTGAAAATAACTATGATCAATCTCTTAATCTCCCATCAATGTCCAAGAGTACAAGCATTATTAATAAGAATATAATAAAACAAGATAGAAAAACATAAATGTTCATGAATTTATTTACATGCAAACTTCAAAACTCAATCAATCGTCGGGATTTAAATGAAATCTATATCATGCCAAAGTGATAGGTTCTCTCATTAATATACACTCCAACACTAATGTGTTTAGGGTTTACGTGTTTAAATCTCTCAAATTCAATCAAAGAGTATGTTCTACCATAAGCTTGTTTTTCAATCTCATATCCATTACTAACATATTTCAAACAGTGCATGAATCAAAAGGTCTTATTTTCTAGTTTTAATGGGACTAAGGTTAAGGTGAGGTAAAAGAAAGTAAAAGAAAAGGTTCAAATCAAAGATAGTAGAGCATTCTAAAAAAATTGATATTTCAAATAAGATATTCCATCAAAGCATATAAATTTTTCATCTTTAATCACCAATGCTTAATTTCGTTTGATTTCAAGCTTTTTCAACATAAAATCTTAAGAACATACATGAACTTTTTTGTCTTTTGTTTTTGTAATTTTGCCCATCTTTTCATCAAGCATCACTTCTTCTTTCTTTTCATATAATTTCCAACCATAATTCCATGAAATATCACAAGTATATGCTCTACTAATCTTTGGCTAGGAAAAAAGGAAAAACATATATAAAGTTAAGGCTTATACATGGATAAAACAAAGAAAAGATAAATAAGCTCAAAAGGGACTCACTAAGGATAATATGCTTTAGGTTGGCTTTTTTGGTTCAAGTGATTGAAAGAATGTCTTTATCATCTTCATGTATATTTGTAATGGAATATAATCTCAATAAGATATGAAGCAAGTTCTAGAGATACATATCATTGAAATAATGCACACTCAAAGAATATAATGTTGAAGGCTCAAAAGATTGTATTGGTATAACATTATAAAATCAACATGACATATTCTCAAAGTCAATCCTTAAACCAATTAAACCTTAAAATTTGCATACATACTTCTTCATTTGATTTATATCTTCATCTAACCTAATTAATTCTCATACATAATACTCATATGCTCAAAAATCAATGGGAGTTAAAAAGATCAAACATAATTTATTATTTTTTTTTAGAGAACAACAAAGAAAACTAAAATAAGAAAACCAAAATTCTTCCAATAAATACCCCCACACTTAAAATACAACATTGTCCTCAATGTTGAAATAAAAACAAAGGAATATAAGAGAATGACATAAAATAAATTAAAATGCGAAAAGATAAAAGATAAGGAAAAAGAATGAAAATCTGATTTTTTTTCTTTTGGTGCTAAGTTGCCTCCCAGTAAGCACTTTTGTTTTATGTCATTGGCTTGACATATGGCATGCTCATTCTTCATAGATTGGTTCAACTAACTCTATTGAAGCGGTGAGTTCTACCGTCCAACCTTCATAGAAAGGTCTCAAACGATGTCCATTGACCTTGAGTATTTTGCTGGTTTCTAAACTTGTAATTTCAACTGCACCATAAGGAAAAATATTAGAAACAACAAAAGGTCCAATTCAACGAGAGTGCAATTTTCCAGGAAAAAGTTTCAAACGCGAATGATAAAGAAAAGAACAACATGAAATTCCTTCCAACTCTTGTAGTTGCAATTTTCTAGCAATCCCAGCAGCATCATAATCCATGTTGCATTGTTTAATGGCCCAAAAAGCTTTGTGTTCAAGCTCCACCGGTAGATGACATGCTTTCCCATAAATCATTTTATAAGGTGACATTCCTATAGGTGATTTATAAGCAGTCCTATAAGCCCAAAGTGCATCTCCAAGACGTAGACTCCAATCTCGTCGGTTAGGTTGCACTGTTTTCTCCAAAATAGACTTGATTTCTCAATTGGAAATTGCAGCTTGGCCATTTATTTGCGGATGATATGCTATGGAAGTTCGATGAGTCACATGATATTTGCGTAGCAATGCTTCCATGGAACGATTGCAGAAATGAGTGTCACAATCACTGATGATAGCTTTAGGGATGCCAAACCTATCGAATATGTGAGTCCTGACAAAATCTAAAACAACCTTAGCATCGTTAGTTCGTGTCGCTTTCGCCTCAATCTATTTGGACACATAATCAACAGCAAGAAGAATATAAAGATTTCCAAAAGAAGAAGGAAATGGACCCATAAAGTCAATACCCCAAAGATCAAAAATTTCACTTACAAGAATATTTGTTAAAGACATTTGATTTTTATGAGTGATATTACTTGTTCTTTGGCATTTTTCACATGATTTGCAGAAGTGATATGCATCTTTAAAAATAGAAGGCCAATAGAAACCACTTTCAAGTATTTTATGGGCCGTTCTTTTTGCTCCAAAATGTCCACCACAAGAGTGAGAATGACAAAAAGTGAGAATGAAATGAAATTCATCCTGTGGTACACATCTCCTTACTACTTGATCCACACAAAATTTCCACAAGTAAGGAGTGTCCCAAAAATAATATTTAGTATCAGCTCGTAACTTGTCCTTTTGGGATGTAGACAAACCTGGAGGGAATTCTTTGGTGATTAAATAGTTCACCAAATCAGCATACCATGGTCTTGTAGAGGACTGCAACATATACAACTGCTCATCGAGGAATGTCTCTTTTATTATTTCGATTTGCATATCCTCGGGCCTCAGTCGGCTCAAGTGATCAGCCACATGGTTTTCAGCACCTTTTTTGTCTTTGATCTCAAGATCAAATTCTTGTAAAACCAAGATCCATCTAATCAGTCTTGGTTTAGACTCCTTCTTCTTCAAAAGATACCTGAGAGCTGCATGGTCAGTAAAAACAATAACTTTTGTACTAAGTAGATATGACCTGAATTTTTCAAGAGCAAACACCACTGCAAAAAGTTCCTTTTCAGTTGTATGGCAATTGCATTATGCTCCATCCAACATGCGAGAACCATAGGCAATAACATGCAAATTCTTCCCAATTCTTTGCCCAAGCACAGCTCCTACCGCATAGTCACTTGCATCACACATTATCTTAAAAGGTTCATCCTAATTTGGTAGTTGGATGATAGGGGCAGATGTGACACGTCTCTTCAGCTCATCATGGGCATCTTTACATGCTTGATCAAACACAAAATCTACTTCTTTGGCTAATAGTCTGCACAAAGGTGCTGTAATCTTTGAAAAATCTTTGATAAAACGTCGATAGAAACCTGCATGGCCTAGAAAAGAACAAACTTCCCTCACACATGAGGGGTAAGGCAATGATGAAATAACATCTATCTTAGCTTTATCAACCTCTAATCCATGTGAAGACACAACATGCCCAAGAACTATTCCTTGTTCTACCATAAAATAACACTTTTCATAGTTCAAGACAAGGTTAGTTTCAATGCATCTTTTTAGGATCAAAGATAAATTTTCTAGACATTTATCAAAAGAATCACCATACACCATGAAATCATTCATAAAAACCTCAATTATTCTTTCAACATAGTCAGAAAAAATACTCATCATGCATCTTTGAAAAGTTGCAAGAGCATTACAGAGACCAAAAGGCATTCCCCTATATGCATATGTACCAAATGGACATGTAAATGTAGTCTTTTCTTGATTCTCAGGATTAATAACAATCTGATTGTATCCACTATATCCATCAAGAAAGCAATAAAAAGACTTACCTGCTAGGTGTTCAAGCATTTGATCCATGAATGGTAATGGAAAATGATCTTTGCATGTAGAAAGATTGAGATTTCTGTAATCAACACACATTCTCCATCCACTTGAGATGCGAGTAGGAATGAGCTCATCATTTTTGTTTTTCACCAATGTGATTCTGGTCTTTTTAGGCACCACATGGATTGGCGCCACCCATTTACTGTTAGTGATAGGGTGAACGACTCCTGCATCTAACAGTTTTAAAATTTCAGCTTTCACTACCTCCATCATAGGTGGGTTCAACCTCCTTTGCATTTCCCTTGTTGGTTTTGCATTGTCCTCCAATGGTATATGATGCATACACATTGAGGGACTAATGCCTTTGATGTCGGCTAAAGTCCATCCAATAGTCGTCTTGTGATCACACAACAACTTCACAAGTTTTTCCTTTTGCATACTTGTCAAACCTTTTGCTATGATAACAGAAGTGTATTGTTGTCGCCAATAAATACATACTTCAAATTATCGGGCAAAGGTTTTAATTCTAACTCTGGGGCTTGTAAAATAGATGGTAAAAGCTTTTTATGTGAGAGTACTAAATCAACAAATACATTACCATAGGGAACGGTTTGTAAAGCTTGTAAGGCCAATACTGATTCGTGCATGTTTTGGGGAACACACACGTGCCTCTCCATCTCTTCTATCTTGGTTAAATCATTGTCATAGCTCAAAGTTAAGCTTAATCCATCTTCGCAATCAAAATTACAAACTTGCTATACACACTTATCAATTTGGTCATAACATATGATAGAATAAACATTGCTATAAGGATATTTTATTGCATCATGAAAATTGAATTCAATTTTTTCATCTCCTACCTTCATAGACAAGGTATCCTTACCACAATCAATTTTTGTGTTGGCAATTTTCAAGAATGGTCTCCCAAACAATATAGGAGTGCTGGTTGATAAATCACAAGAATCATGTTCCATATCAAGAATATAAAAATCACATGGAATAACCAAACTATCAATCTTGACTAGGACATCTTCTATCACACCAAGTGGGTAAACAAAACTACGATCTGCAAGTTGTATTACAATGCTAGTTTTATTCAAAGGTTCCAGACTATGAGAATTATAAACATGTTTAAGCATAACACTAATGGATGCACCTATATCACATAAAGCTCTTTTAAAACTAGTATTACCAATAACACATGGGATAGTAAACGCACCTGGGTCTTTTTGCTTTAAAGGCATATTTTTTTGAACAACAGTAGACACAACTTCACCCATACTTACCATTTCATGACCTTTCAGTTTGAAAGCTCTCTTGGTAGTACACAACTCCTTCAAAAATTTGGCATACTTGGAAATTTGCTTGATAGCATCAAGCAAAGGAATGTTGAGTTCTACTTTCTTGAAGCCTCTAAAATTTCTTTTTCTTTGTCCTCTTTCTTTGACCTAGAAGAACTCATAGGAAAGGGTGAAATTGCTTTAAAACTAGAATTCATTGAGTGAGGAGTTACCTTTGGAGTGCTGGTCGATGTTTTAGTTTGTAAAGAAGAAGGATGCTTCTTCTTTGTATTTAATTCAGTTTCTATCTCTTCTTCTTCATCCATCTCAATCTCTTTTAACCTTTTCTCTTCAAGTTCTTCCCCACTTCGCAACATGATCGCACTAACATTCTCTTTTGGATTCAATGCTTGGGAGGGCAATTTTCCATTCATTTGTGCCTCTAATTTCCCTACACTTGAAGCTACCTGCCCCATTTGCTTCTCCAAGTTGTGAATACTTGACCTTGTTTCATGTTGAAAAGACATGATATTTTGTTGCAAGATAACAGTATTAGAAGCCAAAGTTTTCATCATCTCACGAAGATCATCATTGGATGACGACCCCATAACATTAGAGCTTGAGAATGGAGGGGGTTGTCTTGCTTGATAATTTTATTGGGGCTGAAATCCATTGGGATGGAACTGTCGGCCTTGATTGCCTTGTTAGGATGGGTTGCCATAACGTAAATTGGGATGATCTCTCCATCTGGGATTGTACGTGTTGGAAAAGGGATCATATTTACGCTGGGGTTGTCCGTTGAATGCTCCATCAACTGCATTAGCTTGTTCAATGTAATCTTCTTGCATTGTTGGGCACATATCCGAAGCATGTCCTTGTAAGGAGCATATGCTACAAACTTTCACCTGCTGCACATTTCTACAAGCCAAAGAACGCACAAGAGAAGTAAGATCATTAACTTTATTTTCAAGGTTAGAAATACTTACCTCATTTACTCGTTTGTTGGAGAAATCTCCACGAGTGCCAAATTTTTTTGAGGTGGCTGCCATGTTTGAGATCAATTGGCGTGCGGCCTCTGGTGTCTTATCCACCAATACGCCTCCACTTGCAGCATCAATGATACAACAGTTAGTAGGCATTAATCCTTCATAGAAATATTGAATGAGTAACTGATCGGGTATTTGATGATGAGGACATTGAATACACAGTTGCTCAAATCTTTCCCAATACTCGGAGAGTGTCTCTCCATGAGATTGTCGAATCCCACATATTTCTTTCCTTATGTTGGCAACTCGAGATGCTGGGAAATACTTCTCAAGAAAAATCTTCTTCATGGCATTCCAAGTTCCAATAGATCCTGGGAGAATAGAGAAAAGTCATGCCTTTGCTGCCCCTTTTAAAGAGAAAGGGAAAGCTTTCAACTTAACCTGTTTTTCATCAACTCCATTCAATTTCATGCCAATGCAAACCATATGGAACTCCTTTAGATGAGTATGTGGATCTTCTCTTACAAGACCATTAAATGTTGGTAGCAAATGTATAAAACCAGATTTGAGCTCAAAGTTTACATTATTATCAATATTTATGCATAATGGTTGATTTTCCACGTTAGGAGCAGCAAGCTCCTTAAGTGTTTGTTGTCGTGCAATAGCCAAGGAGTTGAGGCGAGTTTCCTTTCTTAACCTGCGTAAAGTGCTTTCTATTTCAAAATTAACCTGCACCTGAATTTGATTAGTAGAATGGGTCACAGGCATCAATCGCTAAGAAAATTCAAAAGAAAGAAACCACACAACAGATAAAAAAAAATAATGCAAATTATATGAACATCCAACGCTACAAAACTAAAACGGCCTAAAAACCTTAGAAAACAGTCGAATTTGGCCTTGAAATGGTGGGGTTAGTGGTTTACCACTAGTCTTGTTCAAAACGTCATTCGCCAAACAATTATGTTTTGAATAGTACCGTTGCGGCAAGTGAACAGTACCGCCGCAAGTAAAAATTCTTTTTTTTTTCTTCTGAATAATAATAAATAATAATCATAGCAAATAAAAAAAATAACAGTACAAGCACAAGAATTAACTAAAATTACTTCCCCGGCAATGACGCCAAAATTTGTTGCGATGTCGCGATCGCACAAATTAATTACCATAGCTTAAAACACACAAGATAGTATAGAGCAAGCAAGGGATCGATCCCACGAGAAAGATTTAGTTCAGATTTTTATGATATACATTATGCAATTGGGGGGTTTTGATTTGTGATAATCTAAACTATGGAAGAAATTAAACTAGTGAACACAATCAATTAATACTGAAATTTATCAAGAAAACAAACCTTGGTTACAAGCACACATCCACCTACAGAAATCAGAACCGATCCTTGAAACAAAACTCTAGTTTATATTCTGAATTTTTGTCTTTTCTTAACTTTGGTTAATTAACAGATCCGCCGTATAACTAGCCCTAACCAACAAATAATCACAGTGTCCGCACTAATGATTTAATCTAATGGTAACCTTAAGATCTAGATAAATTCATTAATCTTAACAACCAAGTTGTCTGCTTGTGTTGCTTTGATCGAATGTTTTCCCTAAGTTTAATAACGTAGTTCCGCCACAATTATCAAGCTTAGTTGCTTCACAAGTTTATATACCCTAACTCCGGTTTTGATACCAAACATAGCAATAGATTGTTCACAATAATAACTTAGAGTCCGCTCTAGCAATTATCAACAACAATCATAGAAAATATGCATAGGAAAACAATCATACTCATTCATAATACAAACTGAAAATAAATGGAAGAATAAATCTCACAGTTCTTGAAATCTGAAGGTTTCTACATCCTTGCAACCAAGAAAAGAGTTTAGCCTTGCATATCTATTGAACAACTACTCCTAAAGATAAAAGAAAGCATTATTTCTAGTATGTAGAGAGGAGAGTTTGTGTTTCTTCACTTCTGGTTGCTGCCACCTTTCTTTGATTCTACTGAACTCCCTCTTCTTCTTTCTTGGCTCTCTTGGTGTCTATATATAGGCTTTAATGGCAACTCCTCTTGCTTCTTTATCAATAATGGTGGCTGCCAAACATGTCAAACTTTGACATTAGTAGTTACCACCAACAACCCACCATTGTAGCCTCCTTCTTTGACAATATCAAGAGGCTGTAAATGCTGCTCTAGCAGCCCTCTTTTACTCTCATAAGTTGGCCTTCTTTCTTTGACAATGGCAGCATTCCAACTTGCAGCTGGTTTGTGGTTGGTGGTTTGAGGTTGGTGGCTACTTTTCTTGACCTTCTAGATTGATTTACTAGAGGGGCTAAATTGCTGAAATTACAACTTGGATGACAGTTTAGAAGCTTCAAAACATAATTTGGACTCATTTCTTCACGAAACTTGTTTGCTGGCAGAATTCAGTTGTTATCTTTGAAAACTCATATCGCCCTCATCTGACATCGTTTTTGGCTAAAAGTTGGAGCGTTTCTAGACCTTTGAGTCAGTAATCCAAAACAATTAAGTTTGCATCCATTGGACTTCTATAGCTCCAGATATAGAATTTTGAATGGACAAAGGTCAAAAGTGGCAGAATGCGAGATTTGACTTTGAAGGATGTGATTTCCATGATCTTCCTCTTCTTATTTTTCTTGCATTACATTTCCAGAAAGGTATGGATGTTAGCTTTTTAGAGCCACTAGAATAACTTCATTTTGATCTCTAAAACTCACGCTCTGTACAAAACATCGACTGAACGTCAAATTTGCTAATTATCTCCAATTTACTCCTTTTTGCATTTTTCATCCAAAAGTGCCTTCAAAACATAAAACAAAGAATATCAAGGCATTTTACATATAAAACATGGACAAAACATTAGGTAAATGTGGGTGAAACTATCGAATAATATGGTTACATCACTAAAGTTGAAAACTATTGATTTGTTAACTAATTGTTGAGTGGGTGACCACATCTTGACTTGGTGGCAATCCTTATCTTTTTGCCTGAACAAAATATTATTGGTAACATTAGAATTTGAACAGATTTATTCATAAAAGTTCTAGAAAATTATCTCAGCTTTCCAACAAAAAAATTAATTAAGATCATTTGGACTATAGACCTCAAGATATAGGATGAAAACTAAACAATATTTGGGCTGCATGACATATTCAAACTTTTTCATTATTGATAAGATTTGAACTTCTAAACAGTAAAATTGAGTTTTGCATTTCAATAAATATTTTAGGCCTATATCTTAACTTTCCATCCATATAGAGCAAATTGAAATCCAACTTTTACAACTCCAGATATAACCCAATGACTGAAGAGTGTTTTAGTTTGGACTGAACTAGAATTTCTTCTTTAAGCTTCACCTTTTCTTTATCTTCTTAATTTTAGAAGTTGAACTCATCAATCAATCCTTTGATTTATGGAATAGGATTGCATTTAAGATGAACATTTACATAAGTTAAAGGTATCTTATAGTATCCGACTTGTTATTATAAAATATGTTTTAGTTAAAAAGTTATTGATATTTCAAGTGCAAAATACTAATATAAAACCATGATAAAAATACACTTTTAAGTACTAATCAAAACTATAAAAGCATATACAAAAGTTTCACTTAGAAAAACTATACCACCCTAAAAAGGAAAATCACTGATGCGGTGGCGTAGAATGTGAACTTCAAAACATAATAGTGTAGAAAATGGATAAGCATAAAGTCATAGTATACACACAAATGTTTTTCTATCATACAATTACAAATTCATTCCATGATAATAATTCATTTCAAATTTAGACACTGACTTCACAAGTGACTCATCATCTCTATTCTTGTATGCATATGTTTACACTTTAATTGACATTTATTTTATCTTATTGAGGATCAATATAATAATATTTATAGTTTACCTCCAAACATCCAACTATGATACTATTTTATTTCATTCATCTTTATTCAAATGGTCGACCATTCCAACATTTATAATTTATATCCAAACATTCGATTTTGATGTTACTACAACTTAGTCTTTATCCAAACGGCTGACCATTCCAACATCAATAGTTTAGAGACAAATTGCTTTAGATACATTACCCTTATTTTTTTTATCCCTCTTATTAGATATTTTAGAAGACTAAACTAGAGGAACTATATGTTTTTCCTCCATAAGAGCTTCTTTAATAGTCTTAAGCATATTAAACAATTATAACAAAGCATTATCAAATTTGTTCATATGATAGTTCATAATGAATTGCAAAAAGTTTTGGGATAATGACTACAAAATCAAGTCAACACATAACTTATGATCCATAACAAAACCTAATTTCCTAAATTTCTTAATATAGCTAATTATTTTCAAAACATGGGTGTTTGTTGAAAAACCCTTTGTCATCTTACAACAAAACAATTCCTTAGATGTCTTACAACTCTTAATCCTACTGGCTCATCAAATAATTCTTTAAAGTGCATAATCATAGTATAAGCATCCATATTCTTTTATTGTCTTTGAAGTTTAGGTGATATAATGACTAACATCATATATGCAACATGTTCATCATCATTAACATAACGATGATGTTCATTCCTAATTTATTCTCTAACATCCTCAGCAAGAGCATTTGGAATTGGATTTTTAAGAACATACAACCTCTTTTCTTGCTTGAGAACAATTCTCACATTTCGGTGTCAATTCAAGAAATTTGGTCTAGTTAATTTGTTAGCATCAAGTATTATTTTTAAGGATATGTTACTACTCATTTTGATCTACCAACCTATTTATATAAAGATAAAATGTATTAGTTTCATGCATACATATTTAAATTCCAAATTTAGATAAGATTTTTAATCCTAATTTTATCTCCCACTATTTTATTGCAAATTAATAGCCCTCCTTATTAATTCAGGAAATCTCGCTTAGAATAATTTTCTAGTGGGTTAAGAACTCATTTAATTTATTCAAGCTTGAGTGACTCAATAAATCAAAATTAACTAAATTAAATAGGTAACATAATTTATCTATCACATTTCTATATGACTCCTAGATCAGTTAGGTGATAACTATTTGTTTAAACAAATCTTATATGTTTCATCTAACCCATGCCTCTAATCTCATATGATCATAAGTGATTTATCCAAATCATATAGGTTAGTTAAGTAAAACCTAATTTTATAGCATTAAACATGTTCAATTAGCAATAACCTTGAGTAACATAATAAGTTATAAAACTCTGACTTTATACATGTAAAATTGAAAGGTAACTTTTTATATTCTCAACATGTACTAAATATTTTAATAAAGGATTTAATAATTAAAAAGTTTTCATTCAAAACATGACATAACAAATATATTTTTCATACATAACAATTTATATATAAACATACACCCCTAACATGTCATTCTAATATGATGATTATGAACCTATCTAAGCTAATTCCCTTAAGTCATTGAATGGAATTAGATAGAAAAATCATTGGTAACAAATGCAAATCTTTATATGTCCTTTGCAAGCATTTTGATTATAGCCTTTATCATCGTTTATCTAAATTCTTACATTTTTAAATTACATAACATTTACACAATTGATTAAAAAACTTCGAGTTACATTCAAGGTAAATTAGATAAGAAAAGAAATTACAACCTAGAAGAAAAATAAAGATAAGACAAGAGACACATGCCCTATTTAATAAACATTACAACCATTCAACTAAAAAATAAAAATACATTCTCATCTATCATGCATAAAAATATTTTAATATCATGATAAATTAAATTACATGTTTCAATTCTAATTATTGGTTTTATGTGCTACTATAAACCAATATTTTAGAAACTTAGAAATATTCAATCAAATCTAATTTGATAATTTCTCAAAAAAACCTAATTTTATTTAATACAAATTTCATGAAATTTGTTTTTCAAAATTTAATAAGAAAATTAATCACATTAAAATTCTTATTAATATCCTAAATTGTTTTAGGCTTAATTGAATAAAAATTTTTAGCTTAAAAAAAATCTCATTATTTTATAAAAATCATTTTTTAAAATATTATATAATTAAACCATTTATTTAATCTTAATCCTATTAGGATATGACAAATGTCAAAAATTTTGAATTAAACATTTTAATTCAATCCTAATCTATTTAGAAAAACTAATTCTATAATTAATTTAATTTTGGGATTTCAATTTCCATGTAAAATTATTATTTTATATATGGAGGTCTAAAATCATAATTTCAGCCCCAAATATACCTAAAAGTAATTAGATATAAGTTACAGGGGTAAAATCATAATTCTACCGCTCTCTTTTCTTCTTATTATAGCAGCAAGGTTGCTAGAGCTACTATTGTTAGTAAAAGCTATTCTAAAAATAAAAAGCATAATTTACTATTTATATAAAAATTAAAAAAAATCTTATAAATTGACAAAATATCAATTGCCTCCTTAAATAATATTTATTTATTAATTCAAGATAATTTTAGAAATTAACTCAACCAAGTCCTTACTTGATTTTTCTATGTTTAGAAATATAATCATTGTATTAATTATATTTTAGTCCTTAATTTCTAAATTATACTTTAATCAAGTCATTGCAATTAAATATCCTAATTTAATTTCTGACTTATGATTTTTAAAGTGTGTGACCCATTAAATTCCTAATATATAGTTCCAAATATAAATTATAATTAAATTAAATTAAATTAAATAATTTATGAACATATATTTAAAGATCAAGTGCATTGTTTTGTAATGTATCATGATCCCTTAAATATTAGAAAAGTCATTAGTGGTTTGACTTAACCTTCTAGTGATCAATTTCTTAATGTAATTATTATCCTTATTTCATTAATTATATTCCGATTTAACATTAAATCAAGAAGTATGTTTGCTATATTAAATTATGTTTGCTCTTTACATAATCGCCTTTGATCTTTTAAATAGGATTTGAAACTCTTTTCAATCTCATTTCACCTTGACTAAAGATTTCTTAGTCAATGCTATTTGAGAATATATGAAATATTTTTCTAAACTCATCTAGGGTGATAAATCATCTCTTGATCACTCAAATACCTGCATATAAAATATGTTATACCCAATGTCTACCTATTTGTTATCTCAATTAAGATAACAGGTAATAGGATCAAAATATAATATTTTTTATATTAGATAACTTAATAATATAAAGTTTAAGAATTACTTACACAACCATCACGTAAGCCTTTTGATAGATATAAGTGATCTCTCCGTGTGAAATTCTCTTACAGGTTAGCTCAATGTACATGTCTTATGATAAACACCTATATATTAGTTTTAAGTATCTCTTATACCTCAACCTATAAAGATTTATCCTTGAATGTTTAATAGGAATAATGGTTGTTTTATAAGCCTATTGTTTAAGCCTTTGAAATTCCCTTCTTGCTAACCTTGGCCTTTAACAACATTTTATGAACATAGTGGATGATAAGGATTTTAAATAAACATGTCTATTAACCACTTATGTATATACTTTTGAATAATAACCATGACTACCCTTATTTTCTTTTCATGTTTGTGGTCTTGTTCCTCCTTTTCCATCGAAGCTTGAAAGTCATAGAATAATCTTCTATATTTATCAATTTCATGTTTTAAAACCCTTACACCAAGTCTTAGGTTTTTTCTATTCTTACTTTAGAATCCTTCTTCGTTCCCTTTCCCTTGTTGAATACATGACACTTTTTTTATATACTAAAAGACTCAATTAAACGGAACCAATAAAATTTAGATGTTTATACAACACAATCTAATTATGAATATAGACTTAAGAATCAACAAATATACTAAAAAAAAAGTAAAACAAAACTAAAATTATGATTTCATAAGTAGCAATGCAAATTCATATGAATTGTGGATGAAATGAAGATGTGAATAAAACATAAGAGAAAATTAATGAAGACACTTATTTGACTCCTAAATAACCCTAATATAGTAAAAACAAACTGATTTGGTCAAAACAAATAGTAGTTAAACATGTTTTGGAATTTTACGCAAATCTAATTATTATGCAATTTTAAAACACTAGAATTAAAACCAAGATCTAATGATATTGGAATAACCTAAAATTTAATATGTAGTATCCTAATACCCAACAAACTACAAATCTCATTTTAAATATAATATGTGTTTTTGCGGTATGCACATTCATAAAGGATTTCAGCCTATTTCTTGAGTAAGAGTCCATGAAATATATCATAATGGTTGACCAGATCCTAATAAAGTAATGTATATCTAATAAATATCTAGGAGCCATTAGATGAAGGGGATTGAGTTTCTAGTAGACACAATATTTGCCCATGTTTATCCCCATATATATTTGCAGCTTGTCCCTGAATTATAATAGTTGAAGTCTAGCCATATGAAAATCAAGTCAATATCATTGAATTTCCTTGACAAATTGAGATTAAATCTTAAAATATCGATGCATGATCCTTATCATCTATTTACTTATTTAATGACATAGCCTCTACTAGTTTTTTAATGAGAGCAATCCATCAGATATAAGATATACAATCATAAGTAACAAACTTGTAGTGGGGGCAAGGAATTTGTCAAAATAAAATTATAGACACGTATTATATAATGTTAACAACAATATGCTTTAAGAATTTTTTTCTTATCAGGTAAAGGATATGATAAATTTGTCAATTCTATAGTCCTTTCTATAATCGCATAAATAAAGTGAGTCTTATGATTATTCAGAACCTTGAGCAAAAATTAGACTTGAAGAAAGATTATTTATGAATATGATGATCAATATATATGTCACCATGAATATTTATCATTGATGAAATGGAGTTAAGATCAATAAATAGCAAGCATAAAATCCAAGGAATAACCTTGAAGAAAAAAACACCGCTCTTAAAAAATGTTTGTCAAACATCTTGTGTTCAATGGGTGAAAAGTGAAGAAAAAAAAAAAGACAAATCAAAGACCACTTATTATAGCCTAAGAAAAGCCTTTCTTCCTTAATGAATGGCTAAAAAAGGAAAAACACATAGATCTCTATCAAGAGAATACCAAAACCAATGAAAAAACTTAACAAAATCTTCAAGCCAAGTATATAAGCCATACAAACATGAAATGCACAAACTCAAAGACAATACTCACCACAACCTTTTTCAAACACAACTCCTCTAAACATCTTTTAATTAACATGTTTGTCTCTCTTTAAGAACACCAAAAATATAACAAACAAAAAAAAGAGACTTAAATGCTCAATATATGATAAGAATAAAATTCATAAAACATAACAAATCTCTCTGAAGATCCCAATTAAACATCTTATATGCAATATGTGAGGAAGGCAACCCAAAATAATTAAAACACTTAACCAAACTTATGACTGCCTCCCATCGTTCACAATGCTATTTGTTTTTTATAATTACATGTAAATGGCATGGTAAAGGACTACCTCATGATTGATGGAAAATGACTAAAGTCTAATTTAGATTGTTCCCTAATAGTAAACCCATAGATGAAAAGCGAGTAGAAGAATCTTGTGTACATAACCAAAAGTTGTGATAAATTGAGTATGAATACAATATTTCTTTAAGACATTACATCAAACACGTCACAAATAATATCTATTTCCATAATTAATAGATTAAAAAAACAAAAACAAGTACTACCTTAACAACCAAAGAAACCTCTTTTTATTATTGAAAATTAGACAAGACAACAATCATATCCATTCTAAAAAGTATAAAAACAAAGATTTTAATAAAATCTTCAAGCTTCTTGTCATCACCTTTAAAATGTTTTAGGTATAATTACTTGATAAAAAGCAAAAGGAACAGAAAGCAATATCAATAATAACATTTAATTTTTATAAAATGAAAGAAAAGATAGAGAATACTTGTCTTGCTTGATGGTTTGATGATTTGGGTTGCTATTTGGAGAAACAAGTTTGCGATGTGGTTACAGGTGAATTCTGATTAAAGAGGGATTACTAAATAGGAAGAAGGAATTATAGAAGAATAGAGTTTTTAAAAATTATAATCATTGTTTATTTACTGTTGAATGCAACATAATGTTTTGCTTTTAGCCTACATGCATCGTTTCATTAAATAATACTCTCATTTATTTTCTTTATAAGAACTTAATCATTTGTTTTTTCTACATATATACAATTGTAATATAAGCATGTGGAGTAATTAATAATGATGAATGAATGAGCTAAAATCTAGATGTTGGATTCTTTTTCCTACTTTTTCTTTAACAAACTTTATTCTTTCTTCCTCTCTAAGGTTGGCTAACGATACATCATTCTCGATAGTCTCGATGGATTTAAGTTTTTGCTTGATATAACATCATGTGAAGGAACATTTACACCTGCTTCAAATGGTATCAGAGCATTTATTTTTTAGATAGGTATAATGGCTATGAATACTAATCTTAAGATGTTAGAAGACTATAAAGAAACATTTAACAAATAGTAGGCTCTATTGAATGAAAGAATGGCTAGGTTATTGAAGTATTATGAACACCAAAATCTATAGTGATTTCAGGATAGAAAGACTCGAGGAGTTGATAAATGGTAAATCTCATTACCAAAATACTTGTTATAAAAGTTACATGCATTTTCATGAGAGACTAACTGTAATAAGGATCAACTACTTGCTTCTCAAGCTAATCTGACAACCAGGATTAGTTGGCATTGTGGTGGTGAAGAATTTTCCTACAAGTCTGATAGACCCAAACATGATTTCCTAAGTTTTGAGGGTGAAGATATGCATAAATGGTTATATAAAAGTAACTAATACTTTGAAGTGGAGGAGAAGAATTTGAGAAGTTGAAGTTGACATCTTACTACTTGGATGACATGAAATTATATATACATTAGTATTTCATGAGAAGTAGAGGTTTAAAGAAGGTATCTTAGAGTAAATATATGAAGGCAATATGTGGAAGAATTGGTGAGCAAAAGAATTTTCTAAAGGAGCTGAAAGATCTAAAATAAGAGAGTGATTTGGAAACATATATTAAGGATTTTAACTTCCTGTGCAATTTAGTTGACATTGATGAAATGTATGCCCTAGTTTTCTTATTAGGAGGATTGATGAGAACTTCGAGATGGAATATTAATGTAAAGATTAAACAATGATAAGAACAAATGCCAATGTTAGAGGTTCCACTAATGGTATGTCAAACAAGTATAGTATAAACAATTGGAAACCACACCAAATGAGTTTCCAATTTGATTATAGATTGTTAACATGATTACATTAGTCATCTTATTCGATTAATGCTAATACTTGTAAATCTCGTCAAGCATTCATGATTATAATTTATGTTAACAACAAATCAAGTTCCTTTCATAGCTCAGGTGTCGGTTATACCATACAGTATGAACTATGAAAGTGCCAAGCATTTGTTGTACCAAGTGTTATACAACATAAATCAAGATTAGTTATTTAACAAGCAAAGTATTAAAGAGTGAACAAGATAACAAATATAAAACATGTTAGTATCAAACATTAAAGTCCATATTAAGTTTACATTATACTTATTCTTACACCATTAGTGTAACCTTTTGACCTTGACATAATTAATTTAGCTAGACATAATGAAAGAAAGAAAAATAGATAAAAAAAATAAGAACATAAAAGTTAACTAAGTAACGAAAAGGAAATGAAAGGCATAAACTTGATATTAATGAAAGCAAAGCATAAACATAACAAAAAATACAAAGAGAGAAAGGAAAAGCATGACCTTGATCAGGACACCAAGATGCCTAAATGCATGGCAAATGCCTCCTTTTATAGGCCAAAATTGGGAACTATTGATTTGATGACTAATTGATAAGTGGGTGACCAACTCTTGACTTGGTGACAATCCTTATCTTCTCTTGTCTGCCCAAAACGTTATTGATAACATCACAATTAGAGCTAGTCGAAAACATGAAAGTTGTAGGAAATTGTCTCAGCTTTCTTGTGTAAACAATTCAACTCATTTGGACTTCTAGAACTCCATATATGGCCAAAATACTGAACAGTGCTCAGGCTGGAAGACAGATTCGGGCTTCTTTGTTGTTGCTACAATTTGGACTTGAAAATGACCTTTTTAGATCTAGGGCTTCATATGAAAGTTGTAGGCCTATGTCTTACCTTTCCAGCCATATAAAGTAGACCTAAATCTGAGATCTATAACTCTAGATATGGCCCAATTACCGAATAGTGTTTCGGTTTGGATTGCACTGACATCTCTTTTCTAAGTTTGGCTATCTCTTTGCCCTTACAATTTAAGTTCTTAAAGTCATCAATCAATCCTTTCATTTATGTGATAGGCCTGCATTTAAAATGAACATTTACTATAAATTAAAGGTATCTTATAGTATTAGATATATTATTATAAAACATGCTTTAGTTAAGGAGTTATTGATACTTCAAGTGCAAAATGATGATATAAAACCATGATAAAAATGCACTTTTAAGTACTAATCACACCCCCCAACCAGCTTATTACTAGTCCCTAGTAATCAAAGCGTTAAAATAGAAAAATAATTTGCAAATTTCACAAAGCAAGGTATTCATCGTTTAACTTCCATTAATCTATCCAGATAAACAAACTCTCATCAAATTTATATACCTGCTCAATACCTCTTAACAAGATATTAATAAACCTTTCTTTTGTGCTCAATGTATCAACACATAATTATGGGGCTTTTCTTGGAAGAAAACAAAATTTTTGTTCTAATGTTTAAGGTTAACTTTCTTTGGTTAGGATTATTATTTTTGTCTTTTTTTACCTTTTTTTAAAATGTATATACATATAATTTAAAAATATCATGCATCTTTAACCCATGTAACGAGCTTTCAACTAATGACTCCTAGACCAGTTGGTCTTAGGGCATTAGGTGTTAAGACACCCTTCCGAGCTTAGAAATTCGGGTCGTAGATACTGATATGTAGATAGTGCAATGTTTGATTCCCTTAAGCTTTTCTTCTCAACCCATGTAACAAGTGTTGAGTTAATAGCTCCCAAGTCAGTTGACTTTAGGGTATTAGGTGTTAAAACACCCCTTCGGGCTTAATTGCTTAGGTTAGGGAGGCCACGAAACCAAACTTATCTATATTTTTATTATCAATATTTTTTTTCTTTTTTTCTTTTTTTTCTTAATTATATACAATCCCTTTCCCTTAGTTGTTACCTTTAACAAAAGAACATAAATAATATAATAATCCAATATGCAACCCACAATTATATGTTAAAGTGTGTGTGTGAAAATTAAGGTTTAAGAATACATGTTAAATAAGTATATGAGCAGAATTAAGTGATAACAATGCGAGAGTTTGTATCTAAATATTTCAGGAAGTATTATAATAGACCTTGTTAAGAATGATTACTAAGATACGTCTCAAGAGTCACTTTAACAAAAGAGCTCATTTACTCTGCCATTCTAGTAACAACAATTATGCATATGCTTTATGAAATGAAAAACATTTTTTTTTATCAACTACTACCCTCTCCCCCCAACCAAAAGGAGACATTGTCCTCAATATTCTAAGGTAGAAAGATAGAGTATAGAAGATATCACCTGAAATAATGAACATTGACAAACCTGAAACACACTGAAACAAAAATAAGAAATAACAAAACATAATAATAAAACCAAAAGACACAAAAATTCACAAATGAAGGCTCAAATCCAATCTAAGCTTTTTACGACTTTCCTTAGATGACCAATTTATGTGACTCATGGAAGGATCAATCACAGGAATGAAAGATTGTAGTTGGTCAATCAATTGTTCAGCAGTAGTAGCAGAGATTATGATTTGTCGTGCAGAAGATGTTAGAAATTCTTGTTCCACAGCATGATCAAGAAAAGACAACAACTTATCATAATAACTACTAACATTTAACAAACCTATGGGTTTATGGTGAATGTGCAATTGAGCCCAAGAGGAAATATGAAAGATCTCTTCCAATGTGCCTAGACCACCTGGTAAAGCAATGAAGGCATCACCATGGTTAAACATTGCATTCATTCGAGCCGACATTGTGAAGATTTGAAGTTCCTCTCCAATTGTTTTTCCAATGATGTCCCCTTGTGATAAAGCTTTAGGGACGAGCCCCAAAACTTGACTACCTCTTAAAAATACAGCTATTGACACACCTCCCATTAACCCAAGACTGCCTCCCCCATACACTAAATGAATCTTTCTCTCTACTAGCACTTGACCAAGATGATTTGCGGATTCTAAAAACTCCTTTTCTTTCCTAGGACTAGATCCACCGAAAACACAAATACTTTTTATTTGAAGACTTGCGGAACTTGTCTTTCTACACACTTCTATATTTGTTGAATGTATGGGTTGAGTAGAAATGAAAGGAAGGAAGAGAGGGTTTTATAGATGAAAAATTAGAAAGGTAATAATAACACCTATATATAGGCCAGCTGGAGTCTCACACTCTCTCTCTCTCTCTCTCTCTTTATTTGTTTATTTATTTACTTTTGAAAAAGCATGTGTATGTACAGGTAATTGTGATTGTGGCTCACATCTTCCCTTGTTTTTACGTCCAAGAACGGCTTAAACGCTCTCTATGGGTCGGGGATAGGCTTCCCATCCAGTTTTCTTAAAAATTGGCAAACAAGGTCTTTTTTAGTCAGATTCCCAAGACTAAGTCGATCATGTTCTTTATAAAATAGTGGCCATAAATCATAAATTACACAATGCACATCTCTATTAGGATGCGTCTCAAGAGTCAATAGAAGATTATCTAAAGACTCCTTACTCAGACCATCCTTAATAAATTGTATTTTATCTTCACGGTTTATAGATACCATTCCTAAAAAATGACATTGTGTATTACAAGTCCATCTAGCACATCGATGACAGACTTTCAATCGTTTTGCATGACGTTTCTTTGCAAAACTGTTTTTACATGTTCCAGGCATGTGTGAAATGAAGGAGTTAGAGGACTCACCTGATAATCGAACCTTTGCTTCAATCAACCAGCGAATATGTTCAGGAATTCCATGATTCATTAACAATCTCAATCTTGCACATCTAGCACGGTAAATTTTTGTAATCGCATTTTGAGACAGAGTGGGAAAATACTTTTCAATTTTTCAAGATTAGAGTCTATTTTAAAATGAGAATTGGAAGAGAGATTCAAAGAATTGCACAAATATATACACAGATATCAGTTATTATGGGAAACTAAAACAACTGACTTAAGTCACGAGGTACCGTTGTCCTCCATTTGACCGGGGTGAGAGAAACTAGCAAAAATCACTCAAAAAGAAACACAAAAATAATGTGAGAAAAAACAAAATAAAGACAAACAAAACAAAAGAAACAAAGTTATATACAAAAAAAGTAAAAAGAGAAAATAAAATAAATATTATAATTTATACAAAAACTTACCTCCCCGGCAATGGCGTCAAAAAACTTGACACAACGAAAAGGTTGATGTTTTCTCCCAAGTGCAGGAATGTCGAAGTAATAAATAACCCGGTAAGACCGGGGTCGAACCACAGGGAGGTTAATTGCACAAATTATAAACAACAACTATAAATAACAACAATAGTAACAATAACAACAACAATAATAATAGTAGCAATAATAATAATAATAATAATAATAATAATAATAATAATAATAATAATAGTAGTAGTAGTAGTAGTAGTAGTAGTAGTAGTAGTAGTAGTAAAGAAGAAGAAGGAGAAGAAGAAAATGATGAGAACTTCGAGATGGAATATTAATGTAAAGATTAAACAATGATAAGAACAAATGCTAAGGTTAGAGGTTCCACTAATGGTATGTCAAACAAGTATAGTATAAACAATTGGGAACCACATCAAATGAGGTTACAATTTGATTATAGATTGTTAACATGATTACATTAGTCATCTTATTCGATTAATGCTAATACTTGTAAATCTCGTCAAGCATTCATGATTATAATTTATGTTAACAACAAATCAAGTTCCTTTCATAGCTCAGGTGTCGGTTATACCATACAGTATGAACTATGAAAGTGCCAAGCATTTGTTGTACCAAGTGTTATACAACATAAATCAAGATTAGTTATTTAACAAGCAAAGTATTAAAGAGTGAACAAGATAACAAATATAAAACATGTTAGTATCAAACATTAAAGTCCATATTAAGTTTACATTATACTTATTCTTACACCATTAGTGTAACCTTTTGACCTTGACATAATTAATTTAGCTAGACATAATGAAAGAAAGAAAAATAGATAAAAAAAATAAGAACATAAAAGTTAACTAAGTAACGAAAAGGAAATGAAAGGCATAAACTTGATATTAATGAAAGCAAAGCATAAACATAACAAAAAATACAAAGAGAGAAAGGAAAAGCATGACCTTGATCAGGACACCAAGATGCCTAAATGCATGGCAAATGCCTCCTTTTATAGGCCAAAATTGGGAACTATTGATTTGATGACTAATTGATAAGTGGGTGGCCAACTCTTGCTTGGTGACAATCCTTATCTTCTCTTGTCTGCCCAAAACGTTATTGATAACATCATAATTAGAGCCAGTCAAAAATATGAAAGTTGTAGGCAATTGTCTCAACTTTCTTGTGTAAATAATTCAGCTCATTTGGACTTCTAGAACTCCATATATGGCCAAAATACTGAACAGTGGTCGGGCTGGAAGACAGATTCGGGCTTCTTTGTTGTAGCTACAATTTGGACTTGAAAATGACCTTTTTAGATCTTGGGCTTCATATGAAAGTTGTAGGCCTATGTCTTACCTTTCCATTCATATAAAGTAGACCTAAATCCGAGGTTTATAGCTCTAGATATGGCCCAATTATCGAACAATGTTCTGGTTTAGATTGCACTGACATCTCTTTTCTAAGTTTGGCCATCTCTTTGCCCTTGCTATTTAAGTTCTTAAAGTCATCAATCAATCCTTTCATTTATGTGATAGGCCTGCATTTAAAATGAACATTTACCACAAAGTAAAGGTATCTTATAGTATTAGATATATTATTATAAAACATGCTTTAGTTAAGGAGTTATTGATACTTCAAGTGCAAAATGATGATATAAAACCATGATAAAAATGCACTTTTAAGTACTAATCAATAACTTATTGTATATCATTGTAAAATGCAAAGATTGTGTTATTGCAAAAGTTCTTATTAATAACAAATCAACTCTCCAAATGCTACCAAGACATATTATGGATCATCTTCCAGTCAACACATCACACATGTTGCTAAACAATATAATGGCTAAAGTATATTATGGGTTATTAAGACAAGGAATTGGTGACATTAATATCAAATTGGTTATTGGCCATAGCAAGTAATATTATAAGTGTTGGGTATTCATTATTCTATAATATATTATCAGGATGATTTTGGATTCATTATGCTAGTGTTGTTGCATCCTCTTGATATCAAATTGAAATTTGTTGTGAATGGAAGATTGATAACCATAAAGGCTAAAGAGATATTCTCTCTTATTAAAATTATGTTTGTTTTATACATTAAGGTTAAAGGAAGAAAATATGAGAATTTGCATGCATTTAAAGTCATAAAATAGGTTCTAGAGAACACTTGAGATGGGAGATTAAGATCTTGAAAGTTGTAAAAATGGTTAAAAGATGTTTGTTGAAGTATGGGCTGCTAGTGAGATAAGACCCAACTATAAGGATGTCAAAAAGGGTTAATGTTATAAAGATGAAGTATGCAAACCAATAATTTTCCTTTGTCTTTAAACCATTTCTATAAAGCTTTAAATAAAAAGCATGAGAACATAATAACTCACAATGAAGGTTGAGACCTAAATAAGGAGTAAATGATATTTTGCATATCCATTTGACCTTTCCCTGACTAGCCTATATGATACATCTAGAAGAAGGAGTAGCCTATATGATACATCTAGAAGAGGGAGTAAATAAGTTGAATAAGGTGTTTGCTAACTTCTCCATCTACTATGCAGAAAAGAAAGAGGTTAAAAGTTGTATTGACCACTTTGAGGTGATAAAAAAGGTCCTTGAGAATATGATATTACCTTAACTCATTGTGAATACCCTATAAGAGACCATACAAATGAAAGAAATCATAGTTTACTTCTATAAGCTCTAGTTTCATATTTCATCCAAAATGTGGTGCTTAGGGTATTAGTCATCTTACCTTTGCAGACGATATCATCTTGCTCTCTCGAGGAGACAAGTAGTCTGTCTCTTACTTGTACCAACAACTCATATTATTTAGGTGCATCTATGGGTTGGTTATTAACAGAGAAAAGTCTTTTATTTATTTTGGCGGAGTTAGAGAGCAGATAAAACATGTTATTCTTCAATAGACGGGTTTTGTTGAACGATCTTTCCCTTTTAGATATCTTTGAATCCCCTTTAGTCCCCATAGGCTACTTGCTAGCCAATACTTTCCCTTATTATAGAAGCTAGAATATACAGTCCAATGCTGGTAGGGGAAGCATCTCAGCTATGTAGGATGAGTCAAATTGATCAAATTTGTTCTCTTTGGAATAGTGCACTTTTGGTTGAGCTTTTTTCCTTATAAGACATAAGCAAATTGCTTACATATGTAGAGATTTTATGTGGATTGCAAATATCTTAAAAAGTTAATTATTCTACTCTGGTTGGTTGGAAAGTTGTTTATCTGCCAAAGAAAGAAAGGGGTCCAAGTTTGTACGATATCAAAGCTCGTAACAAAAGCTTCCTTGTTGAGCAGTTGTGGAACATCCATCTCAAATCTGATTTTATCTGGATTCAATGGATTCATCATTATTATCTTCCTAATATCTTTATTTGGGATGCTTTATCTCAAGGAATTTTTTTGCCTTTATGAAAGTCTATTATCTCTCTCAAGGACCAGTTTCTTGCAGCCTATGGTAGTCACCATTATGCTATTACTTTGATGTTTACTTGGAGTGGTGGTGAACTTTCTTTCACTGCTCAATCCTATGGCTTCTTGTGTTTCAAATGTAACTCAGTTCCTTGGGCTAAGGTGGTTCAAGAATCTTGGTTTATTCTTAGATATAACTTCATTTTATGGCTGACAGTTTTAGGCAAGCTTCGCACCCATTACAAGCTTTGGTTTCTACAAATTGATGCTTTTTGTGTGCTCTGTCAAGTTGATTAAGGGTCCCACAATCATTTATTTTTTGGCTATATATAGGCCTCTTTTCTTTAGAGGGTGATAAAGTCTTGGCTTCATCTGCACAAAAGAATATCAACCATTAATAGTGCAATTCATGGTCTTGTTTCTAGTAGGAACAATACTGATAATAGAATGTCAAGAATTTCCCTTGGTATTCTTATCTATTTGATTTGGGAATAGAGAAACAAGAGATTCTTTGATAACTCTTGCAATCTAGTCTCTTTTGTTTTTCACATATTCCAGATTCTCTTTTATATGGTTTTACACTTCTATGAATAGATTCTTCATCATTCAGGATGGCTGCTAGTGTTTATATGGTGGATTCTATCTTTGGGTGATTCTTCCAGTTTTGGCTAACTTTGATCTATGTGGTTTGCTAGATGGATGTTCTGTTATGGTTTCATATGATTGTTCTTTTTTCTTTTCTTTAGGAGCTGCCAACTTTTCTTTGCTGTTGGTGATGGATTTCTGATCAAGTGAGGATACTTGGTTCATTAGATGTTGTCTTCTTTTTTATTATAACTACTTGTGATGCTATGTATTTGCTTTTGAAGATTCTTTGTTGATAAGTGTCTTACTAGAGAGCCTGCTTTATTTGGTTGCAATTCCTTTCCTTGCTATGGCCATTGAGGCTATTGATGTTGTTTTTGAGGTTGCTAAGGCTATTGATTGTTGTCTTGTTATGGTACTAGATCTTTTTTTTTTGATCTGGTGACTGCTTATATTGTCCACTGATTAGTACTTAAAAGTGTATTTTTATCATGGTTTTATATCATCATTTTACACTTGAAGTATCAATAACTCCTTAACTAAAACATGTTTTATAATAATATATCTAATAATATAAGATACCTATAATTTGTGGTAAATGTCTATTTTTAATGCAGACCTATCACATAAATGAAAGGATTGATTGATGAAATTAAGAATTGAAATTGAAAGGACAAAGACATGGCTAAACTCCGAAATGAGATGTCGGTGCAGTCCATACCGGAACACTATTTGCTAATTTGATCATATCTGGAGTTGTAGATCTCAGATTTAGGTCCACTTTATATGGATGGAAAGGTAAGACATAGGCCTACAACTTTCATATGGAGCCCAAGATCTAGAAAGGCCATTTTCAAGTCCAAATTGTAGAAACAACAAAGAAGCCCGAATCTGTCTTCCAGCCCAAGCACTGTTCAGTATTTTGGCCATATCTGGAGTTCTAGAAGTCCAAATAAGCTGAATTTTTTACACAAGAAAGCTGAGACAATTGCCTACAACTTTCATGAATTTTTTACACAAGAGAAGATAAGGATTGTCACCAAGTCAAGAGTTGGCCACCCACTTATCAATTAGTCATCAAATCAATAGTTCCCAATTTTGGCCTATAAAAGAAGGTATTTGCCATGCATGTAGGCATCTTGGTGTTCAGATCAAGATCATGCTCTTCCTTTCTCTCTTTGCATTTTTTGTAATGTTTATGCTTTGCTTTCATTAATATTAAGTTTATGCCTTTCATTTCCTTTCCTTTACTTAGTTAGCTTTTATGTTCTTATTTTGTTTATCTATTTTTCTTTCTTTCATTATGTCTAGCTAAGTTTATTATGTCAAAGTGAAAAGGTTACACTAATGGTGTAAGAATAAGTATAATGTAAACTCAATATGGACTTTAATGTTTGATACTAACATGTTTTATATTTGTTATCTTGTTCACTCTTTAATACTTTGCTTGTTAAATAACTAATCTTGATTTATGTTGTATAACACTTGGTACAACAAATGCTTGGCACTTTCATAGCCCATACTGTATGGTATAACCGACACCTGAGCTATGAAAGGAACTTGATTTGTTGTCAACATAAGTTATAATCATGAATGCTTGACGAGATTTACAGGTATTAGCATTAATCGAATAAGATGACTAATGTAATCATGTTAACAATTTATAATCTGATTGGAACCTCCTTTATGTGTGGTTTCCAATTGAATAATAAGAGTTTATATTATACTTGTTTGACATACCATTAGTGGAATCTCTAACCTTGACATTTGTTCTTATCATTGTTTAATCTTTACATTAATATTCCATCTTGAAGTTCTCATTGATTAATACTTAAAAGTGCATTTTTATCATGGTTTTATATCATCATTTTGCACTTGAAGTATCAATAACTCCTTAACTAAAGCATGTTTTATAATAATATATCTAATAATATAAGATACCTTTAATTTATGGTAAATGTTCATTTTTAATGCAGGCCTATCAAATAAATGAAAGGATTGATTGATGACTTGAAGAACTTAAATTGCAAGGATAAAGAGATGACCAAACCTACAAAAGAGATGCCAATATAGTCCACACCGAAACACTATTCGGTAATTGGGTCATATCTAGAGCTACAGATCTCAGATTTAGGTCCAATTTATATGAATGGAAAGGTAAGACATAGGCCTACAACTTTCATATGGAGCCCAAGATCTAAAAAGGCCATTTGCAAGTCCAAATTATAGCGACAACAAAGAAGCCCGAATCTGTCTTCCAGCTTGAGCACTGTTCGGTATTTTGGCCATATCTGGAGTTCTAGAAGTCCAAATGAGCTGACTTTTTTACACACAAAAGCTGAGACAATTGCCTACAACTTTGATGTTTTCACCTGGCTCTAATTTTGACGTTATCAATGACGTTTTGGGCAGACAAGAGAAGATAAGGATTGTCACCAAGTCAAAAGTTGGCCACCCACTTATCAATTAGTCATCAAATCAATAGTTCCCAATTTTGGCCTATAAAAGGAGGCATTTGCCATGCATTTAGGCATCTTGGTTTCCAGATCAAGATCATGCTCTTCCTTTCTCTCTTTGTATTTTTTGTAATGTTTATGCTTTGCTTTCATTAATATTAAGTTTATGCCTTTCATTTCCTTTCTTTTACTTAGTTAACTTTTATGTTCTTATTTTGTTTATCTATTTTGCTTTCTTTCATTATGTCTAGCTAAGTTTGTTATGTCAAGGTGAAAAGGTTACACTAATGGTGTAAGAATAAGTATATTGTAAACTTAATATGGACTTTAAGGTTTGATACTAACATGTTTTATATTTGTTATCTTGTTCACTCTTTAATACTTTGCTTGTTAAATGACTAATCTTGATTTATGTTGTATAACACTTGGTACAACAAATGCTTGGCACTTTCATAACTCATACTGTATGGTATAACCGACACCTGAGCTATGAAAGGAACTTGATTTGTTGTTAACATAAGTTATAATCATGAATGCTTGACGAGATTTATAAATATTAGCATTAATTGAATAAGATGACTAATGTAATCATGTTAATAATGTATAATCTGATTGGAACCTCCTTTGTGTGTGGTTTCCAATTCAATAATAAGAGTTTATACTATACTTGTTTGATATACCATTAGTGGAACCTCTAACCTTGACATTTGTTCTTCTCATTGTTTAATTGTTACATTAATATTTCATCTTGAAGTTCTCATCATCATCATCATCATCTTCTTCTTTTCTTTCTTTATTATTATTATTATTATTATTATTATTATTATTATTACTACTACTACTACTATTATTACTACTACTACTACTACTATTACTATTACTAGTATTATTATTATTATTGTTGTTGTTGTTGTTGTTGTTTATAATTGTTGTTTATAATTTGTACAATTAACCTCCCTGTGGTTCGACCCCGGTCTTGCCGGGTTATTTATTACTTCGACACTCCTGCACTTGGGAGAAGACATCAATCTTTTCGTCATGTCACTCATCATCTTCTTTTTCCCCTTCTTTTTCTTTATTATTATTGTTATTGTTATTATTATTATTATTATTATTATTACTATTATTATTATTATTATTACTACTACTACTACTACTACTACTACTAGTATTATTATTATTATTATTATTGTTATTGTTATTGTTATTGTTATTGTTATTGTTATTGTTATCGTTATTACTATTATTGCTGTTTATAATTATTGTTTATAATTTGTACAATTAACCTCCCTGTGGTTCGACGCCGGTCTTACCGGGTTATTTATTACTTCGACACTCCTGTTCTTGGGAGAAGACATCAATCTTTTCGTCGTGTCATCCACTCTATTTCTATATTGTGCTATGAATTAGGTTAGGCACCCTATTTTAGAATAATGATGAAAATTTCATTATGAATAATGATATGTAAAAGAAATAAAATGATGTAAAATGATTTATTAAATTGTTAATTTGAGGTTTGGAGAAAAGTTTGCAACTTGACTCAAGAAGAATTTATCTTAGAGAACAAAAATTATGTGCAATTGAATCCCATTTCCCTACGCCTATAACGAGATGTTAACGAGAAGTATAAATCATAACAAAGTTGATTAGTCCTTTAAAGAGTTTGTAAATTCAATTAGGAACTTAGTATAAGAATCACTCAACCATATAAAGATAAACAAAGCACAAAATGTACGACAATTTTAGATAAAATTTTATAAACTAAAAAAATAGTGTTAACATTTGCATATAATAAAAGACTAACCTTAATGGACTCAAACTTGATAAATAGATCTCAACACATTAAAAGTTCAAAATAACTAAAATAATAAAATAAGACCTAATCGACATAAACCCTTAAATGCTACAAGTACTAAATTAAACTAAAAATAAATAAATAATATCCTAACTAATTAAAATAAGACCAAAGTGAGTTTTGTAATCTATTGGTAGAATATAATTTGATGAATAGTTCTTCTTATTGTTGATGAATTAGAAGGTATACTATATATTACTGAAAACATATGGATATCTAATTTCTAAGGTAGTTACAATCACATCAAAATTTATTTATATCTCTATTTATGACCAAAACAATAGATAAAGGTCAAAATTAGCATATTTGAATCTCTTATTTAAATCTTTATCTAATGTCTGGATGCTCTCTTAAAAGCTTTTATTGAACATGAATCAAATAAATCTAGGTTTATTCTTCATTCTTTTCTATCTTTTTGAAGAAAATCTATTATCCCATGAATCTTGAAGAAAATCTACCTTAGCCCATTTATCTTGAAAAAGTCCATTAATTATATTTTTTAACCTTTTAACTTCTTTATTATAAGTCTTGTGACTTAACCCACTGGAACCTTTAATAAATGCCATGGTGTTGAAGCTAGGATTGCATCGTAAGAGCCATAGTTTATAATTCTCTATAAGGTATAGAGATTACACCAAAAGAGATTAACCATTATCAACCTGAATGATTTGTATTGGAAATGATGAAAGACCTTTTTTCCTCTACATTCTGAATAAAATATATCCATTGTTGCTTCTTTTTAAGCCTAATAATTGTTTTTTTTAAAGGTCTTAATTAGGATCACACTTCATACTAGCCGTAAGTAAGAAAAAAAAAAGAAAAAACAATTTAGACAAGCCAATATCAACAAAAAAAAAATGTTATGGGCATGCTAAAATTCAAAATCAAAATGAAGCATACCCCATGAAATTTATAAGAAATGCATCTAAAATGGCATAACAAGTGTTTATATGAAAATTCCAAAAAATAAGAACAAGAACCATACCCCATCAAGATTATAAGAATGGCATAACAAATGTTTTTAAAGCAAAAAAAAAAAAAAACAAATGAAAATCCATGAACTGCATAATGGATGGTTATCCTAAGTCCTTACACCATGTAAACATTCTATTTATTATTATTTATAGTACTAAAGAAAATAGCCAAAACTAAAGGTAAGAATGAAATCTATAATGTTTTAAAGCTGATAAATTTAAAACACTTCAAAAAATAATTGGAGCATATTTAAACAAAACAATCACCCTACTAAACCTAAAAAGAAACCATCAAACAAAATGGGTATCATTTTTTGTTATAAAAAGCCAAATAGCCACTATCTTAAAAATCCTTCAGGAGGTTCTAAGAAGTGTTTAGGTTCATAATGCTACATAAATCTATATTTTTAAAACCAATTATTTTTAAAGCTTACATCAAGAAAGTTAAATTAAATTGAAAAATTTAGAGCGTGATGTGAATTTGAAAGGTAAGAATCCTTTAACCCATAATTTAGAAAGAAACAATCCAAAAAAACTAAAATAAGAATACAATAAAGAACCCAATATAATGATTACCTGAGATAAGACACCAAAATTATTGAAATAATGACCCCAAACCAACAATTATAAGGAATTGTAAACTCAAATATAAGAAAGAATGTCATAAAAACAATTGATTTTTGATAAGTTTATGACAGTTTAATAAAGAACTAATAAGTATAAACAATCCTCACACAAGCACACCAAATTTAAAAAAAAAAATAATGATCTAATGTTTTATGCAATTCTCGCAAAAGAGTATTTATAGTGTCAAAATAAACTTAATCATAATGGACTAATGGGCTGACATTAAAACCCAATTAAAATAACCAAAGTTTGTAAAATAAATATGAAACTATAATAAATAATGTTCATGCTTATTGGTTATTATCATTTACTTCCTCTTCAAAATAATTCAACCTCAAATCATCACCTACATTTAGTACCATTACTCCGGATTGTAACTTATATATATTGAGGTGTGAAATACCAACTAATTCATCAAGAAAGCATTTAAATGAAAAAAATAAGAAAAATTAAAGGAGTGGAAAAATGTTGACAGGTTAACTTTCAAAGTCCATTTTATTGTTAGGTAAGAAGTTCTAAGCTTATTTAAACAACTTTTAATGAAAAGAAAAGGATTTGATGCATAATTCTTAGATTTTTTAATTAGGGTTCTTAAGAAAAAATTTGGGGAAAATGTGAAAGTGATGTAGTTTAATGTAATTATGAAGAAATAGAAAGTAGATAATGCAAACTAATGAAAAATTAAAGAGAACAATTGGGTGGTTTAGATATAACTAGGGGTAACCAGTTTGCACAAAAATGACTAACATGGAAATTTAATAAATATTTGTGTAATATATTTATGGTGGATTCAAATAGACATAAATTTATTTAAATGTGATTGAATATTTAATTAACTTCGAATTATAAAAGAAGAATAATTGATGAGAGATATGACTATGATTTTAAGTTAGGATACATAAATTATGTAAAATATGTTACTTAAATGATTAGTGCTTGTGGGAGATATAAGCTTTGTTAAAAAGAGAAGATTGAGAAAAATATAAATTTTGAAATTTCACAATGCACATGTTCTCCTTGTATGTGTTGGTGAATATTAATTTAAAAAATAAGTTAAGTTATTAATTGAGCAATTTGGGGATGGTATTGAACTTTGCTAAGGAAAAAATATTATAATTTATCTAAGGGCATTTATATACAAAAATAATTTGGAATTTTTTATGCAACTAATTTGAGAATTTATAATCTGTATGGAAAATAAAATAAAGTTTTATGGCAAATTAATAGCAAATGATATATTATTTTTGTTTCTACAATAAAGGTCGTGGAACTTATTTAGCAATAGAGGATTATTTCAAGCCCTCAAATATTAGATAGGTATTTAACATCTTAAAACTAAAATATTATTTAAATTATTATAAAAAAGATAAAGGATTAATACTCTAGTTAATAGGCAATTGAAGAAACTAATTAACTAGATAATAGAACAAATGTTTGGTTTGGAGATAGTGGTATGTTCTGAAAAATATATTTATTTGTAAGGTTAATAGTAAAAAAATAATAATTAATTGTTTAGTAATTAATGTGATAAATATATAGAAGAGATAATAGAGTAAATAATTGTTGTATATAAAGTTAATTGTATTTGATATTAAATAAATTTTCAAGTACGTTACATTGCATCATTGTGTCGAGTAATAAATCATGTATTTGTGTTTATTGTGTTTATTTAATCAAAAGATGTAAATGGAAAAGATAAATTTTTTGCTTTATAATGTAATTTTGTATCAAAAAATATGTATATGTCTAAATTAAATATGAGTGATATATCTAGCATAGTTTTTAAAGCATGTTTATAATTATGTTGAATTCATTTTTAGATTTATTTTTGCTTTAAAATGAATGAGTGTCTTGATTCATGTTTTATCTCTAAAATTTCTTAAATAACACAGTAGTTGATTTATTTGAGTTAATATTAAAGAAGAAAAAAAAGAAATTATTCTTGTGATTGAGTTTAAGAATAGTGAGAATTTGATATTTACATGTTGTGAAAATTATTTAATTGATAAATTAATATTAACAATTTAAAGAAAACTTTACAGATTTTTTTGTAGACAAACTTGTACTTTCAATGATAATAAATCGGTGTTGTTAGAACCTCGCTCATTCATACAAAAGAGCTAATCAATTTGGACATCTCGCTCAATATCTCCGTGTTTTCTTCAACAAACTGCGTAATCAAAGATTCAAACTTCTGGTTAGTCTTACCTTGTGCCTCAATAAAAGCATGCGAAGTGTCTTCTAAAGGAATCCTAGAAGATGAAGGTGCATGATATGGTGCGGGATATGATCAAGGGGGTTGTGCAGGCGGCTGGTTTTCAAACTTACAACCTCAAATTAGGGTGACTGCGCCACCTCGGATTATTTGTATCAAAGAAAGGTGTAGAAGGCTTCTTGTACATGCCTAAGGTATTGCATTCTTCCTCTTACATCCCTCTCATCTCAGCAAAAGTGGGACAGATTAGCCACATGTGTTGGCTTTAAGTCCTTAGTCTGTAACACATCTAACTCCCTAGTGAGCATCTCATCCTTAGCCTTTAAGTTATCCTCTTCCTTGAGATGGTAAATTCCACCACCATTTGGGTTTCTTGCAGGTCGTGACCTATTTGTGCTCTCAGTAGCACTAGGTCTAGTCCAAGCGTGAGCTTCTTCAGCAAGCTCATTGAGGTATTCAATGGCCTTATCAATATCTTTCTGTAAGAACTTATCATTACACACATCATCTCCATAAATTGGCGCTCTCTTGGAGTAAGTCTCTTATAAAATAGCTCATTAAGCGCCAATTCTCATACCCATGGTGAGGACACATACTCAACAACTCCTTAAATCTCTCCTAAGACCGATACAAAGTCTCACTGTCCTGTTGTGCAAAGGTAAAGATTTGCCTTTAAAGCGTTGGCCTTACGGTGGGGAAAGTATTTATTAAAGAAGACATGAGTCATCTCATTCCATGACCTAATAGATCTTGGTCTCAGCGAGAATAGCTAACTCATTTCCTCAGAATTGGAAGAATTATCAAATAAATGATTAGAAAAATCAGACTCTCACTCTAACACAGGTCTACAAGAAAACTGACCCAAAACGTCTCTATAGTTGTGCATGTAAGATACATAAAATGCAACACTGAAGAAAATACTACAAAAAGAAAACTAAAATAAAACAAAGGTGCAGCAAGCTAAAAGAGGGAACGTAGTTACTGCCTTTACAAACTGCTCAAAAGAAAGAAAAAAATTTGACAAAAAAAAAACTAAAGTTTTTACCAATTAACTTTTTAATAAAATTAACTTGATACATTAAAAACTTAATTAAATTCTTGCACTTAGTTAACTATTTTAATTTGATCCAAATTAATTTTAAAATTTAATTAAACTTCTAATTGGATCCATGATTAAATTAAATTGACATATAAAAAAACTAATTAAATTCTTTGATTTAATTTTTATACAAATTCATTCGATAATCATTTGATTTAACCTTGAATTTTCATTAATCTTTCAATCTAGTGTACAATAGGATACAATTGAACTCCTAAATTTGTCCAAAATTTCAACTTGATTTCTCTATATATTTAAAACCATTCTCAACCTCCTTTTATCAAGTTGCTAGTTTATTTATTCTTATTATTATAAAAAGGGAAAGGATAAATTTGAGAGGAAATCTAAAATGAGTTTAATAGAATGCATGCTATAATTATATATAAATTCAATAAAGTTAAATTTTCTTCTAAGTCAATCAATGGATCATCTCAATATGGTTTAACAAACTCACTAACTTAAAATACATCATCTCATCATTCTCATTTTGAATAACCTCGACACAACCTTTGGATTTGGTTTTCAATACAAATAACCAATCAACTCTTAAACAATCCTTTATAAAGGAAATGATGTATGTGTAATAAATTTAATGACATTACTTAGCAAAAAAAGAGATATTGTTAATGTTGTAGAGTTTAGTTTTTGAGTTAATTTCGACCAAACTATGATGGAGTTCTACTCTGATTCCTCTATCAGTGATGTCATACCAATAACATTTGAATAAAAACACTTTATTATGCTGGCTATGATATTGCAATTCAATTATCTCTTCTAATTTCTCATAATAGTCAACTTCATACTCACTAGAAGTCGATCATTTAACAAAAGACACCATTATTGTATGTCTTTCTACCTTACCTATATTCTTTAGTATGAACATGTATCCATTGATAAAATACATGTTGTAGCACTTTACTTTTCTTTTAGGACCCAGACTTAGAAAAGACAATTTAGCACAAACATTCCCTTAAAGTTGATAAACCTTGTACATTAGATACAACGATGAATGAGAAGTCTGTAACAAAATTAAGTATTAGGATAGATAATGAGTTTGTGATAGTTCTTAATTATGTTCTGAACCACATGACAAATTGTTCATCTTGTAATCGAAAGATTTGGGATTCAATCAAGTATGAGTTATTAGACGGTAATTGTAGATCATGTTGCCTATGAGGTATTAAAAAATATACAAGTTTGTGATATTATAAGAGATAAGTAGTCCATTTATAACAAAGTTTAAGTAGTATAAAAACTTACTGAATATAAGGTCTCAGTTCATTATACTTAAATAAAACATAATTGTATACTTTGTCTGAAATATATTTCTGACAAATATCTTTTCCTAATAGCATTTTTTGGTGTAGGTCATCCAAGATTGGAGAATATTAATAAGTTTTCAATTGAAGACACTTCACCACCATCATCATACCTTGAAACGTGGTTAATTCTTATTCTCCTCAACCATATAGACCTCTGATACAGCCATAAGATTGATATCTTCTCCCAAGTACAGGAGTGTTAAAGTAATAAATAACCTAGTAAAACCGAGATCGAATCACAAGGTCATTAATTATCTTATTTAAGTAACACCAAACATTTAAATATTGTTAGAAATTCATGATGCTAACTTATGTTAACAACAAATTAAGTTTCTTTCATAGCATAGTTGTAGGTTATACCATACGGTTAACTATGAAAGTGCCAAGTATTTGATGTACCAAGTGTTATACAAGATAAATTTAGATTAACCATTTAACAAGCAAGGTATTAAGAATTAATAAGACAAAAATAATAAGATAAGTTAATAACAAGTTATTTAGGATATAATCATTAAAGTTCATATTTATATTATACTTATCCTAAAACCATTAGTGAAACCTTTTAAACTTAGCTAAACATAATGAAGAAGAGAAACATAAATAAACTAGATAAGAATATAGTTATGATGAAAAGCATTAACAAGAGATTAATAAAAACAAAACTTAAGCAATACAAATATATATATATATATATATATATAAGAGCAAGATCGTGATTTTGATTTGAAAACCAACATGCCTAAATGCATGGAAAATACCTCCTTTTATATGCCAAAATTTGAAACTATTAATTTGATACTAATTGTTGAATGAGTGACCACCTCTTGACTTTATGGCAATCCTTATTTTATTGTTTAAATAAAACGTCTTTGATAACATTAAAATCTGAATATATAGCTTTTATGAAAGTTTTAGAAAATTGTCTCAGTTTTCCAACCAAAAAAAAAAAGAATAGACGCATTTGGACTTCTACAACTCGAGATATGGACTGAACACTGAACAATATCTAGGCTGCAGGATAGATTCAGACTTCTCTTTTAATGCTAAGATTTGAACTTCTAAACAGTATAATTAAATCTTGGACTCTTTATGAATGTTTTAGGCCTATATTTTAACTTTCTATCTGTATAAACCAAAATGAAATACAAATCTATAGCTCCAGATATTACTTAATGACTAAATAGTGTTCCAGTTTGAATTGAATCAGCATCTTTTTTTCTAAGTTTAGCCTTTTCTTTGTCCTTTCACTTTCAATAGTTAATCACATCAATCAATCCTTTGAATTGTGAGATATGTCTGCATCTAAAATGAGTATTTACTATAAATTAAAGTTATTTTATATTATTAGACATGTTATTATAAAACATGCCCTAATTAAGGAGTTATTGATACTTCAAGTACGAAATAATGATATAAAACCTTGATAAAAATGTACTTTTAAGTACTAATCAACCTCAGATATCGAAACCTCAACATGCGCCTTATTTTTAACCTTTTTTTAAGGTTGAACAAGTCTATATAGAATTAAAAAAATAAATTTAATTAACATAAATAAGGAAAATACATTTTTAATTACATTATGTGTGTAATCTTTAACCTTTCATATGGATAAATCTATCTATACTAGATCGGGCCTCCAACATTTACCTCTCACTATAAATGTATAGGTAGATACTCCATCGCGTAAAAAATAATAAAGGAAATATTATTTCAAGTTTGCATATTGTCTCGATGACACGATCAAAAGATTGATGTCTTCTCCCAAGTGCAGGAGTGTCGAAGTAATAAATAACCCGGTAAAACCGGGATCGAACCACAAGGAGGTTAATTGTACAAATTATAAATAATAATAATACAACAATAATAATAATAAGACAACAACAATAACAATAATAATAACAACAACAACAATAATAATAATACTAGTAGTGATACTAATAATAATAGTAGTAGAAATAATAATAATAATAATAATAATAAAGAAAGAGAAGAAGTAGAAGAAGATGAGACCTTTGAAATGGAATATTAATGTAATGATTAAACAATGATAATAACAAATGTCAAGGTTAGAGGCTCCACTAATGGTATGTCAAACAAGTATAGTATAAACTCTTGTTATTCAATTGGAAACCACACACAAAGGAGGTTCCAATCAGATTATAAATTGTTAACATGATTACATTAGTCATCTTATTCGATTAATGATAATACTTATACATCTCGTCAAGCATTCATGATTATAACTTATATTAACAACAAATCAAGTTCCTTTCATAGCTCAGGTGTCGGTTATACCATACAGTATAGGCTATGAAAGTGCCAAGCATTTGTTGTATCAAGTATTACACAACATAAATCAAGATCTATCGGCAAATAAAAGAGTTACAGAAGTTGGTTTTAACTCACCTAGATTAAGACTCTAAAAAACTAAATATGGAAGTAAATTCACACTAGCACCAAGATCAAGTAAAGCTCTTTCAATTTTATGGTCTCCAATAAAGTAAGAAATTGTAAGACAACCAGGGTCTTTATATTTCAAAGCATTATTATTCTAAAAATGGCACTTACTTGTTCGGCAAAAGGGCTTTATTTTTTACATTTAGTTTTCTCTTCACAATGCATAGATCTTTCAAAAATTTAGCATAGGAAGGAACCTATTTAATGGCACTTACTTGGGATTTTGTTGTGGTTGAGATGGAAACTTACCTTTCTCTTGGAAACTGAGAGCAAATGTTAATTTTACAAGAGTATCTTAAAAATCTGTCATGGTTTGAGCAAGTTGAGTTTTGATTGTCTCAAGATTTTTTCTAGGAGGTGGAGCATAAGGAGGTGCATATCCATGAGAATTATAAAAATTATAGTGTACTTGAAACCGTGGTTGTGAAGTTTGTGCATTGTTGTTCTCACTCTTCCAACTGAAATTTGGGTGATTTCTCCAACCAGGGTTGTATGTTTGGGAGTATGGGTTATGGTTGGCCCTTTGAAAACTGTTTAAAGCATGGGCTTGTTCATGGAGACATTCCTTAAAAGAAGGCAAGGTTGGACAATGAATGCATGCAATGTTTCCTCAAGATTTCTTCTAAGAGGTGGAGCATAAGGACGTGCATATCCATGAGAATTTTAGAAATTATGGTGTGCTTGAAATGGTGGTTGTGAAGTTTGTGCATTGTTGTTCTCACTCTTCCAACTAAAATTTGGGTGATTTCTCCAACCAAGGTTGTATGTTTGTGAGCATGGGTTATAGTTGGCCCTTTGGAAACTATTTAAAGCATGGGCTTGTTCATGGAGACATTCCTTAAAGGAAGGCAAGGTTAGACAATCGTTGGTTGAGTGTTCATTTGTTTCACAGATTTAACACACAATGTTTTCAAGAGATTTTAATTGACCACTCTTTTTCAATCTTAGTGCCTCAACTTTTCTAGTTAAAGATGCAAACTTGACTTGAAGGTCATGATCTTCCCTAAGGTTATACATACCTCCACTAGATGTGTGAGGTTGACTTTTACTTGGTGTCTCCTAAGTACCCGCAGTGCCCTAATTTTGAGCATTTTTAGCTAACAAGTCTAAGTACTTCATTGCTTCATTAGGGTCTTTTTCTTCAAAAGTTCAATTGCACATCAATTCAACCATTTGCCTATCTCTAGGTGTTAACCCTTCCTAAAAATGTGAAACCAATCTCTATGTTTCAAAACCATAATGCAGGCAAGTATTACACTTGATGACGATACCCTACAAAGTCTACCACTTGATGTACGTGACCACACTCTCATGCACATGTAGGAATAGAATAAAAGGAAAAAGAAAACAAAAGAAGAAGAAACAAGAGAAAAGAAACAAAGTTATATATAAGAAAAGTGAAAAGAGAAAATAAAATAAATATTATAATTTATACAAACTTACCACCCCGGCAATGGTGCCAAAAACTTGACATGACCAAAAGATTGATGTCTTTTCCCAAGTGTAGGAGTGTCGAAGTCATAAATAACTTGGCAAAACTGGGGTCAAATCACAAAAAGATTAATTGTACAAATTATAAATAACAATAATACAATAACAATAATAATAAGACAACAAAAATAAAAATAATACTAGTAGTAATACTAATAGTAATATTATAATAATAATAATAATAATAACAAAGAAAAAGAAGGAGAAGAAGAAGAAGAATATTAATGTAATGATTAAACAATGATAATACCAAATGTCAAGGTTAGAGGTTCCACTAATGGTATGTCAAACAAGTATAGTATAAACTATTGTTCTTCAATTGAAAACTACACACAAAGGAGGTTCCAATCAGATTATAAATTGTTAACATGATTACATTAGTCATCTTATTCGATTAATGTTAATACTTGTAAATCTCGTCAAGCATTCATGAATATAACTTATGTTAACAACAAATCAAGTTCCTTTCATAGCTTAGGTGTCGGTTATACCATACAATATAGGCTATGAAAGTGCCAAGCATTTATTGTACCAACTGTTATACAACATAGATCAAGATTAGTCATTTAACATGGAAAGAATTAAACAGTGAACAAGATAACAAATACAAAACATGTTAGTATCAAACATTAAAGTCTATATTAAGTTTACACTATAGTTATTCTTACACCATTAGTGTAACCTTTTCACCTTGATATAATAAACTTAACTAAAACATAATGAAAGAAAGAAAAATAAATAAACAAAATAAGAACATAAATAACATAAAATTTAACTAAGTAAATGAAAGGAAATTAAAGGGATAAACTTGATATTAATGAAAGCAAAGTGATTAGTACTTAAAAGTGTATTTTTATTAAGGTTTTATATCATCATTTTGCACTTGAAGTATCAATAACTCCTTAACTAAAGCATGTTTTATAATAATATATCTAATAATATAAGATACCTTTAATTTATGGTAAATGTTCATTTTAAATGCAGACCTATCACATAAATGAAAGAATTGATTGATGACTTTAATAACTTAAATTGCAAGGGCAAAGAGATGACCAAACCTACAAAAGAGATGCCAATATAGTCCACACCGAAACACTATTCGGTAATTGGGTCATATCTAGAGCTATAGATCTCAGATTTAGGTCCAATTTATATAGATGGAAAGGTAAGACATAGGCCTACAACTTTCATATGGAGCACAAGATCTAAAAGGGCCATTTTCAAGTTCAAATTGTAGCAACATCAAATAAGTCCAAATCTATCTTCCAGCCCGAGCACTGTTTAGTATTTGGCCCATATCTAGAGTTCTAGAAGTCCAAATGAGCTAAATGTTTTACACAAGAAAGCTGAGACAATTTCCTACAACTTTCATGTTTTCAAGTTGCTCTAATTTTGACGTTATCCTGGACAAGAGAAGATAAAAATTTTCACCAAGTCAAGAGTTGGTCACCCACTCATCAAATCAATAGTTTCCAATTTTGGCCTATAAAAGGAGGCATTTGCCATGCATTTAGGCATCTTGGTCTCCACATTAAGATAATGTTCTTACTTTCTCTCTTTGTATTTTTTGTAATGTTTATGCTTTGCTTTCATTAATATCAAGTTTATGCCTTTCATTTCCTTTCCTTACTTAGTTAACTTTTATATTCTTATTTTGTTTATCTATTTTTCTTTCTTTCATTATGTCTAGCTAAGTTAATTATATCAAGGTGAAAAGGTTACACTAATGGTGTAAGAATAAGTATAGTGTAAACTTAATGTTTGATACTAACATGTTTTATATTTGTTATCTTGTTCACTCCTTAATACTTTGCTTGTTAAATGACTAATCTTGATTTATGTTGTATAACACTTGGTACAACAAATGCTTGACACTTTCATAGCCCATATTGTATGATATAACCGACACTTGAGCTATGAAAGGAACTTAATTTGTTGTTAATGATTAGTACTTAAAAGTGCATTTTTATCATTGTTTTATATCATCATTTTGCACTTGAAGTATCAATAACTCCTTAACTAAAGCATGTTTTATAATAATATATCTAATAATATAAGATACCTTTAATTTATGGTAAATGTTCATTTTAAATATAGGCCTATCACATAAATGAAAATATTGATTGATGACTTTAAGAACATAAATTGCAAAGGCAAAGAGATGCCCAAACTTAGAAAAGAGATGTCGGTGCGATCCAAACCAGAACACTGTTCGGTAATTGGGTCATATCTGGAGCTACAGATATCAGATTTAGGTTCAATTTATATGGATGGAAAGGTAAGACATAGGCCTACAACTTTCATATGGAGCCCAAGATCTAAAAAGGCCATTATCAAGTCAAAATTGTAGCAACAACAAAGAAGCCCGAATGTGTCTTCTAGCCCGAGCACTGTTCGGTATTTTGGCCATATCTGGAGTTCTAGAAGTCCAAATGAGCTGAAGTTTTTACACAAGAAAGATGAGACAATTGCCTACACCTTTCATGTTTACAACTGGCTCCAATTTTGACGTTATCAATGACATTTTGGGCAGACAAGAGAAGATAAGGATTGTCACCAAGTCAAAAGTTGGCCACCCACTTATCAATTAGTCATCAAATCAATAGTTCCTAATTTTGGCCTATAAAAAGAGGCATTTGCCATGCATTTAGGCATCTTGGTGTTCAGATCAAGATCATGCTCTTCCTTTCTCTCTTTGTATTTTTTGTAATGTTTATGCTTTGCTTTCATTAATATTAAGTTTATGCCTTTCATTTACTTTCCTTTACTTAGTTAACTTTTATGTTCTTATTTTGTTTATCTATTTTGCTTTCTTTCATTATGTCTAGCTAAGTTAATGATGTCAAGGTGAAAAGGTTACACTAATGGTATGAGAATAAGTATAATATAAACTTAATATGGACTTTAATGTTTGATACTAACATGTTTTATATTTGTTATCTTGTTCACTCTTTAATACTTTGCTTGTTAAATGACTAATCTTGATTTATGTTGTATAACACTTGGTACAACAAATGCTTGGCACTTTCATAGCCCATAATGTATGGTATAACCGACACCTGAGCTATGAAAGGAACTTGATTTGTTGTTAACATAAGTTATAATCATGAATACTTGACGAGATTTAGAAGTATTAGCATTAATTGAATAAGATGAGTAATGTAATCATGTTAACAATATATAATCTGATTGGAACCTCCTTTGTGTGTGGTTTCCAATTCAATAATAAGAGTTTATACTATACTTGTTTGATATACCATTAGTGGAACCTCTAACCTTGACATTTGTTATTATTATTGTTTAAGCCTTATATTAATTTTCCATCTCCAAGTTATCATCATCTTCTTCTTCTTCTCTTTCTTTATTATTATTATTATTATTATTATTATTACTACTACTACTACTACTACTAATATTATTATTATTATTATTATTATTATTATTATTATTATTGTTATTATTACTATTCTTGTTGTTGTTATTGTTGTTTTATAATTGTTGTTTATCATTTGTACAATTAACCTCCCTGTGGTTCGACCCTGGTCTTGCCGGGTTATTTATTACTTCGACACTCCTGCACTTGGGAGAAGACATCAACCTTTTAGTCGTGTCAAGTTTTTGGCGCCGTTGCCGGGGAGGTAAGTTCTTGTATAAATTATAGTATTTATTTTATTTTCTCTTTTCACTTTTCTTGCATATAACTTTGTTTCTTTTCTCTTGTTTCTTCTTCTTTTATTTTCTTCTTCTTTTTATTTTATTCCTACACGTGCATGAGAGTGTGGTCACGTACATCAAGTGGTAGACTTTGTAGGATATCCTCATCATTTTCAGAAAATATGGCCGAAGAAGATAATCAATCACTTCAAAATGAGAATAATGAGAATAACTGTGCTAGAACACTTAGAGACCACATGAATCCCACAAGAACAAGTGCACCATCATGCATAGTTTTTCCTCCTGATGCATCTCATTTTAATTTTAAACCAGGTATTATTCAACTTTTACCTTCTTTTCATGGTTTCGAATTGGAAAATCCATACTTGCATTTAAGGGAATTTGAGGAGGTGTGCAACACATATAATAACTTAAATTGTAGCATGAACACCATCAGATTAAAGCTTTTTCCTTTTTCATTAAAAGATAAAGCTAAAACATGGCTACAAAATTTGAGACCAGGATCCATTCGTGCTTGGGATGAAATGCAACAACAGTTTTTAAAGAAGTTTTTCCCATCTCATAGAACAAACTCTTTCAAGAGACAAATCACCACTTTCACTCAAAAACCAGGAGAAACATTTTACAAATGTTGGGATAGGTATCGAGACTTGCTTAGTACTTGCCCTCATCATGATTTTGAAACATGGAGATTGGTTTCACATTTCTATGAAGGGTTAACACCTAAAGATAGGCAAATGGTTGAATTGATGTGCAATGGAACTTTTGAAGATAAAGACCCTGATGAAGCAATGGAGTACTTAGATTTGTTAGCTGAAAATGCTCAAAATTTGGACACTGCGGGTACATATGAGGCACCGAGTAAAACTCAACCTCATACATCTAGTGGAGGTATGTACAACCTTAGGGAAGATCATGACCTTCAAGCCAAGTTTGCATATTTAGCTAGAAAAGTTGAGGCACTAGAATTGAAAAAGAGTGGTCAATTAAACTCTGTTGAAAACATTGTGTGTCAAATCTGTGAAACAAATGAACACTCAACCAATAACTGTCCAACCTTGCCTTCTTTTGAGAAATGTCTCCATGAACAAACCCATGCTTTAAACAATTTTCAAAGGCCCAACCATAACCCATACTCCCAAACATACAATCCTGGTTGGAGAAATCACCCAAATTTCAATTGGAAGAGTGAGAACAACAATGCACAAACTTCACAACCACCATTTCAAGCACACCACAATTTCCAAAATTTTCATGGATATGCACCTCCTTATGCTCCACCTCCTAGAAGAAATCTTGAGGAAACATTGCATGCATTCATTGAAAAGCAAGAGACAATCAATACTCAACTTGCTCAAAACATGACAGATTTTAAACATACTCTTGCTAAATTAACATCTGCTCTTAGTTTCCAAGAGAAACGTAAGTTTCCATCTCAACCACAACAAAATCCCAAAGGGCAATACAATGCAAATGCAAGTAGTTCCGGAAGCCAACACATGGATCAAGTCAAATCAGTCACTACTCTACGCAGTGGTAAGGTTATTGAAAAACCCTCTCTTGAACCTTATGAGAAAGATAATGAGTAAATTCCTCAGGGAAAGGAAGGGGTTGAATCTGAAAATTGCAAAGAAATGACTGATTCTCCGCCAGCACTTCCATTTTCTCATGCCATGACCAATCAGGAAGAAATCGAGGATGAAAAAGGCATCAAAAAGGTTGATGAGAATCTTTTATCAAAAGTGACAACAGATTCGACACCCGACATCACACCAATCGATGATTACTTTCCTGATGAATCTCTACTTTCTCTTAATTCAATGCCTTGGTTTGCTAAAAATATCAATTTTCTTGCTTCAGGATTTTTGCCAACTCATTGGAGTATTGAAGACAAAAGAAAATTTTTGAGCAACGAGCAAAATTTTTATGACCCTTACTTATTCAATTATTGTCCTGATCAAATATTTCAAAAATGCATTCTCGACAATGAGGTAAGTAATTTCATTAAATTTTGTTACTCTAAGGCGTGTGGGGATCATTTCTCATTAAAAAAGAGGATTGTAGAAATTTTACAAAGTGAATTTTACTAGCCCATCATATTCAAGGAGTCAGATGCATTCCGCAAAAACTGTGAAAATTGTCAGAAGGTGAGATTTATTTCAAAACACAGAGAGTCTTTAGATAATCTTCTATTGACTCTTAAGCCTCATCATAGTCGAGCTAAGCATCGTGTAATTCATGACTTATGAACCCATTTTCATAAAGAACATACTTGACTTAGTCTTGGGAATCTGACTAAAAAAGACCCTGTTTGCCAGTTTTTAAGAAAACTGGATGGGAAGCCTATCCCTGACCCATTGAGGGCGTTTAAGCTGTTTTTGGACGTAAAACCAAGGAAAGATGTGAGCCACATTCACAACTGTGATTTGAATTTTTTTTGTTTGTAAAAACTTGTGTCTTTTGGTTTTATTATTGTGTTTTGTTATTTCTTATTTTTGTTTTAGTGTGTTTCAGGTTTTGTCAGTGTTTGTTATTTCAGGTGATATCTTCTATACTCTATCTTTCTACCTTAGAACATTGAGGACAATGTCTCGTTTTGGTTGGGGGGAGAGGGTAGTAGTTGATAAAAAAAAAATTGTTTTTCATTTCATAAAGCATGTGCATAATTGTTGTTACTAGGATGGCAGAGTAAAGGAGTTCTTTTGTTAAAGTAACTCTTGAAACGCATCTTAGTAACCATTCTTTACAAGGTCTATTATAATACTTCCTGAAATATTCAGGTTTACAAACTCTCGTATTGTTACCGCTTAATTCTGCTCACATACTTATTTAACATGTATTCTTAAACCTTAATTTACACACACACACACTTTAACATATGATTGTGGGTTGCATATTGGATTATTACATTATTTATGTTCTTTTGTTAAAGGTAACAACTAAGGGAAAGGGATTGTATATAATTAAAAAAAAAGAAAAAAAGAAAAAAAATGATGATAATAAAAATGTAGATAAGTTTGGTTTCGTAGCCTCCCTAACCTAAGCAATTAAGCCCGAAGGGGTGTTTTAACACCTAATACCCTAAAGTCAACTGACTTGGGAGCTATTGGCCCAACGCTTGTTACATGGGTTGAGGAGAAAAGCTTAAGGGAATCAAACATTGCACTATCTACATATCAGTATCTGCGACCCGAGTTACTAAGCTCGTAGGGGTGTCTTAACACCTAATGCCCTAAGACCAACTGGTCTGGGAGTCATTAGCTGAAAGCTCGTTACATGGGTTAAAGATGCATGATGTTTTTAAATTATATGTATATAGATTTTTAAAAAGAAAAAAAAGAAAAAAAAAAGACAAAAATAATAATCCAAACCCAAGGAAGTTAACCTTAAACATTAGAACAAAAATTTTGTTTTCTTCCAAGAAAAGCCCCATAATTATGTGTTGATACATTGAGCATAAAAGAAAGGTTTATTAATATCTTGTTAAGTGGTATTGAGCAGATATATAAATTTAATGAGAGTTTGTTTATTTGGATAGATTAATGGAAGTTAAATGATGAATACCTTGCTTTGTGAAATTTGCAAATTATTTTAACGCTTTGATTACTAGAGACTAGTAATAAGCTGGTTGAGGGGTGTGATTAGTACTTAAAAGTGTATTTTTATCATTGTTTTATATCATCATTTTACACTTGAAGTATCAATAACTCCTTAACTAAAGCATGTTTTATAATAATATATCTAATAATATAAGATACCATTAATTTATGGTAAATGTTCATTTTAAATGCAGGCCTATCACATAAATGAAAATATTGATTGATGACTTTAAGAACTTAAATTGCAAAGGCAAAGAGATGGCCAAACTTAGAAAAGAGATGTCGGTGCGATCCAAACCGGAACACTGTTTGGTAATTGGGTCATATCTGGAGCTACAGATATCAGATTTAGGTTCAATTTATATGGATGGAAAGGTAAGACATAGGCCTACAACTTTCATATGGAGCCCAAGATCTAAAAAGGCCATTATCAAGTCAAAATTATAGCAACAACATAGAAGCCCGAATCTGTCTTCCAGCCCGAGCACTGTTCGGTATTTTGGCCATATCTGGAGTTCTAGAAGTCCAAATGAGCTGAAGTTTTTACACAAGAAAGATGAGACAATTGCCTACAACTTTCATGTTATAACTGGCTCCAATTTTGATGTTATCAATGACGTTTTGGGCAGACAAGAGAAGATAAGGATTGTCACCAAGTCAAAAGTTGGCCACCCACTTATCAATTAGTCATCAAATCAATAGTTCCTAATTTTGGCCTATAAAAGGAGGCATTTGCCATGCATTTAGGCATCTTGGTGTTCAGATCAAGATCATGCTCTTCCTTTCTCTCTTTGTATTTTTTGTAATGTTTATGCTTTGCTTTCATTAATATTAAGTTTATGCCTTTCATTTACTTTCCTTTACTTAGTTAACTTTTATGTTCTTATTTTGTTTATCTATTTTGCTTTCTTTCATTATGTCTAGCTAAGTTAATGATGTCAAGGTGAAAAGGTTACATTAATGGTGTGAGAATAAGTATAATATAAACTTAATATGGACTTTAATGTTTGATACTAACATGTTTTATATTTGTTATCTTATTCACTCTTTAATACTTTGCTTGTTAAATGACTAATCTTGATTTATGTTGTATAACACTTGGTACAACAAATGCTTGACACTTTCATAGCCCATAATGTATGGTATACCTGACACGATCAAAGAGTTGATGTCTTATCCCAAGTGCAGGAGTGTCAAAGTAAAATAACCCGGCAAGACCGGGGTTGAACCACAGGGAGGTGAATTATATAAATTACAAATAAAGAAAAAGAGTTGAGGAGAATAATAACAGAAAAAGAGTTGAAGAGAATTTTGGGATGTGATATTGATGTAAGGATTAAACAATAACAAAACATATGTCAAGGTTATAGGATTTACTAATAGTATTTCAAATAAATATAATATAAACTCTTTTTATTACTCAACTAGAAACCACACACAAAGGAGGTTCTAATCGGATGATTTCTCGTTATTAGCTCATTATAAATTACTAACATGATCATATTAATTATCTTATATAAGTAATACCATACTTATAAATATCATCAAGCATTCATGTTGCTAGTTTATGTTAACAACAAATCAAGTTTCTATCATAATAACGATTTCGGCCGAAAACTATGAAAGATCAAGCATTTGATGTACCAAATATTATACAACACAAATCTAAATTAAACATTTAATAAGCAAGGTATTAAGAATTAGTAAGATAAAAAGATAAAACATGTTAATAACAATCTTTCTTGGATATAAACATTTAAAGCTCATGTTGAGTTTATATTATACCTATTCTAACACAATTAGAGAAACCTTTTCACCTTGACATAATTAACTTAGCTAAACATTAAAAAGGAGAAAAACACAAATAAACAATATAAGAACATAAACATAATATAAGCTAACTAAGTATAGGAAAGGAAATGAAAGAGCATAAACAAGAGATTACTATAGCATAAAAGAAAACTTGAACATTACAAAGATGTAGAGAGAAAGCAAGAAGATAACTTTGATCTGAAAATTAATATGACTAAATACATGGACAATGCCTCCTTTTATAGGCTAAGTTTCAGAACTATTGATTGATTGAAGAATTGGTGGGCATCCATTGATTTGGTGGCTGGTTTTTGACATTAATGGCTGCTGGTTTTATGATATTGTGGGCTGATTTTTGATATTGTTGGCTGGCCAAAACGTCATTGCTCACATCAGAATTATAGCCAACTGAATTGTGGAAGCTGTGGGAAATTGTCTCAGCTTTCCATAAAAAAAAACCAGAGCTCATTTGGACTTCTAGAACTCAAGATATGAGCCAAAAACCGAATAGTGCTTGAGCTGCTGGACAGCTTCCGACGTCTTCGTTGTTGCTAAGATTTGGGCTTGAAAACGGCAAAACTGAGTCTTTGACTTCATATGAAAGTTGTAGGTCTATGTCTTACCTTTCCATCAATATAAAATGGACCTAAATCTGATATCAACAGCTCCAGATATGATCAAATTACTGAACGGTGTTCGAGTTTGGAATGCACCAGCAACACTTTGCTAAGTTTGGCCTTCTTTTTATCCTTTCAATTTCAATCCTTAAACTCATCAATCAATCCTTTTATTTATGTGATAGACCTGCATTTAGGATGAACATTTTTCATGAATTAAAGGTATATTATATTTTTAGACTTGCTAATATAAAACATGCTTTTGTTAGGGAATTTAATGATACTTTAGGTGCAATATGATGACATAAATCTTTAATGAGAATGCACTTTTAAGTACTAATCACACCCCCCCAACCAGCTTATTACTAGTCCCTAGTAATCAAAGCATTAAAATAGAAAAATAATTTGCAAATACCACAAAGCAAGGCATTCATCATTTAACTTCTATTAATCTATCCAGATAAACAAACTCTCATTAAATTTATATATCTGCTTAATACCTCTTAAACAAGATATTAGTAAACCTTCTTTCGGTGCTCAATAAATCAAAACATAGCTATGGAGCTTTTCATGGAAGAAAACAAAATTTTTGTTCTAATGTTTAAAGTTAACTTCCTTGGGTTGGGATTGTTATCTTTTTTTTTTTTTTTTTTGAAAGCAAGAATTTATAGCACAATGTATCCTAAACATTGAGGACTATCCCTTTCCCTTAGTTGTTACCTTTAACAAAAGAACATAAATAATGTAATAATCCAATGTGCAACCCACAATCATATGTTCGAGTGTGTGTGTGAAAATGAAGGTTTAGCAATACTTGTTAGATGAGCATATAAACAGAATCTATAGATAACAATCCAAGAGTTTGTAAATCTGAATATTTCAAGAAGTATTATAATAGACCTTGTTAAGAATGTTTACTAAGATGCGTCTCAAGAGTCACTAAAGTTCCTCCGTTACTCTGCCATCCTAGTAACAATAGTTTTGCAAATAAAATAAAGTTACGTAATAATAATGTTTTTTTTTTTAATATCAACTACTACCCTCTTCCCCCAACCAAAACGAGACATTGTCCTCAATGTTCTAAGCAAAAAGATAGAGTGTAGAAGATATCACCTGAACAACGACTATTGACAAACCTAAAACACACTAAAACAAATATAAGAAACAACAAAACACAAATATTAAGCTATTAATAAAACCAAAAGACACAATTTTTCACAAACTAAGGCTCAAATCTAATTTAAGCTTTTTATGGCGTTTCATGGTTGACCAATTGAATTGACTCATGGAGGGATCAATTACAGGGATGAAAGATTGTAGTTGGTCAATCAATTGTTCAGCAGTAGCAGCAGAGATTATGATTTGTCGTGCCGAAGATGTTAGAAATTCCTGTTCCACAGCTTGATCAAGAAAAGATAACAAATTATTATAAAAACCATTAACATTTAACAAACCTATAGGTTTATGGTGAATGTGCAGTTGGGCCCAAGAGGAAATATGAAAGATCTCTTCCAATGTACCCAGACCACCTGGTAAGGCAATTAAGGCATCGGCATGGTTAAACATTGTATTCATTCTATCAGACATTGTAGAGACCTGTAATTCCTCTCCAATTGTTTTTCCAATGATGTCCCCTTCGGCTAAAGCTTTGGGGACAACCCCCAAAACTTGACTGCCTCCTACAAATGCAGCTATTGAAACACCCCCCATTAACCCAAGACTGCCTCCCCCATAGACTAAATGAATCTTTCTCTCAGCTAGTACCCGATCAAGATGATTTGCTGATTCTAAAAATTCTTTTTCTTTCCCAGGACTAGATCCACCAAAAACACAAATAGTTTTTATTTTAGAAACAGAGGAACTCGCCATTTCTACACACTTATATATATGCTGAATGAATGGGTTGAGTAGAAATGATGGGAAGGAAGAGAAGATTTTATAGATGAACAATTGAAAATGCAAAGCATACCACCTATATGTAGGCTAGCTGAAGTCTTACTCTCTCTCTCTTTCTTTTTTATTTATTTATTTATTATTTTATTATTTTATTATTTATGTACAAGCAGTTGTGATTGTGGCTCACAGCTTTCCCTTGGTTTTACGTCCAAGAACGGCTTAAACGCCCTCTATGGGTCGGGGATAGGCTTCCCATCCAGTTTTCTTAAGAACTGGCAAACAGGGTCTTTTTCAGTCAGATTCCCAAGACTAAGTCGATCATGTTCTTTATGAAAATGAGGCCATAAATCATGAATTACACGATGCACATCTCCACTAGGATGCGTCTCAAGAGTTAATAGAAGATTATTTAAAGACTCCTTACTCAGGCCATCCTTAATGAATTGTATTTTATCTTCACGGTTTATAGATATCATTCCTAAAGAACGACATTTTGTATTACAAGTCCATCTGGCACATCGGTGACAGACTTTTAGTCGTTTTGCACGACGTTTCTTTGCAAAAGTGCTTTTACCTATCCCAGGCATGTATGAAATAAAAAAGTTGGAAGACTCACCTGATAATCGGATCTTTGCTTCAATTATCCAGCGAATATCTTCAGGAATTCCATGGTTCATTAACAACCTCAATCTTTCACACCTAGCACGGTAAATTTTTGTAATCGCATTCTGAGGTAGAGCAGGAAAATACTTTTTTAATTTTTCAAGAGTGGTGTCCATTTTTTGTTTTGTTTTTAAAGAGAAGTGCAGAAGAGATGTAAAGAAAAGAGAAGGAACAAGGAATTGAACAAATATATACAGAGATATCAATTATCATGGGAAACTGAAAGAACCGACTTAAGAGTCACGGAGTACCGTTATCCGCCATTTGACCGGGGTTGGAGAAAGACTAGCAAAACAAAAGTCACACCAAAAAGAAACACAAAAAAAATATGAGAAAAACAAAATAATCAACCTTCATATACAGGATCATTCAAACCAATGGATTCATTTTCACTAGGAAAATTATCAAAGTAAGCTTTCAAACGATGTCCATTGACCTTGAAAACATTACCATTCTTTGGATTCTCAATATCAAAGGCCCTATAAGGATATACATGTTTCACAACAAATGGACCGCTCCATCTTGATCTTAGCTTTCCAGGAAATAAATGGAGTCGAGAATTATAAAGCAAAACTTTTTGACCAACATCAAATGTTTTTCTCAAGATTCTTTTATCATGAAAATCTTTGATTCTTGCTTTATGAATTTTTGAATTCTCATATGCATCATTTCTTATTTCTTCAAGCTCATTTATTTGTAACTTACGCAACTGACTCGCATCATCCAGGTTTGAATTGAAAGCTTTAATAGCCCAATAAGCTTTGTATTCAAGTTCCACAGGCAAATGACAAGGTTTTCCATAAACCAACCTATAAGGTGACATACCTAATGATGTTTTAAAAGCAGTTCGATAAGCCCAAAGTGCATCATTAAGTCTTAAAGACCAGTCCTTTCGATTAGGGTTCACTGTTTTTTCCAAGATTTGTTTGATCTCCCTATTAGCAAGTTCTACTTGTCTATTTGTCTAGGGGTGATAAGGGGTGGCAACTTTGTGTGTGATTCCATATTTTTTCATTAAAGACTCAAATGGCTTGTTACAGAAATGTGTTCCACCATCACTTATCATGGCCCGAGGGATTCCAAATCGACTTAAAATGTTTTCTTTCAAAAACTTAATGACTGTTTTATGATCATTGTTACGACTTGGAATTGCTTCTATCCATTTTGAAACATAGTCTACTGCGACTAATATGTACACAAAACCAAATGATGGAGGAAATGGACCCATAAAATCTATACCCCAACAGTCAAAGATTTCAATGACAAGAATAGTACTTAAAGGCATCATGTGACGTTTTGAAAGAGATCCTAACTTTTGACAATTTTCACAAGATTTGCAGAATGCATGTGTGTCCTTGAACATGGTGGGCCAATAAAATCCACATTGTAAGATTTTTGCGGCTGTCTTTTTTGACGAAAAATGACCTCCACATGCCTCAGAATGACAAAATTTAATGACATTACTTACCTCATTGTCAGGAATGCATCTTCGAAATATTTGATCAGGACAATATTTGAATAAATAAGGGTCATCCCAATAAAAGTTCTTCACTTCGTTCAAGAACTTTCTTTTGTCTTGAGTGCCCCAATGCGCTGGCAAATGTCCTGAAACAAGAAAATTAACAATATCAGCAAACCAAGGCATTGTAGTGACAGAAAGTAAAGATTCATCAGGAAAGTAGTCATCGATTGGCGTGATGTCAGATTTCGAATCAGTTGTCAATCTTGACAAATGATCCGCGACAACATTTTTGGTGCCTTTCTTATCCTTGATTGTGATGTCGAATTCTTGAAGTAACAAAATCCACCGCACCAATCTAGCTTTAGAATCCTTCTTGGAAAGAAGATATTTCAACGCTGCATGATCGCTAAAAACAATAACAGGTGAGCCAACAAGATAAGATCTGAATTTTTCACACGCAAATACTACAGCAAGTAATTCTTTTTCAGTGGTTGTGTAATTTATTTGAGCATTATTTAAAGTTTTACTTGCATAGTAAATGACATAGGGTTTCTTATCTTTTCTTTGTCCTAAAACAGCACCCACGGCATAATCACTAGCATCACACATTATTTCAAAAGGTAATGACCAATCAGGAGGTTGAATAACAGGAGCAGATGTAAGCAGGTTTTTAAGTTTAGCAAAGGCTTCTTCACAATATTCAGTCCATTCAAAAACATTATCCTTTGTTAGAAGGTTACACAATGGCTTAGATATTATACTAAAATCTTTGATAAACCTTCTATAAAAACCAGCATGTCCTAAAAATGATCTAACATTTTTAACAGATTTTGGTCTTGGCAAGTTGGCAATTAACTCAATTTTAGATTTATCAACCTCAATTCCTATTGATGAAACAATGTGACCAAGTACAATGTCGTTTGTTACCATAAAATGACATTTTTCCCAATTCAACACAAGATTCTTCTCTTCACACCTGTTCAAAACCTTTTCCAAATTAGTTAAACAATCATCAAATGAATCACCAAAAACAGAAAAATCATCCATAAATATCTCAAGAAAACGTTTAACCATATAACTGAATATGCTAAGCATGCATCTTTGAAACGTGGCTGGTGCATTACATAATCCAAAAGGCATCCTTCGGTATGCAAATGTACCAAATAGACATGTGAAAGTAGTTTTCTCTTGATCTTCAAATGCAATTTCAATTTGGTTGTAACCTGAATAACCATCTAGAAAACAATAAAATTCATGACCTGCAACTCTTTCTAGAATTTGATGCATGAAAGGTAAAGGAAAGTGATCTTTTCTAGTCATTGAATTGAGTTTCCTATAGTCAATGCACATGCGCCAACCAGTAATAGTCCTCGTTGGAATTAACTCATTTTTCTCATTTGTTATCACAGTAACTCCAGACTTTTTAGGTACAACTTGGGTAGGACTTACCCATTTGCTATCAGAAATAGGATAAATGATTCCATTATCTAGAAGTTTAATGACTTCATTCCTCACTACTTCTTTCATATTAGGATTAAGCCTTCGTTGCATTTCTCTAGAGGGTTTAGCATTTTCCTCCAAATAAATCTTATGTGTGCAAATCAAAGGACTAATTCCTTTTATGTCAGCTATGGTCCATCCTAATGCATTTTTGTGCATTTTTAGAGTTTGTAATAACTTACCTTCTTGATGAACATTAAGTTTGGAAGAAATTATTACTGGAAAAGTTTCATTTTCTCCTAAAAATGAGTATTTGAGATTACATGGCAATGGCTTCAAATCAGGTTTTGGTGGTTGAACACTTGAAGGTATAGACCCAATTGATCGTGGTGGCAATTCCTCAATTTTTGGTCTCCAAATATTTTCCTTTGATTCTTCCTGAAAACAAACCATTTGCAAATCTTCAGATTCATTAAACTCAATTTCATTGGAAAAATTTTCAAATTGATCGTAAATTATTTTTTCAATAAAATCGACTTCCTGTAAATCATTATCATCTCCAGGTTGCTTGCAAATGTTAAAAACATTCATTTTTAATGTCATGTTTCCAAAAGATAACTTCATCACTCCATTCCTACAATTAATCAATGCATTAGAAGTTGCAAGAAATGGACGTCCTAAAATAACAGGAATTGAATTGCATGCTTCAACAGGTTGTGTATCCAAGACAATAAAATCCACAGGAAAGATGAATTTATCAACTTGTACTAACACATCTTTAACTATTCCTCTAGGCATTTTTATAGATCTATCAGCAAGTAAAAGAGTAACAGAAGTAGGTTTTAACTCACCGAGATTTAGACTTTGAAAAACTGAATATGGAAGTAAATTCACACTAGCTCCAAGATCAAGTAAAGCTCTGTCAATTTTATGTTCTCCAATAAAGTAAGAAATTGTAGGACAACCAGGGTCTTTATATTTCAAAGCATTATTGTTATGAAGAATGACACTTACTTGTTCGGCTAAGAAGACTTTCTTTTTCACATTCAATTTTCTCTTTACAGTGCATAGATCTTTCAAAAATTTAGCATAAGATGGTACCTGTTTAATAGCATCTAGCAAAGGTATATTAATCCTTACCTGTTTGAAAGTTTCAAAGATTTCAGAATTGTGATTGACTTTCCTTTGTTTGGTCATGGCATGAGGAAATGGAAGTGCTGGTGGGGAATCAGTCTCTTCCTTGCAATGATCAGGTTCAACCATTTCCTTACCCTTGGAGACTAACTCATCTTCTTTCTCACAAGGTTCAAGAATAGGTTTTTTAATAACCTTACCACTGCGGAGAGTAGTGACTGATTTGACTTGATCCAGATGTTGGCTTCCGGAATTGCTTGTACTTGAATTGTATTGCCCCTTGGGATTTTGCTGGGGTTGAGATGGAAACTTACCTTTCTCCTGAAAACTGAGAGCAGATGTGAACTTTGCAAGAGTATCTTTCAAATCAGCCATGGTTTGAGCATTTTGAGTGTTGATTGTCTCTTGCTTTTCAATGAATGCATGTAATGTTTCCTCAAGATTTCTTCTAGGAGGGGGAATATAAGGAGGTGCATATCCATGAGAATTTTGAAAATTATGTTGTGTTTGAAATGGTGGCTGTGAAGTTTGTGCATTATTATTACCACTCTTCCAACTGAAATTTGGGTGATTTCTCCAACCAGGGTTATACGTTTGTGAGTACGGGTTATGACTTGGTCTTTGAAAATTATTTAAAGCATTGGCTTGTTCACGGAGACATTCCTTAAAAGAAGGCAACATGGGACAATCATTGGTTGAGTGTTCATTGGTTTCACAAATTTGACACACAATTTCTTGAACAGATTTTAATTGACCACTCTTTTTTAATTCTAGTGCCTCAACTTTTCTAGCTAAAGATGCAAATTTGGCTTGGAGGTCATGATCTTCCCTAAGGCTATACATGCCTCCATTAGATATATGAGGTTGAGTTTTACCTGGTGCCTCACAAGTACCTGTGGTGTCCCAATTTTGAGCATTTTCAGCTAGCAACTCTAGGTACTCCATTGCTTCATCAGGGTCTTTATTTTCAAAAGTTCCATTGCACATCAATTCTACCATTTGTCTATCTTTAGGTGTTAACCCTTTATAAAATTGTGAAACCAATCTCCATGTTTCAAAACCATGATGAGGACAGGTATTAAGCAAGTCTTTATATCTATCCCAACATTTATAAAATGTTTCTCCTGGTTTTTGAGTAAAAGTGGTGATTTGTCTTTTGAAAGAGTTTGTTCTATGAGAAGGGAAAAATTTCTTTAAAAACTGTTGTTGCATTTCATCCCAAGCACGAATGGATCCTGACCTATTATTTTGTAGCCATGTTTTAGCTTTATCTTTTAACGAAAAAGGAAAAAGCTTTAATCTGATGGTGTTCATGCTACAATTTAAGTCATTATAAGTGTTATAAACTTCTTCAAATTCTCTTAAGTGCAAGTATGGATTTTCTAATTCTAAGCCATGAAAAGTGGGTAGAAGTTGAATAATACCTGGCTTAAAATTAAAATGAGATGCATCAGGAGGAAAAACAATACATGATGGTGCACTTGTTCTTGTTGGATTCATATGATCTCTAAGTGTTCTAACACGATTATTCTCATTATTCTCATTATTCTCATTATGAATTGATTGGTTATCTTCTTCGGCCATGTTTTCTAAAGAAAATGATGATTTTCTAGAAAGTCTACCACTTAATGTACGTGTCCAAACTCTCATGCAAATACAAAAGAAAAGAAAAGAAAAAAGAAAAAGAAAAAGAAAAAGAAACAACAATTAGAAAAACAAATAAAAGTGAAAATAAAATAAAATATTTAATTTATACAATAACTTACCTCCCCGGCAACGGCGCCAAAAACTTGACACGATCAAAGAGTTGATGTCTTATCCCAAGTGCAGGAGTGTCAAAGTAAAATAACCCGGCAAGACCGGGGTCGAACTACAGAGAGGTGAATTATATAAATTACAAATAAAGAAAAAGAGTTGAAGAGAATAATAACAGAAAAAGAGTTGAAGAGAATTTTGGGATGTGATATTGATGTAAGGATTAAACAATAACAAAACATATGTCAAGGTTATAGGATTTACTAATAGTATTTCAAATAAATATAATATAGACTCTTTTTATTACTCAACTAGAAACCACACACAAAGGAGGTTCTAATCGGATGATTTCTCGTTATTAGCTCATTATAAATTACTAACATGATCATATTAATTATCTTATATAAGTAATACCATACTTATAAATATCATCAAGCATTCATGTTGCTAGTTTATGTTAACAACAAATCAAGTTTCTATCATAATAACGATTTCGGCCGAAAACTATGAAAGATCAAGCATTTGATGTACCAAATATTATACAACACAAATCTAAATTAAACATTTAATAAGCAAGGTATTAAGAATTAGTAAGATAAAAAGATAAAACATGTTAATAACAATCTTTCTTGGATATAAACATTTAAAGCTCATGTTGAGTTTATATTATACCTATTCTAACACCATTAGAGAAACCTTTTCACCTTGACATAATTAACTTAGCTAAACATTAAGAAGGAGAAAAACACAAATAAACAATATAAGAACATAAACATAATATAAGCTAACTAAGTATAGGAAAGGAAATGAAAGAGCATAAACAAGAGATTACTATAGCATAAAAGAAAACTTGAACATTACAAAGATGTAGAGAGAAAGCTAGAAGATAACTTTGATCTGAAAATTAATATGACTAAATACATGGACAATGCCTCCTTTTATAGGCTAAGTTTCAGAACTATTGATTGATTGAAGAATTGGTGGGCATCCATTGATTTGGTGGCTGGTTTTTGACATTAATGGCTGCTGGTTTTATGATATTGTGGGCTGATTTTTGATATTGTTGGCTGGCCAAAACGTCATTTCTCACATCAGAATTATAGCCAACTGAATTGTGGAAGCTGTGGGCAATTGTCTCAACTTTCCATAAAAAAAAACCAGAGCTCATTTGGACTTCTAGAACTCAAGATATGAGCCAAAAACCGAATAGTGCTTGAGCTGCAGGACAGCTTCCGACGTCTTCGTTGTTGCTAAGATTTGGGCTTGAAAACGGCAGAACTGAGTCTTTGACTTCATATGAAAGTTGTAGGTCTATGTCTTACCTTTCCATCGATATAAAATGGACCTAAATCTGATATCTACAGCTCCAGATATGATCAAATTACTGAACGGTGTTCGAGTTTGGAATGCACCAGCAACACTTTGCTAAGTTTGGCCTTCTTTTTATCCTTTCAATTTCAATCCTTAAACTCATCAATCAATCCTTTTATTTATGTGATAGACCTACATTTAGGATGAACATTTTCCATGAATTAAAGGTATATTATATTTTTAGACTTGCTAATATAAAACATGCTTTTGTTAGGGAATTTAATGATACTTTAGGTGCAATATGATGACATAAATCCTTAATGAGAATGCACTTTTAAGTACTAATCAATAACCGACACCTGAGCTATGAAAGGAACTTGATTTGTTGTTAACATAAGTTATAATCATGAATGCTTGACGAGATTTACAAGTATTAGCATTAATTGAATAAGATGACTAATGTAATCATGTTAACAATATATAATCTGATTGGAACCTCCTTTGTGTGTGGTTTCCAATTCAATAATAAGAGTTTATACTATACTTGTTTGATATACCATTAGTGGAACCTCTAACCTTGACATTTGTTATTATTATTGTTTAAGCCTTACTTTAATATTTCATCTCTAAGTTCTCATCATCATCATCTTCTTCTTCTTCTCTTTCTTTATTATTATTATTATTATTATTATTATTATTATTATTATTATTATTATTATTATTGTTGTTGTTGTTGTTGTTATTATTGTTATTTTATAATTGTTGTTTATAATTTGTACAATTATATGGATGGAAAGGTAAGACATAGGCCTACAACTTTTATATGGAGCCCAAGATCTAAAAAGGTCATTATCAAGTCCAAATTGTAGCAACAACAAAGAAGCCCGAATCTGTCTTCCAGCCCGAGCACTGTTCGGTATTTTGGCCATATCTGGAGTTCTAGAAGTCCAAATGAGCGAAATTTGTTACACAAGAAAGCTGACATAATTGCCTACAACTTTCATGTTTGCAACTGGCTCCAATTTTGACGTTATCAATGACGTTTTGGGCAGACAAGAGAAGATAAGGATTGTAACCATGTCAAAAGTTGGCCACCCACTTATCAATTAGTCATCAAATCAATAGTTCCCAATTTTGGCCTATAAAAGGAGGCATTTGCCATGCATTTAGGTATCTTGGTTTCCAGATCAAGATCATGCTCTTCCTTTTTCTCTTTGTATTTTTTGTAATGTTTATGCTTTGCTTTTATTAATATTAAGTCTATGCCTTTTATTTCCTTTCCTTTACTTAGTTAGCTTTTATGTTCTTATTTTGTTTATCTATTTTGCTTTCTTTCATTATGTCTAGCTAAGTTAATTATGTCAAGGTGAAAAGGTTACACTAATGGTGTGAGAATAAGTATAATGTAAACTTAATATGGACTTTAATGTTTGATACTAACATGTTTTATATTTGTTATCTTGTTCACTCTTTAATACTTTGCTTGTTAAATGACTAATCTTGATTTATGTTGTATAACACTTGGTACAACAAATGCTTGGCACTTTCATAGCCCATAATGTATGGTATAACCGACACCTGAGCTATGAAAGGAACTTGATTTGTTGTTAACATAAGTTATAATCATGAATGCTTGACGAGATTTACAAGTATTAGCATTAATTGAATAAGATGACTAATGTAATCATGTTAACAATATATAATCTGATTGGAACCTCCTTTGTGTGTGGTTTCCAATTCAATAATAAGAGTTTATACTATACTTGTTTGATATACCATTAGTGGAACCTCTAACCTTGACATTTGTTATTATTATTGTTTAATCCTTACTTTAATATTTCATCTCTAAGTTCTCATCATCATCATCTTCTTCTTCTTCTCTTTCTTTATTATTATTATTATTATTATTATTATTATTATTATTATTATTATTATTATTATTATTATTATTATTACTATTGTTGTTGTTATTATTGTTATTTTATAATTGTTGTTTATAATTTGTACAATTAACCTCCCTGTGGTTCGACCCCGGTCTTGCCGGGTTATTTATTACTTCGACACTCCTGCACTTGGGAGAAGACATCAATCTTTTAGTCGTGTCAAGTTTTTGGCGCCGTTGCCGGGGAGGTAAGTTCTTGTATAAATTATAGTATTTATTTTATTTTCTCTTTTCACTTTTCTTGTATATAACTTTGTTTCTTTTCTTTTGTTTCTTTTTATTTTGTTTTCTTCCTCCTTCTTTTGATTTCTTCTTCTTTTTTGTTTTATTCCTACACGTGCATGAGAGTGTGGTCACGTACATCAAGTGGTAGACTTTGTTGGATATCCTCATCATTTTCAGAAAATATGGCCAAAGAAGATAATCAATCATTTCATAACGAAAATAATGAGAATAACCGTGCTAGAACACTTAGAGACCACATGAATCCCACAAGAACAAGTGCACCATCATGCATAATTTTTCCTCTCGATGCATCACATTTTAATTTTAAGCCAGGTATTATTCAACTTTTACCTTTTTTTCATGGCTTAGAATTGGAAAATCCATACTTGCATTTAAGGGAATTTGAGGAGGTTTGCAACACATATAATAACTTAAATTGTAGCATGAACACCATCAGATTAAAGCTTTTTCCTTTTTCATTAAAAGATAAAGCTAAAACATGGCTACAAAATTTGAGACCAGGATCCATTCGTGCTTGGGATGAAATGGAGCAACACTTTTTAAAGAAGTTTTTCCCATCTCATAGAACAAACTCTTTCAAAAGACAAATCACCACTTTCACTCAAAAACCAGGAGAAACATTTTACCAATGTTGGGATAGGTATCGAGACTTGCTTAGTACTTGCCCTCATCATGGTTTTGAAACATGGAGATTGGTTTCACATTTCTATGAAGGGTTAACACCTACAGATAGGCAAATGGTTGAATTGATGTGCAATGGAACTTTTGAAGATAAAGACCCTGAGGAAGCAATGGAGTACTTAGACTTGTTGGCTGAAAATGCTCAAAATTGGGACACCACGGGTACTTATAAGGCACCGAGTAAAACTCAACCTCATACATCTAGTGGAGGTATGTACAACCTTAGGGAAGATCATGACCTTCAAGCCAAGTTTGCATCTTTAGCTAGAAAAGTCGAGGCACTAGAATTGAAAAAGAGTGGTCAATTTAAATCTATTGAAAACATTGTATGTCAAATATGTGAAACAAATGAACATTCAACTAGTAACTGTCTAACCATGCCTTCTTTTAAGGAATGTCTCCATGAACAAGCCCATGCTTTAAACGGTTTTGAAAGGCCCAATCATAACCCATATTCACAAACATACAATCCTGGTTGGAGAAATCACCAAAATTTCAGTTGGAAGAGTGATAATGCACAAACTTCACAACCACAGTTTCAAGCACACCATAATTTCCAAAATTATCATGCATATGCACCTCCTTATGCTCCATCTCCTACAAGAAAGTTTGAGGATACTTTGTATGCATTCATTGAAAAGCAAGAGACAATAAACACTCAACTTGCTCAAAACATGACAGATTTTAAAGATACTCTTGCAAAATTAACATCTGCTCTCAGTTTCCAAGAGAAAGGTAAGTTTCCATCTCAACCACAACAAAATCCTAAGGGGCAATACAATGCAAATGCAAGTAGTTCCGGAAGCCAACATATGGATCAAGTCAAATCAGTCACTACTCTACGCAGTGGTAAGGTTATTGAAAAACCCTCTCTTGAACCTTATGAGAAAGATAATGAGTCAATCTCCGAGGGTAAGGAAGGGGTTGAATCTGAAAATTGCAAAGAAACGACTGATTCTCTACCAGCACTTCTATTTTCTCATGCCATGACCAATCAGGAAGAAATCGAGAATGAAAAAGGCATCAAAAAGGTTGATGCGAATCTTTTATCAAAAGTGACAATAGATTCGACACCCGACATCACACCAATCGATGATTACTTTCCTAATGAATCTCTACTTTCTCTTAATTCAATGCCTTGGTTTGCTAAAAATATCAATTTTCTTGCTTCAGGATTTTTGCCAACTCATTGGAGTATTGAAGACAAAAGAAAATTTTTGAGCAACGAGCAAAATTTTTATTGGGATGACCCTTACTTATTCAATTATTGTCCTGATCAAATATTTCAAAAATGCATTCTCGACAATGAGGTAAGTAATTTCATTAAATTTTGTTACTCTAAGGCATGTGGGGATCATTTCTCATAAAAAAAGAGGATTGTAGAAATCTTACAAAGTGAATTTTACTGGCCCATCATATTCAAGGAGTCAGATGCATTCCGCAAAAACTGTGAAAATTGTCAGAAGGTGGGATTTATTTCAAAACACAGAGAGTCTTTAGATAATCTTCTATTGACTCTTAAGTCTCATCATAGTCGAGCTAAGCATCGTGTAATTCATGACTTATGAACCCATTTTCATAAAGAACATACTTGACTTAGTCTTGGGAATCTGACTAAAAAAGACCCTGTTTGCCAGTTTTTAAGAAAACTGGATGGGAAGCCTATCCCTGACCCATTAAGGGCGTTTAAGCTGTTCTTGGACGTAAAACCAAGGGAAGATGTGAGCCACAATCACAACTGCGATTTGAATTTTTTTTGTTTGTAAAAACTTGTGTCTTTTGGTTTTATTATTGTGTTTTGTTATTTCTTATTTTTGTTTTAGTGTGTTTCAGGTTTTGTCAGTGTTCGTTATTTCAGGTGATATCTTCAATACTCTATCTTTCTACCTTAGAACATTGAGGACAATGTCTCGTTTTGGTTGGGGGGAGAGGGTAGTAGTTGATAAAAAAAAAATTGTTTTTCATTTCATAAAGCATATGCATAATTGTTGTTACTAGGATGGCAGAGTAAAGGAGTTCTTTTGTTAAAGTGACTCTTGAGACGCATCTTAGTAACCAATTTTAACAAGGTCTATTATAATACTTCCTGAAATATTCAGGTTTACAAACTCTCGTATTCTTACTGCTTAATTCTGCTCATATACTTATTTAACATGTATTCTTAAACCTTAATTTACACACACACACTTTAACATATGATTGTGGGTTGCATATTGGATTATTACATTATTTATGTTCTTTTGTTAAAGGTAACAACTAAGGGAAAGGGATTGTATATAATTAAAAAACAAAAACATGAAAAAAAAAGAAGAAAAAAAAGAAGAAAAAAAAAATAATGATAATAAAAATGTAGATAAGTTTGGTTTCGTAGCCTCCCTAACCTAAGCAATTAAGCCCGAAGGGGTGTTTTAACACCTAATACCCTAAAGTCAACTGACTTGGGAGCTATTGGCTCAACGCTTGTTACATGGGTTGAGGAGAAAAGCTTAAGAGAATCAAACATTGCACTATCTACATATCAGTATCTGCGACCCGAGTTACTAACCTCGTAGGGGTGTCTTAACACCTAATGCCCTAAGACCAACTGGTCTAGGAGTCATTAGCTGAAAGCTCGTTACGTGGGTTAAAGATGCATGATGTTTTTAAATTATATGCATATAGATTTAAAAAAAAACAAAAACAAAACAAAAATAAAAGACAAAAATAGTAATCCCAACCCAAGGAAGTTAACCTTAAACATTAGAACAAAAATTTTGTTTTCTTCCAAGAAAAGCCCCATAATTATGTGTTGATACATTGAGCACAAAAGAAAGGTTTATTAATATCTTGTTAAGTGGTATTGAGCAGATATATAAATTTAATGAGAGTTTGTTTATCTGGATAGATTAATGGAAGTTAAATGATGAATACCTTGCTTTGTGAAATTTGCAAATTATTTTAACGCTTTGATTACTAGGGACTAGTAATAAGCTGGTTGAGGGGTGTGATTAGTACTTAAAAGTGCATTTTTATCATGGTTTTATATCATCATTTTGCACTTGAAGTATCAATAACTCCTTAACTAAAGCATGTTTTATAATAATATATCTAATAATATAAGATACCTTTAATTTATGGTAAATGTTCATTTTAAATGCAGGCCTATCACATAAATAAAAATATTGATTGATGACTTTAAGAACTTAAATTGCAAAGGCAAAGAGATGGTCAAACTTAGAAAAGAGATGTCGGTGCAATCCAAACCGGAACACTGTTCGGTAATTGGGTCATATCTGGAGCTACAGATCTCAGATTTAGGTCCAATTTATATGGATGGAAAGGTAAGACATAGGCCTACAACTTTCATATGGAGCCCAAGATCTAAAAAGGCCATTATCAAGTCCAAATTGTAGCAACAACAAAGAAGCCCGAATCTGTCTTCCAGCCCGAGCACTGTTCGGTATTTTTTACACAAGAAAGCTGACATAATTTCCTACAACTTTCATGTTTGCAACTGGCTCCAATTTTGACGTTATCAATGATGTTTTGGGCAAACAAGAGAAAATAAGGATTGTAACCATGTCAAAAGTTGGCCACCCACTTATCAATTAGTCATCAAATCAATAGTTCCCAATTTTGGCCTATAAAAGGAGGCATTTGCCATGCATTTAGGTATCTTGGTTTCCAGATCAAGATCATGCTCTTCCTTTCTCTCTTTGTATTTTTTGTAATGTTTATGCTTTGCTTTCATTAATATTAAGTCTATGCCTTTTATTTCCTTTCCTTTACTTAGTTAGCTTTTATGTTCTTATTTTGTTTATCTATTTTGCTTTCTTTCATTATGTCTAGCTAAGTTAATTATGTCAAGGTGAAAAGGTTACACTAATGGTGTGAGAATAAGTATAATGTAAACTTAATATGGACTTTAATGTTTGATACTAACATGTTTTATATTTGTTATCTTGTTCACTCTTTAATACTTTGTTTGTTAAATGACTAATCTTGATTTATGTTTTATAACACTTGGTACAACAAATGCTTGGCACTTTCATAGCCCATAATGTATGGTATAACTGACACCTGAGCTATGAAAGGAACTTGATTTGTTGTTAACATAAGTTATAATCATGAATGCTTGACGAGATTTACAAGTATTAGCATTAATTGAATAAGATGACTAATGTAATCATGTTAACAATATATAATTTGATTGGAACCTCCTTTGTGTGTGGTTTCCAATTCAATAATAAGAGTTTATACTATACTTGTTTGATATACCATTAGTGGAACCTCTAACCTTGACATTTGTTATTATTATTGTTTAATCCTTACTTTAATATTTCATCTCTAAGTTCTCATCATCATCATCATCATCTTCTTCTTCTCTTTCTTTATTATTATTATTATTATTATTATTATTATTACTATTACTATTGTTGTTGTTATTATTGTTATTTTATAATTGTTGTTTATAATTTGTACAATTAACCTCCCTGTGGTTCGACCCCGGTCATGCCGGGTTATTTATTACTTCGACACTCCTGCACTTGGGAGAAGACATCAATCTTTTCGTCGTGTCAAACAACAACAACAACAATAATAATAAAGAAAGAGAAGAAGAAGAAGATGATGAGAACTTGGAGATGAAATATTAATCTAAGGATTAAACAATAATAATAACAAATGTCAAGGTTAGAGGTTTCACTAAAGGTATGTCAAACAAGTATAGTATAAACTCTTATTATTCAATTAGAAACCACACACAAAAGAGGTTCTAATCGGATTATAGATTTTTAACATGATTACATTAGTCATTTTATTCAATTAATGCTAATACCTGTAAATTTCGTCAAGCATTCATGATTATAACTTATGTTAACAACAAATCAAGTTTCTTTCATAGCTTAGGTGTCGGTTATACCATACAATATGAGTTATGAAAGTGTCAAGCATTTTTCGTACCAAGTGTTATACAACATAAATCAAGATTAGTTATTTAACAAGCAAAGTATTAAAGAGTGAACAAGATAACAAATATAAAACATGTTAGTATCAAACATTAAAATCCATATTAAGTTTACATTATACTTATTCTTACACCATTAGTGTAACCTTTTAACCTTGACATAATTAACTTAGCTAGACATAATGAAAGAAAGAAAAATAGATAAACAAAATAAGAACATAAAAGTTAACTAAGTAAAGGAAAGGAAATGAAAGGCATAAACTTGATATTAATAAAACTAAAGCATAAACATTACAAAAAATACAAGGAGAGAAAGGAAAAGCATGATCTTGATCTGGAAACCAAGATGCCTAAATGCATGGCAAATGCCTCCTTTTATAGGCCAAAATTAGGAACTATTGATTTGATGACTAATTGATAAGTGGGTGGCCAACTCTTGACTTGGTGACAATCCTTATCTTCTCTTGTCTGCCCAGAACATCATTGATAACGTCACAATTGGAGCCAGTTGAAAACATGAAAGTTGTAGGAAATTATCTCAGCTTTCTTGTGTAAAACATCCAGCTCATTTAGACTTCTAAAACTCCAGATATGGCTAAAATACCGAACAGTGCTCGGGCTGGAAGACAGATTCGGGCTTTTTTGTTGTTGCTACAATTTGGACTTGAAAATGGCCTTTTTAGATCTTGGGCTCCATATGAAAGTTGTAGGCCTATGTCTTACCTTTCCATCCATATAAATTGGACTTAAATATGAGATCTATAGTTCTAGATATGACCCAATTACCGAACAGTATTCCGGTTTGGATTGCACCGACTTCTCTTTGCTAAGTTTGGCCATCTCTTTATCCTTGCAATTTAAGTTCTTCAAGTCATCAATCAATCCTTTCATTTATGTGACAGGCCTGCATTTAAAATGAACATTTACCATAAATTAAAGGTATCTTATATTATTATATATATTATTATAAAACATGCTTTAGTTAAGGAGTTATTGATACTTCAAGTGCAAAATGATGATATAAAACCATGATAAAAATGCACTTTTAAGTACTAATCAGTATAAACTCTTATTATTCAATTGAAAACCACACACAAAGGAGATTTTAATCCGATTATAAATTATTAACATGATTACATTAGTTATCTTATTCGATTAATGCTAATACTAGTAAATCTCATCAGGCATTCATGATTATAACTTATGGTAAAAACAAATCAAGTTCCTTTCATAGCTCAGGTATCAGTTATACCATAGAGTATGGGCTATGAAAATGTCAAGCATTTGTTGGATCAAGTGTTATACAACATTAATCTAGATTAGTCATTTAACAAGCAAAGTATTAAAGAGTGAATAAGATAACAAATACAAAACATGTTAGTATCAAACATTAAGGTTCATGTTGAGTTTACACTATGCTTATTCTTACACCATTAGTGTAACATTTTCACTTTGATATAATAAACTTAACTAAACATAATGAAAGAAAGAAAAATAAATAAATAAACAAAATAAAAACATAGATAAGATGAAAGTTAACTAAGTAAAGGAAAGAAAATGAAAGGCATAAACAAGATATTAATGAAAATAAAACTTAAGCATTACAAAAACACAAAAAGAAAGAGCAAAATATGATCTTGATCTGGAGAGCAAGATGCCTAAATGAATAAAAAATATCTCCTTTTATAGGCCCAAATTGGAAACTATTGATTTGATGACTAATTGATGAGTGGGTAGTCAACGCTTGACTTGGTGACAATCCTTATCTTCTTATGTCTACCCAAAACATCATTGATAACATTAGAATTGGAACCACTTGAAAACAAGAAAAGTTATAACCAATTGTCTCAGCTTTCCAGAACAAAAATGGAGGTCATTTGGACTTCTAGAACTTCAGATATGGGTCAAATACTAAACAGTGTTCAGGCTACAAGACAGATTCAGATTTCTTCATTATTGCTACAATTTGAACTTGAAAATGACTTTATTAAATCTTGGGCTCCATATAAAAGTTGTAGACCTATGTCTTACCTTTTCATCCATATAAAGTAGACCTAAATCCAAGATTTACAACTCTAGATATAACCCAATTAACAAAAAGTATTCTGATTTGTACTCCACCGGCATCTCTTTTCTAAGTTTGGCTATCTCTTTGTCCTTTTAATTTCAGTTATTACACTCATCAATCAATCTTTTCATTTATATGATAGACCTATATTTAAAATGGATATCTACCATAAAGTAAAGGTATCTTATATTATTAGATATGTTATTATAAAACATGTTTTAGTTAAGGAGTTATTGATACTTCAAGTGCAAAATGATGATATAAAACCTTGATAAAAATGTACTTTTAAGTTCTAATCATTCTGTCAGTAATTTTATTGGTATAATTAACACGTCACTATATGGACATCCCTGTTTGAATTCAACTATAATTTTATCGGTAATATAATCCACAAAACTTACATGTCATCGTACTATTTGATTTTTTTAAATTCCTTTTATTCTGATTGGAATTCCCTCTGTACGTACAAACAAAGTTAGTAATGAAAAAAATCATTTCGTAAATATCACCTTAAAATACTAATAAAAAAATATGTCTATGATTTCATTTGTATTTATAGATTTTATAGTAGTGTTGTAAGTTCTCAATTGGCAAGGTAAAACAAATTCCCAACATATTTTTCAATCCTCCAATCAAAAATGTGTTTCATTGCTAAATTGAGAATCTAATTTATATGTTTGCATTGCAAGGTATCCATGAGTTTTTTTTTGTTATTGAGATTGAAGAAATAAGGGAAAGTGTTCAAATAAATTAAATAAAAAAATTGTTATTTCCAATGACAAAATTAAAAATTTAGGATAAAGGTTTGAAACAAAAAAAAAAATAGAATCAACTTGAAAAGATGTATTTCCTATATCAAAGGAAAATCCACATTTATACAATGAAAAAAATTTTGGAATACAAAACATATATCATTTTGAAATTTTCTTGGATACTTACCAAATGTAGTTCAAGTATACCTAATAGAATTCACCCATGTAGATGAGATGAACATGAAGAGACAAAGTAAATCGTGATTTTCGAATGAACCCACTAGGGAACTATTTCTAATGTTGGAAGTAGATACGGGTATTTTAGCGTCCCTCACGTGCGACAAAATGTAAAGCAGGTACATGTGGTTTTTTTGGGTGGCTTTCATGTGTTGAGATCATAACTTACCCGTTGTCTACGAACCTACGCGATCTTCTTCTTTTGGTTGGTGGTAGGTAATTGTTTTGTAAAAAATCTCACGAGATTCACTTTGCTCTCTATCTATTATCTCCTTTCAACTCTGCACTCATTAATTTTTTCTGTATGTTTGTTGGGATGTTGCTATAAAAGAGTTTTCAAGTAACAGAACAGGCCAAGCCAAGAACATAGTATATTTGTTTGTTTCTTTATTCGCGCAGAGAAGGAAGAAGAAAAGCAATGGCAGATAGGAATTTGCAGAAGATGGCATCGATAGATGCACAGTTGAGGCTGTTGGCACCAGGGAAGGTCTCTGAGGATGACAAGTTGGTGGAGTATGATGCTTTGTTATTGGATCGGTTTCTTGATATATTGCAGGATTTGCATGGCCAGGATATCAGAGAAACGGTACTTGCTTCTTGTTCTTCTTGTTTTTGCAGTAGTATATTCATCGTGTTTTTTTTTCTTTTTTCTTACAGTTGCTCCAGTTCTTTGTTAATTCTAAGTATGGTGCTGACTTGGTAGGTTCATGACTGTTACGAGCTTTCAGCAGAGTACGAGGCAATGCATGACCCTCAGAAGTTGGAGGAACTTGGGAGAGTGATAACGAGTTTGGATCCTGGGGACTCGATTGTTGTTACAAAATCATTCTCTCACATGCTTAATCTGGCAAACTTGGCCGAGGAGGTTCAGATTGCTTATAGACGAAGGATTAAGTTAAAGAAGGGAGATTTTGCTGATGAGAATTCGGCAACAACTGAATCAGATATTGAGGAGACACTCAATAGACTTGTGGGGCAGTTGAACAAGTCGCCAGAGGAAGTTTTTGAAGCTTTGAAGAATCAGACTGTGGATTTGGTCCTAACTGCACATCCTACTCAATCTGTCCGTAGATCCTTGCTTCAAAAGCATGCAAGGTGTGTTTCAAGTGATAAATGTGTTAGAGATGCAACGTTTCTTGAGATAAGCTGACCTTGAGTGATGGGTCGGTTCTGGTGGAGTTAGGTTAGCATGGCAATGCTTCAAAGATGTCATGCTATGCTAGATGCCACCTTGCTGTCAATTTTCTTTTGTTGATGATATTGCCTCGTTTTTTCATGCATTCAGGATACGGAATTGTCTGACTCAGTTGTATGCCGAGGACATTACTCCATATGATAAGCAGGAACTTGATGAGGCTTTACAAAGAGAGGTATCTAGATGTCAATTGGCTATGCATTACTTCGTAATCTGGCTTAATTATATTTCTTAGTCAAGACAATAATGATGGCTGTGTGCAACTTTGTTTGTTTAGAATGAGTGTAAATTACATTGCTTCTACCTCATGTAGATCCAAGCTGCATTTCGCACTGATGAGATCCGAAGGACTCCTCCAACTCCACAAGATGAAATGAGGGCGGGAATGAGCTACTTCCATGAGACAATTTGGAAGGGTGTTCCGAAGTTCCTGCGGAGGGTTGACACAGCTTTGAAGAACATTGGAATAAAAGAACGCGTTCCTTATAATGCCCCCGTCATCCAGTTCTCTTCTTGGATGGGTGGGGATCGTGACGGTGTGTGCCCTTGCTGTCTTCAATGGTTTATTGCTATCCCATTTATAGCAAATTCATTCCATTTAGCTGAGCACCCTGGCATTAACGAGTCTTGATAAAGAATCCATCGCTTGGGTTCATTGCGTTGAGACCTCAAGAAATCACGAAAACAAACTATTAGAAACTACGTTCTCGGAATTGTTTTTTATTTATTTATTTATTATTATAACATGATTAAAACTTCAAGCCCCCCTCTTATTTTTTTTGTTTCCAAAGCAAATCCATTCCAGGAAGTTGCTCAAGAGTTTTATTTTTGTTGAAATATTTTATGGTAACTGGAGAATATCTAGTAAAATACTGCTATTTACTTACTAACCACCATAAAATTACTTCATTTTCCTTTCCCCTCTACGAGTAGCGTACATTCCATGGATAATATCTGCCTATTTTATTGTTTTTTTTTTTGCAGGAAATCCACGTGTAACTCCTGAAGTTACACGAGATGTTTGCTTACTAGCTAGGATGATGGCTGCTAATCTCTTTTTCTCCCAAATAGAGGATCTTATGTTTGAGGTATTACGAAAATTGTGTACAATAGTCTTCAGGGTACAATAATGCCATTTTTGCTATCGGTTTGTCTGATTTCATTTACAGTTGTCTATGTGGCGCTGCAATGAAGAACTTCGTGTTCGCGCAGATGAACTTCATTCATCTTCAAAAAGATATGCGAAACACTACATAGGTATTTATTAACTCTCCTTTTAAGGATGTTTGAAAATGTAGAGATCAGGAATGTAAGTAGTCTACGCATGGCAATGTGACAACAATTTCATGAAACATTAGGCGCCTGCCTTACCAGAAATTTCCTACTATATTCAAACTCGGTGAAAAAACAATTTCATTTGATGTATTTTAAATTCGTTTGATCAATTTTTTTTCTACAGTTTATTAGATTTTTAAAGAGCTTCTGGGTTTTTTTTTTTCTTACATGGGTTATGAGAACAGAATTTTGGAAACAGATCCATCCAAATGAGCCATATCGTGTTGTTCTTGGAAATGTAAGGGACAAGCTGTACAACACCCGCGAACGCTCTCGTCAGTTACTAGCCAATGGGAAATCTGACATTCCTGAGGATTCAACTTTCACTAATGCTGAGCAGGTCCCTTTCTTGTCAATTACTTTCAGTTTGAGGAAATATACTGTTATGGTAACTTTATTGCTGTCTTGCCGTAAGGTATAATTTGGATGATACATGCCTACCAATCTCACCGATATCATTTTTTGTCCTCAAATCTCCACTTGTTAATTGCAAGTGCTATAATTCTGCAGATGAAAGAAATCCCTTTTTACTGATTTTGGTTTTTATTCTTGTAGATCCTCGAGCCTCTTGAACTCTGCTACAGATCACTCTGTGCCTGTGGTGATCGACCAATTGCAGACGGAAGCCTTCTTGATTTCTTACGGCAAGTTTCTACCTTTGGACTCTCACTAGTCAGACTTGATATCCGGCAGGAATCTGACAGGCACACTGATGTTCTGGATGCCATCACAAAGCACTTGGGCATTGGATCCTATCGAGAATGGTCTGAGGAGCAGAGGAGGGAATGGCTCTTATCTGAGCTCCGTGGCAAACGTCCTCTTTTTGGACCTGATCTTCCCAAAACTGAAGAAATTGCTGATGTGCTGGACACGTTTCATGTCATTGCAGAACTTCCTCCTGACAACTTTGGTGCTTATATAATCTCAATGGCCACGAGCCCTTCTGATGTACTTGCTGTTGAACTGTTACAACGTGAATGTCATGTCCAACAACCACTTAGGGTTGTTCCATTGTTTGAAAAGCTGGCTGATCTTGAAGCTGCGCCTGCTGCTATGGCTTGTCTCTTCTCAATAAATTGGTATAGAGACCGGATCAATGGGAAGCAAGAAGTCATGATAGGGTACTCAGATTCTGGAAAGGATGCTGGGCGTCTCTCTGCTGCTTGGCAGCTGTACAAGGCTCAAGAAGAGCTTGTGAAGGTGGCGAAGCAATATGGGGTTAAGCTAACCATGTTCCACGGCCGAGGAGGGACAGTTGGAAGAGGTGGAGGGCCTACCCATCTCGCTATATTATCTCAACCACCGGACACCATTCATGGATCACTTCGTGTGACTGTTCAAGGAGAAGTTATTGAAAAGTCCTTTGGTGAAGAGCACTTGTGTTTTAGAACGCTCCAGCGTTTTACAGCTGCTACACTTGAGCATGGAATGCATCCTCCGGTCTCGCCAAAATCAGAATGGCGTGCTCTCATGGATGAGATGGCAATTGTTGCGACAAAAGAATACCGGTCCATAGTCTTCCAAGAGCCTCGTTTTGTTGAATACTTCCGCCTTGTAAGTATTTAACCCAGCATTGTCATTACTCCTACAAATCTGTTCAATCTGATCACAGCAACAAAACTCCAATACCCTATCAATTCATTAGGAAAGACTTGTTATGGCATAGCTATTATTCATTTCTATATTATACTAATTTGAAATAACAGAAAATCAAATGACCATGTCTTGAATTATTCTTGTGATTAGCGAACTGGATATTTTCCTTCTCTTTTCCCTTATCCGAGTATTTAAATTTTACACTGTTTTGGCCTAACCTCATTAAAACTCCTACAAAATTCAGTAATTTAGTGTTTGAGGTTTGAAATAGTTTGTGGATCCTTCATTTTCACTGTTTGGAACTATTGTGCTGAAGGACATATTTCCCTTATCTGGTGTTTGGAATTTCCACGATGCAGGCAACACCAGAGTTGGAGTATGGTCGGATGAACATTGGCAGTCGACCATCAAAACGGAAGCCAAGTGGCGGCATTGAATCACTCCGAGCAATCCCATGGATCTTTGCTTGGACCCAGACAAGGTTTCATCTACCAGTTTGGCTTGGCTTTGGAGCAGCATTTAAGCATGTGATTCAGAAGGATATAAAAAATCTCCACACGCTCCAGGAGATGTACAATCAGTGGCCTTTCTTCAGAGTCACAATCGACTTAGTTGAGATGGTTTTTGCGAAGGGAGGTCCAGGAATCGCTGCTTTGTATGACAAGCTCCTAGTGTCAGAAGAACTGCGACCTTTCGGAGACCGCTTGAGAGCAAACTATGAAGAAAATAAGCTCTTCCTCCTCCAGGTATGGGGATAAACCATTAGTGTAAGAGAGCAAATTATATAAATTACTCAAAATCCTTTGATTTGTTCTCCCTTCTGAACATTTCTAGATCCAACCCTGTTCTGTGTTTGAGTACCTATTGCCACAATTCTTTGACGTGGCTTGGATCCACCTGTGAATAAATCCATTATGTTTATGTGCTTGCAGATTGCCGGGCATAAAGACCTTCTTGAAGGAGACCCATACTTGAAGCAGAGGCTTCGTCTTCGCGATGCATATATCACAACCCTTAATGTTTGCCAAGCCTACACTTTGAAGCAAATTCGTGATCCTGACTACCATGTGACAGTAAGGCCACACTTGTCAAAAGATTACATGGAATCGACCAAACCGGCTGCAGAGCTTGTGAAGCTTAACCCTACAAGTGAGTACGCACCAGGCCTGGAAGACACCCTTATTTTAACCATGAAGGGCATCGCTGCTGGCCTGCAAAACACTGGTTAAGACAGTATTTCTGCCTCGTAATACCACATCATATAGGAATAACTTGCATGGAATGCAAGTCTGCTGTGTCAATAGAACTTTAAACCAGCATCTATTAAGTCCTCTACTGTAAGGTTGTCAAAAACATATTTTTGACAAAACACGGGAATACAATGTAAACTTATATAGTAAAAAAATATTATAAATGGTAAGTAAATTTTTTTTGTTTTTTCATACATAGCTCAAAGTAAAAATACTAGTAGCTATAGCAGTTATAATAGGTATTTCAAAAGTAACATAAACAACTCAAGTAGCAGTATTTGCAGCAGCAGCAGAAGTTATGGAAAGCTATCGCTCAAGTATCATCATGATTAATTACTATTCAACTACCTTGTTTTATTATGGTGCCTTAATTTGCTTATATCATGACAAGAAATAGATAGACATAATCCTAGAAACTTGGCAAGGCTGCTAAAGCAGAGATACATTTCAAGAGGGTAACCAGAAAAACCAGCAGTAGCATGAAAAGATATGGCTGCAACAAAAATGTACTGAATTGCAGAAGCATTAACAACCAGTGGTACATAACAGCAACTCTAAAAACATAAAAAATTAATTAATTATATAGCAAAATAGACAACTTTTTACTTGCTATTCCAACTAATTAAGGAAAACGAGGGGGGCTTAAGTAACTAACGCACGCAAGAAAAGAAAATTGTAAGACATGATTGGAGAGTTTACTTACAGGGAGTTGTTGCGTTTTTTTAATATCAGCCAATAGCAAAAATAATTGGGAGTTTTTAGTACCTTCTTAGATATATTTAAAGTTATTTAAAGATTTATTATTTAATAATTTGATTTTTTTTTTTACTTTGAATAATTTTTTAAAAACTAAATTATTACAAATCATGTATCATTTAATTGTTCATCCTTAAAAAATAATCTATACAAATCACTAGTGAGAAATCTCTAAAATCTTTATTTAGAAGGGACCAATATACCTAAAAAGCTAGTTCTCTATTATATAACTTACATAGCCTTTTCAATCTAACAAGCAACCACAAAAAATAAGCTATATAACTTACTATTTATAAAAAACAAATTTGAAAAATCTTATAAATTAAAAAAATTATTAGTTTATCCTTTAAATAATATACATATATTAATTCAAAAAAATTTTAAAAATCAACTCAGTCAAGTCCTTACTTGATTTTTTTAAGTTTAAAACTATAATATTTGTATTAATTATATTCTATCTCTTAATTTCTAAAATATATTTTAATCAAGTCATATTTAATTAAATTATCTCAGTTAATTTTTGACTAATGGTTCTTAATGTATCTGACTTATAAGTTTCAAATATACTGGTCCAAATATAAATTATAATTATAATTAAATAGAATGAAATAAATTAAATAAGTTAATTTATTATTAATTTAATAATTGATTAATTTATATTTGAAGATAAGGTACATCATTTAGTATAATCTTTGTATTAATTATATTCTATCCCTTTATTTCTAAAATATATTTTAATCAAGTCATACTTAATTAAATCATTTCAATTTAATTTTTGACTAATGGTTCTTAATACTTATAAGTTTCAAATATGCTAGTCCAAATATAATTTATAAATTATAAATTATAAATTATAATTATAATTATAATTACAATTATCTCAGCTTTCTTGTGTAAACAATTCAGCTCATTCGGACTTCTAGAACTCCAGATATGGCCAAAATACCGAACAGTGCTCGGGCTGGAAGATAGATTCGGGCTTCTTTGTTGTTGCTACAATTTGGACTTGATAATGACCTTTTTAGATCTTGGGCTCTATATGAAAGTTGTAGGCCTATGTCTTACCTTTCCATCCATATAAATTGGACCTAAATCTAAGATCTGTAGCTCCAAATATGACCCAATTACCGAACAGTGTTCCGGTTTGGATTGCACCGACATCTCTTTTCTAAGTTTGACCATCTCTTTATCCATGCAATTTAAGTTCTTCAAGTCATCAATCAATCCTTTCATTTATGTGATAGGCCTGCATTAAAAATAGACATTTACCACAAATTATAGGTATCTTATATTATTAGATACATTATTATAAAACATATTTTAGTTAAGGAGTTATTGATACTTCAAGTGCAAAATGATGATATAAAACCATGATAAAAATGCACTTTTAAGTACTAATCACCAATATAATAAAATCCACAAGATAAATGAATTTATCAACTTGTACTAACACATCTTCAATTATTCCTCTAGGCATTTTTACAGATCTATCGGCAAGTTAAAAAGATATAGAAGTTGGTTTTAACTCACCTAAATTGAGACTCTGAAAAACTGAATATGGAAGTAAATTCACACTAGCACCAAGATCAAGTAAGGCTCTTTCAATTTTATGCTCTCCAATAAAGCAAGAAATTGTAGGACAACCAGGGTCTTTATATTTCAAAGCATTATTGTTCTGAAGAATAACACTTACTTATTCGGCTAGAAAGGCTTTCTTTTTAACATTCAGTTTCCTCTTCACAGTGCATAGATCGTTGGTTGAGTGTTTATTTGTTTCACATATTTGACACACAATGTTTTCAACAGATTTTAATTGACCACTCTTTTTCACTTCTAGTGCCTCGACTTTTCTAGCTAAAGATGCAAACTTGGCTTGAAGGTCATGATCTTCCCTAAGGTTGTACATACCTCTACTAGATGTATGAGGTTGAGTTTTACTCGGTGCCTCATAAGTACCCACGGTGTCCCAATTTTGAGCATTTTCAGCTAACAAGTCTAAGTACTCCATTGCTTCATTAGGGTCTTTAACTTCAAAAGTTCCATTGCAAATCAATTCAACCATTTGCCTATCTTTAGGTGTTAACCCTTCATAGAAATGTGAAATCAATCTCCATGTTTCAAAACCATGATGAGGGCAACTACTAAGCAAGTCTCGATACCTATCCCAACATTTATAAAATGTTTCTCCTGGTTTTTGAGTGAAAGTGGTGATTTGTCTTTTGAAAGAGTTTGTTCTATGAGATTGGAAAAACTTCTTCAAAAACTGTTCTTACATTTCATTCCAAGCATAAATGGATCTTGGTCCTAAATTTTGTAGCCATGTTTTAGCTTTATCTTTTAATGAAAAAGCAAAAAAGCTTTATTCTGATGGTGTTCATGCTACAATTTAAATTATTATATGTCTTGCAGACCTCCTAAAATTCCCTTAAATGCAAGTATGGATTTTCCAATTCTATACCATGAAAAGAAAGTAAAAGTTGAATAATACCCAGTAAAAAATAAAAATGAGATGCATCGGGAGGAAAAACTATACGTGATGGTGCACTTGTTCTTGTGGGATTCATGTGGTCTCTAAGTGTTCTAGCACGGTTATTCTCATTATTCTCATTATGAAGTGATTGATTATCTTCTTTGGCTATATTTTTTGAAAATAATGAGGATATCCTATAAAGTCTACCACTTGATGTACGTGACCACACTTTATGCACGTGTAGGAATAGAATAAAAGGAAGAAGAAATAAGAGAAAAGAAACAAAGTTATATACAAGAAAAGTGAAAAGAGAAAATAAAATAACTACTATAATTTATACAAGAACTTGCCTCCCTAGCAACGACGCCAAAAACTTGGCAAGACCGGGGTCGAACCGTAGGGAGGTTAATTGTACAAATGATAAATAACAATAATACAATAACAATAACAATAACAACAACAACAACAACAACAACAACAACAACAACAACAATAATAATAGTAGTAGTAGTAGTAGTAGTAGTAGTAATAATAAAGAAAAAGAAGGAGAAGAAAAAGAAAAAGAAGATGATGAGAACTTTGAGATAGAATATTCATGTAAGAATTAAATAATGATAATAACAAATGTCAAGGTTTGAGGATCCATTAATGATATGTCAAACAAGTATAGTATAACCTCTTATTATTCAATTGGAAACCATACACAAAAGAGGTTCCAATCAGATTATAGATTGTTAACATGATTACATTAGTCATCTTATTCGATTAATGCTAATACTTGTAAATCTCGTCAAGCATTCATGATTATAACTTATGTTAACAACAAATCAAGTTCCTTTCATAGCTTAGGTGTCGGTTATAGCATACAGTATGGGCTATGAAAGTGCCAAGCATTTGTTGTACCAAGTGTTATACAACATAAATCAAGATTAATCATTTAACAACCAAAGTATTAAAGAGTGAATAAGATAACAAATACAAAACATGTTAGTATCAAACATTAAAGTCCATATTAAGTTTACACTATACTTATTCTTACACCATTAGTATAACATTTTCACCTTGACATAATAAACTTAGCTAGACATAATGAAAGAAAGAAAAATAAATAAACAAAATAAGAACATAAATAAGATAAGAGTTAACAAAGCAAAGCAAAGGAATTGAAAGGCATAAATTTGATATTAAAGAAAGCAAAGCATAAATATTACGAAAAATACAAAGAGAGAAAGGAAGAGCATGATCTTGATCTGGAAACCAAGATGCCTAAATGCATGGCAAATGTCTCCTTTTATAAGCCAAAATTGGGAATTATTGATTTGATGACAAATTGATAAGTGGGTGGCCAACTCTTGACTTGGTGACAATCTTTATCTTCTCTTGTCTACCCAAAACATTATTGATAACGTCAAAATTGGAGCCACTCAAAAACATAAAAGTTGTAGGTAATTGTCTCAGTTATCTTGTGTAAAAGATTCAGCTCATTTGGACTTCTAGAACTCCAGAGATGGCCAAAATATTAAACAGTGCTCGGGCTAGAGGACAGATTTGGGCCTCTTTGTTGTTGCTATAATTTGGACTTGAAAATGACCTTTCTAGATCTTAGGTTCCATATGAAAGTTGTAGGCCTATGTCTTACCTTTCCATCCATATAAAGTGGACCTAAATTTGAGATCTATAGCTCGAAATATGACCAAATTACCGACTAGTGTTCTAGTTTAGATTGCACTGACATCTCTTTTCTAAGTTTGGCCATCTCTTTATCTTTGCAATTTAAGTTCTTAAAGTCATCAATCAATCCTTTCATTTATGTGATAGGCCTGCATTTAAAATGAACATTTACCACAAATTAAAGGTATCTTATATTATTAGATATATTATTATAAAACATGTTTTAGTTAAGGAGTTATTGATACTTCAAGTGCAAAATGATGATATAAAACCATGATAAAAATGCATTTTTAAGTATTAATCAACTTAAACGAAAAACAAGCATGTAAGGTCATCTCAAAAGTAATGTGCTAAATGGAATGGCAAAAACAAATTAAAATTAATTTGACTTTTCAATGCTTGTTTTACATCTTTACCAAAAACATTAACAAATACAAATAAAAACATCGTTAAAATGTTTTTGTTAGTAGATTATGATAAACTTTACAAGTAGACTATTTTCTCATTGTATCCATCAATAAAAAAGTTTTTTTCTTGTTTTTTCTTCTTTATCTTTTTATTCTATTCATACGCGTGCATGAGAGTGGTTATGTACATTAAGTGGTAGATTTTATAGGGTATCCTCATTATTTTTAGAAAATATGGACGAAGAAGATAATCAACCAATTTATAATGAAAATAACCGTGTTAGAACACTTATCACATGAATTCTATAAAAATAAGTGCACCATCATACATATTGTTTTGTCTTAATATATTCATTTTAATTTTAAGCCAGACATTATTCTACTTTTACCTTCTTTTCATGGCTTAGATTTAAAAAATCCATACTTGCATTTAAGGGAATTTGAGAAGGTCTGCAATATATATAATGACTCAAATTGTAGCATGAACATCATCAGATTAAAGCTTTCTCGTTTTTCATTAAAAGATAAAGCTAAAACATGGCTATAAATTTTGAGACCATGATCCATTCGTACTTGAGATGAAATGTAACAATAGTTTTTAAAGAAGTTTTTCCCATCTCATATAACAAACTATTTCAAAAGACAAATCATCACTTTCACTAAAAAACCAAGAGAAACATTTTACCAATGTTGGGATAGGTATCAATACTTGCTTAATACTTGCCTTCATCTTGGTTTTGAAACATGGAGATTAGTTTCATATTTTTATGAAGGGTTAACACCTAGAGATAGGTAAATGTTTGAATTGATGTGCAATGGAACTTTTGAAGATAAAGACCCTGATGAGGCAATGAAGTACTTAGACTTGTTAGCTCAAAATACTCAAAATTAGGACACCGTAGTTACTTATGAGGCACCGAGTAAAACTCAACCTCATACATCTAATGGAGGTATGTACAACCTTAGGGAAGATCATGACCTCCAAGCCAAGTTTGCATTTTTAGCTAGAAAAGTCGAGGCACTAGAATTGAAAAGGAGTGATCAATTAAAATCTATTAAAAACATTACATGTCAAATATGTGAAACAAATAAACATTCAACCAATGACTATCCAACCTTGCCTTTTTTTAAGGAATATCTCTATAAATAAGCACATGCTTTAAACAGTTTTCAAAGGGTCAACCATAACCTATACTTACAAACATACAATTCTAGTTGGAGAAATCACCTAAATTTCAGTTGGAAGAGTGATAATAACAATGTACAAACTTCATAACCACTGTTTTAAGCACACCATAATACGTAGTCCTAATAGTCTAGGTCAAAATATAGATATTTGTCTATAACTATTAATTGATGAGTTGAAGTAGTTGTAATCAATTGAGGCTTTGAGTTATGATGTATAAAAGAAACATAATTTTCATATAAAGGCAATTTTAATATGGACTATCAATGATTTTTTTACATATAGAATGGTTTCTAGTTAGAGCATGCATAGAAAACTAGCATGTTCATATTGTATGGAAAATAACAAGGCCTTCACATTAATAAATATGGTATAACATCTTTTTTTATTGACACTAACAGTTCTTGCCAACAAATTGCAAGTACAAAAGGAACATTAAGGACTTATTTGTCGGTAAATTATGTTTGGATTTCAATCCGGCAAGCAGAAGTTTTCTTATTTTGATTTGATCCATAATGGGGTAAAGCGATGAATTTTTTAGGAGCTTCCTTATTAAAACATCAATCTTCCCTGTCATAACCTTAATGTTATACACATTAAAAAAAAAAAAACATGTTTGAAAATATTTTTAACACTTTAATGGACATGAAAGGAAAAACAAAAGACAACATCAAGGCTATAATATATATATATATATATATATATATATATATCTTTGTTTTGTCATCTTAAAAATATAGAGTTGGTTTATATTAGGTCACAAATTGCAAAATCCAAAGCCAGCTTTGTCTAAGATAAGAATACGTAATTACTTATCTACCAATGGTTTAAGAATCTTTATTTTTCTAATGGACATGCCTTAAACATATCAAGGTTGATGAATTTAGAGAATTGCAGATTGTATGAAATGAAGAGTCATGATTGCCACATGTTTATACAAACACTCATTCCATTAGTTTACCAGGATTTATTGCCTAAGAGATATGGGATGCATTTACAGAAATCAATCACTTCTTTAGAGATATATACTTTAGCAAGTTACAGACACAACATATGGAGAGGCTTGAAACAAATATCATCTAAACAATTTACAAACTTTAGATGATATTCCCTTTATCGTTCTTCGACTAAATAGAGCATTTACCTGTATATATATTACTTAAGATGAAAGTTGGAGGTCTAGTCCATTATAGATAGACGTATCTATTCAAGAGATTAGTAATTACATATGCATTGTAAATAAAATTATGTTATCTGTTAAAAAAAATACAAAATATCCATTTAATTGTAGATACTTATTTAACCTTAAGAGAAAAGTATAAAACAAGGCACATGTTAAGGCTTCAATACGCGAGGTTTATATTGTTGAAAAGATCTTAATATTTATCTTGTACTATTTTGAGTTTTACTTAAGAAAAAAAATCAACCATGCTCATAGTGGGGAAGTGTCTTCAAGTAAGAACTTGTTACTAAAAAAGTTGTAAAGGAAAAATATTTGACAGAAATAGAATTCAGACAAATATATAATTACATGTTATTTAACTATAATGAACTGAAACTTTTTCTTCAATAAATATTATATTTTTTTAATAAAATATCTTATTTTATCGTAGTTAAATAATATATAATTACTTAACATGTCATTATTTTCAAAAACATCAACTCTTAAATATTATAAACTGATAGATTGTTTTATTTGTCATAATCAATATTGTTAATTTTTATTATTTCAAAACTCAAAACTTACTAAATTTCAAAATTTGTGATTATAAGATAAATAATTTTAAAAAATTTCTATTATTTTATTTAGACATTTTAATTGAAAGTAGGAGATAAGCATCAAATTATTTGCAAAAGGTTTTATTTCATCAAAATTAAAAACAATTTGAGTTCAAAACATGTTAAGTGTTAGTTGATTCGATTTCAAGACTCTAGGGAGTACATTAAAACAATTGAAAAATTAAATAGATAAACATTGTTTGCTTTGAACCTCGAGGGGCAAAGAAATATGAATATAAATTGTTGAGGTAAAAAACACACAAAAGAGGGGCATTCCAAGAATTGTAATCGGGACCTCTTGCACCCTAAGCGAGAATCATACTACTAGATCAAATGCCCTCGTTGTCATTTTTCGGTTTAAATTTATATTTATAATATGAAATGTAAAGAAATTTCCCTTGTGTCGAAATAAATAAATATTCCCTCCTTCCAAACAAACCCTTGATCATTGATCATCATCATCTCAACCAGATTGTCTTCCAAACAAAATTTTCTTTATTTTTCTTATTCTTAGCTTCTGTTTTTTTGTTGGTCTCTATGACATAAGTTTTGATTCTAGAAATGAATACAGACCTCCGTGTATGGACGAGGCAGAGTGTGATGAATGAACTTGTTGTCTCACTGGGCTAACTGAAGGGGCGCGTTAATTAATGGTGAAGATACTGATGGGAAAATTGATTTGATTGCTTACACTTGATCGAGAGTTCGTGAGGTTAAATTATGTTGTCTCTGAGGAACCTAGAGAGTTATCTCAAGTTACTGCACTTGGCTCTGTGGATCACTTCCTATCATGTAATGATCTGAACTTTTCTTGTGAAACTGAGCTCAAGAACACTGTCGGGAAGAAAGTTTCTCCTGCTCTGAATGCGAGAGGCTGTCAACATTTTGCCAAAGGTATTGAAACCAGAACCCCAACTCATAAGAATTAAGACCTGTGAATGGGTTGATAGTGATCAGCATAAAAGGTTTGATTTCTTCGGCAATCGTATTAACGAGTCTCTTGATTCTTGAGGCTGCCAGCAGAGATATGATCCGAGGCATCAGATGATGACTGGGAAGACAAGTTTGTAGATCTTCATTAGAAAGTAACAAGTTCACCACATACAGATTCAGGGTTGCAATCCAAAGTGCGAAGACAAATGCAAGACAGGGGAAGAATCCGAATTTATTCGGGGAACATTTTTAGCCTTTGCATCAGGTCACGATATAGACATGTTAGTTAATAAGAATTTAATGTGGTTAGTTAGTTACATATTTATTATTAATAAAAATTTAATTAATTTTTAATCTTTATACAATATTAGATTAATAAATATAATATTTAATTAATAAATATAAATTAAAGGTAAGGTTCCTAAGTAAAAAATATTTTATAAATAAAATTATAAAGTTGTATATTGCTCGTGCATAAATGGTTGATTGATAGTTAAAAGTGTATTTTTATCAAGGTTTTATATCATTATTTTACATTTGAAGTATCAATAACTCTTTAACTAAAACATATTTTATAATAATGTATCTAATAATATAAAATACCTTTAATTTATGGTAAATATTCATTTTAAATACATACCTATCATATAAATGAAAGGATTGATTAATGAATTTAAGAACTGAAATTGGGAGAACAGAGATGACCAAACTTAGAAAAGAGATGTCAGTGTAATCCAAACCGGAACACTTTGGTAATTGGGTTATATCTTGTATGATAAAAATATCAATTTTCTTACTTTAAGAGATTTGCCAGCTGATTGGAGTACCCAAGACAAAAACAAAATTTTGAACAAAGTGAAAATTTTTTATTAGGATGACCCTAACTTATTCAAATATTGTTCTAATCAAATATTTCAAAGATTCATTCCCGACAATGAGGTAAGTAGTGTCATTAAACTTTGTCATTCTAAAGTATGTGGAAGTTATTTCTCGTAAAAAAAGATAACTGCAAAAATCTTTCAAAATGAATTTTATTGGCCTATAATGTTTAAAAGGACACGTATGCATTCTGCAAAACTTGTCAAAATTGTCAAAAAGTTGAAACTGGTCAAAAAGTTTTGTTTTATAATTCTCAATACTATTCATTTCTTATGGAGCTAAGATTAAGATGGAGCAATTCTTATGGAGCCTATAATATTGAGAATTCAATGAATGACAATGTTTTTAAGGAAAATGGATATCGTTTGAAAGCTTACTTTGATAATTTTTCTAGTGAAAATGAATCAACTGGTTTGAATAATCTTGTAGATAAAGGTTGATTATTTTTTTTCTCATATTATTTTTGTGTTTCTTTTTTAGTGATTTTTGCTAGTTTCTCTCACCCGGTCAAATGACGGACAATGGTACTCCGTGACTTAAGTCGGTTCTTTCAGTTATTCAATAATAACTAATATCTGTGTATATATTTGTGCAATTCTTTGAATCTCTCTTCCAATTCTTATTTGAAAATGGACATTAATCTTGAAAAATTGAAAAAGTATTTTCTCGCTCTGCCTTAGAATGCGATTACAAAAATTTACTGTGCTAGATGTGCAAGATTGAGATTGTTAATGAATCATGGAATTCCTGAAGATATTCGCTGGTTGCTTGAAGCAAAGGTCCGATTATCAGGTGAGTCCTCTAACTCCTTCATTTCACACATGCCTGGAACAAGTAAAAGCACTTTTGTAAAGAAACGGAGTCTATCATCGATGTGCTAGATGGACTTGTAATGCACAATGTTGTTCTTTAGGAATGATATCTATGAACCGTGAAGATAAAACACAATTCATTAAGGATGGCCTAAGTAAGGAGTCTTTAGATAATCTTCTATTGACTCTTGAGATGCATCCTAGTGAAGATGTGCATCGTGCAATTCATGATTTATGATCATTATTTCATAAAGAACATGATTGACTTAGTCTTGGGAATCTGACTAAAAAAGATCCTATTAACCAGTTTTTTAAAAAACTGTATGGGAAGCCTATCCCCGACCCATAGAGAGCGTTTAAGCCGTTCTTGGATGTAAAATCAAGGGAAGATGCGAGCCACAATCACAACTACCTATACATACACATGCTTTTTCAAAAGTAAATAAATAAATAAATAAAGAGAGTGTGTGTGTGAGAGAGAGAGACTCCAGCTGACCTACATATATGTGGTATGATTGTGATTAGTACTTAAAAGTGCATTTTTATCATGGTTTTATATCATCATTTTGCACTTGAAGTATTAATAACTCCTTAACTAAAATATATTTTATAATAATGTATCTAATAATATAAGATACCTATAATTTGTGGTAAATATCTATTTTTAATGCAGGCCTATCACATAAATGAAAGGATTGATTGATGACTTGAAGAACTTAAATTGCAAGGATAAAGAGATGGTCAAACTTAGAGAAGAGATGTCGGTGCAATCCAAACCGGAACACTGTTCGGTAATTGGGTCATATTTGGAGCTACAGATCTTAGATTTAGGTCCAATTTATATGGATGGAAAGGTAAGACATAGGCCTACAACTTTCATATAGAGCCCAAGATCTAAAAAGGCCATTATCAAGTCCAAATTGTAGCAACAACAAAGAAGCCCGAATCTGTCTTCTAGCCCGAGCACTGTTCGGTATTTTGGCCATATCTGGAGTTCTAGAAGTCCAAATGAGCTGAATTGTTTACACAAGAAAGCTGAGACAATTGCCTACAACTTTCATGTTTACAACTGGCTCCAATTTTGACATTATCAATGACGTTTTAGGTAGACAAGAGAAGATATCGATTGTCACCAAGTCAAAAGTTGGCCACCCACTTATCAATTAGTCATCAAATCAATAGTTCCCAATTTTGGCCTATAAAAGGAGGCATTTGCCATGCATTTAGGCATCTTGGTGTTCAGGTCAAGATCATGCTCTTCCTTTCTCTCTTTGTATTTTTTTTAATGTTTATGCTTTGCTTTCATTAATAGTAAGTTTATGCCTTTCATTTCCTTTCCTTTACTTAGTTAACTTTTATGTTCTTATTTTGTTTATCTATTTTTCTTTGTTTCATTATGTCTAGCTAAGTTAATTATGTCAAGGTGAAAAGGTTACACTAATGGTGTAAGAATAAGTATAGTGTAAACTTAATATGGACTTTAATGTTTGATACTAACATGTTTTATATTTGTTATCTTGTTCACTCTTTAATACTTTGCTTGTTAAATGACTAATCTTGATTTATGTTGTATAACACTTGGTACAACAAATGCTTGGCACTTTCATAGCCCATAATGTATGGTATAACCGACACCTGAGCTATGAAAGGAACTTGATTTGTTGTTAACATAAGTTATAATCATGAATGCTTGACGAGATTTACAAGTATTAGCATTAATTGAATAAGATGACTAATGTAATCATGTTAACAATATATAATCTGATTGGAACCTCCTTTGTGTGTGGTTTCCAATTCAATAATAAGAGTTTATACTATACTTGTTTGATATACCATTAGTGGAACCTCTAACCTTGGCATTTGTTATTATTATTGTTTAATCCTTACATTAATATTTAATCTCTAAGTTCTCATCATCATCATCTTCTTCTTCTTCTCTTTCTTTATTATTATTATTATTATTATTACTACTACTACTACTACTACTACTACTACTACTACTACTACTACTAATAATAATAATATTATTATTACTATTACTATTGTTGTTATTGTTATTGTTATTGTTGTATTATTGTTATTGTTGTATTATTGTTATTATAATTTGTACAATTAACCTCCCTGTGGTTCGACCCCGGTCTTGCCGGGTTATTTATTACTTCGATACTCCTGCACTTGGGAGAAGACATCAATCTTTTAGTCGTGTCAAGTTTTTGGCGCCGTTGCCGGGGAGGTAAGTTCTTGTATAAATTATAGTATTTATTTTATTTTCTCTTTTCACTTTTCTTGTATATAACTTTGTTTCTTTTTATTTTGTTTTCTTCCTCCTTCTTTTGCTTTCTTCTTCTTCTTTTTATTTTATTCCTACACGTGCATGAGAGTGTGGTCACGTACATCAAGTGGTAGACTTTGTAGGGTATCCTCATCATTTTCAGAAAATATGGCTGAAGAAGATAATCAATCACTTCAAAATGAGAATAATGAGAATAACCGTGCTAGAACACTTAGAGACCACATGAATCCCACAAGAACAAGTGCACCATCATGCATAGTTTTTCCTCCTGATGCATTTCATTTTAATTTTAAACCAGGTATTATTCAACTTTTACCTTCTTTTCATGGTTTAGAATTGGAAAATCCATACTTGCATTTAAGGGAATTTGAGGATGTGTGCAACACATATAATAATTTAAATTGTAGCATGAACACCATCAGATTAAAGCTTTTTCCTTTTTCATTAAAAGATAAAGCTAAAACATGGCTACAAAATTTGAGACCAGGATCCATTCGTGCTTGGGATGAAATGCAACAACAATTTTTAAAGAAGTTTTTCCCATCTCATAGAACAAACTCTTTCAAGAGACAAATCACCACTTTCACTCAAAAACCAGGAGAAACATTTTACAAATGTTGGGATAGGTATCGAGACTTGCTTAGTACTTGCCCCCATCATGGTTTTGAAACATGGAGATTGGTTTCACATTTCTATGAAGGGTTAACACCTAAAGATAGGCAAATGGTTGAATTGATGTGCAATGGAACTTTTGAAGATAAAGACCCTGATGAAGCAATGGAGTACTTAGACTTGTTAGCTGAAAATGCTCAAAATTGGGACACTACAGGTACATATGAGGCACTGAGTAAAACTCAACCTCATACATCTAGTGGAGGTATGTACAACCTTAGGGAAGATCATGACCTTCAAGCCAAGTTTGCATCTTTAGCTAGAAAAGTTGAGGCACTAGAATTGAAAAAGAGTGGTCAATTAAAATCTGTTGAAAACATTGTGTGTCAAATCTGTGAAATAAATGAACACTCAACCAACGATTGTCCAACCTTGCCTTCTTTTAAAGAATGTCTCCATGAACAAGCTCATGTTTTAAACAGTTTTCAAAGGGCCAACCACAACCCATACTCCCAAACATACAACCCTGGTTGGAGGAATCACCCAAATTTCAGTTGGAAGAGTGAGAACAACAATGCACAAACTTCACAACCACCGTTTCAAGCACACCATAATTTTCAAAATTCTTATGGATATGCACCTTCTTATGCTCCACCTTCTAGAAGAAATCTTGAGGAAACATTGCATGCATTCATTGAAAAGCAAGAGACAATTAATACTCAACTTGTTCGAAACATGACAGATTTTAAAGATACTCTTGCTAAATTAACATCTGCTCTTAGTTTCCAAGAGAAAGGTAAGTTTCCATCTCAAACACAACAAAATCCCAAGGGGCAATACAATGCAAATGCAAGTAGTTCCGGAAGCCAACATATGGATCAAGTCAAATCAGTCACTACTCTGCGCAGTGGTAAGGTTATTGAAAAACCCTCTCTTGAACCTTATGAGAAAGATGATGAGTCAATCTCTGAGGGTAAGGAAGGGGATGAATCTGAAAATTGCAAAGAAACGACTGACTCACCGCTAGCACTTCCATTTCCTCAAGCCATGACCAAACAAAGGAAAGTCAATCACAATTCTGAAATTTATGAAATTTTCAAACAGGTAAGGATCAATATACCTTTGCTGGATGCTATTAAACAGGTTCCTTCCTATGCTAAATTTTTGAAAGATCTATGCACTGTGAAGAGGAAACTGAATGTGAAAAAGAAAGCCTTTCTAGCCGAACAAGTAAGTGCTATTCTTCAAAACAATAATGCTTTGAAATATAAAGACCCTGGTTGTCCTACAATTTCTTGCTTTATTGGAGAGCATAAAATTGAAAGAGCCTTACTTGATCTTGGTGCTAGTGTGAATTTACTTCCATATTCAGTTTTTCAGAGTCTCAATCTAGGTGAGTTAAAACCAACTTCTATAACTCTTTTACTTACCGATAAATCTATAAAAGTGCCTAGAGGAATAATTGAAGATGTGTTAGTACAAGTTGATAAATTCATTTATCCTGTGGATTTTATTGTCTTGGACACACAACCTGTTGAAGTATGTAATTCATTTCCTGTTATTTTAGGACGTCCATTTCTTGCAACTTCTAATGCATTGATTAATTGTAGGAATGGACTGATGAAGCTATCATTTGGAAACATGACATTGGAGATGAATATTTTCAACATTTACAAGCAACCTAGAGATGATAATGATTTACAGGAAGTGGACTTTACTGAAAAATTAATTCATGATCAATTTCCAACCACTTCCAATGAAATTGAGATTGATGAAACTAATGATTTGGAAATGATTTATTTTCAGGAAGAATCAAAGACAAGTAAATGGAGGCCACAAATTGAGGAATTGCCACCACGACCAATTAAGTCCATACCTTCAAGTGTTCAACCACCAAAACCTGATTTAAAGCCGTTGCCATCCAATCTCAAATACTCATTTTTGGGAGAAAATAAAACTTTTCCGGTAATAATCTCTTCCAAACTTAATGCACATCAAGAAGGTAAGTTATTACAAACTCTGAAAATGCACAAAAATGCATTAGGATGGACCATAGCTGATATAAAAGGAATTAGTCCTTTGATTTGTACACACAGAATTTATTTAGAGGAAAATGCTAAACCCTCTAGAGAAATGCAACGAAGGCTAAACCCTAATATGAAAGAAGTAGTGAAAAATGAAGTCATTAAGCTTCTAGATAATGAAATCATTTATCTTATTTCTGACAGCAAATGGGTAAGTCCTACCCAAGTTGTACCTAAGAAGTCTGGAGTCACTGTGATAACAAATGAGAACAATGAGTTAATTCCCACTAGAACTGTTACTGGTTGGCGCATGTGTATTGACTATAGGAAACTTAATTCAATGACTAGAAAAGATCATTTTCCTTTACCTTTCATGGATCAAATCCTAGAAAGAGTTGCAGGTCATGAATTTTATTGTTTCCTAGATGGCTATTCGGGTTACAACCAAATTGAAATTGCATTGGAAGATCAAGAAAAGACTATTTTCACATGTCCATTTGGTACTTTTGCATATCGAAGGATGCCTTTTGGATTATGTAATGCACCAGCCACATTTCAAAGATGCATGCTTAGTATATTTAGCGATATGGTTGAACATTTTCTTGAGATTTTCATGGATGATTTTTCTGTTTTTGGCAATTCATTTGATGATTGTTTGACTAATTTAGGAAAGGTTTTAACCAGGTGTGAAGAGAAGAATCTTGTGCTGAATTGGGAAAAATGTCATTTTATGGTAACAAACGGCATTGTACTTGGTCACATTGTTTCATCAAAAGGAATTGAGGTTGACAAATCTAAAATCGAGTTAATTGCAAACTTGCCAACACCAAAATCTCTTAAAGATGTTAGATCATTCTTGGGACATGCTGGTTTTTATAGAAGGTTCATCAAAGATTTTAGTGTAATATCTAAGCCTTTAAGTAACCTTCTAACAAAGGATACTATTTTTGAATGGACTGAACATTGTGAAGAAGCCTTTGTTAAACTTAAAAATTTGCTTACTTGTGCTCCTATCATTCAACCTCCCGATTGGTCATTACCTTTTGAAATAATGTGTGATGCTAGTGATTATGCCGTAGGTGCTGTTTTGGGACAAAGAAAAGATAAGAAACCTTATGTAATTTACTATGCAAGTAAAACTTTAAATAGTGCTCAAATGAATTATACCACCACTGAAAAAGAATTACTTGCAGTAGTATTTGCATGTGAAAAATTCAGATCTTATCTTGTTGGCTCACCTGTTGTTGTTTTTAGTGATCATGCAGCATTGAAATATCTTCTTTCTAAGAAAGATTCCAAGGCTAGATTGGTGCGGTGGATTTTATTACTTCAAGAATTTGATATCACAATCAAAGATAAGAAAGGCAGCGAAAATGTTGTCGCAGATCACTTGTCAAGATTGACAACAGATTCGAAAACTGACATCACACCAATCGATGACTACTTTCCCGATGAATCTTTACTTTCTGTCTCTACAATGCCTTGGTTTGCTAATATTGTTAATTTTCTTGTTTTAGGACAACTGCCAGCTCATTGGAGTACCCAAGATAAAAGAAAGTTCTTGAACGAAGTGAAGAACTTTTATTGGGATGATCCTTATTTATTCAAATATTGTCCTGATCAAATATTTCGAAGATGCATTCCTGACAATGAGGTAAGTAGTGTCATTAAATTTTGTCATTCTGAAGCATGTGGGGGCCATTTCTCATCAAGAAAGACAACTGCAAAAATTTTACAAAGTGGATTTTACTGGCCCACCATGTTCAAAGACTCACATGCATTCTGCAAGTCTTGTGAAAATTGTCAAAAGTTGGGATCTATTTCAAAACGTCACATGATGCCTTTAAACCCTATTATTGTCATTGAGATCTTTGACTGTTGGGGTATAGATTTCATGGGTCCATTCCCTCCATCATTTGGTTTCTTGTACATATTAGTCGCAGTAGATTATGTTTCAAAATGGATAGAGGCAATTCCAAGTCGAAACAATGATCACAAAACAGCAATAAAGTTTTTGAAAGAAAATATTTTGAGTCGATTTGGGGTCCCTCGAGCCATAATAAGTGATGGTGGAACACATTTCTGCAACAAGCCATTTGAGTCTTTAATGAAGAAATATGGAATCACACACAAAGTTGCCACCCCTTATCACCCTCAAACAAGTGGACAAGTAGAGCTTGCTAATAGGGAGATCAAACATATTTTGGAGAAAACAGTGAACCCTAATAGGAAAGACTGGTCTTTAAGACTTAATGATGCACTTTGGGCTTATCGAACTGCTTATAAAACATCATTAGGTATGTCACCTTATAGACTAGTCTATGGAAAACCTTGTCACTTGCGTGTGGAACTTGAACATAAAGCTTATTGGGCTATTAAAGCTTTCAATTCAAATCTGGATGATGCTAGTCAACTGCGAAAATTACAAATAAATGAGCTTGAGGAAATAAGAAATGATGCATATGAAAATTCAAGAATTCATAAAGCAAGAATTAAAGAGTTTCATGACAAGAAAATACTGAGAAAAACCTTCAATGTTGGTCAAAAAGTCTTGCTTTATAATTCTCGACTGCATTTATTTCCTGGAAAATTAAGATCAAGATGGAGCGGTCCTTTTATTGTGAAACATGTGTATCCATATGGGGCCTATGACATCGAGAATCCAAAGAATGGCAATGTTTTCAAGGTAAATGGACATCGTCTGAAAGTTTACTTTGACAATTTTTCAGTTGAACATAACTCTATTGAATTGGGTGATCCTGTATATAAAGATTGATTTTATTTTATTTTATTTTATTTTATTTTTGTTTCTTATATAAAGATTGATTTTATTTTATTTTATTTTATTTTATTTTATTTTTGTTTCTTTTTGAGTGATTTTTGCAAGTTTCTTTCACCCCGGTCAAATGGCGGATAACGGTACTCCGTGACTTAAGTCGGTTCTTTCAGTTTCCCACAATTACTGATATCTGTGTATATATCTATGCAATTCTTTGAATCTCTCTTCCAATTCTCATTTGAAAATGGACACTAATCTTGAAAAATTGAAAAAGTATTTTCCCGCTCTGCCTCAGAATGCGATTACAAAAATTTACCGTGCTAGATGTGCAAGATTGAGATTGTTAATGAATCATGGAATTCCTGAAGATATTCGCTGGTTGATTGAAGCAAAGGTTCGATTATCAGGTGAGTCCTCTAACTTCATTTCACACATGCCTGGAACAGGTAAAAGCACTTTTGCAAAGAAGCGTCATGCAAAACGACTGGATGTCTGTCATCGATGTGCTAGATGGACTTGTAATACACAATGTCGTTCTTTAGGAATGGTATCTATAAACCGTGAAGATAAAATACAATTCATTAAGGATGGCCTGAGTAAGGAGTCTTTAGATAATCTTCTATTAACTCTTGAGACGCATCCTAGTGGAGATGTGCATCGTGCAATTCATGATTTATAGCCACTATTTTATAAAGAACATGATCGACTTAGTCTTGGGAATCTGACTAAAAAAGACCCTGTTTGCCAGTTTTTAAGAAAACTGGATGGGAAGCCTATCCCCGACCCATAGAGGGCGTTTAAGCCGTTCTTGGACGTAAAACCAAGGGAAGATGTGAGCCACAATCACAACTACCTGTACATACACATGCTTTTTTTCAAAAGTAAATAAATAAATAAATAAAAAGAGAGAGAGAGAGTGTGAGACTCCAACTGGCCTACATATAGATGTTATGATTGCCTTTCTAATTTATCATCTATAAAACCCTCTTTTCCTTCCTTTCATTTCTACTCAACCCATACATTCAACAAATACAGAAGTGTGTAGAAATGGCAAGTTCCTCAAGTCATCAAATAAGAAATATTTGTGTTTTCGGTGGATCTAGTCCTGGGAAAGAAAAGGAGTTTTTAGAATCAGCAAATCATCTTGGTCAGGTGCTAGCTGAGAGAAAGATTCATTTAGTGTATGGGGGAGGCAGTCTTGGGTCAATGGGAGGTGTGTCAATAGCTGCATTTTTAGGAGGTAGTCAAGTTTTAGGAGTCGTCCCTAAAGCTTTGGCACAAGGGGACATCATTGGAAAAACAATTGGAGAGGAACTTCAGGTCTCCACAATGTCGGCTCGAATGAATGCAATGTTTAACCATGCTGATGCTTTCATTGCTTTACCAGGTGGTCTAGGCACATTGGAAGAGATCTTTCATATTTCCTCTTGGGCTCAATTGCACATTCACCATAAACCCATTGGTTTGTTAAATGTTAATGGTTATTATGATAAGTTGTTGTCTTTTCTTGATCATGCTGTGGAACAGGAATTTCTAACATCTTCTGCACGACAAATCATAATCTCTGCTACTACTGCTGAACAATTGATTGACCAACTACAATCTTTCACTCCTGTGATTGATCCTTCCATGAGTCGCATAAATTGGTCATCTAAGGAAAGCCGTAAAAAGCTTAGATTGGATTTGAGCCTTCATTTGTGAATTTTTATGTATTTTGGTTTTATTATTGTGTTTTGTTATTTCTTATTTTTGTTTCAGTGTGTTTCAGGTTTTGTCAGTGTTTGTTATTTCAGGTGATGTCTTCTATACTCTATCTTTCTACCTTAGAATATTGAGGACAATGTCTCGTTTTGGTTGGGGGGAGAGGGTAGTAGTTGATAAAAAAAAAATTGTTTTTCATTTCATAAAGCATGTGCATAATTCTTGTTACTAGGATGGCAGAGTAAAGGAGTTCTTTTGTTAAAGTGACTCTTGAGACGCATCTTAGTAACCATTCTTAACAAGGTCTATTATAATACTTCCTGAAATATTCAGGTTTACAAACTCTCGTATTGTTATCACTTAATTCTGCTCATATACTTATTTAACATGTATTCTTAAACCTTAATTTACACACACACACTTTAACATATGATTGTGGGTTGCATATTGGATTATTACATTATTTATGTTCTTTTGTTAAAGGTAACAACTAAGGGAAAGGGATTGTATATAATTAAAAAAAAACATAAAAAAAGAGAAAAAAAAGAAAAAAAATGATGATAATAAAAATGTAGATAAGTTTGGTTTCGTAGCCTCCCTAACCTAAGCAATTAAGCCCGAAGGGGTGTTTTAACACCTAATACCCTAAGACCAACTGGTCTGGGAGTCATTAGCTGAAAGCTCGTTACATGGGTTAAAGATGCATGATGTATTTAAATTATATGTATATACATTTAAAAAAAAAGAAGTAAAAAAAAAAGACAAAAATAATAATCCCATCCCAAGGAAGTTAACCTTAAACATTAGAACAAAAATTTTGTTTTCTTCCAAGAAAAGCCCCATAATTATGTGTTGATACATTGAGCACAAAAGAAAGGTTTATTAATATCTTGTTAAGAGGTATTGAGCAGATATATAAATTTAATGAGAGTTTGTTTATTTGGATAGATTAATGGAAGTTAAATGATGAATACCTTACTTTGTGAAATTTGCAAATTGTGTTAACGCTTTGATTACTAGGGACTAGTAATAAGCTGGTTGGGGGGTGTGATTAGTACTTAAAAGTGCATTTTTATCATGGTTTTATATCATCATTTTGCACTTGAAGTATTAATAACTCCTTAACTAAAATATATTTTATAATAATGTATCTAATAATATAAGATACCTATAATTTGTGGTAAATGTCTATTTTTAATGCAGGCCTATCACATAAATGAAAGGATTGATTGATGACTTGAAGAACTTAAATTGCAAGGATAAAGAGATGGTCAAACTTAGAGAAGATATGTCGGTGCAATCCAAACCGGAACACTGTTCGATAATTGGGTCATATTTGGAGCTACAGATCTCAGATTTAGGTCCAATTTATATGGATGGAAAGGTAAGACATAGGCCTACAACTTTCATATGGAGCCCAAGATCTAAAAAGGCCATTATCAAGTCCAAATTGTAGCAACAACAAAGAAGCCCGAATCTGTCTTCCAGCCCGAGCACTGTTCGCTATTTTGGCCATATCTGGAGTTCTAGAAGTCCAAATGAGCTGAATTGTTTACACAAGAAAGCTGAGACAATTGCCTACAACTTTCATGTTTACAACTGGCTCCAATTTTGACGTTATCAATGACGTTTTGGGCAGACAAGAGAAGATAAGGATTGTCACCAAGTCAAAAGTTGGCCACCCACTTATCAATTAGTCATCAAATCAATAGTTCCCAATTTTGGCCTATAAAAGGAGGCATTTGCCATGCATTTAGGCATCTTGGTGTTCAGATCAAGATCATGCTCTTCCTTTCTCTCTTTGTATTTTTTGTAATGTTTATGCTTTGCTTTCATTAATAGTAAGTTTATACCTTTCATTTCCTTTCCTTTACTTAGTTAACTTTTATGTTCTTATTTTGTTTATCTATTTTTCTTTCTTTCATTATGTCTAGCTAAGTTAATTATGTCAAGGTGAAAAGGTTACACTAATGGTGTAAGAATAAGTATAGTGTAAACTTAATATGGACTTTAATGTTTGATACTAACATGTTTTATATTTGTTATCTTGTTCACTCTTTAATACTTTGCTTGTTAAATGACTAATCTTGATTTATGTTGTATAACACTTGGTATAACAAATGCTTGGCACTTTCATAGCCCATAATGTATGGTATAACCGACACCTGAGCTATGAAAGGAACTTGATTTGTTGTTAACATAAGTTATAATCATGAATGCTTGACGAGATTTACAAGTATTAGCATTAATTGAATAAGATGACTAATGTAATTATGTTAACAATATATAATCTGATTGGAACCTCCTTTGTGTCTGGTTTCTAATTCAATAATAAGAGTTTATACTATACTTGTTTGATATACCATTAGTGGAACCTCTAACCTTGACATTTGTTATTATTATTGTTTAATCCTTACATTAATATTTCATCTCTAAGTTCTCATCATCATCATCTTCTTCTTCTTCTCTTTCTTTATTATTATTACTACTACTACTACTACTACTACTACTACTACTACTACTACTACTACTACTATTAATAATATTATTATTACTATTACTATTGTTGTTATTGTTATTGTTATTGTTATTGTTGTATTATTGTTATTATAATTTGTACAATTAACCTCCCTGTGGTTCGACCCCGGTCTTGCCGGGTTATTTATTACTTCGACACTCTTGCACTTGGGAGAAGACATCAATCTTTTAGTCGTGTCAGATTGCCTTTCTAATTTCTCATCTATAAAACCCTCTCTACCTTCCTTTCATTTCTACTCAACCTATACATTCAAAAAATACAGAAGTGTATAGAAATGGCAAGTTCCTTAAGTCATCAAGTACAAAGTATTTGTGTTTTCGGTGGATCTAGTCTTGGGAAAGAAAAGAAGTTTTTAGAATTAGCAAATCATATTGGTCACGTGCTAGCTGAGAGAAATATTCATTTAGTGTATGGGGGAGGCAGTCTGGGGTTAATAGGAGGTGTGTCAATAGCTGTATTTTTAGGAGCTAGTCAAGTTTTGGGGGTCATCCCCAAAACTTTAGTACAAGAAGACATCATTGGAAAAACAATTGGAGAGAAACTTCAGGTCTTCACAATGTCGGCTCGAATGAATGCAATGTTTAACCATATTGATGCCTTCATTGCTGATTAGTACTTAAAAGTGCATTTTTATCATGGTTTTATATCATCATTTTGCACTTGAAGTATCAATAACTCCTTAACTAAAATATGTTTTATAATAATGTATCTAATAATATAAGATACCTATAATTTGTGGTAAATATCTATTTTTAATGCAGGTCTATCACATAAATGAAAGGATTGATTGATGACTTGAAGAACTTAAATTGCATGGATAAAGAGATGGTCAAACTTAGAGAAGATATGTCGGTGCAATCCAAACCGGAATACTGTTCGGTAATTGGGTTATATCTGGAGCTACAGATCTCATATTTAGGTCCAATTTATATGGATGGAAAGGTAAGACATAGGCCTACAACTTTCATATGGAGCCCAAGATCTAAAAAGGCCATTATCAAGTCCAAATTGTAGCAACAACAAAGAAGCCCGAATCTGTCTTCCAGCCCGAGCACTGTTCGGTATTTTGTCCATCTCTGGAGTTCTAGAAGTCCAAATGAGCTGAATTTGTTACACAAGAAAGTTGAGACAATTGCCTACAACTTTCATGTTTGCAACTGGCTCCAGTTTTGACGTTATCAATGACGTTTTGGGCAGACAAGAGAAGATAAGGATTGTCACCATGTCAAAAGTTGGCCACCCACTTATCAATTAGTCATCAAATCAATAGTTCCCAATTTTGGCCTATAAAAGGAGGCATTTGCCATGCATTTAGGCATCTTGGTTTCCAGATCAAGATCATGCTCTTCTTTTCTCTCTTTGTATTTTTTGTAATGTTTATGCTTTACTTTCATTAATATCAAGTTTATGCCTTTCATTTCCTTTCCTTTACTTAGTTAACTTTTATGTTCTTATTTTGTTTATTTGTTTTCCTTTCTTTCATTATGTCTAGCTAAGTTAATTATGTCAAGGTGAAAAGGTTACACTAATGGTGTAAGAATAAGTATAATGTAAACTTAATATGGACTTTAATGTTTGATACTAACATGTTTTATATTTGTTATCTTGTTCACTCTTTAATACTTTGCTTGTTAAATGACTAATCTTGATTTATGTTGTATAACACTTGGTACAACAAATGCTTGGCACTTTCATAGCCCATAATGTATGGTATAACCGACACCTGAGCTATGAAAGGAACTTGATTTGTTGTTAACATAAGTTATAATCATGAATGCTTGACGAGATTTACAAGTATTAGCATTAATTGAATAAGATGACTAATGTAATTATGTTAACAATATATAATCTGATTGGAACCTCCTTTGTGTCTGGTTTCCAATTCAATAATAAGAGTTTATACTATACTTGTTTGATATACCATTAGTGGAACCTCTAACCTTGACATTTGTTATTATTATTGTTTAATCCTTACATTAATTTTCCATCTCTAAGTTCTCATCATCATCATCTTCTTCTTCTTCTCTTTCTTTATTATTATTATTATTATTATTATTATTATTATTATTATTATTATTATTATTATTATTATTATTATTATTATTATTGTTATTATTGTTATTGTTATTGTTATTGTTATTGTTATTGTTATTATTGTTGTATTATTGTTGTATTATTGTTTGTACAATTAACCTCCCTGTGGTTCGACCCCGGTCTTGCCGGGTTATTTATTACTTCGACACTCCTGCACTTGGGAGAAGACATCAACCTTTTAGTCGTGTCAAGTTTTTGGCGCCGTTGCCGGGGAGGTAAGTTCTTGTATAAATTATAGTATTTATTTTATTTTCTCTTTTCACTTTTCTTGTATATAACTTTGTTTCTTTTCTTTTGTTTCTTTTTATTTTGTTTTCTTCCTCCTTCTTTTGCTTTCTTCTTCTTCTTTTTATTTTATTCCTACACGTGCATGAGAGTGTGGTCACGTACATCAAGTGGTAGACTTTGTAGGGTATCCTCATCATTTTCAGAAAATATGGCCGAAGAAGATAATCAATCACTTCATAATGAAAATAATGAGAATAACCGTGCTAGAACCCTTAGAGATCATATGAATCCCACAAGAACAAGTGCACCATCATGCATAGTTTTTCCTCCTGATGCATCTCATTTTAATTTTAAACCAGGTATTATTCAACTTTTACCTTCATTTCATGGCATGGAATTAGAAAATCCATACTTGCATTTAAGAGAATTTGAGGAGGTCTGCAACACATATAATAATTTAAATTGTAGCATGAACACCATCAGATTAAAGCTTTTTCCTTTTTCATTAAAAGATAAAGCTAAAACATGGCTACAAAATTTGAAACCAGGATCCATTCGTGCTTGGGATGAAATGCAACAACAATTTTTAAAGAAGTTTTTCCCATCTCATAGAACAAACTCTTTCAAGAGACAAATCACCACTTTCACTCAAAAACCAGGAGAAACATTTTACAAATGTTGGGATAGGTATCGAGACTTGCTTAGTACTTGCCCCCATCATGGTTTTGAAACATGGAGATTGGTTTCACATTTCTATGAAGGGTTAACACCTAAAGATAGGCAAATGGTTGAATTGATGTGCAATGGAACTTTTGAAGATAAAGACCCTGATGAAGCAATGGAGTACTTAGACTTGTTAGCTGAAAATGCTCAAAATTGGGACACTGCAGGTACTTATGAGGCACCGAGTAAAACTCAACCTCATACATCTAGTGGAGGTATGTACAACCTTAGGGAAGATCATGACCTTCAAGCCAAGTTTGCATCTTTAGCTAGAAAAGTCGAGGCACTAGAATTGAAAAAGAGTGGTCAATTAAAATTTGTTGAAAACATTGTGTGTCAAATCTGTGAAACAAATGAACACTCAACCAACGATTGTCCAACCTTGCCTTCTTTCAAGGAATGTCTCCATGAACAAGCTCATGCTTTAAACAGTTTCCAAAGGGCCAACCACAACCCATACTCCCAAACATACAATTCTGGTTGGAGAAATCACCAAAATGTTAGTTGGAAGAGTGACAATGCACAAACTTCACAACCACAGTTTCAAGCACACCATAATTTCCAAAATTATCATGGATATGCACCTCCTTATGCTCCACCTCCTACAAGAAATTTTGAGGAAACTTTGTATGCATTCATTGAAAAGCAAGAGACAATCAACACTCAACTTGCTCAAAGCATAACAGATTTTAAAGATACTCTTGCAAAATTCACATCTGCTCTCAGTTTCCAAGAGAAAGGTAAGTTTCCATCTCAACCACAACAAAATCCTAAGGGGCAATACAATGCAAATGCAAGTAGTTCCAGAAGCCAACACATCGATCAAGTCAAATCAGTCACTACTCTACGCAGTGGTAAGGTTATTGAAAAACCCTCTCTTGAACCTTATGAGAAAGATGATGAGTCAATTTCTAAGGGAAAGGAAGGGGTTGAATCTGAAAATTGCAAAGAAACGACTGATTCTCCGCCAGCACTTCCATTTTCTCATGCCATGACCAATCAGGAAGAAATCGAGGATGAAAAAGGCATCGAAAAGGTTGATGCGAATCTTTTATCAAAAGTGACAACAGATTCGACACCAGACATCACACCAATCGATGATTACTTTCCTGATGAATCTCTACTTTCTCTTAATTCAATGCCTTGGTTTGCTAAAAATATCAATTTTCTTGCTTCAGGATTTTTGCCAACTCATTGGAGTATTGAAGACAAAAGAAAATTTTTTAGCAACGAGCAAAATTTTCGTTGGGATGACCCTTACTTATTCAATTATTGTCCTGATCAAATATTTCAAAAATGCATTCTCGACAATGAGGTAAGTAATTTCATTAAAGTTTGTCACTCTAAAGCATGTGGGGATCATTTCTCATCAAAAAAGAGGATTGTAGAAATCTTACAAAGTGAATTTTACTGGCCCATCATATTCAAGGAGTCAGATGCATTCCGCAAAAACAGTGAAAATTGTCAGAAGGTGGGATTTATTTCAAAACACAGAGAGTCTTTAGATAATCTTCTATTGACTCTTAAGTCTCATCATAGTCGAGATAAGCATCGTGTAATTCATGACTTATGAACCCATTTTCATAAAGAACATGCTTGGCATAGTCTTGGGAATCTGACTAAAAAAAAGACCCTGTTTGCCAGTTTTTAAGACAACTGGATGGGAAGCCTATCCTCGACCCCTAGAAGGCGTTTAAGCCGTTCTTGGACGTAAAACCAAGGGAAGATGTGAGCCACAATCACAACTGCGATTTGAGTCTTAGCTTGTAAAAATTTGTGTCTTTTCTTTTTATTAATAGCATAATATTTGTGTTTTGTCATTTCTTATTTTTGTTTCAGTGTATTTCAGGTTTGTCAATGTTTGTTATTTCAGGTGATATCTTCTATACTCTATCTTTCTACCTTAGAACATTGAGGACAATGTCTCGTTTTGGTTGGGGGGAGAGGGTAGTAGTTGATAAAAAAAAAAAAAAATTGTTTTTCATTTCATAAAGCATGTGCATAATTGTTGTTACTAGGATGGCAGAGTAAAGGAGTTCTTTTGTTAAAGTGACTCTTGAGACGCATCTTAGTAACCATTCTTAACAAGGTCTATTATAATACTTCCTGAAATATTCAGGTTTACAAACTCTCGTATTGTTACCACTTAATTCTGCTCATATACTTATTTAACATGTATTTTTAAACCTTAATTTACACACACACACTTTAACATATGATTGTGGGTTGCATATTGGATTATTACATTATTTATGTTCTTTTGTTAAAGGTAACAACTAAGGGAAAGGGATTGTATATAATTAAAATAAAAAACATGAAAAAAAAAGAAAAAAAAAAGAAAAAAAGAAAAAAAAATGATGATAATAAAAATGTAGATAAGTTTGATTTCGTAGCCTCCCTAACCTAAGCAATTAAGCCCGAAGGGGTGTTTTAACACCTAATACCCTAAAGTCAACTGACTTGGGAGCTATTGGCCCAATGCTTGTTACATGGGTTGAGGAGAAAAGGTTAAGGGAATCAAACATTGCACTATCTACATATCAGTATCTGCGACCCGAGTTACTAAGCTCGTAGGGGTGTCTTAACACCTAATGCCCTAAGACCAACTGGTCTGGGAGTCATTAGCTGAAAGCTCGTTACATGGGTTAAAGACGCATGATGTTTTTAAAGTATATGTATATAGAGTTAAAAAAAAGAAAAAAGAAAAAAAAAAGACAAAAATAGTAATCCCAACCCAAGGAAGTTAACCTTAAACATTAGAACAAAAATTTTATTTTCTTCCAAGAAAAGCCCCATAATTATATGTTGATACATTGAGCACAAAAGAAAGGTTTATTAATATCTTGTTAAGTGGTATTGAGCAGATATATAAATTTAATGAGAGTTTGTTAATCTGGATAGATTAATGGAAGTTAAATGATGAATACCTTGCTTTGTGAAATTTGCAAATTGTTTTAATGCTTTAATTACTAGGGACTAGTAATAAGCTGGTTGAGGGGTGTGATTAGTACTTAAAAGTGCATTTTTATCATGGTTTTATATCATCATTTTGCACTTGAAGTATCAATAACTCCTTAACTAAAATATGTTTTATAATAATGTATCTAATAATATAAGATACCTATAATTTGTGGTAAATGTCTATTTTTAATGCAGGTCTATCACATAAATGAAAGGATTGATTGATGACTTGAAGAACTTAAATTGCATGGATAAAGAGATGGTCAAACTTAGAGAAGATATGTCGGTGCAATCCAAACCGGAATACTGTTCGGTAATTGGGTTATATCTGGAGCTACAGATCTCAGATTTAGGTCCAATTTATATGGATGGAAAGGTAAGACATAGGCCTACAACTTTCATATGGAGCCCAAGATCTAAAAAGGCCATTATCAAGTCCAAATTGTAGCAACAACAAAGAAGCCCGAATCTGTCTTCCAGCCCGAGCACTGTTCGGTATTTTATCCATATCTGGAGTTCTAGAAGTCCAAATGAGCTGAATTTTTTACACAAGAAAGTTGAGACAATTGCCTACAACTTTCATGTTTGCAACTGGCTCCAGTTTTGACGTTATCAATGACGTTTTGGGCAGACAAGAGAAGATAAGGATTGTCACCATGTCAAAAGTTGGCCACCCACTTATCAATTAGTCATCAAATCAATAGTTCCCAATTTTGGCCTATAAAAGGAGGCATTTGCCATGCATTTAGGCATCTTGGTTTCCAGATCAAGATCATGCTCTTCTTTTCTCTCTTTGTATTTTTTGTAATGTTTATGCTTTACTTTCATTAATATCAAGTTTATGCCTTTCATTTCCTTTCCTTTACTTAGTTAACTTTTATGTTCTTATTTTGTTTATTTGTTTTCCTTTCTTTCATTATGTCTAGCTAAGTTAATTATGTCAAGGTGAAAAGGTTACACTAATGGTGTAAGAATAAGTATAATGTAAACTTAATATGGACTTTAATGTTTGATACTAACATGTTTTATATTTGTTATCTTGTTCACTCTTTAATACTTTGCTTGTTAAATGACTAATCTTGATTTATGTTGTATAACACTTGGTACAACAAATGCTTGGCACTTTCATAGCCCATAATGTATGGTATAACCGACACCTGAGCTATGAAAGGAACTTGATTTGTTGTTAACATAAGTTATAATCATGAATGCTTGACGAGATTTACAAGTATTAGCATTAATTGAATAAGATGACTAATGTAATTATGTTAACAATATATAATCTGATTGGAACCTCCTTTGTGTCTGGTTTCCAATTCAATAATAAGAGTTTATACTATACTTGTTTGATATACCATTAGTGGAACCTCTAACCTTGACATTTGTTATTATTATTGTTTAATCCTTACATTAATTTTCCATCTCTAAGTTCTCATCATCATCATCTTCTTCTTCTTCTCTTTCTTTATTATTATTATTATTATTATTATTATTATTATTATTATTATTATTATTATTATTATTATTATTATTATTATTGTTATTATTGTTATTGTTATTGTTATTGTTATTGTTATTATTGTTGTATTATTGTTGTATTATTGTTTGTACAATTAACCTCCCTGTGGTTCGACCCCGGTCTTGCCGGGTTATTTATTACTTCGACACTCCTGCACTTGGGAGAAGACATCAACCTTTTAGTCGTGTCAATTGCTTTACCAGGTGGTCTAGGCACATTGGAAGAGATCTTTCATATTTTCTCTTGGGCTCAACTGCACATTCACCATAAACCCATAGGTTTGTTAAATGTTAATGGTTATTATGATAAGTTGTTGTCTTTTCTTGATCATGCTGTGGAACAGAAATTTTTAACATCTTCTGCATGACAAATCATAATCTCTACTGCTACTACTAAACAATTGATTGACCAACTACAATCTTTCATTCCTGTGATTGATTTTTCCATGAGTCGCATAAATTGGTCATCTAAGAAAAGCCGTAAAAAGCTTAGATTGGATTTGAGCCTTCATTTATGAATATTTATGTCTTTTGGTTTTATTATTGTGTTTTGTTGTTTCTTATATTTGTTTCAGTGTGTTTGAGGTTTGTTAGTGTTCGTTATTTCAGGTGATATCTTTTATACTCTATCTTTCTACCTTTAAACATTGAGGATAATGTCTTGTTTTAGTTGGGGGGAGAGGGTACTAGCTCAAAAAACTAAACAAAAAATTATGTTTTCTATTTCATAAAACACTATGATAGCAGAGTAATGAGAACTTTTATAACTCTTGTGAGACGCATCTTAGTAATAATTCATAATAAGGTCTATCATAATACTTCTTAAAATATTCAGATTTACAAACTCTTGCATTTTTATCACTTAATTCTGCTCATATACTTATTTAACATATATTGTTAACCTTAATTTACACACACATACTTTAACATATGATTGTGCGTTGCATATTGGATTATTATATTATTTATGTTCTTTTCTTAAAGGTAACAACTAAGGGAAAAGGATTGTATATAATTAAAAAAGAAGAAGAAAAAAATAAAAAAAATGATACTAATAAAAATGTAGATAAGTTTGGTTTTGTAGCCTCCCTAACCTAAGCAATTAAGCCTGAAGGGGTGTTTTAACACCTAATACCCTAAAGTCAACTGAGTTGGGAGCTATTGGCCCAACGCTTGTTACATGGGTTGAGGAGAAAAAGTTAAAGGAATCAAACATTGCACTATCTACATATCAGTATCTGCGACTCGAGTTACTAAGCTCGTAGAGGTGTCTTAACACCTAATGCCCTAAGACCAACTGGTCTGGAAGTCATTAGCTGAAAGCTCGTTACATGGGTTAAAGATGCATGATGTTTTTAAATTATATGTATATATTTTTTAAAAAAACAAAAGATGACAAAAATAATAATCTCAACTCAAGGAAGTTAACCTTAAACATTATAACAAAATTTTTGGTTTCTTCCAAGAAAAACCCCATAATTATGTGTTGATACATTGAGCACAAAAGAAAGGTTTAGTACTATCTTGTTAAGAGGTATTGAGCAGATATATAAATTTAATAAGAGTTTGTTTATCTGGATAGATTAATGGAAGTTAAATGATGAATACCTTGTTTTGTGGAATTTGCAAAGTTGTTTTCAATTTTAACGCTTTGATTACTAGGGACTAGTAATAAGCTAGTAGGGGGTGTGATTGGTACTTAAAAGTGCATTTTTATCATGGTTTTATATCATCATTTTGCACTTGAAGTATCAATAACTCCTTAACTAAAGCATGTTTTATAATAATATATCTAATAATATAAGATACCTTTAATTTGTGGTAAATGTTCGTTTTAAATGCAGGCCTATCACATAAATGAAAGGATTGATTGATGACTGTAAGAACTTAAATTGCAAGGATAAAGAGATGATCAAACTTAGAAAAGAGATATTCATGTAATTCAAACCAGAATACTGTTCGGTAATTGGGTCATATCTGGAGCTATAGATCTCATATTTAGGTCCAATTTATATGGATGGAAAGGTAAGACATAGGCCTATAACTTTCATATGGAGCCTAAGATCTAAAAAGGCCAAATGAGCTGAATTTGTTGCTAATAGTAGTAGTAGTAATCAGCTTATTACTAGTCCCTAGTAATCAAAGCGTTAAAATAGAAAACAACTTTGCAAATTCCACAAAACAAGGTATTCATCATTTAACTTCCATTAATCTATCCAGATAAACAAACTTTTATTAAATTTATACATCTGCTCAATACCTCTTAACAAGATATTAATAAACCTTTCTTTTGTGCTCAATGTATCAACATATAATTATGGGGTTTTTCTTGGAAGAAACCAAAAATTTTGTTCTAATGTTTAAGGTTAACTTCCTTGAGTTGGGATTATTATTTTTGTCTTCTTTTTTTGTTGTCTTTTTTTAAAAAAATATATATATACATATAATTTAAAAACATCATGCATCTTTAACCCATGTAATGAGCTTTCAGCTAATGACTTTTAGACCAGTTGGTCTTAGGGCATTAGGTGTTAAGACACCTCTACGAGCTTAGTAACTCGGGTCGCAGATACTGATATGTAGATAGTCCATACCTTCAAGTATTCAACCACCAAAACCTGATTTGAAGTCATTGCCATCTAATCTTAAATACTCATTTTTAGGAGAAAATGAAACTTTTTCGGTAATAATCTCTTCCAAACTTAATGCACATCAAGAAGGTAAGTTATTACAAACTCTGAAAATGCACAAAAATGCATTAGGATGAACCATAGCTGATATAAAAGGAATTAGTCCTTTGATTTGTACATACAAAATTTATTTAGAGGAAAATGCTAAACCCTCTAGAGAAATGCAACGAAGGCTAAATCCTAATATGAAAGAAGTAGTAAAAAATGAAGTCATTAAGCTTCTAGATAATGAAATCATTTATCCTATTTCTGACAGCAAATGGGTAAGTCCTATCCAAGTTGTACCCAAGAAGTCTGAAGTCACTGTGATAACAAATGAGAATAATGAGTTAATTCCCACTAGAACTGTTACTAGTTGGCGCATGTGCATTGACTATAGGAAACTTAATTCAATGACTAGAAAAGATCATTTTCCTTTACCTTTCATGGATCAAATCCTAGAAAGAGTTCCAGGTCATAAATTTTATTATTTCCTAGATGGCTATTTGGGTTACAACCAAATTGAAATTGCATTGGAAGATCAAGAAAAGACTACTTTCACATGTCCATTTGGTACTTTTGCATATCGAAGGATGCCTTTTGGATTATGTAATGCACCAGTCACATTTCAAAGATGCATGCTTAGTATATTTAGTGATATGGTTGAACATTTTCTTGAGATTTTCATGGATGATTTTTCTATTTTTAACGATTCATTTAATGATTGTGTGACTAACTTAGGAAAGGTTTTAACCAGGTGTGAAGAGAAGAATCTTGTGCTGAATTGGGAAAAATATCATTTTATGGTAACAAATAGCATTGTACTTGGTCACATTGTTTCTTCAAAAGGAATTGAGGTTGACAAATCTAAAATCGAGTTAATTGCAAACTTGCCAACACCAAAATCTCTTAAAGATGTTAGAACAACATTCCTAGGATATGCTGGTTTTTATAGAAGGTTCATCAAAGATTTTAGTGTAATATCTAAACCTTTAAGTAACTTTCTAACAAAGGATTTTATTTTTTAATGGACTGAACATTGTGAAGAAGCCTTTGTTAAACTTAAAAACTTGCTTACTTGTACTCCTATCATTCAACCTCTCGATTGGTCATTACTGTCGCTACACGACGTCGGGCGACGGCTCCTCTCCTTTTTTTGTTTGTTTTTTTTTAAACAAAAAAAGAATTTAGTTTTTATTTGATTGGAAAAATAAAGATTTTTATTAGAGTCGCCATCTAGTAATTTGAGGGAACTAGAAATCCAAAATTAGACACTGGTCCCAGAGATTCGGGTACTGGGTTAGTTATGATTAAGGGAAGGTAGACATTACCCTTAAAACATCCTTTCAGAGAAAGGTTACCTTTACTTGTGTGTTTTTCTTATTTGATTCAAATGCTATTATATTTTGAGCTTATTTGTAAATTTTTTAACATGGTTAACGTCGGTCCCTAAAAATAGGAGATGCGTTAAAAATGACATCAGTCCCTAAAATTAGGAGACTTTGTCTAAAATGTCGACGTTTATCCCAAAAAAGGAGAGTTACGTCTGATTTACCAAAATAAATAATAATGGACATAATCCATATTTGGTATTTAATTTTTTTTGACATCGGTCCATTTCTGTAAATAAAAGAGACGTGTCGACAAATAATATTTATTTTATAAAATAAAAATTATTTTGATATCATTGACAAATAGATATATCAATTCTTGAAAATTGGGTTTTTGACCCATGAACAGTGATATGATAAAATGGGTGTTAAACCCGCGTCGTTATTTATTTTGGTTTTTTTTTGTTTTTTTTCACATGCAAAAATTTACAAGTATTTATATATAAAAATATCAAAAAATACCATAAAATATCATAGAAAATTACCTGAGTACCCCTGTATAGGAAAAAGACTGAAATACCCTCGGATTTATCAAAAATTTATGAAAATGCCACTAGCGGCGCGTGTGGCTCACGCGCGATTACTGTTGACAGCGGCAAAATTTTCCAGTGAGATTCCGGCCAAAAGATGGTCGATTCTGGTAGATCTGAGGACGAGGAATCTGGTAGTGGTGGTCTCGTTGGCCGTTGATGGCTGAGGAGGGAGAATCAACGACTTGAAGGTCAATTGGCCGATGACGGTCGCGGCCTTTTTCCAGCCAAAATCGCCGGTGAAAACCGGCTGAGGTTTTGCTTAGGAGGAAGCGATGTACGTTTCTGTGGCGGTTCCACGGCTTGAAACGGCCGGAAATAGTAGATCGGCGGAGAGAGAGAGAATCGCCGGCGAGAGGAGAGAGAAGCTCTGGTTGTGCTACGGTGTGGACGAGTGTATGGTGCGCTCGTGCATCTGAAGGCTGTGAACCGTTGGATCTCGGATGAACAGATCGTGCGGCTGTGATTCGTTTGATCTTCAAGTTGATCGGACGGTCAGAAGTGAATGGGCTGCGATCTGGTGTATCGCGGTGTACCGAGTACTCGGTACACCTGCTGACGTGGCGCAACCGGATCGAAGGGAAGATTATTTGAACGGCTGAGATTGATTTGGGTTTTAGATCTAACGGTTGGGATATTTTTGGTATTTTATAATTTATTAAAAAAAAATTAATATCTTACTAGGGTGTAGAAAAAGTATAAGAAAAATGAATAGTAATACAAATAGTAATACGCGAAATGAGAATTGAGATTCAGAATGAATTTTTTTATTTTTTTCCTCCCCTGTGTCTGGCTTTCATTGGCTATTTATAGCCAATGAAATCAGACAACAATTCACGTGATTATGAAAATAATCACGGGATTCTTAAAATTTTCAACTTCCACCGATTACTATTTGTCTTATTATATATAATAATACTAAATAATAATAATAATATTTATTTATAGGGGTAAAAATTAAAAATTCAAATCAGTATTATAAAAAGTTTTTCATCTGCTAAAAATCAATTTTAAATTACAAAAAAAACTTCTTTTATACGGGTATCAACTCGGTGGATCGGGTTTTTTGACCAAAAATACCAGTTTTGACCAAAAATAGTCCGAAACTCATTTTTTTATCGCTGTCAACATGGTGGTACCTGTATTGACCCGGTGGACTCGGTTTTGACCGAAAATGACGGTTTTGACCTGAAACAGCTCGAAACTCATTTTTCATCCCGGTCGACATGGTGGTACCTGTATTGACCCGGTGGACTCGGTTTTGACCGAAAATGACGGTTTTGACCTGAAACAGCTCGAAACTCATTTTTCATCCCGGTCGACATGGTGGTACCTGTATTGACCCGGTAGACTCGGTTTTGACCGAAAATGACGGTTTTGACCCGAAACAGCCCGAAACTCATTTTTTATCACGGTCGACATGGTGGGGCCCGTATTAACCCGGTGGACTCGGTTTTGACCGAAAATGACGGTTTTGACCCGAAATTCATTTTTTATCGCGGTCGACATGGTGGGGCCCGTATTAACCATGTGGACTCGTTTTTGACAGAAAATGATGGTTTTGACCCGAAAAGACCCGAAACTCATTTTTCATCCCGGTCGACATCGTTCCGTATTGACCTCGTGGACTCGAGAAAATATATTTTAGACTTTTTTTTCTTTTTTTTATATTTTTTATATTTTTTTGTCATGAATAATAAGATAAAATAACATTCAAAAAATTTTAGTGAGTCCAAAATTGGGTTACAACAATTACCTTTTGAAATAATGTGTGATGTGACACGACTAAAAGGTTGATGTCTTCTCCCAAGTGCAGGAGTGTCGAAGTAATAAATAACCCGGCAAGACCGGGGTCGAACCACAGGGAGGTTAATTGTACAAATTATAAACAACAACTATAAATAACAACAATAGTAACAACAACAACAACAATAATAATAGTAGCAATAATAATAATAATAATAATAATAATAATAATAATAATAATAATAATAATAATAATAATAATAATAATAATAATAGTAGTAGTAGTAGTAGTAGTAGTAGTAGTAGTAGTAGTAGTAGTAGTAGTAGTAGAGATTAAACAAGGATAATAACAAATGTCAAGGTTAGAGGTTCCACTAATGGTATATCAAACAAGTATAGTATAAACTCTTATTATTGAATTGGAAACCACACACAAAGGAGGTTCCAATCAGATTATATATTGTTAACATGATTACATTAGTCATTTTATTCAATTAATGCTAATACTTGTAAATCTCGTCAAGCATTCATGATTATAACTTATGTTAACAACAAATCAAGTTCCTTTCATAGCTCAGGTGTCGGTTATACCATACATTATGGGCTATGAAAGTGCCAAGCATTTGTTGTACCAAGTGTTATACAACATAAATCAAGATTAGTCATTTAACAAGCAAAGTATTAAAGAGTGAACAAGATAACAAATATAAAACATGTTAGTATCAAACATTAAAGTCCATATTAAGTTTACATTATACTTATTCTTACACCATTAGTGTAACCTTTTCACCTTGACATAATTAACTTAGCTAGACATAATGAAAGAAATAAAAATAGATAAACAAAATAAGAACATAAAAGTTAACTAAGTAAAGGAAAGGAAATGAAAGGCATAAACTTAATAGTAATGAAAACAAAGCATAAAAAATACTAAGAGAGAAAGGAAGAGCATGATCTTGATCTGGAAACCAAGATGCCTAAATGCATGGCAAATGCCTCCTTTTATAGGCCAAAATTGGGAACTATTGATTTGATGACTAATTGATAAGTGGGTGGCCAACTTTTGACTTGGTGACAATCCTTATCTTCTCTTGTCTGCCCAAAACGTCATTGATATCGTCAAAACTGGAGCCAGGTGCAAACATGAAAGTTGTAGGCAATTGTCTCAGCTTTCTTGTATAACAAATTCAGCTCATTTGGACTTCTAGAACTCCAGATATGGCCAAAATACCGAACAGTGCTCAGGCTGGAAGATAGATTCGGGCTTCTTTGTTGTTGCTACAATTTGGACTTGATAATGGCCTTTTTAGATCTTGGGCTCCATATGAAAGTTGTAGGCCTATGTCTTACCTTTCCATCCATATAAATTGGACCTAAATCTGAGATCTGTAGCTCCAGATATGGCTCAATTACCGAACAGTGTTCCGGTTTGGATTGCACCGACATCTCTTCTCTAAGTTTGACCATCTCTTTATCCTTGCATTTTAAGTTCTTCAAGTCATCAATCAATCCTTTCATTTATGTGATAGACCTGCATTAAAAATAGACATTTACCACAAATTATAGGTATCTTATATTATTAGATACATTATTATAAAACATATTTTAGTTAAGGAGTTATTGATACTTCAAGTGCAAAATGATGATATAAAACCATGATAAAAATGCACTTTTAAGTACTAATCACACCCCTCAACCAGCTTATTACTAGTCCCTAGTAATCAAAGCGTTAAAGTAGAAAACAAATTTGCAAATTTCACAAAGCAAGGTATTCATCATTTAACTTCCATTAATCTATCCAGATAAACAAACTCTCATTAAATTTATATATCTGCTCAATACCACTTAACAAGATATTAATAAACCTTTCTTTTGTGCTCAATGTATCAACACATAATTATGGGGCTTTTCTTGGAAGAAAACAAAATTTTTGTTCCAATGTTGAAGGTTAACTTTCTTGGACTGGGATTATTATTTTTGTCTCTTTTTTTTTTAAGTATATATACATATAATTTAAAAACATCATGCATCTTTAACCCATGTAACGAGCTTTCAGCTAATGACTCCCAGACCAGTTGGTCTTAGGGCATTAGGTGTTAAGACACCCCTACGAGCTTAGTAACTCGGGTCGCAGATACTGATATGTAGATAGTGCAATGTTTGATTGCCTTAAGCTTTTCTCCTCAACCCATGTAACAAGCGTTGGGCCAATAGCTCCCAAGTCAGTTGACTTTAGGGTATTAGGTGTTAAAACACCCCTTCGGGCTTAATTGCTTAGGTTAGGGAGGCTACGAAACCAAACTTATCTACATTTTTATTATCATCATTTTTTTTCTTTTTTCTTTTTTTTTTTCATTTTTTTCATGTTTTTTTTTCTTAATTATATACAATCCCTTTCCCTTAGTTGTTACCTTTAACAAAAGAACATAAATAATGTAATAATCCAATATGCAACCCACAATCATATGTTAAAGTGTGTGTGTGTAAATTAAGGTTTAAGAATACATGTTAAATAAGTATATGAGCAGAATTAAGCGGTAACAATACGAGAGTTTGTAAACCTGAATATTTCAGGAAGTATTATAATAGACCTTGTTAAGAATGGTTACTAAGATGCGTCTCAAGAGTCACTTTAACAAAAGAACTCCTTTACTCTGCCATCCTAGTAACAACAATTATGCACATGCTTTATGAAATGAAAAACAATTTTTTTTTTAATCAACTACTACCCTCTCCCCCCAACCAAAACGAGACATTGTCCTCAATGTTCTAAGGTAGAAAGATAGAGTATAGAAGATATCACCTGAAATAACGAACACTGACAAAACCTGAAACACACTAAAACAAAAATAAAAAAATAACAAAACACAATAATAAAACCAAAAGACACAAAAATTCACAAATGAAGGCTCAAATCCAATCTAAGCTTTTTACGGCTTCCCGTAGATGACCAATTTATGCGACTCATGGAAGGATCAATCACAGGAGTGAAAGATTGTAGTTGGTCAATCAATTGTTCAGTTGTAGTAGCAGAGATTATGATTTGTCGTGCAGAAGATGTTAGAAATTCCTGTTCCACAACATGATCAAGAAAAGACAACAACTTATCATAATAACCATTAACATTTAACAAACCTATGGGTTTATGGTGAATGTGCAATTGAGCCCAAGAGGAAATATGAAAGATCTCTTTCAATGTGCCTAGACCACCTGGTAAAGCAATGAAAGCATCAGCATGGTTAAACATTGCATTCATTCGAGCCGACATTGTAGAGACCTGAAGTTCCTCTCCAATTGTTTTTCCAATGATGTCCCCTTGTGCCAAAGCTTCAGGGACGATTCCTAAAACTTGACTACCTCCTAAAAATGCAGCTATTGACACACGTCCCATTAACCCAAGACTGCCTCCCCCATACACTAAATGAATCTTTCTCTCAGCTAGCACCTGACCAAGATGATTTGCTGATTCTAAAAACTCTTTTTCTTTCCCAGGACTAGATCCACCGAAAACACAAATATTTCTTATTTGATGACTTGAGGAACTTGCCATTTCTACACACTTCTGTATTTGTTGAATGTATGGGTTGAGTAGAAATGAAAGGAAGGAAAAGAGGGTTTTATAGATGAGAAAGTAGAAAGGCAATCATAACATCTATATGTAGGCCAGCTAGAGTTTCACACACTCTCTCTCTCTTTTTATTTATTTATTTATTTACTTTTGAAAAAAACATGTGTATGTACAGGTAGTTGTGATTGTGGCTCACATCTTCCCTTGGTTTTACGTCCAAGAACGGCTTAAACGCCCTCTATGGGTCGGGGATAGGCTTCCCATCCAGTTTTCTTAAAAACTGGCAAACAGGGTCTTTTTTAGTCAGATTCCCAAGACTAAGTCGATCATGTTCTTTATGAAATAGTGGCCATAAATCATGAATTGCACGATGCGCATCTCCACTAGGATGCGTCTCAAGAGTCAATAGAAGATTATCTAAAGACTCCTTACTCAGGCCATCCTTAATGAATTGTATTTTATCTTCACGGTTTATAGATACCATTCCTAAAGAACGACATTGTGTATTACAAGTCCATCTAGCACATCGATGACAGACATCCAGTCGTTTTGCACGACGCTTCTTTGCAAAAGTGCTTTTACCTGTTCCAGGCATGTGTGAAATGAAGAAGTTAGAGGACTCACCTGATAATCAGACCTTTGCTTCAATCAACCAACGAATATCTTCAGGAATTCCATGATTCATTAATAATCTCAATCTTGCACATCTAGCACGGTAAATTTTTGTAATCGCATTCTGAGGCAGAGCGGGAAAATACTTTTTCAATTTTTCAAGATTAGTGTCCATTTTCAAATGAGAATTGGAAGAGAGATTCAAAGAATTGCACAGATATATACACAGATATCAGTAATTATGGGAAACTGAAAGAACCGACTTAAGTCACGGAGTACCGTTATCCGCCATTTGACCGGGGTGAAGAAACTCACAAAAATCACTCAAAAAGAAACAAAAATAAAATAAAATCAATATTTATATAAGAAACAAAAATAAAATAAAATAAAATCAATCTTTATATACAGGATCACCCAATTCAATAGAGTTATGTTCAACTGAAAAATTGTCAAAGTAAACTTTCAGACGATGTCCATTTACCTTGAAAACATTGCCATTCTTTGGATTCTCGATGTCATAGGCCCCATATGGATACACATGTTTCACAATAAAAGGACCGCTCCATCTTGATCTTAATTTTCCAGGAAATAAATGCAGTCGAGAATTATAAAGCAAGACTTTTTGACCAACATTGAAGGTTTTTCTCAGTATTTTCTTGTCATGAAACTCTTTAATTCTTGCTTTATAAATTCTTGAATTTTCATATGCATCATTTCTTATTTCCTCAAGCTCATTTATTTGTAATTTTCGCAGTTGACTAGCATCATCCAGATTTGAATTGAAAGCTTTAATAGCCCAATAAGCTTTATGTTCAAGTTCCACAGGCAAGTGACAAGGTTTTCCATAGACTAGTCTATAAGGTGACATACCTAATGATGTTTTATAAGCAGTTCGATAAGCCCAAAGTGCATCATTAAGTCTTAAAGACTAGTCTTTCCTATTAGGGTTCACTGTTTTCTCCAAAATATGTTTGATCTCCCTATTAGCAAGCTCTACTTGTCCACTTGTTTGAGGGTGATAAGGGGTGGCAACTTTGTGTGTGATTCCATATTTCTTCATTAAAGACTCAAATGGCTTGTTGCAGAAATGTGTTCCACCATCACTTATTATGGCTCGAGGGACTCCAAATCGACTCAAAATATTTTCTTTCAAAAACTTTATCACTGTTTTGTGATCATTGTTTCGACTTGGAATTGCCTCTATCCATTTTGAAACATAATCTACTGCGACTAATATGTATAAGAAACCAAATGATGGAGGGAATGGGCCCATGAAATCTATACCTCAACAGTCAAAGATCTCAATGATAATAATAGGGTTTAAAGGCATCATGTGACGTTTTGAAATAGATCCCAACTTTTGACAATTTTCACAAGACTTGCAGAATGCATGTGAGTCTTTGAACATGGTGGGCCAGTAAAATCCACTTTGTAAGATTTTTGTAGTTGTCTTTCTTGATGAGAAATGGCCCCCACATGCTTCAGAATGACAAAATTTAATGACACTACTTACCTCATTGTCAGGAATGCATCTTCGAAATATTTGATCAGGACAATATTTGAATAAATAAGGATCATCCCAATGAAAGTTCTTCACTTCATTCAAGAACTTTCTTTTATCTTGGGTACTCCAATGAGCTGGCAGTTGTCTTGAAACAAGAAAATTAACAATATTAGCAAACCAAGGCCTTGTAGAGACAGAAAGTAAAGATTCATCGGGAAAGTAGTCATCGATTGGTGTGATGTCAATTTTCGAATCTGTTGTCAATCTTGACAAGTGATCTGCGACAACATTTTCGCTGCCTTTTTTATCTTTGATTGTGATATCAAATTCTTGAAGTAATAAAATCCACCGCACCAATCTAGCCTTGGAATCTTTCTTAGAAAGAAGATATTTCAATGCTGCATGATCACTAAAAACAACAACAGGTGAGCCAACAAGATAAGATCTGAATTTTTCACATGCAAATACTACTGCAAGTAATTCTTTTTCAGTGGTGGTATAATTCATTTGAGCACTATTTAAAGTTTTACTTGCATAGTAAATTACATAAGGTTTCTTATCTTTTCTTTGTCCCAAAACAGCACCTACGGCATAATCACTAGCATCACACATTATTTCAAAAGGTAATGACCAATCGGGAGGTTGAATGATAGGAGCACAAGTAAGCAAATTTTTAAGTTTAACAAAGGCTTCTTCACAATGTTCAGTCCATTCAAAAATAGTATCCTTTGTTAGAAGGTTACTTAAAGGCTTAGATATTACACTAAAATCTTTGATGAACCTTCTATAAAAACCAGCATGTCCCAGGAATGATCTAACATCTTTAAGAGATTTTGGTGTTGGCAAGTTTGCAATTAACTCGATTTTAGATTTGTCAACCTCAATTCCTTTTGATGAAACAATGTGACCAAGTACAATGCCGTTTGTTACCATAAAATGACATTTTTCCCAATTCAGCACAAGATTCTTCTCTTCACACCTGGTTAAAACCTTTCCTAAATTAGTCAAACAATCATCAAATGAATTACCAAAAATAGAAAAATCATCCATGAAAATCTCAAGAAAATGTTCAACCATATCGCTAAATATACGAAGCATGCATCTTTGAAATGTGGCTGGTGCATTACATAATCCAAAAGGCATCCTTCGATATGCAAAAGTACCAAATGGACATGTGAAAGTAGTATTTTCTTGATCTTCCAATGCAATTTCAATTTGGTTGTAACCCGAATAGCCATCTAGGAAACAATAAAATTCATGACCTGCAACTCTTTCTAGGATTTGATCCATGAAAGGTAAAGGAAAATGATCTTTTCTAGTCATTGAATTAAGTTTCCTATAGTCAATGCACATGCGCCAACCAGTAACAGTTCTAGTGGGAATTAACTCATTGTTCTCATTTGTTATCACAGTGACTCCAGACTTCTTAGGTACAACTTGGGTAGGACTTACCCATTTGCTGTCAGAAATAGGATAAATGATTTCATTATCTAGAAGCTTAATGACTTCATTTTTCACTACTTCTTTCATATTAGGATTTAGCCTTCGTTGCATTTCTCTAGAGGGTTTAGCATTTTCCTCTAAATAAATTCTGTGTGTACAAATCAAAGGACTAATTCCTTTTATATCAGCTATGGTCCATCCTAATGCATTTTTGTGCATTTTCAGAGTTTGTAATAACTTACCTTCTTGATGTGCATTAAGTTTGGAAGAGATTATTACCGGAAAAGTTTCATTTTCTCCCAAAAATGAGTATTTGAGATTGGATGGCAACGACTTCAAATCAGGTTTTGGTGGTTGAACACTTGAAGGTATGGACTTAATTGGTCGTGGTGGCAATTCCTCAATTTGTGGCCTCCAATTACTTGTCTTTGATTCTTCCTGAAAATAAATCATTTCCAAATCATCAGATTCATCAATCTCAATTTCATTGGAAGTGGTTGGAAATTGATCATGAATTAATTTTTCAGTAAAGTCCACTTCCTGTAAATCATTATCATCTCTAGGTTGCTTGCAAATGTTGAAAATATTCATCTCCAATGTCATGTTTCCAAATGATAGCTTCATCACTCCATTCCTACAATTAATCAATGCATTAGAAGTTGCAAGAAATGGACGTCCTAAAATAACAGGAAATGAATTACATACTTCAACAGGTTGTGTGTCCAAGACAATAAAATCCACAGGATAAATGAATTTATCGACTTGTACTAACACATCTTCAACTATTCCTCTAGGCACTTTTATAGATCTATCGGCAAGTAAAAGAGTTATAGAAGTTGGTTTTAACTCACCTAGATTGAGACTCTGAAAAACTGAATATGGAAGTAAATTCACACTAGCACCAAGATCAAGTAAGGCTCTTTCAATTTTATGCTCTCCAATAAAGCAAGAAATTGTAGGACAACCAGGGTCTTTATATTTCAAAGCATTATTGTTTTGAAGAATAGCACTTACTTGTTCGGCTAGAAAGGCTTTCTTTTTCACATTCAGTTTCCTCTTCACAGTGCATAGATCTTTCAAAAATTTAGCATAGGAAGGAACCTGTTTAATAGCATCCAGCAAAGGTATATTGATCCTTACCTGTTTGAAAGTTTCAAAGATTTCAGAGTTGTGATTAACTTTCCTTTGTTTAGTCATGGCATGAGGAAATGGAAGTGCTGGCGGTGAATCAGTCATTTCTTTGCAATTTTCAGATTCATCCCCTTCCTTACCCTCAGAGATTGACTCATCATCTTTCTCATAAGGTTCAAGAGAGGATTTTTCAATAACCTTACCATTGCGCAGAGTAGTGACTGATTTGACTTGATCCATGTGTTGGCTTCCGGAACTACTTGCATTTGCATTGTATTGCCCCTTGGGATTTTGTTGCGGTTGAGATGGAAACTTACCTTTCTCTTGGAAACTGAGAGCATATGTTAATTTAGCAAGAGTATCTTTAAAATCTGTCATGTTTTGAGCAAGTTGAATATTGATTGTCTCTTGCTTTTCAATGAATGCATGCAATGTTTCCTCAAGATTTCTTCTAGGAGGTGGAGCATAAGGAGGTGCATATCCATGAGAATTTTGGAAATTATGGTGTGCTTGAAAGGTGGTTGTGAAGTTTGTGCATTGTTGTTCTCACTCTTCCAATTGAAATTTAGGTGATTTCTCCAACCAGGGTTGTATGTTTGGGAGTATGGGTTATGGTTAGGCCTTTGGAAACTGTTTAAAGCATGGGCTTGCTCATGGAGACATTCCTTAAAAGAAGGCAAAGTTGGACAATCATTGGTTGAGTGTTCATTTGTTTCACAGATTTGACACACAATGTTTTCAACAGATTTTAAATGACCACTCTTTTTCAATTCTAGTGCCTCAACTTTTCTAGCTAAAGATGCAAATTTGGCTTGAAGGTCATGATCTTCCCTAAGGTTGTACATACCTCCACTAGATGTATGAGGTTGAGTTTTACTCGTTGCCTCATATGTACCCGCAGTGTCCCAATTTTGAGCATTTTCAGCTAATAAGTCTAAGTACTTCATTGCTTCATCAGGGTCTTTATCTTCAAAAGTTCCATTGCACATCAATTCAACCATTTGCCTATCTTTAGGTGTTAACCCTTCATAGAAATGTGAAACCAATCTCCATGTTTCAAAACCATGATGGGGGCAAGTACTAAGCAAGTCTCGATACCTATCCCAACATTTGTAAAATGTTTCTCCTGGTTTTTGAGTGAAAGTGGTGATTTGTCTCTTGAAAGAGTTTGTTCTATGAGATGGGAAAAACTTCTTTAAAAACTGTTGTTGCATTTCATCCCAAGCACGAATGGATCCTGGTCTTAAATTTTGTAGCCATGTTTTAGCTTTATCTTTTAATGAAAAAGGAAAAAGCTTTAATTTGATGGTGTTCATGCTACAATTTAAGTTATTATGTGTTGCAAACCTCCTCAAATTCCCTTAAATGCAAGTATGGATTTTCCAATTCTAAGCCATAAAAAGAAGGTAAAAGTTGAATAATGCCTGGTTTAAAATTAAAATGAGATGCATCGGAGGGAAAAACTATGCATGATGGTGCACTTGTTCTTGTGGGATTCATGTGGTCTCTAAGTGTTCTAGCACGGTTATTCTCATTATTTTCATTATGAAGTGATTGATTATCTTCTTCGGCCATATTTTCTAAAAATGATGAGGACACCCTACAAAGTCTACCACTTGATGTACGTGACCACACTCTCATGCACGTGTAGGAATAAAATAAAAAAGAAGAAGAAAGCAAAAGGAGGAAGAAAACAAAATAAAAAGAAACAAAAGAAAAGAAACAAAGTTATATACAAGAAAAGTGAAAAGAGAAAATAAAATAAATACTATAATTTATACAAGAACTTACCTCCCCGGCAACGGCGCCAAAAACTTGACACGACTAAAAGGTTGATGTCTTCTCCCAAGTGCAGGAGTGTCGAAGTAATAAATAACCCGGCGAGACCGGGGTCGAACCACAGGGAGGTTAATTGTACAAATTATAAACAACAACTATAAATAACAACAATAGTAACAACAACAACAACAATAATAATAGTAGCAATAATAATAATAATAATAATAATAATAATAATAATAATAATAATAATAGTAGTAGTAGTAGTAGTAGTAGTAGTAGTAGTAGTAGTAGTAGTAGTAGTAGTAGAGATTAAACAATGATAATAACAAATGTCAAGGTTAGAGGTTCCACTAATGGTATATCAAACAAGTATAGTATAAACTCTTATTATTGAATTGGAAACCACACATAAAGGAGGTTCCAATCAGATTATATATTGTTAACATGATTACATTAGTCATTTTATTCAATTAATGCTAATACTTGTAAATCTCGTCAAGCATTCATGATTATAACTTATGTTAACAACAAATCAAGTTCCTTTCATAGCTCAAGTGTCGGTTATACCATACATTATGGGCTATGAAAGTGCCAAGCATTTGTTGTACCAAGTGTTATACAACATAAATCAAGATTAGTCATTTAACAAGCAAAGTATTAAAGAGTGAACAAGATAACAAATATAAAACATGTTAGTATCAAACATTAAAGTCCATATTAAGTTTACATTATACTTATTCTTACACCATTAGTGTAACCTTTTCACCTTGACATAATTAACTTAGCTAGACATAATGAAAGAAATAAAAATAGATAAACAAAATAAGAACATAAAAGTTAACTAAGTAAAGGAAAGGAAATGAAAGGCATAAACTTAATAGTAATGAAAACAAAGCATAAAAAATACAAAGAGAGAAAGGAAGAGCATGATCTTGATCTGGAAACCAAGATGCCTAAATGCATGGCAAATGCCTCCTTTTATAGGCCAAAATTGGGAACTATTGATTTGATGACTAATTGATAAGTGGGTGGCCAACTTTTGACTTGGTGACAATCCTTATCTTCTCTTGTCTGCCCAAAACGTCATTGATATCGTCAAAACTGGAGCCAGGTGCAAACATGAAAGTTGTAGGCAATTGTCTCAGCTTTCTTGTGTAACAAATTCAGCTCATTTGGACTTCTAGAACTCCAGATATGGCCAAAATACCGAACAGTGCTCAGGCTGGAAGACAGATTCGGGCTTCTTTGTTGTTGCTACAATTTGGACTTGATAATGGCCTTTTTAGATCTTGGGCTCCATATGAAAGTTGTAGGCCTATGTCTTACCTTTCCATCCATATACATTGGACCTAAATCTGAGATCTGTAGCTCCAGATATGGCCCAATTATCGAACAGTGTTCCGGTTTGGATTGCACCGACATCTCTTCTCTAAGTTTGACCATCTCTTTATCCTTGCATTTTAAGTTCTTCAAGTCATCAATCAATCCTTTCATTTATGTGATAGACCTGCATTAAAAATAGACATTTACCACAAATTATAGGTATCTTATATTATTAGATACATTATTATAAAACATATTTTAGTTAAGGAGTTATTGATACTTCAAGTGCAAAATGATGATATAAAACCATGATAAAAATGCACTTTTAAGTACTAATCATGATGCTAGTGATTATACCGTAGGTGCTGTTTTGGGACAAAGAAAAGATAAGAAATCTTATGTAATTTACAATACAAGTAAAACTTTAAATAGTGCTCAAATGAATTATACCATCACTGAAAAGGAATTACTTGTAGTAGTATTTGCATGTGAAAAATTCAGATCTTATCTTTTGGCTCACTTGTTGTTGTTTTTAGTGATCATGCAGCATTGAAATATCTTCTTTCTAAGAAAGATTCTAAGGCTAGATTGGTGCGGTGGATTTAATTACTTCAAGAATTTGATATCACAATCAAAGATAAGAAAGACAGCGAAAATGTTATCGCAAATCACTTGTCAAGATTGACAACAGATTCGAAAACTGACATCACACCAATCGATGACTACTTTCCCGATGAATCTTTACTTTCTATCTTTACAATGCCTTGGTTTGCTAATATAGATAATTTTCTTGTTTCAGGACAATTGCCAGCTCATTGGAGTACCCAAGATAAAAGAAAGTTCTTGAATGAAGTGAAGAACTTTTATTGGGATGATCTTTATTTATTCAAATATTGTCCTGATCAAATATTTCAAAGATGCATTCCTGACAATGAGGTAAGTAGTGTCATTAAATTTTATCATTCTAAGGCATGTGGGGGCCATTTCTCGTCAAGAAAGACAACTGCAAAAATCTTACAAAGTGGATTTTACTGGCCCACCATGTTCAAAGACTCATGCATTCTGCAAGTCTTGTGAAAATTATCAAAAGTTGGGATCTATTTCAAAATGTCACATGATGCCTTTAAATCCTATTATTGTCATTGAGATCTTTGATTGTTGGGGTATAGATTTCATGGGTCCATTCCCTCCATCATTTGGTTTCTTATACATATTAGTCGTAGTAAATTATGTTTCAAAATGGATAGAGGCAATTCCAAGTCGAAACAATGATCACAAAATAGTGATAAAGTTTTTGAAATAAAATATTTTGAGTCGATTTGGAGTCCCTCGAGCTATAATAAGTGATGGTGGAACACATTTCTGCAACAAACCATTTAAGTCTTTAATATGGAATCACACACAAAGTTGCCACCCCTTATCACCCTCAAACAAGCGGACAAGTAGAGCTTACTAATAGGGAGATCAAACATATTTTGGCGAAAACAGTGAACCCTAATAGGAAAGACTGATTTTTAAGACTTAATGATGCACTTTGGACTTATCGAACTGCTTATAAAACATCATTAGGTATGTCACCTTATAGATTAGTTTATGGAAAACCTTGTCACTTGCCACTCAAACTTGAACATAAAGCCTATTGGGCTATTAAAGCTTTCAATTCAAATTTGGATGATGCTAGTCAACTGCGAAAATTACAAATAAATGAGCTTGAGGAAATAAGAAATGATACATATAAAAATTCAAGAATTCATAAAGCAAGAATTAAAGAGTTTCATGACAAGAAAATACTGAGAAAAACATTCAATGTTGGTCAAAAAGTCTTGCTTTATAATTCTCGACTGCATTTATTTCCTGGAAAATTAAGATCAAGATGGAGCGGTCCTTTTATTGTGAAGCATGTGTATCCATATGCGGCCTATGACATCGAGAATCCAACAAATGGTAATGTTTTTAAGGTAAATGGACATCGTCTGAAAGTTTACTTTGATAATTTTTTTAGTTGAACATGACTCTATTGAATTAAGTGATCCTGTATATAAAGATTGATATTTTTTAATTTCTTTTTTGAGTGATTTTTGCTAATTTCTCTTACCCCGATCAAATAGTAAACAACGGTACTCCGTGACATAAGTCAGTTCTTTTAGTTTCCCACAATAACTGATATTTGTGTATATATTTGTGCAAATAGTGGACAACAATACTCTTCCAATTCTCATTTGAAAATGGACACTAATCTTGAAAAATTGAAAAAGTATTTTCCTGCTTTGCCTCAGAATGCGATTACAAAACTTTACCGTGCTAGATGTGCAAGATTGAGATTGTTAATGAACCATGGTATTCCTGAAGATATTCGTTGGTTGATTTAAGCAAAGGTTCGATTATCAGGTGAGTCCTCTAACTCCTTCATTTCACACATGCCTGGAATAGGTAAAAGCACTTTTGCAAAGAAGCGTCGTGCAAAACGACTGAAGGTCTGTTATCGATGTGCTAGATGGACTTGTGATGCACACTGTTGTTCTTTAGGAATGGTATCTATAAACCGTAAAGATAAAATACAATTTATTAAGGATGGCCTGAGTAAGGAGTCTTTAGATAATCTTCTATTGACTCTTGAGACGCATCCTAGTGGAGATGTGCATCGTGTAATTCATGATTATGACCACTATTTCATAAAGAACATGATCGATTTAGTCTTGGGAATCTGACTAAAAAAACCCTGTTTGCCAGTTTTTAAGAAAACTGGATGGGAAGCCTATCCCCAAACCATAGAGGGCGTTTAATCTGTTCTTAGACGTAAAACCAAGAGAAGATGTGAGCCACAATCACAACTACTTGTACGTACATATGCTTTTTCAAAAGTAAATAAATAAATAAATGAAAAGAGAGAGAGAGTGTGTGAGACTCCAGCTGGCCTACATATAGGTGTTATGATTGCCTTTCTAATTTCTCATCTATAAAACCCTCTCTTCCTTCCTTTCATTTCTACTCAACTCATACATTCAAAAATACAGAAGTGTGTAGAAATGGCAAGTTACTCAAGTCATCATATAAGAAATATTTGTGTTTTTGGTGGATCTAGTCTTGGAAAAGAAAAAGAGTTATTAGAATCAGCAAATCATCTTGGTCAAGTGCTAGCTGAGAGAGATTCATTTAGTGTATGGAGGAGGCAATCTTAGGTTAATGGGAGGTGTGTCAATAGCTGCATTTTTAGGAGGTAGTCAAGTTTTAGGAGTCGTCCTTGAAGCTTTAGCACAAGGGGACATCATTGGAAAAATAATTGGAGAGGAACTTCAGGTCTCCACAGTGTCGACTCGAATGAATTCAATGTTTAACCATGCTGATGCCTTCATTGCTTTACCAGGAGGTCGAGGCACATTGGAAGAGATCTTTCATATTTTCTCTTGGGCTCAACTGCACATTCACCATAAACCCATAGGTTTGTTAAATGTTAATGGTCATTATGATAAGTTGTTTTCTTTTCTTGATTGATTAGTACTTAAAAGTGCATTTTTGTCATGGTTTTATATCATCATTTTGCACTTGAAGTATCAATAACTCCTTAACTAAAATATGTTTTATAATAATGTATCTAATAATATAAGATACCTATAATTTGTGGTAAATGTATATTTTTAATGCAGGCCTATCACATAAATGAAAGGATTGATTGATGACTTGAAGAACTTAAATTGCAAGGATAAAGAGATGGTCAAACTTAGAGAAGAGATGTCGGTGCAATCCAAACCAGAACACTGTCCAGTAATTGGGTCATATCTGGAGCTACTGATCTCAGATTGAGGTCCAATTTATATGGATGGAAAGGTAAGACATAGGCCTACAACTTTCATATGGAGCCCAAGATCTAAAAAGGCCATTATCAAGTCGAAATTGTAGCAACAACAAAGAAGCCCGAATCTGTCTTCCAGCTCGAGCACTGTTCGGTATTTTGGCCATATCTGGAGTTCTAGAAGTCCAAATGAGCTGAATTGTTTATACAAGAAAGCTGAGACAATTGCCTACAACTTTCATGTTTACAACTGGCTTCAATTTTGACGTTATCAATGACGTTTTGGGCAGACAAGAGAAGATAAGGATTGTCACCAAGTCAAAAGTTGGCCACCCACTTATCAATTAGTCATCAAATCAATAGTTCCCAATTTTGGCCTATAAAAGGAGGCATTTGCCATGCATTTAGGCATCTTGGTTTCCAGATCAAGATCATGCTCTTCCTTTCTCTCTTTGTATTTTTTGTAATGTTTATGCTTTGCTTTCATTAATATTAAGTTTATGCCTTTCATTTCCTTTTTTTTACTTAGTTAACTTTTATGTTCTTATTTTGTTTATTTGTTTTCCTTTCTTTCATTATGTCTAGCTAAGTTAATTATGTCAAGGTGAAAAGGTTACACTAATGGTGTGAGAATAAGTATAATGTAAACTTAATATGGACTTTAATGTTTGATACTAACATGTTTTATATTTGTTATCTTGTTCACTCTTTAATACTTTGCTTGTTAAATGACTAATCTTGATTTATGTTGTATAACACTTGGTACAACAAATGCTTGGCACTTTCATAGCCCATAATGTATGGTATAACCGACACCTGAGCTATGAAAGGAACTTGATTTGTTGTTAACATAAGTTATAATCATGAATGCTTGACGAGATTTACAAGTATTAGCATTAATTGAATAAGATGACTAATGTAATCATGTTAACAATATATAATCTGATTGGAACCTCCTTTGTGTGTGGTTTCCAATTCAATAATAAGAGTTTATACTATACTTGTTTGATATACCATTAGTGGAACCTCTAACCTTGACATTTGTTATTATTATTGTTTAATCCTTACATTAATTTTCCATCTCCAAGTTCTCATCATCTTCTTCTTCTTCTCTTTCTTTATTATTATTATTATTATTACTACTACTACTACTACTACTACTACTACTACTACTACTACTATTATTATTATTATTATTATTATTATTATTATTATTATTATTATTATTATTATTATTATTATTGTTATTGTCATTGTTGTTATTATTGTTATTACTATTATTATTGTTGTTGTTGTACTATTGTCGTTTATAATTTGTACAATTAACCTCCCTGTGGTTCGACCCCGGTCTTGCCGGGTTATTTATTACTTCGACACTCCTGCACTTGGGAGAAGACATCAACGTTTTAGTCGTGTCAAGTTTTTGGCGCCGTTGCCAGGGAGGTAAGTTCTTGTATAAATTATAATATTTATTTTATTTTCTCTTTTCACTTTTCTTGTATATAACTTTATTTCTTTTCTCTTGTTTCTTCTTCTTTTGTTTTCTGTTTTCTTTTATTTTATTCCTACACGTGCATGAGAGTGTGGTCACGTACATCAAGTGGTAGACTTTGTAGGGTATCCTCATCATTTTCAGAAAATATGGCTGAAGAAGATAATCAATCACTTCATAATGAAAATAATGAGAATAATCGTGCTAGAACACTTAGAGACCACATGAATCCCACAAGAACAAGGGCACCATCATGTATAGTTTTTCCTCCCGATGCATCTCATTTTAATTTTAAACCAGGCATTATTCAACTTTTACCTTCTTTTCATGGCTTAGAATTGGAAAATCCATACTTGCATTTAAGGGAATTTGAGGAGGTGTGCAACACATATAATAACTTAAATTGTAGCATGAACACCATCAAATTAAAGCTTTTTCCTTTTTCATTAAAAGATAAAGCTAAAACATGGCTACAAAATTTAAGATCAGGATCCATTCGTGCTTGGGATGAAATGCAACAACAGTTTTTAAAGAAGTTTTTCCCATCTCATAGAACAAACTCTTTCAAGAGACAAATCACCACTTTCACTCAAAAACCAGGAGAAACATTTTACAAATGTTGGGATAGGTATCGAGACTTGCTTAGTACTTGCCCCCATCATGGTTTTGAAACATGGAGATTGGTTTCACATTTCTATGAAGGGTTAACACCTAAAGATAGGCAAATGGTTGAATTGATGTGTAATGGAACTTTTGAAGATAAAGACCCTGATGAAGCAATGGAGTACTTAGACTTGTTAGCTGAAAATGCTCAAAATTGGGACACCGCGGGTACTTATGAGGCACCGAGTAAAACTCAACCTCATACATCTAGTGGAGGTATGTACAACCTTAGGGAAGATCATGACCTTCAAGCCAAGTTTGCATCTTTAGCTAGAAAAGTCGAGGCACTAGAATTAAAAAAGAGTGGTCAATTAAAATCTGTTGAAAACATTGTGTGTCAAATCTGTGAAACAAATGAACACTCAACCAACGATTGTCCAACCTTGCCTTCTTTTAAAGAATGTCTCCATGAACAAGCCCATGCTTTAAACAGTTTTCAAAGGCCCAACCACAACCCATACTCCCAAACATACAACCCTGGTTGGAGGAATCACCCAAATTTCAGTTGGAAGAGTGAGAACAACAATGCACAAACTTCACAACCACCGTTTCAAGCACACCATAATTTCCAAAATTCTCATAGATATGCATCTTCTTATGCTCCACCTTCTAGAAGAAATCTTGAGGAAACATTGCATGCATTCATTGAAAAGCAAGAGACAATCAATACTCAACTTGCTCAAAACATGACAGATTTTAAAGATACTCTTGCTAAATTAACATCTGCTCTCAGTTTCCAAGAGAAAGGTAAGTTTCCATCTCAAACACAACAAAATCCCAAAGGGCAATACAATGCAAATGCAAGTAGTTCCAGAAGCCAACACATGGATCAACTCAAATCAGTCACTACTCTACGCAGTGGTAAGGTTATTGAAAAACCCTCTCTTGAACCTTATGAGAAAGATGATGAGTCAATCTCTGAGGGTAAGGAAGGGGTTGAATCTGAAAATTGCAAAGAAACGACTGATTCACCGCCAGCACTTCCATTTCCTCATGCCATGACCAAACAAAGGAAAGTCAACCATAACTCTGAAATTTATGAAATTTTCAAACAGGTAAGGATCAATATACCTTTGTTGGATGCTATTAAACAGGTTCCTTCCTATGCTAAATTTTTGAAAGATCTATACACTGTGAAGAGGAAACTGAATGTGAAAAAGAAAGCCTTTCTAGCCGAACAAGTAAGTGCTATTCTTCAAAACAATAATGCTTTGAAATATAAAGACCCTGGTTGTCCTACAATTTCTTGCTTTATTGGAGAGCATAAAATTGAAAAAGCCTTACTTGATCTTGGTGCTAGTGTGAATTTACTTCCATATTCAGTTTTTCAGAGTCTCAATCTAGGTGAGTTAAAACCAACTTCTATATCTCTTTTACTTGCCGATAGATCTGTAAAAGTGCCTAGAGGAATAATTGAAGATGTGTTAGTACAAGTCGATAAATTCATTTATCCTGTGGATTTTATTGTCTTGGACACAGAACCTGTTGAAGCATGTAATTCATTTCCTGTTATTTTAGGACGTCCGTTTCTTGCAACCTCTAACGCATTGATTAATTGTAGGAATGGACTGATGAAGCTATCATTTGGAAACATGACATTGGAGATGAATATTTTTAACATTTGCAAGCAACCTGGAGATGATAATGATTTACAAGAAGTAGATCATATTGATGAATTAGTTTATGATCAACTTGAATCTACTTTAAGTAAAAATGAATTGGATGAAACTGAAGATTTGCAAATGATTTATTCTGAGGAAGAAATCACGGATGAAACAAGCACCGAAAATGTTGATGCAAATCTTTTGTCAATATTGACAACAGATTCGACATCTAACATCACACCAATCGATGATTGCTTTCCTAACGAATCCTTACTTTCTCTTAGTCCAATGCCTTGGTATAATAAAAATATCAATTTTCTTGCCTTAGAAGATTTGCCAGCTGATTGGAGTACGCAGGACAAAGAAAAGTTTTTGAACGAAGTGAAGAGCTTTTACTGTGATGACCCTAACTTATTCAAATATTGTCCTGATCAAATATTTCAAAGATTCATTCCCAACAATGAGGTAAGTTGTGTCATTAAACTTTGTCATTTTGAACCTCTAACCTTGACATTTGTTATTATTATTGTTTAATCCTTACATTAATTTTCCATCTCCAAGTTCTCATCATCTTCTTCTTCTTCTTTTTCTTTATTATTATTATTATTATTATTACTACTACTACTACTACTACTACTACTACTACTACTATTATTATTATTATTATTATTATTATTATTATTATTATTATTATTATTATTATTATTATTATTGTTATTGTCATTGTTGTTATTATTGTTATTACTATTATTGTTGTTGTTGTTGTACTATTGTCGTTTATAATTTGTACAATTAACCTCCCTGTGGTTCGACCCCGGTCTTGCCGGGTTATTTATTACTTCGACACTCCTGCACTTGGGAGAAGACATCAACCTTTTAGTCGTGTCATTGATCATACTATGGAACAGGAATTTCTATCATCTTCTACACGACAAATCATAATCTCTACTGCTACTGCTGAACAATTGATTGACCAACTACAGTCTTTCATTCCTCTGATTGATCCTTCCATGAGTCGCATAAATTGGTCATCTAAGAAAAGTCGTAAAAAGCTTAGATTGGATTTGAGCCTTTATTTGTCAATTTTTGTGTCTTTCGATTTTATTATTGTGTTTTGTTATTTTTTATTTTTGTTTCAGTGTGTTTCAGGTTTGTCAGTGTTCATTATTTTAGGTGATATCTTCTATACTCTATCTTTCTACCTTAGAACATTGAGGACAATATCTCGTTTTGGTTGCAGAGGGTAGTAGTTGATAAAAAAAATTATTTTCATTTCATAAAGCATGTGCATAATTGTTGTTATGAGGATGACAGAGTGAAGGAGCTCTTTTGTTAAAGTGACTTTTGAGATGCATCTTAGTAACCATTCTTAACAAGGTCTATTATAATACTTCTTGAAATATTTAGGTTTACAAACTCTCGCATTGTTATCACTTAATTCTGCTCATATACTTATTTAACATGTATTCTTAAACCTTAATTTACACACACACACTTTAACATATGATTACTACATTATTTATGTTCTTTCGTTAAAGGTAACAACTAAGGGAAAGGGATTGTATATAATTATAAAAGAAAGAAAAAAAGAAAAAAATGATAATAATAAAAATGTAGATAAGTTTGGTTTCGTAGCCTCCTTAACCTAAGCAATTAAGCCCGAAGGGGTGTTTGAACACCTAATACCCTAAAGTCAACTAACTTGGGAGCTATTGGCTCAATGCTTGTTACATGGGTTATGGAGAAAAAATTAAGGGAATCAAACATTGCACTATCTACATATTAGTATCTGCGACCCGAGTTACTAAGCTCGTAGGGGTGTCTTAACACCTAATGCCCTAAGACCAACTTGTTTGGGAGTCATTAGCTGAAAGCTTGTTAAATGGGTTAAAGATGCATGATGTTTTTAAATTATATGTATATATTTTTTTAAAAAAAAAAGAAGACAAAAATAATAATCCCAACCTAAGGAAGTTAACCTTAAATATTAGAACAAAAATTTTGTTTTCTTCCAAGAAAAGCCACATAATTATGTGTTGATACATTGAGCACAAAAGAAAAGTTTATTAATATCTTGTTAACAACTATTGAGCAGATATATAAATTTAATAAGAGTTTGTTTATCTGGATAGATTAATGGAAGTTAAATAATGAATACCTTGCTTTGTGAAATTTGCAAAGTTGTTTTCTATTTTAACGTTTTGATTACTAGGGACTAGTAATAAGCTGGTTGGGGGGTGTGATTAGTACTTAAAAGTGTATTTTTATCATGGTTTTATATCATCATTTTACACTTGAAGTATCAATAACTCCTTAACTAAAGCATGCTTTATAATAATATATCTAATAATATAGTTAACTTTAATCAAGAGTTGGCCACCCATTTATCAATTAGTCATCAAATCAATAGTTTCCAATTTTGGCCTATAAAAGGAGGCATTTGCCATGCATTTAGGCATCTTGGTTTTCAGATGAAGATCAATAGTTCTCTCTTTGTATTCTTTGTAATGTTTATGTTTTGCTTTCATTAATATCAAGTTTATGCCTTTCATTTTCTTTCATTTAGTTAAATTTAATCTTATTCATGTTTTTATTTTGTTTATTTATTTTTCTTTCTTTCATTATGTCTAGCTCAGTTTATTATGTCAAGGTGAAAAGGTTACACTAATGGTGTAAGAATAAGTATACTGTAAACTTAATATGGACTTTAATGTTTGATACTAACATGTTTTATATTTCTTATCTTGTTCACTCTTTAATACTTTGCTTGTTAAATGATTAATCTTGATTTATGTTGTATAACACTTGGTACAACAAATGCTTGGCACTTTCATAGCCCATAATGTATGGTATAACTGACACCTGAGCTATGAAAGTAACTTGATTTGTTGTTAACATAAGTTATAATCATGAATGCTTGACGAGATTTACAAGTATTAGCATTAATCAAATAAGATGACTAATGTAATCATGTTAACAATATATAATCTGATTGGAACCTCCTTTGTGTGTGGTTTCCAATTGAATAATAAGAGTTTATATTATACTTGTTTGACATACCATTAGTGGAATCTCTAACCTTGACATTTATTATTATCATTGTTTAATCGTTACATTAATATTTCTTCTCAAAGTTCTCATCTTTTTTTTCTTCTTCTTCTTCTTTTTCTTTATTATTATTATTATTATTGTTGTTGTTGTTGTTGTTGTTGTTGTTGTTGTTGTTGTTGTTGTTATTATTATTGTTATTATATTATTGTTATTTATAATTTGTACAATTAACCTCCTTGTGGTTCGACTCCGGTCTTGCCAGGTTATTTATTACTTCGACACTCTTGCACTTGGGAGAAGACATCAATCTTTTCATCGTGTCAGTAGGCCACATGAACTTTACTTTGAGTTTTCATATAGTTATACCTTCTTCAAGCTTGATGGTTATATGTTGTTACTTTCTTTCTCTTTCCCTTTCACTTCCTATTCTTTCTAAAGCTTGTTAGATGTTCCATGTTAGGTCTTTGAACCTTCATACTATGTTCTTTTTCTAAAGTATATCCTTATGTTTTTCTCTCTTTTTTTAATTTCTAAGGGTATTTATAGGGTTTTTTTGTTTTTTGTTGAATTCCCTATCAGATTGATCAAAACTCAATCATTTGATCAAAATAAAAGAGTTTTGGATAAATGTTAACAGCTAGAACCTTTATCCTTCAATAGTTTTTGGGGATGGTGGTTTTGCCTAAGTGGTTTTATGTTTCTTAAAGATAAAGGCATGTATTTCTCACCTTTTAATCTAGAAAGAAAGATTTATGGTCCATAATAAGAACCCTTTGGGATTTTTTAAGTGTGAAAATATGAAAAGGTTAAGTGGTTTTGCACAAATGGATATCTCAGTCAAAGTTGATTGACTTGGCTATTTTTGAGACTTCGTTGGAGAAACTCCAATGTAAAAGTCATCGGAGACCACCTAAACTTGATAGACAATTGCATATCTTTTATTTGGATTCATCCTTGATCCATTTAGAGGTCAGTAGTGACTTGACCAAAAGATTGATATTTTTTCTAAGCATAGAAGTGTCAAAGTAACAAATAACCTGATAAAATCAGAGTTGAACCACGAGAAGGTTAACTATTTAAATTATAAACAACAAGAATACAATATCAACAATAACAACAATAATAGTAATAATAGTAATAGTAGTAGTGGTAGTAGTTGTTGTGATAATAATAATAATAATAATAATAATAATAATAATAATAAAGAAAAAGAAGAAAAAGAAGTTATAGAGGACTTTGAGACTGTAAAATTAATGTGAGGATTAAACAATGATAAAAATAAATGTCAAGGTTAGAGGATCCATTAATAGTATGTCAAACAAGTATAGTATAAATTCTTTTTATTACTCAATTAGAAACCACACACAAAGGAGGTTTCAATTAAATTATAAATTGTTAATATGATTACATCAGTTATATTATTTAAATAATGCTAATACTTATCAATGTTGTCAGGTATTCATAATTATAACTTATGTTAACAACAAATAAAGTTCCTTTCATAACAGAAGTATATGTTATACCATAGGTTGAGCTACAAAAGTGTTAAGTATTTGTTGTACTAAGTGTTATACAATATAAATCTAGATTAACTAAGTAAAGGAAAAGAAATGAAAAGCATAAATAAGATATTAATGAAAGTAAAACTTAAATATTATAAAAATATAAAGAGAAAGAGTAAGAACATGATTTTGATCTGAAAACTAATATATTTAAATGCATGGCAAATGCCTTCTTTTATAAGCCAAAATTAAAAACTATTGATTTGATAACTAATTATTGAGTGGGTGGCCACATCTTGACTTGGTGATAATTCTTATCTTCTTGTTTGCCAAAAACATCATTATTAACGTTAGAATTTGAACAAACTTCAATCATAAAAGTTCTAGTAAATTGTCTCAACTTTAAAAAAAAATTAAGGTCATTTAGACTTCTAGAACTTAAGATATAGGCTGAACACTAAATAGTGTCTAGGCTACAGGATAGATTCAGACTTCTATGTTGTTGCTAAGATTTGAACTTCCAAACAATAGAATTGAGTCTTACCTTCTTATGAATTTTTTATGCCTATATCTTAGTTTTTCATCCATATAAAGCATACCTAAATCCAAGTTCTATAACTCTAGTTATGATACAATTATCGAATAGTATTCTAGTTTGGACTAAATTGACATCTCTTTTCTAAACTTCACCCTTTTTTTGTCTTTTCAATTTCAGTATTTCAACTCATAAAGCAATCTTTTTATTTATATGATAGTCCTGCATTTAGGATGAATATTTATCATAAATTAAAGATATCTTATGGTATCAGACTTGTTATTATAAAACATTTATAAAGCATGCTTTAGTTAAGGAGTTATTGATACTTCAAGTGCAAAATGATGATATAAAACCTTAATAAAAATACACTTTTAAGTATTAACCATGTAGCTCCATATTCATTCGCTTGAATGTACTAACTCGATCGACCTAGATCTAAAAATGCACTGGTAATTGATTAATGATAAGATATTAAAGACTTTTATGGAAGAATTGAGATGTAAACATCCAATTTCATGAAAATAGGTTTATAGAAAGGGGATGTTCTTCTTTCATGGAAAATGATTGGATTCATTGTTTGTTTAAGACTCCATAACAAGCTCTTAAAAGATGTCAATTTAATCATCCAAAACTATTAAGAAATGAGATGAAAGTGGGTAAACAACGCATCGTCTAAGTTAAACCTTGAGAAATTAAGATTTTTAATTTGAGATTTGAGATTTGAAAATTTTCATTATAGTCCTTATTCTTCCAATTGTTTTTAATTGCACTTATAATTGCTTCACAAGCTCTTAATTTTATGAATTTTACATTTGTTAAACTTAATCATCAGCCCTAAAGTTGAGTACCATTTTCATCTTAGTCTTTAATTTCTGATTTGTGCATATGAACATTTAATTAACCATTATACTTTTAATTTTCTTTAATTTGGCCCATGATTTAGTAAATTTCAACCCTTGAATTCTTGTGTCTTTATGATTTGGTTCTTAGTTTTGAATTTCTTTAATCAAACCCCTAAATTACTATCAAATTTTAATTTGTTTTCACAATTAATCCTCTAATCTGACCAATTAAACTTTTCAAAGTTTAATTTCAATCTCCAAACTTTAATTTCTTTCAATTAACACCTAAAATAAACTCAAAAAACTTATTTTTCTTGCAATTAAGTCCTCAATTAAATTAATTAAGCCTTCTAAAATCCTTTTTGAGTTTGTATTCATCCAAACTTGTATTTCTTTACCCTAAATAAAAATATTTTCATCGAATAGGTTTTTTTCAATTAAAATTGGTTCACTAATTTTACCAAATCTTGTACATTCTAGTCCTTTAAATATTTTACTTGTCACTTTGTTCCTTCACCACCAACTTAGATAATTTTTGGACTTTCTTTATGTGTATCCTTTTGTATTTTTGTATTTTTTTTCTTGATTTTTTTATGGGATAAAAAATAAGTAACAATAATAATTATAGGGTTTTTTTCCATCAAAATATTATTCCTAAGATATTCATGGTTAATGCTCTCTTAAATATTTGACATTCATTATAACTATAAAAAATGTTACATATTATGTTTTTCTTTTAAATGAAAGGAAGTAGTAGTAAGTTGAGGTATAAGGGAGACCTAAAACTAATATGCAGGTGCTTGTCATAAGACATGTACATTGAACTGACCTGCATGATTATTTCATATGGAGAGATCACCTGAGTCTTTAAAAAGGCTCACGTGATGATTGTGTAAGATATCCTTAGACTTGGATCACTAAGTTATCTTATATAAAAAAATATTATGTTTTGATCCTATTAAATGTTATTTTAATTGAGGTAACAAAAAGGCAGATATTAGGTATAACATGAACTATATGGAGGTATTTTGATGATTAATAGAGAATTCATCACTTCAAATGAATTAGAGAACATATTCATCAAATAGTATTGACTGAGAAATCTTTGATCAATGTGGAATGATATTTGAAAAGGGTTTCAAATCTTATTCAAACAATCAATGACTATTATATAGAGAAAAAATATGATTTAACATGGTAGACATGCTACATGATTTAATGTTAAATCAAAGTTATTAGTAGTTAAACTACTAATAACTTTTCTAATATTTGAGGGATGATGACATGTTGTTAGATGATGCACATGATGTTCAAATATAAATTAATCAATTGTTGAATTGATAATATATTAAATTATTGAATTTATATATAGGCCACACCTATTAGGAACCTAATAGGTTACACATATTAAGAACTATTAATTTGAAATTAAATTAAGATGATTTAGTTAAATAAGACTTGATTAAAATATATTTTAAAAATCAAGAATTAAAATATAATTAATACATTAATTATATTTATAAATCTAAAAAAAATCAAGTGAGGACTTGATTGAATTAATTTCCATAATCATATTATGTTAATTTATAAGATTTTTTAAAATTTCTTTATAAATAGTAAGATATGTCTCTTATTTTGGTTGTGTTTGTTTATTAAACAAAAAAACTATGTAAGTTATAAAAGAAATAACTAAAAATCTAGATATAATAATTCCTTTATTCTAAATATTAGAATATTTTTTATTAGTGGTTTCATATTTATATTGACAAGTAAATAATATATGCATGAACATTGTTTCGTGGCAATTTGGTTAGATGCGTGGGTTATTATCCATTGAAATCTAGTGGTTGGGTTGGGTGAGGCCTAACCATGCTAAGGCCTAATCATGTGATCATCCAACATAGTTGCTCGGTCTTTGATGTTGGATTTAGGCCCAATCATGAAACCAAATAATATAGCTTCTTGATCTGTACTGTTAGATCCAAGCCCAACCCTTTTACCATACAACTTATTGCTCAATCCAGTAATTAGGCTGACTTATCTGGTATGTGATGTTAGGCGAGGCCCAGCTCTTGACAGCTTTGCTAATCGGTCTGGGATTAACCGCCAATACATTTTTCTTCTGTTGATTCATTAAAGAGGACATCCATTTTATCTGTTCCATATATATATATATATAATGGGAGCATCTCTCTCTTCTCCCTTTGTCTTTTTCTTACATGATAATGAGGTTGACCTGGAATAGTTGGAGGTAAGAATGGAGAGCAATTAGTGGCCAACATGTTGGTACGTGTTTGACCAACGCTTGCTTTGATTTGCTGAGGTACAGCTAACTTTCTCTTCTGACTTTTTTTGGGGAGTTTCTCTTGAAGCAAGCTCTACCTCTCTTCACGAAAGTTACTCGTAAAGCAACATTTTAATAATGTAATTACTATCATGCTACTAGCCTTTAACCTAAAAACCAAACCAAGGTTAAACCAACATAGGGTTTTTTTCTTTCTTTTTCATAATCACGTTCTCATTCTTATGATTAAGATCATACCTAATGACACCCCGTCCAGATCCCCATCAGTAGCTTATGTACTGCTGTGGATAAGTCTAAAAAAATGATGGTGGCCTGCCCCTTTGAATCTATTGTAGGGAATTTGAAGATAATACCAAGTTAACTGTATAAAGTTAGGCCTTTTGCTACTAGTAGTGTTAAAATCAAGCACGGCCGCGAGAATGTTCATGAATAGGACGGCCGGCAAACAATGCATTACGGCGCGTCCGATTGCCTTGCTGTTGCAGCCAACAAGAGGTCATATCCATCAGATCAAGTAGCAGGTTCTCAAAAAAAAAAAAAAAAATGGAGGTCGTCACCATCATACCCTCTTTGACTTGGTACAGATATTCCACCATTGGAGACAAGCTAGCTTTAAGGATACCATTACCATAAAACCGTGTCCTGCCAGTGTTATCGGCATCTTGCTTTGCTAGCTGCCAATCAACCAAGCATTCCATAGCATTTATAGTTGAATAATCCCTTTTAAAACCTTTCCCCATTTTGGTGCTTCAATTGCTAGTCAACATCTCTTTATTGATAAACTAGCTATATTATCATCCCTTTTCCTGAGTTTAAATCTTCTTCCCTCTTCCCCTTCCCCTTCCCCTTCTTTACACACACACATATATAAACTTCTCTTTATCGCATAGATAAACTTTTAGGAATCTAATTTTTATTTAATTATATAATAATAAAATTAAATAAATATTTATAGGCAACACAAAAAATAAAAATACGAAGAAAAAAACATTCTGCCATAATAGTTTTTCTCTAATTCATACAATTTTTTTTTTGTTTTGACAATAAAATATTTTTTATTAGCAACATAGTTTATTAAATAAAAAATAATAGCAATTAGAAAATAATATTCACTAAAACTATAATGATTTGAATTAAAAAGAAAAAATATTTTTAATTGAAAACCTAATTTTCTTATTCATCCATTTCTATTTTACCTCAACAAAACAAATTTTTATGAGAAGAATTATTTTACTAGTAAAAATTTGTTTAGGTCATAAAAGTAAGTTTCAATTAAAAAATTATTAATTGATCATTTTTATACACCTATATTGTAAACACCGAATAAAAAAGGGTAAAGCTAGAAATAGCTTTTTGAATAAAAAACGACATAGTTTCAATTGCTTATTTTTAATTGACAATGACGTAGTTTTTGTTGACAACTTTTAAGTCAACAAAGATTGTGTGCGGGAACAAATCCATGTATCAACTGTGGAATCAGTTTTATTGATGATTTTTAAGTCAGTAGTAACTTAGTTTTCATTGATAATTTCTATGTTAATGATGGCTAGGTGTACTGACGAATCCATATGTTTTGTGAAACCCAATAAATCTTGTATTTGGTTGATTCATACTAGGAAGAATTATGGGGTGAAAAACCGGCCAACTTTAGAGAAAAATGTAAATCCTAATGGAAACTTGAACAAAAAGCTCATCAACACTAAATAAATTTTAGGGGACCAAACCAATTTACTCTTGATAGGCTTTGGGAAGGGGGGAGAACCAGTTCTAGTATAACTTGTTGAGTAATAAAGATAAGGTAAAACAATCCCTAAACACCTTCGCACACTTATAGGGGCTATAAATACAACGAGAGCGAAAGGGTGACCTTTTCTCTTCCTAGAGACCAGTTATAGTAGCTATATATGTCTAGCTATATGATATTGCTTCTCTACCTCTTCTTCACATAAAATTAGACCTAATTCAACTACATACCCCCTCCATTGAATGTGTGAGCTAAAGGAGATCTAGAAAGTGAGGTTAGTGACTGAAATCATGGAAGGAGAAAGGGTATAGTAGGTCTGCTAAGCTACAAAATAGAAGAAGAGAAAATCATAGAAAAAAAAAAGAGGTACCACTAAAACTACACTTGGAACCTATTAAACCAATGTGAGGTAAGACCTATTTCATCTCTTGACTGAAGGATACCTCACGGTTTGGACAACGAGAAAAGGGTGGGAAAACCTAAAGTGACAAGGGGAAGAAATGTTCTTGCACCTTAGCTTAAAAAAATAGTAACCAAGGAGAAACAAAAAAGACCTAGGCATAACACTAAGGAAGAAAAGATTCATTTACAAACTGACACGACTAAGAGATTGATGTATTCTTCCAAGTGCAGGAGTGTTGAAGTAAGAAATAACCCGGCAAGACCGGGGTCGAACCACAAGGAGATTAATTGTACAAATTATAAACAACAATTATAAATAACAACAATAGTAATAACAACAATAACAATAATAATAGCAACAATAACAACAATAATAGTAGTAGTAGTAGTAGTAGTAGTAATAATAATAATAATAATAATAGTAATAATAATAATAATAATAATAATAATAAAGAAGAGGAAGAGGAAGAGGAAGAGGAAGAAGAAGAAGATGAGAACTTTGAGATGGAATATTAATGTAACGCTTAAACAATGATAATAACAAATGTCAAGGTTAGAGGTTCCACTAATGGTATGTCAAACAAGTATAATATAAACTCTTATTATTCAATTGGAAACCACATATAAAGGAGGTTCCAATTAGATTATAGATTGTTAACATGATTACATTAGTCAACTTATTCGATTAATGCTAATACTTGTAAATCTCGTCAAGCATTCATGATTATAACTTATGTTAACAACAAATCAAGTTCCTTTCATAGCTCAAGTGTCGATTATACCATACAGTATGGGCTATAAAAGTGCCAAGCATTTGTTGTACCAAGTGTTATATAACATAAATCAAGATTAGTCATTTGACAAGCAAAGTATTAAAGAGTGAACAAGATAACAAATATAAAACACTTTAGTATCAAATATTAAAGTCCATATTAAGTTTATGATTAGTACTTAAAAGTGCATTTTTGTCATGGTTTTATATCATCATTTTGCACTTGAAGTATCAATAACTCCTTAACTAAAATATGTTTTATAATAATGTATCTAATAATATAAGATACCTATAATTTGTGGTAAATGTCTATTTTTAATGCAGGTCTATCACATAAATGAAAGGATTGATTGATGACTTGAAGAACTTAAATTGCAAGGATAAAGAGATGGTCAAACTTAGATAAGAGATGTCGGTGCAATCCAAACCGGAACACTGTTCGGTAATTGGTTCATATCTGGAGCTACAGATCTCAGATTTAGGTCCAATTTATATGGATGGAAAGGTAAGACATAGGCCTACAACTTTCATATGGAGCCCAAGATCTAAAAAGGCCATTATCAAGTCCAAATTATAGCAACAACAAAGAAGCCCGAATTTGTCTTCCAGCCCGAGCACTGTTCGGTATTTTGGCCATATCTGGAGTTCTAGAAGTCCAAATGAGCTGAAGTTTTTACACAAGAAATCTGAGACAATTGCCTACAACTTTCATGTTTGCACCTGGCTCCAGTTTTGACGTTATCAATGACGTTTTGGGCAGACAAGAGAAGATAAGGATTGTCACCAAGTCAAAAGTTGGCCACCCACTTATCAATTAGTCATCAAATCAATAGTTCCCAATTTTGGCCTATAAAAGGAGGCATTTGCCATGCATTTAGGCATCTTGGTTTCCAGATCAAGATCATGCTCTTCCTTTCTCTCTTTGTATTTTTATGCTTTGTTTTCATTAATATTAAGTTTATGCCTTTCATTTCCTTTCCTTTACTTAGTTAACTTTTATGTTGTTATTTTGTTTATCTATTTTTCTTTCTTTCATTATGTCTAGCTAAGTTAATTATGTCAAGGTGAAAAGGGTACACTAATGGTGTGAGAATAAGTATAATGTAAACTTAATATGGACTTTAATGTTTGATACTGACATGTTTTATATTTGTTATCTTGTTCACTCTTTAATACTTTACTTGTTAAATGACTAATCTTGATTTATGTTGTATAACACTTGGTACAACAAATGCTTGGCACTTTCATAGCCCATAATGTATGGTATAACCGACACCTGAGCTATGAAAGGAACTTGATTTGTTGTTAACATAAGTTATAATCATGAATGCTTGACGAGATTTACAAGTATTAGCATTAATTGAATAAGATGACTAATGTAATCATGTTAACAATATATAATCTGATTGGAACCTCCTTTATGTGTGATTTCCAATTCAATAATAAGAGTTTTATACTATACTTGTTTGATATACCATTAGTGGAACCTCTAACCTTGACATTTGTTATTATTATTGTTTAATCCTTACATTAATTTTCCATCTCTAAGTTCTCATCATCATCATCTTCTTCTTCTTCTTTTTCTTTAGTATTATTATTATTATTATTAGTACTACTATCACTATTATTATTATTATTATTATTATTGTTGTTGTTGTTGTTGTTGTTGTTGTTGTTTTATAATTGTTGTTTATAATTTGTACAATTAACCTCCCTGTGGTTCGACCCCGGTCTTGCCGGGTTATTTATTACTTCGACACTCCTGCACTTGGGAGAAGACATCAACCTTTTAGTCGTGTCAAGTTTTTGGCGCCGTTGCCGGGGAGGTAAGTTCTTGTATAAATTATAGTATTTATTTTATTTTCTCTGTTCACTTTTCTTATATATAACTTTGTTTCTTTTCTTTTGTTTCTTTTTATTTTGTTTTCTTCCTCCTTCTTTTGCTTTCTTCTTCTTTTTTTATTTTATTCCTACACGTGCATGAGAGTGTGGTCACGTACATCAAGTGGTAGACTTTATAGGATATCCTCATCATTTTCAGAAAATATGGCCGAAGAAGATAATCAATCACTTCATAATGAAAATAATGAGAATAACCGTGCTAGAACACTTAGAGACCACATGAATCCCACAAGAACAAGTGCACCATCATGCATAGTTTTTCCTCCTGATGCATCTCATTTTAATTTTAAACCAGGCATTATTCAACTTTTACCTTCTTTTCATGGCTTAGAATTAGAAAATCCATACTTGCATTTAAGGGAATTTGAGGAGGTGTGCAACACATATAATAATTTAAATTGTAGCATGAACACCATCAGATTAAAGCTTTTTCCTTTTTCATTAAAAGATAAAGCTAAAACATGGCTACAAAATTTGAGACCAGGATCCATTCGTGCTTGGGATGAAATGCAACAACAATTTTTAAAGAAGTTTTTCCCATCTCATAGAACAAACTCTTTCAAGAGACAAATCACCACTTTCACTCAAAAACCAGGAGAAACATTTTACAAATGTTGGGATAGGTATCGAGATTTGCTTAGTACTTGCCCCCATCATGGTTTTGAAACATGGAGATTGGTTTCACATTTCTATGAAGGGTTAACACCTAAAGATAGGCAAATGGTTGAATTGATGTGCAATGGAACTTTTGAAGATAAAGACCCTAATGAAGCAATGGAGTACTTAGACTTGTTAGCTGAAAATGCTCAAAATTGGGACACCGCGGGTACTTATGAGGCACCGAGTAAAACTCAACCTCATACATCTAGTGGAGGTATGTACAACCTTAGGGAAGATCATGACCTTCAATCCAAGTTTGCATCTTTAGCTAGAAAAGTCGAGGCACTAGAATTAAAAAAGAGTGGTCAATTAAAATCTGTTGAAAACATTGTGTGTCAAATCTGTGAAACAAATGAACACTCAACCAACGATTGTCCAACCTTGCCTTCTTTTAAAGAATGTCTCCATGAACAAGCCCATGCTTTAAACAGTTTTCAAAGGCCCAACCACAACCCATACTCCCAAACATACAACCCTGGTTGGAGAAATCACCCAAATTTCAATTGGAAGAGTGAGAACAACAATGTACAAACTTCACAACCACCGTTTCAAGCATACCACAATTTTCAAAATTCTCATGGATATGCACCTCCTTATGCTCCACCTCCTAGAAGAAATCTTGAGGAAACATTGCATGCATTCATTGAAAAGCAAGAGACAATTAATACTCAACTTGTTCAAAACATGACAGATTTTAAAGATACTCTTGCTAAATTAACATCTGCTTTTAGTTTCCAAGAGAAAGGTAAGTTTCCATCTCAAACACAACAAAATCCCAAAGGGCAATACAATGCAAATGCAAGTAGTTCCGGAAGCCAACACATGGATCAAGTCAAATCAGTCACTACTCTACGCAGTGGTAAGGTTATTGAAAAACCCTCTTTTGAACCTTATGAGAAAGATGATGAGTCAATCTCTGAGGGTAAGGAAGGGGATGAATCTGAAAATTGCAAAGAAACGACTGATTCACCACCAGCACTTCCATTTCCTCAAGCCATGACCAAACAAAGGAAAGTCAATCCCAATTCTGAAATTTATGAAATTTTCAAACAGGTAAGGATCAATATACCTTTGCTGGATGCAATTAAACAGGTTCCTTCCTATGCTAAATTTTTGAAAGATCTATGCACTGTGAAGAGGAAACTGAATGTGAAAAAGAAAGCCTTTCTAGCCGAACAAGTAAGTGCTATTCTTCAAAACAATAATGCTTTGAAATATAAAGACCCTGGTTGTCCTACAATTTCCTGCTTTATTGGAGAGCATAAAATTGAAAGAGCTTTACTTGATCTTGGAGCTAGTGTGAATTTACTTCCATATTCAGTTTTTCAAAGTCTTAATCTAGGTGAGTTAAAACCAACTTCTATATCTCTTTTACTTGCCGATAGATCTGTAAAAGTGCCTAGAGGAATAATTGAAGATGTGTTAGTACAAGTCGATAAATTCATTTATCCTGTGGATTTTATTGTCTTGGACACAGAACCTGTTGAAGCATGTAATTCATTTCCTGTTATTTTAGGACGTCCGTTTCTTGCAACGTCTAACGCATTGATTAATTGTAGGAATGGACTGATGAAGCTATCATTTGGAAACATGACATTGGAGATGAATATTTTTAACATTTGCAAGCAACCTGGAGATGATAATGATTTACAAGAAGTAGATCATATTGACGAATTAGTTTATGAGCAACTTGAATCTACTTTAAGTAAAAATGAATTGGATGAAACTGAAGATTTGCAAATGGTTTATTCTGAGGAAGAAATCACGGATGAAACAAGCACCCAAAATATTGATGCGAATCTTTTATCAACAGTGACAATAGATTCGACATCTGACATCACACCAATCAATGATTACTTTCCTAACGAATCCTTACTTTCTCTTAGTCCAATGCCTTGGTATGATAAAAATATCAATTTTCTTGCTTTAGGAGATTTGCCAGCTGATTGGAGTACCCAAGACAAAGAAAAGTTTTTGAACGAAGTGAAGAATTTTTATTGTGATGACCCTACCTTATTCAAATATTGTCCTGATCAAATATTTCAAAGATTCATTCCCGACAATGAGGTAAGTAGTGTCATTAAACTTTGTCATTCTGAAGCATGTGGAAGTTCTTTCTCGTCAAAAAAGACAACTGCAAAAATCTTACAAAGTGGATTTTATTGGCCCACCATGTTCAAGGACACACATGCATTCTGCAAAACTTGTGAAAATTGTCAAAAGATTGATACTGGTCAAAAAGTTTTGTTTTATAATTCTCAACTCTATACAGTCCCTAGAGAGCTAAGACCAAGATGGAGCAATCCTTATGGGGCCTGTGATATTGAGAATTCAATGAATGACAATGATTTTAAGGAAAATGGACATCGTTTGAAAGCTTACTTTGATAATTTTCCAAGTAAAAATGAATCAACTGGTTGGAATGATCTTGTAGATAAAGGTTGATTATTTTTTTTCTCACATTGTTTTTGTGTTTCTTTTTTAGTGATTTTTGCTAGTTTATCTCACCCCGGTCAAATGGCGGATAACGGTACTCCGTGACTTAAGTCGGTTCTTTCAGTTTCCCACAATAACTGATATCGGTGTATATATCTGTGCAATTCTTTGAAGCTCTCTTCCAATTCTCATTTGAAAATGGACACTAATCTTGAAAAATTGAAAAAGTATTTTCCCGCTCTGCCTCAGAATGCGATTACAAAAATTTACCGTGCTAGATGTGCAAGATTGAGATTGTTAATGAATCATGGAATTCCTGAAGATATTCGCTGGTTGATTGAAGCAAAGGTCCGATTATCAGGTGAGTCCTCTAACTTCATTTCACACATGCCTGGAACAGGTAAAAGCACTTTTGCAAAGAAGCGTCGTGCAAAACGACTGGATGTCTGTCATTGTTGTGCTAGATGGACTTGTAATACACAATGTCGTTCTTTAGGAATGGTATCTATAAACCGTGAAGATAAAATACAATTCATTAAGGATGGCCTGAGTAAGGAGTCTTTAGATAATCTTCTATTGACTCTTGAGACGCATCCTAGTGGAGATGTGCATCGTGCAATTCATGATTTATGGCCACTATTTCATAAAGAACATAATCGACTTAGTCTTGGGAATCTGACTAAAAAAGACCCTGTTTACCAGTTTTTAAGAAAACTGGATGGGAAGCCTATCCCCGACCCATAGAGGGCGTTTAAGCCGTTCTTGGACGTAAAACCAAGGGAAGATGTGAGCCACAATCACAACTACCTGTACATACACATGTTTTTTTTCAAAAGTAAATAAATAAATAAATATAAAGAGAGAGAGTGTGTGTGAGACTCCAGCTGGCTTCCATATAGATGTTATGATTGCCTTTCTACTTTCTCATCTATAAAACCCTATTTTCCTTCCTTTCATTTCTACTCAACCCATACATTCAACAAATACAGAAGTGTGTAGAAATGGCAAGTTCCTCAAGTCATCAAATAAGAAATATTTGTGTTTTCGGTGGATCTAGTCTTGGGAAAGAAAAAGAGTTTTTAGAATCAGCAAATCATCTTGGTCAGGTGCTAGCTGAGAGAAAGATTCATTTAGTATATGGGGGAGGCAGTCTTGGGTTAATGGGAGGTGTGTCAATAGCTGCATTTTTAGGAGGTAGTCAAGTTTTGGGGGTCGTCCCTGAAGCTTTGGTACAAGGGGACATCATTGGAAAAACAATTGGAGAGGAACTTCAGGTCTCCACAATGTCGGCTCGAATGAATGCAATGTTTAACCATGCTGATGCTTTCATTGCTTTACCAGGTGGTCTAGGCACATTGGAAGAGATATTTCATATTTCCTCTTGGGCTCAATTGCACATTCACCATAAACCCATTGGTTTGTTAAATGTTAATGGTTATTATGATAAGTTGTTGTTTTTTCTTGATCATGCTGTGGAACACGAATTTCTAACATCTTCTGCACGCCAAATCATAATCTCTGCTCCTACTGCTGAACAATTGATTGACCAACTACAATCTTTCATTCCTGTGATTGATCCTTCCATGAGTCGCATAAATTGGTCATCTACGGGAAGCCGTAAAAAGCTTAGATTGGATTTGAGCCTTCATTTGTGAATTTTTATGTATTTTGGTTTTATTATTGTGTTTTGTTATTTTTTATTTTTGTTTCAGTGTGTTTTAGGTTTTGCCAGTGTTCGTTATTTCAGGTGATATCTTTTATACTCTATCTTTCTACCTTAGAACATTGAGGACAATGTCTCGTTTTGGTTAGGGGGAGAGGGTAGTAGTTGATAAAAAAAAAAAATTGTTTTTCATTTCATAAAGCATGTGCATAATTGTTGTTACTAGGATGGCAGAGTAAAGGAGTTCTTTTGTTAAAGTGACTCTTGAGACGCATCTTAGTAACCATTCTTAACAAGGTCTATTATAATACTTCCTGAAATATTCAGGTTTACAAACTCTCGTACTGTTACACTTAATTCTGCTCATATACTTATTTAACATGTATTTTTAAACCTTAATTTACACACACACACACTTTAACATATGATTGTGGGTTGCATATTGGATTATTACATTATTTATGTTCTTTTGTTAAAGGTAACAACTAAGGGAAAGGGATTGTATATAATTAAAAAAAAAACATGAAAAAAAATAAAAAAAATAAAAATAAAAAATGATGATAATAAAAATGTAGATAAGTTTGATTTCGTAGCCTCCCTAACCTAAGCAATTAAGCCCGAAGGGGTGTTTTAACACCTAATACCCTAAAGTCAACTGACTTGGGAGCTATTGGCCCAACGCTTGTTACATGGGTTGAGGAGAAAAGCTTAAGGCAATCAAACATTGCACTATCTACATATCAGTATCTGCGACCCGAGTTACTAAGCTCGTAGGGGTGTCTTAGCACCTAATGCCCTAAGACCAACTGGTCTGGGAGTCATTAGCTGAAAGCTCGTTACATGGGTTAAAGATGCATGATGTTTTTAAAGTATATGTATATAGAGTTAAAAAAAAAAGAAGACAAAAATAGTAATCCCAACCCAAGGAAGTTAACCTTAAACATTAGAACAAAAATTTTGTTTTCTTCCAAGAAAAGCCCCATAATTATATGTTGATACATTGAGCACAAAAGAAAGGTTTATTAATATCTTGTTAAGTGGTATTGAGCAGATATATAAATTTAATGAGAGTTTGTTTATCTGGATAGATTAATGGAAGTTAAATGATGAATACCTTGCTTTGTGAAATTTGCAAATTGTTTTAACGCTTTGATTACTAGGGACTAGTAATAAGCTGGTTGGGGGGTGTGATTAGTACTTAAAAGTGCATTTTTATCATGGTTTTATATCATCATTTTGCACTTGAAGTATCAATAACTCCTTAACTAAAATATGTTTTATAATAATGTATCTAATAATATAAGATACCTATAATTTGTGGTAAATGTCTATTTTTAATGCAGGTCTATCACATAAATGAAAGGATTGATTGATGACTTGAAGAACTTAAATTGCAAGGATAAAGAGATGGTCAAACTTAGATAAGAGATGTCGGTGCAATCCAAACCGGAACACTGTTCGGTAATTGGTTCATATCTGGAGCTACAGATCTCAGATTTAGGTCCAATTTATATGGATGGAAAGGTAAGACATAGGCCTACAACTTTCATATGGAGCCCAAGATCTAAAAAGGCCATTATCAAGTCCAAATTATAGCAACAACAAAGAAGCCCGAATTTGTCTTCCAGCCCGAGCACTGTTCGGTATTTTGGCCATATCTGGAGTTCTAGAAGTCCAAATGAGCTGAAGTTTTTACACAAGAAATCTGAGACAATTGCCTACAACTTTCATGTTTGCACCTGGCTCCAGTTTTGACGTTATCAATGACGTTTTGGGCAGACAAGAGAAGATAAGGATTGTCACCAAGTCAAAAGTTGGCCACCCACTTATCAATTAGTCATCAAATCAATAGTTCCCAATTTTGGCCTATAAAAGGAGGCATTTGCCATGCATTTAGGCATCTTGGTTTCCAGATCAAGATCATGCTCTTCCTTTCTCTCTTTGTATTTTTATGCTTTGTTTTCATTAATATTAAGTTTATGCCTTTCATTTCCTTTCCTTTACTTAGTTAACTTTTATGTTGTTATTTTGTTTATCTATTTTTCTTTCTTTCATTATGTCTAGCTAAGTTAATTATGTCAAGGTGAAAAGGGTACACTAATGGTGTGAGAATAAGTATAATGTAAACTTAATATGGACTTTAATGTTTGATACTGACATGTTTTATATTTGTTATCTTGTTCACTCTTTAATACTTTGCTTGTTAAATGACTAATCTTGATTTATGTTGTATAACACTTGGTACAACAAATGCTTGGCACTTTCATAGCCCATAATGTATGGTATAACCGACACCTGAGCTATGAAAGGAACTTGATTTGTTGTTAACATAAGTTATAATCATGAATGCTTGACGAGATTTACAAGTATTAGCATTAATTGAATAAGATGACTCTATTATTCTTCTTCTTCTTCTTCTCTTTCTTTATTATTATTATTATTATTATTATTATTATTATTAGTACTACTATCACTATTATTATTATTATTATTATTGTTGTTGTTGTTGTTGTTGTTGTTGTTGTTGTTGTTGTTGTTGTTGTTATTGTTGTTTTATAATTGTTGTTTATAATTTGTACAATTAACCTCCCTGTGGTTCGACCCCGGTCTTGCCGGGTTATTTATTACTTCGACACTCCTGCACTTGGGAGAAGACATCAACCTTTTAGTCGTGTCAGTTTACATTATACTTATTCTTACACCATTAGTGTAACCTTTTCACCTTGACATAATTAACTTAGCTAGACATAATGAATGAAAGAAAAATAACTAAACAAAAGAAGAATATAAACAAGATAAAAGTTAACTAAGTAAAGAAAAGGAAATGAAAGGCATAAACTTGATATTAATGAAAGTAAAGCATAAACATTACAAAAAATACAAAGAGAGAAAACAAGAGCATGATCTTGATCTGGACACCAAGATGCTTAAATGCATGGCAAATGCCTCCTTTTATAGGCCAAAATTAGAAACTATTGATTTGATGACTAATTGATGAGTGGGTGGTCAACTCTTGACTTGGTGATAATCCTTATCTTCTGTTGTCTACCCAAAATGTCATCGATAACGTCAAAATATGAGCCACTCAAAAACATGAAAGTTGTAGACAATTATCTCAGAGTTCTTGTGTAAAAAATACAGCTCATTTGGACTTTTAAAACTCTAGATATGGCTAAAATAATGAACAGTGCTCGGGCTGGAGGACAGATTCGGGTTTCTTTGTTGTTGCTATAATTTGGACTTGAAAATGGTCTTTTTAAATATTGGGCTCCATATGAAAGTTATAGGCCTATGTCTTACCTTTCCATCCATATAAAGTAGACCTAAATTTGAGATTTATAGCTCCAGATATGACCCAATTACCGAATAGTGTTCCGGTTTGAAGTGCACCGACATCTCTTTTCTAATTTTGGTCATCTCTTTGCCCTTGCAATTTAAGTTCTTAAAGTCATCAATCAATCCTTTCATTTATGTGATAGACCTGCATTAAAAATGAACATTTACCACAAATTAAAGGTATCTTATATTATTAGATATATTATTACAAAACATGTTTTAGTTGAGGAGTTATTGATACTTCAAGTGCAAAATGATGATATAAAACCATGATAAAAATGCACTTTTAAGTACTAATGACAAACCATTCTTTGAAAAAAAATATGATTAATTAAGATTGAATAAACAAAACTTGGTGGAGGGTTGGCCATGGCTAAAGGGCTGAAAAGAATGTGTTATGTGATGAAATGCTTGAAATTGACATTGTTGAACTCCTAAGATCATATTAAATAGAATATATGGGGATAATTAATGCTTTGATTTTTCACATATGATGGAATAAGTTACATGAAATATGTATAGGAAAGATGCAATGCATGAAGTATAAGTTTGTTGGATTTCTAAGAACATTTTATGTGCTGGAACTGAATTGATGTTGATGCTCTTACTTGAATTTTAAGATGAATCAGAATCTTTATATGATGTAGAATTATTATTACTTGTGTTGATATACTACCATGATACAAATGTGAATGTGAATGTAAAATTGTATGGTTGTGATAATATTAGGGGCTAATATTGAAAGTGATAATTGGGGAAAACCTTGATAGAAGAATATAAATAGATGTTTATGTTATTTGATGATGGATGGAATGTGATTTGGTGAGGTTATATGTTTAGATAAGTTGAGAAATGTTAGTAGAGGGAAGTCTAGTATAAGCCTTACACTCGATTGAAGGAAGGAAGTGAAACCAGAAACGACTCTGTCCTTATTACCGATTTCTAAATTGGTAGCAACAGGGGTTGATTATTACTTCTAATTTTTTTAGTTTCAACATGTAAGAGTGATTCTTGCATTCTTCAGTCCCTGAACGAACTAAATCTCACTTATTAAAAATTAACTAGCTTTATGATGTCATTCTACTCAATCCAATAATGTTGGTGCCTTGGGGCAGGTTTCCATTATGTCACATTCATATCAGACATATTTCAGCTTTCCAGGATTAGATCTCATTCTTGATTGTAGGTTGCATAATTATGAGATTTGCATCAATTGGTAACAAAGCTAGGCTTTGAAATAAAATCATATCTTTTTTTTATTTTTATTTTTTTTAGTGTTCCTTTAAATGTTTTAGTGTTTGCGTTCATTTTCTTGTTCTTTGTGTTTGTGTCATTTAAGCAAAAAAACAAAAAAAAAAGGGTTATATTTCATCTTATTACTTCATCTTTTATCTATTAAGGGTAAGATCACATCGTAATCTAATTTAAACTTATTCTAATATTGTTTGCTTAAGGTTTTAATTTGAAAATCAATTCTGTCGCTAAAACACTACTTTTAGTGAACCATAAGCAAATCACCTCACAATCAATTATAAATTATGTCTATTGGGGGTGAGATTGCAAATATATGAAATTTAGGCTTATTTAGATATTGTTTACTTAAGGTGTTAATTTGATGTTTAATTTTGCCGTAGAAATACTACTCTTAGTGAACTATAAGCATACCACCTTAGAATCAATTAAAACTTCATATTTTATGTATTAGGGATGAGGTCGCACCATTTATTAAATTTAGACTTATTTTGATATTGGCTTTTTGAGGTTCAATTCTGTCGCAAACTAATCATATAAGGGGTTTAGGTACCTAGACATAAGAGAACAACCTATAAATTTAGTTTTATTGTTTATTTAGTATTAGAATAATAAATATTGAACCTGATATCATTTTGAGATTGTTTGGTCTGGGTTTCAATTCTATTTTGTAAAAATTACGTAACAGGGTAGATTTATATTAGGTTTCAAAATGTGATCCTTAGCATTTAGTTTTGTCTATTTGTTTTATTTCTATTATATTTGGGTTATCTAGGAATAAATTGTTTTCACTAATATTCACTTCTATTTTATTTCATGTCTTCATTTCATCCATAATTTGTAAGAATTTGCATTGCTACTCATAAAATCATTATCGTAGTTTTGTTTTGCTTTGTTTTCAGTATATTTATTAATTCTTGAGTCTAAAAATTATAATTAGAGTACACTGCAAAGGCCACTAATTTTTATTTGTTGATTGTAGTTTCTAAAGAACCATAAGAAAGCAAGTTTTGAGGTAAAAGGCATAATGAGCTTATTAGAGTGAAAGAACTTGATTTTTTGGTGTGATACATGAGAGGTGTGAAGATACATTTTATGCTACTAACTAAATTTTATAAATTCAAAGAATATTTAAAAATAATGAGTCAGCGACACAAAACACTAATGTAGCTTTTCAATTGCGAGCCATATGTTAACAACTCAAGCTGTTGTCTAGGACATACAAGGATATGAAAGATGACGTGAACTCGATAAAGCAACAGAATAGTGGGGCTTGTCACTGAGGAAATATAGTTTGTATGGCCGTACGGAATGTTAGATTTAATTTTTAAGAGGTGTTAATGAAAACATAGATGTGGGTGAAGAGAATTATGATTTTGCATCTGTTACCCAAAGGATCAGGTCTAGACCAAACAGGGCTAGGAGGAATGTGATTTTTGCATGGCATGGGGAATTATGAAGAAATGGATAGGGATTTGGATACCATTAAACTAAAAAATTCCTAACTTTTAAGGTAAAAACAATCCCGAAGCTTATTTGGAGTGGGAGAAAAAGGTAGATTAGATTTTTTATTGCTATAGCTATTCTAAACAAAAGAATGTAAAATTGGTAATAATTAAGTTTACAGAGTATGCATTGATTTGGTAGGATCAAATTGTAATTAGTAGGAAAAGGAATAGAGAGAAACTTGTGTAGACTAAGAGGGAGATGAAAGTCTTAATGAGGATATGATTTGTGCCAAACCACTATTGCAGAGACTTATATCTAAAGCTTTAAGGTCTGAATTAAGGTTATAAGATATTAGATAAATATCACAAAGAGATGGAGATAACAATGATTCAAGCCAATGTTATTGAGGATAGAAAAGCTACTATGGCTAGATTTTTTAATGGGTTGAATTTGGAAATTGCTAATGTTATTAAGGTCTAGCACTATATGGAGCTAAAGGACATAGTTCACATGACTATAAATATAGAGAGACAACTTAAGAAGGAGCATGCTTGGCTAGCGTTTAATTCAGGTAAATCTGAAACTCAATCTAAACGTACTCGTGATGTTAAATGTTTTAGGTGTCAGGGATATGAACATTATGCTTCCAAGTGTCCAAATAAGAGAATCATGATGATTAAAGATAATGGTGATATAGAATCTGAAAGTGACAGATCTGATTGTGAAGGCATGCCACCATTGAAGGATAGTGATAGAGATGAGTTAGCATTACTGGTTAAGGAGTCCTTGGTAATAAGGCAAACACTCAAGTTCAGGTCAAGAAAAATGAAACTAATCAACAAAGGGAGAACATTTTCCATATACGTTATTTTGTACAAAGAAAAATGTGTGGTTTAATTATAGATAGTGGAAGCTCTGTTAATGTTTATAGCACCACCCTTGTTAGTAAATTGAATTTGTGTACTGTTAAGCATGCTAATATATAAACTGCAATGACTAAATGATAGTGGTAAAGTGAAAGTGACTAAATAGGTTATGGTTCCATTTTCGATTAAGAAATATATTGATGAAGTTCTGTGTGACGTGGTACCAAGGCAAACAAGTCACATCTTGTTAGGAAGACCATGGCAATATAATAGGAAGGCAATTTATGATGGGGTTTTAAAATAGATATACCATTGTAAAAGATGGTAAAACCATCACTCTTGTACCTCTTAAACCTAAATAGGTGTATAATGATCAAATAAAGTTAAAGTATGAGCATGAGGCGATAGGAAAAGAAAATCAAGGTGAGGAATAAGGGGAGAGAAGACCATTAGATTCAGCTAGAACCCAAACCACTACAACCCATTTAACCACTTATCTAAACACAAATAAATATTTGGTCAACACTCTAAATAAATTAGACCATTTAACCACTACTTAAAAACACCCAAATCTAGCTGAGAGTGGAGGTAAGATAGGAGGAGTGAAGAAACTCAGGAAGGGTTATGAAAATTATGTGAAAAAACTAAAGAAACAACCTAATTTTTATGCTAAAAAGGATGATGTTAGATCTGTATTTTTTGCTAACAAGCCAATGATTTTACTTATATAAGGAGGCTTACTTTAATATTAATGATCTTGATCATATTATGTCTGGTGTTGCTATTTCTTTTTTACAGGAGTTTGATGATGTGTTCCTCGACAATACTTCTAGCAGATTACCACTATTGAGGGGGATAGAGCATCAGATTGATTTCATACATGGAGCTTCAATTCCTAACCAAACGGTCTATATAAGCAATCTCGAGAAGACAAAGAATCTTCAAAGGCAAGTTGATGAGTTGATGGAAAAGGGATGCATTCATAAGAGTATTAGCTTGTGTGTTATACCCGTCCTACTTGTGCCTAAATGGAGGATGTGTGTTGATTTTCAAGCCATCAACAATATAACCGTAAAGTATAAACACCTCATTCCTTGGCTTGATGACATGTTAGATGAGTTACATGGATCTTGTATTTTTCTCTAAAATTGATTTAAAAAATAGGTACCATCAGATTAGGATAAAAGAAGGTGATGAGTAAAAAATAACATTTAAGATGAAGTATGGTTTGTATGAATGGTTAGTAATGTTGTTTGGACTTATAAATACACTTAGTATGCTTATGCTTTTAATGAATCATGTGTTACATGCATTCGTAGGCAAGTTTATTGTTGTGTATTTTGATGACATTTTGATCTATAGCAAGAACTTAACTAAGCATCTTAATCATTTGTGTAATGTACTTAATGTGTTGCATAGTGATAAATTGTATGCTAATCTTAAAAAATGTGCCTTTTGCATGGAGAAAATTGTGTTTCTTGGCTATATTGTAAATACACAAGGTATTGAGATGCATGAAGAAAAAGTTAAGGCCATCCAGGATTGACCTACACCTAAATCGATAACTGAGGTAAAGAGTTTTCATAGGTTAGCTAGTTTTTATAGGCATTTTGTGAAAGATTTCAGTATAATAGCTACACCTTTAAATGAAGTTCTTAAAACGTTAGTTGGGTTTAAATGGGGGGGTGTTACGATGTAGTGGTCACATAAATTAATTACCCTAACTTCAAACACAACACATAAGATAGTATAGAGCAAGTAAGGGGTCGATTCCATGAGGAAAGTTCGAGTCAAATTTTTATACTAGATGATATGCAATTTGAGGGGGGTTTAGATGTTATCTAGGTTAAAACAAAAGAAAATAAAAAAATATCAAATAAAATTTAATAAAATTAAAAAATTATCAAGAGAACAAATCTTGGTTGCAAGTACACATCCACGTATAGAAAAAAAAACTGATCATGGAAACAAAATATCAATTTATATTCTAAATATTTATCTCTTCTTAACATTAGTTAATTAACAGATTCATCATATAACTAACCCTAGCCATCAAACAACCACACTGTACACACTAATAATTTAATTCAATGGTAACCTTAAGAATTAAATAAGTTGATTAATCAAGAAAACATAATTGTCTGTAGTCTATGTTTGATTTGATTAAATGTTCTCTCTAAGATTAATAACATAAATCCATCACAATTATTAAACTCAGTTACTTCACAAGTTTATATACCACAACTCTGATATCAAACTTAGTAATACATTATTTACATTAATAACTTAGAGTCTACTCTAGCAATTAAAATAAACAATCTTAGAAAATATAAGTATAGGAGAACAAATATATTCATCATATAAACTAAAAAGAAAAGGCAAAGTAAATCTCATAGTTCTTGAAATTTGAAGGTTTTCGTGTCCTTACAACCAAAAAAAAAGTTTTACCTTGCATGTTTGTTGAATAACTAATAAAAAAGAAACAGGAATGCATAATTGTTTGGGTTTCTTAGAGGAAAAGGATGTTTGTCTCTTCTTGACTAGCTCCCCTTTTCTCTTCTCTCATTCTTTTTACATAATAAAAAACCCTAGTCTCTATTTTACAAAATAGTCCTCCCTTAAGTATGCGTTTACATTTAAGTACTTTAATAATTATTTTTCTAAAAAAGAAGAAATAGCCTTGTATGAAATATTCAAACTTTGACTTACATGAGCTAAATTGCTGAAATAAAAACTTGGATATTAGTTTACATGCTTCGAAACGTAATATGGACTCATTTCTTCACAAAACCTGTTTGTTAGTAGAATTTAGTTGTCATCTTTGAAAAATTATATCTCCCTCATATGACATCGTTTTTGGCTAGAATTTGAGTGTTGATAGGCCTTTGAGTTAGGAATCCAAAACAATTGAGTTTGCATCAATTGGACTACTGTAGCTTTAGATATTCATGTTGAAATAGACAAAGGTCAATAATGGTAGATTGCAAGATTTAATTTTGAAGGCTGCGATTTCCATGCTCTTCCTTATTTTATTTTCTTACTTTGGATGCCTCGAAAGATATGGATGTTAGCTTTTTAATGCCACTATAATCACTTCATTTTGACATTTAGAGCTCACGCTCTACATAAAATATCGATTGAAGGTCAAATCTATCAATTACTTTTAATTTACTCCTTTTTGCATATTTCATCCAAAAGTGCCTTTAAAACATAAAAGAAAGAGTATCAAGGCATTTTATATATAAAACATAGGCAAAATATAGGTAAAAATATAAAATAATATGGTTATATCATGGAGGAACAAGAATTGTCCTTTTGTTTTCTTAAAAGAGAAATTATGTTCTACATCTGTTTTAGTTTATATGACTTTACAAAAGCATTTAAAATAAAATGTGATGCATCTAGAATGGGAATAGGTTCTATTTTAATATAGGGTCAGATTCCTATTATGTATTTTAGTGAGAAGTTAAGTGAATCGACCTTGAACTATCCCACTTACGACACCTGTTTTAGCTTTATCTGACTTTACAAAAGCATTTAAAATAAAATGTGATGCATCTAGAATGGGAATAGGTGATGTTTTAATGTAGGGTCGGAGTCCTATTATGTATTTTAGTGAGAAGTTAAGTGAATCGACCTTGAACTATCCCACTTACGACAAATAACTCTAATTAGTAAGAGCACTTAAGACATGACAGCATTACTTATAGCCAAAAAAGTTCATAATCCATTCGGATTATGAGTCCTTAAAACATCTAAAAGGATAAGGTAAGTTGAATAGGAGACATGCAAAATGGGTTGAATTCATTGACACCTTTCTGTACATAATTAAGTATAAGCAAGGCAAAGAGAACATTGTAACTGATGCACTTTTGCACAGGTGTGTTCTTTTACACATCATAAATACTAGATTACTAGGCTTTAAATATGTGAAGGAATTGTATGATAATGATTTCAACTTTGCCAAGATTTATAATGCATGTAGACATTTAGCTTTTGGTAAGTTTTATTTTATGAATGGTTATTTGTTTAAAGAGAATAGTTTGTGTGTTCCTGCTAGTTATTTGCGTGAATTACTTGTTCGTGAAACAAATAGGGGTGGTTTAATGGGTCACTTTAGGGTTGTAAAAATCTTAAATGTATTGCATGAGCATTTTTATTAGGCAAAGATGTAAAAAGAAATGTAATGAATTTGTGAACAGTGCATTATTTGTAGAAAAGAAATCTGAAGTACAATTTTATGGACTATATACACCATTACCTGTGCTTATGGAACCTTGGGTAGATATCTTTATAGACTTTGTTTTAGGTTTACGTAGGTCAAAGAGAGGTAGAGACTTTTTTTATTGTGGTTAATAAGTTTTTGAAAATGGCACATTTCATTGCATGCCATAAAACAGATGATGCATCTCATATCACAAACTTGTTCTTTAGGGAGATTGTACATTTGCATAGCATTCCTAAGAGTATAGTATCAGATCGTGTTGTTATTAAGTTCGTTAGCTACTTTTGAAAGACCTTATAGAGAAAGTTGGGAACTAAACTTTTATTTTTGACAACATTTCATCCTCAAACAAATGACCAAACTAAGGCATTAAATAGAATATTATCCCAACTTTTGTGTGCTGTAATTCAAAAGAATTTGAAAAGTTAGGAAGAATGTTTGCCTTTTGTTGAGTTTGCTTATAATAGAACTATGCATTCGACCATTAGTTTTTTTCATTTTAAAATTATTTATGGTTTTAATTCATTAACTCTTATGAACTTAATTCCTTTAATTTTTGAAGAAGGCAAAGATAGTAAGACAACTCTATAAGAGAGTTCGACTAGAAATAGAGAAAAAGAACATATTTTACACTTCTAAAGCATATATAAGACATAAACTTGTTATTTTCTAACTTGGTGATTAGGTTTGGGTGCACATGCGTAAGGAATGATTTCCTAACCAAAGGAAATCAAAATTGTATCCTTGTAGTGATGGTTCATTTTAGGTTTTAGAGAGAATCAATGACAACACATATAAAATTAACCTTTCAAATGAGTATGGTATTAGTGCTACCTTTAATGTTGCTGATCTTATGTTGTTTGACATAGATTTTGATTCGAGGTCGAATCCTTTGAGGAGAGAAGGGATGATGTGGACTAGCCTAAAAATACCAACAAGGACCTATTATTTATTCCAAATGGTCCAATGACTCGATCTAAGACAAAGGCATTGAAAGAGACATTGAATGCATTGGTTTTGAACATTTCAACCAAGTCAGAAATGAAAGGTCCATGAGAGTATCAAGAAAAGACCCTAATACATCTTATCCATGTGTAAGAGGGGTCCAATACAACTGTATTTAGGCCATAAGTTGAGGACAATCTAGGAAATAAAAGAATCCTACTATAACCTAGAAACAACATGAATGACTACCTTTTCCTTTTGTTTCTAAGATTAAGGGGTTGTATGGAATGCTATAAATAAACCTTGAATTAGTTTTGTAATATTTTACTTCCTTCTCTTCTTTTCATGGAAAAACATAAATATAATATTAGGGGCTTCATTTTATTTTATTAGCTACAGCCTAATGCTTGTTTGGGTTTAATTAATATTTTGTTTTTAGTTAGGATCTAAGGCTCGTTTGGATTAGGTTATGGGCTTTTTCGTTTAGGGTTTCAGATCAGTTTTTAGTGGACCTCGTTTAGGGTTAATTTTTCAAGAATTATTTAAACTCATGTAAGCCAAGAGTTCAATAGTTTTGATGATTATTACTTCTGAATTTTATAATTTTAATATATAAGAGTGATTCTTGCATTCTTCAGTTCTTAAACAAACTAAATATGACTTATCGAAGATTAACTGGCTTCATAACGCATTATACTCAATCCAATAGTGTTAGTGCCTTGGAGCAGGTTTTAATTGTGTCCCACTCCTATAAAATTTATTTTGGCTTTTCAGAATAAGATCTCAATCTTGATTGTGGGTTATGTGACCATCTGATCACGAGGTTTGCATCAATTTTTGTGTCAGTCAAAAATAATTTGTGTTAAGGATTCTAGTATCAGCTGCAAAATTATGTTGCGTTGATGATTTTTAAGTCAACAGCGACTCAATTTTTGTCAACAATTATTATATCAGTAGTGGCCTGCATGTGCTGATGATTGCTGTTAATTCTACATTCTAGCGAATCAATTCACAAATGAGTTTATGTCACCAGTGAACCAATTTCACTAACAATTTTGTCCCAGCGAATTAGTTTGCTGACAACTCTACATCACCCTCAAACTAGTTTTGTCGATGAATTTCTTTGGCAGAATTACATATCAAAACAAGTTTAGTGATTAAAATGATTGCATTGTTAAAATGATTACATTGTATGATTATAATATATGAACGCTAGAATATGAACATGTGTATTCTTAAAATTTGTAAGGTGACAAGTTGTGTGATTACCAAATGTAAATGTATTGATTTGTGACCATTAATGTGGTAGGTGGTATGACCAAAATTAGATCCACGACTAGAAACGAATACCCTATAGGAGGAATAGGTAGGTGGTTTCCACATTTTTCTTGTATAAAATTAATGTTTTTAAATAACTTGTTTGGAGATTATATATATTATTATATTGTGATGAATGTTGAATCGACTATGAAACATTGATTAAGTTGTTAATGAAATTGAGTTGTTAATGAATGTTAAACCGATTATGAAGTGTGGATTGAGTTGTTAATGAAATTGAGTTGAATTTTAAACCGATTATGAAATGTGGATTGAGTTGTTGATGAAATCGAGTTATTAACAAATATCAAACCGATTATGAAATGTTCATTTAGTTGTTGATGAAATTGAGTTGTAGATAAATATTAAACATATTATGAAATGTTGATTGAGCGGTTGATAAATGTTAAACCGATTATGAAACGTTCATTGCGATGTTGACAAAATCGAGTTGTTGAAGAATATTAAACAGATTAGGAAATGTTGATGGAGTTGTTGATGAATGTTAAATCAACTATAAAATATTGATTGAGTTATTGATGAATATTAAATCTATTATGAAATGTTAATTGAGTTATTGATTAGTTTTGGTTAATGGCATCTGAGATAGATGACCGAGTTGTGATTGATGATTAGCTCTAGTGATTAGTACTTAAAAGTGTATTTTTATTAAAATTTTATATCATCATTTTATACTTGAAGTATCAATAACTTCTTAACTAAAGCATGTTTTATAATAACATATCTAATAATATAAGATGCTTTTAATTTATGGTAGATATTCATCTTAAATGTAGGCCTATTATATAAATGAAAGTATTGATTGATGAGTTGAAGTACTGAAATTGAAAGGACAAACAAATGGCCAAACTTAGAAAAGAGATGCTAGTGCAGTCCAAACTAGAATACTGTTCAGTAATTAGGTCATATCTAGAGTTATAGATCTTGAATTTATGTCTACTTTATATGAATGGAAAGCTAAGATATAGGCATATAAATTTCATGTGGAGGTCTAGTTTTAAAAAAGTCATTTTGAAGTCCAAATTGTAACAATAATGAAAAAGTCTGAATATGTCCTACAACCTAGATATTGTTCGGTGTTTAGCCTATATTTTGAATTCTAAAAGTCCAAATGACCTTAATTTTTTTTTCTAGAAAGCCAAGACAATTTTCTAGAGCTTTTATTTGGATGTTTGGTTCAAATTATGACGGTCTCAATGACGTTTTATTCAGACAAGAGAAGATAAGGATTGTCACTAAGTCAAAAGTTGGTCACCCACTCATCAATTAATCATCAAATCAATAGTTTCTAATTTTATCATATAAAAGGAGGCATTTACCATGCATTAAGGCATCTAGGTTTCTAGATCAAGATCATGCTCCTGTTTTCTCTCTATGTATTTTTGTAATGCTTAAGTTTTTCTTCCATTAATATCTTGTTTATACCTTTCATTTCCTTTACTTAGTTAACTTTTATCTTATTTATGTTCTTATCTTATTTATTTATGTTTCTCTCTTTTTATTATGTTTAGCTAAATTTATTACGTCAAAGTGAAAAGGTTACACTAATGGTGTAAGAATAAGTATAGTGTAAACTTAACATGGACCTTAATATTTGTTACTAACATGTTTTGTATTTGTTATCTTATTCACTTTTAATACTTCGCTTGTTGACACGACTAAAAGGTTGATGTCTTCTCCCAAGTGCAGGAGTGTCGAAGTAATAAATAACCCGGCAAGACCGGGGTCGAACCACAGAGAGGTTAATTGTACAAATTATAAACAACAATTATAAAACAACAATAACAACAACAACAATAGTAGTAATAATAATAATAATAATAATAATAATAATAATAATAATAATAATAATAATAATATTAGTAGTAGTAGTAGTAGTAGTAATAATAATAATAAAGAAAGAGAAGAAGAAGAAGATGATGATAACTTGGAGATGGAAAATTAATATAAGGATTAAACAATAATAATAACAAATGTCAAGGTTAGAGGTTCCACTAATGGTATATCAAACAAGTATAGTATAAACTCTTATTATTGAATTGGAAACCACACACAAAGGAGGTTCCAATCATATTATATATTGTTAACATGATTACATTAGTCATCTTATTCAATTAATGCTAATACTTGTAAATCTCGTGAAGCATTCATGATTATAACTTATGTTAACAACAAATCAAGTTCCTTTCATAGCTCAAGTGTCGGTTATACCATACATTATGGGCTATGAAAGTGCCAAGCATTTGTTGTACCAGGTGTTATACAACATAAATCAAGATTAGTCATTTAACAAGCAAAGTATTAAAGAGTGAACAAGATAACAAATATAAAACATGTTAGTATCAAACATTAAAGTCCATATTAAGTTTACATTATACTTATTCTTACACCATTAGTGTAACCTTTTCACCTTGACATAATTAACTTAGCTAGACATAATGAAAGAAATAAAAATAGATAAACAAAATAAGAACATAAAAGTTAACTAAGTAAAGGAAAGGAAATGAAAGGCATAAACTTAATATTAATGAAAACAAAGCATAAAAAATACAAAGAGAGAAAGGAAGAGCATGATCTTGATCTGAAAACCAAGATGCCTAAATGCATGGCAAATGCCTCCTTTTATAGGCCAAAATTGGGAACTATTGATTTGATGACTAATTGATAAGTGGGTGGCCAACTTTTGACTTGGTGACAATCCTTATCTTCTCCTGTCTGCCCAAAACGTCATTGATAACGTCAAAATTGGAGCCAGTTGTAAACATGAAAGTTGTAGGCAATTGTCTCAGATTTTTTGTGTACAAAATTCAGCTCATTTGGACTTCTAGAACTCCAGATATGGCCAAAATACCGAACAGTGCTCGGGCTGGAAGACAGATTCGGGCTTCTTTGTTGTTGCTACAATTTGGACTTGATAATGGCCTTTTTAGATCTTGGGCTCCATATGAAAGTTGTAGGCCTATGTCTTACCTTTCCATCCATATAAATTGGACCTAAATCTGAGATCTGTAGCTCCAAATATGACCCAATTACCGAACAGTGTTCCGGTTTGGATTGCACCGACATCTCTTCTCTAAGTTTGACCATCTCTTTATCCATGCAATTTAAGTTCTTCAAGTCATCAATCAATCCTTTCATTTATGTGATAGGCCTGCATTAAAAAAAGATATTTACCACAAATTATAGGTATCTTATATTATTAGATACATTATTATAAAACATATTTTAGTTAAGGAGTTATTGATACTTCAAGTGCAAAATGATGATATAAAACCATGATAAAAATGCACTTTTAAGTACTAATCACACCCCTCAACCAGCTTATTACTAGTCCCTAGTAATCAAAGCATTACAATAATTTGCAAATTTCACAAAGCAAGGTATTCATCATTTAACTTCCATTAATCTATCCTGATAAACAAACTCTCATTAAATTTATATATCTGCTCAATACCACTTAACAAGATATTAATAAACCTTTCTTTTGTGCTCAATGTATCAACACATAATTATGGGGCTTTTCTTGGAAGAAAACAAAATTTTTGTTCTAATGTTTAAGGTTAACTTCCTTGGGTTGGGATTATTATTTTTGCCTTTTAAAAAAAAAAATATATACATATAATTTAAAAACATCATGCATCTTTAACCCATATAACGAGCTTTCAGCTAATGACTCCCAGACCAGTTGGTCTTAGGGCATTAGGTGTTAAGACACCCTAACAAGCTTAGTAACTCGGGTCGCAGATACTGATATGTAGATAGTGCAATGTTTGATTCCCTTAAGCTTTTCTCCTCAACCCATGTAACAAGCGTTGGGCCAATAGCTCCCAAGTCAGTTGACTTTAGGGTATTAGGTGTTAAAACACCCCTTCGAGCTTAATTGCTTAGGTTAGGGAGGCTACGAAACCAAACTTATCTACATTTTTATTATCATCTTTTTTTTTCTTTTTTTTTCTTTTTTTTAATTATATACAATCCCTTTCCCTTAGTTGTTACCTTTAACAAAAGAACATAAATAATGTAATAATCCAATATGCAACCCACAATCATATGCTAAAGTGTGTGTGTGTAAATTAAGGTTTAAGAATACATGTTAAATAAGTATATGAGCAGAATTAAGTGGTAACAATACGAGAGTTTGTAAACCTGAATATTTCAGGAAGTATTATAATAGACCTTGTTAAGAATGGTTACTAAGATGCGTCTCAAGAGTTACTTTAACAAAAGAACTCCTTTACTCTGCCATCCTAGTAACAACAATTATGCACATGCTTTATGAAATGAAAAATAATTTTTTTTTTATCAACTACTACCCTCTCCCCCCAACCAAAACGAGACATTGTCCTCAATGTTCTAAGGTAGAAAGATAGAGTATAAAAGATATCACCTGAAATAACAAACACTGACAAAACCTGAAACACACTGAAACAAAAATAAGAAATAACAAAACATAATAATAAAACCAAAAGACACAAAAATTCACAAATGAAGGCTCAAATCCAATCTAAGCTTTTTACGGCTTCCCGTAGATGACCAATTTATACGACTCATGGAAGGATCAATCACAGGAATGAAAGATTGTAGTTGGTCAATCAATTGTTCACCAGTAGTAGCAGAGATTATGATTTGTCGTGCAGAAGATGTTACAAATTCTTGTTCCACAGCATGATCAAGAAAAGACAACAACTTATCATAATAACCATTAACATTTAACAAACCTATGGGTTTATGGTGAATGTGCAATTGAGCCCAAGAGAAAATATGAAAGATCTCTTCCAATGTGCCTAGACCACCTGGTAAAGCAATGAAAGCATCAGCATGGTTAAACATTGCATTCATTCGAGCTGACATTGTGGAGACCTGAAGTTCCTCTCCAATTGTTTTTCCAATGATGTCCCCTTGTGCCAAAGTTTCAGGGACGACCCCCAAAACTTGACTACCTCCTAAAAATGCAGCTATTAACACACCTCCCATTAACCCAAGACTGCCTCCCCCATACACTAAATGAATCTTTCTCTCAGCTAGCACCTGACCAAGATGATTTGCTGATTCTAAAAACTCCTTTTCTTTCCTAGGACTAGATCCACCGAAAACACAAATATTTCTTATTTGATGACCTGAGGAACTTGCCATTTCTACACACTTCTGTATTTTTGGAATGTATGGGTTGAGTAGAAATGAAAGGAAGGAAAAAAGGGTTTTATAGATGAGAAATTGGAAAGGCAATCATAACATCTATATGTAGGCCAGCTGGAGTCTCACACTCTCTCTCGCTCTTTTTATTTATTTATTTATTTACTTTTGAAAAAAGCATGTGTATGTACAGGTAGTTGTGATTGTGGCGCACATCTTCCCTTGGTTTTACGTCCAAGAACGGCTTAAACGCCCTCTATGGGTCGGGGATAGGCTTCCCATCCAGTTTTCTTAAAAACTGGCAAACAGGGTCTTTTTTAGTCAGATTCCCAAGACTAAGTCGATCATGTTCTTTATGAAATAGTGGCCATAAATCATGAATTGCACGATGCACATCTCCACTAGGATGCGTCTCAAGAGTCAATAGAAGATTATCTAAAGACTCCTTACTCAGGCCATCCTTGATGAATTGTATTTTATCTTCACGGTTTATAGATACCATTCCTAAAGAACGACATTGTGTATTACAAGTCCATCTAGCACATCGATGACAGACATCTAGTCGTTTTGCACGACGCTTCTTTGCAAAAGTGCTTTTACCTGTTCCAGGCATGTGTGAAATGAAGTTAGAGGACTCACCTGATAATCGGACCTTTGCTTCAATCAACCAGCGAATATCTTCAGGAATTCCATGATTCATTAACAATCTCAATCTTGCACATCTAGCACGGTAAATTTTTGTAATCGCATTCTGAGGCAGAGCGGGAAAATACTTTTTCAATTTTTCAAGATTAGTGTCCATTTTCAAATGAGAATTGGAAGAGAGATTCAAAGAATTGCATAGATATATACACAGATATCAGTAATTGTGGGAAACTGAAAGAACCGACTTAAGTCACGGAGTACCGTTATCCGCCATTTGACCGGGGTGAAAGAAACTTGCAAAAATCACTCAAAAAGAAACACAAAAACAATGTGAGAAAAAAAATAATCAACCTTTATCTACAAAATCATTCAAACCAGTTGATTCGTTTTCATTAAGAAAATTATCAAAGTGAGCTTTCAAAGGATGTCCATTTTTCTTAAAATCATTATCATTCATTGAATTCTCAATATCACAGGCCCCATAAGGATTGCTCCATCTTGGTCTTAGCTCTCTAGGGACTGCATAGAGTTGAGAATCATAAAACAAAACTTTTTGACCAGTATCAATCTTTTGACAATTTTCACAAGTTTTGCAGAATGCATGCGTGTCCTTGAACATGGTAGGCCAATAAAATCCATTTTGAAAGATTTTTGCAATTGTCTTTTTTGACGAGAAATAACTTCCACATGCTTCAAAATGACAAAGTTTAATGACACTACTTACCTCATTGTCGGGAATGAATCTTTGAAATATTTGATCAGGACAATATTTGAATAAGGTAGGGTCATCACAATAAAAATTCTTTACTTCGTTCAAAAACTGTTCTTTGTCTTGGGTACTCCAATCAGCTGGCAAATCTCCTAAAGAAAGAAAATTGATATTTTTATTATACCAAGGCATTGGACTAAGAGAAAGTAAGGATTCGTTAGGAAAGTAATCATCCATTGATGTGATGTCAGATGTCGAATCTGTTGTCACTGTTGACAAAAGATTCGCATCAACATTTTCGGTGCTTGTTTCATCCGTGATTTCTTCCACAGAATAAACCATTTGCAAATCTTCAGTTTCATCCAATTCATTTTTACTTAAAGTAGATTCAAGTTGATCATAAACTAATTCATCAATATGATCTACTTCTTGTAAATCATTATCATCTCCAGGTTGCTTGCAAATGTTGAAAATATTCATCTCCAATGTCATGTTTCCAAATGATAGCTTCATCAGTCCATTCCTACAATTAATCAATGCGTTAGAAGTTGCAAGAAATGGACGTCCTAAAATAACTGGAAATGAATTACATGCTTCAACAGGTTCTGTGTCCAAGACAATAAAGTCCACAAGATAAATGAATTTATCGACTTGTACTAACACATCTTCAATTATTCCTCTAGGCATTTTTACAGATCTATCGGCAAGTAAAAGAGATATAGAAGTTGGTTTTAACTCACCTAGATTGAGACTCTGAAAAACTAAATATGGAAGTAAATTCACACTAGAACCAAGATCAAGTAAGGCTCTTTCAATTTTATGGTCTCCAATAAAGCAAGAAATTGTAGGACAACCAGGGTCTTTATGTTTCAAAACATTATTGTTTTGAAGAATAGCACTCACTTGTTCGGCTAAAAAGGCTTTCTTTTTCACATTCAGTTTCCTCTTCACAGTGCACAGATCTTTCAAAAATTTAGCATAGGAAGGAACCTGTTTAATAGCATCCAACAATGGTATATTGATCCTTACCTGTTTGAAAATTTCAAAAATTTCAGAGTTGTGATTAACTTTCCTTTGTTTGGTCATGGCTTGAGGAAATGGAAGTGCTGGCGGTGAATCAGTCATTTCTTTGCAATTTTCAGATTCAACCCCTTCCTTACCCTCAGAGATTGACTCATCATCTTTCTCATAAGGTTCAAGATAGGGTTTTTCAATAATCTTACCGCTGCGCAGAGTAGTGACTGATTTGACTTGATCCATATGTTGGCTTCCGGAACTACTTGCATTTGCATTGTATTGCCCCTTGGGATTTTGTTGCGGTTGAGATGGAAACTTACCTTTTTCTTGGAAACTGAGAGTAGATGTTAATTTAGCAAGAGTATGTTTAAAATCTGTCATGTTTTGAGCAAGTTGAGTATTGATTGTCTCTTGCTTTTCAATAAATGCATGCAATGTTTCCTCAAGATTTCTTCTAGGAGGTGGAGCATAAGGAGGTGCATATCCATGAGAATTTTGGAAATTGGGGTGTGCTTGAAATGGTGGTTGTGAAGTTTGTGCATTGTTGTTCTCACTCTTCCAATTGAAATTTGGGTGATTTCTCCAACCAGGGTTGTATGTTTGGGAGTATGGGTTGTGGTTGGGCCTTTGGAAACTGTTTAAAGCATGGGCTTGTTCATGGAGACATTCCTTAAAAGAAGGTAAGGTTGGACAATCGTTGGTTGAGTGTTCATTTGTTTCACAAATTTGACACACAATGTTTTCAACAGATTTTAATTGACCACTCTTTTTCAATTCTAGTGCCTCGACTTTTCTAGCTAAAGATGCAAACTTGGCTTGAAGGTCATGATCTTCCCTAAGGTTGTACATACCTCCACTAGATGTATGAGGTTGAGTTTTACTCGGTGCCTCAAATGTACCCGCGGTGTCCCAATTTTGAGCATTTTCAGCTAACAAGTCTAAGTACTTCATTGCTTCATCAGGGTTTTTATCTTCAAAAGTTCCATTGCACATCAATTCAACCATTTGCCTATCTTTAGGTGTTAACCCTTCATAGAAATGTGAAACCAATCTCCATGTTTCAAAACCATGATGAGGGCAAGTACTAAGCAAGTCTCGATACCTATCCCAACATTTGTAAAATGTTTCTCCTGGTTTTTGAGTGAAAGTGGTGATTTGTCTCTTGAAAGAGTTTGTTCTATGAGATGGGAAAAACTTCTTTAAAAACTGTTGTTGCATTTCATCCCAAGCACGAATGGATCCTGGTCATCTTATTCAATTAATGCTAATACTTGTAAATCTCGTCAAGCATTCATGATTATAACTTATGTTAACAACAAATCAAGTTCCTTTCATAGCTCAAGTGTCGGTTATACCATACATTATGGGCTATGAAAGTGCCAAGCATTTGTTGTACCAAGTGTTATACAACATAAATCAAGATTAGTCATTTAACAAGCAAAGTATTAAAGAGTGAACAAGATAACAAATATAAAACATGTTAGTATCAAACATTAAAGTCCATATTAAGTTTACATTATACTTATTCTTACACCATTAGTGTAACCTTTTCACCTTGACATAATTAACTTAGCTAGACATAATGAAAGAAATAAAAATAGATAAACAAAATAAGAACATAAAAGTTAACTAAGTAAAGGAAAGGAAATGAAAGGCATAAACTTACTATTAATGAAAACAAAGCATAAAAAATACAAAGAGAGAAAGGAAGAGCATGATCTTGATCTGAAAACCAAGATGCCTAAATACATGGCAAATGCCTCCTTTTATAGGCCAAAATTGGGAACTATTGATTTGATGACTAATTGATAAGTGGGTGGCCAACTTTTGACTTGGTGACAATCCTTATCTTCTCTTTTCTGCCCAAAACGTCATTGATAACGTCAAAATTGGAGCCAGTTGTAAACATGAAAGTTGTAGGCAATTGTCTCAGCTTTCTTGTGTAAAACATTCAGCTCATTTGGACTTTTAGAACTCCAGATATGGCCAAAATACCGAACAGTGCTCGGGCTGGAAGACAGATTCGGGCTTCTTTGTTGTTGCTACAATTTGGACTTGATAATGGCCTTTTTAGATCTTGGGCTCCATATGAAAGTTGTAGGCCTATGTCTTACCTTTCCATCCATATAAATTGGACCTAAATCTGAGATCTGTAGCTCCAAATATGACCCAATTACCGAACAGTGTTCCGGTTTGGATTGCACCGACATCTCTTCTCTAAGTTTGACCATCTCTTTATCCATGCAATTTAAGTTCTTCAAGTCATCAATCAATCCTTTCATTTATGTGATAGGCCTGCATTAAAAAAAGATATTTACCACAAATTATAGGTATCTTATATTATTAGATACATTATTATAAAACATATTTTAGTTAAGGAGTTATTGATACTTCAAGTGCAAAATGATGATATAAAACCATGATAAAAAATGCACTTTTAAGTACTAATCACTTGTTAAATAGTTAATCTAGATTTATGTTGTATAACACTTGGTATAACTGATTAGTACTTAAAAGTGCATTTTTATCATGGTTTTATATCATCATTTTGCACTTGAAGTATCAATAACTCCTTAACTAAAGTATGTTTTATAATAATATATGAAATAATATAAGATACCTTTAATTTATGGTAAATGTTCATTTTAAATGTAGGCCTATCACATAAATGAAAGGACTGATTGATGACTTTAAGAAATTAAATTGCAAGGGAAAAGAGATGCCCAAAATTAGAAAAGAGATTTCGGTGTAATCTAAATCAGAACACTATTCGGTAATTAGGTCATATCTAGAGTTATAGATCTCCGATTTAGGTCTAGTTTATATGGATGGAAAGGTAAGACATAGGTCTACAACTTTCATATGGAGCCCAAGATCTAAAAAGGTCATTTTCAAGTCCAAATTATTGCAACAACAAAGAAGCCCAAAGCTGTCCTCCAGCCCAAGCACTGTTTAGTATTTTTGGCCAAACGTCTGGAGTTCTAGAAGTCCAAATAAGCTGAATTGTTTACACAAAAAAGCTGAGATAATTTCCTACAACTTTTATGTTTTTGAGTGGCTCCAATTTTGACGTTATCAATGACGTTTTGGGCAGACAAGAGAAGATAAGGATTGTCACCAAGTCAAGAGTTGGCTACCCACTCATCAATTAGTCATCAAATTAATAGTTCCTAATTTTGGCATATAAAAGAAGTCATTTGCCATGCATTTAGGCATCTTGGTGTCCAGATCAAGATCATGCTCTTCCTTTCTCTCTTTGTATTTTTTGTAATTTTATGTTTTGCTTTCATTAATATCAAGTTTATACCTTTCATTTCATTTCCTTTACTTGTTAACTTTTATCTTATTTATGTTCTTGTTTTGTTTATTTATTTTTCATTCTTCCATTATGTCTAGCTAAGTTTATTATGTCAAGGTGAAAAGGTTACACTAATGGTGTAAGAATAAGTATAATGTAAACTTAATATGGACTTTAATGTTTGATACTAACATGTTTTATATTTGTTATCTTGTTCACTCTTTAATACTTTGCTTGTTAAATAACTAATCTTGATTTATGTCGTATAACACTTGGTACAACAAATGCTTGGCACTTTTATAGTTCATACTGTATGGTATAACCGACACCTGATCTATGAAAGGAACTTGATTTGTTGTTAATATAAGTTATAATCATGAATGCTTGATGAGATTTACAAGTATTAGCATTAATTGAATAAGATGACTAATGTAATCATGTTAACAATCTATAATCTGATTGGAACCTCCTTTATATGTGGTTTCCAATTGAATAATAAGAGTTTATATTATACTTGTTTGACATACCATTAGTGGAATCTCTAACCTTGACATTTGTTATTATCATTATTTAATCGTTACATTAATATTCCTTCTCAAAGTTCTCATCTTCTTGTACAACCTTAGGGAAGATCATGCCTTCCAAGCTAAATTTGCATCTTTAGCTAGAAAAGTCGAGGCACTAGAATTGAAAAAGAGTGGTCAGTTTAAATCTATTGAAAACATTGTATGTCAAATATGTGAAACAAATGAACACTCAACTAGTAACTGTCCAACCTTGCCTTCTTTTAAGGATTGTCTCCATGAACAAGTCCATGCTTTAAACAATTTCCAAAGGGCCAACCACAACCCATACTCCCAAACATACAACCATAGTTGGAGAAATCACTCAAATTTCAGTTCAAAGAATGAGAACAACAATACACAAACTTCACAACCACCATTTCAAGCACACCACAATTTTCAAAATTCTCATGGATATGCACCTCCTTATGCTCCACCTCCTAGAAGAAATCTTGCGGAAACATTGCATGCGTTCATTGAAAAGCAAGAGACAATCAATACTCAACTAGCTCAAAACATGACAGATTTTAAAGATACTTGACACGACTAAAAGGTTGATGTCTTCTCCCAAGTGCAGGAGTATCGAAGTAATAAATAACCCGGCAAGACCGGGGTCGAACCACAGGGAGGTTAATTGTACAAATTATAAACAACAATTATAAAACAACAATAATAACAACAACAATAGTAATAATAATAATAATAATAATAATAATAATAATAATAATAATAATAATAATAATAATAATAATAATAATAAAGTAAGAGAAGAAGAAGAAGATGTGATAACTTGGAGATGGAAAATTAATATAAGGATTAAACAATAATAATAACAAATGTCAAGGTTAAAGGTTCCACTAATGGTATATCAAACAAGTATAGTATAAACTCTTATTATTGAATTGGAAACCAGACACAAAGGAGGTTCCAATCAGATTATATATTGTTAACATGATTACATTACTCATCTTATTCAATTAATGCTAATACTTGTAAATCTCGTCAAGCATTCATGATTATAACTTATGTTAACAACAAATCAAGTTCCTTTCATAGCTCAGGTGTCGGTTATACCATACATTATGGGCTATGAAAGTGCCAAGCATTTGTTGTACCAGGTGTTATACAACATAAATCAAGATTAGTCATTTAACAAGCAAAGTATTAAAGAGTGAACAAGATAACAAATATAAAACATGTTAGTATCAAACATTAAGGTCCATATTAAGTTTACATTATACTTATTCTCACACCATTAGTGTAACCTTTTCACCTTGACATAATTAACTTAGCTAGACATAATGAAAGAAAGAAAAATAGATAAACAAAATAAGAACATAAAAGCTAACTAAGTAAAGGAAAGGAAATGAAAAGCATAAACTTAGTATTAATGAAAGCAAAGCATAAACATTACAAAAAATACAAAGAGAGAAAGGAAGAGCATGATCTTGATCTGAACACTAAGATGCCTAAATGCATGGCAAATGCCTCCTTTTGTAGGCCAAAATTGGGAACTATTTATTTGATGACTAATTGATAAGTGGGTGGCCAACTTTTGACTTGGTGATAATCCTTATCTTCTCTTTTCTGCCCAAAACGTCATTGATAACGTCAAAATTGGAGCCAGTTGTAAACATGAAAGTTGTAGGCAATTGTCTCAGCTTTCTTGTGTAAAACATTCAGCTCATTTGGACTTTTAGAACTCCAGATATGGCCAAAATAACGAACAATGCTTGGGCTGGAAGACAGATTCGGGCTTCTTTGTTGTTGCTACAATTTGGAGTTGATAATGGCCTTTTTAGATATTGGGCTCCATATGAAAGTTGTAGGTCTATGTCTTACCTTTCCATCCATATAAATTGGACCTAAATCTGAGATCTGTAGCTCCAGATATGACCCAATTACCGAACAGTATTCCGGTTTGGATTGCACCGACATCTCTTCTCTAAGTTTGACCATCTCTTTATCCTTGCAATTTAAGTTCTTCAAGTCATCAATCAATCTTTTCATTTATGTGATAGCCCTGCATTAAAAATAGACATTTACCACAAATTATAGGTATCTTATATTATTAGATACATTATTATAAAACATGCTTTAGTTAAGGAGTTATTGATACTTCAAGTGCAAAATGATGATATAAAACCATGACAAAAATACACTTTTAGGTACTAATCAATACTCTTGCAAAATCAACATCTGCTCTCAATTTCCAAGAGAAAGGTAAGTTTCCATCTCAACCACAACAAAATCCCAAGGGACAATACAATGCAAATTCATGTAGTTCTAGAAGCCAACACATAGATCAAGTCAAATCAGTCACTACTCTATGCAGTGGTAAGGTTATTAAAAAACCCTATCTTGAACCTTATGAGAAAGATGATGAGTCAATCTTTGAGGGTAAGGAAGGGGTTGAATCTAAAAATTGCAAAGAAATGACTGATTCACCACCAGCACTTCCATTTCCTCATGCTATGACCAAACAAAGAAAAGTCAATCACAACTCTAAAATTTTTGAAATTTTCAAACAGGTAAGGATCAATATACCTTTGCTGGGTGCTATTAAACAGGTTCCTTTCTATGCTAAATTTTTGAAAGATCTATGCATTGTGAAGAGGAAACTAAATGTGAAAAAAGAAAGTCTTTCTAGCCGAACAAGTAAGTGTCATTCTTCAAAACAATAATGCTTTGAAATATAAAGACCCTGGCTATCCTACAATTTCTTGCTTTATTGGAGAACATAAAATTGAAAAAGCCTTACTTGATCTTGGTGCTAGTGTGAATTTACTTCCATATTCAGTTTTTCAGAGTCTCAATCTAGGTGAGTTAAAACCAACTTCTATATCTCTTTTACTTGCCGATAGATCTGTAAAAGTGTCTAGAGGAATAGTCAAAGATGTGTTAGTACAAGTCGATAAATTCATTTATCCTGTGGATTTTATTGTCTTGGACACAGAACCTGTTGAAGCATGTAATTCATTTCCTATTATTTTAGGATGTCCGTTTTTTGCAACCTCTAACGCATTGATTAATTGTAAGAATGGACATTGGAGATGAATATTTTCAACATTTGCAAGCAACCTGGAGATGATAATGATTTACAAGAAGTAGATCATATTGACGAATTAGTTTATGATCAACTTGAATCTACTTTAAGTAAAAATGAGTTAGATGAATCTGAAGATTTGCAAATGATTTATTCTGAGGAAGAAATCACGGATGAAAAACGCACCGAGAATGTTGATGTGGATCTTTTGTCCAAAGTGACAATAAATTTGACATCTGACATCACACCAATCGATGATTACTTTCCTAACAAATCCTTACTTTCTCTTAGTCCAATGCCCTAGTATGATAAAAATATCAATTTTCTTGCTTTAAGAGATTTGCCAGCTAATTGGAGTACCCAAGACAAAGAAACATTTTTGAACGAAGTGAAGAGTTTTTATTGTGATGACCCTAACTTATTCAAATATTGTCCTGAGCAAATATTTCAAAGATTAATTCCCGACAATAAGGTAAGTAGTGTCATTAAACTTTATCATTCTAAAGCATATGGGAGTTATTTCTCATCAAAAAAGACAACTGCAAAAATCTTTCAAAATGGATTTTATTGGCCCACCATGTTCAAGGACACGCATGCATTTTTCAAAACTTGTGAAAATTGTTAAAAAGTTGATACTGGTTAAAAAGTTTTGTTTTATAATTCTCAACTCTATACATTCCCTAGAGAGCTAAGACCAAGATGGAGCAATCCTTACTGGGCTTATGATATTGAGAATTCAATGAATGACAATGTTTTTACGGAAAATACACATCGTTTGAAAGCTTACTTTAATAATTTTCCTAGTGAAAATGAATCAATTGATTGGAATGATCTTGTAGATAAAGGTTGATTATTTTGTTTTTCTCACATTGTTTTTATGTTTTTTTTTGTGATTTTTGCTAGTTTCTCTCACCCCGGTCAAATGGCGGACAACGGTACTCCGTGACTTAAGTCGGTTTTTTCAATTTCCTACAATAACTGATATCTGTGTATATATTTGTGTAATTCTTTAAATCTCTCTTCCAATTCCAAGTATTTCCTGCTCTGCCTCCGAATGTGATTACAAAAGTTTACCGTGCTAGATGTGCAAGATTGAGATTGTTAATGAATTATAGAATTCCTGAAGATATTCACTGGTTGATTAAAGCAAAGGTCCGATTATCAGGTGAGTCCTCTAACTCCTTCATTTCACACATGTCTGGAACAAGTAAAAGCACTTTTGCAAAGAAACGTCGTGCAAAACGATTGAAAGTCTGTCATCGATGTGCTAGATGGACTTGTAATACACAATGTCATTCTTTAGGAATGGTATCTATAAACCGTGAAGATAAAATACAATTCATTAAGGATGGCTTGAGTAAGGAGTCTTTAGATAATCTTCTATTAACTCTTAAGACGCATCCTAGTGGAGATGTGCATCGTGTAATTCATGATTTATAGCCATGTAACAAGTTTTTGGCTAATGACTCCCATAATAGTGGTCTTAGGGCATTAGGTGTTGAGACACCCCTACGAGCTTGATAACTCGGGTCGCAGATACTGATATGTAGATAGTGCAATATTTGATTCCCTTAAGCTTTTCTCCTCAACTTATGTAACAAGCGTTAGGCCAATAACTCCTAAGTCAGTTGACTTTAGGATATTAGGTGTTAAAACACCCCTATAGGCTTAATTGCTTATGTTAGGGAGGCTATGAAACCAAACTTATCTACATTTTTATTACTATCATTTTTTTTCTTTTTTCTTTCTTTTTTCTTTTTTTTCTATTTTTTAATTATATAGTATCCCTTTCCCTTAGTTGTTACCTTTAACAAAAGAACATAAATAATCTATTAATCTAATATGCAACCCACAATCATATGTTTAAAGTATGTGTGTGTAAATTAAGGTTTAAGAATACATGTTAAATAAGTATATGAGCAAAATTAAGTGATAACAATGTGAGAGTTTGAAAATTTGAATATTTCAAGAAGTATTATGATAGACCTTATTACGAATGATTACTAAGATGTGTCTCAAGAGTCATAAAAATTTCTCCTTTCTCTGCCATTATAGTAACAACAATTTTGCACATGGTTTATGAAATAGAAAACACAATTAGTTTTTTTTTTTAGCTACTACTCTCTCCCCCCAACTAAAACAAGACATTGTCCTCAATGTTTAAAGGTAGAAAAATAGAGTATGGAAGATATCACCTAAAATAACGAACATTAACAAACCTAAAACACACTAAAACAAATATAAGAAACAACAAAACACAATAATCAAACTGAAAGACACAAAGATTCACAATTGAAGACTCAAATCCAATCTAAGCTTTTTACGGCTTTCCTTAGTTAACCAATTTATGCGACTTATGGAAGAATCAATTACAGGAATGAAAGATTGTAGTTGGTCATTCAATTATTTAGGAGTAGCAGCAGAGATTACGATTTGTAGTGTAGAAGATGTTAGAAATTTATGTTCCACAACATGATCAAGAAAAGACAACAACTTATCATAATAACCATTAACATTTAACAAACGTATAAGTTTATGGTAAATGTGCAGTTGGGCCCAAGATAAAATATGAAAGATCTCTTCCAATGTGCCTAGACCACCTAGTGAAGCAATGAAGGCATCAGCATGGTTAAACATTGCATTCATTTGAGCTAACATTATAGAGACTTGAAGTTCCTCTCCAATTATTTTTCCAATGATGTCCCCTTGTGCTAAAGCTTCAGGGATAACCCCTAAAACTTGACTACCTTCTAAAAATGCAGTTATTGACACACCTCCTATTAACCTAAAATTGCCTCCCCCATACACTAAATGAATCTTTTTCTCAGTTAGCACCTGACCAAGATGATTTGCTGATTCTAAAAACTCATTTTCTTTCCTAGGACTAGATCCACCGAAAACACAAATATTTCTTATATGATGACTTGAGGAACTTGTCATTTCTACACACTTCTTTATTTGTTAAATGTATGGGTTGAGTAGAAATGAAAGGAAGGAAGAGAGGATTTTATAAATAAGAAATTAGAAAGGCAATCATACCACCTATATGTAGGCCAGCTAGAGTCTCACACACTCTCTCTCTCTATTTATTTATTTATTAATTTACTTTTAAAAAATCATATGTATGTACAGGTAGTTGTGATTGTGGCTCACATCTTCCTTTGGTTTTACGTCCAAGAACGGCTTAAACGCCCTCTGTGGGTCGGGGATAGACTTTCCATCCAGTTTTCTTAAAAACTGGCAAACAGGGTCTTTTTTAGTCAGATTCTCAAGACTAAGTCAATCATGTTCTTTGTGAAATGGTGGTTATAAATCATGAATTGCAAAATGCACATCTCCACTAAGATACGTCTCAAGAGTCAATAGAAGATTATCTAAAGACTCCTTACTCAGCCATCCTTAATGAATTATATTTTATCTTCATGGTTTATAGATATCATTCCTAAAAAACAACATTGTGTATTACAAGTCCATCTACCACATCGATGACAAACTTTTAATTGTTTTGCACGACATTTATTTGCAAAAGTGCTTTTACCTGTTTCAGGCATGTGTGAAATGAAGGAGTTAGAGGACTCACCTCATAATCAGACCTTTGTTTCAATCAACAAGTGAATATCTTTGAGAATTCCATGATTCATTAACAATCTCAATCTTGCACATCTAGTACGGTAAATTTTTATAATCGCATTTTGAGGCCGAGCGACAAAAATACTTTTTCATTTTTTCAAGATTAGTGTCCATTTTCAAATGAGAATTGGAAGCGAGATTGAAAGAATTGCACAAATATATATACAAGTATCAATTATTATGGGAAACTGAAAGAATCGATTTAAGTCACGGAGTACCGTTATCTGCCATTTGACCAGGATGAGAGAAATTAGCAAAAATCACTCAAAAAGAAACACAAAAATAATGTGAAAAAAAAAACAAAATAATCAACATTTATCTACAAGATCATTCAAACGAGTTGATTCATTTTCACTATAAAAATTATCAAAGTAAGCTTTTAAACAATGTCCATTTTCCTTAAAAACATTGTCATTCATTGAATTCTCAAAATTACAAGCCCCATAAGGATTGCTCCATCTTGATCTTATCTCTCGAGGTAATGAATAGAGTTGAGAATTAGAAAACAAAACTTTTTGACCAGTATCAACTTTTTTACAATTTTCACAAGTTTTGCAGAATGCATATGTGTCCTTGAATATGGTGGGCCAGTAAAATCCACTCTATAAGATTTCTACAATCCTTTTTTTTAATGATAAATGATCCCCACGTGCTTTAGAGTGACAAAATTTAATGACATTACTTACCTCATTATCGGGAAAGCATCTTTGAAATATTTGATTAGGACGATAATTGAATAAGTAAGGGTCATCCCAATAAAATTTTTGCATGTTGCTCAAAAATTTTCTTTTGTCTTCGTATTCCAGTGAGTTGGCAAAAATCCTGAAGCAAGAAAATTGATATTTTTAGCAAACCAAGACATTAAACTAAGAGAAAGTAGAGATTCACTAGGAAAGTAATAATTGATTGGTGTGATGTCGAGTGTCGAATATGTTGTCACTTTTGATAAAAGATCCGCATCAACCTTTCTGGTGTCTTCTTCATCCTCAATTTCTTCCTGATATGGCATGAGAAAATAGAAGTGCTAATGGGAAATCAGTCTTTTCTTTGTAATGTTCAGATTCAACCCCTTCTTTACCCTTAGAGATTGACTCATCATCTTTCTCATAAGGTTCAAGAATTGGTTTTTGAATAACCTTACCACTACAAAAAGTAATGACTAATTTGATTTGATCCATGTGTTGACTTCTAAGACTACTTGCATTTGCATTGTATTGCCCCTTGAGATTTTGCTGTGGTTGAGATGGAAACTTACCTTTCTCTAAAAAACTAAAAGCGTATGTGAATTTTGCAAGAGTATCTTAAAAATTTGTTATGCTTTGAGCAAGTTGAGTATTGATTGTCTCTTACTTTTCAATGAATGCATACAAAGTTTCCTCAAAATTTCTTCTAGAAGGCGGAGAATAAAGAGGTGCATATTTATAAGAATTTTGAAAATTATGGTGTGCTTGAAACTGTGGTGGTGAAGTTTATGCATTGTCACTCTTCCAACTAAAATTTTGGTGATTTCTCCAACCAGGATTGTATGTTTGCGAGTATAGGTTATGATTAGCCCTTTAAAAACTATTTAAAGCATGAGCTTGTTTATGGAGACATTCTCTAAAAAAAGGCAAGGTTGGACATTTATTGGTTGAGTGTTCATTTGTTTCATATATTTGACACACAATGTTTTTAACAGATTTTAATTGACCACTCTTTTTCAATTCTAGTGCCTCGACTTTTCTAGCTAAAGATGCAAACTTGGCTTGAAGGTCATGATCTTCCCTAAGGTTATACATACCTCCACTAGATGTATGAGGTTGAGTTTTACTTGGTGCCTCATAAGTACCTGCGGTGTCCTAATTTTGAGCATTTTCAGCTAACAAGTCTAAGTACTTCATTGCTTCATCAGGATCTTTATTTTCAAAAGTTCCATTGCACATCAATTCAACCATTTACCTATCTCTAGGTGTTAACCCTTCATAAAAATATGAAACCAATCTCCATGTTTCAAAACCATGATAAGGGCAAGTACTAAGCAAGTCTTAAAATGTTTCTCCTGATTTTTGAGTGAAAGTGGTGATTTGTCTTTTAAAAGAGTTTGTTCTGTGAGATGGGAAAAACTTTGATTAGTACTTAAAAGTGCATTTTTATCATGGTTTTATATCATCATTTTGCACTTGAAGTATCAATAACTCCTTAACTAAAATATGTTTTATAATAATGTATCTAATAATATAAGATACCTATAATTTATGGTAAATGTCTATTTTTAATGCAGGCCTATCACATAAATGAAAGGATTGATTGATGACTTGAAGAACTTAAATTGCAAGGATAAAGAGATGGTCAAACTTAGAGAAGAGATGTCGGTGCAATCCAAACCGGAACACTGTTCGGTAATTGGGTCATATCTGGAGCTACAGATCTCAGATTTAGGTCCAATTTATATGGATGGAAAGGTAAGACATAGACCTACAACTTTCATATGGAGCCCAAGATCTAAAAAGGCCATTATCAAGTCCAAATTGTAGCAACAACAAAGAAGCCCGAATCTGTCTTCCAGCCCGAGCACTGTTCGGTATTTTGGCCATATCTGGAGTTCTAAAAGTCCAAATGAGCTGAATGTTTTACACAAGAAAGCTGAGACAATTGCCTACAACTTTCATGTTTACAACTGGCTCCAGTTTTGACGTTATCAATGACGTTTTGGACAGACAAGAGAAGATAAGGATTGTCACCAAGTCAAAAGTTGGCCACCCACTTATCAATTAGTCATCAAATCAATAGTTCCCAATTTTGGCCTATAAAAGGAGGCATTTGCCATGCATTTAGGCATCTTGGTTTCCAGATCAAGATCATTCTCTTCCTTTCTCTCTTTGTATTTTTTGTAATGTTTATGCTTTGCTTTCATTAATATTAAGTTTATGCCTTTCATTTCCTTTCTTTTACTTAGTTAGCTTTTATGTTCTTATTTTGTTTTTCTATTTTGCTTTCTTTCATTATGTCTAGCTAAGTTAATTATGTCAAGGTGAAAAGGTTACACTAATGGTGTGAGAATAAGTATAATGTAAACTTAATATGGACTTTAATGTTTGATACTAACATGTTTTATATTTGTTATCTTGTTCACTCTTTAATACTTTGCTTGTTAAATGACTAATCTTGATTTATGTTGTATAACACTTGGTACAACAAATGCTTGGCACTTTCATAGCCCATAATGTATGGTATAACCGACACCTGAGCTATGAAAGGAACTTGATTTGTTGTTAACATCAGTTATAATCATGAATGCTTGACGAGATTTACAAGTAGTAGCATTAATTGAATAAGATGACTAATGTAATCATGTTAACAATATATAATCTGATTGGAACCTCCTTTGTGTGTGGTTTCCAATTCAATAATAAGAGTTTATACTATACTTGTTTGATATGCCATTAGTGGAACCTCTAACCTTGACATTTGTTATTATTATAGTTTAATCCTTACATTAATATTTCATCTCCAAGTTCTCATCATCTTCTTCTTCTTCTCTTTCTTTATTATTATTATTATTATTATTATTACTACTACTACTACTACTACTACTACTACTATTATTATTATTAGTATTATTAGTATTATTATTATTATTATTATTATTATTGTTATCGTTATTACTATTATTGTTGTTTATAATTATTGTTTATAATTTGTACAATTAACCTCCCTGTGGTTCGACCCCGGTCTTGCCGGGTTATTTATTACTTCGACACTCCTGCACTTGGGAGAAGACATCAATCTTTTAGTCGTGTCAAACTTCTTTAAAAACTGTTGTTGCATTTCATCCCAAGCACGAATGGATCCTGGTCTCAAATTTTATAGCCATGTTTTAGCTTTATCTTTTAATGAAAAAGGAAAAAGCTTTAATCTGATAGTGTTCATACTATAATTTAAATTATTATATATGTTGCAGACCTCCTTAAATTCTCTTAAATTCAAGTATGGATTTTCCAATTCTAAACGATGAAAAGAAGGTAAAAGTTAAATAATGTCTGTCTTAAAATTAAAATGAGATGCATTAGGAGGAAAGACTATGCATGATGGTGCACTTGCTCTTGTGGGATTCATGTGGTCTCTAAGTGTTCTAGCACAATTATTCTCATTATTCTCGTTATGAAGTGATTGATTATCTTCTTTGACCATATTTTTTTGAAAATGATGAGAATATCCTACAAAGTCTACCATTTGATGTATGTGACTACACTCTCATGCACGTGTAGGAATATAATAAAATAAAAAAGAAAACAAAAGAAGAAGAAATAAGAGATAAGAAACAAAGTTATATACAAGAAAAGTGAAAAGAAAAAATAAAATAACTACTATAATTTATACAAAACTTACCTCCCCGAAAATGGCGCCAAAAACTTGATACGAGTAAAAAATTGATGTCTTCTTCCAAATATAGAAGTGTTGAAGTAATAAATAACCCGACAAGACTGGGGTCGAACCACAGAGAGGTTAATTGTACAAATTATAAATAACAATAATAGCAATAACAACAATAACTATAATATCAATAGTAGTAGTAGTAGTAGTAGTAGTACTACTACTAATAATAATAATAATAATAATAATAATAATAATAATAAAGAAAGAGAAGAAGATGATGATAATGAGAACTTGGAGATACAATATTAATGTAAGGATTAAACAATGATATTAACAAATGTCAAGGTTAGAGGTTCCACTAATGGTATGTCAAACAAATATAATATAAACTCTTATTATTCAATTGGAAACCACACACAAAAGAGGTTCCAATCAGATTATAGATTGTTAGCATGATTACATTAGTCATCTTATTCAATTAATGCTAATACTTGTAAATTTCGACAAGCATTCATGATTATAACTTATGTTAACAACAAATCAAGTTCCTTTCATAACTCAGGTATCGGTTATACCATACAGTATGGGCTATGAAAGTGCCAAGCATTTGTTGTACCAAGTGTTATATAACATAAATCAAGATTAGTCATTTAACAAGCAAAGTATTAAAGAGTGAACAAGATAAGAAATATAAAACATGTTAGTATCAAACATTAAAGTCCATATTAAGTTTATATTATACTTATTCTTACACCATTAGTGTACCCTTTTCACCTTGACATAATAAACTTAGCTAGACATAATGAAATAAAGAAAAATAGATAAACAAAATAAGAACATAAATAAGATAAAAGTTAACTAAGTAAAGGAAAGGAAATGAAAGGCATAAACTTGATATTAATGAAAACAAAGCATAAACTTTACAAAAAAATACAAAGAGAGAAAGCAAGAGCATGATCTTGATCTGGACACCAAAATGCCAAAATGCATGACAAATGCCTCCTTTTATAGGCCAAAATTGGGAACTATTGATTTGATGACTAATGAATGAGTGGGTGGCCAACTCTTGACTTGGTGACAATCCTTATCTTCTCTTGTCTACCCAAAACGTCATTGCTAACGTCAAAATTAGAGCCACTTGAAAACATGAACGTTGTAAGAAATTGTCTCAGCTTTCTTATGTAAAAAATTCAGCTTATTTTGACTTCTAGAACTCTAGATATGACCAAAATACTGAATAGTGCACACACAAGTATAGTATAAACTCTTCTTGTTCAATTGGAAACCACACATAAAGGAGGTTCTAATCGAATTATAGATTGTTAACATGATTACATTAGTCATCTTATTCCATTAATGCTAATACTTGTAAATTTCATCAAGCATTCATGATTATAAATTATGTTAACAACAAATCAAGTTCCTTTTATAGCCTAGGTGTCGGTTATCATATACAGTAAGAGCTATAAAAGTGTCAAGCATTTGTTGTACCAATTGTTATACAGCATAAATCAAGATTAGTCATTCAACAAGCAAAGTATTAAAGAGTGAATAAGATAACAAATACAAAATATGTTAGTATCAAACATTAAAGTCCATATTAAGTTTATACTATACTTATTCTTATACCATTAGTGTAACCTTTTCACCTTGACATAATAAACTTAGCTAAACATAATAAAAGAAAGAAAAATAAATAGACAAAATAAGAATATAAATAAGATAAGAGTTAACTAAGTAAAGGAAAGGAAATGAAAGATATAAACTTGATATTAATGAAAGTAAAGTATAAGCAATACAAAAAAATACAAGAGAGAAAGCAAGAGCATAATCTTGATCTAGACACCAAGATGGCTAAATGCATGGCAAATACCTCCTTTTATAGGTCCAAATTGGAAACTATTGATTTGATGACTAATTGATGAGTAGGTGGCCAACTTTTAACTTGGTGACAATCCTTATCTTCTTTTATCTACCCAAAACATTATTGATAACGTCCAAATTGGAACCACGTAAAAACATGAAAGTTGTAGGAAAGTATCTCAGCTTTTTTTTTATAAAACATTGAGATTATTTTGACTTCTAAAACTCCAGATATGGCCAAAATACTAAACAATGTTCGGGTTGAAGGACAAGTTCAGACTTATTTGTTATTGCTCCAATTTGAACTTGAAAATGACTTTTTTAGATCTTGGGCTTCATATGAAAGTTATAGGCCTATGTCTTACCTTTCAATCCATATAAATTATACCTAAATCTGAGATCTACATCTCTAGATATGATCCAATTACAAAATAGTGTTCTGGTTTGGACTACACCAACATCTCTTTTCTAAGTTTGGCCATCTCTTTATCCTTTCAATTTCAGTTCTTAAATTAATCAATCAATCCTTTTATTTATGTGATAGGCCTGCATTTAAGATGAACATTTACAATAAATTAAAGGTATCTTATATTATTAGATATATTATTATAAAACATGATTTATTTAAGGAGTTATTAATACTTCAAGTGTTAAATGATGATATAAAACCTTGATAAAAATACACTTTTAAGTATCAATTATTTTAGCTAATGGTATCCACAGAAATGACAGGTTTGATTTCATGATTAGTTTTGGTTAATGACGTTCGAGATAGATGACCAAGTTTAAATGTTTCGATTAGTTACAGCTAAAAGTATCTAAGGTGGATAACCAGGTTAAGATGAAGTAACTAACCTCGATCGATGTTAAACTTCAGCCTCATAACTCCTAAGGTGTGTGAGTAAGATAAGTACACTTAACAAAATAAGAAGAGACATGTATTGCATATGAGAAGTAAAAGAAGGAATCTACCCATTCTAAGTTAATAACAAAAAGTAATGATTACATACTGTTTATTATTATGTTACATTATTTACATTTCTTGTATCTATGTTGTTTTTATGACAGGGACATCACACAATAAAGGTGTATAGGAAAGCTCGTTCCATGGGTTAACTATATTTGAAAGGTGCTATGTAATGGTATGTCTTAAATTTAGGTTGAATATTTGCTATTCGACACTTTTGTAAGGACTTGTAATAAAAATTGTAATGGAACATAGATGTGAATGTGCGAACATATAGAGATGATATTACGAATATATTTATGTGGTATTCTCTTTTATGAGGATGTTGTGTTGTTAAATCACATGAGGATCGCATGAAAGAAAGTACTAGTTGTATAAAATTATTGTTCAGCACTTATGTATAAACTCGTGATGATAGCGAGACTAGAATAAGAATACAAACTCATGAGTATATCAATATAATATAATGTAAATGTATGAATATGTAAATATAATATTATGGGCATATGTATTGTGTATCCATCTTATGAGAATGTTGATTTACAAGAACTATATATGTATGATGCTATGATAAGGATGGGAATCTAATTACTAATTCATGAAATATCATTATGAGAAGTATCGAGAAATTTAAAAACAAAAATCCACCAATTTTGGCTTTGAAAAAGAAGGGTCCTTACAAATATAAAAATATAAGAAAATGAAATTTGAGAAAATTATATAAAAAATATTTTTTAATTCTCATTCTATATTAATGAGAGAATTATTTTAAAAAATAACTTAGTATGCTAATAAATAATTATTAATAAAGCAATAGAACAATTATAGAATCATTAAAATATTATTTAAAGAAACTAATTCAAAGATATATATATATATATATATATATATATATATATATATATATATATAAACAAAAATTAAAGAGATATCTAAGAAACAAGCCAAACCCACACACATTTTTTTATTTGTTAAATTTAATCCTTGTTTTAATTAAAAAAATATCCATGTTGTTTTTTATTAAATTTGATCCACAAGTCCTTTTTATGGAGGATTTGAAGATCATAAGATGATTAAGTCTATAATCTTATATAGGAAAAGGAGGAGAGTAATAAATATGATAGAGAACATGAAATTCTAAAAATAATGTTGTTTGTTCTTGTTTTGGATATATGTGTTTTTTTTAATATAAATTATGCATTTTTTTAGGTAATTTAATAGATACTTGTAACTCATGAATTTTTATTTTTTTTGAATGGCAAGACTAAAAAGTTATTTTATCATGATAATGATAATAAGAAAAAAATATCTCATATAAAAGTATTAATTATGAACAAATATATCATATACATATATATATAAATAAGGAACTAAAATGATTATGCTTAAAACACTTGCTATGCATATAAACATTTTACCATGTTATTAAGCTCTAAATCGAGACTAAAGCTTCTAGGTCTAAGAACATGCCTAGCAGTTGGGCTTAGCCCAACTTCTAAACTCAAACTCACTATTTAATCCCAAAAAATATTTGATATGAACTCAATAATTAGGCCATAACTATTATTAAAACTAAACTAATTTCATAAAACCTATTATGGATTTATATTAAAAATAAATAATTTTTTAATAAATATTAAAAATATCAATAAAATATAGTTTATCAAAAATAAAAAAGTTAAAGATCCAAACTTGAGAGGATATTCAAACTAATACAATTCTCAAATTAATTTTGAACTACAATTGCAAGAATCGATTTAGTTTAAAAAATCAACAAGATGATTCTATAACCTAATGATTACTAAGTGGAAGAACTTTTTTATTTTATTAAAATAATATCATCTCAAGATTTTTTCTAAATAAACATTTTAGTTAATAAGAGATTTAAACAAAATGGATCCTCAAAGTCTATCAATTTGCTGTGCTAGGAACACCATTCAAATTATATAGGTTAACACCATTCAAATTATATAGGTTGCATGTTTTTTTGCAATGCACTAACGTGGTAAAAAGTGAAAGAGCCTAAAGTTATTTTTCTAACCCCTGTTACCCTTGATTCCTTGCTTTGCCTGAGAAAATTAGAACTAAAAAAAAAAATTCACCGATCAACAATTGAAGTTATTTTTAGTATTTGTGTGGTATCGAATATGCAACTGTGTTTGAGTGTATTTACCTAGAAATATAATAAATTGATTTTTTTGATATCAATACACTAATATCTAAAATAAAATAAAAAATAATTATTTCAATATATTTTTTTAAAATATTAAAAAAAAAGGAAGAGAACTTCTCACCATCAATGAACAAGAAAGGAGGGAGTTTCGGTCACCGTTCAACCACGTCAGACTGATGGCATCATCTCCTCGCGTCGCTGCTAACAGAATCAACAGAAGCAAAAAGCCAAGAAAGCTAAATACATTATTGATAATTGACATAGAGCCAATTATATTGGTTTCAACCATGAAGATCGTTTCTATTGGTCTTCAATTGGATGTGGCGACTCCACCTTTAATGATGGTGTTGAGAAAGTGAGAATAGATGATTACGAAAGAGATATGTAAAAGAAACCAAAGTAGATTAAGAAAATTACATGTTAATTCTATCTTGATATTAAATTATCTTTTAACATATCCATTAAATTAACATATTTAGCAAGTAGAGCTTCTGTTTTTTTTTTTCTAAATATAAATTTAAATAACAATATGTATAATTTATTTTTGTTTTTTTGTTTGAATTTTAAATGAATTTGAACTTGTTACAAATGAATCACATGTATACTTTTTAATTGTTGTTCTTTGAATTTTAAATGAATTAGGCCTTTTATTTTTTACTACTTATGCTTTAAAGAAATGCATTGGAGTTTGAGTTCATATATATATATATATATATATATATATATATGAAGTTTGCAAAATAAAAATAAAGTTAATTGAAAGGTTAATTCTATTTATTAATAAATAAAATGTGATCAGATTAATTCTATTTATAAAACGTCTCTTTACCACTGGTTATAATTCTATTTTAAATTCTGATCTTTTGTTGAAACTTAAAAAATTAAAGGGACCCAATTCTTATATTCTTTTGTTAAACATTTCACAAAGAATTAGAAAACACCACTCATGTTCTTTGCATGTTTCATTTTAGTCCTCTATCTATTAATTCCATCCTTCGTTAACAATTTTACGCAAATTAGCCTCCAATTAGGCCCTTAAATAGCAAAATCAAAAACAAAAGAATGGGGGTGAAAAGAATTAAAATTCAGGGGCACAATGAATCCATAGTGCCCATTAGTGCTGGTGTACATTACGTGAGGGAATAATTAGAGTTCTCCATAATAGGTATGTTAGGAACGCAGATTAGCCCTTGAGGACATGTCATCGTAGGTATGCACGATTCAAAAGGGAGGAGGGAAAATGTTATTTCATAGGCCTAAGGCTGGAGAAAGAAAGCAAGGGAAGACAGAAACGGGGGAGACTTGAGACTTGTCCTTTTCATTATATCTATCTGTCAGACATTCTTTGCCCATTGCTCCAATTAACTAACACAAGCAAGAACCATGTGGACATGCACGCTGCTCGCTTTTAATTTTAGAGCCTCAGCCCTCAGGCCTTTATCACAACGCGGCAAACTTCTTATCACTGCTGTCTTGTTTCGTCTATGAGACTCAGAATAAAATTCCAAAAATGGTGGTAGAGAGTGATGAGTCTTCTAAAAAGACATAAAAGAAAAGATTTGCTATTATCTATGGCGGAGAGATTTCAGATAACCCGAGAGAGGGAGGAGGAGGAGGAAAAATCACTCCGGTTGCCATGCCATGCAAGAGAGAAGAAAAGACAAAAAAGAAGAAGGGCGTTACGGTAATTTAAACTGAGAAATAGTTAAATAGACATGACTAGAGAGTAATAACACCGCAAAGCACACCCATCTCCAAGCCTAAAAACTTAGTCTGAAACAGCTGTAAGGTCAGTGTTGTAAATCAATCAAAAGTCTAAGCCCAAATGGAAACTATTTAATTTTATAATTTATCCATCGAAGATCCAAATTTGCCATCCGGGAATCCCCCAATTTCCATGCGACGACGAAATCACCAAAAAAGAAAAAAACACGAGAAATCTGGAGAGAGAAACAAAGCCAGTGGAGGATTCCAGGGGGGCGGAGTGTGTTCCAAGCACACCAACACCAACACCAACACAGAGAGAGAGAGAGAGAGAGAGAGAGACAGAGAGAGAGAGAGAGAGGGAGGGGGGAGGGAGTGTTTAATTTAATTTGTTTGCGGTAATGGCGGAGGGTGAAAAGGAGAAGAAATCAAGCAGCAGCAATAATGAAGAGAGCGTGAAGCTATTTGTAGGTCAAGTACCGAAGCACATGACAGAAGATGAGCTTCTGGCAATGTTCAAAGAGTTCGCTTTGGTGGACGAAGTCAACATCATTAAAGACAAGATCACTCGCGCTTCCCGAGGTTGCATACTTGCTTTAAATTCTTCACATTCAAGATTCGCAGTGTGTAATGGTTCTTGCAACCCTAATTTCCTCTTCTCTTAGGTTGTTGTTTTCTATTATGTCCTTCTAGACAAGAAGCAGATAAGGCTGTTAATGCTTGTCATAATAAGAAAACGTTGCCCGGGGTTAGTCCTTCCTCTCTCTCTCTCTCTCTCTCTCTCTCTCTCTCTGTACAGTCTATAACTTGCTGATTTCTTGTTTTCTATCCACATTGTATTGTAGATGAAATGTGATTAATTAATTCTTCGGACTTAATATGAGTAGTTTATTTTATTTGGTATTTATGGAAAGTACTTACTGTGGTTGACTTTGGAGCCATGGGATGGTTTCTACTGTGTTTGATAGATTGTGAGTGACCTGTGGATCCTGTGACGTAATGGTTATAGATTACTGATGCTAATAATTGTTTATTTAATTATTATTAATCATGTCAAAACAAGCCTCGGTGATTTACAGTAGTAGAATATGTTTGCATCACAAGTAAATTTTACCGTGTTGGAGTTGGAATCTGTTGCAACGAGGACTGGTTTTGTCAATGAGATCGTGGTAATATTGCTAATAGAGTATGGCAAAGACGGTGGTATTTTAGGAGGGATGAAAAGAAGTTGATTTTGATAAAATGGATATCATGATGCATATACAATACATTTATATTGGATATTGGTGATGAGAGCGTGGGCTTTGATAATTGTGAATAGATATGGCAGTGAAAAGTGTGGGTGAGTCGCTCTACACAAAATGAAATTAGGATGCATCTGTAGATGAGAGAAAATGTTGAGAGATTCTAAACCAAAATGGAAATTGTTTCGAAGAATGTATTGTAAGGATGTTGTGACACCATAAAAACAAAAAAACCTTTCTGCAGGCATAAGTTGCGATGGAGTCTTAAGACTTATTTGAATAGTTTAAATTTGAATGTAAAGCCAATAATTATGGAAAAACCATCGATACTTTTAGTTCATTACTAGAATATTTTAGATATTGCAGCATATGTTCACAATTGATCTTCAACATTTGATGGTTAAATACATCATATCTCAATCACTGTTATTGTAGATGAATAGTCATGCAATCTAGGATTTTGCTGGCCTAGGTATTTCAGTTAATCAGGATTCTTTGAGGTCTAGCCTTTTTCTGGTTTTGTATAATCTGTTTTATTTAGGGGTTTAATTCTCACTGCCTTCTTTTGTTAAATATCTCAGTGGTTGGATAGTCTAATAACTTGCAATGTGGTCCTTGATCAGTGCTAGCTTTGTATGGCTTGTGCTCTTATTTTAATTAAGCTCTAATGCATTCATCTCACTGTCTCTCTAATTGAAATGCATCCTTTTCTTTCTTTTGAATTCAGGCATCTAGTCCGTTGCAAGTGAAGTATGCAGATGGAGAGTTGGAAAGGCTAGGTGTAATAAAATATCTTTGACTATTGATTTATTTGCCATTAAGATCATTACTGTGAATTGCTGCAGCAATTTCTCATGCCTTAATTGATTCTTTTATTTTAGTGTTAATTTAGCATGTCCCATTATGATTTTCTTTTTATCCTTGCAATCCAGAACACAAACTATTTGTTGGTATGCTTCCAAAAAATGTTTCTGAAGCTGAATTATCCGATTTATTCTCTAAATATGGAATTATAAAGGACTTACAAATACTAAGAGGTTCTCAACAAACAAGCAAAGGTATTCTTTCTTTAATAATCCTGATTGGCTGTTGTTGTGAAGCACTGAACTGTACTGTTCTTGCTGATCTCAATTAACTAATTGGCAGGCTGTGCTTTTTTGAAGTATGAGACAAAAGAACAAGCCCATGCTGCCCTGGAGGACATCAATGGAAAGCATAAAATGGAGGTGAGCTTTATTGGCCAGTTGAACATAGTTTTCAAGCTCAAGCAATTATTCTTTCTAGTTAGAGCTCAAATTTAATTCTATGCTGTTTAAAAATGTGATGGGAAATGTCATCTTTTTTTCTTTTTTTCTTTTTTTAATCAATTTTGGTTATCAAATTGAACTCGAACATTGAATAAGGTTTTGTTACATAATGTAACCTCATGGATCTGCCTGGTAAAATCTGTCATTTAGTCACTTTGATGGTGTTATGCTAACTATTTGGTCAGGCTGGTGATGAGCTTTTGACAGAATAGCATAAGTAACTGTGTCAAAATAATTTATGTAGCTTTCTCTGAACTTGAATAACCAAAACTTGTATTTCCTGAATAGACTGTACAATATGAAGGTATAAAGCTGATCACGAACTTGTATCAATATCAATATATTTTTCTCTTACAACAAATGATAGATCTAAAAGCAAAACTTATCTTTCCTTTGACCTTGTCGTGTTCTTAACAGATGCTGTAGGAACGAGTTCCAAGTTTTAACTAGTTTTCTTTTTCTTCTCCCTGTTGAGTTTATGTTTTATATATTTATTTATTTCTGTAAGTTATAAAGAATTGAGGGTCGAGGGCCAGTCTTTGTAAACCTGTTTAAAACTCGGAGCTCGGCATTAATATGGATGCATGAATCAATGATATGCAGTCTGATTGCTTTCTTGCTTTGTTAGGGTTCAAGTGTTCCTTTGGTTGTCAAATGGGCAGATACAGAAAAGGAAAGGCAGGCTCGGAGGGCCCAGAAAGCACAATCTCAAGCTATGCCCAATACTGATTCACAACATCCATCATTATTTGGTGCCTTGCCGATGGGATATGCTCCCCCTTATAATGGATATGGATACCAGGTCTGTTTCTATTTTCCAGGAAATATCCCAGAATCTGCAGTTACCAAAACCTTTTGGAAGTTGTCAGGATCTTTCTTGACTCCCTAACTTCGTAGTATCTTGCTTACCTTTGTTCATTTAACTCGAACATTTTTTAATTTACTATTTAAAATCAAAATGGTGTTAAGAGCATGGCCATCTCTTTGTTTTCCTTGTAGGCTCCTGGAGCTTATGAACTTGTGCCATACCGTCTGCGTGGTGGGATCAGACCTGACCTTTCACTCAATATTTCCCCTAGAAATTATGCTCCCACTAGTTATATGGGCTCTGCTTATCCTACGATGCCAGGTCTTCAGTATCCAATTGTATATCCTGGAGCAATAATGAGTCATCGACCTTTGAGTAGTTCTCCTGGTGCATTATCACCCACAGTTCCGAGCTGTAATTCTGCAACATCTTCAGGTGCCAGTGGAAGTTCTGGGGGTCAAGTGGAAGGCATGTTTATTACATAATTATTGTTATTCCATGCCTTGTTAATTGTTACTCCTTTTTGCATTCCTGTGGTTCTTTTCTCCTAAATGCCTGTGTTATTCATCTTAGGTCCACCTGGTGCTAATTTATTCATATATCATATACCTCAAGAATTCGGTGACCAAGAGCTTGCCAATACTTTCCAAGCATTTGGTCAGGTCTTAAGTGCCAAGGTCTTTGTCGATAAAGCAACTGGTGTTAGCAAATGTTTCGGTATGAACTTTACTTCTGAGCCTGACATTTGCAATTAGGAGATCTACCTGTCTCTGATAGGCCTTTATTTTCAGGATTTGTGAGTTATGACTCACCAGCTGCGGCTCAAAATGCCATTACCATGATGAATGGATGCCAATTGGGCGGTAAGAAGTTAAAGGTTCAGCTTAAGAAAGACAATAAACAGAGCAAACCCTATTGATCAGCAGTTGAGTCAAGGAAGCAAGAAGGATTCTGTGTGATATGGGCTGACATTCTACCCGGAGTGGCTGCATTATCGGCATATTAGGGGTGGATCAATAGTCCGTGGCCATGTAATTGCTTCATGGGATTGAAAATCCCAAAACTTGTAATTCAGTGTGCATTGTGTGCCGATACAATTTGTAATTTGTGTACCATGGAAGTTCATTTAGAGATTAATTACCAATTTATTAATTTTCCCCTGAGAGCTTCTGGTAGTAATATTGTTGTGGCATCCGTGACAAACACTTCTCTGATATTCCTCTGTTTCTTCTCTGATGATATTGTGCTATTTATTATTAGATTGACCTTTTTTTAAACCCTGGGTTCCTTTTGTTGGTTAATTAAACGAATCATGGGTATTTAGGGTAAATTTTGATTTTTTTAATTTTAAATTATTTTTTTATTTTAAATTATTTTGATGTACATATTTTTTAAATGCCAGTAAAAATAATAAATTTGTTTTTTTTTTTTTTTTTTTATAAACAAATGGTTATAGCACTCATAAAACGAAAAGATAAATTTTAAGAGATAATTAGTTTAAAAGGAAACACACACGGTAAAGCACACTCTCACCACCAGCACACCCGTAACAAGCCAAAGAGTGTCAACATAATTAACCCTTCTCTCCCAACCTCCATTCCTCCATGGAAGCAGCATCGTGACCTCCACCAGCACTTCATCTTCTCTTGTGCAACACCATGAGCAGTCTAGCGCAGCTGGTTCCAGCTCTTGCAGCATCTCGGTCCAGCAGGCAACTGCTTCACCTTGGCCGTTCCTGTGGTAGAACGCAGTCCAACCACAGCAGCACCGAGCAACCACCTTTACTTCACCGCCACCAGTAGCAGCAGTTCTCATCCTCCCAAGTTTTCTTCCTTTAGTATGAAATTACTTGCTTAACGAATGGGAGCATAGTGTAGACATATCAAAGGTTTTAACCGACACTCACAGCACAAGTTTTATCTTCTCGGTCCAGCACTAGTTCCAACATCTTCAACTCCTCCTTCCATAGCAGCCGCAACAATACTGGTCTCAGCTGAGAATTCACAACAACACTAGCACTGGTAGTTTATCTTCTCGGTCCAGCACTAGATCACTAAGATGCTTCTTTTGGGTAGCAATTTGTTGGCCCAATCTTTCCTTGCAGTTCCTCATTCCTAAACATTGAAGATACTGGTGGTTAACCTCCCAGGATCCAGGTACATCTGATTTTGAAGCTTAAGGTTAAACTTGGGGGTTCTGATAATCTGTTCCAGTTCCTCATTCTCGTGGTACTCCTGTAATTCATTTCACATGGCTTTCATAGATCTGATTTTGAAACATTTGTGTGCGTTAAGTTAGTGTTTGTTTTTTTTTAAAATCTTATGAAGACGGCTCTTCTCGAAGTCGAAGTGAATTCCATGAATATCCAAGAAACTCATGTAGAAACCGTTGCTTTCCTTAGAGGACTCTTGCAGAGTTGTCATGAGGGAAAGAATGAAGGGAAACATTATTGCTCCAATAAGGCTGTTTTTTCTCTCCCACCAACTTCAATATTCTTTTATGAAAGTTACGAGAAATTGTTTTAGTTTTTTAATAAAAAAAATGATGTATTTAGATTTTTAGAATTAAAAATATAAGCTGGATGCTAAATAGTATTTGAATTGTAGAATAGATTAATTTTTTTTTATGTTAAAATTTAGATTTTCAAATAGTGAAATTGAGTCTTAGACTCCTATAAATATTTTAGGTGTATATCTTAATTTTTTAATCATATAAATCAACCTAAAATACAAGATTTATAGCTCAAGATATGACCCAATAACTGAATAGTTTACAGTTTGAATTGAATTAACATCTTTTTTCTAAATTTAACTTTTTCTTTGTCCTTTCACTTTCAATAGTTAATCACATTAATCAATTTTTTAAATTATGAGATATGCTTGCATTTAAAATGAGTATTTACTATAAATTAAAGTAATTTTATATTATCATACTTGTTATTATAAAACATATTTAAGTTAGAGAATTTAATAATAATTTAAGTGCAAAATGATGATATAAAACCTTGATAAAAATACACTTTTAAGTACTAATCACACATCAATTAATCTTTTCATTTATGTGATAAGTTTGCATTTAAAATGAACATTTACCATAAATTAAAGATATCTTATATTATCAGACTTGTTATTATAAAACATACTCTAGTTAAAAAGTTATTTATACTTCAAGTGCAAAATAATGATATAAAACCTTGATAAAAATACATTTTTAAATACTAATCACACCCTCAAACCAGCTTATTACTAGTCCCTAGTAATTAAAGCATTAAAATAAAAAAATAATTTGTAAGTTCCACAAAGCAAGGCTAATTAGTACTTAAAAGTGTATTTTTATCAAGGTTTTGCACTTAAAATACTAATGACACCCTCAAACCAGCTTATTACTAGTCCCTAGTAATTAAAGCATTAAAATAAAAAAAAATTTGCAAGTTCCACAAAGCAAGGCTAAGTAGTACTTAAAAGTATATTTTTATCAAGGTTTTATATCATCATTTTGCACTTAAATATCAATAACTCCTTAACTATAACATGTTTTATAATAACATATCTCATAATATAAGATACCTTTAATTTATAGTAAATGTTCATCTTAAATGCAGGTCTATCACATAAATCAAAGGATTGATTGATGAGTTTAATTACTGAAATTGAAAAGACAAAAAAAAGGCTAAACTTAGAAAAAAGATGCTAGTTTAGTTCAAACTAGAACACTATTTAGTTATTAGATCCTAACTGAAGCAATAGAACTTGAATTTAGGTATGCTCTATATGGATGGAAAGCTAAGATATAGGCCTCAAACTTTTACGAAGAGTCCAAGATTCAGAAAAGTCATTTTCAAGTTCAAATTATAGCAATAACGGAGAAGTTGAAATCTGTCCTGCAATCTAAACACTGTTTAGTGTTCAACCCATAACTCAAGTTCTAGAAGTCCAAATGCATAAATTTTTTTAGTTAGAAAGCTAAGAAAATTTTCCTGAACTCTTATAAATACTATTTGTTCAAATTATGATGTTAGCAATGATGTTTTTGACAAATAAAAAAATAAGAATTGTCACAAAGTCAAAAGTTGGTCATCCACTCAATCATTGGTCATCAAATCAATAGTTTTAAATTTTAGCATATAAACAAAAAGTATTTGTCATGCATTTAAGCATTTTGGTTTTTTAATCAAGATCATTTCCTTACTTGCTTTTTTTCTTTATAGCTTTAATGTTCTAGTTTTATTTCATGTTATAGTTTCATTAATATCTTGTTTATTTCTTTTATTTTTTTTATTATACTTATATAATTATGTTCTCATGTTGTTTATTTATGTTTTAATTCTTCTTAATGTTTAGTTAAGTTTATTATGTCAAGGTAAAAAGGTTTCACTAATAGTGTTAGGATATTTATAATATAAACTCAATATGGGCTTCAATGCTTCCATCTAAGAAAGTTTGCTATTAACATGTCTTATTATTTTTATCTTATTAATTTTTAATATCGTACTTGTTAAATAATTAATTTAGATTTGTGTTATATAACACTTGATACAATAAATGTTTGATCCTTCATAGCCAATTATATAGTATAACCTATACCTGTTCTATGAAAGAAACTTGATTTGTTATTAACATAAGTTAAGATCATGAATTCTTGATAATATTTAAAAGTTTAGTGTTACTTAAATAAGATAATTAATGTCATCATGTTAATAATTTATAATGAGCTATTAATGATAAATCATCCGATTGAAATCTCCTTTATGTGTGGTTTCCAATTGAGTAATAAAAAGAGTTTATATTATACTTATTTGAAATATCATTAGTGGATCCTTTAACCTTGATGATTGTTTTATAATTGTTTAATCTTCACATTAATCTTTGATATAACTATATTATTCGATAGTTTCACCCACATTTATACATAAAATGCCTTGATATTCTTTGTTTTATGTTTTGAAAGTACTTTTAAATGAAAAATACAAAAAAGAGTAAATTGGAGATAATTGATAGATTTAATGTTCAGTCGATATTTTGTGCAGAGCATGAGTTCTAGAAATCAAAATGAAGTAATTCCAGTGGCACTGAAAAGCTAGCATTCATACCTTTCTAGAAATGTAATGCAAGAAAAATAAAAAGAGAAGATCATGGAAATCACATCCTTCAAAGTCAAATCTCGCATTCTGTACTATTGACCTTTGTCCATTCAAAATTTAATATCTAAAGCTATAGAAGTCCAATCGGTGCAAACTTAATTTTTTTGGATTCCTAACTCAATGGTCTATGAATGCTCCAAATTTCAGGATGTCATATGAGGGAGATATGTTTTTTCAAAGATGATAACTGAATTATGTCAGCAAACATGTTTCGTGAAGAAATGAGTCCAAATTATATTCCGAACCTTCTAAACTGCCATCCAAGTTTTTATATCAGTAATTTAGCTCCTTTAAGTTAGAGTTTTAAGATTTCATGCAAGGCTATTTCTTCTTTTTAAGAAAAATAGTTATTGAAGTACTTAAATGTAAATTTTCAACTTAAGGGAGGACTACTTTGTAAAATAGGAACTAGGGTTTCTTAGCATATAAAAAGAAAGAGAGAGGGGAGAGAAGGGACCAGCAGCCAGAAGTTAAGAAATATAAATTCTCTCCTCTACAAACCCAAAAATCATGCTCTTTTATTGGTTGTAAGGACACAACAAACCTTCAGATTTCAAGAACCGTGAGATTTATTATTCTTTTTATTTTCAATTTATATTATAAATGAGTATTATTATTTTCCTATGCATATTTTCTATGATTATTGTTGATAATTGCTAGAGCAGAACTCTAAGTTATTATTGTGAACAATTTATTGCTAAGTTTGATATCAAAATCAGAGTTGTAATGTATGAACTTGTGAAGCAACTTGGCTTGATAATTATGGCGGAACTACACTATTAAACTTAGGGAGAACACTCAAATATCTAGTTCTTAAGGCTGCCATTGAACTAAATCATTAATGTAGACATTGTGATTGTTTATTGGTTAAGGTTAGTTATACGATGGATCCGTTAATTAACCAACATTAAGAAATGATAAAAATTTAGAATATAAATTATAGTTTTGTTTCAAGGATTGGTTCTAATTTTCATTGGTGGATGTGTGCTTGTGACCAAGGTTTGTTTTCTTGATAAATTTCAATTTCAATTGATTTTGTTTGCTATTTTATTTTTTTCTATATTTTAGATCATCACAAATCAAAACCCCCCTAAATTTCATAACGTATAGTATAAGAAATTTGAACAAAATCTTCCTCGTTGGATCGACCCCTTGCTTGCTCTATACTATCTTGTGTGTTTTGTTTTAATTTAGGATAATTAATTTATGCGACCATGACACCGCAACAAATTTTGGTGTCGTTGCTGAAGAAGTAATTTTAGTTGATTCTTGTGCTAGTACTATTATTTTTAGTTACTGTGATTTTTTATTTATATTTCTAAAAAAAAAGAAACAAAATTTTTGCTTGCGGTGGTACTGTTCATTTGCGATAGTGGTACTATTCAAAACCAAATTGTTTATGGAATTAGGTTTTGACTTTTCTTTTCTTAAAGGAAAATGACGTTCTGAACAAGACTAGTAGTATACCCTATTGAGCCAAATTCCACTGTTTTCTAAGGTTTTTAGGCAATTTTGGTTTTCAGTGTAGGATTTTTATACTATTTACATTGTTTTTGATCTTTTGTGTGGTTGGCTTCTTTTGAGTTTTCTTGATGATTTATGCCAGCAACAAGTTCTACTAATCAAAGTCAAGTGCAGTTGGATCTAGAAATAGACAAAAATTTATGCAAGTTACGAAAGGAAGCTTGCCTCAATACCATGACTATTGCACGACAACAAACACTCAAGGAGTTTGCTGCTCCTAACGTGGAAAATCAGCCACTATACATAAACATCGATAATAATGTAAACTATGAGCTCAAATCTAGATTTATATATTTGTTACCAACATTTAATGGTCTTGTAGGAGAAGATCCTCATACTCATCTCAAGGAGTTCCATATAGTTTGTGTTGGCATGAAACCGAATATAGTTGATGAAGAACAAGCTAAGTTGAAACTTTTCCTTTTTCTTTAAAAGGGGCAGCAAAGGCATGGCTTTTCTCTATTCTTCCAAGATCTATTGGAACTTGGAATGCTATGAAGAAGATTTTCCTTGAGAAGTATTTCCCAGCATCTCGAGTTGCCAACATAAGGAAATAAATATGTGGGATTTGACAATCTCATGGAGAGACACTATCCGAGTATTGGGAAAGATTTGAGCAACTATGCATTCAATGCCCTCATCATCAAATACTTGATCAGCTGCTCATTCAATATTTTTATAAAGGATTGATGCCTACTGACCGTAGTATCATTGGTGCTGCAAGTGGAGACGCATTGGTGGATAAGACACCCAAGACTGCATGCCAATTGATCTCAAACATGACAGCCTACTCAAAACAGTTTGGCATTCGTGGAGACTTCTCCAACAAATGAGTAAATGAGGTAAGTATTTTTAACCTTGAAAATAAAGTTAATGATCTTACTTCTCTTGTGCGTTTTTTGGCTTGTGGAAATGTGCAGCAGGTGAAAGTTTGTAGCATATGCTCCTTACAAGGACATGCTTCAGATATATGCCCAACAATGCAAGAAGATTACATTGAACAAGCTCATACAATTGATGAAGCATTCAACGGACAACCCCAACGTAAATATGACCCCTTTTCCAACACGTACAATCCTGGATGGAGAGATCATCCCAACTTACGCTATGGCAACCCATCCCAACAAGGCAATCAAGGCCGACAGTTCCATCCTTATGGATTTCAGACCCAATAAAATTATCAAGCAAGACAACCCACTCCATTCACAAACTCCAATGTTATAAGGTTGTCATCCAATGATGATCTTCGTGAGATGATGAAAACTTTGGCTTCTAATACTGTTACCTTGCAACAAAATATCATGTCTTTTCAACAGGAAACAAGGTCAAGTATTCACAACTTGGAAAAGCAAATGGGGCAAGTAGCTTTAAGTGTAGGGAAATTGGAAGCATAAATGAATGGAAAGTTGCCCTCCTAATCATTAAATCAAAAAGAGAATGCTAGTGCAATCATGTTGTGAAGTGGGAAAGAACTTGAAAAGCAAAGGTCAAAACAAATTGAGATGGAGGAAGAAGAAGAGATAAAAATTGAATTGAGTACAAAGAAGGAATATCCTCCTCCTCCACAAACTAAAACATCAACCAACACTCCAAAGGTAACTCCTCACTCAATGAATTCCAACTTTAAAATAATTCCACCTTTTCCTGTGAGTTCTTCTAGGTTAAATAAAGATGACAAAAAAAAAGAGATTTTAGAGGTTTTTAAGAAAGTAGAACTCAACATTCCTTTACTTGATGCTATCAAGTAAATTCCTAAGAATACCAAATTCTTGAAGGAGTTATGTACTACTAAAAGAGCTTTCAAATTGAAAGTCATGAAATGGTAAGTATGGGTGAAGTTATATCTGCTATTGTTCAAAATAACATGCCTTTGAAGCAAAAAGACCCAGATGTGTTTACTATCCCATGTGTTATTGGTAATGCTAGTTTTAAAAGGACCTTGTGCGATTTAGGTGCATCCATTAGTGTTATGCCCAAACATGTTTATGATTCTCTTAGTCTTGAGCCTTTGAATAAAACTAGCATCGTAATACAACTTGCAGATCGTAGTTTTGTTTACTCACTTGGTATGATAGAGGATGTCCTAGTCAATATTGATAGTTTGGTTATTCCATACGACTTTTATATTCTTGATATAGAACATGATGCTTGTGATTCATCAACCAGCACTCCTATATTGTTTGGGAGACCATTCTTGAAAACTACCAATACAAAGATTGATTGTGGTAAGGATACCTTGTCTATGAAGGTAGGAGATGAAAAAATTGAATTCAATTTTCATGATGCAATGAAATATCCTTACAGCAATGTTTATTCCATCACATGTTATGACTAAATTGATAAATGTGTGCAGCAAGTTTGTGATTTTGATTGCCAAGATGGATTAAGCATAGCTTTGAGCTATGACTATGATTTCACCAAGATAGAAGAGATGGAGAGGCACGTGTGTGTTCCCTAAAACATGCATGAATCAGTATTGGCCTTACAAGCTTTACAAACTGTTCCCCATGGTAATGTCTTTGTTGATTTAGTACTCTTACATAAAAAGCTTTTACCATCTATTTTACAGGACCCCGAGTTAGAATTAAAACATTTGCCCAATAATTTAAAGTATGTATTCATTGGCGACAATAATACACTTCCTGCTATCATAAGAAAAGGTTTGACAAGTATGCAAGAGGAAAAACTTGTGAAGTTGTTGTGTGATCACAAGACGGTTATTGGATGGACTTTAGCCGACATCAAGGGCATTAGTCCCTCAATATGTATGCATCACATACTATTGGAGGTGACACGACGAAAAGATTGATGTCTTCTCCCAAGTGCAGGAGTGTCGAAGTAATAAATAACCCGGCAAGACTGGGGTCGAACCACAGGGAGGTTAATTGTACAAATTATAAACAACAATTATAAACAACAATAATAGCAATAACAACAATAACTATAATAATAATAGTAGTAGTAGTAGTAGTAGTAGTAGTAGTAGCAGTAGTAGTAGTAGTAGTAGTAATAGTAATAGTAATAGTAATAGTAATACTAATAGTAATAGTAATAATAATAATAATAATAATAATAATAGTACTAATAATAATAATAATAATAATAATAATAATAATAATAATAAAGAAAGAGAAGAAGAAGATGATGATGAGAACTTGGAGAAGGAATATTAATGTAACGATTAAACAATAATAATAAAAATTATTAAGGTTAGAGATTCCACTAATGGTATGTCAAACAAGTATAATATAAACTCTTATTATTCAATTGGAAACCACACAAAAAGAAGGTTCCAATTGGATTATAGATTGTTAACATGATTACATTAGTCATCTTATTCAATTAATGCTAATACTTGTAAATCTCGTCAAGCATTCATGATTATAACTTATGTTAACAACAAATCAAGTTCTTTTCATAGCTCAGGTGTCGGTTATACCATACAATATAGGCTATGAAAGTGCCAAGCATTTGTTGTACCAAGTGTTATACAACATAAATCAAGATTAGTCATTTAAGAAGCAAAGTATTAAAGAGTAAACAAGATAACAAATATAAAACATGTTAGTATCAAACATTAAAGTCCATATTAAGTTTACATTATACTTATTCTTACACCATTAGTATAACCTTTTCACCTTGACATAATTAACTTAGCTAGACATAATGAAAGAAAGAAAAATAGATAAACAAAATAAGAACATAAAAGCTAACTAAGTAAAGGAAAGGAAATGAAAAACATAAACTTAATATTAATGAAAGCAAAGCATAAACATTACAAAAAATACAAAGAGAGAAAGGAAGAGCATGATCTTGATCTGAACACCAAGATGTCTAAATGCATGGCAAATGCCTCCTTTTATAGGCCAGAATTGGGAACTATTGATTTGATGACTAATTGATAAGTGGGTGGCCAACTCTTGACTTGGTGACAATCCTTATCTTCTCTTTTCTGCCCAAAATGTCATTGATAACGTCAAAATTGGAGTCAGTGGAAAACATGAAAGTTGTAGGTAATTGTCTCAGCTTTTTATGTAAAACATTCAGCTCATTTGGACTTCTAAAACTCCAGATATGGCCAAAATACTGAACAGTACTTGGGCTGGAAGACAGATTCGGGCTTCTTTGTTGTTGCTACAATTTGGACTTGAAAATGGCATTTTTAGATCTTGGGCTCCATATGAAAGTTGTAGGCCTATGTCTTACCTTTCCATCCATATAAATTAGACCTAAATCTGAGATTTGTAGCTCTAGATATGACCTAATTACCAAACAGTGTTCCGGTTTGGATTGCACCGATATCTCTTTTCTAAGTTTGACCATCTCTTTGCCCTTGCAATTTAAGTTTTTAAAGTCATCAATCAATCCTTTCATTTATGTGATAGGCCTGCATTTAAAATGAACATTTACCATAAATTAAAGGTATCTTATATTATTAGATATATTATTATAAAACATGCTTTAGTTAAGGAGTTATTGATACTTCAAGTGCAAAATGATGATATAAAACCATGATAAAAATGCACTTTTAAGTACTAATCAGGAGGACAACACAAAACCAATAAGGAAAATGCAAAAGAGGTTAAACTCGCCTATGATGGAGGTAGTGAAAGCTGAAATTTTAAAACTGTTAGATTCAAGAGTCATTTACCCTATCTCTAACAGTAAATGGGTGGCGTCAATCCATGTGGTGCGTAAAAAGACCGGAATCATGTTGGTGAAAAACAAAAATGATGAGCTCATTCCTACTCGTATCTCGAGTAGATGAAGAATGTGTGTTGATTATAAAAAGCTCAATCTTTCTACACGCAAAGATCATTTTCCATTACCATTCATGGATCAAATGCTTAAACGCCTAACATGTAAGTCTTTTTATTGCTTTCTTGATGGATATAGTAGATACAATCAAATTGTTATTAATCCTAAAGATCAAGAAAAGACTACATTTACATGTCTATTTGGTACATATGCATATAAGAGAATGCCTTTTGGACTTTGTAATGCTCCTGCAACTTTTCAAAGATGCATGATGAGTATTTTTTCTGACTATGTTGAAAGAATAATCAAGGTTTTTATGGATGATTTCACGGTGTATGGTGATTCTTTTGATAAATATCTAGAAAATTTATCTTTGATCTTGAAAAGGTGCATTGAAACTAACCTTGTCTTGAACTATGAAAAGTGTTATTTTATAGTAGAACAAGGAATAGTTCTTGGGCATGTTGTGTCTTCACATGGATTACAGGCTGATAAAGCTAAGATAGATGTTATTTCATCATTGCCTTACCCCTCATGCGTGAGGAAAGTTCGTTCTTTTCTAGGTCATGCAGGTTTCTATCGATGCTTTATCAAACATTTCTCAAAGATTACAGTACCTTTGTGCAGAATATTAGCCAAAAAAGTGGATTTTGTGTTTGATCAAGCATGTAAAGATGCCCATGATGAGCTGAGAAGACATGTCACATCTGCTCCTATCATCTAACCACCAAATTGGGATGAACCTTTTGAGAAATTGTGTGATGCAAGTGACTATATGGCAGGAGTTATGCTTGGACAAAGAATTGGAAAGAATTTGCATATTATCGCGTATGCTTCTCGTATGTTGGATGAAGCATAATGCAATTACTATACAACTAAAAATAAACTTTTTGCAGTGGTGTTTGCTCTTGAAAAATTCAGGTCATATCTACTTGGTAGAAAAGTCATTGTTTTTACTGACCATGTAGCTCTTAAGTATCTTTTGAAGAAGAAGGAGTCCAAACCAAGACTAATAAGGTGGATCTTGCTTTTACAAGAATTTGATCTTAAGATCAAAAATAAAAAAAAGGTGTTGAAAACCATGTGGCTGATCACTTGAGTCGACTAAGGATCGATGATATAACAATTGAAAAAATAAGAGAAACATTCCCTGATGAACAGTTGTAGGTGCTACATTCCTCTACAAGACCATGGTATGCTGATTTGGTGAACTATTTAGTCACCAAAGAATTCCCTCCAGGTTTGTGTACATCCTGAAAGGACAAGTTACGAGCTGATGCTAAATATTATTTTTGGGATACTCCTTGTGGAAATTTTGTATGGATTAAGTGGTAAGGAGATGTGTACCATAAGATTAATTTTATTCTATTCTCTTTTTTTGTCATTCTCATTCTTGTGGTGGATATTTTGGAGCAAAAAGCACGACCCATAAGATACTTGAAAGTAGTTTCTATTGGCCTTCTATTTTTAAAAATGCATATTGACATGAATAAAAGATTGATGTCTTCTCCCAAGTGCAGGAGTGTCGAACTTATTCTTACACCATTAGTGGAACCTTTTCACCTTGACATAATAAACTTAGCTAGACATAATGAAAGGAAGAAAAATAAATAAACAGAATAACAACATAAATAAGATAAAAGTTAACTAAGTAAATGAAAGAAAATGAAAGGCATAAACTTGATATTAATGAAAGCAAAGCATAAACATTACAAAAAATACAAAGAGAGAAAGTAAGAGCATGATCTTGATTTGGAAACCAGGATGCCTAAATGCATGGCAAATGCCTCCTTTTATAGGCCAAAATTGGGAACTATTGATTTAATGACTAATTAATGAGTGGGTGACTAACTCTTGACTTAGTGACAATCCTTATCTTCTCTTGTCTACCCAAAACTTCATTGATAACGTCAAAATTGGAGCCACTTGAAAACATGAAAGTTGTAGAAAATTGTCTCAGCTTTCTTGTGTAAAACGTTTAGCTCATTTCGACTTCTAAAACTCTAGATATGGCCAAAATATTAAATAGTGCTCAGGCTGGAGGACATATTCGGGCTTCTTTGTTGTTATAATAATTTGGACTTGAAAATGACCTTTTTAGATCTTAGGCTCCATATGAAAGTTGTAGGCCTATCTATATAAAGTAGATCTAAATCTGAGATCTATAACTCCAGATATGACCTAATTACCGAACAGTATTCTGATTTAGATTGCACCGACATCTCTTTTCTATGTTTGGCCATCTCTTTATCCTTTCAATTTGAGTTCTTAAATTCATCAATCAATCCTTTCATTTATGTGATAGGCCTGCATTTAAAATGAACATTTACCACAAATTAAAGGTATCTTACAATATTAGATATATTATTATAAAACATGCTTTAGTTAAGGAGTTATTGATACTTTAAGTGCAAAATGATGATATAAAACCTTGACAAAAATACACTTTTAAGTATCAATCACACCCCCCAACTAGCTTATTACTAGTCCCTAGTAATCAAAGCATTAAAATAGAAAAATACTTTGCAAATTCCACAAAGCAAGGTAGTCATCATTTAACTTTCATTAATATATCCAGATAAACAAACTCTCATTAAATTTATATATCTGCTCAATACCTCTTAACAAATATTAATAAACTTTTCTTTTGAGCTCAATTTATCAACACATAATTATGGGGCTTTTCTTGGAAGAAAACAAAAATTTTGTTCTAATGTTTAAGGTTAACTTCCTTGGGTTGGGATTATTATTTATCTTTTATATATATATATATATATATATATATATAACTTGAAACACCATGCATCTTTAACCCATGTAACAAACTTTCAGCTAATGACTCCCAGACTAGTTAGTCTTAGGGCATTAGGTGTTAAGACACCCCTACGAGCTTAGTAACTCGGGCCGCAGATACTGATATGTAGATAGTGCAATGTTTGATTCCCTTAAGCTTTTCTCCTTAACCCATGTAACAAGCATTGGGCCAATAATTCCCTAGTCAGTTGACTTTAGGGTATTAGGTGTTAAAACACCCCTTTGGGCTTAATTGCTTAGGTTAGGGAGGCTACGAAACCAAACTTATCTATATTTTTATTATTATTATTTTCTTTTTTTTCTTTTCTTTATTATATACTATCTATTTCCCTTAGTTGTTACCTTTAACAAAAGAACATAAATAATATAATAATCTAATATGCAACCCACAATTATATGTTAAAGTGTGTGTGTGTAAATTAAGGTTTAAGAATACATGTTAAATAAGTATATGAGCAGAATTAAGTGATAACAATGCGAGAGTTTGTAAATCTGAATATTTCAAGAAGTATTATGATAAACCTTGTTATGAATGATTACTAAGATGCATCTCAAGAGTCATAAAAAGTTCTGCTTACTTTGCCATCATAGTAACCACAATTTTGCACATGCTTTATGAAATAGAAAACACAATTAGTTTTTTTTTTTTTAGCTACTATCCTCTTCCCCCAACTAAAACGAGACATTATCCTTAATGTTTAAAGGTAGAAAGATAGAGTATAGAAGATATCACCTGAAATAATGAACACTGAAACAAATATAAGAAACAACAAAACACAATAATAAAACCAAAAGACACAAAAATTCACAAATGAAGGCTCAAATCTAATCTAAGCTTTTTATGACTTTCCTTAGTTGACCAATTTATGCGACTCATGGAAGGATTAATTACAAGAATGAAAAATTATAGTTGATCAATCAATTGTTCAGTAGTAGCAGCAGAGATTATGATTTTTCGTGCAAAAGATGTTAGAAATTCTTGTTCCACAACATGATCAAGAAAAGGCAACAACTTATCATAATAACCATGGTTATGTACAGGTAGTTGTGATTGTGGCTCCCATCTTCCCTTGGTTTTACATCCAAGAACGGCTTAAACGCCCTCTATGGGTTGGGGATAGGCTTCCCATCCAGTTTTCTTAAAAACTAGCAAATAAGGTCTTTTTTAGTCAGATTCCCAAGACTAAGTCGATCATGTTCTATATGAAATAGTGGTCATAAATCATGAATTGCACGATGCACATCTCCACTAGGATGCGTCTCAAGAGTCAATAGAAGATTATCTAAAGACTCCTTACTAAGGCCATCCTTAATGAATTGTATTTTATCTTCAAGGTTTATAGATACCATTCCTAAAGAACGACAGTGTGCATCACAAGTCCATCTAGCACATCGATGACAAACTTTCAGTCGTTTTGCACGACGTTTCTTTGCAAAAGTGCTTTTACCTTTTCTAGGCATGTGTGAAATGAAGGAGTTAGAGGACTCACCTCATAATTAGACCTTTGCTTAAATTAACCAGTGAATATCTTTAGGAATTCCATGATTTATTAACAATCTCAATCTTGCACATCTAGCACGACAAATTTTTGTAATCGCATTCTAAAGTAGAGCGGGAAAATACTTTTTCAATTTTTCAAGATTAGTTTCCATTTTCAAATGAGAATTGAAAGAGAGATTCAAAGAATTACACAAATATATACACAGATATCAGTTATTATAGGAAATTGAAAGAACTAACTTAAGTCACGAAGTACTGTTATCTGCCATTTGACCGGGGCGAGAGAAACTAGCAAAAATCATTAAAAAAAACACAAAAATAATGTGAGAAAAACAAACTAATCATCCTTTATCTACAAGATCATTCCAACCAGTTGATTCATTTTCACTAGGAAAATTATTGAATTCTCAATGTCACAAGCCCCATAAGGTACTTCCAATTCTGACAAACTAATCATCCTTTATCTTGATTTTAGCTCTCTAGGGAATGAATAGAGTTGAGAATTATAAAATAAAACTTTTTGACCAGTATCATCTTTTTGACAATTTTCACAAGTTTTGCAAAATGCATGTGTGTCCTTGAATATGGTGGGCCAATAAAATTCATTTTGAAAGATTTTTACAGCTATCTTTCTTGATGAGAAATAACTTCCACATACTTTAGAATGACAAAGTTTAATGACACTACTTACCTTATTGTCGGGAATGAATCTTTGAAATATTTGATCAGGACAATATTTGAATAAGTAAGGGTCATCATAATAAAAGTTCTTCACGTCGTTCAAAAACTTTTCTTTGTCCTGGGTACTCCAATCAGTTGGCAATTCTCCTAAAGTAAGAAAATTGATATTTTTATCATACCAAGGCATTGGACTAAGAGAAAGTAAGGATTCGTTAGGAAAGTAATCATCGATTGTTGTGATGTTAGATGTCGAATTTGTTGTCGCTTTTAACAAAAGATTCGCATCAATATTTTTGGTGTGTTTTTCATCCGAGATTTCTTCCTTAGAATAAATCATTTGCAAATCTTCAGATTCATCCAACTTATTTTTACTTAAAGTAGATTCAAGTTGATTAGAAACTAATTCATCAATATGATCTACTTCTTGTAAATCATTATCATCTCTAGGTTGCTTGCAAATGTTGAAAATATTCATCTCCAATATCATATTTCCAAATGATAGCTTCATCAGTCCATTCCTATAATTAATCAATGCATTAAAAGATGCAAGAAAAGGATGTCCTAAAATAACAGGAAATGAATTACATGCTTCAACAGGTTGTGTGTCCAAGATAACAAAATCCACAAGATAAATGAATTTACTGACTTGTATTAACACATCTTTAATTATTCCTCTAGGCACTTTTACAGATCTATCGGCAAGTAAAAGAGATATAGAAGTTGGTTTTAACTCACTTAGACTAAGATTCTGAAAAAATGAATATGGAAGTAAATTCGCACTACCACCAAGATCAAGTAAGGCTCTTTTAATTTTATTCTCTTTAATAAAGCAAGAAATTATAGGACAACCAGGATCTTTATATTTCAAAGCATTATTGTTCTGGAGAATAACACTTACTTGTTTGGCTAGAAAAGCTTTCTTTTTCACATTCAGTTTTCTTTTCATAGTGCATAGATCTTTCAAAATTTTAGCATAAGAAGGAACCTGTTTAATAGCATCCAACAAAGGTATATTGATTCTTACCATTTTAAAAGTTTTAAAAATTTTAGAGTTGTGATTGACTTTCCTTTATTTGGTCATGGCTTGAGGAAATAGAAGTGTTGGTGGAGAATCAGTCTTTTCTTTGTAATTTTTATATTCAACCCTTTCCTTATCCATAGATATTGACTCATCATCTTTCCCACAATGGTCAAAAGAGGGTTTTTAAATAACCTTACCACTATGAAGAGTAGTGACTGATTTGACTTGATCCATGTATTGGCTTCCGGAACTAGTTGCATTTGCATTGTATTGCCCCTTGGGATTTTTTTGTGGTTGAGATGGAAACTTACCTTTCTCTTGGAAACTAAGAGTAGATGTTAATTTTACAAGAGTATCTTTAAAATCTGTCATGTTTTGAAAAAGTTGAGTATTGATTGTCTGTTGCTTTTCAATGAATGAATACAATGTTTCCTCAAGATTTCTTCTAAGAGGTGGAGCATAAGGAGGTGCATATCTATGAGAATTTTGGAAATTATGGTGTGCTTGAAATAGTGGTTATGAAGTTTGTACATTGTTATTATCACTCTTCCAACTGAAATTTGGATGATTTCTCCAACCAGGGTTATATGTTTGACAGTATGAGTTGTGGTTGGCCCTTTGGAAACTGTTTAAAGCATAGGCTTGTTCATGGAGATATTCCTTAAAAGAAGGCAAGGTTGGAGAATTATTGGTTGAGTGTTCATTTGTTTTACATATTTGACACACAATGTTTTCAACAGATTTTAATTGACTACTCTTTTTCAATTCTAGTGCCTTGACTTTCCTAGCTAAAGATGCAAACTTGGCTTGAAGGTCATGATCTTCCCTAAGGTTGTACATACCTCCACTAGATGTATGAGGTTGAGTTTTACTCGGTGCCTCATAAGTACCTGCGGTGTTCTAATTTTGAGCATTTTCAGCTAACAGGTCTAAGTACTCCATTGCTTCATCAGGGTCTTTATCTTCAAAAGTTCCATTGCACATCAATTCAACCATTTGCCTATCTGTAGGTGTTAACCCTTCATAGAAATGTGAAACCAATCTCTATGTTTCAAAACCATGATGAGGGCAAGTACTAAGCAAGTCTCGATACCTATCCCAACATTGATAAAATGTTTCTCCTGGTTTTTGAGTAAAAATGGTGATTTTTCTTTTGAAAGAGTTTGTTCTATGAGATGGGAAAAACTTCATTAAAAACTGTTGTTGCATTTCATCCCAAGCACGAATGGATCCTAGTCTCAAATTTTATAGCCATGTTTTAGCTTTATTTTTTAATTAAAAAGGAAAAAGCTTTAATCTAATGGTGTTCATGCTATAATTTAAATTATTATATGTGTTGCAGACCTCCTCAAATTCCCTTAAATGCAAGTATGGACTTTCCAATTCTAAGCTATGAAAAGAAGGTAAAAGTTGAATAATGTCTGGCTTAAAATTAAAATGAGATGCATCGGGAGGAAAATCCATGCATGATGGTGCACTTGTTCTTGTGGGATTCATGTGGTCTCTAAGTGTTCTAGCACGGTTATTCTCTTTATGAAGTGATTGATTATCTTCTTCGGCCATATTTTCTGAAAATGATGAGGATACCCTATGATTAGTACTTAAAAGTGCATTTTTATCATGGTTTTATATCATCATTTTGCACTTGAAGTATCAATAACTCCTTGATGAAAATGATGAGGATATCCTACAAAGTCTACCACTTGATGTACGTGACCATACTTTCATGCACGTGTTGAAATAAAATAAAAAAGAAGAAGAAAGCAAAAAAAGGAGGAAGAAAACAAAATAAAAAGAAACAAAAGAAAAGAAACAAAGTTATATACAAGAAAAGTAAAAAGAGAAAATAAAATAAATATTATAATTTATACAAGAACTTACCTCCCCAGCAACGACGCCAAAAAATTGACACGACGAAAAGATTGATGTCTTCTCCCAAGTGTAGGAGTGTCGAAGTAATAAATAACCCGGCAAGACCGGGGTCGAACCACAGGGAGGTTAATTGTACAAATTATAAACAACAATTATAAACAACAACAACAACAACAACAACAACAACAACAACAATAGTAGTAGTAGTAGTAGTAGTAATAGTAATAGTAATAATAATAATAATAATAGTAAAAATAATAATAGTAGTAGTAATAATAATAATAGTAGTAATAATAATAATAGTAGTAGTAATAATAATAGTAATAGTAATAATAATAATAGTAGTAATAATAATAATGCTAATAGTAATAGTAGTAGTAGTATTAGTAGTAGTAGTAGTAGTAGTAGTAGTAGTAATAATAATAATAATAATAATAATAAAGAAAGAGAAGAAGAAGATGATGATGAGAACTTGGAGAAGGAATATTAATGTAACGATTAAACAATGATAATAAAAATTGTCAAGGTTAGAGATTCTACTAATGGTATGTCAAACAAGTATAATATAAACTCTTATTATTCAATTGGAAACCACACATAAAGGAGGTTCCAATCAGATTATAAATTGTTAACATGATTACATTAGTCATCTTATTCGATTAATGCTAATACTTGTAAATCTTGTCAAGCATTCATGATTATAACTTATGTTAACAACAAATCAAGTTCCTTTCATAGCTCAGGTGTCGGTTATACCATACAATATGGGCTATGAAAGTGCCAAGCATTTGTTGTACCAAGTGTTATACAACATAAATCAAGATTAGTCATTTAACAAGCAAAGTATTAAAGAGTAAACAAGATAACAAATATAAAACATGTTAGTATCAAACATTAAAGTCCATATTAAGTTTACATTATACTTATTCTCACACCACTAGTGTAACCTTTTCACCTTGACATAATTGACTTAGCTAGACATAATGAAAGAAAGAAAAATAGATAAACAAAATAAGAACATAAAAGCTAACTAAGTAAAGGAAAGGAAATGAAAAGCATAAACTTGATATTAATGAAAGCAAAGCATAAACATTACAAAAAATACAAAGAGAGAAAGGAAAAGCATGATCTTGATCTGAACATCAAGATGCCTAAATGCATGGCAAATGCCTCCTTTTATAGGTCAAAATTGGGAACTATTGATTTGATGACTAATTGATAAGTGGGTGGCCAACTTTTGACTTGGTGACAATCCTTATCTTCTCTTGTCTACCCAAAACGTTATTGATAACATCCAAATTGAAGCTAGTTGAAAACATAAAAGTTGTAGGAAATTGTCTCAGCTTTCTTGTGTAAAACATTCAGCTCATTTCGATTTCTAGAACTCCCGATATGGCCAAAATACGGAACAGTGCCTGGGTTGGAAGACAGATTCGGGCTTCTTTGTTGTTGCTACAATTTGGACTTGCAAATGGCCTTTTTAGATCTTGGGCTCCATATAAAAGTTGTAGGCCTATGTCTTACATTTCCATCCATATAAATTGGATCTAAATCTGAGATATATAGCTCCAGATATGACCCAATTACTGAACAGTATTCTAGTATGAATTGCACTGACATCTCTTTTCTAAGTTTGGCCATCTCTTTATCCTTGCAATTTAAGTTCTTAAAGTCATCAATCAATCCTTTCATTTATGTGATAGGCCTGCATTTAAAATGAACATTTACCATAAATTGAAGGTATCTTATATTATTAGATATATCATTATAAAACATGCTTTAGTTAAGGAGTTATTGATACTTCAAGTGCAAAATGATGATATAAAACCATGATAAAAATGCACTTTTAAGTACTAATCATAGGGTATCCTCATCATTTTCAGAAAATATGGCCGAAGAAGATAATCAATCACTTCATAATGAGAATAACCATGCTAGAACAGTTAGAGACCACATGAATCCCACAAGAACAAGTGCACCATCATGCATAGTTTTCCCTCCTGATGCATCTCATTTTAATTTTAAATCAGGTATTATTCAACTTTGACCTTCTTTTCATTGGTTTAGAATTGGAAAATCCATACTTGCATTTAAGGGAATTTGAGGAGGTCTGCAACACATATAATAATTTAAATTGTAGCATGAACACCATCAGATTAAATCTTTTTCCTTTTTCATTAAAAGATAAAGTTAAAACATGGCTACAAAATTTAAGACGAGGATCCATTCGTGCTTGGGATGAAATGCAACAACAGTTTTTAATGAAGTTTTTCCCATCTCATAGAACAAACTCTTTCAAAAGAAAAATCACCATTTTCACTCAAAAACCAGGAGAAACATTTTATCAATGTTGGGATAGGTATCGAGACTTGCTTAGTACTTGCCCTCATCATGGTTTTGAAACATAAAGATTGGTTTCACATTTCTATGAAGGGTTAACACCTACAGATAGGCAAATGGTTGAATTGATGTGCAATGGAACTTTTGAAGATAAAGACCCTGATGAAGCAATGGAGTACTTAGACTTGTTAGCTGAAAATGCTCAAAATTGGGACACCGCAGGTACTTATGAGGCACCGAGTAAAACTCAACCTCATACATCTAGTGGAGGTATGTACAACCTTAGGGAAGATCATGACCTTCAAGCCAAGTTTGCATCTTTAGCTAGAAAAGTCGAGGCACTAGAATTGAAAAAGAGTGGTCAATTAAAATCTGTTGAAAACATTGTGTGTCAAATATGTGAAACAAATGAACACTCAACCAATAACTGTCCAACCTTGCCTTCTTTTAAGGAATGTCTCCATGAACAAGCTCATGCCTTAAATAGTTTTCAAAGGGCCAACCACAACCCATACTCCCAAACATACAACCCTGGTTGGAGAAATCACCCAAATTTCAGTTGGAAGAGTGAGAACAACAATGCACAAACTTCACAACCACCATTTCAAGCACACCATAATTTCTAAAATTCTCATAGATATGCATCTCCTTATGCTCCACCTCTTAGAAGAAATCTTGGGGAAACATTGCATGCATTCATTGAAAAGCAAGAGACAATCAATACTCAACTTGCTCAAAACATGACAGATTTTAAAGATACTCTTGCAAAATTAATGTCTGCTCTTAGTTTCCAAGAGAAAGGTAAGTTTCCATCTCAACCATAAAAAAATCCCAAGGGGCAATACAATGCAAATGCAAGTAGTTCTGGAAGCCAACACATGGATCAAGTCAAATCAGTCACTACTCTGCGTAGTGGTAAGGTTTTTAAAAACCCTTCTTTTGACCATTGTGAGAAAGATGATAAGTCAATCTTTAAGGGTAAGGAAGGGTTGAATGTAAAAATTGCAAAGAAAAGACTGATTCTCCACCAGCACTTCTATTTCCTTAAGCCATGACCAAACAAAGAAAAGTCAATCACATCTCTAAAATTTTTGAAACTTTGAAACAGGTAAGAATCAATATACCTTTGCTGGATGCTATTAAATAGGTTCCTTCCTATGCTAAATTTTTAAAAGATCTATGCACTGTGAAGAGGAAACTGAATGTGAAAAAGAAAGCCTTTCTAGCTGAACAAGTAAGTGTCATTCTTCAAAACAATAATGCTTTGAAATATAAAGACCCTGGTTGTCCTACAATTTCTTGCTTTATTAGAGAGCATAAAATTGAAAGAGCCTCACTTGATCTTGGTGCTAGTGTGAATTTACTTCCATATTTAGTTTTTCAGAGTCTCAATCTAGGTGAGTTAAAACCAACTTCTAGATAATGAAGGAAGTACTGAAAAATGAAGTCATTAAGCTTCTAGATAATGAAATCATTTATCCTATTTCTAACAGCAAATGGGTAAGTCCTACCCAAGTTGTACCCAAGAAGTCTGGAGTCACTATGATAACAAATAAGAACAATGAGTTAATTCCCACTAGAATTGTTACTGGTTGGCGCATGTGTATTGACTATAGGAAACTTAATTCAACGACTAGAAAAGATCATTTTCCTTTACCTTTCATGGATCAAATCCTAGAAAGAGTTGCAGGTCATGAATTTTATTGTTTCCTAGATGGCTATTCGGGTTACAACCAAATTGAAATTGCATTGGAAGACCAAGAGAAGACTACTTTCACATATCCATTTGGTACTTTTGCATATCGAAGGATGCCTTTTGGATTATGTAATGCACCAGCCACATTTCAAAGATGCATGCTTAGTATATTTAGTGATGTGGTTGAACATTTTCTTGAGATTTTCATGGATGATTTTTCTGTTTTTGGCGATTCATTTGATGATTGTTTGACTAACTTAGGAAAGGTTTTGACCAGGTGTGAAGAGAAGAATCTTGTGCTGAATTGGGAAAAATGTCATTTTATGGTAACAAATGACATTGTACTTGGTCACATTGTTTCATAAAAAAGAATTGAGGTTGACAAATCTAAAATCGAGTTAATTGCAAACTTGCCAACACCAAAATCTATTAAAGATGTTAGATCATTCTTAGGACATGTTGGTTTTTATAGAAGGTTCATCAAAGATTTTAGCGTAATATCTAAGCCTTTAAGTAATCTTCTAACAAAGAATACTATTTTTGAATGGACTGGACATTGTGAAAAAGCCTTTATTAAATTTAAAAACATGCTTACTTGTGCTCCTGTCATTCAACCTCCTGATTGGTCATTACCTTTTGAAATAATGTGTGATGCTAGTGATTATATCGTAGGTGTTGTTTTGGGACAAAGAAAAGATAAGAAACCCTATGTAATTTACTATGCAAGTAAAACTTTAAATAGTGCTCAAATGAATTATACCACCACTAAAAAAGAATTACTTGCAGTAGTATTTGCATGTAAAAAATTCAGGTCTTATCTTGTTGGCTCACCTGTTATTGTTTTTAGTGATCATGCAGCATTGAAATATCTTGTTTCTAAGAAAGATTCTAAGGCTAGATTGGTGCGGTGGATTTTGTTACTTCAAGAATTTGATATCACAATCAAAGATAAGAAAGGCTGCGAAAATGTTGTCACAGATCACTTGTCAAGATTGACAACAGATTCAAAAACTGACATCACACCAATCGATGACTACTTCCCTAATAAATCTTTACTTTCTATCTCTACAATGCTTTGGTTTGCTAATATTGTCAATTTTCTTGTTTCAGGACAATTGCCAGCTCATTGGAGTACCCAAGATAAAAGAAAGTTCTTGAACGAAGTAAAGAACTTTTATTGGGATGACTCTTATTTATTCAAATATTTTCCTGATCAAATATTTCAAAGATGCATTCCTGACAATGAGGTAAGTAGTGTCATTAAATTTTGTCATTCTGAGGCATGTGGGGGTCATTTCTCATCAAGAAAGACAACTGCAAAAATCTTACAAAGTGGATTTTATTGGTCCACCATGTTCAAAGACTCACATGCATTCTGCAAGTCTTGTGAAAATTGTCAAAAGTTGGGATCAATTTCAAAACGTCACATGATGCCTTTAAATCCTATTCTTGTCATTGAGATCTTTGACTGTTGGGGTATAGATTTCATGGGTCCATTTCCTTCATCATTTGGTTTCTTGTACATATTAGTCGCAGTAGATTATGTTTCAAAATGGATAGAGGCAATTCCAAGTCGAAACAATGATCACAAAACAGTGATAAAGTTTTTGAAAGAAAATATTTTGAGTCGATTTGGAGTCCCTCGAGCCATAATAAGTGATGATGGAACACATTTTTGCAACAAGCCATTGAGTCTTTAATGAAGAAATATGGAATCACGCACAAAGTTGCCACCCCTTATCACCCTCAAACAAGTGGACAAGTAGAGCTTGTTAATAGGGAGATCAAACATATTTTGGAGAAAACAGTGAACCCTAATAGAAAAGACTGGTCTTTAAGACTTAATGATACACTTTGGGCTTATTGAACTGCTTATAAAACATCATTAGGTATATCACCTTATAGACTAGTCTATGGAAAACCTTGTCACTTGCCTGTGGAACTTGAACATAAAGCTTATTGGGCTATTAAAGCTTTCAATTCAAATCTGGATGATGCTAGTCAACTACAAAAATTACAAATAAATGAGCTTGAGGAAATAAGAAATGATGCATATGAAAATTCAAGAATTCATAAAGCAAGAATCAAAGAGTTTCATGACAAGAATATACTGAGAAAAACATCTAATGTTGGTCAAAAAGTCTTGCTTTATAATTCTCGACTGCATTTATTTCCTGGAAAATTAAGATCAAGGTGGAGCGGTCCTTTTATTGTGAAACACGTGTATCCATATGGGGCCTATGACATCGAGAATCTAACAAATGGCAATGTTTTCAAGGTAAATGGACATCGTCTGAAAGTTTACTTTGATAATTTTTCAGTTGAACATGACTCTATTGAATTTGGTGATCCTGTATATAAAGATTGATTTTTATTTTTTTATTGAGTTTTGCTAGTTTATCTCACGCCAGTCAAATGGCGGATAACGGTACTCCATGACTTAAGTCGGTTCTTTCAGTTTCCCACAATAACTGATATTTATGTATATATTTGTGTAATTCTTTGAATCTCTCTTCCAATTCTCATTTGAAAATGGACACTAACCTTGAAAAATTGAAAAAGTATTTTCCCGCTCTGCCTTAGAATGCGATTACAAAAATTTACCGTGCTAGATGTGCAAGATTGAGATTGTTAATGAATCATGGAATTCTTGAAGATATTCGTTGGTTGATTGAAGCAAAGGTTCGATTATCAGGTGAGTCTTCTTGCTCCTTCATTTCACATATGCTTGGAACAGGTAAAAGCACTTTTTGCAAAAAAAACGTCATGCAAAACGACTGAAAGTTTGTCATAGATGTGCTAGATGGACTTGTAGTACAAAATGTCATTCTTTAGGAATGGTATCTATAAACCGTGAAGATAAAATACAATTCATTAAGGATGGCTTGAGTAAGGAGTCTTTAGATAATCTTCTCTTGACTCTTGAGATGCATCCTAGTGGAGATGTGCATCGTGCAATTCATGATTTATGGCCATTATTTCATAAAGAACATGATCGACTCAGTCTTGGAAATCTGACTAAAAAAGACCCTGTTTGCCAGTTTTTAAAAAAACTGGATGGGAAGTCTATCCCCGACCCATAAAGGACGTAAAGCCAAGGGAAGATGTGAACCACAATCACAACTACCTGTACATATACATGCTTTTTCAAAAGTAAATAAATAAACAAATAAAAAGAGAGAGAGAGAGAGTGTGAGACTCCAGCTGGCCTACATATAGGTGTTATGATTGCCTTTCTAATTTCTCATCTATAAAACCCTCTCTTCCTTCCTTTCATTTCTACTCAACCCATACATTCAACAAATACAGAAGTGTGTAGAAATGGCAAGTTCCTCAAGTCATCAAATAAGAAATGGAGTTTTTGGAATCAGCAAATCATCTTGGTCAAGTGCTAGCTGAGAGAAAGATTCATTTAGTGTATGGGGGAGGCAGTCTTGGGTTAATGGGAGGTGTGTCAATAGCTGCATTTTTAGGAGGTAGTCAAGTTTTGGGGGTCGTCCCCGAAGCTTTGGCACAAGGGGACATCATTGGAAAAACAATTGGAGAGGAACTTCAAGTCTCCACAATGTCGGCTCGAATGAATGCAATGTTTAACCATGCTGATGCCTTCATTGCTTTACTAGGTGGTCTAGGCACATTGGAAGAGATCCTCTTGGGCTCTGATTAGTACTTAAAAGTGCATTTTTATTATGGTTTTATATCATCATTTTGCACTTGAAGTATCAATAACTCCTTAACTAAAATATGTTTTATAATAATGTATCTAATAATATAAGATACCTATAATTTGTGGTAAATGTCTATTTTTAATGCAGGCCTATCACATAAATGAAAGGATTGATTGATGACTTGAAGAACTTAAATTGCAAGGATAAAGAGATGGTCAAACTTAGAGAAGAGATGTCGGTGCAATCCAAACCGGAACACTGTTCGGTAATTGGGTCATATCTAGAGTTACAGATCTCAGATTTAAGTCCAATTTATATGGATGGAAAGGTAAGACATAGGCCTACAACTTTCATATGGAGCCCAAGATCTAAAAAGGCCATTATCAAGTCCAAATTGTAGCAACAACAAAGAAGCCCGAATCTGTCTTCCAGCCCGAGCACTGTTCGGTATTTTGGTCATATCTGGAGTTCTAGAAGTTCAAATGAGCTGAATTTTTTACATAAGAAAGCTGAGACAATTTCCTACAACTTTCATGTTTACAACTGGCTCCATTTTTGACGTTATCAATGACGTTTTGGGCAGACAAGAGAAGATAAGGATGGTCACCAAGTCAAAAGTTGGCCACCCACTTATCAATTAGTCATCAAATCAATAGTTCCCAATTTTGGCCTATAAAAGGAGGCATTTGCCATGCATTTAGGCATCTTGGTTTTCAGATCAAGATCATGCTCTTCCTTTCTCTCTTTGTATTTTTTGTAATGTTTATGCTTTACTTTCATTAATATCAAGTTTATGCCTTTCATTTCCTTTCCTTTACTTAGTTAGCTTTTATGTTCTTATTTTGTTTATTTATTTTCCTTTCTTTCATTATGTCTAGCTAAGTTAATTATGTCAAGGTGAAAAGGTTACACTAATGGTGTGAGAATAAGTATAATGTAAACTTAATATGGACTTTAATGTTTGATACTAACATGTTTTATATTTGTTATCTTGTTCACTCTTTAATACTTTGCTTGTTAAATGACTAATCTTGATTTATGTTGTATAACACTTGGTACAACAAATGCTTGGCACTTTCATAACCCATAATGTATGGTATAACCGACACCTGAGCTATGAAAGGAACTTGATTTGTTGTTAACATAAGTTATAATCATGAATGCTTGACGAGATTTACAAGTATTAGCATTAATTGAATAAGATGACTAATGTAATCATGTTAACAATATATAATCTGATTGGAACCTCCTTTGTGTGTGGTTTCCAATTCAATAATAAGTGTTTATACTATACTTGTTTGATATACCATTAGTGGAACCTCTAACCTTGACATTTGTTATTATTATTGTTTAATCCTTACATTAATTTTTCATCTTCAAGTTCTCATCATCTTCTTCTTCTTCTCTTTCTTTATTATTATTATTATTATTATTATTATTATTATTATTATTATTATTATTGTTATTGTTATTATTATTATTGTTATCGTTATTACTATTATTGTTGTTTATAATTGTTGTTTATAATTTGTACAATTAACCTCCCTGTGGTTCGACCCCGGTCTTGCCGGGTTATTTATTACTTCGACACTCCTGCACTTGGGAGAAGACATCAATCTTTTAGTCGTGTCAGGCTCAATTGCACATTCACCATAAACCCATAGGTTTGTTAAATGTTAATGGTTATTATGATAAGTTGTTGTCTTTTCTTGATCATGCTGTGGAACAGGAATTTCTAACATCTTCTACACGACAAATCATAATCTTTGCTGCTACTGCTGAACAATTGATTGACCAACTACAATCTTTCATTCCTGTGATTGATCCTTCCATGAGTCGCATAAATTGGTCATCTAAGGAAAGTCATAAAAAGCTTAGATTGGATTTGAGCCTTCATTTATGAATTTTTGTGTCTTTTGGTTTTATTATTGTGTTTTGTTATTTTTTATTTTTGTTTCAGTGTGTTTTAGGTTTGTCAGTGTTCGTTATTTCAGGTGATATCTTCTATACTCTATCTTTCTACCTTAAAACATTGAGGACAATGTCTCGTTTTGGTTGCCGGGAGAGGGTAGTAGTTGATAAAAAAAAAATTGTTTTTCATTTCATAAAGCATGTGCATAATTGTTGTTACTAGGATGGCAGAGTAAAGAAGCTCTTTTGTTAAAGTGACTCTTGAGACGCATCTTAGTAACCATTCTTAACAAGGTCTATTATAATACTTCTTGAAATATTCAGGTTTACAAACTCTCGCATTATTATCACTTAATTCTGCTCATATATTTATTTAACATGTATTCTTAAACCTTAATTTACACACACACACACTTTAACATATGATTGTGGGTTTCATTTGGATTATTACATTATTTGTGTTCTTTTGTTAAAGGTAAAAACTAAGGGAAAAGGATTGTATATAATTAAAAAAAAAGAAAAAAGAAAAAAATGATGATAATAAAAATGTAGATAAGTTTGGTTTCGTAGCCTCCCTAACCTAAACAATTAAGCCCGAAGGGGTGTTTTAACACCTAATACCCTAAAGTCAACTGACTTGGGAGTTATTGGCCCAACGCCTATTACAGGGGTTGAGGAGAAAAGCTTAAGGGAATCAAACATTGCACTATCTACATATCAGTATCTGCGACCCGAGTTACTAAGCTCGTAGGGGTGTCTTAACACCTAATGCCATAAGACCAACTAGTTTGAGAGTCATTAGCTGAAAGTTCGTTACATGGGTTAAAGATGCATGATGTTTTTAAATTATATGTATATACATTTTTAAAAAAAAAGAAAAAAAAAAGACAAATAATAATCCCAACCCAAGGAAGTTAACCTTAAACATTAGAACAAAAATTTTGTTTTCTTCCAAGAAAAGCTCCATAATTATGTGTTGATATATTGAGCACAAAAGAAAGGTTTATTAATATCTTGTTAAGAGGTATTGAGCAGATATATAATTTTAATGAGAGTTTGTTTATCTGGATAGAGTAATGGAAGTTAAATGATGAATACCTTGCTTTGTGAAATTTACAAATTGTTTTTCTATTTTAACGCTTTGATTACTAAGGACTAGTAATAAGCTGGTTGGGGGGGTCTGATTAGTACTTAAAAATGCATTTTTATCGTGGTTTTATATCATTATTTTACACTTGAAGTATCAATAACTCCTTAACCAAAGCATGTTTTATAATAATATATCTAATAATGTAAGATACATTTAATTTGTGGTAAATGTTCATTTTAAATGCAGGCTGACACGACAAAAAGGTTGATGTCTTCTCCCAAGTGCAGGAGTGTCGAAGTAATAAATAACCCGGCAAGACCGGGGTCGAACCACAGGGAGGTTAATTGTACAAATTATAAATAACAATAATATAACAACAATAACAATAACAATAACAATAACAACAACAACAACAACAACAACAATAATAATAATAATACTAGTAGTAGTAGTAGTAGTAGTAGTAATATTAGTAGTAGTAATAATAATAATAATAATAAAGAAAGAGAAGAAGAAGAAGAAGATGAGAACTTGGAGATGAAAAATTAATGTAAGGATTAAACAATAATAATAACAAATGTCAAGTTTAGAGGTTCCACTAATGGTATATCAAACAAGTATAGTATAAACTCTTATTATTGAATTGGAAACCACACACAAAGGAGGTTCCAATCAGATTATATATTGTTAACATGATTACATTAGTCATCTTATTCAATTAATGCTAATACTTGTAAATCTCGTCAAGCATTCATGATTATAACTTATGTTAACAACAAATCAAGTTCCTTTCATAGCTCAGGTGTCGGTTATACCATACATTATGGGCTATGAAAGTGCCAAGCATTTGTTGTACCAAGTGTTATACAACATAAATCAAGATTAGTCATTTAACAAGCAAAGTATTAAACAGTGAACAAGATAACAAATATAAAACATGTTAGTATCAAACATTAAAGTCCATATTAAGTTTACATTATACTTATTCTCACACCATTAGTGTAACCTTTTCACCTTGACATAATTAATTTAGCTAGACATAATGAAAGAAAGCAAAATAGATAAACAAAATAAGAACATAAAAGCTAACTAAGTAAAGGAAAGGAAATGAAAAGCATAAACTTAATATTAATGAAAGCAAAGCATAAACATTACAAAAAATACAAAGAGAGAAAGGAAGAGCATGATCTTGATCTGGAAACCAAGATGCCTAAATGAATGGCAAATGCCTCCATTTATAGGCCAAAATTGGGAACTATTGATTTGATGACTAATTGATAAGTGGGTGGCCAACTTTTGACTTGGTGACAATCCTTATCTTCTCTTGTCTGCCCAAAATGTCATTGATAACGTCAAAATTGGAGCCAGCTGAAAATATGAAAGTTGTAGACAATTGTCTCAGCTTTCTTGTGTAAACAATTCATCTCATTTGGACTTCTAGAACTCCAGATATGGCCAAAATACTGAATAGTGCTCGGGCTGGAAGACAGATTCGGGCTTCTTTGTTGTTGCTACAATTTGGACTTGATAATGGCCTTTTTAGATCTTGGGCTCCATATGAAAGTTGTAGGCCTATGTCTTACCTTTCCATCCATATAAATTGGACCTAAATCTGAGATCTGTAGCTCCAGATATGACCCAATTACAGAACAGTGTTCCGGTTTGGATTGCACCGACATCTCTTTTCTATGTTTGGCCATCTCTTTATCCTTGCAATTTAAGTTCTTCAAGTCATCAATCAATCCTTTCATTTATGGGATAGGCCTGTGATTAGTACTTAAAAGTGCATTTTTATCATGGTTTTATATCATCATTTTGCACTTGAAGTATCAATAACTCCTTAACTAAAATATGTTTTATAATAATGTATCTAATAATATAAGATACCTATAATTTGTGGTAAATGTCTATTTTTAATGCAGGTCTATCACATAAATGAAAGGATTGATTGATGACTTGAAGAACTTAAATTGCATGGATAAAGAGATGGTCAAACTTAGAGAAGAGATGTCGGTGCAATCCAAACCGGAACACTGTTCGGTAATTGGGTCATATCTAGAGCTACAGATCTCCGATTTAGGTCCAATTTATATGGATGGAAAGGTAAGACATAGGCCTGGCCTGCATTAAAAATAGACATTTACCATAAATTATAGGTATCTTATATTATTACATACATTATTATAAAACATATTTTAGTAAAGGAGTTATTGATACTTCAAGTGCAAAATGATGATATAAAACCATGATAAAAATGCACTTTTAAGTACTAATCACACCCCCCAACCAGCTTATTACTAGTCCCTAGTAATCAAAGCGTTAAAATAATTTGCAAATTTCACAAAGCAAGGTATTCATCATTTAACTTCCATTAATCTATCCAGATAAACAAACTCTCATTAAATTTATATATCTGCTCAATACCACTTAACAAGATATTAATAAACCTTTCTTTTGTGCTCAATGTATCAACACATAATTATGGGGCTTTTCTTGGAAGAAAACAAAATTTTTGTTCTAATGTTTAAGGTTAACTTCCTTGGGTTGGGATTACTATTTTTGTCTTTTATTTTTGTTTTGTTTTTGTTTTTTTTTAAATCTATATGCATATAATTTAAAAACATCATGCATCTTTAACCCACGTAACGAGCTTTCAGCTAATGACTCCTAGACCAGTTGGTCTTAGGGCATTAGGTGTTAAGACACCCCTACGAGCTTAGTAACTCGGGTCGCAGATACTGATATGTAGATAGTGCAATGTTTGATTCCCTTAAGCTTTTCTCCTCAACCCATGTAACAAGCGTTGGGCCAATAGCTCCCAAGTCAGTTGACTTTAGGGTATTAGGTGTTAAAACACCCCTTCGGGCTTAATTGCTTAGGTTAGGGAGGCTACGAAACCAAACTTATCTACATTTTTATTATCATCATTTTTTTTCTTTTTTTTTTTAATTATATACAATCCCTTTCCCTTACTTGTTACCTTTAACAAAAGAACATAAATAATGTAATAATCCAATATGCAACCCACAATCATATGTTAAAGTGTGTGTGTAAATTAAGGTTTAAGAATACATGTTAAATAAGTATATGAGCAGAATTAAGCGGTAACAATACGAGAGTTTGTAAATCTAAATATTTCAGGAAGTATTATAATAGACCTTGTTAAGAATGGTTACTAAGATGCGTCTCAAGAGTCACTTTAACAAAAGAACTCCTTTACTCTGCCATCCTAGTAACAACAATTATGCACATGCTTTATGAAATGAAAAACAATTTTTTTTTTATCAACTACTACCCTCTCCCCCCAACCAAAACAAGACATTGTCCTCAATGTTCTAAGGTAGAAAGATAGAGTATAGAAGATATCACCTGAAATAACGAACACTAGCAAAACCTGAAACACACTGAAACAAAAATAAGAAATAACAAAACACAATAATAAAACCAAAAGACATAAAAATTCACAAATGAAGGCTCAAATCCAATCTAAGCTTTTTACGGCTTCCCGTAGATGACCAATTTATGCGACTCATGGGAGGATCAATAACAGGAATGAAAGATTGTAGTTGGTCAATCAATTGTTCAGCAGTAGTAGCAGAGATTATGATTTGTCGTGCAGAAGATGTTAGAAATTCCTGTTCCACAGCATGATCAAGAAAAGACAACAACTTATCATAATAACCATTAACATTTAACAAACCTATGGGTTTATGGTGAATGTGCAATTGAGCCCAGGAGGAAATATGAAAGATCTCTTCCAATGTGCCTACACCACCTGGTAAAGCAATGAAAGCATCAGCATGGTTAAACATTGCATTCATTCGAGCTGACGTTATGGAGACCTGAAGTTCCTCTCCAATTGTTTTTCCAATGATGTCCCCTTGTGCCAAAGCTTCAGGGACGACCCCCAAAACTTGACTACCTCCTAAAAATGCAGCTATTGACACACCTCCCATTAACCCAAGACTGCCTCCCCCATATACTAAATGAATCTTTCTCTCAGCTAGCACCTGACCAAGATGATTTGCTGATTCTAAAAACTCCTTTTCTTTCCCAGGACTAGATCCACCGAAAACACAAATATTTCTTATTTGATGACTTGAGGAACTTGCCATTTCTACACACTTCTGTATTTGTTGAAAGTATGGGTTGAGTAGAAATGAAAGGAAGGAAAAGAGGGTTTTATAGATGAGAAAGTAGAAAGGCAATCATAACATCTATATGTAGGCCAGCTAGAGTCTCACACACTCTCTCTCTCTTTTTATTTATTTATTTATTTACTTTTAAAAAAAACATGTGTATGTACAGGTAGTTGTGATTGTGGCTCACATCTTCCCTTGGTTTTACGTCCAAGAACGGCTTAAACGCCCTCTATGGGTCGGGGATAGGCTTCCCATCCAGTTTTCTTAAAAACTGGCAAACAGGGTCTTTTTTAGTCAGATTCCCAAGACTAAGTCGATCATGTTCTTTATGAAATAGTGGCCATAAATCATGAATTGCACAATGCACATCTCCACTAGGATGCGTCTCAAGAGTCAATAGAAGATTATCTAAAGACTCCTTACTCAGGCCATCCTTAATGAATTGTATTTTATCTTCACGATTTATAGATACCATTCCTAAAGAACGACATTGTGTATTACAAGTCCATCTAGCACATCGATGACAGACATCCAGTCGTTTTGCACGACGCTTCTTTGCAAAAGTGCTTTTACCTGTTCTAGGCATGTGTGAAATGAAGTTAGAGGACTCACCTGATAATCGGACCTTTGCTTCAATCAACCAGCGAATATCTTCAGGAATTCCATGATTCATTAATAATCTCAATCTTGCACATCTAGCACGGTAAATTTTTGTAATCGCATTCTGAGGCAGAGCGGAAAAATACTTTTTCAATTTTTCAAGATTAGTGTCCATTTTCAAATGAGAATTGGAAGAGAGATTCGAAGAATTGCATAGATATATACACAGATATCAGTAATTGTGGGAAACTGAAAGAACCGACTTAAGTCACGGAGTACCGTTATCCGCCATTTGACTGGGGTGAGAGAAACTAGCAAAAATCACTCAAAAAGAAACACAAAAACAATGTGAGAAAAAAAATAATCAACCTTTATCTACAAGATCATTCAAACCAGCTGATTCATTTTCACTAGGAAAATTATCAAAATAAGCTTTCAAACGATGTCCATTTTCCTTAAAATCATTGTCATTCATTGAATTCTCAATATCACAGGCCCCATAAGGATTGGTCCATCTTAATCTTAGCTCTTTAGGGAATGTATAGAGTTGAGAATCATAAAACAAAACTTTTTGACCAGTGTCAATTTTTTGACAATTTTCACAAGTTTTGCAGAATGCATGGGTGTCCTTGAACATGGTGGGCCAATAAAATCCATTTTGAAAGATTTTAGCAGTTGTCTTTTTTGACGAGAAATAACTGCCACATGCTTCAGAATGACAAAGTTTAATGACACTACTTACCTCATTGTCGGGAATGAATCTTTGAAATATTTGATCAGGACAATATTTGAATAAGTTAGGGTCATCACAATAAAAGTTATTCACTTCGTTCAAAAACTTTTCTTTGTCTTGGGTACTACAATCAGTTGGCAAATCTCCTAAAGCAAGATAATTGATATTTTTATCATACCAAGGCAATGGACTAAGAGAAAGTAAGGATTCATTAGGAAAGTAATCATCGATTGGTGTGATGTCAGATGTCAAATCTGTTGTCACTGTTGACAAAAGATTCGCATCAACATTTTCGGTGCTTATTTCATCCATGATTTCTTCCTCAGAATAAACCATTTGCAAATCTTCAGTTTCATCCAATTCATTTTTACTTAAAGTAGATTCAAGTTGATCATAAACTAATTCCTCAATATGATCTACTTCTTGTAAATCATTATCATCTGCAGGTTGCTTGCAAATGTTAAAAATATTCATCTCCAATGTCATGTTTTCAAATGATAGCTTCATCAGTCCATTCCTACAATTAATCAATGCATTAGAAGTTGCAAGAAATGGACGTCCTAAAATAACAGGAAATGAATTACATGCTTCAACAGGTTGTGTGTCCAAGACAATAAAATCCACAGGATAAATGAATTTATCGACTTGTACTAACACATCTTCAATTATTCCTCTAGGCACTTTTACAGATCTATCAGCAAGTAAAAGAGATATAGAAGTTGGTTTTAACTCACCTAGATTGAGACTCTAAAAAACTGAATATGGAAGTAAATTCACACTAGCACCAAGATCAAGTAAGGCTCTTTCAATTTTATGCTCTCCAATAAAGCAAGAAATTGTAGGACAACCAGGGTCTTTATATTTCAAAGCATTATTATTTTGAAGAATAGCACTTACTTGTTCGGCTAGAAAGGCTTTCTTTTTCACATTCAGTTTCCTCTTCACAGTGCATAGATCTTTCAAAAATTTAGCATAGGAAGGAACCTGTTTAATAGCATCCAACAATGGTATATTGATCCTTACCTGTTTGAAAATTTCAAAAATTTCTGAGTTGTGATTGACTTTCCTTTGTTTGGTCATGGCTTGAGGAAATGGAAGTGCTGACGGTGAATCAGTCGTTTCTTTGCAATTTTCAGATTCATCCCCTTCCTTACCCTCAGAGATTGACTCATCATCTTTCTCATAAGGTTTAAGAGAGAGTTTTTCAATAACCTTACCACTGCGCAGAGTAGTGACTGATTTGACTTGATCCATGTGTTGGCTTTCGGAACTACTTGCATTTGCATTGTATTGCCCTTTGGGATTTTGTTGTGTTTGAGATGGAAACTTACCTTTCTCTTGGAAACTAAGAGCAGATGTTAATTTAGCAAGAGTATCTTTAAAATCTGTCATGTTTTGAACAAGTTGAGTATTCATTGTCTCTTGCTTTTCAATGAATGCATGCAATGTTTCCTCAAGATTTCTTCTAGGAGGTGGAGCATAAGAAGGTGCATATCCATGAGAATTTTGGAAATTGTGGTGTACTTGAAATGGTGGTTGTGAAGTTTGTGCATTGTTGTTCTCACTCTTCCAACTGAAATTTGGGTGATTCCTCCAACCAGGGTTGTATGTTTGGGAGTATGGGTTGTGGTTGGGCCTTTGGAAATTGTTTAAAGCATGGGCTTGTTCATGGAGACATTCTTTAAAAGAAGGCAAGGTTGGACAATCGTTGGTTGAGTGTTCACTTGTTTCACAGATTTGACACACAATGTTTTCAACAGATTTTAATTGACCACTCTTTTTTAATTCTAGTGCCTCAATTTTTCTAGCTAAAGATGCAAATTTGGCTTGAAGGTCATGATCTTCCCTAAGGTTGTACATCCCTCCACTTGATGTATGAGGTTGAGTTTTACTCGGTGCCTCATATGTACCCGCGGTGTCCCAATTTTGAGCATTTTCAGCTAACAAGTCTAAGTACTCCATTGCTTCATCAGGGTCTTTATCTTCAAAAGTTCCATTGCAAATCAATTCAACCATTTGCCTATCTTTAGGTGTTAACCCTTCATAGAAATGTGAAACCAATCTCCATGTTTCAAAACCATGATGCGGGCAAGTACTAAGCAAGTCTCGATACCTATCCTAACATTTGTAAAATGTTTCTCCTGGTTTTTGAGTGAAAGTGGTGATTTGTCTTTTGAAAGAGTTTGTTCTGTGAGATGGGAAAAAATTCTTTAAAAATTGTTGTTGCATTTCATCCCAAGCACGAATGGATCCTGGTCTTAAATTTTGTAGCCATGTTTTAGCTTTATCTTTTAATGAAAAAGGAAAAAGCTTTAATCTGATGGTATTCATGCTACAATTTAAGTTATTATATGTGTTGTACACCTCCTCAAATTCCCTTAAATGCAAGTATGGATTTTCCAATTCCAAATCATGAAAAGAAGGTAAAAGTTGAATAATACCTGGTTTAAAATTAAAATGAGATGCATCGGGAGGAAAATCTATGCATGATGGTGCACTTGTTCTTGTGGGATTCATGTGGTCTCTAAGTGTTCTAACACGGTTATTCTCATTATTTTCATTATGAAGTGATTGATTATTTTCTTCGGCCATATTTTCTGAAAATGATGAGGATATCCTACAAAGTCTACCACTTGATGTACGTGACCACACTCTCATGCACGTGTAGGAATAAAATAAAAAAAAAAAGAAGAAAGCAAAAGAAGGAGGAAGAAAACAAAATAAAAAGAAACAAAAGAAAAGACACAAAGTTATATACAAGAAAAGTGAAAAGAGAAAATAAAATAAATACAATAATTTATACAAGAACTTACCTCCCCGGCAACGGCGCCAAAAACTTGACACGACGAAAAGATTATTGTCTTCTCCCAAGTGCAGGAGTGTCGAAGTGATAAATAACCCGGCAAGACCGGGGTCGAACCACATGGAGGTTAATTGTACAAATTATAAATAACAGTTATAAACAACAACAATAATAATAGTAATAACAATAATAACAACAATGACAACAATAATAATAATAATAATAATAATAATAATAATAATAATAATAATAATAAAGAAAGAGAAGAAGAAGATGATGATGAGAACTTGGAGATGGAAAATTAATGTAAGGATTAAACAATAATAATAACAAATGTCAAGGTTAGAGGTTTCACTAATGGTATGTCAAACAAGTATAGTATAAACTCTTATTATTCAATTGGAAACCACACACAAAGGAGGTTCCAATCAGATTATATATTGTTAACATGATTACATTAGTCATCTTATTCAATTAATGCTAATACTTGTAAATCTCGTCAAGCATTCATGATTATAACTTATGTTAACAACAAATCAAGTTCCTTTCATAGCTCAGGTGTCGGTTATACCATACATTATGGGCTATGAAAGTGCCAAGCATTTGTTGTACCAAGTGTTATACAACATAAATCAAGATTAGTCATTTAACAAGCAAAGTATTAAAGAGTGAACAAGATAACAAATATAAAACATGTTAGTATCAAACATTAAAGTCCATATTAAGTTTACATTATACTTATTCTCACACCACTAGTGTAACCTTTTCACCTTGACATAATTGACTTAGCTAGACATAATGAAAGAATGAAAAATAGATAAATAAAATAAGAACATAAAAGCTAACTAAGTAAAGGAAAGGAAATGAAAAGCATAAACTTGATATTAATGAAAGCAAAGCATAAACATTATAAAAAATACAAAGAGAGAAAGGAAAAGCATGATCTTGATCTGAACATCAAGATGCCTAAATGCATGGCAAATGCCTCCTTTTATAGGCCAAAATTGGGAACTATTGATTTGATGACTAATTGATAAGTGGGTGACCAACTTTTGACTTGGTGACAATCTTTATCTTCTATTTTCTGCCCAAAACTTCATTGATAACGTCAAAAGTGGAGCTAGCTGTAAACATGAAAGTTGTAGCCAATTGTCTCAGCTTTCTTGTGTAAAAACTTCAGCTCATTTGAACTTCTAGAACTCCAGATATGGCCAAAATACCAAACAGTGCTCGGGATGGAAGACAGATTCGGTCTTCTTTGTTGTTGCTACAATTTGGACTTGATAATGGCTTTTTTAGATCTTGGGCTCCATATGAAAGTTGTAGGCCTATGTCTTACCTTTCCATCCATATAAATTGGACCTAAATCTGAGATCTATAGCTCCAGATATGACCCAATTACCGAACAGTGTTCCGGTTTGGATTGCACCGACATCTCTTTTCTAAGTTTGACCATCTCTTTGCCTTTGCAATTTAAGTTCTTAAAGTCATCAATCAATATTTTCATTTATTTGATAGGCCTGCATTTAAAATGAACATTTACCATAAATTAAAGGTATCTTATATTATTAGATATATTATTATAAAACATGCTTTAGTTAAGGAGTTATTGATACTTCAAGTGCAAAATGATGATATAAAACCATGATAAAAATACACTTTTAAGTACTAATCACACCCCCCAACCAGCTTATTACTAGTCCCTAGTAATCAAAGCGTTAAAACAATTTGCAAATTTCACAAAGCAAGGTATTCATCATTTAACTTCCATTAATCTATCCAAATAAACAAACTCTCTTTAAATTTATATATCTGCTCAATACCTCTTAACAAGATATTAATAAACCTTTCTTTTGTGCTCAATGTATCAACACATAATTATGGGGCTTTTCTTGGAAGAAAACAAAATTTTTGTTCTAATGTTTAAGGTTAACTTCCTTGGGTTGAGATTATTATTTTTGTCTTCTTTTTTTTTTCTTTTTTTTTTAAATCTATATACATATAATTTAAAAGTATCATGCATCTTTAACCCATGTAACGAGCTTTCAGCTAATGACTCCCAGACCAGTTGGTCTTAGGGCATTAGGTGTTAAGACACCCCTACGAGCTTAGTAACTCGGGTCGCAGATACTGATATGTAGATAGTGCAATGTTTGATTCCCTTAAGCTTTTCTCCTCAACCCATGTAACAAGCATTGGGCCAATAGCTCCCAAGTCAGTTGACTTTAGGGTATTAGGTGTTAAAACACCCCTTCGGGCTTAATTGCTTAGGTTAGGGAGGCTACGAAACCAAACTTATCTACATTTTTATTATCATTATTTTTTTTTCTGTTTTTTATGTTTTTCTTTTTTTTTAATTATATACAATTCCTTTCCCTTAGTTGTTACCTTTAACAAAAGAATATAAATAATGTAATAATCCAATATGCAACCCACAATCATATGTTAAAGTGTGTGTGTGTAGATTAAGGTTCAAGAATACATGTTAAATAAGTACATGAGCAGAATTAAGTGGTAACAATACGAGAGTTTGTAAACCTGAATATTTCAGGAATATTATAATAGACCTTGTTAAGAATGGTTACTAAGATGCGTCTCAAGAGTCACTTTAACAAAAGAACTCCTTTACTCTGCCATCCTAGTAACAACAATTATGCACATGCTTTATGAAATGAAAAACAATTTTTTTTTTATCAACTACTACCCTCTCCCCCCAACCAAAACGAGACATTGTCCTCAATGTTCTAAGGTAGAAAGATAGAGTATAGAAGATATCACCTGAAATAACGAACACTGACAAAACCTGAAACACACTGAAACAAAAATAAAAAATAACAAAACACAATAATAAAACCAAAAGACACAAAAATTCACAAATGAAGGCTCAAATCCAATCTAAGCTTTTTACGGCTTCCCGTAGATGACCAATCTATGCGACTTATGGAAGGATCAATCACAGGAATGAAAGATTGTAGTTGGTCAATCAATTGTTCAGCAGTAGTAGCAGAGATTATGATTTGTCGTGCAGAAGATGTTAGAAATTCCTGTTCCACAGCATGATCAAGAAAAGACAACAACTTATCATAATAACCATTAACATTTAACAAACCTATGGGTTTATGGTGAATGTGCAATTGAGCCCAAGAGGAAATATGAAAGATCTCTTCCAATGTGCCTACACCACCTGGTAAAGCAATGAAAGCATCAGCATGGTTAAACATTGCATTCATTCGAGCTGACGTTATGGAGACCTGAAGTTCCTCTCCAATTGTTTTTCCAATGATATCCCCTTGTGCCAAAGCTTCAGGGACGACCCCCAAAACTTGACTACCTCCTAAAAATGCAGTTATTGACACACCTCCCATTAACCCAAGACTGCCTCCCCCATATACTAAATGAATCTTTCTCTCAGCTAGCACCTGACCAAGATGATTTGCTGATTCTAAAAACTCTTTTTCTTTTCCAGGACTAGATCCACCGAAAACACAAATATTTCTTATTTGATGACTTGAGGAACTTGCCATTTCTACACACTTCTCTATTTGTTGAATGTATGGGTTGAGTAGAAATGAAAGGAAGGAAAAGAGGGTTTTATAGATGAGAAAGTAGAAAGGCAATCATAACATCTATATGTAGGCCAGCTGGAGTCTCACACACTCTCTCTCTCTCTTTATTTATTTATTTATTTACTTTTGAAAAAAAAGCATATGTATGTACAGGTAGTTGTGATTGTGGCTCACATCTTCCCTTGGTTTTACGTCCAAGAACGGCTTAAACGCCCTCTATGGGTCGGGGATAGGCTTCCCATCCAGTTTTCTTAAAAACTGGTAAACAGGGTCTTTTTTAGTCAGATTCCCAAGACTAAGTCGATCATGTTCTTTATGAAATAGTGGCCATAAATCATGAATTGCACGATGCACATCTCCACTAGGATGCGTCTCAAGAGTCAATAGAAGATTATCTAAAGACTCCTTACTCAGGCCATCCTTAATGAATTGTATTTTATCTTCACGGTTTATAGATACCATTCCTAAAGAACGACATTGTGTATTACAAGTCCATCTAGCACATCGATGACAGACTTCTAGTCGTTTTGCACGACACTTCTTTGCAAAAGTGCTTTTACCTGTTCCAGGCATGTGTGAAATGAAGAAGTTAGAGGACTCACCTGATAATCGGACCTTTGCTTCAATCAACCAACGAATATCTTCAGGAATTCCATGATTCATTAATAATCTCAATCTTGCACATCTAGCACGGTAAATTTTTGTAATCGCATTCTGAGGCAGAGTGGGAAAATACTTTTTCAATTTTTCAAGATTAGTGTCCATTTTCAAATGAGAATTGGAAGAGAGATTCAAAGAATTGCACAGATATATACACAGATATCAGTAATTGTGGGAAACTGAAAGAACCGACTTAAGTCACGGAGTACCGTTATTCGCCATTTGACCGGGATGAGAGAAACTAACAAAAATCACTCAAAAAAACACAAAAAAAATACGAGAAAAACAAAATACTCAACCTTTATCTACAAGCTCATTCAAACCAGTTGATTCATTTTCACTAGGAAAATTATCAAAGTAAGCTTTCAAACGATATCCATTTTCCTTAAAATCATTGTCATTCATTGAATTCTCAATATCACAGGCCCCATAAGGATTGCTCCATCTTGGTCTTAGATCTCTAGGGACTGCATAGATTTGAGAATCATAAAACAAAACTTTTTGACCAGTATCAATCTTTTAACAATTTTCACAAGTTTTGCATAATGCATGCGTGTCCTTGAACATGGTGGGCCAATAAAATCCATTTTGAAAGATTTTTGCAATTGTCTTTTTTGAAAAAAAATAACTCCCACATGCTTCAGAATGACAAAGTTTAATGACACTACTTACCTCATTGTCGGGAATGAATCTTTGAAATATTTGATCAGGACAATATTTGAATAAGTTAGGGTCATCACAATAAAAGCTCTTCACTTCATTCAAAAACTTTTCTTTGTCTTGGGTACTCCAATCAGCTGGCAAATCTTTTAAAGCAAGAAAATTGATATTTTTATTATACCAAGGCATTGGACTAAGAGAAAGTAAGGATTCGTTAGGAAAGTAATCATCCATTGGTGTGATGTCAGACGTCGAATCTGTTGTCACTGTTGACAAAACATTCGCATCAATATTTTCGATGCTTGTTTCATTCGTGATTTCTTCCTAAGAATAAACCATTTACAAATCTTCAGTTTCATCCAATTCATTTTTACTTAAAGTAGATTCAAGTTGATCATAAACTAATTCGTCAATATGATCTACTTCTTGTAAATCATTATCATCTCCAGGTTGCTTGCAAATGTTGAAAATATTCATCTCCAATGTCATGTTTCCAAATGATAGCCTCATCAGTCCATTCCTACAATTAATCAATGCGTTAGAGGTTGCAAGAAACGGACGTCCTAAAATAACAGGAAATGAATTACATACTTCAACAGGTTGTGTGTCCAAGACAATAAAATCCACAGGATAAATGAATTTATCAACTTGTACTAACACATCTTCAATTATTCCTCTAGGCACTTTTATAGATCTATCGGCAAGTAAAAGAGTTATAGAAGTTGGTTTTAACTCACCTAGATTGAGACTCTGAAAAACTGAATATGGAAGTAAATTCACACTAGCACCAAGATCAAGTAAGGCTCTTTTAATTTTATGCTCTCCAATAAAGCAAGAAATTGTAGGACAACCAGGGTCTTTATATTTCAAAGCATTATTGTTTTGAAGAATAGCACTTACTTGTTCGGCTAGAAAGGCTTTCTTTTTCACATTCAGTTTCCTCTTCACAGTGCAGAGATCTTTCAAAAATTTAGCATAGGAAGGAACCTGTTTAATAGCATCCAGCAAAGGTATATTGATCCTTACCTGTTTGAAAATTTCAAAGATTTCAGAGTTGTGATTGACTTTCCTTTGTTTGGTCATGGCTTGAGGAAATGGAAGTGCTGGCGATGAATCAGTCTTTTCTTTGCAATTTTCAGATTCAACACCTTCCTTACCCTCAGAGATTGACTCATCATCTTTCTCATAAGGTTCAAGAGAGGGTTTTTCAATAACCTTACCACTGCGCAGAGTAGTGACTGATTTGACTTGATCCATGTGTTGGCTTCCGGAACTACTTGCATTTGCATTGTATTGCCCCTTAGGATTTTGTTGCGGTTGAGATGGAAACTTACCTTTCTCTTGGAAACTGAGAGCAAATGTTAATTTAGCAAGAGTATCTTTAAAATCTTTCATGTTTTGAGCAAGTTGAGTATTGATTGTCTCTTGCTTTTCAATGAATGCATGCAATGTTTCCTCAAGATTTCTTCTAGAAGGTGGAGCATAAGAAGGTGCATATCCATGAGAATTTTGGAAATTATGGTGTGCTTGAAACGGTGGTTGTGAAGTTTGTGCATTGTTGTTCTCACTCTTCCAATTGAAATTTGGGTGATTCCTCCAACCAGGGTTGTATGTTTGGGAGTATGGGTTGTGGTTGGCCCTTTGAAAACTGTTTAAAGCATGGGCTTGTTCATAGAGACATTCTTTAAAAGAAGGCAAGGTTGGACAATCGTTGGTTGAGTGTTCATTTGTTTCACAGATTTGACACACAATGTTTTTAACAGATTTTAATTGACCACTCTTTTTTAATTCTAGTGCCTCAATTTTTCTAGCTAAAGATGCAAATTTGGCTTGAAGGTCATGATCTTCCCTAAGGTTGTACATACCTCCACTAGATGTATGAAGTTGAGTTTTAGTCGGTGCCTCATATGTACCCGCGGTGTCCTAATTTTGAGCATTTTCAGCTAACAAGTCTGAGTACTCCATTGCTTCATCAGGGTCTTTATCTTCAAAAGTTCCATTGCACATCAATTCAACCATTTGCCTATCTTTAGGTGTTAACCCTTCATAGAAATGTGAAACCAATCTCCATGTTTCAAAACCATGATGGGGGCAAGTACTAAGCAAGTCTCGATACCTATCCCAACATTTGTAAAATGTTTCTCCTGGTTTTTGAGTGAAAGTGGTGATTTGTCTTTTGAAAGAGTTTGTTCTATGAGATGGGAAAAACTTCTTTAAAAACTGTTGTTGCATTTCATCCCAAGCACGAATGGATCCTGGTCTCAAATTTTGTAGCCATGTTTTAGCTTTATCTTTTAATGAAAAAGGGAAAAGCTTTAATCTGATGGTGTTCATGCTACAATTTAAGTTATTATATGTGTTGCAAACCTCCTCAAATTCCCTTAAATGCAAGTATGGATTTTCTAATTCTAAACCATGAAAAGAAGGTAAAAATTGAATAATACCTGGTTTAAAATTAAAATGAGATGCATCAGGAGGAAAAACTATGCATGATGGTGCACTTGTTCTTGTAGGATTCATGTGGTCTCTAAGTGTTCTAGCACGGTTATTCTCATTATTCTCATTTTGAAGTGATTGATTATCTTCTTCGGCCATATTTTCTGAAAATGATGAGGATATCCTACAAAGTCTACCACTTGATGTACGTGACCACACTCTCATGCATGTGTAGGAATAAAATAAAAAAAGAAGAAGAAAGCAAAAGAAGGAGGAAGAAAACAAAATAAAAAGAAACAAAGTTATATACAAGAAAAGTGAAAAGAGAAAATAAAATAAATACTATAATTTATACAAGAACTTACCTCCCCGGCAGCGGCGCCAAAAACTTGACACGACAAAAAGGTTGATGTCTTCTCCCAAGTGCAGGAGTGTCGAAGTAATAAATAACCCGGCAAGACCGGGGTCGAACCACGGGGAGGTTAATTGTACAAATTATAAATAACAATAATATAACAACAATAACAATAACAATAACAACAACAACAACAACAACAACAACAACAAAAATAATAATAATAATAATAATAATAATAGTAGTAGTAGTAGTAGTAGTAGTAGTAGTAGTAGTAGTAATATTAGTAGTAGTAATAATAATAATAATAATAATAAAGAAAGAGAAGAAGAAGAAGATGATGTGAACTTGGAGATGGAAAATTAATGTAAGGATTAAACAATAATAATAACAAATGTCAAGGTTAGAGGTTCCACTAATGGTATATCAAACAAGTATAGTATAAACTCTTATTATTGAATTGGAAACCACACACAAAGGAGGTTCCAATCAGATTATATATTGTTAACATGATTACATTAGTCATCTTATTCAATTAATGCTAATACTTGTAAATCTCGTCAAGCATTCATGATTATAACTTATGTGAACAACAAATCAAGTTCCTTTCATAGCTCAGGTGTCGGTTATACCATACATTATGGGCCATGAAAGTGCCAAGCATTTGTTGTACCAAGTGTTATACAACATAAATCAAGATTAGTCATTTAACAAGCAAAGTATTAAAGAGTAAACAAGATAACAAATATAAAACATGTTAGTATCAAACATTAAAGTCCATATTAAGTTTACATTATACTTATTCTCACACCACTAGTGTAACCTTTTCACCTTGACATAATTGACTTAGCTAGATGACACGACTAAAAGGTTGATGTCTTCTCCCAAGTGCAGGAGTGTCGAAGTAATAAATAACCCGGCAAGACCGGGGTCGAACCACAGGGAGGTTAATTGTACAAATTATAAATAACAATAATACAACAACAATAACAATAACAATAACAATAACAATAACAACAATAATAATAATAACAATAATAATAATAATAATAATAATAATAATAATAATAATAATAATAGTAGTAGTAGTAGTAGTAGTAATAATAATAATAATAATAATAATAAAGAAAGAGAAGAAGAAGAAGATGATGAGAACTTGGAGATGGAAAATTAATGTAAGGATTAAACAATAATAATAACAAATGTCAAGGTTAGAGGTTCCACTAATGGTATCTCAAACAAGTATAGTATAAACTCTTATTATTGAATTGGAAACCACATACAAAGGAGGTTCCAATCAGATTATATATTGTTAACATGATTACATTAGTCATCTTATTCAATTAATGCTAATACTTGTAAATCTCGTCAAGCATTCATGATTATAACTTATGTTAACAACAAATCAAGTTCCTTTCATAGCTCAGGTGTCGGTTATACCATACATTATGGGCTATGAAAGTGCCAAGCATTTGTTGTACCAAGTGTTATACAACATAAATCAAGATTAGTCATTTAACAAGCAAAGTATTAAAGAGTGAACAAGATAACAAATATAAAACATGTTAGTATCAAACATTAAAGTCCATATTAAGTTTACATTATACTTATTCTTACACCATTAGTGTAACCTTTTCACCTTGACATAACTAACTTAGCTAGACATAATGAAAGAAAGCAAAATAGATAAACAAAATAAGAACATAAAAGTTAACTAAGTAAAAGAAATGAAATGAAAGGCATAAACTTAATATTAATGAAAGCAAAGCATAAACATTACAAAAAATAAAAAGAGAGAAAGGAATAGCATGATCTTGATCTGGAAACCAAGATGCCTAAATGCATGGCAAATGCCTCCTTTTATAGGCCAAAATTGGGAACTATTGATTTGATGACTAATTGATAAGTGGGTGGCCAACTTTTGACTTGGTGACAATCCTTATCTTCTCTTGTCTGCCCAAAACGTCATTGATAACGTCAAAATGGGAGCTAGTTGTAAACATGAAAGTTGTAGGCAACTGTCTCAGCTTTCTTGTGTAAAATATTCAGCTCATTTGGACTTCTAGAACTCCAGATATGGCCAAAATACCGAACAGTGCTCAGGTTGGAAGACAGATTCGGGCTTCTTTGTTGTTGCTACAATTTGGACTTGATAATGGCCTTTTCAGATCTTGGGCTCCATATGAAAGTTGTAGGCCTATGTCTTACCTTTCCATCCATATAAATTGGACCTAAATATGAGATATATAGCTCCAGATATGACCCAATTACCGAACAGTGTTCCGGTGTGGATCGCACCGACATCTCTTTTCTAAGTTTGACCATCTCTTTATCCTTGCAATTTAAGTTCTTCAAGTCATCAATCAATCCTTTCATTTATGTGATAGGCCTGCATTAAAAATAGACATTTACCATAAATTATAGGTATCTTATATTATTAGATACATTATTATAAAACATATTTTAGTTAAGGAGTTATTGATACTTCAAGTGCAAAATGATGATATAAAACCATGATAAAAATGCACTTTTAAGTACTAATCACACCCCCCAACCAGCTTATTACTAGTCCCTAGTAATCAAAGCGTTAAAACAATTTGCAATTTTCACAAAGCAAGGTATTCATCATTTAACTTCCATTAATCTATCCAGATAAACAAACTCTCATTAAATTTATATATCTGCTCAATACCACTTAACAAGATATTAATAAACCTTTCTTTTGTGCTCAATGTATCAACACATAATTATGGGGCTTTTCTTGGAAGAAAACAAAATTTTTGTTCTAATGTTTAAGGTTAACTTCCTTGGGTTGGGATTACTATTTTTGTCTTCTTTTTTTTTTAACTCTATATACATATACTTTAAAAACATCATGCATCTTTAACCCATGTAACGAGCTTTCAGCTAATGACTCCCAGACCAGTTGGTCTTAGGGCATTAGGTGTTAAGACACCCCTACGAGCTTAGTAACTCGGGTCGCAGATACTGATATGTAGATAGTGCAATGTTTGATTCCCTTAAGCTTTTCTCCTCAACCCATGTAATAAGCGTTGGGCCAATAGCTCCCAAGTCAGTTGACTTTAGGGTATTAGGTGTTAAAACACCCCTTCGGGCTTAATTGCTTAGGTTAGGGAGGCTACGAAACCAAACTTATCTACATTTTTATTATCATCATTTTTTTTTCTTTTTTCTTTCATGTTTTTGTTTTTTTAATTATATACAATCCCTTTTCCTTAGTTATTACCTTTAACAAAAGAACATAAATAATGTAATAATCCAATATGCAACCCACAATCATATGTTAAAGTGTGTGTGTGTGTAAATTAAGGTTTAAGAATACATGTTAAATAAGTATATGAGCAGAATTAAGTGGTAACAATACGAGAGTTTGTAAACCTGAATATTTCAGGAATATTATAATAGACCTTGTTAAGAATGGTTACTAAGATGCGTCTTAAGAGTCACTTTAACAAAAGAACTCCTTTACTCTGCCATCCTAGTAACAACAATTATGCACATGCTTTATGAAATGAAAAACAATTTTTTTTTTATCAACTACTACCCTCTCCCCCCAACCAAAACGAGACATTGTCCTCAATGTTCTAAGGTAGAAAGATAGAGTATAGAAGATATCACCTAAAATAATGAACACTGACAAAACCTGAAACATACTGAAACAAAAATAACAAAACACAATAATAAATCCAAAAGACACAAAAATTCACAAATGAAGGCTCAAATCCAATCTAAGCTTTTTACGGCTTCCCGTAGATGATCAATTTATGCAACTCATGGAAGGATCAATCATAGGAATGAAAGATTGTAGTTGGTCAATCAATTGTTCAGCAGTAGCAGCAGAGATTATGATTTGTCGTGCAGAAGATGTTAAAAATTCCTGTTCCACAGCATGATCAAGAAAAGACAACAACTTATCATAATAACCATTAACATTTAACAAACTTATGAGTTTATGGTACAGGTAGTTGTGATTGTGGCTCACATCTTCCCTTGGTTTTACGTCCAAGAACGGCTTAAACGCCCTCTATGGGTCGGGGATAGGCTTCCCATCCAGTTTTCTTAAAAACTGGCAAACAAGGTCTTTTTTAGTCAGATTCCCGAGACTAAGTCAAGTATGTTCTTTATGAAAATGGGTTCATAAGTCATGAATCACACGATGCTTATCTCGACTATGATGAGACTTAAGAGTCAATAGAAGATTATCTAAAGACTCTCTGTGTTTTGAAATAAATCCCACTTTCTGACAATTTTCACAGTTTTTACGGAATGCATCTGACTCCTTGAATATGATGGGCCAGTAAAATCCACTCTGTAAGATTTCTACAATCCTTTTTTTTTATGAGAAATGATCCCCATATGCCTTAGAGTGACAAAATTTAATGAAATTACTTACCTCATTGTCGAGAATGCATTTTTGAAATATTTGATCAGGACAATAATTGAATAAGTAAGGGTCATCGCAACAAAAATTTTGCTCATTGGTCATCGCAACAAAAATTTTGCTCATTGCTCAAAAATTTTCTTGTATCTTCAATACTCCACTGAGCTGGCAAAAATCCTGAAGCAAGAAAATTGATATTTTTAGCAAACCAAGACAATGAACTAAGAGAAAGTAGATATTTATCAGGAAAGTAATCATCGATTGATGTGATGTCGGGTGTCGAATCTGTTGTCACTTTTGATAAAAGATCCGCATCAACCTTTTCAGTGCCTTTTTCATCCTCGATTTCTTCCTGATTGGTCATGGCATGAGAAAATGAAAGTGTTGGCGGAGAATTAGTCGTTTCTTTGCAATTTTCATATTCAACCCCTTCCTTACCCTTAGAGGTTGACACATCATCTTTCTCACAAGGTTCAAGAATTGGTTTTTGAATAACCTTACCACTATAAAAAGTGATGACTGATTTGACTTGATCCATGTGTTGACTTCCATAACTACTTGCATTTGCATTGTATTGCTCCTTGAGATTTTGCTGTGGTTCAGATGGAAACTTACCTTGCTCTTGAAAATTGAGAGCAGATGTGAATTTTGCAAGAGTTTCTTTAAAATTTGTTATGCTTTGAGTAAGTTGAGTATTGATTGTCTCTTGCTTTTCAATGAATGCATACAAAGTTTCCTCAAAATTACTTCTAAGAGGTGGAGCATAAGAAGGTGCATATCCATAAGAATTTTGGAAATTATGGTGTGCTTGAAACTGTGGTGGTGAAGTTTGTGCATTGTCACTCTTCCAACTGAAATTTAGGTGATTTCTCCAACCAGGATTGTATGTTTGTGAATATGGGTTATGATTGGACCTTTCAAAACTGTTTAAAGCATGAGCTTGTTCATGGAGACATTTCTTAAAAGAAGGCAAGGTTGGACAATCATTGGTTGAGTGTTCCTTTGTTTCACAGATTTGACACACAATGTTTTCAACAGATTTTAATTGACCACTCTTTTTCAATTCTAGTGCCTCGACTTTTCTAGCTAAAGATGCAAACTTGGCTTGAAGGTCATGATCTTCCCTAAGGTTGTACATACCTCTACTAGATGTATGAGGCTGAGTTTTACTCGGTGTCTTATATGTACCCGCGGTGTCCCAATTTTGAGCATTTTCAACTAACAAGTCTAAGTACTCCATTGCTTCATCAGGGCATTTTCAAAAGTTCCATTGCACATCAATTCAACCATTTGCCTATCTTTAGGTGTTAACCCTTCATAGAAATGTGAAACCAATCTCCATGTTTCAAAACCATGATGAGGGCAAGTACTAAGCAAGTCTCGATACCTATCCCAACATTGGTAAAATGTTTCTCCTGGTTTTTGAGTGAAAGTGGTGATTTGTCTTTTGAAAGAGTTTGTTCTGTGAGATGGGAAAAACTTTTTTAAAAATTGTTGTTGCATTTCATCCCAAGCACGAATGGATCCTGGTCTTAAATTTTGTAGCCATGTTTTAGCTTTATCTTTTAATGAAAAAGGAAAAAGCTTTAATCTAATGGTGTTCATGCTACAATTTAAGTTATTATATGTGTTGCCCACCTCCTCAAATTCCCTTAAATGCAAGTATGGATTTTCCAAATCCAAACCATGAAAAGAAGGTAAAAGTTGAATAATACCTGGTTTAAAATTAAAATGAGATGCATCGGGAGGAAAAACTATGCATGATGGTGCACTTGTTCTTGTGGGATTCATGTGGTCTCTAAGTGTTCTAGCACGGTTATTCTCATTATTTTCATTATGAAGTGATTGATTATCTTCTTCGGCCATATTTTCTGAAAATGATGAGGATACCCTACAAAGTCTACCACTTGATGTACGTGACCACACTCTCATGCACGTGCAAGAATAAAATAAAAGGAAGAAGAAAACAAAAGAAGAAGAAACACGAGAAAAGAAACAAAGTTATATACAAGAAAAGTGAAAGGAGAAAATAAAATAACTATTATAATTTATACAAAACTTACCTCCCCGGCAACGACGCCAAAAACTTGACACGACTAAAAGGCTGATGTCTTCTCCCAAGTGCAGGAGTGTCGAAGTAATAAATAACCCAGCAAGACCGGGGTCGAACCACAGGGAGATTAATTGTACAAATTATAAATAACAATAACACAACAACAATAACAATAACAATAACAATAACAATAACAACAACAACAACAACAAAAATAATAATAATAATAATAATAGTAGTAGTAGTAGTAGTAGTAGTAGTAGTAGTAGTAGTAGTAGTAGTAGTACTATTAGTAGTAGTAATAATAATAATAATAATAATAATAAAGAAAGAGAAGAAGAAGAAGATGATGAGAACTTGGAGATGGAAAATTAATGTAAGGATTAAACAATAATAATAACAAATGTCAAGGTTAGAGGTTCCACTAATGGTATATCAAACAAGTATAGTATAAACTCTTATTATTGAATTGGAAACCACATACAAAGGAGGTTCCAATCAGATTATATATTATTAACATGATTACATTAGTCATCTTATTCAATTAATGCTAATACTTGTAAATCTCGTCAAGCATTCATGATTATAACTTATGTTAACAACAAATCAAGTTCCTTTCATAGCTCAGGTGTCGGTTATACCATACATTATGGGCTATGAAAGTGCCAAGCATTTGTTGTACCAAGTGTTATACAACATAAATCAAGATTAGTCATTTAACAAGCAAAGTATTAAAGAGTGAACAAGATAACAAATATAAAACATGTTAGTATCAAACATTAAAGTCCATATTAAGTTTACATTATACTTATTCTTACACCATTAGTGTAACCTTTTCACCTTGACATAACTAACTTAGCTAGACATAATGAAAGAAAGCAAAATAGATAAACAAAATAAGAACATAAAAGTTAACTAAGTAAAAGAAATGAAATGAAAGGCATAAACTTAATATTAATGAAAGCAAAGCATAAACATTACAAAAAATAAAAAGAGAGAAAGGAATAGCATGATCTTGATCTGGAAACCAAGATGCCTAAATGCATGGCAAATGCCTCCTTTTATAGGCCAAAATTGGGAACTATTGATTTGATGACTAATTGATAAGTGGGTGGCCAACTTTTGACTTGGTGACAATCCTTATCTTCTCTTGTCTGCCCAAAACGTCATTGATAACGTCAAAATTAGAGCTAGTTGTAAACATGAAAGTTGTAGGCAACTGTCTCAGCTTTCTTGTGTAAAATATTCAGCTCATTTGGACTTCTAGAACTCCAGATATGGCCAAAATACCGAACAGTGCTCAGGTTGGAAGACAGATTCGGGCTTCTTTGTTGTTGCTACAATTTGGACTTGATAATGGCCTTTTTAGATCTTGGGCTCCATATGAAAGTTGTAGGTCTATGTCTTACCTTTCCATCCATATAAATTGTACCTAAATCTGAGATATATAGCTCCAGATATGACCCAATTACCGAACAGTGTTCCGGTTTGGATCGCACCGACATCTCTTTTCTAAGTTTGACCATCTCTTTATCCTTGCAATTTAAGTTCTTCAAGTCATCAATCAATCCTTTCATTTATGTGATAGGCCTGCATTAAAAATAGACATTTACCACAAATTATAGGTATCTTATATTATTAGATACATTATTATAAAACATATTTTAGTTAAGGAATTATTGATACTTCAAGTGCAAAATGATGATATAAAACCATGACAAAAATACACTTTTAAGTACTAATCACTAGACATAATGAAAGAAAGAAAAATAGATAAACAAAATAAGAACATAAAAGCTAACTAAGTAAAGGAAAGGAAATGAAAAGCATAAACTTGATATTAATGAAAGCAAAGCATAAACATTATAAAAAATACAAAGAGAGAAAGCAAAAGCATGATCTTGATCTGAACATCAAGATGCCTAAATGCATGGCAAATTCCTCCTTTTATAGGCCAAAATTGGGAACTATTGATTTGATGACTAATTGATAAGTGGGTGACCAACTTTTGACTTGGTGACAATCCTTATCTTCTCTTGTCTGCCCAAAACATCATTGATAACGTCAAAAGTGGAGCCAGTTGTAACATGAAAGTTGTAGGCAATTGTCTCAGCTTTCTTGTGTAAAACATTCACCTCATTTGGACTTCTAGAACTCCAGATATGGCCAAAATACTGAACAGTGCTCGGGCTGGAAGACAGATTCGGTCTTCTTTATTGTTGCTACAATTTGGACTTGATAATGGCTTTTTTAGATCTTGGGCTCCATATGAAAGTTGTAGGACTATATCTTACCTTTCCATCCATATAAATTGGACCTAAATCTGATATCTGTAGCTCCAGATATGACCCAATTACCGAACAGTGTTCTGGTTTGGATTGCACCGACATCTCTTTTCTAAGTTTGACCATCTCTTTGCCTTTGCAATTTAAGTTCTTAAAGTCATCAATCAATATTTTCATTTATTTGATAGGCCTGCATTTAAAATGAACATTTACCATAAATTAAAGGTATTTTATATTATTAGATATATTATTATAAAACATGCTTTAGTTAAGGAGTTATTGATACTTCAAGTGCAAAATGATGATATAAAACCATGATAAAAATGCACTTTTAAGTACTAATCACAGGCCTATCACATAAATGAAAGGATTGATTGATGACTTTAAGAACTAAATTGCAAGGGCAAAGAGATGGTCAAACTTAGAAAAGAGATGTTGGTGCAATCCAAACCGGAATACTGCTCGATAATTGGGTCATATCTAGAGCTACAGATCTTAGATTTAGGTTCAATTTATATGGACGAAAAGGTTAGACATAGGCCTACAACTTTCATATGAGCCCAAGATCTAAAAAGGCCATTTTTCAAGTCCAAATTGTAGCAACAACAAAGAAGCCCGAATTTATCCTCCAGCACGAGCACTCTTTGGTATTTTGAACATATCTAGAGTTCTAGAAGTCCAGATGAGCTGAATTTGTTACATACGAAAGCTGAGACAATTGCCTACAACTTTCATGTTTCAACTGGCTCCAATTTTGACGTTATCAATGACGTTTTGGGCAGACAAGAGAAGATAAGGATTGTCACAAAGTCAAGAGTTGGCCACCCACTTATCAATTAGTCATCAAATCAATAATTCCCAATTTTGGCCTATAAAAGGAGGCATTTGCCATGTATTTAGGCATCTTGGTGTCCAGATCAAGATCATGCTCTTCCTTTCTCTCTTTGTATCTTTTGTAATTTTTATGCTTTGCTTTCATTAATATCAAGTTTATACCTTTCATTTCCTTTCCTTTACTTAGTTAACTTTTATGTTCTTATTTTGTTTATCTATTTTTCTTTCTTTCATTATGTCTAGCTAAGTTAATTATATCAAGGTGAAAAGGTTACACTAATGGTGTAAAAATAAGTATAGTGTAAACTTAATATGGACTATAATGTTTGATACTAACATGTTTTATATTTGTTATCTTGTTCACTCTTTAATACTTTGCTTGTTAAATGACTAATCTTGATTTATGTTGTATAACACTTGGTACAACAAATGCTTGGCACTTTCATAGCCCATATTTATGGTATAACCGACACCTGAGCTATGAAAGGAACTTGATTTGTTGTTAACATAAGTTATAATCATGAATGCTTGACGAGATTTACAAGTATTAGCATTAATTGAATAAGATGACTAATGTAATCATGTTAACAATCTATAATCCAATTGGAACCTTCTTTATGGGTGGTTTCCAATTGAATAATAAGATTTTATATTATACTTGTTTGACATACCATTAGTGGAATCTCTAACCTTGACAATTTTTATTATCATTGTTTAATCGTTACATTAATATTCCTTCTTCAAGTTCTCATCATCATCTTCTTCTTCTCTTTCTTTATTATTATTATTATTACTGCTACTAGTACTACTACTACTACTACTACTAATACTACTACTACTACTACTACTATTACTACTACTACTACTACTACTACTACTACTACTACTATTATTATTATTATTATTATTATTGTTATTGCTATTATTGTTGTTTATAATTTGTACAATTAACCTTCCTATGGTTCGACCCAGTCTTGCCGGGTTATTTATTACTTCGACACTCCTACACTTGGGAGAAGATGATTAGTACTTAAAAGTGCATTTTTATCATGGTTTTATATCATCATTTTGCACTTGAAGTATCAATAACTCCTTAACTAAAATATGTTTTATAATAATGTATCTAATAATATAAGATACCTATAATTTGTGGTAAATGTCTATTTTTAATGCAGGCCTATCACATAAATGAAAGGATTGATTGATGACTTGAAGAACTTAAATTGCAAGGATAAAGAGATGGTCAAACTTAGAGAAGAGATGTCGGTGCAATCCAAACCGGAACACTGTTCGGTAATTGGGTCATATCTGGAGCTACAGATCTCAGATTTAGGTCCAATTTATATGGATGGAAAGGTAAGACATAGGCCTACAACTTTCATATGGAGCCCAAGATCTAAAAAGGCCATTATCAAGTCCAAATTGTAGCAACAACAAAGAAGCCCGAATCTGTCTTCCAGCCCGAGCACTGTTCGGTATTTTGGCCATATATGGAGTTCTAGAAGTCCAAATGAGCTGAATTTGTTACACAAGAAAGCTGAGACAATTGCCTACAACTTTCATGTTTACAACTAGCTCCCATTTTGACGTTATCAATGACGTTTTGGGCAGACAAGAGAAGATAAGGATTGTCACCAAGTCAAAAGTTGGCCACCCACTTATCAATTAGTCATCAAATCAATAGTTCCTAATTTTGGCCTATAAAAGGAGGCATTTGCCATGCATTTAGGCATCTTGGTGTTCAGATCAAGATCATGCTCTTCCTTTCTCTCTTTGTATTTTTTGTAATGTTTATGCTTTACTTTCATTAATATCAAGTTTATGCCTTTCATTTCATTTCCTTTACTTAGTTAACTTCTATGTTCTTATTTTGTTTATTTATTTTTCTTTCTTTCATTATGTCTAGCTAAGTTAATGATGTCAAGGTGAAAAGGTTACACTAATGGTGTGAGAATAAGTATAATGTAAACTTAATATGGACTTTAATGTTTGATACTAACATGTTTTATATTTGTTATCTTGTTCACTCTTTAATACTTTGCTTGTTAAATGACTAATCTTGATTTATGTTGTATAACACTTGGTACAACAAATGCTTGGCACTTTCATAGCCCATAATGTATGGTATAACCGACACCTGAGCTATGAAAGAAACTTGATTTGTTGTTAACATAAGTTATAATCATGAATGCTTGACGAGATTTACAAGTATTAGCATTAATTGAATAAGATGACTAATGTAATCATGTTAACAATATATAATCTGATTGGAACCTCCTCTGTGTGTGGTTTCCAATTCAATAATAAGAGTTTATACTATACTTCTTTGATATACCATTAGTGGAACCTCTAACCTTGACATTTATTATTATTATTGTTTAATCCTTACTTTAATATTTCATCTCTAAGTTCTCATCATCATCATCTTCTTCTTCTTCTCTTTCTTTATTATTATTATTATTATTATTATTATTATTATTATTATTATTATTAGTATTATTATTATTATTACTACTATTGTTGTTGTTATTATTGTTGTTTTATAATTGTTGTTTATAATTTGTACAATTAACCTCCCTGTGGTTCGACCCCGGTCTTGCCGGGTTATTTATTACTTCGACACTCCTGCACTTGGGAGAAGACATCAATCTTTTCGTCGTGTCATGTTTTTGGCGCCGTTGCCGGGGAGGTAAGTTCTTGTATAAATTATAGTATTTATTTTATTTTCTCTTTTCACTTGTATATAACTTTGTTTCTTTTCTTTTGTTTCTTTTTATTTTGTTTTCTTCCTCCTTCTTTTGCTTTCTTCTTCTTTTTTATTTTATTCCTACACGTGCATGAGAGTGTGGTCACGTACATCAAGTGGTAGACTTTGTAGGGTATCCTCATCATTTTCAAAAAATATGGCCGAAGAAGATAATCAATCACTTCATAATGAAAATAATGAGAATAACCGTGCTAGAACACTTAGAGACCACATGAATCCCACAAGAACAAGTGCACCATCATGCATAGTTTTTTCTCCTGATGCATCTCATTTTAATTTTAAACCAGGTATTATTCAACTTTTACCTTCTTTTCATGGTTTAGAATTGGAAAATCCATACTTGCATTTAAGGGAATTTGAGGAGGTGTGCAACACATATAATAATTTAAATTGTAGCATGAACACCATCAGATTATAGCTTTTTCCTTTTTCATTAAAAGATAAAGCTAAAACATGGCTACAAAATTTGAGACCAGGATCCATTCGTGCTTGGGATGAAATGCAACAACAATTTTTAAAGAAGTTTTTCCCATCTCATAGAACAAACTCTTTCAAGAGACAAATCACCATTTTCACTCAAAAACCAGGAGAAACATTTTACAAATGTTGGGATAGGTATCGAGACTTACTTAGTACTTGCCCTCATCATGGTTTTGAAATATGGAGATTAGTTTCACATTTCTATGAAGGGTTAACACCTAAAGATAGGCAAATGGTTGAATTGATGTGCAATGGAACTTTTGAAGATAAAGACCCTCATGAAGCAATGAATTACTTAGACTTGTTAGCTGAAAATGCTCAAAATTGGGACACCGCGGGTACTTATGAGGTACCGAGTAAAACTCAACCTCATATATCTAATGAAGGTATGTACAACCTTAGGGAAGATCATGACCTTCGAGCCAAGTTTGCATCTTTAGCTAGAAAAGTCGAGGCACTAGAATTGAAAAAGAGTGGTCAATTAAAATCTGTTGAAAACATTGTGTGTCAAATCTGTGAAACAAATGAACACTCAACCAATGATTGTCCAACCTTGCCTTCTTTTAAAGAATGTCTCCATGAACAAGCCCATGCTTTAAACAGTTTTCAAAGGGCCAACCACAACCCATACTCCCAAACATACAACCCTGGTTGGAGAAATCACCCAAATTTCAGTTGGAAGAGTGAGAACAATAATGCACAAACTTCACAATCACCGTTTCAAGCAGACCATAATTTCCAAAATTCTTATGGATATGCACCTCCTTATGCTCCACCTCCTACAAGAAATTTTGAGGAAACTTTGTATGCATTCATTGAAAAGCAAGAGACAATTAATACTCAACTTACTCAAAGCATAACAGATTTTAAAGAAACTCTTGCAAAATTCATATCTGCTCTTAGTTTTCAAGAGCAAGGTAAGTTTCCATCTCAACCACAGCAAAATCTGAAGGGGCAATATGATGCAAATGCAAGTAGTTCCGGAAGCCAACACATGGATCAAGTCAAATCAGTCACTACTCTACGCAGTGGTAAGGTTATTGAAAAACCCTCTCTTGAACCTTATGAGAAAGATGATGAGTCAATTTCTAAGGGAAAGGAAGGGGTTGAATCTGTAAATTGCAAAGAAACGACTGATTCTCCGCCAGCACTTCCATTTTCTCATGCCATGACCAATCAGGAAGAAATCGAGGATGAAAAAGGCATCGAAAAGGTTGATGCGAATCTTTTATCAAAAGTGACAACAGATTCGACACCCAACATCACACCAATCGATGATTACTTTCCTGATGAATCTCTACTTTCTCTTATTTCAATGCCTTGGTTTGCTAAAAATATCAATTTTCTTTCTTCAGGATTTTTCCCAGCTCACTGGAGTATTGAAGACAAAAGAAAATTTTTGAGCAACGAGCAAAATTTTTGTTGGGATGACCCTTACTTATTCAATTATTGTCCTGATCAAATATTTCAAAAATGCATTTTTGACAATGAGGTAAGTAATTTCATTAAATTTTATCACTCTAAGGCATGTGGGGATCATTTCTCTTCAAAAAAGAGGATTGTAGAAATCTTACAAAGTGGATTTTCCTGGCCAACCATATTCAAGGAGTCACATGCATTTTGCAAAAACTGTGAAAATTATCAAAAGGTGGGATTTATTTCAAAACACAGAGAGTCTTTAAATAATCTTCTATTGACTCTTAAGTCTCATCATAGTCAAGATAAGCATCGTGCAATTCATAACTTAGGAACCCATTTTTATAAAGAACATGCTTGGCATAGTCTTGGGAATCTGACTAAAAAAAAGACCCTGTTTGCCAGTTTTTAAGAAAACTGGATGGGAAGCTTATCCCCGACCCATAGAGGGCGTTTAAGCCGTTCTTGGACGTAAAACCAAGGGAAGATGTGAGCCATAATCACAACTACGATTTGAGTTTTAGTTTGTAAGAATTTGTGTCTTTTTATTAATAGCATAATATTTGTGTTTTGTTATTTCTTATTTTTGTTTTAGTGTGTTTCAGGTTTTGTCAGTGTTCGTTATTTCAGGTGATATCTTCTATACTCTATCTTTCTACCTTAGAACATTGAGGACAATGTCTCGTTTTGGTTGGGGGGAGAGGGTAGTAGTTGATAAAAAAAAAATTGTTTTTCATTTCATAAAGCATGTGCATAATTGTTGTTACTAGGATGGCAGAGTAAAGGAGTTCTTTTGTTAAAGTGACTCTTGAGACGCATCTTAGTAACCATTCTTAACAAGGTCTATTATAATATTCCTGAAATATTCAGGTTTACAAACTCTCGTATTGTTACCACTTAATTCTGCTCATGTACTTATTTAACATGTATTCTTGAACCTTAATCTACACACACACACTTTAACATATGATTGTGGGTTGCATATTGGATTATTACATTATTTATATTCTTTTGTTAAAGGTAACAACTAAGGGAAAGGAATTGTATATAATTAAAAAAAAAGAAAAACATAAAAAACAGAAAAAAAAATAATGATAATAAAAATGTAGATAAGTTTGGTTTCGTAGCCTCCCTAACCTAAGCAATTAAGCCCGAAGGGGTGTTTTAACACCTAATACCCTAAAGTCAACTGACTTGGGAGCTATTGGCCCAATGCTTGTTACATGGGTTGAGGAGAAAAGCTTAAGGGAATCAAACATTGCACTATCTACATATCAGTATCTGCGACCCGAGTTACTAAGCTCGTAGGGGTGTCTTAACACCTAATGCCCTAAGACCAACTGGTCTGGGAGTCATTAGCTGAAAGCTCGTTACATGGGTTAAAGATGCATGATACTTTTAAATTATATGTATATAGATTTAAAAAAAAAAGAAAAAAAAAAGAAGACAAAAATAATAATCTCAACCCAAGGAAGTTAACCTTAAACATTAGAACAAAAATTTTGTTTTCTTCCAAGAAAAGCCCCATAATTATGTGTTGATACATTGAGCACAAAAGAAAGGTTTATTAATATCTTGTTAAGTGGTATTGAGCAGATATATAAATTTAATGAGAGTTTGTTTATCTGGATAGATTAATGGAAGTTAAATGATGAATACCTTGCTTTGTGAAAATTGCAAATTGTTTTAACGCTTTGATTACTAGGGACTAGTAATAAGCTGGTTGGGGGGTGTGATTAGTACTTAAAAGTGCATTTTTATCATGGTTTTATATCATCATTTTGCACTTGAAGTATCAATAACTCCTTAACTAAAATATGTTTTATAATAATGTATCTAATAATATAAGATACCTATAATTTGTGGTAAATGTCTATTTTTAATGCAGGCCTATCACATAAATGAAAGGATTGATTGATGACTTGAAGAACTTAAATTGCAAGGATAAAGAGATGGTCAAACTTAGAGAAGAGATGTCGGTGCAATCCAAACCGGAACACTGTTCGGTAATTGGGTCATATCTGGAGCTACAGATCTCAGATTTAGGTCCAATTTATATGGATGGAAAGGTAAGACATAGGCCTACAACTTTCATATGGAGCCCAAGATCTAAAAAGGCCATTATCAAGTCCAAATTGTAGCAACAACAAAGAAGCCCGAATCTGTCTTCCAGCCCGAGCACTGTTCGGTATTTTGGCCATATATGGAGTTCTAGAAGTCCAAATGAGCTGAATGTTTTACACAAGAAAGCTGAGACAATTGCCTACAACTTTCATGTTTACAACTAGCTCCCATTTTGACGTTATCAATGACGTTTTGGGCAGACAAGAGAAGATAAGGATTGTCACCAAGTCAAAAGTTGGCCACCCACTTATCAATTAGTCATCAAATCAATAGTTCCCAATTTTGGCCTATAAAAGGAGGCATTTGCCATGCATTTAGGCATCTTGGTGTTCAGATCAAGATCATGCTCTTCCTTTCTCTCTTTGTATTTTTTGTAATGTTTATGCTTTACTTTCATTAATATCAAGTTTATGCCTTTCATTTCATTTCCTTTACTTAGTTAACTTCTATGTTCTTATTTTGTTTATTTATTTTTCTTTCTTTCATTATGTCTAGCTAAGTTAATGATGTCAAGGTGAAAAGGTTACACTAATGGTGTGAGAATAAGTATAATGTAAACTTAATATGGACTTTAATGTTTGATACTAACATGTTTTATATTTGTTATCTTGTTCACTCTTTAATACTTTGCTTGTTAAATGACTAATCTTGATTTATGTTGTATAACACTTGGTACAACAAATGCTTGGCACTTTCATAGCCCATAATGTATGGTATAACCGACACCTGAGCTATGAAAGAAACTTGATTTGTTGTTAACATAAGTTATAATCATGAATGCTTGACGAGATTTACAAGTATTAGCATTAATTGAATAAGATGACTAATGTAATCATGTTAACAATATATAATCTGATTGGAACCTCCTCTGTGTGTGGTTTCCAATTCAATAATAAGAGTTTATACTATACTTCTTTGATATACCATTAGTGGAACCTCTAACCTTGACATTTATTATTATTATTGTTTAATCCTTACTTTAATATTTCATCTCTAAGTTCTCATCATCATCATCTTCTTCTTCTTCTCTTTCTTTATTATTATTATTATTATTATTATTATTATTATTATTATTATTATTATTATTATTATTATTACTACTACTACTATTGTTGTTGTTATTATTGTTGTTTTATAATTGTTGTTTATAATTTGTACAATTAACCTCCCTGTGGTTCGACCCCGGTCTTGCCGGGTTATTTATTACTTCGACACTCCTGCACTTGGGAGAAGACATCAATCTTTTCGTCGTGTCAGAAGACATCAATCTTTTGGTCGTGTCAATAATATTTGTGTTTTTTTGTTTCTTATATTTGTTTTAGTGTGTTTCAGGTTTGTCAATAGTCACTGTTTCAGGTGATATCTTCTACACTCTATCTTTTTGCTTAGAACATTGAGGACAATGTCTCGTTTTGGTTGAGGGAAGAGAGTAGTAGTTGATATTAAAAAAATATTAAAAAAAATTGTTATTATATAACTTTATTTTCTATTATTTAAACCATTTACAAAACTATTGTTACTAGGATGACAGAGTAACGGAGGAACTTTAGTGACTCTTGAGACGCATCTTAGTAAACTTTCTTAACAAGGTCTATTATAATACTTCTTGAAATATTCAGGTTTACAAACTCTTGGATTGTTATCTATAGATTCTGTTTATATGCTCATCTAACAAGTATTTATAAACCTTCATTTTCACACACACACTCGAACATATGATTGTGGATTGCACATTGGATTATTATATTATTTGTGTTCTTTTGTTAAAGGCAACAACTAAGGGAAAGGGATAGTATATAATATGCAAAAAAAAAAACATAAACATAAACAAATATAATAATAAAAAAAATAAACAAAGTAGATAAGTTTGGTTTTGTAGCCTCCTTGACTTAAGCAAATAAGCCTGAAAGGGTGTTTGAACACCTAGTACCCTAAAGTCAACTGACTTGGGAGTTATTGGCCTAGTTCTTGTTACACGGGTTGAGGAGAAAGCTTAAGGGAATCAAACACTACACTATCTACATATCAGTATTTGCAACCCGAGTTACTAAGCTTGTAGGGGTGTATCAACACCTGATGCCCTAAGACCAACTGGTTTGGAAGACATTAGCCAAAAGCTCGTTACATGGGTTCAGGATACATTGTGCTATAAATTCTCGCTTTCAAAAAAAAAAAGATAGCAATCCCAACCTAAGGAAGTTAACCTTAAACATTAGAACAAAAATTTTGTTTTCTTCCATAAAAAGCTCCATAGCTATGTTTTGATTTATTGAGCACCAAAAGAAGGTTTACTAATATCTTGTTTAAGAGGTATTAAGCAGATATATAAATGAGAGTTTGTTTATCTAGATAGATTAATAGAAATTAAATGATGAATGTCTTGCTTTGTGGTATTTGCAAATTATTTTTCTATTTTAATGCTTTGATTACTAGAGACTAGCAATAAGCTGGTTGGGGGGTGTGATTAGTACTTAAAAGTGCATTCTCATTAAGAATTTATGTTATCATATTGCATCTAAAGTATCATTAAATTCCCTAACAAAAGTATGTTTTATATTAGCAAGTCTAAAACTATAATATACCTTTAATTCATGGTAAATGTTCATCCTAAATGTAGGTCTATCACATAAATAAAAGGATTGATTGATGAGTTTAAGGATTGAAATTGAAAGGATAAAAAGAAAGCCAAACTTAGCAAAGTGTTGCTGGTGCATTCCAAACTCGAACACCGTTCGATAATTTGATCATATCTGGAGCTGTAGATATCAGATTTAGGTCCATTTTATATCGATGGAAAGGTAAGACATAGACCTACAATTTTTATATGGACTCAAAGACTCAGTTCTGCCGTTTTCAAGCTCAAATATTAGTAACAACAAAGACATCAGAAGTTGTCCTGCAACTCAAATACTATTCGGTTTTTTGCTCATATCTTGAGTTCTAGAAGTCCAAATGAGCTCTGGTTTTTTTTATTGGAAAGCTGAGACAATTTCCCAGAACTTCTACAATTCAGTTGGCTATAATTCTGATGTGAACAATAACGTTTTGGCCAGCCAACAATATTAATAATCAGCCCGCAATATCAAAAAACCAGCAACCATTAATGCCAAAAACCAGCCACCAAATCAATGGATGCCCACCAATTCTTCAATCAATCAATAGTTCTGAAACTTACCCTATAAAAGGAGGCATTGTCCATGTATTTATTCATATTAATTTTCAGATCAAAGTTATCTTCTTGCTTTCTCTCTACATCTTTGTAATGTTTAAGTTTGCTTTCATGCTATAGTAATGTCTTGTTTATGCTCTTTCATTTCCTTTCTTATACTTACTTAGCTTATATTATGTTTATGTTCTTATATTGTTTATTTATGTTTTTCTCCTTCTTAATGTTTAGTTAAGTTAATTATGTCAAGGTGAAAAGGTTTCTCTAATGGTGTTAGAATAGATATAATATAAACTCAACATGAGCTTTAAATGTTTATATCCAAGAAAGGTTGTTATTAACATGTTTTATCATTTTATCTTACTAATTCTTAACACCTTGCTTATTAAATGGTTAATTTAGATTTGTGTTGTATAATATTTGGTACATCAAATGCTTGATCCTTCATAGTTTTCGGTCGACATCGTTATTATGATAGAAACTTGATTTGTTGTTAACATAAACTAGCAACATGAATGCTTGATGATATTTATAAGTATGGTATTACTTAGATAAGATAATTAATATAATCATGTTAGTAATTTATAATGAGCTAATAACGAGAAATCATCCGATTAGAACCTCCTTTATGTGTGGTTTCTAGTTGAGTAATAAAAAGAGTTTATATTATATTTATTTGAAATACCATTAGTGAATCCTATAACCTTGACATATGTTTTGTTATTGTTTAATCCTTACATCAATATCACATCCCAAAACTCTCTTCAACTCTTTTTTTGTTATTATTCTATTCAAATCTTTTTCTTTATTTGTAATTTATATAATTCATCTCCTTGTGGTTCGACCTCGGTCTTGCCGGGTTATTTTACTTTGACACTTCTGCACTTGGGATAAGACATCAACTCTTTGATCGTGTCAATTAACATACAAGCTGTCTACAACTTGTGTCACTATGTTCAAATGTTCTCCCTAAGTTCAATAATGTAGTTCCGTCACAATTATCAAGTTTAGTTGCTTCACAAGTTTATATATCACAACTCCAATTTTGATATTAAACTTAGCAATAGATTGTTTACAATAATAACTTAGAGTCCGCTCTAGCAATCATCAATAACGATCATAGAAAATATGCATAGGAAAACAATCATACTCATTCGTAACATAAACTGAAAATAAAAGGAAGAATAAATCTCACGATTCTTGAAATCCAAAGGTTTATTGTGTCTTGGCAACCAAGAATAGAGCTTAACCTTGCATAACTATTTAACAACTACTCCTAAAGAATGAAGAATGCATATTTTTTAGTTTCTTAAAGGAAGGGGGCATTTTACTCCTCTTAGGTAGCTGCCCTCCTTCTCTTTTCTCATTCTTTTTATATTCTAATAAACCCTAGTCTCTATTTTACAAAATAGTCCTCCCTTAAGTTAACAGTTTACATTTAAGTACTTCAATAACTATTTTCCCTAAAAAGAAGAAATATCCTTGCATGAAATGTTCAAGTTCTGACTTAGAGGTGCTAAATTACTGATATAAAAACTTGGATGTCGGTTTAGAAGCTTCAAAACATAATTTGGACTCGTTTCTCCACGAAACCTATTTCCTGGCAGAATTAAGTTACCATCTTTAAAAAATTCATATCTCAATCATATGACATTTTTTTTGGATCAAATTTGGAGACTTTATATAAATTTGAGTCAGGAATCCAAATAAATTGAGTTTTCATCAATTGGACTTCTGTAGCTTCATATATTCAAGTTTGAATGGCCGAAGGTCAACATTGACAGATTATAAGATTTGAATTTGAAAGCTGCAATTTCCATGCTCTTTTTCATTTTATTTTCTTGCCTTAACTGTACATAAAGGTGATTAGTACTTAAAAGTGCATTTTTATCATGGTTTTATATCATCATTTTGCACTTGAAGTATCAATAACTCCTTAACTAAAGCATGTTTTATAATAATATATCTAATAATATAAGATACCTTTAATTTATGGTAAATGTTCATTTTAAATGCAGGCCTATCATATAAATGAAAGGATTGATTGATGACTTTAAGAACTTAAATTGCAAGGGCAAAGAGATGGTCAAACTTAGAAAAGAGATGTCGGTGCAATCCAAACCGGAATACTGTTTGATAATTGGGTCATATCTAGAGCTACAGATCTTAGATTTAGGTTCAATTTATATGGATGGAAAGGTTAGACATAGGCCTACAACTTTCATATAGAGCCCAAGATCTAAAAAGGCCATTTTCAAGTCCAAATTGTAGCAACAACAAAGAAGCCCGAATCTGTCCTCCAGCCCGAGCACTCTTCGGTATTTTGACCTTATCTAGAGTTCTAGGAGTCCAAATGAGCTGAATTTGTTACATACGAAAGCTGAGATAATTGCCTACAACTTTCATGTTTTCAACTAGCTCCCATTTTGACGTTATCAATGACGTTTTGGGCAGACAAGAGAAGATAAGGATTATCACAAAGTCAAGAGTTGGCCACCCACTTATCAATTAGTCATCAAATCAATAGTTCCCAATTTTGGCCTATAAAAGGAGGCATTTGCCATGCATTTAGGCATCTTGGTGTGTAGATCAAGATCATGCTCTTCCTTTCTCTCTTTGTATTTTTTGTAATGTTTATGTTTTGCTTTCATTAATATTAAGTTTATGCTTTTCATTTCCTTTCCTTTACTTAGTTAGCTTTTATGTTCTTATTTTGTTTATCTATTTTTCTTTCTTTCATTATGTCTAGCTAAGTTAATTATGTCAAGGTGAAAAGGTTACACTAATGGTGTAAGAATAAGTATAATGTAAACTTAATATGGACTTTAATGTTTGATACTAACATGTTTTATATTTGTTATCTTGTTTACTCTTTAATACTTTGCTTGTTAAATGACTAATCTTGATTTATGTTGTATAACACTTGGTACAACAAATGCTTGGCACTTTCATAGCTCATATTGTATGGTATAATGATTAGTACTTAAAAGTGCATTTTTATCATGGTTTTATATCATCATTTTGCACTTGAAGTATCAATAACTCCTCAACTAAAGCATGTTTTGTAATAATATATCTAATAATATAAGATACCTTTAATTTGTGGTAAATATTTATTTTAAATGCAGGCCTATCACATAAATTAAAGGACTGATTGATGACTTTAAGAACTTAAATTGCAAGGGCAAAGAGATGGTCAAACTTAGAAAAGAGATGTCGGTGCAATCCAAATCAGAACACTGTTCGGTAATTGGGTCATATCTGGAGGTACAGATCTCAGATTTCGGTCCATTTTATATGGATGGAAAGGTAAGATATAGACCTATAACTTTTATATGGAGCCCAAGATCTAAAAAGGCCATTTTCAAGTCCAAATTGTAGCAACAACAAAGAAGCCCAAATCTGTCTTCCAACCCGAGCACTACTTGGTATTTTGGCCATATATGGAGTTATAGAAGTCCAACTGAGCTGAAGCTTTTACACAAGAAAGCTGTAACAATTGCCTACAACTTTCATGTTTTCAACTGGCTCCAATTTTGACGTTATCAATGACGTTTTGGGCAGACAAGAGAAGATAAGGATTGTCACAAAGTTAAGAGTTGGCCACCCACTTATCAATTAGTCATCAAATCAATAATTCCCAATTTTGGCCTATAAAAGGAGGCATTTGCCATGCAGGCATATTGGTGTTCAGATCAAGATCATGCGCTTCCTTTCTCTTTTTGTATTTTTTGTAATGTTTATGCTTTGCTTTCATTAATATGAAGTTTATGCTTTTCGTTTCCTTTCCTTTACTTAGTTAGCTTTTATGTTCTTATTTTGTTTATCTATTTTTCTTTCTTTCATTATGTCTAGCTAAGTTAATTATATCAAGGTGAAAAGGTTACACTAATGGTGTAAGAATAAGTATAGTGTAAACTTAATATGGACTTTAATGTTTGATACTAACATGTTTTATATTTGTTATCTTGATTACTCTTTAATACTTTGCTTGTTAAATGACTAATCTTGATTTATGTTGTATAACACTTGGTACAACAAATGCTTGGTACTTTCATAGCCCATATTTATGGTATAACCGACACCTGAGCTATGAAAGGAACTTGATTTGTTGTTAACATAAGTTATAATCATGAATGCTTGACGAGATTTACAAGTATTAGCATTAATTGAATAAGATGACTAATGTAATCATGTTAACAATCTATAATCCAATTGGAACCTTCTTTATGTGTGGTTTCCAATTGAATAATAAGAGTTTATATTATACTTGTTTGACATACCATTAGTGGAATCTCTAACCTTGACAATTTTTGTCATTATTGTTTAATCGTTACATTAATATTCCTTCTCCAAGTTCTCATCATCATCTTCTTCTTCTCTTTTATTATTATTATTATTATTATTATTATTATTATTATTATTACTACTACTACTACTATTATTATTATTATTATTACTACTACTACTACTATTATTATTATTATTATTATTACTATTACTATTACTATTACTATTACTATTATTACTACTACTACTACTAATACTAATACTAATACTACTACTACTACTATTATTATTATTATAGTTATTGTTGTTATTGCTATTATTGTTGTTTATAATTTGTACAATTAACCTCCTTGTGGTTCGACCCCGGTCTTGCCGGGTTATTTATTACTTCGACACTCCTACACTTGGGAGAAGACATCAATGTTTTAGTCGTGTCATATAACCGACACCTAAGTTATGAAAGGAACTTAATTTGTTGTTAACATAAGTTATAATCATGAATGCTTGACGAGATTTACAAGTATTAGCATTAATTGAATAAGATGACTAATGTAATCATGTTGACAATCTATAATCCAATTGGAACCTTCTTTATGTGTGGTTTTGAATTGAATAATAAGAGTTTATATTATATTTGTTTGACATACCATTAGTGAAATCTCTAACCTTGACAATTTTTATTATCATTGTTTAATCCTTACGTTAATATTCCATTTCAAAGTTCTCATCTTGTTCTTTTTCTTCTCCATTTCTTTCTTCATTATTATTATTATTATTATTATTATTATTACTACTACTACTACTACTACTACTACTACTACTACTACTACTACTACTACTACTACTACTACTACTATTATTATTATTATTATTATTGCTATTATTATTGTTGTTGTATTATTGTTGTTTATAATTTGTACAATTAACCTCCCTGTGGTTCGACCCCGGTCTTGCCGAGTTATTTATTACTTCGACACTCCTGCACTTGGGAGAGGACATCAATCTTTTAGTCGTGTCAAAAGGTATGGATGTTAGCTTTTTAATGCCACTTTAATCGCTTCATTTTGACCTTTAGATCTCACGTTTTGCACAAAACATCGATTGAAGGTCAAATCTATCAATTATCTCTAATTTACTTTTTTTTGCATCTTTCATCTAAAAGTTCCTTCAAAACATAAAGGCATCTTTCATCTAAAAGTTCCTTCAAAACATAAAAGCATCTTTCATCTAAAAGTGCCTTCAAAACATAAAACAAAGAATATCAAGGCATTTTACATATAAAACATGGACAAAACATTGGGTAGATGTGGGTCAAACAATCAAATAATATGGTTACATCAGCATTTCATCCTAAGCACGAATGGATCCTGGTCTTAAATTTTATAAACATGTTTTAGCTTTATCTTTTAATGAAAAAGGCAAAAGTTTTAATCTAATTGTGTTCATGCTACAATTAAAGTTATTATAGGTGTTACAGACCTCCTTAAATTCCCTTAAATGTAAGTTTGGATTTTTCAAATCTAAGCCATGAAAAGAAAGTAAAAGTTGAATAATGTCTGGCTTAAAATTAAAATGAGATCCATCAGGGGAGAAAACTATAAATGATGGTGCACTTGTTCTTATGGGATTCATGTGATCTCTAAGTGTTCTAATACGGTTATTCTCATTATGAAGTGATTGGTTATCTTCTTTGGCCAAATTAAAGATTTCTTATATTATTAGATATATCATTATAAAGCATGCTTTATGACACGACTAAAAAATTAATGTCTTCTCTTAAGTGCAGGAGTGTCGAAGTAATAAATAACCCGGCAAGACCGGGGTCAAACCATAGGGAGGTTAATTGTACAAATTATAAAAAAACAACAATAGTAACAATAACAACAACAACAACAACAACAACAAGAATAATAGTAGCAATAATAATACTAATAATACTAGTAGTAGTAGTAGTAGTAGTAGTAGTAGTAGTAGTAGTAGTAGTAGTAGTAATAATAATAAAGAAAAAGAAGAAGAAGAAGAAGAAGAAAAGTTGATGAGAACTTTGAGATGGAAAATTAATGTAAGGATTAAATAATGATAACAAACAATGTCAAGGTTAGAAGATCCACTAATGGTATGTCAAACAAATATAGTATAAAATCTTATTATTCAATTGAAAACCACACACAAAGGAGGTTCCAATCAGATTATAGATTGTTAACATGATTACATTAGTCATCTTATTCAATTAATGCTAATACTTGTAAATTTCATCAAGCATTCATGATTATAACTTATATTAACAACAAATCAAGTTCTTTTCATAGCTTAGGTGTCGGTTATACCATACAGTATGGGTTATGAAAGTGTCAAGCATTTGTTGTACCAAGTGTTATATAACATAAATCAAGATTAGTCATTTAACAAGCAAAGTATTAAAGAGTGAACAAGATAACTAACACGACTAAAAGATTGATGTCTTCTCCCAAGTGCAGGAGTGTCGAAGTAATAAATAACCCGGCAAGACCGGGGTCGAACCACAGGGAGGTTAATTGTACAAATTATAAACAACAATTATAAAACAACAATAACAACAACAACAACAACAACAACAATAATAATAATAGTGGTAGTAGTACTAATAATAATAATAATAATAATAATAATAATAATAATAATAATAATAATAATAATAATAATAATAATAATAAAGAAAGAGAAGAAGAAGAAGATGATGATGAGAACTTGGAGATGAAAAATTAATGTAAGGATTAAACAATAATAATAACAAATGTCAAGGTTAGAGGTTCCACTAATGGTATATCAAACAAATATAGTATAAACTCTTATTATTGAATTGGAAACCACACACAAAGGAGGTTCCAATTAGATTATATATTGTTAACATGATTACATTAGTCATCTTATTCAATTAATGCTAATACTTGTAAATCTCGTCAAGCATTCATGATTATAACTTATGTTAACAACAAATCAAGTTCCTTTCATAGCTCAGGTGTCGGTTATACCATACATTATGGGCTATGAAAGTGCCAAGCATTTGTTGTACCAAGTGTTATACAACATAAATCAAGATTAGTCATTTAACAAGCAAAGTATTAAAGAGTGAACAAGATAACAAATATAAAACATGTTAGTATCAAACATTAAAGTCCATATTAAGTTTACATTATACTTATTCTTACACCATTAGTGTAACCTTTTCACCTTGACATAATTAACTTAGCTAGACATAATGAAAGAAAGAAAAAGAGATAAACAAAATAAGAACATAAAAGTTAACTAAGTAAAGAAAAGGAAATGAAAGGCATAAACTTGATATTAATGAAAGCAAAGCATAAACATTACAAAAAATACAAAGAGAGAAAGGAAGAGCATGATCTTGATCTGGAAACCAAGATGCCTAAATGAATGGCAAATGCCTCCTTTTATAGGCCAAAATTGGGAACTATTGATTTGATGACTAATTGATAAGTGGGTGGCCAACTTTTGACTTGGTGACAATCCTTATCTTCTCTTGTCTGCCCAAAACGTCATTGATAACGTCAAAACTGGAGCCAGTTGTAAACATGAAAGTTGTAGGCAATTGTCTCAGCTTTCGTTTATAAAAAATTCAGCTCATTTGGACTTCTAGAACTCCAGATATGGCCAAAATACCGAACAGTGCTCGGGCTGGAAGACAGATTCGGGCTTCTTTGTTGTTGCTACAATTTGGACTTGATAATGGCCTTTTTAGATCTTGGGCTTCATATGAAAGTTGTAGGCCTATGTCTTACCTTTCCATCCATATAAATTGGACCTAAATCTGAGATCTGTAGCTCCAGATATGACCCAATTACCGAACAGTGTTCCGGTTTGGATTGCACCGACATCTCTTCTCTAAGTTTGACCATCTCTTTATCCTTGCAATTTAAGGTCTTCAAGTCATCAATCAATCCTTTCATTTATGTGATAGGCCTGCATTAAAAGTAGACATTTACCACAAATTATAGGTATCTTATATTATTAGATACATTATTATAAAACATATTTTAGTTAAGGAGTTATTGATATTTCAAGTGCAAAATGATGATATAAAACCATGATAAAAATGCACTTTTAAGTACTAATCACACCCCTCAACCAGCTTATTACTAGTCCCTTGTAATCAAAGCGTTACAACAATTTGCAAATTTCACAAAGCAAGGTATTCATCATTTAACTTCCATTAATCTATCCAGATAAACAAACTCTCATTAAATTTATATATCTGCTCAATACCACTTAACAAGATATTAATAAACCTTTCTTTTGTGCTCAATGTATCAACACATAATTATGGGGCTTTTCTTGGAAGAAAACAAAATTTTTGTTCTAATATTTAAGATTAACTTCCTTGGGTTGGGATTATTATTTTTGTCTTTTTTTTCTTTCTTTTTTTTTTTAAAAAAAAAAATCTATATACATATAATTTAAAAACATCATGCATCTTTAACCCATGTAACGAGTTTTCAGCTAATGACTCCCAGACCAGTTGGTCTTAGGGCATTAGGTGTTAAGACACCCCTACGAGCTTAGTAACTCGGGTCGCAGATACTGATATGTAGATAGTGCAATGTTTGATTCCCTTAAGCTTTTCTCCTCAACCCATGTAACAAGCGTTGGGCCAATAGCTCCCAAGTCAGTTGACTTTAGGGTATTAGGTGTTAAAACACCCCTTCAGGCTTAATTGCTTAGGTTAGGGAGGCTACGAAACCAAACTTATCTACATTTTTATTATCATCATTTTTTTTCTTTTTTGTTTTCTTTTTTTCTTTTTGTTTTCTCTTTTTTTTTTTAATTATATACAATCCCTTTCCCTTAGTTGTTACCTTTAACAAAAGAACATAAATAATGTAATAATCCAATATGCAACCCACAATCATATGTTAAAGTGTGTGGGTGTAAATTAAGGTTTAAGAATACATGTGAAATAAGGATATGAGCAGAATTAAGTGGTAACAATACGAGAGCTTGTAAACCTGAATATTTCAGGAAGTATTATAATAGACCTTGTTAAGAATGGTTACTAAGATGCGTCTCAAGAGTCACTTTAACAAAAGAACTCCTTTACTCTGCCATCCTAGTAACAACAATTATGCACATGCTTTATGAAATGAAAAACAATTTTTTTTTTTTTTATCAACTACTACCCTCTCCCCCCAACCAAAACGAGACATTGTCCTCAATGTTCTAAGGTAGAAAGATAGAGTATAGAAGATATCACCTGAAATAACGAACACTGACAAAACCTGAAACACACTGAAACAAAAATAAGAAATAACAAAACACAATAATAAAACCAAAAGACACAAAAATTCACAAATGAAGGCTCAAATCCAATCTAAGCTTTTTACGGCTTCCCGTAGATGACCAATTTATGCGACTCATGGAAGGATCAATCACAGGAATGAAAGATTGTAGTTGGTCAATCAATTGTTCAGCAGTAGTAGCAGAGATTATGATTTGTCGTGCAGAAGATGTTAAAAATTCCTGTTCCACAGCATGATCAAGAAAAGACAACAACGTATCATAATAACCATTAACATTTAACAAACCAATGGGTTTATGGTGAATGTGCAATTGAGCCCAAGAGGAAATATGAAAGATCTCTTCCAATGTGCCTAGACCACCTGGTAAAGCAATGAAAGCATCAGCATGGTTAAACATTGCATTCATTCGAGCCGACATTGTGGAGACCTGAAGTTCCTCTCCAATTGTTTTTCCAATGATGTCCCCTTGTGCCAAAGCTTCAGGGACGACTCCTAAAACTTGACTACCTCCTAAAAATGCAGCTATTGACACACCTCCCATTAACCCAAGACTGCCTCCCCCATACACTAAATGAATCTTTCTCTCAGCTAGCACCTGACCAAGATGGTTTGCTGATTCTAAAAACTCCTTTTCTTTCCCAGGACTAGATCCACCAAAAACACAGATATTTCTTATTTGATGACTTGAGGAACTTGCCATTTCTACACACTTCTATATTTGTTGAATGTATGGGTTGAGTAGAAATGAAAGGAAAGAAAAGAGGGTTTTATAGATGAGAAAGTAGAAAGGCAATCATAACATCTATATGTAGGCCAGCTAGAGTCTCACACACTCTCTCTCTCTTTTTATTTATTTATTTATTTACTTTTGAAAAAAACATGTGTATGTACAGGTAGTTGTGATTGTGGCTCACATCTTCCCTTGGTTTTACGTCCAAGAACGGCTTAAACGCCCTCTATGGGTCGGGGATAGGCTTCCCATCCAGTTTTCTTAAAAACTGGCAAACAGGGTCTTTTTTAGTCAGATTCCCAAGACTAAGTCAATCATGTTCTTTATGAAATAGTGGCCATAAATCATGAATTGCACGATGCACATCTCCACTAGGATGCGTCTCAAGAGTCAATAGAAGATTATCTAATGACTCCTTACTCAGGCCATCCTTAATGAATTGTATTTTATCTTCACGGTTTATAGATACCATTCCTAAAGAACGACATTGTGTATTACAAGTCCATCTAGCACATCGATGACAGACATCCAGTCGTTTTGCACGACGTTTCTTTGCAAAAGTGCTTTTACCTGTTCCAGGCATGTGTGAAATGAAGGAGTTAGAGAACTCACCTGATAATCAGACCTTTGCTTCAATCAACCAGCGAATATCTTTAGGAATTCCATGATTCATTAACAATCTCAATCTTGCACATCTAGCACGGTAAATTTTTGTAATCGCATTCTGAGGCAGAGCGGGAAAATACTTTTTCAATTTTTCAAGATTAGTGTCCATTTTCAAATGAGAATTAGAAGAGAGATTCAAAGAATTGCACAAATATATACACAAATATCAGTAATTGTGGGAAACTAAAAGAACCGACTTAAGTCACGGAGTACCGTTATCCGCCATTTGACCGGGGTGAGAGAAACTAGCAAAAATCACTCAAAAAGAAACACAAAAACAATGTGAGAAAAAAAAAATAATAATAATCAACCTTTATCTACAAAATCATTCAAACCAGCTGATTCATTTTCACTAGGAAAATTATCAAAGTAAGCTTTCAAACGATGTCCATTTTCCTTAAAATCATTGTCATTCATTGAATTCTCAATATTACAGGCCCCATAAGGATTGCTCCATCTTGGTCTTAGCTCTCTAGGGATTGCATAGAGTTGAGAATCATAAAACAAAACTTTTTGACCAGTATCAATCTTTTGACAATTTTCACAAGTTTTGCAGAATGCATGCGTGTCCTTGAACATGGTGGGCCAATAAAATCCATTTTGAAAGATTTTTGCAATTGTCTTTTTTGATGAGAAACAACTTCCACATGCTTCAGAATGACAAAGTTTAATGACACTACTTACCTCATTGTCGGGAATGAATCTTTGAAATATTTGATCAGGACAATATTTGAATAAGGTAGGGTCATCACAATAAAAGCTCTTCACTTCGTTCAAAAACTTTTCTTTGTCTTGGGTACTCCAATCAGCTGGCAAATCTCCTAAAGCAAGAAAATTGATATTTTTATTATACCAAGGCATTGGACTAAGAGAAAGTAAGGATTCGTTAGGAAAGTAATCATCCATTGGTGTGATGTCGGGTGTCGAATCTATTGTCACTGTTGATAAAAGATTCGCATCAACATTTTCGGTGCTTGTTTCATCCGTGATTTCTTCCTCAGAATAAACCATTTGCAAATCTTCAGTTTCATCCAATTCATTTTTACTTAAAGTAGATTCAAGTTGATCATAAACTAATTCATCAATATGATCTACTTCTTGTAAATCATTATCATCTCCAGGTTGCTTGCAAATGTTGAAAATATTCATCTCCAATGTCATGTTTCCAAATGATAGCTTCATCAGTCCATTCCTACAATTAATCAATGCGTTAGACGTTGCAAGAAACGGACGTCCTAAAATAACAGGAAATGAATTACATGCTTCAACAGGTTCTGTGTCCAAGACAATAAAATCCACAGGATAAATGAATTTATCGACTTGTACTAACACATCTTCAATTATTCCTCTAGGCACTTTTACAGATCTATCGGCAAGTAAAAGAGATATAGGAGTTGGTTTTAACTCACCTAGATTGAGACTCTGAAAAATTGAATATGGAAGTAAATTCACACTAGCACCAAGATCAAGTAAGGCTCTTTCAATTTTATGCTCTCCAATAAAGCAGGAAATTGTAGGACAACCAGGGTCTTTATATTTCAAAGCATTATTGTTTTGAAGAATAGCACTTACTTGTTCGGTTAGAAAGGCTTTCTTTTTCACATTCAGTTTCCTCTTCACAGTGCATAGATCTTTCAAAATTTTAGCATAGGAAGGAACCTGTTTAATTGCATCCAGCAAAGGTATATTGATCCTTACCTGTTTGAAAATTTCATAAATTTCAGAATTGTGATTGACTTTCCTTTGTTTAGTCATGGCTTGAGGAAATGGAAGTGCTGGCGGTGAATCAGTCGTTTCTTTGCAATTTTCAGATTCATCCCCTTCCTTACCCTCAGAGATTGATTCATCATCTTTCTCATAAGGTTCAAGAGAGGGTTTTTCAATAACCTTACCACTGCGCAGAGTAGTGACTGATTTGACTTGATCCATGTGTTGGCTTCCGGAACTACTTGCATTTGCATTGTATTGCCCTTTGGGATTTTGTTGTGTTTGAGATGGAAACTTACCTTTCTCTTGGAAACTGAGAGCAGATGTTAATTTAGCAAGAGTATCTTTAAAATCTGTCATGTTTTGAGCAAGTTGAGTATTGATTGTCTCTTGCTTTTCAATAAATGCATGCAAGTGGTGATTTGTCTCTTGAAAGAGTTTGTTCTATGAGATGGGAAAAACTTCTTTAAAAACTGTTGTTGCATTTCATCCCAAGCACGAATGGATCCTGGTCTTAAATTTTATAGCCATGTTTTAGCTTTATCTTTTAATGAAAAAGGAAAAAGCTTTAATCTAATGGTGTTCATGCTACAATTTAAATTATTATATGTGTTGCAGACCTCCTCAAATTCCCTTAAATGCAAGTATGGATTTTCCAATTCCAAGCCATGAATTGAAGGTAAAAGTTGAATAATGCCTGGCTGGAAGACAGATTAGGGCTTCTTTGTTGTTGCAACAATTTGGACTTGAAAATGACCTTTTTAGATCTTGGGCTCCATATGAAAGTTATAGGCCTATGTCTTACATTTCCATCCATATAAAGTACACTTAAATCTGAGATCTATAGCTCCAGATGTGACCCAATTACCAAATAGTATTCCAGTTTGGATTGCACCGACATCTTTTTTCAAAGTTTAGTCATCTCTTTGTCCTTTCAATTTCAATTCTTAAATTCATCAATCAATCCTTTCATTTATGTGATAGGCCTGCATTTAAAATGAATATTTATCATAAATTAAAGGTATCTTATATGATTAGATATATTATTATAAAACATGCTTTAGTTAAGGAGTTATTGATACTTCAAGTGCAAAATGATGATATAAAACTTTGATAAAAATACACTTTTAAGTACTAATCACTTTAGTTAAGGAGTTATTGATACTTTAAATGCAAAATGAAGATATAAAACCTTGATAGAAATACACTATTAAATACTAATCATATATTAAATTATTAAACTTATTAAGATAAAACATACTCTAGTTAAAAAGTTATTAATACTTCAAGTATAAAATAATGATATAAAATCTTGATAAAAATAACTTTTAAGTACTAATCATCTGTTACTAGGAAGGCTTTGGCAAGTTGATAGAAAAGTCAAGTATGATGGGTTTAAAAACATGTATTCATTGGAGAAATATGGTAAAATTTATATGTTTACCCTACTAACACCCAAGCAAATATATGAATATCAAATTTCGTTGACGAAAAACTATGAGGAGGAGCACTCAAATTCGGCTAAAGTGGTAGAACAAGTAGAACAACATGGTAAGAATATAAGGAAAAGTGAAACTCAAGTGACTCATAAGTTGAAAACAAAAGGGGATAAAATTTCAAACCTTAGGAAATTAAGGGAGGGTCATGATCAAAAAGGAAAAAATAAATAATAAAAAAAAAAGAGGTCGAGAGTGGGGAGAAATGAGTGAAGAAAAGAAAGAAAAGGTGGGAAAAGAAAAGTGTGTTGAAAAAGTAGGGAAAAACCTTAATTTCTTTCCAAAATCTAATGATCTTAAACATGCCTATCTTTTTGAATTGCCTATGATTTTACTTGTATATAAGGAGGCATACTTTAACTCTAATAATTTGGATTCTTATGTTCCTAGTTTGTTATAGTTCTTTTATAGAAATTTAAAGATGTCTTTCCAAAAAAGGACAATAGGATCAATCCAGAAAAGTCTAAAGAACTCCAATGGCAAGTAGAGGAGTTAATGTCAAATAGATACATTCATTAGAGCATGAGTCCTTGTATATTTCATAGGCTTCTTGTTCTAAAAAAGACAAGACTTGGTGAATGTATGTCGATTGTAGAGCTATCAATATCATCATTACAAAGTATTAACATCTTATTCCTAGATTAGATGATATGTTGGATGAATTGGATGGTTTTACAATATTTTTAAATATTGATTTAAAAAGTGGTTATCATCAAATAAGGATGAACAAAGGGGATTAATAAAAAACTGCTTTCAAAACTAAATATGGTTTGTATAAGTGGTTAGTTATGCCTTTTGAACTTATTAATATACCTAATATTTTCTATGAGATTGATGAATCATGTTTTATGTGTTTTTATTGGTAAGTTTGTAGTTGTTTACTTTGATGATATTTTGATTTATAGTAAAGAGTTTGATGAACATATGGTTCATATGAGACAAGTTCTTGATGTGCTTAGAAAAGAGTCATATATGCTAATTTGAAAAGGTGTGACTTTTGCATGGATATAATTACTTTTCTTAGATATGTTGTTAATACAAAAAATATAAAGATGGATGAGGCTAAGGTGAAGGATTTACATGCAAAGATTCATCAATAAATAGAGAAAAAAATAAACAATATGCACACAAGGCTAATAAAAGATGAAAATTGGTGAGGTTTGAACCAATGACTAGGTTTAGGTGCATATAAGAAAGAAAATGTTTTCTGAACAAAGGAGATCAAAGTTGATTTGCTATACGAGTATGGTGTTATTATTACATTCAATGTCGCTGATCTTTCTTCGTTTGATGTAGGTGATGACTCGAGGTCAAATTCTATTGAGGAGAGAGGGGATGATGTGATTCAAGCACCAAAGGATCCATTGGAGGTTCTGGTTAGTCCAGTTATAAGGTTCAAAGAGGTTTTTAATAAACTTTTTCAAGGTACGTGGGCTAAGATGGACTTCAAAAGGATATTAAATAATGAAGAGCAAGTCGTGATTAATCTTATTCATATTCAAGAGGGGTTTGTTGGTGAAACCAAGATGACACAAGGATTGGGAGAAAAAAAAATTAGATTTAGATAGTTTGACCTTTTGCTGCCTTTCTTTTTATCATAACTAGAGCTATATATCGAATTTTGAGATGATTCTAGTTGGGTTGAAAACTAGACTTCCATACATTTCCAATGGTATATAGAATGCATTCTAATTCTTTAAGACGAAAGAGAACTATCCATTTAAAGTTGAGTTTTATTATTAGCAAACAGAATGTGGAAATAATTAAATTTGTCTTATTAAATTAGTTGGGTTATTAAAAAAAAATTATTTTGTGAGAAAACATTTGTTTGGGTTTTAGACTTGTTTATTTTATTTATTTTTATTAGTTTAACTTAATTTTAACTTGGATTGATTATTATTTAAATTGAATTTATACATGATCCATTAGAAAAATTAAAGTTTTTGATTTAGGGTATAAATACTGTTGAAAATAATTTTCAGTATACTGTTTTAGCATAATAATATTATAATTTTTGCCGACCTTTAATTATCAATTTAAAATTTTAATTAAACTTTTAACTCTTTAAAAAATTGATTAGTATTTATTGTGAATTTATATATTTATCTTAAAATGTAAATATTATAATTGAGTTAGTTTATACTGTTATTATTTTGAATATCTTTTATTATAATAAACTCATCTTATTTTTAACAAACTTGAATTAAATAAATATTAAATCCGATTCACATCAAACTGGCTTTATCGTTTTCCTTATCCAAGTCTGCTGCCCACAATTATTTCAGATGTGGGGCACCGTATATCACCAACTAAGATTTTGCCTTTGCTTAATTTGCTCCTAACTTTTATGTCATTTTCAGTTTGAAGGATTTGTTTGCATTTCCTCGAGAAGTGTGTGCTTGACATTGCTGATTAACTGATTATTTAGAGGAATCCAATGATCATTTTAAATGCTCTTTATTATGGTTTACTTATTAAGTGTGTGCTGGACGTTGCTGTTATTTAAAAAAATATATATTTTAATTGTTGTTCTTAAAAAATAAATGTTAATTGAGATTATTAGAGATAAATTTTTATATTTAAAATAAATAAAAAATAGATATTTATAAATAAAATTATTTAAACTTTCACCAAACTAAAATTTAATATTTAATTACATGTGACCCACTACAAAAAAAAATAGAAATTATTTAACTAAAAAATCAATAGTAATTACATCCTATTTATTTGTTGGAAAATAATTTATTTTTAAAAAATAAACTCTAAAAAAGTCAATTTTTAAAAAAATAAATTATTTTTTGATGTTTGATAATATAATAAAAAATAAATTGAAAAATAATTTTTAGTATTTAGTTATATCATGGAAAATAAGTTGGAAAATAATTTATTAATATTTTATTTTTCTAAAATTTATTAAAATAATAAGGAACAAATATTACATACTAAAAAGTTGAATGAAAATGAAATTAAAAAATATATAATTTAATAAATAAATAATAATCAAAATAGTAGAGATCAAATAAAAAAACATGAAAAAATTAAAATAATAAAAATTAAAATTTCATAAATTATTTCAAATAAAATAAGTAACAACCAAAAAAATAAGGATTAAATTTGATAAATAAAATTTTTTAATAAAAAATAAAAAAAAAATATAAAAATAAAAACTAAAGTTAATATAAAATTAAATTTTAAAAGATAAAATTAAAAAATAAATATTTAAAATAAACTATATATAACAATTAAAAGTTTGAGAACTAAATTTGATATAATCAGCAAATAATATGGTATTTCTAAATTTTTTATAACTTTCAAAAAGTGTTTTTCGTCCAAATTTTTTAGGGAAATACTTTTCTGAAAATCAAGTTAAATTTTTAGTTAACTAAAAAGTATTTTTTATTGATCTATCTTTTTAATAATAAAAAAAAATAAAAAAAATTTAAAAAATTATTTTTCAAAAACCAATAACAGAATTACCAATAGATTCGTAAGCCCTTTCTAAAAATAGACGTTAATTTTGATAAAAATAAGTAAAAATAGTTGCCTAGAGAATACTTTTGGATTGACAGAACCAACAAGCAAATCCTTTTAGCAGGTCGCTTGATCGACACAAATTATAAATACGAAGGCTGACATTGTTGACCATCTGACCTGTAATTCAAAGCAGTCATACTAGTAGTTTTTTTTTTTTGTCATAAAACATCTTAAAAAATTTAAATCTCAAGAGAGTTAAATTTGTCTGTAAAAAATAATCTTAAAAGTTTTAGATTGATTACAATACCATTATTAATAATATTTATAATATTAATAATAATATATAATTTATTTAGTCTAAGTTCATATATTTTTTAATTTATTAAAACATTATGGTTCTTTTTACATAGTAATAATATTTTTAAAATTTTATTAATGATAATGATAATGATAATAATAATGATGATAATAATAATTTTTAAATTTATTTTTCAAATCAAATTTATAGTTGTTTTTTAATATTAATTTTTTTCAAATTTATTAATTATAATATTAATTATAATACAAATAAGAATATTTTTAATACAAATAATAATATTTTTAATAGTAACAATATTAATTATAATAAAAATAACAATATTTATAAATATCAGACCTAACAATCTTATGTCTAGTTGCAATCTAAACTCACTAGAGTTGGGTTATAACGCAGAATCCAAGAACATTGAATCTTGATATCGGACACATTACCTTTGAGTCTAAATATCTAACCCAAGTGCTTTTGATCAATTAGGGTCACAAGATTCAATGGACTTGGATTTGCACCCTGGAACTCCCTAGTGTCTTGGGAGAGGAAGGACTATAAAACTTAAGAGACTTGGGTTTATGTTCTAACTATTCCCAAACAACTTGGATTAGTCTTTTCTTTCTAACACCAAGTTTTTTAGGTCTAGAAGGGGATGTATGACATAATTTAATAACAACAACAACAATAATAATAATAATTGATTTTATCTTTCAAACTAAATTTATAGTAAAAAAAGAAATATGGTTTTTCTTTAATAATAATATTATTTTTTAATTTACTAATAATAATTCATAATTTTACACTTAAAATCACATCTATTATTGTTTTTCAATATTATTAATAATTTTTTTTAATTTTTTAATTATTATATTAACAATATTAATTATAATCAAAATAATAATATTTATAATAAAAATAATATTATTTTTAATGTTAATAATATTAATTATAAAAAAATATTTACAAAACAAATAATAATATTTTTAATATTAATACTTTTAATTATAATAAAATAATCATATTTATAATACAAATAATCATATTTACAAGTATTAACATTATGCAAATAAGATAACTAATGTATTCATGTTAACAATTTATAATCTGATTGAAACCTTCTTTGTGTGTGGTTTCCAGTTGAGTAATAAACTCATTTTTCATTGCGGTCGACATAGTGGGATCCGTATTGACTTGGTGGACTCGGTTTTGACCGAAAATGACGGTTTTGACCTGAAACAGCCTGAAACTCATTTTCATCCCGGTCAACATAGTGGGACCCGTAATGATTCGATGGACTCGGTTTTCACCGAAAATGATGATTTTGATCGAAAATGACGGTTTTGACCCGAAACGGCTTGAAACTCATTTTTCATCCCAATCGACATAGTTTAACCCGTATTGACCCAGTGGACTCGGTTTTGACCGAAAATGACGGTTTTGACCCGAAACAGCCCGAAACTCATTTTTTATCCCGGTCAACATCGTTTAACCCGTATTAACCTAGTGGACTCGATTTTGATCGAAAGATGCGGTTGACTCAAGAAAATATATTTTAAATTCTTTTTTTTATTTATATATTTTTTTATGAATAATAAAATAAAATAACATTCAAGAAAATCTTAGTGAATCCAAAATTGAATTACAACACTTTTCACTTCAATTCTCTATTTTTTAATTTAACCTTTCTTCGAAAAAAGAAGATAGCAACTAGGTGTAAATTTGAACTAAAATATGCTCAATTGTACAGAAACAATTTAAAAATTAAATTGATTTTTTTAAATAATTATTTTAATTTATAGTGATTTACAAGAGAATACACAATAAAATTGCTATAGTGAAATGGCCACACGGCTTAGTTTTTTCGTTCACCATACCATATTATAGGGTTAGAATTACTTGTTAGATTTTATATATATAATAGGGTTAGAATTACTTGTTAGATTTTATATTTACTGGATAGTAAAAATATTTTTTTTACATAAATCAAAATATTTTTTTTCAAATGATTTTAAGGATGTATGCTACATGTATACAATCAAAATTAAGTTTTCTTAATAAAATTTTTAAATAATAAATTTAAAATTTAAAATTATAAAGTAAAAAAAAAGTGAATATCCCTTCATAACAACCCAACTGATATTTAAGGGATAATTAAAATGTCGATAAAAGGGTAAGTCGTATTAAAAAAAAATATAATACACATGAAAGTAACTTAAAATGATAAGTACATTTTTAGCTAAATTTTGTTTTTTTAATATATGTTGATATATTTTCTAGATGAGGATAATAACATCATTGTTACTTCACAAATCCTGTAAACTTACCCGAGGTATCCTTTAAGGTGTTGTTGTTGGTAATTTCTTATGAGTAGAGTTTTATCTAGTTAGGGTAAGGGCTAAAATGAAGGGAAGGGGAAATTTTATTTGACTTGTATTATAGTAATAAGTGGTATTTTATAAGTTTATTAGTTATATATATTTTTTAAAAATAATAATAATTAATACGGTACTCAGATCACTGTATAATTACCAGGAGAGGAAAGCGGTGGAGTGGAGCCCATGTGATTGCCGTGCACAATAGCTCCAAGTTACTAAAGACATGGGTTAGTGCTGCAGGTCTACAAAGTGAAGCTTGGAGGCGCACGCCTTGGTTTATCCTTTTTGTGGAATAGCCTACACATAGAGTATATTATTATTTGATCCTGTAATTTTAATAAAATAATTAATTAATCCCTTTACTTTACAAAAATCATATTCAATCTTTAAAGTGCGCATTTGTTTACTTTCAAGACAATTGAATTCCCCCCCCCCCCCCCCCCCTTGACGTATCCTTCATGTATATAATAAAATCTGCAATCTCACCTACTATAGACAACATAGAAAAGCACTTTTAAAAAAGGGTAATTTGTGTATTCTAGAAAGAATCAATAGTAAACTTTAGTTAAGGGACTGATTTATGAGTTTTAAAATGAAAAAGGACTAACCTAAAGAATGTTAAGAGCACAGGGACTGGATTATAGTTTTTCTCTTTTCCATTCTTAGATAAGGCAACCTTTTTCTTGTGTTTGAATACTCAAGGTGACAGCGAGACCAACCTTGATTTTCTTCAACGTTTCAAAAACATTGCAAAATGGTACTATCTTGACTTTCATGGTCCTTTAATTGTACAAGCTAAAAAAACTTTTTTTTTTTATCACATCATAGTTGAATGGTTGCTCATATAAAAAAAATATATTCCAATCTCTTATTTAGAATTTGTTTAATCTATATAGAAATATTAAATTAAGTTGGCCGGTTTATTTTCTATTTTTAGCATTTCATTTCCTCTAATAAGACTAGCATAGCATGTAGTTTATCAATTATCATCTCCTAAATATGCTAACTATCAACTTAATTAAAAAATTTAAAGTTAATTTTATAACTTAAAAAGACTAGTGCCTATATGTTAATTACCATCTCTCTAAATCCTTTCATCTTCCTCCTATCTTGAACCTAATAAGAGTTTCCCTTCTCATTAACTTAAATATTTCATCTTCATGTATAGCTAAATAAAAAAATATTAAATTTAATATTTTATAAGGCCTATATATATTTGATTTAAACACATAACTAAACTCAAATATATTAAATCTAATATTTTATTATACTCACAAGCATTCGAGCTTAGTACATAACTGAACCAAAAGATATGGATTTAGCACCTCACTTGCTATACTCACATGATTTGCAAATATTATGAAAAAAAAATCAACCATTAAAATCAACCATTTCAACATTATTTATAGGTCCCTTATATATTTTTCCAATAATTTTACTTAATATAAAAGTTGTAAACTTACTCTATAGGATATTGATCTAGCATTAAAAATATTAGCTTTTCTTTAAAATTTTAAAAATACAAAAATTCCTTATTTAGAAATTGAAAAACACAAAACTAATTTGTTTAAGTAATATTTGGGGTATGAATTTTACAATATAATGTATATTCTCGATATTAAATTAAATGAATAGATAAAAATAAAATATTAGGAATCAACTATAGACTTAATATTTGAGGGTATAAAATTACATTATAAAGTATATCCCTATGTTAAAAAAAAATAGAGTATAAATAAATATAACATTTAAATTTTGAGCTTTAGAATAAATAGATTTTAGTCTAATTAAGGAGATACTTTTTTATTGAGGAGGATTTATCTTAAACTTTAGACAAACTAACAAATAAAAATATAATTAGAAAGAACATAGTCAATCAACAATGCAACTTATCATAGATAGAGTGCATTGAGAGTGATGTGTCTTTCTCGTGCACAACTAATCCCCTTACTCAGAATCTTGTAGGTCAATAGGTTTTCTAATGATCAAAATACTAGGTAACGACTTATAAACCTTCAAAGTCATAATTTTATGATTTATCCCAACACATCTAAAACCTTCTTAATCCAAGAGTGAAACTCAGCATTCAACGTCATACATGCTATGATAATATAAAGGTTGGTTGAAGGGTAAGGTACTTAAGGTACGTGCCTCTTATGATTGGGATCTCCAAGACACCATTTATTAGCAGTCTTGATTCTTCAATCTCAATCAAATAGGTTTTTATAGGATTTATTTTTTAGGAATTTATCCCTACTTGGGACATCACATCTTTAGACAAGATGTTAACTGAGCTCCCATCATCCACCAACACCTTGTGGTTTTGATGTTTAGAAATAATTATAAGTGTGTTCTCATAAGTGTAAGTCACCTCCTCTCTATTTTCTAGAGTAAAAGTTATAGGCCTCTGCCATGGGTTCTGTTAATGAGTCATTATGATGATCTATTTCTCATACTTCTTGTTGCCATTACAAGTATCTCTCTTAGCCGAAGTGCCCTTTAGAATCACATTGATTTTAGGTAGGGCATAGGCAGGTTGGTTGAATTCTTCTCCATCATATTTTATGTAGGTATGCCCTTTAATGAATTTTTTTAGATAACCATTAGCTATCAGTTTTTCAATTTCTTTCTTTAATATAAAACAATCTTCCATATCATATCCTTTATTCTTGTGGAACAAGCAAAACTTTTTGGAGTTGTGTGTTTGTGAAAATGACACCATAAAAAGGATGGATACTAAATAAAGTCTTTTCCCTTATTGACTATAAATACTTCATGAGGTTGACATTTAAAGGAGTCATATGTCTCCTCTCGAGGTATTGTATGTGATCTTTTACTAGCATTTTTTGACCTTTATTTGAATTATTACTCTATTCAAATAACAATTTTGTATGAAAGGTTTCTTATCCTCAACCTCTTAGTAGAAACAATGAGGCCTATACCTCATATACTGACTTTTTCCACTTGTATGTGATTTTTCATGACTTTCTTTATCTTAAAAAAACTTCGTTTTGGTAGAGCATACAAATCTTTCCATAGAGAACATTCCCTCACTTCACTTATCAAAGCCTTTAAAGCTACTAACTCAATCATTTCCTCTACCTTAAGCATTTCTTCATTAAACTTATTTAAATATGCCTTGGTGGATTTCCCTTTTAATTGAGTAATGCTAAAGACTTCTTTAGAGCTCCTCATGACGAGTATACTGGTGCTAAATTATGACATAATTTTAGCACATAGGTCATTAAAACCCATGACAAAGCCCATCCCTATGTTGTTATACTAGATTTGTATTGACTTTTTAAAGGTTGTAGGGAAGATCTTGCACATAACATCACTATTTTGGATGACCAACTTAAGGTTGTTATATATGTTTTAGACATGTTCTTATTGATCCATATAACCATTATAGTTGTTTAAAGTCATCTTAGTGAAGATGTACTCCTTAAAGATAAAGCTGTATAGGACTAGCTTAGATAAAGATAAGCCTTTTATCTCATAAGGATTGTAAACTTCATCTTAGATATATTTACTAGTCATACTGTATCTTGACTTTTATGGAATTGGCTTTAGGAGCTGGATGATTCTAGCATGGAATAAAATAATTGATAGTTAACTTTAATCCCATGATGGCTAGAAGGATCAGGTATAAAGTTATTGTTTACTAGAAGAGCTTCATATCTATTAGAATGATCACTAAAGAGATTAAGAGATCATTGAGGAGGAAAGCTTTTCAAGTTATTTTGCTCAGCCTTCTCTAGATAATACAATAGACTCATAGCAAATGGAACTATTTATGGTTGAGAGGTTATGACTAAATAAGCTACCTTATGTGCTACAACTTGTTGAGGAGACAAGGCTTGATGTTGCTTTTGAGATGCCAACATTACTTGGGTAAAAGCTTACTCTTAATTGATGAGTTGTTAAAACTCTGATGGAGCAAACGTGTTCGACTTCGCATAGAGGTCTGTGACATGTTCCATCTTAGAAGTATCATAATTATTTGCCATTAATAGCAATTAGAGATGTCAAAAACTAGTTGATGACTTTTTCATTAGCTTCCAGCAAACAACGCCAATTGATAATGTTTCAAAATCCAATATGCTTAGGAATGAAGGTTGTTTTAGTGTTTGGATAGAGGATAATAACATATTCACATGAATATTCTCTTTTTTAGAATTTAAGAAATTACTGATTTATAATAAAAGACTAGACACCTACAAAATAGTCTTTTTGGTGGCATTTAAAAACATTTTGATAATAAAGTCGATCACATTTAATAAGAGATTACAATAAATAAGAGAATGAGATATAAATTTTAATAATAAAAATGTTTGTTCATAGTTATGTATGATGAATGCTAAAAAAATAAGTATATGAATGCTTAAAGAATAGTAAAAAAAGGAACTATTTACCTGGGTGGTTCATGGGTATGCATAGTCTCTAAACTTTATCATATTGCTTGAATGAAAATGTTGGAATGTCATCTCCTTATGATATATTAATTAGAAACATAAATATCACTTACACACTATTACTGAGTGATATATATCTCTTATATAATGTTAATATTGATGAAATATATCATTAGAAGACTTTTATATACTTAGGGATGTAGGAAGATTATCATTCTTAACCTTTAATATTTTATATTAAAAGATATAAAAATAAATAAACAAATCTTTGTGATCTAATATGGGACCTTAAAAGATTATCAACTTTATATGTATTTGGAGATGTAATGATTCCAAGCCTAATAATGCTAAGTCTGACATCTCTTCACACTTACATGGACTTGGGCTTCAACATATAGTTGAATCCAATAATGTTGGGTTTGACGCTGAGTTTGTCATCTTCTCCTGATACATTAATTAGAAATATAAATATCACTTACACATTATTAATGAGTGATATATATCTCTTACATAATGTTAATGTTGATAAAATAGAGCATTAGAAGACTTTTATGTACTTAGGGATATAAGGAGATTATAATTTTAACCTTTAATATTTTATGTTAAAAGACATAAAAATAAATAAACAAATCATTGTGACCTAATATGAGACCTTAAAAGATTATCAACTCTCTATGTATTTAGAGATGTAATGATTCAAAGCCCAATGATGCTGAGTCTAACATCTCTTCATGCTCACGTGGACTTGGGTTCAACACATAGCTAAATAAAAAAAATATTAGGTTTGATATTTTTTAAAATCATATGTATTTGGGCTCAGCACGTAAGTGAACCTAAAGATATTGGATTTAGTACATTATCAAACATGTAGGTAGTTGGGTTTAACTTTTTACTTAACCTAAGAGGGTTAAGTTTGACATCTCGTCACGTGTACATGGGCTCAACATGAAGAGTCTGGCACCTCGTGAGCCCCTTGTGTGATTGGGCTCAACATGTAAAAGTGTTGGGTTTGATATCTTGTTAAACCTATATATACATTGGTTTAGGACGTAGTTGAACTCAAGAATGTTGGATCTAGCACCTCGCCAAACCCATATATACTAGGCCTAGTGTGTAGCTGAACCTAAGGGATTTGAGTTTGATATTTCTCTAAACTCACATATACTTGGGCTCAACATGTAGTTAAACTTAAGACCATTAGATTTGATATATATACGACTCACATGCATTTGAGCTCAACACGTTGCTGAACCCAATAATATTATGTTTGACATCTAGCTAGACTCATATGCATTTAGACTTAACATGTAGCTAAATTTAAGAATGTTGGGATTGACATCTCATTAGATCCACATGTAATTGGGATTATCATGTAGTTGAACCCAAGGATGTTGGGTTTAATACCTTGCTAGACCCATATGCATTTGGTCTTGGCGCATAGCTAAACCGAAGGATATTGAATCAACATTTCACTAGACTCACATGTACTTAGGTCTGATATGTATCTTAACATAAAGGTATTAAGTCTAACATTTTACTAGATCCACATGTACTTAAGTTTTACGCGTAACTATACCCAAAAAATGCTAGGCTTGAAAGTAGGTTAGATTTATATTATTTAAACTTGACATTTTACCAAATTTAAATACATTAGGTTATTATTTTACCTTTAAACCTTTTAATGATAAGCTTTTAAGCAAAAATATTATACACACACAAATCACTAATGCAATTTTTTTTGTACATATCAATGTTTTCTTTTATCTAAAAATAAAAAGAAAAAAGAACACAAATAGTACTCCTTAAATTAACCTACTCCGATATCAAAAAAAGAAAAAGAAAAGAAAAAGGTATCTAAAGTCTAAACACTAGGCGGTGTTGATGATGATTATAAACTGGGTGCCCTGCCCTACCGTGTATGATACCTTCTAGAAGATTAGTCACATGGTTGATCGTTGTCTGCGTCATTTCATTTCAATCTCTTTCATGGCTTTCCGCCATTTCCTTCTATTAATATAATTGGCTTGACCTAAACAATTAAAAGAAAACTTAATTCTTTCTATTCAAAGTTCAAACTCAGCAAATTACAAGACGACCCAACATTAATTATTTTCTTTATTACTTTAAATACCTGGGCTTCGTCCAAGAGGAGGAAATCTTCTAACCATTGAGTGACAAAGAAATGGAGAGAATGAAGAAATCTGTTGATGTTTCTTCTTTCTTGCTAGTGGAAGCTACAGGTGATTCTGAGGTTGATTCTGATCCCAACATGACCATCATAGATCTTGTTGATGATGATGATGGTGATGCAGAGTCATGTAGCTGTGATACATCATACCATTCTTGTGTTAATGGTGTCTACATTGAGGTTGAAGAATATCATGTTAATTATAATGTGGTTGATGAAGAGCAGCAGGAGCAGGAGCAGGAGCAGGAGAAGCAGCAGCAGGATAAGGTAGTTCATGTTTATCAATCACGGGTTGATCACGGACATGCTGGGTTACCAATGAAGCAAAAATCATGTGTTTCAGTGGATTCAGCCAATGAATCAATGAATGAGAAGGAGAAGAACAGGTTGTTTTGGGAGGCTTGCTTGGCTTCGTAACTGGAGTCTGCAGGATTATTGCTATTTCTCTTTCCAACTCGCGTTCCAAACCATCTTGACCTTCAATTTGTGTCAATGGTTTTACTGGGTTTCTTCTGTTTTTTTTTTCCTGGTTTATGAATTTTCCCCGTTTTGAGAAAGAGAGGAGAGAGGTTAAACGCGGTATGTATATTTGTCTAAGAGATACCAATTGTATAGATGGTATGCAACTAACTACTATTTTTTTTTCTTAAAAGAAATATCTTTTGGTAATCCTAGTGCTGTTGTGAGCTGTATAATCTTCCAAGCTTTCTCAAAATAATGGATAATTAGGGTAGAGCTTTATTGTTTGATTTCTGATAATCAGAACATTTGATTGCCAGGCAAACCACATGAAACCATAAATTTGGAAGTGTAAAGGAGCAAAAGACAACGAACTCCAGGAATCAAGAAATCCTATGCATCTAACACGAGAATTTTCAGAACTCAAACTTCACACAATAAAGTACTCAGCTAGAGCTACAAATTAGTTGTAAACTTTATCATAAATGAACATTTGTTATGCAAAGTAAACACCCGTAATATAACAAGTGAACCGCCCAACAGTGAACTCAGAATCAGGTTTTTGTTTGTGGTGGACAGAGGACAAGGAATTAGACATGGGGAACAGATTACATTGGAGCCTAAACTGCCGAGGTTAGACATGCATTCCGATGAAACATAAATGTAGAGTTTTCGGCGCTGTGTTGAAACTTACAGAGCCCAAAGCTGAATCTATTAGCTTAACATGCCTTAGTCAGTTAATTTGTTTAATATATATAAATTGTATATGAAATTAATATATTCATATAAATATATATTTATTATTAATAAAATTTTAATTTATTTTTAGAATTCATATAATATTAAATTAATAAATTTAATATTTGATTTATAAATCTAGAGTAGACAGAAAGTTCATGTAATAAAAATAATTTGTAAAGAAAATTATAAAGTTATTATAATTATGAAATTTTTATTGCATCAAAATATTATTTTTAAAATGTTCCTAGTCGATGCCCTTTTAAATATTGAACATTTATTACATTTGTTGAAACTGATACATATTATGTTTTTTTTTTTATGAAAAGAAACAATTATTCTCATAAATTGAGATAAAAGAGATATATAGAACTAATATGTAAGTATTTATCATAAGACATGTACATTGAGCTAACTTGCATGAAAATTCCATATGGAGATATCATTTGTGTTAATGCAAAGGTTCACGTGACAGTTGCATAAGTGATTCTTAGAATTGAAATCACTAAGTTATCTTATATATAAAGTGTTATGTTTTGATCCTATTATATATTATCTTGGTAAATGTATCAAATGAGCAAACATTGAATATAATATAAACTATATAAAGATATTTGAGTGATTAAGAGAGGATTAATCACCTTACATGAATTAGGGTTAATAACCCATATGTTCTCAAATTGTATTGAATGTTAAATCTATACATAAGGTGGAATGAGATTTGAAAAGAGTTTCAAGTCTTATTAAAAAAGATCAATTATTATAATATTGTGAACAAATATAATTTGACATGAGAGATGCACTCTATGCTAAAATGCCTAAATTAAAATATTAGTGGATGAAGTGATAATAATTATACTGAGAAATCGATCATTAAAAGGTTAAGTCAAACCATCTATGTTTGTTTTTTAATATTTAGAGGGTCATAACAAGTTGTTAGATGATGTACTTGATTTTCAAATATAAATTAATCAATTATTGAATTAATAATAAATTAAATTATTTAATTCTATCTGTTTAGAGTTATAATTTATATTTAGGCCAATATATTAAAAACCTAATAGGTCACATTCATTAAAAATCATTATATAGAAATTAAACTAAGATAACTAATCATGTGTGACTTGATAAAAAATAATTTTAGAAATTAAGCACTAGAATGCATTTAATTAGGGATTATAATTCTAGTCTTACAATAATAAAGTAGAGACTTGATTGATTAAATTTCTAAAATTTTTCTTAAATAATATATGAATATTATTTAAGGGGAAAATATATATTTTTTTCATTTATAAGGTTTTTAAGATTCATTATAAATATAAAGTTATGCCTCTTATTTTTTAGGAGGTTATTTGTTAGACATAAAACTATTTAAGTCACAAAATAAAGAGTCAACACTCTTGGCATAGTAATTTCCTCTCTCCTAAATAGAGATTTAAAAGATTTATCATTGGTGATTTGTGTGAATTATCGTTAGAGGTCAGAAAATTGAATAACTCATGATTTGCAACAATCTAACCTTTAAAGAATTATTCAAATCTGAAGAAGATTAGATTTTCAAGCAATAAATCTCTAATCAACTCTAAATCTATCTAATAGGATCCTAGGGACTCTTGAATATTACCTAAAGTTTATTGTTTCCGGTGCATGTATGGATTTTGGGAACCCAATTGATGTGATCCAACCATCAAAAGATCTATTAGAGGTTCTAGTTGGTCTAGTTACTAGGCTTAGGGTTAAAAAGTGCAAAGAAGGTTTCAAAGGACTTCTTCAAGATACATGGACTAAGGTGGACTTCAAGAGAATTTGTAATAATAAAGAGCAAGCCTTGATTAATCTGAGTCATATTCAAGAGGGGCTTGTTAGTGGAACCAAGACCATTACAAAAGGATTGAGAGAAGAAGACTAGATTCAGATAGTTTGATGACACGACTAAAATGTTGATGTCTTCTCCCAAGTGCAGGAGTGTCGAAGTAATAAATAACCCGGCAAGACCGGGGTCGAACCACAGGGAGGTTAATTGTACAAATTATAAACAACAATTATAAAACAACAATAACAACAACAACAATAGTAGTAGTAGTAGTAATAATACTAATAATAATAATAATAATAATAATAATAATAATAATAATAATAATAATAATAAAGAAAAAGAAGAAGAAGAAGATGATGATGATGAGAACTTAGAGATGAAATATTAATGTAAGGATTAAACAATAATAATAACAAATGTCAAGGTTAGAGGTTCCACTAATGGTATATCAAACAAGTATAGTATAAACTCTTATTATTGAATTGGAAACCACACATAAAGGAGGTTCCAATCAGATTATATATTGTTAACATGATTACATTAGTCATCTTATTCAATTAATGCTAATACTTGTAAATCTCGTCAAGCATTCATGATTATAACTTATGTTAACAACAAATCAAGTTCCTTTCATAGCTCAGGTGTCGGTTATACCATACATTATGGGCTATGAAAGTGTCAAGCATTTGTTGTACCAAGTGTTATACAACATAAATCAAGATTAGTCATTTAACAAGCAAAGTATTAAAGAGTGAACAAGATAACAAATATAAAACATGTTAGTATCAAACATTAAAGTCCATATTAAGTTTACATTATACTTATTCTTACACCATTAGTGTAACCTTTTCACCTTGACATAATTAACTTAGCTAGACATAATGAAAGAAAGAAAAATAAATAAACAAAATAAGAACATAAAAGTTAACTAAGTAAAGGAAAGGAAATGAAAGGCATAAACTTGATATTAATGAAAGTAAAGCATAAACAAAAAATACAAAGAGAGAAAGGAAGAGCATGATCTTGATCTGGAAACCAAGATGCCTAAATGCATGGCAAATGCCTCCTTTTATAGGCCAAAATTAGGAACTATTGATTTGATGACTAATTGATAAGTGGGTGGCCAACTTTTGACTTGGTGACAATCCTTATCTTCACTTGTCTGCCCAAAACGTCATTGATAACGTCAAAATTAGAGCCAGTTGCAAACATGAAAGTTGTAGGCAATTGTCTCAGCTTTGTTGTGTAAACAATTCAGCTCATTTGGACTTCTAGAACTCCAGATATGGCTAAAATACCGAACAATGCTGGGGCTGGAAGACAGATTCGGGCTTCTTTGTTGTTGCTACAATTTGGACTTGATAATGGCCTTTTTAGATCTTGGGCTCCATATGAAAGTTGTAGGCCTATGTCTTACCTTTCCATCCATATAAATTGGACCTAAATCTGAGATATATAGCTCTAGATATGACCCAATTACCGAACAGTGTTCCGGTTTGGATTGCACCGACATCTCTTTTCTAAGTTTGGCCATCTCTTTATCCTTGCAATTTAAGTTCTTCAAATCATCAATCAATCCTTTTATTTATGTGATAGGCCTGCATTAAAAATAGACATTTACCATAAATTATAGGTATCTTATATTATTAGATACATTATTATAAAACATATTTTAGTTAAGGAGTTATTGATACTTCAAGTGCAAAATGATGATATAAAACCATGATAAAAATGCACTTTTAAGTACTAATCACACCCCCCAACCAGCTTATTACTAGTCCCTAGTAATCAAAGCGTTAAAATAGAAAACAAATTTGCAAATTTCACAAAGCAAGGTATTCATCATTTAACTTCCTTTAATCCATCCAGATAAACAAACTCTCATTAAATTTATATATTTGCTCAATACCTCTTAACAAGATATTAATAGACCTTTTTTTTGTGTGGTTAATGTATCAACACATAATTATAGGGCTTTTCTTGGAAGAAAACAAAATTTTTGTTCTAATGTTTAAGGTTAACTTCCTTGGGTTGGGATTATTATTTTTGTCTTTTTTTTCTTTTTTTTTTTGCTTTTTTTTTAACTCTATATACATATAATTTAAAAACATCATGCATCTTTAACCCATGTAACGAGCTTTCAGCTAATGACTCCCAAACCAGTTGGTCTTAGGGCATTAGGTGTTAAGACACCCCTACGAGCTTAGTAACTCGGGTCGCAGATACTGATATGTAGATAGTGCAATGTTTGATTCCCTTAAGCTTTTCTCCTTAACCCATGTAACAAGCGTTGGGCCAATAGCTCCCAAGTTAGTTGACTTTAGGGTATTAGGTGTTAAAACACCCCTTCGGGCTTAATTGCTTAGGTTAGGGAGGCTACGAAACCAAACTTATCTACATTTTTATTATCATCATTTTTTTTCTTTTTTTTTATTTTTTTTATTTTTGTTTTCATTTTTTTCATGTTTTTTTTCTTAATTATATACAATCCCTTTCCCTTAGTTGTTACCTTTAACAAAAGAACATAAATAATGTAATAATCCAATATGCAACCCACAATCATATGTTAAAGTGTGTGTGTGTAAATTAAGGTTTAAGAATACATGTTAAATAAGTATATGAGCAGAATTAAGTGGTAACAATACGAGAGTTTGTAAACCTGAATATTTCAGGAAGTATTATAATAGACCTTGTTAAGAATGGTTACTAAGATGCGTCTCAAGAGTCACTTTAACAAAAGAGCTCCTTTACTCTGCCATCCTAGTAACAACAATTATGCACATGCTTTATGAAATGAAAAACAATTTTTTTTTTATCAACTACTACCCTCTCCCCCCAACCAAAACGAGACATTATCCTCAATGTTCTAAGGTAGAAAGATAGAGTATAAAAGATATCACCTGAAATAACGAACACTGACAAAACCTGAAACACACTGAAACAAAAATAAGAAATAACAAAACACAATAATAAAACCAAAAGACACAAAAATTCACAAATGAAGGCTCAAATCCAATCTAAGCTTTTTACGGCTTCCCGTAGATGACCAATTTATGCGACTCATGGAAGGATCAATCACAGGAATGAAAGATTGTAGTTGGTCAATCAATTGTTCAGCAGTAGTAGCAGAGATTATGATTTGTCGTGCAGAAGATGTTAAAAATTCCTGTTCCACAGCATGATCAAGAAAAGACAACAACTTATCATAATAACCATTAACATTTAACAAACCTATGGGTTTATGGTGAATGTGCAATTGAGCCCAAGAGGAGATATGAAAGATCTCTTTCAATGTGCCTAGACCACCTGGTAAAGTAATGAAGGCATCAGCATGGTTAAACATTGCATTCATTCGAGCCGACATTGTGGAGACTTGAAGTTCCTCTCCAATTGTTTTTCCAATGATGTCCCCTTGTGCCAAAGCTTCAGGGACGACCCCCAAAACTTGACTACCTCCTAAAAATGCAGCTATTGACACACCTCCCATTAACCCAAGACTGCCTCCCCCATACACTAAATGAATCTTTCTCTCAGCTAGGACCTAACCAAGATGATTTGCTGATTCTAAAAACTCCTTTTCTTTCCCAGGACTAGATCCACCAAAAACACAAATATTTCTTATTTGATGACTTGAGGAACTTGCCATTTCTACACACTTCTGTATTTGTTGAATGTATGGGTTGAGTAGAAATAAAAGGAAGGAAAAAAGGGTTTTATAGATGAGAAATTAGAAAGACAATCATAACATCTATATGTAGGCCAGCTGGAGTCTCACACACTCTCTCTCTTTATTTATTTATTTACTTTTGAAAAAAGCATGTGTATGTACAGGTAGTTATGATTGTGGCTCACATCTTCCCTTGGTTTTATGTCCAAGAACGGCTTAAACGCCCTCTATGGATCGGGGATAGGCTTCCCATCCAGTTTTCTTAAAAACTGGCAAACAGGGTCTTTTTTAGTCAGATTCCCAAGACTAAGTCGATCATGTTCTTTATAAAATAGTGGCCATAAATCATGAATTGCACGATGCACATCTCCACTAGGATGCGTCTCAAGAGTCAATAGAAGATTATCTAAAGACTCCTTACTCAGGCCATCCTTAATGAATTGTATTTTATCTTCACGGTTTATAGATACCATTCCTAAAGAATGACATTGTGTATTACAAGTCCATCTAGCACATCGATGACAGACATCCAGTCGTTTTGCACGACGCTTCTTTGCAAAAGTGCTTTTACCTGTTCCAGGCATGTGTGAAATGAAGGAGTTAGAGGACTCACCTGATAATCGGACCTTTGCTTCAATCATCCAGCGAATATGTTCAGGAATTCCATGATTCATTAACAATCTCAATCTTGCACATCTAGTACGGTAAATTTTTACAATCGCATTCTGAGGCAGAGCGGGAAAATACTTTTTCAATTTTTCAAGATTAGTGTCCATTTTCAAATGAGAATTGAAAGAGAGATTCAAAGAATTGCACAGATATATACACAGATATCAGTAATTATGGGAAACTGAAAGAACCGACTTAAGTCACGGAGTACCGTTATCTGCCATTTGACCAGGGTGAGAAAAACTAGCAAAAATCACTCAAAAAGAAACACAAAAACAATGTGAGAAAAACAAAATAATCAACCTTTATCTACAAGATCATTCAAACCAGTTGATTCATTTTCATTAGGAAAATTATCAAAGTAAGCTTTCAAACGATGTGTATTTTCCTTAAAATCATTGTCATTCATTGAATTCTCAATATCACAGGCCCCATAAGGATTGGTCCATCTTAATCTTAGCTCTTTAGGGAGTGCATAGAGTTGAGAATCATAAAACAAAACTTTTTGACCAGTGTCAATTTTTTGACAATTTTCACATGTTTTACAGAATGCATGTGTGTCCTTGAACATGGTGGGCCAATAAAATCCATTTTGAAAGATTTTTGCAGCAGTCTTTTTTGACGAGAAATAACTTCCACATGCTTCAGAATGACAAAGTTTAATGACACTTGCTTGACCGCTTTTTATGATCGGCTTGTTTTAACTCGCAAGTGCACGAGTGTGCGATGTAGCAATTAACTCGGTAAGATCGAGGTCATATCCACAGAGAGCTAGATTTGGAAATTAAGCTAAGTAACAAAAAAAAAAAACTCAAGAGAAATTAAATTAACAATAAATTGGTTGAAAATAATTGATGGATTTGTTTTCAAAGATAAAAAAAATGTAAATAGATTTTAAATGACAAGAAAAGTAAGTCTTGGTCTAAATCAATTTTAATGGTGATGTATTGGTGATTTCTTCAACATATATAAGATAACTAAACCTAATCTCAACGATGGTGATATTAGATCGGAAGATATTGCAATGAAGATTAGAAAGATGAAGATTGATTATTGTTTAAGAATGAACAAGTACTTTCATATTAAGTAAAACATTGAATCAAGTAATCTCTATACCAAAACTAAAGTTTGTGCATAAAAATTCAAGATTATAACATTACCTAAATGATTTCTAAAATTTCTTTACAATAATAAATCATTCATGAAGAAAATAAGAAGATAAACATTAAGATTCATTCATATCCTAAAGAACTCACCTCAATCACCATTATCCTTGATTTGGATCCAAGAAAGAGTTTAGCCAACCATGATTATATATAAGAACACTTCAATAAACATGAAAGAACTTGAATCCAACTGAAAAAATAAGTTTTACAAACTAAAGAACCGAAATTTATAAAGAAGAACACAATACAATTTCAGAAAAAATTCGGACACAAATCTGACTCTAACTTTGGACAGAAATTCGACCCTCTTAGAAGCTTTTTTTCGAGAAGTCTATTAGAGACATATTTATAGGAAATTCTGTCATCTTTCCAGATCATTAAAGAACAGCTCATTTGGACACCTGAGTCAAAAGTTATGGGCAAAACACCGAAAGGTGTTCTGAAAAATCAAATCAAGACAGCTTTACAACTACTTTGGTGCACGTTTTTCTTCCTCATTTATGAGGTGTCTCCTTCTTCTTTTTGACCTAAAATAATGTTAAAATATCCCCTCCAGCTTTCCATCCATGTGCTTGCCTTCTTGGATCAATGGATTACCCAAAATAAATCAATTGTTATTTGTTGTGTGGACATAAGATCATGGATTGTGTTTGGGTTGATTTGAAGGTTGATTTGGGGTTGATTTAGGGCTGATTTGGGGCTGATTTTGGGCTGAATTTGAGCATCAAATAAGTATACAAATGTACTTATTATTTGGGCTAAGATTGACATTGAAACATTGAGTGTTTAATGGTTGAAGTTTGCACACAACATAAGGCAAGTTTGGGCTTGAAATAGATCATATGATATTCTTTTCTAGAATTGGACTAGAATTGATTTTTGGGACAAATTTGGAGCACTTATTTGAACCAAGATTTGCTTCAATCTTCAACTAAATGTCTCTTCAATTCTTTGTTCTGAATTCCGACGTTGAATTTTCTGAATTAATTCATTTAAGTTCCAAAAACCTATCGAAACATTAAAACAAACTTCATTACTAAAAAACACATCAATTATTATAAAAACAACCAAATAAAAACAATAAATACATATGTAAAATAAGAGACTTAATGACACTTTTGATGCACAATCAACACTACTTACCTCATTATCGGGAATGAATCTTTGAAATATTTGATCAGGACAATATTTGAATAAGTTAGGGTCATCACAATAAAAGCTCTTCACTTCGTTCAAAAACTTTTCTTTGTCTTGGGTACTCCAATCAGCTAGAAAATCTCCTAAAGCAAGAAAATTAATATTTTTATCATACCAAGGCATTGAACTAAGAGAAAGTAAGGATTTGTTAGGAAAGTAATCATCGATTGGTGTGATGTCAGATGTCGAATCTGTTGTCACTGTTGACAAAAGATTCGCATCAACATTTTCGGTGCTTGTTTCATTCGTGATTTCTTCCTTAGAATAAACTATTTACAAATCTTCAGTTTCATCCAATTCATTTTTACTTAAAGTAGATTCAAGTTGATCATAAACTAATTCATCAATATGATCTACTTCTTGTAAATCATTATCATCTCTAGGTTGCTTGCAAATGTTGAAAATATTCATCTCCAATGTCATGTTTCCAAATGATAGCTTCATCAGTCCATTCCTACAATTAATCAATGCATTAGAGGTTGCAAGAAATGGACGTCCTAAAATAACAGGAAATGAATTACATGCTTCAACAGGTTCTGTGTCCAAGACAATAAAATCCACATGATAAATGAATTTATCGACTTGTACTAACACATCTTCGACTACTCCTCTAGGCACTTTTACAGATCTATCGGCAAGTAAAAGAGATATAGAAGTTGGTTTTAACTCACCTAGATTGAGACTCTGAAAAACTGAATATGGAAGTAAATTCACACTAGCACCAAGATCAAGTAAGGCTCTTTCAATTTTATGCTCTCCAATAAAGCATGAAATTGTAGGACAACCAGGGTCTTTATATTTCAAAGCATTATTGTTTTGAAGAATAGCACTTACTTGTTCGGCTAGAAAGGCTTTCTTTTTCACATTCAGTTTCCTCTTCACATTGCATAGATCTTTCAAAAATTTAGCATAGGAAGGAACCTGTTTAATAGCATCCAGCAAAGGTATATTGATCCTTACCTGTTTGAAAATTTCATAAATTTCAGATTTGTGATTGACTTTTCTTTGTTTGGTCATGGCTTGAGGAAATGGAAGTGCTGGCGGTGAATCAGTCGTTTCTTTGCAATTTTCAGATTCATCCCCTTCCTTACCCTCAGAGATTGACTCATCATCTTTCTCATAAGGTTCAAGAGAGGGTTTTTCAATAACCTTACCACTGCGCAGAGTAGTGACTGATTTGACTTGATCCATGTGTTGGCTTCCGGAACTACTTGCATTTGCATTGTATTGCCCTTTGGGATTTTGTTGTGTTTGAGATGGAAACTTACCTTTCTCTTGGAAACTAAGAGCAGATGTTAATTTAGCAAGAGTATCTTTAAAATCTGTCATGTTTTGAACAAGTTGAGTATTAATTGTCTCTTGCTTTTCAATAAATGCATGCAATGTTTCCTCAAGATTTCTTCTAGAAGGTGGAGCATAAGAAGGTGCACATCCATGAGAATTTTGGAAATTATGGTGTGCTTGAAACGGTGGTTGTGAAGTTTGTGCATTGTTGTTTTCACTCTTCCAACTAAAATTTGGGTGATTTCTCCAACTAGGGTTGTATGTTGGGGAGTATGGGTTGTGGTTCGCCCTTTGGAAACTATTTAAAGCATGGGTTTATTCATGGAGACATTCCTTAAAAGAAGGCAAGGTTGGACAATCATTGGTTGAGTGTTCATTTGTTTCACAGATTTGACACACAATGTTGTACATACCTCCACTAGATGTATGAGGTTGAGTTTTACTCGGTGCCTCATATGTACCCGCAGTGTCCCAATTTTGAGCATTTTCAGCTAACAAGTCTAAGTACTCCATTGCTTCATCAGGGTCTTTATCTTCAAAAGTTTCATTGCACATCAATTCAACCATTTGCCTATCTTTAGGTGTTAACCCTTCATAGAAATGTGAAACCAATCTCCATGTTTCAAAACCATGATGAGGGCAAGTACTAAGCAAGTCTCGATACCTATCCCAATATTGGTAAAATGTTTCTCCTGGTTTTTGAGTGAAAGTGGTGATTTGTCTCTTGAAAGAGTTTGTTCTATGAGATGGGAAAAACTTCTTTAAAAACTGTTATTGCATTTCATCCCAAGCATGAATGGATCCTGGTCTCAAATTTTGTAGCCATGTTTTAGCTTTATCTTTTAATGAAAAAGGAAAAAGCTTTAATCTGATGGTGTTCATGCTATAATTTAAGTTATTATATGTGTTGCACACCACCTCAAATTCCCTTAAATGCAAGTATGGATTTTCCAATTCTAAGCCATGAAAAGAAGGTAAAAGTTGAATAATGCCTGGTTTAAAATTAAAATGAGATGCATCAGGAGGAAAAACTATGCATGATGGTGCACTTGTTCTTGTGGGATTCATGTGGTCTCTAAGTGTTCTAGCACGGTTATTCTCATTATTTTCATTATGAAGTGTTTGATTATTTTCTTCAGCCATATTATCTGAAAATGATGAGGATACCCTACAAAGTCTACCACTTGATGTACGTGACCACACTCTCATGCACGTGTAGGAATAAAATAAAATAAAAGAAGAAGAAAGCAAAAGAAGGAGGAAGAAAACAAAATAAAAAGAAACAAAAGAAAAGAAACAAAGTTATATACAAGAAAAGTGAAAAGAGAAAATAAAATAAATACTATAATTTATACAAGAACTTACCTCCCCGGCAACGGTGCCAAAAACTTGACACGACTAAAAGGTTGATGTCTTCTCCCAAGTGCAGGAGTGTCGAAGTAATAAATAACCCGGCAAGACCGGGGTCGAACCACAGGGAGGTTAATTGTACAAATTATAAACAACAATTATAAAACAACAATAACAACAACAACAATAGTAATAATAATAATAATAATAATAATAATAATAATAATAATAATAATAATAATAATAATAATAAAGAAAAAGAAGAAGAAGAAGATGATGATGATGAGAACTTAGAGATGAAATATTAATGTAAGGATTAAACAGTAATAATAACAAATGTCAAGGTTAGAGGTTCCACTAATGGTATATCAAACAAGTATAGTATAAACTCTTATTATTGAATTGGAAACCACACACAAAGGAGGTTCCAATCAGATTATATATTGTTAACATGATTACAGTAGTCATCTTATTCAATTAATGCTAATACTTGTAAATCTCGTCAAGCATTCATGATTATAACTTATGTTAACAACAAATCAAGTTCCTTTCATAGCTCAGGTGTCGGTTATACCATACATTATGGGCTATGAAAGTGTCAAGCATTTGTTGTACCAAGTGTTATACAACATAAATCAAGATTAGTCATTTAACAAGCAAAGTATTAAAGAGTGAACAAGATAACAAATATAAAACATGTTAGTATCAAACATTAAAGTCCATATTAAGTTTACACTATACTTATTCTTACACCATTAGTGTAACCTTTTCACCTTGACATAATTAACTTAGCTAGACATAATGAAAGAAAGAAAAATAAATAAACAAAATAAGAACATAAAAGTTAACTAAGTAAAGGAAAGGAAATGAAAGGCATAAACTTGATATTAATGAAAGTAAAGCATAAACAAAAAATACAAAGAGAGAAAGGAAGAGCATGATCTTGATCTGGAAACCAAGATGCCTAAATGCATGGCAAATGCCTCCTTTTATAGGCCAAAATTAGGAGCTATTGATTTGATGACTAATTGATAAGTGGGTGGCCAACTTTTGACTTGGTGACAATCCTTATCTTCACTTGTCTGCCCAAAACGTCATTGATAACGTCAAAATTAGAGCCCGTTGCAAACATGAAAGTTGTAGGCAATTGTCTCAGCTTTGTTGTGTAAACAATTCAGCTCATTTGGACTTCTAGAACTCCAGATATGGCCAAAATACCGAACAGTGCTGGGGCTGGAAGACAGATTCAGGCTTCTTTGTTGTTGCTACAATTTGGACTTGATAATGGCCTTTTTAGATCTTGGGCTCCATATGAAAGTTGTAGGCCTATGTCTTACCTTTCCATCCATATAAATTGGACCTAAATCTGAGATATATAGCTCTAGATATGACCCAATTACCGAACAGTGTTCCGGTTTGGATTGCACCGACATCTCTTTTCTAAGTTTGGCCATCTCTTTATCCTTGCAATTTAAGTTCTTCAAATCATCAATCAATCCTTTCATTTATGTGATAGGCCTGCATTAAAAATAGACATTTACCACAAATTATAGGTATCTTATATTATTAGATACATTATTATAAAACATATTTTAGTTAAGGAGTTATTGATACTTCAAGTGCAAAATGATGATATAAAACCATGATAAAAATGCACTTTTAAGTACTAATCATTTGACCTTCTGTTACTTTTTTGGTCATAACTGGAGGTACAAATTGAATTTTAATTGATTATAGGGTTGTAAACTAAGCTTCCATACCTTTCTAACAGTATATCAAACACCTTTTTATTCATTAAGATGAGGGAGAACCATCCATTTTAAGTTGGGTCTTGCTGCTGCCAGACAAAATATAGAAATAACAAGCTTGTCTTATTTAATTAGTTGGGCTATCAAACGTTATTTATTTTGAGAGGAGACAACTTGTTTGGGTTTTAGACTTATTTATTTTGTTTATTTTAATTAGTTTGAGCTAGTTTGAGCTTGGGTTGATTATTATTTAAATTGAGTTTATATGAGACCTATTAGGGAAACTAGGGTTTAGGCTTAGAGTTTAAATACTTTTTAGGAATATTTTTAGGTCATACTTTTTGATGATATTTTCATCATTGTAGCCAACTTTTGGCTGCTCAATCTTGGTTCTTAATTGAACTTTCAACTCTTCAAAGAATTGATCATTCTTTGTTGTGAATTTATAAATTCTTTTGCTTGTCTTTAGGTGTATATGTTGTGTTCGAGTTGGTTTAAAGCCTTGGAGCAAGTCTTCTATTGCGATAAGCTTATTCAAATCCCAACAAACTTGGGTTAGATTGATCTTGGGGTTGCAAATACCATTAAATTCTGCCAGGGTTCGCATCAAGTGGTACCATAACTAATTTAATCACAAGTTATATCTTTTAATTTGAGCCTTTATTGTTTCTTGTTTGATTCTTGATAGATTGAGCCACCTATATATATATATATCTTACTTTTTGTTGCTTTGTTGAACACTTAATCATAAGTTATATATATTTCAGCAAGAACAAAACAAAATCACACTAACTTATGATTAAGTGTTTAACAAAGCAACAAAAAGTAAGATTCATATATATAAAAGGAGGCTTGATCTTGAAATCTTGATTGGTGCTGCACAAAAAAAAAATCAATTTTTTTTTTATAGTTTTGGCCGAATACATGCTTGAGAAAATCGTGCGAAATTGGTTAGTCTTTATTCATGAATCTTTTAGTAGTCTTATTTGTGTTTCTTGAAAATTTAGGTATTTTAGTTGATTTTCTTGAATTAAATCCTTAGTTCTTGATAATTCATAATTGTTTAGCTCTTTTCTGAATTTTTTTCCGTGTTTTCAAATCGTCATATTATTCGCACAAATTTGCATTGCTATTTGTTGTAACCCATTTTTGGGTCCCCGCGTAAAAATATATATATATATATATATATATATATATAGAAAAATAAAAAATAAAAATAATAACTCATTTAAAATTAATAACAGTAAAAAAAGGGATGTCAGAATGCTAAGAAAATGGTCAAAAATTGGTTGAAGAGGTTTATAATCACAAAGATTCAAATTTAGCAGTATTTTGTTGACTGATAACAACCTTGTTGACAAAGAAAATTTAATTTTAGGAAGAAAAGTCCAAAATAAGATGTTTATGGATTCAATTAAATTTTGAGAAAAGTTTAATTGAATTTATGGAGGTTTTGATTGCAAGAAAATTTGATTTTTGAGTTAATTTGGGCTTTTATGAGAAGAAATTAAAGTTTTGGGGTCAAAATATAATTTTTGAGAGTTAATTTGGTCAAATCAAGGGCTTAATTGCATCAATATTGAAGTTTGATGGCCAATTAGGGACTTAATTGAAGAAATCTGAAACCAAGGACTAAATTGTAAAACCACGCCTAAATTAAAGGTTTGATTTTGAATCTGACGCGTTTTGGCATCAATTCTTATTTTAATGAAACAGCGCGTTTTGGGAAAAAAACGACGCCGTTTCATACACTGTGTAAAAAACAAAATGATGAAAACTCAAAATGGTGCCGTTTTGAACGGCACCATCATCTTCTTCCCCTGGACACATAGAGAACAAGGGAAGAAAATGTGTTTTTCTCCTCTATTTTTACCGATATTTTTACTGACATTTCACCTTTAAAAAGACATCGACATAATCCACTTTTCACATGCTAGAAGAATAGTGGAGGAGTGGTAGCATAGTAGCCACCTCAGCCACGTCCCCTCCCCTGTTTTTGCTTATAAAAGCAGGGGAGGGAGCAGCAAAAAAAAATGAGGAAGAAGAGAAAAAAGAGAGGGAGAAAAAAAAGGAGAGAAAGAAAGAGAGAAGGAGACCAAACCAAAGGAGAGAAGGAGACCAAACCCGAGGAGAGAAGAGAAGAGGAAAAAAAACAAGAAGAAGAAGCAGAAAAGTGTGAAAAAACCAAGGAGAGAGAGAGAAGAAAAACATAGCAAAATATTGACCACCGTGTCTTCGCCGCCAGCAGCACCGCCTCAATGCCAATCCCAGGTAACCTCCGACTGCCCCATCTCTTTCTCCTTTGCTTAGCCACCGTTTGCGTTTGCATGCAGAACGTGAATTAATTCATGTTTGCACAGTAACCATCCGACCCATTTAAAAAAAAATTAATTAATTTTTTTATGTATTTTGTAATCTCCTCTTTTTATTTATGCCTTTTTGCTTAGTATCAGTCTGTATTTTATGTCATAAAAAAATACAAAACTGGTATTAACAATACTCGGTTTTTTGTCAAAACTTAAAAAAAAATTAAAATAAACAAAAAAATATTTTTGTGCATATGACCAAGTGTCTCAAAGCTAAGAAATCATATTGTATTTTTCATACATCAAAAACAATATTTTAGCATTCATTTTGGCTTTAATAACCAGTTTATTAAAGTTAAGAGAACATTGACCAAAATTTTAAAAACAACAAAAAAATTATTTTGTTTTGTTTTAGTATCAAGGATTATGAGGTTATATGTAACACGTATTCTTGATATTAAATAAAAAGGTATTTTTTTATTTAATGACATAGAACAACTAGGTGTGTACCTGATAAGATAAAAATCTCCTTACAAAGAAGGACTTTTCTTAAACATTAGATAGACATATAATTAGACACCATAACATGATTTTATATTTTATTAGACAAAACAATGCAGCTTACATTAAGTAGGGTGTATTTGCAGTGCTAATACCTTCCCTTTATGCAACCAGTCTCCGTACCCGATCTTTAAAACCAGTTAGGGTTCCTAGTTACCAGAATACTAGGTAGCGACTCCCATTCAAATTTTTTAAGAGATAAGAATTCCTTGTCTCTTCATATCTTGCTAGAAATACACAACATCCCATTCATTTTATAGAAGGTGGATGATCGTCACGATGTCGCACACGTGCGACACTATTCATGAAATTTTCATCGAGTTTTGTTTTGTTAGTTTCGTAATTTCTTGCTTCGGAGTCTATATCGAATTTATAAATTCACTGCATAGTTAGTTTCTTTTTCTAAATTATTACTAAGTGGTTTCAAGAACTAAAGAAAGGCAATTTGAGTGGAAAGAGGCATAAGTGATTAGTACTTAAAACTACATTTTTATCATGGTTTTATATCATCATTTTGCACTTGAAGTATCAATAACTCCTTAACTAAAGCATGTTTTATAATAATATATCTAATAATATAAGATACCTTTAATTTGTGGTAAATGTTTATTTTAAATGCAAGTCTATCATATCAATGAAAGAATTGATTGATGACTTTAAGAACTTAAATTGCAAGGGCAAAGAGATTACCAAAATTAGAAAAGAGATGTCGGTGCAATTCAAACCAGAATACTATTCAGTAATTGGGTCTTATTTGAAGCTATAGATCTCATATTTAGGTCTACTTTATATGGATTGAAAGGTAATACATAGGCCTACAACTTTCATATGGAGCCCAAGATCTAAAAAGGCCATTTTCAAGTCCAAATTGTAGCAACAACAAAGAAGCCCGAATCTATCCTCCAGCCCGAGTACTGTTTAGTATTTTAGCCATATCTAGAATTCTAGAAGTCCAAATGAGCTGAATTGTTTACACAAGAAAGCTGAGACAATTGCCTACAACTTTCATGTTTTCGAGTGGCTCCAATTTTGATGTTATCAATGACGTTTTGGGTAGACAAGAGAAGATAAAGATTGTCATCAAGTCAAGAGTTGGCCACCCACTCATCAATTAGTCATCAAATCAATAGTTCCTGATTTTGGCCTATAAAAGGAGGCATTTTCCATGCATTTAGGCATCTCGGCGTCCAGATCAAGATCATGCTCTTACTTTCTCTCTTTGTATTTTTTGTAATGTTTATGCTTTGCTTTTATTAATATCAAGTTTATGCCTTTCATTTCCTTTCCTTTACTTAGTTAACTCTTATCTTATTTATGTTCTTATTTTATTTATTTATTTTTCTTTCTTTTATTATGTCTAGCTAAGTTTATTATGTCAAGGTGAAAAGGTTACACTAATGGTGTAAGAATAAGTATAGTGTAAACTCAATATGGACTTTAATGTTTGATACTAATATATTTTATATTTGTTATCTTGTTTACTCTTTAATACTTTGCTTATTAAATGACTAATCTTGATTTATGTTGTATAACACTTGGTACAACAAATGCTTGACACTTTCATAGCCTATACTATATGGTATAATCGACACCTGAGCTATGAAAGGAACTTGATTTATTGTTAACATAAGTTATAATCATGAATGCTTGACGAAATTTACAAGTGTTAGCATTAATTGAATAAGATGACTAATGTAATCATGTTAATAATCTATAATTTGATTGGAACCTCCTTTGTGAATGGTTTCCAATTGAATAATAAGAGTTTATACTATACTTGTTTGACATACCATTAGTGGATCCTCTAACCTTGACATTGTTTGTTATTATTGTTTAATCCTTACGCTAATTTTTCATTTCAAAGTTCTCATCAACTTTACTTCTTTTTCTTTTTCTTCTTTTTCTTTACTACTACTACTACTACTACTACTACTACTACTACTACTACTATAAGTATTATTATTGCTACTATTATTATTGTTGTTGTTATTGTTACTATTGTTGTTGTTTATAATTTGTACAATTAACCTCCCTATGGCTTGACCCCGGTCTTGCCGGGTTATTTATTACTTCGACACTTCTGCACTTGGGAGAAGACATCAATCTTTTAGTCGTGTCAAGTTTTTAGCGCCGTTACTAGGGAGGTAAGTCCTTGTATAAATTATAATATTTATTTTATTTTCTCTTTTCACTTTTCTTGTATATAACTTTGTTTCTTTTCTCTTATTTCTTTTTCTTTTATTTTCTTCTTCCTTTTATTCTATTCCTATACGTGCATAAGAGTGTGGTCACGTGTATTAAGTGGTAGACTTTGTAGGGTATCCTCATCATTTTAAGAAAATATGGCCGAAGAAGATAATCAATCGCTTTATAATGAGAATAACCGTACTAGAACACTTAGAAACCACATGAATCTTACAAGAAGAAGTGCACCATCATGCATAGTTTTTCCTCCCGATGCATCTCATTTTAATTTTTAACCAGGCATTATTCAACTTTTACCTTCTTTTCATGGCTTAGAATTGGAAAATCCATACTTGTATTTAAGGGAATTTGAGGAGGTCTGCAATATATATAATAATTTAAATTGTAGCATGAACACCATCAAATTAAAGCTTTTTCCTTTTTCATTAAAAGATAAAGCTAAAATATGGCTACAAAATTTGACACCAAGATCCATTTGTGCTTGGGATGAAATGCAACAACAGTTTTTAAAGAAGTTTTTCCCATCTCACAAAACAAACTCTTTCAAAGACAAATCACTACTTTCACTCAAAAATCAGGAGAAACATTTTACCAATGTTGGGATAGGTATCGAGACTTGCTTAGAACTTGCTCTCATCATGGTTTTGAAACATGGAGATTGGTTTCACATTTTTATGAAGGATAAACACCTAGAGATAGGCAAATGGTTGAATTGATGTGCAATGGAACTTTTCAAGATAAAGATCTTGATGAAGCAATGGAGTACTTATACTTGTTAGTTGAAAATGCTCAAAATTAGGACACCACGGGTACTTATGAGGCACCGAGTAAAACTCAACCTCATACATCTAGTGGAGGTATGTATAACCTTAGAGAAGATCATGAACTTTAAGCCAAGTTTGCATCTTTAGCTAGAAAAGTCGAGGCACTAGAATTGAAAAAGAGTGGTCAATTAAAATCTGTTGAAAACATTATGTGTTAAATCTGTGAAACAAATGAACACTTAACCAGTAACTGTCGAACCTTGCCTTCTTTTAAGGAATGTCTCCATGAACAAGACCATGTTTTAAACAGTTTCCAAAGGGTCAACCATAACCCATACTCTTAATCATACAACCCTGGTTGGAGAAATCACTCAAAATTTAGTTGGAAAAGTGAGAACAACAATGCACAAACTTCACAACCACCGTTTCAAGCACACCACAATTTCCAAAATTCTCATGGATATGTACCTCCTTATGCTCCACCTCCTAGAAGAAATCTTGAGGAAACATTGCATGCATTCATTGAAAAGCAAGAGACAATCAATACTCAACTTGCTCAAAACATGATAGATTGTAAACATACTCTTGCAAAATTAACATATGCTCTCAATTTTCAAGAGAAAGGTAAGTTTCCATCTCAACTACAACAAAATCCCAAGGGGTAATACAATACAAATGCAAGTAGTTCCGGAAGCTAACACATGGATCAAGTCAAATCAGTCACTAGTCTGTGCAGTGGTAAGGTTATTGAAAAACCCTCTCTTGAACCTTATGAGAAAGATGATGAGTCAATCTCTAAGGGTAAGGAAGGGGTTGAATTTGAAAATTGCAAAGAAAAGACTGATTCTCCGCCAGCACTTCCATTTCCTCAAGCCATGACCAAACAAAGACAAGTCAATCACAACTCTGAAATTTTTGAAATTTTCAAACAGGTAAAGATCATTATACCTTTGCTGAATGTTATTAAACAGGTTCCTTCCTATACTAAATTTTTGAAAGATCTATACACTGTGAAGAGGAAACTAAATGTGAAAAAGAAAGTCTGTAGCCGAACAAGTAAGTGCTATTCTTCAAAATAATAATGCTTTGAAATATAAAGACCCTGGTTGTCCTATAATTTCTTGCTTTATTGGAGAGCATAAAATTGAAAGAGCCTTACTTGATCTTGGTGCTAGTTTGAATTTACTTCCATATTCAGTTTTTCAAAGTCTCAATCTAGGTGAGTTAAAACCAACTTTTATATCTCTTTTACTTGCCGATAGATCTGTAAAAGTGCCTAGAGGAATAATTGAAGATGTGTTAGTACAAGTCGATAAATTCATTTATCGTATGGATTTTATTGTCTTGGACACAGAACCTCTTGAAACATGTAATTCATTTCCTGTTATTTTAGGACGTCCGTTTCTTGCAACCTCTAACGCATTGATTAATTGTAGGAATGGACTGATGAAGCTATCATTTGGAAACATGACATTAGAAATGAATATTTTCAACATTTGCAAGCAACCTGAAGATAATAATGATTTACAAGAAGTAGATCATATTGACGAATTAGTTTATGATTAACTTGAATCTACTTTAAGTAAAAATAAGTTAGATGAATTTGAAAATTTGTAAATGATTTATTCTAAAGAAGAAATCACGGATGAAAGAAGCACTGAAAATGTTGATGTGAATCTTTTATCAACAGTGACAACAGATTCGACATCTGACATCACACCAATCGATGATTACTTTCCTAATGAATCCTTACTTTCTTTTAGTCCAATGCCTTGGTATGATAAAAATATCAATTTTCTTGCTTTAGGAGATTTGTCAATTGATTGGAGTACTCAAGACAAAGAAAAGTTTTTGAATGAAGTGAAGAATTTTTATTATGATGACCCTAACTTATTCAAATATTGTCCTGATCAAATATTTCAAAGATTCATTCCTGACAATGAGGTAAGTAGTGTCATTAAACTTTGTCATTCTGAAGCATGTGGAAGTTATTTCTCGTCAAAAAAGACAACTGCAAAAATCTTTCAAAATGGATTTTATTGGCCCACCATGTTCAAAGACACGCATGCATTCTGCAAAACTTGTGCAAATTGTCAAAAAGTTGATACTGGTCAAAAAGTTTGGTTTTATAATTCTCAATTCTATGCATTCCCTAAAAAGATAAGATTAAGATGGAGCAATCCTTATGGGGCCTGTGATATTGAGAATTCAATGAATGACAATGATTTTAAGGAAAATGAACATCGTTTGAAAGCTTACTATGATAAGATTCCTAGTGAAAATGAATCAACTGGTTGGAATGATCTTGTAGATAAAGGTTGATTATGTTGTTTTTCTTATATTTTTTTGTGTTTCTTTTTGAGTGATTTTTGCTAGTTTCTCTCACCCCGGACAAATGGTGGATAACGGTACTCCATGACTTAAGTCGGTTCTTTCAGTTTCTCACAATAACTGATATTTATGTATATATTTGTGCAATTCTTTGAATCTCTCTTCCAATTCTCATTTGATAATGGACACTAATCTTGAAAAATTGAAAAAGTATTTTCTCGCTCTACCTCAGAATGCGATTACAAAAATTTACCGTGCTAGATGTGCAAGATTGAGATTGTTAATGAATCATGGAATTCCTGAAGATATTCGCTGGTTGATTGAAGCAAAGGTCCGATTATCAGGTGAGTCCTCTAACTTCATTTCACACATGCCTGGAACAGGTAAAAGCACTTTTGCAAAGAAGCGTCGTGCAAAACGACTGGATGTCTATCATCGATGTGCTAGATGGACTTGTAATATACAATGTCGTTCTTTAGGAATGGTATCTATAAATCGTGAAGATAAAATAATATATCATCATTTTGCACTTGAAGTATCAATAATTCCTTAACTAAAGCATGTTTTATAATAATATATCTAATAATATAAGATACCTTTAATTTGTGGTAAATGTTCATTTTAAATGCAGGCCTATCACATAAATGAAAGGATTGATTGATGACTTTAAGAACTTAAATTGCAAGGGTAAAGAGATGACCAAAATTAGAAAAGAGATGTCAGTGCAATCCAAACCAGAACACTATTCGGTAATTGGATCATATCTGAAGCTATAGATATCAGATTTAGGTCTATTTTATATGGATGGAAAGTTAAGACATAGACCGACAACTTTCATATAGAGTTCAAGATCTAAAAAGGTTATTTTCAAGTCCAAATTATAGCAACAACAACTTTTATGTTTTTAAGTGGCTCCAATTTTGACATTATCAATGACGTTTTGGGCAGACAAGAGAAGATAAGGATTGTCACCAAGTCAAGAGTTGGCCACCCACTCATCAATTAGTCATTAAATTAATAGTTTCTAATTTTAGCCTATAAAAGGAGGCATTTGCCACGCATTTAGGCATCTTGGTGTTCATATCAAGATCATGCTCTAGCTTTCTCTCTTTGTATTTTTTGTAATGTTTATGATTTGCTTTTATTAATATCAAGTTTATACCTTTCATTTCCGGTTAACTCTTATCTTATTTATGTTCTTATTTTGTTTATTTTTTTCTTTTATTATGTCTAGCTAAGTTTATTATGTCAAGATGAAAGAGTTACACTAATGGTGTAAGAATAAGTATAGTGTAAACTCAATATGGACTTTAGTGTTTGATACTAACATGTTTTATATTTGTTATCTTGTTCACTCTTTAATACTTTGCTTGTTAAATGACTAATCTTGATTTATATTGTATAACACTTGGTATAACAAATGCTTGACACTTTCATAGCCCATATTGTATGGTATAACCGACACCTGAGTTATGAAAGAAACTTGATTTATTGTTAAGTTATAATTATGAATACTTGACAAAATTTACAAGTATTAGCATTAACTGAATAAGATGACTAATGCAATCATGTTAATAATCTATAATTTGATTGGAACCTTCTTTGTGTGTGGTTTCCAATTGAATAATAAGAGTTTATACTATACTTGTTTGACATATCGTTAATGGATCCTCTAACCTTGACATTGTTTGTTATCATTGTTTAATCCTTACGCTAATTTTCCATTTCAAAGTTCTCATCAACTTTACTTCTTCTTCTTCTTAGCCCAAATCATATGAAAATCTATATTGAATTTAATCTGACATGAAAACAAATGAAAACAGGGGAGTTTACAACTCCTTTACTCTTCTCTTGTTTGGGTTTCTCCAACACAGATTTGTTGTTTATTTCTACAAATCTAAAAAGAAATGCCATGTTAGCCCAAATCATATGAAAATCTATGTTGAATTTAATCTGACATGAAAATGAATGAAATAGAAGGTGTCGGTATATAAGATATCAATTTACAAAAAAAAAAACAATACAAAGCTTATTAATCATTGGAAAGTATTCTTTGTTAAACAAGTTTAGCAAGGTAAATTCAAAGAAATAGAAAAGGACTAGTTAGAAAATTATCAAAATGAGAAAAGGGAATGAAAGGGAATAACAAACCAGGAAATTTTTTTGAAAATGAGATGATAATGATAGATTTAGAAATGGTTACCAATAATAGACAATTTTTTTAGATCTCCAGGTTGTTTCGATATTTTTATCCAATATTTTTTTTCTTCTTGATTTTTATTAGTACAAGTGAGAGAATGCTTTTAAAAAGCAAATAAAAATTGCTTTTTAAAAACTGAGGTTAAACCTCACGTATAGTGACACGACCAAAAGATTGATGTCTTCTCCCAAGTGTAGGAGTGTCGAAGTAATAAATAACCCGGCAAGACTGGGGTCGAACCACAGGGAGGTTAATTGTATAAATTATAAACAACAATAATACAACAACAATAGTAACAACAACAACAACAACAATAACAATAACAATAACAATAACAATAACAATAACAATAATAGTAGTAGTAGTAGTAGTAGTAGTAGTAGTAAAGAAGGAGAAGGAGAAGAAGAAAATGATGAGAACTTTGAGATGGAATATTAATGTAAAGATTAAACAATGATAAGAATAAATATCAAGGTTAGAGATTCCACTAATGGTATGTCAAACAAGTATAATATAAACTCTTATTATTCAATTGAAAACCACACATAAAGGAGGTTCCAATCAGATTATAAATTGTTAACATGATTACATTAGTCATCTTATTCGATTAATGCTAATACTTGTAAATCTCATCAAGCATTCATGATTATAACTTATGTTAACAACAAATCAAGTTCCTTTCATAGCTTAGGTGTCGGTTATACCATACAGTATGGGATATGAAAGTGCCAAGCATTTGTTATACCAAGTGTTATACAACATAAATCAAGATTAGTTATTTAACAAGCAAAGTATTAAAGAGTAAACAAGATAACAAATATAAAACATGTTAGTATCAAACAATAAAGTCCATATTAAGTTTACATTATACTTATTCTTACACCATTAGTGTAACCTTTTCACCTTGACATAATTAACTTAGCTAGACATAATGAAAGAAAGAAAAATAGATAAACAAAATAAGAATATAAAAGTTAACTAAGTAAAGGAAAGGAAATGAAAGGCCTAAACTTGATATTAATGAAAGTAAAGTATAAACATTACAAAAAATACAAAGAGAGAAAGGAAGAGCATGATCTTGATCTGGACACCAACATGCCTAAATACATGGCAAATGCCTCCTTTTATAGGCCAAAATTGGGAACTATTGATTTGATGACTAATTGATAAGTGGGTGGCCAACTCTTGACTTGGTAACAATCCTTATCTTCTCTTGTCTGCCCAAAACGTCATTGATAACGTCACAATTGGAGCCAGTCGAAAACATGAAAGTTGTTGACAATTGTCTTAGCTTTCTTGTGTAAAAATTTCAGCTCATTTGAACTTTTAGAACTCTAGATATGGCCAAAATACCAAACAGTGCTCGGGCTAGAAAATATATTCAGGCTTCATTGTTGTTGCTACAATTTAGACTTGAAAATGACCTTTTTAGATCTTGAGCTCCATATAAAAGTTGTAGGCCTATGTCTTACCTTTCCATCCATATAAATTGGACCTAAATCTGATATCTATAGCTCTAGATATGACCCAATTACTGAACAATGTTCCGGTTTGGATTGCACCAACATCTCTTTGCTAAATTTGACCATCTCTTTATCCTTGCAATTTAAGTTCTTAAAGTTATCAATCAATCCTTTTATTTATGTGCTAGGCCTGTATTTAAAATAAATATTTACCACAAATTAAAGGTATCTTATATTATTAGATATATTATTATAAAACATGCTTTAGTTAAGGAGTTATTGATACTTCAAGTGCAAAATGATGATATAAAACCATGATAAAAATTTACTTTTAAGTACTAATCATATAGCCCGTAACACCAAACTCCTCCATGACATAATAGCTTTAGAGTTGCCATTGCTTTTAATAGTTATCTATGTACTTCTAATATTAAGATTGTTAAAAATATTTTCTTAACACAACATAAAATATACAATAGAAACTCAGATAATAAACTCGAATTGTAAAATCACAAATAAATTATTTTTAATTTTGTAGTGACAATTCCAATCAAATAATAATTAACAATATAACACAATTAAAATAAAAATGAAATAAATAATACAAATGTGTAAACATCTTAAAATATATCATTCAAATAAAAATTTATATATAATTTAAATAACTTAAAAATACAACTATATCTATAAAATTTTATTAAATAAATTTAATTCTTGACTAAATTTTACTAAATCTTCTCGTAGACTAAAATCATGTGAAATTCAGATATAATAATGTAGGGAAAAAACCAATCATTACCAAATTCTTAGATTATAATTAAAAAGGAAAAGTGAGGGGTAGAGATGGTAATAACCTTTGTAGCACCATGCAAACGACTTGTCAAGAGAGTGATCATAAAGGCTTACAGGGACTCCATAACTTTTTTCCATGTTTTCCTCTCTCATACAAGATGAATATTTGGCAATTTCACTTGCATATTTCTTACAATTATTTTACAAGCACACTGCCACAAAATACAACAAAACATGACCATAATTGAGCTACAATCTTCTCTTAATCCCCTATGCATGCGTATAGATCTTCGATGCAATTACTTGTTATGATTAAATGGGAACATATAGATTTATAATCTTTACTGCAGTTGCAGACACCACTAGTCAGAAACAGAAGATAAGATCACATGAGCCACATAACATACCTTTTCTGCTGATCTGAAGCGAGAAGGCCAAGACAATGTGTCTGAATCTTAAACGATGGGAGTTATTGCTCTCCTCTTCGACTCCATCTTTTTCTTGCGATCTCTTAATTTTTAGCGGCGACGGCATCTTTGAAATGCATGCAAGGCAATGGAGTTGAGAATTTGAGATTTGAGTAAAGGGGAAAGGGGAGACTAGGGGTGGGGATTGTGGGTGGATTGGCAGGATTCAAGGACAAGAACTCATAGAGTGACTCAATCAATAATTTTTTTTAATTTTAGTCTAACTTGTGAAATCAATCCGGTTTTATCGATTTTATCAAATTTAACCGATTTTGAATGGTTCTGAATTTTTAATCTGAATATATATATATATGGGCAATGAATTAATTTGTTCCCGTAATTTTTAGGGTAGCTAGCTTTTTTTGTTATATTTTTCCCTTTGAGTTTCATTCTTGGGTCTTGTCTGTCGTTTTTATCTTTGATCATCTCTTTTCTAATAGATTTCGTTTTGTAAAGAAAAAAGAAGATGAGTATGGATGATCTTATTAACTTATTCAACATGTTAGCATGCATTCCCAGTTATTTGTTAATAAGTCAAGCTAGATTTTTGTTCATAGCATTTTAGACTTTTTGTTTTGAATTACAATCATGATTGTCAGCTATTCCGGGAAGAGGTGCCCGGTGGCAGGTGCATAGGCTGACGCTGGACTGCTACTCACTGTGGACTGAAGGCTGGTCCTTGCTGGATTGCCTGTGGGCTGGCACCGTGAGCTACGGCAGAGATTGACTGTGTCTTGTGTTTTTTAACAGTATGTTTGTTGTTTTTTAAATAATTTTTTATATTAAAATATATATTAATGATATTTTATTTTTATTTTTTAAAAATTATTTTTAATATTAGCATATGAAAACGATTTAAAATGTATAAATTATATTAAATTTTAAAAAAAATAAAAAATAATTTTTTTAAATTTTTTTTAAAAATACAAATTCAACCGTGTTTGTTTAAGTGATTTAAGCGATGAGCAGCAAAATATACGGTGAAGCGCTCCTCTCATCTAAAAGTACCCAATCCCTAAACTAATATCCCAAAATCATACAAGTTATCTCTCTACCAAATTAAATCTAGAATTAATTTAATTAGATCAAATAATTAATATTTTTTTAAAATTAAATTTAAATTAGATTTATTCTATTAATCTACATTGTCATGTTTTATAGTCATTATGGTCTTATATCAATCCACAAATTTGATGTATTATAAAGTTTTATTAGATTTTGTATTTTAAAAATATTTTAAAAAAATTTTAAAATTATTTTTTAATTAATATTTTTTTAATATTTTTATATATTTTGATACATTAAAATTAAAATTATTTTTAAAAAATTAAAAAAATATTATTTTAATATATTTTAAAATAAAAAATATTTTAAAAAATAAACTTAAGTGATTTTTTTATAAAAGGAGTATAATGAATGATTGACGTGATAGGATTGAAATGGAAGATTTATGGACTACGAGGTAGAGGATACAGTTCGCCCTTTTTAAATACGGCGTCGTTGTGGAAAGTGCACCAGCAGTAGAGGACACCGCGACACCGTTTATAGGAAAGATGAGCTGCGAGACGTCCTTTTTACCGTCTTCCCCGTCCAGCAAGCATCGCATATAAAAAAGAAAATGATAAAAGGTCCTCTGCTCGCTCGCACTGTTTTCACACTGCGAATTAAAGCACCCGATTCTCCTTCTTCTGACTAAGATCAGAATTCTGATCAATACTGTCAAAACAAGCAAGATGGTGATGGTTCGAATCCGCAGCAGAGACGGGCTGGAACGCGTCTCCATCGACAACCCAAACATCACAGTTTTCCAACTCAAAACCCTAATCCAAAACCAACTCCAAATCCCTATCCGCAGCCAAACCCTCTCTACCAATCAAAGCCTCCTCTTAGCCAAATCACCCTCCGATCTCCTCAAATTCACTGACATGTCCAACCCTGACACTCCTCTCTCTTCCCTCAGCATCTCTCACGGTTCCCTTATCTTCTTAGCCTACGATGGAGAGAGAACTATTGCCGGCCCCGCTGTTCGACCTGCTGGTTCTTTCGGCCGGAAGATGACAATCGACGATCTAATTGCCAAACAGATGAGAGTCACCAGGCAAGAAAATCCCCACTGCGACTCTGTCTCGTTTGATCGCGATTGCGCTAATGCGTTTCAGCATTATGTTAATGAAACGCTCGCTTTTGCTGTTAAAAGAGGTGGGTTTATGTACGGAACGGTGTCGGAGGAGGGGAAGGTTGAAGTCGATTTCATATACGAGCCTCCGCAGCAGGGGACTGAAGAGCTTTTGATGCTCTTGAGAGATTCTGATGAAGAAAAATTAGTGGAGGCGATTACGGCGTGTTTGGGAATGAGGAGAGTGGGGTTTATTTTTACGCAGACTATAATGCAGGACAAAAAGGACTATACGTTGTCGCATAGGGAAGTTCTTCAGGCGGCGGAGCTGCATGCTGAGAGTGAATTGAAAGAGTGGGTTACTGCGGTGGTGAAGTTGGAGGTGAATGAGGATGGGGGAGCCGATGTGCATTTCGAGGCGTTTCAGATGAGTGATATGTGTATTAGGCTGTTTAAAGAAGGATGGTTTGAGACGGAGATTGGGGAAGATGCCGATCCTAAGTTGTCTAAAATGAAGAAAGATGTGGTTGTTGGTAGCAAGGATGTTAAGGAGGTCGATAATGATTTTTTCTTGGTCGTTGTCAAGATTTTAGATCACCTGGTATGTTACGCGTTAGTCTTTTTCCTTAAATTTCATAATTGCATTTCTTTTGTTGTTGTTTATTTTCTGATATTGGGCTTTATCTTTGGTTGATAAGTATTCTTTTCCCTGGGAAATAGGATTATGCTTTATTGATTGATAGTTGATAGTTGAGTGGAAAAAGAATATGTAATAAATTTCTTTGTGTTAAGCTAGTTCTGGACTGAAATTGTCCAAATCTTCATTAACGAGAAGGGTTTATAGCATTCCAGCAATGTGGAAAGAGAAAATAACATGAGGGGCAAAAGGAAAAAAAAAGTTCCGGAGCCATATGCATGAGAGTGTGCTTCAGAGTGACTTGGGATGTGATATGTATTCTCTTTGTTCATATTTTTTTGTGACACAAATAGCTTAACATAGGAAGTGTCAACTTTCACTGTTTTCTCGTTATTTTGATTGCTGCAGTGCATCTAGTTTTTGAGTACCAAGTTCTAGGATAGGTTGAAGTTCCATTCTTCATATACATGAGATGAGATTGCTAGCTAGGTTCTTAGAAGGATATATCTGTTTTTTTTTTTTTTTTTTTGGGGGGGGGGGGGTGGTTCTTTAGAAGTTTTGCAGCTATATATGTGCCAGTGGGTAAGCTAGAGTCATTGGAACTGGATATGAAGCTTTACATAAATCATTCTATTTCAAAGTGCAGATTGCTAGAGATGATATATATATATATATATATATATATATATATATATATATATTCCTTTGTGGTCTTCTTCTTTTTACTAGGCCTTGGATGGAGGGGCCAGCTAGTCAATTATGTGATGTTTTAAGGGTCTCATATAGATTGTTTGCTCAACAAATATCATGGAATAACGAGTCAACCATATTTTATAACCACAAAGAGTGGATATGGATATGCTGGCAACAAAGATGGCAATATCGTATATCCAATAAATCATAATATTTTCAGGATGGGGTATGGTTATTTTATGTGCTGGCATGAGACAATCACAGTTATGTTTATGTGTTATGCAAAAACAAGATGGAATGTTTGCTGTTGAGCTGTATATAGTTTGGCAACCTTTACATAAAAGGTATAATTTTTTGGAGGAGTATTGGAGCTTCTTATTGTGAGAAAGCCTGAAAGGATCCTTTTTATAGCAAAATTCTTTTAGAGTGTTCTGAGCATGATTCTTGCTTGAAAATGAAGAGAAGCATTTGAAGGGATGGTTTAGAGATATAAGTTATGCTATACAAGGGATTCTGTCTTGCTGCGCAGTCACACAAGTTTTTTTGTGATATTTTCTAAAATTATCTCTGTTGATCTTATTTTTTTGATATTGAACTGGTTGAGAATTACAATTGTATATTTTCTCACAAAACACTATAGATTGCTACAATGTTTTTTTTTCCATTTTTTTCTTTTTTTATGTTGTTTTTTTTTTTAGAATTGTTTTTGTGGATTTTGTTTTTTATATATTAAGCTAGTTGAGAGTTCAGCTTTGTAGTTTTTTTCCTTTAAAACACTGGATTGTTATAGTATTTCTCTCTATGATTTTTTTCTTTATGATTTTTTTAAAATTATCTTTATTGATTTTATTATTTTTAATATTGAGCTAGATGAAAATTATTACTTTAGAATTCCTTATGAAATACTATAGATTGCTACAGTGTTTCCTTGCTTGATTTTTTTCCCTTTCGTTTTCTTTCTGATTTTGTTTTTAAATTATCTTTGTCGATTTTATTTTTTTAATATTGAGCTAGTTGAGAATTTAGTGTTGTACTTTTTTTGTGGATTTTTTAAAGTAATAATTTTCAACTAGCTCAATTTTTTGTGGATTTTTTTTTTATATATTAAGCTAGTTGAGAGTTTAGCTTTGTAGTTTTTTTTCCTTTAAAACACTAGATTGTTACAGTATTTCTCTATATGATTTTTTTCTTTATGATTTTTTTTTAAATTATCTTTATTGATTTTATTATTTTTAATATTGAGCTAGATGAAAATTATTACTTTAGAATTCCTTATGAAATACTATAGATTGCTACAGTGTTTCCCTGCTTGATTTTTTTCCCTTTCATTTTTTTTCTGATTTTATTTTTAAATTATCTTTGTCGATTTTATTTTTTTAATATTGAGCTAGTTGAGAATTTAGTGTTGTAGCTTTTTCTTTGAAAATATTGTGGATTGCAACAGTTTTTCTCCATATAAATTTTTTTTATGATTTTTTTTTCACAAGCCTGCTCATGGTTTTTATCCCTTTTTGAATGATTTTTTTTTAGAATTGTTTTTTTATTTTATTTTTTTCATATTGAGTTGATTGAAAATTTAGTTTTGTAATTTTTTTTTTAAAACACTGTGGATTGCTATCGTATTCTTCCACATGATTTTTTTTTTGCTATAATTTTTTTAAATTGTTATTGATTTTATTATTTTTAATATTAAGCTGGTGGACAATTACAACTTTATAATTCCGTATGAAATATTATAGACTGCTACAGTGTTTTAATGCTTAGTTTTTTTTTTCTTTTATTTTTTTAAATTATCTCTATCAATTTTATTTTATTTTAATATTGAGCTGGTTGAAAATTTAGTTTTGTAGTTTTTTCCTTGAAAATACTGTGGATTGTAACAATTTTTCTCCATATAATGTGTTTTTATGATTTTTTTTACAAATCCACAACAACGCATAACTATGTGGGTATCGTGCTGGCATGACATGTGGTTAATATGAATTGGGTCTCACGCGGAATTTATTTGCTGCCATATATTTCATATATTTCCATTGTGGAAATTTAACTGTACAAATGACACAGATCCACTAAGAAAAAGAAACGGGTGAATAATCAGTGGGCCATTTTTCAATTGACTGCCCTGATACCTGAAACTGGGGGATGGAACCTGTATTTCGAATTCATGCAACAGCTACAAGTTTGAATGGTTTGGCATTTTCTGTTTTGAGTAAGTTCACCTTTGATGCTAAGATCATGCCGGTAGGTTACATAATGAATATTTGAGATTGCTAGAACTTCTATATTTGGAGCAGGCACATGCAGTACTGTTTGTTCCTTTTCGGATGAAACCTGAGAATGACGCTATCTATGTTAGGACTATCAGCTGATATTTAGTCTAGGATTTGTTTTTTGTTCCCCCTTCATGGAAGGAAACTGTGGCTTTGACTGAAAAATGCAATGCAATCAGGGAAAAATGAAAAAATATACAGCAGTAGACATCGCCTGTTTGACTTTGTCACTTAACATTCAGTGGATATCTGTGCTGGGGAGCTATTCATTCATTTGATTCTTCTTTATCATGCCATAATGAATTTTCAAGATACTAATGGCACAGTCCTGGATGATTATATCTCTTCTGCTGCCTCTTGTGGAGAAGTTCAATGTTCTTGTCCATGAATTATTTAATGCAGGGCCCTCTTTCATCAGCCTTCCCCATTGAGAACAGGATCACACAAGTGACAATGAGAGCGTTGAGGAGTCATCTGGACCGTACAAAGAATCTTCCATTTGTTAAGAGAATTTCTGATTTTCACCTCTTGCTATTTCTGGCCAAGTTTCTGGACCTCAATTCTGATGTTCCGGCGTTAGCAGAGTGTGTGCTTGCACAGACAGCTGTACCAGAGGGTTATCAGCTCCTAATTGAGTCCATGGCTAATACTTGATGTTGCTTGAATGCCTGATGGTTGGATCAATCCATCTTGTCCCCTGTGAAAGTTTCTGTGCATCAAGAACCGTAGCCAATTATACTACTTCCTGGTGTATCATAATTTACAATCTCTCTCTTATAAATTTAAAGTATCTTCATCCATTGGTTTGATAATTTATGTTTGGTGAAATCAGGTTTCAGTTTTCTGTTTGATTTCTTTTAGGAGTCCCACATGCTGATATCTAGAACAAATTCTAAATATTAAAAAAGAAAAAAAAATATGATAAAAAATTCAAAAAATATACATGCTCCTTCTCATCTGATGCTTAACCCTAATGCCTTACTGGAAAAGGCCAATGGTCTGCTATTTTAGCATAAAACTGCATCTAATCATGGAGAACAAGCATCACTTTTCAGAACACGTGTTATTAAAGTCTGAAGGCTCTGCATTAAGCTGCTTTCAATTGAATGAATGTTTTTTCAGCATTTATACTCCACTGGAACCTGTCCGTCTTTAGTAGTTAAAGGTTTAAGGTTTGTTAATGATACCAGCCCTTCAGTAAACTTCATGTGATATCCCGGCTAGCCTCGAAATCCCCTTCGTTTTCAAACTGAATTAGGAGTAAGTCAATCCTTTATCACTTCAATCTTCTTAGGATTTATGATAACACCTTTTGCCGATATGATGATAGACTCAAGTATTCTATTTGATTTTCACAATAAAAACACTTGCATCTTTTTGTATACAATTGATTCTTTCTCAATACCTTTAATATTTCTCTTATATATTTGATATGCATATTTAATGTAGAATCATATATTAATATATCATCCAGGATCACCAAAAATGATTATATTGATTATGATAGACTTTTTAATATCTTACTCAAACATCCTAATATAATAGTAACTAGATCTCAAGTTCAATTTAGAGTAAAATTAAGAACTATACAACTTATTCATCAATCAAAGCCCTGAATTCATAATCTTACATGAATCATATAAGCTCAGGGAGCATCACACAACATCACATTGTCATTTGTTATTATAATTGCTAATACTATGGTTTTAACAACAACTTTAATTCCTTTAATCACATACTCATCTATGAAACCGTGGATGCTCCCGATATTAATTAAGATAATTATTATCCTGACAACTCTTTTTTATCATAATTGTACCGTAAACATAGTTATCTGTTAGTGTATTTAATGATAATCAATATTCTTTAACAATAAACTTGCCTACTATTTTTTCCAATTTTATTTTTCTCCCAACATCTAAAAATTCTTTCATTTCTTATTTTTTCCGCTTTATCATATTTAATCTTTTAGGACTACATTGATAACCAGGCATGTACATATCACTACATTTAAAATATAAGCCCAATTTTCTCCTTTATTTATGCAAAGTATCATAAAAATGCTTTGTCCTCAAGGTGCCTTAATCTTTAATTGGTTAGAAAACTTGGATGAAAAGTTACATGTTGTTCTTCCTATATTGAAAGGAAAGTTTGATCTTTGAATAATCTTATTTTTGCTGGCCATAAACTCATCTCACTATTTTGTTTGCTCAAAAGATTACATCAAATAAAGTTTGTTTCAAGATCTTAAGCATCGGCTTGGTATCTTTTCTTAATCCACTAATGATGCTAGAAATATAATAAGATTCTAGTACAGGAGGATTTAATGCATTCATCAAACATTTTTATTCCTCAAACTTCTCCACATGATCTTTCACTCTATTATCTTATATCAATTTGTTGAATTCCTCAACTATATCGTCTCTACCACCAAATCTTTTACAAATGGCCTTATAGAATTTATCCTAATTAATTAGATATTAACCTGTATACATGAATTCCTCAAACTAAATCTCTACATTTTCATCGAAGTATAAAGAAGACATTGTTACCTATTTATAAATAGGCATAAAGTTTAGTTAGAAGAATTGTTAACACTTCCTTACCCATCTTCTAAGATTATCTCCCAGAAGGTTTGCAGATTCATTATTGGCAATGTTGGATTGTTTCTAGCCTTGTAGTGATCTTGGTTTCCCATATTTTCTCCACAACCATAGCTTTTAAATCCAAGTAGTACTATTTCCTATGTGACATGAGCTCAAGTTTTATTGTATTTGACAAGATTCTTGTGGAATTATCCCCAATTGTCTTTCTTACCATTTGATTAGCTAAGAATGACTGGATATGGTTAGTTAGGGCTTTAATTTTCAAATTGATTTGATTAGATCTCTTATCTTGTTTTATCCACCTTGTTTATTTTTTTTATCATTGTTTCTTGAATTTTTTCTATGAATCCCTTGTATTTTTTCATCAAGTTTTTTACAATATTCTTCCACATTCATAATATTAATTTTCTTTACCATTTTCTTAAGCTTTAAACAACCCTAAAATCGATTAATGGTCGAGGATCAACTTTTATATCAATTGTTAGACCTTGGCCTTAATAAGTGAATGTTAGAAAGGAAGAAGAAAAAGAACGAAAGAAGGTCTAATATATAAATTGTTACTCCATTACTTGTTCATCATGCTTTTGTTACAATGTTATATACAAGGAATTCAACTAACTCCTAACTTCTAACCAACTACTTATTTATCATATATTTTATTCTTTATTTACACATAATTATCATGTTACTTATTGAACTTCTCTTCCTACAAGCTTTCATGCCTTATCTTTCTACGCTTCTCTAGTAAGTTGCAACATTTTGCCTGATTTTTTATGATTATAAGTAGTTGTTGATGCTAGTGCATCTATTGGTGGAGGCTTGTCTTCAGCATAATGGTTGTTCATTGGAAGAAGATAAATTGATATATATGTTTTGCATTGTTGGATAGCGAGTTTGGTGGCTAGTTGACATGACTAAAAGATTGATGTCTTCTCCCAAGTGCAGGAGTGTTGAATTAATAAATAACCCGGCAAGACCAGGGTCGAACCACGGAGAGGTTAATTGTACAAATTATAAATAACAACAATACAACAACAACAACAACAGTAGTAGTAGTAGTAGTAGTAGTAGTAGTAGTAGTACTAATAATAATAATAATAATAATAATAATAATAATAAAGAAAAAGAAGGAGAAGAAGAAGAAGAAGAAGATGAGAACTTCGAGATGGAATATTAATGTAAGAATTAAACAATGATAATAACAAATGTTAAGGATAGAGGTTCCACTAATGGTATGCCAAACCAGTATAGTATAAACTCTTATTATTCAATTGGAAACCATACACAAAGGAGATTCCAATCAGATAATAGATTGTTAACATGATTACATTAGTCATCTTATTCGATTAATGCTAATACTTGTGAATCTCGTTAAGCATTTATGATTATAACTTATGTTAACAGCAAATCAAGTTTCTTTCATAGCTCAGGTGTCGGTTATACCATACAGTATGGGCTATGAAAGTGTCAAGCATTTGTTATACCAAGTGTTATACAACATAAATCAAAATTAGTCATTTAATAAGCAAAGTATTAAAGAGTGAACAAGATAACAAATACAAAATATGTTAGTATCAAATATTAAAGTCCATATTAAGTTTACATTATACTTATTCTTACACCATTAGTGTAACCTTTTCATCTTCATATATTAAACTTAGTTAGACATAATAAAAGAAAAAATAAATAAATAAACAAAATAAGAGCATAAATAAGATAAAAGTTAACTAAGTAAATGAAAGGAAATGAAAGACATAAACTTGATATTAATTAAAGCAAAGCATAAACATTACAAAAAATATAAAGAGAGAAAGTAAGAGCATGATCTTGATTTGGAAACCAAGATGCTTAAATGCATGGCAAATGTCTCTTTTTATAGGTCAAAATTGGGAACTATTGATTTGATGACTAATTGATGAGTGGATGACTAACTCTTGACTTGGTGACAATCCTTATCTTCTCTTGTATGCCCAAAACATCATTGATAACATCAAAATTGGAGCCACTTGAAAACATAAAAGTTGTAGGAAATTGTCTTAACTTTCTTGTGTAAACATTGAACAGTGTTTGGGTTGGAAGACAAATTTGGACTTCTTTGTTGTTTCTACAATTTGGACTTGAAAATGACCTATTTAGATCTTAGGCTCCATATGAAAGTTGTAGGCTTATGTTTTACCTTTCCATCCATATAAAGTAGACCTAAATCTGAGATCTATAACTCCTACTTATTCTTACGCCATTAGTGTAACCTTTTCACCTTGGCATAATAAAATTAGCTAAAAATAATGAAAGAAAGAAAAATAAATAAATAAAATAAGAAGATAAATAAGATAAAAGTTAAATAAGTAAAGGAAAGGGAATGGAAGGCATAAACTTGATATTAATGAAAGCAAACCCTAAGCAATACAAAAAATACAAAGAGAGAAAGCAAGAGCATGATCTTGATCTGGAAATCAAGATGCCTATATGCATAGCAAATGCCTCCTTTTATAGGCTAAAATTGAGAACTATTGATTTGATGATTAATTGATGAGTGGGTGGCCAACTCTTGACTTGGTAACAATCCTTATCTTCTCTTGTCTGCCCAAAACATCATTCATAACATTAGAACTGGAACCACTTAAAAACATGAAACTTGTAGGAAATTATCTCATCTTTTCAGGAAAAAAAAGTAGAGGTCATTTGGATTTTCAAAACTCCAGATATGGGACAAATACTGAATAGTATGCAGTCTATAAAATAGATTAGGACTTCTTTGTTGTTGCTACAATTTGGATTTGAGAATGACTTTTTTAAATTTCAGGCTCCATATGAAAGTTATAGGTCTATATCTTACCTTTCCATCCATATAAAGTAGACCTAAATTTGAGATCTATAGCTCTAGATATGACTTAATTACTGATTAGTACTTAAAAGTGCATTTTTATCATGGTTTTATATCATCATTTTGCACTTGAAGTATCAATAACTCCTTAACCAAAGCATGTTTTATAATAATATATCTAATAATGTAAGATACCTTTAATTTGTGGTAAATGTTCATTTTAAATGCAGGCTTATCACATAAATGAAAAGATTGATTGATGACTTTAAGAACTTAAATTGCAAGGATAAAGAGATGGTCAAACTTAGAAAAGAGATGTCGGTGCAATTCAAACCGGAACACTGTTCGATAATTGGGTCATATCTGGAGCTATATATCTCAGATTTAGGTCCAATTTATATGGATGGAAAGGTAAGACATAGGCCTACAACTTTCATTGGAGCCCAAGATCTAAAAAGGCCATTATCAAGTCCAAATTGTAGCAACAACAAAGAAGCCCGAATCTGTCTTCTAGTCCGAGCACTGTTCGGTATTTTGGCCATATCTAGAGTTTTAGAAGTTCAAATGAGCTGAATTGTTTACACAAGAAAGCTGAGACAATTGCCTACAACTTTCATGTTTACAACTGGCTCCAATTTTGACGTTATCAATAACGTTTTGGGCAGACAAGAGAAGATAAGGATTGTCACCAAGTCAAAAGTTGGCCACCCACTTATCAATTAGTCATCAAATCAATAGTTCCCAATTTTAGCCTATAAAAGGAGGCATTTGCCATGTATTTAGGCATCTTGGTTTCTAGATCAAGATCATGCTCTTCCTTTCTCTCTTTGTATTCTTTGTAATATTTATGCTTTCTTTTCATTAATATCAAGTTTATGCCTTTCATTTCCTTTCCTTTACTTAGTTAGCTTTTATGTTCTTATTTTGTTTATTTGTTTTCCTTTCTTTCATTATGTCTAGCTAAGTTAATTATGTCAAGGTGAAAAGGTTACACTAATGGTGGAAGAATAAGTATAGTGTAAACTTAATATGGACCTTAATGTTTGATACTAACATGTTTTATATTTGTTATCTTGTTCACTCTTTAATACTTTGCTTGTTAAATGACTAATCTTGATTTATGTTGTATAACACTTGGTACAACAAATGCTTGGCACTTTCATGACCCATAATGTATGGTATAACCGACACCTGAGCTATGAAAGGAACTTGATTTGTTGTTAACATAAGTTATAATCATGAATGCTTGACGAGATTTACAAGTATTAGCATTAATTGAATAAGATGACTAATGTAATCATGTTAACAATATATAATCTGATTGGAACCTCCTTTGTGTGTGGTTTCCAATTCAATAATAAGAGTTTATACTATATTTGTTTGATATACCATTAGTGGAACCTCTAACCTTGACATTTGTTATTATTATTGTTTAATCCTTACATTAATTTTCCATCTTCAAGTTCTCATCATGTTTTTCTTCTTATCTTTCTTTATTACTACTACTACTACTACTACTACTACTACTACTATTATTATTATTACTACTATTGTTGTTGTTGTTATTGTTGTTTATAATTGTTGTCTATAATTTGTACAATTAACCTCCCTGTGGTTCGACCCCGGTCTTGCCGGGTTATTTATTACTTCGACACTCCTGCACTTGGGAGAAGACATCAACCTTTTAGTCGTGTCAAGTTTTTGGCGCCGTTGCCGGGGAGGTAAGTTCTTGTATAAATTATAGTATTTATTTTCTCTTTTCACTTTTCTTGTATATAACTTTGTTTCTTTTCTTTTATTTCATTTTATTTTGTTTTCTTCCTCCTTCTTTTGCTTTCTTCTTCTTTTTTATTTTATTCCTACACGTGCATGAGAGTGTGGTCACGTACATCAAGTGGTAGACTTTGTAGGATATTGATTAGTACTTAAAAGTGCATTTTTGTCATGGTTTTATATCATCATTTTGCACTTGAAGTATCAATAACTCCTTAACGAAAGCATGTTTTATAATAATATATCTAATAATATAAGATACCTTTAATTTGTGGTAAATGTTCATTTTAAATGCAGGCCTATCACATAAATGAAAGGATTGATTGATGACTTTAAGAACTTAAATTGCAAGGGCAAAGAGATGGTCAAACTTAGAAAAGAGATGTCGGTGCAATCCAAACCGGAACACTGTTCGGTAATTGGGTCATATCTGGAGCTACAGATCTCAGATTTAGGTCCAATTTATATGGATGGAAAGGTAAGACATAGGCCTACAACTTTTATATGGAGCCCAAGATCTAAAAAGGCCATTATCAAGTCCAAATTATAGCAACAACAAAGAAGCCCGAATCTGTCTTCCAGCCCGAGCACTGTTCGGTATTTTGGCCATATATGGAGTTCTAGAAGTCCAAATGAGCTAAATTTGTTACACAAGAAAGCTGAGACAATTGCCTACAACTTTCATGTTACAACTGGCTCCAATTTTGACGTTATCAATAACGTTTTGGGCAGACAAGAGAAGATAAGGATTGTCACCAAGTCAAAAGTTGGCCACCCACTTATCAATTAGTCATCAAATCAATAGTTCCCAATTTTAGCCTATAAAAGGAGGCATTTGCCATGTATTTAGGCATCTTGGTTTCTAAATCAAGATCATGCTTTTCCTTTCTCTCTTTGTATTCTTTGTAATATTTATGCTTTCTTTTCATTAATATCAAGTTTATGCCTTTCATTTCCTTTCCTTTACTTAGTTAGCTTTTATGTTCTTATTTTGTTTATCTATTTTTCTTTCTTTCATTATGTTTAGCTAAGTTAATTATGTCAAGGTGAAAAGGTTACACTAATGGTGTAAGAATAAGTATAATGTAAACTTAATATGGACTTTAATGTTTGATACTAACATGTTTTTATATTTGTTATCTTGTTCACTCTTTAATACTTTGCTTGTTAAATGACTAATCTTGATTCATGTTGTATAACACTTGGTACAACAAATGCTTGGCACTTTCATAGCCCATAATGTATGATATAACCGACACCTGAGCTATGAAAGGAACTTGATTTGTTGTTAACATAAGTTATAATCATGAATGCTGACACGACTAAAAGGTTGATGTCTTCTCCCAAGTGCAGGAGTGTCGAAGTAATAAATAACCCGGCAAGACCGGGGTCGAACCACATGGAGGTTAATTGTACAAATTATAAATAACAATAATACAACAACAACAACAACAACAACAACAACAACAATAATAATAATAATAATAATAATAGTACCAATAATAATAATAATAATAATAATAATAATAATAATAATAATAAAGAAAGAGAAGAAAAAGATGATGATGATGATGAGAACTTTGAGATGAAATATTAATTAAACAATGATAATAACAAATGTCAAGGTTAGAGATTCCACTAATGGTATGTCAAACAAGTATAATATAAACTCTTATTATTCAATTGGAAACCACACATAAAGGAGGTTCCAATCAGATTATAGATTGTTAACATGATTACATTAGTCATCTTATTCGATTAATGCTAATACTTGTAAATTTCGTCAAGCATTCATGATTATAACTTATGTTAACAACAAATCAAGTTCCTTTCATAGCTTAGGTGTCGGTTATACCATACATTATAGGCTATGAAAGTGCCAAGTATTTGTTGTACCAAGTGTTATACAACATAAATCAAGATTAGTCATTTAACAAGCAAAGTATTAAAGAGTGAACAAGATAACAAATATAAAACATGTTAGTATCAAGCATTAAAGTCCATATTAAGTTTACATTATACTTATTCTTACACCATTAGTGTAACCTTTTCACCTTGACATAATTAACTTAGCTAGACATAATGAAAGAAAGGAAAACAAATAAACAAAATAAGAACATAAAAGTTAACTAAGTAAAGGAAAGGAAATGAAAGGCATAAACTTGATATTAATGAAAGTAAAGCATAAACATTACAAAAAAATACAAAGAGAGAAAGGAAGAGCATGATCTTGATCTGAACACCAAGATGCCTAAATGCATGGCAAAATGATGATATAAAACCATGATAAAAATGCACTTTTAAGTAGTAATCACACCCCCCAACCAGCTTATTACTAGTCCCTAGTAATTAAAGCGTAAAATAGAAAAACAATTTGCAAATTCCACAAAGCAAGGTATTCATCATTTAACTTCCATTAATCTATCCAGATAAACAAACTCTCATTAAATTTATATATCTGCTCAATACCTCTTAACAAGATATTAATAAACCTTTCTTTTGTGCTCAATGTATCAACACATAATTATGGGGCTTTTCTTGGAAGAAAACAAAATTTTTGTTCTAATGTTTAAGGTTAACTTCCTTGGGTTGGGATTATTATTTTTGTCTTTTTTTTCTTTTTTTCTTGTTAAAAATCTATATACATATAATTTAAAAAGATCATGCATCTTTAAGCCATGTAACGAGCTTTCAGCTAATGACTCCCAGACTAGTTGGTCTTAGGGCATTAGGTGTTAAGACACCCCTACGAGCTTAGTAACTCGGGTCGCAGATACTGATATGTAGATAGTGCAATGTTTGATTCCCTTAAGCTTTTCTCCTCAACCCATGTAACAAGCGTTGGGCCAATAGCTCCCAAGTCAGTTGACTTTAGGGTATTAGGAGTTAAAACACCCCTTCGGGCTTAATTGTTTAGGTTAGGGAGGCTACGAAACCAAACTTATCTACATTTTTATTATCATCATTTTTTTTTATTTTTTTCTTTTTTTTTTAATTATATACAATCCCTTTCCTTTAGTTGTTACCTTTAACAAAAGAACATAAATAATGTAATAATTCAATATGCAACCCACAATCATATGTTAAAGTGTGTGTGTGTAAATTAAGGTTTAAGAATACATGTTAAATAAGTATATGAGCAGAATTAAGCGGTAACAATACGAGAGTTTGTAAACCTGAATATTTCAGGAAGTATTATAATAGACCTTGTTAAGAATGGTTACTAAGATGCGTCTCAAGAGTCACTTTAACAAAAGAACTCCTTTACTCTGCCATCCTAGTAACAACAATTATGCACATGCTTTATGAAATGAAAAACAAATTTTTTTTTTATCAACTACTACCCTCTCCCCCCAACCAAAACGAGACATTGTCCTCAATGTTCTAAGGTAGAAAGATAGAGTATAGAAGATATCACCTGAAATAACGAACACTGACAAAACCTGAAACACACTAAAACAAAAATAACAAAACACAATAATAAAACCAAAAGACACAAAAATTCACAAATGAAGGCTCAAATCCAATCTAAGCTTTTTACGGCTTCCCGTAGATGACCAATTTATGCGACTCATGAAAGGATCAATCACAGGAATGAAAGATTGTAGTTGGTCAATCAATTGTTCAGCAGTAGTAGCAGAGATTATGATTTGTCGTGCAGAAGATGTTAGAAATTCCTGTTCCACAGCATGATCAAGAAAAGACAACAACTTATCATAATAACCATTAACATTTAACAAACCTATGGGTTTATCGTGAATGTGCAATTGAGCCCAAGAGGAAATATGAAAGATCTCTTCCAATATGCCTAGACCACCTCGTAAAGCAATGAAGGCATCAGCATGATTAAACATTGCATTCATTCGAGCCGACATTGTGGAGACCTGAAGTTCCTCTCTAATTGTTTTTCCAATGATGTCCCCTTGTGCCAAAGCTTCAGGGACGACCCCCAAAACTTGACTACCTCCTAAAAATGCAGCTATTGACACACCTCCCATTAACCCAAGATTGCCTCCCCCATATACTAAATGAATCTTTCTCTCAGTTAGCACCTGATCAAGATGATTTGCTGATTCTAAAAACTCCTTTTCTTTCCCAGGACTAGATCCACCGAAAACACAAATATTTCTTATTTGATGACTTGAGGAACTTTCCATTTCTACACACTTCTGTATTTGTTGAATGTATGGGTTGAGTAGAAATGAAAGGAAGGAAAAGAGGGTTTTATAGATGAGAAATTGAAAAGGTAATCATAACATCTATATGTAGGCCAGCTGGAGTCTCACACTCTCTCTCTCTCTTTTTATTTATTTATTTATTTACTTTTGAAAAAAAAAAAACATGTGTATGTACAAGTAGTTGTGATTGTGGCTCACATCTTCCCTTGGTTTTACGTCCAAGAACGGCTTAAACGCCCTCTATGGGTCAGGAATAGGCTTCCCATCCAGTTTTCTTAAAAACTAGCAAACAGGGTCTTTTTTAGTCAGATTCCCAAGACTAAGTCGATCATGTTCTTTATGAAATAGTGGCTATAAATCATGAATTGCACGATGCACATCTCCACTAGGATGCGTCTCAAGAGTCAATAGAAGATTATCTAAAGACTCCTTACTCATGCCATCCTTAATGAATTGTATTTTATCTTCACGGTTTATAGATACCATTCCTAAAGAGCGACATTGTGTATTACAAGTCCATCTAGCATATCGATGACAGACATCCAGTCGTTTTGCACGACGCTTCTTTGCAAAAGTGCTTTTACCTATTCCAGGCATGTGCGAAATGAAGTTAGAGGACTCACCTGATAATCGGACCTTTGCTTCAATCAACTAGTGAATATCTTCAGGAATTCCATGATTCATTAACAATCTCAATCTTGCACATCTAGCACGGTAAATTTTTGTAATCGCATTCTGAGGCAGAGCGGGAAAATACTTTTTCAATTTTTCAAGATTAGTGTCCATTTTCAAATGAGAATTGGAAGAGAGCTTCAAAGAATTGCACAGATATATACACAGATATCAGTAATTGTGGGAAACTGAAAGAACCGACTTAAGTCACGGAGTACCGTTATCCGCCATTTGACCGGGGTGAGAGAAACTAGCAAAAATCACTCAAAAAGAAACACAAAAACAATGTGAGAAAAAAAAAATCAACCTTTATCTACAAAATCATTCAAACCAGTTGATTCATTTTCATTAAGAAAATTATCAAAGTGAGCTTTCAAACGATGTCCATTTTCCTTAAAATCATTGTCATTCATTGAATTCTCAATATCATAGGCCCTATAAGGATTGCTCCATCTTGGTCTTAGCTCTCTAGGGACTGCATAAAGTTGAGAATCATAAAACAAAACTTTTTGACCAGTATCAATCTTTTGACAATTTTCACAAGTTTTGCAGAATGCATGCGTGTCCTTGAACATAGTGGGCCAATAAAATCCATTTTGAAAGATTTTTGCAGTTGTCTTTCTTGATGAGAAATGGCCCCCACATGCCTCAGAATGACAAAATTTAATGACACTACTTACCTCATTGTCAGGAATGCACGTTCGAAATATTTGATCAGGACAATATTTGAATAAGTTAGGGTCATCACAATAAAAGCTCTTCACTTCGTTCAAAAACTTTTCTTTGTCTTGGGTACTCCAATCAGCTGGTAAATCTCCTAAACCAAGAAAATTGATATTTTTATCATACCAAGGCATTGGACTAAGAGAAAGTAAGGATTCGTTAGGAAAGTAATCATCGATTGGTGTGATGTCAGATGTCGAATCTGTTGTCACTATTGACAAAAGATTCGCATCAACATTTTCTGTGCGTTTGTTATCCGTGATTTCTTCCTCAGAATAAATCATTTGCAAATCTTCAGATTCATCCAACTCATTTTTACTTAAAGTAGATTCAAGTTGATCATAAACTAATTCGTCAATATGATCTACTTTTTGTAAATCATTATCATCTCCAGGTTGCTTGCAAATGTTGAAAATATTCATCTCCAATGTCATGTTTCCAAATGATAGCTTCATCAGTCCATTCCTACAATTAATCAATGCGTTAGAGGTTGCAAGAAACGGACGTCCTAAAATAACAGGAAATGAATTACATGCTTCAACAGGTTCTGTGTCCAAGACAATAAAATCCACAGGATAAATGAATTTATCGACTTGTACTAACACATCTTCAATTATTCCTCTAGGCACTTTTATAGATCTATCGGCAAGTAAAAGAGATATAGAAGTTGGTTTTAACTCACCTAGATTGAGACTTTGAAAAAATGAATATGGAAGTAAATTCACACTAGCACCAAGATCAAGTAAGGCTCTTTCAATTTTGTGCTCTCCAATAAAGCAGGAAATTGTAGGACAACCAGGGTCTTTGTATTTCAAAGCATTATTATTTTGAAGAATAGCACTTACTTGTTCAGCTAGAAAGGCTTTCTTTTTCACATTCAGTTTCCTCTTCACAGTGCAGAGATTTTTCAAAAATTTAGCATAGGAAGGAACCTGTTTAATAGCATCCAGCAAAGGTATATTGATCCTTACCTGTTTGAAAATTTCAAAAATTTCAGAGTTGTGATTGACTTTTCTTTGTTTGGTCATGGCTTGAGAAAATGGAAGTGCTGGCGGTGAATCAGTCATTTCTTTGCAATTTTCAGATTCATCCCGTTCCTTACCCTCAGAGATTGACTCATCATCTTTCTCATAAGGTTCAAGAGAGGGTTTTTCAATAACCTTACCACTGCGCAGAGTAGTGACTGATTTTGACTTGATCCATATGTTGGCTTCCGGAACTACTTGCATTTGCATTGTATTGCTCCTTAGGATTTTGTTGCGGTTGAGATGGAAACTTACCTTTCTCTTGGAAACTGAGAGCAGATGTTAATTTAGCAAGAGTATCTTTAAAATCTGTCATATTTTGAGCAAGTTGAGTATTGATTGTCTCTTGCTTTTCAATGAATGCATGCAATGTTTCCTCAAGATTTCTTCTAGGAGGTGGAGCATAAGGAGGTGCATATCCATGAGAATTTTGGAAATTGTGGTGTGCTTGAAACGGTGGTTGTGAAGTTTGTGCATTGTTGTTCTCACTCTTCCAACTGAAATTTGGGTGATTCCTCCAACCAGGGTTGTATGTTTGGGAGTATGGCTTGTGGTTGGCCCTTTGAAAACTGTTTAAAGCATGAGCTTGTTCATGGAGACATTCTTTAAAAGAAGGCAAGGTTGGACAATCGTTGGTTGAGTGTTCATCTGTTTCACAGATTTGACACACAATGTTTTCAATAGATTTTAATTGACCACTCTTTTTTAATTCTAGTGCCTCGACTTTTCTAGCTAAAGATGCAAACTTGGCTTGAAGGTCATGATCTTCCCTAAGGTTGTACATACCTCCACTAGATGTATGAGGTTGAGTTTTACTCAGTGCCTCATAAGTACCCGCGGTGTCCCAATTTTGAGCATTTTCAGCTAACAAGTCTAAGTACTTCATTGCTTCATCAGGGTTTTTATCTTCAAAAGTTCCATTGCACATCAACTCAACCATTTGCCTATCTTTAGGTGTTAACCCTTCATAGAAATGTGAAACCAATCTCCATGTTTCAAAACCATAATGAGGGCAAGTACTAAGCAAGTCTCGATACCTATCCCAACATTTGTAAAATGTTTCTCCTGGTTTTTTAGTGAAAGTGGTGATTTGTCTCTTGAAAGAGTTTGTTCTATGAGATGGGAAAAACTTCTTTAAAAACTGTTGTTGCATTTCATCCCAAGCACGAATGGATCCTGGTCTCAAATTTTGTAGCCATGTTTTAGCTTTATCTTTTAATGAAAAAGGAAAAAGCTTTAATCTAATGGTGTTCATGCTACAATTTAAATTATTATATGTGTTGCAGACCTCCTCAAATTCCCTTAAATGCAAGTATGAATTTTCCAATTCTAAGCCATGAAAAGAAGGTAAAAGTTGAATAATGCCTGGTTTAAAATTAAAATGAGATGCATCAGGAGGAAAAACTATACATGATGGTGCACTTGTTCTTGTGGGATTCATGTGGTCTCTAAGTGTTCTAACACGGTTATTCTCATTATTCTCATTATGAAGTGATTGATTATCTTCTTCGGCCATATTTTCTGAAAATGATGAGGATACCCTACAAAGTCTACCACTTGATGTACGTGACCACACTCTCATGCACGTGTAGGAATAAAATAAAAAAAGAAGAAGAAAGCAAAAGAAGGAGGAAGAAAACAAAATAAAAAGAAACAAAAGAAAAGAAACAAAGTTATATACAAGAAAAGTGAAAAGAGAAAATAAATACTATAATTTATACAAGAACTTACCTCCCCGGCAACGGCGCCAAAAACTTGACACGACTAAAAGGTTGATGTCTTCTCCCAAGTGCAGGAGTGTCAAAGTAATAAATAACCCGGCAAGACTGGGGTCGAACCACAGGGAGGTTAATTGTACAAATTATAAATAACAATAATACAACAACAACAACAACAACAACAACAACAACAACAACAACAACAACAATAATAATAATAATAATAATAGTACCAATAATAATAATAATAATAATAATAATAATAAAGAAAGAGAAGAAAAAGATGATGATGATGATGATGAGAACTTTGAGATGAAATATTAATGTAAGGATTAAGCAATAATAATAACAAATGTCAAGGTTAAAGGTTCCACTAATGGTATATCAAACAAGTATAGTAGAAACTCTAATTATTGAATTGGAAACCACACACAAAGGAGGTTCCAATCAGATTATATATTGTTAACATGATTACATTAGTCATCTTATTCAATTAATGCTAATACTTGTAAATCTCGTCAAGCATTTGATTAGTACTTAAAAGTGCATTTTTATCATGGTTTTATATCATCATTTTGCACTTGAAGTATCATATTGCACTTGGTACAACAAATGCTTGGCACTTTCATAGCCCATAATGTATGGTATAACCGACACCTGAGCTATGAAAGGAACTTGATTTGTTGTTAACATAAGTTATAATCATGAATGCTTGACGAGATTTACAAGTATTAGCATTAATTGAATAAGATGACTAATGTAATCATGTTAACAATATATAATCTGATTGGAACCTCCTTTGTGTGTGGTTTCCAATTCAATAATAAGAGTTTATATTATACTTGTTTGATATACCATTAGTGGAACCTCTAACCTTGACATTTGTTATTATTATTGTTTAATCCTTACATTAATTTTCCATCTCCAAGTTATCATCATCTTCTTCTTCTTCTCTTTCTTTATTATTATTATTATTATTATTATTATTATTATTATTATTATTATTATTATTACTACTACTATTGTTGTTGTTATTATTGTTGTTTTATAATTGTTGTTTATAATTTATACAATTAACCTCCCTGTGGTTCGACCCCGGTCTTGCCGGGTTATTTATTACTTCGACACTCCTGCACTTGGGAGAAGACATCAATCTTTTAGTCGTGTCAGATATCCTCATCATTTTCAGAAAATATGGCCGAAGAAGATAATCAATCACTTCAAAATGAGAATAATGAGAATAACCGTGCTAGAACACTTAGAGACCACATGAATCCCACAAGAACAAGTGCACCATCATGCATAGTTTTTCCTCCTGATGCATCTCATTTTAATTTTAAACCAGGTATTATTCAACTTTTACCTTCTTTTCTTGGTTTAGAATTGGAAAATCCATACTTGCATTTAAGGGAATTTGAGGAGGTGTGCAACACATATAATAACTTAAATTGTAGCATGAACACCATCAGATTAAAGCTTTTTCCTTTTTCATTAAAAGATAAAGCTAAAACATGGCTATAAAATTTAAGACCAGGATCCATTCGTGCTTGGGATGAAATGCAACAACAATTTTTAAAGAAGTTTTTCCCATCTCATAGAACAAACTCTTTCAAGAGACAAATCACCACTTTCACTAAAAAACCAGGAGAAACATTTTACAAATGTTGGGATAGGTATCGAGACTTGCTTAGTACTTGCCCTCATCATGGTTTTGAAACATGGAGATTGGTTTCACATTTCTATGAAGGGTTAACACCTAAAGATAGGCAAATGGTTGAATTGATGTGCAATGGAACTTTTGAAGATAAAGACCCTAATGAAGTAATGGAGTACTTAGACTTGTTAGCTGAAAATGCTCAAAATTGGGACATCGCGGGTACTTATGAGGCACCGAGTAAAACTCAACCTCATACATCTAGTGGAGGTATGTATAACCTTAGGGAAGATCATGACCTTCAAGCCAAGTTTGCATCTTTAGCTAGAAAAGTCGAGGCACTAGAATTGAATAAGAGTGGCCAATTAAAATCTGTTGAAAACATTGTGTGTCAAAACTGTGAAACAAATGAACACTCAACCAGTAACTGTCCAACCTTGCCTTCTTTTAAAGAATGTCTCCATGAACAAGCCCATGCTTTAAACAGTTTTCAAAGGGCCAACCACAACCCATACTCCCAAACATACAACCCTGGTTGGAGGAATCACCTAAATTTCAGTTGGAAGAGTGAGAACAACAATGCACAAACTTCACAACCACCATTTCAAGCACACCACAATTTCCAAAATTCTCATGGATATGCACCTCCTTATGCTCCACCTCCTAGAAGAAATCTTGAGGAAACATTGCATGCATTCATTGAAAAGCAAGAGACAATTAATACTCAACTTGTTCAAAACATGACAGATTTTAAAGATACTCTTCCTAAATTAACATCTGCTCTTAGTTTCCAAGAGAAAGGTAAGTTTCCATCTCAAACACAACAAAATCCCAAAGGCCAATACAATGCAAATGCAAGTAGTTTTGGAAGCCAACATATGGATCAAGTCAAATGAGTCACTACTCTGCGCAGCGGTAAGGTTATTGAAAAACCTTCTATTGAACCTTATGAGAAAGATGATGAGTCAATCTCTAAGGGTAAGGAAGGGGTTGAATCTGAATATTGCAAGGAAAAGACTGATTCCCTGCCAGCACTTTCATTTCCTCATGCCATGACCAATCAGGAAGAAGTCGATGATGAAAAAGGCACCGACACTGTTGATGCGGATCTTTTATCAAAACTGACAACAGATTCGACACCCGACATCATACCAATCGATGATTACTTTCCTGATAAATTTCTACTTTCTCTTAGTTCAATGCCTTGGTTTGCTAAAAATATCAATTTTCTTACTTCAGGATTTTTCCCAGCCCACTAGAGTATTGAAGACAAAAGAAAATTTTTGAGCAACGAGCAAAATTTTTGTTGGGATGACCCTTACTTATTCAATTATTGTCCTGATCAAATATTTCAAAAATGCATTTTCGACAATGAGGTAAGTAATTTCATTAAATTTTATCACTCTAAGGCATGTGGGGATCATTTCTCGTCAAAAAAGAGGATTGTAGAAATCTTACAAAGCGGATTTTCCTGGCCCACCATATTCAAGGAGTCACATGCATTTTGCAAAAACTATGAAAATTATCAAAAGGTGGGATTTATTTCAAAACACAGAGAGTCTTTAGATAATCTTCTATTGACTCTTAAGTCTCATCATAGTCAAGATAAGCATCGTGCAATTCATAACTTAGGAACCCATTCTCATAAAGAACATGCTTGGCATAGTCTTGGAAATCTGACTAAAAAGATCATGTTTGCCAGTTTTTAAGAAAACTGGATAGGAAGTGACACGACGAAAAGATTGATGTCTTCTCCCAAGTGCAGGAGTGTCGAAGTAATAAATAACCCGGCAAGACCGGGGTCGAACCATAGGGAGGTTAATTGTACAAATTATAAACAACAACAACAATAATAATAATAATAATAATAATAATAATAATAATAATAATAATAATAATAATAATAATAGTAGTAGTAGTAGTAGTAGTAGTAATAATAATAATAATGAAAGAGAAGAAGAAGAAGATGATGATGATGAGAACTTTTAGATGAAATATTAATTAAACAATGATAATAACAAATGTCAAGGTTAGAGGATCCACTAATGGTATGTCAAACAAGTATAGTATAAACTCTTATTATTGAATTGGAAACCACACACAAAGAAGGTTCCAATCAGATTATATATTGTTAACATGATTACATTAGTCATCTTATTCAATTAATGCTAATACTTGTAAATCTCGTCAAGCATTCATGATTATAACTTATGTTAACAACAAATCAAGTTCCTTTCATAGCTCAGGTGTCGGTTATACCATACATTATGGGTTATGAAAGTGCCAAGCATTTGTTGTACCAATTGTTATACAACATAAATCAAGATTAGTCATTTAACAAGCAAAGTATTAAAGAGTGAACAAGATAACAAATATAAAACATGTTAGTATCAAACATTAAAGTCCATATTAAGTTTACATTATACTTATTCTCACACCATTAGTGTAACCTTTTCACCTTGACATAATTAACTTAGCTAGACATAATGAAAGAAAGAAAAATAGATAAACAAAATAAGAACATAAAAGCTAACTAAGTAAAGGAAAGGAAATGAAAGGCATAAACTTGATATTAATGAAAACAAAGCATAAACATTACAAAGAATACAAAGAGAGAAAGGAAGAGCATGATCTTGATCTGGAAACCAAGATGCCTAAATCCATGGCAAATGCCTCCTTTTATTAGCCAAAATTGGGAACTATTGATTTGATGACTAATTGATAAGTGGGTGGCCAACTTTTGACTTGGTGACAATCCTTATCTTCTCTTGTCTGCCCAAAACGTCATTGATAAACAGTGCTCAGGCTTTGTCTCAGCTTGTAAACATGAAAGTTGTAGGCAATTGTCTCAGCTTTCTTGTGTAAAAAATTCAGCTCATTTGGACTTCTAGAACTCCAGATATGGCCAAAATACCGAATAGTGCTCGGGCTGGAAGACAGATTCGGTCTTCTTTGTTGTTGCTACAATTTGGACTTGATAATGGCCTTTTTAGATTTTGGGCTCCATATGAAAGTTGTAGGCCTATGTCTTACCTTTCCATCCATATAAATTGGACCTAAATCTGAGATCTGTAGCTCCAAATATGACCCAATTACCGAACAATATTCCGGTTTGGATTGCACCGACATCTCTTCTCTAAGTTTGACCATCTCTTTATCCTTGCAATTTAAGTTCTTCAAGTCATCAATCAATCCTTTCATTTATGTGATAGGCCTGCATTAAAAATAGACATTTACCACAAATTATAGGTATCTTATATTATTAGATACATTATTATAAAACATATTTTAGTTAAGGAGTTATTGATACTTCAAGTGCAAAATGATGATATAAAACCATGATAAAAATGCACTTTTAAGTACTAATCAGGAAGCCTATCCCCGACCCATTGAGGGCGTTTAAGCTGTTCTTGGACGTAAAACCAAGGGAAGATGTGAGCCACAATCACAACTGCGATTTAAGTCTTAGCTTGTAAAAATTTGTGTCTTTTCTTTTTATTAATAGCATAATATTTGTGTTTTGTCATTTCTTATTTTTGGTTCAGTGTGTTTCAGGTTTGTTAATGTTCATTATTTCAGGTGATATCTTCTATACTCTATCTTTCTACCTTAGAACATTGAGGCCTATGTCTTACCTTTCTATCCATATAAATTGGACCTAAATCTGAGATCTGTAGCTCTAGATATGACCCAATTACCGAACAGTGTTCCGGTTTGGATTGCACCGACATCTCTTCTCTAAGTTTGACCATCTTTTTATCCTTGCAATTTAAGTTCTTCAAGTCATCAATCAATCCTTTCATTTATGTGATAGGCCTGCATTAAAAATAGACATTTACCACAAATTATAGGTATCTTATATTATTAGATACATTATTATAAAACATATTTTAGTTAAGGAGTTATTGATACTTCAAGTGCAAAATGATGATATAAAACCATGATAAAAATGCACTTTTAAGTACTAATCACACCCCTCAACCATCTTATTACTAGTCCCTAGTAATCAAAGCGTTACAACAATTTGCAAATTTCACAAAGCAAGGTATTCATCATTTAACTTCCATTAATCTATCCAGATAAACAAACTCTCATTAAATTTATATATCTGCTCAATACCTCTTAACAAGATATTAATAAACCTTTTTTTATGCTCAATGTATCAACACATAATTATGGGGCTTTTCTTGGAAGAAAACAAAATTTTTGTTCTAATGTTTAAGGTTAACTTCCTTAGGTTGGGATTACTATTTTTGTCTTTTTTTTTCATTTTTTTCTTCTTCTTTTTTTAAATCTATATACATATAATTTAAAAACATCATGCATCTTTAACCCATGTAACGAGCTTTCAGCTAATGACTCCCAGACCAGTTGGTCTTAGGGCATTAAGTGTTAAGACACCCCTACGAGCTTAGTAACTCGGGTCGCAGATACTGATTTGTAGATAGTGCAATGTTTGATTCCCTTAAGCTTTTCTCCTCAACCCATGTAACAAGCGTTGGGCCAATAGCTCCTAAGTAAGTTGACTTTAGGGTATTAGGTGTTAAAACACCCCTTCGGGCTTAATTGCTTAGGTTGGGGAGGCTACGAAACCAAACTTATCTACATTTTTATTATCATCATTTTTTTTTTATTATATACAATCCCTTTCCCTTAGTTGTTACCTTTAACAAAAGAACATAAATAATGTAATAATCCAATATGCAACCCACAATCATATGTTAAAGTGTGTGTGTGTGTAAATTAAGGTTTAAGAATACATGTTAAATAAGTATATGAGCAGAATTAAGTGGTAACAATACGAGAGTTTGTAAATCTGAATATTTCAGGAAGTATTATAATAGACCTTGTTAAGAATGATTACTAAGATGCGTCTCAAGAGGCACTTTAACAAAAAAAACTCATTTACTCTGCCATCCTAGTAACAACTATTATGCACATGCTTTATGAAATGAAAAACAATTTTTTTTCTTATCAACTACTACCCTCTCCCCCCAACCAAAACGAGACATTGTCCTCAATGTTCTAAGGTAGAAAGATAGAGTATAGAAGATATCACCTGAAATAACAAACACTGACAAAACCTGAAACACACTGAAACAAAAATAAGAAATAACAAAACACAATTATAAAACCAAAAGACACAAGTTTTTACAAACAAAAAAAAAATTCAAATCGCAGTTGTGATTGTGGCTCACATCTTCCCTTGGTTTTACGTCCAAGAACAGCTTAAACGCCCTCAATGGGTCGGGGATAGGTTTCCCATCCAGTTTTCTTAAAAACTAGCAAACAGGGTCTTTTTTTAGTCAGATTCCCAAGACTATGCCAAGCATGTTCTTTATGAAAATGGGTTCCTAAGTTATGAATTGCACGATGCTTATCTTGACTATGATAAGACTTAAGAGTCAATAGAAGATTATCTAAAGACTCTGTGTTTTGAAATAGATCCCACCTTTTGATAATTTTCACAGTTTTTGCAAAATGCATGTGACTCCTTGAATATGGTTGGCTAGGAAAATCCACTTTGTAAGATTTCTACAATCCTTTTTTTTGAAGAGAAATGATCCCCACATGCCTTAGAGTCACAAAATTTAATGAAATTACTTACCTCATTGTCGAAAATGCATTTCTGAAATATTTGATCAGGACAATAATTGAATAAGTAAGGGTCATCCCAACAAAAATTTTGCTCGTTGCTCAAAAATTTTCTTTTGTCTTCAATACTCTAGTGAGCTGGCAAAAATCCTGAAGTAAGAAAATTGATATTTTTAGCAAACCAAGGCATTGAACTAAGAGAAAGTAGAGATTTATCAGGAAAGTAATCATCGATTGGTGTGATGTCGGGTGTCGAATCTGTTGTCACTTTTGATAAAAGATCCGCATCAACCTTTTCGGTGCCTTTTTCATCCTCGATTTCTTCCTGATTGGTCATGGCATGAGAAAATAAAAGTGCTGGCGGAGAATCAGTCATTTCTTTGCTATTTTCAGATTCAACCCCTTCCTTACCCTTAGAGGTTGACTCATCATCTTTCTCACAAGGTTCAAGAATTGGTTTTTGAATAACCTTTCCACTACAAAAAGTGATGACTGATTTGACTTGATCCATGTGTTGACTTCCATAACTACTTGCATTTGCATTGTATTGCTCCTTGAGATTTTGTTGTGGTTGAGATGAAAACTTACCTTGCTCTTGAAAACTGAGAGCAGATATGAATTTTGCAAGAGTTTCTTTAAAATCTGTTATGCTTTGAGTAAGTTGAGTGTTGATTGTCTCTTGCTTTTCAATGAATGCATACAAAGTTTCCTCAAAATTTCTTGTAGGAGGTGGAGCATAAGGAGGTGCATATCCATGATAATTTTGGAAATTATGGTGTGCTTGAAATTGTGGTGGTGAAGTTTGTGCATTGTCACTCTTCCAATTGAAATTTAGGTGATTTCTCCAACCAGGATTGTATGTTTGTGAATATGGGTTGTGATTGGACCTTTCAAAACTGTTTAAAGCATGGGCTTGTTTATGGAGACATTTCTTAAAGGAAGGCAAGGTTGGACAGTCATTGGTTGAGTGTTCATTTGTTTCACAGATTTGACACACAATGTTTTCAACAGATTTTAATTGACCACTCTTTTTCAATTCTAGTGCCTCGACTTTTCTAGCTAAAGATGCAAACTTGGCTTGAAGGTCATGATCTTCCCTAAGGTTGTACATACCTCCACTAGATGTATGAGGTTGAGTTTTACTCAGTGCCTCATAAGTACCCGCGGTGTCCCAATTTTAAGCATTTTCAGCTAACAAGTCTAAGTACTCCATTGCTTCATCAGGGTCTTTATCTTCAAAAGTTCCATTGCACATCAATTCAACCATTTGCCTATCTTTAGGTGTTAACCCTTCATAGAAATGTGAAACCAATCTTCATGTTTCAAAACCATGATGAGGGCAAATACTAAGCAAGTCTCGATACCTATCCCAACATTGATAAAATGTTTCTCCTAGTTTTTGAGTGAAAGTGGTGATTTGTCTCTTGAAAGAGTTTGTTCTATGAGATGGGAAAAACTTCTTTAAAAACTTTTGTTGCATTTCATCCCAAGCACGAATGGATCCTGGTCTCAAATTTTGTAGCCATGTTTTAGCTTTATCTTTTAATGAAAAAGAAAAAAGCTTTAATCTGATGGTGTTCATGCTACAATTTAAATTATTATATGTGTTGCACACCTCCTCAAATTCCCTTAAATGCAAGTATGGATTTTCTAATTCTAAGCCATGAAAAGAAGGTAAAAGTTGAATAATACCTAGTTTAAAATTAAAATGAGATGCATCGGGAGGAAAAACTATGCATGATGGTGCACTTGTTCTTGTGGGATTCATGTGGTCTCTAAGTGTTCTAGCACGGTTATTCTCATTATTCTCATTATGAAGTGATTGATTATCTTCTTCGGCCATATTTTCTGAAAATGATGAGGATACCCTACAAAACTTACAACTTGATGTACGTGACCACACTCTCATGCACGTGCAGGAATAAAATAAAAGGAAGAAGAAAATAAAAGAAGAAGAAACAGGAGAAAAGAAACAAAGTTATATACAAGAAAAGTGAAAAGAGAAAATAAAATAAATATTATAATTTATACAAAACTTACCTCCCCGGCAACGGCGCCAAAAACTTGACACGACGAAAAGATTGATGTCTTCTCCCAAGTGCAGGAGTGTCGAAGTAATAAATAACCCGGCAAGACCGGGGTCGAACCACAGGGAGGTTAATTGTACAAATTATAAACAACAACAACAACAACAACAACAACAACAATAATAATAATAATAATAATAATAATAATAATAATAATAATAATAATAATAATAATAATAATAATAGTATTAGTATTAGTAGTAGTAGTAGTAGTAATAATAATAATAATGAAAGAGAAGAAGAAGAAGATGATGATGATGAGAACTTTTAGATGAAATATTAATTAAACAATGATAATAACAAATGTCAAGGTTAGAGGATCCACTAATGGTATGTCAAACAAGTATAGTATAAACTCTTATTATTGAATTGGAAACCACACACAAAGGAGGTTCCAATCAGATTATATATTGTTAACATGATTACATTAGTCATCTTATTCAATTAATGCTAATGCTTGTAAATCTCGTCAAGCATTCATGATTATAACTTATGTTAACAACAAATCAAGTTCCTTTCATAGCTCAGGTGTCGGTTATACCATACATTATGGGCTATGAAAGTGCCAAGCATTTGTTGTACCAAGTGTTATACAACATAAATCAAGATTAGTCATTTAACAAGCAAAGTATTAAAGAGTGAACAAGATAACAAATATAAAACATGTTACTATCAAACATTAAAGTCCATATTAAGTTTACATTATACTTATTCTCACACCATTAGTGTAACCTTTTCACCTTGACATAATTAACTTAGCTAGACATAATGAAAGAAAGCAAAATAGATAAACAAAATAAGAACATAAAAGCTAACTAAGTAAAGGAAAGGAAATGAAAGGCATAAACTTGATATTAATGAAAACAAAGCATAAACATTACAAAGAATACAATGAGAGAAAGGAAGAGCATGATCTTGATCTGGAAACCAAGATGCCTAAATACATGGCAAATGCCTCCTTTTATAAGCCAAAATTGGGAACTATTGATTTGATGACTAATTGATAAGTGGGTGGCCAACTTTTGACTTGGTGACAATCCTTATCTTCTCTTGTCTGCCCAAAACGTCATTGATAAACAGTGCTCGGGCTTTGTCTCAGCTTGTAAACATGAAAGTTGTAGGCAATTGTCTCAGCTTTCTTGTGTAAAAAATTCAGCTCATTTGGACTTCTAGAACTCCAGATATGGCCAAAATACCGAACAGTGCTCGGGCTGGAAGACAGATTCGGTCTTCTTTGTTGTTGCTACAATTTGGACTTGATAATGGCCTTTTTAGATCTTGGGCTCCATATGAAAGTTGTAGGCCTATGTCTTACCTTTCCATCCATATAAATTGGACCTAAATCTGAGATCTGTAGCTCCAAATATGACCCAATTACCGAACAGTGTTCCGGTTTGGATTGCACCGACATCTCTTCTCTAAGTTTGACCATCTCTTTATCCTTGCAATTTAAGTTCTTCAAGTCATCAATCAATCCTTTCATTTATGTGATAGGCCTGCATTAAAAATAGACATTTACCACAAATTATAGGTATCTTATATTATTAGATACATTATTATAAAACATATTTTAGTTAAGGAGTTATTGATACTTCAAGTGCAAAATGATGATATAAAACCATGATAAAAATGCACTTTTAAGTACTAATCAGGAAGCCTATCCCCGACCCATTGAGGGCGTTTAAGCTGTTCTTGGACTTAAAACCAAGGGAAGATGTGAGCCACAATCACAACTGCGATTTAAGTCTTAGCTTGTAAAAATTTGTGTCTTTTCTTTTTATTAATAGCATAATATTTGTGTTTTGTCATTTCTTATTTTTGTTTCAGTGTGTTTAAGGTTTGTTAATGTTCATTATTTCAGGTGATATCTTCTATACTCTATCTTTCTACCTTAGAACATTGAGGCCTATGTCTTACCTTTCCATCCATATAAATTGGACCTAAATCTGAGATCTGTAGCTCTAGATATGACCCAATTACCGAACAGTGTTCCGGTTTGGATTGCACCGACATCTCTTCTCTAAGTTTGACCATCTCTTTATCCTTGCAATTTAAGTTCTTCAAGTCATCAATCAATCCTTTCATTTATGTGATAGGCCTGCATTAAAAATAGACATTTACCACAAATTATAGGTATCTTATATTATTAGATACATTATTATAAAACATATTTTAGTTAAGGAGTTATTGATACTTCAAGTGCAAAATGATGATATAAAACCATGATAAAAATGCACTTTTAAGTACTAATCAGGAAGCCTATCCCCGACCCATTGAGGGTGTTTAAGCTGTTCTTGGACGTAAAACCAAGGGAAGATGTGAGCCACAATCACAACTGCGATTTAAGTCTTAGCTTGTAAAAATTTGTGTCTTTTCTTTTTATTAATAGCATAATATTTGTGTTTTGTCATTTCTTATTTTTGTTTCAGTGTATTTCAGGTTTGTTAATGTTCATTATTTCAGGTGATATCTTCTATACTCTATCTTTCTACCTTAGAACATTGAGGACAATGTCTCGTTTTGGTTAGGGGGATAGGGTAGTAGTTGATACAAAAAAAAATTGTTTTTCATAAAGCATGTGCATAATTGTTGTTACTAGGATGGCAGAGTAAAGGAGTTCTTTTGTTAAAGTAACTCTTGAGACGCATCTTAATAACCATTCTTAACAAGGTCTATTATAATACTTCCTGAAATATTCAGGTTTACAAACTCTCGTATTGTTACCACTTAATTCTGCTCATATACTTATTTAACATATATTCTTAAACCTTAATTTACACACACACACTTTAACATATGATTGTGGGTTGCATATTGGATTATTACATTATTTATGTTCTTTTGTTAAAGGTAACAACTAAGGGAAAGGGATTGTATATAATTAAAAAAACAAAAACAAGAAAAAAAAAGAAAAAGAAAGAATGAAAGAAAATGATGATAATAAAAATGTCGATAAGTTTGGTTTCGTAGCCTCCCTAACCAAAGCAATTAAGCCCGAAGGGGTGTTTTAACACCTAATACCCTAAAGTCAACTGACTTGGGAGCTATTGACCCAACGCTTGTTACATGGGTTGAGGAGAAAAGCTTAAGGGAATCAAACATTGCACTATCTACATATCAGTATCTGCGACCCGAGTTACTAAGCTCGTAGGGATGTCTTAACACCTAATGCCCTGAGACCAACTGGTCTGGGAGTCATTAGCTGAAAGCTCGTTACATGGGTTAAAGATGCATGATGTTTTTAAATTATATGTATATAGATTTTTTTAAAAAAAAAAAGAAAGAAAAAAAAGACAAAAATAATAATCCCAACCCAAGGAAGTTAACCTTAAACATTAGAACAAAAATTTTGTTTTCTTCCAAGAAAAGCCCCATAATTATGTGTTGATACATTAAGCACAAAAGAAAGGTTTATTAATATCTTGTTAAGAGGTATTGAGCAGATATATAAATTTAATGAGAGTTTGTTTATCTGGATAAATCAATGGAAGTTAAATGATGAATACCTTGCTTTGTGGAATTTGCAAATTGTTTTTCTATTTTACACTTTGATTACTAGGGACTAGTAATAAGCTGGTTAGGGGGTGTGATTAGTACTTAAAAGTGCATTTTTATCATGGTTTTATATCATCATTTTGCACTTGAAGTATCAATAACTCCTTAACCAAAGCATGTTTTATAATAATATATCTAATAATGTAAGATACCTTTAATTTGTGGTAAATGTTCATTTTAAATGCAGGCGTATCACATAAATGAAAAGATTGATTGATGACTTTAAGAACCTAAATTGCAAGGATAAAGAGATGGTCAAACTTAGAAAAGAGATGTCGGTGCAATTCAAACCGGAACACTGTTCGATAATTGGGTCATATCTGGAGCTATATATCTCAGATTTAGGTCCAATTTATATGGATGGAAAGGTAAGACATAGGCCTACAACTTTCATATGGAGCCCAAGATCTAAAAAGGCAATCAAGTACAAATTGTAGCAACAACAAAGAAGCCCGAATCTGTCTTCCAGCCCGAGCACTGTTCGGTATTTTGGCCATATCTGGAGTTCTAGAAGTCCAAATGAGCTGCATTTTTTACACAAGAAAGCTGAGACAATTACCTACAACTTTCATGTTTGCAACTAGCTCCAATGTTGACTTTATCAATGTCGTTTTGGGCAGACAAGAGAAGATAAGGATTGTCACCAAGTCAAAAGTTGGCCACCCACTTATCAATTAGTCATCAAATCAATAGTTCCTAATTTTGGCCTATAAAAGGAGGCATTTGCCATGCATTTAGGCATCTTGGTGTTCAGATCAAGATCATGCTCTTCCTTTCTCTCTTTGTATTTTTTGTAATGTTTATGCTTTACTTTCATTAATATCAAGTTTATGCCTTTCATTTCCTTTCCTTTACTTAGTTAACTTTTATGTTCTTATTTTGTTTATTTGTTTTCCTTTCTTTCATTATGTCTAACTAAGTTAATTATGTCAAGGTGAAAAGGTTACACTAATGGTGTGAGAATAAGTATAATGTAAACTTAATATGGACTTTAATGTTTGATACTAACATGTTTTATATTTGTTATCTTGTTCACTCTTTAATACTTTGCTTGTTAAATGACTAATCTTGATTTATGTTGTATAACACTTAGTACAACAAATGCTTGGCACTTTCATGGCCCATAATGTATGGTATAACCGACACCTGAGCTATGAAAGGAATTTGATTTGTTGTTAACATAAGTTATAATCATGAATGCTTGACGAGATTTACAAGTATTAGCGTTAATTGAATAAGATGACTAATATAATCATGTTAACAATATATAATCTGATTGGAACCTCCTTTGTGTGTGGTTTCCAATTCAATAATAAGAGTTTATACTATATTTGTTTGATATACCATTAGTGGAACCTCTAACCTTGACATTTGTTATTATTATTGTTTAATCCTTACATTTATTTTCCATTTTCAAGTTCTCATCATCTTCTTCTTCTTATCTTTCTTTATTACTACTACTACTACTACTACTACTACTACTACTATTATTATTATTATTATTACTACTATTGTTGTTGTTGTTATTGTTGTTTATAATTGTTGTCTATAATTTGTACAATTAACCTCCCTGTGGTTCGACCCCGGTCTTGCCGGGTTATTTATTACTTCGACACTCCTGCACTTGGGAGAAGACATCAATCTTTTAGTCGTGTCAATTACCGAACAATGTTCTGGTTTGGACTGCACCAACATCTCTTTTCTAAGTTTGACCATCTCTTTGTCCTTTCAATTTCAATTTTTAAATTCATCAATCAATCCTTTCATTTATGTGATAGGCCTGCATTTAAAATAAATATTTACCATAAATTAAAGGTATCTTATATTATTAGATATGTTATTATAAAACATGCTTTAGTTTAGGAGTTATTGATACTTCAAGTGCAAAATGATAATATTAAACCTTGATAAAAATGTACTTTTAAGTATTAATCAGTAACCAACACTCATGCTATGAAAGAAACTTGATTTGTTATTAAGATAAGTTATAATCATGAATACCTGACAATATTTATAAGTATTAGCATTATTCGAATAAGATAACTAACGTAATCATGTTAACCATTTATAATCCGATTGAAACCTACTTTGTATGTGATTTCTAATTGAATAATAAAAAGAGTTTATACTATATTTATTTGAAATACCATTAGTGGATCCTCTAACATTAACAATTGTTTTATCATTATTATTGTTGTTGTTATTATTATTATTATTATTATTATTATTATTATTATTATTATTATTATTATTATTAACTTCCTTATAGTTCGACCCCAGTCTTGCCAGATTATTTATTACTTTGACATTTTTATAATTGAGAGAAGATATCAATCTTTTAGTCATGTTAGTGTTTGTTAAGAAAGACAAAATTTTCTTCAATAAAGTTTAAAGTCTTAAGATATTGCTTAGATGTATATGTTTTACAAAGGTTTTTAGAACTTTATGAACAACAATTAAATATTTCAAGTGACTTGGTTCTTACATACTCTTATCTTTGCTAAGTGGTTCATATATTAATTACTTATTATTAATCCAAAAAAAGGCATCTTTAAGAGGCAATTATTAAAGGACTAGGTTTCTTACGTTAAAGTTAACATTTATGCATAAAAACATAGTCTATACATATTTTCATATTGTATAATCACTTTGTTTTTTGTCCTCCCATGATTATCTCTATTATTCATCAAATAGATGAGATAAAAAAAAAGTTGTCACAAACAAAGAGTACATTAAGAAGAGAAATAAATATTGTTTCTATTAAATTTAATGAAAAACATAAACCTAGTGAAAACGGTAAATTTCAATTTTTTTAGGAGTTTCAAGATCTTGTTAAATAGATTTAGATTTGTTTAGGGTTTATACAAAATTATTTGAAGATTAGATTTTCTTTTTGATTTTGAATAATTACTTTAATATTGATTTATCGCAAACCACAAGTTGTCCAAGTATTCAGCCTTTAATAGTAACTCACACAAACCACTTGTGAGAAATATTTTAAACCCATTTAGAAAAGAGATATTGCAATATCTGTAAGTGTTAGCACTTTTCTTTTGTGTTTTTAGGTATTTAGTATTGTATTATGCACTACTCTAAAAATAAAAGACATAGCATTTTTTTTATAAGGAAACCTGAAAATCCTATAAATAGCAAAATATAAATATCATATATATTATTTTAGGATAATTTTAAAAATTTATTCAATCAAATCTCTACATGATTTTTTTAGGTCTAGAATTATAATTCTCTATATAAATTGCATTCTAGTCTTTAATTTCTATATTATTTATGATCAAGTCACACTCAATTAATTATGTCATTTTAATTTTTGACAAATGTTTCTTATATATGTAACTCACTAGGTTCCCTAATAAGTTGGTCAAAATATAAATCACAATCATAAATTAATTAAACAAATTAATGTATTATGAATTAAATATTTGATTGATTTATATTTGAAGACCAAGTTTAATATCCAACAATTTGTCATGATCTCTTAAATATTAGAAAAGTCATAATGGTTTGACCTAACATTTCACTAACCAGTTTCTCAATGTAATTATTATCCATTCATCAATAATATTTTGATTCTGATTTAGACAATACATGAAGTGTATCTAATTTGTCAAATCCTATTTATTATCAACACCATAGTCATTGATTTTTTAAATAAGATTTAAAACTCTTTTCAAATCTCATTTCATCTTGTGCAAAGACTTGCAATTAATACTATTTGAGAACAAATAGAACATTTTTCTTAATTCATCTAGGGTAATGAATTCTCTCTGGATTACTTAAATACCTTCATATAATTCATATTATATTCAATATTTATATGTTTGTCACAACACTCCCCTAACTAAAAATCAAAGACATAAACATTATCTTAAGATTGTGTTTGATAAACACGTCTTAAGAACAAAAAAAAGCATTTTTATTTGGTAAAAACTTGACTAACCAAACATGTCTTTATGGTTAGAACAAGCTCAACCTAGTCATATAGGTTAGGCCTCTTAGCCTGAAACCCTAGCCTAGAGATAGAAATCAAAACGGGCTTAGCCTAGTTGATTAATACTTAAAAATACAATTTTATTAATGTTTTATATCAACATTTTGCACTTGAAGCATCAAGAACTTCTTAACTAAAGGATGTTTTATAACAATAAGTCTAACACTGTAAGATACCTTTAATTTGTGGTAAATGTTCATCTTAAATGCAGCCTATCATATAAATCAAAGGATTGATTGATGAGTTCAACTACTGAAATTGAGAAGAAAATGAGAAAGTGAAACTTAAAAAAGAGATGCTGGTTCAGTTCAAACTGGAACACTATTCAATTATTAGGTCATATTTGGAGCTGTAGGATTTGGATTTAGGTCTACTCTATATAGATGGAAAACTAATACATAGGCCTAAAACATTTATAAAGAATGTAAACTCAATTTTGCTGTTTGGAAATCCAAACTTAGCAGCAACGGAGAAGTTGGAATTTGTCTTGCAGCTCAGACACTGTTTAGTATTCAACCCATATCTCGAGTTCTAGAAGTCCATATGACCTTAATTTTTTTTTTTATAGGAAAGCTGAGACAATTTTCTAGAACTTTCATAGTGAAGTCTATTCAAATTCTGATGTTAACAATGACATTTTATTCAAACAAGAAGATAAGGATTGTAACAAGTCAAGATGTGGTTATCCACTAATAATTAGTCAACAAATCAATAGCTTCTAATTTTGGCATATAAAAGGAAGCATTTGTCATGCATTGAAGCATCTTGGTTTTCAGATCAAGATCATGTTCTTGCTCTTTTTCTTTATATTTTTGTAATGTTTAAGTTTTGTTTTCATTAATCTCTTGTTAATGCTTTTTATTTCCTTTTCTTTACTTAGTTAACTTATATCTTATTTATGTTTTTATCTTGTTTATTTATATTTCTCTTCTTTATTATGTTTAGTTAAGTTTATTATGTCAAGGTGAGAAGGTTACACTAATAGTATAAGAATAAGTATAGTGTAAACTCAACATGGACTTTAATGTTTGCTACTAGCATGTTTTGTATTTGTTATCTTGTTCACTCTTAATACTTTGCTTGTTAAATAGTTAATTTAGATTTATATTATATAACACTTGGTACAACAAATACTTGGCACTTTTATAACCTAACCGTATAGTATAACCGATACTTGTGCTATGAAAAAAACTTGATTTATTGTTAATATAAGTTATAATCATAAATACTTGATAATATTTATAAGTATTAACATTATTCAAATAAGATAACTAATGTAATTATATTAACTATTTATAATCCAATTGAAATTTTTTTTTTTTATGGTTTTCAATTGAATAATAAAAAAAAATTATATTATATTTATTTGAAATATTATTAATAAATCTTCTCATCCTAACAATGACGGTGATTCATTTTAAAATTTTTGAGTTAGTGATTACCATGGAAGAAAAGAAATCCTGGTGAGGCGCCAGATTTTTTCCAAGAAATACCAATTACTTGCTTATGGTCACTATGGGATCCTAGGACGGATAATTTGGAGACAGCCCTGCCCTTCAGATTACTTGCACCAAGTGATTGTTTTGAACTCAAAATTTCAAACCTTCACATTCGTGGTTGTTCTATTACATGCAATTGCCCTTCGTTCCTTTCCATTGAATTCTTGGCTTAAAATTTTTCCTAGTTTGATAAATCCAACTTTCCTCGTGCGTTTTTCTTTGTTCTTGCTACAATAGCTTGATATCCGTTCTTCTTTCATTCGCTGATGGTTGAAATCGATTGCATTAGCATTGGAGCTAGCGTCGTTCGTTAAAGCAGTCCACTTTTATTGATTGAATGTCCCGAGTGAAAATTACCAGGGCTGGTTTTCAATGCTCGGTGGTTTTTTAACCTCTTGCGTCTGCTTCGAGTTTGATTTTGTTTTTTTTCCCCCATGTTGAGAATGTCTAAGAACAATAAAACATTTGCTTAGGTCTGCATAGGAGAAAGACAGGACTGCTTCGAGACTCTGGGTAGTCCAAGGAAGTGCCATAATATAGAGGAAAAGAGATTGTACGATGAGAACTTTAAGTGAAGAAGAGGATTCGATTAGTGAATCAGATGTATAGGATGCTCAAGATGAAGAGAAGCGAGATGAGGAGGAAGAGGAAGAGCCTCCTTTGATGCATTTGCTTAGGACATCTTTCAAGCTCAGGTGATTGAAAATTTCAAGAAACGCAAACGGAGGCCAGAGAAGAAGCAGAGGAGTTTCTGCTTTCTAGAATATCAGATGCGAAATGCATTATGCTCGGCTAGGTGCAGCTTAATTCTTACTTTTTTAAGCTCCAAGCAGGAAAAACACAATTTGTAATCTGTTTATTCTTCTCCACGCATCCAACAGGAAGGCCAGCGGCAGGATCAGTAACAGCAAAAACGCCAGTAACATTCTTGTGGTTCATGGTTATCAAAGATGGTCAATTTCATTCTCATTTTACTTCTGGCTTCTATTCCCCTCTTAAACATTAGCATCCCTAAAACTTGAGAAACAAAGCTGAAAAGATCATGAACCTAAGGCGTGTTTAAAAAAATTAAAAAACCGAAAAAAAAAACCTGAAAAAATAAAACCAAAAAAAAAAACCAATTAAACCAATTAAAATTTTAAAAAAACCAGCCGGTTCGGTTCGGTTTTGATTTTATAACCAAAAAACCAAACCGAACCGAACCGAAACCGAACCGAAACCGGAAAAAAAACCGAGAAAACCGAGAAAAACCAAGTCAAACCGGAAAAACCGAGCCAAAACTGAGAAAACCGAGCCAAAACCGAGAAAAACCGAACCAAAACCAAGCCAAAACTGAGAAAACCGAGCCAAAACCGAGAAAAACCGAACCAAAACCGAGCCAAACCAGAAAAACCAAATCAAACCGATTTGAACCGGTTTTTCCCTTAAAACCCAAACCGAACCAAACCAAAACCAGTCGGTTTGACCCGGTTTCGGTTTGGTTTCAGTTTTTTTTTCAAAATTTTTTTTTTCTAGTTTGGTTATTTTTTTTTAATAAAAACCAAACCGAACCGAAAATGAACACCCCTCGTTAAACCTGCAATGCGATGCATTTCTTGACAGCGAGGCTGCGAAGACCAAAGCATAAACCATTAAACCGAAACATGGCCAGCAAAAGACCAGCAACTTTAGTATCAGGCAGAATCGGTCATCAGGTGCCAAGACTAAGCAAAGCAGTTACCAAACTAAAGCCAAGGACAAGCAACGACGCAACCTGTACAGAAGCAAAATAGTACCCACGTTGAGGAGCATACACCTGTTGGTTCTTATGCAGGCACCACAACAAACACAAACATCAGAATGTGAGGCATTTCTTCTCTGCCAAATTCATTAGGGTTGCGAGGGATGCCATGAAATCACGTTATTGCCAAAAACAAATATATATATTAAAAAAGCACACTGAAAAATTATTGCAGTCATAAACTGCAAACCAAGCCATGCAAAACAACAGAAGTTCATAACCAAACAAAAACGTTGCGAGCACCATGATACAGATTGAGGTAGTTCCATGACTGAAAGAACCTTCAATATTAAATTTAGAATGAAACACAGTTTTTTCGTCACCTCTCCTGCAGATATGTAGCGGGAAAGACATTCAATACAAAATGGATAAACACCATCTCGTGTTACAGTTACAATCAGAGCAAGAACACCATCGCCATTAAAACAAGGGTGCTAATTTGAAAATTTGAGAAGAATTTTTTGAATAAGAACATAAATGGCGCAAAATTGCAAAACTTCTCTAATGACAACCCAAGCCAAGGTGTCAGCAATATCACAACACTAAAGATAACCCAATTTAAGTTCTATCTTCTCCCGGCAATTCTCAATAAAGGAGAAATTATACCCTGTATCTCTTGTAGTGAATGTTGAATTCTGATCTCCTCTTCAACTGACCTTTTAAGGTTTCTAATATGACTTTTCAAAGCATCAGAAGCTCTAATAACATCAGCCCGCATTTCAAGTACCTTTTTAGTCAACCCCATCAATAAACCTGAATGCCTTGGCATAGTTGAGTGCTTATGCAAGAAACCCAACAACAACCCAAGCTCCTCCTCATCCAAATTCACAACACATTTCAATAACTTCCTCCTTGCCACCATTTCCTCCATCACAGCCACCACATTCTCTGGATTCTTCCCACTCAAAACTGAGACCAGCGCTTCTTTATGCCTAAACTTCTTCAACAACTTATCATGCTCCGACAATTTCACCTTCTTTGGCCTCATTATCAAATGATCCCCCTCATTTGGCTTCTCACCTTGACTCCTATGAAAATACCTAAAATATGTTGGCCTCAAAGCCCGCCTCTGTGGTTCCTCTACACTGCCTAGAGCCCAAAAATTCCCTGATTTACTCTCTCCCACATCCTCCTTTCCTTTTCTCCTCCCAGCAAATATAATCCCATTGGAAGACCCAATGACTCTAGTCATACAATCCGGAGAAAACCCAATGGACATAAGCGGGGCAGGAAACCTCATGGAATGAGTAACCTTCATTTTTGCATAATCAAAAACCTTCATATAGCCATCTAAAGCCACACTCAAAATCCTATATTGCAAAGCCTCCTCTCCACTCTCTTTCCCTACTTTCCCTACACAAATAGAAGTAACAGTCTTGTTATGACTCTCCATCGAATAAAGCATCTTCCCTCCTCCAATCAAATCCCATATCTTCAAACTATTCCCTCCTGCAGTCGCAACCATTCCGCCTGAGGGCAAAAAAATCACATCCTCAACTGGCTTTCCATGATTCACTTCGATAACTGATTCCTTACTATCAACCCTCACATCCCACAGCTTTACCGTGTGATCATAAGACCCAGTAACAAATATCTCTCCATTAATCGGAGAGCAATCACCACACCTCGCATAGTCCCTGTGACCATACAAGTCCGAAACCACACTCTCTCCAGCAACATCCCAGTATTTAACAACAGAATCATCACCACCAGACACCAAATGTAGTTTATCGAGTAACGGGTACTTAACAAAACGAACAGGGCGCGCGTGGGACTTCAGGCGACGAAGAGGGGTTCGTGTCTTCACATCGAATACCCGAATAAGGCCGGAGAGATCGGAGGCAGCGATCAGGGAGCCGTCGCAGCGGAAGGAGCAGGAGGTGACAACATCGGAGAAGGAAATGGTGGATGTGGGAGAGAGTGTTTGGGAGGAAAAGAGAGTGAGGGAGGCGGAATTGGTGGCGGCAAATTGATGTGGGGATATGGGTGAGAAATCAATGGAAGGGATGGAGGAGATGAGGTTTGAAATTTGGTGGGATTTGAAGGAGGACCAGTATTTGGATTCAGGGGTTTTCGATGGGGTTTTAGCTTTGGGTTTTAGCTTTGGTTTTGCAGGGAAGGTTTTAGAGATGGTGATTTCTCGGGGTTGTTCTACAAGAAGGTCTGCCATTGCAGATGGCTTTGCTTTCTGTTTTAGGGTTTTATCAGTGGTTTGCACCTAGAGATATATACAATTTCTCGCAGCTAGCAGGCTGGCCGGTAATATCACCCTTTAATTCTCCAATACCTAAGCTAAAATGCCATTACCCAAAAGCCCACAATTCTGTACCATAGCCCATGGTCAAGCTTTATTCCCTGTGTTTTGAATAAAATTATAGCATAGTTCTTTATGTTGGAATGAGTGTAGCAGGCTAATAATTCTACTTTATTAGAACAGGTTTCTCTTAATTCCACATGCATCTTTTATTAAACTAAAATACGACGGCAATCCTAAGATTATTATTCCAACAAGATTTCTAAATGAATTGAATCACGATAATGTGAATAAAGTAGAATTAAAATATTATATTAAGTTAGAAAATATTGTATATATATAGTTACAAAGGTTGAAAACTAACAAAAATATAAGAATAATAAATTACAAATAAGTAACTCGAATTCTTTCTCATTATAAAAGCTAAATTATTAGAGAAAGATAAGCTACACAAACCAAGTCAATTATAAGGTTAAATCTTTTGAGGCCATAAAAAAATTTTATTGCTAATTTTAAAGGTAAATTTGATATTTAACCTACTCATAATCATGATATTAAATGTTTTAAGTGTTTAGAGGTGATTAATACTTAAAAGTGCATTTTTATTAAGGTTTTATATTATCATTTTGCATTTAAAGTATCAATAACTCCCTAACTAAAGCATGTTTTATAATAAAAAGTCTGATAATATAAGATACCTTTAATTTATGATTAATGCAGATATTCTCACATTTCAAAGGATTGATTGTTATAATTAACTATTGGAAGTGAAAAGATAAAGAAAAGGTTAAGCTTAAAAAAGAGATGTCGATTTAATTTAAATTTGAACATTGTTCAGTTATTGGATCATATCTAGAGCTATAGGTTTTGGATTTCAAATTAATTTATATGGCTAGAATGATAAGAAATAGGCCTACAATTTTTAAGTATATGGAAAGACCCCAATTTATCGTTTTCAAATTCAAAGTTTGGTTATAAAAGAGAAGTCAGAATCTGTCCTGAAATCTAGCCCAAACACTGCTAAAAGTTTTACCTATACCTAGAGTTTTAAAAGACCAAATGATGTGAAATTTAGTGGGTGGAAGGAAAAGATAATTTCCAATAATTTTCATGAAGAAGACCAGCTCAAATTCTGATAGTAGAAATGATATTTCATCTAAACAAGAGCATAAGGGCTATCCACCATATCCACCAACAGCACTACTCAGCATTTTAGACATATCTCGAGTTGTAATGCTCCAAATGCTCTAAAATTTAGTGGGTGGAAGGAAAAGATAATTTTCAACAACTTTCATTAAGAATACTTTATCAAATTCTGATTGCATCAAATCAATTCATCTAGCTAAAATGCTTGAGTGCTGCTGTCTGTCAAGTCCATTAAATCAATAGTTGGCCACTACATCAATTATCAATTACCAAATGAATAGTTCTGAATTTTAGCGTATAAAAAAAACATTTGTCATTCATTAAGGCATCTTATTTTTCATATTAAGATCATGTTTTTGCTCTCTCTTTATATTTTTATAATGCTTAAGTTTTGCTTTCATTAATCTCTTGTTCATGCTTTTCATTTCCTTTACTTTACTTAGTTAACTTATATCATGTTTATGTTCTTATATTATTTATTTAAGTTTTTCTTCTTCATAATGTCTAGCTAAGTTAATTATATTAAGGTGAAAAGGTTCACTAATGGTATTAGGATAAGTATAATATAAACTCAATATGGACTTCAATACTTATATCTTAAACAACTTGCTATTAACATGCCTTATCATTTTTTATCTTATTAATTCTTAATATCTTGTTTGTTAAATGGTTAATCTAGATTTGTGTTGTATAACACTTGGTACATCAAATACTTGATCCTTCATAATTATCAGTCCACATCATTATTATGAGAGGAACTTGATTTGTTGTCAACATAAGTTAGCGTCTTGAATACTTGATAAAATTTATAAATATGATGTTACGTAAATAAGATGATTAATATGATCATGTTGATAATTTATAAAGAGTTTATACTTTACTTATCTCTAATACTATTAGTGTATCCTCTAACCTTGATATTTGTTTTTATCATTATATAATTTTCACATTAATTTTATATCTCAAAGTTCTATTTAACTCATCTTCACCACCATCATCATCATTGTTGTTATTATTATTTATAATTTATATAGTTAACTTTCCTGTGGTTCGATCCCGGTCTTACTGGGTTATTTATTATTTTAACACTCCTACACTTGGGATAAGATATCAACTCTTTGATCGTGTCAAGAGGCTAGGCACATAACTTCTTAATATCTAAATAAGAAAGTTATGATTTTATAGTATCATGGTGAGATTGAATTAGAAAGTGATAGATCTAAAGATGATGAGATGCCCCACTTGATAATTATAGTGATAGTGATGTAAAGTATCTTGTTGAGAGTGAATCGTTAGAAATTTGGTATACACTTAATATGCAGATCAAGCAATATGATGTGGAGCAGCAAAATATAATATATTTCATCTAAGATGTCATATCAACAACAAGGTATGTCGCATGATTATAGATAGCAGGAGTTATGCTAATGTTGCTAGTACTATATGTATTATCGAATTAAATGTGAACACTATTAAACATCATAAAACTTATAAGCTTCAATGGTTGAAAAAATATGGTAAAATAAAGGTTACAAAGGTGGTCTTGGTGTCATTTTTTATGAGGAAGTATTCTGATGAGGTTTTATATGTACTTTCTAAGCATATGAGTCACTTGTTATTAGGATTTTTATGGTAGTTTGATAGGAAAACAATACATGATGGGTTTAGGAATATGTATCTTTTTATAATGATTAAAAAAAAATCCATCACACTTGTATCATTATTATCAAAACAGGACTACAAAAACCAATTAAAGTTAAAAGAAAAAAACAATAGTGAGAGGAGTGAAAATACAAGTTAAACTGTGAGTTTAGAGAAAAAAATGGAGTTATAAAAAGGAAAAAATGATAGATTTAGCCAAAAGAAGAAAAAAAATAGTTTTAGCTGAAAGTAGAGGTAAAACACAAAAAGAGAGAAAAAAAGATGAAAAAAAAAGAGAAAAGGGTGAAAAAATAAACAAACATTTAAGTTTTTATGTAGAGAACAATGAGATCAAAAATGTTTTTTATTCTAACAAGTTGATGATTGTGCTTTTATATAAAAAAAAAACTTATTTTAACATTAACAAACTTGATCCTTGTCTTTTTAATGTGGTTGTTTTTTTATTGTATAAGTTTAGAGATATGTTACCTAATGAGATTTATAGTGGCTTACCACCAATAAAAAAAATCAAAGATCAATTGATCTTATACCCAACACTAGGATTCCTAATTGACCAGCCTATGAAAGTAATCCTAAAAAGATAAAGGAACTTCAAAGGCAAGTTAAAGAGTTGATGTCAAAGGGATATATAAGATAAAGCATAAGTCCATGTGTTGTTCTGGTGTTATTTTTACCTAAAAAGAATGAAATTTAGAGGATGTGTATTTATTGTTGCACTATCAATAATATTATAGTACAGTATAGACACCATATCCCTAAGCTTGATGATGTGTTAGATGAATTGTATAATGCTTGTGTATTTATGAAAATTGATTTAAAAAAAAAGGTATCATCATATTAAAATGAAAAAGGATAACAAGGATGAATGGTTAGTTATGCTTTTTGGACTTATTAATACTCCTCATGCTTTTATAAGATTAATAAATTATGTGTTGTGACACGACCAAAAGATTGATACCTTTTCCTAAATGTAAAAGTGTCGAAGTAATAAATAACTCGGCAGGACCGGGGTCGAACCACATGGAGATTAACTATAATAATAATAATAATAATAATAATAATAATAATGAGTTAAAGAGAATTTTGAGATGTGAGATTAATGTGAGGATTAAACAATGATAAAAACAAATATCAAGGTTAGAGGATCCACTAATGGTATTTCAGATAAATATAATATAAACTCTTTTTATTACTTAACTAGAAATCATATACAAAGGAGGTTCCAATCGGATGATTTGTCATTAATAGCTCATTATAAATTATTAACATGATAATATTAGTTATCTTATTTAAGTAACACTAATATTTCTAAATATTATTAGGAATTCATAATGCTAATTTATGTTAACAACAAATCAAGTTTCTTTTATAGCACAGGTGTCAGTTATACCATACAGTTGGCTATGAAGGATCAAGAATTTATTGCACCAAGTGTTATATAACACAAATATAGATTAACCATTTAACAAGGAATGTATTAAGAATTAACAAGATAAAAATAATAAGATATGTTAACAACAAACTTTCTTGGATATAAGCATTGAAGTTCATATTAAGTTTATATTATATTTATTCTAACACCATTAGTGAAACTTTTTCACCTTGATATAATAAACTTAGCTAAACATAATTGTTGCGATGCCGCGATTGTACAAATTAATTACCCTAGTTTAAAACACAACACACAATATAGTATAAAGTAAGCAAGGGGTCGATCTCATGAGGAAGGTTTAAGTCAGCTTTTTATGCTCTATGATATGCAAGTGGGGGGGGTTGTGAAGTTATCTAGGCTAAAGCAAAAGAAAACTAAAAACTATCAAGAGAAATTAAATAAAATTAAAAAATTATCAATAGAATAAACCTTGGTCGTAAGCACACATTTACTTATAGAAATCAGAATTGATCATGGAAACGAAACATCAATTTATATTCTGAATATTCATCTCTTCTTAACATTGGTTAGTTAACGGATCCGCCGTATAACTAACCCTAACCATCAAACAACCAAAGTGTTCGCACTAGTAATTTAATTCAATGGCAGCCTTAATAACTAGATAAGTTGATTAATTAAGAAAACATAACTGCCCGTTGTCTATGTTTAATTTGATTGAATGTTCCTAAGACTAATAACGTAAATCCGTCACAATTATTAAACTTAGTTACTTCATAAGTTTATATACCACAACTCCATTTTTGATATAGATATGACTAAAAGATTGATGTCTTCTTCTAAGTGCAGGAGTGTCGAAGTAATAAATAACCTGGCAAGACCGAGGTCGAATCACAAAGAGGTTAATTATATAAATTATAAACAACAATAATACAACAACAACAAATCCATAATAATAATAATAATAATAATAATAATAATAATAATTGTAATAATATTAATAATAATACTAGTAATAGTATAATAATAATAAAAAAAGAAGAAGATGAAGATGAAGATGATGATGATGATGAGAGCTTTGAGATGGAAGATTAAGGATTAAACAATGATAATAACAAATGTCAAAGTTAGAAGATCCACTAATGGTATGTCAAATAAGTATAGTATAAACACTTATTATTCAATTGGAAACCACACACAAAGAAAGTTCCAATCAGATTATAAATTGTTAACATGATTACATTAGTTATCTTATTCGATTAATTCTAATACTTGTAAATATTGTCAGGTATTCATGATTATAACTTATATTAATAATAAATCAAGTTCTTTTCATAGCACAGGTATAGGTTATACCATACAGTTGAGTTATGAAAGTGTCAGGTATTTGTTATACCAAGTGTTATACAACATAAATCTGTATTAGTCATTTAACGAACAAAGTATTAAAGAGTGAACAAGATAATAAATACAAAACATGTTAGTATCAAACATTAAGGTTCATTTAAAGTTTATAATATATTTATTCCTACACCATTACTGTAACATTTTCACCTTGACATAATGAACTTAGCTGAATATAATGAAAGAAAGAATGTCTCCATGAACAAGCTCATGCTTTAAACAGTTTTCAAAGGGCCAACCACAACCCATACTCCCAAACATACAACCCTGGTTGGAGGAATCACCCAAATTTCAGTTGGAAGAGTGAGAACAACAATGCACAAACTTCACAACCACCGTTTCAAGCACACCACAATTTCCAAAATTCTCATGGATATGCAGCTCCTTATGCTCCACCTCCTAGAAGAAATCTTGAGGAAACATTGCATGCATTCATTGAAAAGCAAGAGACAATCAATACTCAACTTGCTCAAAACATGACAGATTTTAAAGATACTCTTGCTAAATTAACATCTGCTCTTAGTTTCCAAGAGAAAGGTAAGTTTCCATCTCAAACACAACAAAATCCCAAAGGGCAATACAATGCAAATGCAAGTAGTTCCGGAAGCCAACACATGGATCAAGTCAAATCAGTCACTACTCTGCGCAGTGGTAAGGTTATTGAAAAACCCTCTCTTGAACCTTATGAGAAAGATGATGAGTCAATCTCTGAGGGTAAGGAAGGGGATGAATCTGAAAATTGCAAAGAAACGACTGATTCACCGCCAGCACTTCCATTTCCTCAAGCCATGACCAAACAAAGGAAAGTCAATCACAATTCTGAAATTTATGAAATTTTCAAACAGGTAAGGATCAATATACCTTTGTTGGATGCTATTAAACAAGTTCCTTCCCATGCTAAATTTTTGAAAGATCTATGCACTGTGAAGAGGAAACTGAATGTGAAAAAGAAAGCCTTTCTAGCCGAACAAGTAAGTGCTATTCTTCAAAACAATAATGCTTTGAAATATAAAGACCCTAGTTGTCCTACAATTTCTTGCTTTATTGGAGAACATAAAATTGAAAGAGCCTTACTTGATCTTGGTGCTAGTGTGAATGTACTTCCATATTCAGTCTTTCAGAGTCTCAATCTAGGTGAGTTAAAACCAACTTCTATATCTCTTTTACTTGTCGATAGATCTGTAAAAGTGCCTAGAGGAATAATTGAAGATGTGTTAGTACAAGTCGATAAATTCATTTATCCTGTGGATTTTATTGTCTTGGACACAGAACCTGTTGAAGCATGTAATTCATTTCCTGTTATTTTAGGACGTCCGTTTCTTGCAACCTCTAACGCATTGATTAATTGTAGGAATGGATTGATGAAGCTATCATTTGGAAACATGACATTGGAGATGAATATTTTCAACATTTGCAAGCAACCTGGAGATGATAATGATTTACAAGAAGTAGATCATATTGATGAATTAGTTTATGATCAACTTGAATCTACTTTAAGTAAAAATGAATTGGATGAAACTGAAGATTTGCAAATGGTTTATTCTGAGGAAGAAATCACGGATGAAACAAGCACCGAAAATGTTGATGCGAATCTTTTGTCAACAGTGACAACAAATTCGACATCTAACATCACACCAATCGATGATTACTTTCCTAACGAATCCTTACTTTCTCTTAGTCCAATGCCTTGGTATGATAAAAATATCAATTTTCTTGATTTAAGAGATTTGCCAACTGATTGGAGTATTCAAGACAAAGAAAAGTTTTTGAACGAAGTGAAGAGCTTTTATTGTGATGACTCTAACTTATTCAAATATTGTCCTGATCAAATATTTCAAAGATTCATTCCGGACAATGAGGTAAGTAGTGTCATTAAACTTTGTCATTTTGAAGCATGTGGAAGTTATTTCTCGTCAAAAAAGACTGCTGCAAAAATCTTTCAAAATGGATTTTATTGGCTCACCATGTTCAAGGACACACATGCATTCTGCAAAACTTGTGAAAATTGTCAAAAAATTGATACTGGTCAAAAAGTTTTGTTTTATGATTCTCAACTCTATGCATTCCCTAAAGAGCTAAGATTAAGATGGACCAATCCTTATGGGGCCTGTGATATTGAGAATTCAATGAATGACAATGATTTTAAGGAAAATGGACATCGTTTGAAAGCTTACTTTGATAATTTTCCTAGTGAAAATGAATTAGCTGGTTTGAATGATCTTGTAGATAAAGGTTGATTATTTTGTTTTTCTCACATTTTCTTTTTTATGTTTCTTTTTGAGTGATTTTTGCTAGTTTCTCTCACCCCGGTCAAATGGCGGACAACGGTACTCCGTGACTTAAGTCGGTTCTTTCAGTTTCCCACAAAAACTGATATCTGTGTATATATTTGTGCAATTCTTTGAATCTCTCTTCGAATTCTCATTTGAAAATGGACACTAATCTTGAAAAATTGAAAAAGTATTTTCCCGCTCTGCCTCAAAATGCGATTACAAAAATTTACCATGCTAGATGTGCAAGATTGAGATTGTTAATGAATCATGGAATTCCTGAAGATATTCGCTGGTTGATTGAAGCAAAGGTCCGATTATCAGGTGAGTCCTCTAACTTCATTTCACACATGCCTGGAACAGGTAAAAGCACTTTTGCAAAGAAGCGTCGTGCAAAACGACTGGATGTCTGTCATCGATGTGCTAGATGGACTTGTAATACACAATGTCGTTCTTTAGGAATGGTATCTATAAACCGTGAAGATAAAATACAATTTATTAAGGATGGCCTGAGTAAGGAGTCTTTAGATAATCTTCTATTGACTCTTGAGACGCATCCTAGTGGAGATGTGCATCGTGCAATTCATGATTTATGGCCACTATTTCATAAAGAACATGATCGACTTAGTCTTGGGAATCTGACTAAAAAAGACCTTGTTTGCCAGTTTTTAAGAAAATTGGATGGGAAGCCTATCCCCGACCCATAGAGGGCGTTTAAGCCGTTCTTGGACGTAAAACTAAGGGAAGATGTGAGCCACAATCACAACTACTTGTACATACACATGTTTTTTTTTTAAAGTAAATAAATAAATAAATAAAGAGAGAGAGAGAGAGAGTGTGAGACTCCAGCTGGCCTACATATAGATGTTATGATTGCCTTTCTAATTTCTCATCTATAAAACCCTCTTTTCCTTCCTTTCATTTCTACTCAACCCATACAATCAACAAATACAGAAGTGTGTAGAAATGGCAAGTTCCTCAAGTCATCAAATAAGAAATATTTGTGTTTTCGATGGATCTAGTCCTGGGAAAGAAAAGAAGTTTTTAGAATCAGCAAATCATCTTGGTCAGGTGCTAGCTGAGAGAAAGATTCATTTAGTATATGGGGGAGGCAGTCTTGGGTTAATGGGAGGTGTGTCAATAGCTGCATTTTTAGGAGGTAGTCAAGTTTTGGGGGTCGTCCCTGAAGCTTTGGCACAAGGGGACATCATTGGAAAAACAATTGGAGAGGAACTTCAGGGCTCCATAATGTCGGCTCGAATGAATGCAATGTTTAATCATGCTGATGCTTTCATTGCTTTACCAGGTGGTCTAGGCACATTGGAAGAGATCTTTCATATTTCCTCTTGGGCTCAATTGCACATTCACCATAAACCCATTGGTTTGTTAAATGTTAATGGTTATTATGATAAGTTGTTGTCTTTTCTTGATCATGCTGTGGAACAGGAATTTCTAACATCTTCTGCACGACAAATCATAATCTCTGCTACTACTGCTGAACAATTGATTGACCAACTACAATCTTTCATTCCTGTGATTGATCCTTCCATGAGTCGCATAAATTGGTCATCTATGGGAAGCCGTAAAAAGCTTAGATTGGATTTGAGCCTTCATTTATGAATTTTTGTGTATTTTGGTTTTATTATTGTGTTTTGTTATTTCTTATTTTTGTTTCAGTGTGTTTCAGGTTTTGTCAGTGTTTTGTTGTAACGCTTTGATTACTAGGGACTAGTAATAAGCTGGTTGAGGGGTGTGATTAGTACTTAAAAGTGCATTTTTGTCATGGTTTTATATTATCATTTTGCACTTGAAGTATCAATAACTCCTTAACTAAAGCATGTTTTATAATAATATATCTAATAATATAAGATACCTATAATTTGTGGTAAATGTCTATTTTTAATGCAGGCCTATCACATAAATGAAAAGATTGATTGATGACTTGAAGAACTTAAATTGCAAGGATAAAGAGATGGCCAAACTTAGAAAAGAGATGTCGGTGCAATCCAAACCGGAACACTATTCGGTAATTGGGCCATATCTGGAGCTACAGATCTCAGATTTAGGTCCAATTTATATGGATGGAAAGGTAAGATATAGGCCTACAACTTTCATATGGAGCCCAAGATCTAAAAAGGCCATTATCAAGTCCAATTTGTAGCAACAACAAAGAAGCCCGAATCTGTCTTCCAGCCCGAGCACTGTTCGGTATTTTGGCCATATCTGGAGTTCTAGAAGTCCAAATGAGCTGAATGTTTTACACAAGAAAGCTAAGACAATTGCCTACAACTTTCATGTTTACAACTGGCTCCAATTTTGACGTTATCAATGACATTTTGGGCAGACAAGAGAAGATAAGGATTGTTACCAAGTCAAAAGTTGGCCACCCACTTATCAATTAGTCATCAAATCAATAGTTCCCAATTTTGGCCTATAAAAGGAGGCATTTGCCATGCATTTAGGCATCTTGGTTTCCAGATCAAGATCATGCTCTTCCTTTCTCTCTTTGTATTTTTTATGCTTTGTTTATGCCTTTCATTTCCTTTCCTTTACTTAGTTAACTTTTATGTTCTTATTTTGTTTATCTATTTTTATTTCTTTCATTATGTCTAGCTAAGTTAATTATGTCAAGGTGAAAAGGTTACACTAATGGTGTAAGAATAAGTATAATGTAAACTTAATATGGACTTTAATGTTTGATACTAACATGTTTTATATTTCTTATCTTGTTCACTCTTTAATACTTTGCTTGTTAAATGACTAATCTTGATTTATATTGTATAACACTTGGTACAACAAATGCTTGGCACTTTCATAGCCCATAATGTATGGTATAACCGACACCTGAGCTATGAAAGGAACTTGATTTGTTGTTAACATAAGTTATAATCATGAATGCTTGACGAGATTTACAAGTATTAGCATTAATTGAATAAGCTGACTAATGTAATCATGTTAATAATATATAATCTGATTGGAACCTCCTTTGTGTGTGGTTTCCAATTCAATAATAAGAGTTTATACTATACTTGTTTGATATACCATTAGTGGAACCTCTAACTTTGACATTTGTTATTATTATTGTTTAATCCTTACATTAATATTTCATCTCCAAGTTCTCATCATCTTCTTCTTCTTCTCTTTCTTTATTATTATTATTATTGTTACTATTAGTATTACTACTACTACTACTACTACTACTACTACTACTACTACTACTACTACTACTACTATTATTAATATTATTGTTGTTGTTGTTGTTGTTGTTATTGTTATTGTTATTGTTGTTGTATTATTGTTATTTATAATTTGTACAATTAACCTCCCTGTGGTTCGACCCCGGTCTTGCCGGGTTATTTATTACTTCGACACTCCTGCACTTGGGAGAAGACATCAATCTTTTGGTCGTGTCAAATAACAACAATGACAATAGCAATAATAACTATAATAATAATAATAATAATAATAATAATAATAATAATAATAATAATAAAGAAAGAGAAGAAGAAGAAGAAGATGATGAGAACTTGGAGATGGAAAATTAATGTAAGGATTAAACAATAATAATAACAAATGTCAAGGTTAGAGGTTCCACTAAAGTTATATCAAACAAGTATAGTATAAACTCTTATTACTGAATTGGAAACCACACACAAAGGAGGTTCCAATTAGATTATATATTGTTAACATGATTACATTAGTCATCTTATTCAATTAATGTTAGTACTTGTAAATCTTGTCAAGCATTCATGATTACAACTTATGTTAACAACAAATCAAGTTCCTTTCATAGCTCAGGTGTCGGTTATACCATACATTATGAGCTATGAAAGTGCCAAGCATTTGTTGTACCAAGTGTTATACAACATAAATCAAGATTAGTCATTTAACAAGCAAAGTATTAAAGAGTGAAGAAGATAACAAATATAAAACATGTTAGTATCAAACATTAAAGTCCATATTAAGTTTACATTACACTTATTCTTACACCATTAGTGTAACCTTTTCACCTTGACATAACTAACTGAGCTACACATAATGAAAGAAAGTAAAATAGATAAACAAAATAAGAACATAAAAGTTAACTAAGTAAAGGAAAGGAAATGAAAGGCATAAACTTAATATTAATGAAAGCAAAGCATAAACATTACAAAAAATACAAAGAGAGAAAGAAAGAGCATGATCTTGATCTAGACACCAAGATGCCTAAATGCATGGCAAATGCCTCCTTTTATAGGCCAAAATTGGGAACTATTGATTTGATAACTAATTGATAAGTGGGTGGCCAACTTTTGACTTGGTGACAATCCTTATCTTCTCTTTTCTGCCCAAAACGTCATTGATAAGTTCAAAATTGGAGCCAGTTGAAAACACGAAAGTTGTAGGCAATTGTCTCAGCTTTCTTGTGTAAAACATTCAGCTAATTTGGACTTCTAGAACTCTAGATATGGCCAAAATACCGAATAGTGCTCGGGCTAGAAGATAGATTCGGGCTTCTTTGTTGTTGCTACAATTTGGACTTGATAATGGCCTTTTCAGAGCTTGGGCTCCATATGAAAGTTGTAGACCTATGTCTTATCTTTCCATCATATAAATTGGATCTAAATCTGAGATCTGTAGCTCCAGATATGGCCCAATTACCAACAGTGTTCCGGTTTGGATTGCACCGACATCTCTTTTCTAAGTTTGACCATCTCTTTGCCCTTGCAATTTAAATTCTTAAAGTCATCAATCAATCCTTTCATTTATGTGATAGGCCTGCATTTAAAATGAACATTTACCACAAATTAAAGGTGTCTTATATTATTAGATATATTATTATAAAACATGCTTTAGTTAAGGAGTTATTGATACTTCAAGTGCAAAATGATGATATAAAACCATGATAAAAATGCACTTTTAAGTACTAATCATCAATCAAATAGTATTTACCTGGAATTAAAAACAATATCAAAATTTATCATGTAATTAGTAAATAAAAAACAACTTGTATACTTAAAAACATATTAAGTTATGTTGTACATCTACCTTTTGGTGGTTTAGGGAATTTTATATTTATATTCTCAATAGCCTCATGAAAAATACCTGTGTCATGGGCATTACCTTTCCATCCTGCCCATACAAACGTGAATCGCATGTCAAAACTACAAGTCACCACTATGTTTTGAGTCGAAACACCTTTTCTTCTAATAAATGAAATTTGATTTTCGGTTGATATACAAGCCTGCACATGTGTTCCATCAATTATACTAATACAATTTTGACAAAAAAAACCATTGACAATATGATGTCGTTACTTACTAACATGCATAAATCAATTTTTGAATTGAATACTGATAATAATATCACAAATATTTTTCTTACCTTGAAATGGGACATATATTTTAGATTCATTGCAATTTCTCGTGGAGTGCTTGTAAAACTCGGGTCATTTGGTTTTATGACATCAACTCCAAACAAACATATGGCTGCGAAGACTTCTTTAATGCATCTACTAGCAGTTTTCTCTGAATGTTGAAATCGCTCTTACACCTCCCTATTTGATGCTCTTAGTGCTATTGTATATAGAAATATAGCAACTTTTTCAATCACACTCATCATTGTCAAAAGCTTTAACCCATATATTGTTTCTAAATCACTGCACAGGCTCAACAAAGTTCATGTGTCTATTCTAAACATATTGACACTTCGTTGCCAATGTCCCCATAAAACTTTAGTTAACCAACGCATGTCTGTATTATATGAAACCATGCATGGTTCTTTATGTATATGATTAACATAATACATGTTTAGTGCCCCAACTGTGCACACAACTAACTTTTTCATATTAAATTCTCGCTTCCAAAATTATTCTTCATCATCATCATGATCGTCGTCATCGTCATTGTCATCAATGTTGTCATCATCATTTGTGCCATCATCACCATCGTTTCTCGAGCCACTGTTTTCATCATCGCCACAATAATTAATATGATCAACAACACGTCTATTATGTTATCATAATCATCATCAAGAGTTTTATTGAATATTGTATTTAAATGTGCTTCTTCCATCTATATAATTCTATATAAATAAACACTTGAATCATGTTAAATAATTTTATTTATCAAATAAAACACAATGTTTGATGTAATACCTTTTTGTTTAATTTTACACCACACAACTATTATATTCTACAACTTCACACTAATAAAAATATTGAAACAAATTGTCGCATGAAAGTATATGTTACGCAATTGTTTTGCCTTTTTTATTAAATTGGGTTGGATCCGGATAAAAATTTTCCTTAGGCCAAAAACAATGCATTATACACTCTGCACTGTTCATGTGAACAATAGAGACCGATAATGGTGATTAGTAGACAAATGAAAGAGAAGGCGAAGGACAGAAAAGGCTACCCTTGGCAGTGCGAGGTGTGGTTAGGCGATGGGAACGATGGTGGACTTCAGTGATGGTGTTCCTCTGTTCCTGCTCTTTTCACTCTCTAATATAATTTGCTTGCTTCTCTTCCCAATGATGGTGCTGCTGCAGTTGACGCCAATAATACCAGACGGTTGCTATGGTGGATACGATGAAGGTTTGCAGTGGTAACCTGGTTTTTTTCCCACGATGGCCCTGTGTTTTTTGTCTGAAGCTGCTCTACTTCCTTCTCACTCCCTCTGTAATGTTTTTTCCTTGTAGTAGTCACTTTTATCCCTGCTGTTGGTGGTTGTGCTGTTGACGATGATGAGGGTAGATGATTGTTGTGGCAGTGGCGAGGCAGGTTGGTTGTGGTGGCCTTGTTTTTTTCTGCTGAAGCTGCTCTGCTTCCTTCTCACTGCTTTTGCTGTGTTTTTCCCTTGCTAATGTTGGCAAGGATGAGGGCAGATGGTTGTTGTGGTGGTGACGAGGAATGTTGGTGGTACCACTAACAACGAGTTTTATTTATTTTTATTTATTTAAAAAAAACATATGTATGTACAGTTAGTTGTGATTATGGCTCGTATCTTCCCACCAACATCTTTTTATTCATTTATTTATTTATTTTTGAAAAAGCATGTGTATGTACAAGTAGTTATGATTGTGGCTCACATCTTCCTTTGGTTTTACATACAAAAACATCTTAAACGCCTTCTATGGATCAAGGATAGGCTTCCTATTCAGTTTCCTTAAAAACCAGCAAACAGGGTCTTTTTTAGTCAAATTGTCAAGACTATGTCTAGCATGTTCTTTATGGAATAGTGGCTACAAATCATGAATTGCACGATGCACATCACCACTAGGATGCGTATCAAGAGTCAATAGAAGATTATCTAAAGACCCCTTACTCAAACCATCCTTAATGAATATTATTTTATCTTCACGGTTTACAAATACCATTTCTAAAGAATGACATTGTGCATTGCAATTCCATCTGGCACATCAATGGCAAACTTTCAGTTTTTTTGCACGACGTTTTTTTAAAAAAATGCTTTTACCTGTTTCAGGCATGTGTGAAATGAAAGAATTGGAAAACTCACCTAATAATAGGACATTTGCTTTAATTAGCCAACGAATCTCTTTAGGAATTTTAATGTTTATTAATAACCTCAATCTTGCACACCTAGCTTGATAAATTTTTGTAATCGTATTTTGAGGCAAAGTAGAAAAATACTTTTTTAATTTTTCAAGAGTAGTGTCCATTTTTTAAGATGAGAAGTGGAAAAGAGATACAAAGAGAAGAGAAGGAATAAGAAATTGAATAAATATATACACAAATATCAGTTATCATGGAAAACTAAAAGAACCGACTTAAGAGTCATGGAGTACCGTTATCCGCCATTTAACTAGGGTGAGATAGACTAACAAACCAATAGTCACAAATTAAAAAAAAAAACCACAAACAATTCGAGAAAAACAAAATAATCAACCTTTATCTATAGGATCATTCAAACTAATGGATTCATTTTCACTAGGAAAATTATCAATGTAAGCTTTCAAACGATGTTCATTTACCTTAAAAACATTATCACTCTTTGGATTCTTAATATCAAAGGCCCTATAAGGATACACATGTTTCTCAATAAAGGGACTGCTCCATCTTGATCTTAGCTTCCTAGTAAATAAATAGAATCGAGAATTATAAAGCAAAACGTTTTGACCAGTATCAACTTTTTAACAATTTTCACAAGTTTTGCAGAATGCATGCATGTCCTTGAGTATGGTAGGTGAATAAAATTCATTTTGAAAGATTTTTGCAACTATCTTTTTTGACGAGAAATAACTCCCACATACTTCAGAATGACAAAATTTAATAACACTACTTACCTCATTGTCGGGAATGAATCTTTGAAATATTTGATCAGGACAATATTTGAATAAATTAAGTTCCTCCCAATAAAAGTTCTTCACTTTGTTCAAAAACTTTCCTTTATCTTGGGTACTCCAATCAGCTGGCAAATCTCCTAAAGCAAAAAAATTGATATTTTTATCATACCAAGGCATGGACTAAGAGAAAGTAATCATTGATTAGTGTGATATCAGATGTTAAATCCGTTTTCACTCTTAACAAAATATTTGCATCAACATTTTCGTTATCCTTTTCATTCATGATTTCATCCTGAGAATAAACCATTTACAAATCTTCAAATTCATCCAACTCATTTTTACTTAAAGTAGATTCAAGTTGATCATAAACTAATTCCTCAATATGATCTACTTCTTGTAATTCATTATCATCTCCAAGTTGCTTGCAAATGTTGAAAATATTCATCTCCAATGTCATGTTTCCAAATTATAGCTTCATCAATCAATTCCTATAATTAATCAATGCATTAAAAGTTGCAAGAAACGGACGTTCTAAAATAACAGGAAATGAATTACATGCTTCAATAGGTTATATGTTCAAGACAATAAAATTAACAAGATAAATGAATTTATCGACTTGTACTAACACATCTTCAACTACTCCTTTAGGCACTTTTACAAATCTATCAGCAAGTAAGAGAGTTACAAAAGTTGTTTTTAACTCACTTAAATTGAGACTTTAAAAAACTGAATATGGAAGTAAATTCAAACTAGCTCCAATATCAAGTAAGACTCTTTCAATTTTATGTTCTCCAATAAAGCAAGGAATTGTAGGACAACCAGGGTCTTTATATTTCAAAGCATTATTATTCTAAAGAATGGCACTTATGTTTGGCTAAAAAGGCTTTCTTTTTCACATTCAGTTTTCTCTTCACAGTGCACAGATCTTTAAAAAATTTAGCATATAAACGAACTTGTTTAATAGCATTCAGCAAAGGAATATTGATCCTTACCTATTTAAAAGTTTCAAAGATTTCAGAGTTGTGATTGACTTTTCTTTGTTTGGTCATGGCATGAGAAAATGGAAGTGTTGGTGGGGAATCAATCTTTTCTTTATAATTTTCGGATTCAATCCCTTCCTTACTCTTAGAGATTGACTCATCATCTTTCTCACAAGGTTCAAGAGTGGGTTTTTCAATAACCTTACCACTATGAAGAGTAACGACTTATTTGACTTGATCCATGTGTTGGCTTCCAGAACTACTTGCATTTGCATTGTATTCCATTTGGGATTTTGTTGTGTGACACAACGAAAAGATTGATGTCTTCTCCCAAGTGCAGGAGTGTCAAAGTAATAAATAACCCTGCAAGACCGGGGTCGAACCATAGGGAGGTTAATTGTACAAATTATAAACGACAATAGTACAACAACAACAATAATAATAGTAATAACAATAATAACAACAATGACAATAACAACAACAACAATAATAATAATAATAATAATAATAATAATAATAATAATAATAATAGTAATAGTAATAATAATAATAATAATAATAATAATAATAATAATAATAATAATAAAAAAGAAAGAGAAGAAGAAGAAGATGATGAGAACTTGGAGATGGAAAATTAATGTAAAGATTAAACAATAATAATAACAAATGTCAAGGTTAGAGGTTTCACTAATGGTATGTCAAACAAGTATAGTATAAACTCTTATTATTCAATTGGAAACCACACACAAAGGAGGTTCCAATCAGATTATAGATTGTTAACATGATTACATTAGTCATCTTATTCGATTAATGCTAGTACTTGTAAATCTCATCAAACATTCATGATTATAACTTATGTTAACAACAAATCAAGTTCCTTTCATAGCTCAAGTGTCGGTTATACCATACATTATGGGCTATGAAAGTGCCAAGCATTTGTTGTACCAAGTGTTATACAACATAAATCAAGATTAGTCATTTAACAAGCAAAGTATTAAAGAGTGAACAAGATAACAAATACAAAACATGTTAGTATCAAACATTAAAGTCCATATTGAGTTTACACTATACTTATTCTTACACCATTAGTGTAACCTTTTCACCTTGACATAATAAATTTATCTAGACATAATAAAAGAAAGAAAAATAAATAACCAAAATAAGAACATAAATAAGATAAGAGTTAACTAAGTAAAGGAAAGGAAATGAAAGGCATAAACTTGATATTAATGAAAGTAAAGCATAAACATTACAAAAAATACAAAGAAAGAAAGCAAGAGCATGATCTTGATCTAGAGACCAAGATGCCTAAATGCATGGCAAATGCCTCCTTTTCTAGGCCAAAATTGGGAACTATTGATTTGATGACTAATTGATGAATGGGTAGTCAACTCTTGACTTGGTGAGAATCCTTATCTTCTCTTGTCTACCCAAAACATCATTGATAACGTCAAAATTGGATCCACTTGAAAACATGAAAGTTGTAGGCAATTGTCTCAGCTTTCTTGTGTAAAAACTTCAGCTCATTTGGACTTCTAGAACTCCAGATATGGCCAAAATACCGAACAGTGCTCGGGCTGGAAGACAGATTCGGGCTTCTTTGTTATTGCTACAAATTGGACTTGATAATGGCCTTTTTAGATCTTGGGCTCCATATAAATGTTGTAGGCCTATGTGTTACCTTTCCATCCATATAAAGTAGACCTAAATCTGAGATCTATAGCTCCAGATATGATCCAATTACCGAACAGTGTTCCGGTTTGGATTGCACCGACATCTCTTTTCTAATTTTGGTCATCTTTTTGCCCTTGCAATTTAAGTTCTTAAAGTCATCAATCAATCCTTTCATTTATGTGATAGGCCTGCATTTAAAATGAACATTTACCACAAATTAAAGGTGTCTTATATTATTAGATATATTATTATAAAACATGATTTAGTTAAGGAGATATTGATACTTCAAGTGCAAAATGATGATAAAAAACCATGATAAAAATGCACTTTTAAGTACTAATCACACCCCCCCAACCAGCTTATTACTAATCCCTATAAATCAAAGCATTAAAATAGAAAAACAATTTGCAAATTCCACAAAGGAAGGTATTCATCATTTAACTTCCATTAATCTATCCAGATAAACAAACTCTCGTTAAATTTATATACCTGCTCAATACCTCTTAACAAGATATTTATAAACCTTTCTTTTGTGCTCCATGTATCAACACATAATTATGGGGCTTTTCTTGGAAGAAAATAAAATTTTTGTTCTAATATTTAAGGTTAACTTCCTTGGGTTGGGATTATTATTTTTGTCTTTTTTTTCTTCTTGTTTTTTTTTAAATATATATACATATAATTTAAAAACACCATGCATCTTTAACCCATGTAACGAGTTTTTGGCTAATGACTCCCAGACCAGTTGGTCTTAGGGCATTAGGTGTTGAGACACCCCTACGAGCTTAATAACTCGAGTCGCAGATACTGATATGTAGATAGTGCAATGTTTGATTCCCTTAAGCTTTTCTCCTCAACTCATGTAACAAGCGTTGGGCCAATAGCTCCCAAGTTAGTTGACTTTAGGGTAATAGGTGTTAAAACACCCCTTTGGGCTTAATTACTTAGGTTAGGGAGGCTACAAAACCAAACTTATCTACATTTTTATTATCAGCATTTCTTCTTCTTCTTTTTTTCTTCTTTTTTTTTCTTCTTTTTTTCTTTTTTTAATTATATACTATCCATTTTCCTTAGTTGTTACCTTTAACAAAAGAACATAAATAATATAATAATCCAATATGCAACCCACAATCATATGTTAGAGTGTGTGTGTGTGTAAATTAAGGTTTAAGAATACATGTTAAATAAGTATATGAGCAGAATTAAGTAATAACAATGCGAGAGTTTGTAAACCTGAATATTTCAAGAAGTATTATAATAGACCTTGTTAAGAATGGTTACTAAGATGTGTCTCAAGAGTCAATTTAACAAAAGAGTTCCTTTACTCTACCATCTTAGTAACAACAATTATGCACATGCTTTATGAAATGAAAAACAATTTTTTTTTATCAACTACTACCCTCTCCCCCCAACCAAAACGAGACATTGTCCTCAATGTTTAAAGGTAGAAAGATAGAGTATAGAAGATATCACTTGAAATAACGAATATTGACAAACCTGAAACACACTTAAACAAAAATAAGAAATAACAAAACATAATAATAAAACAAAACAACAAAAAAAATTACAAATGAAGACTCAAATCTAATCTAAGATTTTTACGGCTTTCCTTAGATGACCAATTTATGCGATTCATGGAGGGATCAATTACAGGAATGAAATATTGTAGTTGATCAATCAATTGTTCAGTAGTAGCAGCAGAGATTATGATTTGTCGTGCAGAAGATGTTAGAAATTCCTGTTCCACAGCATGATCAAGAAAAGACAACAACTTATCACAATAACCATTAACATTTAACAAACCTATGGGTTTATGGTGAATGTGCAGTTGGGCCCAAGAAGAAATATGAAAGATCTCTTCCAATGTGCTTAGACCACCTGGTAAAGCAATGAAGGCATCAACATGGTTAAACATTGCATTCTGATTAGTACTTAAAAGTACATTTTTATCATAGTTTTATATCATCATTTTGCACTTGAAGTATCAATAACTCCTTAAGTTAAGCATATTTTATAATAATATATCTAATAATATAAGATACCTTTAATTTGTGGTAAATGTTCATTTTAAATGCAGGCCTATCATATAAATAAAAGGATTGATTGATGAATTTAAGAACTGAAATTGAAAGGACAAAGAGATGGCTAAACTCTAAAAAGAGATGTCGGTGCAGTCCATACCAGAACACTGTTTGGTAATTAGATCATATCTGGAGTTGTAGACCTCAAATTTAGGTCCACTTTATATGGATGGAAAGGTAAGACATAAACCTACAACTTTCATATAGAGCCCAAGATCTAAAATGGTCATTTTCAAGTCCAAATTGGAGCAACAACAAAAAAGTCCGAATTTATCTTCTAGCCCGAGCACTGTTTAATGTTTGACACATATCTAGAGTTCTAGAAGTCCAAATAAGCTGAATGTTTTACACAAAAATCCTGAGACAATTTCCTACAACTTTCATGTTTGAAAGTGGTTCCAATTTTGACGTTATCAATGATGTTTTAGGCAGACAAGAGAAGATAAAGATTGTCACCAAGTCAAGAGTTGGCCACCCACTCATCAATAAATCATCAAATCAATAATTCCCAATTTTGGCCTATAAAAGGAGGCATTTGCCATGCATTTAGGCATCTTGTTTTTCAGATCAAGATCATGCTCTTGCTTTCTCTCTTTGTATTTTTTGTAATGCTTATGCTTTGCTTTCATTAATATCAAGTTTATGCCTTTCATTTCTTTTCATTTACTTAGTTAACTTTTATCTTATTTATGTTCTTGTTTTGTTTATTTATTTTTCTTTCTTTCATTATGTCTAGCTAGATTTATTATGTCAAGGTGAAAAGGTTACACTAATGGTGTAAGAATAAGTATAGTGTAAACTTAATACGGACTTTAATGTTTGATATTAACATGTTTTGTATTTGTTATCTTGTTCACTCTTTAATACTTTGCTTGTTAAATGACTAATCTTGATTTATGTTGTATAACACTTGGTACAACAAATACTTGGCACTCTCATAGCTCATACTGTATGGTATAACCGACGCCTGAGCTATGAAAGGAACTTGATTTGTTGTTAACATAAGTTATAATCATGAATGCTTGACGAGATTTACAAGTATTAACATTAATCGAATAAGATGACTAATGTAATCATGTTAACAATCTATAATCAGATTGGAACCTCCTTTGTGTGTGGTTTCCAATTGAATAATAAGAGTTTATACTATACTTGTTTGACATACCGTTAGTGGAATAATAATAATAATAATAATAGTAATAGTAGTAGTAGTAGTAATAATAATAATAATCATAATAATAATAATAATAATACTAGTAGTAGTAGTAGTAATAATAATAATAATAATAATGGTGCATTTGTTATTATCATTGTTTAATCCTTACATTAATATTTCATCTCAAAGTTCTCATCTTCTTCTTCTTCTTCTTCTTCTTCTTCTTCTTCTTCTTCTCCTTCTTTATTATTATTATTATTATTATTATTACTACTACTACTACTACTACTACTACTACTACTACTACTACTACTACTACTACTACTAATATTGTTGTTGTTGTTGTTGTTACTATTGTTGTTGTTTATAATTGTTGTTTATAATTTGTACAATTAACCTCCTTGTAGTTCGACCCCGGTCTTGCCGGATTATTTATTACTTCGACACTCTTGCACTTGGGAGAAGACATCAATCTTTTAGTCGTGTCAAGTTTTTGGAGTCGTTGCCGGGGAGGTAAGTTTTGTATAAATTATAATATTTATTTTATTTTCTCTTTTCAGTTTTCTTGTATATAACTTTGTTTCTTTTCTCTTGTTTCTTCTTCTTTTGTTTTCTTCTTCCTTTTATTCTAATCCTACACGTGCATAAGAGTGTGTTCACGTACATCAAGTGGTAGACTTTGTAGGGTATCCTCATTATTTTCATAAAATATAGCCGAAGAAGATAATCAATCACTTCATAATGAGAATAATGAGAATAATCGTGCTAGAACACTTAGAGACCACATAAACCCCACAAGAACAAGTGCACCATCATGCATAGTTTTTCCTCCTGATGCATCTCACTTTAATTTTAAGCCAGACATTATTCAACTTTTACCTTCTTTTCATGGCTTAGAATTGGAAAATTCATACTTGCATTTAAGGGAATTTGAGGAGGTCTGCAACACATATAATAATTTAAATTGTAGCATGAACACCATTAGATTAAAGCTTTTTCCTTTTTCATTAAAAGATAAAGATAAAACATGGCTACAAAATTCAAGACCAGGATCCATTCGTGCTTGGGATGAAATGCAACAACAGTTTTTGAAGAAGTTTTTCCCATCTCACAGAACAAATTCTTTTAAAAGACAAATCACTACTTTCACTCAAAAACCAGGAGAAACATTTTACCAATGTTGGGATACGTATCGAGACTTGCTTAGTACTTGCCCTCATCATGGTTTTGAAACATGGAGATTGGTTTCATATTTCTATGAAGGGTTAACACCTAAAAGATAGGCAAATGATTGAATTGATGTGCAATGGAACTTTTGAAGATAAAGACCGTGATGAAGCAATGGAGTACTTAGACTTGTTAGCTGAAAATGCTTAAAATTGGGACACCACGGGTACTTATGAGGCACCGAGTAAAACTCAACCTCATACATCTAGTGGAGGTATGTACAACCTTAGGGAAGATCATGACCTCCAAACGAAGTTTGCATCTTTAGCTAGAAAAGTCGAGGCACTAGAATTGAAAAAGAGTGGTCAATTAAAATCTATTGAAAACATTGCGTGCCAAATATGTGAAACGAATGAACACTCAACCAACGATTGTCCAACCTTGCCTTCTTTTAAGGAATGTCTCCATGAACAAGCTCATGCTTTAAACAGTTTCCAAAGGGCCAACCACAACCCATACTCCCAAACATACAACCCTGGTTGGAGAAATCACCCAAATTTTAGTTGGAAGAGTGAGAACAACAATGCACAAACTTCACAGCCAACGTTTCAAGCACACCACAATTTCCAAAATTCTCATAGATATGCACCTCCTTATGCTCCACCTTCTAGAAGAAATCTTGAGGAAACATTGCATGCATTCATTGAAAAGAAAGAGACAATCAATACTCAGCTTGCTCAAAATATAACAGATTTTAAAGATACTCTTGCAAAATTAACATCTGCTCTCAGATTCCAAGAGAAAGGTAAGTTTCCATCTCAACCACTACGAAATCCCAAGGGGCAATACAATGCAAATGCAAGTAGTTCCGGAAGCCAACACATGGATCAAGTCAAGTCAGTCACTACTCTTCGTAGTGGTAAGGTTATTGAAAAACCCACTCTTGAACCTTATGAGAAAGATGATGAGTCAATCTCTGAGGATAAGGAAGGGGTTGAATCTGAAAAATGCAAAGAAACGACTGATTCACCGCCAGCACTTCCATTTCTTCATGCCATGACTAAACAAAGGAAAGTCAATCACAACTCTGAAATTTTTGAAATTTTCAAATAGGTAAGAATCAATATACCTTTGCTGGATGCTATTAAACAAGTTCCTTCCTATGCTAAATTTTTGAAAGATCTATGCACTATGAAGAGGAAACTGAATGTAAAAAAGAAAGCCTTTTTAGCCGAACAAGTAAGTGTCATTCTTCAGAACAATAATGCTTTGAAATATAAAGACCCTGGTTGTCCTACAATTACTTGCTTTATTGGAGAGCATAAAATTGAAATAGCCTTACTTAATCTTGGTGCTAGTGTGAATTTACTTCCATATTCAGTTTTTCAGAGTCTCAATCTAGGTGAGTTAAAACCAACTTCTATAACTCTTTTACTTGCCGATAGATCTGTAAAAGTGCCTAGAGGAATAATTGAAGATGTGTTAGTACAAGTCGATAAATTCATTTATCCTGTGGATTTTATTGTCTTGGACACAGAACCTCTTGAAGCATGTAATTCATTTTTTGCTATTTTAGGACGTCTGTTTCTTGCAACCTCTAACACATTGATTAATTGTAGGAATGGACTGATGAAGCTATCATTTGGAAACATGACATTGGAGATGAATATTTTCAATATTTGCAAGAACCTGGAGAAGATAATGATTTACAAGAAGTAGATCATATTAATGAATTAGTTTATGATCAACTTGAATCTACTTTAAGTAAAAATAAGTTGGATGAATCTGAAGATTTGCAAATGATTTATTCTGAGAAAGAATTCATGGATGAAAAACGCACCGAAAATGTTGATGCGGATCTTTTGTCAAAAGTGACACCAAATTCGACATCTGACATCACACCAATCGATGATTACTTTCCTAACGAATCCTTACTCTCTCTTAGTCCAATGCCTTGGTATGATAAAAATATTAATTTTCTTGCTTTAGGAGATTTGCCAGCTGATTGGAGTACCCAAGAGAAAGAAAAGTTTTTGAACGAAGTGAAGAACTTTTATTGTGATGACTCTAACTTATTCAAATATTGTCCTGATCAAATATTTCAAAGATTCATTCCCGACAATAAGGTAAGTAGTGTCATCAAACTTTGTCATTCTGAAGCATGTGGAAGTTATTTCTCGTAAAAAAGACAACTACAAAAATCTTTCAAAATGGATTTTATTGGCCCACCATGTTCAAGGACACGCATGCATTCTACAAAACTTGTGAATTGATACTGGTCAAAAAGTTTTGTTTTATAATTCTCAACTCTATTCATTACCTAGAGAGCTAAGATCAAGATGGAGCAATCCTTATAGGGCCTCTGATATTGAGAATTCAATGAATGACAATGATTTTAAGGAAAATGGACATCGTTTGAAAGCTTACTTTGATAAGTTTCCTAGTGAAAATGAATCAACTGGTTGGAATGATCTTGTAGATAAAGGTTGATTATTTTGTTTTTCTCATATTGTTTTTGTGTTTCTTTTTGAGTGATTTTTCCTATTTTCTCTCACCCCGGTTAAATGGCGGATAATGGTACTCCGTGACTTAAGTCGGTTCTTTTAGTTTCTCACAATAGCTGATATCTGTGTATATATTTGTGTAATTTTTTTTTGAATCTCTCTTCCAATTCTCATTTGAAAATGGACACTAATCTTGAAAAATTAAAAAAGTATTTTCCCGCTCTGCCTCAGAATGCGATTACAAAAATTTACCGTGCTAGATGTCCAAGATTGAGATTGTTAATGAATCATGGAATTCCTGAATATATTCGCTGGTTGATTGAAGCAAAGGTCCGATTATCAGGTGAGTCCTTTAACTCCTTCATTTCACACATGCCTAGAACAGGTAAAAGCACTTTTGCAAAGAAACATCGTGCAAAACGACTAGAAGTCTGTCATCGATGTGCTAGATGGACTTGTAATACACAATGTCATTCTTTAGGAATGGTATCTATAAACCATGAAGATAAAATACAATTCATTAAGGATGGCCTGAGTAAGGAGTCTTTAGATAATCTTCTATGGACTCTTAAGATGCATCCTAGTGGAGATGTGCATCGTGCAATTCATGATTTATGGCCACTATTTCATAACAAACATGATCGACTTAGTCTTGGGAATCTGCTAAAAAAGACCTTGTTTGCCAGTTTTTAAGAAAACTGGATGGGAAGCCTATCCCCGACCCATAAAGGGCGTTTAAACCGTTCTTGGACGTAAAACCAAGGGAAGATGTGATCCACAATCACAACTACCTGTACATACACATGCTTTTTCAAAAGTAAATAAATAAATAAATAAAGAGAGAGAGAGAGTGTGTGAGACTCTAGCTGGCCTACATATAGGTGGTATGATTGCCTTTCTAATTTCTCATCTATAAAACCCTCTCTTCCTTCCTTTCATTTCTACTCAACCCATACATTCAACAACTACAGAAGTGTGTAGAAATGGCAAGTTTCTCAGGTCATCATATAAGAAATATTTGTGTTTTTGGTGGATCCAGTCCTGGGAAAGAAAAGGAGTTTTTAGAATCAGCAAATCATCTTGGTCACGTGCTAGCTGAGAGAAAGATTCATTTAGTGTATGGGGGAGGCAGTCTTGGGTTAATGGGAGGTGTGCCAATAGCTGTATTTTTAGGAGGTAGTCAAGTTTTGGGGGTCGTCCCCGAAGCTTTAGCAGAAGGGGACATCATTGGAAAAACAATTGGAGAGGAACTTCAGGTCTCCACAATGTCGACTCGAATGAATGGAACGTTTAACCATGCTGATGCCTTTATTACCTTACCAGGTGGTCTAGGCATATTGGAAGAGATCTTTCATATTTCCTCTTGGGTCCAACTGCACATTCACCATAAACCTATAGGTTTGTTAAATGTTAATGGTTATTATGATAAGTTGTTATCTTTTTTTGATCATGCTGTGGAACAAGAATTTCTAACATATCTTCTATACTATATCTTTTTACCTTAGAACATTGAGGACAATGTCTCGTTTTGGTTGGAGGGAGAGGGTAGTAGTTGATAAAAAAAAATGTTTTCCATTTCATAAAGCATGTGCAAAATTGTTGTTACTAGGATAGCAGAGTAAAGGAGCTCTTTTGACTCTTGAGACGCATCTTAGTAATCATTCTTAACAAGGTCTATTATAATACTTCATGAAATATTCAGGTTTACAAACTCTCGCATAATTATCACTTAATTCTGCTCATATACTGATTTAACATGTATTCTTAAACCTTAATTTTCATACACACACTTTAATATATGATTATGGGTTGTACATTGGATTATTACATTATTTACGTTTTTTTGTTAAAGGTAACAACTAAGGGAAAGGGATAGTATATATTTTTTTAAAAAAAAAAGAGCAAAAAAAAAAGAAAAAGAAAGAAAAAGAAAAGGAAAAAGAACAAAAAAAAATGATGATAATAAAAATGTAGATAAGTTTGGTTTCGTAGCCTCCCTAACTTAAGCAATTAAGCCCAAAGGGGTGTTTTAACACCTAATACCCTAAAGTCAACTGACTTGGGAGCTATTGGCCCAACGCTTGTTACATGGGTTGAGGAGAAAAGCTTAAAGGAATCAAACATTGCACTATCTATGTATCAGTATCGGCGACTCGAGTTACTAAGCTCGTAGGGGTGTCTCAACACCTAATACCCTAAGACCAACTGGTCTGGGAGTCACTAGCCGAAAACTCGTTACATGGGTTAAAGATGCATGGTGTTTTAAGTTATATGTGTGTGTGTCTATATATATATATATATAAGACAAAAATAATAATCCCAACTCAAGGAAGTTAACCTTAAACATTAGAACAAGAATTTTGTTTTCTTCCAAGAAAAGACCCATAATTATGTGTTGATATATTGAGCACAAAAGAAAGGTTTATTAATATCTTGTTAAGACGTATTGAGCAGATATATAAATTTAATAAGATTTTGTTTATCTGGATAGATTAATGGAAGTTAAATGATGAATACCTTGCTTTGTGGAATTTACAAAGTATTTTTCTATTTTAACACTTTGATTACTAGGGACTAGAATTAAGCTGGTTGGGGGGTGTGATTAGTACTTAAAAGTGCATTTTTGTCATAGTTTTATATCATCATTTTACACTTGAAGTATCAATAACTCCTTAACTTAAGCATGTTTTATAATAATATATCTAATAATATAAGATACCTTTAATTTATGGTAAATATTCATTTTAAATGCAGGCCTATCATATAAATAAAAGGATTGATTGATGAATTTAAGAACTGAAATTGAAAGGATAAAGAGATGTCGGTGTAGTCCATACCAGAACATTGTTCAGTAATTGGATCATATCTGGAGCTGTAGATCTCATATTTAGGTCCACTTTATATGGATGAAAAGGTAAGACATAGGCCTACAACTTTCATATGGATCCCAAGATCTAAAAAGACCATTTTCAAGTTCAAATTAGAGCAACAACAAAGAAGTCCGAATCTGTCTTCCAGCCTGAGCACTGTTCAATGTTTGACCCATATTTGGAGCTCTAGAAGTCCAAATGAGCTGAAGTTTTTACACAAGAATTCTGAGACAATTTTCTACAACTTTCATGTTTGTAAGTGGTTCCAATTTTGACGTTATCAATGACGTTTTGGGTAGACAAGAGAAGATAAAGATTGTCACCAAGTCAAGAGTTGGCCACCCACTCATCAATAAATCATCAAATCAATAGTTCCCAATTTTGGCCTATAAAAGGAGGCATTTGCCATGCATTTAGGCATCTTGTTTTTCAGATCAAGATCATGCTCTTGCTTTCTCTTTTTGTATTTTTTGTAATGCTTATGCTTTGCTTTCATTAATATCAAGTTTATGTCTTTCATTTCTTTTCATTTACTTAGTTAACTTTTATCTTATTTATGTTCTTGTTTTGTTTATTTATTTTTCTTTCTTTCATTATGTCTAGCTATGTTTATTATGTCAAGGTGAAAAGGTTACACTAATGGTGTAAGAATAAGTATAGTGTAAACTTAATACGGACTTTAATATTTGATATTAACATGTTTTGTATTTGTTATCTTGTTCACTCTTTAATACTTTGCTTGTTAAATGACTAATCTTGATTTATGAAAGAAACTTGATTTGTTGTTAACATAAGTTATAATCATGAATGCTTGATGAGATTTACAAGTATTAGCATTAATCGAATAAGATGACTAATGTAATCATGTTAACAATCTATAATCAGATTGGAACCTCCTTTGTGTGTGGTTTCCAATTGAATAATAAGAGTTTATATTATACTTGTTTGACATACCGTTAGTGGAACCTCTAACCTTGACATTTGTTATTATCATTATTTAATCCTTACATTAATATTTCATCTCAAAGTTCTCATCTTCTTCTTCTCCTTCTTTATTCTTATTATTACTATTATTATTATTATTATTATTATTACTACTACTACTACTACTACTACTATTGTTATTATTATTATTATTATTATTATTATTATTATTATTATTATGATTACTACTACTACTACTACTATTATTAGTACTATTATTATTATTATTATTATTATTATTACTACTACTACTAATATTATTATTGTTGTTGTTGTTACTATTGTTGTTGTTTATAATTTGTACAATTAACCTCCTTGTAGTTCGACCTCGGTCTTGCCGGGTTATTTATTACTTCCACACTCCTGCATTTGGGAGAAGACATCAATCTTTTAGTCGTGTCACATTCATTCGAGCTGACATTGTGGAGACCTGAACTTCCTCTCCAATTGTTTTTCCAATGATGTCCCCTTCTGTTAAAGCTTCGGGGACGAGCCCCAAAACTTGACTACCTCTTAAAAATGCAGCTATTGACACACCTCCTATTAACCCAAGACTGCCTCCCTCATACACTAAATGAATCTTTCTCTCAGCTAGCACTTGACCAAGATGCTTTGCTGATTCTAAAAACTCCTTTTCTTTCCGAGGACTAGATCCACCAAAAACAAAAATATTTCTTATATGATGACCTGAGAAACTTGCCATTTCTACACACTTCTGTAGTTGTTGAATGTATGGGTTGAGTAGAAATGAAAGGAAGGAAGAGAGGGTTTTATAGATGAGAAATTAGAAAGGCAATCATACCACCTATATGTAGGTCAGCTGGAGTCTCACACACTCTCTCTCTTTTTATTTATTTATTTATTTACTTTTGAAAAAAAACATGTGTATGTACAGGTAGTTGTGATTGTGGCTCACATCTTCCCTTGGTTTTACGTCCAAGAACGGCTTAAACGCCCTCTATCGGTCGGGGATAGGCTTCCCATCCAGTTTTCTTAAAAACTGGCAAACAGGGTCTTTTTTAGTCAGATTCCCAAGACTAAGTCGATCATGTTCGTTATAAAATAGTGGCCATAAATCATGAATTGCAGGATGCACATCTCCACTAGGATGCGTCTCAAGAGTCTATAGAAGATTATCTAAAGACTCCTTACTCAGGCCATCCTTAATGAATTGTATTTTATTTTCACGGTTTATAGATACCATTCCTAAAGAACGACATTGTGTATTACAAGTCCATCTAGCACATCGACGACAGACTTCTAGTCTTTTTGCACGACGTTTCTTTGCAAAAATGCTTTTACCTGTTCTAAGCAAGTGTGAAATGAAGGAATTAGAGGACTCACCTAATAATCGGACCTTTGCTTCAATCAACCAGTGAATATCTTCAGGAATTCCATGATTCATTAACAATCTCAATCTTGGACATCTAGCACGGTAAATTTTTGTAATCGCATTCTGAGGCAAAGCGGGAAAATACTTTTTCAATTTTTCAAGATTAGTGTCCATTTTCTAATGAGAATTGGAAGAGAGATTCAAAGAATTGCACAAATATATACACAGATATCAGTTATTATGGGAAACTAAAAGAACCGACTTAAGTCACGGAGTACCGTTGTCCGCCATTTGACCGGGGTGAGAGAAACTAGCAAAAAGAAACACAAAAACAATGTGAGAAAAACAAAATAATCAACCTTTATCTACAAGATCATTCAAACCAGTTGATTCATTTTCACTAGGAAAATTATCAAAGAATGCTTTCAAACGATGTTCATTTTCCTTAAAATCATTGTCATTCATTGAATTCTCAATATCACAGGCCCCATAAGGATTGCTCCATCTTAATCTTAGCTCTTTAGGGAATGCATAGAGTTGAGAATTATAAAACAAAACTTTTTGACCAGTATCAACTTTTTGACAATTTTCACAAGTTTTGCGAATGCATGCGTGTCCTTGAACATGGTGGGCTAATAAAATCCATTTTGAAAGATTTTTGCAGCTGTCTTTTTTGACGAGAAACAACTTCCACATGCTTTAGAATGACAAAGTTTAATGACACTACTTACCTCATTGTCGGGAATGAATCTTTGAAATATTTGATCAGGACAATATTTGAATAAGTTAGGGTCATCACAATAAAAATTCTTCACTTCTTTCAAAAACTTTTCTTTGTCTTGATTACTCCAATCAGCTGGCAAATCTCCTAAAGCAAGAAAATTAATATTTTTATCATACCAAGACATTGGACTAAGAGAAAGTAAGGATTCGTTAGGAAAGTAATCATCGATTGGTGTGATTTCAGATGTCGAATCTGTTGTCAGCGTTGACAAAAGATTCACATCAATATTTTCGGTGCTTGTTTCATCCGTGATTTCTTCCTTAAAATAAATCATTTGCAAATCTGCAGATTCATCTAACTCATTTATACGTAAACTAGATTCAAGTTTATCATAAACTAATTCATCAATATGATCTACTTCTTGTAAATCATTATCATCTCCAGGTTGCTTGCAAATGTTGAAAATATTCATCTCCAATGTCATGTTTCCAAATGATAGCTTCATCAGTCCATTCCTACAATTAATCAATGCGTTAGAGGTTGCAAGAAACGGACGTCCTAAAATAACAGGAAATGAATTACATGCTTCAACAGGTTTTGTGTCCAAGACAATAAAATACACAGGATAAATGAATTTATCAACTTGTACTAACACATCTTCAATTATTCCTCTAGGCACTTTTACAGATCTATCGGCAAGTAAAAGAGATATAGAAGTTGGTTTTAACTCACTTAGAATGAAACTCTGAAAAAATGAATATGGAAGTAAATTCACATTAGCACCAAGATCAAGTAAGGCTATTTCAATTTTATGCTCTCCAATAAAGCAAGAAATTGTAGGACAACCAGGGTCTTTATATTTCAAAGCATTATTGTTCTGAAGAATGGCACTTACTTGTTTGGCTAAAAAGGCTTTCTTTTTCACATTCAGTTTCCTCTTCATAGTGCATAGATCTTTCAAAAATTTAGCATAGGAAGGAACCTGTTTAATAGCATCCAGCAAAGGTATATTGATTCTTACCTGTTTGAAAGTTTCAAACATTTCAGAGTTGTGATTAACTTTCCTTTGTTTGGTCATGGCATGAGGAAATGGAAGTGCTGGTGGTGAATCAGTTGTTTCTTTGTAATTTTCAGATTCAACCCCTTCCTTACCCTCAAAGATTGACTCATCATCCTTCTCATAAGGTTCAAGAGAGGGTTTTTCAATAACCTTACCACTACGCAGAGTAGTGACTGATTTGACTTGATCCATGTGTTGGCTTCCGGAACTACTTGCATTTGCATTGTATTGCCCCTTGGGATTTTGTCGTGGTTGAGATGGAAACTTACCTTTCTCTTGGAAACTGAGAGTAGATGTTAATTTTGCAAGAGTATCTTTAAGATCTGTCATGTTTTAAGCAAGCTGAGTATTGATTATCTCTTGCTTTTCAATGAATGCATGCAATGTTTCCTCAAGATTTCTTCTAGAAGGTGGAGCATAAGGAGGTGCATATCCATGAGAATTTTAGAAATTGTGGTGTACTTGAAATAGTGGTTGTGAAGTTTGTGCATTGTTGTTCTCACTCTTCCAACTGAAATTTGGGTGATTTCTCCAACCAGGGTTGTATGTTTGGGAGTATGGGTTGTGGTTGGCCCTTTGGCAACTGTTTAAAGCATGGGCTTGTTCATGGAGACATTCCTTAAAAGAAGGCAAGGTTGGACAATCGTTGGTTGAGTGTTCATTTGTATCACAGATTTGACACACAATATTTTCAACAGATTTCAATTGACCACTATTTTTCAATTCTAGTGCCTCGATTTTCCTAGCTAATGATGCAAACTTGGCTTGAAGGTCATGATCTTCCCTAAGGTTGTACATACCTCCACTAGATGTATGAGGTTGAGTTTTACTCGATGCCTCATAAGTACCCGCGACATCCCAATTTTGAGCATTTTCAGCTAATAAGTCTAAGTACTCCATTGCTTCATCAGGGTCTTTATCTTCAAAAGTTCCATTGCATATCAATTCAACCATTTGCCTGTCTCTAGGTGTTAACTCTTCATAGAAATGTGAAACCAATCTCCATGTTTCAAAACCATGATGAGGGCAAGTATTAAGCAAGTCTCGATACCTATCCCAACAATGGTAAAATGTTTATCCTGGTTTTTGAGTGAAAGTGGTGATTTGTTTTTTGAAAGAGTTTGTTCTGTGAGATGGAAAAAACTTTTTTAAAAACTGTTGTTGCATTTCATCCCAAGCACGAATGGATCCTGGTCTTAAATTTTGTAGCCATGTTTTAGCTTTATCTTTTAATGAAAAAGGAAAAGGCTTTAATCTGATGGTGTTCATGCTACAATTTAAATTATTATATATGTTGCACAGCTCCTCAAATTCCCTTAAATGCAAGTATGGATTTTCCAATTTTAAGCCATGAAAAGAAGGTAAAAGTTGAATAATACCTAGTTTAAAATTAAAATGAGATGCATCGGGAGGAAAAATTATGCATGATGATGCACTTGTTCTTGTGGGATTCATGTGGTCTCTAAGTGTTCTGACACGGTTATTCTCATTATTCTCATTATGAAGTGATTGATTATCTTCTTCGGCCATATTTTCTAAAAATGATGAGGATATCCTACAAAGTCTACCACTTGATGTATGTGACCACACTCTCATGCACGTGTAAGAATAAAATAAAAGAAAGAAGAAAATAAAGGAAGAAGAAACAAGAAAAAAGAAACAAAGTTATATACAAGAAAAGTGAAAACAAAAAATAAAATAACTACTATAATTTATACAAGAACTTACCTCCCAAGTGCTTGTACAAATTATAGTATTTATTTTATTTTCTCTTTTCACTTTTTCTTGTATATAACTTTGTTACCTCCCAAGTGTTATACAACATAAATCAAGATTAGTCATTTAACAAGCAAAGTATTAAAGAGTGAACAAAATAACAAATACAAAACATGTTAGTATCAAACATTAAAGTCCATATTGAGTTTACACTATACTTATTCTTACACTATTAGTGTAACCTTTTCACCTTGACATAATAAATTTATCTAGACATAATAAAAGAAAGAAAAATAAATAAACAAAATAAGAACATAAATAAGATAAGAGTTAACTAAGTAGAGGAAAGAAAATGAAAGGCATAAACTTGATATTAATGAAAGCAAAGCATAAACATTACAAAAAATACAAAGAAGGAAAGCAAGAGCATGATCTTGATCTAAAGACCAAGATGCCTAAATGCATGGCAAATGCCTCCTTTTATAGGCCAAAATTGGGAACTATTGATTTGATGACTAATTGATGAATGGGTAGCCAACTCTTGACTTGGTGACAATCTTTATCTTCTCTTGTCTGCCCAAAACATCATTGATAACGTCAAAATTGGATCCACTTGAAAACATACCAGTTGTAGGCAATTGTCTCACCTTTCTTGTGTAAAAATTCAGCTCATTTGGACTTCTAAAACTCCAGATATGGTTAAAATACTAAACAGTGCTCGGGCTGGAGGACAACTTCGGGCTTTTTTGTTGTTGCAATAATTTCGACTTGAAAACGGCCTTTTTAGATCTTGGACTCCATATGAAAGTTGTAGGCCTATGTCTTACCTTTCCATCCATATAAAGTAGACCTAAATCTGAGATCTATAGCTCCAGATATGATCTAATTACCGAACAGTGTTCCGGTTTGGATTGCACCGACATCTCTTTTCTAATTTTGGTCATCTCTTTGCCCTTGCAATTTAAGTTCTTAAAGGCATCAATCAATCCTTTCATTTATGTGATAGGCCTGCATTTAAAATGAACATTTACCATAAATTAAAGGTCTCTTATATTATTAGATATATTATTATAAAACATGCTTTAGTTAAGGAGTTATTGATACTTCACGTGCAAAATGATGATATAAAGCCATGATAAAAATGCACTTTTAAGTACTAATCATTGTGGTTGATATGGAAACTTACCTTTCTCTTGGAAACTGAGCGTAGTTATTAATTTTGTAAGAATATCTTTAAAATCTGTCATCCTTCGAGTAAGTTGAGTATTGATTGTCTCTTGCTTTTCAATGAATGTATGCAATGCGACAGGACCAAAAGATTGGTGTTTTCTCCCAAGTGTAGGAGTGTCGAAGTAATAAATAACCCGGCAAGACCGAGGTCGAACCACATGGAGGTTAATTGTATAAATTATAAATAGCAATAATACAACAACAACAACAACAACAACAACAATAGTAGTAGTAGTAGTAGTAGTAGTAGTAATAGTAGTAATAATAATAATAAAGAAGTTTATGAGAACTTTGAGGTGGAAGATTAACGTAAGGATTAAACAATGATAACAACAAATGTCAAGGTTAAAGGATCCACTAATGGTATGTGACACGACTAAAAGATTGATGTCTTCTCCCAAGTGCAGGAGTGTCGAAGTAATAAATAACCCGGCAAGACCGGGGTCGAACCATAGGGAGGTTAATTGTACAAATTATAGACAACAATTATAAACAACAATAATAGTAATAACGATAACAATAATAATAATAACAACAACAACAACAACAACAACAACAACAACAACAATAATAATAATAATAATAATAATAATACTAGTAGTAGTAGTAGTAGTAGTAGTAGTAATAATAATAATAATAAAGAAAGAGAAGAAGAAGAAGATGATGATGATGAGAACTTAGAGATGAAATATTAATGTAAGGATTAAACAATAATAATAACAAATGTCAAGGTTAGAGGTTCCACTAATGGTATATCAAACAAGTATAGTATAAACTCTTATTATTGAATCGGAAACCACACACAAAGGAGGTTCCAATCAGATTATATATTGTTAACATGATTACATTAGTCATCTTATTCAATTAATGCTAATACTTGTAAATCTCGTCAAGCATTCATGATTATAACTTATGTTAACAACAAATCAAGTTCCTTTCATAGCTCAGGTGTCGGTTATACCATACATTATGGGCTATGAAAGTGCCAAGCATTTGTTGTACCAAGTGTTATACAACATAAATCAAGATTAATCATTTAACAAGCAAAGTATTAAAGAGTGAACAAGATAACAAATATAAAACATGTTAGTATCAAACATTAAAGTCCATATTAAGTTTACATTATACTTATTCTCACACCATTAGTGTAACCTTTTCACCTTGACATAATTAATTTATCTAGACATAATGAAAGAAAGGAAAACAAATAAACAAAATAAGAACATAAAAGTTAACTAAGTAAAGGAAATGAAATGAAAGGCATAAACTTAATATTAATGAAAGTAAAGCATAAACATTACAAAAAATACAAAGAGAGAAAGGAAGAGCATGATCTTGATCTGAACACCAAGATGCCTAAATGCATGGCAAATGCCTCCTTTTATAGGCCAAAATTGGGAACTATTGATTTGATGACTAATTGATAAGTGGGTGGTCAACTTTTGACTTGGTGACAATCCTTATCTTCACTTGTCTGCCCAAAACGTCATTGATAACGTTAAAACTGGAGCCAGGTGAAAACATGAAAGTTGTAGGCAATTGTCTCAGCTTTCTTGTGTAAACAATTCAGCTCATTTGGACTTCTAGAACTCCAGATATGGCCAAAATACCGAACAGTGCTCGGGCTGGAAAACAGATTCGGGCTTCTTTGTAGTTGCTACAATTTGGACTTGATAATGGCCTTTTTAGATCTTGGGCTCCATATGAAAGTTGTAGGCCTATGTCTTACCTTTCCATCCATATAAATTGGACCTAAATCTGAGATCTGTAGCTCCAGATATGGCCCAATTACCGAACAGTGTTCCGGTTTGGATTGCACCGACATCTCTTCTCTAAGTTTGACCATCTCTTTATCCTTGCAATTTAAGTTCTTCAAGTCATCAATCAATCCTTTCATTTATGTGATAGGCCTGCATTAAAAATAGACATTTACCACAAATTATAGGTATCTTATATTATTAGATACATTATTATAAAATATATTTTAGTTAAGGAGTTATTAATACTTCAAGTGCAAAATGATGATATAAAACCATGATAAAAATGCACTTTTAAGTACTAATCACACCCCTCAACCAGCTTATTACTAGTCCCTAGTAATTAAAGCGTTAAAACAATTTGCAAATTTCACAAAGCAAGGTATTCATCATTTAACTTTCATTAATCTATCCAGATAAACAAACTCTCATTAAATTTATATATCTGCTCAATACCACTTAACAAGATATTAATAAACCTTTTTTTTGTGCTCAATGTATCAACACATAATTATGGGGCTTTTCTTGGAAGAAAACAAAATTTTTGTTCTAATGTTTAAGGTTAACTTCCTTGGGTTGGGATTACTATTTTTGTCTCTTTTTTTTTTTAACTCTATATACATATACTTTAAAAACATCATGCATCTTTAACCCATGTAACGAGCTTTCAGCTAATGACTCCCAGACCAGTTGGTCTTAGGGCATTAGGTGTTAAGGCACCCCTACGAGCTTAGTAACTCGGGTCGCAGATACTGATATGTAGATAGTGCAATGTTTGATTGCCTTAAGCTTTTCTCCTCAACCCATGTAACAAGCGTTGGGCCAATAGCTCCCAAGTCAGTTGACTTTAGGGTATTAGGTGTTAAAACACCCCTTCGGGCTTAATTGCTTAGGTTAGGGAGGCTACGAAATCAAACTTATCTACATTTTTATTATCATCATTTTTTTTCTTTTTTTTATGTTTTTTTTTTAATTATATACAATTCCTTTCCCTTAGTTGTTACCTTTAACAAAAGAACATAAATAATGTAATAGTCCAATATGCAACTCACAATCATATGTTAAAGTGTGTGTGTGTAAATTAAGGTTTAAGAATACATGTTAAATAAGTATATGAGCAGAATTAAGTGATAACAATACGAGAGTTTGTAAACCTGAACATTTCAGGAAGTATTATAATAGACCTTGTTAAGAATGGTTACTAAGATGCGTCTCAAGAGTCACTTTAACAAAAGAACTCCTTTACTCTGCCATCCTAGTAACAACAATTATGCACATGCTTTATGAAATGAAAAACAATTTTTTTTTTATCAACTACTACCCTCTCCCCCCAACCAAAACGAGACATTGTCCTCAATGTTCTAAGGTAGAAAGATAGAGTATAGAAGATATCACCTGAAATAACGAACACTGACAAAACCTGAAACACACTGAAACAAAAATAAGAAATAACAAAGCACAATAATAAAACCAAAATACATAAAAATTCACAAATGAAGGCTCAAATCCAATCTAAGCTTTTTACGGCTTTCCTTAGATGACCAATTTATGCGACTCATGGAAGGATCAATCACAGGAATGAAAGATTGTAGTTGGTCAATTAATTGTTCAGCAATAGTAGCAGAGATTATGATTTGTCGCGCAGAAGATGTTAAAAATTCCTGTTCCACAGCATGATCAAGAAAAGACAACAACTTATCATAATAACCATTAACATTTAACAAACCTATGGGTTTATGGTGAATGTGCAATTGAGCCCAAGAGGAAATATGAAAGATCTCTTCCAATGTGCCTAGACCACCTGGTAAAGCAATGAAAGCATCAGCATGGTTAAACATTGTATTCATTCGAGCCGACATTGTGGAGACCTGAAGTTCCTCTCCAATTGTTTTTCCAATGATGTCCCCTTGTGCCAAAGCTTCAGGGACGATTCCTAAAACTTGACTACCTCCTAAAAATGCAACTATTGACACACCTCCCATTAACCCAAGACTGCCTCCCCCATATACTAAATGAATCTTTCTCTCAGCTAGCACCTGACCAAGATGATTTGCTGATTCTAAAAACTCATTTTCTTTCCCAGGACTAGATCCATCGAAAACACAAATATTTCTTATTTGATGACTTGAGGAACTTGCCATTTCTACACACTTCTGTATTTGTTGAATGTATGGGTTGAGTAGAAATGAAAGGAAGGAAAAGAGGGTTTTATAGATGATAAATTAGAAAGGCAATCATAACATCTATATGTAGGCCAGCTGGAGTCTCACACACACTCTCTCTCTTTTTATTTATTTATTTATTTACTTTTGAAAAAAAAACATGTGTATGTACAGGTAGTTGTGATTGTGGCTCACATCTTCCCTTGGTTTTACGTCCAAGAACGGCTTAAACGCCCTCTATCGGTCGGGGATAGGCTTCCCATCCAGTTTTCTTAAAAACTGGCAAACAGGGTCTTTTTTAGTCAGATTCCCAAGACTAAGTTGATCATGTTCTTTATGAAATAGTGGCCATAAATCATGAATTACACGATGCACATCTCCACTAGGATGCGTCTCAAGAGTCAATAAAAGATTATCTAAAGACTCCTTACTCAAGCCATCTTTAATGAATTGTATTTTATCTTCACGGTTTATAGATACCATTCCTAAAGAACGACATTGTGTATTACAAGTCCATCTAGCACATCGATGACAGACATCCAGTCGTTTTGCACGACGCTTCTTTGCAAAAGTGCTTTTACCTGTTCCAGCCATGTGTGAAATGAAGAAATTAGAGGACTCACCTGATAATCGGACCTTTTCTTCAATCAACCAGCGAATATCTTCAGGAATTCCATGATTCATTAATAATCTCAATCTTGCACATCTAGCACGATAAATTTTTGTAATCGCATTCTGAGGCAGAGCGGGAAAATACTTTTTCAATTTTTCAAGATTAGTGTCCATTTTCAAATGAGAATTGGAAGAGAGATTCAAAGAATTGCATAGATATATACACAGATATCAGTAATTGTGGGAAACTGAAAGAACCGACTTAAGTCATGGAGTACCGTTATCCGCCATTTGACCGGGGTGAAAGAAACTTGCAAAAATCACTCAAAAAGAAACAAAAATAAAATAAAATAAAATCAATATTTATATAAGAAACAAAAATAAAATAAAATAAAATGAAATAAAATCAATCTTTATATACAGGATCACCCAATTCAATAGAGTTATGTTCAACTGAAAAATTGTCAAAGTAAACTTTCAGACGATGTCCATTTACCTTGAAAACATTGTCATTCTTTGGATTCTCGATGTCATAGGCCCCATATGGATACACATGTTTCACAATAAAAGGACCACTCCATCTTGATCTTAATTTTCCAGGAAATAAATGCAGTCGAGAATTATAAAGCAAGACTTTTTGACCAACATTGAAGGTTTTTCTCTGTATTTTCTTGTCATGAAACTCTTTAATTCTTGCTTTATGAATTCTTGAATTTTCATATACATCATTTCTTATTTCCTCAAGCTCATTTATTTGTAATTTTCGCAGTTGACTAGCATCATCCAGATTTGAATTGAAAGCTTTAATAGCCCAATAAGCTTTATGTTCAAGTTCCACAGGCAAGTGACAAGGTTTTCCATAGACTAGTCTATACGGTGACATACCTAATGATGTTTTATAAGCAGTTCGATAAGCCCAAAGTGCATCATTAAGTCTTAAAGACCAGTCTTTCCTATTAGGGTTCACTGTTTTCTCCAAAATATGTTTGATCTCCCTATTAGCAAGCTCTACTTGTCCACTTGTTTGAGGGTGATAAGGGGTGGCAACTTTGTGTGTGATTCCATATTTCTTCATTAAAGACTCAAATGGCTTGTTGCAGAAATGTGTTCCACCATCACTTATTATGGCTCGAGGGACTCCAAATCGACTCAAAATATTTTCTTTCAAAAACTTTATCACTGTTTTGTGATCATTGTTTCGACTTGGAATTGCCTCTATCCATTTTGAAACATAATCTACTGCGACTAATATGTATAAGAAACCAAATGATGGAGGGAATGGGCGCATGAAATCTATACCCCAACAGTCAAAGATCTCAATGACAATAATAGGGTTTAAAGGCATCATGTGACGTTTTGAAATAGATCCCAACTTTTGACAATTTTCACAAGACTTGCAGAATGCATGTGAGTCTTTGAACATGGTGGGTCAGTAAAATCCACTTTGTAAGATTTTTGCAGTTGTCTTTCTTGATGAGAAATGGCCCCCACATGCCTCAGAATGACAAAATTTAATGACACTACTTACCTCATTGTCAAGAATGCATCTTCGAAATATTTGATCAAGACAATATTTGAATAAATAAGGATCATCCCAATAAAAGTTCTTCACTTCGTTCAAAAACTTTCTTTTATTTTGGGTACTCCAATGAGCTGGCAATTGTCCTGAAACAAGAAAATTGACAATATTAGCAAACCAAGGCATTGTAGAGACAGAAAGTAAAGATTCATCAGGAAAGTAGTCATCGATTGGTGTGATGTCAGTTTTCGAATCTGTTGTCAATCTTGACAAGTGATCTGCGACAACATTTTCGCTGCCTTTCTTATCTTTGATTGTGATATCAAATTCTTGAAGTAATAAAATCCACCGCATCAATCTAGCCTTGGAATCTTTCTTAGAAAGAAGATATTTCAATGCTGCATGATCACTAAAAACAACAACAGGTGAGCCAACAAGATAAGATCTGAATTTTTCACATGCAAATACTACTACAAGTAATTCTTTTTCAGTGGTGGTATAATTCATTTGAGCACTATTTAAAGTTTTACTTGCATAGTAAATTACATAAGGTTTCTTATCTTTTCTTTGTCCCAAAACAGCACCTACGACATAATCACTAGCATCACACATTATTTCAAAAGGTAATGACCAATCGGAGGTTGAATGATAGGAGCACAAGTAAGCAAATTTTTAAGTTTAACAAAGGCTTCTTCACAATGTTCAGTCCATTCAAAAATAGTATCCTTTGTTAGAAGGTTACTTAAAGGCTTAGATATTACACTAAAATCTTTGATGAACCTTCTATAAAAACCAGCATGTCCCAAGAATGATCTAACATCTTTAAGATATTTTGGTGTTGGCAAGTTTGCAATTAACTCGATTTTAGATTTGTCAACCTCAATTCCTTTTGATGAAACAATGTGACCAAGTACAATGCCGTTTGTTACCATAAAATGACATTTTTCCCAATTCAGCACAAGATTCTTCTCTTCACACCTGGTTAAAACCTTTCGTAAATTAGTCAAACAATCATCAAATGAATTGCCAAAAACAGAAAAATCATCCATGAAAATCTCAAGAAAATGTTCAACCATATCGCTAAATATACTAAGCATGCATCTTTGAAATGTGGCTGGTGCATTACATAATCCAAAAGGCATCCTTCGATATGCAAATGTACCAAATGGACATGTGAAAGTAGTTTTCTCTTGATCTTCCAATGCAATTTCAATTTGGTTGTAACCCGAATAGCCATCTAGGAAACAATAAAATTCATGACCTGCAACTCTTTCTAGGATTTGATCCATGAAAGGTAAAGGAAAATGATCTTTTCTAGTCATTGAATTAAGTTTCCTATAGTCAATGCACATGCGCCAACCAGTAACAGTTCTAGTGGGAATTAACTCATTGTTCTCATTTGTTATCACAGTGACTCCAGACTTCTTAGGTACAACTTGGGTAGGACTTACCCATTTGCTGTCAGAAATAGGATAAATGATTTCATTATCTAGAAGCTTAATGACTTCATTTTTCACTACTTCTTTCATATTAGGATTTAGCCTTCGTTGCATTTCTCTAGAGGGTTTAGCATTTTCCTCTAAATAAATTCTGTGTGTACAAATCAACGGACTAATTCCTCTTATATCAGCTATGGTCCATCCTAATGCTTTTTTGTGCATTTTTAGAGTTTGTAATAACTTACCTTCTTAATGTGCATTAAGTTTGGAAGAGATTATTACCGGAAAAGTTTCATTTTCTCCCAAAAATGAGTATTTGAGATTGGATGGCAACGGCTTCAAATCAGGTTTTGGTGGTTGAACACTTGAAGGTATGGACTTAATTGGTCGTGGTGGCAATTCCTCAATTTGTGGCCTCCAATTACTTGTCTTTGATTCTTCCTGAAAATAAATCATTTCCAAATCATCAGTTTCATCAATCTCAATTTCATTGGAAGTGGTTGGAAATTGATCATGAATTAATTTTTCAGTAAAGTCCACTTCCTGTAAATCATTATCATCTCTAGGTTGCTTGCAAATGTTGAAAATATTCATCTCCAATGTCATGTTTCCAAATGATAGCTTCATCAGTCCATTCCTACAATTAATCAATGCATTAGAAGTTGCAAGAAATGGACGTCCTAAAATAACAGGAAATGAATTACATACTTCAACAGGTTGTGTGTCCAAGACAATAAAATTCACAGGATAAATGAATTTATCGACTTGTACTAACACATCTTCAATTATTCCTCTAGGCACTTTTACAGATCTATCGGCAAGTAAAAGAGATATAGAAGTTGGTTTTAACTCACCTAGATTGAGACTTTGAAAAACTGAATATGGAAGTAAATTCATACTAGCTCCAAGATCAAGTAAGGCTATTTCAATTTTATGCTCTCCAATGAAGCAAGAAATTGTAGGACAACCAGGGTCTTTATATTTCAAAGCATTATTGTTTTGAAGAATAGCACTTACTTGTTCGGCTAGAAAGGCTTTCTTTTTCACATTCAGTTTCCTCTTCACAGTGCATAGATCTTTCAAAAATTTAGCATAGGAAGGAACCTGTTTAATAGCATCCAGCAAAGGTATATTGATCCTTACCTGTTTGAAAATTTCAAAAATTTCAGAATTGTGATTGACTTTCCTTTGTTTGGTCATGGCTTGAGGAAATGGAAGTGCTGGCGGTGAGTCAGTCGTTTCTTTGCAATTTTCAGATTCATCCCCTTCCTTACCCTCAGAGATTGACTCATCATCTTTCTCATAAGGTTCAAGAGAGGGTTTTTCAATAACCTTACCACTGCGCAGAGTAGTGACTGATTTGACTTGATCCATGTGTTGGCTTCCGGAACTACTTGCATTTGCATTGTATTGCCCTTTGGGATTTTGTTGTGTTTGAGATGGAAACTTACCTTTCTCTTGGAAACTAAGAGCAGATGTTAATTTAGCAAGAGTATCTTTAAAATCTGTCATGTTTTGAACAAGTTGAGTATTAATTGTCTCTTGCTTTTCAATGAATCCATGCAATGTTTCCTCAAGATTTCTTCTAGGAGGTGGAGCATAAGGAGGTGCATATCCATGAGAATTTTGGAAATTGTGGTGTGCTTGAAACGGTGGTTATGAAGTTTGTGCATTGTTGTTCTCACTCTTCCAACTGAAATTTGGGTGATTCCTCCAACCAGGGTTGTATGTTTGGGAGTATGGGTTGTGGTTGGGCCTTTGGAAACTGTTTAAAGCATGAGCTTGTTCATGGAGACATTCTTTAAAAGAAGGCAAGGTTGGACAATCGTTGGTTGAGTGTTCATTTGTTTCACAGATTTGACACACAATGTTTTCAACAGATTTTAATTGACCACTCTTTTTCAATTCTAATGCCTCGACTTTTCTAGCTAAAGATGCAAATTTGGCTTGAAGGTCATGATCTTCCCTAAGGTTGTACATACCTCCACTAGATGTATGAGGTTGAGTTTTACTCGGTGCCTCATATGTACCTGCAGTGTCCCAATTTTGAGCATTTTCAGCTAACAAATCTAAGTACTCCATTGCTTCATCAGGGTCTTTATCTTCAAAAGTTCCATTGCACATCAATTCAACCATTTGCCTATCTTTAGGTGTTAACCCTTCATAGAAATGTGAAACCAATCTCCATGTTTCAAAACCATGATGAGGGCAAGTACTAAGCAAGTCTCGATACCTATCCCAACATTTGTAAAATGTTTCTCCTGGTTTTTGAGTGAAAGTGGTGATTTGTCTTTTGAAAGAGTTTGTTCTATGAGATGGGAAAAACTTCTTTAAAAATTGTTGTTGCATTTCATCCCAAGCACGAATGGATCCTGGTCTCAAATTTTGTAGCCATGTTTTAGCTTTATCTTTTAATGAAAAAGGAAAAAGCTTTAATCTGATGGTGTTCATGCTACAATTTAAATTATTATACGTGTTGCAGACCTCCTCAAATTCCCTTAAATGCAAGTATGGATTTTCCAATTCCAAACCATGAAAAGAAGGTAAAAGTTGAATAATACCTGGTTTAAAATTAAAATGAGATGCATAGGGAGGAAAAACTATGCATGATGGTGCACTTGTTCTTGTGGGATTCATGTGGTCTCTAAGTGTTCTAACACGGTTATTCTCATTATTTTCATTATGAAGTGATTGATTATCTTCTTCAGCCATATTTTCTGAAAATGATGAGGATATCCTACAAAGTGTACCACTTGATATACGTGATCACACTCTCATGCACGTGTAGGAATAAAATAAAAGGAAGAAGAAAACAAAAGAAGAAGAAACAATAGAAAAGAAACAAAGTTATATACAAGAAAAGTGAAAAGAGAAAATAAAATAAATATTATAATTTATACAAGAACATACCTCCCCGGCAACGGCGCCAAAAACTTGACACGACTAAAAGATTGATGTCTTCTCCCAAGTGCAGGAGTGTCGAAGTAATAAATAACCCGGCAAGACCGGGGTCGAACCACAGGGAGGTTAATTGTACAAATTATAGACAACAATTATAAACAACAATAATAGTAATAACGATAACAATAATAATAATAACAACAACAACAACAACAACAACAACAACAACAACAACAACAATAATAATAATAATAATAATAATAATAATACTAGTAGTAGTAGTAGTAGTAGTAGTAGTAATAATAATAATAAAGAAAGAGAAGAAGAAGAAGATGATGATGATGAGAACTTAGAGATGAAATATTAATGTAAGGATTAAACAATAATAATAACAAATGTCAAGGTTAGAGGTTCCACTAATGGTATATCAAACAAGTATAGTATAAACTCTTATTATTGAATCGGAAACCACACACAAAGGAGGTTCCAATCAGATTATATATTGTTAACATGATTACATTAGTCATCTTATTCAATTAATGCTAATACTTGTAAATCTCGTCAAGCATTCATGATTATAACTTATGTTAACAACAAATCAAGTTCCTTTCATAGCTCAGGTGTCGGTTATACCATACATTATGGGCTATGAAAGTGCCAAGCATTTGTTGTACCAAGTGTTATACAACATAAATTAAGATTAATCATTTAACAAGCAAAGTATTAAAGAGTGAACAAGATAACAAATATAAAACATGTTAGTATCAAACATTAAAGTCCATATTAAGTTTACATTATACTTATTCTCACACCATTAGTGTAACCTTTTCACCTTGACATAATTAATTTATCTAGACATAATGAAAGAAAGGAAAACAAATAAACAAAATAAGAACATAAAAGTTAACTAAGTAAAGGAAATGAAATGAAAGGCATAAACTTAATATTAATGAAAGTAAAGCATAAACATTACAAAAAATACAAAGAGAGAAAGGAAGAGCATGATCTTGATCTGAACACCAAGATGCCTAAATGCATGGCAAATGCCTCCTTTTATAGGCCAAAATTGGGAACTATTGATTTGATGACTAATTGATAAGTGGGTGGTCAACTTTTGACTTGGTGACAATCCTTATCTTCACTTGTCTGCCCAAAACGTCATTGATAACGTTAAAACTGGAGCCAGGTGAAAACATGAAAGTTGTAGGCAATTGTCTCAGCTTTCTTGTGTAAACAATTCAGCTCATTTGGACTTCTATAACTCCAGATATGGCCAAAATACCGAACAGTGCTCGAGCTGGAAAACAGATTCGGGCTTCTTTGTAGTTGCTACAATTTGGACTTGATAATGGCCTTTTTAGATCTTGGGCTCCATATGAAAGTTGTAGGCCTATGTCTTACCTTTCCATCCATATAAATTGGACCTAAATCTGAGATCTGTAGCTCCAGATATGGCCCAATTACCGAACAGTGTTCCGGTTTGGATTGCACCGACATCTCTTCTCTAAGTTTGACCATCTCTTTATCCTTGCAATTTAAGTTCTTCAAGTCATCAATCAATCCTTTCATTTATGTGATAGGCCTGCATTAAAAATAGACATTTACCACAAATTATAGGTATCTTATATTATTAGATACATTATTATAAAATATATTTTAGTTAAGGAGTTATTAATACTTCAAGTGCAAAATGATGATATAAAACCATGATAAAAATGCACTTTTAAGTACTAATCAGTATGTCAAACAAGTATAGTATAAACTTTTATTACTCAATTGGAAACCACACACAAAAGAGGTTCCAATCAGATTATAAATTGTTAACATGATTACATTAGTTATCTTATTCAAATAATACTAATACATGTAAATATTGTCAGACATTCATGCTTATAACTTATGTTAACACCAAATCAAGTTCCTTTCATAGCTCAGGTGTCGGTTATACCATACAGTATGGGCTATGAAAGTACCAAGTATTTGTTATACCAAGTGTTATACAACATAAATATAGATTAATCATTTAACAAGCAAAGTATTAAGGAGTAAACAAGATAACAAATACAAAACATGTTAGTATCAAACATTAAAGTCCATATTAAGTTTATACTATACTTATTCGTACACCATTAGTATAACCTTTTCACCTTGACATAATAATCTTAACTAAACATAATGAAAGAAAGAAAAATAAATAAACAAGATAAAAACATAAATAACATAAAAGTTAACTATGTAAATGAAAGGAAATGAAAGGCATAAACAAGATATTAATGAAAATAAAACTTAAGCATTACAAAAATACAAAGAGAGAAAGCAAAACCATGATCTTGATTTGGAGACCAAGATGCCTAAATGCATGGCAAATGCCTCCTTTTATAAGCCAAAATTGGAAACTATTGATTTGATGATTAATTGATGAGTGGGTGGTCAACTCTTGACTTAGTGATAATTTTTATCTTTTCTTGTCTGCCTAAAATGTCATTAATAACATTAGAAGTGGAACCATTTGAAAACATGAAAAATAGAAGTCATTTGGACTTCTCAAAACTCTAGATATGAGCCAAACACTGAACAGTGCGCGAGTTGGAGGACAAATACGGACTTCTTTGTTGTTGCTACAATTTGGACTTGAAAATGCCTTTTCAAATCTTGGGCTCCATAGGAAAGTTATAGGCCTATGTCTTACCTTTTCATCCATATAAAGTAGACCTAAATTCGAGATTTATAGCTCCAGATATGACTCAATTACTGAACAGTGTTCCGGTTTGGACTACACCAACATCTTTTTTCTATGTTTGGTCATCTCTTTATCCTTTCAATTTTAGTTCTTAAACTCTTAAATCAATCCTTTCATTTATGTGATAGCCCTGCATTTAAAATGAATATTTACCACAAATTAAAGGTATCTTATATTATTAGATATGTTATTATAAAAAACACTTTAGTAAGGAGTTATTGATACTTTAAGTGCAAAATAATGATAAAAAACCTTGATAAAAATACACTTGTAAGTATTAATTACAATGTTTCCTCTAGATTTCTTCTAGGACGAGGAGCATAAAGAGGTGCATATTTTTGAGAATTTTAAAAATTATGATGTGCTTGAAATGGTGGTTGTGAAGTTTGTGCATCATTCTTCTAATTAAAATTTGAGTGATTTCTCCAACCAGGGTTGTATGTTTGCGAGTATAGGTTATGATTGGACCTTTGGGAACTATTTAAACCAAGGTTGTCAATTCTGTTTCGATAAGTGTTTCATTTTTTCAATTGGAATGGCATATTTTAGTTTCGGAGTGTTTCGGCGTGTCGTTTCGAGGTGGTACTGTTCATATATATATATATATATATATATATTCAACAAACATAATTTAAATCCAAGATAAATTAATTATAAATCATGCAATACAAACATAATTCCAAACAAATATAATTTCAAAATTTAAAATATTTCTAAATAGTCAAAATTAAATAAATTTTTAACTTAAAGTAATTTAACTTAAATAAAATATCAAAATATTATGAAAGTTAAAATATTTTAACACAAATATTTTAAATATAAAGTTAGGTCAATGTTATCAAGGCTAATGAAATCTAAAGCATCTCTTATTTTGCTCAAATTCCTACAAAGTATAAACATGAAAAAAACAACATGAATATAAACCATATATATTAGTGATAAATCTAATTTTAAAAAATTAATATTATTGTTAATAAAAATAGTAATAATAATTTTCAATATTATTATTAATATCATTGTTATTGAAAATAGTAATGAAAAAGAGCTTTTTATAATTGGGTGATTTAATTTAATGGCTTTTCAAGAGCGGAACAGAACATGTGGAATGAAACCGGAACGTTCCTGGCGAAATTTAGCTAAAAAATCCGGAACGGGCCGAGATTTAAAATGAGATGAAATTTGTTCCGTTTTGTTCTGTTTTTTGAATTGGTATGGAATGTTTCGATCATTCTGGACTAAACGGAACGGAATTGACAACCCTGATTTAAACCATGAGCTTGTTCATGAAGACATTCCTTAAAAGAAGGTAAGGTTGAATAGTAATAAGTTGAATGTTCATTTGTTTCACATATTTGACACAAAATGTTTTGAATAAATTTTAATTGACCACCTTTTTTTCAATTCTAGTGCCTTGACTTTTCTAGCTAAAGATGCAAACTTGGGTTGGAGGTCATGATTTTCCCTAAAGTTGTACATACCTCCACTAGATGTTTGAGGTTGAGTTTTACTCGGTGCCTCATAAGTATACGTGGTGTCCCAATTTTGAGCATTTTCAACTAAGTTTAAGTACTCTGTTGTTTCATCAGGGTCTTTATCTTCAAAAGTTCCATTGCACATCAATTCAATCATTTGCCTATCTCTTGACTTGGTGACAATCCTTATCTTCTCTTGTCTGCCCAAAATGTCATTGATAACATCAAAATTGGAACCACTTAAAAACATGAAAGTTGTAGGAAATTATCTCATCTTTCTAGGGTCAAAAATTGAGTTCATTTAGACTTCTAGAACTCTAGCTATGGTTTAAACACTGAATAATGCTTTGGCTCAAGGACAGATTCAGACTTTTTTGTTATTGCTACAATTTGGACTTGAAATTTACCTTTTTAAATCTTGGGCTTATAAAAGTTGTAGGCCTATGTCTTACCTTTCCATCCATATAAAGTAGACCTAAATTCGAGATCTACAGCTCCAGATATGACCCAATTACTGAACAGTGTTCCAGTTTGGACTACACCGGCATCTCTTTTCTAAGTTTGGCCATGATGATATAAAGTTATCTTATATTATTAGATATGTTATTATAAAACATGTTTTAGTTAAGAAGTTATTGATACTTCAAGTGTAAAATGATGATATAAAACCTTGATAAAATGCACTTTTAAGTACTAATGACACCCCCCAACCATCTTATTACTAGTCCCTAGTAATCAAAGCATTAAAATAGAAAAATAATTTGTAAATTCCACAAAGCAAAGTATTCATTATTCAACTTCCAGTAATCAAATAAAGGTGTTTTGAAAAATCAAATTAGGTCAGCTTTGCGATCACTTGGTGCATGTTTTTCTTTCTCATTTATGAGTTGTCTCTTTCTTTTTTTGACCCAAAATAATGTAATAATGTCCCCTCCAGCTTTCCATCCATGTGCTTGCCTTCTTGGATCAATGGATTACCCAAAATAAATCAATTGTTATTTATTGTATGGACATGTAAGATCATGGATTGTGCTTGGGCTGATTTGGGGCTAAATTTAAGCATAATATAATGATGTAAATGTACTTATTATTTAGGCTAAGATTAACATTGAAACCTTGAGTGTTTGATGGTTGAAGTTTGCACATAATATAAGGCAAGTTTGGGCTTGAAATAGATCATATGATAATATTTTCTAGAATTGGAATAGAATTGGTTTTTTTGGGAAAAATTTGGAGCACTTGTTTAAACCAAGATTTGCTTCAAACTTCAACTTCTCTTCAATTTTTTGTTCTGAACTCTAACATTAAATTTTCTGACATAATTCGTTTAAGGTCCAAAAACCTAGCAAAGCATTAAAAGAAACTTCATTACTAAAAAACATATCAATTATCATAAAAACCCAAATAAAAATAATAAATACATATGTAAAGTAAGAGATTTAATGATACTTTTGATTCATAATCATTAGGCTCCATATAAAAATTATAGGGCTATGTCTTATTTTTCCATCCATATAAAGTAGACCTAAATCCGAGACCTATAGCTCTAGATATGACCCAATTACCAAACAGTATTCCAGTTTGAACTGCACCAACATCTCTTTTCTAAGTTTGGCCATCTCTTTATCCTTTCAATTTCAGTTCTTAAACTTATCAATCAATTCCTTCATTTATATGATAGGCCTGCATTTAAAATGAACATTTACCACAAATTAAAGATAACTTATATTATTAGATATGTTATTATAAAACATACTTTAGTTAAGGAGTTATTTATACTTCAAGTGCAAAATGATGATATAAAACCTTGATATAAATGCACTTTTAAATACTAATCATATTTGCTTGCATTTAGGCATTTTGGTTTCCACATCAAAATCATGCTTTAGCTTTCTCTTTGTATTTTTGTAATGCTTAAGTTTTGCTTTCATTAATATCTTGTTCATGCCTTTCCTTTCCTCTACTTAGTTAACTTTTATCTTATTTATGTTCTTATTTTGTTTATTTATTTTTCTTTCTTTCATTATGTTTAGTTAGGTTTATTATATTAAGGTGAAAAAGTTATACTAATGGTGTAAGAATAAGTATAGTGTAAACTTAACATGAACTTTAATGTTTGATACTAATATGTTTTATATTTGTTATCTTGTTTACTTTTTAATACTTTGTTTGTTAAATGACTGATCTAGATTTATATTGTATAACATTTAGTACAACAAATGCTTAGCACTTTCATAGCCCATACTGTATGGTATAATTGACACCTAAGTTATGAAAAGAACTTGATTTGTTGTTAACATAAATTATAATCATGAATATCTGACGAGATTTACAAGTATTAGCATTAATCAAATATGATAACTAATGTAATCATATTAACAATTTATAATTTGATTGGAACCTCTTTTGTGTGTGGTTTTCAATTGAATAATAAGAGTTTATACTATACTTTTTTGACATTTGTTGTTATTATTGTTTAATCATTACATTAATCTTTCATCTCAAAGTTCCCATTAACTTCTTCTTATTTTTCTACTTTATTATTATTATTATTAGTATTACTACTACTACTACTACTATTACTACTATTATTAGTAGAATTAGTAGTATTAGTAGTATTATTATTGATGTTGTTATATTATTGTTGTTTATAATTTATACAATTAACCTCTCTATGGTTCGATTCCGGTCTTGCCGGATTATTTATTACTTCGACACTCTTGCACTTGGGAGAAAATATTAATTTTTTGGTCGTGTTAGGTAACCAACTCTTGACTTGGTGACAATCTTTATCTTCTCTTGTTTTGTTGCGATGTCGTGGTCGCATAAATTAATTACCCTAGCTTAAAACACAACACACAAGATAGTATAGAGCAAGCAAGGGGTCGATCCCACAAGGAAGATTTAGTTTAGATTTTTATGCTATACGTTATGCAATTGGGGGGTTTTGATTTGTAATGTACTATGGAAGAAATTAAACTAGCAAACAAAATCAATTGAACTCGAAATTTATCAAGAAAACAAACCTTGGTTGCAAACACATATCCACCAATGAAAATTAGAACCGATCCTTGAAACAAAACTACAATTTATATTCTAAATTTTTATCTTTTCTTAATGTTGGTTAATTAATAGATCCGCTGTATAACTAACACTAACCAACAAACAATCACAATGTCCGCATTAATGATTTAGTTCAATGGCAGCCCTAAGAACTAGATATTTGAGTGTTCTTCCTAAGTTTAATAATGTAGTTCCGCCACAATTATCAAGCTTAGTTGCTTTACAAGTTCATACATCACAACTCCGGTTTTAATATCAAACTTAGCAATAAATTGTTCACAATAATAACTTAGAGTTCCGCTCTCACAATTATCAACAACAATCATATAAAATATATATAGGAAAACAATCATGCTTATTCATAATACAAACTGAAAATAAAAGGAAGAATAAATATGGGTGAAACTATTGAATAATATGGCTACATCATGTTTGCCCAAAACATTATTGATAACATCATAATTGGAACCACTTAAACATATAAAAGTTATAGGAAATTGTCTTAGCTTTTCATAAAAAAAATGAGGTCATTTAGACTTCTATAACTCTAGATATGGGCCAAACATTGAACAGTGTTCGGGCTGCAAGACAAATTCAGACTTTTTTGTTGTTGCTACAATTTAAACTTGAAAATGATATTTTTAAATCTTCGATTTTCATGAAAGTTGTAGGCCTATATCTTACCTTTCCATTCATATAAAGTAGACCTAAATTCAAGATCTACAGCTCTAGATATGATCCAATTACCAAACAGTATTTTGGTTTAGACGGCACCAACATCTCTTTTCTAAGTTTGACTATCTTTTTGTCTTTTCAATTTCAGTTCTTAAACTCATCAATCAATCCTTTCATTTATATGATAGATCTGCATTTAAAATGAAAATTTACCATAAATTAAAGGTATCTTACATTATTAAATATGTTATTATAAAACATGCGTTAGTTAAGGAATTATTGACTATTTAAGTGCAAAATGATAATATAAAACCTTGATAAAAATGCACTTTTAAATATTAATCAACCACCACGCACTGTCATTATTCCTCTTCGATCTAGTAGCTTCATTCTATCTCTAGTTGACTTTGGTAACTTGCAAAGTTCAATCTTGAATCCTAACATGTTAGCTCATTTGTTTTGGAAACTTTATAATATATTTATTAGTTTATTTTATTTTATTATGTGGACATGTATGTGCTTGCATATGGTTTATTTCTCTAGATGTATGACTTAATGTGTGGATTTATGGTAGTTATGAATTAATGGTTATCCATGTCTGCAAAGTTAATTAGGATAAATGTGCAAAGTTAATTAGGATAAATGAGCCACCTATGATCATTGTTCAAGAATGTTAATGCATTAACAATAAAATTGATTAATGCATGATTTGATTTTATTACATTCAAGATTATTTTCAAAAAATATCATATCTTTTCTTTCTTTTATTTTTCCATCATTTTTATCACACAATAATTATTTGTATTGTTCATAAAGTCAACTCAAGATAAATGAATCATTTGATCGTTGTTCAAGGATGTGTATGAGCAAATAATAGAAGTTATTGACACGACAAAAATGTTGATGTCTTCTCCCAAGTGCAGGAGTGTCGAAGTAATAAATAACTCGGCAAGACCGGGGTCGAACCACAGGGAGGTTAATTGTACAAATTATAAACAACAATTATAAACAACAATAATAGCAATAACAACAATAACTATAATAATAATAATAATAATAATAATAATAATAATAATAAAGAAAGAGAAGAAGATGATGATGATGACAACTTGGAGAAGGAATATTAATGTAACGATTAAACAATGATAATAAAAATTGTCAAGGTTAGAGATTCCACTAATGGTATGTCAAACAAGTATAATATAAACTCTTATTATTCAATTGGAAACCACACATAAAGAAGGTTCCAATTGGATTATAGATTGTTAACATGATTACATTAGTCATCTTATTCAATTAATGCTAATACTTGTAAATCTCGTCAAGCATTCATGATTATAACTTATGTTAACAACAAATCAAGTTCCTTTCATAGCTCAGGTGTCGGTTATACCATACAATATGGGCTATGAAAGTGCCAAGCATTTGTTGTACCAAGTGTTATACAACATAAATCAAGATTAGTCATTTAACAAGCAAAATATTAAAGAGTAAACAAGATAACAAATATAAAACATGTTAGTATCAAACATTAAAGTCCATATTAAGTTTACATTATACTTATTCTTACACCATTAGTGTAACCTTTTCACCTTGACATAATTAACTTAGCTAGACATAATGAAAGAAAGAAAAATAGATAAACAAAATAAGAACATAAAAGCTAACTAAGTAAAGGAAAGGAAATGAAAAGCATAAACTTAATATTAATGAAAGCAAAGCATAAACATTACAAAAAATACAAAGAGAGAAAGGAAGAGCATGATCTTGATCTGAACACCAAGATGCCTAAATGCATGGCAAATGCCTCCTTTTATAGGCCAAAATTGGGAACTATTGATTTGATGACTAATTGATAAGTGGGTGGCCAACGCTTGACTTGGTGACAATCCTTATCTTTTCTTGTCTGCCCAAAACGTCATTGATAACGTTAAAATTGGAGCCAGTTGAAAACATGAAAGTTGTAGGCAATTGTCTCAGCTTTCTTGTGTAAAACATTCAGCTTATTTGGACTTCTAGAACTCTAGATATGGCCAAAATACCGAACAGTGCTCGGGCTAGAAGACAGATTCAGGCTTCTTTGTTGTTGCTACAATTTGGACTTGAAAATGGCCTTTTTAGATCTTGGGCTCCATAGGAAAGTTGTAGGCCTATGTCTTAGCTTTCCATCCATATAAAGTGGACCTAAATCGGAGATCTACAACTCCAGATATGATCCAATTACTAAACAGTGTTCCGGTATGGACTGCACCGACATCTCTTTTCGGAGTTTAGCCATCTCTTTGTCCTTTCAATTTCAATTCTTAAATTCATCAATCAATCCTTTCATTTATGTGATAGGCCTGCATTTAAAATGAACATTTACCATAAATTAAAGGTATCTTATATTATTAGATATATTATTATAAAACATGCTTTAGTTAAGGAGTTATTGATACTTCAAGTGCAAAATGATAATATAAAACCTTGATAAAAATACACTTTTAAGTACTAATCAGTTATTCATATACAACTCCTCAATATTTGTTTTTCTAAAATAACAAAAATTAAAAAAGATAGTTTATTTAACTTATGTGAATCTATTTTTAGATGTTAATATATTGTTATTTAACAAGATTGAGTGACACGATCTCATATAGGCTCATTAAAAGCCAATATTTGCTCTAAAGCCCATTTTATACAAAATTAACTTGAATGGGATCAAAACTTAATTTATTATTAGAATCCTTTAAAATAAAATACTTGTGATTTAAAAGTAAGGATTAAACCTTAATGTTAGATATAGATTTCAAATCATTATCTTAGGTCTTAATATGCCTTTACCTTACAAACAAACACAAGCATTAGTTTAGATAACAATTATATGTGAGCACAATAAATATATTTATATTATTAAAAATAAAGTTGAAAAAGTTTATTTTTGGTATGATATTTTGAAGTGTTTTTTATTTTTTATTTTTAACATTAATATCCCCCTTTGCCTAAAATCTTTAAAAGACTAGTTGAAATTTGTAGTTATCATGAAATTAAATAACAATTATTTTTTTAACACATTTTACATATGGATCATTGAGATGTCCCCTGTTATAGAAGTAATAAATTTGCTTTCTTACATGTTAATATCAAATATGGAGGAATTAAAACCTTGCCACAAAAATATAGAATTTAAATAGCTATTAAGCATAATATAACACCCTTTTTAGATTTAGATTGGAGATAACAATAGATGCTTTGTTTGAAATTTCTACATGCAAAAAATAAAAATAAAACGTATAAGCATTCCATGACTAGCTTTGTGATGGATTATACAAAAGCAATAACCATTTTCTCATCTTAACCTCAATTGTTAATAAAAGAGACACACACCCACACCCACACCTATCGTTGCTTTTAGGAAGTTTATAATCACCACCTATGTAAAAATTGCCAAGTATAAACTTAGGCCTCAATCACATACTAATTTTAGACATTCTATCATTAAACACTCCGAAACAAACTTTCACAATGATAAACTAGCACTAATATTTATTTTAGAAAGCAAGAGTAAAGTTGTTCCATATCAGATGACATATGAATAGAGACGATTGATAACTGTCCATAAAGTTGGCTAAAACAATAAGGCTTGCCGTTTTGTCTAGTGGAGATTCACTCGGTATGTTTCCTGCATCACTCTGGAGAAAAACCGATCGACTTTTAAAAAGACAAGAGTCAACTCAGTCCAAGGACTAAGTTATAACTCTTAAGAACATACAGGACTAGGTTGTATGCGAGTTAAAAGCTGAGTAACTAGACAACAATTTTCTTGGTTCTATTTTTAGCCAAACAAACAAGCATTAAAAAAAGAAAGAAAGAGAGTCCCTTTCTCATAGCAAGCAATCCTATGGTCTTTTTCCACGCTACCAACGAGAAAAAGAAAGAGAGGCTGTGGTTTTTATTAACAACGTGTGTAGCCTATAATAGTCCTCCTTCGATCCTCCTATGAACACACAGCACAGACTCTCACATATTTTCGAACTTGGACGTTTCTATCAACCCTCCCAACCCAAACCAAGAAACCCCGTCATGAAATAATTGGGTTCCTTTTGGCGCTTAGCTCGTTGATACGGCTTAAAAGGTTAGCTCTTTAATTCACTCTTGTTGTTTGAATTTTATATATTGTTCACATTATTTTCCTTTCGTTTTTTTCCCCTGTAACCTATTTGTTTCCAGCATTTTAGGGTTTTCAATGTTCACTTCACTTTGAGATTGAAATCTAGGGTTTTTATTTTCCTATTTCTTATTGAAGCATGTTCAACTATCGTAATAATAAGTTCATACCTTTAAAATCTTTACATTTTTGAATTCGAAGATACCATCTGGAAGAGCTAATTGATATTTCATTTCCTTGATCATCATATAGTTACTTAACAGTCACAAATGACACTTAATTGAGTTCCAGGGAGTGATTAGGCACATCATGGTTTCTAGGTCTTGCATCTTCATCTAAAATAAATGAACTCCATTCCCATTTGACTGGATATTTCTCTCGTAGTTCTGGATTTACATTTTCAGGCATGCGGTGGTTGTGGAGTTGCTTGCATGTTTCTTTGAGTAACTTCCATGGTTGTTTTGATAGGGCTCCGCCTCAATATCTAATTGATTGTAAAGGAGATAGAAAAGGGATTTAAGTTTGAGACCATTTCAAAGTATCTGCTTTTATGAAGTTGACCTCAAATAGAGAGAGTTATCCTTCCTTTTTTAGATTAGACACTAAATACATTTAGATCTGTCAGTGATTAGGGATTCCTACAAGTTGATATTGCCATTGCAAAAAAGTTCAGGAGTTAGGCTTTCCTAAGCTCTATAAATAGGACTGTATGGTTTTTCATTACAAGTATAGTATGAGAATTACTTGAGAAGAGGTGCTTGTTGTGATCGTTAATTGAAAATACTATAATTTTAGCTCCTCCTTCTTTATGAAGTAATAAGATAAGGTTTGCAATGCATTAAGTAGAATTATTTAGTAGTTTGTGATCACTTAAAATGTTATTTTATGAAGAAAATGGTACCCTTTTCTCTTTTAAGGTGATTAAGTACTTTTTTCGAGTCAGAATTTTTCTTAAATTCATTTACAACTATCACATTTATGGAATATCAAGTGCAAGTTCACAACTTTGCAATATTTTCTCTATCCAGGGTACTTCTTACTTTTTCAAGCAGAAATGCTATCTGCTACCAAAAATGTGGGAATTATAGTCTATGTTGGAAACTGTGGGGTATTTTCTCTATAAGCTCTTTTTTCCTTATCATTGAAGAATTGGCGTGTACTTGTTTCATTTGTCTGCCCTTGCCTTCTTTCCCCCATTAGCTGCTTATAGCCTTGAGCGCATTATATTATTGCTAGCATCCATGCTCTGTCTTTTGTTCTGGTTGCAGTAGTTCATTATTTTTTTCTTGTCCTGGCTCTTGCATGCAGCTTGCTGAGGAAGAACCATCTATGGCTGAACAAGTAAGCGTTGTTAACTTAGCTAAAATGTTTTTTTGTTATTTTTATTTGTTTCAGGTGGATAATGGAAAAAAAATCATCTCTGCTTCACTGTATCTGATCAGCTCACTTGGTTCATCATTTCATTTTTCAATCATCCAACTCTTCTGTTTCCTTTTATTTTCTTGAACTTCTACTTAATCCAACAAAAACTTTTATCAATTCCATTGCTTAATTATTCAACTGTGTTTCATGTTCAGTTTTACTTCTCTTCAGCCATCCCCTCTTTCTAACAGGGCTAAGTGTCTACTTGTATGAACAGGTCATTGATTTAATTTCAGCAGTGAAAGAGTTACATGGTCTTAGCTGTCAGGAGCTTAACAAATTGTTAAGGGACTCTGAAAATTTTACAATTCACTTTCATTCTGAAAAAGGATCTACAATAAAGGTCAGGAAACAAACTTATCATCATCATACTTACGCTTTCTTATTTTACCACCGTCTTGCATCTTAAATCACTTTTTTTTTTCCAGATTGATGTGGAAAAACTGGCAGGCTTTCTTCCTTTACACCTTATTGCAGTACTTATGTCATCTGATAGAGATGAATCACTGCTGAGATATTTGTTGTGTGGGATTCGGCTTTTGCATTCCTTATGTGATCTAGCACCTCGGAACAGTAAACTTGAGCAGGTTGCTTTACCAATCATTGCCTAGTCTTTATTATTATTATTATTATTATTATTATTATTATCTCTTTTTTTTTATGTAGCATCAGTTTTGGTGTCTGTTTTGCTTAGCAATTGAACTCTGACACATTCCTTGAAAATCTGTGGATCTGTATTTAAAGTCAGGCTCCAATGTGTTTATGAACCCTGGCAAATTATAGGAATGGTCACTATTTTAATTTTAGCTGAAAACACATACCCCCATCTTCCTAGTACTTGGTTCTTGAATCTGTGGTTTGGATATTGTAGTCTTTCTGTGCAGCTGTCTTGTTTTTTCTTTAAATTTTTTTAATCAAAATTTTTCTTTGTGGTGTTGAAGCTATTCTAAGTCCTTGCACTTGGAAGTTGTTTTGAAGTGGTTATGACATTCGGTTCTTTATTTTCAGTATCTGAAATTATTTTTTAAGGGACTTATTTTTGGATGTTACCCATTGTTCTTTTGTAAATGATCAATCTTTTTGTTTATTCTTGGAAACTGTGACGTGTTCTTTTCACCTTTAGATATTTATGTTCTTAAATTTGGAAATGATTTGTCGAAGCAAAACACATTTCTCTCCTGATGCTCTTTTGTGTTATATATACAGGTTTTGCTCGATGATGTTAAAGTATCAGAGCAGCTGCTGGATCTGGTGTTTTATTTACTAATTGTTCTTAGTGGTTATAGACAGGTATTCCTTAGTATTTAACTCTTGAGGGGTTACTTCCCAAACTCTTAACGTTTACCAGGGTTATTTTTGTTATGTAGGAAAACTGTATTTCATGTTCTCTGTTACTAGTGCATTCAGCACTGGTAGCATCCAGTCTACATTTATTGTCAGGATGTATATCTTTGCAATGGCAAGATCTTGTTCAAGTATTGCTTGCTCACCCCAAGGTACAATCTTCCCACATGATTTTGGATATTTAAGAGAACCGGTTGACTATATTCATGGGATCATTGCAAAGCTTTTCTTTTCTTTCCTTTTTTGAGAAAATGAGATATTTATTGGCTTAGCTTTGCTATTTTTAACTATCAATGGCATGATCTTTCATTTTTTTAATAGATTTTTCTAATTTGTAAATTTTGCATAATCAATTCAAATATGGATGTCTGTCAGTAGCTGATTTGTTCATTAATAATTGACATGGAATCAGCATATCAGTTACATGTGGGTTCAAGGCTATGGTTTGAGAGGGAATTTTCCCTCCTGTTGACCCAGATAACCTATTTTTATTAATTTAGGCTTTTGAGAAGTTAGAAAAACTGGACTAAAACCCAGATTCGATTCAAAATGTCCTTTTCTTTTTAACTCACACCAACACAGCAGCACTGCTACTTCCACACTCTCACCACTAAATTTTGATTGATCTATAAACTCCATTTTCATTAACAATTTCTGATCATATTATCATTTTATTTTGAGCTTTTAAGCTCTGAAGGCAGAGGCATTTATGGACTTTCTGATCATGAATTTTCTCTTATAGGTTGACATATTTATGGATGCAGCTTTTGGAGCTGTTCATGTAGCCATTAGATTTCTTCAGGTCAAGCTATCAGATCAATATACTGGTCTTCATGCGAAAAGTCCAACAGCTGAACAAATAGTTAACTATATCTGCCAACAATGTGAGGCTTCTTTACAAATTCTTCAGTCATTGTGCCAGCAAAAGGTGTTTCGCGAGCGCCTTCTTAGGAACAAGGTTTCTAAAATAGAACCATCTTATTCTATATGTTTGGTTTTAAGCTGTATGCCAAGAGATGGCAGCTTCAATGTTTTTCTATGTTTGACATAAGATGGAGAAATTCTTCCTGCTGGACCAAATTGGAAGTAGAAGCATCTAGTTAATGTGATTGTATGTCGTGAAAAAAGCAGGAAAGTCAGTAGGAGAAACATGGGGGTTTTTAGTGCTAGCATTTTGATCGAGCAGTAAAACAAGAAACAGTTATGAAATATTGCAGGAGGCTATTATAATTTATAACTTTTATTTGCATCGATAATCTTGATGATGGTATCCATACTAGCTATAAGTCACCTTTTAAATTTTACATGGACATCTCATGTTTAATAATCCTTATAATTTATAACTTTTATTTGCATCAGTGATCTTGATGATGGTATCCATGCTAGTTATAAGTCTCCTTTTTATATTTTACATGGACATATCATGTTTAGTAATCCTTTTTGTTATTTATCATTTTTCATTATTTTGGTAAAATATCTGTGTATAATACCATTTCAGGAACTATGTGGAAGGGGAGGTGTTCTTTTTCTGGCGCGGGCCATCTTGAATTTAAACGTTACACCTCCTTTTGTAGATTCTTTCACTGTTGTAGCTGCAGTATCCAGACTGAAGGCTAAAGTATTATCGATTGTAAGTTTTAATGTAGTGGCAAGGCTTAGGCTGCGTCATTATCTTGTATAACTTCTTATTTCCTTGCTCATCTACATATCCCTGATTTTTTATTCTGTTGACCATGTGTTTTTATGCAGCTATTGCATTTGTGTGAAGCGGAAAGCATTTCTTACCTTGATGAGGTAGCGAGCTCACCAGGGAGTCTTGATGTGGCAAAGTCTGTAGTATTAGAGGTTAGTTTAATAAATGTGCTAGCACATTAGTGGGCTTTGATATGGAGAGACAGAGTGGCCACAATTTTTATTTGTTTTACCTGGCACATCTGCTAAACCAAAGGTGTTTTGCAAAGTTGATAATCTCCTTCCACTCACAGTAATTGTGAACATAGATCTATTTTGTGGCAGAGATATTGGCCAGTTTCATTTATTGGTGATCCGCAGACCAAACTTGTCTCAACCCATTGTTTCCTATATTCTTTATTCCATTTGAAGCCTCGTTTTTAATGTTTGCTATTAATACCTTTTGATGTAGATTCTTGAAACTTGTCTCAACCCACTGTTTCCTATATTCTTTATTCCATTTGAAGCCTCGTTTTTAATGTTTGCTATTAATACCTTTTGATGTAGATTCTTGAATTACTGAAGGCTGCGCTTAGCAAAGATCCCAATCATCTTAGTCCATGTTCAGACAGAACTTTTCCCATGGGGCTTTTGCGACTCAATGCTATGCGTCTGGCTGATATCTTCTCAGATGATTCAAATTTTAGATCTTTTATCACAACTTGCTTTGTAAGTTAATCATTTGGATTCTCAGGCATGATACTCACTTAGTTTCACCATGCTCCTTCTGCTGAATTGTTTTAAGTGACTTTCTCTGATATCTTCTCTGAAAAACGTTGAAGTTTAGACATATACTACATAATGTACAAAAAAATTCGTTGTTCTCTGTTGTTAAAAATTGCAAAGCCACTGAAAATGCATGTAATTTTTAAATGTTGTGTATTTCCAACTCATCATGCTTCAAAGCATCCATCATGGAGAGAGATTCATGACCTTCCTTTTTTATTTTCAAATATCAATATGCTCTACAGACCAAAGTTATGACTGCTGTTTTTTCGCTCCCCCATGGAGATTTTTTATCAATCTGGTGTTCGTCTGAATTTCCACCAAGAGAAGAAGATGCTACTCTGGAGTATGACACGTTTGCAGCAGCTGGGTGGTTTTTAGACACGTTTGCAGCAGCGAACCTGTCAAGTGCAATAAATTTAGAAATTACTTTAATTCCCAGTAACATGCCCCAAGCTATGTATGCGCATCAGAGAACTTCATTATTTGTGAAACTAATTGCCAACCTACACTGTTTTGTACCAAACATTTGTGAAGGTGAATTCTCTCTCACAATCTTCCAAAATATTCATCATGATTGATCTGGTGGCTTCTGTATAGATTAAGTAATTTAAAATTTTGTTCTCATCCACAGAACAGGAAAGAAACTTGTTCCTTCACAAGTTTTTGGAGTGCATGAGGATGGACCCATCTAAATCACTGCCTGGGTTTTCTTTTACTTCTGGTGCTCAAAGAACTGTAACAGTTTGCAGGAACCTTCGTAAGTATCAGTCTTGTGATTTTCTCAATAGACATGATGCATAAAAGTTGGTGGGGTTTTCCATGAGTAACTTGCATGTGTAGGTTCATTGCTAAGCCATGCAGAGTCATTAATTCCAAACTTTTTGAATGACGAGGATGTACAGCTCTTAAGGTGAGTTAAACATCAACCACGCTCCTTCCTATAATTTTCATTTTTGGCTGTTTTACTATAAGAGTTATTGTTCTTTTCTTTTCCTTTTGTTTTCTTAGCTTAATTTTAAAGAATAGAATCATCCTCGAATGGTAAAAGCTAACTTTGAGGACGAAAACAGGAGAGAGAAGATTGATTTTTTTTTTGTTTAGACTATTCATTAAAAGGGCTTTTTCACTAACATATAGCTTGGGAGGCTTTGCTGAACGAATTCATATTACTGATCTTAGAATTCAAAAGATTGCACACAAATTAAAATGGGTTGTCAAAAATTTTAAGAGGTTGGCAAGCATTGTCAGAAACATTACTTCAAATGAGATGGTCCAATTCCCAACTCTTTGTTTCCATTATTTCCACTTACATGCCTCTATAAAAGTCAGCAAAAGTTGAGTAAAGCAGTGAAACATAGCTTATATGGGGTGCCTTTTTCAGCAATCTATACCCATGATATTCTGCATAATAGCAGTGTACCGATTCCTTGTATGCTTCTGTATTCTTTGAGTGGTTGTCAATCTCTGCCTGACAACATGAATTTAAATTAAGCACCATAAGCTGCATTTTGAAGGGAAAGTGCTCAGAGTCTAAGTAAATTCCAGAATAGGCTTCTATGCTGTGTTGTACTCGGGGTGCAGGTGCAATTAATTGAGTCTAAAGCATCTTTTCAATCTTTCAGCAACTATTGTCTATTTGTTGGTTGTAAAATAGCTTATTTTTTTCATTTATATTTTATTGCAGGGTATTCTTTAACCAGTTACAATCATTGATTAATCCAGCTGATTTTGAAGAGAACCAAGTTCAAGTAAGGTTTTGCCCTTCAATGATTAATAATCTTTTCTTTTTCTCTATCCACTCCAACTTCCTGTTTCTTCTCGTCAAATTAAATGTGCTAACATTCTGCTACTGAAAATATTTTAGGAAATCAAATCAGAGAGGTCAATATCTTTGGATAAGTTCTCCAGACTCAGTATTGATGAGCATCTTCAGGTGAATACTGGAATTTCAATCTTTTTATTTTTTAATACAAGGAAGTTCATTTATTTGTCACAATTATCTATTACAATAGTATGATGATGTACCATTTGACATTAAAGCTCAATTTTGATTTGATGTGTGATTCTATGGGTGACTGGTCATCAAGGTGACCAACATGGGCAGAGCCAGGAAAACGATAACTGGGTCAAGTGACCCCCCTGGAATTAATGAATAATGAAAATATAGGTATTATAATACTTGCCTTCTTTATTGTCTAAATTGAACCCAATATATTAACTAAACAGAAAAGATTAATACATGTAAGCAGATTCAATTTTGTATTTTAATTTAAGAAATGAGATTATCAGATTTAAGCTTTGTGAATTACATGCAAGTACTAAAAAAATGAATGCTGTTAAAGCAAATAAAAATGCAGTCTGTTCAGCATACGCTTAAAGAGGAAGTGTTGCTCAGTATTCATTTCTATGATTTTTCACTATTGATCTCTTTATATCACAATTGATGTGACTCAACTTCTCTCAGCTACTCATATTGTCTCTCATTTTGATATATTTTCTATTACACATTGCACTTATCTCTTGTCTCCCATTTAGCTTTTATGTTGATTCTTTTACTCTTGCTCTTGAGTTCTCCATGCTTTTCATTGTAATCTGATCAAACTTTTTCACTATTATAACACATTTCATAGAAGAGTACAATGTTTACGTTAACAATCATATTTGTTTAATTTTTTAGATATATTGAGAGTTTACTGAGATTGTGTATCAAAATATATTTTGATGTGGCATAAGTTATACTCCACTAAAAGAATTTTCTTGCTTTGCTATTGGTGACAAACAGATCGCTTGACAGAAGTCCAAATTAAAGTTTAGAACCAAGTAATTACATTTTTTTAGTGGATGATTATCATATAATTATTGGAACTTTGAGGGTCAAACTCTCAAGATTATGTATTGTAATGGATCTGATTAAGGATTTCAAGTCTTCTTGATGTTGCCTTTCTCCACATATCCTACATTTTCTCACAGAAAAATTTGATTCCTGGTAGGAAGCTCAAAGCACTAGGGCATCCTCATCACCTATGGCGAGGAAGGAACCTTCAAGTCTTAACAACAGGACAGATATTCAAAAGGAGGAAATGTCAGAGAATTCAGCTATTCAAGAAGAGGAGAAGCACAGTTTCAGAAATGAGCATATGAATCAAGCTAATGTGATGAGGGGAGACAAAGCTAAATCTGGTGCATGCGCATCCGATGTTTTAAGAGAGATGGATAGAGATTCTCATAATGTTGAGACAAGTGGTTCAGATACAAGTTCAACCAGAGGAAAGACTTTTGTAGGTCAAGTGGTGAATGGTGACTTGCCAAAATCAAGTGCACATATAAAAGGAAGTGGTTGCCAGGGAGTTCGAAATGGTGAAAAAGCTGAAAGTCTTCATTTTGAAGAGAAGCAGCCTAGAAAAAGGAAGCGAACTATTATGAATGACTATCAAATCGCACTTATGGAGAAAGCCCTGCTAGATGAACCTGAGATGCAGCGAAATGCAGCAGCGTTACAGTCATGGGCTGATAAATTAAGTCTCAATGTATGTAAAAATGCACCTTTAAATTATTTATTATGTCTGTTAATTTTATTAGTGTGTCCCCAGGATCACCTGTGCTTATTATTTATTTATTTTGCTTAATAAGTTTAATTGTGTTTTCCAGGGATCAGAAGTTACATCTTCACAGCTGAAAAATTGGTAAGAAGCTTCACCTTCTCTGATAGTTTGCACTCCTTGGTTTAAAAACACTTTTGCCCCTCTCCTTGAGGTTATACTCTCTTCATAATTAATAGTGCAGGAAAAGATTAATAGTTTATATTCTCAAGGTCTTGTTCAAGTTGGGGCTTTTGAATTTTCTTGTTCTACCACTTCTTGGCAGTGAAACGTGGCATTACTGCAATTATTTGTGGGTCAACTGCACTTGTAAATAGATGCCTAATATAGCCGTTGCCCAGAAAAGAATTTTATTTGAACTCTTATGTTACCCTTCTTCTAGTTGTTAATGTTATAAAAGAAGAGATAATTGCACAATTCGGTTATTACTGAAATGTCTCTTCATTTAGTTTTTAAAAGTTGATTCTCCTTGTAGTGACTTTGCAATGTTTCTTGTGGAAAGCTTCTTATACAGGACAGGAATAAATCACAGGTGCCCAAGAACTCTTGCTACAAGGGCATTTTATTTTGTACATATTAGATTAGAAGATTTATTGGATGCAAACTCTGAAAAGATTGAGGTGTATTAAATGCTAATTCTTGGACTCTTTGCAAAATCTTCCACTACTGCTAATCATGCGATTATCATTTTAGTTGTCTATTGGCATTCTAGGTAACAAACCATTTTTTTGTTCCAGGGAAATTATTCTGAAATTCCAGTTCTATATTTGTACGCATCTATGAATTTTTTCCATTTGCACGTTATCCTAATTTGATTTTTCAATCAGCATGTTGTTATTCATGCCACTGAATTTCTTAGATAGATCAGTGCCTGGTTAGCAGGCTGAAACTGGAAATAAGTGTTTTTTTACCTTACTACAGAAGTTTAATTAGATAGGTCAGTGCCTTGTTATGCTTTTAATGAGTGCCAATTTTTTTGCTATCACAGGCTCAACAATCGTAAAGCAAGGTTAGCTCGTGCAGGTAAGGATGTTCGGGCACCAATGGAAGTTGATATTACATTTCCAGAAAATCAAGTTGGACAAGCATTGCAGCACGAGTCACCTGAGAGCCCAGGTGAAGATAACATCACATCAACTGTAAGAGGCCTTCAAAACACATCAGAAATTGGTGTGTATGAAGATCCCGAGGCTGGTATAGGATTGTCAGACTTTGTTGACATTGGTGCTTCATAATTTTTCAGTGCAAGCCAGTGCAGTTTGCTTGTAGACGGGCCAGTAGAAGCGATTGGTGAGGGAGAGTATATCAGGTGTAAGGCAATTGATGTGGAAGGATGTTGGACGAATCAGCGGCATGCCGTGGATGTTACAGAGCTCAAGACTGAGAGATGGGTGAGGCGTCCATACCCATCTGAAGCCACACGCATGTCTTTTGATGAAGCTGCACAGAAGATTGGGGGTGATGAGAGTGTTGAATATACGTCACGACCTCAATGATACAATGTCAGTGCTAGGTTTCTTTGTTAGAATGTAGAGCTAGTAGTTGTTTACCAGCAGTATCGTTCTTTTTTATTCAAGTTCCAAACCATGAGCAGGTTCAGAAGGTTAGCTCTTTCATTTTAAATGGAAGGTTAAATCACATGAAAAATATTGCACATCCATCAAAGCTTAACGTGAATTCTAAAATTTAAACGGGAAGGGTTTTTATACTAGCTGATGAAATTTGACAAAACAAGATAAAAGATGAGAGGCCTTTCCACAGTACTGAGTGATGTGATTTGCTTGTATTGATGATGAAAAGGCCTGGATTAGTAGTTTATAAAGCAGCTGTCACAAGAGCGAAGAAGGCAGTTCTCATTTGCACGAGTGCCTGTTCTTAGAAGATGAAACGACGAGTATCAAGGATTTTGATTCATTGGGGGCAGTAGAAGCCGAAGATGAATGCATAGCAGCATTAGGCATGAAAGGCTAGTTCTGATCTTAAGGAGCTTTCAGTGTCTATCTCGACCGTACTTTGTGATTTGTAACATGCCGACCTGACCTTGCAAATTAAATTGGAAGTTTTCTAACCGTCTTCATTGGCGGTTCAAGAAGCTAGCACGTAGTGGGCATTCATAAAAGTATAAAGTTGTTAGATTTAGAAGAAGTTAGTTAGTGGATGAATAATCATGTGATGCCTGTTGAGGGAGTATATAACTACTGTAAAGTTCACGCAATAATATATAAAAAAATCCCTTCTCTCATTCATCTGTTTCTTTCTTCTTCCTTCTTTCTTGTTCTTTTCCCCCTTTCTTGTTAAGTCAAGCTTACCAGAGCATGAACTAAGACATCATTTGGCTGTACAATTCACTGAACCATGGTGGAGAATAATAAACTCACCGTAAAAAGTAAGATAATCAGTTACAAAACCATCACCTAGAATAGTAAGAATCTATGGAAGAGAATAAAGAACGTTGGCAGCAAGGTAAAAAGATCGGCTAGAGCAAGGTAAAATGATCAATCAGATGGTTCTACGATACAATTGTTGTCCTCTCAATTCCAAAATTTCTTTGCTAATCAAATAGCAGGAAAGGAGACGATCTATTTCAAAAGGTATTTTGGCTACACTGGGAACTAGTAGAGAAGCAAGGGTGAATACCTTGTATGATGGAGTATTGCCAGGAAGCAGAAATCAATATAAAGGATATCATATGATAGGACAAGAACAAAGTAGGACAAGATATTATACCACTACCAAGAATGGAATTGTTAATGTTCTAGGGGGGGGATCCTCGCCGATGGTTGAGGAAATGCGAAAAATATTTCAAGATTAAGTTAGTATTTGTATATCAATGGGTTGAATTGGTCTCATATTATCTTGAAGGAAGGGAAGATGTTTGGTTTGAAGGGTTAATAAGAGAGCATGAGGCACTGATTAGTTGGGAAGAATTTTCCTAGTCTATTTGAAAAAGGTTTGGTAGTAAAGATGTCATTGTTGGGGAGTTTAATAAATTGGTACAAGACAGAAGCGTGGATGATTATGTAGAAAAGTTTGAAGAACTAAAATCATTGGTAAGTACTCTTAATCCATCATTACTAGAGTCATATTATATCTTTAGCTTCATTAGTGGGTTGAAGGAATCAAATCAATGTTGAAGATTTGGAAACCATTAAATGTGTAATCAAATCAATGTTGAAGAACTTGAAACCATTAAATGTGTTGATGGCATTTGAATAGGCTAGATGATAAAAAGAATCTAACAATGCTTTAGCGAAGAAGAATAAATCACTATAACGAATCAACATTCCATTCAACAATGGAAGAATTACAGGTAATGTTCTAGCCAAAACTTTTAGTCAATCCAGGACTAAAAATGTAAAGCAAATCTTGGATAGTTTGTTTAAACAAAGAAAAATATTGAGACAATGCTTTAAATGTGGTGATAAGTATATGCAGAGGCACAGATACAATGCTAAAGGCTTACACATGATAGAGGGAATAAAAGAGGAGGAAAACAAAGGTATTATGAAATTGAAAGGAACAATACAAGATCAAGATAAAGAGAGTAGCAACATAGATGAATTTGGGCACTAGCTAAAGGTGACACCTACAATACTATCAAGATTAAGAAGCTGTCACGGAAAAAACTTTATAATACTAATAGATAGTGGTAATACACATGGTTTTACTGATGAAAGCATGATTAAGAAGTTGAATACTGTTACTAGTAAAACTACATTGTTAGCAGTAACTGTGGCTAATAAGAATGTCATGTTATATGAGGTGTATAGTTCTAGATTTACTTGGTTTACACAAAGCTATGAATACAAGGCCAACGTGAGAGTGCTAAAATTAGAAAGGCATGATATAGTTTTAGGGATAGATTGGTTGAAGTATTTTTTTAATATTCTATGACTTCATCAAATTGAGATTATCATTCAAGGAGGGTAAAATGATTGAGCTGAAGGGGGTCTCTCAAGATGTTGGCTTGTAAATGATAACAACAATAAAGGAACATAGAAACATCAAGGATATGATCTTTCGACTAGTAGGCTAGTTCTTTTTAATGGACACATAAGAAAAAAATAGATAAATCATGGAAGCTACAAAGATTAAAACATTATTGGAAGAGCTTGCTAGAGTCTTTAAAGGACCAAAAACTTTAACACTCACAGGAAGATTTGATCATAAAATTCCATTGAAACTAGGATCACAACCAATAAACATTAGACCCTGTAAAAACTCTTTCATTCAAAAGGGTGAAATAGAGAAGCTAGTGAAGGAAATGCTCTATAATGGAATATAATACAACACAATATCATCCTTTTTTCTTCACCAATCCTGCTTGTTAAAAAAAAAAGATAACACTGGGAGATTTTGCATAGATTATAGATAGCTTAATGATTAAACCGTCAAAAAAAAGTTTCCCATCCCTCTTATAAATGATCTCCTAGATGAACTGTATAGTTCCATATTTTTCTTTAAGCTAAACTTGAGATCGGGTTACCACTAGGTCAAAATACATGAAAAAGGTATAAAGAAAATAACATTTAGGACACATCAAGATCATTATGGGTTTATAGTAATGTCATTTTGTTTTACCAATGCTCCTGTCACCTTCCAATCACTAATGAACAACATATTGGAACCTTTTTCTAAAGAAAATTTGTGATAGTATTTTTCGATAATATACTCATTTATAGCTTTACTTTTGAGCTACATCTTGATCACCTAAAAAATGTTCTAGAAACTTTGAGTGCTAACCAATTACTTGCCAAGAAGTCCAAGTGTGCGTTCGGTCAACAATATGTGGAATATTTAAGGCATGTGATTTCAATAGAAAGAGTGACAACTAATATGAAAAAAGACCGAAACTATTTATAGTTGGCATATACCACGATGCTTGAAGGAATTGAAAGGATTCCTGGGATTGACTGGTTACTATAAGAAGCTCATATGACATTTTATAGTTATTAGTAAACCCCTAACATAACTGCTGATTAGTACTTAAAAGTGCATTTTTATCATGGTTTTATATCATCATTTTGCACTTAAAGTATCAATAACTCCTTAACTAAAGCATGTTTTATAATAATATATCTAATAATAAAGATACCTTTAATTTATGGTAAATATTCATTTTAAATGCAGGCCTATCACATAAATGAAAGGATTGATCGATAACTTTAAGAACTTAAATTACTAGGGGAAAGAGATGACCAAACTTAGAAAAGAGATGTCGGTGCAATCCAAACCGGAATACTGTTTGGTAATTGGGTTATATCTGGAGCTATAAATCTCAGATTTAGGTCTACTTTATATGGATGGAAAGCTAAGACATAGGCCTACAACTTTAATATGGAGCCCAAGATCTAAAAAGGCCATTTTCAAGTCCAAATTGTAGCAACAACAAAGAAGCCCGAAGTTGTCCTCTAGCCCGACCACTGTTCAATATTTTGGCTATATCTGGAGTTCTAAAAGTCCAAATGAGATGAATGTTTTACAAAACAAAGCTTAGATAATTTCATACAACTTTCATGTTTTCAAGTGGCTCCAATTTTGACATTGTCAATGACGTTTTGGGAAGACAAGAAAAGATAAAGATTGTCACCAAGTCAAGAGTTGGTCACCCACTCATCAATTAGTCATCAAATCAATAGTTTCCAATTTTGTCCTATAAAAGGAGGCATTTGCCATGCATTTAGGCATCTTGGTTTTCAGATCAAAATCATGCTCTTGCTTTTTTTCTTTGTATTTTTTGTAATGTTTATGCTTTGCTTTCATTAATATCAAGTTTATGCCTTTCATTTCCTTTCATTTACTTAGTTAACTTTTATCTTATTTATATTCTTATTTTGTTTATTTATTTTTGTTTCTTTCATTTTGTATTGCTAAGTTTATTGTGTCAAGGTGAAAAGGTTACACTAATGGTGTAAGAATAAGTATAGTGTAAACTTACTATGGACTTTAATGTTTGATACTAACATGTTTTGTATTTGTTATCTTGTTCACTCTTTAATACTTTGCTTGTTAAATGACTAATCTTGATTTATGTTGTATAACACTTGTTACAACAAATTCTTGACACTTTCATAGCCCATACTGTCACCTAAGCTATGAAAGGAACTTGATTTGTTGTTAACATAAGTTATAATCATGAATGCTTGACGAGATTTACAAGTATTAGCATTAATCGAATAAGATGACTAATGTAATCATGTTAACAATCTATAATCTGATTGGAACCTCCTTTGTGTGTGGTTTCCAATTGAATAATAAGAGTTTATACTATACTTGTTTGACGTACCATTAGTGGAACCTCTAACCTTGACATTTGTTATTATCATTATTTAATCGTTACATTAATATTCCATCTTAAAGTTCTCATCTTCTTCTCCTTCTCCTTATTTTTTTTCTTTATTATTATTATTGTTGTTGTTGTTGTTGTTGTTGTTGTTGTTGTTGTTGTTATTATTGTTGTCGTATTATTGTTATTTATAATTTGTACAATTAACCTCCCCCGGTTCGACCCCGGTCTTGCTAGGTTATTTATTACTTCAACACTCCTGCACTTAGGAGAAGACATCAATCTTTTAGTCGTGACAAGAAGGATTACCAAATTTGAAAGGAAGAAATTCTATTATGGTGGTGATCGATATATTGATTAAATATGGGCATTTCATTACACTAAATCATCCATTCATAGCACAAGTTATTATGCAATTATTCTTAGATCACTTTTACAAGTTCCATGGATTGCCTGCAACTCGTGTGATGGATAGGGACAGGGCCTTCACCAATATATTCTGAAAAGAATAGTTCAAAAAACTACAGGTTCGGTTGATGGTGAGTACAACCTATCATCCATAAATGGATAGTCAATCTAAAAGGGTAAACCAGTGCTTAGAAACATATCTTCAATGTATGACTATGCATTATCCTAAATGATGGTATCATTGGTTATCTCTTGCACAGTAGTGGTATAATACTAGTCACCATTCAACCTTGGGAATGAGTCATTTTCAAGCTCTTTATGGTTATGCTCCTCCCTAAAATGAATGAATTACTCAAGAAGTCACTACCGTCGTTGTAGTAAAAGAGGTGTTTGATTAGTACTTAAAAGTGTATTTTTATTAAGGTTTTATATCATCATAGTGCACTTAAAGTATCATTAAATTCCATAACTTAAATATGTTTGAAAGCTGAGACAATTTCATAAACATTTCGTGAATCAAATCAGTTCAAATTCTAATGTTAATAATGATGTTTTGTTTAGAAAACAAGATAAGGATTATCATCAAGTCAAGTTGTGGCCACCTACTCAATAATTTATCAACAAATCAATAGTTTTAAAATTTGACCTATAAAAGGAGGTATTTTTCATGTATTTAAGCATCTTTGTTTTCAAATCAAGGTCACTTTTTTACTCTCTTTTTTATAATTTTTTGTAATGCTTAAGTTTTTCTTTTATTAATCTCTTGTTTATGTTTTTCGTTTCGTTTCCTTTACTTAGTTAACTTATATCTTATTTATATTCTTATCTTGTTTATTTATGTTTCTTTTCTTTATTATGTTTAGCTAAGTTTATTATGTCAAGATGAAAATGTTATATTAATGATGTAAGAATAAGTATAGTATAAACTTAACATGAACTTTAATATTTAATACTAATATGTTTTGTATTTGTTGTTCACGTTTAATGATTTTCTTGTTAAATGGTTAATCTATATTTATATTGTATAACACTTGGTACTTTCATAGCCCAATTGTATGGTATAACCACACATGTGTTATAAAAGGAACTTGATTTGTTGTTAATGACATGACCAAAATATTGATGTCTTCTTTTAAGTGCAGGAGTGTCAAAGTAATAAATAACCTGGCAAGAACGGGGTCGAACCATCAGGAGGTTAATTGTATAAATTATAAATAACAATAATATAACAACAATAATAGTAACAACAACAATAACAATAACAATAATATTAATAGTAGTAGTAGTAGTAGTACTAATAATAATAAAGAAAAAGTTGATGAGAACTTTGAGATGAAAGATTAACGTAAGGATTAAACATTGATAATAACAAACGTCAAGGTTAAAGGATCCACTAATGGCATGTCGAATAAGTATAGTATAAACTCTTATTATTCAATTGGAAACCACATACAAAGGAGGTTCCAATCATATTATGAATTATTAACATGATTATATTAGTTATCTTATTAGATTAATGATAATACTTGTAAATATCGTTAGACATTCATGATTATAACTTATGTTAACAACAGATCAAGTTCCTTTCATAATACAACTGTCGGTTATACCATATAGTATGACCTATGAAAGTGTTAAGCATTTGTTGTACCAAATGTTATACAATATAAATCTAGATTAGTCATTTAACTAGCAAAGTATTAAAGAGTGAACAAGATAACAAATACAAAATATGTTATTATCAAATATTAAATTCCATGTTAAGTTTACACTATACTTATTCTTACACCATTAGTGTAACCTTTTTTCACCTTGACATAATAAACTTAGCTAAACATAATAAAAGAGAGTAACACAAATAAACAAGATAAAAACATAAATAAAATAAAAGTTAACTAAGTAAAGGAAAGGAATTGAAAGACATAAACAAGATATTAATGAAAGTAAAACTTAAACATTACAAAAATACAAAGAGAGAAAGCAACAACATGATCTTGATCTAAAAACCAAGATGCCTAAATGCATGACAAATGCCTCCTTTTATAAGTCAAAATTAGGAACTATTGACTTAATGACTAATTGATGAGTAGGTGACCAACTCTTGACTTGGTGACAATTCTTATCTTCTCTTGTCTTTCCAAAACGTCATTGATAATGTTAGAATTGGAACTACTTAAAAACATGAAAGTTGTAGAAAATTGTTTGAGCTTTTCAGGAAAACAAATAGTGGTCATTTGAACTTCTAGAACACTAGATATAGGCCAAACACTTAATAATATTTAGGTTGTAGGATAGATTCAGACTTATTCATTGTTTTTATAATTTGGACTTGACAATAACCTTTTTAAAACTAGACCTCCACATGAAAGTTGTAGGTTTATATCTTATTTTTTCATCCATGTAAAGTAGATCTAAATTCAAGATCTACAACTCCAGATATAAATTAATTACTGAATAGTGTTCCGGTTTGGACTACACCAACATCTATTTTCTAAGTTTGGCCATCTCTTTGTCCCTTCAATTTCAATTCTTAAACTTATCAATCAATCCTTTTATTTATGTGATAGGCCTATATTTACTATAAATTAAAAGTATCTTATATTATTAGATATGTTATTATAAAACATGCTTTAGTCAAGGAGTTATTGATACTTCAAGTGCAAAATAATGATATAAAACCTTGATAAAAATGCACTTTTAAGTACTAATAAGTTATATTCATGAATACTTGACAATATTTACAAGTATTAGCATTATTCAAATAAATTAACTAATGTAATCATATTAACAATTTATAATCCGATTGGAACCTTCTTTGTGTATGGTTTCGAGTTGAGTAATAAAAAGAGTTTATACTATAATTATTTGAAATACCATTAGTGGATCCTCTAATTTTAATATTTATTTTTATTATTATTTAATTCTCTTTAACTTCTTCTTCCTCTTCTTGTTATTTATAATTTATATAGTTAACCTCCATATGGTTTGATCCCAGCCTTGTTGGGTTATTTATTACTTCAATAATCTTTTGGTCATATTAAGTTTTTGATGCCATTACCGGGGAGGTAAATTACTGTATAACTTATATATTTTATTTTATTGTCTTTTCTTTTCTTTTCTATTATCTAACTCTGTTTCTCGTGTTTTGTCTCTCTTTTTTTCTGTCCTTTTCTTTTCTTCTTTTTATTCTCTTCCTATACGTGCATGAGAGTGTAGTTAAATAAATTAAGTGATGGACTTTGTAGGGTATCCTTATTATTTTCAGAAAATATAGTAGAAGAAGATAATTAGTCGTTTCATAATGAGAATAACTATGTGAGAACACTTAGAGACCACATGAATCCCACAAGAACAAGTGCACCCTCATGCATAGTTTTCCCTCCTAATGCATCTCATTTTAATTTTAAGCCAAACATTATTCAATTTTTATCTTTTTTTTAATAGCTTAGATTTAGAAAATTCATACTTGCATTTAAGGGAATTTGAGGAGGTCTAGAACACTTATGATGACTTAAATTATAGTATAAATACCATCAGATTAAAGTTTTTTTTATTTTTTATTAAAAGATAAAGCTAAAACAAGGTTACAAAATCTTAGATAAAGATCCATTCATGCTTGAGATAAAATGCAACAATAATTTTTAAAGAATTTTTTTCTATCTAACAAAACAAATGTTTTCAAAAGATAAATCACCACTTTCACTCAAAAACCAGGAGAAATATTTTACCAATGTTGGGATAGGTATCTAGACTTGTTTAATACTTGCTCTCATCATAATTTTGAAACTTGGAGATGGATTTCATATTTTTATGAAGGGTTAACACCTAAAGATAGGCAAATGGCAGAATTGATGTGCAATGGAACCTTTGAATATAAAGACCCTGATGAAGTAATGAAGTGTTTAGATTTGGTAGCTAAAAATGCTTAAAATTAGGACATCGTAGGGACTTATGAGGCAACGGGTAAAACACAATGTTATACATCTAGTAGAGGTATTGACATGACTAAAAGATTGATGTCTTCTTCTAAGTGCAAGAGTGTCGAAGTAATAAATAACCCAGCAAGACCGGGGTCGAACCACAGGGAGGTTAATTGTACAAATTATAAATAACAATAATACAATAATAATAATAATAAAACAATAACAATAATAATAGTAATAGTAATAACAATAATAATAATAACAACAACACTTATAATAATAATAATAATAATAATAATAATAATAATAATAATAAAGAAAAAGAAGGAGAAGAAGAAGATGATGATGATGAGAACTTTGAAATGAAATATTAATGTAAGGATTAAACAATGATAATAACAAATGTCAAGGTTAGAGGATCCATTAACGATATGTCAAAGAAGTATAATATAAACTCTTATTATTCAACTGGAAACCACACACAAAGGAAATTGCAATCTGATTATAGATTGTTAACATGATTATATTAGTCATCTTATTTGATTAATGCTAATACTTGTAAATCTTGTCAAGCATTCATGATTATAACTTATGTTAACAACAAATCAAGTTCTTTTCATAACTCAGGTGTCAGTTATACCATATAGTATAAGCTATGAAAGTGTCAAGCATTTGTTGTACCACGTGTTATACAACATAAATCAAGATTAGTCATTTAACAAGCAAAGTATTAAAGAGTGAACAAGATAACAAATACAAAACATGTTTGTATCAAACATTAAAGTTCATATTAAGTTTACACTATACTTATTCTTACACCATTAGTGTAACCTTTTCACCTTGACATAATAAACTTAGCTAGACATTATGAAAGAAAGAAAAATAAATAAATAAAATAAGAACATAAATAAGATAAGAGTTAACTAAGTAAATGAAAGTAAATGAAAAGTATTATTTTATAATTATCAACTCCATTTATTATCTAGAGAGCTAAAATCAAGATGGGACAGTCCATTTATTGAGAAACATGTATATCCTTATGGGGCCTCTGATATTAAAAATTCAAAACCCGATAATGTTTTTAAGGTAAATGGACATTGTTTGAAAGCTTACTTTGATAATTTTTCTAATGAAAATGAATCAACTGGTTTGAATGATCTTGTAGATAAAGGTTAATTATTTTGTTTTTCTCACATTGTTTTTGTGTTTCTTTTTGAGTGATTTTTGTTAGTTTCTCTCATCCTAGTCAAATGGCGGATAACGGTACTCCGTGACTTAAGTTAGTTCTTCCAGTTTCCTATAATAACTGATATTTATATATATATATATATATATATATATATATATATATATATATATATATATTTGTGCAATTCTTTGAATCTTTCTTCCAATTCTCATTTGAAAATGGGCACTGCCTTAGAATGCGATTACAAAAATTTATCGTGTTAGATGTGCAAAATTGAGGTTGTTAGAATCAGCAAATCATTTTGGTCAGGTGCATGTTTGATTTCAAGAACTATGAGATTTATTCTTCCATTTATTTTCAGTTTGTATTATGAATAAGTATGATTGTTTTCCTATGCATGTTTTCTATAATTGTTGTTGATAATTGCTAAAGCGGACTCTAAGTTATTATTGTGAACAATCTATTGCTAAATTTGATATCAAAACCGGAGTTAGGGTATATAAACTTGTGAAGCAACTAAGCTTGATAATTGTGGCGGAACTACGTTATTAAACTTAGGGAAAACATTCGATCAAAGCAACACAAGCAGACAACTTGGTTGTTAAGATTAATGAATTTATCTAGATCTTAAGGCTGCCATTAGATTAAATCATTAGTGCGGACACTGTGATTATTTGTTGGTTAGGGCTAGTTATACGGCGGATCTGTTAATTAACCAAAGTTAAGAAAAGATAAAAATTCAGAATATAAACTGGAGTTTTGTTTTAAGGATCAGTTCTGATTTCTATAGGTGGATGTGTGCTTGTGACCAAGGTTTGTTTTCTTGATAAATTTCAGTTTTAATTGATCGTGTTCACTAGTTTAATTTTTTCCATATTTTAGATTATCACAAATCAAAACCCCCCAATTGCATAACGTATAACATAAAAATCTGAACTAAATCTTCCTCGTGGGCTCGATCCCTTGCTTGCTCTATACTATCTTGTGTGATTTAAGCTAGGGTAATTAATTTGTGCGACCGCGACATCGCAACAAATTTTGGCGCCGTTGTCGGGGATGTAATTTTAGTTGATTCTTGTGCTTGTACTGTTATTTTTAGATGCTGTGATTTTGTATTTATATTTCTGAAAAAAAAAACAAATTTTTTGCTTGCAGTAGTACTATTTATTTGCGGTGGCGTTACTGTTCAAAACAGAATTGTTTGTGGAATTAGGTTTTGGATTTTCTTTTTCTAAAGGAAAAAGACGTTCTAAACAAGACTAGTAACTACTAGCCCTATCCTATTGAGGCCAAATTTGACTGTTTTCTAAGGTTTCTAGGTAGTTTTAGTTTTCTAGCGTTGGATTTTCATATAATTTGCATTACTTTTTTATCTCTTCTGTGGTTTCTTTCTTTTGAGTTTTCTTAGCAATTGATGTCTGTGACCCGTTCTACTAATCAAATTCAAGTGCAGGTTGATTTTGAAATAGAAAGCACTTTACGCAGGTTAAGAAAGGAAGCTCGCCTCAACACCATGACTATTGCACGACAACAAACACTCAAGGAGCTTGCTGCTCTTAATGTGGAAAATCAGCCACTATGCATAAACATTGACAATAATGTAAACTTTGAGCTCAAATCTGGTTTTATACATTTGTTACCAATATTTAATGGTCTTGCAGGAGAAGATCCTCATACTCATCTTAAGGAGTTCCATATGGTTTGTGTTGGCATGAAAAACTTTGACAGCTCCTCTTGCTTCTTTATCAATAATGGTGGCTGCCAAACATGCCAAACTTTGACATTAGTAGTCACCACAAACATCTTCTTTGACAATGGCAGCATTCCAACTTGCAGCTGGTTTGTGGTTGGTGATTTGAGGTTGGTGGCTACTTTTCTTGACCTTCTAGACTGATTTACTAGAAGGGCTAAATTGCTGAAATTATAACTTGGATGATAGTTTAGAAGCTTCAAAACATAATTTGGACTCATTTCTTCACGAAACCTGATTGCTGGCAGAATTCAGTTGTCATCTTTGAAAACTCATATCGCCCTCATCTGACATCGTTTTTGGCTGAAAGTTGGAGCGTTTCTAGAACTTTGAGTCAGGAATCCAACAAAATTGAGTTTGCATTAATTGGACTTCTATAGCTCCATATATGGAATTTTGAATGGACAAAGGTCAATAGTGGCAGAATACGATATTTGACTTTGATGGATGTGATTTCCATGATCTTCCTCTTCGTATTTTTCTTGCATTACATTTCCAGAAAGGTATGGATGTTAGCTTTTTAGATCCACTGGAATCACTTTATTTTTATCTCTAGAACTCACGCTCTGCACAAAACATCGACTGAACGTCAAATCTGCCAATTATCTCCAATTTACTCCTTTTTGCATTTTTCATCCAAAAGTGCCTTCAAAACATAAAACAAAGAATATCAAGGCATTTTACATATTAAACATGGACAAAATATTAGGTAAATGTGGGTGAAACTATCGAATAATATGGTTACATGATAATCTTTATCTTCTCTTATCTACCAAAAACATTATTGATAATGTTAGAATTTGAACTAGACTTCTATATGAAAGTTGTAGAAAATTATCTCAACTTTCTAGAAAAAAAATGGAGGTCATTTGGACTTTTAGAACTCTAAATATAGGCTGAACACTGAACAATATTTGAGCTACAAGATAGAATCGGACTTTTTCATTGTTACTATAATTTGGACTTGAAAACGACCTTTTTAAAACTAGACCTCCACATGAAAGTTATAAGCCTATATCTTACCTTTCCATCCATATAATGTAGACCTATATTAAATATTTACAGCTCTAGACATGACCTAATTACCTAACAGTATTTTGGTTTGGACTACACCAATGTCTCTTTTCTAAGTTTGGCGATCTCTTTGTCCTTTCAATTTCAATTCTTAAACTCATCAATTAATCCTTTCATTTATGTGACATGCCTGCATTTAAGATGAATATTTACCATAAATCAAAGGTATCTTATGGTATCAGACTTGTTATTATAAAACATGTTTTAGTTAAGGAGTTATTAATACTTCAAGTGCAAAATAATAATATAAAATTTTGATAAAAATGCACTTTTAAGTACTAATCACTAGACATAATGAAATAAAGAAATATAAATAAACAAAATAAGAACATAAATAAGATAAAATTTAACTAAATAAAGGGAAAAAAATGAAAGGCAAAAACTTGATATCAATGAAAGCAAAACTTAAGTAATACAAAGAGATAAAGCAAGAGCATGATCTTGATCTGAAAACCAAGATGCTTAAATGTATGGCAAATGCCTCCTTTTATAGGTCAAAATTGGAAATTATTAATTTGATAACTAATTAACGAGTGGGTGACTAAAGTTTGACTTGGTGACAATCTTTATCTTCTCTTATCTACCCAAAACAGTATTGATAATGTCAGAATTTGAACCAGACCTCTACATGAAAGTTGTAGAAAATTATCTCAGCTTTCTAGAAAAAAAAATGGAGCTCATTTAGACTTCTAGAACTCTAGATATAGGCTAAACACTGAACAATATTTGGGCTACAGGATAGAATCAGACTTTTTCATTGTTACTATAATTTGAACTTGAAAACGACCTTTTTAAAACTAGACCTCCACATAAAAGTTATAGGCATATGTCTTACCTTTCCATCCATATAAAGTAGACCTAAACTGGAGATCTACAACTCTAGACATGATCTAATTACCTAACAATATTTTGGTTTGGACTATACCAGCGTCTCTTTTCTAAGTTTGACCATCTCTTTATCCTTTCAATTTCAGTTCTTAAACTCATCAATTAATCCTTTCATTTATGTGATAGGCCTGCATTTAAGATGAACATTTACCATAAATCAAAGGTATCTTATGGTATCAAACTTGTTATTATAAAACATGTTTTAGTTAAGGAGTTATTGATACTTCAAGTGCAAAATAATAATATAAAACCTTGATAAAAATACACATTTAAGTACTAATCAATAGTCCTTTTCTAAGTAGATAGTTTATATTTAAGAAAAAAAGAAGAAGTAGTCTTGCATAAAATCTTCAAGCTTTGACTTTGTACTTAGAGGAGTTAAATTGCCCACATAGAGACTTGGATGTCGGTATGAATGCTTGGGAAGTAAATTAGACTTGTTTCTTCATAAAACTTGTATGCCGATAAAATTTATGAGTCGTCTTAGAAAACTCATATCTCTCTCATGTGAGCTTCCTTTCTTCTAAAATATAAAAGGCTAATGGGTCTTTAAATCATGAAGCTAAAAAAATTGAGTTTGCATCAAATGGATATCTCCAACTCAAGATATTCAAGGCGGAATGGTCGAAGGTCAACACTAGTAAAATGCAAGATTTTTCTTTGAAGGCCATGATTTACATGCTCTTTATCTTTTTATTTTTCTTTCCATATATGTATAGAAAGTTGTGGATGTTAACTTTCTAATTCCACTAGAATCACTTCATTTCGGCCTCTAGATCTCAAGCTCAACACAAAACATCGATCAAAGGTCAAATATATCTTTAAAACATAAAACAAAAAATATGAAGGCATTTTACATAAAACATAAGCAAAACACTAGTAAAAAATAAGAAAAACCATCAAATAATATAATTGCATCACGTGACACTCCATACCTGGCCATTCTTTCTAACTTATTCTCATTTAAAAAGACTACATGAAACATAATTGTTGGGTTACAATCAATTTAAATCGATCCCGCTTCCCTCTTTGCTTTATTTTCTTCTTCTTTCTTTTCTAGCTATGACAATGCCCCCTCCAAAACCATAACCTTTTGCCCTTAAGGTGAAATTTAGGAAACCTTAAGCACAATTCATTAGTATATTCCTAGGTTGCTTCTGTCAAGGGTAAGTTCTTTCATGAAACCAAGAACTTAGTAGTTGCAACATCTTTCTTTTGACCATTCTTCCATCATAATTTGTTGTGGTTACAAAAGAGATATATTAGAGTAGGAATATCAAAGTGGATAGCACGATTGCCTACATGCTTCTCCAATTAGGAAACATGAAAGACAAGATGAATTGTAGTTGTTATAGGTAATTTTAATTCATAAGCAATTGTTCCAATGTTTTTAATAACTAGATAAGGACCATAATATTTTGTTGTTAATTTATGAGAAGTCCGATTGTGAACGAATTGTTATCGGTATGGTTATAGCTTCACATAAATTAAATCTCCCATATAAAAAACACTTTCACTTATTTTCCTATTTACTTGCTGTCCCATTCTATTTTAAGAATACAACAGATTATTCCTGATTAACTTGAGCATATCCTCTCTTTGAGTTAAGTATTGATTCACAGCCTTCACTAGCAAATCCTTAGGTGTATAAGGAATATGAATTGGAAGAACAACCCCATAAAGTATCTCATGGGGTGTCTTCCTTGTAAAAGTGTGATAATTGTTGTTGTACCACCACTCGTATGAGCTCAACCACTTTCCTCATAGCACTAGTACAGTCCTTGTCATACATCTTAGATACCCCTCTATGCACCTGTTAACCACCTTAATATGGCCATCAAATTAGGGATGATATGTAATGAAATATTGTAAGTTGACCTCCTATTGCTTGAACAATTCCTTCCAAAATTGATTGAGAAAGATGTTGTATCTATTGCTTATAATCATGGTTGGTATTTTATGGAGCTTATAGACATTCACCATTAAAGATTTAGTTATTATAATGGCATAATAGGGATAAGCAAGTGCTAGGAGGTGTGCATATTTGTTAAACCTATCCACAACCATAAAAATTACTTCTTTCCCATCTGATTTAGGTAGTCCTTCAATAAAATCCATGCTAATGTCAATAAAAAGAGCTGTGGGCACTAGTAAAGGTTGTAATAGTCCAATGGACCTAATATTTTCAACCTTATTTTATTGACAAATTGAGCATTCACGAACGTACTGCCTTACCAGCTTTTGTAACTTCTTCCAATAGAACACCTACCCCAATCTCTTTATAGTAACAGTAGCTCTTGAATGCCCCCCAGTTGTAGAGTAATGATAAAGACTAATGAGTTTAGTCTGCAAGCTTGGATCCTGTTCCACTACCAACTTCCTTTTTTGAATGAAAGTGTCATTAATCCATTTGTAATTAGGATATGAGTTTGCATTCTTGCTTAATTCCATAATTAAATATTGTAGGTTCTGATATGTTTTCCAAGTCTTCTTAATTTCCTTCATGATATTGGTGGAAATTAAAGATATTGTTAAGGCACGCAAATCTTTATTGGAAATCCTAGAGAGACCAGTTATAACAAGGTTGTCTTTGCCTTTTCTATATTCAATTTTATAATCAGAACCCTAGATTTTAGTTAACCATACCTATTGTGCCATATGAGTTATCTTTTAGTCCACTAAAAACTTGAGACTAGAATGATATATTTTGATTAGGAAACGTATTCCTTGTAAGTAATTGATGTAACCATATTATTCGATAGTTTCACCCATATTTACCTAATGTTTTGTCCATGTTTTATATGTAAAATGCCTTGATATTCTTTGTTTTATGTTTTGAAGGCACTTTTGGATGAAAAATGCAAAAAGGAGATAATTGACAAATTTGATGTTCAGTCAATGTTTTGTGCAGACTGTGAGTTCTAAAGATTGAAATGAAGTGATTCCAGTGGCCCTAAAAATCTAACATCCATACCTTTCTGGAAATGTAATGCAAGAAAAATAAAAAGGGAAAGATCATGGAAATCACATCCTTCAAAGTCAAATCTCGCATTCTGCCATTGTTGACCTTTATCCATTCAAAATTCAATATTTGGAGTTCTAAAAGTCCAATTGATGCGAACTCAATTTTGTTGGATTCCCGACTCCAAGGCCTAGAAAGGCTCCAACGTTCAGCCAAAAAAGATGTTAGATGAGGGAGATATGATTTTTCAAAGATAACAACTGAATTCTGCCAGCAAACAGGTTTCGTGAAGAAATGAGTCCAAAGTATGTTTTGAAGCTTCTAAACTGTCATCCAAGTTATAATTTCAGCAATTTAACCCCTTTAGTAAATCAATCTAGAAGGTTAAGGAAAGTAGCCACCAACCTCAATCCACCAACCTCAAAGCACCAACCACAAACCAGTTACAAGTTGGAATGTTGCCATTATCAAAGAAAATGGCTGTCATTGTTAAAGAAAGAAGGCCAACTTGTGAGAGTAAAAGAGGGCTGCTGGAGCAACATTTGCAGCCTCTTGATATTGTCAAAGAAGGAGGCTACAATGGTAGGTTGTTGGTGGTAACTGCTAATGTCAAAGTTTGGCAAGTTTGGCAGCCACCATTGTTGATAAAAAAGCAAGAGGAGCTGTCATTGAAGCCTATATATAGACACCAAGAGAGCCAAGAAAGAAGAGGAGGCAATGCAGTAGAATCAAAGAAAGGTGGCAGCATCTAGAAGTGAAGAAACACAAACTCTCCTCTCTACATACTAGAAATAATGCTTTTTTTTATCTTTAGGAGTAGTTGTTCAATAGATATGCAAGGCTAAGCTCTTTTCTTGGTTGCAAGGACGCGGAAACTTTCAGATTTCAAGAACTGTGAGATTTATTCTTCCATTTATTTTTAGTTTGTATTATGAATGAGTATGATTGTTTTCCTATGCATATTTTCTATGATTGTTGTTGATAATTGTTAGAGCAGACTCTAAGTTATTATTGTGAACAATATATTGCTAAGTTTGGTATCAAAACCAGAGTTAGGGTATATTAACTTGTGAAGCAACTAAGCTTGATAATTGTGGCGGAACTACGTTATTAAACTTAGGGAAAACATTCGATCAAAGCAACACAAGCAGACAACTTGGTTGTTAAGATTAATGAATTTATCTAAATCTTAAGGCTGCCATTAGATTAAATCATTAATTCGGACACTGTGATTATTTATATGCGACCGCGACATCGCAACAAATTTTGGTGTCGTTGTCGGGGAAATAATTTTAGTTAATTCTTGTGCTTGTACTATTATTTTTATTTGCTTTGATTATTATTTATTATTATTCAAAAAAAAATTTGCTTGTGATGGTACTGTTCACTTGCTGCAACGATACTGTTCAAAACAGAATTGTTTATGGAATTAGGGTTCGACCTTTTGTTTCCTGAAGGGAAATGACATTTTGAACAAGACTAACCCCACCATTTTGAGGCCCAATTTGATTGTTGTCTAAGGTTTTTAGGCAGTTTTAGTTTTCTAGCATTGGATTTTCATATAATTTGTATTATTTTTTATCTCTTGTGTGGTTTCTTTCCTTTGAGTTTTCTTTGCCATTGATGCTTGTGACCCGTTCTACTAATCAAATTCAAGTGCAGGTTGATTTTGAAATAAAAAGCACTTTACGCAAGTTAAGAAAGGAAGCTCGCCTCCACACCATGGCTATTACATGACAACAAACACTCAAGGAGCTTACTGCTCCTAACGTGGAAAATCAACCACTATGCATAAATATTGATAATAATGTAAACTTTGAGCTCAAATCTGGTTTTATACATTTGCTACCAACATTTAATGGTCTTGCAGGAGAAGATCCACATACTCATCTCAAGGAGTTCCATATGGTTTGCGTTGGTATGAAATCGAATGGAGTTGATGAAGAACAGGTTAAGTTGAAAGCTTTCCTTTTCTCTTTAAAAGGGGCAGCAAAGGCATGGCTTTTCTCTATTCTCCTAGGATCTATTGGAACTTGGAATGCCATGAAGAAGATTTTCCTTGAGAAGTATTTCCCAGCATCTTGAGTTGCCAACATAAGGAAAGAAATATGTGGAATTCGGTAATCTCATGGAGAGACACTCTCCAAGTATTGGGAAAGATTTGAGCAACTGTGCATTCAATGTCCTCATCATCACACACCCGATCAGTTACTCATTCAATATTTCTATAAAGTATTAATGTCTACTGATCGTAGTATCATTGATGCTGCAAGTGGAGGTGCATTGGTGGATAAGACACCCGAGGTTGCACGCCAATTGATCTCAAGCATGGCAGTCAACTCAAAATAGTTTGCCATTTATGGAGACTTCTCTAACAAACGAGTAAATGAGGTAAGTATTTCTAACATTGAGAATAAAGTTAATAATCTTACTTCTCTTATGCGTTATTTGGCTTATGGAAATGTGCAACAAGTGAAAGTTTTAGCATATGCTCTTTACAAGGACATGCTTCGGATGTGTGCCCAACAATGCTAGAAGATTACATTGAACAAGCTAATACAGTTGATGGAGCATTCAACGAATAGCCCCAACATAAATATGATCCCTTTTCCAACATGTACAATCCCGGATAGAGAGATTATCTATCCCAACAACGTAATCAAGGCCGACAGTTCTATCCCAATGGATTTCAGCCCCAACAGAATTATCAAGCAAGACAACCCCCTCCATTCACAAACTCTAATGTTATGGGTTCGTCATCCAATGATGATCTTCGTGAGATGATGAAAACTTTGGCTTCTAATAATGTTACCTTGCAAGAAAATGTCATGTCTTTTCAACAGGAAACAAGGTCAAGTATTCATAAGTTGGAAAAGCAAATGGGGCAAGTAGCTTCGAGTGTAGGGAAATTAGAGGCACAAATGAATGGAAGATTGCCCTCCCAAGCATTGAATCCAAAGGAGAATGTTAGTGCGATCATGCTGAGAAGTGGGAAAGAACTTGAAGAGAAAAGGTCAAAACAAATTGAGATGGAAGAAGAAGAAGAGATAGAAACTGAATTGAGTACAAGGAAGGAACATCTTCATCCTCCACAAACTAAAACATTGACCAACACTTCAAAGGTAACTGACACAACTAAAAGGTTGATGTCTTCTCTCAAGTGTAGGAGTGTCGAAGTAATAAATAACCCAGCAAGACCGGAATAGAACCACAAGGAGGTTAATTGTATAAATTATAAATAATAATAACTATAATAATAAAGAAAGAGAAGAAGATGATGATGATGAGAACTTCGAGATGGGATATTAATGTAAAGATTAAACAATGATAAGAATAAATGTCAAGATTAGAGGTTTCACTAATGCTATGTCAAACAAGTATAGTATAAACTCTTATTATTCAATTGAAAACCACAAACAAAGGAGGTTCCAATCTGATTATAGATTGTTAATATGATTACATTAGCCATCTTATTGGATTAATGTTAATACTTGTAAATCTTGTCAAGCATTCATGATTATAACTTATGTTAACAACAAATCAAGTTCCTTTCATAACTTAAGTGTCAGTTATACTATATAGTCTGGGCTATGAAAGTGCCAAGCATTTGTTATACCAAGTGTTATACAATATAAATCAAGATTAGTCATTTGACAAGCAAAGTATTAAAGAGTGAACAAGATAACAAATACAAAACATGTTTGTATCAAACATTAAAGTCCATATTAAGTTTACACTATACTTATTCTTACACCATTAGTGTAACCTTTTCACCTTGACATAATAAACTTAGCAAAACATAATAAAAGAAAGAAAAATAAATAAACAAAATAAGAACATAAATAAGATAAGAGTTAACTAAGTAAAGAAAAGGAAATGAAAGGCATAAACTTGATATTAATGAAAGCAAAGCATAAACATTACAAAAAATACAAAGAGAGAAAGCAAAAGCATGATCTTGATCTAGAGACCACAATGCCTAAAAGCATGGCAAATGTCTCCTTTTATAGGCAAAATTAGGAACTATTGATTTGATGACTAATTGATAAGTGGGTGACCAACTCTTGACTTGGTGACAATCCTTATCTTCTTTTGTCTGCCCAAAATGTTATTGATAATGTCAAAATTGGAGCCACTTGAAACATGAAAGTTGTATCCAATTGTCTCAACTATCTTGTGTAAACAATTCAGCTCATTTGGACTTCTAGAACTCCAAATATGGCTAACAAACTGAACAGTGCTCAGGCTGGAGGACAGATTCAAGCTTCTTTGTTGTTGCTACAATTTGAACTTAAAAATGACCTTTTTAGATCTTGGGCTCCATATGAAAGTTATAGGCTTATATCTTACCTTTTCATCCATATAAACTAAACTTAAATCTGAGATCTATAGCTCCAGATATACCCAATTACCGAACAGTGTTCCGGTTTGGATTGCACTGACATCTCTTTTCTAATTTTGGTCATCTCTTTGCCCTTGCAATTTAAGTTCTTAAAGTCATCAATCAATTCTTTCATTTATGTGATAGGCCTGCATTTAAAATGAACATTTACCACAAATTAAAAGTATATTATATTATTAGATATATTATTATAAAACATGCTTTAGTTAAGGAGTTATTGATACTTCAAGTGCAAAATAATAATACAAAACCATGATAAAAATGCACTTTTAAGTACTAATCACACTCCCCAACCAGCTGATTACTAATCCCTAGTAATCAAAGCGTTAAAATAGAAAAACAGTTTGCAAATTCCACAAAGCAAGGTATTTATCATTTAACTTCCATTAATCTATCTAGATAAACAAACTCTCATTAAATTTATATATCTACTCAATACCTCTTAACAAGATATTAATAAACCTTTCTTTTGTGCTCAATGTATTAACACATAATTATGGAGCTTTTCTTGGAAGAAAACAAAATTTTTGTTCTAATATTTAAGGTTAACTTCCTTGGGTTGGGATTATTATTTGTCTTTTTTTATTCTTTCTTTAAAATATATATACAAATAATTTAAAAACACCATGCATCTTTAACTCATATAACGAGCTTTCAACTAATGACTCGCAGATCAGTTGGTCTTAGGGCATTAAGTGTTAAGACACCCCTACGAGCTTAGTAACTCAGGTCGCAAAGTGCAATGGTTGATTCCCTTAAGCTTTTCTCCTCAACCTATGTAACAAGCGTTGGGCCAATAGCTCCCAAGTCGGTTGACTTTAGGGTATTCGATGTTAAAACACCCCTTCGGGCTTAATTGCTTAGGTTAGGGAGGCTACGAAACCAAACTTATCTATATTTTTATTATATACTATCCCTTTCCCTTAGTTGTTACCTTTAACAAAAGAAGATAAATAATATAATAATCCAATATGCAACCCACAATCATATGTTAAAGTGTGTATGTGTAAATTAAGGTTTAAGAATACATGTTAAATAAGTATATGAGCAGAATTAAGGGATAACAATGCGAGAATTTGTAAACCTGAATATTTCAAGAAGTATTATAATAGACCTTGTTAAGAATGGTTACTAAGATGCATCTCAAGAGTCACTTTAATAAAAGAGCTCATTTACTCTGTCATCCTAGTAACAACTATTATGCATATGCTTTATGAAATAAAAAATAATTTTTTTTATCAACTACTACTCTTTCCCCCCAACCAAAACGAGACATTGTTCTAAATTTCTAAGGTAGAAAGATAGAGTATAGAAGATATCACCTGAAATAACGAACACTAACAAACCTAAAACACACTTAAACAAATATAAGAAACAACAAAACACAAATATTATGCAATTAATAAAACCAAAAGACACAAGTTTTTACAAATGAAAATTCAAATCGCAGTTGTGATTGTGTCTCACATCTTCCTTTGGTTTTACATCCAAAAATGGCTTAAACACTCTCTATGGGTCAGGGATAGGCTTCCCATCCAGTTTTCTTAACAACTGACAAATAAGATCTTTTTTAGTCAGATTCCTAAGACTATGTCGAGCATGTCCCTTATGGAATATTGGTCATAAATCATAAATTTGCATAATGCTTATCTCGACTATAATGAGACTTAAGAGTCAATAGAAGATTATCTAAAGACTCTCTGTGTTTTGAAATAAATCCCACCTTTTGACAATTTTCACAGGTTTTGCGGAATGCATGTGATTCCTGAATATGGTGGGCCAATAAAATCCGTTTTGTAAGACTTTTACAATCCTTTTTTTGATGAGAAATGATCCCCACATGCCTTAGAGTGACAAAATTTAATGAAATTACTTACCTTATTGTCGAGAATGCATTTTTGAAATATTTGATCAGGACAATAATTGAATAAGTAGGGGTCATCCCAATAAAAAATTTGCACATTGCTTAAAAATTTTCTTTTATCTTCGGTACTCCAATGAGCTGGCAAAAATCCTGAAGCAAGAAAATGGATATTTTTAGCAAACCAAGGCATTAAACTAAGATAAAGTAGAGATTCATTAGGAAAGTAATCATCGATTGGTGTGATGTCGGGTGTCAAATTTGTTGTCACTTTTGATAAAAGATTCGCATCAACATTTTCAATGCCTTTTTCATCCTTGATTTCTTCTTGATTGATCATGGCATGAGAAAATGAAAGTGTTGGAGGGGAATCAGATTTTTCTTTGCAATGTTTAGATTCAACCCCTTCCTTACCCTTAGAGATTGACTCATCATCTTTCTCACAAGGTTCAAGAATTGGTTTGTGAATAACCTTACCATTACAAAGAGTGGTGACTGATTTGACTTGATCCATGTGTTGGCTTCCGGAACTATTTGCATTTACATTGTATTGCCCCTTAGGATTTTGTTGTGGTTGAGATAGAAACTTACCTTTCTCTTGGAAACTGAGAGCAAATGTTAATTTTGCAAGAGTATCTTTAAAATCTGTCATGTTTTGAGCAAGTTGAGTATTGATTGTCTCTTGCTTTTCAATGAATGCATGCAATGTTTCCTCAAGATTTCTTCTAGGAGGTGGAGCATAAGGAGGTGCATATCCATGAGAATTTTGGAAATTGTGGTGTGCTTGAAACGGTGGTTGTGAAGTTTGTGCATTATTATTCTCACTCTTCCAAGTAAAATTTGGGTGATTTCTCCAACCAGGGTTGTATGTTTGGGAGTATGGGTTGTGGTTGGTGATTAGTACTTAAAAGTGCATTTTATCATGGTTTTATATCATTACTTTGCACTTGAAATATCAATAACTCCTTAACTAAAGCATGTTTTATAATAATATATCTAATAATATAAGATACCTTTAATTTCTGGTAAATATTCTTTTAAATGCATGCCTATAACATAAATGAAAGCATTGATTAATGACTTTAACAACTTAAATTGCAAAGGCAAGGAGATGGCCAAACTTACAAAAGAGATGTCGGTGCAATCCAAATTAGAACACTATTCGGTAATTGGGTCATATCTAGAGCTATAGATCTCATATTTAGGTCTACTTTATATGGATGGAAAGGTAAGACATAGGCCTACAACTTTCATATGGAGCCCAAGATCTAAAAAGACCATTTTCAAGTCCAAATTGTAGCAACAACAAAGAAGCCTGAATTTTTCCTCCAGCCCGAGCACTGTTCAGTATTTTGGCCATATCTGGAGTTCTAGAAGTCCAAATGAGTTGAATGTTTTACACAAGAAAGTTGAGACAACTTTCATGTTTTCTAGTGGCTCCAATTATGACGTTCTCAATGACGTTTTGGGCAGACAAGAGAAGATAAGGATTATCACCAAGTCAAGATTTGGCCACCCACTCATCAATTAGTCATCAAATCAATAGTTCCTAATTTTGGCCTATAAAAGGAGGCATTTACCATGCATTTAGGCATCTTGGTTTCCAGATCAAGATTATGCTCTTCCTTTCTCTCTTTGTATTTTTTATAATGTTTATGTTTTGCTTTCATTAATATCAAGTTTATGCCTTTCATTTCCTTTCACTTACTTAGTTAACTTTAATCTTATTCATGTTCTTATTTTGTTTATTTAATTTTCTTTTTTTCATTATGTCTAGCTAAGTTAATTATGTCAAGGTGAAAAGGTTACACTAATGGTGTAAGAATAAGTATAATGTAAACTTAATATGGACTTTAATATTTGATACTAACATGTTTTATATTTGTTTTCTTGTTCACTCTTTAATACTTTGCTTGTTAAATAACTAATCTTGATTTATGTTGTATAACACTTGGTACAACAAATGCTTGGCACTTTCATAGTTCATATTGTATGGTATAACCGACACCTGAGCTATGAAAAGAACTTGATTTGTTGTTAACATAAGTTATAATCATGAATGTTTGACGAGATTTACAAGTATTAGCATTAATCGAATAAGATGACTAATGTAATCATGTTAACAATCTATAATTTGATTGGAACGTCCTTTATGTGTGGTTTCCAATTGAATAATAAGAGTTTATATTATACTTGTTTGGCATACCATTAGTGGAATCTCTAACCTTGACATTTGTTATTATCATTGTTTAATCGTTACTTTAATATTCCATCTCAAAGTTCTCATCTTCTTCTTCTCCTTCTTTTTATTTATTATTATTATTATTATTATTATTATTATTACTACTACTACTACTACTACTATTACTGTTATTATTATTAGTACTACTAATACTATTATTATTATTATTATTGTTGTTGTTGTTGTTGTTGTTACTATTATTATTATTGTTGTTGTTATTGTTATTTATAATTTGTACAATTAACCTCCCTGTGGTTCGATTCCGGTCTTGCCGGGTTATTTATTACTTCGACACTCCTGTACTTGGGAGAAGACATCAATCTTTTGGTCGTGTCAATTAGGCCTTTGGAAACTGTTTAAAGCATGGGCTTATTCATGGAGACATTCCTTAAAAGAAGGCAAAGTTGGACAATCATTGGTTGAGTGTTCATTTGGTTCACAGATTTGACAATGTTTTCAATAGATTTTAATTGACCACTCTTTTTCAATTCTAGTGCCTGGACTTTTCTAGCTAAAGATGCAAACTTGGCTTGAAGGTCATGATCTTCCCTAAGGTTGTACATACCTCCACTAGATGTATGAGGTTGAGTTTTACTCGGTGTCTCATAAGTACCCGCGGTGTCCCAATTTTGAGTATTTTCAGCTAACAAGTCTAAGTACTCCATTTCTTCATTACGGTCTTTATCTTCAAAAGTTCTATTGCACATCAATCCAACCATTTGTCTATCTCTAGGTGTTAACCCTTTATAGAAATGTGAAATCAATCTCCATGTTTCAAAACCATGATGAGGGTAAGTCTCGATACCTATCCCAACATTGGTAAAATGTTTCTCCTAATTTTTTAGTGAAAGTGGTGATTTGTCTTTTGAAAGAGTTTGTTCTCTATGATGGGAAAAACTTCTTTAAAAACTATTGTTGCATTTCATCCCAAGCACTAATGGATCCTGGTCTTAAATTTTGTTGCCATGTTTTAGCTTTATCTTTTAATGAAAAAGGAAAAAGCTTTAATCTGATGGTGTTCATACTACAATTTAAATTATTATATGTGTTGCAGATCTCCTCAAATTCCCTTAAATGCAAGTATGGATTTTCTAATTCTAAGCCGTAAAAAGAAGGTAAAAGTTGAATAATGTCTGACTTAAAATTAAAATGAGATGCATCGGGAGAAAAAACTATGCATGATGGTGCACTTGTTCTTGTGGGATTCATGTGGTCTCTAAGTGTTCTAGCACAGTTATTCTCATTATTCTCATTATGAAGTGATTCATTATCTTCTTCGGTCATATTTTCTAAAAATGATGAGGATATCCTATAAAGTCTATCACTTGATGTACGTGACTACACTCTCATGCACGTGTAGGAATAGAATAAAAGGAAGAAGAAAACAAAAGAAGAAGAAACAAGAGAAAAAAACAAAGTTATATACAAGAAAAGTGAAAAGAAAAAATAAAATAACTACTATAATTTATACAAAACTTACCTCCCCAGCAACGGCGCCAAAAACATGACACAACTAAAAGGTTGATGTCTTCTCCTAAGTGTAGGAGTGTCGAAGGTTGATCTCTTTGCCCTTGCAATTTAAGTTATTAAAGTCATCAATCAATCCTTTCATTTATGTGATAGGCCTGCATTTAAAATGAACATTTACCACAAATTAAAGGTATCTTATATTATTAGATATATTATTATAAAACATGCTTTAGTTAAGGAGTTATTGATACTTCAAGTGCAAAATGATGATATAAAACCATGATAAAAATGCACTTTTAAGTACTAATCAGTAACTCCTCACTCAATGAATTCAAGTTTTAAAGCAATTCCACCCTTTCTTATGAGTTCTTCTAGGTCAAAGAACAAGGACAAAGAAAAAGAAATTTTAGAGGTTTTCAAGAAAGTAGAACTCAACATTCCTTTGCCTGATGTTATCAAGCAAATTCTCAAATATGCTAAATTTTTGAAAGAGTTGTGTACTACTAAGAGAGCTTTCAAAGTGAAAGGTCATGAAATGGTAAGTATGGGTGTTGTGTCTGTTGTTGTTCAAAAGAATATGCCTTTAAAGCAAAAGGACCTAGGTGCGTTTACTATCCCATATGTTATTGGTAATTCTAGTTTTAAAAGAGCCTTATGTGATTTAGGTGCATCCATTAGTCTTATGCCTAAACATGTTTATGATTCTCTTAGTCTGGAACCTTTGAATAAAACTAGCATTGTAATACAACTTATAAATCGTAGTTTTGTTTACCCACTTGGTGTGATAGAAGATGTCCTAGTAAAGATTGATAGTTTGGTTATTCCATGTGATTTTTATATTCTTGATATGGAACATGATTCTTATGATTTATCAACCAACACTCCTATATTGTTTGGGAGACCATTCTTGAAAACTGCCAATACAAAGATTGATTGTGGTAAGGATACTTTATCTATGGAGATAAGAGATTAAAAGATTGAATTTAATTTTCATGATGCAATGACATATCCTTATAACAATGTTTATTATATCACATGTTATGACCAAGTTGATCAGTGTATGCAGCAGGTTTGTGATTTTGATAGCAAAGATGGATTAAGCATAGCTTTGAGTTATGGCTATGATTTTACCAAGATAGAAGAGATGGAGAGGCATATATGTGTTCCCCAAAATGTGCATGAATCAACATTGGCTTTACAAGGTTCACAAATTATCCTTCATGATGCAGGAGTCATTCCCCCCATCACAGACAATGAATGGGTGGTGTCTATCCTTTCGGTACCCAAAAGGACTGCCACCACATTGAGAGAAAAACAAAATGATGCTTATGAGAATGCAAGGATTTACAAAGAAAAGACTAAGAATCTTCATGACCGAATGATTACAAGAAAAGAATTTCATATTGGAGACAAAGTCCTTCTTTATCATTCGCATTTGAAACTTTTTCCTGAAAAATTGTGCTCTCGTTGGATTGGACCTTTTGTTGTTTCTAATATTTTTCTTTATGGTGCAGTTGAAATTACAAGTTTAGAAACCAGCAAAGTACTTAAGGTCAATGGACATCATTTGCAACCTTTCTGTGAAGGTTGGACGGCAGAACTCACTGCTTCTATAGAGTTAGTTGAACCAATCTATGAAGAATGAGCATGCCACATGTCAAGCCAATGACATAAAACAAAAGCGCTTACTGGGAGGCAACCCAGCACCAAAAGAAAAAAAATCAGATTTGCTTTCTTTTTCCTTATCTTTTATCTTTTTGCATTTTAATTTATTTTTTGTCATTCTCTTATATTCCTTTGCTTTTATTTCAGCATTGAGGACAATGTTGTGTTTTAAGTGTGGGGGTATTTATTGGGAGAATTTTGGTTTTCTTATTTTAGTTTTCTTTGTTATTTTCGTGTGGGGGTGTTTGATCTTTTTAACTCCCATTGATTTTTGAGCATATGAGTATTATGTATGAGAATTAATTGAGTTAGATGAAGATATAAATCAAATGAAGGAGTATGCATCTCTAGAACTTGGTTTAGGGATTGACTTTGAGAATATGTCATGTTGACTTTATAGTATTATACCAATGTAAGCTTTTGAGCCTTCAACATTATATTCTTTGAGTGTGTATTCTTTCAATGATATGTATCTCTAGAACTTGCTTCACATCTTATTGAGATTATATTCCATTACAAATATACATGAAGATGATAAAGGCATTAGAAATTTCAATCACTTGAACCAAAAAGCCAACCTAAAGCATATTATCCATAGTGAGCCCCTTTTGAGCTTATTTTTCTTTTCTTTGCTTTATCCATGTATAAGCATTAACTTTATATATGTTTTCCTTTTCCCCTGGCCAAGGATTAGTAGAGCATAAACTTGTGATATTTCATGGAATTATGGTTGGAAATTATGTGAAAAGAAAGAAGTGATGCTTAATGAAAAGATGGGCAAAATTGCAAAAACAAAGATAAAAAAAAAGACAAAAAAGTTCATTTATGTTCTTAAGATTTTATGTTGCAAAAGCTTGAAATCAAACAAAATTAAGCATTGGTGATTAAAGATGAAAAATTTATGTGCTTTGATGGAATATCTTGTTTGAAATATCATTTTTTTTAGAATGCTCTACTACCTTTAATTTCAACCTTTTCTTTTACTCTCTTTTACCTCACCTTAACTTTAGCCCCATTACAACCAGAAAATAAGACCTTTTGATTAATGCACTGTATGTAATATGTTAGTAATGGATATGAGATTGAAAAGCAAGTTTATGGTAGAACATACTCTTTGATTGAATTTGAGAGATTTAAACACATAAACCCTAAACACATGAGTGTTGGAGTGTATATCAATAAGAGGATCTATCACTTTGGCATGATATAGATTTCATTTAAATCCTGACGATTGATTGAGTTTTGAAGTTTGCATGTAAATAAATTCATGAACATTTATGTTTTTCTATCTTGTTTTATTATATTCTTATTAATAATGCTTGTACTCTTGGACATTGATGGGAGATTTAGAGATTGATCATAGTTATTTTCAATTTAATTTTATTTATCCTTTCTCGAGGACGAGCAAGAGCTAAGTATGGGGGTATTAAAATTTATTGCGATGTCGCAGTCACACAAATTAATTACCCTAGCTTAAAACACACAAGATAGTATAGAGCAAGCAAGGGATCGATTCCACGAGGAAGATTTAGTTCAGATTTTTATGCTAAACGTTATGCAATTGGGGGGTTTTGATTTGTGATAATCTAAACTATGGAAGAAATTAAACTAGTGAATACAATCAATTAAAACTGAAATTTATCAAGAAAACAAACCTTGGTTACAAGCACACATCCACCTATAGAAATCAGAACCGATCCTTGAAACGAAACTCCAGTTTATATTCTGAATTTTTATCTTTTCTTAACTATGGTTAATTAACAGATCCACTGTATAACTAGCCCTAACCAATAAATAATCACAGTGTCCACACTAATGATTTAATCTAATAGCAGCCTTAAGATCTAGATAAATTCATTAATCTTAACAACCAAGTTGTCTGCTTATGTTGCTTTGATCAAATGTTTTCCCTAAGTTTAATAACATAGTTCTGCCACAATTATCAAGCTTAGTTGCTTCACAAGTTTATATACCCTAACTCCGGTTTTGATACCAAACTTAGCAATAGATTGTTCACAATAATAACTTAGAGTCTGCTCTAGCAATTATCAACAACAATCATAGAAAATATGCATAGGGAAATAATCATACTCATTCATAATACAAACTGAAAATAAATGGAAGAATAAATCTCACAGTTCTTGAAATCTGAAAGTTTCCGTGTCCTTGCAACCAAGAAAAAAGCTTAGCCTTGCATATCTATTAAACAATTACTCCTAAAGATAAAAGAAAGCATTATTTCTAGTATGTGGAGAGGAGAGTTTGTGTTTCTTCACTTCTAGCTGCTGCCACCTTTCTTTGATTCTACTACACTCCCTCCTCTTCTTTCTTGGCTCTCTTGGTGTCTATATATAGGCTTCAATGACAACTCCTCTTGCTTCTTTATCAATAATGGTGGCTACCAAACTTACCAAACTTTGACATTAGTAGTTACCACCAACAACCCACGATTGTAGCCTCCTTCTTTGACAATATCAAGAGACTGCAAATGCTGCTCCAGCAGCCCTCTTTTACTCTCACAAGTTGGCCTTCTTTCTTTGACAATGGCAGCATTCTAACTTGCAGTTGGTTTGTGGTTGGTGGTTTAAGGTTGGTGGATTGAGGTTAGTGGCTACTTTCCTTGACCTTCTAGATTGATTTACTAGAGGGGTTAAATTACTGAAATTACAACTTGGATGACAGTTTAGAAGCTTCGAAACATAATTTGGACTCATTTCTTCACAAAACCTGTTTGCTGATAGAATTCAGTTGTTATCTTTAAAAACTCATATCTCCCTCATCTGACATCTTTTTTATCTGAAAGTGGGAGCTTTTCTTGGCCTTTGAGTCGGGAATCCAAAAAAATTGAGTTTGCATCAATTGGACTTCTAGAACTCCAAATATTGAATTTTGAATGGATAAAGGTCAACAATGGCAGAATGCGAGATTTGACTTTGAAGGATGTGCTTTCCATGATCTTCCTCTTTTTATTTGTCTTGCATTACATTTCTATAAAGGTATGGATGTTAGCTTTTTAGGGCCACTGGAATCACTTCATTTCAATCTCTAGAACTCACGCTCTACACAAAACATCAACTGAACATCAAATCTGTCAATTATCTCCTTTTTGCATTTTTCATCCAAAAGTGCCTTCAAAACATAAAACAAAGAATATCAAGGTATTTTACATATAAAACATGGACAAAACATTAGGTCAATGTGGGTGAAACTATCGAATAATATGGTTACATCAATTACTTACAAGGAATACGTTTCCTAATCAAAATATATCATTCTAGTCTCAATTTTTTAGTGGACTAAAAGATAACTCATATGGCACCATAGGTATGGATGTTAGCTTTTTATGGCCACTAGAATCACTTCATTTCGATCTCTAGAACTCATGTTCTGCACAAAACATCGACTGAATGTCAAATCTGTCAATTATCTCCAATTTACTCCTTTTTGCATTTTTCATCCAAAAGTGCCTTCAAAACATAAAACAAAGAATATCAAGGTATTTTACATATAAAACATGGACAAAACATTAGGTAAATATGGGTGAAACTATCGAATAATATAGTTACATCAGTAATGTTTCCATTTGGTTACAACATAGACAATGGCTAGTAACTCTTTTTCATATATAGACAAAGCTAATTTTTTGTGGCCTTAAGGCTTTGCTCATAAAAGCAATTGGATCTTTTTCTTGCATTAAAACGGCTCCACCACAAATTACTTGTCAAAATTAGATAGTGCCAACATAGAAGGTTTAGATATTGCTTGTTTGAGTTGATTAAATGTTGTGGTAGCTATTTTTGTCCATTTGAATGAGTCATTCTACAGTAATTGAGTAAAAGGTCTTCAAATTTCACCATATCCTTTCAAAAACTTTCTATAGTAACTAGTCAATCCCAAAAAAACCCCTAAGTTATTTGATGTTTGTAGGTAGAGGCCAATTTAGCATAACTTCAACCTTATATAGATCTATTGCCGCCAACCATCTTTAGTGATCAATGCCTTAAGTATTTCATTTGATTGTTACCATAAACTCACTTACTTTTCTTTGTAACTAGTTGATTAGTATGTTATGATGTCGTAATCACATAAATTAATTACCCTAACTTAAATAAACAAGATAGTATAGAGCAAACAAGAGATTGATCCCATAAGGAAGGTTTAGTCCAGATTTTTATACTAGATGATATGCAAATGGGGGGAGTTTGGAGGTTATCTAAGTTATAATAGAATAGAACAATCAGGTTAAATTAAATACCTTGGATTTAAGTAGATGTCCACCTACGGAAATCAAAACCGGTCATTGAAATGATACATCAATTTATATTTTGAATATTTATTATTTCTTAACATTAGTTAGTTAACTGATCCGCAATGTAACTAACTCTAACCATCAAACAACCATAGTGTTCGTAGTAGTAATTTAATTGAATGGTAGCCTTAATAACTAGATAAGTTGATTAATCTAGACACATAGCTGTCTGTAGTACATGTTTGATTTGATCAAATATTTTTTCTAAAATTAATAGCATAGATTCGTTAGATTATTAAACTCAATTATTTCACAAGTTTATATATCACAATTCCAATTTTGATAGTAAACTTAGCAACAGATTGTTTACAATAACAACTTAGAGTCCACTCTAGTAATTAAAATAAACAATCATAGGAAATAAGTATAGGAAAACAAATATATTCATCATATAAACTAAAAATAAAATAAATCTCACAATTCTTGAAAATGAACGTTTTTGTGTCCTTTCAACCAAGAAAAAAAGTTTTGTCTTGTATGTCTATTGAACAACTAATCAAAGGAAAAACAAATGCATGATTGTAGGTTTTTGATGGAAAGGGTGTGTTTTTCTTCTCTTTCTAACTGTCTTTCCTTTCATTTCTCTCCTTTTTTTTATTTGATAGGAAACTATAATCCTCCTTTTCCTACAAAATAATCCTTTTCTAATTAGATAATTTACATTTATTTTAATAACTATTTAAAAAAAAATAGTCTTGCATAAAATCTTTAAGTTTTGACTTTGGACTTATAGGAGCTAAATTATCAAAATAAAGACTTAGATGTTGGTTTGGATTCCTTAGAAAGTAAATTAGATTTGTTTCTTCACAAAACTTGTCTGTTGGCAAGTTTCATAAATCATTTTAGAAAAATCATATCTCTCATATGAGCTCTTTTTTTGCTTATATTTGGTAAGCTCATAGATCTTTGAGTCAAGAATCCAACAAAATTGAATATTAGCAGAATGCGAGATTTGTCTTTGAAGGCTGCGATTTCCATGCTTTTTATCTTTTTATTTTTCTTGCCATATATTAATTGAAAGTATAGATGAAATCTTTCTAATGCCACTAGAATCATCTCATTTCAACATTTAGAGCTCAAGCTTTCTATAAAACATAGATTAGATGTCAAATTTGCCAATGAACTCTAATATCTTACATCCACAAGTGCCTTCAAAACATATCCCTACACTTAGCACTTACTCGTCCTCAAGAAAGGAAAGATAAAATCAAACTTAAATTAAATAAATAAAATAAAATGTGATCAATCTCTTAATCTCACATCAATATCCAATAATATATGCATTATAAACAAGAATACAATCAAGAAGAATTAAAACATAAATTTCCATGAATTTATTTACATGTGAATTTCAAAACTCAATGAATTGTTAGAATTTAAATGAAATTCATGCCATGCCAAAGTGATAGGTCATCTTATTGATATACACTCCAACACTCACATGTTTAGAGTTTATGTATTTAAATCTCTTAAATTCAATCAATGAATATGTTGTACCATAAGCTTGCTCTTCAATCTCATCTCTATTACTAAAACAATCTTACTTTTTGGTTATAATGAAACTAAGGTTAAGGTGAGGTAAAAGAAAGGAAAAGAGAAGGCTAAAACCAAAGGAAGTAGAGTATTCTAAAAAAAATGATTTTTGAAACAAGATATTCCATCAAAGCATACAAATTTTTCATTTTTAAGCACCAATGCTTAACTTCTTTTTATTTCAACTCTGTCAACATAAAATTTTAAGAACTAAGAACATAATGGAACACTTTTCTTTTCTTTTTCTCTCTTTTTTTCAATGTTTTTTTTATACTCTACCTTTGTCAACTTTGCCCATTCTTTTCATCAAGTATCACTTTTTTGTTATTGTTTATATAATTTCCAACCATAATCCTATAAGATATCAATAAGTATATGCTCTACTAATCCTTAGCCAAGAGAAAAGAAAAATATATAAAAAGTTAAGATTTATATCCCATGAGATATCAATCAGTATATACTCTTCTAATCCTTAGCCAGGAGAAAAGAAAAATATATAAAAAGTTAAGGCTTACAACATGGGTAAAGCAAAAAAAATATAAACAAACTCAAAAAGGCTTATTAAGGATGATATGTTTTAGGTTGACTTTTTAGCTCAAGTGCTTAAAATTTCTAATGTCCTTATCATCTTCATGTACACTTGTAATGTTAATGCAATCTTAACAAGATATAAAGTAGGTTTTAGAGATACATATAATTGAAAGAATGTGCAATCAAATAATATAATGTTGGAAGCTCAAAAGCTTGTATTGGTGCAACACTATAAAGTCAACATGATATATTTTCAAAGTCAATCCCTAAACTAATTAAACATTAAAACTTGCATGCATACTCATTCATTCAATTTATATTTTCATTTATCTCAACTAATTCTCATACATAATACTCATATTCTTATAAACCTATAGCAGTTGAAAAGATAAAACTTAGACTTTTTGTTTTTATTAGAAACGACAAAAAAACAAAAATTCTCCTAATTCCCCTGACACGACTAAAAGGTTGATGTCTTCTCCCAAGTGTAGGAGTGTCGAAGTAATAAATAACCCGGCAAGACCGGGGTCGAACCACAAGGAGGTTAATTGTACAAATTATAGACAACAATTATAAGCAACAATAATAGCAATAATAACAAAAACAATAACAACAACAACAACAACTATAATAATAATAGTAGTAGTAGTAGTAGTAGTAGTAGTAGTAGTAATAATAATAATAATAATAAAGAAAGAGAAGAAGAAGAAGATGATGAGAACTTGGAGATGGAAAATTAATGTAAGGATTAAACAATAATAATAACAAATGTCAAGGTTAGAGGTTCCACTAATGGTATATCAAACAAGTATAGTATAAACTCTTATTATTGAATTGGAAACCACACACAAAGGAGGTTCCAATCAGATTATATATTGTTAACATGATTACATTAGTCATCTTATTCAATTAATACTAATACTTGTAAATTTCGTCAAGCATTCATGATTATAACTTATGTTAACAACAAATCAAGTTCCTTTCATAGCTCAGGTGTCGGTTATACCATACATTATGGGCTATGAAAGTGCCAAGCATTTGTTGTACCAAGTGTTATACAACATAAATCAAGATTAGTCATTTAACAAGCAAAGTATTAAAGAGTGAACAAGATAATAAATATAAAACATGTTAGTATCAAACATTAAAGTCCATATTAAGTTTACACTATACTTATTCTCACACCATTAGTGTAACCTTTTCACCTTGACATAATTAACTTAGCTAGACATAATGAAAGAAAGCAAAATAGATAAACAAAATAAGAACATAAAAGTTAACTAAGTAAAGGAAATGAAAGGCATAAACTTGATATTAATGAAAGCAAAGCATAAACATTACAAAGAATACAAAGAGAGAAAGGAAGGGCATGATCTTGATCTGGAAACCAAGATGTCTAAATGCATGGCAAATGTGACACGACGAAAAGATTGATTTCTTCTCCCAAGTGCAGGAGTGTCGAAGTAATAAATAACCCGGCAAGACCGGGGTCGAACCACAAGGAGGTTAATTGTACAAATTATAAATGACAATAGTACAACAACAATAACAACAACAACAACAACAACAATGACAATAATAACAACAATGACAATAACAATAATAACTATAATAATAATAATAATAATAATAATAATAATAATACTAGTAGTAGTAGTAGTAGTAGTAGTAGTAGTAGTAGTAGTAGTAGTAGTAGTAGTAGTAATAATAATAATAATAAAGAAAGAGAAGAAGAAGATGATGATGAGAACTTTGGAGATGAAAAATTAATGTAAAGATTAAACAATAATAATAACAAATGTCAAGGTTAGAGGTTCCACTAATGGTATATCAAACAAGTATAGTATAAACTCTTATTATTGAATTGGAAACCACACACAAAGGAGGTTCCAATCAGATTATATATTGTTAACATGATTACATTAGTCATCTTATTCAATTAATGCTAATACTTGTAAATCTCGTCAAGCATTCATGATTATAACTTATGTTAACAACAAATCAAGTTCCTTTCATAGCTCAGGTGTCGGTTATACCATACATTATGGGCTATGAAAGTGCCAAGCATTTGTTGTACCAAGTGTTATACAACATAAATCAAGATTAGTCATTTAACAAGCAAAGTATTAAAGAGTGAACAAGATAACAAATATAAAACATGTTAGTATCAAACATTAAAGTCCATATTAAGTTTACATTATACTTATTCTCACACCATTAGTGTAACCTTTTCACCTTGACATAATTAACTTAGCTAGACATAATGAATGAAAGAAAGAAAAATAGATAAACAAAATAACAACATAAAAGTTAACTAAGTAAAGGAAAGGAAATGAAAGGCATAAACTTAATATTAATGAAAACAAAGCATAAAAAATACAAAGAGAAAAAGGAAGAGCATGATCTTGATCAGGAAACCAAGATGCCTAAATGCATGGCAAATGCCTCCTTTTATAGGCGAAAATTGGGAACTATTGATTTGATGACTAATTGATAAGTGGGTGGCCAACTTTTGACTTGGTAACAATCCTTATCTTCTCTTGTCTGCCCAAAACGTCATTGATAACATCAAAATTGGAGCCAGTTGTAAACATGAAAGTTGTAGGCAATTGTCTCAGCTTTCTTGTGTAAACAATTCAGCTTATTTGGACTTCTAGAACTCCAGATATGGCCAAAATACCGAACAGTGCTCGGGCTGGAAGACAGATTCGGGCTTCTTTGTTGTTGCTACAATTTGGACTTGATAATGGCCTTTTTGGATCTTGGGCTCCATATGAAAGTTGTAGGTCTATGTCTTACCTTTCCATCCATATAAATTAAACCTAAATCTGAGATCTGTAGCTCCAGATATGACCCAATTACCGAACAGTGTTCCGGTTTGGATCGCACCGACATCTCTTTTCTAAGTTTGGCCATCTCTTTGCCGTTGCAATTTAAGTTCTTAAAGTCATCAATCAATATTTTCATTTATGTGATAGGCCTGCATTTAAAATAAACATTTACCATAAATTAAAGGTATCTTATATTATTAGATATATTGTTATAAAACATGCTTTAGTTAAGGAGTTATTGATACTTCAAGTGCAAAATGATGATATAAAACTATGACAAAAATGCACTTTTAAGTACTAATTACACCCCCCAACCAGCTTATTACTAGTCCCTAGTAATCAAAGCGTTACAACAATTTGCAAATTTCACAAAGCAAGGTATTCATCATTTAACTTCCATTAATCTATCCAGATAAACAAACTCTCATTAAATTTATATATCTGCTCAATACCTCTTAACAAGATATTAATAAACCTTTCTTTTGTGCTCAATGCATCAACACATAATTATGGGGCTTTTCTTGGAAGAAAACAAAATTTTTGTTCTAATGTTTAAGGTTAACTTCCTTGGGTTGGGATTACTATTTTTGTTTTTTTTTTCATTTTTTTCATTTTTTTTTAAATCTATATACATATAATTTAAAAACATCATGCATCTTTAACCCATGTAACGAGCTTTCAGCTAATGACTCCCAGACCAGTTGGTCTTAGGGCATTAGGTGTTAAGACACCCCTACGAGCTTAGTAACTCGGGTCGCAGATACTGATATGTAGATAGTGCAATGTTTGATTCCCTTAAGCTTTTCTCCTCAACCCATGTAACAAGCGTTGGGCCAATAGCTCCCAAGTCAGTTGACTTTAGGGTATTAGGAGTTAAAACACCCCTTCGGGCTTAATTGCTTAGGTTAGGGAGGCTACGAAACCAAACTTATCTACATTTTTATTATCATCATTTTTTTTTCTTTTTTTCTTTTTTTTTAATTATATACAATCCATTTCCCTTAGTTGTTACCTTTAACAAAAGAACATAAATAATGTAATAATCCAATATGCAACCCACAATCATATGTTAAAGTGTGTGTGTGTAAATTAAGGTTTAAGAATACATGTTAAATAAGTATATGAGCAGAATTAAGCGGTAACAATACGAGAGTTTGTAAACCTGAATATTTCAGGAAGTATTATAATAGACCTTGTTAAGAATGGTTACTAAGATGCGTCTCAAGAGTCACTTTAACAAAAGAACTCCTTTACTCTGCCATCCTAGTAACAACAATTATGCACATGCTTTATGAAATGAAAAACAAATTTTTTTTTATCAACTACTACCCTCTCCCCCCAACCAAAACGAGACATTGTCCTCAATGTTCTAAGGTAGAAAGATAGAGTATAGAAGATATCACCTGAAATAACGAACACTGACAAAACCTGAAACACACTGAAAAAAAAATAAGAAATAACAAAACACAATAATAAAACCAAAATACACAAAAATTCACAAATGAAGGCTCAAATCCAATCTAAGCTTTTTACGGCTTCCTGTAGATAACCAATTTATGCGACTCATGGAAGGATCAATCACAGGAATGAAAGATTGTAGTTGGTCAATCAATTGTTCAGCAGTAGTAGCAGAGATTATGATTTGTCGTGCAGAAGATGTTAGAAATTCCTGTTCCACAGCATGATCAAGAAAAGACAACAACTTAACATAATAACCATTAACATTTAACAAGCCAATGGGTTTATGGTGAATGTGCAATTGAGCCCAAGAGGAAATATGAAAGATCTCTTCCAATGTGCCTAGACCACCTGGTAAAGCAATGAAAGCATCAGCATGGTTAAACATTGCATTCATTTGAGCCGACATTGTGGAGACCTGAAGTTCCTCTCCAATTGTTTTTCCAATGATGTCCCCTTGTGCCAAAGCTTCAGGGACGATTCCTAAAACTTGACTACCTCCTAAAAATACAGCTATTGACACACCTCCCATTAACCCAAGACTGCCTCCCCCATACACTAAATGAATCTTTCTCTCAGCTAGCACCTGACCAAGACGGTTTGCTGATTCTAAAAACTCCTTTTCTTTCCCAGGACTAGATCCACCAAAAACACAAATATTTCTTATTTGATAACTTGAGGAACTTGCCATTTCTACACACTTCTGTATTTGTTGAATGTATGGGTTGAGTAGAAATGAAAGGAAGGAAAATAGGGTTTTATAGATGAGAAATTAGAAAGGCAATCATAACATCTATATGTAGGCCAGCTGGAGTCTCACACTCTCTCTCTTTCTTTTTATTTATTTATTTATTTACTTTTAAAAAAGCATGTGTATGTACAGGTAGTTGTGATTGTGGCTCACATCTTCCCTTGGTTTTACGTCCAAGAACGGCTTAAACGCCCTCTATGGGTCGGGGATAGGCTTCCCATCCAGTTTTCTTAAAAACTGGCAAACAGGGTCTTTTTGAGTCAGATTCCCAAGGCTAAGTCGATCATGTTCTTTATGAAATAGTGGTCATAAATCATGAATTGCACGATGCACATCTCCACTAGGATGCGTCTCAAGAGTCAATAGAAGATTATCTAATGACTCCTTACTCAGGCCATCCTTAATGAATTGTATTTTATCTTCACGGTTTATAGATACCATTCCTAAAGAACGACATTGTGTATTACAAGTCCATCTAGCACATCGATGACAGACATCCAGTCGTTTTGCACGACGCTTCTTTGCAAAAGTGCTTTTACTTGTTCCAGGCATGTGTGAAATGAAGTTAGAGGACTCACCTGATAATCGGACCTTTGCTTCAATCAACCAACGAATATCTTCAGGAATTCCATGATTCATTAACAATCTCAATCTTGCACATCTAGCACATCTAGCACGGTCATGGCATGAGAAAATGGAAGTGCTGGCGGAGAATCAGTCGTTTCTTTGCAATTTTCAGATTCAACCCCTTCCTTACCCTCAGAGATTGACTCATCATCTTTCTCATAAGGTTCAAGAGAGGGTTTTTCAATAACCTTACCACTACGAAAAGTAATGACTGATTTGACTTGATCCATGTGTTGACTTCCATAACTACTTACATTTGCATCGTATTGCCCCTTGAGATTTTGCTGTGGTTGAGATGGAAACTTACCTTGCTCTTGAAAACTGAGAGTAGATGTGAATTTTGCAAGAGTTTCTTTAAAATCTGTTATGCTTTGAGTAAGTTGAGTGTTGATTGTCTCTTGCTTTTCAATGAATGCATACAAAGTTTCCTCAAAATTACTTCTAAGAGGTGGAGTATAAGAAGGTGCATATCCATAAGAATTTTGGAAATTGTGGTGTGCTTGAAATGGTGGTTGTGAAGTTTGTGCATTGTTGTTCTCACTCTTCCAACTGAAATTTGGGTGATTTCTCCAACCAGGGTTGTATGTTTGGGAGTATGGGCTGTGGTTCAGCCTTTAGAAATTGTTTAAAGCATGGGCTTGTTCATGGAGACATTCCTTAAAAGAAGGCAAGGTTGGACAATCGTTGGTTGAGTGTTCATTTATTTCACAGATTTGACACACAATGTTTTCAACAAATTTTAATTGACCACTTTTTTTTAATTCTAGTGCCTCGACTTTTCTAGCTAAAGATGCAAATTTGGCTTGAAGGTCATGATCTTCCCTAAGGTTGTACATACCTCCACTAGATGTATGAGGTTGAGTTTTACTCGGTGCCTCATATGTACCCGCAGTGTCCCAATTTTGAGCATTTTCAGCTAACAAGTCTAAGTACTCCATTGCTTCATCAGGGTCTTTATCTTCAAAAGTTCCATTGCACATCAATTCAACCATTTGCCTATCTTTAGGTGTTAACCCTTCATAAAAATGTGAAACCAATCTCCATGTTTCAAAACCATGATGAGGGCAAGTACTAAGCAAGTCCCGATACCTATCCCAACATTTGTAAAATGTTTCTCCTAGTTTTTGAGTGAAAGTGGTGATTTGTCTTTTGAAAGAGTTTGTTCTATGAGATGGGAAAAACTTCTTTAAAAACTGTTGTTGCATTTCATCCCAAGCACGAATGGATCCTGGTCTCAAATTTTGTAGCCATGTTTGAGCTTTATCTTTTAATGAAAAAGGGAAAAGCTTTAATCTGATGGTGTTCATGCTACAATTTAAGTTATTATATGTGTTGCACACCTCCTCAAATTCCCTTAAATGCAAGTATGGATTTTCCAATTCTAAACCATGAAAAGATGGTAAAAGTTGAATAATACCTGGTTTAAAATTAAAATGAGATGCATCAGGAGGAAAAACTATATATGATGGTGCACTTGTTCTTGTGGGATTCATGTGGTCTCTAAGTGTTCTAGCACGATTATTCTCATTATTGTCATTATGAAGTGATTGATTATCTTCTTCAGCCATATTTTCTGAAAATGATGAGGATACCCTACAAAGTCTACCACTTGATGTACGTGACCACACTCTCATGCACGTGTAGGAATAAAATAAAAGGAAGAAGAAAATAAAAGAAGAAGAAGAAACAAGAGAAAAGAAATAAAGTTATATACAAGAAAAGTGAAAAAAGAAAATAAAATAAATATTATAATTTATACAAGAACTTACCTCCCCGGCAACGGCGCCAAAAACTTGACACGACGAAAAGATTGATGTCTTCTTCCAAGTGCAGGAGTGTCGAAGTAATAAATAACCCGGCAAGACCGGGGTCGAACCACAGGGAGGTTAATTGTACAAATTATAAATGACAATAGTATAACAACAATAACAACAACAACAACAACAACAATGACAATAATAACAACAATGACAATAACAATAATAACTATAATAATAATAATAATAATAATAATAATTGTAGTAGTAGTAGTAGTAGTAGTAGTAATAATAATAATAATAATAATAATAAAGAAAGAGAAGAAGAAGATGATGATGAGAACTTTGGAGATGAAAAATTAATGTAAAGATTAAACAATAATAATAACAAATGTCAAGGTTAGAGGTTCCACTAATGGTATATCAAACAAGTATAGTATAAACTCTTATTATTGAATTGGAAACCACACACAAAGGAGGTTCCAATCAGATTATATATTGTTAACATGATTACATTAGTCATCTTATTCAATTAATGCTAATACTTGTAAATCTCGTCAAGCATTCATGATTATAACTTATGTTAACAACAAATCAAGTTCCTTTCATAGCTCAGGTGTCGGTTATACCATACATTATGGGCTATGAAAGTGCCAAGCATTTGTTGTACCAAGTGTTATACAACATAAATCAAGATTAGTCATTTAACAAGCAAAGTATTAAAGAGTGAACAAGATAACAAATATAAAACATGTTAGTATCAAACATTAAAGTCCATATTAAGTTTACATTATACTTATTCTCACACCATTAGTGTAACCTTTTCACCTTGACATAATTAACTTAGCTAGACATAATGAAAGAAAGAAAAATAGATAAACAAAATAACAACATAAAAGTTAACTAAGTAAAGGAAAGGAAATGAAAGGCATAAACTTAATATTAATGAAAACAAAGCATAAAAAATACAAAGAGAGAAAGGAAGAGCATGATCTTGATCTGGAAACCAAGATGCCTAAATGCATGGCAAATGCCTCCTTTTATAGGCGAAAATTGGGAACTATTGATTTGATGACTAATTGATAAGTGGGTGGCCAACTTTTGACTTGGTAACAATCCTTATCTTCTCTTGTCTGCCCAAAACGTCATTGATAACATCAAAATTGGAGCCAGTTGTAACATGAAAATTGTAGGCAATTGTCTCAGCTTTCTTGTGTAAACAATTCAGCTCACTTGGACTTCTAGAACTCCAGATATGGCCAAAATACCGAACAGTGCTCGGGCTGGAAGACAGATTCGGGCTTCTTTGTTTTTGCTATAATTTGGACTTGATAATCGCCTTTTTGGATCTTGGGCTCCATATGAAAGTTGTAGGTCTATGTCTTACCTTTCCATCCATATAAATTGGACCTAAATCTGAGATCTGTAGCTCCAGATATGACCCACTTACCGAACAGTGTTCCGGTTTGGATCGCACCGACATCTCTTTTCTAAGTTTGGCCATCTCTTTGCCGTTGCAATTTAAGTTCTTAAAGTCATCAATCAATATTTTCATTTATGTGATAGGCCTGCATTTAAAATAAACATTTACCATAAATTAAAGGTATCTTATATTATTAGATATATTCTTATAAAACATGCTTTAGTTAAGGAGTTATTGATACTTCAAGTGCAAAATGATGATATAAAACTATGACAAAAATACACTTTTAAGTACTAATCAAAATGCCTCCTTTTATAGGCCAAAATTGGGAACTATTGATTTGATGACTAATTGATAAGTGGGTGGCCAACTTTTGACTTGGTGGCAATCCTTATCTTCTCTTGTCTGCCAAAAACATCATTGATAACGTCAAAATTAGAGCCAGTTGTAAACATAAAAGTTGTAGGCAATTGTCTCAGCTTTCTTGTGTAAACAATTCAGCTCATTTGGACTTCTAGAACTCCAGATATGGCCAAAATACCGAACAGTGCTCGGGCTGGAAGACAGATTCGGGCTTCTTTGTTGTTGCTACAATTTGGACTTGATAATGGCCTTTTTAGATCTTGGGCTCCATATGAAAGTTGTAGGCCTATGTCTTACCTTTCCATCCATATAAATTGGACCTAAATCTGAGATCTGTAGCTCCAGATATGACCCAATTACCGAACAGTATTCCGGTTTGAATTGCACCGACATCTCTTCTCTAAGTTTGACCATCTCTTTATCCTTGCAATTTAAGTTCTTCAAGTCATCAATCAATCCTTTCATTTATGTGATAGGCCTGCATTAAAAATAGACATTTACCACAAATTATAGGTATCTTATATTATTAGATACATTATTATAAAACATATTTTAGTTAAGGAGTTATTGATACTTCAAGTGCAAAATAATGATATAAAACCATGATAAAAATGCACTTTTAAGTACTAATCACACCCCTCAACCATCTTATTACTAGTCCCTAGTAATCAAAGCGTTACAACAATTTGCAAATTTCACAAAGCAAGGTATTCATCATTTAACTTCCATTAATCTATCCAGATAAACAAACTCTCATTAAATTTATATATCTGCTCAATACCTCTTAACAAGATATTAATAAACCTTTCTTTTGTGCTCAATGCATCAACACATAATTATGGGGCTTTTCTTGGAAGAAAACAAAATTTTTGTTCTAATGTTTAAGGTTAACTTCCTTGGGTTGGGATTACTATTTTTGTTTTTTTTTTTCATTTTTTTCATTTTTTTTTAAATCTATATACATATAATTTAAAAACATCATGCATCTTTAACCCATGTAACGAGCTTTCAGCTAATGACTCCCAGACTAGTTGGTCTTAGGACATTAGGTGTTAAGACACCCCTACGAGCTTAGTAACTCGGGTTGCAGATACTGATATGTAGATAGTGCAATGTTTGATTCCCTTAAGCTTTTCTCCTCAACCCATGTAACAAGCGTTGAGCCAATAGCTCCCAAGTCAGTTGACTTTAGGGTATTAGGAGTTAAAACACCCCTTCGGGCTTAATTGCTTAGGTTAGGGAGGCTACGAAACCAAACTTATCTACATTTTTATTATCATCATTTTTTTTTCTTTTTTTCTTTTTTTTTAATTATATACAATCCCTTTCCCTTAGTTGTTACCTTTAACAAAAGAACATAAATAATGTAATAATTCAATATGCAACCCACAATCATATGTTAAAGTGTGTGTGTGTAAATTAAGGTTTAAGAATACATGTTAAATAAGTATATGAGCAGAATTAAGCGGTAACAATACGAGAGTTTGTAAACCTGAATATTTCAGGAAGTATTATAATAGACCTTGTTAAGAATGGTTACTAAAATGCGTCTCAAGAGTCACTTTAACAAAAGAACTCCTTTACTCTGCCATCCTAGTAACAACAATTATGCACATGCTTTATGAAATGAAAAACAAATTTTTTTTTATCAACTACTACCCTCTCCCCCCAACCAAAACGAGACATTGTCCTCAATGTTCTAAGGTAGAAAGATAGAGTATAGAAGATATCACCTGAAATAACGAACACTGACAAAACCTGAAACACACTGAAACAAAAATAAGAAATAACAAAACACAATAATAAATCCAAATACACAAAAATTCACAAATGAAGGCTCAAATCCAATCTAAGCTTTTTACGGCTTCCCGTAGATGACCAATTTATGCGACTCATGGAAGGATCAATCACAGGAATGAAAGATTGTAGTTGGTCAATCAATTGTTCAGCAGTAGTAGCAGAGATTATGATTTGTCGTGCAGAAGATGTTAGAAATTCCTGTTCCACAGCATGATCAAGAAAAGACAACAACTTATCATAATAACCATTAACATTTAACAAGCCAATGGGTTTATGGTGAATGTGCAATTGAGCCCAAGAGGAAATATGAAAGATCTCTTCCAATGTGCGTAGACCACCTGGTAAAGCAATGAAAGCATCAGCATGGTTAAACATTGCATTCATTCGAGCCGACATTGTGGAGACCTGAAGTTCCTCTCCAATTGTTTTTCCAATGATGTCCCCTTGTGCCAAAGCTTCAGGGACGATTCCTAAAACTTGACTACTTCCTAAAAATGCAGCTATTGACACACCTCTCATTAACCCAAGACTGCCTCCCCCATACACTAAATGAATCTTTCTCTCAGCTAGCACCTGACCAAGAGGGTTTGCTGATTCTAAAAACTCCTTTTCTTTCCCAGGACTAGATCCACCAAAAACACAAATATTTCTAATTTGATGACTTGAGGAACTTGTCATTTCTACACACTTTTGTATTTGTTGAATGTATGGGTTGAGTAGAAATGAAAGGAAGGAAAAGAGGGTTTTATAGATGAGAAAGTAGAAAGGCAATCATAACATCTATATGTAGGCCAGCTAGAGTCTCACACACTCTCTCTCTCTTTTTATTTATTTATTTATGTACTTTTGAAAAAAAACATGTGTATGTACAGGTAGTTGTGATTGTGGCTCACATCTTCCCTTGGTTTTACGTCCAAGAACGGCTTAAACGCCCTCTATGGGTCGGGGATAGGCTTCCCATCCAGTTTTCTTAAAAACTGGCAAACAGGATCTTTTTTAGTCAGATTCCCAAGACTAAATCGATCATGTTCTTTATGAAATAGTGGCCATAAATCATGAATTGCACGATGCACATCTCCACTAGGATGCATCTCAAGAGTCAATAGAAGATTATCTAAAGACTCCTTACTCAGGCCATCCTTAATGAATTGTATTTTATCTTCACGATTTATAGATACCATTCCTAAAGAACGACATTGTATATTACAAGTCCATCTAGCACATCGATGACAGACATCCAGTCGTTTTGCACGACGCTTCTTTGCAAAAGTGCTTTTACCTGTTCCAGGCATGTGTGAAATGAAGTTAGAGGACTCACCTGATAATCGGACCTTTGCTTCAATCAACCAGCGAATATCTTCAGGAATTCCATGATTCATTAACAATCTCAATCTTGCACATCTAGCACGGTAAATTTTTGTAATCGCATTCTGAGGTAGAGCGGGAAAATACTTTTTCAATTTTTCAAGATTAGTGTCCATTATCAAATGAGAATTGGAAGAGAGATTCAAAGAATTGCACAAATATATACATAAATATCAGTTATTGTGAGAAACTGAAAGAACCGACTTAAGTCACGGAGTACCGTTATCCACCATTTGTCCGGGGTGAGAGAAACTAGCAAAAATCACTCAAAAAGAAACACAAAAAAAAATAAGAAAAACAACATAATCAACCTTTATCTACAAGATCATTCCAACCAGTTGATTCATTTTCACTAGGAATCTTATCATAGTAAGCTTTCAAACGATGTTCATTTTCCTTAAAATCATTGTCATTCATTGAATTCTCAATATCACAGGCCCCATAAGGATTGCTCCATCTTAATCTTATCTTTTTAGGGAATGCATAGAATTGAGAATTATAAAACCAAACTTTTTGACCAGTATCAACTTTTTGACAATTTGCACAAGTTTTGCAGAATGCATGCGTGTCTTTGAACATGGTGGGCCAATAAAATCCATTTTGAAATATTTTTGCAATTGTCTTTTTTGACGAGAAACAACTTCCACATGCTTCAGAATGACAAAGTTTAATGACACTACTTACCTCATTGTCGGGAATGAATCTTTGAAATATTTGATCAGGACAATATTTGAATAAGTTAGGGTCATCACAATAAAAATTATTCGCTTCATTCAAAAACTTTTCTTTTTCTTGGGTACTCCAATCAGCTGGCAAATCTCCTAAAGTAAGAAAATTGATATTTTTATCATACCAAGGCATTGGACTAAGAGAAAGTAAGGATTCGTTAGGAAAGTAATCATCCTTTAGTGTGATGTCAGATGTCAAATCTGTTGTCACTATTGACAAAAGATTCGCATCAACATTTTCGATACTTGTTTCATCCGTGATTTCTTCCTCAGAATAAATCATTTGCAAATCTTCAGTTTCATCCAATTCATTTTTACTTAAAGTAGATTCAAGTTGATCATAAACTAATTCCTCAATATGATCTACTTCTTGTAAATCATTATCATCTCCAGGTTGCTTGCAAATGTTGAAAATATTCATCTCCAATGTCATGTTTCCAAATGATAGCTTCATCAGTCCATTCCTACAATTAATCAATGCATTAGAAGTTGCAAGAAATGGAGGTCCTAAAATAAAAGGAAATGAATTACATGCTTCAACAGGTTTTGTGTCCAAGATAATAAAATCCACAGGATAAATGAATTTATCGACTTGTACTAACACATCTTCAATTATTCCTCTAGGCACTTTTAGAGATCTATCGGCAAGTAAAAGAGATATAGAAGTTGGTTTTAACTCACCTAGATTGAGACTCTGAAAAACTGAATATGGAAGTAAATTCACACTAGCACCAAGATCAAGTAAGGCTCTTTCAATTTTATGCTCTCCAATAAAGCAGGAAATTGTAGGACAACCAGGGTCTTTATATTTCAAAGCATTATTGTTTTGAAGAATAGCACTTACTTGTTCGGCTAGAAAGGCTTTCTTTTTCACATTCAGTTTCCTCTTCATAGTGCATAGATCTTTCAAAAATTTAGCATAGGAAGGAACCTGTTTAATAGCATCCAGCAAAGGTATATTGATCCTTACCTGTTTGAAAGTTTCAAAGATTTCAGAGTTGTGATTAACTTTCCTTTGTTTGGTCATGGCTTGAGAAAATGGAAGTGCTGGCGGTGAATCAATTGTTTCTTTGCAATTTTCAGATCCAACCCCTTCCTCACCCTCAGAGATTGACTCATCATCTTTCTCATAAGATTCAAGAGAGGGTTTTTCAATAACCTTACCGCTGCGCAGAGTAGTGACTGATTTGAGTTGATCCATGTGTTGGCTTCCGGAACTACTTGCATTTGCATTGTATTGCCCTTTGGGATTTTGTTGTGTTTGAGATGGAAACATACCTTTCTCTTGAAAACTGAGAGCAGATGTTAATTTAGCTAGAGTATCTTTAAAATCTGTCATGTTTGAGCAAGTTGAGTATTGATTGTCTCTTGCTTTTCAATGAATGCATGCAATATTTCCTCAAGATTTCTTCTAAGAGGTGGAGCATAAGGAGGTGCATATCCATGAGAATTTTGGAAATTATGGTGTGCTTGAAACGATGGTTGTGAAGTTTGTGCATTGTTGTTCTCACTCTTCCAACTAAAATTTGGGTGATTTCTCCAACCAGGGTTGTATGTTTGGGAGTATGGGTTGTGGTTGGCCCTTTGAAAACTGTTTAAAGCATGGGCTTGTTCATGGAGACATTCTTTAAAAGAAGGCAAGGTTGGACAGTCATTGGTTGAGTGTTCATTTGTTTCATAGATTTGACACACAATGTTTTCAACAGATTTTAATTGACCACTCTTTTTCAATTCTAGTGCCTCCACTTTTCTAGCTAAAGATGCAAATTTGGCTTGAAGGTCATGATCTTCCCTAAGGTTGTACATACCTCCACTAGATGTATGAGGTTGAGTTTTACTCAGTGCCTCATAAGTACCCGCGGTGTCCCAATTTTGAGCATTTTCAGCTAACAAGTCTAAGTACTCCATTGCTTCATTAGGGTCTTTATCTTCAAAAGTTCCATTGCACATCAATTCAACCATTTGCCTATCTTTAGGTGTTAACCCTTCATAGAAATGTGAAACTAATCTCCATGTTTCAAAACCATGATGGGGGCAAGTACTAAGCAAATCTCGATACCTATCCCAACATTTGTAAAATGTTTCTCCTGGTTTTTGAGTGAAAGTGGTGATTTGTCTTTTGAAAGAGTTTGTTCTATGAGATGGGAAAAACTTCTTTAAAAACTGTTGTTGCATTTCATCAAGCACGAATGGATCCTGGTCTCAAATTTTGTAACCATGTTTTAGCTTTATCTTTTAATGAAAAAGGAAAAAGCTTTAATCTAATGGTGTTCATGCTACAATTTAAGTTATTATATGTGTTGCACACCTCCTCAAATTCCCTTAAATGCAAGTATGGATTTTCCAATTCTAAACCATGAAAAGAAGGTAAAAGTTGAATAATACCTGGTTTAAAATTAAAATGAGATGCATCGAGAGGAAAAACTATGCATGATGGTGCACTTGTTCTTGTGGGATTCATGTGATCTCTAAGTGTTCTAGCACGGTTATTCTCATTATTCTCATTTTGAAGTGATTGATTTTCTTCTTCAGCCATATTTTCTGAAAATGATGAGGATATCCTACAAAGTCTACCACTTGATGTACGTGACCACACTCTCATGCACGTGTAGGAATAAAAAAAAAAAGACAACAAAAGAAAAAGGAAGAAAACAAAATAAAAAGAAACAAAAGAAAAGAAATAAAGTTATATACAAGAAAAGTGAAAGGAGAAAATAAAATAACTACTATAATTTATACAAGAACTTACCTCCCCGGCAACAGCGCCAAAAACTTGACACGACTAAAAGGTTGATGTCTTCTCCCAAGTGCAGGAGTGTCGAAGTAATAAATAACCCGGCAAGACCGGGGTCGAACCACAGGGAGGTTAATTATACAAATTATAAACAACAATATAACAACAACAACAACAACAACAACAACAACAACAACAATAATAATAATACTAGTAGTAGTAGTAGTAGTAGTAGTAGTAATAATAATAATAATAAAGAAAGAGAAGAAGAAAATGATGAGAACTTGGAGATGGAAAATTAATGTAAGGATTAAACAATAATAATAACAAATGTCAAGGTTAGAGGTTTCACTAATGGTATATCAAACAAGTATAGTATAAACTCTTATTATTGAATTGGAAACCACACACAAAGGAGGTTCCAATCAGATTATATATTGTTAACATGATTACATTAGTCATCTTATTCAATTAATGCTAATACTTGTAAATCTCGTCAAGCATTCATGATTATAACTTATGTTAACAACAAATCAAGTTCCTTTCATAGCTCAGGTGTCGGTTATACCATACATTATGGGCTATGAAAGTGCCAAGCATTTGTTGTACCAAGTGTTATACAACATAAATCAAGATTAGTCATTTAACAAGCAAAGTATTAAAGAGTGAACAAGATAATAAATATAAAACATGTTAGTATCAAACATTAAAGTCCATATTAAGTTTACATTATACTTATTCTCACACCATTAGTGTAACCTTTTCACCTTGACATAATTAACTTAGCTAGACATAATGAAAGAAAGCAAAATAGATAAACAAAATAAGAACATAAAAGTTAACTAAGTAAAGGAAAGGAAATGAAAGGCATAAACTTGATATTAATGAAAGCAAAGCATAAACATTACAAAGAATACAAAGAGAGAAAGGAAGGGCATGATCTTGATCTGGAAACCAAGATGCCTAAATGCATGGCCAAAATTGGGAACTATTGATTTGATGACTAATTGATAAGTAGGTGGCCAACTTTTGACTTGGTGACAATCCTTATCTTCTCTTGTCTGCCAAAAACGTCATTGATAACGTCAAAATTAGAGCCAGTTGTAAACATGAAAGTTGTAGGAAATTGTCTCAGCTTTCTTGTGTAAACAATTCAGCTCATTTGGACTTCTAGAACTCCAGATATGGCCAAAATAGCGAACAGTGCTCGGGCTGGAAGACAGATTCGGGCTTCTTTGTTGTTGCTACAATTTGGACTTGATAATGGCCTTTTTAGATCTTGGGCTCCATATGAAAGTTGTAGGCCTGTGTCTTACCTTTCCATCCATATAAATTGGACCTAAATCTGAGATCTGTAGCTCCAGATATGACCCAATTACCGAACAGTATTCTGGTTTGAATTGCACCGACATCTCTTCTCTAAGTTTGACCATCTCTTTATCCTTGCAATTTAAGTTCTTCAAGTCATCAATCAATCCTTTCATTTATGTGATAGGCCTGCATTAAAAATAGACATTTACCACAAATTATAGGTATCTTATATTATTAGATACATTATTATAAAACATATTTTAGTTAAGGAGTTATTGATACTTCAAGTGCAAAATAATGATATAAAACCATGATAAAAATGCACTTTTAAGTACTGATCACTTGTTAAATGACTAATCTTGATTTATACTGTATAACACTTGGTACAACAAATGCTTGGCACTTTCATAGCCCATAATGTATGGTATAACCGACACCTGAACTATGAAAGGAACTTGATTTGTTGTTAACATAAGTTATAATCATGAATGCTTGACGAGATTTACAAGTATTAGCATTAATTGAATAAGATGACTAATGTAATCATGTTAATAATCTATAATCTGATTGGAACCTCCTTTGTGTGTGGTTTCCAATTCAATAATAAGAGTTTATATTATACTTGTTTGACATACCATTAGTGGAACCTCTAACCATGACATTTGTTATTATTATTGTTTAATCCTTACATTAATTTTCCATCTTCAAGTTCTCATCATCATCTTCTTCTTCTCTTTCTTTATTATTATTATTATTATTACTACTACTATTACTACTACTACTACTATTATTATTATTATTATTATTATTATTATTACTATTATTATTATTATTATTATTATTATTATTATTATTATTATTATTATTATTATTATTATTATAGTTGTTGTTGTTGTTGTTGTTATTGTTATTATTGTTGTTATTATTGCTATTATTGTTGCTTATAATTGTTGTCTATAATTTGTACAATTAACCTCCCTATGGTTCGACCCCGGTCTTGCCGGGTTATTTATTACTTCGACACTCCTGCACTTGGGAGAAGACATCAACCTTTTAGTCGTGTAGTAGTAATAATAATAATAGTAGTAGTAGTAGTAGTAGTAGTAGTAGTAGTAGTAATAATACTAGTAGTAGTAGTAGTAGTAGTAGTAGTAGTAATAAAGAAAGAAAAGAAGAAGATGATGATGAGAACTTGAAGATGGAAAATTAATGTAAGGATTAAACATTAATAATAACAAATGTCAAGGTTAGAGGTTCCACTAATGGTATATCAAACAAATATAGTATAAACTCTTATTATTCAATTGGAAACCACACACAAAGGAGGTTCCAATCAGATTATATATTGTTAACATGATTACATTAGTCATCTTATTCAATTAATGCTAATACTTGTAAATCTCGTCAAGCATTCATGATTATAACTTATGTTAACAACAAATCAAGTTCCTTTCATAGCTCAGGTGTCGGTTATACCATACATTATGGGCTATGAAAGTGCCAAGCATTTGTTGTACCAAGTGTTATACAACATAAATCAAGATTAGTCATTTAACAAGCAAAGTATTAAAGAGTGAACAAGATAATAAATATAAAACATGTTAGTATCAAACATTAAAGTCCATATTAAGTTTACACTATACTTATTCTCACACCATTAGTGTAACCTTTTCACCTTGACATAATTAACTTAGCTAGACATAATGAAAGAAAGCAAAATAGATAAACAAAATAAGAACATAAAAGTTAACTAAGTAAAGGAAATGAAAGGCATAAGCTTGATATTAATGAAAGCAAAGCATAAACATTACAAAGAATACAAAGAGAGAAAGGAAGGGCATGATCTTGATCTAGAAACCAAGATGCCTAAATGCATGGCAAATGCCTCCTTTTATAGGCCAAAATTGGGAACTATTGATTTGATGACTAATTGATAAGTGGGTGGCCAAGTTTTGACTTGGTGACAATCCTTATCTTCTCTTGTCTGCCAAAAACGTCATTGATAAAGTTGTAAGCAATTGTCTCATCTTTCTTGTGTAAAAAATTCAGCTCATTTGGACTTCTAGAACTCCAGATATGGCTAAAATACCGAACAGTGCTCGGGCTGGAAGACAGATTCGGGCTTTTTTGTTGTTGCTACAATTTGGACTTGATAATGGCCTTTTTAGATCTTGGGCTCCATATGAAAGTTGTAGGCCTATGTCTTACCTTTCCATCCATATAAATTGGACCTAAATCTGAGATCTGTAGCTCTAGATATGACCCAATTACCGAACAGTATTCCGGTTTGGATTGCACCGACATCTCTTCTCTAAGTTTGACCATCTCTTTATCCTTTGCAATTTAAGTTCTTAAAGTCATCAATCAATATTTTCATTTATGTGATAGGCCTGCATTTAAAATGAATATTTACCATAAATTAAAGGTATCTTATATTATTAGATATATTATTATAAAACATGCTTTACTTAAGGAGTTATTGATACTTCAAGTGCAAAATGATGATATAAAACCATGATAAAAATGCACTTTTAAGTATTATAATAGACCTTGTTAAAACACCCCTTCGGGCTTAATTGCTTAGGTTAGGGAGGCCACGAAACCAAACTTATCTACATTTTTATTATCATCATTTGTTTTCTTTTTTTTTTCTTTTTTTTTCATGTTTTTCTTTTTTTTTAATTATATACAATCCTTTCCCTTAGTTGTTACCTTTAACAAAAAAACATAAATAATGTAATAATCCAATATGCAACCCACAATCATATGTTAAAGTGTGTGTGTGTAAATTAAGGTTTAAGAATACATGTTAAATAAGTATATGAGCAGAATTAAGCGGTAACAATACGAGAGTTTGTAAACCTGAATATTTCAGGAAGTATTATAATAGACCTTGTTAAGAATGGTTACTAAGATGCGTCTCAAGAGTCACTTTAACAAAAGAACTCCTTTACTCTGTCATCCTAGTAACAACAATTATGCACATGCTTTATGAAATGAAAAACAATTTTTTTTTTTAACTATTACCCTCTCCCCCCAACCAAAACAAGACATTGTCCTCAATGTTCTAAGGTAGAAAGATAGAGTATAGAAGATATCACCTGAAATAACGAACACTGACAAAACCTGAAACACACTGAAACAAAAATAAGAAATAACAAAACACAATAATAAAACCAAAATACACAAAAATTCACAAATGAAGGCTCAAATCCAATCTAAGCTTTTTACGGCTTCCCGTAGATGACCAATTTATGCGACTCATGGAAGGATCAATCACAGGAATGAAAGATTGTAGTTGGTCAATCAGTTGTTCAGCAGTAGAAGCAGAGATTATGATTTGTCGTGCAGAAGATGTTAGAAATTCCTATTTCACAGCATGATCAAGAAAAGACAACAACTTATCATAATAACCATTAACATTTAACAAGCCAATGGGTTTATGGTGAATGTGCAATTGAGCCCAAGAGGAAATATGAAAGATCTCTTCCAATGTGCCTAGACCACCTGGTAAAGCAATGAAAGCATCAGCATGGTTAAACATTGCATTCATTCGAGCCGACATTGTGGAGACCTGAAGTTCCTCTCCAATTGTTTTTCCAATGATGTCCCCTTGTGCCAAAGCTTCAGGGACGATTCCTAAAACTTGACTACCTCCTAAAAATGCAGCTATTGACACACCTCCCATTAACCCAAGACTGCCTCCCCCATACACTAAATGAATCTTTCTCTCAGCTAGCACCTGACCAAGATGATTTGCTGATTCTAAAAACTCCTTTTCTTTCCCAGGACTAGATCCACCAAAAGCACAAATATTTTTTATTTGATGACTTGAGGAATTTGCCATTTCTACACACTTTTGTATTTGTTGAATGTATGGGTTGAGTAGAAATGAAAGGAAGGAAAAGAGGGTTTTATAGATGAGAAATTAGAAAGGCAATCATAACATCTATATGTAGGCCAGCTGGAGTCTCACACTCTCTCTCTCTCTTTTTATTTATTTATTTATTTACTTTTGAAAAAAAACATGTGTATGTACAGGTAGTTGTGATTGTGGCTCACATCTTCCCTTGGTTTTACGTCCAAGAACGGCTTAAACGCCCTCTATGGGTCGGGGATAGGCTTCCCATCCAGTTTTCTTAAAAACTGGCAAACAGGGTCTTTTTTAGTCAGATTCCCAAGACTAAGTCGATCATGTTCTTTATGAAATAGTGGCCATAAATCATGAATTGCACGATGCACATCTCCATTAGGATGCGTCTCAAGAGTCAATAAAAGATTATCTAAAGACTCCTTACTCAGGCCATCCTTAATGAATTGTATTTTATCTTCACGGTTTATAGATACCATTCCTAAAGAACGACATTGTGTATTACAAGTCCATCTAGCACATCGATGACAGACTTCTAGTCGTTTTGCACGACGCTTCTTTGCAAAAGTGCTTTTACCTGTTCCAGGCATGTGTGAAATAAAGAAATTAGAGGACTCACCTGATAATCGGACCTTTGCTTCGATCAACCAACGAATATCTTCAAGAATTCCATGATTCATTAACAATCTCAATCTTGCACATCTAGTAAGGTAAATTTTTGTAATCGCATTCTGAGGCAGAGTGGGAAAATACTTTTTCAATTTTTCAAGATTAGTGTCCATTTTCAAATGAGAATTGGAAGAGAGATTCAAAGAATTGCACAGATATATACACACATATCAGTAATTATGGGAAACTGAAAGAACCGACTTAAGTCACGGAGTACCGTTATTCTCCATTTGACCGGGGTGAGAGAAACTAGCAAAAATCACTAAAAAAGAAACATAAAAAAGAAAATGTGAGAAAAACAAAATAATCAACCTTTATCTACAAGATCATTCAAACCAGCTTATTCATTTTCACTAGGAAAATTATCAAAGTAAGCTTTCAAACGATGTCCATTTTCCTTAAAATCATTGTCATTCATTGAATTCTCAATATCACAGGCCCTATACAGATTGCTCCAACTTGATCTTAGCTCTATAGGGAATGAATAGAGTTGAGAATTATAAAACAAAACTCTTTGACCAGTATCAATCTTTTGACAATTTTCACAAGTTTTGCAGAATGCATGCGTGTCCTTGAACATGGTGGGCCAATAAAATCCATTTTGAAAGATTTTTGTAGATGTCTTTTTTGACGAGAAACAACTTCTACATGCTTCAGAATGACAAAGTTTAATGACACTACTTACCTCATTGTCGGGAATGAATCTTTGAAATATTTGATCAGGACAATATTTGAATAAGGTAGGGTCATCACAATAAAAATTCTTCACTTCGTTCAAAAACTTTTCTTTGTCTTGGGTACTCCAATCAGCTGGCAAATCTCCTAAAGAGAGAAAATTGATATTTTTATTATACCAAGGCATTGGACTAAGAGAAAGTAAGGATTCGTTAGGAAAGTAATCATCCATTGGTGTGATGTCAGATGTCAAATCTGTTGTCACTGTTGACAAAAGATTCGCATCAACATTTTCGGTGCTTGTTTCATCCGTGATTTCTTCCTCAGAATAAACCATTTGCAAATCTTCAGTTTCATCCAATTCATTTTTACTTAAAGTAGATTCAAGTTGATCATAAACTAATTCCTCAATATGATCTACTTCTTGTAAATCATTATCATCTCTAGGTTGCTTCCAAATGTTGAAAATATTCATCTCCAATGTCATATTTCCAAATGATAGCTTCATCAATCCATTCCTACAATTAATCAATGCGTTAGACGTTGCAAGAAATGGACGTCCTAAAATAACAGGAAATGAATTACATGCTTCAACAGGTTCTGTGTCCAAGACAATAAAATCCACAGGATAAATGAATTTATCGACTTGTACTAACACATCTTCAATTATTCCTCTAGGCACTTTTATAGATCTATCGGCACGTAAAAGAGATATAGAAGTTGGTTTTAACTCACCTCGATTGAGACTCTGAAAAACTGAATATGGAAGTAAATTCACACTAGCACCAAGATCAAGTAAGGCTCTTTCAATTTTATGCTCTCCAATAAAGCAGGAAATTGTAGGACAACCAGGGTCTTTATATTTCAAAGCATTATTGTTTTGAAGAATAGCACTTACTTGTTCGGCTAGAAAGGCTTTCTTTTTCACATTCAGTTTCCTCTTCACAGTGCATAGATCTTTCAAAAATTTAGCATAGGAAGGAACCTGTTTAATAGCATCCAGCAAAGGTATATTGATCCTTACCTGTTTGAAAGTTTCAAAGATTTCAGAGTTGTGATTAACTTTCCTTTGTTTGGTCATGGCTTGAGAAAATGGAAGTGCTGGCGGTGAATCAATCGTTTCTTTGCAATTTTCATATTCAACCCCTTCCTCACCCTCAGAGATTGACTCATCATCTTTCTCATAAGGTTCAAGAGAGGGTTTTTCAATAACCTTACCGCTGCGCAGAGTAGTGACTGATTTGAGTTGATCCATGTGTTGGCTTCCGGAACTACATGCATTTGCATTGTATTGCCCCTTGGGATTTTGCTGTGGTTGAGATGGAAACTTACCTTTCTCTTGGAAACTGAGAGCAGATGTTAATTTAGCAAGAGTATCTTTAAAATCTGTCATGTTTTGAGCAAGTTGAGTATTGATTGTTTCTTGCTTTTTAATGAATGCATGCAATGTTTCCTCAAGATTTCTTCTAGGAGGTGGAGCATAAGGAGGTGCATATCCATGAGAATTTTGAAAATTGTGGGGTGCTTGAAATGGTGGTTGTGAAGTTTGTGCATTGTTGTTCTCACCCTTCTAACTGAAATTTGGGTGATTCCTCCAACCAGGGTTGTATGTTTGGGAGTATGGGTTGTGGTTGGCCCTTTGAAAACTGTTTAAAGCATGGGCTTGTTCATGGAGACATTCTTTAAAAGAAGGCAAGGTTGGACAGTCATTGGTTGAGTGTTCATTTGTTTCACAGATTTGACACACAATGTTTTCAACAGATTTTAATTGACCACTCTTTTTGAATTTTAGTGCCTCGACTTTTCTAGCTAAAGATGCAAACTTGGCTTGAAGGTCATGATCTTCCCTAAGGTTGTACATACCTCCACTAGATATATGAGGTTGAGTTTTACTCCGTGCCTCATAAGTATCCGCGGTGTCCCAATTTTGAGCATTTTCAGCTAACAAGTCTAAGTACTCCATTGCTTCATCAGCGTCTTTATCTTCAAAAGTTTCATTGCACATCAATTCAACCATTTGTCTATCTTTAGGTGTTAACCCTTCATAAAAATATGAAACCAATCTCCATGTTTCAAAACCATGATGAGGGCAAGTACTAAGTAAGTCTCGATACCTATCCCAACATTGGTAAAATGTTTCTCCTGGTTTTTGAGTGAAAGTGGTGATTTGTCTCTTGAAAGAGTTTGTTCTATGAGATGGGAAAAACTTCGTTAAAAACTGTTGTTGCATTTCATCCCAAGCACGAATGGATCCTGGTCTCAAATTTTGTAGCCATGTTTTAGCTTTATCTTTTAATGAAAAAGGAAAAAGCTTTAATCTGATGGTGTTCATGCTACAATTTAAGTCATTATATGTGTTGCACACCTCCTCAAATTCCCTTAAATGCAAGTATGGATTTTCCAATTCTAAACCATGAAAAGAAGGTAAAAGTTGAATAATACCTGGTTTAAAATTAAAATGAGATGCGTCGGGAGGAAAAACTATGCATGATGGTGCACTTGTTTGATTAGTACTTAAAAGTGCATTTTTATCATGGTTTTATATCATTTTGCACTTGAAGTATCAATAACTCCTTAACTAAAGCATGTTTTATAATAATATATCTAATAATATAAGATACCTTTAATTTATGGTAAACGTTCATTTTAAATGCAGGCCTATCACATAAATAAAAATATTGATTGATGACTTTAAGAACTTAAATTGCAAAGGCAAAGAGATGGTCAAACTTAGAAAAAAAATGTCGGTGCAATCCAAACCGGAACACTGTTTGGTAATTGGGTCATATCTGGAGCTACAGATCTACGATTTAGGTCCACTTTATATGGATGGAAAGGTAAGACATAGGCCTACAACTTTCATATGGAGCCCAAGATCTAAAAAGGCCATTATCAAGTCCAAATTGTAGCAACAACAAAGAAGCCCGAATCTGTCTTCCAGCCCGAGCACTGTTCGCTATTTTGGTCATATTTGGAGTTCTAGAAGTCCAAATGAGCTGAAGTTTTTACACAAGAAAGCTGAGACAATTACCTACAACTTTCATGTTTGCAACTGGCTCCAATTTTGACGTTATCAATGAAGTTTTGGGCAGACAAGAGAAGATAAGGATTGTCACCAAGTCAAAAGTTGGCCACCCACTTATCAATTAGTCATCAAATCAATAGTTCCCAATTTTGGCCTATAAAAGGAGGCATTTGCCATGCATTTAGGCATCTTGGTTTCCAGATCAAGATCATGCTCTTCCTTTCTCTCTTTGTATTCTTTGTAATGTTTATGCTTTGCTTTCATTAATATCAACTTTATGCCTTTCATTTCCTTTCCTTTACTTAGTTAACTTTTATGTTCTTATTTTGTTTATCTATTTTTCTTTCTTTCATTATGTCTAGCTAAGTTAATTATGTCAAGGTGAAAAGGTTACACTAATGGTGTGAGAATAAGTATAATGTAAACTTAATATGGACTTTAATGTTTGATACTAACATGTTTTATATTTGTTATCTTGTTCACTCTTTAATACTTTGCTTGTTAAATGACTAATCTTGATTTATGTTGTATAACACTTGGTACAACAAATGCTTGGCACTTTCATAGCCCATAATGTATGGTATAACCGACACCTGAGCTATGAAAGGAACTTGATTTGTTGTTAACATAAGTTATAATCATGAATGCTTGACGAGATTTACAAGTATTAGCATTAATTGAATAAGATGACTAATGTAATCATGTTAACAATATATAATATGATTGGAACCTCCTTTGTGTGTGGTTTCCAATTCAATAATAAGAGTTTATACTATACTTGTTTCATATACCATTAGTGGAACCTCTAACCTTGACATTTGTTATTATTATTGTTTAATCCTTACATTAATATTTCATCTTTAAGTTCTCATCATCATCATCTTCTTCTTCTTCTCTTTCTTTATTATTATTATTATTATTATTATTATTATTATTATTATTATTATTATTACTACTACTACTAGTATTATTATTATTATTATTATTATTATTATTATTATTATTATTATTATTATTGTTGTTGTTGTTGTTGTTGTTGTTGTTGTTGTTGTTGTTGTTGTTTATAATTTGTACAATTAACCTCCTTGTGGTTCGACCCCGGTCTTGCCGGGTTATTTATTACTTCGACACTCCTGCACTTGGGAGAAGACATCAATCTTTTCGTCGTGTCAACAACAAATGCTTGGCACTTTCATAGCCCATAATGTATGGTATAACCGACACCTGAGCTATGAAAGGAACTTGATTTGTTGTTAACATAAGTTATAATCATGAATGCTTGACGAGATTTACAAGTATTAGCATTAATCGAATAAGATGACTAGTGTAATCATGTTAACAATCTATAATCCGATTGGAACCTCCTTTGTGTGTGGTTTCCAATTCAATAATAAGAGTTTATACTATACTTGTTTCATATACCATTAGTGGAACCTCTAACCTTGACATTTGTTATTATCATTGTTTAATTGTTACATTAATATTTCATCCCTAAGTTCTCATCATCATCATCTTCTTCTTCTTCTCTTTCTTTATTATTATTATTATTATTATTATTATTATTATTATTATTATTATTATTACTACTACTACTACTACTACTACTACAACTACTACTACTACTACTACTACTACTACTATTATTACTATTGTTGTTGTTGTTATTGTTATTTTATAATTGTTGTTTATAATTTGTACAATTAACCTCCCTGTGGTTCGACCCCGGTCTTGCCGGGTTATTTATTACTTCGACACTCCTGCACTTGGGAGAAGACATCAACCTTTTAGTCGTGTCAGTTAGAGTCCTATGTCATTTATGTTCTCGGCTGGTTGAAACTAAAAGCAAGGGTTCCACTTTGAAATAGATAAGTTAATTAGGATTAGGTATTGTGTTTTTTGAATCGGGTCAGGAAAGGTTATATGATGGTTGGTGAAGAGAGTTTGGCTAGATTTATGGCTTATGATGGTTGGTGAAAAGTTATATATTTACTTTATCAAAATGGATTTGAACAGTGTTCATAGCTTTATTCAATCTCGTGAGTGGTTACAATATTTCTACAATGAATTGATATTCAATCTGTTTTTTGCCTAGTCCATTACAGTGTATATGGTATTGGTTAATATGGTTATTGGTTAACATGGAAAATCAGTGTATGGTTATAGTATTTATGTAATGAATTGATTCTCAATTTGTTTTTTGCCTAGTCCATTATAATATTTCTGTATGATTCTCAATTTGTTTTTTTCCTAATCCATTATAATATTTCTACTTGATTTTTAATTAGTCAATTGTAGTCAGTTGTTGATTCATGTTGTTGTTTTTTTTATTTCAAATGGATAATCGAAAAGATCCTACACCAATTGAATCAAATCCTTTAAGTTCGGAACCTAATTCTACGCCTATTCCAATTCCAGTTGCTACTTCTAGTACAAATAGCAACACTGAAAGTGAAGGTAATCCAGCTTCTAGATCTAATAAAAGAAAAACATCTCAAATTTGGGATCACTTTAAGAAACTAGATGGTAATGTTAAGGCTTCTAGGGCTACATATATGTATTATGAAAAAGACTATACATGTCATACTATACTTAATGGGACTGGTAACATGTGGAGTCATCTAGGTGCATGCAAAAAATTTCCTTTTATGATTGACCGGAAACAAAAAACTTTAGTCTTGAAATCTAGGTCTATAATAAAAGAGGGTAATAATGGAGAGGAAAATCCGGTGATTATTAAGTCGGTAGGTTATAGTTATGAAGAGTGTAAGAAAGCTCTAGAAAAAATAATTATACTTGATGAGCTACCTTTTAACTTTGGTAAAAACCAAGGATTTAAATCATTTTGTCAAGTAATGCAACCTAGGTTTGATATTCCTTCTCGTTTGATGACTTGGAGAGATTTTTTGGAAATTTATGTAGTTGAGAAGGAAAAATTAAAGAATGCTCTTAAGGATCAACGTGTATGTTTAACAACCGATACTTGGACATCAATCCAAAATATTAATTATATGTGTTTGACTGCCTATTGAATTGATGAAGGTTGTAACTTAAATAAAAGAATTCTAAACTTTTATCAAGTTTCTAATCATAAAGGTGAAACAATTGGCCAAGCAATTGAGAGTTGTTTGTTGAAATGGGGCATTGATAACATTTTAACAATTACAATTGACAATGCAAGTTCAAATAATTTGATAATAAAATATTTGAAGAGAGTAACAAGTAATTGGGCAAGTAATATATTGTCAAATGACTTCATGCATGTTAGATGTTGTGCACATATTGTTAATCTTATTGTATATGCAGGATTGAAAGATATTGATGATTCAGTTGTTAAGATTAGAAATGCAGTGAGGTTTGTTAGATCTTCTCCTTCTAGACAACTTGTTTTTAACCAATATGTGGAGAGGTTGAAAATTGGGAGTAAAAAATCTGTTTGCATAGATGTTGCAACTAGATGGAACTCTACATATATGATGCTAGATGCATCTGATAAATTTGATGTGGTTTTTATGAGGTTAGAAGAAAATGATCCTAGGTATTTGAGTTACTTTGAGGTTTATTCAAAAGGAAAACAAAAAAACTTAGGTCCTCTTGCTTTAGAAGATTAGGAAAAGGCTAGATCTTTTATCAAGTTTTTGAAACTATTTTACACGATTACATTGAGATTTTCTAACTCGTTGTATGTGACATCTAATTCTTTCTTCCATGAATTGATTTCCATGCACACAAGCATATCTCAACTTTGTAAAAGTGAAGATGTTTATGTAAGTAAAATGGCTAAGAATATGATGGCAAAGTATAAAAAATATTGGGGGGATCAAGATACACAAAACTTTTTATTGTATGTGGCTGTTGTGTTAAATCCACGTTTGAAATTGAAATATGTGAGATTTTGTTTTGGAAGATTGTATGATGTTGAAGAGGTTGAAAATTTTACAATTAAGGTTAAAGATACTTTGCTAAGGTTGTTTGAGCATTATATGAATGTTGATGAGAATGTTGAGGTTTTTCATAGTGTTGGAATTAGTATACATGAAAATGTTGATATTGATTGAATGGTGGTAAATGATGATATATTGGATGACTTAGCTTTTCAATTCAAAAAACATTTAGAGGAAGAAGGTGGTGTTCAAAAAAAAAGGAGGTTGAGAGATATTTGGGTGATGATTATGAGGATCCTAAAGATTTTAAATTAGATATTTTGGGTTGGTAGAGGTGTAATGCTACAAAATACAAGATTCTTTCTAAGGTGGCACAACAAATGTTAACTATTTTGGTATCTACAGTTGTTTCTGAAGCAACTTTTAGTACCGGTGGTCGTATTTTAGATCCATTTAAAGCTCTTTATCTCCATCGACAGTGCAAGCACTGGTTTGTTATAAGAATTGGTTGAGTTTAGCATCAATTTCAATCAACATCAGAAACTTTATGGATTATATTGAAAATTCTAAGATGATTAAGTCAGTTAATTTCTTTTATAAATTTAAATGTAGTTATTTTATAATATCATTTATTTACATATGTTTAATTTAACATTTTTATTTATGTTTTTGTAGAATTTGGTAAAAGTTTAAAAATCTCAATTGATTGTTTGTAAGTTGTATTAATGATGTTGGTGCAATCCTGGAATATAATTATTTTAGGTATTTAATTTACTTTACCTTATTAATTCTTTTTAAAATTTTGCATTGCTAATTTTTTTTATAATTGAATTGTAATATGTTGCTAATTTGCTAATGTTTATTTATAGCATTGTCCTTGCTGGATCTTTTGGCTTGTACTGTTGCTGTTGCTGGAAGTTTTGGATGACGTTGTAATACTGGTGTCGGATTTTTATGATAATTTATTATTGGTTGCTATTTGCTAATGTATTTATTTGTTAATGTAAACTTTTTTAATGTGAACACCTCTTTTAATTTGAGGTGCTCAAATTTGATCATGCATCTTGTATATTGCATTTATTTGAATTTTCATAGCTTATTTTTTTGCGTATTGACACGACCAAAAGATTGATGTCTTCTCCCAAGTGCAGGAGTGTCGAAGTAATAAACAACCTAGCAAGACCGGGGTCGAACCACAGGGAGGTTAATTGTACAAATTATAAATAATAATAACAACAACAATAATAGTAATAGTAATAGTAATAACAATGACAACAATAACAACAACAACAACAACAACAACAACAATAATAATAATAATAATAGTATTAGTAGTACTAATAATAATAATAATAATAATAATAATAATAATAATAAAAAGGAGAATAAGAAGATGAGAACTTTGAGATGGAATATTAATGTAACGATTAAACAATGATAATAACAAATGTCAAGGTTAGAGATTCCACTAATGGTATGTCAAACAAGTATACTATAAACTCTTATTATTCAATTGGAAACCACACATAAAGGAGGTTCCAATCAAATTATAGATTGTTAACATGATTACATTAGTCATCTTATTCGATTAATGCTAATACTTGTAAATTTCACCAAGCATTCATGATTATAACTTATGTTAACAACAAATCAAGTTCCTTTCATAGCTCAAGTGTCAGTTATACCATACAGTATGAACTATGAAAGTACCAAGCATTTGTTGTACCAAGTGTTATACAACATAAATTAAGATTAGTTATTTAACAAGCAAAGTATTAAAGAGTGAACAAGATAACAAATATAAAACATGTTAGTATCAAACATTAAAGTCCATATTAAGTTTACATTATACTTATTCTTACACCATTAGTTTAACTTTTTCACCTTTGACATAATTAACTTAGCTAGACATAATGAAAGAAAGAAAAATAGATAAACAAAATAAGAACATAAAAGTTAACTAAGTAAAGGAAAGGAAATGAAGGCATAAACTTAAAATTAATGAAAGCAAAGCATAAACATTACAAAAAATACAAAGAGAGAAAGGAAAAGCATGATCTTGATCTGAACACCAAGATGTCTAAATTCATGGCAAATGCCTCCTTTTATAGGCCAAAATTGGGAACTATTGATTTGATGACTAATTGATAAGTGGGTGGCCAACTCTTGACTTGGTGACAATCCTTATCTTCTCTTGTCTGCCCAAAACATCATTGATAACGTCAAAATTAGAGCTAGTTGAAAACATGAAAATTGTCTCAGTTTTCTTGTGTAAAAAATTCAGCTCATTTGGACTTCTAGAACTCCAGATATGGCCAAAATACCGAACAGTGCTCAGGCTGGAAGACAGATTCGGACTTCTTTATTGTTGCTACAATTTGGACTTGAAAATGGCCTTTTTAGATCTTGGGCTCCATATGAAAGTTGTAGACCTATGTCTTACCTTTCCATCCATATAAATTTGACCTAAATCTGAGATCTATAGCTCCAGATATGACCCAATTACCGAATAGTGTTCCGGTTTGGATTGCACCGACATCTCTTTTCTAAGTTTGACCATCTCTTTGCCCTTGCAATTTAAGTTCTTAAAGTCATCAATCAATCCTTTCATTTATGTGATAGGCCTGCATTTAAAATGAACATTTACCACAAATTAAAGGTATCTTATATTATTAGATATATTATTATAAAACATGATTTAGTTAAGGAGTTATTGATACTTCAAGTGCAAAATGATGATATAAAACCATGATAAAAATACACTTTTAAGTACTAATCATGTATTAAAAGTACTAAGATAGAACATTTTAAATTTATTGTTACTATAAACATTTCAAAAAAAATTCAATATTTTAATTTCATTAAAAAGCTTATAACAAGATTAATTAAATTAAATTAGAACATTTTAAAGAGTCTTTGCATACCAAATCGAATTGGGTTTTTCAAATAGATAGTCTCTTATTTTTTCTTGTTAATGACTTTTCAGTGAAATAGATTGTGACTGACTCCTTATAACTGAAGCAAAAGAAGAAAAGATGAGAGGAGTCAAAGTGACCTCCTCTTGTTCTAGTTCTACAGAGCCTAGACACCGACCCTCTACTTTTAATTTAATTATTTTTACCTATTCTATATCCTATAAATTTAGCCCAACAAGAAAATTTAACAGCTCAATTCAATCTAATCCATTTAAAAAAGTAAAAAAAAAATCTATTAATTTAATGGTTAGATTTGTCAGTTTTTTAGCTCCAAAACCGGATTCAACTGAACCAAATTGGTTCGGTTTGAACTAGAATTCAATTCAATTAAGTTTAAAATTTTAAAAATATGAATTATATAATTTGATTGGTTTTTATGGTTCGAACCAAACCGAACATGAACAGACGTAGTCAGCGTGACACTCCACACCTGGCCATTCTTCTTAACTTATTCTCATTTAAAATGACTGCACAAAACGCTATCGTTGGTTACAATCGATTTAAATCGATCCCGCTTCCCCTTTTACTCTGTTTTCTTCTTATTTCGTTTCCAGCAGTGACACGAGTGCCATGCACTCAAGCCGATCAGCTAATGGCATCCTTTCTTACAACGAGAACAACGTTCACGGTGGTTATAGAGAAGGTAGGGGAATTCGCTACGGTGCTCGTGGAGACTCCGAATATGACAACCTTAAAAAGGCAATTCCATGCCTCAACGGCTGTGGAAGATGTTTCTTTAAAGAAATCAGAGCCAAATGTTCCATGTCACCACCCCAAACTCATAATTAATTTGGTTGACTTGATGCTCAGCTAGCAGTGCACCAGGGTTGATAAATTAAGAAAAACTAGCAAATGACATTTTCATGCTGCAACTGACCACCTCACATTTCGACAGATAATTTTCAACCGTGGCCAAGTCATTTTTACATGCTTCAGCACACCAATGATAGAAATCAAATGAATATATACTGTAAATTAAATACCTCCTTGTCTATTTTACAAAAAAGCTGATCACTTCTATAATCTATCAACAGTAGAAATACAAATACCATCTCTTCTGCGTGCTATATTGTACATACGTTACACTCACTAGTTAACAGCTAAACCTTGGATCATTCTCAAGTTGTCTACTTTTATATCTTCTGCAACTTGTATATCTAAAAATACAACACAAACACCAGATCCGTGCAAAGTGGGAGACATGGTGAATGAAATTGGCCAACAAAACAGTCAGGCGTGCAAGAAAAGACAGGTGCTGCCATGAAATTCCACAGATTACAAACAAAGGGGGTCTTGTAGCATCATATGTACGCAAGTGAGTTTCTGTCAAGGTCAGGTTGAGGGCGACCCCGTGTTGGAGTTGGTGGTCTTTGGATGTTAAGCTCCTGAAAGACAACAGAAACATAGAGAAAACAATTAAAAGCCAGCTAGGGGATAGGTTTCCAGATTTGTGGATACCAAGCAGTATTTCCAACACTGAAAATGCTATAAATCTTACCTGCATCCATGCATCATGAATGACACGTTCCGGAGATGTCTCAGGTGACTGAAGGGGAGGTGGCAAGGGATGAATTAATTTTGGAACCACAACCAAACCCCTGCCAACTACCAGTATAGCTCCAGCATTGTTTGCAGTCCCTGGATTGATACATCACATTAGGATTCAAATTGGATTTTAGCAGGAGAAAATTCAAGCTCTTTAGCTTACCACAATAGTTGGTTGCAGAAAATAGAGTAATCAATTGCCCTTGGGCAAACCGTTCAAACCCATCCATGACACATTCATGTGCCCTAATAATCAGCTGTAACTTATTTTTCTTACAGAAGTCAGTTACACGATCAGGCTGCAATGACATTAAAAGATAAAACAAGCAAAAGCTTCATAACACATGCAACTTGGAAAGCACATCAAATTAAAAAGATACGGAGCCGAGATAAGTATACAAAACTGATGACATCATAAGCTAGCATAGATTCATTGGACATCTGAAGCAGCAAAAGTGAGATAGTAGCTGCTCCTAAGAGTGGAAACGCAAACTGCCAGTGACTATAAATTTATAGTGGTAAGTGGAAGTGATAAGCCACTTGGTATTTCAAAATTAATATAAAGATCATGGTGAACTTGTCACCTTTGAGGCTAAAACAAGCCAACACTGCTGCAAGTTAACCTGTCACCTTTGATTTTTCTTTTGGTTCCCAATAAGCGTTAGTAACAATGAAGTCCTAAACTTTCTTAAAGATGACATCCAACATTTAATGGTAGTAGGCGAAGAACATTGTTTCTCTTCCAATTTAAAAGTAAGATTTTGGTGGCTCCTTTCTAAACAAAAGAAAGGAGTCTTTTTTTTTTTTCCTGCCATTAACTACAGTATGAGAATTTAAAGCAAGCTGCTATAGGAATTCAATCTCTACATATATATCAATCGAGGGACCAAGATAATAAGTTTTGAGAGGCTAATTGTTTTCCACAAAGGTTGACGCGATATCTATAATTTTGTCAAAAAAAAATTGTTCTATTCACTGTGACTTGGGATATTGCATGTGATAAACCACACCAAACACAGTAACTAAAGATCATCAAACATAATAGATGTAAACAATGACATGCATACCCCAAAAGTGACAAGACCAGGACCCCTAGCATTTGGTCTCAAACCCTCTATGCTATCATTTTCAGTAGGATCCGACCTGAATGGAGAAGTTTCATAACATAAATTAACGTAAGCAATGGTAGATTGCAAGTAAAATAAATCGAGTGAAGCATACCATAGAAGATCCATGAGAATTATAGATCCAGCATCCATTGTTATGGGCCTTTCCAGCTTCTCTATCTGTTCCACTGAATGAATGGATCTTCCTATGCCACCATGCATACAGATAATTTTCTTCTCAATAAGTGCAGTGAGTGGAAGACAGTTGAAAAGTTGATTGAAACGTGTCCACGCCCATATCCCATCACCCTCTCCCTGTAAAATTCTATTATCACATTTGAACATTTGAATTTTCAAAAGATGTACTGGCCCTTCAGGAAAACTATATTTAGCATGTTTATCTATACCATTCTTTCAATGCATTCAATACGAAAACCAAAGAGCGCATTTATATCAGCAGCTTCATGGTTACCACGTATCAGGTGGACATTCTCGGGATACTCAATCTACAAAATCATAATAAAAGGCACCACATCATCAATATAAGGACAGTGCTAAAATATAATTCATGTGAAACTTTTGTTCATTGAAAGCACAAGTTTTGCCTTAAGAGCAAGAAGCAAAGTTATAGTCTCCAAACTGTGCTGCCCTCGATCAACATAGTCTCCCAGAAACAAATAGTCGATGTACCTGAACCATAAAATTGGACAGCATAGTTAATCAACTACAGAGATAAATCACACAATCTGTTCTAAAATTATCAATTTGTTGTTTTGGACATATAAGCTGGAGGCCTTTTATCACGTTAAGCATTATCCAAATGAAAACTTAATATAAGCAATGCTAAAGGACAAGTATTGTATCTTCAAACCAATTTTTGGGAAAGAGTGCCCCCCAACCACTGCTTGTCATAGACATAGATATCAAATGATGGAGTATAGAGCAATAACTATTTAAGCAGAAGAATGTCAGAAAATGAGGATAAGAAAGAGAAGGGAAATAGAACCATATAACGAGTTCGAATTACTTATGGACATTGCTCGCTCAATTATGACATAAACAGCAAACCTGCACACATGCATTTTTCATGTGCCGATTACTCCAAGAATATGGGCATGACATATTAAACGACATGATTTCTTTAGAAAGTCAGTGGAGGCCACAGAAAAAAGAGGTGGGTGTTTGGGAGTGTGTCTGAAACTTTTTTTGGTTAAAAGTGCATTTGGAATGAAAAAAATATCAAATTGATGTTTTTTATAGTGTTTTCCGATGGTTTTAATATGCTAATGTCAGGAAATAAAAAATTCATTTTGATGCACTTTCAAGAGAAACTATTTTGAAAAACACCTTACACCACAATCTCAAACACAAACTTTCTAAAACATTTAAGAATTTTAGTGCTTTTCTAATGGTAGTGATAATGCCTTCTCGAAGACAAGACAAGTTATATTGTTGTAGATTGCTAATCAAAATGTCTTTCTTGAGGTACATTTACAACATACATACAAGTTGAAAATGCGTGGAACTTTAAAATAATGTTGAAAAACAGTAACTTGGGTATTTGAACATGATTTATTAACCTACACTTTTACTCAACTATTTACTTTGGCTAAAACCAACAACAATTCAGCATATCAGAGTCATAGTGTCAGTCCATGTAAGAATATGGATCTTTGTTACTTTGATCACATATTTCTAGCCCCTTCCACTAGCCCCCTTCCCAAGAAACAAACTCTCATCTCCCTACTAGTTTAGCCAGTTTGTGTAGGACGTGAAGGAATCATCTCTATCAAGCAGAGAGACCTTATTACTTTTTGTCAACTCAAGCATTTAGCTTTTGCAGCTGCACTTTCATCAGATCCCACTTCCCTGCCTCAGCATGAAGCATGAATTATACTCAACTGCACCCCACAGGGACAAAACATAGTTTTAGGCACTTCACCCATCATGATTGAAAAAAACAAACTAGCCAATAGAAAAGCCCAATCCAAAATCCATACTGTAAACCCAGAACAGAGCACCCATGAGTGACACAATCAGTTTAAATGGTTCAGTTTCATTTTGACTTTCATCAATCTCTTAGATTGCATGAAATTAAATGCCATTATCAATTAGCTCTCCACATCATACTCAACATGTTCCTCACAAGCATAAGAGCTACAGTGTAATACTTACGTAATGTCTCCTGCTGTGGATGGAAATCCATATTCATCAAAAAGACGCATTAAGTCACCAAACTGTCCATGAAGATCACCAAAGACTTTTATTGGGGCTTTCAATTGCAGAACCGTTGGCTCTTGCATAAATATTTGTTCAGCAGCATAACAAAGTTCCCCAACTTCATAAGAATCCAGGAAAAATCTCCTATTTGCAGGAGCTTTCCAGTTTCGAGGCCTAAGCAACATGGAAATAATCTGCAAGATAACAACATGAAGCAGCGCTAATGAAGAGATAGCAATACTCATAAATTTGTCAAGTCTTACCTTCTTATGCAGGCCTTGAGGAGACTTTTTTCTGGTGACCCTTCTGGCAGGATAAGATGCATCATTATTCATAGGAAGCATCCTTCTACTTTCATTTTCGAATTGATCCAATGACAATTGCCTTACCATCCCACCCAGGTTTCCCACAGCCTCTTTAGCAACCACCACCTATAAGAACAAGACTCTGATTTAGCAGCATGGCAACCAAAGAACAACTGCGCCACTCTTATAAACCACAGATAAAAGGGCATACAGCTCTAGGATGAAGGCGAACATCAGCTTCATTGTCACTTCCATCTGAAGTTGCTTCTGCCACCTGTGAATTGTCATCAGATACAGATGTTTCTTCTGCAGGATTGGAAGATGCTGCCTGAGCAGCTTGCCAGACAGCATTAGCTGCCTCAGCTTCCGCAGCAGATGCCTCCCTTAATTTCTCCATAGAATTTTTGTCCATGCTGCTACATTACAAAATAAATCCATGAATTTCTATAGGAAAGGGGCTGACATGACATGAGGGATAGAGAGAAGGTTGAGACCTGATACCACCAGATAAAGGGATCTCTGATCCACCATCAGGGGTAGTTGTTCCAAAAGAATTTAAATTATAATGGTTTGATCGGGGACTTGTTATTGTTGAGGCTCTCTCAGATGTTAAAATAGGAGAATTCATGTCTGACTGGAATGGAGAATTTTCAGCAACCAGAAAATCATCTACCACTGCATCTGCAGAGAACAAAGCAATTGGCTATGATGTGTGCATCTCTTAAGTTTGCAATACACAATGAAATGAATTCCATGAGGCCCAAATGATTAAGACTTAATGGCAGGCATGCAGCAGAAAAGGAATTAAAGATGAGTCAAATAAGCAGCTGCATAACAGCCTAACTAAACAAGAAGATAAAAAAGGATTGCACACAATAAATCCACTCTGATCACTGTTAATACTTATTACAGACACTTGATTTCTTCAGAATGCTTGAGAAAGAATCTTGTTACCATCAGGCAGAAAATCAATAAACAGGATCTAAAAGATCCACAAATGCATGCAATTTCACTTGCATGGTTGTTATTGTGATACCATAACAACTTAAGTTAACATTAGAGCAACCAATTAGGATTGGTGAATAACTGGCTCTGAACAAGCAAAGCACATCCAAATTCAACATAGTTGCTTGGCAAGAATTAAGAATCATTAAGCTATTGGGATCAAGAACCAAAAAAAAAAAATCCACTTAATGAAGCAAGTCTCCTGCATAATTTTTTTTTTCTGTCCATCAAAGATAATGTCCTAAACTAGTGCCAAACAATCATCATGGCGCACAAGCACAATAGGTTGATTAAACATGCTACAAGCAATTCCTAACATTCTTGTGTGGAAGTTGCTGACTTCCATTTCTTATACTTACCAAACAAGGAAAAGAGACCCCACAATAACAACCTAAATGGTGGTGGAATTATAATTCAGAGTACAAAATGTAAAATATAGACAATAGTGCAAAATGAACGAATGCCCTTGCTGATGTGAAATTAATGTCTCTTTTTAAAGATCACATTGATATGTGTTATCTTAAATGGCACAGCTTCATGCATTCCCCTGAAATATGCAGAAAAAGTTCAACAAAGATTTTATTGATGCTTGTCTTGTAAACTCAATTTTACAAAGGACATAGCACAGGGCATACATTTATGGGTAAGAATTCAATGGAAGGGGATGAAAATTGCAAATGGTAATAGAGAATGAATAGTGAAAAGTAATTCAAAAGGAAAAGTACAAAAAGATAATATTACTTCAACACATTGAAACATAATAGATAGCTGATTTCACAGGCAACAATACAACATCACGCACCCTATGAATCATAAGGGTAACCAAAACCAAGGGGAAAGCAAAACTGTGGCACAACATGTCCATAGCAAAAGAAGAAAAAGGTGCTCCTGATGGAGGTGACTTCGTACAGTGCTCAGTCAACAAACTTCAAAATTACTCACTACTACACTTCAATTACAACAGCAAAAGTAATTGAACTTTAAATAGAATAACATATCAGTAATACTGCTTTACAAGATACAAAAGAGAGCCAGCACAAAATAAAACAGCAACAAAAATAACAATAAATAATAACAAAGAATTCAATCCTCAATCAAAAAGCTTCTCTAATAATCACTACAATGAGAAACTTAAGGATAGCAAAATATAAATGTTATATGGTGTAACACTTGCGGCACATGCAACCTTGATCTGGTTTAGTTCAAGCATAAAACCAGCAATGCCACAAACAAAATGTAAGTCTATTCAAGTCCCTTCTAACAGCTTTCACAGTCTTACTTTCATCTCAAAACATTTGTACTCCTGAATACTTGTATTCCTATTTTATGAGCAGTCCTCTCAATTTAACATGTACAATGTTGTCAGTTCTGGCCGAGCTTAATGTTAAAGTCACTTGTAGTAAGTGACCTGTGATTAAAACCTGCCCACATGAGGAATTGGAGGGATAAAAGGATGAAGAGGGGGGGGGGGGGGGCTACAACTGCAGGACTAATAGGTCTCCCAAAGAACAAAAAAGAAAACTTCACCTCCTTTTAGACCACCGTAGACATATATACAAACACCAACAGATGCAGATGCATGGCGACAACGACGCATTAGCTCCAAAGAAGGATCATATTCAGCATGTCCCTTGCTGGTTTTAGAAGAAGTAACTGTCCCATTTCTATCCAACCAAACGCCCGCTGCAGTGTCCAGCACTAGTCTCACAGAAAAAATTGTTTAAGATTACAATATAACCCCTCTTTTCAGGATAAGAACAGCAAAGAAAAAGGCTTACCAGCAACAGCTGCTTCCCCTTCTACTAAGCGTCCTCCCTTTAGGGCTCCTCCTGTAACATGCAAACGTGCCCCAACAAAAACCTGATAGAAAACAATGTCAAACTTTTTAATGATAGAGAAGAAACAAGATCAACTTCAGTAATCGAGTCCCAACAAACATTTTACTTCAAAAGATATATTTCATGATCTACACATAATCTAGAAGTTAAAACCTCCAGACTAGTGGTCACTTACCGCAGCATGTTGATACCTTGTTGATGGGGACACCCCAGGCGCAAGGGTCCACTCCCACTGACCATTTCTATGCATTAGGAGCCCATAAGCATCCCCAAGTGCCTGTTTAAGCACGCACTTATGATCAGTAAAAGAATTGAAATGCAAAACAGTAACACCATAAGTAATGAAATTTTCTTTATCCAAAAAACAACACTTTTGAGCATGAAAGGAACTTCAATGAGAGTGAAACTGCACTGAATCAACAGTTACGCCTGAGTAGAGAAAAATTCATAAAAACCAGATGAATGGTTCCTGATAGAAAAAAGTAATGGCAAATTTCAAAGAAACAGTAGGAAAATCATTCCAGAACAGAAAGAGTGCTCTGATTTCTCATCACAACTGCAACTTGGAAAATGAATGTTCTATACCATAAGTCACTTGTTTTTATAATATTTTTCAAAGCTTGTGAATAAACAAGAACAAGCACCAAAGGTTCATTTCTTCAAGTTTTCTAAGTCCACAGTTACTTTTGCACTTAACTTCTTTCTTGCTTCTAATCCATATAATAAAATTTTCACACTGAGTTTTGCCTCGAGTTTTTCCCAAGAATTCTATGTATTTGATCAGACATTACATCCTACTTCCAGTTACCAACCTCATAGAAAGAGAAATGTGTCATATTTGATCCACAAGGTTGAGGGCAAGCAAGGTCCCCCTCATTTACACTAGGTGTGGGAATGCATCTGGAAGGTTTGGATTACAGGCCAGCGCAGTCTGGCCCTACCCACATAAAATTCATGGCACATCATAGTGTCAGTTCAACAAAGTTAGAAAACTTTATTTAGTTTGATTACCTTGATCTCCCATCTCTTATTACATGCCCTTACACATTGAGCACACCAAGACCATGCATGCCTATTTGTTAATAAAATAAATGCCATGAGGACAAACACTAAGTTGGCAGGCTAGTCCTACTGTCCTAGAAACAAATATCTACCGCAAAACAAACTGCTGTTATAATATAATCGTGCAGAATAGTTAAATAGAATTGATTGCTTTAGAACCCCTAAAAATAAAAGAACATACTGTGCCAGAGGAGTCTCTTCCACCACAAAGCAAAAACATTCCATCTGAACGGGAACTAGCTGTTGCGTACCTACAAAATAATGCTACATCATGTCAGACATAAAACATGGATAGATGGGAAAATAACAAATGCAGAAGTTTAACACTTCTGCAAATGTTTGTTCTAAACAAACTTACATTCGAGCAGAAGGTCTATCACCTTCAGGATTTAGCCTCTGCCATGCATATGGTTTCTGGGCAGTGTCCAAAACCCACGCATCAGATAGAGCTCTCTTACCTAGAATATAATGGGAAAAATAACTATTATGTAGTTATAAAGCATGGAAAAATGCATAATCATTGGCACAAAACATCAACGTCCATTCTCCTGGCATGAAATAACATAAAAATATTCAAAATTAAACATTTAAGATAATTGTCCATCCATAGGGTAAGCTACTCCAAATTCAAGAATCCTACAGCTTATCATGCTTAACCTCACTTAAGCATAAAGAAACAACAGCCCAAACCCATATCCAAAAACAAGTGGCAAGATGCTGAATTTTACAAATGGAAGCTAAGCATATTCAATGCCAATAATCAAACAGAAAACAACAATGAAACACAGTTTTTAGCACAGGACTTCTAAAAAGGATCCAGTCCTTAAAGAACCAAAAGATCTTAAAGATAAAAAGCAGAACAGAAAAATTTGCTTACCATCATTGCCACTGACAATAACAAGGTACCTTTGGGCAACCAAGTCCATTACATGGCCATAACGAGGCCCAGGCCCTTGTCCCTGTACAACCACTCTACGCTCATATCAAGCACCAAAATATAACAATCAGTTCCAAATCAAGAATCCCAAGAAAAGAGAGAAAAATAGGGAACCCCTAGCTAAATCTGGTTAATGGAAATGAAGAAACTGACCGGTGCCACTTGAATTTGTCAGTGGTCAAGTCAAGCACATAGAGATCATCGGTGGAATGCCCAGCTGGACCTATCCCACCCTAAACCATACATACAATCCATTCATCAATACCAAAAGCTCACATTAAGTGAACAAATCAAATAAAAAGAAAAAAGAAACAAATCCTAATTCACAGTGAATCACCTGAAAAACAACCATAGTACCAACAGCAGCTGCCGCGTGCGCAGCCCTAGGAGACGGTGGCTCTCCAGCAGCTTGTATTCTGTTCATTAGACAGCAATCACCAAAGGTTAATCGTCCATTTTTTTCCTTTATCTTTTTTATTTTTCGAATAATAAAAAAAATGAACAAGAACAAGAAGAAACAAAGTACTGTTACCTACCTAATCCATTTCCTAGTAAGAACATCATAAGAATGAACCGAATTAGTGGCTCCATCCAATCCTGCACCAAACAGTTAAATTTAATTAATATTAAGCAACGCAGGAGCAGCATAGAGAGAGGGAGAGAAGTGGAAACTGTAACTGATTCCAGGAGCGGAGGAAGCGCCGCCCTCGATAGCGGTGACACCACCAAAGAGGATGAGTCGAGGGCCATGAGACTTGGTAGCAGCAACGGCAGTCAAGGTGTGGCTACATCGAGGACCAGGAGCATCATCATCAGAACTCCAGTACGTCTCCAAGGTCCGATAGGCGGGAGCTGGGTGTAGCCATGGCTTGGATCCCATTTCCCACCCTTCTCCTCTATTAACAATAATACTTCAATAACCCTCAAGTCCTCAACTAAAAGATCGGACCCCGGGGGTAGTGATGGCGGGTGGTGGGCCCACGGCTGTATGCTCCGTCTACGTCTCCTTTTTTAATTTTTTTTTTATTTAATCCTTAACCTTTCTAACTAAGCCGGTTTTTGAAATTTCGGTAATTATTTTTTAAAATATTTTTTATTTAAAAATATATTAAAATAAAATTTTATTATTTTTTTAAAATAAATTAAGTTATTATACAATGTAATTTAAAAAAAACTAAATTACTCCTAATTGATTCTAAAATAATAACTAATCTAAATTACTCCTAATTGATTCTAAAATAATAACTAATGAATCTTATAAAAAAAATTAATTATTTATAATATATAATTTAGTTTTTAAGAAAAGTAAAATAGTGAGTTTATTATTCAAATCATCGTGAATAAATTGATATACTTTTATAATATTTTTTTATTAATTTTAGGTTTTTTTTATTAATTTTTTAAAATTTATTGTTATTGTTTACTAGTTCAATAGATCCTAGACAATTATTTTTTCATATAAAAAATTGAGCCACTCATGATATTTATATTTATAGTGAACTATGTTCCTAATCATTTTAGATAATATTTGTTTAAATAATAATATCTATATTTTATTCAAAACATAAATATAATATATTTTATAATGAAAAACATAATTTATTATTTATAAAATTTATGTTTGTAATACAATGTAGCACTCAACTAATTTAGTAGAAATTGCATCACTTTTCACTGTTTACTTAAGCAAATAATACAAAGTAATTCTACTGTTCACATAAATAATAGTCATCCTGGCCAAACCTGGTCTAATTTAAAGTCAAATTCATTAAATTAGGTTTGATTCAATAAATTGAAAAAAAACTTATTTTTAATTATGTTTTATTTAAAAAATTAATGTTTAACATTATTTAATGACACTATATAAATTAGATAAATATTATTTAATGATGTAATATTCATAAAATTTGATCGTAATTTTAATTTTATTCCTGATGATATTCAATTTGATGTTGTTGTATACTTAAGGAACTAAGAAAACTATAGTCTTTGTCAGATGTATTTCATACATAATGAAGTTGTAGATAATTTAATAGAACAATAAAAAATATTTTATATAAAATATTATTTATTTCATGATATAATAGTTAAATCTACAATATTTAAATTAAAAACCATCAATATAAATATATATATATATATTTAAATTATTTTATAATCTCAGTTTGAAAAGTATTTTTAACCAAACACTTTCAACTATTTTCAATCATAATTTTAACTAAAAATATATAAATATCAAACCAACCTCAACTAAAAATAATTTTTCTAAAATAATTTTTTTCAAATTACAACTACAAAATCTACCACAATTTCAAACACATACTCTAACTAAAACACTATTACTAGTCCACACTAGATATAAAATAATTTGAATATTGTGAAATAAAATATACTCGTTTATTTGCTGGAGAATAGAGTATTTTTAGAAAGTGAATTCTAGAAAAATAAATTATTTTCTGGTAATGGCAAATCAGTTGGAAAATATTTTCTAATATTTGGTTATATCATGAAAAATAAGTTAGAAAATAACTTATTAATGTTTTATATTTTTTAAGTTTATTAAAATAATAAGAAACAAATCTTATAAATTAAAAAATTAAATGAGAATGAAATTAAAAAATATATAATTTTATAAATTATCTCAAATAAAATAAATAATAATAAAAATAATAAAGATCAAATCTAACAAATAAAAAATTAAAAAATGAAGAAATTAAAATAATAATAATAATGATCATTTCATAAATTATTTCAAATAAAATAAGTAACAATCAAAAGAATAAGGATCAAATTTGATAGATAAAAAATTTTAATTAAAAAATAAATAATAAATAAATAATAATATTAAAAATAAGGATCAAAGTTAATATAAAAATTAAATTATAAATAATGAAATTGAAAAAGAATATTAAAAACAATATATATATATATATATATATATATATATATCAATTAAAAGTTTAAAGTTTAAATATCAAATTTGATAAATTATTAAATTATATGAGTTTGAGGAACAAATTTAATGTAATCATTAAATTATATAATATTTTTAAATTTTTTATAATTTTTTAAAAGTATTTTTCATTTAAAATTAAAAAAATACTTTTCTAAAAATTAAGTTAAATTTTTAGTATTTTCAGTTAATTAATTTTTCAAAAACAAAGAAAAAACAAAATTTTAAAAAACCATTTTCATCCGCCCCAAATCTTAACAGATTATTTAGCTAATGGAGAAGGGTAAATAGTAAATAGCAGCCCAGTCCTGGAGTGGAAGGAGGAGAAGGTTTGTCTAATGTCAAGTGCTTGCTGGAGTCCCAACTGACAAATAAACCAGCTTGGCATCCGATTCATTAACATGGCCTAATCTGATCTGTAACGAATACAGCTGTCAAACAAGATGCACGCGGCCGCCTTTCACACCAGCTACTCATTGCCGTCCCCCGCCATTCAGCTTCTTTTTTGCTAATTGAGCTGAGATGCAAAAGGCGATTGATGGTTTGCGACCCCCCGGCACCGACACACAGCGTCCCAGATAGACTCGTAGCCATTAGCATGGGTATCCCAAGTGTTGGTTTCGTGGAAGTGAGGGTATAGCTTTTCCAAATGCATCCAGATGCAGAAAAACACGAGAAGAAATCTTCTTTCGTTCAGGTCAGCCTATTTATATCAATTATTTCCCAATTAAAAAAAGAATCTGACGAGTTATTAAATAGTAATGGTTAGTATCGTGGGCAGAATGCCCGATCTTCCAAGGATAAAAAGATGGAGGGGTCTTCTGTTACACGAGGGACGAAAATGATTAAGGTGTCTGTGGTACTGTAGTTATCATTTTAATTATGATTTAAAAAAAGTTATTTTAAAATAATATTTTTAGTTAAGATTATTTTAGAAAAATATATTGGTTAAAACTATAATTAAAATTAAAATTAAGTAAAAAATAATTTAATATATTTTGTTAAAAAAATATTTTATAAATTGAGGTTATAAAATAATTAATATATATTACAAAACAATGAAATTATAATATATTTCATATGTGGTAGAATTATAGATATTTTAATGGAATAATATAAAATATTTTATATACAATTTTAGATGTGATCCAATTACCGAACAGTGTTCCGGTTTGCACTGAAATAATTAATATATACTATGAATCAATGAAATTATAGTCCTTGTCGAATATATTTCATATGTGATGGAATTGTAGATAGTTTAATGGAATAATATAAAATATTTTATATACAATTCCAAATATAACCCAATTACCGAACAGTGTTCCGGTTTGAACTGAACCGATATCTCTTTTCTAAACTTAACTCTCTCTTTGTCTTCTCAATTTCAGTAGTTCAATTCATCAATTAATCATTTGACTTATATGATAGGCTTGTATTTAAGATAAACATTTACCATAAATTAAAGGTATCTTATATTATTAAATATGTTATTATAAAACATGTCCTGGTTAAGGAGTTATTGATACTTCAAGTGCAAAATGATGATATAAAACCTTGATAAAAATACATTTTTAAGTATTAATCAAACCTAACAATGCAAAAACAAATCAATTAAAAAGAAAACGACCAAAGCACTTCCATGACTACAAGAAAAAATAAATAAACATTGTCAATTGACTTATTTGATTATCACATGATTGCAAGGCCAGAGATAATGATACAAATTCATAGCTGAAAAATAAAATCCTGAACATAGGTTGGGGGATGAAATTCATGGTTTAAAGTGGAGGAAAAGATGCTAATATAGATGGAGAAGCAACCCAAAACATAAATAAAATAATTATAAAAGCAGATCATGAATTAATGAAACCAAGGGAGACATAAAAGTGGGTGAGAGTGAGGATTGTGAGGAAGTTTTCAAATTTCCCATCATAGTCAATCCTAAACAAACAACCCAGTATCTATACAGCAAAATAGCCCTTTAGATCTCAAAAAGATAATGAAGAAGGAATATCCATCATCAATCATGTGTAGTCAAGAGTTGCATTGGTCATCCAAGGCATAGAAGACAAAATATGTGTTATTATTTGGAAAGAAAGGTTGTGTAGAAAAGGAAACAGGCATGTGAAAAACAAGAAAGAAGAACAACAAAATTGGTTAAGTAAATTCTGAGAGATAAAAAAAAGAAAAAGAATAAATAAAATTACAAGAGGAACACGTCCATGTCATCTAAGGAAAAAGAAGAAGCTAATATCATTATGCAAATCCATAATAAATTATCTTTAGACCTTATTAAACATAATTAAATGGTGTTCCATGCCACATTATAACATGTCACTTATCTTAAACCTATAAATATAATCAATTGAATAAATTTTTCATTATTTTAGTTCAAATATAATTTTATTTTTATTATAAAAAAGTGACATATGAAGTTGCATGCTGAAGAATTAACCATAATATATCTAAATATTATGCTTCAATCTTGTTAAAAATAAAAAATGTAAATTAACACAATTTTTAGGATGAATATTAAAGAATTAACCTAACCAAGATGATATTAAAAAACATGTCACATATGGAAAAGCCTTATTAATATAGATTGAGGATAGACCATCATATAACCCGTCAACATCCTCGTGTATCCATTACTACAATTCATTTGTAACCTTTTTCTTTTTTTTCTTAACATGTATTCTTGTTTTATTTAGCTGAGTCTTAGATCTAGTTATTGAATCAATTTAAAATTTTATTATAAAATTCTATAAATCCTATTTTTTTATAGAATTAAAATCTTATAGGAATCAAAAAGTGGTAACGTCTTCTAATTATATATAGAAGTTACTTTTCTAGATTTACTATATTTATTTAGTTGATCTCGAATTATTTTTTCTATTTTCCTACTCAGATTAAGAATTTTTTATTATTTTTTCAGCTCTATTTAGGATATTTTTTCTAGTTTATATGAATAGAAAGATAAGACATATACCTACAACTTTCATAGGAGTCCAAGATTTGAAAAGGTTATTTTCAAGCCCAAAATATAACAACAACGAAGAAATCTGAATCTGTCCTATAACCTGAATATTGTTGGCCCATATCTGGAGTTCTAGAAGTCCAAATGATCTCTATTTTTTTTCCAGAAAAGTTAAGATAATTTTCTACAATTTTTATGTTTTCAAGTGGTTCCAATTCTAACATTATCAATGACATTTTAGGCAGACAAGAGAAGATAAGGATTATCACCAAGTCAAGAGTTAGTCACCTACTCATCCATTAATCATCAAATCAATAGTTTCTAATTTTGGCTTATAAAAGGAGGTATTTTCCATACATTTATGCATCTTGGTCTCCAGATCAAGATCATGCTTTTGCTTTCTCTCTTTGTATTTTTGTAATGCTTAAGTTTTATTTTCATTAATATCTTGTTTATGCCTTTTATTTCATTTCCTTTACTTAGTTAACTTTTATCTTATTTATGTTCTTATCTTGTCTGTTAACTTTTATCTTATTAATGTTCATATCTTATTTATTTATGTTTCTCTTTTTCATTATATTTAGTTAAGCTTATTATTTCAAGATAAAAAGGTTACACTAATAGTGTAAGAATAAGTATAGTATAAACTTAATATGAACTTTAATGTTTGATACTAACATGTTTTGTATTTATTATCTTGTTCACTTTTTAATATTTTGTTTGTTAAATAACAAATCTAGATTTATGTTGTATAACACTTGGTACAATAAATACTTGACATTTTCATAGTTCATACTGTATGGTATAACCGACACTTGAGCTATGAAAAGAATTTGATTTGTTGTTAACATAAGTTATAATCATAAATGTCTAACAACATTTACAAGTATTAGCTTTAATCAAATAAGATAACTAATGTAATCATATTAACAATTTATAATCTGATTAAAACTTTCTTTGTGTGTAGTTTTCATTTGAGTAATAAGAGTTTATACTATACTCATTTGAAATATCATTAGTGGATCCTCTAACCTTGATCTTTGTTGTTATCATTCTTTAATTCTTACATTAATATTTCATCTCAAAGTTCTCATCAACTTCTTTATTAGTACTACTACTACTACTACTACTACTACTACTACTACTACTATTATTATTATTATTATTAGTAGTAGTAGTAGTATTACTATTATTATTGTTGTTGTTGTGTTATTGTTATCTATAATTTATACAATTAACTTCCATATGGTTCGACCCCAGTCTTGTCGGGTTATTTATTACTTCGACACTCCTACACTTGGGAGAAGACATCAATATTTTGGTCATGTCACTTTATATTCTTACACTTACCGTCTTTCTTGTGTTAATTCTATCTACATCAATTGGTATTAGAGCCTAGCAATCCCAGGTTATTGCTTAATATGTGTTATAATTGCAAGTTATTTTATTTGTTGTATGCTGCTAAATAATCATGGATAAAAGGGGTTGTAGAGTAGATGTGTTCATGTAAGAAGAGTTGAGGAGATTCCTAATCGAGAGATAAACATTTAGGAGTTGGTGATGGAAGACATGTAAATAAAAATTATAAAACTAACTCATTGATTGGATATAATAAACATACAAAATCAAGTTGAAAGGCTATCTCATCGATTAGCAAATATGAAAAAAAAATTACAGGATCCTTAGAAGAGTGATCATATATTTGCACTTATTTGCTCAAATAAAATTATTACATAAAATATTTATATAGCACAATCAGATATAAAAAAATTTTAAGCATAAATCCCTATGATGATTTAAAATCTAAGAGTATTAACATCTTAAAATTAAAAACTATACTTCTCGCAAATTCATAAAAGAATAATAGAACTTCCTTTCTCCAATATTTTAAAAGTGATCCCTTTTTTTTTCTAGAGGTTAGGATTTGTTATTTATGGAATTGAGAAGATAAAGAAGTTTCGTAGTTAATAACTAATTCCTAATCAAATTACTTTAAGTTTTCTTTACATTAATTTGACTCTGATGACTTGTGCATAGACTTCCATCTTTTAAATAGATTTCTCAATCATTAATGAGATGTCATGTCATCATCTCAATATGGACAGATATGCTAGACTTGTGCTAGTTTGCTCACAGATTTCATATTTGATTTCAAATATGTTGTTCTTTCTTATTTAGATGATTTATTAGGTCTATATATATACGAAAAACTTGAGGCGTCTAATTTTCATTCCAACTTGAATAACATCAAAATTCTATCTTTAACTTCAGATATGATCTAAAAAGTACATGAAGGTCCAATTTAGAATACACACACATAAAATTCAAAATAAAAATAAAAATAAATTACACTATCAAAGTTGTACCATTCAATATTTTATAGAATATAATTCATGTATGATCAAATTTGAATCAATATCTTTAACAAGCTCTCGTTTAATGTAAATCATTATAAAATCTGTTAAAAACTTCTTTTTTATTTTATTACAAAACACGGTTTTAACATGTTTTATAGTCGAAAATGCTCACTTTGTAATGATAGTGAAAACAGGCAAAGTCAAAATAAGACGAATCAACTTGTCAATTAAATGATAGTGTTGCGACTTATTATTTCAGTTAATTCTTGATATAATTTAGAAATGGTAGGCATATTCTAAAAGCTCTCATTATGAATCATATCAATCTGATAATACTCTAGCTGATATTTCATTGAAATCTTTAAGATAAAATTTCTCAGTAAGATTGTAAATAGCATCAGTTTTAAATAATTTAAAATTGTCTGTAGGTTTTAAAACAGAGTTAAGTATGAAAAGTTTCATTATCCTATCATTGAATCTAGAATTTAATTTTTCTAACTAAAAATCTATTGTTATGTTAAATATATCATAATAATAATGATGGTAAACTGTCACTAAACCTTGTTATTGATATAAACAACTTATAGTTTTTTTAAATATAATATTCATACATGGTATGTCAATCTTATATTTTATGTAAATAAATTGTGCATTTGTAAGGAAAACATCAAATTGAACATCTCTTAAAATTTAAAGTAATAATTTAATAGTTGATACAAGATTTATTATATTTAAAATATCAAGAGATTTATATTGTAAAACTTGATAAAGTAAATCAAAATTTTTTATTATTTTATATACTAAATATAAAATAAATATAAATTTAAAAATTTCATCACAGTTAAATAATTACTATTTTCTTCATAATTTTTTTAAATATAATAATTTTTCACAAAGCTATTAAATTTAACATATGTTATATTACTAACCAAACAAGGTTTTTTTTTTTATAGAAACACCTTTGAAAAAATTAAATTAAAACTTTTAGAGTATTAAAAAAACTAAAAATATTAAAACTATTAAATTTTCAGGATACAGTCTACTGCAATTTTAATTACCCTCGTGCCAACATCCTGGGAATCTGAAGAAATCTTCTTGCCGCTACCTTTCTCCTTTGTTCGATCTTTGACAGTTTCGTGCTTTGCAAGATGAGCAATGCTAGAGCTGAGACTATCTGCAAAGGCTGTCAATAATCTTATGAACCAACACAGTTTTTTGCTCTGCTACTAATGGAATCTTGGGTTCGAGATCTGCGTCAGATTTTACTCGGGAAGGTGGAAGTGTTAGAGAAGAAGGTGGTGGAGTGCGCAGTAGGCTTAGGCTTAGGTGATTGGGGTGGGGTTAGAGCTGTAGGCTTGACGATTCTTAGAGGTGGTGTAGGGCTTGGCACAGGAGCTGCACTGGTGGTTACAACTTTAGTGGCTGGAGAATTTGGCACCGAGGATGTGATTGTCACTGGCTTTGGGCCAGGAGAGCTTGACGATGAGGATGTCGTTGACACTGGCCTAGTGGAAGGAGAAGGTTTTTTTATATATATATAATTATTACCCTGCCTGGGCTACAGCCCAACGAAGCCTTGTGAAAGGCTCCGCTTTTGTCCGTAAACCTTACTTATTTCAATAAACTTTTAACACATAATTAATCTATTAATTTGAAAATTCTCTATTGAGTTGCATCTACGTGCGCCTTAATTGTATTAATAACATGTTTTAACGATCATAAACAAATGTCATTCCATCCTAACTCCTACAAAAAGTTTATGCAGAAAGATATCATCCAAATGATACATACCCACTTTAATTTTATTTAGAAACCATAGCAAAATACATACCTATATATCTTCAAATCGGTCGGAAATCCGGGAGTTACTCCCAGCGAACCGAGATTCGACCAAACAAATACATCTGCCCTAGTCAAGTTTTCTATGCCCGCAATTGACTGAAATTACCTAGGAACTTTTGAGGCAGATCGACAAACACAAAAAAACGGGAACACTCTTCACGGAGGCCGCATCAATCCATGGCAAAAGTAAAGGAAACATTACTATGAAAGCTAAAGCTCAATTCGTTTTCATGATTGCTGATCAATTTGTAATTGGAGAATTGAGGCCTGAGGGCCACATACTTTCCACATAATCGAGAGAATGACTTGGACAGGAGTGGAGCAGAGCACACTCCCTCCCTTTCCAACCATGGCTTATCTCTCACAATACCCAGCCAAAACTCGGTAAGAGTATGTACATATTACAAAAAGGCAAGAGAAAATCAGCAAACAGATACCTCAGTTTCACTTTTCTTTTTTTCTTGACACAAGGGCTTGACTAGAGAAGGGTGATTCTTAAAGCAATCCATATTCAAAGGCACAATTCCCTTGAGACTTTTCAGTTTTGCACTAGCTCCATGAGCAATTAACAACAGAGCAACCTGCATATGCCCTGCTTCAACTGCACAATGAAGTGGTGTGTGCCCAGCATTGTCAACAGCATTAACTTGAGCTCCGTGATTAAGCAACACTTTAACGCTCTCAATTCTTCCCTTAAAGGCAGCTCTATGCAAAGGTGTCCATCCATTCTGGTCACTTCTATTAACCTCTGCCCCTTCTGCAAGGCAACTCTTGATACCATTCACATCATCTACTCTAGCTGCTCTTTGCAAAACATCTCCCATATGCAACAAATCATACAAATGCGAATGTCCATTATCAACTGCGATAGAGAAAGCAGTTTTTCCTTCTTTGTTCACTAAATGCTTGACAGAATAATCTGAACAATCCAATAAATACTGCGTAGTCTCTAAGTGCCCTTTTTGTGCTGCCAAATGAAGCGGGCTCGACGCATCATGATCCAAAACCCCAGTTTTCCCTCCAGCACTCACACAAAACCTAATCACTTCAACATGGCCCCTGCTTGCAGCGACATGAATTGGAGTTCTACCGCGTAAATCAGCTGAATTTACTTCAATGTTTTCGAAACTATCACACAGAACAACCATCAAATCCACTCTATTTATAGCTGCTGCATAGTGCAATACTTTATCAATCGAGCCATCAATTACACATCCAGAAGCAATCAAAACCTTAACTACATCAATCTGCCCAGCCTGAACAGCTAGAGAGATCAAGGACCGTCCCTCTGAATCCTTGCAATTGACATTACCATCGTGATCAATCAAGCTAGTGACCAAATTTAGATTACCAGATGGCACAGCAGATTTGAGCAGTCCTGTGATCTGGGGGCCGGTACATCTACAAATAGCCCTGTTGAAGTAACCGGAGACATCAGTAATTTGGGTGTGATTGGAGATGATATATTCAGCAACTTGGGGACCCACGAGGTAGACAGGGATGGTGGCGTCTCTAAAAATATGGGGTCCAGGTTTTGAAAACAGTCGGCGGAGTTCATCCTGATGAGCCTTGCCTGTAGGTAGCATGGATGATTTAACAGAGATGGCATCAGGAGGAGAAGACAGAGGAGGCTGTTCGGATGACCGAGAGAGGACAATTGTGTAAGATGAGGAAGACAAAGGTGGTAATATAGAGAAAGGCTGTGCGAAAGAGAAAGCAGAGGGGTTTGTCGTGGACAAAGAGATTGCCACAGACATGGTGTGCATAAGGTTGGTTAATCTGAAAGTTGTGCTGCAGTTTTGACTTCCCTTATACGCTATCTCCACTTCCTTCACGTCTGCCTTTACCAGTCTGTCCATGGAGACTTGAACTTCACTTCCCTCTTTTATTCCTTTTTCTTCTTTTTTTCAGGAAATTGAAATTGGGGTTTCTTTTGGTGGAGAGGATAGGAAGAAGACGAAGATTTTCAGGAGAGATTCTCTTAGCTGCCTTTAGCTTTTCTACAAGTGGTTCTCATTCAAGACTTGATATATTCATGGTTGATTGATTCGTCATAAGACTAATTTATTACTTGGTTGTCGGGTTAAAGTTTGTGAGAGCGAAATGGATGACCATTTATTTGGTATCGTGACAACTGTTTTTTTTTTTTTTTTATTGTAATATTTTTTAGAATTAATATATTAAAATAATTTAAAAACACTAAAATATAATTTTAAGTAAAAAAATATAAAAAAATTCGAATATTTTTAGAAAACGAAGATGCAGAAGAAGTCAATGTTTGAGAAGGAAGCAGGGGCTTGTCGGGAGGAGATGATTTTGATGAAAGATCAACTCCGCTATGGCTGGCTGCTCTTCTTTGAACTTTGAAGGGCTTGTGGGGACCACTTAGCCAGAGCATATTCAGTTATTCGAAAGTATTAGGTTATAGGCATGGTGAGCTGACAAGTATATATGCTCATCATATAAATAAATAAATAAATATTACTATATATATTGTCCCCAAATTTCCATGACCATGGCAGAACGGGAATTATCACTTTCGAGTTCTTAGCAGTCAACTAAAGGCAGAAGCTTCACAAGTAAACTACCAGAGACGCCGTGTCCTCCACGCTTCTTTTACTTTGTACGGATTTGATTATGACTGCTTCCTGAAGCGCGTTTCTTAGAAAGTTGTAATTTTCATTTTTCTTCCAAACGCATTTCTCTTGAGACAGTTTCTGTCTTTCTTTTTTTATTTTTTCTTAAAAAAAGAAAATTAAACCACTTGATGGGAAGGTTAGCATATTTGAATTAAAGATGATAAATTAATTATTGGAGGATGAAAAAAAATTAAAAAATGACAAAAAAATAATTCTAATAAACTTATATAATTGAAGGACATAATAGCACCTGTAGGGGAAAATTTTTGTGGACATAAAAAGAAAAATGTTAAAACAATGCTAGGTATGTTTAAGGTATGTTTGGATAATTTAGTAATATAAAAAAGATAAATATAATTTAATAACATAAAAACTAAAACAAATCTAGAAAAATCTTCTAAATTTGAGTTAATATTTTAAAATCATAAAAAATAAAATCTCAAATTCAAACTTAATTAAAAAGATCAATTCTCAACCATAGAATCCTTGTCAAAGCAAAAAAAAATATTAATAAAAAAAATAAAGATAAGACCAATAAAAAAATAAAAAGAAAGATAAAAATTCAAAAAGAAATCAATTTTATAAATTACTTCTATTGTAAAAATAGCAATTAAAAAAATAAAAATTAAATCTGAAAAATTAAAAAAATGAAATTGAAAATAATTTTCAATTTGAAATAATTTTTTGAAATAGAAAAAATACAAATAAAAGAAAAAACTAAATATAAAGGAGAAAGAAATTAAAGGGTTTATATAATTTTTTAAAAAGGTAGCAGTTATAGATGATGGATAAAAATCGACATCAAATCAAACCAAACTATTATATAGAATAAAAAAAAAATAAATCGACATCAAATCAAACCGAACTATTATATATATATATATATATATTCAAACCGAACTATTATATATATATATATATATATAATAGTTCGGTTTGATTTGACATCGATTTTTTTTTTATCCACTTGCTATCCCTTTAAAAAATCATATAAATCCTTTAATTTTTTTACCCTTTATATTTAGTTTTTTTTATTTGTAATATATATATATATCATCTTAAAAGAAAGAAGATCTCAAGTCAAATTAAATGATATAGTAGAAGTATGCTTATGATCACTATAGTTAATTGCATGTATCATTTAAAACAATAAAATTATTGATATGTGGAATGTATGTATCAATAATTTATTATTATTATTATATTTTGATAAAAATAAAACTTATTCCAAGGATAAATAATAATAATAATAAAAACTAATATAAAATTACTATTAAACCCCATAATTAAGGTTTTTTTTTTCATGATAACAACAATGGAGTTATTAAAAAAGTCATAACACCATCTATAATAAAATAAAATTTCTATAAGAATCAGAGATGGAAGGTCATTTTTTAAAATTTTAAGTGTGATACAGTAATTTAAATATTTAAAAAGAGAGTGCCCCCTCTTTTAAAAAATAAAGAAAGTACACCTTTTTATTAACATTGATTTTTTATAGTTAAATAGTTAATCAATGAATAATCTTTAAGCGAAAACTTCCTCCGGTCGTAATGTGTATTTCGTTCTTCTTAAGCTCTAATTTTGACACGAAGAACAAGTTCTAATGGAATTTAGGGATTAATTTTGTCCTGAATTCAAACTGCCAGGTACGATGAAATCAAAACCACATGAATATCCACTGTAATGGTGGACAACCAAATCTACTTTTGAGCTTCATGTTCTTAACTAGGCTTGGAAAACGCTACTTTGCACATCCCCCCCCCCCCCCCCCCTCTCTCTCTCTCTCTATATATATATATATATATATATGATAGGAATGTGTATATATATAATGTTGAGATGATACAAACAATTTGTATTTTTTTTTAATAAAAAATCAATTAGTGATGTAGACATATTTTAAAACAAATAAGAGGAATTAATAATTTTTTGCTGTAAATTTTGAAAGTTAATACAAATTAATTTTGATTTAAAAAAAAAATTAATTTCATCTTTTAATATTTAACTTTTTGAAAATTGATCTTCTTATATTTTTTACTTTTCTCATTTTATTTCATGATTGTGAGGTTAACAGGTTAATCTAAGTTGATCTAGATTTTTTTAATTTTTTTAATTAATTTTATTATTCAATAATAGATTATTTGATAGTTGAGTTTCATGATTTTATTTAATTTATTTTCATTAACAATATTTATATATCTATATATATCTATCATATATATGATAGGAATGTGTGTATATATAATGTTTAGATGATACAAACAATTTATATTTTTTTTAATAAAAAACCAATATCTTAGTGATGTAGACATATTTTAAAACAAATAAGAGGAATTAACAATTTTCTCCTATAAATTTTTAAAGTTAATACAAATTGATTTTGATTTTTTTTAATTTTGTTAAAATTCATTTCATCTCTTAATATTTATTTTTTAAAAAAGAGATCTTCGTATTTTTTTACTTTCCTCATTTTGTATCATAATTGTGAGGTTAACATGTTAATTCAAGTTGATCTAGATTTTTTTTTAATTTTTTTAATTAATTTTATTATTCAATAATAAATTATTTGATAGTTGAGTTTCATGGTTTTATTTAATTTTTTTATTAACAATATTGTTTCCCTTACCTTTTATTAGTATGGATTATCCTTTGATTGAACAATAAATTTAACCTAAAAAACAAAGTTATAAAATATAATTGAGTATATAGTTTATGTTGCGAGATCAAATATTTTAATCCTAGTTATTTCTTAATTAAATATTAATTTATTTAATTATATTTATATATAAATATTTTGATTTATAATTGAGAAATTTTTTATATCCAAAAACATGTTTAGAAGACTTGCATATTTTATTTTATTTTATTGAAAAAATAAATTTTAGTCCTACAATAAAATACGGGTCATATAACTAGTCCTATAATATTTAGTGATGTCAAAAAATAAAATAAAGATTTCCATAAATATAATCAAATAATGGCCTAGTCCATTCAATGATCAAAATACAAATATTGAGTGTATACTTATAACTATTGCATAAATTTATCTAAGAATAAAATATACATTACTTTAATTACATTAATTTTACTCTATTATTTCTCTAAAATTATTATATGATTATAAAATAGAAGAAATAATAACAGATTAATTATTAATCATTGAATATTGAAAGACATTATAAGAGTCAAATGATACTATAAATATCTCTTAACCAAAACAAAATAGAAAAATGATACTATAACTATTAATTGATTATTATTTTTTAGATAATATAATTGTTGGTCATAAAAACAAAATCTCGTAAGTATCCATTGATTTTATAAATACACATTCATCAAAATTTTATATTTTTATTTTTAAATAAACTTATAAAACACTGCAAATATCTATTGAGATATAAACAGTTATTTATAAAAATATTTAATGTAAATCAAATTTGAAAGTTATATGAAAGAACAATTCTTTATTTATTGTGGGTGGCATTATTCTCACTTTACAATTTTGTTATTCTCACTCCACCAATTATTAAATATATTTTTTATTTTTAACATCTAAAATTCATTTTAATCTTCTTTAGAAAAAAAAAAAAAAGAAAGACTAATGAAAAGACTATTTTTTTAAAAAAAAATTATATATATGTAAGGTATTTCAAGATAGTTTGGGCACACTGAACTAGATCCATACACCCTAAATAAAACTTGCAAAATAAAACTTACATATTGCAGTATGTGACCATTAATATTAGTATGTAAAGGGACTCCAACGAGAAATTGCATAAAAAGAATATAAATAAAATTTATTTAATTAAGATTCAATAAAATAGAAGAAACATAATTAACTAGGTTATTTTGTTGTCCACAATAAATGATAGAGCGTGAATAACAAATAATAAGAAAAAAAAACCACCATTTATTATTTAATAATAACATATTTTTAACGGCTGTTTTATTACTAAATTTTCTTAATTTATAACAAATTTATTTTTTACTATTACGATGATTATTATTATTATTTGATACAATGATGGCAATTCATTAAATGTGAAGTCATTGTATCAAACACCCATTGTATTAGGTAAATCTTGAAATGTTGTGACCTTGATATTTTAGTAGTTCAGAAATGTCAATTGCTTCATCAGATTCTCTTAACCGAAGTTAACTTCCCTCCAAATCTAGGGCCAGCCCACCAATTTACCATCCTTGATTTTTATGGGCCTTCACAATTCAAATCATAGCCTTTCTTGGACCCCAGGAGGGTTATTATGGGCTCACAAACCCATCCACAGTCCAAGATTGTATTTTCAACAATAAACATACATAACCCCTTTTTTTAACATGCAAGAGAAGCACCTCGCTACTATGTGGTATGTCAGAAGAAAGAAGCAGAAAAGATGGGAAATATTCATATAAGTTGATACCCTACAAATTTTTTTGACATTAGATTGATTAAATTGCGATATTGCAAAATAAGATTTTAAGTTATAGTGTCATAAAAATACAACAATAAGGACAAAGTCAACACTACAAAAAAACACAGCACTTTCTATATTATTTATAACATATAAAACTTTATTTTGGTCTCTACTTTTCTTTTCTTTTTTCTTTTTAAATTTGGGTGCCAGTTGTTTTGATATTATATTTTTCAATCCCTGGATGATGCTAGATTTAAAAAAAAATTATAAAAAAATAGAGAGACATTTAATGCCTAGCCTTTTTGTTCTAACATTTTTCCTTGTTATTAATTTTGGAATAAATTTATTTTTATATTAATTTATTAAAATAAAATTCAAGGAATTATCCTATCATGCTATTGTTTTTAAAAACATTAAAGCTTTTATGATAATATTAGCAAATGTTTCATGAATAATCATGTATTAATCTAATATGCAAAAATTATAAAATAATTTTCTCATTAATACTAAATAATAATAAAATATCTATTTTTATTTTTTATAATAAAATTTTGTTAATTCTATCATATTTATTATTCTTATATATTTTTTCATATAAGGGTGTAAAAATGATTGATTTATTTTTATTTTTTTATTGAAACTTGTTTTCATAATAATAATAATAAGAAGTTTTTGCTTCAAAAATAATTTTTCTAGAGTGAGAGTTAGAGAAATACATCAATAAGAAAAAGACACTTTTGATAAATAAAAAAAATCTCTTTATAATTCTCTTCATTATCTTTCTTATAAAAATATATTTTTATTACCATGTAATTGAAGAAAAATGAAAGTGTCTTGTGATAGGGCTTGAGCATTATTACTAATAAGTAACTAATCAAGTTGTACAACAAATTCTGGTAATATACCAGCCTTGTAGGTCCGAGCATATAGCATTCCTTTTGGGGTTATTTGAATACTGATTAGTACTTAAAAATACATTTTTATCAAGGTTTTATATCATCATTTTGCATTTGAAGTATGAATAACTCCTTAACTAAAGTATATTTTATAATAATATATCTAATAATATAAGATACCTTTAATTTGTGGTAAATGTTCATTTTAAATACAGGCCTATCACATAAATGAAAGGATTGATTGATGACTTTAAGAACTTAAATTGCAAGGGCAAAGAGATGACCAAAATTAGAAAAGAGATGTCGGTGCAATCCAAAACCGTAACACTATTCAGTAAGTGGGTCATATATAGAGCTATAGATCTCAGATTTAGGTATACTTTATATGGATGAAAAGGTAAGACATAGACCTACAACTTTCATAGGAGTCCAAGATCTAAAAAGGTCATTTTCAAGTCCAAACTCGAATCTGTCCTCCAGCCTGAGTATTGTTCAGTATTTTGGCCATATCTGGAGTTTTACAAGTCCAAATGAGCTGAAGTTTTTACACAACAAAGCTGAGACAATTTCCTACAACTTTCATGTTCGAGTGGCTCAAATTTTGACGTTATCAATGACATTTTGGGCAGACAAGAAAACATAAGGATGGTCACCAAGTCAAAAGTTGGTCACCCACTCATCAATTAGTTATCAAATCAATAGTTTCCAATTTTGGCATATAAAAGGAGGCATTTGTCATGCATTTAGGCATCTTGGTCTCCAGAGCAAGATCATACTTTTACTTTCTCTCTTTGTATTTTTTTATAATGTTTATGCTTTACTTTTATTAATATCAAGTTTATGTATTTCATTTCCTTTCCTTTACTTAGTTAACTTTTATCTTATTTATGTTCTTATTTTGTTTATCTATTTTTCTTTCTTTCATTATGTTTATCTAAGTTTATTATGTCAAGGTGAAAAGGTTACACTAATGGTGTAAGAATAAGTATAATGTAAATTTAATATGAACTTTAATGTTTGATACTAACATGTTTTATATTTGTTATCTTGTTCACTCTTTAATACTTTACTTGTTAAATGATTAATCTTGATTTATGTTGTATAATACTTGGTACAACAAATACTTGGCACTTTCATAGCCCATACTGTATGGTATAACTGACACCTGAGCTATGAAAAGAACTTAATTTGTTGTTAACATAAGTTATAATCATGAATGTTTGATGAAATTTACAAGTATTAGCATTAATTAAATAAGATGACTAATGCAATCATGTTAACAATCTATAATCTGATTGGAATCTCCTTTATGTGTGGTTTCCAATTGAATAATAAGAGTTTATACTATACTTGTTTAACATATCATTAGTGGATCCTCTAACCTCGATATTTGTTATTATCATTATTTAATCATTATATTAATATTCCATCTCAAAGTTCTCATCTTCTTCTTCTTTTTTTTCTTTATTATTATTATTATTATTACTACTACTATTATTAGTATCACTACTACTACTAATATTATTATTGTTGTTGTTGTTGTTATTACTATTATTGTTGTTGTTGTTATTGTTATTACTATTATTGTTGTTGTTGTTATTGTTATTACTATTATTGTTGTTGTTGTTGTATTATTGTTATTTATAATTTGTACAATTAACCTCCCAGTGATTCGATCCCGGTCTTGTCGGGTTATTTATTACTTCGACACTCCTGCACTTGGAAAAAGACATCAATCATTTAGTTGTATCAGATACCAAGCTAGAATATATATTGAGAAATTATATTGATATTTCAATTTAAATATTATATTTAAAATTTTAATAATGAATAAAAGTGAAATTTTATTATGATGATAACTTATAATATTAGTTTTTACAATGAAAAATAATAATGACAAAAAAATAACTCTTTTGATAATAATTATAGTAGTATAATTATGAGCAGTAAAATAATTATGATAGTGATAATGATAAAACTTAAGAGAGATAATTGTGATAGTAATGATAATAAATATAATTAAAATAAAAAATATATAATAATAATAATAATAAATCATCTTAAAAAAAACCTCATTCTTATCCTTTACAAGGAATTATAAGATATTTATGGAATAGTATTCACCTAATTACGTGTAAATAAGAAATGTCATGATATTGTTCATGGATTCAGCTGGTAAGGAAACATTATTATAATAAAAGTACCCGATTTTTAATGATCTCAAGGTTCCCTAAATACTTGACTTATAATGACGTCATTGAATTTTGAATGATTACCGAATTAAAATAAAGAGGTTGTTTAGGCTGAGGGGCAACGTTTTATGATTTTTTAAATTTTTTATTTTTTACATTAATATTTTTATTTGAATATATTTTTTAAATAATATTTTAAAAAATTATTATTATTAAAAAATAATAACGGGAGAGCGGATTTGAGATAACTCTAATATTAAGCCACCGTTAGAAACCATGTTTTTAAAAAATTTAAATTTTATTTTTATTTTTAAATTTAATATATTTTAAATTGTTTTAATATGTTTATATTAAAAAAATAAAAAAATTATTTAAATATTTTTTAATAAAAAAATTATTTAAAAAATAATAACAACTATAATACCAAATACATTATAAAACTGATCTCACCAACCTCACAATTATAGCATTAAGGACTCTTTTATGATGAAATCTATTATTACAGAGAACGATGATTGTAATCATGCACGTGATAGTTTGGTTTAGAGAGAGAGAGATAGACCTCGCATACATTGTACCAAATTTAGTGGTGTTTTTAACCCGGAAATAGAAATTAAAAAAGAGTTTATTTTCTTAACAAATCATCAAGAAGCTCAGGTTCAGTGTACATAACTTAATGGAGGGTTAGGGTCACCTCTCTAGTGGAGATTAAAAGGTGCGTTGATATTCACAATGCTTTGTACCAAGCTATTCAAATCATTGGTGCCAAATAAAAATTACGTTTTGGATTTATACAGTTGCGTTTCGCATCGGAACACGAAAGGAAAGGCGTTTTGTCTGGATCTTGATGTGTCCTCGTTTTCACATGCACAACAAGTTGTTGAATTTTAATTTTTTTTTGTTAAATCTTTAAAAAATATATATTATAAATTCATATTTTTAAATAGTTTTAATATATTAATATTAAAAATAATTCTTTAAAAAATATTATTTTAATTTATTTTTAAATAAAAAATAATTTAAAAAATAAATGATATTATATTCTCGCACAGCTGAAAGACATAAACAACACCGTGCATAAAGCACATTCATTTCTAGGCATGCCATTTGAAACAAAATTCACATGCCTAAAAAGAAATTGAAAATTGAAAAATTCCAGGTAACACGCAGCATTAATTGTAAATTGTGTGTGTTATTATAAACTCAAGGAGCCCGTCTATAGTAAAACTTATGTATTTAAAAATTAATCCTTATAAAAGTGAAGTATTGGAATTGAGTAGAAGTAAAATTTCTTTTTTAATTAAAACCATTTCCCTGCGTTGTTTAGTTCAAAAGATGAGGTAATTTTGAGTCTGATAAAGAAAAAGATATTGTATTCGTTGGAGATAATATTTGAATATTCAGTATTGACACTCTCTTGTTACCTCCGAAGCACAAATTGTTGTCCAGCAGTTATTACACTAACTAGACCATCGAACATAAATTATTTACTTTATTATTACAATTATATATATATATATATATATATATATATATATATATATATTTGCAAACATACAATCAAAACAATAAAAAAATCATATAAATTTTTTAGCAGGCATAGTAAATATATATTGAAAGTATCATAACATATTGAGTGAGATACAATCATAACATACACATTAATCATCTAATATATTACATCCAATATTACACGATCACACCCTCTTTCTTAAAAAAAAAAAAAGTTTTTTTATAATGAGTGGAGAAAATATGATGTAGTTGAGCTTGTAATAACATGTAATTTTAGACAATCAGATATAGATTTGTCATAACTAGATGAGGATCTACTCTAGATGAATTGCGTGAATGACCTAGTAGATATATTTATGAATCATTTAGATAAATCTAAGCCTAAAAATAGGTTTGATTGCACCAGATCAGAATAACAACTTAAAAAAGCTATAACTTTTGATCCGACTGTTGATGGAGTAAAGCTTGCAAAAACTGATGATTTTAAGCAGTTTAGTATGAGTTTGTCACAATTAAATAAGAATCTGTCCTAAACAGATTATGTAGTTGATGACCTATATATATATATATATATATATATATATATATATATATATATATATATATGTATTTATGGAGTAGTGAGATAAGTTTAAGCCCAAGAGGAGGTCTGGTCTCGCCAGACCATAACAATAACTCAAAAGTGACATAACTTTTTATTCCAATCATTAATGTAGTTGAGCTTACAAAAACAGGTGATTTTAAACAGATAAGTGTGAGTTTGCCACGACTAGATGAGAATCTACTCTAGATAGATTATATGAATGACCTAACATATATATTTATGGACTAGTGGAACAAGTCTAGACCTAAAATAAGGTTTAGTTGCGCCAAATTAGAATAACAACTCAAAAGGACCATAACTTTTGATCTAACTATTGATGTAGTTAGGCTTGTGGTAATAGGTGATTTTAAGTAGCCAAATATGAGTTTGCCACAACTAAATAAGAATTTGTCCTAGACAGATCATATGAATAACCTAGTAAATATATTTATGGACCAGTGAGATAAGTCTAGGTCGAAGAAAAGATTTGGTCACGGTAAACTATAATAACAGCTCAAAAGTGTCATAACGTTTGACTTGGTTGTTGATGTAATTGGGCTTGTGACAATGGGTGATTATAGATAGTCAAGTGTGGGTTTGTTATCACTATATCTATCTACCCTGAATAAGTTACGTATATGATCTAGCAAATACATTTATAAACCAATGAGACATGCTTAGGCTAAAAGAAGGTTTGGTCATGCTAAAATAAAATAACAGTTTAAAAAGACCATAACTTTTGATCAAACCATTAATATAGTTGAACTTGCGATAACAAGTAATTTTAGACAGTTAGGTGCGGGTTTGTCACAACTAAATGAGGATCTTCCCTATACAAATTATGTGGATGACTGATTAGTACTTAAAAGTGTATTTTTATCATGGTTTTATATTATCATTTTGCACTTGAAGTATCAATAACTCCTTAACTAAAATATGTTTTATAATAATGTATCTAATAATATAAGATACCTATAATTTGTGGTAAATGTCTATTTTTAATGCAGGTCTATCACATAAATGAAAGGATTGATTGATGACTTGAAGAACTTAAATTGCATGGATAAAGAGATGGTCAAACTTAGAGAAGAGATGTCGGTGCAATCCAAACCGGAACACTGTTCGGTAATTGGGCCATATCTGGAGCTACAGATCTCAGATTTAGGTCCAATTTATATGGATGAAAAGGTAAGACATAGGCCTAAAACTTTCATATGAAGCCCAAGATCTAAAAAGGCCATTATCAAATCCAAATTGTAGCAACAACAAAGAAGCCCGAATCTGTCTTCCAGCCCGAGCACTGTTCGGTATTTTGGCCATATCTGGAGTTCTAGAAGTCCAAATGAGCTGAATTGTTTACACAAAAAAGCTGAGACAATTTCCTACAACTTTCATGTTTGCACCTGGCTCCAGTTTTGACGTTATCAATGACGTTTTGGGCAGACAAGAGAAGATAAAGATTGTCACCAAGTCAAAAGTTGGCCACCCACTTATCAATTAGTCATCAAATCAATAGTTCCCAATTTTGGCCTATAAAAGGAGGCATTTCCCATGCATTTGGGCATCTTGGTTTCCAGATCAAGATCATGCTCTTCCTTTCTCTCTTTGTATTTTTTGTAATGTTTATGCTTTGCTTTTATTAATATTAAGTTTATGCCTTTCATTTCCTTTCCTTTACTTAGTTAACTTTTATGTTCTTATTTTGTTTATTTGTTTTCCTTTCTTTCATTATGTCTAGCTAAGTTAATTATGTCAAGGTGAAAAGGTTACACTAATGGTGTGAGAATAAGTATAATGTAAACTTAATATGGACTTTAATGTTTGGTACTAACATGTTTTATATTTGTTATCTTGCTCACTTTTTAATACTTTGCTTGTTAAATGACTAATCTTGATTTATGTTGTATAACACTTGGTACAATAAATGCTTGGCACTTTCATAGCCCATAATGTATGGTATAACCGACACCTGAGCTATGAAAGGAACTTGATTTGTTGTTAACATAAGTTATAATCATGAATGCTTGACGAGATTTACAAGTATTAGCATTAATTGAATAAGATGACTAATGTAATCATGTTAACAATATATAATCTGATTGGAACCTCCTTTGTGTGTGGTTTCCAATTCAATAATAAGAGTTTATATTATACTTGTTTGATATACCATTAGTGGAACCTCTAACCTTGACATTTGTTATTATCATTGTTTAATCGTTACATTAATATTCCATCTCAAACTTCTCATCATCATCATCTTCTTCTTCTTCTCTTTCTTTATTATTATTATTATTATTACTATTATTATTATTATTATTATTAGTACTACTACCACTATTATTATTATTATTATTGTTGTTGTTGTTGTTATTGTTGTTGTTGTTGTTATTGTTGTTTTATAATTGTTGTTTATAATTTGTACAATTAACCTCCCTGTGGTTCGACCCCGGTCTTGCCGGGTTATTTATTACTTCGACACTCCTGCACTTGGGAGAAGACATCAACCTTTTAGTCGTGTCAATGACTTAACAAATACATTTATAGAGTAGTGAGACAAATCTAGGTTCACTAGGAGGTATGGTCACGCTAAACCAGAACAATAAATTAAAAGAGCCATAACTTTTTATTTGACTGTTGATATAATTAGGCTTATGATAACAAGTGATTCTAGACAATCAAATGTTAGTTTGTTATAAGTAAATGAGAATCTTTCCTAAACAGATCATGTAGATGACCTAGCATATCATTTTTTATGAGGCACATGTGTTCATTGATAATCTGGTTTGGTGTTGGTGAGCCTCCTTTTCCTCCTTTTCTCACTCTCCTCCCTAAAAAATTGCAATTTGACCCTCCTAGTTGTTGTCATTTCAACTTCAATTCTCATTCTTTTAATTTTTAATTTTATATCCTGGCCATTTTCTAAAAGTTTTATTTATTTTTAATTTCATCACTCAATCTTAATTTATCAAATATTATATATTTGTAATGTGGTTCTTATTTTTTAGAATTCTAATTTTTATCCTTAGTCTTTTTGCCTTTTTGTAAAAAAATAGTTTTCAATTTCATATTTCAATTCAAATTGATGATATTATATTTTTTTAATTTGGTTATCATTATTTTGATTTGTAATTCTTTTCTTGACTCTTTTATAAAAATTATTATTATTTTCAATTTCACTATTTAATTACAATATTATTTTTATTTTTATGTCAATTTTGATCCTCATTCTTTTTATTTTTTTTTGTTTTTTACTATATTATTTTTTTAATTTCACCCTTCAATTAAATAAAAAATTGATTATTTTATTTTAATTTTAATTCTTATTCTTTTTGTTACTGTTTTTTAAAATCTTTTTGCATGATTAAAATCTCTTTTTAATTTTATCTTTCAATATTTAATTAATTAAAAATTAGACTTTATGGTTTTTTCATATTAGATTTTTCAGGTTTAATGACTCAGATTATGAATTTTTTTTTTAAAAATGGTTTTATAGTCATCTTTATTTTTTTATTAGATTATTCAAATTTCATGATCCGAGTCGCTGGTTTGATGGGATATCCAATGTTGGCTTTGCTTTAATTATTAGGGTTATAAATTTGTTATTATAATTTTTATGTTATTTGTTTTACTTTATCTCAGCACTTAACATCATTTTTTTTATAAAAATAAAAAATAAAAAAATTCGGTCTCATTAAGTGCAGGCTAATTTTTATCAAAACTGATATAAATCCTCTCACTTGAAATTTTATATATATTTTTATAAATATAAAAAAAATAAATTTTAACACCATGTAACTATATATTTTTTTTTCAGATATGTTCTGTTGGATTAGAATTTTCCGTGTAGGATTGAACCTAGACGCACAAGAAGCCAAAACTTGTTCCCAGAGATGTTGACCTAATACACGAGAGGTTAGGGGCCGCACGTTAAATTGCAAAAATAAATTGAAAATATGTTTGGTAGAGAAGCCACCTACGCATAGGATAATTTTATTTGTACAATTTTAAACTATAATTTTAGTTTCCTTTTTCCTGAGTCTATGGCTAGGTTACTTTACATAACGTGGGCGGACTAAGAACTTTCATGGACATAAAAATAATATTTTGATTACTGTTTAAATTTATTTTTTTACTTGACTTTTTATTTAATTTAAATTTAAATTGAATTATATTAAAGTTATCTTAATATAAATTAATCAAGTTAATAGATTCAATATGAAAAAATCAAAAAATATAAAATATAAATGATAAAAAAACTCAAACACACGAGTTCATAAACAATCTAGTTAATATCAAGATAATATTTAAAAATATTAAGATAAAAATATACTTAATTGATATGAATATACGAGAGTTAATATATCAAACTCATGATTTAATGATAGATTTTACTAAATTTAATAATATTTTTATTTAATTATATGATAAAATAATATAAAGACTAATCTAAATTCAATAAAATATTAAATAATAAAATTAAATAAAAATAATTAATAAACTCAATAAAAACCCAAATTTTAAATATAAAATTTTAAAAAAATAGTTTAGGTCAGATATAAAGTTCTTAATAACCAAACACACTTAGAACTTAAAAAGATTTAGATGTGTGAAAATAATTTCAACTTGTGTACATCATATGTTTTTTAAAGAATTGTTGTCCATCTATTATTTTTTTTTAATAAAAAACAAGCATTAGAAATTCACGGAATGGAGATTTTTAGCTTGAAAATTTAGTTTTCAACCAATTTTTACAAAGAAAAATTATAAATATCATAAAAAACCTTCCTATATTATTGCTTATTAACCCTTAAATAATCTAGAGAATGAAAGTCAATTGAATAAAAAAAATCAAAGCAAACCCAATATATTTTCATGGAGTGGGGATTTTTAGCTTGAAAATTTAGTTTTTAATTTTACAAAGAAAAAATATAAATATCATAAAAACCTTCCTCAAATACTGATTTATAACTATAAAATCATCTAAAGAATGAAAATCAATTGAATAAAAAAGATCAAAACAAACCTAATATATTTTCCCATACATGTTTATAAAAAACTCTATCATTATCAAACTTTTTTTGTTAAATAAAACTTATTAATATCAAGAATAATAAGTTTTGTCGTCAAAAAATAGTTAAACTAAAATTTTTCTTTTCATTATTTCCTATCAATATTTTCTCTCCTCTCTTAAGAAAATAAACTTTTAGATTGGAATTGTAATTACAAAAATATATAATTTGTAAACTAAGAAAAAGTAAAATATGAGGACAAAAAAAAAAAACCTTTCTCTAAATTTTAGATTGGACATGTATTTTTTTTATTTTATACTTTTATCCTCTATTACATAGTTTTTTTCCTTAATAATTTTTTTTTAATTTGGTGGTGAAATTAGTCATAGAAAGTTGAAATTGAAAAAAAATGAAAGATGAAAATATAATTAAAAAAAATTATTATAGATTGTTACAATGTTTTAGCCATTTATTTTAATATATTTTATATTTTTTTTGTAATTTTATCCTTTTAATTTTTGTTTATTTGATTTTTAATTTTCTTACAAGTTCATTTAGTAAGTTGATGAGATATTATATCAAATACGAATTAGAAAATTGTTGAATGCATACAAGTAAAATGATAACCTGCCTCTTTTACATGTCTCCAAGTCTATTTTTAATAGTATACATGCAAATACAAGTGAATTGTACAAAAAACTCATATCTTTGGAGACTTGGTCGAATTAGTTGATAAGTGGTTTATTGTTAATATTATCATTCAAAATTTAAATCCTATAAGAAGTTACGAAAGAATAATAAGTTACAATAAAAAAAAATACTGTTGCAAATTATTATTATCCATATCAATCATTTTTTTCCCCATTCCCTGTGTAAATGAAAGGGTAAGAAGTTCTCAACTCTTATGGATTATTAGTTTAACAAATTATTTAATTGCAATTACTCATTAAATAAATTAGGATTCAATCATTTTTTCCTACATAACCAAGTCTCTAATTTTAATAAAATTAGGTAATGACATGTCTCTCATGTGTATTTATTTATTTATTCAACTTATTAATTAAAAATTTGATTTAACTCACTAAAATTACTTGGTCAAATTTTTATTCTTGTGAGGAGGTGACCTATATCAAATTATTTATTCATGTATTTATTTTACTCAAACCAATAGTTTAGATGTTAGAGAACCTTTACTTTAAAATTCAATTTTAAAAAGAAAAATATAAAAATAGAAGATACAAGATATAATTAAATTCAAAAATTTTATTCAATAACAAGGCTACGTGTTTAATATTATAATAACATGTAGAGGAACAAATAAATCGCAATTTTCAATATATTTATACACATTTAATTTTGTATATTGAAGGATAAGAAGAGTTTGCAATTTTTTGCACAGAAAAAATAACAAAAGGCGTGCAGGAGTGATGACTTGTAATGTAGTGTGGCGGCGACTTGCCTCTAAGAAAATCACAAAAGAATCTTAGGATTACTATATTTGATGACTTTTCTAAACGAAGAACCAACCAAATCAATGGTCTCCGTTTGCTTATGAATACAAGCATATCTCCAATGCCACTTTCTTCTTCGTTGTGTTGTGGTCTACCTTTTACTCCCATCATCATGACCACCACTAGCTTGTACTGTATGTATCTTTTTATCAATCAAAACCAACGGCGGCAGATCGAGGGCGGGCCCACAAGGGCGAAAAAGCCACTCTAAAATCAAGGTGATCAATTCCGGAATATTCAGTGTACCTTCTACCTTTTCAAAAAAACAAAAAAGCATAACAGCGTTGTATATCAGCATGCTTAATATTGCCGATTTGCCGTCAAAATACTATTTATTAAGAATTTAATTTTTTGGTTTATTTTTTTTAATATTTATAGATTATTTTAATATATTAATATTAAAAATAAATTTTAAAAAATAAAAAATATCATTTTTATAAATTTACAAGAAAAAACATTTTCAACAATAATTATTACTGCAATATCAAATACGTTCTAAATATCTTTTTATTCAAGATCTCAGGTTATTTTAGATTTTTTATTCAAATTTAATATAGAATATTCTGAGTTTATTTTATTTGTTTCATTTTATATAAAAATTTAAAAAATTTAAAATATGATTTTACTTGGTTTTTATTAATCTAGCAAAAATAAAATATTAATAATAAATATTACTATTTTCATTAACATTAATATTATTTTTTTAAAAAAATTGAGTTTATCACTATAATATATATTGTTTATATTTATGTTTATATTTTACAAGAATTTAAATAAAATAATTGATACTCTAGATTTTGTTAACTTTGATAATATTGACTTATTGAATAAATAAAATTGTAAAGAATCTAATCTTTTTAATAAAAAAGATTTAAATTAGAAGGCTATTTAGACAACTTTGTTTATTTTGATTTTAGAGAATGAAAGGATATATTTTAATAGTGGAGATAAACCTATAAGAAATAATATTTTATTTAAATGTTTAGTTGATAATTTTTTTTATATGTCATTATAATATCTAGATCTTTATTTCTATGTTAACAATGAAGATTATATTTGATTTATACCTTTTTTTTTGTATTAATTTTTTTACTTTCTCAATCTTTTGGTATTTTATTTGTGTTGAATTACTTCAAGTTGAAAGTTTTCTTAATTCTTCACTCTTGATCATTTTAAATATTTAAAATTGTAAAATTATGTTTAGATAATTAGTTTTGTGTTTGTATTTCATAATTTAAATTTAATTTATCTTAAAATTTAAATTGAAATAATATATGTTAAATTAATATTTTAAATTACACATACACAAAAAAAAAAAGTATAGGAGGAATAAAATACTAAAATGCTCTAAAATAAAATTTTATTGTTTTAATAAAAACAAATAGAACCTTAACTAGAACAAAATTAACAACTTTATTATAAATCGGTCACACCCTACCAATTTAACTAAATAAAACAAATAGCAAAACTATAATATATAATAATTTAATATTAAAAAAATGAATATTAATTTGAATTAACTCAAATATATTAATCAGATATATATATCGATTTGAATTAAATCAAATAAATATGTTTTATTTTTTTATATTATCTTTTTTAATAGAAAATAGATAGGGTACAAATATTAATAAGATTTAATCCAAACCCAATTATATATATATATATATATATATATATATATATATATATATTCTAGGTGATGAATACATAAATGAATATTTGAGATTTGATAAATTGTATATAAATATTTAAATTATGAAAAAAAACTAAACCCTCTTAGTCTTTCACGGTAAGGAAGCAATGATATTCTTTTTTCTAATCCCTAGGATATTTTACACTATGATCCTTTAATTTTTTTTTTATCTTTTTATTTGATCTTTTAATGTGCTTTAATTTGTGGTTGGTATTGGTAATTTTTCTTGCATGCATGCATGCGGGGAATAATGAAGTATTAAAAAAAATATTTTTTCACTATTATTATTATTTTGGGAGGGGGGGTTTTAATATTTCTTTAAGTTTTGATTTTGGTTCCTTAAGTTTTAGTTATTTAAAATCAATTAAAATGAATTTTGTTTCACAAAATTAAGAATTAAATTATTTACTATTATTATTATTTTGGGAGGGGGCGGGGGGATTTAATATTTCTTTAAGCTTTGATTTTGGTTTCTTAAGCTTTAGTTATTTAAAATCAATTAAATTGAATTTTGTTTCACAAAATTAAGAATTAAATTAGTCCCCCCCACCCCTTCCAAAATAATAATAATAATAATTATAGGGGGTTGATTTGCATTGTAAAAGAGGTATTGCAATCTCTTTTTTTTTTTTTTTAATTTTGATCCTTTTTTTTATTTGATTCCTTAGCATTGATTTTATTTTTATAGTACTTAGTTGATACTTAGTTTTGTAAAATAAAATAAAATAAAGTTAATTTAAAACAATTAAATATTAAGGGATAAACATTGAAACTAAAATAAATATAGGGACGGGGTAAATAGATGAAACGCTTCCATGATCGTCAAGCAGCACGTGAGGAGTCATTCGGTGACCTAACAATTGCTTCCACGGTGATATTGGAAGAGTCACGCCATAATCTTTCTAGTTGTTTGACGTGTGAAGGTGCATATATAGTAGTTGAGATTTAAGGAGGTTTTTTCTTCTCTTCTCTTTTTTCTCTCTCATCTCTTCAAAAATCATGCTAGCCTGTCAAAATTAAAAAGTGTCAAGTTATTTATTTCTTGTATCAAATTTGATTCTTATTCTTTTGATTGATATTTATTTTATTTTAATTTTTTTTTATTGATTTATTTTGAATTTCTTCATTTAACATTTAGTTTCATTTAGTTTTTATATTAGATTTGATCCTCATTATTTGATCCTATTTTTTCTATCATTTTCTTAATTGAATCTTTTTTCTTAATTTCATCCCTCGATATTTCTTTATCATTTTTATTTTATTTTTTATTAGTTTCACCCTTTAATATATTTTTTTTAATTAAGGATTTCACTTTATGACTTTTTGGGGTTGCCTTTTATAATGTTAGTCTTGGCTTCATGAACTAGGTCACAAGTTTTGAATATTAGGTCAATTTGACTTCAATCTTTTTTAGGTCTTTTATTAAAATTGATTTTTTTTCTCAATTTCTTCCTTTAACATGAGTTGGTTGAGGATTAAGTTTCATAATTTTTTTTTATTTTTTTATATAAGATTATTTCAATCTCATGTCTGGGATCAAAGACTTAGCATGTTAATCCGAGTTGACTTGTTTTTCATTCCTTTTTTTAGATTGATTTTTTTTAGTTTCACCCTTCAATATTTGGAGACCTCTTTTGTATGTTTGGTATAAGATCAAAAAGTTATGTTGTAAATAATTAAAACTATTTCAAAAAGTTTTTATCTCAAATTGGAAAAACACAACTTACTTTTTATAAACATACAATATAAATAAAGTTTTTTTTATCTCACATTGAAAAAATTACTTTTTATAAACATACAATATAAATAAAGTTTTTTTTATCTCACATTGAAAAAATAAGACATTTATCTAGTGTTTATATAGTAAACTTTGATATGAGATAATAACCAATAAGGAAAGGATAGTGGGTTTGTGCGCATAAGGTTAAGCTAAGAAAGAGGAAAACCTTTAATTCCCCCTGCTCATGAGGCAACCCCAATACTTTATGAACCTTTTTTCTCCAATAATAATTTGTTTTTGGCTTTTAAACTCAAACCATAATTTTTTAAATACTTGAAATTGATTTTCTAATGGTCACAACATCATAACAACTCTTTTTTTTTTTTTTAAAGTTACATCTCTTTAATTCTCTAACAGCTTTTTTATTTTATAAATTGTTATAACAACTCTTTAATTCTCTAATTTATTTCCTACCTAGCTATTACATGCTAGCAACCTATATATACCATGCATTCTTATAATTAAGATGTGCTAAAAAAACCATAGTATTTCCCTATCTTTACAAAGCTTGCTAGTATTTCCTTTCGATCTTGGTCTGGTTGTTTCTATAACCCTCGTTTTAAAAGAGGAACTTATTGAATTCTGAAGAATAACCTTGTGTCGAGGGAATATGTTTAAAGATAATGTTTGTATATGCCTTAAGTTTTATTTTGTTTATGTTCTTCATCGTATTTTAATACAACATGTTGAATTTTTATATTTAAAAATATCTTTTTATTTTATGATAGCCAACATTGTTATTAAAATCACAAGTTAACTCATAAAATCATACAATTTTACGAGGCAACTCATATATAACGTGCAAAATCAGGTTGAATACTTGAAAACAGTCAAACTTGGTCAACCCATTAAAAACAGACCAAGTTAACGAGTTTGATAAAAAGTGAAAAAAAATTAATTGTCTCTGTCTCCCCTTACAATCACACCGTCACTCTTCCCTTTCCCCTTTCTCAAATCTCAATGGTTCTTCAAGCGTGTTCTACTACTCCCCCTCCACAACTCACTCAAGGCTGGTTTTGATGATTTTTTGGGCGAGGTTAGGGATTTCATCAACACTTTAATAAATAAAGAAGGAAATTTTATGCAAAGCTCACTAGACATAATTACTTCTTCAATAACATCAATTAATGAAGGTGCTTTAAAAGTAGTAGATGGTGTTTTAAGTAAAGTATTCTCAACTTTTGATTAAACAAGAGAATTAACTGGCGATAGATTGACTAGCTTTTCATCTGGTTTGAGGAAAGCCACACAAAAAGCTACTAGCACTTCTGTAGATGTGCTCAGATTTGCAATTGTTGCAATGGAAGAATCTATAGCAAAAAAGGCTTTTTTTATTGTTTATTTTTATGGGCATGCCAAGGATTTGCTTCCTCCAAAGATCAGGGGTACATTGAATCTATCTAAAGAAAGGGTAATAAAGATTTTAAGGTCAATTGGTGCAACTTCTCAACAAGTACATTATGCTTGACATGTTTTACTTTGATGGTCGCTATACTCTCTTTTAATTCTATGAAGTTGAAAAAAAATTCTCCTGCAAAGATATATTTGGATTATTTTAGAAATCTTTTTGTTGGAGAGTGAAGACATCGGTTATTGCTTTTATTTTATAGGATTTCTAGTTGAAAACTCAATTGTGTCCATCTTTGTTACACTGCTTCATTATATGCTGATCTAACTAATTTATGTTCCAAAACCAAAGCTGATTATAAAGGGTAATCGAACTTGTGAAATGAGACCACTTTTTTTATGATAATTTCTTTCACAAAATTAGTATATAGGCCGATTTGAGATGATTTTGGATTTTTTAAATAAGTGTGGTTTGTGGGTTTTGATGAGATTTTTTTTTCTTTTGTAGGTTTTTCAAATATTTGGTGATTGAGCATTATAAATTTTACAACGGTGTTGTGCAAACGTTTAAGTGTAAAGGAACTGATCACCAATATCCCTATCCAGGAAAGTATTACTAGTAATGCTAGTTTCCTTCTAAAACATTGTTTTGTTTGTATTGACTTTTTTTGAATTTGTGTGGGATGGTGTTATGGTGTCTTCCTTCTAGAACATTATTTTGTTTGTATTAATTTTCTTTGAATTTGTAGGGGGTGGTGCTATGATGTCTTTGTGATTATGAAAACATTATGGGTAATGTTTGTTTCTTTCTAAATCATTATTTTGTTTGTATCATCTTTTTTGAATTAGAGACAATAGGCTTCTCTTAAAAAAATTCCTTATGATTTTACGATCTATTTTTATGATTCGAGTTTATTTTCTATCAAAAATACATTTTTGACAACTTTGATAACCAATTTGTTTGCATTAAAGATTGTATCCCTTTACTTAATTTGTTTTAGAATCAACTCTTGCCTTATAGGTCATTCACAATTATGAAACTTGATACCTTAGTGATCATTTATTATAGTTGTTTCATCTTTGTTTTTTATTTGCTAATTTTGTTATGAACTTTGAGCTTTGACAAAAGAAAGCCTTTGATTACTTCTTTCATTTATAATGTTCAGGATATCTTCTACCACTCCCATGTCAGATGTTGTTATATACAACATATGGATTGTTACTTTTTTTTAATTGTGCTAAAAAACTTAAGTTTGGAACCCATCAAATAGCATGAGCTCTATTAGGGTAATACATGTTTGATTCCTAGGACTGATGAGGGAAACGCTAAATGGAGATCCATAGACTATGAAAAAATCCAAAACCCACGCTAAATGACCCTATAAACAAAAAAGGAAAGAAAAACTAAAAAGCTTTTTTATTGACACAACTGAAAGATTCATGTCTTCTCCCAACTGTAGGAGTATCGACGTAATAAATAACCTGACAAGACCGAGGTCGAACTATAAGGAGGTTAATTGTATAAATTTTAAACAACAACAATAATAATAACAGTAACAGTAATAATAGTAGTAGTAGTAGTAGTAGTAGTAGTAGTAGTAGTAGTAGTAGTAGTAGTAGTAGTAGTAGTAGTAATAATAATAATAATAATAATAATAATAATAGTAATGGTAATAGTAATGGTAGTAGTAGTAGTAATAATAATAATAATAAAGAAGAAGAAGAAAAAGTTGATGAGAACTTTGAGATAGAAGATCAATGTAAGGATCAAACAATAATAAAAATAAATGTCAAGGTTAGAGGATCCACTAATGGTATTTCAAACAAGTATAATATAAACTCTTATTATTTAATTGGAAACCACATACAAAAAAGGTTCAAATCAAATTATAAATGGTTAACATGATTATGTTAGTTTTCTTATTCGAATAATGCTAATACTTGTAAATCTCGTCAAGTATTCATGATTATAACTTATGTTAACAACAAATCAAGTTCCTTTCATAACTCAGGTGTCGGTTATACCATACAACATGGGCTATGAAAGTGCCAAGTATTTGTTGTACCAAGTGTTATACAACATAAATCTAGATTACTCATTTAACAAGTAAAGTATTAAAGAGTGAACAAGATAACAAATACTAAATATGTTAGGATCAAACATTAAAGTCCATGTTAAGCTTACATTATACTTATTCTTACATCATTAGTGTAACTTTTTTACCTTGATATAATAAACTTAGCTAAATATAATGAAAGAGAGAGACATATATAAACAAGATAAGAACATAAATGAAATAAAAGTTAACTAAGTAAATAAAAGAAAATGAAAGCCATAAATAAAATATTAATGAAAAAAAATTAATCATTATAAAAATACAAAGAGAGAAAGGAAGAGCATGATTTTGATCTGGAAACCAAGATGACTAAATACATGAAAAATATCTCCTTTTATAGGCCCAAATTAAAAACTATTGATTTAATAATTAATTAATAAGTGGGTGGCCACATCTTGACTTGGTGACTATCCTTATCTTTTTATCTGAATAAAACGTCATTAATAATATCAGAATTTTAATTGGACTTCCACATGAAAGTTCTTGAAAATTATCTCAACTTTTCAGAAAAAAATTAAGGTCATTTGAACTTCTGAAACTCGAGATATGTGATGAACATTAAATAGTGTCTGGGCTGCAAGACAAATTCTGACTTCTACGTTGTTGATAAGATTTGGACTTCCAAACAGCAGAATTGAGTCTTGACTTCTACATGAAAGTTTTAGGTTTATGTCTTCCATCCATATAAAACATACCTAAATTCAAGATCTACAACTCTATATATGACCTGATTACCGAACATTGTTCCAGTTTAGACTACACTAACATCTCTTTTCTAAGTTTGACCCTCTCCTTGTCCTTTCAATTTCAATACTTCAACTCATCAATCAATCCTTTTATTTATGTGAGAGGCCTGTATTTAGAATGAACATTTACCATAAATTAAAGCTACTTTATAATATTAGACTTGTTATTATAAAACATACTTTAGTTAAGGTGTTATTAATACTTTAAGTGCAAAATGATAATACAAAACCTTGATAAAAATATAATTTTAAGTACTAATCAATTATAACTTATATTAACAACAAATCAAGTTCTTTTCATAGCACAAGTGTTAGTTATTCTACAAAGCAAGACATTCATCATTCAACTTTCATTAATCTATCCAAATAAATAAACTCTCATTAAATTTTTATATATGCTCAATATCTCTTAAACAAGATATTAATAAACCTTTCTTTTATGCTCTACATATCAACATATAGTTATGAGGCTTTAATTGAAAGAAAAGAAAATTTTTATTTCAATGTTTAAGGTTAACTTCCTTGGGTTGAGATTATTATCTTTTTTCTTCTTTATATATATATATATATATATATATATAACTTAAAAACACAATGCATCTTTAACCCATGGAATGAGCTTTCAGCTAATGACTCCTAGACCAGTTGGTATTAAGACATTATGTGTTTAGACACCTCTACGAGCTTGGTAACTTGGATTGTAGATACTGATACGTAGATAATACAATATTTGATTGCCTTAGGCTTTTCTTCTGAACCCATATAACAAACGTTAAACCAATAGCTCCTATGTTAGTTGACTTTAGGGTTTTAGGTATTAAAACACTCATTCAAGCTTAATTGCTTATGTTAAAGAGGCTACGAAACCAAACTTATCTATGTTTTTTATTGTTTATTTATTTTGCAAGTTATATACTATCTCTTTCCCTTAGTTGTTACCTTTAACAAAAGTACATAAATAATGTAATAATCTAATATGCAACCCACAATCATATGTTAAAGTGTGTGTGAAAATGAAGGTTTAAGAATACATTTTAAATGAGTATATGAGCATAATTAAGTGATAACAATGTGAGAGTTTGTAAACCTGAATATTTTAAGAAATATTTTGATAGACCTTATTATGAATATTGTAAATAACCATTGAAAAATATTTACTAAGGTACGTCTCAAGAGTGTATAAAATTCCTTCTTACTCTATCATTTTAGTAACAATATTTTTGCAAATGGTTTATGAAATAGAAACACAGTTAGTTTTTTTTTTTAATATCAACTACTACCCTTTCCAATTAGTTTTTTTTGTTAATATCAACTACTACCTTCTCCTCCCAACCAAAACCTGACATTGTTTTCAATATTTTAAGATAGAAAGATAGAGTATACATCATCTAAAATAGTGACTACTAACAAACCTAAAACACACTTAAAAAAATATAAGAAACAACAAAATATAAATATTATGCTTTATTAATAAAACCAAAAGTCATAAATTTTTACAAACTGAGATTCAAATCATAGTTATGAGTATGACTCATATCTTCCCTAGTTTTTACGTCCAATGATAGGCTTCCTATCTAATTTTCTTAAAAACTGATAAATGATGTCTTTTTAGTCAAATTCCCAGAAATAAATCAATCATGTTTTTTTTTTTATGAAAATAGCGCTATAAATCATGAATTACTCGATGCACATCTTCACTAAGATGCGTTTCAAGAGTTAATATAAGATTATCTAAAGATTTTTTACTGAGGCCATCCTTAATGAATTGTATTATTTTCACGGTTTATAGATACCATTTCTAAATAATAACATTGTACATTACAAGTTCATCTGGCACATTGATGACAAACTTTCAATCATTTTGCATGACCTTGTTTTTGTAAAAGTTCTTATACCTATTCTAGGCGAAATGAAGGAATTGAAGAATTCACTTGATAATCGGACCTTTACTTTAATTAGCCAGTGAATCTCTTCAGAAATTCCATGGTTCATTAACAACCTCAATGTTGTACACCTAGCTTGGTAAATTTTTATAATCGCATTTTAAGACAAAATAGGAAATACTTTTTTAATTTTTCAAGAGTGGTGTCCATTTTTTAATATGAAAAGTGGAAAAGAAAAGCAAAGAAAAGAGAAGGAATAAGGAATTAAATAAATATATACATGAATATCAATTATCATGGGAAACTGAAAGAACCAACTTATGAGTCATATAGTACCATTATCCACCATTTAATTGGAGTGAGAGAGACTAGCAAACCAAGAGTCACACAAAAAAAAAAACACAAAAATAATGAGAGAAAAACAAAATAATCAACCTTAATCTATAGGATTATTCAAACCAATGGATTCATTTTCATTAGAAAAATTATCAAAGTAAGCTTTCAAACAATGTCCATTTACCTTAAAAACATTATCATTCTTTAGATTCTCAATATCAAAAGACTCATAAGGATACACATATTTCTTAATAAATGGACTGCTCCATCTTGATTTTAGCTCTCTAGGGAATAAATGGAGTCGAGAATTATAAAGCAAAACTTTTTGACGAGTATTAACTTTTTGACAATTTTCACAAGTTTTGCATAATACATATGTGTCCTTGAACATGGTGGTTTAATAAATTTATTTCGAAAGATTTTCACAACTATCTTTTTTTATGAGAAATGACTCCCACATGCTTTAGAATAACAATGTTTAATGACACTACTTACCTCATTATCAGGAATGCATCTTTGGAATATTTGATCAAGACAATATTTGAATAAGTTTGGGTCATCTCAATAAAATTTCTTCACTTTGTTAAAAACTTTCCTTTATCTTAGGTACTCCAATGAGTTGGCAAATCTCCTAAAACAAGAAAATTGATATTTTTAGCAAACCAAGGCATTGAACTAAGAAAAAGTAAGGATTTGCCAGAAAGTAATCATTGATTGATGTGATGTCAGATGTCGAATGTATTGCCACTCTTGACAAAAGATCCGCATCAATATTTTTGGTGCCTTTTTCATCTATGGTTTCTTCCTGAGAATAAATTATTTGCTAATCTTCAGATTCATCAAACTCTGTTTTACTTATAGTAGATTTAAATTGATCATAAACTAATTAGTCAATAATATCTACTTTTTATGAATCATTATCATTTCCAGGTTGTTTATAAATGTTGAAAATATTTATCTTCAATGTCATATTTTCAAAAGATAGCTTCATCAATCCATTTCTATAATTAATCAATGTATTAGAAGTTAGAAGAAATGGACATCCTAAAATAATAGAAAATGAATTACATGCTTTAATAGGCTGTATGTCCAAAACAATAAAATCCACAAGATAAATAAATTTATTGACTTGTATTAACACATCTTTAACTATGCCTGTAGATACTTTTACAAATCTACCAACAAGTAAGAGAGTTACATAGTCGGTTTTAACTCACTTAGATTGAGACTCTAAAAAACTGAATATGAAAGTAAATTCACACTAGCTTTAAGATCAAGTAAGGCTCTTTCAATTTTATGTTGTCTATTAAAGCAAGAAATTATAGAACAATCAAGGTATTTACATCTCAAAGCATCATTGTTTTGAAGAATGACACTTACTTGTTCGGCTAAAAAGATTTTCTTTTTCACATTCAGTTTTCTCTTCACAATGCACAGATCTTTCAAAAATTTAGCATAAGAACAAACTTGTTTAATTGCATCCATCAAAAGTATATTGATTCTTACCTGTTTGAAAGTTTTAAAGATTTTAGAGTTGTGATTGACTTTTCTTTGTTTGGTCAGGATATGAGAAAATGAAAGTGCTGACAGGGAATCAATCTTTTCTTTGCAATTTTCTGATTCATTCATTTCCTTACCCTTGGAGATTGACTCGTCATCTTTCCCACAAGATTCAAAAGTGGATTTTTCAATAACCTTACCACTGCGAAGAGTGATAACTGATTTGACTTGATTCAAGTATTGGCTTCTAGAATTACTTATATATACATTGTATTGTCTTTTAAGATTTTATTATGGTTGATATGAAAACTTACCTTTCTCTTAAAAACTGAAAGCATATGTTAATTTTGCTAGCGGATCTTAAAATCTGTTATGCTTTGAACAATTTGAGTATTGATTGTCTCTTGCATTTCAATGAATGCATACAATATTTTTTCAAGATTTCTTTTAGAAGGTGGAGTATACGGAGATGCATACAATATTTTTTTTCAAGATTTCTTTTAGAAGATGGAGCATACAAAGATGCATATCTATGAGAATTTTAGAAATTATAGCGTGCTTAAAACAATGGTTGTGAAGTTTCTGCATTATTGTTATTACTCTTCCAATTAAAATTTAGGTAATTTCTACCACGAGGTTGTAAGTTTGCAAGTATGGATTATGTTGAGCCTTTGAAAATTGTTTAAAATATGAGCTTGTTCATGGAGATATTCCTTAAAAGAAGGCAAAGTTGGACAGTTATTGGTTGATTGTTCATTGGTTTCACAGAGTAGACACATAATGTTTTGAACATATTTAAATTGATCACTCTTTTTTAATTGTAGCGCCACGAATTTTCTAACTAAAAATAAATACTTGCCTTGGAGGTTATGATCGTCCCTAAAATTGTACATACCTCCACTAGATGTATGAGGTTGAGTTTTACTCAATGCCTCATAAGTACCTAAGATGTCCTAATTTTAAGCATTTTCAGCTAACAAGTCTAAGCGCTCCATTGCTTCATCAGGGTTTTTATCCTTAAAAGTTCAATTGCACATCAGTTTTACCATTTACCTATCTTTAGGTGTTAGCTCTTCATAAAAATATGAAATCAATATCCATATTTCAAAGCCATGATGAGTGAATACGGTGATTTGTTTTTTAAAAGAGTTTGTTCTGTGAGAAGGGAACAACTTCTTGAAAAACTATTGTTGCATTTCATCCTAAGCATGAATGAATCTTAGTTTGAAATTTTATAGTCATGTTTTAGCTTTATCTTTTAATAAGAAGGCAAAAAGCTTTAATCTGATGCTGTTGATGCTATAATTTAAGTTATTCTAGGTGTTATAGACCTCCTCAAATTTTCTTAAATGCAAGTATGGATTTTTTAAATCTAAGTTACATGACTAAAAGATTGATGTCTTCTTCCAAGTGCAGGAATGTCAAAGTAATAAATAACCTGACAAGACCGAGGTCGAACCATAGGGAGGTTAATTGTATAAATTATAGATGACAACAATAACAACAACAACAACAACAACAACAGTAATAGTAGTAATAATAATAAAAAAAAAAGAAAGAGAATAAGAAGAAGAAGATGATGAAAACTTCAAACTAGAATATTAATGTAAAGATTAAACAACAATAATAAAAAATTTCAAGGTTAGAGGTTCCACTAATGGTATGTCAAAAAAGTATAGTATAAACTCTTATTGTTCAATTAGAAAACACACACAAAGGAGGTTCTAATCTGATTATAGATTGTTAACATGATTACATTAGTCATCTTATTCGATTAATGCTAATACTTGTATATCTCATCAAGCATTCATGAATATAACTTATGTTAAAAACAAATCAAGTTCCTTTCATACCTCAGGTGTCGGTTATACCATACAGTATAGGCTATAACTAATTGATTTGATAACTAATTGATGAGTGGGTGACCAACTCTTAACTTGGTGACAATCCTTATCTTCTTTTGTTTGCCCAAAACATCATTGATAACGTCACAAGTGGAACCACTTGAAAACATAAAAGTTGTAGGAAATTGTCTCAGATTTCTTGTGTAAAATTTTTAGATCATTTCAACTTCTAGAACTCTAGATATGACTAAAATACTAAATAGTGCTTGAGCTGGAGGACAGATTCAGACTTCATTGTTGTTGCTCCAATTTGAACTTGAAAATAGCCTTTTTAGATCTTGGGCTCTATATAAAAGTTGTAGGACCATATCTTACCTTTCCATACATATAAAGTGAACCTAAATCTGAGATCTACAACTCCAGATATTATCCAATTACCAAGCAATATTCTGGTTTGGACTGCACCAATATCTCTTTTCGAAGTTTAAACATCTCTTTGTCCTTTTGATTTCAGTTCTTAAATTTATCAATCAATCCTTTTATTTATGTGATAGGCCTGTATTTAAAATAAATATTTACCATAAATTAAAGGTATCTTATATTATTAGATATATTATTATAAAACATGCTTTAGTTAAGGAGTTGTTGATACTTCAAGTGCAAAATGATAACATAAAACCTTGATAGAAAATACACTTTTAAGTACTAATCAGAAACTAAAATGCCTAAATGCGTGACAAATACCTTCTTTTATTGGCCAAAATTTGAAACTATTGATTTCATGATTAATTATTGAGTGAGTGACCATATATTGACTTAGTGACAACCTTTATTTTCTTGTCGGAATAAAACATCATTGATAGCATTAGGATCTGACCTAACCTTCCATATGAAAGTTCTAGAAAATTATCTCAGTTTTTTAGACAAAAAAATTGAGGTCATTTGGACTTCTAGAACTCAGGATATGAGCCGAACACTGAATAGTATCTAGGCTATAGGACATATTCAAACTTCTATATTGTTACTAAGATTTGGATTTTTAAACAGCAAAATTATGTTTTAAATTTTTATGAAAGTTTTAGGCGTATGTCTTAGCTTTCCATCCATATAAAGCAAACCTAAATCTGAGATCTATAGCTTCAGATATGACCCAATTACCAAACAATGTTCTATTTTGGACTACACTAGCATCTCCTTTCTAAGTTTGACTCTCTTTTTGTCCTTTCAATTTCAATATTTCAACTCATTAATTAATTCTTTCATTTATGTGATAGATTTGTATTTATGATAAATATTTACTACAAACTAAAGATATCTTATGGTATCAGACTTGTTATTATAAAACATATTTTAATTAACGAGTTATTGATACTTCGAATGTAAGATAATGATATAAAACCTTGATAAAAATGCACTTTTAAGTACTAATCATTTATCAAGACTTCCTTGAACCTCGACAAAAAAGATTAAGCAAACTATTCTTTAGTCTCTGTATCTTGAAAGTATTATCAATCCTTTCTATTTAAAAGCTTACAACTTAGGGTTTTAACTCTTATAGAAACATTTTGTTTATTTTTCTAAACCTAATAATATAGATTTAAACATATTTAAAAATTTAAATTTTGAGATAACTCTTCTAGAACTTAGATAAGAATAATTTATAGTGTGATAAGATAACTATCAATTATAATTATAATTAAGGGATTTAATTATAAGTTCTCAAATAAAAGGAATCAAGCTATGATAAAGTTCACAAATTAATGACTAATAATGAATCATGTTGTCACGCACTTGATTACTAAAAAAATAACAAAACATATGTCTTCGTCAATGGCATTTTGTATAAAGGAAGGGTATTTTAGGGAATTTGAATATAGATAAGAAGGAGCGGGGTTTGACAAAGGAAAAGAGTTAATATGGAACCCTTTGTCGCCACGTGCCTTGGCGTGTGATGCACTTAGAAAAATGTTTATCTGCTTCCCTTTTATTTATTTATTTGTTTTCTAGCAAACTTTTGTGTTTAAGGGAGCATTTGTTTGATGGAAAATGGTTTTTTGAAAATTAGTTTCTAAATTTTCTTGTGTTTGTTTATTATTAGAAAAATTAGTCAAAGAAAAATTTGGCATGGTTTTCAAAAAAGTATTTTGCTTTTATTTTCTGCAGAAAACACTTTTTGGAAGTTATCAAAAATTTAAAAATATTATATTATTTTCTGATTATATCAAATTCGGTCCTTAAACTTTTGATTGCTATATATATATGTTTTGAATATTTTTTTTCAATTTCATCCCTTATAATTTAATTTTATATTAATTTTGGTCTTAATTTTTATAATTGTTATTTGCTTTTTTAAAAAAAAAAAATTAATTGAAATTTTTTATCTATCAAATTTGGTACTCATTCTTTTGATTGTTACTTTATTTGAAATAATTTATGAAATGATACTTATTATTATTTTAATTTCTCCATCTTTCAATTTTTTTTTTAGATTTGATCTTTATTATTTTTATTATTATTTATTTTATTTGAGATAATTTATAAAATTATATTTTTTTTCAATTTCATTCTCATTTTACTTTGTAGTTTGTAAGATTTGTTACTCATTATTTTAATAAACTTGAAAAAAATAAAACATTAATAAGTTATTTTCCATCTTATTTTTCATGACATAACCAAATACTGGAAAGTGTTTTTCAACTTATTTTCCATTACACTACCAAACATTTAAAAATTCCAGGAGGTTAACTTACTAAACTTTTTTGTATTTGTTTGACATTCAAAAAGTTGATCAACGAAAAATACTTTCCAATCAAAGAAAAAATTCACTTTTTAGAAAAGTGTTTTTCTTCTATATTGGGTACAAAACACTTTCTAGAAATTGTAAAAATATTAAAAATATCATATTATTTATTAATTATATCAAATTTGGTCCTTAAACTTTTAATTGATATATATTTTGTTTGATTTTCTTAATTTCATCCCTTAAAATTTGATTTTTATATTAACTTTTATTCTTATTTTTATAATTATTATTTATTTTTATTTTATTATTTTTTAGTTAAAATTTAGAAATCTGCTTAGCTCATAAGTTTATTAAAACACCAAATTTAAAAGAAGTTGTTAAATTTTTTCAGAACACAACAATTAAAATTTAAAATACATACAAATATATTTAAAATTTACTTGGGAAACAATTTAATGTAAGCACTCAAAGGCTAATTTTAAAATACAATGAAATAAAAAAAATATGCCTATAAAATTATAAATAAATGACAATTGCTGGAATGAATTTTTCAGGGAATATATATAAAATTCTTGAGGATAAATGGAAAAGGAGGGATAGATTGATTCATTTATTTTTATTAGCTAATGGTGTTTACCTTATCATGTATAGAAGTAAAAACAGTGTTATTAAACTCGGCCCGGCTCGACAGGTTGATCTGGTGGCTGAATCGGTTCGGGTTTAATAAAAAACCGGTTGTGACAATAGCTCGATCAAACCCGGGTGACCCGACGGGTCAACCCATGACTTGGGCGACCCGGGCAAACCCGGATGAGACCCGATTTTTTTTTCAAATATGATATTTAAAATTCATTAGTATATATATTCTATATTTTCAATAAAAAAGTTATATTTTTTCAATGTGGGATAAAAAAACTATTTGGTTTAAATACTTCAATTTAAAATGATAACATAGTATATTTTCAATGTGGGATTTGAAACCCTTTTATATATATATATATTTTATGTTTCCAAAAAAAAAATTATATTTTTTTAATGTGGGATAAAAAAATTTTTGATTTAAATATTTTAATTTTAAAAAATAACTTAGTATCTTTTTAATATATAATTTAAAACTCTTTTATATATATACTCTATATTTTTATAAATGAATAATATTTTTTAAATATAAAATTTAAAACTTGAGAATCAATCTCTTAACCGGGTGAACTCCCGGAACAGCTTTAATAACTATGAGCAAAAGAGGCCAAACAACTCATCATAGACCGGCAATAGCCACAGTTTCAACTTTCAAACTTGTAAACCACCCCTTGGTCAAGAAATGGAAATAAGAAAGAAGGATATATATATATATAAACACGAGAGCAAGAAAGAACAAGCACAGCATGTAGTGAACAGGAGTAGTATTTTTATATAAAGAGTAACGAGGGAGAGATAAGAGATGGGAGGACCCACGTGAACAGTTTAATTCGGCCGCCCGCTTTGTCGTCTCTTTCGTCTCCGTGCACCTCCGTCGCTCTTTTAGTTTTGCTTGTCCCTTTGACCCTCTCCCTCTCTCTCTCCCTCTCCCGAGAAGAAGATATACGTCTCCCCACCTCTCTCTCTTACACAAAGTCAGTGTGTTTGTTCCCTAATATATAGCTGCAGCTGTATATATATAGTAACAATAAGAGGAAGGAGAGAGAGAGAGAGAGAGACAGAAGAATTCAAATATTTCTAGTGAAAGAAATGAAACGATGAAGAGTTTGGTTTGGTTTCTTTCTAGTGGTTTTAGCTTCTGAGTTTTATCGTCTTGATATCTTTTCACTTCATTCCCTCATGGCTGGTAGCAATGAAGTCAACCTAAATGAATCCAAGGTGCTCTCTTCATTTCTTCACCATTCCTCTGCCTTCTCCCTTCTTTCTTTCATTTAAATCACCTTCTTTTCAGTATTTATCATTGCTCTAATGAAGATTTTTGGAGCTTAAATTAATGATTCTTCTTCTTCATGGTTTATTTTGATTTTCAAATTGGAAGATGAAGAATTTGACTTCGGTTGGAGTCATTTTAAGAGCTAATTTTGCTGCAGCTGCAATTTCTCCCCATCTGATTCAGTAGTTCATCAAGTTCTTAATTTTCAGCATTAATTATTTCGACGGTGTCTTCTGACAAGAGTCTAATTTTGAAGATTCTTGGAAAATAACTTTCATTTAGGCTCTAATCTGTCTAGTTTCCTTCACATGATTTATTTAGCATTACCGGTATTCAACTACTTCTACCTACCTGACGCGTTCTCTAATATCTAAGATGTACAGATATGACTGGCTTGGCTCTCAATCAATCCAAGGTCAAAGATCGTGTAAACCTTAAGTTTTTCTATATAAGAAAACGTCTAATGCCTTCAAATCCTATTTTTTTCTTGCAGAGGGTGGTTCCGCTAAACACATGGGTCCTCATTTCCAATTTCAAGCTTGCATATAATCTCCTTCGCCGCCCGGATGGGACCTTTAACCGCGAATTGGCAGAGTTCCTTGAACGAAAGGTCCAGGCCAACACCATCCCAGTTGATGGGGTTTTCTCCTTTGATCATGTTGACAGAACCACGGGCCTCCTTAACCGGGTTTACCAACCTGCCCCTGAAAGTGACGCGCAATGGGGCATTGTAGACCTTGAAAAGCCCTTGAACACTACGGAGGTTGTTCCAGTCATAATCTTCTTCCATGGTGGAAGCTTTACTCATTCCTCTGCTAATAGTGCTATTTATGACACCTTTTGTCGCCGCCTTGTCAGCGCTTGCAAGGCTGTTGTGGTGTCTGTTAATTATCGTCGATCACCTGAGTATCGATACCCTTGCGCGTATGATGATGGCTGGACGGCTCTTAAGTGGGTTAAATCTAGAACTTGGCTTCAAAGTGGAAAGGATTCTAAGGTTCATGTCTATTTGGCTGGCGATAGTTCAGGTGGTAATATAGCTCACCATGTTGCCGCGAGAGCGGCGGAGGAAAAAATCGATGTGTTGGGTAATATTCTTCTTCACCCAATGTTTGGTGGTCAGCAGAGAACACAATCAGAGAAGATATTAGATGGCAAGTACTTTGTTACAATTCAAGACCGCGACTGGTATTGGAGAGCATATCTACCTGAAGGAGAAGATAGGGACCATCCAGCATGTAATATATTTGGTCCAAGGGGGAAAAAGCTTGAAGGACTGGAGTTCCCTAAAAGTCTAGTTGTTGTGGCTGGTTTCGATCTTGTTCAAGACTGGCAATTGGCTTATGTTGAAGGACTCCAGAGAGCTGGCCATGAAGTGAAGCTTCTCTATCTAAAACAGGCCACTATAGGGTTCTACTTCCTGCCAAATAATGATCACTTCTATTGTCTCATGGAGGAGATAAAAAAGTTTGTGAATTCTAACTGTTAATAGACTTCGTAACCTTACCAGCAGGCAGCCATACATAACAGAACCTTGACATTTCGCTTGGGTTATATCTTTTTTACCCCTTCTTCCAGTGATATATGGCGTGTAGTCATAAGAATATTGTGTAGCATTACTCCTTGTCATGTTACCACTTGGTGGTGCAGACATGAGTTCTGTATCTTCGTGAACCAGTTGCCCTTGGTCTGGAGAGAGTACTGCTTATGTCTTCTATCTGGATGGCATAAAAGCAAGGTGTTCAAGAGGCCAGTTCCGGCGGTTTAGAGGATTTGAACTTTGTTTACATGAATCAGCTGAGCCACCAAATTTTAAACTTACCCCGATCAGCTTCCAGCCACAGTACTAGGGGAGGTAGAAGCAAGCATGGGGGTAATGTTTGGTGGTCGATGAAATTGTTCTAGCAATTTATTATATCCTATAAGCACTAATTTCTGAACATAGACTCGAACATATCCATCTTGTTAAGATCTTGTATGGTACACAGGTCTTCTAGAATTATATATTTATAAAATGTTTGCTTGCATTTTAATTTTTACCACCTATCTATCGATCAATCTTGTTGCCCATCCTTGCTTTCGTTACTCGAACGTCTAGCCTTGGCAATTTGAACATACGAGAATAGAACAACTCAGATCCGATGTCAGTGCAGATTCTGTAGGGACATTTGCTAATTGTTGTAAAAAAAAAATAAAAGAAAATAAATCACCATTGACCGAACGCAAATCAACCTCCACTTTCTTTGTATCCCATCAAGGATTTAATCCACAATTTTACCTGGCACTGCGAGAAAAAGAAATCTGCTCCCTCAACCATATCACCTTGAAAAAATTGGCAAACAAGGGCGTGTGGCAATGGCGTGGCACAAAACCCCGTCCACCAAAGACGGGAATCGAAATTTTGGGCAAATGCAGTGATTGGACATAAGGTCTAAATCATGGATGTTGGAAATCGCAACTTTTCTACGTCAAAACTTGATTATTTATTGTCAGCTCCTGATGGCACATTGTGGTTGGGCTTTGTTTGGAACTTGGGATGGTAAGCCATAAAAAAACAGGAATTTGGCTTTCGTTTGTCAGGAGGAAACTCATCTACCAGTGGTTGGAAATTTTGGATGTATTACGAGGGACCACTTCTAACAATGTATTTAAAAAAAAAAAGAGGAAAGAGAGAAAGACGGAGAAAACACCACTCTCGAAGCCCTCTTTAGTCTTTACACTCATTTCTCATGAAAATAATAATAATAATAATAATAAAAATTCAGCTGCTGCGGACTGCTTTCAAATTTCAATGGTAGAAACAAGCTAAAGCTTGGATAAGGACACAGAACCCTGTCTTTAATTGACTTTCTATGCCTTTGCTTTGAAAACATAAGCTCACAGTTGCTTCTGTCAATCCCACCAAAATTTCCCCGCATTTTTTTTTTCCCGCTTTAGTTGCTCAGATTAGCATTGGTCGTCCATTGTCTTTTTATGGACTGTCCATTATAAATTAGCTGTTTATGTTTTGAAATTATTCTCTAATACGACAAGGCAGAGACAATGACATCAACTTGGGTTTTGTTTAATCATGATTATGGACAAAATCCTTAATTTGTTTTGGTCGGTTGGGCATTAGTCTATAATAATCTATTGTTGGTGAGTGGTGAGTCATTGGTCGCGGTTTGCGCGTCCACCATTGCCTTGATCCCCCCTTTTTATTTATTTTCTTACTCTATTCATATTAACTACGATTACTTCAATTTAATGATGTAAATCAAAGCATGCTCTTGTGTGTGTGTGTGTGTGGATCCTGTGTGCTTACTTTTCCACCCAAGGCCACATTCAGACCACGATAGTAGACTGTGCAAGTCAATAATTATGCTCATGCCGATCACTACTTGGGTTTTATTATTTGTTACTATTATGACCGAATCAAGTGAGGCTCCTAATTAACTTCTATTCATTCTCATGCGAATTTGGCTAAGTGTGAAGGTTCATCTAACTCGTCGGCGAGCTATGAGATGGATTGTTGAATTATACCACAAGAAAATACTACCCCACTGTTTGTTTATAATTTCATTTGTCTCTCTGGCCAGAAAGAACTGGGCGCCAATAAATTATTCTAAAAAATATGTTCTTTCCAAAATTGTTGTGGAAAGCGTAAAAGGTTGAGGTTGGATAACTTGAACACCTACTAATCAAGTTTCTTGAAAGGGTTGGAAATCTTCCGATACCCAAATCAATTTAGGCAAGAGATGAAAGCCTAGTAAGGTTGTGTATATGCATGTTTGATTGTAGAGAATATTCAAATTTAAGTAAGAAAAAAAAAATCCTTTTATTTTGAAGTTCAAGACCATTTATATAACTTATAAAATTTGTTATAATTCTATATTTTATAGGTTATAAATTGTTGATGACAATAACTTGACCAACCTTTAGGAACACATGATCAAGGGGCGTATCCTTGTTTAATGCATGTATTTTTTTTATTTATTATGATTGTTGAAGAGTAAATCATGTTTAACTAGAGGATTATGTATTTAAGTGTAGTAATCAATCTTAGATGTATTATCTCTATCTAGAGTTTGGTTAATTCATGAGATCTTAGTGAGTCTTTTAAGGAGTGTTGTCATAATGGGTTCTATAAACACTTTAACCTTAATTTAAAGCTAAGTGCTATGAACTTTGTTAGGCTATCAAGGCTCTTAGAAGCCCAAATCAATGATCTTATTTTAAAAGAGCTATGTGATATATAAATATGAGTTTTATTTGTTTCTTGGATATCTAGGTGAGCTTGGAGGCCTATAATAGTTTTGAACTCATTTTTTACCTGAATATAATTTCAAGTATAGAAAAATGATTTATGTTTATAGAGTATGAATTTCATATTTATTAATATACAAATACATGCTCTTTCTCTTTTCTCTCTCTCCCTCTATATATATATATATTGATTAGTACTTAAAAATATATTTTTATCAAGATTTTATATCATTATTTTGCACTTGAAGTATCAGTAACTCCTTAATTAAATCATGTTTTATAATGACAAGTGTGATAATATAAAATAACTTTAATTTATGATATATATTTATTTTAAATACAGGCATATCTCACAATTCAAAAGATTGATTGACTTGATTAACTATTGAAAGTGAAAGGACAAAGAAAATGTTAAGCTTAGAAAAGAAATACTGATTCAATTCAAAGTGAAACACTGTTTATTTATTAAGTTATATTTGGAATTGCAGTTCTTGAATTTTAGTTTGGTTTATATAGCTAGAAAGTTAAGATACATGCTTAAAATATTCTTCAAGAATCCAAGACTTAATTTTGCTATTTGAAAGTCTAAATTTTACCATAACAAGAGAAGTTTAAATTTATACTGCAGCCCGAACATTGTTCAGTGTTTAGTCCATATCTCGAGTTCTAAAAGTTCAAATGACCTCATTTTTATTTTGTTAGAAAGCTAAGATAATTTCTTAGAACTTTCATAAGGACTATCTATTCAAATTCTGATGTTAGCAATAACATTTTCTATAGACTCAGAAGAATTGTTACCATATCAAGAGGTGACCATCCATTCAATAATTAGTCATCAAATCAGTAGTTTTAAATTTTGGCCTATAAAAGGAGGTATTTTCCATGTATTTAAGCATTTTAGTTTTTAGATCAAGATCATGTTTTTACTCTCTTTATATTTTTGTAGTACTTAAGTTTTGCTTACATTAATATCTTATTTATGATTTTTATTTCCTTTCTTTTATTTAGTTAATCTATATCTTATTTATGTTTTTATCTTATTTATTTATGTTTCTCTCTTTTATTATATACAATTAAGTTTATTATGTCAAAATAAAAAGGTTTTAGTAATTTTGTTAGAATAAGTATAATATAAACTCAATATCGACTTCAATGCTTATATCCTAAACAACTTGCTATTTATATGTCTTATTATTTTTATCTTATTAATTCTTAATACCTTGTTAAATGGTTAATCTAGATTTGTGTTGTATAACATATAACACAACAAATGCTTAACACTTTATAGTTAATCGTATGATATAATCTACACTTGTGCAATGAAAAGAACTTGATTTGTTGTTAACATAAGTTAGCATCATGAATTCCCAACAATATTTAAAAGTTTGGTGTTACTTAAATAAAATAATTAATATAATTATGTTAACAATTTATAATGAGTTATTAATGACAAATCATTTGATTGGAACATCTTTTGTATATTGTCTCCAATTATGTAATAAAAAGAGTTTATATTACATTTATTTTTAATACCATTAGTGGATTCTCTAACCTTGACATTTGTTTTTATTATTGTTTAATCATTCTCACATTAATCTTACATCTCAAAGTCCTTTTTAACTTATTATTATTATTGGTAATTTATATAGTTAACCTTCCTATGGTATGACCCCGGTTTTATCGGGTTATTTATTACTTTAACATTACTGTACTTGGAAGAAGACATCAATTTTTTTATCATGTCAAGTTTTTGGCGCTATTATTGGGAAAGATAATTTCTATATAAATTATATATTTTATTTTATTGTCTTTTCTTTTCTTTCCTTTTATCTAAGTTTTGTTTCTTTTCTTTTCTTTTGTTTCATTTTCTTTTCTTTTCCTTTTATTCTCTCCCTACATATGCATGAGAGTTTGGTCACGTACATTAAGTGGTAAACTTTATAAGGTGTCCTTATCATTTTCAAAAAATATGGCCAAAGAAGATAACCAATTGCTTCATAATGAGAATAACCACGTTAGAACACTTAGAGACTATATGAATCCCACAAGAACAAATGCACCCTTGATTAGTACTTAAAAGTGCATTTCATCGTGGTTTTATATCATCATTTTGCACTTGAAGTATCAATAACTCCTTAACTAAAACATGTTTTATAATAATATATCTAATAATATAAGATACCTTTAATTTGTGATAAATGTTTATTTTAAATGCACGCCTGTCATATAAATGAAAGGATTGATTGATGACTTTAAGAACTTAAATTGCAAGGGCAAAGAGATGACCAAAATTAAAAAAGAGATGTCGGTGCAATCCAAACCGGAATACTATTCGGTAATTGGATCATATCTGGAGCTATAGATCTCAGATTTAAGTTTCCTTTATATGAATGGAAAGGTAAGACATAGGCCTACAACTTTCATATGGAGCCTAAGATCTAAAAAGGCCATTTTCAAGTCCAAATTGTAGCAACAACAAAGAAGCCCGAATATGTCCTCTAGCCCGAGCACTGTTCAGTATTTTGGCCATATCTGGAGTTCTAGAAGTCCAAATGAGCTGAATGTTTTACACAAGAAAGTTGCAACAATTGCCTACGACTTTCATGTTTCGAGTGGCTCCAATTTTGACGTTATCAATGACATTTTGGGCAGACATGAGAAGATAAGGATTGTCACTGATTAGTACTTAAAAGTGCATTTTTATCATGGTTTTATATCATCATTTTGCACTTGAAGTATCAATAACTCCTTAACTAAAGCATGTTTTACAATAATATATCTAATAATATAAGATACCTTTAATTTGTGGTAAATGTTCATTTTAAATACAGGTCTATCACATAAATAAAAGGATTGATTGATGACTTTAAGAACTTAAATTGCAAGGATAAAGAGATGGCCAAACTTAGAAAAGAGATATCGGTGCAATCCAAACTGGAATATTATTCGGTAATTGGGTCATATCTGGAGCTATGTATCTCAGATTTAGGTCCAATTTATATGGATGGAAAGGTAAGACATAGACCTACAACTTTCATATGGAACCCAAGATCTAAAAAGGCCATTATCAAGTTGAAATTGTAGCAACAACAAAGAAGCTCGAATCTGTCTTCCAGCCCGAGCACTGGTCGGTATTTTGGCCATATCTGGAGTTCTAAAAGTTCAAATGAGCTGAATTGTTTACATAAAAAAGTTGAGACAATCGCCTACAACTTTCATGTTTTCAATTGGCTCCAATTTTGACGTTATCAATGACGTTTTGGGCAGATAAGAGAAGATAAGGATTGTCACTAAGTCAAGAGTTGGCCACCCACTTATCAATCAGTCATCAAATCAATAGTTCTCAATTTTGGCCTATAAAAGAAGGCATTTGCCATGCATTTAGGCATCTTGGTGTCCAGATCAAGAGCATGCTCTTCCTTTCTCTCTTTGTATTTTTTATAATGTTTATGCTTTGCTTTTATTAATTTTAAGTCTATGCCTTTCATTTCCTTTCCTTTATTTAGTTAACTTTTATGTTCTTATTTTGTTTATCTATTTTTTCTTTCTTTCATTATATCTAGCTAAGTTAATTATGTCAAGGTGAAAAGGTTACACTAATGGTGTAAGAATAAGTATAATGTAAACTTAATATGGACTTTAATGTTTGATGCTAACATGTTTTATATTTGTTATCTTGTTCACTCTTTAATACTTTGCTTGTTAAATAACTAATCTTGATTTATGTTGTATAACACTTGGTACAACAAATGCTTGGCACTTTCATAGTTCATACTGTATGGTATAACTGACACTTGAGCTATGAAAGGAACTTGATTTGTTGTTAACATAAGTTACAATCATGAATGCTTGATGAAATTTACAAGTATTAGTATTAATCAAATAAGATGACTAATGTAATCATGTTAACAATTTATAATCTGATTGGAACTTCCTTTATGTGTGGTTTCCAATTGAATAATAAGAATTTATATTATACTTGTTTGACATACCATTAGTGAAACCTCTAACCTTGACATTTGTTATTATCATTGTTTAATCGTTACTTTAATATTTCTTCTCAAAGTTCTCATCTTCTTCTTCTTCTTCTTCTTTTTATTTATTATTATTATTGTTGTTATTGTTATTGTTGTTGTATTATTGTTATTTATAATTTGTACAATTAACTTCCCTGTGGTTCGACCCCGGTCTTGTCGGGTTATCTATTACTTCGACACTTCTGCACTTGGGAGAAGACATCAATCTTTTAGTCGTGTCAAGTTTTTGGCGCCGTTACCGGGGAGGTAAGTTCTTGTATAAATTATAGTAGTTATTTTTTTTTTTCACTTTTCTTGTATATAACTTTGTTTCTTTTCTCTTGTTTATTCTTCTTTTGTTTTCTTTTTCCTTTTATTTTATTCCTACACGTGCATGAGAGTGTGGTCACGTACATCAAGTGGTAGACTTTGTAGGATATCCTCATCATTTTCAGAAAATATGGCCGAAGAAGATAATCAATTACTTCATAATGAAAATAATGAGAATAACCGTGTTAGAACACTTAGAGACCACATGAATCCCACAAGAAGAAGTGCACCATCATGCATAGTTTTTCTTCCCGATGCATCTCATTTTAGTTTTAAACCAGGTATTATTCAACTTTTACCTTCTTTTCATGGTTTAGAATTGGAAAATCCATACTTGCATTTAAGGGAATTTGAGGAGGTGTGCAACACATATAATAATTTAAATTGTAGCTTGAACACCATCAGATTAAAGCTTTTTCCTTTTTCATTAAAAGATAAAGCTAAAACATGGCTACAAAATTTACGACCAGGATCCATTCGTGCTTGGGATGAAATGCAACAACAGTTTTTAAAGAAGTTTTTCCTATCTCATAGAACAAACTCTTTCAAAAGACAAATCACCACTTTCACTCAAAAACCAAGAGAAACATTTTATAAATGTTGGGATAGGTATCGAGACTTGCTTAGTACTTGCCCTCATCATGATTTTGAAACTTGGAGATTGGTTTCACATTTCTATGAAGGGTTAACACCTAAAGATAGGCAAATGGTTGAATTGATGTGTGACACGACTGAAAGATTGATGTCTTCTCCCAAGTGCAGGAGTGTCGAAGTAATAAATAACCCGGCAAGACCGGGGTCGAACCACAGGGAGGTTAATTGTATAAATTATAAATAATAATAATACAACAACAATAACAACAATAACAATAATAATAATAACAATAATAATAATAACAATAATAATAATAACAATAATAATAGTAATAGTAATAACAATAACAATAATAATAATAATAGTAGTAGTAGTAGTAGTACTAATAATAATAATAATAATAATAATAATAATAATAAAGAAAGAGAAGAAGAAGAAGATGATGATGATGATGAGAACTTGGAGATCAAATATTAATGTAAGGATTAAACAATAATAATAACAAATGTCAAGGTTAGAGATTCCACTAATGGTATATCAAACAAGTATAGTATAAACTCTTATTATTGAATTGGAAACCACACACAAAGGAGGTTCCAATGAGATTATATATTGTTAACATGATTACATTAGTCATCTTATTCAATTAATGCTAATACTTGTAAATCTCGTCAAGCATTCATGATTATAACTTATGTTAACAACAAATCAAGTTCCTTTCATAGCTCAGGTGTCGGTTATACCATACATTATGGGCTATGAAAGTGCCAAGCATTTGTTGTACCAAGTGTTATACAACATAAATCAAGATTAGTCATTTAACAAGCAAAGTATTAAAGAGTGAACAAGATAACAAATATAAAACATGTTAGGATCAAACATTAAAGTCCATATTAAGTTTACATTATACTTATTCTTACACCATTAGTGTAACCTTTTCACCTTGACATAATTAACTTAGCTAGACATAATGAAAGAAAGCAAAATAGATAAACAAAATAAGAACATAAAAGTTAACTAAGTAAAGGAAAGGAAATGAAAGGCATAAACTTAATATTAATGAAAGCAAAGCATAAACATTACAAAAAATACAAAGAGAGAAAGGAAGAGCATGATCTTGATCTGGAAATCAAGATGCCTAAATGCATGGCAAATGCCTCCTTTTATAGGCCAAAATTGGGAACTATTGATTTGATGACTAATTGATAAGTGGGTGACCAACTTTTGACTTGGTGACAATCCTTATTTTCTCTTGTCTGCCCAAAACGTCATTGATAACATCAAAACGGGAGCCAGGTGCAAACATGAAAGTTGTAGGCAATTGTCTCAGATTTCTTGTGTAAAAACTTCAGCTCATTTCGACTTCTAGAACTCCAGATATGGCCAAAATACCGAACAGTGCTCGGGCTGGAAGACAGATTCGGGCTTCTTTATTGTTGCTACAATTTGGACTTGATAATGGCCTTTTTAGATCTTGGGCTCCATATGAAAGTTGTAGGCCTATGTCTTACCTTTCCATCCATATAAATTGGACCTAAATCTGAGATCTGTAGCTCCAGATATGGCCCAATTACCAAACAGTGTTCCGGTTTGGATTGCACCGACATCTCTTCTCTAAGTTTGACCATCTCTTTATCCATGCAATTTAAGTTCTTCATGTCATCAATCAATCCTTTCATTTATGTGATAGACCTGCATTAAAAATAGACATTTACCACAAATTATAGGTAGTATATTATTAGATACATTATTATAAAACATATTTTAGTTAAGGAGTTATTGATACTTCAAGTGCAAAATGATGATATAAAACCATGATAAAAATGCACTTTTAAGTACTAATCACACCCCTCAACCAGCTTATTACTAGTCCCTAGTAATTAAAGCGTTAAAACGATTTGCAAATTTCACAAAGCAAGGTATTCATCATTTAACTTCCATTAATCTATCCAGATAAACAAACTCTCATTAAATTTATATATCTGCTCAATACCACTTAACAAGATATTAATAAACCTTTCTTTTGTGCTCAATGTATCAACACATAATTATGGGGCTTTTCTTGGAAGAGAACAAAATTTTTGTTCTAATGTTTAAGGTTAACTTCCTTGGGTTGGGATTACTATTTTTGTCTTTTTTTTTTTTAACTCTATATACATATACTTTAAAAACATCATGCATCTTTAACCCATGTAACGAGCTTTCAGCTAATGACTCCCAGACCAGTTGGTCTTAGGGCATTAGGTGTTAAGACACCCCTACGAGCTTAATAACTCGGGTCGCAGATACTGATATGTAGATAATGCAATGTTTGATTGCCTTAAGCTTTTCTCCTCAACCCATGTAACAAGCGTTGGGCCAATAGCTCCCAAGTCAGTTGACTTTAGGGTATTAGGTGTTAAAACACCCCTTCGAGCTTAATTGCTTAGGTTAGGGAGGCTACGAAATCAAACTTATCTACATTTTTATTATCATCATTTATTATTTTTTTTTTCTTTTTTTTTCATGTTTTTTTTTAATTATATACAATCCCTTTCCCTTAGTTGTTACCTTTAACAAAAGAACATAAATAATGTAATAATCCAATATGCAACCCACAATCATATGTTAAAGTGTGTGTGTGTCAATTAAGGTTTAAAAATACATGTTAAATAAGTATATGAGCAGAATTAAGTGGTAACAATACGAGAGTTTGTAAACTTGAATATTTCAGGAAGTATTATAATAGACCTTGTTAAGAATGGTTACTAAGATGCGTCTCAAGAGTCACTTTAACAAAAGAACTCCTTTACTCTGCCATCCTAGTAACAACAATTATGCACATGCTTTATGAAATGAAAAACAATTTTTTTTTTTATCAACTACTACCCTCTCCCCCCAACCAAAACGAGACATTGTCCTCAATATTCTAAGGTAGAAAGATAGAGTATAAAAGATATCACCTGAAATAACGAACACTGACAAAACCTGAAACACACTGAAACAAAAATAAGAAATAACAAAACATAATAAAACCAAAAGACACAAAAATTCACAAATAAAGGCTCAAATCCAATCTAAGCTTTTTACGGCTTTCCTTAGATGACCAATTTATGCGACTCATGGAAGGATCAATCACAGGAATGAAGGATTGTAGTTGGTCAATCAATTGTTCAGCAGTAGTAGCAGAGATTATGATTTGGCGTGCAGAAGATGTTAGAAATTCCTGTTCCACAGCATGATCAAGAAAAGACAACAACTTATCATAATAACCATTAACATTTAACAAACCTATGGGTTTATGGTGAATGTGCAATTGAGCCCAAGAGGAAATATGAAAGATCTCTTCCAATGTGCCTAGACCACCTGGTAAAGCAATGAAGGCATCAGCATGATTAAACATTGCATTCATTCGAGCCGACATTGTGGAGACCTGAAGTTCCTCTCCAATTGTTTTTCCAATGATGTTTCCTTGTGCCAAAGCTTCAGGGACGATTCCTAAAACTTGACTACCTCCTAAAAATGCAGCTATTGACACACCTCCCATTAACCCAAGACTGCCTCCCCCATACACTAAATGAATCTTTCTCTCAGCTAGCACCTGACCAAGATGATTTGCTGATTCTAAAAACTCTTTTTCTTTCCCAAGACTAGATCCACCGAAAACACAAATATTTCTTATTTGATGACTTGAGGAACTTGCCATTTCTACACACTTCTGTATTTGTTGAATGTATGGGTTGAGTAGAAATGAAAGGAAGGAAAATAGGGTTTTATAGATGAGAAAGTAGAAAGGCAATCATAACATCTATATGTAGGCCAGCTAGAGTCTCACACACTCTCTCTCTCTTTTTATTTATTTATTTATTTACTTTTGAAAAAAACATGTGTATGTACAGGTAGTTGTGATTGTGGCTCACATCTTCCCTTGGTTTTACGTCCAAGAACGGCTTAAACGCCCTCTATGGGTCGGGGATAGGCTTCCCATCCAGTTTTCTTAAAAACTGGCAAACAGGGTCTTTTTTAGTCAGATTCCCAAGACTAAGTCGATCATGTTCTTTATGAAATAGTGGCCATAAATCATGAATTGCACGATGCACATCTCCACTAGGATGCGTCTCAAGAGTTAATAGAAGATTATCTAAAGACTCCTTACTCAAGCCATCCTTAATGAATTGTATTTTATCATCACGGTTTATAGATACCATTCCTAAAGAACGACATTGTGTATTACAAGTCCATCTAGCACATCGATGACAGACATCCAGTTGTTTTGCACGACGCTTCTTTGCAAAAGTGCTTTTACCTGTTCCAGGCATGTGTGAAATGAAGAAGTTAGAGGACTCACCTGATAATCGGACCTTTGCTTCAATCAACCAACGAATATCTTCAGGAATTCCATGATTCATTAATAATCTCAATCTTGCACATCTAGCACGGTAAATTTTTGTAATCGCATTTTGAGGCAGAGCGGGAAAATACTTTTTCAATTTTTTAAGATTAGTGTCCATTTTCAAATGAAAATTGGAAGAGAGATTCAAAGAATTGCACAAATATATACACAGATATCAGTAATTATGGGAAACTGAAAGAACCGACTTAAGTCACGGAGTACCGTTATCCGCCATTTGAACGGGGTGAAGAAACTCGCAAAAATCACTCAAAAAGAAACAAAAATAAAATAAAAACAAAAATAAAATAAAATCAATCTTTATATACAGGATCACCCAATTCAATAGAGTTATGTTCAACTGAAAAATTGTCAAAGTAAACTTTCAGACGATGTCCATTTACCTTGAAAACATTGCCATTCTTTGGATTCTCGATGTCATAGGCCCCATATGGATACACATGTTTCACAATAAAAGGACCACTCCATCTTGATCTTAATTTTCCAGGAAATAAATGCAGTCGAGAATTGTAAAGCAAGACTTTTTGACCAACATTGAAGGTTTTTCTCTGTATTTTCTTGTCATGAAACTCTTTAATTCTTGCTTTATGAATTCTTGAATTTTCATATACATCATTTCTTATTTCCTCAAGCTCATTTATTTGTAATTTTCACAATTGACTAGCATCATCCAGATTTGAATTGAAAGCTTTAATAGCCCAATAAGCTTTATGTTCAAGTTCCACAGGCAAGTGACAAGGTTTTCCATAGACTAGTCTATACGGTGACATACCTAATGATGTTTTATAAGCAGTTCGATAAGCCCAAAGTGCATCATTAAGTCTTAAAGACCACTCTTTCCTATTAGGGTTCACTGTTTTCTCCAAAATATGTTTGATCTCCCTATTAGCAAGCTCTACTTGTCCACTTGTTTGAGGGTGATAAGGGGTGGCAACTTTGTGTGTGATTCCATATTTCTTCATTAAAGACTCAAATGGCTTGTTGCAGAAATGTGTTCCACCATCACTTATTATGGCTCGAGGGACTCCAAATCGACTCAAAATATTTTCTTTCAAAAACTTTATCACTGTTTTGTGATCATTGTTTCGACTTGGAATTGCCTCTATCCATTTTGAAACATAATCTACTGCGACTAATATGTATAAGAAACCAAATGATGGAGGGAATGGGCCCATGAAATCTATACCCCAACAATCGAAGATCTCAATGACAATAATAGGGTTTAAAGGCATCATGTGACGTTTTGAAATAGATCCCAACTTTTGATAATTTTCACAAGACTTGCAGAATGCATGTGAGTCTTTGAACATGGTGGGCCAGTAAAATCCACTTTGTAAGATTTTTACAGTTGTCTTTCTTGATGAGAAATGGCCCCCACATGCCTCAGAATGACAAAATTTAATGACACTACTTACCTCATTGTCAGGAATGCATCTTCGAAATATTTGATCAGGACAATATTTGAATAAATAAGGATCATCCCAATAAAAGTTCTTCACTTCGTTCAAAAACTTTCTTTTATCTTGGGTATTCCAATGAGCTGGCAATTGTCCTAAAACAAGAAAATTGACAATATTAGCAAACCAAGGCATTGTCGAGACAGAAAGTAAAGATTCATCACGAAAGTAGTCATCGATTGGTGTGATGTCAGTTTTCGAATCTGTTGTCAATCTTGACAAGTGATCTGCGACAACATTTTCGCTGCCTTTCTTATCTTTGATTGTGATATCAAATTCTTGAAGTAATAAAATCCACCGCACCAATCTAGCCTTGGAATCTTTCTTAGAAAGAAGATATTTCAATGCTGCATGATCACTAAAAACAACAACAGGTGAGCCAACAAGATAAGATCTGAATTTTTCACATGCAAATACTACTGCAAGTAATTCTTTTTCAGTGGTGGTATAATTCATTTGAGCACTATTTAAAGTTTTACTTGCATAGTAAATTACATAAGGTTTCTTATCTTTTCTTTGTCCCAAAACAGCACCTACGGCATAATCACTAGCATCACACATTATTTCAAAAGGTAAGGACCAATCGGGAGGTTGAATGATAGGAGCACAAGTAAGCAAGTTTTTAAGTTTAACAAAGGCTTCTTCACAATGTTCAGTCCATTCAAAAATAGTATCCTTTGTTAGAAGGTTACTTAAAGGCTTAGATATTACACTAAAATCTTTGATGAACCTTCTATAAAAACCAGCATGTCCCAGGAATGATCTAACATCTTTAAGAGATTTTGGTGTTGGCAAGTTTGCAATTAACTCAATTTTAGATTTGTCAACCTCAATTCCTTTTGATGAAACAATGTGACCAAGTACAATGCCATTTGTTACCATAAAATGACATTTTTCCCAATTCAGCACAAGATTCTTCTCTTCACACCTGGTTAAAACCTTTCCTAAATTAGTCAAACAATCATCAAATGAATCACCAAAAACAGAAAAATCATCCATGAAAATCTCAAGAAAATGTTCAACCATATCGCTAAATATACTAAGCATGCATCTTTGAAATGTGGCTGGTGCATTACATAATCCAAAAGGCATCCTTCGATATGCAAAAGTACCAAATGGACATGTGAAAGTAGTCTTTTCTTAATCTTCCAATGCAATTTCAATTTGGTTGTAACCCGAATAGCCATCTAGGAAACAATAAAATTCATGACCTGCAACTCTTTCTAGGATTTGATCCATGAAAGGTAAAGAAAAATGATCTTTTCTAGTCATTGAATTAAGTTTCCTATAGTCAATGCACATGCGCCAACCAGTAACAGTTCTAGTGGGAATTAACTCATTGTTCTCATTTGTTATCACAGTGACTCCAGACTTCTTAGGTACAACTTGGGTAGGACTTACCCATTTGCTGTCAGAAATAGGATAAATGATTTCATTATCTAGAAGCTTAATGACTTCATTTTTCACTACTTCTTTCATATTAGGATTTAGCCTTCGTTGCATTTCTCTAGAGGGTTTAGCATTTTCCTCTAAATAAATTCTGTGTGTACAAATCAAAGGACTAATTCCTTTTATATCAGCTATGGTCCATCCTAATGCTTTTTTATGCATTTTCAGAGTTTGTAATAACTTACCTTCTTGATGTGCATTAAGTTTGGAAGAGATTATTACCGGAAAAGTTTCATTTTCTCCCAAAAATGAGTATTTGAGATTGGATGGCAACGGCTTCAAATCAGGTTTTGGTGGTTGAACACTTGAAGGTATGGACTTAATTGGTCGTGGTGGCAATTCCTCAATTTGTGGCCTCCAATTACTTGTCTTTGATTCTTCCTGAAAATAAATCATTTCCAAATCATCAGATTCATCAATCTCAATTTCATTGGAAGTGGTTGGAAATTGATCATGAATTAATTTTTCAGTAAAGTCCACTTCCTGTAAATCATTATCATCTCTAGGTTGCTTGCAAATGTTGAAAATATTCATCTCCAATGTCATGTTTCCAAATGATAGCTTCATCAGTCCATTCCTACAATTAATCAATGCATTAGAAGTTGCAAGAAATGGACGTCCTAAAATAACAGGAAATGAATTACATACTTCAACAGGTTGTGTGTCCAAGACAATAAAATCCACAGGATAAATGAATTTATCGACTTGTACTAACACATCTTCAATTATTCCTCTAGGCACTTTTATAGATCTATCGGCAAGTAAAAGAGTTATAGAAGTTGGTTTTAACTCACCTAGATTGAGACTCTGAAAAACTGAATATGGAAGTAAATTCACACTAGCACCAAGATCAAGGCTCTTTCAATTTTATGCTCTCCAATAAAGCAAGAAATTGTACTAACACATCTTGCTTTATTGGAGAGCATAAAATTGTAGGACAACCAGGGTCTTTATATTTCAAAGCATTATTGTTTTGAAGAATAGCACTTACTTGTTCGGCTAGAAAGGCTTTCTTTTTCACATTCAGTTTCCTCTTCACAGTGCAGAGATCTTTCAAAAATTTAGCATAGGAAGGAACCTGTTTAATAGCATCCACCAATGGTATATTGATCCTTACCTGTTTGAAAATTTCATAAATTTCAGAGTTGTGATTGACTTTCCTTTGTTTGGTCATGGCTTGAGGAAATGGAAGTGCTGGCGGTGAATCAATCGTTTCTTTGCAATTTTCAGATTCATCCCCTTCCTTACCCTCAGATATTGACTCATCATCTTTCTCATAAGGTTCAAGAGAGGGTTTTTCAATAACCTTACCACTGCGCAGAGTAGTGACTGATTTGACTTGATCCATGTTTTGGCTTCCGGAACTACTTGCATTTGCATTGTATTGCCCTTTGGGATTTTGTTGTGTTTGAGATGGAAACTTACCTTTCTCTTGGAAACTAAGAGCAGATGTTAATTTAGCAAGAGTATCTTTAAAATCTGTCATGTTTTGAACAAGTTGAGTATTAATTGTCTCTTGCTTTTCAATGAATGCATGCAATGTTTCCTCAAGATTTCTTCTAGGAGATGGAGCATAAGGAGGTGCATATCCATGAGAATTTTGGAAATTATGGTGTGCTTGAAACGGTGGTTGTGAAGTTTGTGCATTGTTGTTCTCACTCTTCCAACTGAAATTTGGGTGATTCCTCCAACCAGGGTTGTATGTTTGGGAGTATGGGTTGTGGTTGGCCCTTTGAAAACTGTTTAAAACATGGGCTTGTTCATGGAGACATTCTTTAAAAGAAGGCAAGGGTGGACAATCGTTAGTTGAGTGTTCATTTGTTTCACAGATTTGACACACAATGTTTTCAACATATTTTAATTGACCACTCTTTTTCAATTCTAGTGCCTTAACTTTTCTAGCTAAAGATGCAAATTTGGCTTGAAGGTCATGATCTTCCCTAAGGTTGTACATACCTCCACTAGATGTATGAAGTTGAGTTTTACTCGGTGCCTCATATGTACCCGCAGTGTCCCAATTTTGAGCATTTTCAGCTAACAAGTCTAAGTACTCCATTGCTTCATCAGGGTCTTTATCTTCAAAAGTTCCATTGCACATCAATTCAACCATTTGCCTATCTTTAGGTGTTAACCCTTCATAGAAATATGAAACCAATCTCCATGTTTCAAAACCATGATGAGGGCAAGTACTAAGCAAGTCTCGATACCTATCCCAACATTTGTAAAATGTTTCTCCTGGTTTTTTAGTGAAAGTGGTGATTTGTCTCTTGAAAGAGTTTGTTCTATGAGATGGGAAAAACTTCTTTAAAAATTGTTGTTGCATTTCATCCCAAGCACGAATGGATCCTGGTCTCAAATTTTGTAGCCATGTTTTAGCTTTATCTTTTAATGAAAAAGGAAAAAACTTTAATCTGATGGTGTTCATGCTACAATTTAAATTATTATATGTGTTGCACACCTCCTCAAATTCCCTTAAATGCAAGTATGGATTTTCCAATTCCAAACCATGAAAAGATGGTAAAAGTTGAATAATACCTGGTTTAAAATTAAAATGAGATGCATCAGGAGGAAAAACTATGCATGATGGTGCACTTGTTCTTGTGGGATTCATGTGGTCTCTAAGTGTTCTAGCACGGTTATTCTCATTATTCTCATTATGAAGTGATTGATTATCTTCTTCGGCCATATTTTCTAAAAATGATGAGGATATCCTACAAAGTCTACCACTTGATGTACGTGACCACACTCTCATGCACGTGTAGGAATAAAATAAAAAAAGAAGAAGAAGAAAACAAAAGAAGAAGGAAGAAAACAAAATAAAAAGAAACAAAAGAAAAGAAACAAAGTTATATACAAGAAAGGTGAAAAGAGAAAATAAAATAAATACTATAATTTATACAAGAACTTACCTCCCCGGCAACGGCGCCAAAAACTTGACACGACTGAAAGATTGATGTCTTCTCCCAAGTGCAGGAGTGTCGAAGTAATAAATAACCCGGCAAGACCGGGGTCGAACCACAGGGAGGTTAATTGTACAAATTATAAATAATAATAATACAACAACAATAACAACAATAACAATAATAATAATAACAATAATAATAATAACAATAATAATAGTAATAGTAATAACAATAATAATAATAATAATAGTAGTAGTAGTAGTAGTAGTAGTACTAATAATAATAATAATAATAATAATAATAATAATAATAATAATAATAATAATAAAGAAAGAGAAGAAGAAGAAGATGATGATGATGATGAGAACTTGGAGATCAAATATTAATGTAAGGATTAAGCAATAATAATAACAAATGTCAAGGTTAGAGATTCCACTAATGGTATATCAAACAAGTATAGTATAAACTCTTATTATTGAATTGGAAACCACACACAAAGGAGGTTCCAATTAGATTATATATTGTTAACATGATTACATTAGTCATCTTATTCAATTAATGCTAATACTTGTAAATCTCGTCAAGCATTCATGATTATAACTTATGTTAACAACAAATCAAGTTCCTTTCATAGCTCAGGTGTCGGTTATACCATACATTATGGGCTATGAAAGTGCCAAGCATTTGTTGTACCAAGTGTTATACAACATAAATCAAGATTAGTCATTTAACAAGCAAAGTATTAAAGAGTGAACAAGATAACAAATATAAAACATGTTAGTATCAAACATTAAAGTCCATATTAAGTTTACATTATACTTATTCTTACACCATTAGTGTAACCTTTTCACCTTGACATAATTAACTTAGCTAGACATAATGAAAGAAAGCAAAATAGATAAACAAAATAAGAACATAAAAGTTAACTAAGTAAAGGAAAGGAAATGAAAGGCATAAACTTAATATTAATGAAAGCAAAGCATAAACATTACAAAAAATACAAAGAGAGAAAGGAAGAGCATGATCTTGATCTGGAAATCAAGATGCCTAAATGCATGGCAAATGCCTCCTTTTATAGGCCAAAATTGGGAACTATTGATTTGATGACTAATTGATAAGTGGGTGGCCAACTTTTGACTTGGTGACAATCCTTATTTTCTCTTGTCTGCCCAAAACGTCATTGATAACATCAAAACAGGAGCCAGGTGCAAACATGAAAGTTGTAGGCAATTGTCTGAGCTTTCTTGTGTAAACAATTCAGCTCATTTCGACTTCTAGAACTCCAGATATGGCCAAAATACCGAACAGTGCTCGGGCTGGAAGACAGATTCGGGCTTCTTTGTTGTTGCTACAATTTGGACTTGATAATGGCCTTTTTAGATCTTGGGCTCCATATGAAAGTTGTAGGCCTATGTCTTACCTTTCCATCCATATAAATTGGACCTAAATCTGAGATCTGTAGCTCCAGATATGGCCCAATTACCGAACAGTGTTCCGGTTTGGATTGCACCGACATCTCTTCTCTAAGTTTGGCCATCTCTTTATCCATGCAATTTAAGTTCTCAAGTCATCAATCAATCCTTTCATTTATGTGATAGACCTGCATTAAAAATAGACATTTACCATAAATTATAGGTAGTATATTATTAGATACATTATTATAAAACATATTTTAGTTAAGGAGTTATTGATACTTCAAGTGCAAAATGATGATATAAAACCATGATAAAAATGCACTTTTAAGTACTAATCAATGTGCAATGGAACTTTTGAAGATAAAGACCCTGATGACACAATGGAGTACTTAGACTTGTTCGCTGAAAATGCTCAAAATTGGGACACTGCGGATATATATGAGGCACCGAGTAAAACTCAATCTCATACATCTAGTGGAGGTATGTACAACCTTAATGAAGATCATGACCTTCAAGCCAAGTTTGCATCTTTAGCTAGAAAAGTTGAGGCACTAGAATTGAAAAAGAGTGGTCAAGTAAAATCTGTTGAAAACATTATGCGTCAAATCTGTGAAACAAATGAACACTCAACCAACAATTGTCCAACCTTGCCTTCTTTTAAGGAATGTCTCCATGAACAAGCCCATGCTTTAAACAGTTTCCAAAGGACCAACCACAACCCATACTCCCAAACATACAACCCTGGTTGGAGAAATCATCCAAATTTCAGTTGGAAGAGTGAGAACAACAATGCACAAACTTCACAACCACCATTTCAAGCACACCATAATTTCCAAAATTCTCATGGATATGCACCTCTTTATGCTCCACCTTCTAGAAGAAATCTTGAGGAAACATTGCATACATTCATTGAAAAGTAAGAGACAATCAATACTCAACTTGCTCAAAACATGACATATTTTAAAGATACTCTTGCAAAATTAATATCTGCTCTCAGTTTCCAAGAGAAAGGTAAGTTTCCATCTCAACCACAATAAAATCCCAAGGGGCAATATAATGCAAATGCAAGTAGTTTCGGAAGCCAACACATGGATCAAGTCAAATCAGTCATTACTCTACGTAGTGATAAGGTTATTAAAAAATCCTCTTTTGAACCTTATGAGAAAGATGATGAGTCAATCTCTGAGGGTAAGGAAGGGGATGAATCTGAAAATTGCAAAGAAACGACTGATTCACCGCCAGCACTTCCATTTCCTCATGCCATGACCAAACAAAGGAAAGTCAATCACAACTCTGAAATTTTTGAAATTTTCAAACAGGTAAGGATCAATATACCTTTGCTGGATGCTATTAAACAGGTTCCTTCCCATGCTAAATTTTTGAAAGATCTATGCACTCTGAAGAGGAAACTGAATGTGAAAAAGAAAGTCTTTCTAGCCGAACAAGTAAGTGCTATTCTTCAGAACAATAATGCGTTGAAATATAAAGACCCTGGTTGTCCTATAATTTCTTGCTTTATTGGAGAACATAAAATTAAAAAAGCCTTGATCTTGGTGCTAGTGTGAATTTACTTCCATATTCATTTTTTCAGAGTCTCAATCTAGATGAGTTAAAACCAACTTCTATATCTCTTTTACTTGCCGATAGATCTATAAAAGTGTCTAGAGGAATAATTAAAGATGTCTTAGTACAAGTTGATAAATTCATTTATCCTGTGGATTTTATTGTTTTGGACACAGAACCTGTTGAAGCATGTAATTCATTTCCTGTTATTTTAGGACGTCCATTTCTTGCAACGTCTAACGTATTGATTAATTGTAGGAATGGACTGATGAAGCTATCATTTGGAAACATGACATTGGAGATGAATATTTTTAACATTTGCAAGCAACCTAGAGATGATAATGATTACAAGAAGTAGATCATATTGACGAATTAGTTTATGATCAACTTGAATCTACTTTAAGTAAAAATGAATTGGATGAAACTGAAGATTTGCAAATGATTTATTCTGAGCAAGAAATCACGGATGAAATAAGTACCAAAAATATTGATGTGAATCTTTTGTCAACAGTGACAACAGATTTGACATCTGACATCACATCAATTGATGATTACTTTCCTAACAAATCCTTACTTTCTCTTAGTCCAATGCCTCGGTATGATAAAAATAACAATTTTCTTGCTTTAGGAGATTTACCAGTTGATTGGAGTACCCAAGATAAAGAAAAGTTTTTGAACGAAGTGAAGAACTTTTATTGTGATGACCCTAACTTATTCAAATATTGTCCTGATCAAATATTTCAAAGATTCATTCCCGACAATGAGGTAAGTAGTGTCATTAAATTTTGTCATTCTGAAGCAAGTGGAAGTTATTTCTCATAAAAAAAGACAGCTGTAAAAATCTTTTAAAATAGATTTTATTGGCCTACCATGTTCAAGGACACGCATGCATGCTGCAAAACTTGTGAAAATTATCAAAAGATTGATACTGGTCAAAAAATTTTGTTTTATAATTCTCAACTCTATGCATTCCCTAGAGAGCTAAGACCAAGATGGAGCAATCCTTATGGGGCCTATGATATTGAGAATTCAATGAATGACAATGATTTTAAGGAAAATGGACATCGTTTGAAAGCTGACTTTGATAATTTTCCTAGTGAAAATGAATCAGCTGGTTTGAATGATATTGTAGATAAATGTTGATTATTTTGTTTTTCTCACATTTATTTTGTGTTTCTTTTTGAGTGATTTTTGTTAGTTTCTCTCACCCCGGTCAAATGGCGGACAACGGTACTCCGTGACTTAAGTTGGTTCTTTCAATTTCCCACAATAACTGATATCTGTGTATATATTTGTGCAATTCTTTGAATCTCTCTTCCAATTCTCATTTGAAAATGGACACTAATATTGAAAAATTGAAAAAGTATTTTCCCGTTCTGCATCAAAATGTGATTACAAAAATTTACCATGCTAGATGTGCAAGATTGAGATTGTTAATGAATCATGGAATTCCTGAAGATATTCGTTGGTTGATTGAAGCAAAGGTTCGATTATCAGGTGAGTCCTCTAACTCCTTCATTTCACACATGCCTGGAACAGGTAAAAGCACTTTTGCGAAGAAGCGTCATGCAAAACGACTGAAAGTATGTCATCGATGTGCTAGATGGACTTGTAATACACAATGTCGTTTTTTAGGAATGCTATCTATAAACCGTGAAGATAAAATACAATTCATTAAGGATGGCCTGAGTAAGGAGTCTTTAGATAATCTTCTATTGACTCTTGAGATGCATCCTAGTGGAGATGTACATCGTGTAATTCATGATTTACGGCCACTATTTCATAAAGAACACGATCGACTTAGTCTTGGAAATCTGACTAAAAAAGATCCTGTTTGCTAGTTTTTAAGAAAACTGGACGGGAAGCCTATCCCCAACTCATAGAGGGCGTTTAAGCCGTTCTTAGACGTAAAACCAAGGGAAGATGTGAGCCACAATCACAACTACCTGTACATACATATGCTTTTTCAAAAGTAAATAAATAAACAAATAAAAAGAGAGAGAGAGTGTGTGAGACTCCAGCTGTCCTATATATAAGTGTTATGATTGTCTTTCTAATTTCTCATCTATAAAACCCTCTCTTCCTTCCTTTCATTTCTACTCAACCCATACATTCAACAAATACAGAAGTGTGTAGGAATGGCAAGTTCCTCAAGTCATCAAATAAGAAATATTTGAGTTTTTGGTGGATCTAGTCTTGGGAAAGAAAAAGAGTTTTTAGAATCAGCAAATCATCTTGGTCAAGTGCTAGCTAAGAGAAAGATTCATTTAGTGTATGGGGGAGGCAGTCTTGGGTTAATGGGAGGTGTGTCAATAGCTGTATTTTTAGGAGGTAGTCAAGTTTTGGGGGTCGTCCCCGAAGCTTTGGCACAAGGGGACATCATTGGAAAAACAATAGGAGAGGAACTTCAGGTCTCCACAATATCGGCTCGAATGAATGCAATGTTTAACCATGCTGATGCCTTCATTGCTTGACGAAGTGGTCTAGGCACATTGGAAGAGATCTTTCATATTTCCTCTTGGGCTCAATTGCACATTCATCATAAACCTATAGGTTGGTTAAATGTTAATGGTTATTATGATAAGTTGTTGTCTTTTCTTGATCATGCTGTGGAACAGGAATTTATAACATCTTCTACACGACAAATCATAATCTCTACTACTACTGCTGAACAATTGATTGACCAATTACAATCTTTCATTCCTGTGATTGATCCTTCCATGAATCGCATAAATTGGTCATCTAAGGGAAGCCGTAAAAAGCTTAGATTGGATTTGAGCCTTCATTTGTGAATTTTTGTGTCTTTTGGTTTTATTATTGTGTTTTGTTATTTTTTATTTTTGTTTCAGTGTGTTTCAGGTTTTGTCAGTGTTTTTTTTTAGATTGTCACTGATTAGTACTTAAAAGTGCATTTTTATCATGGTTTTATATCATCATTTTGCACTTGAAGTATCAATAACTCCTTAACTAAAGCATGTTTTACAATAATATATCTAATAATATAAGATACCTTTAATTTATGGTAAATGTTCATTTTAAATGCAGGCCTATCACATAAATGAAAGGATTGATTGATGACTTTAAGAACTTAAATTGCAAGGATAAAGAGATGACCAAAATTAGAAAAGAGATATCGGTGCAATCCAAACCGAAACACTATTTGGTAATTGGGTCATATCTGGAGCTATATATCTCAGATTTAGGTCCAATTTATATGGATGGAAAGGTTAGACATAGGCCTACAACTTTCATATGGAGCCCAAGATCTAAAAAGGCCATTATCAAGTCCAAATTATAGCAACAACAAAGAAGCCCCAATCTGTCTTCCAGCTCGAGCATTGTTCGGTATTTTGGCCATATCTGGAGTTCTAGAAGTCCAAATGAGCTGAATTGTTTACACAAAAAATCTGAGACAATCGCCTACAACTTTCATGTTTTCAACTAGCTCCAATTTTGACGTTATCAATGACGTTTTGGGCAGACAAGGGAAGATAAGGATTGTCACCAAGTCAAGAGTTGGCCACCCACTTATCAATCTGTCATCAAATCAATAGTTCCTAATTTTAGTCTATAAAAGGAGGCATTTGCCATGCATTTAGGCATCTTGGTGTCCAGATCAAGATCATGCTCTTGCTTTCTCTCTTTGTATTTTTTGTAATGTTTATGCTTTTCTTTCATTAATTTTAAGTCTATGCCTTTCATTTCCTTTCCTTTACTTAGTGAACTTTTATGTTCTTATTTTGTTTATCTATTTTTTCTTTCTTTCATTATATCTAGCTAAGTTAATTATGTCAAGGTGAAAAGGTTATACTAATGGTGTAAGAATAAGTATAGTGTAAACTTAATATGGACTTTAATGTTTGATACTAACATGTTTTATATTTGTTATCTTGTTCACTCTTTAATACTTTGCTTGTTAAATAACTAATCTTGATTTATGTTGTATAACACTTGGTACACCAAATGCTTGTCACTTTCATAGTTCATACTGTATGGTATAATCGACACCTGAGCTATGAAAGGAACTTGATTTGTTGTTAACATAAGTTACAATCATGAATGCTTGATGAAATTTACAAGTATTAGCATTAATCGAATAAGATGACTAATGTAATCATGTTAACAATTTATAATCTGATTGGAACTTCCTTTATGTGTGGTTTCCAATTGAATAATAAGAGTTTATATTATACTTGTTTGACATACTATTAGTGAAACCTCTAACCTTGACATTTGTTATTATCATTGTTTAATCGTTATTTTAATATTCCTTCTCAAAGTTCTCATCTTCTTCTTCTTCTTCTTCTTCTTCTTCTTCTTCTTCTTCTTATTTATTATTATTATTGTTGTTATTGTTATTATTGTTGTATTATTATTATTTATAATTTGTACAATTAACTTCCCTGTGGTTCGACCCCGGTCTTGCCGGGTTATCTATTACTTCGACACTCCTGCACTTGGGAGAAGACATCAATCTTTTAGTCGTGTCAGTCACCAAGTCAAGAGTTGGTCACCCACTCATCAATTAGTTATCAAATCAATAGTTTCTAATTTTGGCCTATAAAAGGAGGCATTTGCCATGCATTTAGGCATCTTGGTCTCTATATCAAGATCATGCTTTTGCTTTCTTTCTTTGTATTTTTTGTAATGTTTATACTTTGTTTTCATTAATATCAAGTTTATGCCTTTCATTTCCTTTCCTTTACTTAGTTAACTCTTATCTTATTTATGCTCTTATTTTGTTTATTTATGTTTCTTTCTTTCATTATGTCTAGCTAAGTTTATTATGTCAAGGTGAAAAGGTTACACTAATGGTGTAAGAATAAGTATAGTGTAAACTTAATATGGACTTTAATGTTTGATGCTAACATGTTTTGTTTTTGTTATCTTGTTCACTCTTTAATACTTTGCTTGTTAAATGACTAATCTTGATTTGTGTTGTATAACACTTGGTACAACAAATGCTTGGCACTTTTATAACCCATATTATATGGTATAACCGACACCTGAGCTATGAAAGGAACTTGATTTGTTATTAATATAAGTTATAATCATGAAGGCTTGAAGAAATTTACAAGTATTAGCATTAATCAAATAAGATGACTAATGTAATCATGTTAACTAAACATAATGAAAGAAATAAAAATAAATAAATAAAATAAAAACATAAACAAGATAGAAGTTAACTACGTAAATGAAAGGAAATGAAAGGCACAAACTTGATATTAATGAAAACAAAGCATAAACATTACAAAAAATATAAAGAGAGAAAGCGAGAGCATGAACTTGATTTGGAAACTAAGATCCCTAAATGCATGGCAAATGCCTCCTTTTATAAGCAAAAATTAGGAACTATTGATTTCATGACTAATTGATGAGTGGGTGCCCAACTCTTAACTTGGTGACAATCTTTATCTTCTTTTATCTGCCCAAAACGTCATTTCTAAAGTCAAAATTGGAGCTACAGGAAAACATGAAAGTTGTAGGAAATTGTGTTAGCTTTCTTGTATAAAAACTTCAAGTCATTTGACCTTCTAGAACTCTAGATATGGGTCAAACACTGAACAGTGATCGGGCTGAAAGATAGATTCAAACTTCTTTGTTGTTGCTACAATTTGGACTTGAAAATGACGTTTTTAGATCTTCAACTCCATATAAAAGTTGTAGGCCTATGTCTTACCTTTCCATCCATATAAAGTAGACCTAAATCTGAGATCTACAGCTTTAGATTGCACTAGAATTTGTTTTCTAAGTTTAGCCATCTCTTTGTCCTTTCAATTTTAGTTCTTAAATTCATCAATCAATCCTTTTATTTATGTGATAGGTCTACATTTAAAATGAACATTTTTCATAAATTAAAGATATCTTGTATTATTAGATATATTATTATAAAACATGCTTTAATTAAGGAGTTATTGATACTGAAGTGCAAAATGATGACATAAAACCTTAATAAAAGATGTATTTTTAAGTACTAATCATATGGCGTATATTCTTGTTAAAAACATTATAGAGCTTTGACACCTCATTTCTTTTTTCTTTGTTTCCTTTCATTCTCTTTTTTTATTTTTGTGCCACCTCTCTTTCCTTTTCTCTTCCTTTTTTTTTTTGCCTAGTTAGGCCTTCCTCTTTTCTTCTCTTTTACAAATAAATTTGGCTTGGTTAGGAGTCCTCCACTTCTTTCTCTTTCTCTACTTATCTTTTCCTCTTTCCTCTTTTTTCTTCCCTTCTTCCCTTGTTAGCTTGGTTGGTCGAGTTGGGCCTAGTCAGGCCTCTCTTTTCTCTTCCTTTTATTTTCTTTTTTCTTCTTCTTGATTTTCATGCTTTTCCTTCCTTTTATCCCTATTTTCTTTTCCTTCTTATGTGCTACATAGTAATCTCTCTCTCTCTCTCTTTCTCTACACACACATGCTCAATTAGGTATTTTTTGATCTTCATCACTTAAGCTCAGTATTTTGGAATGTCATGCCCATCACTTTGCCAAAAATAATAATAATTAATTGATCTAAAATTTTAATATTAAATTTGTGAGGAATGTGTGAAAACTATCAAGTGTTTTTTTTTTCTTGCAATTTGTTTTTTAAATGATGCTATGTAGACAAAGAAATGATGGATTAATTATATAGTTAGATTATCGAGAAAGTTTAAGATAAATATACTAATATATTAATTAATAAAAGACATCATAATTAAAACATCAACATTTAGAAAAATTTAAGATAATTCCTAATATTTTAGTTTTTAGAAGTAAAAATTTTAATATCTATTATTTTTTATTGATTTCTTCATTCTAATCAGATAAATAACTTTAAGAAATTAATTTCATTCAACAAATACATTTGAATAATGTAGGTGTGACTAAAACAATGATCTTGGGATAAATGAAGTTTTCTAATAAATTTAAAATTTGGATATTAAAATGGATTTATATTAATCATCAAATGTATTTCATAAATAATGCTTCTAAATGCCATCTTTATTTTGTTGGCATTCTATCATAATCTAATTTTAGGTTTCCCTTAAAATCATCCTTTTAATTTTAAATAAAAAAATGAAAAATAATAGAGGACCAGGAACTTGATTGGAAAATACAAACTAAAGAGGGATTTAAAAGTGAAATTGAAAGCTCAATTGCATCTTTAAAAGACCTAAATGTGAAGAACAATGATTTTAGTGAATATCCAATGAACTTACATAAAAATTAAGTTTGAAGACTTAATTAGATTTTTAATATGTTAATTTGATTTAATTATAAGCCTAATCAAATGTTTAATTAAGTTTAATAATTAATTTAGGCCAAATTAATGAAATTAATTAAATGTAAGGACTTAATTAAACTTTTAATAGGTCAAATTAATTTTATTAAGAATTTAATTGCTAGAAAAATTAATTTGGAAGTCCAATCCATGCTTAATTAAGAAGATCAAAATTTTTAAGGACCAAATTTATTTTTTAAAAACACAATTGGATGAAATCAAGGATAAAATTATAAAATAATTAGAGTTTGAAGGTCAATTAAGTATTAAATTGAAGAAATTTAAAACCAAGAATTTTTTTACAAAAGACGAGTGAATTTAAAAATCAAATTTAGTTGAAAATAAAGATGAGATTGAAGAAATTACAAGTTTAAAGGTTAACTTCAAATTACATTAAAAAATATTTAAAATCAAAGATGAAGTTGAAAATACAAAGATAAAATTGAATTAATTCATTAAATTAAAATTTAATTAAATAAATTTAAAGATTAAGAACTAAAATAAAAAAAATTATGATCTAATTCAATTTGAAGTAGCTAAAATAACATTAGTTTATTTAAATGTAAACATATATTTTGATTAAAACAATGTTTTAATTGAAAACAAGTTAATTTTAATTAATATAAAAAAAATAAAAATAAGACAACATATTATTTAACACTGTTTATCATTTTTTCTAGAAAGAACCCGAGAAACCTATGCTGCTTTTCAAGCATTTTTCCTCTCATTCCCATACTTAAAATAAGGTAAAACAAACACCACACCGTACCCTGGCATTGTACTACCTCTTTAACCTTGGTCCGTACCGGTTTGTAGCCCTGTAGCCGCTGCAATGAGTGGCTAAAACCGTTTGCCCAGCCAGCCTCAACAACCTGCTTTGGACAATACCGGGTTGTTGGCTTATGGCTAATGCTTGTGATCAATTTCTAAGCGAGTCAATGGTCATGATTCAAGTTTGGGAAGGATCCAAGCATCTCCTTCACCTCGTATAAATGAGTCCTATAAGTGAGGTTGAAATTCAAGTGATAAAAGAGAGGATGAAAACCGAAGCAAAAGAGAGGGAGAAAAGGAGAGAGAAAAAAAAGCTACCCCGTCCTTGCACCAGAAGAAGAAAAATAAAACCAAACAGCCCTTTCCCTTGCAAATAGGTTAGACTAGAAACCATACCCATCGTGATCCATCCCCATCACCATAACTTCACTGCAAACTTCCACCCTTGTTCTCCTCTCGCTGGTAGCTCCACCGTGGATCACCAGTGACTCTGGCAGCACCACACCAGCACCTTGTCAACCCTCAAAGTTTCTAGACCAGTGAAGCTCCCAAAGTTATTGTTTTCTTGTTTCAAAGACTGCATTAGCAACTTCAATAGCAGCCCCTCTCGGTTGAACCATCATTGCCATCAAACCTTCACGCATAGGCCAGGTATGTCCTTCTTCTTTTCTTGCTTCCTCACGTGATAAGCCTATGCATGTAGCTGTGTGCGCTATGTAACTGTTAAGAGAAAAAAGAAGTGTGTGCAGCAGTTGAGTAGGTGAAAACATGAATGCATCCATTCAAATTTTGCAAGGTAATGGCCATCGGGCCGGGTTAGTGAAGAAATGAGGCTAGGCCTCCTGCCTTAGCCCAGCCGGTGTGTCTGGGACGAGTTTCATAAAGAAGCCCTTAAATAGTCTACTGACCTAACAAAATCAAGTTGGTATGCCTAACTTAGACTTCAAGCCAAGTTTGGTATGCCCCGTTTATGTCAAAGGAAAATTCTTTTTTTTTTTTTTTAATATTTTTCAAATTTTTTATATATAATCATATTTGACAAATATGTTTCAGTATTATTTTTTTTAGCATTAGTTTGTACTTATTTTAATGTTAAATTCATTAAATAGACCCTAAATAATTAAAAAACAATCTAAAAAAATTTCAAGAACAATTTTAAAATTATTTGTAGGTCACTCATGTATTTTTTTTTAACAATTTTACCTAATACATGTTTTAAAAATATATGTTTTTTTTTAATTAGAAAAAATAAAAAATAAATTTTTTATTTAAAAAATATAAAAATATATTTTTTTCTAAAAAAGTTCATATAATATTGGGTTGTAAACTTGTATTATAAGATACAAACTTAATATAAAAAATATTTTTTTCTAAAATTTTAAAAAATTCAAAACTTTTTTCATTTCAAAAACAAAAAAAAAATGTTTTATTTGTGTGTATATATATAAATTCTAAAAAACTTTCATACATATTTTTATAAAAAATAAAAAATTATATTTTTTATCATGTTTTTAAAAAATACAAAAAATGAATATCATCACTCATTTATAATATTTATTAGGTTTCATCAAAATATCACAAAATTAATTTTTCAATTAATATTCAAAATATAAACTTTATAACATAATGCATACTTCTAATATTAAATTAAATGAATTAATAGCAATAAATATTAGAACTTTGTTGTGGACTTTATTATTTAAGGGTATAAAATTATACTATAAGGTATATTAATACGATTAAAATATTGATGTTTTATCTCAAGTACAGGAGTGTTGAAGTAATAAATAACTCGTCAATATTAAGGTTAAATCATAGGAAAGTCAACTATATAAAATTACAAATAATAAATGGAAAGAAGTTGAAGAAAACTTTTGAGATGAGATATTGATGTAAGGATTAAATAAAGATAAAATAATTGTCAAGGTTAGAGGATTCACTAACGACATTTCAAATGAGTATAATATAAACTTTTTTTATTATTTAACTATAAATCACAGATAAATAAAGTTCCAATTAGATTATAAATTATTAACATGATTATATTAATTATTTTATTTGATTAATGTTAATATTTATAAATATGGTCAGATATTCACGATGATAACTTATGTTAACAATAAATCAAGTTCATTTCATAACACAAATATTGGTTATACGTTACAGTAGGCTATGAAAGCGTCAAGTATTTGTTGTACCAAGAATTGTATAACACAAATCTAGATTAATCATTTAACAAGGTATTAAGAATGAGTAAGATAACAAATATAAAACATGTTAATATCAAACATTAAAGTTCATATTGAGTTTATATTATATTTATTCTTACAACATTAGTGTACCCTTTTTATATTGACAAAATTAACATAGTTAGACATCTTGAAGAAGAAAAACATAAATAAACAATACAAAAACATGAACATAATATAAATTAATTAAGTATAGTAATGGAAATGAAAAGAATAAACAAGAGATTAATATAACATAAAATAAAAATTAAAGATTACAAAATACAAAGAGAGAAATAGTGATCTTGATATGAACACCAAGATGTTTAAATGTATAGCAAATATCTTTTTTTATAAGCTAAAATTCAAAACTATTGATTTGATGACTAATTATTGAGTAGGCAACCACATCTTGACTTGGTGACAACTATTATCATCTTATTTGAATAAAATATCATTGCTAGCGTCAAAATTTAAACAAATAGTCTTCATGAAAGTTATGAGCATTTGTCTTAACTTTCCAACAAAACAAGAATAAGCTCATTTGAGTTTATAGAACTCGAGATGCGGGCTGAACACTAAACAATATCTTGATTACATGATAGATTCCAACTTCTCTTTTGTTGCTATAATTTGAACTTAAAAATTAATGTTTTGAATCTTGGACTATTTATGAAAGGTTTAAACTTATGTTTTAGCCTTTTGTCCATATAAACCAAATTAAATTCATGTTTTATAGCTTCAGTTATGATCCAACAACCGAATGATGTTCGAGTTTGAATTGAACCAACATCTCTTCTTTAAACTTAGCTCTCTCTTTGTTTTTTAATTTTCAATAATTAAACACATCAATTAATCTTTTAAATTATGAGATACACCTGCATTCAAAATGAACATTTATCATAAATTAAAGTTATCTTATGTTATCAGACTTATTATTATAAAACATACTCAAGTTATAGAATTTAATGATATTTTAAGTACAATATGATGATATAAAACCTTAATAAAAATACACTTTAAGTACTAAGTATACTCCTCAACCAGCTTATTACTAGTTTCTAGTAATCAAAATATTAAAATAATTTGCGACATTCAAAAGCAAGATATTCATCATTTAACTTTCATTAATCTATCCAAATAAATAAACTCCCATTAAATTTATATATTTACTTCATACTTCTTAAATAAGATATTAATAAACCTTTATTTTGTGCTCAATATATTAATACATAGTTATGAGGCTTTGTTTGGATGAAAACACAAATTTGTTCTAATGTTTTTTTAAGGTTAACTTTCTTGGGTTGAGATTATTATTATTATTTTAATATATATACATATAATTTAAAACATAATGCATCTTTTAACCCATATAACAAGCTTTAAGCTAATGACTCTCAAACTAGTTGGTCTTAAGGCATTAGGTGTTTAGACATCCCTACGAGCTTAGTAACTCGGTTTGTAGATACTAATACATAGATAGTGCAATTTTTTATTCCCTTAAGCTTTTCTCCTTAATTGATGTTGTCATAACCCAATTCTGGGTTATTCCCCAATTTTTATCCATATTTTGATAAATTTTTAGAAAAAAATCTAAAAAATAGAGAAAAACAATGAAAATCCAAAAAACATATTTTTAAATATATTTGCATCATTTTTAGCATTTTTAACATCATCTCAAAAGAATTTAAATTATCAAAGATATTTGGAACGCGTTCAACTTTTAACGCATTATTTTTAAAGTCATTGATTTTCCTTATTGAGTTGATGTTGATATTGCTTGTTTTCAAAAAAATACAAAAAAATAAAAAAAAATCAAAATTTACAAAAAAATAAAATTGAGGGACCAATTTTGAAATCCAAACAACATTTTTGCCTATAAATAGCAACCTTTAACACAAAAAAAAGGGGGGGCAATTTTGACAAAAAGAAGGAGAAAAGAAACCCTAAAACACAAAAAACCCTAAATTTTTCTCTCCATCACTAGAAGAGTCGCTGCCTCCTTCACCCCCTCAAACCTGTCAACTTTGCCGGACGATTTCTCACTCGTCTACCGTTAGATCGACGTGAAATTTTATTATGTTGTGCGTATCTATATTTACTACATCCTGACCGGCGCGATCATTCATATTTGGAACCACGAGAGAAATATTACCATCTGAATATTTCTGAATAAAAAACTCTGGAACAGTTAGAGTCGCTGGCCTATTTCTCTATTATTCACCGTTGGATCAATCTGAGTTTTGGATATGTGATGTATATGGTTGTATTGCATATTCTGAATGGTGGAGATGGGATGAAACCCGTCCAAACAAGTGTTATGCCTGTTCAACAATGGCTCGCCAATCTCAGGTCAGTTTCGGTTTAACTCCAATCTAGGGAGATCCAACCGTTAACTCGGGCTGATATTTGGATATATGCTGCATGAGATGTTGTTTTACCATTGTACCGTTGGGATTTGGTATTGTTTCAATGGTTGATGAGTAATGGTTATCGGAAGCTTTGTCCAGAATCTGTCATGGCTTCCGATTTGAAAACCCAAATCACAACACGGTGCAGGAAGACAGAGAAGAGGAAGACGACCGATCTACTGGTTCTGCCACCTCCGGTAGTAGCGGCGCGTGGAGCAAACATGCCGCCACTGTTCACACTTCAGCATTGTTCATGGGCACTGTTCACACTGCCCTATAAGGGACTTCAATGCAATTTCTGGAGTTTTAGGGACTATTTTGTAAATTTTAAATTATTTAATGTAATTTTTATTTAGTTTTGGATTTTTGTAATTTGTAATGTGGATGTAAAAAAAAAAGAAAAAGAAAAAGAAAAGGAATAAAAAATGCATGTGTGTGTGTGTGTTTGTATTTGTCTTATGAATGTTTTCTTTTTATTTATGATAAAATTGCAGAGAATAAAGAAGAATTTAATATTTTAATTGGATCACGGTGTAGAAGTACAAACTTGTACAGAAGTTGTATTTCTAAAATCCGATGAAAAGATAAAAATTTTAAAACTTCTTTAATACATCAAGTCCATGAAGTAGCTTACCTCAAGTAGGGTGTGTTAGGGGTGCTAATACCTTTCCTAACCACAACCAGTCTCTTACCCGTGAATCTCTAACAAGACCAGTATAACGAGGTTTCGTAGTAACCTTCAATTAAATACTAGGTGGCGACTCCTAACGAATCCAACAAGATCAAATCAAATAATAACAATGAAAAATCATCGGAGCCGACGCCGCACAGATTTTTTTTGACGTGCGACAGATGTAACAAGTGTTAGGCTAATAACTCCCAAGTCAGTTGACTTCAAGATATTAGGTATTAAAACACACATTCAGACTTAATTGCTTAGGTTATGGAGGCTATGAAATGAAACTTATCTATGTTTTATTATCATTAATATTATCAATTTGTTTTCTTTTTGTTTTGTTTTGTTTTTGAAAAATTATATACTATCATTTTTTTTAGTTGTTGCCTTTAACAAAAGAACATAAATAATGTAATAATCCAATGTGCAACCCACAATCATATGTTAAAGCATGTGTGTGAAAATAAAAGTTTAAAAATACTTGTTAAATGAGTATATGACCAGGATCAAGTGATAACAATGCAAGAGTTTGTAAATCTAAATATTTCAAGAAGTATTATGATAGACCTTGATAAAAATATTTACTAAGATGTGTTTTAACAGTAAATAAAATTCCTTCTTACTCTGCCAATTTAACAATAACAATAACAATTTTGTCAAATGATTTTAATAATAACAAAAAGTTAGTGTTTTTTTAACTTACAATGACACCCTTTCCCCTAAACAAAATGAAACAATATCCTTAATGTTTAAAGGTGAAAATGTAGAGTATAGAAAATATCACCTGAAGCAGTGACTATTGACAAACCTGAAACGCACTTAAACAAATATAAGAAATAAAAAAACAAAAAAAATATGCTATTAATAAAATCAAAAGACACGAGGTTTCATAAATGAAGGCTTAAATCCAATCTAAGTTTTTTAAGGCTGTTTATGGTTGATGTTTATGTGACTTGATTAGTACTTAAAAGTATATTTTTATCAAGATTTTATATCATCATTTTGCATTTGAAGTATTAATAACTTCTTAGCTAAAACATTTTTTATAGTAACATATCTAATAATATAATATACCTTTAATTTATAATAAATGTTCATCTTAAATGCATGCCTATCATATAAATGAAGGGATTGATTAATGAGTTTAACTACTCAAATTGAGAAGACAAACAAAGCGTTAAGTTTAGAAAAGAGATATTAGTTCAGTCCAAATTGGAATACCATTCGGTTATTGGATCATAACTAGAGTTGTAAAATTTGGATTTAAATTTGCTCTATATAGATGAAAAGCTAAGACATAGGCCAAAAACTTTCATGAAGAGTCCAAGATTCAAAAAGATTGTTTTTAAGTTCAAATTATAACAACAATAGAGAAGTCTGAATTTGTTTTGCAGTCTAGATACTATTCAGTGTTCAGCTCATATCTCGAGTTTTAGAAGTCCTAATAACCTTAATTTTTTAAAAAGTTGAGATAATTTTCTAAAACTTTCATGAGTAAAGTCTGTTTAAATTTTGATGTTAGCAATGACGTTTTGTTTAGACAAGACGAAAAAGATTGCCACCAAGTCAAGATGTGACAACCCACTCAATAATTAGTTAACAAATCAATATTTTTTAATTTTAGCCTATAATAGGAGGTATTTGCCATACATTTAGACATCTTGGTTTTTAGATGAAGATTATGTTCTTACTCTTTCTCTTTATGTTTTTGTAATGTTTAAGTTTTTCTTTCATTAATTTCTTATTTATGCTTCTCATTTTCTTTCTTTTCCTTGGTTAATTTATATCTTAGTTATGCCCTTATCTTATTTATTTATATTTATCTTTTTTTATTATGTTTAGTTAAGTTGATGATGTCAAAGTCAAACGGTTACACTAATAGTGTAAGAATAAGTATAGTATAAACTCAACATGGAACTTAATGTTTGATACTAATATGTTTTATATTTGTTATCTTATTCACTTTTAATACTTGTTAAATGTTTAATCTAGATTTGTGTTGAATAACACTTGGTACAACAAATATTTAGCACTTTTATAATCCAACCGTATCGTATAATCGACACTTATACTATGAAAGAAAGTTAATTTGTTGTTAACATAAGTTATAATCATCAATACCTGACAACATTTACAAGTATTAGCATTATTTGAATAAGATAACTAATATAATCAGGTTAACAATTTATAATTCGATTGGAACCTTCTTTATATGTGGTTTCCAGTTGAGTAATAAAAATAATTCATACTATACTTGTTTGAAATATCATTAGTAGATCTTCTAAATTTTAACATTTATTATTATTGTTGTTGTTTAATCCTTATATTAATTTGACATCCAAAAATCCTCTTTAATTTGTTGTTGTAATTATTTATAATTTATATAGTTAACCTTCATATAGTTCAACCTCGGTTTTGCTGGGTTATTTATTAATTCGACACTCCTACACTTAAGAGAAGACATCAATCTTTTGGTTGGGTCACCTTATCATTTTCAAAAAATATAGCCAAAGAAGATAACAATCACTTTATAATAAGAATAGCTATTTTAGAACACTTAGAGACCTCATGAATCCCATAAGAATAAATGTACCTTTATACATAGTTTTCCCTTATAACGCATCTCATTGTAATTTTAAGCTAGCCATTACTAAATTTTTATCTTCTTTTCATAACTTAGATTTAGAAAATCCATAAGCTAACCATTAGTAAACTTTTACCTTCTTTTCATAACTTGGATTTAAAAGAATTTGAGGAGGTCCATAACACTTATAATGACTTAAATTGTAGCATGAATACAATCAAATTAAAGTTTTTTTTTCTTTTTCATTAAGATACCTTTAATTTATGGTAAATGTTCATCTTAAATGCAAGTCTATTATATAAATCAAATGATTGATTGATGGCTTCAATTACTGAAATTGAGAAGACAAAAAGAGGGTGAAGCTTAGAAAAGTGATGCTGGTTTGGTTCAAATTAGAACACTATTCAATCATTAGGTCATATATGAAGTTGTGGATCTTGGATTTCGGTTTGGTTTATATGGCTAGAAAGCTAAGACATAGGCCTAAAACATTTATACAAACTCAATTCTACTGTTTAGAAGTTCAAATCTTAGTGACATGACCAAAAGATTGATGTTTTCTCCCAAGTTGAGGAGTGTCAAAGTAATAAGTAACCCGACAAGACCGGGGTCGAACCACATGGAGATTAATTATACAAATTATAAATAACAATAATACAAGAACAATAACAACAACAACAACAACAACAACAACAATAATAGTCATCTTATTCGAATAATGCTAATACTTGTAAATCTCGTCAAGTATTCATGATTATAACTTATGTTAACAACAAATCAAGTTCCTTTCATAGCTCAAGTGTCGGTTATACCATACAGTATGAACTATGAAAGTGTCAAGCATTTGTTGTACCAAGTGTTATACAACATAAATCAAGATTAGTCATTTAACAAGTAAAGTATTAAAGAGTGAACAAGATAACAAATATAAAACATGTTAGTATCAAACATTAAAGTCCATATTAAGTTTACACTATACTTATTCTGACACTATTAATGTAACCTTTTCACCTTGACATAATAAACTTAGCTAGACATAATGAAAGAAAGAAAAATAAATAAACAAAATAAGAACATAAATAAGATAAGAGTTAACAAAGCAAAAGAAAGGAATTCAAATGCATAAACTTGATATTAAGGAAAGCAAAGTATAAACATTACAAAAAATACAAAGAGAGAAAGGAAGAGCATGATCTTGATCTGGAAACCAAGATGCCTAAATGCATGGCGAATGCCTTCTTTTATAGGCCAAAATTGGAAACTATTGATTTGATGACTAATTGATGAGTGGGTGGCCAACTCTGTCTTACCTTTCCATCCATATAAAGTAGACTTAAATCTGAGATCTATAGCTCCAACTATGACCTAATTACCGAACAGTGTTCCAGTTTGTATTGCACCGACATCTCTTTTCTAATTTTGGTCATTTCTTTGCCCTTGCAATTTAAGTTCTAAAAGTCATCAATTAATCCTTTCATTTATGTGATAGGCCTATATTTAAAATGAACATTTAATATAAATTAAAGGTATCTTATATTATTAGATATATTATTATAAAACATATTTTAGTTAAGGAGTTATTGATACTTCAAGTGCAAAATGATGATATAAAATCATGATAAAAATGCATTTTTAAGTACTAATCACACCCCCCAACCAACTTATTACTAGTCCCTAGTTATTAAAGTATTAAAATAGAAAACCAATTTGCAAATTCCACAAGGTTAGGTATTCATAATTTAACTTCCATTAATCTATCTAGATAAACAAACTCTCATTAAATTTATATATCTGCTCAGTACCTCTTAACAAGATATTAATAAACCTTTCTTTTGTGCTCAATGTTTCAACACATAATTATGGGATTTTTCTTGGAAGAAAACAAAATTTTTGTTCTAATGTTTAAGGTTAACTTTCTTGGGTTGGGATTATTATTTGTCTTTTTTTTAATATATATACATATAATTTAAAATACCATGCATTTTTAACCCATGTAACGAGCTTTCGGCTAATGACTCCCACACCAGTTGGTCTTAGGGCATTAGGTGTTAAGACACCCCTACGAGCTTACTAACTCGGGTAGCAGATACTGATATGTAGATAGTGCAATGTTTGATTCCCTTAAGCTTTTCTCCTCAACCCATGTAACAAGCGTTGGGTCAATAGCTTCCAAGTCAGTTGACATTAGGTTATTAGGTGTTAAAACACCCCTTCGGGCTTAATTGCTTAGGTTAGGGAGGCTACGAAACCAAACTTATCTATATATTTTTTTATTTTTTTATTTTTAATTATATACTATCCCTTTTCCTTAGTTGTTACCTTTAACAAAAGAACATAAATAATGTAATAATCTAATATGCAACCCACAATCATATGTTAAATTATGTGTGTAAAAATTAAGGTTTAAGAATACATGTTAAATAAGTATATGAGCAGAATTAAGTGATAACAATGCGAGAGTTTGTAAACTTGAATATTTCAAGAAGTATTATAATAGACCTTGTTAAGAATAGTTACTAAGATGCGTCTCAAGAGTCACTTTAACAAAAGAGCTCATTTACTTTGTCATCCTAGTAACAACAATTATGTACATGCTTTATGAAATGAAAAACAATTTTTTTTTCAACTACTACCTTCTCCCCCTAACCAAAACGAGACATTATCCTCAATATTCTATGGTTGAAAGATAGAGTATAGAAGATATCACCTGAAATAACGAACATTGACAAACCTGAAACACACTGAAACAAAAATAAGAAATAACAAAACACAATAATAAAACCAAAAGACATAAATATTCATAAATGAAGGCTTAAATCTAATCTAAGCTTTTTATAGCTTTTCTTAAATGACCAATTTATGCGACTCATGAAAGGATCAATCACAAGAATAAAAGATTGTAGTTGGTCAATCAATTGTTCAACAGTAGCAACAGAGATTATGATTTGTTGTGCAGAAGATGCTAGAAATTCTTGTTCCATAACATGATCAAGAAAAGACAACAACTTATCATAATAACCATTAACATTTAACAAACCTATGGGTTTATGGTGAATGTGCAGTTGAGCCTAAGAGGAAATATGAAAGATTTCTTCCAATGTGCCTAGACCACCTGGTAAAGGAATGAAGGCATCAGCATGGTTAAACATTACATTCATTCGAGCCAACATTATAGAGACCTGAAGTTCCTCTCCAATTATTTTTCCAATGATGTCCCCTTGTGTTAAAGTTTTGGGAATGACCCTCAAAACTTGACTACCTCTTAAAAATGCAGTTATTGACACACCTCTCATTAACCCAATACTGCCTCCCCCATACACCAAATGAATCTTTCTCTCAGTTAGCACTTGACCAAGATGATTTACTGATTCTAAAAACTCCTTTTCTTTCCCAAGACTAGATCCACCGAAAACACAAATATTTCTTATTTGATGACTTAAAGAACTTGTCATTTCTACACACTTATGTATTTGTTGAATATATGGGTTGAGTAGAAATGAAAGGAAGGAATAGAGGATTTTATAGATGAGAAATTAGAAAGGTAATCATAATACCTATATGTAGGCCAGCTGGAGTCTCACACACTCTCTCTCTCTCTCACTCTTTATTTATTTATCTATTTACTTTTGAAAAAGCATGTGTATGTACAGGTAGTTGTGATTGTGGCTCACATCTTCTCTTGGTTTTACGTCCAAGAACAGCTTAAATGCCCTCTATGGGTTGGGGATAGGCTTCCCATCCAGTTTTCTTAAAAACTGACAAACAAGGTCTTTTTTAGTGAGATTCCCAAGACTATAACAAACATGTTCTTTATGAAAATGTGTTCATAAGTCATGAATTACACGATGCTTATCTCGACTATGATGAGATTTAAGAGTCAATAGAAGATTATCTAAAGACTCTTTGTAATTTGAAATAAATTCCAACTTTTGACAATTTTCACAGGTTTTGTGGAATGTATGTAATTCCTTGAATATGGTGGGCTAGTAAAATCCACTTTGTAAGATTTCTACAATTCTCTTTTTTTATGAGAAATGATCCCAACGTGCCTTAGAGTGACAAAATTTAATGAAATTACTTACCTCATTGTCGGGAATGCATTTTTTAAATATTTGATTAGGACAATAATTGAACAAATGAGCTAGCAAAAATCCTAAAGCAAGAAAATTGATATTTTTAGCAAACCAAGGCATTGAACTAAGAGAAACTAGAGATTTATCAGAAAAGTAATCATCAATTGGTGTGATGTCGGGTGTTGAATCTGTTGTCACTTTTGATAAAGGATCCGCATCAACCTTTTTGGTGCCTTTTTCATCCTCAATTTCTTCCTGATTGGTCATGGCATGAGGAAATGGAAGTGCTGGTGGGAAATCAGTCTTTTCTTTGCAATGTTCAGATTCAACCCCTTCTTTACCCTTAGAGATTGACTAATCATCTTTCTCATAAGGTTCAAGAGTGGATTTTTTAATAACCTTACCACTACGAAGAGTGATGATCGATTTGACTTTATCCATGTGTTAACTTCCATAACTACTTGCATTTGCATTGTATTGCTCCATGAAATTTTGTTGTGGTTGAGATGGAAACCTACCTTTCTCTTGAAAACTAAGAGCAGATATGAATTTTGCAAGAGTATCTTTAAAATCTGTTATGCTTTGAGCAAGTTGAGTGTTGATTGTCTCTTATTTTTCAATGAATGCATACAAAGTTTCCTTAAAATTTCTTGTAGGAGGTGGAGCATAAGGAGGTGTATATCCATAATAATTTTAGAAATTATGGTGTGCTTGAAACTATGGTTGTGAAGTTTGTGCATTGTCACTCTTCCAACTGAAATGTTGGTGACTTCTCCAACCAGGGTTGTATGTTTGGGAGTATGGGTTATGGTTGGCCCTTTGGAAACTGTTTAAAGCATGGGCTTGTTCATGGAGACATTCCTTAAAAGAAGGCAAGGTTGGACAGTTATTGGTTGAGTGTTCATTTGTTTCACATATTTGACATAATGTTTTCAACAGATTTAAATTGACCACTCTTTTTCAATTCTAGTGCCTCAACTTTTCTAGCTAAAGATGCAAACTTGGCTTGAAGGTCATGATCTTCCCTAAGGTTGTACGTACCTCCACTAGATGTATGAGGTTGAGTTTTACTCAGTGTCTTATAAGTACCCGCGGTGTTCCAATTTTGAGCATTTTCAGCTAACAAGTCTAAGTACTCCATTGCTTCATCAGGGTCTTTATCTTTAAAAGTTTCATTGCACATCAATTCAACCATTTGCCTATCTTTAGGTGTTAACCCTTCATAGAAATATGAAACCAATCTCCATGTTTCAAAACCATGATGAGGGCAAGTACTAAGCAAGTCTCGATACCTATCCCAACATTGGTAAAATGTTTCTCCTAGTTTTTGAGTGAAAGTGGTGATTTGTCTTTTGAAAGAGTTTGTTCTGTGAGATGAGAAAAACTTCTTCAAAAACTATTGTTGCATTTCATCTTAAGCACGAATGGATCCAGAACTCAAATTTTATAGCCATATTTTAGCTTTATCTTTTAATGAAAAAGGAAAAAGCTTTAATCTGATGGTGTTCATGCTACAATTTAAATTATTATATGTGTTCCAAACCTTCTCAAATTCCTTTAAATGCAAGTATGGATTTTCCAATTCTAAGCCATGAAAAGAAGGTAAAAGTTGAATAATGTCTGGCTTAAAATTAAAATGAGATGCATCGAGAGGAAAAACTATGTATGATGGTGCACTTGTTCTTGTGGGATTCATGTAGTCTCTAAGTGTTCTAGCACGGTTATTCTCATTATTCTCATTATGAAGTGATTATCTTCTTCGGCCATATTTTCTGAAAATAATGAGGATACCCTACAAAGTCTACCACTTGTTTTACGTGACCACACTCTCATGCATGTGTAGAAATAGAATAAAAGGAAAAAAAAAACAAAAGAAGAAGAAACAAAAGAAAAGAAACAAAGTTATATATAAGAAAAATAAAAAGAGAAAATAAATATTATAATTTATACAAAACTTACCTCCCTAGCAACGACATGCCAAAAACTTGACACAACCAAAAGATTGATGTCTTCTCCTAAGTGGAAGAGTGTCAAAGTAATAAATAACCCGGCAAGACCGGGGTCGAACTATAGGGAGCTTAATTGTACAAATTATAAATAATAATAATACAACAACAACAACAACAACAACAACAATAATAGTAGTAGTAGTAGTAGTAGTAGTAGTAGTAGTAATAATAAAGAAAAAAAAGGAGAAGAAGAAGAAGAAAAAGATGAGAACTTTGAGAAGGAATATTAATGTAACGATTAAACAATGATAATAAAAAATATCAAGGTTAGAGATTCCACTAATGATATGTCAAACAAGTATAATATAAACTCTTATTATTCAATTGGAAACCACACATAAAGGGGGTTCCAATCAGATTATAGATTGTTAACATGATTATATTAGTCATCTTATTTGATTAATGCTAATACTTGTAAATCTCATCAAGCATTCATGATTATAACTTATGTTAACAGCAAATCAAGTTCCTTTCATAGCTTAGGTGTCGGTTATACCATACAGTATGGGCTATGAAAGTGCCAAGCATTTGTTGTACCAAGTGTTATACAACATAAATCAAGATTAGTCATTTAACAAACAAAGTGTTAAAGAGTGAACAAGATAACAAATACAAAACATGTTAGTATCAAACATTAAAGTCTATATTAAATTTACACTATACTTATTCTTACACCATTAGTGTAACCTTTTCACCTTAATATAATAAACTTAACTAGACATAATGAATGAAAGAAAAATAAATAAACAAAATAAGAACATAAATAAGATAAGAGTTAACTAAGTAGAGGAAAGGAATTGAAAGACATAAACTTGATATTAATGAAAATAAAACATAAACATTACAAAAAATACGAGAAAGCAATAACATGATCTTGATCTGGACACCAAGATGCCTAAATGTATGGCAAATGCCTCCATTTATAGGCCAAAATTGGACACTATTGATTTGATGACTAATTGATGAGTGGGTAGCCAACTCTTGACTTGGTGACAATCCTTATCTTCTCTTGTCTGCTCAAAACATCATTGATAACATCAAAATTGGAGCCACTCAAAACTCTCATTTAATTTTTCAAATATTAACTTTCATTAATTTATCCAAATAAACAAACTCTCATTTAATTTTTCATGATTTTATATCATCATTTTGCACTTGAAGTATCAATAACTCCTTAACTAAAGCATGTTTTATAATAATATATCTAATAATATAAGATACCTTTAATTTATGGTAAATGTTCATTTTAAAAGCAGGCCTATCACATAAATGAAAGGATTGATCGATGACTTTAAGAACTTAAATTGCAAGGATAAAGAGATGGCCAAACTTAGAAAAGAGATGTCGGTGCAATCCAAACCAGAATACTGTTCGGTAATTGGGTCATATTTGGAGCTATAAATCTCAGATTTAGGTCCAATTTATATGGATGGAAAGGTAAGATATAGGCCTACAACTTTCCTATGGAGCCCAAGATCTAAAAATGCCATTTGCAAGTCCAAATTGTAGCAACAACAAAAAAGCCCGAATCTGTCTTCCAGCCCGAGCACTGTTCGGTATTTTGGCCATATGTGGAGTTCTAGAAGTCCAAATGAGCTAAATTGTTTACACAAGAAAGGTGAGACAATTGCCTACAACTTTCATGTTTTCAACTGACTCCAATTTTGACATTATCAATGATGTTTTGGGCAGACAGGAGAAGATAAGGATTGTCATCAAGTCAAGAGTTGGCCACCCACTTATCAATTAGTCATCAAATCAATAGTTCCCAATTTTGGCCTATAAAAGGAGGCATTTGCCATGCATTTAGGCATCTTGGTGTTCAGATCAAGATCATGCTCTTCCTTTCTCTCTTTGTATTTTTTGTAATGTTTATGCTTTGCTTTCATTAATTTTAAGTTTATGCCTTTCATTTCCTTTCCTTTACTTAGTTAACTTTTATGTTCTTATTTTGTTTATCTATTTTTCTTTCTTTCATTATGTCTAGCTAAGTTAATTATGTCAAGGTGAAAAGGTTACACTAATGGTGTAAGAATAAGTATAATATAAACTTAATATGGACTTTAATGTTTGATACTAACATGTTTTATATTTGTTATCTTGTTCACTCTGTAATACTTTGCTTGTTAAATAACTAATCTTGATTTATGTTGTATAACACTTGGTACAACAAATGCTTGGCACTTTCATAGTTCATACTGTATGGTATAACCGACACCTGAGCTATGAAAGGAACTTGATTTGTTGTTAACATAAGTTATAATCATGAATGCTTGACGAAATTTACAAGTATTAGCATTAATCAAATAAGATGACTAATGTAATCATGTTAACAATCTATAATTTGATTGGAACCTCCTTTATGTGTGGTTTCCAATTGAATAATAAGAGTTTATATTATACTTGTTTGACATATCATTAGTGGAATCTCTAACCTTGACATTTGTTATTATCATTGTTTAATTGTTACATTAATATTCCATCTCAAAGTTCTCATCTTCTTATTCTCTTTTTTTTTTTATTATTAGTACTACTACTACTACTATTACTATTATTATTAGTAGTACTACTAATACTATTATTGTTGTTATTGTTGTTGTTGCTATTATTATTGTTGTTGTTGTTATTGTTATTTATAATTTGTACAATTAACCTCCCTGTGGTTCGACCCCAGTCTTGTCAGGTTATTTATTACTTCAACACTCCTGCACTTGGGAGAAGACATCAATCTTTTCATCGTGTCACCATGCATTTAGGCATCTTGGTGTCCAGATCAAGATCATGCTCTTGCTTTTTCTCTTTGTATTTTTTTGTAATGTTTATGCTTTATTTTTATTAATATCAAGTTTATGCCTTTCAATTCCTTTCCTTTGCTTTATTAACTCTTATCTTATTTATGTTCTTATTTTGTTTGTTTATTTTTCTTTTTTTCATTACATCTAGCTAAGTTTATTATGTCAAGGTGAAAAGGTTATACTAATGGTGTATGAATAAGTATAGTGTAAACTTAATATGGACTTCAATGTTTGATACTAACATGTTTTGTATTTGTTATCTTATTCACTCTTTAATATTTTGTTTGTTAAATGACTAATCTTGATTTATGTTGTATAACACTTGGTACAACAAATGCTTGGCACTTTCATAACCTATACTGTATGGTATAACCGACACCTGAGCTATGAAAGGAACTTGATTTGTTGTTAACATAAGTTATAATCATGAATGCTTGACGAGATTTACAAGTATTAGCATTAATCGAATAAGATGACTAGTGTAATCATGTTAACAATCTATAATCCGATTGGAACCTCCTTTGTGTGTGGTTTCCAATTGAATAATAAGAGTTTATACTATACTTGTTTGACATACCATTAGTGGATCCTCTAACCTTGACATTATTTGTTATCATTGTTTAATCCTTACGTTAATTTTTCATTTCAAAGTTCTCATCAACCTTCTTCTTCTTTTTCTTTTTTTTCTTTTTTTTCTTTATTATTATTGTTGTTATTGTTGTTGTTGTTTGACACGACTAAAAGGTTGATGTCTTCTCCCAAGTGCAGGAGTGTCGAAGTAATAAATAACCCGGCAAGACCGGGGTCGAACCACAAGGAGGTTAATTGTACAAATTACAAATAAAAATAATACAACAACAATAAAAATAATACAACAACAATAATAACAATAACAATAACAATAACAATAACAATAATAATAATAATAATAATAATAATAATAATATTAGTAGTAGTAGTAGTAATAGTAATAATAATAATAATAATAATAATAATAATAATAATAATAATAATAATAATAATAATAAAGAAAGAGAAGAAGAAGATGATGATGATGATGATGAGAACTTTGAGATGAAATATTAATGTAACAATTAAACAATGATAATAACAAATGTCAAGGTTAGAGGTTCCACTAATGGTATGTCAAACAAGTATAGTATAAACTCTTATTATTGAATTGGAAACCACACACAAAGGAGGTTCCAATCAGATTATATATTGTTAACATGATTACATTAGTCATCTTATTCCATTAATGCTAATACTTGTAAATCTCGTCAAGCATTCATGATTATAACTTATGTTAACAACAAATCAAGTTCCTTTCATAGCTCAGGTGTCGGTTATACCATACATTATGGGCTATGAAAGTGCCAAGCATTTTTTGTACCAAGTGTTATACAACATAAATCAAGATTAGTCATTTAACAAGCAAAGTATTAAAGAGTGAACAAGATAACAAATATAAAACATGTTAGTATCAAACATTAAAGTCCATATTAAGTTTACATTATACTTATTCTTACACCATTAGTGTAACCTTTTCACCTTGACATAATTAACTTAGCTAAACATAATGAAAGAAAGAAAAATAGATAAACAAAATAAGAACATCAAAGCTAACTAAGTAAAGGAAAGGAAATGAAAAGCATAAACTTAATATTAATGAAAGCAAAGCATAAACATTACAAAAAATACAAAGAGAGAAAGGAAGAGCATGATCTTGATCTGGAAACCAAGATGCCTAAATGCATGGCAAATGCCTCCTTTTATAGGCCAAAATTGGGAACTATTGATTTGATGACTAATTGATAAGTGGGTGGCCAACTTTTGACTTGGTTACAATCCTTATCTTCTCTTGTCTGCCCAAAACGTCATTGATAACGTCAAAATTGGAGCTAGTTGCAAACATGAAAGTTGTAGGCAATTATGTCAGCTTTCTTGTGTAAAACATTCAGCTCATTTGGACTTCTAAAACTCCAGATATGGCCAAAATACCGAACAGTGCTCGAGCTGGAAGACAGATTCGGGCTTCTTTGTTGTTGCTATAATTTGGACTTGATAATGGCCTTTTTAGATCTTGGGCTCCATATGAAAGTTGTAGGCCTATGTCTTACCTTTCCATCCATATAAATTGGACCTAAATCTGAGATTTGTAGCTGTAGATATGGCCCAATTACCGAACAGTGTTTCGGTTTGGATTGCACCGACATCTCTTTTCTAAGTTTGACCATCTCTTTGCCTTTGCAATTTAAGTTCTTAAAGTCATCAATCAATATTTTCATTTATTTGATAGGCCTGCATTTAAAATGAACATTTACCATAAATTAAAGGTATCTTATATTATTAGATATATTATTATAAAACATGCTTTAGTTAAGGAGTTATTGATACTTCAAGTGCAAAATGATGATATAAAACCATGATAAAAATGCACTTTTAAGTACTAATCATTGTTGTTCTTATTATTATTATTATTATTATTATTATTATTATTATTTCTACTACTACTACCATTATTATTAGTATTATTATTGCTACTATTATTATTATTATTGTTGTTGTTATTGTTGTTATTGTTTATAATTTGTACAATTAACCTCCCTATGGTTCGACCCCGATCTTACCGGGTTATTTATTACTTTGACACTCCTACACTTGGGAGAAGACATCAATCTTTTGGTCGTGACTAAAAGATTGATGTCTTCTTCCAAGTATATGAGTGTCGAAGTAACAAATAACTCAGTAAGACCAGGGTCGAACCACAAGGAGGTTAATTGTATAAATTATAAATAACAACTATAATAGTAGTAGTAGTAATAATAATGAAGAAGAAGAAGAAGATGAAGTTGATGAGAACTTTGAGATGAAAAATCAATGTGAGGATTAAACAATGATAAAAATAAATGTTAAAGTTAGAGGATCCATTAATGGTATTTCAAACAAATATAGTATAAACTCTTATTATTCAATTGGAAACCACACACAAAGGAAGTTTCAATCAAATTATAAATTGTTAAGATGATTACATTAGTTATCTTCTTCAATGCTAATACTTGTAAATGTTGTTAGACATTCATAATTATAATTTATGTTTACAACAAATCAAGTTCTTTTCGTAGCACTGATGTTGGTTATACCATACAATTTACGCTATGAAAGTGCCAAGTATTTGTTATACCAAGTGTTATACAACATAAATCTAGATTAACTATTTAACAAGCAAAGTATTAAAAGTGAATAAGATAACAAATATAAAACATGTTAGTATCAAACATTAATGTCCATGTTGAGTTTACACTATATTTATTCTTACACCATTAGTGTAACCTTTTCACCTTGATATAATAAATTTAGCTAAACATAATGAAAGAGGAAAATATAAATAAACAAAATAAGAACATGATAAGATAAATGTTATCTAAGTAAAGGAAAAGAAATGAAAACATAAACAAGATACTAATAAAATCAAAACTTAAGCATTACAAATACAAAGAGAGAAAGCAAGAGCATGATCTTGATTTAGAAATCAAGATGCTTAAATGGATGGAAAATGCCTCCTTTTATAGACCAAAATTAGAAACTATTGATTTGATGACTAATTGTTGAGTGGATAACCAATTCTTGACTTGGTGACAATACCTATCTTTTTATCTAAAAATAGTCATTGATAAGATAAAAATTTGAATCAACCTTACTATGAAGCTCTAGGAAATTATCTCAGCTTTCTAGAAAAAAAAATTGAGGTCATTTAGACTTGTAGAACTTGAGATATGGATTGAACACTGAACAGTGTTTGGGCTGTAGGACAGATTCGAATTGCTACGTTGTTGTTAAGATTTGGACTTCCAAACAGCAGAATTGAGTTTTTCCTTTCCCATAAAAATTTTAGGCATCTTAGCTTTTCATCCATATAAAGTAGACCTAAATCCGAGATTTACAGCTCTAGATATGATCCAATTACTGAAAAGTATTTTAAGTTTGGACTGCACTAGCATCTCTTTTCTAAGTTTGGTCATTTCTTTGTCTTTTTAATTTCAATACTTCAACTTATCAATTAATTTTTTTATTTATGTGATAGATCTGTATTTAGGATAAATATTTACCATAAATTAAAGGTATCTTATGGTATCAGACTTGTTATTATAAAACATATTTTATTTAAGGAGTTATTAATACTTGAAGTGCAAAATAATGATATAAAATCTTGAAACAAATACACTTTTAAGCATTAATCAAGAAGTCTTTTGTATCAGGTTGAGGTGAGTCGCTAGTAATATAATCCAATTTCTCATAACCAACAATCTATATTTTGATAATTTGGGACTAGATGTCATAGTTGGTTTCGTTTAGTGTTATACCAACATTGAAACCTGAGTTTTTAGTTTGGACATGTATAATACAAAAGGATGATTTGGTAGTTATTATATTGAGAATAATTTGATTTAGTGGATTTGTAAAAAACCATGCTATAATACCATATAAAATTTAGTAATTAGTTTCACGTTTTCATTCATGTGTTTAAATACAAGAAACATAGGGATTCTTTATAGTCCGTTGTATAAGTTTTTATCAACAAGATAAGAGATAGATATTATAAATGATAGATATAGAATATAACTGAGCATCTAAAAATTCTAATCACAAGAACTTTTAGATGATAATTACATATAATTTCAACCTGCTATATATATAAAACCTAGGTTTTTGTTATACATGGATGATTTCAATCCCTAAAATATTAGTAAAACAATAAATATTGATAAGTGCAAATGGTAGTCTAATTAGTGATTGAGAAATTACTGTGACACTGTTCGTGGAACTGCAAGAAATTTGTATCCGTGCATTTATGTAGAGGGAACATCTCTTATGAAAGCAAAAACAAAAGAAAATATGAAGAAAAAACTTGGATGATAAATGGTCTTGCAATCATTGTTTGCATTTGACTGAATCTACACCCTTCTTTACAATAAGAATCAGACTGAATGTTGGCGTGGTCTGATCTTTCTCATGAAGTGTCCATATCAAGGTATGGGATCCGGATTTTATTTTATTCCTGAGATGCTATCGGGCTCTAAGAGGCCCGGAACTTGCTGGGCAAGTCTTGTACTAGGTCAAGTCCACATCAAACCCAAGTTGGGATGGCTTGACAAGCATTTCGCAAGTAAATGTTCATTTAATTTCATCAATGGTGGTGTAGCTTCCGAATCCAAACCAAAATTTATAATATTATCTCCCTACCCTCTCGTTTCTACTTCTTCTTTTTCAGGTGTACCTCAACCAAAAAAAAGAAGGATAATTTTTCTTAAATATAGAATATCATGAACACCTAAAAAGAATTTGAAATATATATTAATATAGAAATTTAAGATTGAAGATTTTTTCAAATTAATTATTTGCAACATTAGCCTTACCACTGTCACTCACTTACAATGAACCCATATGAGATTGCATTAATCTAGCTCAAGTTTCTCATCACGTCGAAGAAAATATATCTCAGCATCCAAAAATAGTTCTTGTGCGTCAGCAAACAAATAAATTGTTGTTTTCTTATTTTTAAAATTTCTAAAAACAATAAAGAATCGTGTATTAATAATTTATATTATTCTCTCTATCGACAACAACGATGGTCGGATGATTCTTTATCCCGGGCTTGCTTCTTGGATAATAAAAATAATCATTGCACAGTAAAATCATGGAAGAAACATATATATGATATTTAAAAAATAATAACTCTGAGTATGTAAAAGTCAAATCATGTGTCCAAACAACTTTTGTCATCCATACATCAACAACGGTTCATTTGTTTTTTTTTTAATTAATAAGATATTCAGATTAATTTATATATATTTTAATTATATATATATATATATTAAAATTAATAATTATATAAAATTTTAGTTACGCTGGAAAAATTCAATATATTATTAATATATTAATATTAAAAATAAATTTTAAATAATAATAAAATATTATTTTAATATGTTTGAGTAAAAAACCAACATCCACCGTAATTCTAAAATGACCATTAGAAGATTTGGCCTGGAATTTGATTTGTTTCTGGGTCCCTTTTTTTTTTTTTTTTTTTTTTGGCTAAAAGGAGATCTGTTTCTATGGTGGTTTTAGGGTTAAAAAGGGGCTCTGATTTACGAGACAAGATCTGGTGGCTGTGGTTGGCTTTGTTGATCGGCAAGGAGATAAAAAGGAAAATTAATAGCACATAATAAATATCAACCACTTTTAGACAATCATCATATCATCTACTAACTAATAGCTCACAGCGTCTTTGACTGGTAATCAAAAGACTAGTAGGAAATGTCTCTAGCAAGATCACACATGATGACACGTTCCAGTTACCCACATGCCTGGACAGCATACAAGGAGGACATACGTGAAAATTAAGAATCACTGTTTTTTTGTATACAACTACAATTCTTGGAAGAGACATATGGCCAGATCCCTGGATATGTCTTTGATAAACCTCTCTCTATTAGTTATTACTAATTAATTAGTAGCACAGAGTGGTCTCTGTCCCTTTTAAAAAAAAACTTTTGAGGGTGCTCTAAATTGTTTATTACGTGTAGATCTATCTATACAGTAGACAATTTAATCGGCTAGTTGCCTTCAAATGACAGACAAAATCTGATCAGGCCCTTCGCTATCAGATTGCCAAACTTTATTTTTGGCATTGTTCAGGTGAACACAGTACCAGCAAAGTTCATTTTACTCAAAAATAGTTGAATAAAGGGACGCCCTCCAGCACATAAATAGAACTGCATAACGCGACTACTTGTTAAATATGCAACTAGCAGTCAACATAATCACCTAATTTTCATATCAGGTAAGTTTATGATTAAAAAAATCTTAATCTTAACATTAAAATAATTCATTATAATAAAAAAAAATATCAATTCAATTATAAATTAATTAAACTACATAGTTAGATATCTAACAAATTAACTTGTATATCTAACAAATTAACTTGTAGATCATATTAAATAAAAATTATTATAAATTGTTACAATAAAATTATTTTTTTGACATTTAATTTAAAAAAATAAGGAAATCGTGGTGTTAATAGCAATTTAATCTTTTTAAATTGTTCATTGGTTTGGTTAGATGATATATTATTCTTTTCAAAAAAATATTATACAATAAAATTATTTATTTACCCCTTAGATAAAGAAAAATTATAATTGTTTACCAAGTGTATCTTTGTATTTTCACTTAAAAAATAAGGTAGGTGTTTAAAGGGTACTTTTATCTATCACATGGCTTCTTCTTCTTCTTTTTTGTAATTTTCAATGGTTTGAGTGGTGCTTTGATATTTTTATGTTAAACAATTAATTTTTTATTAAACAAATTGTTGTCATGTGCTTATTAAATGCTAATAAATGTATAGTATTCGTATTATTTAGACGAATCATGAAACATCATCTAATGATTAAACATGTTTTTTATCGTGTGTTTTTGTGAACATCATTATATCTTTTTTGTCTAGTGTAAAGTATAATGATAAATAATAAATGATTTATTACTAGTGAACACCTCTCTCTCTCTCTCTCCCCTCTAGTTTATATATATGATTGTTTTTTAATTTTTAATTTTTTAATTTCAATCCTTATTATTTTAATTTTTTATTTTCATTCTTATCTATTTTTTAAAAGCTTTATGTGCTTTTAATTTAGTACTTCAATTGTCATTTTTTATTTATTATTTTTTTCCATGTCGGTCCTTATTCTTTTTATTTCTATTTATTATTATTTTTTGTTAAAATTTTATTGATTTTTAAATTCATCATTCAATCAAAGTTTATGTTGTTTTATTTTTTTAATTTGGCTCTTATTCTTTTGATTTTTTTTGTTAAAATTATTTTTCTTTTCAATTTAACCCTCTATTTGAACATTTATTATTTCCATCTAATTTATATCATTTTATTTTCATCCTCATTCTTTTAATTATATATTTTAGATCTTTTTGTGAAGTTGTTTTTTTCCTTGGTTTTATCATTTGTTGTTTTATTTGTTGGGGATTGATTTTTATAATTTTTTTATTTGTAATGCTTTTGATCCAATAACCCGAGTCATAATTTTGAAAAATAAATGTGATTTGACATCTTTTTTTTTATTGTTTTCTTTTATAATTTTATCACTCTACATCATAACTAGATAAATGTTTTATGATATTAAATATTTTAATTTTAATTTATATCTTATTTTTTCAGTTTCTCTTTTAGTTATAATTGATAATTTTTTTTATTTACATAAATATTTATCAATTTATTTAATTAAATATTTATATAAGTTTTTCTATTTATACATTGAATTTTTGATATAAAAAACACATCAAAATATCTTGTATTTTTTTAATAATATATATATTTTTTATAATCCACAAAGAATCGCAGGTCAAATAATTAGCGCGTGAGCCACATATTCCTCTACCTCTAGTGTCAGTGTCGAAAACAATATTCAATCCCGTTCTCTGCTCTAAATAGATAGAACATGGTCGCATCAGAATACTGGCTGGATTCCCGTCTCCCGTGTAATGATTTTACTGGACTCATGTTTGTTTGTAGCTTTTGTTGGCTTTGTTTTTTTCCACTATGATTATTAAATTGCAATAATTCGCGTAATCTTATCGGCGGATCTGCTTCAAAAACGAAACCATTTTTCATATTAGTATGTACAACTCAATTGGTTACACGCTCGCTATACTGCGTGCTGCACCAAAAACTTTTGCAACATTAAAAAAAGCTCAGGTGATAGTAATATTTTAAAAAGAAGCAAGAAAGTAATTATAGTTTAAGAATAGTATTGATTTGACATCAAGCATGTTTTGATAAGACTACCCAGATAAATTATCACGTAATTTAATTATAAAAATGTACGGAAAAGTACAATTAAACTCTAGTAAAAAGTTAAATAGAACAGGAGCTGTGAACTCATGTTTTTTCATAATAGCATAACGATGCATTTAAGGACTTGTATTATTATTATTATTATTGGAAAGAACTTTATAGAATGTTATGTAATTTATTACTAATAAAATATTTTTTAGTTTTTTAATAACCCAACATTTTTAATACTGACTAGGTGGGATTTTTTTTGCGATAAAAAATGACAAATCAATCTAAGAAAAATATAGGTTAAATAATAGCTTTTAATTTTCATGTGAAGTGAATTTGAATTTATAATCACTCACCCTTTCTATTTCCAACAATAATTTAAATTTATAAACCTTTTTCTCAAAATTATATACTACACTAATTCAATAAATAAAAACCAATTGGGTGGCACTATATAAACATATAGGGAACCAGTTACCTTGAGCTTCTTGTAAGATTTTCTTTGGTATTTTAGTTTAATAATATTTTTAATTTTTTTATTTCTAAATAATTTTTTTATATTTTTGAATTGTTTTGAAATATTGATATCAAAAATAAAATTTTAAAAATAAAAAATATTATTTTAATATATTTTAAAACATAACATACTTTAAAAAGTTACATTTACCATAATCCTACCTATTAATTAATTTCCCATCTTCAGTTTCGCAGCCGAGTAAAAAAACAAGAAAAAAGAGAGAGGAAAAGATGGCGGGCTACTCAGCTCCTCAATGAAAGAGGAAGAACGAATCAAGAGAATATCGCAGTCAAATTGGATCTGCCAACCACGTATTTAATTTTTTTTAAAAATAATTTAATGATATAAATGCAAAGTAGTCATGCGTGGCAAGCTGTCTGGTCTAAAAAGGAAGAAGAAACGTAGAGCGTGCTGCAGAGCTCGTTGGCTGGCTGAAGCAATAAAGACAAGGATTGATGATTTATCTTGAAAGAACACCTTGGAATTTTTGTAGCCACTAGAGGCTGCCTAGACCCACAATTGATTAGACGTCAAGGCACCAAATGGACCCTGAAAATACCTCAAGTTGTACAATTTAACTGAATTTTGAGGAGATGAGCAGTTTCAGAATCTAGGCGATGGTAGCTGACGGCTGGAAATTCTCCTGTGGTAGATTTACTGTCAATGAGAAATGATGAAAAATAAACTCATAATCCTATAAAATAAAATAAAACATAATCTCCATTATAATTTGCTTTACGAAATCTCTTTCAATGTGCTTGGTTGACAGAAATCTCTTTCTAGATAAAACAATGAAGTTGCCCTCCCGGAATCCGAGCTAAGGGATCTTAAAAATTGTTCGGTGGAAAGGATTGAATAGGATAAAGTAGAAAAATGAAGAGAAGAAATGATAGATATTAATCCATTCTAGAGGGCGTATTTGGGTGTAAGAATGTGACTAACAAGAAGCCGTCCGTCTGAATTGGAAAATATGCGAGAAATCCACCCCTTTCTTAACTGAGTTTTTATCCATTTCCTATTTCGATTCCCATCAATTTTCACTCATAGTATCTATTCATAAGTTGTCTGGCTATTTAATGCAAAAACGAAACAAAAAAAAACACATCATCCCTTTTACTTCGTATCCATCCCTCCAACCAAGCATACCTACAGGCTCTGCCATGTCCATGTGAACTCAGGGGCAATACCATTTAATTATTTGATTATGAAGCACATGGAAATCTAGACTTACTTGTCTAGTAAACATAACAGTTGCTTCTGATGGGTATATCAAGTCAAGAACGCTGTTGTGGTGGGACAAGTGTGACTGAATATTGAAGCTTGGAGCACAGCGTACGTGGTTGAGAATTGTTACTTTTTGGGAGCATATTTAAGGAAAATTTAAAAAAGAAAAGAAAGAAAGAAAGAAAGAAAATCGTATCTCTTTCTTTTATTTCTCACATCCATCACTGATCTAAAAAGCATTCCTTCACAGACTCTCTCTTTGCCATCTCCAGGCTGCGCAGATTCTGACTGAAAGGTGTGAAGGCATGGGAATCCAAGAGGACCTAGAGCAGTGTAAGAATCGTGCTGAGCATGAAGACGTAAGAGAACCACTCATGGACGAACAAGATGGGTCTTTTGCTCAGAGTAGCAGCAAAGAAAGTGCTTGGATGGTTTACCTCAGCACTTTTGTTGCAGTCTGTGGCTCTTTCGCATTTGGCTCATGTGTAAGCTTACCTTCTTTTATTTAGGAACTTACAAGACTGATAATAAGCTCTGTTTCCTAACTTAGCTCGTGTTCCTACATATTTCTTGACAAGCAAGAGTCTTGATTTAATTTACTGCATGTTGTTTCAGGCAGGCTATTCATCACCCACAGAAAATGCTGTCAGGGAAGATCTCTCTCTATCTCTAGCAGAGGTTAGTTACTAAATTGTCTCCCAGTATATTAAGCACGTATCCAGAGCTAAGTAACCGGTTGATATGTCCCCCCTTTATCAATAAGTCACCTAACTAGTCAGAAACGTGCAAACTCAAGCTGTGGAAGAATAATTTATTTTCAGCAGACATTACAAATATGGCTCCAGATCAACTGCGGAAATTGAACTTAAGAGAGAATTTTCTAGGATCAAAAGATGAGCTAGATCTAGGGCACTTGTATCAAGTAAAGCATCTCCTATTTACTGATGATATGCTGTTTTAAACGCAGCAAATGAACTCTTTGGTTTTTAGCTTCCAAACTTATATGTGCTCCTTACTCTTTGTGTTTGTATGAACTATGAAGTATTCCGTGTTTGGTTCAATATTGACATTCGGTGCAATGATTGGTGCAATCACAAGTGGGCCCATCGCTGATTTAATTGGTCGGAAAGGGGTAAGTAGAGGTATGCTGTGATGAACATTTTTGGATCTAGTGCTACTTGTGTAGGTCTCAACCCTTGTATGGAACGTACGCAGGCGCTGAGAGTGGCTACCAGCTTCTGTGTTGCCGGATGGCTAGCCATCTACTTTGCTCAGGTTTGTGTCATCTTAATTACAGAAGCAAAACGGATTGTTTTTTCCCCAGACATACTATCTTATTTCTTGTTACCCTCTCAATTAATACAAAACAGGGGGTTCTGGCGCTGGACCTCGGGAGACTGGCAACAGGTTATGGAATGGGAGTCTTTTCTTATGTGGTAGAATTTTAATCTTCTCGCATTTGCTTCTCAACATGCCTCTACGCACATGGTAGAATATATGTTTCTAATGAATTCGATTATGATGTTGAAATCTTGACAAGGTACCTGTTTTTATTGCTGAAATTGCACCCAAGAGTCTTAGAGGAGCACTAACAACTACAAATCAGGTAAAGATTTGCTTCTGACAGAACTTGAGAAATGTATCTTTTCAAATGATAACATAATTTCACATGCTGTGGTGTGTTATGAAGGGACATCAACTTTCTAAATTACGTTTTCTATTGAGGCTTAGTTGGACGGAGTAGATATTTAATATATAATGCAAACCAAAATGTAATGGGACAAGGATCCTCTCTAATCATATCATCTCATGATGCAGCTTATGATCTGCGGTGGAGTGTCTGTTGCATTCATTATAGGAACCGTACTGACATGGAGGGCCTTGGCATTGACTGGTATTCCTTGATCTATTGCCTACTCAATCATCACGAGATCAAGAATGGGCATTATTTTTCAGAAAATTTAAATGGTTGAGTAGAAAACACTAAAGATATTTGTAGAGCAGGAAGCTTACCTCTAGAGTGCTTGCAGGGCTTGTTCCTTGTGCAATTCTGGTTTTTGGCCTGTTTCTGATTCCCGAATCTCCCAGATGGCTGGTAACGAACAGCAATTGAATACACACTCTTCCTACACACACACACACATATAATGAAAATGGCGTGGTTACAGGCAAAGAGAGGACGTAAAGATGAGTTTCAAACAGCTCTACAAAAGCTTCGTGGCAAGGAAGCTGATATATCTCAGGAGGCAACTGAAATCAAGGTTCTTATCTGAAATCTGTATTCTACATGCTGTTAATGTAGTAGCAATTTGAAGAAAAGTATGATGAGTTTTATGCTTTTGTGACAGGAGTACATAGAAACTCTTGAACGGCTCCCAAAAGCCAGATTCCTAGATTTGTTTCAAAGAAGATACCTCCGCTCAGTCATTGTATTACTCCTTCCTGCAACCTTCCAATCCTATATTTCTTTATTTTCCAGTTGGGCTCACCAGAAAGGATTTATTTTTCATGAACTCTGATAGTCAATTGATACATTTTATGCCAATTTGATCAGATAGGAGTAGGACTGATGGTCTTTCAACAATTTGGAGGAATCAATGGGGTCTGCTTTTATGTCAGCAATATTTTTGAGTCAGCAGGTAAAGAGGTCTTGATAAACATTACTATCAAAGGAGAGACATGGCCCCTGCCCTTTCCACCAAACAGGGAACTAAACATAAAATTTTATATCCACCCTGCTTTCAAGTCAGCAGATCAATATTTGATGCGCATAGAGCATAAATAAAAGTGAGGGTTATCAAATCCCAAGATTAGGGCCCTCAACATTGTATAGGAATAGAAAAAATTTCTAATATTTTATAAAAAGTTTTAACAATATGAGTTTGAATCCATAATAATAAATTAGACATTTCTATTTATACTAGTTCTAAATTTAAAATTCTTTATAATGAAAGCATTTCTAATTAATTAACACTTGCCTAGGTAATAAAATTTAGATTTCTAATTAGTAAAATCCCAATTAAATTGAAAATTCTAATCTAAACAGAAAAATAATCCAAATAAAACAAGATACATAAAAATAATCTGACACGCTAAATTCCATCCTGAAAACCTTTCTGATCTCGATGATGATAGAATTTTAATCCAGTAGATTATTTTTTGCTGAAACTTTCTAGAATGTTTTGATTCTACATTGTATTCTAATATTTGAAATTCTGCATTATTTCAGGATTTTCTCCCAGTCTTGGAACCATAATCTATGCCATTCTTCAGGTTTCTTTCTTTCAGTAATTTTGTTAACTTCAAGAAATCAAAATGTCATAGTCCAATAGGAGTACGTTGAAAAAAATATTATTTTGTAGGTTGTGGTTACCGCCCTCAACACAACCGTCATAGATAAAGCTGGAAGAAAGCCTCTATTACTGGTAAATTTCTGTCCAACGCGGTTATCTCCGAAAATTTCATCTCGACTCATCACCCTTCAGGTATTGAAAGTCAATTTATCTATGTATTCCAGGTTTCTGCATCAGGACTGATTCTTGGCTGTATAATAACTGCGACTGCATTCTATCTAAAGGTTTTTGCTAATTTTAGACCCCATAAATTCAATTTGTCTCACTCAAATACTGACATGTAAAAGTGACCTTCTGCAAAACTAGGTTAATGAATTGGCAATCAAATCAGTCCCGGCACTTACTTTAACTGGCATACTGGTAATTATAATCATTGTCAAATAATATTTCTCTTGAGATTGATCTCCAACTATGTAACTTATTTACGTATCTTTGATAAATACTTTTGGTTCAGCTTTATATCGGCTCATTTTCAGCAGGAATGGGTGCAGTTCCGTGGGTAATAATGTCTGAGGTAATCTAAGTTCCAAGATGAAAATTCCATCTATGAATTCATTATTCCACCCAAAAACGACAATCGTCTTTTGTTGCAGATATTTCCAATAAATATTAAGGGAGTGGCTGGAAGCTTAGCAACACTTGTGAACTGGTTTGGTGCATGGGCGGTTTCCTACACTTACAACTACCTTATGTCCTGGAGCTCCTATGGTAAACAAATCTAAAACTTATTCAAAGAAACGACGCCAAAAGTTTAATACAAAGAATCAATTTATTGGCAACCAGCTGGCAAGATAAATAAATAAAGGAAGAACTGAAATAAATACCAAGAGCTACATGATAGTTTTTAAGAAGGAACGATATGAAGATGTGCAAAAGTGAAAACCATTTAGTTTCAAAGAGCTCTGGTTCACAAAGCAGTTAGTTGAATTATACAAGAATGGCTTTCAGGTACCTTCATTCTTTATGCTGCAATCAACGCGCTGGCTATAGTGTTTGTGGTCACGGTGGTACCAGAAACGAAAGGGAGAACTCTGGAGCAAATCCAAGCAGCTATTAATGCATAGAGAAATAGACAGGATGCATTGAATACATTTATTTCAAGGAAATAAAGACCCTTACCCAGATATGATCTACTCTGACGGACCATTTACCCCTTTTGAGGGCAACCACAGGAAATTTTGGAAAATACTTCCTAGCATGAAGCATGATGCTTTTCACATAAACAACTCAGCATCTTCTGTGATTTTGTATTCAAGACTGCTTCTTCTTTTTTCGTTTTTGCCCCCCTCTTTTCACTCAGTAAATCATGAACAGAACATCAACCGTTAATATATGAACAGCATGCCTATAAGTGGAATGATCAGGTGAAAAAAGAACGCAAAAAGACAATATTAATATCCAAATTACAATCTCTGATAATTCTATTTCTGCTCCCAATTTAGTTCCAGCAGACTATATACAGTCTCGCTCCAATTTGACCAGTCAAATAATACACTAAGAATAAAAATACATATGCTTTATTTAATATGGAAAACTTCCGGCTTACATTGTAGAGAAACGTCATGTCAACCCAGCTCCATCCACTACACTGATCAACTTATAAGAGGAGATTAACAAGAGATTTATATCTAAAACATGTATCAATTTCAAGATCCCCCAAGTTGGGTCTAGTGCTTCATGAAATCATAACCATCACTATCAAAAAGTTGTATCAGGTTAGGGTTGCCAGTTCCCATATCTTTATTTTCCCATCATCACTTGTGGAAGCAAGTAGCCGGGTTTCCTGGCAAGAATCAACAATCAAATACAAATACAATCATACACAGAAACACAATACAAATACAATCACGATTTCAATACTAAGCATCAATTCCCTGCCCCCAGCACAAAAAGTCTGAAAATGAGAAACCAAATAAAGGGAACTATAGGCTCTAAGATAGGTGGTTTCCTCACCCTTTTTTAGCCTTTTCAAGATGTGAGGTCAAGCTTTTCATCTTTTTCAGTACAGCTAAATGATATAAAAGCTTTTAACCAATATTGCGCTAGTTTTAGCAGGGTGAATGGTGAGAACCAGAAGTTTCAAGTGTCAGCACATGTTTTTTTTATTATTACTGTTGATGTGCAGTAGATACTCGTATAATTGTTTCAAGATAAGTATCATTAGGGCAAGCAGGGAAATATATATTTGGTTTACAAAGACACTTGAATGGCAAGCATCACTCTATCATCATGGAACCCGAGAATCTACAACCAACCCCCCTCCTTCTCCTCCCACCAGATCCTATTGTACTTAATTTAAGCATTCATTTCAGCACAAACACAAACATCAAATACACTATAAAAAAATTGTTGAGTGTAATCTCAACACTTCCAAGAGAAAGCTTACCCCAGGGCCCCTTTGCACTGAGTTTATGTCCATATTGTGAGCCTTTTCTCTTTTCAGCAACAGTTTATATGAAGGACTGTCAACCTGTAACAAACACACAATAGTCTCACTTAATCCTTCTTTTCCTAATTCACTAATCAATATTTCAGGCCAAGAGTAAGGCATCCTCCATTTATGAGCATCCATAAATAGGAACTTCACAAGGTCGCATTACCTCATCAGACCAATTTCAAATCAAAATCAGATACAAGTGTTTCCATCTATGTTGTGATAATTTATTTCAAAAGGTTACTTAGGTGATTAGCTTATAGCTTTTGCAATCAACCTGAAATTTGGCATTCTTGAGATAGCAGAACTAAGTAAAATCTATAACTAATTTTATGAAAATAAAATTACAAAAAAGGTAAAGTATAAGAAATTCACAAGAAAACTAAGTTGAGTAAGAATGTGTTTGTTGCTCGCACACAGGGGATCACAAGTTGCACTCTTTAGCAATGTTAGCAAAATGTCCACTTTTCAGGACAAAAGCGCCCCAACAGTGATTTGCACTAAAACTGTTTTCAGGACCCCCCCCCCCCCCCAACTCAGAGCAATAATATTTAGTTCTTTCCTTTCTTTAAATATCCATCCAACTTTTGAGTTTTTAGGATAATTCTTTCCATGCCACTATACTGGACAAAGATTATTGAAACAGGAAGCAAAAAAAGCAAGAATAAATCGAGAGAATCAAACCATTGAACTTCTAAATAATTTATCTAAGATGTGAAAACTGAACTGAGGAAAAGAAAAAAACCTGATGAAAAACAGTTGCTTAATTTAAACCACCACCATTCCATGAAGTTCATTGTCAGGAAAAACAAAGAAAGGTAAGAGGCAGATAAGGGAGGGGGGATCCATTGCGACTTCGAGAGTGAAAAATATATTGAACTCCAAAAACCATGTCCTCAAGCACTTTTATTCTAAGGAGTAAATAAACAAGCAGTTTTCATCCCAAAAGGCAGGTATGTAGCTAACTTGTGAAAGAGAGAACTTAGCACCTATTCATACATGGTAATGTTGTTTATGTCTACATACTTAACAAGCTTCAAAAACAATTTAAGGGGTTTTTGTTATTTCGATGCAATGCAAATAACAGAGCAACTTCCCTGGTATGTTAAATTAGTAAGATATAATAAAGTGAGGGTATAAATTATTAATACCAAACCATCTTTTTCCTCCAGAAAAAACCGTAGAGCATCATCAGCTGTTCCACTTGCTATAATACCTTCCCTGTTCAAAAATTAAGGGGTGCAAAAACACAGAATTTAGAAAGAACCAATACTGAAAGAGTAACCCAGAAAAAGTATATGTTACCCATATCATCCACAAGAGCACCCAATGATAAGTTAATAAAGAAAGGGAACAGCCAGAAACAACGTAAAACAATGAAGAAGACATGATATTTTGTTCAATTAAATTAAAGGGTTGCTACCTTGACCAATCAACTGAAAAGATCATTCGATCATGATAACATGAGAGAGTGCAAAGATGATTCCTGAAAAAGAAACCATGTTGCCAACAAGTATTGTTTTGTGTGTGGGCAAGCACCCTGCATAATTTGAAAATGGCCTATAATTTCACCATACCAAATACAAATGAAACGGTAATTGATACCTTTGGGGTGTGAATCCCAAATCCATTCTTATTCTTTCTTTCTTTCTTTCTTTTTAACTATCATAACTAAATAAACTTTGATAAACTCATAAATATGATTTGTTAATGGATGTGGATAAACATTTTGGGCATCCAAAATAAAAGGTGGACAACAGGTTAGGGATGGGATGCTATAATTATCTTATGCCACATAAATCTCACATCAAATTGGGGTGCAAGAGCATCATAATCAAGTCTTTCTTTCCTGAATTATTCAAATAAAGCACATTGATAATATGATGCAGGAAAAGTGAGCTCAAACACCAAAACAAAAGAATCGATATAGAATAGAAACAAAATCACCAATAAGAGAGACTCAATCTTTGAGAAAACAAATCAAGAGAGACAAACACAATTTTGAAAGCAAAACAAGAGACGCTCAATCTTGCAAAAACTCAAAGTTTTAATTTCAATTAATAATACCAAAATAACTAATGGCTGGGTGCTTATGTATATGCATTAAACCAAATAAAATTGAAAAATCTAACAAGTCTTAGATCAATAAAAAAAATCCTAATTTAACAACTGAATAATTAATACTAATATTTCTAAAAATAAAAGGTAGAATAATCACACATTATTAAAACTCCTAATCAATTAAAAACCAATTTCCATTGTAGTACTTCATTCTCCATCATTCTCTCTTGGTTGGAAAAAAACTCAACCTCAAGTTCTAAAGTGTTGAAATAGCAAAAACTCCATGAAGTTGCAAGCACTCCCTGAAAATTATTTTTTGCATTCGAAGCATTTCAATCTTCTGTAAGCAATATTAGCAATAAGATAGTCTACTCGGCTATAATATTGAATTTGGAAGGAACATTAAAGTCAATTTGATCAACCTCATCTTTGAGCTCTTCATTGATAGAATCTTTACTCATGGCACTTCAAAATCTTCTTATACTATATTCATTGTTCGAACTTCTTAATCTGTAATGTCGTGCTCATCTTGTGTTTGCACAATCAAAATTCCCTCTAACAAGTTTCTCCAATGTCTTCTTCAATGCATTCATCAACTTGTTCTACACTGGTTGTTTAAAACGCTCAACTTCTATTTTGAATTGATCAAATGTATTATTGAATTTTGTATGACTAGATTGCAACTTTGCATGGTTTGGATTTGGGTTTGTAAAGAATTAACAGTGCTAGTGATTTTGGTGACCTCGATGTTGCTAATCAATGGAGGTTGATAAATTGCATGTTCTGACAATCTGACTTTTGGTTTTGGAGGATAGATGGTAGTAACCATATCTGTGAGTGAAAAATCCATCTTACAACAATTTTCATAAACACAAGTGTAATTAAGTTCAAATAAAGACGAAAAAAAATGTTTCACATATTGAATTGAAAAACAGCCAATTCCTCAAACATAAATATATTCTCCAAAATGTTTCATGTAATACATCCACTTCAATTTATGGGAGAACCTAAACAAACAAGACAAAGCTTATCTCACTTCTTTATTCCTGAAGAACTATACTTCTCCTATCAGAATTATATTCTCTATAAATCATAAATCATAAGCAAGAGTAGCATACATTCTTGTTCATCAAACCATCATAAATCATATCAATAAAGTAGCATATAGGAATAGCTTATCACAAAGCCTAAAGAAAAGAAATCCACCAACCATACAGATATTGGCACAAATTCTGGAAACAAATAGAATTCCCAACTAGCACAGCAAGATAAAGTTAGCGTGGGTGGAATTTTGCTGGATTATCACATACATGTGACTTTGGAATCTGTGGTACTACCAATAATTCTGTTTGATTTGTCTTCTTCTTTTCTGTTCCTTTAGTAGACTTCCTTTTGGTATGAAAAAACCAAAACCCTAGATTTGGTATCAGCTGAATTGGAAAAGTAATTGTGGGAAGAAAAAGAGACGAGAAACACACAAATTTCCAGGTCGGCACCAAATTGATCTAGTATAGGAGAAGAAAAAATCATCAAAACCAAAGAATTAAAGTAGAATAGTAACCAAAAATCACCAACAAGAGAGACATACACTATCTTGAAGGGACCAAATTAAAAAAGACACTCAATCTTGAAAGTAAAACAAGAGGATACACGCTCAATATTGTATAAACTCAAAGTTTTAGTCAATAATTCAAAGACCAAAATAACTAATGTTTAAGTACTTATTTATATACACCAAACCAAACCAAATAAAAACCAATAAATCTTACTTCAATAAGGAAACTAAAATCCTAATTTAACTACTAACATTCCTAAATATTAAAATCTAGAATAATTACATAATATCAAAACTAATAAATAAATAAAAACTAATTCCCATTGTTGTCCTTCATTCTCTGCCACAATAATTCTAGTGTCATTTGCAAAAATACACAGATTATCAAGTGGCCTCCTACTTAGGACCAACAGAATTTCAATCCATAATATCAAATATTTTTTTATCACAAGTCATTCACACTAATTTGAAGTCATTTCTTTATTTGAATTTTAATAGTGAAGGTGCACTATAAGATGCAAGAAATGAAAAGTAGAAGACCGAATAAGCATAAAGAGCATGATGCTTCTCACCAAGGTGCGTGGTCATCACCCAGCACCATCCTCCCAACACTGTTTTCTATTTTTAGGGCAAGATCATCACTGCAAACTCAACCCAAAATCCATTCAATTGCTTGCCAGAACAACTCAGTTTTTGTTTCTAGATACCTTAAAAATAAAAATCACCCCTACAAAATGATCATCAAACTTATGAAAAAGCTGTACATACCTACAAGTAACCATTCTGTCTCCTTCAGCGTTAAAAGAAAGTGCCCAGAGAGTAGAAGAGTGACCACTGAGTAGAAAACAACCCTTGTTCAATTAGATTAGCTCGTCATATTGCAAAGGGAGTTATCAATAAGCCAACAAATAACATAAACTAACTAAAGTCTATGTAAAACCTAAATATAGCAGCTAGCTTGCATAATGGTCTAATGCAAAAGAATAGCGCGCCCACAAGAGTAGCACAAAAGCAAAGGAAGGGGCGGGGGAGGGAGGAAGGAAGGAAGGGAAGAGAGAGAGTACTTGGTAGATTCACCTAAGGTTTGAAAACAGTGCAAATCACCAGTGCCATCCTCAGCCCAAACCTGTATTTCTACGAAAATTATAAAGTTGATCTCATACATTTAAATTGTTTTGAAAGCAGGAATGCAAATTTTGGAGTCAGCTTTTCACAAAGAAAGAAAAAGAAAAGGCAGAGACGACCAATTTTACCCATAAAAAAGTACCTTAACAGTAACTACAAGAAAACAAAACATCCATAGTTGGATGCCATTTAACCATTTTAACATCTTGTGTATGTCCTTGCAAAACCGAAGCACACTCGAATTCATTCCAGGCATCACTTCCCAAATCCAAACAGTCTTATCCCGACAACACGTTGCAAAGTACGAACCAGATGCATTCCAAGACACACTTTTCACTTCATTTTCATGACCCTAAAAAGAAAATCATATATATCACCGTGATATGGTTTTATCGATTTACTTCAAAATAAAGAAAATATATGCCACTTGGATCAATCAATGGAGCATGTTTAAACAACTTGTTAATATTAAAAAAAAAAAAAAGCAAAAGAAATGTGGATGTTGAACTTTACTATCTACTCACTAAATGAACATTACTATTTTTCAATTTTTCATTTTGATTGTTGAACTTTACGCATATTATTTGCAATTCAAGGTTTGTGTGAAGTTTAACATTTGAAATTGAGGCTAATTTGATGAAATAAAATTTAAATCTATGTTATAAAAGGACCAAGATAGATAAAAAACAAAATTGGGCCTTTCTTCAAATTCATGCAAAAAATCATTTTTTCATCCAAAAATTATCCATTTACTCATTTTGGCCCCTTTAGTTTTATAATTTAATGTTCAGCCCTAAAATTTATTCTTTTACATTTCAGCCCGTGAGTTTTAAAAAATAAAAGAAAAAGTTGATGGTAAAAAAAATAAAATCGATTAATCAAATCCCAGTTACAAAAAAAGTCAATATTGATTTTGTTAGGTTTCTCTTAATTAAAGGAGTTTTATTGAGGTAATTTTGAACCTCACCGCAACAAGAAGATTGAGGCTCATGATAATTTTTTGTTTAATTTTGATTTTTTTTACTGATTTTAGAGTGTTTTAGGTTGTGAATTTGTTTATTTAGGTGCAAAATGGTACGAGGATAAAAAATTACTTTTTTCGTGAATTTTAAATTGGCCATGCTTAATTTACAACACAGATTGGAACCATGTGAATTGAATTGAGTTTATGAGGGTAAATCAATTTAAGTGTTTGGATTTTTTTTAAAAAAAAATATTTATTTAAATCGAAATTTAACTTTTAAGAATAAGCAAAAACATATTCAAGAAATTAAATTCTAATTGATATTGAAAAATATTTTTCAAAAATACCCTCTCTTTAATTCCTTTTTAAAACCCTAACTTACATCTCTAATTTCCCCTACTCGATTTCTAGATTATTAGTAGGCATATTGTGACACCTTGTGGAGGTATTTCTGGTGCAGGTTTGTTTTGGTAGATAGCGAATGATTTTATCTTTTTGGGATTACAAAGTTTTGTTTTAAGATTATTGATTATTGTATAAGTTTTTTTTTGTTTTTTTCAGTAAAAGAAGAGAAAATTGTGTCCGTAATTAAGGAAGAGGACTGGTATGGTAATTTAAAAAGAGGACAAATAATTGATTATAGAGAAGCTGTTGGCAGGCTGGCTGGCTTGATTGATGTGTAAGAAATTGATCGCCTGAAGTTTCTTTATTTCGAGAGAGTATGATCAATTTGAAATGAAAATTTGTAAAAGGATTTATTATAATATTTGTTGACATTACATTTCGGCCATGAAGTTTAGTTTGTTATATTTGCATCAGCTTAGCATTATTATATTTAAGTATCAAAGTGGATATATGAATAAGTGATGGAATAAATATGATTACACATAATGCATATGGAATCGTTTATTTTTGTATTTTAAAAATATATTTAAAAACATTTAATTTTTTTTTTAAATTAATATATTTTTAGTATTTTTAAATTATTTTAATATATTTATATCAAAAATAATTTTAAAAAATAAAAATATTATTTTAACATATTTTTAAATATAAATTATTTTAACAACTAACTACAATTATACTCCCAAATAAACTCAGCAAAATAAAATAGCTGCTGCTACTGCTCTCTTTTGCTTGTCAGTATGTATTGAACGAATTTGAGTTTGGTAGAGAAATGTTGTGATCCTCAAGCTGTTTGTCAAGAAAAGATGTCTTTAAGTAGTCCTCCCTAACTTTGCCTCTAAAGGCTTGTAGTCATGACAGATACGATTAAAAGATTGATATCTTCTTTCAAGTGTACGAGTGTTGAAGTAATAAACAATCCAGCAAGACCGGAATCGAACCACAGGGAGTTTAATTATATAAATTACAGATAACAATAATACAATAACAACAATAACAATAATAGTAGTAGTAGTAATAATACTACTAATAATAGTAATAATAATAATAATAAAGAAAAAGAAGGAGAAGAAAAGGAAAAGGATAAGAACTTTGAGATGAAATATTAATGTAAGGATTAAACAATGATAATAATAAATGTCAACGTTAGAGCTTCCATTCATGGTATGTCAAACAAGTATAATATAAACTTTTATTATTCAATTGAAAATCACATACAAAGAAGGTTTCAATCAGATTATAGATTGTTAACATGATTACATTAGTCATCTTATTCGATTAATGCTAATACTTGTAAATCTCGTCAAGCATTCATGATTATAACTTATGTTAACAACAAATCAAGTTCCTTTTATAGCTTAGGTGTCGGTTATACCATATAGTATGAACTATGAAAGTGTCAAGCATTTGTTAAGTGTTATACAACATAAATCAAGATTAGTCATTTAACAAGCAAAGTATTAAAGAGTGAACAACATAACAAATACAAAACATGTTAGTATCAAACATTTAAAGTCCATATTAAGTTTACATTATACTTATTCTTACACCATTAGTGTAACCTTTTCACCTTGACATAATAAATTTAGCTAGACATAATGAATGAAAGAAAAATAAATAAATAAAATAAGAACATAAATAAGATAAAAGTTAGCTAAGTAAATAAAAGGAAATGAAAGGCATAAACTTGATATTAATGAAAGCAAAGCATAAATATTACAAAAAATATAAAGAGAGAAAGCAAAAGCATGATCTTGATCTGCAGACCAAGATGCCTAAATGCATGGCAAAGGCCTCCTTTTATAGGCCAAAATTGGGAACTATTGATTTGATGACTAATTGATGAGTAGGTGGCCAACTCTTGACTTGGTGACAATCCTTATCTTCTTTTGTCTGCCCAAAACGTTATTGATAACGTCAAAATTAGAGCCACTTGAAACATGAAAGTTGTAGGAAATTATCTCATCTTTCTTGTGTAAAACATTTAGCTCATTTGGACTTCTAGAACTCCAGATATAGGCCAAACACTGAACAGTGCTCGAGCTGAAAGACAAATTCGAGCTTCTTTGTTGTTGCTACAATTTGAACTTGAAAATGACCTTTTTAGATCTTGGGCTCTATATCAAAGTTGTAGACCTATGTCTTACCTTTCTATCCATATAAAATGGACCTAAATATGAGATCTACAGCTCCAAATATGACCTAATTACCGAACAATATTCTGGTTTGGATTGTACCGACATCTCTTTTCTAAGTTTGGCCATCTCTTTGTCCTTTCAATTTCAGTTCTTAAATTCATCAATCAATCTTTTCATTTATGTGATAGACTTGGATTTAAAATGAACATTTACCATAAATTAAAGGTATCTTATAGTATTAGATATATTCTTATAAAACATGCTTTAGTTAAGGAGTTATTGATACTTCAAATGCAGAATGATGATATAAAACCTTGATAAAAATACACTTTTAAGTATTAATCACACCCCCCAACTAGCTTATTACTAGTAATCAAAGCATTAAAGTAGAAAAATACTTTGCAAATTTCATAAAGCAAGGTGGTCATCATTCAATTTCCATTAATCTATCCAGATAAACAAACTCTTGTTAAATTTATATATTTGCTCAATATCTCTTAACAAGATATTAATAAACATTTCTTTTATGCTCAATATATCAACACATAGTTATGGGGCTTTTCATGGAAGAAAACAAATTTTTTGTTCTAATGTTTAAGGTTAATTTCCTTGGGTTAGGATTATTATTTTTGTCCTTTTATTTTATTTTTTTTAATATATATACATATAACTTAAAACACCATGCATCTTTAACCCATGTAACGAGCTTTCAGCTAATGACTCCCAGACCAGTTGGTCTTAGGGCATTAGGTGTTGAGACACCCCTACGAGTTTAGTAACTCGGGTCGCATATACTAATATGTAGTAGATAGTGTAATGTTTGATTCCCTTAAGCTTTTCTCCTCAACCCATATAACAAGCGTTGAGCCAATAACTCCCAAGTTAGTTGACTTTAGGGTATTAGGTGTTAAAACACCTCTTTGGGCTTAATTGCTACGAAACTAAATTTATCTATATTTTTATTATCATCATTTCATTTTATTTATTTTTCTTTCCTTTCCTTTTATTTATTTTTTTAATTATATACTATCCCTTTTCCTTAGTTGTTACCTTTAACAAAAGAACACAAATAATGTAATAATCTAATATGCAACCCACAATCATATGTTTAAAGTGTGTGTGTGTAAATTAAGGTTTAAGAATACATGTTAAATAAGTATATGAGCAAAATTAAGTGATAACAATGCGAGAGTTTGTAAATCTGAATATTTCAAGAAACATTATGATAGACCTTATTACGAATGGTTATTAAGATGCGTCTCAAGAGTCATAAAAAGTTCTCCTTATTCTACCATTATAGTAACAACAATTTTTCACATGCTTTATGAAATAGAAAACACAGTTAGTTTTTTTTTAAGCTACTACCCTCTCCCCCCAACCAAAACGAGACATTGAAATAACTAATATTGACAAACTTGAAACACACTGAAATAAATATAAGAAACAACAAAACATAATAATAAAATCAAAAGACACAAAAATTCACAAATAAAAGCTCAAATTGAATCAATGCTTTTTACGGCTTTCCTTAGTTGACCAATTTATATGACTCATAGAAAGATTAATTATAGGAATGAAAAATTATAGTTGATTAATCAATTCTTCAGCAGTAGCAGCAGAGATTATGATTTGTCATGTATAAGATGTTAGAAATTCCTGTTCCACAGCATGATCAAGAAAAGATAACAACTTATCATAATAACCATTAACATTTAACAAACCTATGGGTTTATGGTGAATATGCAGTTGGGCCCATGAGAAAATATGAAAGATCTCTTCCAATGTGCCTAGACCACCTGGTAAAGCAATAAAGGCATCAACATGGTTAAACATTGCATTCATTCAAGCAGACATTGTAGAGACCTATAGTTCCTCTCCAATTGTTTTTCCAATGATGTCCCCTTGTGCTAAAACTTCGGGGACGACCTCCAAAACTCGACTACCTCTTAAAAATACAGCTATTGAGACATCTCCTATTAACCCAAGACTACCTCCCCCATACACTAAATGAATATATAGGTTGAGTGGAAATGAAGGGAAGGAAGAGAGGATTTTATAGATGAGAAATTAAAAAGGCAATCATACCACCTATGTGTAGGCCAACTAGAGTCTCACACACACTCTCTCTCTCTATTTATTTATTTATTTATTTTTAAAAAAAGCATGTGTATGTACAGGTAGTTGTGATTGTGGCTCACATCTTCCCTTAGTTTTACGTCCAAGAACGTCTTAAACACCCCCTATGGGTCGGGGATAGGTTTCCCATCCAATTTTTTAAAAAATTGGCAAATATGGTCTTTTTTAGTCAGATTTCTAAGACTAAGTCGAGCATGTTCTTTATGAAATAGTGGTCATAAATCATGAATTGCACGATGCACATCTCCACTAGGATGCGTCTCAAGAGTTAATAAAAGATTATCTAAAGACTCCTTACTCAGGTCATCCTTAATGAATTGTATTTTATCTTCACGGTTTATAGATACCATTCCTAAAGAATGACATTGTGCATTACAAGTCCATCTAGCACATTGATGATAGACTTTCAGTCATTTTGCACGACATTTCTTTGCAAAAGTGCTTTTACCTATTCCAACATGTGTGAAATGAAGGAATTAGAGGACTCACTTGATAATCGGACCTTTGCTTCAATCAACCAGCGAATATCTTTAGGAATTTCATGATATATTAATAACCTCAATCTTACACATCTAGCACAGTAAATTTTTGTAATCGCATTCTAAGGCAGAGCGGGAAAATACTTTTTCAATTTTTTAAGATTGGTGTCCATTTTCAAATGAGAATTAGAAGGGAGATTCAAAGAATTGCATAAATATATACACAGATATAAGTTATTATGGGAAACTAAAAGAACCGATTTAAGTCACAGAGTACCGTTGTTTGTCATTTGATCAGGGTGAGAGAAACTAGCAAAAATCACTCAAAAAGAAACACAAAAATAATCTGAGAAAAATAAAATAATCAACCTTTATCTACAAGATCATTCAAACCAGTTGATTCATTTTCACTAGGAAAATTATCAAAGTAAAAGCTTTCAAACGATGTCCATTTTCCTTAAAAATATTGTCATTCATTAAATTCTCAATATCAAAGGCCCTATAAGGATTGCTCCATCTTGATCTTAGGGAATGAATAGAGTTGAGAATTATAGAACAAAACTTTTTGACCAATATCAACTTTTTGACAATTTTCACAAGTTTTGTATAATGCATGCGTGTCCTTGAACATGGTAGGCTAATAAAATCCATTTTGAAAGATTTTTGTAGCTGTCTTTTTTGACAAAAAATAACTCCCACATGCTTTAGAATGACAAAGTTTAATGACACTACTTACCTCATTGTCGGGAATGAATCTTTGAAATATTTGATCAAGACAATATTTGAATAAGTTAGGGTCATCCCAATAAAAGTTTTTCACTTTGTTCAAAAACTTTTTTTATCTTGGGTGCTCCAATCAGCTGGCAAATCTCCTAAAGTAAGAAAATTGATATTTTTATCATACCAAGGCATTGGACTAAGAGAAAGTAAGGATTCATTAGGAAAGTAATCATTGATTGGTGTGATGTCAAATGTCAAATTTGTTGTCACTTTTAACAAAAGATCCGTATCAACATTTTCAGTATGTTTTTCATCCATGATTTCTTCCTCAAAATAAATCATTTACAAATCTTCAGTTTCATCCTACTCATTTTTACTTAAAGTAGATTAAAGTTGATCATAAACTAATTCGTCAATATGATCTACTTCTTGTAAATCATTATCATCTCTAGGTTGCTTGCAAATGTTGAAAATATTCATCTCCAATGTCATGTTTCCAAATGATAGCTTCATCAGTCCATTCCTACAATTAATCAATGCATTAGAAGTTGCAAGAAACGAATGTCCTAAAATAACATGAAATGAATTACATACTTCAACAGGTTGTATGTCCAAGACAACTAAATCCACAAGATAAATGAATTTATCGACTTGTACTAGCACATCTTTAATTATTCCTCTATAAACTTTTACAGATCTATCGGCAAGTAAAAGAGTTATAGAAGTTGGTTTTAACTCACCTAGATTGAGACTCTAAGAAACTGAATATAGAAGTAAATTCACACTAGCTTCAAGATCAAGTAAAACTATTTTAATTTTATGTTCTCTAATAAAGCAAGAAATTATAGGACAATCAGGGTCTTTATATTTCAAAGCATTATTGTTCTAAAGAATGACACTTACTTGTTCGGCTAAAAAGACTTTCTTTTTCACATTCAGTTTTCTCTTTACCATACATAGATCTTTTAAAAATTTAGCGTATGAAAGAACGTGTTTTATAGCATCCAGCAAAGGTATATTGATTCTTACCTGTTTGAAAGTTTCAAAGATTTTAGAATTGTGATTGACTTTCCTTTGTTTGGTCATGACTTGAGGAAATTGAAGTACTGGTAGGGAATCAGTCATTTCTTTGCAATTTTTAGATTCAACCCCTTTCTTACCTTCAAAGATTGACTCATCATCTTTCTCATAAGATTCAAAAGTGGGTTTTTCAATAACCTTACCACTATGAAGAGTAGTGACTGATTTAACTTGATCCATGTGTTGGCTTCTAGAACTATTTGCATTTGCATTGTATTGCCCCTTGAGATTTTGTTGTGGTTACGATGGAAACTTACCTTTCTCTTAGAAACTGAGAGCAGATGTCAATTTTGCAAGAGTATCTTTAAAATCTGTCATGTTTTAAACAAGTTGAGTAGTGATTATCTCTTACTTTTCAATGAATGTATACAATGTTTCCTTAAGATTTCTTCTAGGAGGTGGAGCATAAAGAGAATTTTAGAAATTATGGTGTGCTTGAAACGGTGGTTGTGAAGTTTGTACACTGTTGTTATCACTCTTCCAACTAAAATTTAGGTGATTTCTCCAACCAGGGTTGTATGTTTGTGAATATGGGCTGTGGTTGGCCATTTGGAAACTTTTTGAAGCATGGACTTGTTCATGAAGACATTCCTTAAAAGAAGGCAAGGTTGGATAGTTACTAGTTGAGTGTTCATTTGTTTCACATATTTGACACACAATATTTTCAACAAATTTTAATTGACCATTCTTTCTCAATTCTAGTACCTCGACTTTTCTTGCTAAAGATGCAAATTTGGCTTGGAGGTTATGATCTTCTCTAAGGTTGTACATACCTCCACTAGATATATGAGGTTGAGTTTTACTCGATGCCTTATAAGTACCTACGGTGTCCCAATTTTGAGCATTTTCAGCTAACAAGTCTAAGTACTCCATTGTTTCATCGAGGTCTTTATCTTCACAAGTTCCATTGCACATCAATTCAACTATTTGCCTATCTTTAGGTGTTAACCCTTCATAAAAATATGAAACCAATCTCCATGTTTCAAAACTATGATGAAGGCAAGTATTAAGCAATTCTCGATACCTATCCCAACATTGGTAAAATATTTCTCCTGGTTTTTGAGTGAAAGTGGTGATTTGTCTTTTGAAAAAGTTTGTTCTGTGAGATGGAAAAAACTTATTTAAAAACTATTGTTGCATTTATCCCAAGCACAAATGGATCCTGGTCTCAAATTTTGTAGCCTTACTTTAGCTTTATCTTTTAATGAAAAAGGAAAAAGCTTTAATTTGATGGTGTTCATGCTACAATTTAAATTATTATATGTGTTGTAAACCTCCTCAAATTCCCTTAAATGCAAGTATGGATTTTTCAATTCTAGACCATAAAAAGAAGGTAAAAGTTGAATGATGTCTGGTTTAAAATCAAACTGAAATGCATCAAGAGGAAAAGCTATGCATGATGGTGGCTTGACCGCTTTTTATGATCGGCTTGTTTTAACTCGCAAGTGCATGAGTGTGCGATGTAGCAATTAACTCGGTAAGATCGAGGTCATATCCACAGAGAGCTAGATCTGGAAATTAAGCTAGGTAACAAAAAAAACTCAAGAGGAATTAAATTAACAATAACTTGGTTGAAAATAATTGATGGATTTGTTTTCAAAGATGAAAAAGTGTAAATAGATTTTAAATGACAAGAAAAAGTAAGTCTTGGTCCAAATCAATTTTAATGGTGATGTATTGGTGATTTCTTCAACATATATAAGATAACTTAACCGAATATCAACGATGGTAATATTAGATCGAAAGATATTACAATGAAGTTTAGAAAGATGAAGATTGATTATTGCTTAAGAATGAACAAGTACTTTTATATTAAGTAAGACATTGAATCAAGCAATCTTTATACCAAAACTAAAGTTTGTGCATAAAAATTCAAGATTATAACATTACCTAAATGATTTCTAAAATTTCTTTGCAATAATAAATCATTCATGAAGAAAATGAGAAGATAAACATTAAGATACATTCATATCCTAAAGAACTCACCTCAATCACCATCATCCTTGATTTGGATCCAAGAAAGAGATTAGCCAATAATGATTATATATAAGAAAAATTTAATAAACATGAAATAACTTGAATCAAACTGAAATAATAAGTTTTACAAACTAAAGAACCGAAATCTATAAAGAAGAACACAACACAATTTCAGAAAAAATTCGGACACAAATCTGACTCTAACTTTGGATAGTAATTTAACTCTCTTAGAAGCCTCTTCTCGAGATGTCTATTAGAGACATATTTATAAGAAATTTTTTCACCTTTCTAGATCATTAAAGAACAGCTTATTTGGATACCTGAGTCAAAAGTTATGGGCAAAACACCGAAAGGTGTTCTGAAAAATCAAATCAGGACAACTTTGCAACCACTTTGGTGCACATTTTTCTTCCTCATTTATGAGCTACCTCCTTCTTTTTTTTACCCAAAATAATGTAAAAATATCCCCTCCAGCTTTCCATCCATGTGCTTGCCTTCTTGGATCAGTGGATTACCTAAAATAAATCAATTGTTATTTGTTGTGTGGATATGTAAGATCATGGATTGTGTTTGGGCTGATTTGAAGGTTGATTTGGGGTTGATTTGGGGCTGATTTGGGGCTGATTTAAGCATCAAATAAGTATACAAATGTACCTATTATTTGGGCTAAGATTGACATTGAAACCTTAAGTGTTTAATGGTTGAAGTTTGCACACAACATAAGATAAGTTTGAGCTTGAAATAGATCATATGATATTCTTTTCTAGAATTGGAATAGAATTGATTTTTGGGATAAATTTGGAGCACTTATTTGAACCAAGATTTGCTTTAATCTTCAACTAAATGTCTCTTCAATTCTTTGTTCTGAATTCCGATGTTGAATTTTCTGAATTAATTCATTTAAGCTCCAAAAACCTATCGAAACATTAAAACAAACTTTATTACTAAAAAGCACATCAATTATTATTAAAAAACCATATAGAAACAATAAATACATATGTAAAATAAGAGACTTAATGACACTTTTGATGCACAATCAATGGTGCACTTGTTCTTGTGAGATTAATGTGGTCTCTAAATGTTCTAACATAATTATTCTCATTATGAAGTGATTTATTATCTTCTTTGGTCATATTTTCTAAAAATGATAAGGATACCCTATAAAGTCTACCACTTGATATACATGACCACACTCTTATGCACGTGTAGGAATAAAATAAAAGGAAGAAGAAAACAAAAGAAGAAGAAATAAGAGAAAAGAAACAAAGTTATATACAAAAAAAGTGAAAAGAGAAAATAAAATAACTATTATAATTTATACATGAACTTACCTCCCCGACAATGACGCTAAAAACTTAACACGAGTAAAAGATTGATGTCTTCTCCCAAGTGCAGGAGTGTCGAAGTAATAAATAACCTGACAAGACCGGAGTTGAACCATAGGGAGATTAATTGTATAAATTACAGATAACAATAATACAACAATAACAACAATAATAATAGTAATAACAATAACAACAATAATAACAACAATAATAGTAGTAGTAATAGTGATACTAATAATAATTGTAATAATAATAATAAAGAAAAAGAAGGAGAAGAAGAAGAAAAATATGAGAACTTTGAGATGAAATATTAATGTAAGGATTAAACAATGATAATAACAAATGTCAAGGTTAGAGGTTCCACTAATGGTATGTCAAATAAGTATAGTATAAACTTTTATTATTTAATTGGAAACCACACACAAAGGAGATCTAATCAGATTATAGATTGTTAACATGATTACATTAGTCATCTTATTTGATTAATGCTAATACTTGTAAATCTCGTTAAGTATTCATGATTATAACTTATGTTAACAACAAATCAAGTTCCCTTTCATAGCTCAGGTGTCGGTTATACCATACAGTATGAACTATGAAAGTATCAAGCATTTGTTGTACCAAGTGTTATACAACATAAATCAAGATTAGTCATTTAACAAGCAAAGTATTAAAGAGTGAACAAGATAACAAATACAAAACATGTTAGCATCAAACATTAAAGTCTATATTAAGTTTACATTATACTTATTCTTACACCATTAATGTAACCTTTTAACGTTGACATAATAAACTTAGCTAAACATAATAAAAGAAAGAAAAATAAATAAACAAAATAAGAACATAAATAAGATAAGAGTTACCTAAGTAAAAGAAAGGAAATGAAAGGCATAAACTTGATATTAATGAAAGTAAAGCATAAATATTACAAAAATCAAAGAGAGAAAGCAAAAGCATGAACTTGATCTGGACACCAAAATGCCTAAATGCATGACAAATGCCTCCTTTTATAGGCCAAAATTGGGAACTATTGATTTGATGACTAATTGATGAGTAGGTAGCCAACTCTTGACTTGGTGACAATCCTTATATTCTTTTGTCTACCCAAAACATCATTGATAACGTCAAAATTGGAGCCATTTGAAAACATGAAAGTTGTAGGAAATTGTCTCAGCGTTCTTGTGTAAATAATTTAGCTCATTTGGACTTCTAGAACTCTAGATATGGGTCAAACACTGAACAATACTCGGGTTAGAAGACAGATTCGGGCTTCTTTGTTGTTGCTACAATTTGGACTTGAAAACGACCTTTTTAGATCTTAAGCTCCATATCAAAGTTGTAGCCCTATGTCTTACCTTTCCATCTATATAAAATAGACCTAAATATGAGATTTACAGCTTCAGATATGACCCAATTATCAAATAGTGTTCCGGTTTGGATTACACCAACATCTCTTTTCTAAGCGTGGCCATCTCTTTGTCCTTTCAATTTCAGTTCTTAAATTCATCAATCAATCCTTTCATTTATGTGATAGACATGCATTTAAAATGAACATTTACCATAAATTAAAGGTATCATATATTATGAGATATATTATTATAAAACATGTTTTAGTTAAGGAGTTATTGATACTTCAAGTGTAGAATAATAATATAAAACCTTGATAAAAATACACTTTTAAGTATTAATCGATGGTCATATACATGTGGTCAACAATAGCTATTGATGAGTTTGGTCATGGAACTGCTACGAATTGCAGAAGACTAGCTTCATCAGGTTATTAATTCAATAAGAGTTCTTGACGGGAGACACATAACTAAATTTCTTTTAATTCATTTTCACATTTATTTTAAATAATATAATTGAATTTAATTCTATAATTTAATTTTTTTTTACCAATCTTAAAAGCATGTCATTTTATGCCTTTAAAGTGTGTTTGTCAAATAAGATCTTACGATATTTTTTATATTTAGAGAAGGGTGTGCTAAAAAAAAACATATCATATTGTACCCTTTTTAATATTTGTTTGCCCTCATTATGGTGTTTAGCCAAGCAAGTTTAAATAATTTTTGATTTTTCTGAAAAAATTTAAGGAGTGTTTTAAAATTATTTATGGTTTTTCATCTTTTTTTCAATAATTTCACTTAATATTAATTATAAAATTATACTGTAAGATACTAATTATATATTTAAAATATCCAATTTCCTTTGAAATCTTAAACAAATTAAAAAAATACCTTATTTCAAAAATTTAAAAATATAATCTTGTTTCTTTCCATACAACCAAACTCTAAAAGTTTTTTTTATGTATATCTTATTAAAAAATTACATTTTTATCATATTAAAAAAAAATATATAAATAGATATCATAATCAATTTATGATTATCCATTAGAATTTAGCTGAAATTTGGTAAACACCACAAAAATTAATTTATGTAGTTAATATTTGGGATATGAATTATATAATGTAATGCATCCTCTTGGTATTAAATTAGATGAATTATCAAAAATAACATTTCAGAAATTAAATGTAAACTTTAATATTTAGGGTTATAAAATTACATTGTAACTTATATCGTCATATATTAAAGGTATAAAGTACAAAGAAATTTAACATTAATTGTTTAGCCTTAGAATAATGAGATTTTAGCTTGATAAAGGTTAATGTCTTCTTATTGAGAAGGACTTCTCTTAAACCTTAGACAAAGTAATGAATAGAAACATGACTTTTGATTAGTACTTAAAAATGTTTTTTTATCAAGGTTTTATTTCATAATTTTGCACTTGAAATATCAATAACTCAACTAAATCATCTTTTATAATAACATATCTAATAATATAAGATACATCTAATTTGTGATAAATGGTCATTTTAAATACAGGCTTATCATATAAATGAAAGGATTGATTAATGAATTTAACAATTGAAATTGAAAGGACAAAGAGATGACCAAACTTAGAAAAGAGTTGTCGATATAGTCCAAACTGGAAAATTTTTCAGTAATTGAGTCATATATGGAGCTGTAGATTTCAGATTTAGGTCTATTTTATATGGATGGAAATGTAAGACATAGACTTACAACTTTCATGGAAGCCCAAGATTTAAAAAGGCTGTCATTTTCAAGTCCAAATTATAGTAATAATGAAGAAGTCTAAATCTATCATGTAGCCCAAATACTGTTCAATGTTTGGCCCATATCTGGAGTTTTAGAAGTCTAAATGACCTCCATTTTTCTTCTTAAAAAGCTGAGACAATTTCCTACAACTCTCATGTTTTTAAGTGATTCCAATTCTAACGTTATCAATGATGTTTTGGGCAGACAAGAAAAGATAAGGATTGTCACCAAGTCAAGAGTTGACCAACCACTCATCAATTAGTTATCAAATCAATTATTTCCAATTTTAGCCTATAAAAGGAGGTATTTGCCATGCATTTAGACATCTTGGTTTCCAGATCAAGATCATATTGTTGCTTTCTCTTATTGTATTTTTCTATAATGCTTAAGTTTTATTTTTATTAATATCTTATTTATGCCTTTCATTTCCTTTTCTTAGTTAACTTTATCTTATATATGTTCTTATCTTGTTTATTTATGTTTTTCTTTTTCATTATGTTTAACTAAGTTTATTATGTCAAGGTGAAAAGGTTACACTAATGGTTTAAGAATAAATATAGTGTAAACTTAACATGGACTTTAATGTTTGATACTAACATGTTTTATTTTTGTTATCTTGTTCACTTTTAATACTTTGCATGTTAAATAACTAATCTAGATTTATATTATATAACACTTGGTACAACAAATACTTGGCACTTTCATAACCTATACTATATGGTATAACCGATACCTGAGCTATGAAAGGAACTTGATTTGTTGTAAACATAAGTTATAATCATAAATGCCTGACAACATTTACAAGTATTAACATTAATCGAATAAGATAACTAATGTAATCATGTTAACAATTTATAATCTGATTGAAACTTTCTTTGTGTGTGGTTTCTATTTGAATAATAAGAGTTTATACTATACTTGTTTAACCTTCCTATGGTTCGACCCTAGTCTTGCCGGGCTATTTATTACTTTAACACTTCTACACTTGGGAGAAGACATCAATCTTTTGGTTGTGCCAACTTAGAAAAAAAATAATCAATCAATAATATAACTAATCATAGATAAGGTGTATTGTTGGTGATGCATCTTTTTTATACGTAACTAGTCCCCTTACCTAGAATTTTACATACCATTAAGTTTTCTAATGACCATAGTACTAGGTAGCAACTTTTAAACCCTTCAAATAATGATTTTTTATAATTTATCCCAACACATCAAAAAACCTTTCAATCTAGGAAGCATATCCACCATTTAGCATTACACACTCCACGACACTAACCATATGACATATAAAGGTACACTCATTAAAATTTATGAAGTGGTGTTAAAACATGAAAAATGGTTTCTTGAACAATATTCAATGACTAATTTTGCAAAGTTCTTGATTAAAAAAAATTGATGATGCATGCATTCATGGTTTATAGAAAGGCAAGCTATGCCAATTAAAGGCAAGTCAACTTAGATAAGCCCATTATAGAATGATAATTATGTGAAATTGACCAAAGCCAAGAATAGCCTATGAAAATGACGAGTGCCTCTTAAATAATAATCAAAAGAGTGAACATAATTATATCAATTAAGGGTAATGTCGGTTAAAAATAATTTATAACATTGGTTAAGAGTAACATCAAACTTAAAAGACATCTTTATGGTAAAAGAGTTAGTTTACCTTTTGAAATATGACTATGATGCTTGATAAAAATGTTGTTATATGAGTGCATTTTGATGTAGATCAATTAGGGGCAATTTAAAATAGCCATTAAGAATATATATTTTGATAAACTCCTTCAAAAAATGAGAGTAATAAAGCACCATTTTTCTATCAAAATAAATAATAAATTGACAATGATGTAAAAATACCATAGTTAGAAGGCATTATCCACCTAAGGGTCAACATTATGGCTAAAAGAGTTTGTCACTTCAAGAATGGTTAACTAAGTAGAGCTTTATGTAGCAAACACAAAGGGGAAATATTCATTGCATAAGGTCTAGGCTACAAGATAATAAACAGTCAACACCTTAATCATCAAGTAACAAATAGGTTGAAGAATCATGCAATAAAAGAGACTCATATCAGAAATTACAATCCTAAAAGCAAGAAAGCGATTATGAAGTAAAGAAAAGAGCCTATATTTCAAACTTGGTGTGTGTGTATATATATATATATTACATTTAAAGCATTGTATAAAATTTTACACATGAATTACACAGGAGAGAATCTTCAATAAAGTTTGAAAGGCTCCAATAAATTTTGAGTTATCAAAGATTTGACAAAGATACTACTTATTTGATGTGATATTTAAAAGTTTAACTTCAAAGGTATGAGTAGTCATGATCATAAGTTAATTCTTTTTAGACTAAAAGACAAGACACCTTTTCTTTGAACAATCAAATTTCAAAACACTTTCAAAAATTTATTTTAAAATATCTCTGAATTTCTCTACTCCATATAGGTCACCTATTATAATGTGACCATTTTAAAAAAATCTTTAAATTTCTAGTAAAGGGGTAGGTCACCTGAACAATGAAATAATTTTATTTTATAAAAGTCCTAGTAAGGTTACTTCTCAATTTTGATGCATTTGAAAAAAAAAAAATTATTTTTTACTTAATTGTTTTCTACAACCATAAGCATTATAAAATATATTCAGGAATTTTACAAGGAAGATTCTTTAAGAGCAGTCAAAAAGGTCCAACAAATGAAGTCCTAGCAAGATTATGAGCCCAACAAGACTCTAGTTCATTAAAAAACCCAGCAAGGTTTTAACAAGAAGTGAGTCCAATTATACTCCAGCAAATGAAAGCCTAGTAAGGTTTTAACAAAAAAAAAAGTGCAGCAAGACTCCTACAAATGAGAACTTAATAAGGTTCTAAGTCCAACAAGACTCTAGTTAATTAAAAACTTAACAAGGTTTTAACAAAAGAATAATCCAACAAGACTATAGAGAATGAGAACTCGACAAATTTCTAAGCCTAACAAGACTTTATTTGATAACAAGAAACTCAATATAGATAATTAAAAAAAAATCAAAAGATGGTCCACCTCAAAAAATAAAGGTAAGACATCTATTTGGAAAAATCCAAGACACCATTAAAGAATCTTTATTAATCAAATCATTCATTTCACTCATGAAAAGTGACATGATCAAAAGATTGATGTCTTTTTTCAAGTACACGAGTGTTGAAGTAATAAATAACTTGGTAATACTGGAGTCGAACCACAAGGAGGTTAATTATATAAATTATAAACAACAATAATACAAAATAATAATAATAATAATAATAATAATAATAATAATAATAATAATAATAATAGAAGAAGAAGAAGAAAAACAACAAGAAAAAAGTTAATAAGAACTTTGAGATGAAAGATCAATGTAAGGATTAAACAATGATAACAACAAATGTCAAGGTTAGAGGATCCACTAATAGTATTTCAAATAAGTATAGTATAAACTCTTATTACTCAAATAGAAAACACACACAAAGTAGGTTCCAATCAGACTATAAATTGTTAACATGATTATATAAATTATGTTATTCGAATAATGCTAATACTTGTAAATGTTGTCAAGTATTCATGATTATAACTTATGTTAACAACAAATCAAGTTCCTTTCATAGCATAAATGTCGGTTATACCATACAGTTTGTGCTATGAAAGTACCAAGCATTTGTTGTACCAATTGTTATACAACATAAATCTATATTAGTCATTTAATAAGTAAAGTATTAAAGAATGAATAAGATAATAAATACAAAACATGTTAGTATCAAACATTAAAGTTTATGTTAAATTTACACTATACTTATTCTTACATCATTAATGTAACTTTTTCACTTTGACATAATAAACTGAGCTAAATATAATGAAAGAGAGATATAAATAAACTAGATAAGAATATAAATAAGATAAAAGTTAACAAAGTAAAGGAAATGAATTGAAAGGTATAAACAAGATATTAATGAAAGTAAAATTTAAGCATTAAAAAAAAATACAAAGAGAGAAAGTAAGAATATGATCTTGAATCCAGAAACCAAGATGCCTAAATGTATGGCAAATGCCTCCTTTGATAGGCCAAAATTAAAAACTATTAATTTGATTACTAATTAATTAGTGGGCGACCAACTTTTGACTTGGTGACAATCCTTATCTTCTCTTGTCTGAATGAAACATCATTGATAATGTTAGAATTTGAACCAGACCTCCATATAAAAGTTCTAGAAAATTGTCTAGGCTGTAGGATAGATTCATACTTCTTTGTTGTTGCTACAATTTGGACTTGAAAGCTGTCTTTTTAAATCCAGACCTTCACATGAAAGTTGTAGGCCTATGTCTTACCTTTTCATCCATATAAAGTAGACCTAAATCCGAATTTACAGCTCCAGATATGACCCAATTACTGAACAATGTTCCAGTCTGGACTGCACTAACATCTCTTTTCTAAGTTTGGTCATCTCTTTGTCTTTTTAATTTCAATACTTCAACTCATCAATCAATCCTTTTATTTATGTGATAGACCTGCATTTAGGATGAATATTTATCATAAATTAAGGGTGTCTTATGGTATCAAACTTATTATTATAAAACATGCTTTAGTTAAGGAGTTATTAATACTTCAAGTGCAAAATGATGATATAAAACCTTGATAAAAATGCACTTTTAAGTACTAATAAAACAGTTCTAAATATTTTTACATAACGAGCAAGTCACATGATAAACCATGGGTAGGTCACCCAACACATAGGTTATTTATGAAAATTTCTAAATATTTCATAAAACAGGTAGGTCTTCCAACACCCAACATATATACCATCTTTGAAAAATCCTAGATATTTTATAATGGCATGTCACTTGATCATGGACCTCAAGTAGGTCATTTGATCATATATCATAGGCATGTCACCCGAACACATACAACTCATGAAAAACTCTAGATATTTTTACATAATAATAAGTCACCTAAACATATCAACGAGCAAGGCACCCAATCATGAACCACAAACAGGTCTCCTAATCAAAGACCACAAGCAAGTCACTCAAATACAAACTATTTATGAAAAATCCTAAATATTTTTCACATAATAGATAGGTTGCATGAATAACAACACCATTTTTTTAAACAAAACAAAAACCCTTGATTTTTAAAATAATTGAATTTTGAAATATCTATAAGGATAACCAACTTTTAATTTCTTAATATCAAATCTTCCTTATGGATTATTCTTCCAACTTGTGAAGGTTTTCATGCCTTTTATTTTCTTTACAAACTTACTTTCCACAGTGCATTACAATACTTTATACAATAAGTATTGTAAAGAGGGGTCAGTTGTCATCATTGACATCTTGATAATATAAACCAACTCAATTTTAAATTTGACTTTAAAATATATGCCGACTTATTTGTAAGATTGGGCATATCACTCAATTTATAGATTAGATTAAGCTGGAATTTTATAGAGATCTACTAGACATATGGAGCTATATTATGGTAAAGTTGCAGGTCAAATAGGGTTTGATAACATATTATTTCAAATGGTATAAGTTACTAGATAAATCTTATAAAATTTGCTAGAGTAGACCTTCATGTACTATTTGGGACATATCTGGAGCTACAAGTGGAATTTTGTTGTGATTCAAGTTTGGCTGGAAACTATATATCTCAAGATTTCCAACCATATATGATAGGCCAAGTAATTTATCTAGACGAGAGGGAATGATGTGTTTGAAAGCATGACTAAAATCTACCAAGAATGTATGAAAATTAAAGATTCGGGCTATATGGGAAAATTTTAGCATGAAAAATTTGTTTTTATTATCCTATTTATTTAATATTTAATAATTCTTTTTATTTTAGCTCTGTTTTGGCCCATTAGACATTGTTTAGGGGTTTATTTCATTATTTAACTTATATTAGTTGATTATTAATTTAGACCTATTAGTTTGCAACCTAAAAAAATCAATTAGGGCTAGTTAGAGAAGAATATATAATAATTGTTTTAGCTGCAAATTTGGGTAGAAACTTGAAGAATAAACACAATTTTCCTTTTGCTTGTTTGTAGTAAAACAAATTTTCTTTGCATGGATAAAGATCATGCATTGGCTTATTGACATGACTAAAAGGTTGATGTCTTCTCCCAAGTGTAGGAGTGTCGAAGTAATAAATAACCTGGCAAGACCGGGGTCGAACCACAAGGAGGTTAATTGTCCAAATTATAAATAATAATAATACAACAACAATAACAACAACAACAACAACAACAACAATAACAACAACAACAACAACAACAACAATAACAACAACAATAATAGTACTACTAACAATAATTAAGAAAAAGAAAAAGAAAAAGAAGAAGAAGATGAGAACTTTGAGAAGGAATATTAATGTAACGATTAAACAATGATAATAACAAATGTCAAGGTTAGAGATTCCACTAATGGTATGTCAAACAAGTATAATATAAACTCTTATTATTCAATTGGAAACCACATATAAAGAAGGTTCCAATTAGATTATAGATTGTTAACATAATTACATTAGTCATCTTATTCGATTAATGCTAATAGTTGTAAATCTCGTCAAGCATTCACGATTATAACTTATGTTAACAACAAATCAAGTTCCTTTCATAGCTTAAGTTTCGATTATACCATACAGTATGGGTTATGAAAGTGCCAAGCATTTATTGTACCAAGTGTTATACAATATAAATCAAGATTAGTCATTTAACAAGCAAAGTATTAAAGAGTGAACAAGATAACAAATATAAAACATGCTAGTATCAAACATTAAAGTCCATATTAAGTTTACACTATACTTATTTTTACACTATTAGTGTAACCTTTTCACCTTGACATAATAAACTTAGCTAGACATAATGAAAGAAAGAAAAATAAATAAACAAAATAATAAGATAAATAAGATAAGAGCTAACTAAGTAAAGGAAAAGAAATGAAAGACATAAACTTGATATTAATGAAAGCAAAGCATAAACATTACAAAAAATACAAAGAGAGAAAGCAAAAACACGATCTTGATATGGAAACCAAGATGCCTAAATGCATGGCAAATGCCCCCTTTGATAAGCCAAAATTGAGAACTATTGATTTGATGACTAATTAATGAGTGGGTGACCAACTCTTGACTTAATGACAATCCTTATCTTCTCTTATTTGCCCAAAACGTCAGCTCATTTGGACTTCTAGAACTCTAGATATGGCCAAACTACTGAACAGTGCTCGGGTTAGAGGACAGATTCGGGCTTCTTTGTTGTTGCTATAATTTGGACTTGAAAATGACCTTGTTAGATCTTGAGCTCTATATGAAAGTTATAGGCCTATGTCGTACCGTTCTGTCCATATAAAGTAGACCTAAATTTGAGATCTATAGCTCCAGATATGACCTAATTGCGGAACAGTGTTCCAGTTTGGATTGCACCGACATCTCTTTTCTAATTTTGGTCATCTCTTTGCCCTTGCAATTTAATTTCTTAAAGTCATCAATCAATTCTTTCATTTATGTGATAGACCTGCATTTTAAATGAACATTTACCACAAATTAAAGGTATCTTATATTATTAGATATATTATTATAAAACATGCTTTAGTTAAGAATTTATTGATACTTCAAGTGCAAAATGATGATATAAAACCTTGATAAAAATGCACTTTTAAGTACTAATCACACCCTAAACTAACTTATTACTAGTTCCTAGTAATCAAATCGTTAAAATAGAAAAACAATTTGCAAATTCCACAAAGCAAGGTATTCATCATTTAACTTCCATTAATCTATCTAGATAAACAAACTCTCATTAAATTTATATATCTGCTCAATACCTCTTAACAAGATATTCATAAACCTTTCTTTTGTGCTCAATGTATCAACACATAATTATGTGGTTTTTCTTGGATGAAAACATAATTTTTGTTCTAATGTTTAAGGTTAACTTCCTTGGGTTGAGATTATTATTTTTGTCTTTTTTTAAAAAAATATATATACATATAATTTAAAAACACCATGCATCTTTAACCCTTGTAACCAGCTTTCGGCTAATGACTCCCAGACTAGTTGGTCTTAAGGCATTAAGTGTTAAGACACCCCTATGAGCTTAGTAACTTGGGTCGCAGATACTGATATGTAGATAATGCAATGTTTGATTCCCTTAAGCTTTTCTCCTTAACCCATGTAACAAGCGTTGAGCCAATAGTTCCCAAGTCAGTTGACTTTAGGGTATTAGGTGTTAAAACACCCCTTCGGGCTTAATTGCTTAGGTCAGGGAGGTTACGAAACCAAATTTATCTACATTTTTATTATTATCATTTTTTTTCTTTTTTCTTTGTTTTCTTTCTTTTTAATTATATACTATCCCTTTTTCTTTAGTTGTTACCTTTAACAAAAGAACATAAATAATGTAATAATCCAATATGCAACCCATAATCATATGTTAAAGTGTATGTGTGTAAATTAAGGTTTAAGAATACATGTTAAATAAGTATATGAGTAGAATTAAGTGATAACAATGTGAGAGTTTGTATACCTGAATATTTCAAGAAGTATTATGACAGACCTTGTTAGGAATGATTACTAAGATGTGTCTTAAGAGTCACTTTAACAAAAGAGCTCTTTTACTCTACCATCCTAGTAACAACAATTATGCACATGCTTTATGAAATAGAATTTTTTTTTATCAACTACTACTCTCTCCGCCCAACCAAAACGAGACATTGTCCTCAATGTTCTAAGGTAGAGAGATAGAGTATAGAAGATATTACCTGAAATCATGAACATTGACAAACATGAAACACACTTAAACAAATATAAAAAACAACAAAACACAAATGTTATGCTATTAATAAAACAAAAACACACAAGTTTTTACAAACTAAAATTCAAATCACAGTTTTGATTGTGGCTCACATCTTCCCTTGGTTTTACGTTCAAGAGTCAACCATTTGCCTATCTCTAGGTATTATTAACCCTTCATACAAATGTGAAACCAATCTCCATATTTCAAATCCATAATGAGGGCAAGTATTAAGCAAGTCTCAATACCTATCCCAACATTGGTAAAATAGTCTTTTTTAGTCAGATTCTCAAGACTATGCCAAGCATGTTCTTTATGAAAATGGGTTCATAAGTCATGAATTACACGATACTTATCTCGATTATGATGAGACTTAAGAGTCAATAGAAAATCTAAAGACTCTCTGTGTTTTGAAATAAATCTCACCTTTTGACAATTTTCACAGTTTTTACGAAATGCATGTGACTCCTTGAATATGGTGGGCTAGTAAAATCCACTCTGTAAGATTTCTACAATCCTTTTTTTTTTTAGAAATGATCCCCACATGCGTTAGAGTGACAAAATTTAATAACATCATTTACCTCATTATCAGGAATGCATCTTTGAAATATTTGATCAGGACAATAATTGAATAAGTAAAGGTCATCCCAATAAAAAATTTTCACGTTGCTCAAAAATTTTCTTTTGTCTTCGGTACTCTAGTGAGCTGGCAAAAATCCTGAAGCAAGAAAATTGATATTTTTAGCAAACCAAGGCATTAAACTAAGAGAAAGTAAAGATTCATCAAGAAAGTAATCATCGATTGGTGTGATGTTGGGTGTCGAATCTGTTGTCACTTTTGATAAAAGATCCACATCAATATTTTCGGTGCCTTTTTCATCCTCGATTTCTTCCTAATTGGTCATGACATGAGAAAATGGAAGTGCTGGCAGGGAATCAGTCTTTTTCTTGCAATATTCAGATTCAACCCCTTCCTTACCCTTAGAGATTGACTCATCATCTTTCTCATAAGGTTCAAGAGTGGGTTTTTTAATAACCTTACCACTACAAAGAGTGATGACTAATTTGACTTGATCCATGTTTTGACTTCGAAAACTACTTGCATTTATATTGTATTGCCCCTTGGGATTTTGCTGTGGTTGAGATGAAAACTTACCTTTCTCTTGAAAATTGAGAGCAGATGTGAATTTTGTAAGAGTATCTTTAAAATTTATTATGCTTTGAGCAAGTTGAATGTTGGTTGTCTCCTGCTTTTCAATGAATGCATACAAAGTTTCCTCAAAATTTCATGCTACAATTTAAATTATTATATGTGTTACAAACCTCCTCAAATTCCATTAAATGTAAGTATGGATTTTCCAATTCTAAGCCATGAAAAAAAGGTAAAAGTTGAATAACGCCTAATTTAAAATTAAAATGAGATGCATCAAGAGGAAAAACTATGCATGATGGTGCACTTGTTCTTCTGGGATTCATGTGGTCTTAAAGTGTTCTAGCATGATTATTCTCATTATTCTTATAATGAAGTGATTGATTATCTTCTTCGGCCATATTTTCTGAAAATGATGAGGATACCCTACAAAGTCTATCATTTGATGTATGTGACCACACTCTCATGCACGTGTAGGAATAAAATAAAAGGAAAAAGAAAACAAAAAAAGAAGAAACAAGAGAAAAGAAACAAAGTTATATACAAGAAAAGTGAAAAGTGAAAATAAAATAACTACTATAATTTATATAAGAACTTACCTTCTCGACAACGGCACCAAAAACTTGACATGACTAAAAGGTTGATGTCTTCTCTCAAGTGTAGGAGTGTCGAAGTAATAAATAACCTGGCAAGACCGGGGCCGAACCACAAGGAGGTTAATCGTACAAATTATAAATAACAATAATACAACAACAATAATAATAACAATAACAACAACAATAGTAATAATAATAATAATAATAATAATAATAATAATAACGAGAAAGAAGGAGAAGAAAAAGAAGAAGATGGGAACTTTGAGAAGGAATATTAATGTAACGATTAAACAATGATAATAACAAATATCAAGGTTAGAGATTTCATTAATGGTATGTCAAACAAGTATAATATAAACTCTTATTATTCAATTGGAAACCACACATAAAAGGAGATTCCAATCAGATTATAGATTGTTAACCTGATTACATTAATCATCTTATTCGATTAATGCTAATACTTGTAAATCTCGTCAAGCATTCATGATTATAACTTATGTTAACAACAAATCAAGTTCCTTTCATAGCTCAGGTGTCGGTTATACCATACAGTATGAACTATGAAAGTGCCAAGCATTTGTTATACCAAGTATTATACAACATAAATCAAGATTAGTTATTTAACAAGCAAAGTATTAAACAGTGAACAAGATAACAAATAGAAAACATGTTAGTATCAAACATTAAAGTCAATATTAAGTTTACAGTATACTTATTCTTACACCATTAGTGTAACCTTTTCACCTTGACATAATAAACTTAGCTAGACAAAATGAAAGAAAGAAAAATAAATAAAAAAAATAAGAACATAAATAAGATAAGAGTTAACAAAGCAAAGGAAAGGAATTGAAAGGCATAAATCTGATATTAATGAAAGCAAAGCATAAACATTACAAAAAATAAAAAGAGAGAAAGCAAAAGCATGATCTTGATCTGGAGACGAAGATGCGTAAATGCATAACAAATACCTCCTTTTATAGGCCAAAATTAGGAACTATTGATTTGATGACTAATTCATGAGTGGATGCCCAACTCTTGACTTGGTGACAATCCTTATCTTCTCTTTTCTGCCCAAAACGTCATTGATAACATCAAAATTGGAGACACTCGAAAACAAAAGTTGTAGACAATTGTCTCAGCCTTCTTGTGTAAAACATTCAGCTCATTTGGACTTCTAGAACTCCAGATATAGCCAAAATACTGAACAGTGCTCGGGCTGGAGAACAGATTCAGGTTTCTTTGTTGTTGCTACAATTTGGACTTAAAAATCGCTACAATAATAGCAATAACAACAATAATAACAACAACAACAACAACTATAATAATAATAATAGTAATAGTAGTAGTAGTAGTAGTAAAGAAGGAGAAGGAGAAGGAGAAGATGATGAGAACATTGAGAAGGAATATTAATGTAACGATTAAACAATAATAATAACAAATGTCAAGGTTAGAGATTCCACTAATGGTATGTCAAACAAGTATAATATAAACTCTTATTATTCAATTGAAAACCACATATAAAGGAGGTTCCAATCAGATTATATATTGTTAACATGATTACATTAGTCATCTTATTCGATTAATGCTAATACTTATAAATCTCATCAAGCATTCATGATTATAATTTATGTTAACAAAAAATCAAGTTCCTTTCATAGTCAGGTGTCGGTTATACCATATAGTATAGAAAGTGCCAAGCATTTGTTGTACCAAGTGTTATACAACATAAATCAAGATTAGTTATTTAACAAGCAAAGTATTAAAGAGTGAACAAGATAACAAATACAAAACATGTTAGTATCAAATATTACAGTCCATATTAAGTTTACAGTATACTTATTCTTACACCATTAGTGTAACCTTTTCACCTTAACATAATCAACTTAGCTAGACATAATGAAAGAAAGAAAAATAAATAAAAAAATAAGAACATAAATAAGATAAGAGTTAACTAAGTAAAAGAAATGAAATGAAAGGCATAAACTTGATATTAATGAAAGCAAAGCATAAACATTACAAAAAATACAAAGAGAGAAAGGAAGAGCATGATCTTGATCTGGAAACCAAGATGCCTAAATGCATGGCAAATGCCTCCTTTTATAGGCCAAAATTGAGAACTATTGATTTGATGACTAATTCATGAGTGGATGCCCAACTCTTGACTTGGTGACAATCCTTATCTTCTCTTTTCTGCCCAAAACGTCATTGATAACATCAAAATTGGAGACACTCGAAAACAAAAGTTGTAGACAATTGTCTCAGCCTTCTTGTGTAAAACATTCAGCTCATTTGGACTTCTAGAACTCCAGATATAGCCAAAATACTGAACAGTGCTCGGGCTGGAGAACAGATTCAGGTTTCTTTGTTGTTGCTACAATTTGGACTTAAAAATCACTACAATAATAGCAATAACAACAATAATAACAACAACAACAACAACTATAATAATAATAATAGTAATAGTAGTAGTAGTAGTAGTAAAGAAGGAGAAGGAGAAGGAGAAGATGATGAGAACATTGAGAAGGAATATTAATGTAACGATTAAACAATAATAATAACAAATGTCAAGGTTAGAGATTCCACTAATGGTATGTCAAACAAGTATAATATAAACTCTTATTATTCAATTGAAAACCACATATAAAGGAGGTTCCAATCAGATTATATATTGTTAACATGATTACATTAGTCATCTTATTCGATTAATGCTAATACTTATAAATCTCATCAAGCATTCATGATTATAATTTATGTTAACAAAAAATCAAGTTCCTTTCATAGTCAGGTGTCGGTTATACCATATAGTATAGAAAGTGCCAAGCATTTGTTGTACCAAGTGTTATACAACATAAATCAAGATTAGTTATTTAACAAGCAAAGTATTAAAGAGTGAACAAGATAACAAATACAAAACATGTTAGTATCAAATATTACAGTCCATATTAAGTTTACAGTATACTTATTCTTACACCATTAGTGTAACCTTTTCACCTTAACATAATCAACTTAGCTAGACATAATGAAAGAAAGAAAAATAAATAAAAAAATAAGAACATAAATAAGATAAGAGTTAACTAAGTAAAAGAAATGAAATGAAAGGCATAAACTTGATATTAATGAAAGCAAAGCATAAACATTACAAAAAATACAAAGAGAGAAAGGAAGAGCATGATCTTGATCTGGAAACCAAGATGCCTAAATGCATGGCAAATGCCTCCTTTTATAGGCCAAAATTGAGAACTATTGATTTGATGACTAATTGATGAGTGGGTGTCCAACTCTTGACTTCGTGACAATCCTTATCTTGTCTTGTCTGCCCAAAACATCACTGATAACGTCAAAATTAGAGCCACTCGAAAACATGAAAGTTGTAGGCAATTGTCTCAGATGTCTTGCGCAAAAACTTCAGCTCATTTGGACTTGTGAAACTCCATATATCGCCAAAATACTAAACAGTGCTCAGGCTGGAGGATAGATTCAGGCTTCTTTGTAATACAATTTAGACTTAAAAATGGCCTTTTTAGATCTTGGGCTCCATATAAAAGTTGTAGGCCTATGTCTTACCTTTCCATCCATATAAAGTATACTTAAATATGAGATCTATAGCTCCAGATATGACCCAATTACCGAATAATGTTTCGATTTGATTGGAACCTCCTTTATGTGTGGTTTCCAATTGAATAATAACAGTTTATATTATACTTGTTTGACATACCATTAGTGGAATCTCTAACCTTGATATTTGTTGTTATCATTGTTTAATCATTACATTAATATTCCTTTTCAAAGTTCTCATCATCTTCTTCTTCTCCTTCTTTTTCTTTATTATTATTATTATTAGTAGTAGTAGTATTACTACTACTACTACACTACTACTACTACCCCGGTCTTGCTGGGTTATTTATTACTTTGACACTCCTGCACTTGGAAGAAGACATCAATCTTTTCATCGTATCATTAACAACAAATCAAGTTCCTTTCATAGCTCAGGTGTCAGTTATACCATACAGTATGGACTATGAAAGTGCCAAGCATTTGTTGTACCAAGTGTTATACAACATAAATCAAGATTAGTTATTTAACAAGCAAAGTATTAAAGAGTGAACAAGATAACAAATACAAAACATGTTAGTATCAAATATTACAGTCCATATTAAGTTTACAGTATACTTATTCTTACACCATTAGTGTAACCTTTTCACCTTAACATAATAAACTTAGCTAGACATAATGAAAGAAAGAAAAATAAATAAAAAATAAGAACATAAATAAGATAAGAGTTAACTAAGTAAAAGAAATGAAATGAAAGGCATAAACTTGATATTAATGAAAGCAAAGCATAAACATTACAAAAAATACAAAGAGAGAAAGGAAGAGCATGATCTTGATCTGAAAACCAAGATGCCTAAATGCATGGCAAATGCCTCCTTTTATAGGCCAAAATTGAGAACTATTGATTTGATGACTAATTGATAAGTGGGTGGCCAACTGTTGACTTGGTGAAAATCCTTATCTTCTCTTGTCTACCCAAAACGTCACTGATAACGTCAAAATTAGAGTCACTCGAAAACATGAAAGTTGTAGGCAATTGTCTCAGATGTCTTGCGCAAAAACTTCAGCTCATTTGGACTTCTAGAACTCCAGATATGGCCAAAATACTGAACAGTGCTTGGGTTAGAGGATAGATTCGGGTTTCTTTGTTGTTGCTACAATTGGGACTTGAAAATGGTCTTTTTAGATCTTGGGCTCCATATGAAAGTTATAGGCCTATGTCTTACCTTTCCATCCATATAAAGTAGACTTAAATCTGAGATCTATAGCTCCAGATATGATCGAATTACCAAATAGTATTCCGGTTTGGATTGCACCGACATCTCTTTTCTAATTTTGGTCATCTCTTTGCAATTTAAGTTCTTAAAGTCATCAATCAATCCTTTCATTTATATGATAGGCCTGTATTTAAAATCAACATTTACCAGAAATTAAAGGTATCTTATATTATTAGATATATTATTATAAAACATGCTTTAGTTAAGGAGTTATTGATACTTCAATTGCAAAATAATGATATAAAAACATGATAAAAATGCACTTTTAAGTACTAATCACACCCCCCAACCAACTTATTACTAGTCCCTAGTAATCAAAGCGTTAAAATAGAAAAATAATTTGCAAATTCTATAAATTTATATATCTGCTCAATACCTCTTAACAAGATATTAATAAACCTTTCTTTTGAACTCAATGTATCAACACATAATTATGAGGCTTTTCTTGGAAGAAAACAAAATTTTTGTTCTAATGTTTAAGGTTAACTTCCTTGAGTTGGGATTATTATTTTTGTCTTATTTTTTTAAAATATATATACATATAATTTAAAAACATCATGCATCTTTATCCCATGTAACGAGCTTTCAGCTAATGATACCTAGACCAGTTGGTCTTAGGGCATTAGGTGTTAAGACACCCCTATGAGCTTAGGAACTCGGGTCGCAGATACTGCTATGTAGATAGTGCAATGTTTGATTCCCTTAAACTTTTCTCCTCAACCCATGTAACAAGCGTTAGGCTAATAGCTCCCAAGTAAGTTGACTTTAGGGTATTAGGTGTTAAAACACCCCTTCGGGCTTAATTGCTTAGGTTAGAGAGGCTACGAAACCAAACTTATCTATATTTTTATTATCATCATTTTTTTGTTCTTTTTTTTTAATTATATACTATCCCTTTCCCTTAGGTGTTATCTTTAACAAAAAGAACATAAATAACGTAATAATCCAATATGCAACCTACAATCATATGTTAAAGTGAGTGTGTGTAAATTAAGGTTTAAGAATACATGTTAAATAAGTATATGAGCAGAATTAGGTGATAACAATGCGAGAGTTTGTAAACCTGAATATTTCAAGAAGTATTATAATAGACCTTGTTACGAATGGTTACTAAGATGCGTCTCAAGAGTCACTTTAACAAAAGAGCTCATTTACTCTATCATCCTAGTAACAACAATTATACACATGCTTTATGAAATGAAAAACAATTTTTTTTTATCAACTACTATCCTCTCCCCCCAACCAAAACGAGACATTGTCCTCAATGTTTTAAGATAGAAAGATAAAGTATAGAATATATCACCTGAAATAACGAACACTGACAAACCTGAAACACATTAAAACAAATATAAGAAACAACAAAACACAATAATAAAACCAAAAGACATAAATATTCATAAATGAAGGCTCAAATCCAATCTAAGCTAGTTACGGCTTTCCTTAGATGACCAATTTATGCAACTCATAGAAGGATCAATCACAAGAATGAAAGATTGTAGTTGGTCAATTAATTGTTCAGCAGTACCAGCAGAGATTATGATTTGTCATGCAGAAGATGTTAGAAATTCCTGTTGCACAGCATGATCAAGAAAAGATAACTTATCATAATAACCATTAACATTTAACAAACCTATGGGTTTATGAAAGATCTCTTCCAATATGCCTAAACCACCTAGTAAAGCAATGAAGACATCAGCATGGTTAAACATTGCATTCATTCGAGCTAACATTGTGGAGACCTGAAGTTCCTCTCCAATTGTTTTTCCAATGATGTCCCCTTGTGCTAAAGCTTCGGGGACAACCCCCAAAACTTGACTACCTCCTAAAAATGCAACTATTGACACACCTCCCATTAACCCAAGACTGTCTCCCTCTTACACTAAATGAATCTTTCTCTCAGCTAGCACCTGACCAAGATGATTTGCTGATTCTAAAAACTCCTTTTCTTTCCCAAGACTAGATCCACCGAAAACATGAATATTTCTTATATGATGACTTGAGGAACTTGCCATTTCTACACACTTCTGTATTTGTTGAATGTATGGGTTGAGTAGAAATGAAAGGAAGGAAGAGAGCGTTTTATAGATGAGAAATTAGAAAGGCAATCATAACACCTATATGTAGGCTAGCTGGAGTCTCACACTCTCTCTCTCTTTATTTATTTATTTATTTAATTACTTTTGAAAAAGTATGTGTATGTACAGGTAGTTATGATTTTGGGTCACATCTTCCTTTGGTTTTACATTCAAGAACGGCTTAAACGCCCTCTATGGGTCGGGGATAGGCTTCTCATCCATTTGTCTTAAAAACTGGCAAACACGGTCTTTTTTAGTCAGATTCCCAAGACTAAGTTGATCATGTTCTTTATAAAATAGTGGTCATAAATCATGAATTACACGATGCACATCTCCACTATGATGCATCTGAAGAGTCAATAGAAGATTATCTAAAGACTCCTTACTCAGGTCATCTTTAATGAATTGTATTTTATCTTCACGGTTTATAGATACCATTCCTAAAGAATGACATTGTGGATTACAAGTCCATCTAGCACATTGATGACAAACTTTCAGTCGTTTTGCACGACGTTTCTTTACAAAAGTGCTTTTACCTATTCTAGGCATATATGAAATGAAGAAGTTAGAGGACTCACCTGATAATCGGACCTTTGCTTTAATCCACCAGCGAATATCTTCAGGAATTCCATGATTCATTAACAATCTCAATCTTGCATATCTAGCATGGTAAATTTTTGTAATCGCATTTTGAGGCAGAGCGGGAAAATACTTTTTCAATTTTTCAAGATTAGTGTCCATTTTCAAATGAGAATTGGAAGAGAGATTCAAAAAATTGCACAAATATATACACAAATATCAGTTATTGTGGGAAACTAAAAGAACCGATAGAAGTCACGGAGTATCGTTGTTCGTCATTTGATCGGGGTGAGAGAAACTAGCAAAAATCACTAAAAAAGAAACACAAAAACAATGTGAGAAAAATAAAATAATCACCCTTTATCTACAAGATCATTCAAACTAGTTGATTCATTTTCACTAGGAAAATTACCAAAGTAAGCTTTCAAATGATGTCCATTTTCCTTAAAATCATTGTCATTCATTGAATTCTCAATATCACAAGCCTCATAAGGATTGCTCCATCTTAATTTTAGCTCTTTAGGGAATGTATAGAGTTGAGAATTATAAAACAAAACTTTTTTACCAGTATCAACTTTTTGACAATTTTCACAAGTTTTGTAGAATGCATGCGTGTCCTTGAACATGGTGGGCCAATAAAATCTATTTTGAAAGATTTTTGCAGCTATCTTTTTTGACGAGAAATAACTTCCACATGCTTCATAATGACAAAGTTTAATGACACTACTTACCTCATTATCGGGAATGAATCTTTAAAATATTTGATCAGGACAATATTTGAGTAAGTTAGGGTCATCACAATAAAAGCTCTTCAATTCATTCAAAAACTTTTCTTTATCTTGGGTACTCCAATCAGCTGGTAAATCTCCTAAAGCAAGAAAATTGATATTTTTATCATACCAAGGCATTGGACTAAGAGAGAGTAAGGATTCGTTAGGAAAGTAATTATCAATTGATGTGATGTCAGATGTCGAATCTGTTGTCACTATTGATAAAAGATTCGCATCAACATTTTCAGTGTATTTTTCATCCGTGATTTCTTCCTCAGAATAAATCATTTGCAAATCTTCAGATTCATCCAATTCATTTTTACTTAAAGTAGATTCAAGTTGATTATAAACTAATTCATCAATATGATCTACTTCTTGTAAATCATTATCATTTCCAGGTTGCTTGCAAATGTTGAAAATATTCATCTTCAATGTCATGTTTCCAATTGATAGCTTCATCAGTCCTTTCCTACAATTAATCAATGCGTTAGAGGTTGCAAGAAATGGACGTCCTAAAATAACAGGAAATGAATTACATGCTTCAACAGGTTATGTGTCCAAGACAATAAAACCCACAAGATAAATGAATTTATCGACTTGTACTAACACATCTTCAATTATTCCTCTAAGCATTTTTACAGATCTATCGGCAAGTAAAAGAGATATAGAAGTTGGTTTTAACTCACCTAGATTGAGACTCTGAAAAACTAAATATGGAAGTAAATTCACACTAGCACTAAGATCAAGTAAGGCTCTTTTAATTTTTTATTCTTTAATAAAGCAAGAAATTATAGGACAACCAGGGTCTTTATATTTCAAAGCATTATTGTTCTGAAGAATGACACTTACTTGTTCTGCTAAAAAGGCTTTCTTTTTCACATTTAGTTTCCTCTTCACAGTGTATAGATCTTTCAAAAATTTAGCATAGGAAGGAACCTGTTTAATAGCATCCAGCAAAGGTATATTGATCCTTACCTATTTGAAAATTTCAAAAATTTCAGAGTTGTAATTGACTTTCTTTTATTTAGTCATGGCATGAGGAAATGGAAGTGCTGGTGGTGAATCAGCCATTTCTTTGTAATTTTCAGATTCAACCCCTTCCTTACCCTTAGAGATTGACTCATCATCTTTCACACAAGGTTCAAGAAAGGGTTTTTCAATAACCTTACCACTACGTAGAGTAGTGACTGATTTGACTTGATCCATGTGTTGGTTTCCGGAACTACTTGCATTTGCATTATATTGCCCCTAGGGATTTTGTTGTGGTTGAGATGGAAACTTACCTTTCTCTTGGAAACTGAGAGTAGATGTTAATTTTGCAAGAGTATCTTTAAAATCTGTCATGTTTGAGCAAGTTGAGTATAGATTGTCTTTTGCTTTTCAATGAATGCATACAATGTTTCCTCAAGATTTGTTTTAAGAGGTGGAGCATAAGGAGGTGCATATCCATGAGAATTTTGGAAATTGTGGTGTGCTTGAAACGGTGGTTGTGAAATTTGTACATTGTTGTTCTCACTCTTCCAATTAAAATTTGGGTGATTTCTCCAACTAGGGTTGTATGTTTGTGAGTATGGGTTGTGGTTGGCCCTTTGGAAACTGTTTAAAGTATGGGCTTGTTCATGGAGACATTCCTTAAAAGAAGGGAAGGTTGGACAATCATTTGTTGAGTGTTCATTTGTTTCACATATTTGACACACAATGTTTTCAACAGATTTTAATTGACCACTTGTTTTCAATTCTAGTGCCTCGACTTTTCTAGCTAAAGATGCAAACTTGGCTTGAAGGTCATGATCTTCCCTAAGGTTGTACATACCTCCAGTAGATGTATGAGGTTGACTTTTACTCAGTGCCTCATAAGTACTCGCGATGTCCCAATTTTGAGCATTTTCAGCTAACAAGTCTAAGTACTTCATTGCTTCATCAGGGTCTTTATCTTCAAAAGTTCCATTGCACATCAATTCAACCATTTGCCTATCTGTAGGTGTTAACCCTTCATATAAATGTGAAACCAATCTCCATGTTTCAAAACCATGATGAGAGCAAGTACTAAGTCTCGATACCTATCCCAACATTGGTAAAATGTTTCTCCTGGTTTTTGAGTGAAAGTGGTGATTTGTCTTTTGAAAGAGTTTGTTCTATCCGATGGGAAAAACTTCTTTAAAAACCATTATTGCATTTCATCCCAAACACGAATGAATCTTGGTTTTAAATTTTGTAGCCATTTTTTAGCTTTATCATTTAATGAAAAAGGTAAAAGCTTTAATCTGATGGTGTTCATGCTACAATTTCAACTAGTATATGTGTTGCAGACCTTCTCAAATTTCTTTATATGCAAGTATGAATTTTCCAATTCTAAGCCATGAAAAGAAGGTAAAAGTTGAATAATGTCTGGCTTAAAATTAAAATGATATGCATCGGGAGGAAAAACTATGCATGATGGTGCACTTGTTCTTGTGGGATTTATGTGTTCTCTAAGTGTTCTAGCACAGTTATTCTCATTATGAAGTGATTGATTATCTTCTTCGGCCATATTTTTTGAAAATGATGAGGATACCCGACAAAGTCTACCACTAGATACACGTGACCACACTCTCATGCATGTGTAGGAATAGAATAAAAGGCAAAAGAAAATAAAAGAAGAAGAAAAAAGAGAAAAGAAATAAAGTTATATACAAGAAAAGGGAAAAGAAAATAAAATAACTATTATAATTTATACAAAACTTACCTCCCCGGCAACCGCACCAAAAACTTGACACGACTAAAAGATTGATGTCTTCTCTAAAGTACAAGAGTGTCGAAGTAATAAATAACCCAACAAGACTGGGGTCGAACCACATGGAGGTTAATTGTACAAATTATAAACAACAACAATAGTAACAATAACAACAACAATAATAATAGTAGCAATAATAGTAGTAGTAGTAGTAGTAGTAGTAGTAGTAGTAGTAGTGATACTAATAATAATTGTAATGATAATAATAAAGAAAAAGAAGGAGAAGAAGAAGAAAAAGATGAGAACTTTGAGATGAAATATTAATGTAAGAATTAAACAATGATAATAACAAATGTCAAGGTTAGAGGTTCCACTAATGGTATGTCAAATAAGTATAGTATAAACTTTTATTTTTTAATTGGAAACCACACACAAAGGAGATCCAATCAGATTATAGATTGTTAACATGATTACATTAGTCATCTTATTCAATTAATGCTAATACTTGTAAATATCATCAAGTATTCATGATTATAACTTATGTTAACTGATTAGTACTTAAAAGTGCATTTTTATCATGATTTTATATCATCATTTTGCACTTGAAGTATCAATAAATCCTTAACTAAAACATGTTTTATAATAATATATCTAAAAATATAAGATACCTTTAATTTATGGTAAATGTTCATTTTAAATGCAGGCCTATCACATAAATGAAAGGATTGATTGATGACTTTAAGAACTTAAATTACAAGGGCAAAGAGACGAGCAAAATTAGAAAAGAGATGTCGATGCAATCCAAACCGGAATATTATTCGGTAATTGGGTCATATCTGGAGATATAGATCTCAGATTTAGGTCTCCTTTATATGGATGGAAAGATAAGACATAGGCCTACAACTTTCATATGGAGCCCAAGATCTAAAAAGGCTATTTTCAAGTCCAAATTGTAGGAACAACAAAGAAGCCTGAATCTGTCCTCCAGCCCGAGTACTGTTCAGTATTTTGGCCATATTTGGAGTTCTAGAAGTCCAAATAAATTGAATATTTTACACAAGAAATCTGAGATAATTGTCTACAACTTTCATGTTTTCGAATGGCTCCAATTTTGACGTTATCAATGACGTTTTGGGCAGACAAGAGAAGATAAGGATTGTCACCAAGTTATAGGTTGGCCACCCACTCATCAATTAGTCATCAAATCAATAGTTCCCAATTTTGGCCTATAAAAGGTGGCATTTGCCATGCATTTAGGCATCTTGGTTTCCAGATCAAGATCATGCTCTTCCTTTCTCTCTTTGTATTTTTTGTAATGTTTATGCTTTGCTTTCATTAATATCAAGTTTATGTCTTTCATTTCCTTTCCTTTACTTAGTTAGCTCTTATCTTATTTATGTTCTTATTTTGTTTATTTGTTTTTCTTTCTTTTATTATGTCTAGCTAAGTTTATTATGTCAAGGTGAAAAAGTTACAATAATGGTGTAAGAATAAGTATAATGTAAACTTAATATGCACTTTAATATTTGATACTAACATGTTTTATATTTGTTATCTTGTTCACTCTTTAATACTTTGCTTGTTAAATGACTAATCTTAATTTATGTTGTATAACACTTGGTATAACAAATGCTTGGCACTTTCATAGTTCATACTGTATGGTATAACCGACACGTGAGCTATGAAAGGGAACTTGATTTGTTGTTAAAATAAGTTATAATCATGAATGCTTGACAAGATTTACAAGTATTAGCATTAATCGAATAAGATAACTAATGTAATCATATTAATAACCTATAATCTGATTGGAACCTCCTTTATGTGTGGTTTCCAATTGAATAATAACAGTTTATATTATACTTTTTGACATACCATTAGTGGAATCTCTTACCTTGACATTTGTTATTATCATTGTTTAATCATTACATTAATATTCCTTCTTACGGTTATCTCTTATCATTGTTTAATTGTTTAATCGTTACATTAATATCATGGTTTTATTTTATTCTCTTTTCACTTTTCTTGTATATAACTTTATCTCTTTTATTTTGTTTCTCCTTATTTTGTTTTCTTCCTTCTTCTTTTGTTTTCTTCATTTTATTATACTCCAACACGTGCATGAAAGTGTGGTCACGTACATTAAGTGGTAGACTTTGTAGGGTATCCTCATCATTTTCAGAAAATATGGCTGAAGAAGATAATCAATCACTTTATAATGAGAATAATGAGAATAATCGTGTCAGAACACTTAGAGACCACATGAATCTCACAAGAACAAGTGCACCATCATGCATAGTTTTTGCTCTTGATGCATCTCATTTTAATTTTAAGCCAGGCATTATTCAACTTTTACCATCTTTTCATGGCTTAGAATTGGAAAATCCATACTTGCATTTAAGAGAAATTGAGGAGGTCTACAACACATATAATAATTTAAATTGTAGCATAAACACCATCAGATTAAAGCTTTTTCCTTTTTCATTAAAAGATGAAGCTAAAACATGGCTACAATATTTAAGATCAGGATCCATTTGTGCTTGGGATGAAATGCAACAACAGTTTTTGAAGAAGTTTTTCCCATCTCATAGAACAAACTCTTTCAAAGGACAAATCACTACTTTCACTAAAAAACTAGGAGAAACTTTAGAATCTTGCTAGGAATAAAGAGGATAACAGAATGGAACAAGATTGCTTTGTTGAAACACATTTGGAACCTGTGCAATGACTCAGATGGCTCAATCTGGTCTACTTGGATTAGATGTAATCTGTTGCGAGGTAGGAATTTCTGGACAATCAAGACGCCACAGAATTGCTCTTGGGCATGGAGAAAGATTCTAAAGCTCAGATCCTTAGCATGGCCAAAGATGAAGTACATCATAGGGGATGGCAGGACAACTTCTCTATGGTTTGACAATTGGCATCCTCACAGCCCCCTTGCAGATTCTTACGGCGATAGATTCATCTATGATTCAGGTATGGAAAAGAACGCGAAGGTGAATATGCTGATTCATAACTCAGAATGGAAAATTCCTACCACTCACGCTATTGGTTGGCACCCCATTGTAGAAGCTATTCCTTCCAATTCTAAACCAATGATAGGGCAAAATGATGAGATTGTTTGGCTGGATTCACCAAATCACAGATTCTCGATCAAAATAGCTTGGGAACAACTAAGATTTCATCATACGATGGTCGAATGGCATGACATTGTGTGGTTCAAGAACGCTGTTCCAAGACATTCGTTTCTTCTTTGGGTGGCTGTCCAACAGAAACTCGCAACTCAAGATAGACTTCATCGATTTGGTATACATGGTCCCAATAGATGCTCACTCTGTCTCCGCAACAACGAAGATCACAACCACTTGTTCTTTGAATGCTCCTATACTAAAGCGATTTGGTGGGATGTTTGTGACAGATGCAACATTCCAAGAATGACAAAAGGATGGGATTAATGGATTCGATGGGCCACTGTCACTTGGCATGGCAAAAGTTTCGTCAATTTTTCTCGTAAACTCAGTTTTGCAGCTACAGTGTATCATATCTGGCAAGAAAGGAATGCAAGGACCTTTGCTGGAATATCTAGAACTCAGAATTTGGTCTTTCATCAAATTGAATGTATCATCCGTGATAAGCTAGATTTGATGAGGAACGTTCTACCAACAAATGAAAATAAAAGAATCCAACGAGCCTGGAGGGTTAATAACATAGATTCTTCATTTTATATTTAGCTGGTTGTATTAGTTTCCCTAACGAATCAAGTTAGGTCTTGAGTTTTCAGTTCGGTGGCTAGCATGTAGCCATCTATTGTTTTACCTTTCTGTTCTCATTGTAAATCTGGGGTATGCCCCTTATCATCTTTGTATCGTTTTCCTTTAATATATACGTCAACTTACCAAAAAAAAAACTAAACAAGGGACAATTGGATCAAATCAACTCACAACTAGCTCAAATTTTATATTCTAATTACTGGGGTCCTAATCGCATTACATATCAAATTTGGGGTCAATTGGATATCATTGTCTTTGGGTTTCAAATTCGAGTCTATTGAGGTCTGATTCATAACGTTTTTACGTCAGTATATCAAACATTGTCATAAATTGCTCAAACCTTATATTCTGTCTATTTGGGTTGAAATCACACTATATCTGAAATTTTAACTCAAGTGGACATTATTTACTTTAGGTTCCAAATTCGGATTTAACTTGTCGTAAACGAGTCTGTCTTGCATCACCGTTTGAAATTCGCTTGCTTTTTGTTGATTTCATTTCTTGTAGTTTATTTTCATCATATCCAACATATTTGGGTGTTGTTTAATGATTTTGTATATTTTTTGTTTCTGTTTTTATTCGAGTCTTCAGATTCGTTCATATTTCGCATAGACTTGTTCGCTACTCACGGGACTATCATCGCAGTATTGTTTTGCTTGTTTTCTAGTTTTTTCATTGCTTCTTGAGTCATATATATATTTGGATAGCGCTGCCAAGTTGGTTCTATTTGGTGTTGGTTTCAGTTTTGCAAGAACCGCAAGAAGGTGAGACGAGAGGTGTGAGCGTGTGAGGATATTAAGAGTGTTTGAGCGAAACACGAGTGACGTGAGGATAAATTTTCTTTTACCACTAACCACTTTTTGCAGGTACTATCATGTCAGATCAAAACAATACACCGCCCCATCCCGAGGGAGAACTTACATTTCAAATGCAAGCCATGACACAAATGATGGAGAGGATGAATTTTGTGATGGGAAATGTGTGTGACAGACTTGATAGGGTGGAGAAACGTGGTAACGAGGCTGGTACGAGCACCCAAAATGTGAAGCTTGGGGTGGAACCGAAAGCAAACAATAGCAGGAGGGCCAACAGGCCAAGGTGGGCTGATTGTGAGGATTTTGAGGAGGCCGATGGTGATATTGGTGATGGTGGTTTTGATGATGAGGCCATAGACTACCGGGAAGGTTTTCGGCAGCCTAGAAACCAAAGGGATTATGGGAATAGAACTAGGGGCCAATTCGGCCAAAGGGAAAATTTCTGTAGTGTTAGGGGACATGCTGATTTAGATGGTGATTTGGATGCTATCAAACTGAAAATACCTTCTTTTCAAGGTAACAACGATCCTGAGGCATATTTGGAGTGGGAAAAAAAGGTGGATTGGATTTTTGATTGCCATAACTATTCGGAGGCGAAGAAAGTGAAATTGATAGTCATCGAATTCATGGATTATGCACTGATTTGGTGGGATCAGAATGTTACTAGTAGAAGACGGAGTGGAGAGAGGCCAGTAGTGTCCTAGGAGGAGATGAAAGTGTTGATGAGAAGGCGATTTGTGCCTAACCACTATTATAGAGATTTGTATATGAAATTGCAGGGTTTGAATCAGGGTTCTAGGTCCATGGATGAGTATTTTAAGGAAATGGAGATTGCCATGATTCGGGCTAACGTGATTGAGGATTGGGAAGCTACTATGGCTAGGTTTCTAAATGGACTAAATAGGGACATTGCAAATGTTGTAGAATTACAACACTATGTGGAATTGGAAGACATGGTCCATATGGCAACGAAGGTAGAGAGGCAAATAAAGAGAAGGGGCAGTACACGTTTTCAGACTAATTCGGCCTCATCTTCCTCAACATGGAGGCTGAATTTGAAAAGAGAGGGAGGAGGCTGTCCAACCAAAGCCTTATGCAAAGGCTGAACCATCTAAGGCCAAAAAGGATACTTATACGGATGGGAAAGGTAAATCTGAATCTCAACCTACTCATGATAGAGATATTAAATGCTTTAAATATTTAGGGAAGGGGCACATTGCATCTCAATGTCCAAACCGAAGAGTTATGCTTATAACAGACAATGGGGATGTTGAATTTGAAAGTGAAGAGATGCCACCTTTGGTGGATTGTAGCGATGAGGAGATTGCATATCCTGTTGAGGGGGAGGCTTTGGTTATAAGACGTGCGCTGAACATGCAAATTAAAGAAGATGATGTAGATCAGCAACGGGAAAATATATTTCACACTCGATGTCACATCCAAAACAAGGTATGTAGCATGATAATTGATGGAGGTAGTTATGCTAATGTTGCTAGTGATACACTTGTGAAGAAATTGAATCTGAGTTATATTAAGCATCCTAGGCCTTGCAGATTGCAATGGTTGAATGAATATGGTGAAGTGAGGGTTACTAAGCAGGTTTTGATTATGTTTGCTATTGGGAAGTATTCTGATGAGATTTTATGTGATGTCGTCCCGATGCATGCTAGTCACTTACTTTTTGGGGCGTCCAAGGCAGTTTGATCAGAAAATGATTCATGATGGGTTTAGAAATAGGTTCACTATTGTAAAGGATGGTAAAACCATCACTCTTGTACCTCTTTCTCCGAAACAAGTGTATGATGATCAAATGAAATTAAAAAAGGAATGTGAGGATGGGAAGAGTGAAAATTCACGTGAGGACAATGGTGAGAGAAAACCATCAGATTCGGCTAAACCTAAATCATTAATTAAACCAGTTGAGAGTGGAGGTAAAAACCGAGGAGTGAAGAAAGTAAGCTTGTGTGATGATAATAGTGTGGAAAAATTGAAGAAACAACCTAATTTTTTATGCAAAAGGATCTCAAATCAGATTTGCATTTTTCAATAATAAGCCAATGATCTTACTTGTGTATAAGGAGGCTTATTTTAACACTAACGATCTTGATTCTGCTATTCCTAGTGTCGCTGTTTCTTTGATGCAGGAGTTTGATGATGTATTCCCTGAAGACATCCCTAATGGATTACCACCATTGAGGGGGATTGAACATCAAATTGATCTTGTGCCCGGAGCTTCAATTCCTAACCGTCTAGCCTATAGAAGCAACCCCGAGAAGACAAAGGAGCTTCAAAGGCAAGTAGATGAGTTGATGATGAAGGGGTACATTCGTGAGAGTATGAGTCCTTGTGCTGTGCCAGTGCTACTGGTGCCTAAAAAGGATGGAACATGGAGGATGTGTGTCGATTGTCGTGCTGTCAATAACATAATGGTAAAGTATCGACATCCTATTCCTAGGCTTGATGACATGTTAGATGAGTTACATGGATCATGTATTTTCTCTAAGATTGACTTAAAAAGTGGGTACCATCAAATTAGGATGAAAGAGGGTGATGAGTGGAAAACTGCATTTAAGACTAAGCATGGTTTATATGAATGGTTAGTCATGCCGTTTGGACTTACAAATGCGCCTAGCACGTTTATGCATTTAATGAATGATGTCTTGTGTGCATTTATAGGTAAGTTTGTTGTTGTGTATTTTGATGACATTTTGATCTATAGCAAGAACTTAAATGAGCATCTTTATCATTTGCGTAATGTACTTAGTGTGTTGCCTAGTGAACAATTATATGCTAATCTTAAGAAGTGTACCTTTTGCATGGAAAAAATTGTGTTTCTTGGCTATGTCGTTACTGCACAGGATATCGAGATGGACGAGGAGAAAGTTAAAGCCATCCGAGATTGGCCTACACCGAAATCGGTAAGTGAGGTAAGGAGTTTTCATGGACTTGCTAGTTTTTATAGAAGGTTTGTGAAGGATTTTAGTACTATTGCTGCACCTTTAACTGAAATTGTGAAAAAGTCTGTTGGATTCAAATGGAATGATGCACAAGATGAGGCTTTTAAATTGTTGAAGGATAAGCTTTGTTCGGCGCCTGTTTTAGCTTTGCCAGACTTTATAAGAGCTTTTAAAGTAGAATGTGATGCGTCAGGTATCGGTATAGGAGCTGTGTTAATGCAGGATAGGAGGCCCATTGCATATTTTAGCGAAAAACTTAATGGGGCAGCCTTGAATTACCCTACATATGACAAGGAGCCCTATGCCTTGGTAAGAAGTTTAGAGACGTGGCAACATTACCCGTGGCCCAAGGAGTTTATGATACATTCTGATCATGAATCATTGAAGCACTTGAAAAGGCAAGGTAAATTGAGTAGGAGACATGCCAAATGGGTTGAATTTATTGAAACATTTTCGTATGTGATCAAGTATAAGCAAGGGAAAGAAAACATTGTGGCTGATGCACTTTCACGGAGGTATATTCTTTTATCTACTCTGGATGCTAGATTTCTAGGATTTGAACACATAAAAGAATTGTACAAGGATGACAGTGATTTTGCTAATGTTTACAATGCTTGCGAAACTTCAGCTTTTGAAAAGTTTTATAGACTTGATGGATATTTGTTTAAAGAAAGTCGTTTGTGTGTTCCATTAAGTTCTATGCGTGAATTGCTTGTACGTGAAGCATATGGAGGTGGGTTGATGGGGCATTTTGGTGTTGTTAAGACTTTGGATGTGTTGCATGAGCATTTTTATTAGCCTAAAATAAAAAAAAGATGTGCAACGTATATATGATAAATGCATAACTTGTAGGAAAGCAAAGTCTAGGACTCAACCGCATGGCTTGTATACCCCTTAGCCTGTACCGAAAGAACCTTGGGTAGACATTTCAATGGACTTTGTCTTGGGTTTACCTAGGTTAAAACGGGGTAGGGATTCCATCTTTGTAGTTGTTGATAGGTTTTCAAAGATGGCACATTTCATTCCATGTCATAAAACTGACGATGCAACTAACATTGCTGATTTGTTCTTTAGGGAGATAGTACGACTTCACGGGGTCCCTAAGAGCATTGTTTCTGATAGAGATGTTAAGTTTCTTAGCTATTTTTGGAAGGTGTTATGGGGAAAAATGGGTACTAAATTGTTGTTTTCAACTACTTGTCGCCCCCAAAAAGATGGACAAACCGAAGTAGTTAATAGGACCTTAACACAACTTTTGCGTGTTGTCATTCAAAAGAACTTAAAGAATTGGGAAGATTGTTTGTCATTTATAGAGTTTGCATATAATCGTAGTGTGCACTCTACTACTGAATTTTCACCATTTGAAATTGTGTACGGATTTAACCCTTTAACTCCAATGGATTTGATTCCTTTGCATATTGATGAAAGGGTTTGGATGGTAATCGTAAAGCACAGGTGGTGAAAACTATTCATGAGAGAGTGCAGCAACAGATTGAAAAGAGGGATCGCGTGTATGCGACCAAAGCCAATAAGGGGCGCAAACATGTTGTCTTTCAGCCTGGCGATTGGGTTTGGGTGCATATGCGCAAGGAGAGATTTCCGGCCTAGAGGAAGTCAAAGCTACAACCACGAGGAGATGGGCCATTTCAGATCCTTAAGAGGATTAATGACAACACTTATAAAGTTGATTTGTTAGGTGAGTATAGTGTTAGTGCTACCTTTAATGTTTCTGATCTTACTCTGTTTGATGTAGGTGATGATTCGAGGTCGAATCCTTTTGAAGAGAGAGGGGATGATGCGGATCAGCCTAACACCAAATATAATCATGTCAACAACCCATTGGAGGTGCCAATTGGATCAATCACAAGAGCTAGGGCTAAGAAGCTTAAAGAAGCATTGAATGGGCTTGTTCAGAATATATGGAACAAAATGGACCTAGAGAGGCTTGGAACATTTAAGGAGCATAAAGGACAACCTTTAATTCATTTAGTTCAGGTCCAAGAAGAGCCCAATTCATGTGGAACAAGGGGTTGATGTGTCCGGCCCAATACCAGCCTTGTTAGGCTTGTCTTTTCTAATACTACAAGGATAAAAAGTCAGCAATTTATTCTCCTAACTAAGTAAGGAAGTTGGCCAAATCTTATTCCTAAAGAGGGGAGGACTATTTAATGCTTTTCCTCACTTAGGAAGGAAAGTAATTAAATCAGCAACAAAGGAGGAAATTTGTTTTCTTATTTGTCCAAGTTAAACAAGGAATTCCAAGCTAATCAAGGACATCAAAGGGGGCAGCAACATAAATTTTCCAAATCAGATTTTTCCAATTTTGTTTAAGACTTCTTAAGGTGACAAATCTGATTCTAGCTTATTTAGGATGGTATTTTCGGATCTTTAGTATTTTTAGAATTTTCTTCTTAGTTTTTGGGTTATTATTACTTATTTGGGTCAATTGTAAGTGGGCTACATATAAATCCACCTAAGGGAGGTCCATTAGGGTTTCTTTAAGTTCAAATTCAGTATAAATAAAGGCATAACCCAAACATGTAAGGGTTACGTAATTTTCAGATTAATAAAACTTCTTTGCTGCATTTATTGCGTGTTGGTGGGATAATCTCCCTTCCTTGGTTCTCTAAAGAACTGAAAACAACTTATCGAAGAACAACTATCTTCGTGGTGTCATCCTTATACTTCTCGTTCGCGAATCAATATTCGTTGGGTGGGGGTTTCCGTTTTCAATAGTGTTAGTGCCTAGGTACAAGTTATCTTTGTGTCACACTCCTATCAAACCTGATTTACTTGGTTTTCCGGGAATTGGCGTCTTTGCGTGTGGGTTGCGTGACCATGTGATCACGAGGTTCGCATCAGGATCTTGATTTGTTGTTAACATAAGTTATAATCATGAATATTTGATAATATTTACAAGTATTAGCATTATTCGAATAAGTTAACTAATGTAATCATGTTAACAATTTATAATCCGATTGGAACCTCTTTTATGTGTGGTTTCCAATTAAGTAATAAAAAGAGTTTATACTATACTTATTTGAAATACCACTAGTGGACCCTCTAACCTTGACATTTGTTGTTATTATTATTTAATCCTCACAATAATCTTACCATCTCAAAGTTCTCATCATCATCTTCTTCTTCTCTTTCTTTATTGTTGTTGTTTTTAATTTATACAATTAACTTCCTTGTGGTTCGATCCCGGTCTTACTGGGTTATTTATTATTTTGACACTTTTGTACTTGGGAGAAGACATCAATCTTTTGGTTGTGTCAAGTTTTTGGCGTTGTTGCTAGGGAGGTAAATTCTTATATAAATTATAGTATTTATTGTATTTTCTTTTTTTACTTTTCTTGTATCTAACTTTGTTTCTTTTATTTTGTTTCTTTTCTTTTGTTTTTTTTTCTTTTATTCTATTTCTGCACGTGTCTGAGAGTTTAGTCACGTATATTAAGTGGTTGACATTGCAAGGTATCCTCATTATTTTAGAAAATATGGCCAAAGATGATAACCTGTCGCTTTATAATAAAAATAATGAGAATAACAACTTCAGAATACTTAGAGACCACATGAATCTCACAAGAACAAATGCACCATTATGCATAGTTTCCCCTTCTAATACAATTTCAATTTGGTTATAACCTGAATAGCTGATTGTGCATCAAAAGTGTAATTAAGTCTCTTATTTTACATATGTATTTATTGTTTTTATTTGTTGTTTTTTTATAATAATTGATGTGCTTTTTAGTAATGAAGTTTGTTTTAATATTTCGATAGGTTTTTTGAGCTTAAATGAATTAATTCAGAACAAAAAAATTGAAGAGACATTTAGTTGATGATTGAAGCAAATCTTAGTTCAAATAAATGCTCCAAATTTGTCCCAAAAATCAATTCTATTCCAATTCTAGAAAAGAATAGTATATGATCTATTTCAAGCCCAAACTTGCCTTATGTTGTGTGCAAACTTCAACCATTAAACACTTAAGGTTTTAATGTCAATCTTAGCCCAAATAATTGGTACATTTGTATACTTATTTGATACTTAAATTCAACCCCAAATCAACCTTCAAATCAGCCCAAACACAATTCATGATCTTACATGTCCACACAACAAATAACAATTAATTTATTTTGGGTACTCCATTGATCCAAGAAGGCAAGCACATGCATGGAAAGCTGGAGGGGATATTTTTACATTATTTTGGATCAAAAAGAAGAAAGAGACAACTCATAAATGAGAAAGAAAAACATGCACCAAAGTGATTGCAAAGCTGTCCTGATTTGATTTTTCAGAATACCTTTCGGTGTTTTACCAATAACTTTTGACTTAGGTGTCCAAATGAGATGTTCTTTAATGATGTGGAAAGGTAACAGAATTTCCTATAAATATGTCTCTAATAGACATCTCGCAAGAAAGCTTGGAAGGGGGTCTAAATTGCTGTCCAAAGTTAGCATCCATGGTTGAAATTGTGTTGTGTTCTTCTTTATAGATTTCGGTTCTTTAGCTTGTAAAACTTATTATTTCAGTTTGATTCAAGTTATTTCATGTTTATTGAAGTGTTCTTAGACAATCATGGTTGTCTAATCTCCTTCTTGGATCCAAATCAAGAATCATGGTGGTTGAGTTGAATTCTTTAATATATGAAGGAATCTTAATGTTTATCTTCTCATTTTCTTCATGAATGATTTATTATTGCAAATAAATTTTAGAAACCATTTAGGTAATGTTATAATCTTGAATTTCTATGCACAAACTTTAGTTCTGGTATAGAGATTGTTTGGTTCAATGTCTTACTTAATATGAAAGTACTTGTTCATTCTTAAGCAATAATCAATCATCATCCTTTTAAACTTCACTGTAATATCTTCCGATCTAATATCATCATCGTTAATATTAGGTTGAGTTATCTTATATATATTGAAGGAATCACCAATACATCACCATTAAAATTGATTTGGACCAAGACTTACTTTTTCTTATCATTTAAAATCTATTTACACGTTTTTAATCTTTAAATACAAATCCATCAATTATTTTCAACCAAGTTATTATTAATTTAATTTCTCTTGAGTTTTTTTTGTTACCTAGCTTACTTTCTAAATCTAGCTCTCTGTGGATATGACCTCGATCTTACCGAGTTAATTGCTACATCGCATACTCGTGCACTTGCGAGTTAAAACAAGCTGGTCATAAAAAGCGGTTAAGCAATTTTGGCGCCGTTGCCGAGGAGCTAGCAAGCAAAGGTAACAAATTTAGATTTGATTATTGGAAAACTAAAAAAAAAATCATATAAAAAAATAAAATGGCTGGTTTTACCTCCTCAAAAAAATTGACCTAAACTTTTTGGATATTGGACTATGGAATGGACTACTAATTATTAGCTTTTGGTTGGTTCAACCATTTTTATTTTGATGTTTCTTCTAATTAGTTTATAATATTTATTGTTTATATTATAAGGCTGGTTTTACCGCCTCTTGTTTATTTTTTTTGTAATTATTTTTCTTATATTTATTATTTAAAGTACTTGACTGGTATTATCGTCTCTTTATTCATGCTTGTTATAATTATCATTTAATGTTTATTATTATTAATATTGCTTATCAGTTGGAGTGTGAATTTTCTAATTTGTTGTATTTTTATTTTCAAGCTATTACTTTATCTTTTACATTTCACTTACTTTTATTTGCAATGTTCTTTTTCTTTTTCCTTTCTTTTCATATTCATATAATTGTTATATTATTATTATTATTTTTCATCATAGCTAATGTTGAAGATGTAGAGGGTGAAGGGAGTGTTCAAGGTAATGAACCTCCACAATTCAATGATCAACCTAATTTTCAAACTCTTAAAAAGTATCTTAACCTAGCTAGATAAAGTACACCTTCGTGTATTATCTTGCCCCTAAACCAACAAGCTTTCAATTTGAAATCAGATATGATCTAACTTCTTCCCACATATCATGGTATGGATTCTAAAAATCCATATATACACATTAAGGACTTTGAAGAGGTATGTAATACTTTTATTGATAGAACATGCATTGAAGAAACTATTTGGCTTAAATTGTTCCTATTCTCTCTAAAGGATAAAGCCAAGCTTTGGCTAAACTCCCTGTGTCCTAGGTCTATAGGTACATGAAGAGAAATGCAAGCCGAATTTTTTAAAAAAATACTTCCCCACTCATAGGACAGCAGCCTTACAACGTCAAATGATGAATTTTTCTTATAGTCCAAATGAGTCATTTCACTAAGCTTGGGAAAGGTTCAAAAACTTGTTAAATGCATGCCCCTACCATGGTTTTGAGATGTGGAGGTTAATGAGTTTCTTCTATGACTCTCTTACCATAGATTTTAAAAAGCTAGTGTCAACCATGTGTAATGGTGAGTTTTATGACAAAGAATCAAGTAAGGCCTTTGATTTTTTTGATCAATTGACTGAAAACACAAAGCAATGGGACACTTCTCTCCCATTTCATGTTGAGTCTAGAAACACCATTTCTCATTCAAGTGGGAAGTTTCAATTGAAAGAGACTGATGACCTCAATGCTAGATTAGCCTCATTGGCTAGGAAAGTAGAGTCTCTTGAGATTAAAAAAGTGCATGTCATGAGTGAACAATAAGAGGAAAGTTGTGTTGTTTGTGAGAGCAAAGGGCATAGGACAACTGAGTGTCCTACCATTCCAGCCTTCAAGGAAGTGCTATATGGCCAAACTTCTAATTCAAGTAATGTTAGAAAGTCATTTCCAAACCAAGTAGGCAATCCCTACTCTGAGACCTATAATCCTAGATGGAAGAACCACCCAAATTTTGGATGGAGAAATGAGGGCTCTTCAGTACCTTAAACATTTCAACCTCCACCCCAACCATTTCATGCTCCCATATATAACACATACCAACCACCCCAGAAGAGATCCCTAGAGGATACTCTTCAACAATTCATGCAAACACGAGGAATCAATAACCAAGCTTACAAATTTCAAGACCAGACCAATAAGACCTTAGATGACATTCGAAGTCAACTAACCAAGTTGACTCAATCACTAAGCATTCAAGAGAAGGGAAAGATCCCAGCTCAACCAATGCAAAATCCTAGAAGTCAAGTATATATGAGTGAATCCTCACCTAGTGAACCTTTAAATCATGAACAAGTCCAAGCTATCACCACCCTTAGAAGTGGAAAGATTGTAGATAAAGCCATAGGTTTTGGGATTCCTAGAGGTATTGTGGAGGAGAAATCTAAGGAAAGTGAAGAGGGAATCAAAACACAAGTGACAAATGAGAGTTTGAGTGACAAAGAAGGCGAGATAAATGAGAAAGGAGATGATTCAACAAAAATTAGAGTCAAAGTGAGTGATTTTAGAATTTGTTCCTAAAGCACCATTTCCACAAAGGTTAGGGAAACCTAAACAAGATCTTATTAACTCAAAAATCTATGAATTGTTCAAACAAGTGAAAGTCAATATTCCACTCCTTGATGCAATTAAACAAGTTCCATCTTATGCAAAGTTTCTTAAGGATTTATGCACAGTTGATTAGTACTTAAAAGTGCATTTTTATCATGGTTTTATATCATCATTTTGCACTTGAAGTATCAATAACTCCTTAACTAAAACATGTTTTATAATAATATATCTAATAATATAAGATACCTTTAATTTATGGTAAATGTTCATTTTAAATGCAGGCCTATCACATAAATAAAAGGATTGATTGATGACTTTAAGAACTTAAATTGCAAGGGCAAAGAGATGACTAAAATTAGAAAAGACATGTTGGTGCAATCCAAACCGGAACACTGTTTGGTAATTGGGTCATATTTGGTGCTATAGATCTCAGATTTAGGTCTACTTTATATGGATGGAAAGGTAAGACATAAGCCTACAACTTTCATATGGAGCCCAAGATCTAAAGAGGCTATTTTCTAGTCCAAATTGTAGCAACAACAAAAAAGCCTGAATCTGTCCTCCAGCCCGAGCACTGTTCAGTAGTATGGCCATATCTGGAGTTGTAGAAGTCCAAATAAGCTGCCTTTTTTACACAAGAAATATGAGACAATTTCCTACAACTTTCATGTTTTTGAGTGGCTCCAATTTTGACGTTATCAATGACGTTTTGGGCAGACAAGAGAAGATAAGGATTGTCACCAAGTTAAGAGTTGGCCACCCACTCATGAATTAGTCATCAAATCAATAGTTCTCAATTTTGGCCTATAAAAGGAGGCATTTGCCATGCATTTAGGCATCTTGGTCTCCAGATCAAGATCATGCTTTTGCTTTCTCTCTTTGTATTTTTTGTAATGTTTATGCTTTGTTTTCATTAATATCAAGTTTATGCCTTTTAATTCCTTCGCTTTGCTTTGCTAACTCTTATCTTATTTATGTTCTTATTTTATTTATTTATTTTTCTTTCTTTCATTATGTCTAGCTAAGTTTATTATGTCAAGGTGAAAAGGTTACACTAATGGTGTAAGAATAAGTATAGTGTAAACTTAATATGGACTTTAATGTTTGATACTAACATGTTTTATATTTGTTATCTTGTTCACTCTTTAATACTTTGCTTGTTAAATAACTAATCTTGATTTATGTTGTATAACACTTGGTACAACAAATGCTTGGCACTTTCATAGTTCATATTGTATGGTATAACCGACACCTGAGCTATGAAAGGAACTTGATTTGTTGTTAACATAAGTTATAATCATAAATGCTTGACGAGATTTACAAGTATTAGCATTAATCGAATAAGATGATTAATGTAATCATGTTAACAATCTATAATCTGATTGGAATCTCCTTTATGTGTGGTTTCCAATTGAATAATAAGAGTTTATATTATACTTGTTTGACATACCATTAGTGGAATCTCTAACCTTGACATTTGTTATTATCATTGTTTAATCGTTACATTAATATTCCATCTCAAAGTTCTCATCATCTTCTCCTTCTCCTTCTCCTTCTTTACTACTACTACTACTACTATTACTATTATTATTATTATAGTTGTTGTTGTTATTGCTATTATTGTTGATTATAATTTGTACAATTAACCTTCCTGTGGTTCGACCCCGGTCTTGCCAGGTTATTTATTACTTCGACACTCCTACACTTGGGAGAAGACATCAATCTTTTAGTCGTGTCAACAATTAAAAGAAGATTGAATATGAAAGAAAGAGCCTTTCTGACTGAACATGCTAGTGCCATCATCCAGTTTAAGACCCCTCCCAAATACAAATATCCTAGTTGTCCTACCATATCATGCATTATTGGAAGTCATAAGATAGATCAAGCTTTGTTGGATTTAAGAGCAAGTCTGAATTTAATACCCTACACTGTTTACAAACAATTAGGTTTAGGAGAAATCAAGCCTACTCGAATCACCCTTCAATTAGTTGATAGGTCAATCAAGATTCTCAGGGGTATCGTTGAGGATGTGTTGGTCCAACTAGATAAATTCTACTTTCCTGTTGATTTTGTAGTGTTAGACACCGCACCAATTCAAGGTTCTAATGCTCCCATCTCAATCATCTTAGAAAGACCTTTCCTAGCTACATCCAATGCCTTAATTAACTGTAGGAATGGGGTGATGAAATTATCTTTTAGGAATATAACTGTGGAGATGAACATATTCAATGTCTCCAAACAAATTGGGGAACATGAGGACATTAGAGAGGTAGATTTGATCCAAACAGTTTGTCAAGAACACTTTGAGAGAGTGTGGATCAAGGATGCATTAGAGAAAACTTTAATTCATGATGAAAGATTTTGTTCTTTGGAATGTGTTGATGAGGAAGTAAAAGAAATTGAGACTTATCTAGATCCAATGCCTATTATGTCAATAGGTCAATGGACCCCATCGTTTGAGCCTTTGATTTCACCCCAAGTGAAAGTTGGGGTTGTTTTAGGGCAAAGAAAAGACAAGAAACCTCATGTCATATATTATGCTAGTAAGACTTTGAATGATACTCAATTGAATTGCACTACAACTAAAAAAGAACTCTTAGCTGTGGTCTTTGCATTAGACAAGTTTAGGTCTTATTTGGTTGGATCTCTTGTTATTATTTTCACTGATAATGTAGCATTGAAATATTTGCTCACAAAACAAAATATCAAACCACGTTTGATTCGATGGATCCTCCTACTCCAAGAGTTTAACCTTGAAATTCAAGATAAAAAGGGAGTAGAGAATGTAGTGGCTGATCATTTGTCTCGTCTTTCAAACTATGAGACCATAATTGATGAATCTCTAATAAATGAACTCTTTGTTGATGAAAATTTATTTTGTGCAGGTACTGTCTCCTACATTGGTTCTCCATGGTATGCTGACATAACAAATTACCTAGCCACAAGTCAGATTCCTTCTTATTGGTCTAAACTTGACAAACAAAAATTCTTGTGCAATGTGCGCACCTTTTTTTGGGATGACCCCTACCTATTTAAATACTGTCCTGACCAAATTATTAGGCGGTGCATCCTTGATCATGAAATTCCAAATGTCATTAATTTTTATCATGCATTAGCCTGTGGTGGACATTTCTCTTCCAAGAAAACCATTGCCAAAATCTTGCAGTGTGGTTTTTATTGGCCCACCATGTTTAAGGATGTCTATGCCTTCTGTGTTGCATGTGACCGATGCCAACGACTAGGTAGCCTCACTAAGCGTAACATGATGCCCCTTAACCCCATCCTTGTTTTGGAAATATTTCATTGTTGGGGGACTGATTTCATGGGACCATTTCCAAGTTCATTTGGTTACCAATTTATCCTTATAGATGTTAATTATGTGTCTAAATGGGTGGAGGCCATTGCATCTCGAACCAATGACCATCGAGTTGTGGTCAAATTCTTGAAAGAAAATATTTTCACTCGTTTTGGCATGCTCCAAGCTATGATTAGTGATGGGGGAAAACATTTTTGTAACAAGCCCGTTGGGGATTTTGATGAGAAAATATGGTGTAATTCACAAGGTCAGTACCCCCTATCACCCACAAACAAGTGGCCAAGCTGAGTTGGCAAATAGGGAGATTAAGAACATTTTAGAGAAAACAGTCAATCCAAACCATAAAGATTGATCCCTACGACTAGTTGATGCTTTGTGGGCATATCACTACTTAAAAGGCCTCTTTAGGAATGTCTCTAAGACGACGAAAAGATTAATGTCTTCTCCCAAGTGCAGGAGTGTTGAAGTAATAAATAACTCGGCAAGGGTGGGGTCGAACCACAGGGAGGTTAATTATACAAATTATAAATAACAATAATACAACAACAACAACAACAACAACAATAATACTAGTAGTAGTTGTAGTAGTAAAGAAGAAGAAGGAGAAGAAGAAGAAGAAGATGAGAACTTTGAGAAGGAATATTAATGTAACGATTAACTAATGATAATAACAAATGTCAAGGCTAGAGATTTCACTAATGGTATGTCAAACAAGTATAATATAAACTCTTATTAATGCTAATACTTGTAAATCTCATCAAGTATTCATGATTATAACTTATGTTAACAACAAATCAAGTTCCTTTCATAGCTCAGGTGTCGGTTATACCATACAGTATGAACTATGAAAGTGGCAAGCATTTGTTCTACCAAGTGTTATATAACATAAATCAAGATTAGTTATTTAACAAGCAAAGTATTAAAGAGTGAACAAGATAACAAATATAAAACATGTTAGTATCAAACATTAAAGTCAATATTAAGTTTACACTATACTTATTCTTACACCATTAGTGTAACCTTTTCACCTTGACATAATAAACTTAGCTAGATATAATGAAAGAAAGAAAAATAAAGAAAGAAAATAAGAACATAAAAAAGATAAGAGTTAACAAAGCAAAAGAAAGGAATTGAAAGGCATAAACTTGATATTAATGAAAGCAAAGCATAAACATTACAAAAAATACAAAGAGAGAAAGCAAAAGTATGATCTTGATTTGAAGACCAAGATGCCTATATGCATGACAAATGCCTCCTTTTATAGGCCAAAATTAGGAACTATTGATTTGATGACTAATTCATGAGTGGGTGGCCAACTCTTGACTTGGTGACAATCCTTATCTTTTCTTATCTGCTCAAAATGTCATTGATAACATCAAAATTGGAGCCACTCGAAAACATGAAAGTTGTAGACAATTATCTTAGCTTTCTTGTGTAAAACATTCAGCTCATTTGGACTTCTAGAACTCCAGATATGGTCAAAATACTAAACAGTGCTCGGGCTGGAGGACAGATTCAGGCTTCTTTGTTGTTGCTATAATTTGAACTTGAAAATGGCCTTTTTAGATCTTGGGCTCTATATGAAAGTTGTAGGCTTATGTTTTACCTTTCCATTCATATAAAGTAGACCTAAATATGAGATCTATAGCTTCAAATATGACCCAATTATAGAACAGTGTTTCATTTTGGATTGCATCGACATCTCTTTTCTAAGTTTGGCCATCTCTTTATCCTTTCAATTTTAATTCTTAAATTCATCAATCAATCCTTTCATTTATGTGATAGGCCTACATTTAAAATGAACATTTATCACAAATTAAAGGTATCTTATATTATTAGAAATATTATTATAAAACATGCTTTAGTTAAGGAGTTATTGATACTTCAAGTGCAAAATGATAATATAAAACCATGATAAAAATGCACTTTTAAGTACTAATCACACCTCCCAACCAGCTTATTACTAGTCCCTAGTAATCAAAGTGTTAAAATAGAAAAACAATTTGCAAATTCCACAAAGGAAGGTATTCATCATTTAACTTTCATTAATCTATCCAGATAAACAAACTCTCATTAAATTTATATATTTGCTCAATACCTCTTAATAAGATATTAATAAATCTTTCTTTTATACTCAATGTATCAACACATAATTATAGGACTTTTCTTGGAAGAAAATAAAATTTTTGTTCTAATGTTTAAGGTCAACTTCCTTAGGTTAGGATTATTTTTTTTTCTTTTTTATATATATACATATAACTTAAAACACCATGCATCTTTAACCCATGTAACAAACTTTCGGCTAATGACTCCTAAACCAGTTGGTCTTAGGATATTAAGTGTTGAGACACCACTACGAGCTTAACAACTCGGGCCGTAGATAGTGCAATGTTTGATGCCCTTAAGCTTTTCTCCTCAACCCATGTAACAAGCGTTAAGCCAATAGCTCCCAAGTCAGTTGACTTTAGAGTATTAGGTGTTAAAACACCCCTTCGGGCTTAATTCCTTAGGTTAGGGAGGCTACGAAACCAAATTTATCTACATTTTTATTATCATTATTTTTTATTTTATTTTTTATTTATTTTTAATTATATACTATCCCTTTTCCTTAGTTGTTACCTTTAACAAAAAAACATAAATAATGTAATAATCCAATATACAACCCACAATCATATGTTAAAGTGTGTGTGTATAAATTAAGGTTTAAGAATACATGTTAAATAAGTATATGAGCAGAATTACGTGATAACAATGCGAGAGTTTATAAACCTGAATATTTCAAGAAGTATTATGATAGACCTTGTTAAGAATGGTTATTAAGTTGCGTCTCAAGAGTCACTTTGACAAAAGAGCTCCTTTACTCTGCCATCCTAGTAACAACAATTATGCACATGCTTTATGAAATGAAAAATAATTTTTTTTTATCAACTACTACCCTCTATGTTGTGCCGTGAATGATTCAAAAATCAGCAATAATGAATCTGACGAAAATGGATGAAGGATGGGTCTGGTTGTATTGTCTTTCTTTTGGTGTTTAGACTAGATTATAGTATTTTTAAGGTAAATAAAATGGAGGATAAACTAGAGTGATACTTTGATAAGTCGATCTGGACGCCACAAAGATCAATCTAGGATTTTGACGCCACACTCTTTGTGATTGAAGAGTGATAAGTCAGGTAGGATTCTTCACAAATCAATTTGGAAGAATAACTCTTAATTCTCGGAATTAAGTTCAAATATGGGCCAAAAGTTGTTTATTACATATTCTGATGCCATATTTATAATGGAACATCCCTCCACACTTAGGAAAATTCAACATGACAGAAATCAAGCCCAAAACTTGGACTTTGACAAAGTAACCAGACAAATTACACTAGCACACATTTTCTGACTTTAATTGAAACATAAACAGACCGAATTTAAAATGGCTATAACTTCTTGCACAAAAGTCCAATGCAATCATGGTTGGACAATCTGGAAAGATCACGTTCTGAACTTGAAATCCACCTAGATTAGTCTTGTTTTCACATGCAATGGATGACTTCAAATTCGGGGCTGTTGTTAGCCAAAAAAAGCGATATCAAACAGGCATTAGCTTCGACGGGGGTTGTTTTCATGATCTGGGCAAAGCAATTGCTACAAGTAGAAGGATTGGACTTACCAACACAGATTAAGGAATTGCTAGAAGAATTTAAAGATGTGTTTCCAGATGAATTACCTAAAGGGTTACCGCCTATTCGTGGAATTGAGCATCAAATTGATTTGGTGCCGGGAGCTTCACTTCCTAATAGACCAGCATACAAATGTAATCCAGAGGAAGCAAAAGAGATTCAAAGGCAGGTTGGTGAGCTTGTAGAGAAGGGCTATGTTCGAGAATCACTTAGTCCATGTTCCGTACCTACTTTGCTTGTACCGAAGAAAGATGGTACCATGAGGATGTGTATGGATAGTCGTGCTATCAACAAAATAACAGTTAAGTATCGATTTCCTATACCCAGACTTGATGATTTGCTTGATGAGTTACATGGTGCTGCATTGTTTTCTAAAGTCGATTTGATGAGTAGTTATCACCAAATTAGAATGAAAGAGGGAGATGAATGGAAAACAGCATTTAAAACTAAACAGGGGTTATATGAATGGATGGTAATGCCATTTGGGTTATCTAATGTGATGCGAACCTCGTGATCACATGGTTACGTAACCCACACGCAAAGATGTCAATTCCCGGAAAGCCAAGTAAAATCAGGTTTGATAGGAGTGTGACACAAAGATAACTTGTACCTAGGCACCGGCACTATTGGAAACGGAAACCCCCACCCAACGAATATTGATTCGCGAACAAGAAGTATAAGGATGACGCCACGAAGACAGTTGTTCTTCGATAAGTCATTTTTTAGTTCATTTAGAGAACCATGGAAGGGAGATTATCTCACCAACACATATACACACAAAGTGCGGCAAACAAGAAGTTTTATTTTTCTGAAATTTGCATAACCTTTACATGTTTGGGTTATGCCTCTATTTATAGTGATTCTAGACTTAAAAGAAACCCTAATGAACCCCCCTTAGGGAAATCATGGAAACGTGGTAGAACATGTACCCAAGACGTGAGAAAGGTTGGGGTTGAACGGAAATCTAACAATGGCAGTAGGGCCGGAAGGTCAAGGTGGGCTGATTATGAGGATTTTGAGCCTCAATTTGATGATATTTGTGATGGTGCTTTTAAGGATGAGACCATAGGCTACCGGGAAGATTTTTTGCAGCGTAGAAATCGAAGGGATTTAATGAATTTTGATGAGGTGCTATGGCAAAAGAAAATGCAGATTCAAAAGGAGAGGTGGTATCAAAGGGAGAGAGATAAAGAGATTAGTGTTCCAAAAAAAGAATCAAAGACTCTATCCCGTATTCTAGGGGAGATGAAGCAAGAACTTGATGTGTTATCGGCAACAATCAATGCCCAGGAAGCTTCGAAAAAAGAGGAGAAAAAGGAGTGCAATGATGATGTACAAAATAGAATGGCTGCAACTTTCATCCAAAGTTGTTGGCGACGATTGTTTGCAAAACAAGAACTCCAAAGGCTTCAAAAGAAGGATAAGGAATTGTCCATCCAACTTATTGGTGATTCGAGGACGAATCATCTTGAAGAGAGAGGGAATGATACGATCCAAGCAAGGTCAAATTTGAATTTTGATGTAAAATGTGCAACTACCCAATTTTACGGCAATAGTCATAATTCTCAATCCGACCGTTGGATCGAGCTGAAAGTTTACGTGGAGTCTCCTGACATATTGTATTACCTTGGGTTAAACTTTCAGGTCAATCAGAGTTCGGGAAGGTATCTCAATACGGGTCACCAGAGGCTGTACGGATTTTGTTATTTACTTCCTTTTGACTTGTGGACTTCCTATTTGGCTAGGATTCTTTTCCTAAAGGGATGTGGCAGCTTATTTTGGAAATATACTAATTCTACAAGGATGTTTAATGGGCTGCAACATAGTTTTCAAGTGGCAAGGATTCATAATTATTTCAGAATCCTTTTCTTACAAGGATTCCTTATTCATCCGAGCTACAAAAGGAAAGAAGACTTTAGAATACATTCTACCTTCAGATCAGATTTCCTAGTCTATTTGGGACTTCTTAATGGTGACAAATCTGATTCTAGCATATTTAGGATAGTAATTTTCGGATTTTTATATTTTATTTATTTTCTTCATAGTCTTTGGGTTATTATTACTTATTTGGGCCAATTGTAAGTGGGCTACATATAAGTCCACCTAAGGGGGGTTCATTAGGGTTTCTTTTAAGTCTAGAATCACTATAAATAGAGGCATAACCAAACATGTAGGAAAAGACTATTCAGAAAAATAAAACTTCTTGTTTGCCGCACTTTGTGTGTATGTGTGTTGGTGAGATAATCTCCCTTCCATGGTTCTCTAAATGAACTAAAAAAAATGACTTATCGAAGAACAACTGTCTTCGTGGCGTCATCCTTATACTTCTCGTTCGCGAATCAATATTCGTTGGGTGGGGGTTTCCGTTTCCAATAGTGCTGGTGCCTAGGTACAAGTTATCTTTGTGTCACACTCCTATCAAACCTGATTTTACTTGGCTTTCCGGGAATTGGCATCTTTGCGTGTGGGTTGCGTGACCATGTGATCACGAGGTTCGCATCACATTAGATAACCCAAATGGCATTACCATCCATTCATATAACCCCTGTTTAGTTTTAAATGCTGTTTTCCATTCATCTCCCTCTTTCATTCTAATTTGGTGATAACTACTCATCAAATCGACTTTAGAAAACAATGCAGCACCATGTAACTCATCAAGCAAATCATCAAGTCTGGGTATAGGAAATCGATACTTAACTGTTATTTTGTTGATAGCACGACTATCCATACACATCCTCATGGTACCATCTTTCTTCGGTACAAGCAAAGTAGGTACGGAACATGGACTAAGTGATTCTCGAACATAGCCCTTCTCTACAAGCTCACCAACCTGCCTTTGAATCTCTTTTGCTTCCTCTGGATTACATCTGTATGCTGGTCTATTAGGAAGTGAAGCTCCCGGCACCAAATCAATTTGATGCTCAATTCCACGAATAGGCGGTAACCCTTTAGGTAATTCATCTGGAAACACATCTTTAAATTCTTCTAGCAATTCCTTAATCTGTGTTGGTAAGTCCAATCCTTCTACTTGTAGCAATTGCTTTGCCCAGATCTTGAAAACAACCCCCGTCGAAGCTAATGCCTGTTTGATATCGCTTTTTTTGGCTAACAACAGCCCCTTACGTGACTGCACCTCCTTTTGTTGGCTTCGTAACTGATCCTCTCTAACCTGTTGAGAACTCAATGGTAACAAGTTCACCTTCTTTCCATTCAGCATGAAAGAATAAGTGTTCTTTCGTCCATTGTAGGTCACATCCTTATCAAACTGCCATGGACGACCCAGTAACAAATGGCTAGCTGACATCGGCGCAACGTCACACAAAACCTCGTCATGATAGGTTTTAATGGAAAAGGGCACAAGAACTTGCTTTGTCACCCGAATCTCCCCATTCTCATTCAGCCATCGCGAACTATATGGTCTGGGATGTGGAATGGTAGTTAAACCTAATTTCTCCACCAAGGTAGTTGACGCAACATTAGTGCAACTTCCATTATCAATGATCATCCCACACACCTTATCTCGAATCTGACATCGAGTATGAAAGATGTTCTCACGTTGCTCAGCACTAACATCAACATGTGCATTTAGAACCCGTTGCACAACCAACAAATCTCCCTTCACCGGTTTGAAATCCTCTTCCTGTTCCATTTGTGCCTCTCTTCATCTTCAGTTTCAGCCTCATCTCCACTGATCAGCTCTCCATGATCCCCATGCAATATCATTACCCTTTTATTTGGACATTCTGAAGCAATGTGCCCATGTCCTAAGCATTTGAAGCACTTGATGTCTCGTGATCTCCTTGGATGTGGAGGTTCTGTCACCTTCTCCTTTCCCTTTAAAGAATCAGAACTGGTATTCCCCTTGCTGACCTCCACCTTCTCATCTCGTTTAGGTGTGCTCCATGTTCGAGTAGGCGTAGATCTGTCCCTTGTCGTACTTGACGTAGTTACACTAGTTCGGACACCTCCTCATTTCTGCTGCCTCTCTACACGACTTGCAAGCTTTATAACATCCTCAAGGAAGATGTACGGTTGCAATTCAACCACATTAGCTATATCCTTCCTCAACCCTCCAAGAAATCTAGCTATTGTTTGTTCTTGGGGTTCCATCAATTCACATCGAATCTGTAGCAACTCAAACTCTTTCACATACTCTTCCACGCTTAAAGATCCTTGTCGCAAAGTCTGAAGTCTGATGTATAGCTCTTGTTTATAGTAATCAGGAACAAATCTCTTCTTCATCACTCTTTTCATAGTTGCCCACGTTCTAATCTCCTCTTCTCCATCCCTTCTCCTCTAAATCTTTAAGTTTTCCCACTATAAAAGAGCATAATCTGTAAACTCAAGTACTGCCACCTTGCACTTCCTTTCTTCAGAATATTCATACCATTCGAACACCTTTTCAACCTTCTGAATCCATTCCAAGTATTCCTCAGGTGAACTACTTCCTTGAAACGGTGGAATCTTAAGTTTGAGACCACTAGGAGGATTATTATTCTGTCTTCTTGGTCTGCCCTGTCATCGGCCTCATCATCCCCATTTGGATCTCCATCAGCTTCTACAAAATCATTTCGTGGCACCCTAAGTGCTTGCCTCTGTTGGGGTTGCAAATTATTTCTTTGCATCATTTGCATAAGGGTATGCAACTGTTCACGAATTCCAGTCATTTCATCTCGAATCTCAGCATGAGATCGTTGTAAGCCCATAACCTGTGCTTGTTCTAAACTTAACCCTCTTGGCAAATCTTCTTTATCTCCAGCCATAATTAAGTTTATGAACCGCAATTCCAGTAAGCCTTTCTTCTGTTGCTGGTTCCTGCCTTAGATCGCAACTGATGCTCTGATACCAGATGTTGTGCCGTGAATGATTCAAAAATCAGCAACAATGAATCTGACAAAAATGGATGAAGGATGGGTCTGGTTGTATTGTCTTTCTTTTGGTGTTTAGGCTAGATTATAGTATTTTTAAGGTAAATAAAATGGAGGATAAACTAGAGTGATACTTTGATAAGTCGATCTGGACGCCACAAAGATCAATCTAGGATTTTGATGCCACACTCTTTGTGATTGAAGAGTGATAAGTCAGGTAGGGTTCTTCACAAATCAATTTGGAAGAATAACTCTTAATTCTCGGAATTAAGTTCAAATATGGGCCAAAAGTTGTTTATTACATATTCTGATGCCATATTTATAATGGAACATCCCTCCACACTTAGGAAAATTCAACATGACAGAAATCAAGCCCAAAACTTGGACTTTGACAAAGTAACCAGACAAATTACACTAGCACACATTTTCTAACTTTAATTGAAACATAAACAGACCGAATTTAAAATGGCTATAACTTCTTGCACAAAAGTCCAATGCAATCATGGTTGGACAATCTGGAAAGATCATGTTCTAAACTTGAAATCCACCTAGATTAGTCTTGTTTTCACATGCAATGGATGACTTCAAATTCGGGTTCAAATTTATCTACTGTTCTGACGTAAACAGCATCAATTTCTTAACTTATTTGCATTATCAACCCAAATTCAAATAGTCCAGCATCAAAAGAACCATTAAGGGCTCTTCCCATCTTTAAGCTCCAATTGTAGGCAAATAAGCACCCTTGAACCAATTTGAAACTAATTGCCAAATTTTAACTCCGACGCAGCTTCAATCATTCCAATCTGACTCGTCAAGGTCCTTTGTAGTTGTTTCGCTCTCGCTTTTGTCATTGGACCATCTGAATCCTCTTGCATATTTGATTTACCTTTACGAGATGGATTATCATTCCCATGATGCACATCACTCTCCCCCCAACCAAAACGAGACATTGTCCTCAATGTTCTAAGGTAGAAAGATAGGAGTATAAAAGATATCACCTAAAATAACAAACACTAACAAACCAACAACACACTGAAACAAAAATAAGAAATAACAAAACACAATAATAAAACCAAAAGACACAAAAATTCACAAATAAAGGCTCAAATCCAATCTAAGCTTTTTACAGCTTTTCTTAGTTGATCAATTTATGCAACTCATGGAGGGATCAATTACAGGAATGAAGGATTGTAGTTGGTCAATTAATTGTTCAGCAGTACCAGCAGAGATTATGATTTATCGTGCAGAAGATGTTAGAAATTCCTGTTCCACAGCATGATCAAGAAAAGACAACTTATCATAATAACCATTAACATTTTACAAACCTATGGGTTTATGGTGAATGTGTAGTTGAGCCCAAGAGGAAATATAAAAGATCTCTTCCAATTTGCCTAGATCACCTGGTAAAGCAATGAAGGCATCAGCATGGTTAAACATTGCATTGATTCGAGCTAACATTGTGGAGACCTCAAGTTCCTCTCCAATTGTTTTTCCAATGATGTCCCCTTGTGCTAAAGCTTCGGGGACGACCCCCAAAACTTGACTACCTCTGAAAAATGCAGCTATTGACACACCTCCCGTTAACCCAAGACTGTCTCCCTCATACACTAAATGAATCTTTCTCTTAGCTAGCACCTAACCAAGATGATTTGTTGATTCTAAAAACTGTTTTTCTTTCCCATGACTAGATCCACCGAATACACAAATATTTCTTATTTGATGACCTAAGGACTTGCCATTTCTATACATTTATGTATTTGTTGAATCTATGGGTTGAGTAGAAATGAAAGGAAGGAAGAGAGGATTTTATAGATGAGAAATTAGAAAGGCAATCATACCACCTATATGGAGGTCAGCTGGAGTCTCACACTCTCTCTCTCTCTTTATTTATTTATTTATTTACTTTTGAAAAAGCATATGTATGTACAAGTAGTTGTGATTGTGGCTCACATCTTCCCTTGGTTTTACGTCCAAGAACGGCTTAAACGCCCTCTATAGGTCGGGAATAGGCTTCCCATCCAGTTTTCTTAAAAACTGGCAAACAGGGTCTTTTTTAGTCAATCATGTTCTTTATGAAAATGGAGCCATAAATCATGAATTGCACGATGCACATCTCCACTAGGATGCGTCTCAAGAGTCAATAGAAGATTATCTAAAGACTCCTTACTCAGGCCATCCTTAATGAATTGTATTTTATCTTCACGGTTTATAGATACCATTCCTAAAGAACGACATTGTGTATTACAAGTCCATCTAGCACATCGATGACAGACTTTGAGTCGTTTTGCACGACGCTTCTTTGTAAAAGTGCTTTTACCTGTTCCAGGCATGTGTGAAATGAAGAAGTTAGAGGACTCACCTGATAATCGTACCTTTGCTTCAATCAACCAGTGAATATCTTTAGGAATTCCATGATTCATTAACAATCTCAATCTTGCACATCTAGCACGGTAAATTTTTGTACTCGCATTTTGAGGCAGAGCAGGAAAATACTTTTTTAATTTTTCAAGATTAGTGTCTATTTTCAAATGAGAATTGTAAGAGAGATTCAAAGAATTGCACAAATATATACACAAATATCAGTTATTGTGGGAAATTGAAAGAACCGACTTAAGTCACGGAGTACCGTTGTTCACCATTTGACCGGGGTGAGAAACTAGCAAAAATCACTCAAAAAGAAACGCAAAAACAATGTGAGAAAAACAAAATAATCAACCTTTATCTACAAGATCATTCAAACCAGTTGATTCATTTTTACTAAGAAAATTATCAAAGTAAGCTTTCAAACGATGTCCATTTTCTTTAAAATCATTGTCATCCATTGAATTCTCAATATCACAGGCCCCATAAGGATTGCTCCATCTTAATCTTAGCTCTTTAGGGAATGTATTATAAAATAAAACTTTTTGACTAGTATCAACTTTTTGACAATTTTCACAAGTTTTGCAGAATGCATGTATGTCCTTGAACATGGTGGGCCAATAAAATCCATTTTGAAAGATTTTTGCAGTTGTCTTTTTTTACGAGAATTAACTTTCACATGCTTTAGAATGACAAAGTTTAATGACACTACTTACCTCATTTTCGGGAATGAATCTTTGAAATATTTGATCAGGATAATATTTGAATAAGTTAGGGTCATAAAAATTCTTCACTTCATTCGAAAACTTTTCTTTATCTTGAGTACTCCAATCAGCTGGTAAATCTCCTAAAGCAAGAAAATTGATATTTTTATCATACCAAGGCATTGGACTAAGAGAAAGTAAGGATTCATTAGGAAAGTAATCATCGATTGGTGTGATGTCAGATGTCGAATCTGTTGTCACTATTGACAAAACATTCGCATCATCATTTTCGGTGCGTTTTTCATCCGTGATTTCTTCCTCAGCATAAATCATTTGTAAATCTTCAGATTCATCCAATTCATTTTTACTTAAAGTAGATTCAAGTTGATCATAAACTAATTCGTCAATATGATCTACTTCTTGTAAATCATTATCATCTCTAGGTTGCTTACAAATGTTGAAAATATTCATCTCCAATGTCATGTTTCCAAATGATAGCTTCATTAGTCCATTCCTACAATTAATCAATGCATTAGAGGTTGCAAGAAACGGACCTCCTAAAATAACAGAAAATGAATTACATCCTTCAACAGGTTCTGTGTCCAAGACAATAAAATTCATAGGATAAATGGATTTATCGACTTGTACTAACACATCTTCAATTATTCCTCTAAGCACTTTTATAGATCTATCGGTAAGTAAAAGAGATATAGAAGTTGGTTTTAACTCACCTGGATTGAGACTCTAAAAAACTGAATATGGAAGTAAATTCACACTAGTACCAAGATCAAGTAAGGCTCTTTCAATTTTTTGGTCTCCAATAAAGCAAGAAATTGTAGGACAACTAGGGTCTTTATATTTCAAAGCATTATTGTTTTGAAGAATAGCACTTACTTGTTCGGCTAGAAAGGCTTTCTTTTTCACATTCAGTTTCCTCTTCACAATGCATAGATCTTTCAAAAATTTAGCATAGGAAGGAACATGTTTAATAGCATCCAGCAAACGTATATTGACCCTTACCTGTTTGAAAATTTCAAAAATTTCAGAGTTGTGGTTGACCTATCTTTGTTTGGTCATGGCATGAGGAAATGGAAGTGTTGGTGGTGAATCAGTCGTTTCTTTGCAATTTTCAGATTTAACCCCTTCCTTACCCTCAAAGATTGACTCATCATTTTTCTCATAAGGTTTAAGAGTGGGTTTTTTAATAACCTTACCACTGCATAGAGTAGTGACTGATTTGACTTGATCCATGCGTTGGCTTCCAGAAATACTTGCATTTGCATTGTATTGCCTCTTGGGATTTTGTTGTGGTTGAGATGGAAACTTACCTTTCTCTTGGAAACTGAAAGCAGATGTTAATTTTGCAAGAGTATCTTTAAAATCTGTCATGTTTTGAGCAAATTGAGTATTGATTATCTTTTACTTTTCAATGAATGCATGCAATGTTTCCTCAAAGTTTCTTCTAAGAGGTGGAGCATAAGGAGGTGAATATCCATGAGAATTTTGGAAATTGTGGTGTGCTTGAAACGGTGGTTGTGAAGTTTGTGCATTGTTGTTCTCACTCTTCCAACTGAAATTTAGGTGATTTCTCCAACTAGGGTTGTATGTTTGGGAGTATGGGTTGTGGTTGGCCCTTTGGAACTGTTTAAAACATGGGCTTGTTCATGGAGACATTCCTTAAAACAAGGCAAGGTTGGACAATTATTTGTTGAGTGTTCATTTGTTCCACAGATTTGACACACAATGTTTTCAACAAATTTTAATTGACCACTCTTTTTCAATTCTAGTACCTCGACTTTTCTAGCTAAAGATGCAAAATTGGCTTGAAGGTCATGATCTTCCCTAAGGTTCTACATACCTCCACTAGATGTATGAGGTTGAGTTTTACTCGGTGCCTCATAAGTACCCACGATGTCCCAATTTTGAGCATTTTCAGCTAACAAGTCTAAGCACTCCATTTTGCTTCATCAGGGTCTTTATCTTCAAAAGTTCCATTGCACATCAATTCAACCATTTGCTTATCTATAGGTGTTAACCCTTAATAGAAATGTGAAACCAATCTTCATGTTTCAAAACCACGATGAGGGTAAGTACTAAGAAAGTCTCGATACTTATCCCAATATTGGTAAAATGTTTCTCCTAGTTTTTGAGTGAAAGTAGTGATTTGTCTTTTGAAAGAGTTTGTTCTGTGAGATGGGAAAAACTTCTTCAAAAGCAGTTGTTGCATTTCATCCTAAGCCCGAATGGATCCTGGTCTTAAGTTTTATGGCCATGTTATAGCTTTATCTTTTAATGAAAAAGGAAAAAGCTTTAATCTGATGGTGTTCATGCTACAATTTGAATCATTATATGTGCTACAAACCTCCTTAAATTCCCTTAAATGCAAGTAAGGATTTTCCAATTCTAAGCCATGAAAAGAAGGTAAAAGTTGAATAATGTCTAGTTTAAAATTAAAATGAGATGCATCGGGAGGAAAAACTATGCATGATGGTACACTTGTTCTTGTGGGATTCATGTGGTCTCTAAGTGTTCTAGCATTGTTATTCTCATTATTCTCATTATAGAGTGATTGATTATCTTCTTCGGCCATATTTTCTAAAAATGATGAGGATACCCTACAAAGTCTACAAGATACATCATGACCACACTCTCCTGCACTTATAGGATTAGAAGAAAATTATATACAAGAAAAGCGAAAAGAGAAAATAAAATAACTACTATAATTTATACAAGAACTTACCTCCCCGGTAACGGCGCCAAAAACTTGACACGATAAAAAGATTAATGTCTTCTCCCAAGTGCAGGAGTGATGAAGTAATAAATAACCTAACAAGGTCGGGGTCGAACCACAGCGATGTTAATTGTACAAATTATAAATAACAATAATACAACAACAATAACAAAGACAATAACAACAACAAGAATAATAATAATAATAATAATAATAATAATAATAATAATAATACTAGTAGTAGTAGTAGTAGTAATATAGAAAAAGATGAGAACATTGAGAAGGAATATTAATGTAACGATTAAACAATGATAATAACAAATGTCAAGGTTAGAGATTCCACTAATGGTATGTCAAACAAGTATAATATAAACTCTTATTATTCAAGTGGAAACCACACATAAAGGAGATTCCAATAAGATTATAGATTGTTAACATGATTACATTAATCATCTTATTCGATTAATGCTAATACTTGTAAATCTCGTCAAGCATTCATGATTATAACTTATGTTAACAACAAATCAAGTTCCTTTCATAGCTCAGGTGTCGGTTATACCATACAGTATGAACTATGAAAGTGCCAAGCATTTGTTGTACCAAGTATTATACAACATAAATCAAGATTAGTTATTTAACAAGCAAAGTATTAAACAGTGAACAAGATAACAAATAGAAAACATGTTGGTATCAAACATTAAAGTCAATATTAAGTTTACACTATACTTATTCTTACACCATTAGTGTAACATTTTCACCTTGACATAATAAACTTAGCTAAACATAATGAAAGAAAGAAAAATAAATAAACAAAATAAGAACATAAATAAGATAAGAGTTAACAAAGCAAAGGAAAGGAATTGAAAGGCATAAATTTGATATTAATGAAAGCAAAGCATAAACATTACAAAAAATAAAAAGAGAGAAAGCAAAAGCATGATCTTGATCTGGAGACTAAGATGCTTAAATGCATGACAAATACCTCCTTTTATAGGCCAAAATTGGGAACTATTGATTTGATGACTAATTCATGAGTGGGTGCCCAACTCTTGACTTGGTGACAATCCTTATCTTGTCTTTTCTGCCTAAAACGTCATTGATAACATCAAAATTGGAGCCATTTGAAAACAAAAGTTGTAGACAATTGTCTCAGCCATCTTGTGTAAAACATTCAGCTCATTTGGACTTCTAGAACTCCAGATATGGCCAAAATACTGAACAGTAATCAGGCTAGAGATCAGATTCAAGTTTCTTTGTTGTTGCTATAATTTGGACTTGAAAATCACCTTTTTAGATCTTGGGCTATATATGAAAGTTGTAGGCCTATGTTTTACCTTTCCATTCATATAAAGTAGACCTAAATCTAAGATCTATAGCTCCAGATATGACCCAATTATCGAATAGTGTTTCGGTTTGGATTGCACCGAAATCTCTTTTTTAAGTTTGGCCATCTTTTTATCCTTTCAATTTCAGTTCTTAAATTCATCAATCAATCCTTTCATTTATGTGATAGGCCTGCATTTAAAATGAACATTTACCACAAATTAAAGGTATCTTATATTATTAGATATATTATTATAAAACATACTTTAGTTAAGGAGTTATTGATACTTCAAGTGCAAAATGATGATATAAAACCATGATAAAAATGCATTTTTAAGTACTAATCAGTCTCCTTATAGGCTAGTTTATGGAAAGCCTTGTCATCTCCCTGTTGAGATTGAGCACCTTGCATATTGGGCCATCTGACAATTGAATGACAATGAAAATGAGGTTGGCAAAAATAGAAAGCTTCAATTGGATGAATTAGAGGAGTTGAGAAATGATGCATTTGAAAATACAAAAAATTCAAAACATAAGATGAAAACTTTGCATGATAAACATATTCTTAGAAAATCCTTTCATATTGGTCAAAAGGTTCTCTTGTATAATTCATGATTACATCTCTTTCCTCGAAAGTTGAGGACAAAATGGATTGGTCCATTTGTGATTAAATCCATCTCTGAGCATGGTGCATTTGAGGTAGAAAATCCTAAGAATGGAAATATTTTCAAAGTAAATGGTCATCGATTGAAATCTTATCTTGAAAACGTTGCGGCTGAAGTTGAGACATTGGATCTTGAAGATCCAATACCATTATAGTATCAAAAGTAATGACTTTTTTTTTCTTCTCATTTTTTTTCCTTCTTCCATCTCTTATATTTTCTTATTCATGCATTAGGGACAATATATTATTTTAAGTTGGGGGGGGTGTGAGGTTCTTTATGTTTTTTTTTTTAAATCAATATTTTCTTTTAGTTGTGATATGCAGGTTAAAAAAAAATCAAGCAAGAAGTCAGCTCATGCCTAATTCAATCAGACATTCATCCTTAAAAACAGAAGGGGAGTAACAATTTTCTAATCTTTATACTTTTCTTCTCTTTCTCTTTTACATTGAGGATAATGTAAAACTTAATTTTAGATATTACATAATGTTAAATGCTTGAGAAAACCATGCTTGTTAAAAAAAACTTAAAAAAAAAACTTGCAATCGTATGTGAATGAGACTTGTTTAGGACCATCATTACATTTTTGGGTTCATTATTGTGTTGAACATTGCATGCTTTAATTTGGGATAGATAATATCTTATAAGGCAAAATATAGCGTATTTTTTTTTAAGATTACTGAAGTACATCTTTCCTTGTATAAGTTGTTTGAGTTATGTGATTATGCATGAAAGATGAGTATGATGTTCTACTTGTGATTATCCCTTTTGATCCAGTTCTAAACAAGGTTTAAGTAAATAGAGTAATAATTATTACACAAATAAATAAATAAAGTGTACAAAGTTCTATCTACTCCAATGTTTTGAGTTGCTTAATAACTAGGGGTATTCATCACAAATGTTTATCTTTACGTTAAATGGCAGCTTGAAATATGAGTATGCAAAGCACTTTAAGTTTGTGACTTTGTGAGTAACCGGGTGCATTCATCATAAATGTTTGTATTCGCGTCAAAAGGGAAGTGACTACTTAAAAACAGAATAAATCATATCTTCAAATAAGAAAAAAAAAGAAATATATATATATATATATATATATATATATATATTTCTCTAATTTGCTACCTTGTTTGTGTTGGTGAGAAGGGAAGATTACAAGTTGAGTTTTCATGTGAATCAATTATGTTGGCTGCACGATAAATATGATTGAATTTGGAAATTTTGTATGGATGTTTGATTTAGAGAATGTGAGTATGCTTATTTTTCTTTATTTGCTATTGTGTACACTAAGTTAAAGATACCAATGTTTGCATGATAGGTCCTTCAAGTGTGATGAATCGAGCCTAATTATGATTGTTATTATTCTTTTTATTTCAAAGGTTTTATGTTTTGTTTTATTTGAGGACTAGCAAAATCTAAGTTGAGGGGTGTGATTGTGCATCAAAAGTGTCATTAAGTCTCTTATTTTACATATGTATTTATTATTTTTATTTGTTTTTTTTTATGATAATTGATGTCCTTTTTAGTAATGAAGTTTGTTTTAATGTTTCGATAGGTTTTTAGAGCTTAAATGAATTCATTCAGAAAATTCAATGTCGAAATTCAGAACAAAGAATTGAAGAGACATTTAGTTGAAGATTGAAGCAAATCTTGGTTCAAATAAGTGCTCCAAATTTGTCCCAAAAATCAATTCTATTTCAGTTCTGGAAAAGAATATCATATGATCTATTTCAAGTCCAAACTTGCTTTATGTTGTGTGCAAACTTCAACCATTAAACACTCAAGGTTTCAATGTCAATCTTAGCTCAAATAATAGGTACATTTGTATACTTATTTGATGCTTAAATTCAGCCTCAAATCAGCCCCAAATCAACTTTCAAATCAACCCAAACACAATCCATGATCTTACATGTGCACACAACAAATAACAATTGATTTATTTTGGGTAATCCATTGATCCAAGAAGGCAAGAACATGGATGGAAAGCTGGAGGGAACATTTTTACATTATTTTGGGTAAAAAAGAAGAGACAGCTCATAAATGAGGAAGAAAAAATGCACCAAAGTGGTTACAAAGCTGTCCTCATTTGATTTTTTAGAACACCTTTTGATGTTTTGCCCATAACTTTTGACTCAGGCGTCCAAATGAGTTGTTCATTAATGATTTGGAAAGGTAACAGAATTTCCTATAAATATGTCGCTAATAGACATCTCAAAAAAAAGCTTGAAAGAGGGTCTAAATTTCTGTCCAAAGTTAGCATCAGATTTGTGTCCGAATTTTTACTGAAATTGTGTTGTGTTCTTCTTTATAGATTTCGGTTCTTTAGCTTGTAAAATTTATTATTTCAGTTTGATTCAAGTTATTTCATGTTTATTGAAGTGTTCTTATATATAATCATGGTTGGGTAATCTCTTTCTTGGATCCAAATCAAGGATGATGGTGGTTGAGGTGAGTTCTTTAAGATATGAAAGTACTTGTTCATTCTTAAGTAATAATCAATCTTCATCCTTTTAAACTTCATTGTAATATCTTCCGATCTAATATCACCATCGTTAATATTAGGTTGAGTTATCTTATATATCTTAAAGGAATACCAATACATCACCATTAAAATTGATTTGGACCAAGACTTACGTTTTCTTATCATTTAAAATCTATTTACACGTTTTTCATTTTTGAATACAAATCCATCAATTATTTTCAACAAAGTTATTATTAATTTAATTTCTCTTGAGTTTTTTTTGTTACCTAGCTTATTTTCTAGATCTAGCTCTCTGTGGATATGACATTGATCTTATCGAGTTAATTGCTACATCGCACACTCATGCACTTGCGAGTTAAAACAAGCCAATCATAAAACGCGGTCAAGCAATAGCCATCTAGGAAATAATAAAATTCATGACCTGCAACTCTTTCTAGGATATGGTCCATGAAAGGTAAAGGAAAATGATCTTTTCTAGTTATTGAATTAAGTTTTTATAGTTGATGCACATATGCCAACCAGTAATAGTTATAGTTGGAATTAACGTATTTTTCTTATTTCTAATCACATTGACTCCAAACTTCTTAGGTACAACTTGGGTAGGACTCGCCCATCTGCTTTCAGAAATAGGATAAATGATTCCATTATCTAGAAGTTTAATGACTTTATTTTTCACTACTTCTTTCATATTCAGATTGAGCTTTCACTGTATTTCTATAGAGGGTTTAGCATTTTCCTCGAAATAAATTTTGTGTATGCAAATCAAAGGACTAATTCCTTTTATGTTAGTTATGGTCCATCCTAATGATTTTTTATACATTTTTAGACTTTGTAATAACTTACCTTTTTGATGCGCATTAAGTTTGGAAGAGATTATTATCGAAAAAGTTTCATTTTCTTCTAAAAATAAGTATTTGAGATTGAATGGCAACGACTTCAAATCAGGCTTGGGGGGTTGAACACTTGAAGGTATAAACTTAATTGATCATGGTGGCAATTCCTCAATTGTAAATCATGAACTAATTTTTCAGTAAAGTCCACTTCCTGTAAATCATTATCATCACCAGGTTGCTTGTCAATGTTGAAAATATTCATCCCTAATTTTATATTTCCAAATGATAGCTACATCAATGAATTCCTACAGTTAATTAATGTGTTAGAAGTTGCAAGAAACGGGTATCCTAAAATAGCAAGAATTGAATTACATGCTTCAACAGGTTGCGTGTCTAAGACAATAAAATCCACAGGATAAATGAATTTGTTGACTTATACTAACACATCTTCACTATTTCTTTAGGCACTTGTACAAATTTGTCAGCAAGTAAGAGAGTTATATAAATTGGTTTTAACTCACATAGATTGAAACTTTGAAAAATTGAATATGGAAGTAAATTCACAGTAGCTCCAAAATCAAATAAGGCTCTTTCAATTTTATGTTCTTTAATAAAGCAAGAAATTGTAGGACAACGAGGGTCTTTATATTTCAAATTATTATTGTTATGAAGAATGACACTTACTTGTTCAGCTGAAAGGGCTTTCTTTTTCATATTCAAATTTCTTTTCACAGTGCACAAATTTTTCAAAAATTTAGCATAAGAAGTAACCCATTTAATAGCATTCAGTAAAGGTATTTAAACCTATTTGAAAGTTTTAAAGATTTCAGAGTTTGGTTATGGTCTGAGGAAATGGAAGTGCTGGCGGGGAATCAGTTTTCTTTTTTTTACAATATTTAGATTCAACCATTTTCTTACCCTTAGAGATTGACGCATCATCTTTCTCATAAGGTTCAAGTATGGGTTTTTCAATAACCATACCTCTATGAAAAGTAGTGAATGATTTGACTTGATCTATGTGTTGGCTTCTAGAACTACTTACATTTGCATTGTATTGCCACTTGAGATTTTGTTGTGGTTGAGATGGAAACTTACTTTTCTCTTGGAAACTAAGAGTAAATGTCAATTTTGCAAGAGTATCTTTAAAATCTATCATGCTTTGATCAGTTAAGTATTGATTGTCTTTTTCTTTTTAATGAATGCATGCAATATTTCCTCAAAATTTCTTTTAGGAGTTGGAGCATAAGGAGCTGCATATCCATGAGAATTTTAGAAATTATCATGTGCTTGAAATGGTGGTTGTGAAGTTTGTGTATTGTTATTATCACTCTTCCAACTGAAATTTGATTAATTTCTCCAACCAGGGTTGTATGTTTATAAGTATGAGTTAGGATTGGACCTTTGGAAAGTCTTTAAAGCATGAGCTTGTTCATGGAGACATTCCTTCAAAGAAGGCAATGTTAGATAATCATTGGTTGAGTGTTTATTTGTTTCATATATTTAACACACAATATCTTGAACATATTTTAATTTACCACTCATTTCTAATTCTAATGCCTCAGACTTTTCTAGCTAAAGACGCAAACTTGGCTTGGATGACATGATCTTCCCTAAGGTTCTACATACCTCCACTAGATGTATGAGGTTAAGTTTTACTCGATGCCTCATAAGTACCTGTAGAGTCCTGATTTTAAGCATTTTCTTTTTTTTTTGGTAAGTTGACGTATATATCAAAAGAAAATGATACAACGATTATAAAGGGCATAGCCCAGATTTACAATGAGAACAGAAACGTAAAACAATAGATGGCTACAGGCTAGCTACTAAACAGAAAACTCAAGACCTAACTTGATTCGTTGGATCCTTTTATTTTCATCTGTTGGTAGAACGTTCCTCATCAAATCAAGCTTATCACGGATGATACATTCGATTTGATGAAAGACCAAATTCTGAGTTCTAGATATTCTAGTAAAAGTCCTTGCATTCCTTTCTTGCCACATATGATACACTGTAGCTGTAAAACTGAGTTTACGAGAAAAATTGATGAAACTTTTGCCATGCCAAGTGACAGTGGCCCATCGAATCCATTCATCCCATCCTTTTGTCATTCTTGGAATGTTGCATCTGTCACAAACATCCCACCAGATTGCTTTAGTATAGGAGCATTCAAAGAACAAGTGGTTGTATCTTCGTTGTTGCGGAGATAGAGTGAGCATCTATTGGGACCATGTATACCAAATCGATGAAGTTTATCTTGAGTTGTGAGTTTTTATCGGACAGCCACCCATAGAAGAAATGAATGTCTTGGAACAGCATTCTTGAACCCCACAATGTCATGCCATTCAATCATCGGATGATGAAATCTTAGTTATTCCCAAGCTACTTTGATCGAGAATCTGTGATTTGGTGAATCCAGCCAAACAATCTCATCCTTTTGCCCTATCATAGGATTAGAATTGGAAGGAATAGCTTCTACAATGGGGTGCCAGCCAATAGCTTGAGTGGTAGGAATTTTCCATTCTGAGTTATGAATCAGCATATTCACTTTCGCATTCTTTTCCATACCTAAATCATAGATGAATCTGTCGCCATAAGAATCCGCAAGCGGGCTCTGAGGATGCCAATTGTCAAACCATAGAGAAGTTCTCCTGCCATCTCCTATGATGTACTTCATCTTCAGCCATGCTAAGGATCTGAGCTTTAGAATCTTTCTCCATGCCCAAGAGCAATTTTGTGGCGTCTTGATTGTCCAGAAATTCCTACCTCGCAACAGATTACATCTAATCCAAGTAGACCAGATTGAGCCATCTAAGTCATTGCACAGGTTCCAAATGTGTTTCAACAAAGCAATCTTGTTCCATTCTGTTATCCTTTTTATTCCTAGCCCCCTTCCTTTTTTGGAAGACATACCTGATCCCAAGCCACTTTAGCTCCAGTAGTTCTCATATCTGAACCTGACCAAAGAAAGGATCTCATAATTTGCTCCATATTTTTTATGACTTGCCCAGGTAACAGGAAGAGAGATGCCCAATAGACCTGGATGGAAAATAAAACTGAATTAATTAGTTGTACTCGTCCTGCATTCGAGAGTGTTCTACAAGTCCAATGTCGAACTTTAGAGGTGGTTCGATCCACGAGACCCTTACAATAAACAACCTTTAGTCCGGACGAGATAAGAGGCACTCCCAAATATTTCATAGGGAACTCCCCCTCTGCAAACCCAAGAATACGAATAATTTCTTCCCTCTCAGCATAATTTAACACACCGCTTAAGAAGATGTCACTTTTATTTGGATGTGGATACAGACCTGATCAGATGTATTTTGAGCTTTTTCAGCTAACAAGTCTAGGTACTCAATTGCTTTATCAAGGTCTTTATCTTCAAGTGTTTGATTGCACATCGATTCAACCATTTGCCTATCTCTAGGTGTTAACTCTTTATAAAAATACGAAACCAATCTCTATTTGTCATTGTCGGGGAGACTTTATAGGGTATCCTCATCATTTATTACCATGTACATTAAGTGGTAGACTTCGTGGTGTATCCTCATCATTTTCAAAAAAATATGGTTAAATAAGATAATCAGTCGCTTCATAATGAGAATAATAAAAATACCATGTTAGAGCACTTACAGATCACATGAATCCTACAAGAACAAGTGTACCATCATGCATAGTTCCCCCCTGATGTATCTCATTTTAATTTTAAGTCAGACATTATTCAACCTTTACCTTCTTTTTATGTCTTAGATTTAGAAAATCCATACTTGCATTTAAAGGAATTTGAGGAGCTCTGTAATACCTATAATGACTCAAATTGTAGTATGAACACTATTAAGTTAAGGTTTTTCCTTTTTCATTAAAAGATGAAGCTAAAATATGGCTATAAAATTTGAGACCTAGATCCATTCAACCTTGGGATGAAATGCAACAACAGTTTTTAAAGTGGTTTTCCCCATTTCATAGAACAAACTTTTTCAAAAGACATCACCACTTTCACTCAAAAACCAGGAGAAACATTTTACCAATGTTGGGATAGGTATCGAGACTTGCTTCATACTTACCCTCATCATGGTTTTGAAACATGGAGATTGATTCATAATTTTATGAAGCCTTAATATCTAAAGATAGACAAATGGTTGAATTGATATGCAATGGAACATTTGAAGACAAAGACCCTAATGAAGCCATGGAGTCCTAGACTTGCTATCTGAAAATGCACAAAATTGGGACGCTACAGGCACTTATGAGGTACCAAGTAAAACCCTACCTCGTACATCTAATGGAGGTATCTTAGGAAAGATCATGACCTTCAAGCCAAATTTGCATTGATGTTACCATATGATTCGATAGTTTCACCCATATCTACCTAATTTTTTATCCATGTTATATATGTAAAATGCATTGATATTCTTTGTTTTACATTTTGACAGTATTTTGGGATGAAAGATGCAAAAAGAAGTAAATTGGAGGTAATTGATAGATTTGACGTTCAGTCGATGTTTTATACAGAATGTGAGTTCTAGAGGTCAAAATAAAGTGATTCCAGTGGCACTAAAAAGCTAACATCCATATCTTTCTGGAAATTTAATGCAAGAAAAATAAAAAGGGAAAGATCATAGAAATCATATTGTTCAAAGTCAAATCTCGCATTCTACCATTTTTTTTTTGGTAAGTTGACGTATATATTAAAGGAAAACGATACAAAAATTATAAGGGGCATACCCCAGATTTACAATGAGAACAAAAACGTAAAACAACAGATGGCTACATGCTAGCCACCGAACTGAAAACTCAAGACCTAACTTGATTCGTTAGGGAAACCAATACAACTAACTAAATATCAAATGAAGAATCTATGTTATTAACCCTCCACGCTCGTTGGATTCTTTTATTTTCATCTGTTGGTAGAACGTTCCTCATCAAATCAAGCTTATCGCGGATGATACATTCGATTTGATGAAAGACCAAATTCTGAGTTCTAGATATTCCAGCAAAGGTCCTTGCATTCCTTTCTTGCCAAATATGATACACTGTAGCTGCAAAACTGAGTTTACGAGAAACATTGACGAAACTTTTGCCATGCCAAGTGACAGTGGCCCATCGAATCCATTCATCCCATCCTTTTGTCATTCTTGGAATGTTGCATCTGTCACAAACATCCCACCAGATCGCTTTAGTATAGGAGCATTCAAAGAACAAGTGGTTGTGATCTTCGTTGTTGCGGAGACAGAGTGAGCATCTATTGGGACCATGTATACCAAATCGATGAAGTCTATCTTGAGTTGTGAGTTTCTGTTGAACAGCCACCCATAGAAGAAACGAATGTCCTGGAACAACATTCTTGAACCACACAATGTCATGCCATTCGACCATCGTATGATGAAATCTTAGTTGTTCCCAAGCTATTTTGATCGAGAATCTGTGATTTGGTGAATCCAGCCAAACAATCTCATCATTTTGCCCTATCATAGGATTAGAATTGGAAGGAATAGCTTCTACAATGGGGTGCCATCCAATAGCGTGAGAAGTTCAATATTCAAAATCAACTGAATTCTACCATCCAATCAACTGAATTTCTATCGCATTCTACCATTATTGACCTTTATCCATTCAAAATTCAATATCTGGAGCTATAGAAGTTCAATTCATGCAAAATCAATTTTGTTGGATTTCTGACTCAAAGTTTTATAAATTTTCTTAAAATGATGTCATGTGAGGGAGATGTGATTTTTTAAAGATAACAACTGAATTCTGCCAGTAAACAAGTTTCTTGAAGAAAGGAGTCCAAAATACATTTCAAAGCTTCTAAACCCGATATCCAAGTTTTTATTGTAGCATTTTAGCTCCTCTAAGTCAAAGCTTGAAGATTTCATGCAAGGTTAATTCTTCTTTTTAGGAAAATAGTTATTCGAGTACTTAAATGTAAATTGTCAACTTAAGGGAGGACTATTTTGTAAAATAGAAACTAGGGTTTCTTAGTATATAAAAAGAAAAGAGGGAGAGCAGAAGGAGGCAGCAGCCAGCAGAGAATAAACACAAATTCTTTCCTCTACGAACCCAAAAAAGTCATGCTCTCTTCATTCTTTAGGAGTAGTTGTTCAACAGTTATGCAAAACTAAACTCTTTTCTTAGTTGTAAGGACACAACAAACCTTCGGCTTTCAAGAACCATGAGATTTATTCTTCCTTTTATTTCCAATTTATGTTACGAAGGAGGATGATTCTTTTCCTATGAACAATCTATTGCTAAGTTTAATATCAAAACCAAAGTTGTGATACATAAACTTGTAAAGCAATTAACCTTGATAATTATGGTGGAACTACATTATTGAACTTAGAGAGAACATTTGAACAAAGTGACATAAGCTACAAACAACTTGTATGTTCATCTTGATGAAATTATCTAGTTCTTAAAGCTGCCATTAAATTGAATCATTAGTGTGGACACTTTGATTGTTTGTTAGTTAGGATTAGTTATATGGTGGATCCATTAATTAATCAACATTAGAACACAAACTACAATTTCATTTCAAGGATCGGTTCTAATTTCTGTTGGTGGATGTGTGCTTATGACCAAGGTTTATTTTCTTGATAAATTTCAGTTTCAATTGATTTTGTTCGCTAGTTTAATTTCTTCCATAGTTTAGATCACCACAAATCAAAACCCTCCAATTGCATAACGTATAGTGATTAGTACTTAAAAGTGCATTTTTATCATGGTTTTATATCATCATTTTGCACTTGAAGTATCAATAACTCCTTAACTAAAATATGTTTTATAATAATGTATCTAATAATATAAGATACCTATAATTTGTGGTAAATGTCTATTTTTAATGCAGGCCTATCAAATAAATGAAAGGATTGATTGATGACTTGAAGAACTTAAATTGCAAGGATAAAGAGATGGTCAAACTTAGAGAAGAGATGTCGGTGCAATCCAAACCGGAACACTGTTCGGTAATTGGGCCATATCTGGAGCTACAGATCTCAGATTTAGGTCCAATTTATATGGATGAAAAGGTAAGACATAGGCCTACAACTTTCATATGGAGCCCAAGATCTAAAAAGGCCATTATCAAGTCCAAATTGTAGCAACAACAAAGAAGCCCGAATCTGTCTTCCAGCCCGAGCACTGTTCGGTATTTTGGCCATATCTGGAGTTCTAGAAGTCCAAATGAGCTGAATGTTTTATACAAGAAAGCTGAGACAATTGCCTACAACTTTCATGTTTGCACCTGGCTCCAGTTTTGACGTTATCAATGACGTTTTGGGCAGACAAGAGAAGATAAGGATTGTCACCAAGTCAAAAGTTGGCCACCCACTTATCAATTAGTCATCAAATCAATAGTTCCCAATTTTGGCCTATAAAAGGAGGCATTTGCCATGCATTTAGGCATCTTGGTTTCCAGATCAAGATCATGCTCTTCCTTTCTCTCTTTGTATTTTTTATGCTTTGTTTTCATTAATATTAAGTTTATGCCTTTCATTTCCTTTCCTTTACTTAGTTAACTTTTATGTTCTTATTTTGTTTATTTGTTTTCCTTTCTTTCATTATGTCTAGCTAAGTTAATTATGTCAAGGTGAAAAGGCTACACTAATGGTGTGAGAATAAGTATAATGTAAACTTAATATGGACTTTAATGTTTGATACTAACATGTTTTATATTTGTTATCTTGTTCACTCTTTAATACTTTGCTTGTTAAATGATTAATCTTGATTTATGTTGTATAACACTTGGTACAACAAATGCTTGGCACTTTCATAGCCCATAATGTATGGTATAACCGACACCTGAGCTATGAAAGGAACTTGATTTGTTGTTAATATAAGTTATAATCATGAATGCTTGACGAGATTTACAAGTATTAGCATTAATTGAATAAGATGACTAATGTAATCATGTTAACAATATATAATCTGATTGGAACCTTGACACGACTAAAAGATTGATGTCTTCTCCCAAGTGCAGGAGTGTCGAAGTAATAAATAACCCGGCAAGACCGGGGTCGAACCACAGGGAGGTTAATTGTACAAATTATAAACAACAATTATAAAACAACAATAATAACAACAACAATAGTAATAATAATAATAGTAGTAGTAGTAGTAGTAGTAGTAGTAGTAGTAGTAGTAGTAGTAGTAGTAGTAGTAGTAGTAGTAGTACTAATAATAATAATAATAATAATAATAATAATAGTAGTAGTAGTAGTAGTACTAATAATAATAATAATAATATTAGAAATAATAATAATAATAATAGTAAAGAAAGAGAAGAAGAAGAAGATGATGATGATGAGAACTTAGAGATGAAATATTAATGTAAGGACTAAACAATAATAATAACAAATGTCAAGGTTAGAGGTTCCACTAATGGTATATCAAACAAGTATAGTATAAACTCTTATTATTGAATTGGAAACCACACACAAAGGAGGTTCCAATCAGATTATATATTGTTAACATGATTACATTAGTGATCTTATTCAATTAATGCTAATACTTGTAAATCTCGTCAAGCATTCATGATTATAACTTATGTTAACAACAAATCAAGTTCCTTTCATAGCTCAGGTGTCGGTTATACCATACATTATGGGCTATGAAAGTGCCAAGCATTTGTTGTACCAAGTGTTATACAACATAAATCAAGATTAGTCATTTAACAAGCAAAGTATTAAAGAGTGAACAAGATAACAAATATAAAACATGTTAGTATCAAACATTAAACTCCATATTAAGTTTACATTATACTTATTCTTACACCATTAGTGTAACCTTTTCACCTTGACATAACTAACTTAGCTAGACATAATGAAAGAAAGCAAAATAGATAAACAAAATAAGAACATAAAAGTTAACTAAGTAAAGGAAAGGAAATGAAAGGCATAAACTTAATATTAATGAAAGCAAAGCATAAACATTACAAAAAATACAAAGAGAGAAAGGAAGAGCATGATCTTGATCTGAACACCAAGATGCCTAAATGCATGGCAAATGCCTCCTTTTATAGGCCAAAATTGGGAACTATTGATTTGATGACTAATTGATAAGTGGGTGGCCAACTTTTGACTTGGTGACAATCCTTATCTTCTCTTGTCTGCCCAAAACGTCATTGATAACGTCAAAACTGGAGCTAGTTGCAAACATAAAAGTTGTAGGCAATTGTCTCAGCTTTCTTGTGTAAAAACTTCAGCTCATTTGGACTTCTAGAACTCTAGATATGGCCAAAATACCGAACAGTGCTCGGGCTGGAAGATAGATTCGGGCTTCTTTGTTGTTGCTACAATTTGGACTTGATAATGGCCTTTTTAGATCTTGGGCTCCATATGAAAGTTGTAGGCCTATGTCTTACCTTTCCATCCATATAAATTGGACCTAAATCTGAGATCTGTAGCTCCAGATATAACCCAATTACTGAACAGTGTTCCGGTTTGGATTGCACCGACATCTCTTCTCTAAGTTTGACCATCTCTTTATCCATGCAATTTAAGTTCTTCAAGTCATCAATCAATCCTTTCATTTATGTGATAGGCCTGCATTAAAAATAGACATTTACCACAAATTATAGGTATCTTATATTATTAGATACATTATTATAAAACATGCTTTGGTTAAGGAGTTATTGATACTTCAAGTGCAAAATGATGATATAAAACCATGATAAAAATGCACTTTTAAGTACTAATCACACCCCCCAACCAGCTTATTACTAGTCCCTAGTAATCAAAGCGTTAAATACAAAAACAATTTGCAAATTCCACAAAGCAAGGTATTCATCATTTAACTTCCATTAATCTATCCAGATAAACAAACTCTCATTAAATTTATATATCTGCTCAATACCTCTTAACAAGATATTAATAAACCTTTCTTTTGTGCTCAATGTGTCAACAAATAATTATGGGGCTTTTCTTGGAAGAAAACAAAATTTTTGTTGTAATGTTTAAGGTTAACTTCCTTGGGTTGGGATTACTATTTTTGTCTTTTTTTTTATTTTTTATTTTTTAACTCTATATACATATACTTTAAAAACATCATGCATCTTTAACCCATGTAACGAGCTTTCAGCTAATGACTCCCAGACCAGTTGGTCTTAGGGCATTAGGTGTTAAGACACCCCTATGAGCTTAGTAACTCGGGTCGCAGATACTGATATGTAGATAGTGCAATGTTTGATTCCCTTAAGCTTTTCTCCTCAACCCATGTAACAAGCGTTGAGCCAATAGCTCCCAAGTCAGTTGACTTTAGGGTATTAGGTGTTAAGACACCCCTACGGGCTTAATTGCTTAGGTTAGGGAGGCTACGAAACCAAACTTATCTACATTTTTATTATCATCATTTTTTTTTCTTTTTTTCTTTTTTTTTTCTTTTTTTTGTTTTTGTTTTTTAATTATATACAATCCCTTTCCCTTAGTTGTTACCTTTAACAAAAGAACATAAATAATGTAATAATCCAATATGCAACCCACAATCATATGTTAAAGTGTGTGTGTGTAAATTAAGGTTTAAGAATACATGTTAAATAAGTATATGAGCAGAATTAAGCGGTAACAATACGAGAGTTTGTAAACCTGAATATTTCAGAAAGTATTATAATAGACCTTGTTAAGAATGATTACTAAGATGCGTCTCAAGAGTTACTTTAACAAAAAAACTCCTTTACTCTGCCATCCTAGTAACAACAATTATGCACATGCTTTATGAAATGAAAAACAATTTTTTTTTTTTTTATCAACTACTACCCTCTCCCCCCAACCAAAACGAGACATTGTCCTCAATGTTCTAAGGTAAAAAGATAGAGTATAGAAGATATCACCTGAAATAACGAACACTGACAAAACCTGAAACACACTAAAACAAAAATAAGAAATAACAAAACACAATAATAAAACCAAAAAACACAAGTTTTTACAAACACAAAAAAAAAAAAAAATTCAAATCGCAGTTGTGAATGTGGCTCACATCTTCCCTTGGTTTTACGTCCAAGAATGACTTAAACGCCCTCTATGGGTCGGGGATAGGCTTCCCATCCAGTTTTCTTAAAAACTGGCAAACAGGGTCTTTTTTAGTCAGATTCCCAAGACTAAGTCGATCATGTCCTTTATGAAAATGGGTTCCTAAGTTATGAATTGCACGATGCTTATCTTGACTATGATGAGACTTAAGAGTCAATAGAAGATTATCTAAAGACTCTCTGTGTTTTGAAATAAATCCCACCTTTTGATAATTTTCACAGTTTTTGCAAAATGCATGTGACTCCTTGAATATGGTTGGCCAGGAAAATCCACTTTGTAAGATTTCTACAATCCTCTTTTTTGAAGAGAAATGATCCCCACATGCCTTAGAGTGACAAAATTTAATGAAATTACTTACCTCATTGTCGAAAATGCATTTTTGAAATATTTGATCAGGACAATAATTGAATAAGTAAGGGTCATCCCAACAAAAATTTTGCTCGTTGCTCAAAAATTTTCTTTTGTCTTCAATACTCCAGTGAGTTAGCAAAAATCCTGAAGTAAGAAAATTGATATTTTTAGCAAACCAAGGCATTGAACTAAGAGAAAGTAGAGATTTATCAGGAAAGTAATCATCGATTGGTGTGATGTCGGGTGTCGAATCTGTTGTCACTTTTGATAAAAGATCCACATCAACCTTTTCGGTGCCTTTTTTATCCTCGATTTCTTCCTGATTGGTCATGGCATGAGAAAATGAAAGTGCTAGCGGAGAATCAGTCATTTCTTTGCTATTTTCAGATTCAACCCCTTCCTTACCCTTAGAGGTTGACTCATCATCTTTCTCACAAGGTTCAAGAATTGGTTTTTGAATAACCTTTCCACTACAAAAAGTGATGACTGATTTGACTTGATCCATGTGTTGACTTCCATAACTACTTGCATTTGCATTGTATTGCTCCTTGAGATTTTGTTGTGGTTGAGATGGAAACTTACCTTGCTCTTGAAAACTGAGAGCAGATATGAATTTTGCAAGAGTTTCTTTAAAATCTGTTATGCTTTGAGTAAGTTGAGTGTTGATTGTCTCTTGCTTTTCAATGAATGCATACAAAGTTTCCTCAAAATTTCTTATAGGAGGTGGAGCATAAGGAGGTGCATATCCATGAGAATTTTGGAAATTGTGATGTGCTTGAAACTGTGTTTGTGAAGTTTGTGCATTGTCACTCTTCCAACTAAAATTTTGGTGATTTCTCCAACCAGGATTGTATGTTTGGGAGTATGGGTTGTGGTTGGCCCTTTGAAAACTGTTTAAAGCATGGGCTTGTTCATGGAGACATTCCTTAAAAGAAGGCAAGGTTGGACAATTGTTGGTTGAGTGTTCATTTATTTCACATATTTGACACACAATGTTTTCAATAGATTTTAATTGACCACTCTTTTTCAATTCTAGTGCCTCGACTTTTCTAGCTAAAGATGCAAACTTGGCTTGAAGGTCATGATCTTCCCTAAAGTTGTACATACCTCCATTAGATGTATGAGGTTGAGTTTTACTCGGTGCCTCATAAGTACCTGCAGTGTCCCAATTTTGAGCATTTTCAGCTAACAAGTCTAAGTACTCCATTGCTTCATCAGGGTCTTTATCTTCAAAAGTTCCATTGCACATCAATTCAACCATTTGCCTATCTTTAGGTGTTAACCCTTCATAGAAATGTGAAACCAATCTCCATGTTTCAAAACCATGATGAGGGCAAGTACTAAGCAAGTCTCGATACCTATCCCAACATTTATAAAATGTTTCTCCTGGTTTTTGTGTGAAAGTGGTGATTTGTCTTTTGAAAGAGTTTGTTCTATGAGATGGGAAAAACTTCTTTAAAAACTGTTGTTGCATTTCATCCCAAGCACGAATGGATCCTGGTCTCAAATTTTGTAGCCATGTTTTAGCTTTATCTTTTAATGAAAAAGGAAAAAGCTTTAATCTGATGGTGTTCATGCTACAATTTAAATTATTATATGTGTTGCACACCTCCTCAAATTCCCTTAAATGCAAGTATGGATTTTCCAATTCTAAACCATGAAAAGAAGGTAAAAGTTGAATAATACCTGGTTTAAAATTAAAATGAGATGCATCGGGAGGAAAAACTATGCATGATGATGCACTTGTTCTTGTGGGATTCATGTGGTCTCTAAGCGTTCTAGCACGGTTATTCTCATTATTTTCATTATGAAGTGATTGATTATCTTCTTCAGCCATATTTTCTGAAAATGATGAGGATACCCTACAAAGTCTACCACTTGATGTACGTGACCACACTCTCATGCACGTGTAGGAATAAAATAAAAAAGAAGAAGAAAGCAAAAGAAAGAGGAAGAAAACAAAATAAAAAAAACAAAAGAAAAGAAACAAAGTTATATACAAGAAAAGTGAAAAGAGAAAATAAAATAAATACTATAATTTATACAAGAACTTACCTCCCCGGCAACGGCGCCAAAAACTTGACACGACTAAAAGATTGATGTCTTCTCCTAAGTGCAGGAGTGTCGAAGTAATAAATAACCCGGCAAGACCGGGGTCGAACCACAGGGAGGTTAATTGTACAAATTATAAACAACAATTATAAAACAACAATAATAACAACAACAATAGTAATAATAATAATAATAATAGTAGTAGTAGTAGTAGTAGTAGTAGTAGTAGTAGTAGTAGTACTAATAATAATAATAATAATAATAATAATAATAGTAGTAGTAGTAGTAGTACTAATAATAATAATAATAATATTAGAAATAATAATAATAATAATAGTAAAGAAAGAGAAGAAGAAGAAGATGATGATGATGAGAACTTAGAGATGAAATATTAATGTAAGGACTAAACAATAATAATAACAAATGTCAAGGTTAGAGGTTCCACTAATGGTATATCAAACAAGTATAGTATAAACTCTTATTATTGAATTGGAAACCACACACAAAGGAGGTTCCAATCAGATTATATATTGTTAACATGATTACATTAGTGATCTTATTCAATTAATGCTAATACTTGTAAATCTCGTCAAGCATTCATGATTATAACTTATGTTAACAACAAATCAAGTTCCTTTCATAGCTCAGGTGTCGGTTATACCATACATTATGGGCTATGAAAGTGCCAAGCATTTGTTGTACCAAGTGTTATACAACATAAATCAAGATTAGTCATTTAACAAGCAAAGTATTAAAGAGTGAACAAGATAACAAATATAAAACATGTTAGTATCAAACATTAAACTCCATATTAAGTTTACATTATACTTATTCTTACACCATTAGTGTAACCTTTTCACCTTGACATAACTAACTTAGCTAGACATAATGAAAGAAAGCAAAATAGATAAACAAAATAAGAACATAAAAGTTAACTAAGTAAAGGAAAGGAAATGAAAGGCATAAACTTAATATTAATGAAAGCAAAGCATAAACATTACAAAAAATACAAAGAGAGAAAGGAAGAGCATGATCTTGATCTGAACACCAAGATGCCTAAATGCATGGCAAATGCCTCCTTTTATAGGCCAAAATTGGGAACTATTGATTTGATGACTAATTGATAAGTGGGTGGCCAACTTTTGACTTGGTGACAATCCTTATCTTCTCTTGTCTGCCCAAAACGTCATTGATAACGTCAAAACTGGAGCCAGTTGCAAACATGAAAGTTGTAGGCAATTGTCTCAGCTTTCTTGTGTAAAAACTTCAGCTCATTTGGACTTCTAGAACTCTAGATATGGCCAAAATACCGAACAGTGCTCGGGCTGGAAGACAGATTCGGGCTTCTTTGTTGTTGCTACAATTTGGACTTGATAATGGCCTTTTTAGATCTTGGGATCCATATGAAAGTTGTAGGCCTATGTCTTACCTTTCCATCCATATAAATTGGACCTAAATCTGAGATCTGTAGCTCCAGATATAACCCAATTACTGAACAGTGTTCCGGTTTGGATTGCACCGACATCTCTTCTCTAAGTTTGACCATCTCTTTATCCATGCAATTTAAGTTCTTCAAGTCATCAATCAATCCTTTCATTTATGTGATAGGCCTGCATTAAAAATAGACATTTACCACAAATTATAGGTATCTTATATTATTAGATACATTATTATAAAACATGCTTTGGTTAAGGAGTTATTGATACTTCAAGTGCAAAATGATGATATAAAACCATGATAAAAATGCACTTTTAAGTACTAATCAAACCTCCTTTGTGTGTGGTTTCCAATTGAATAATAAGAGTTTATACTATACTTGTTTGACATACCATTAGTGAAACCTCTAACCTTGACATTTGTTATTATTATTGATTAATCTTTACATTAATTTTCCATCTCCAAGTTCTCATCATCTTCTTCTTCTTCTCTTTCTTTATTATTATTAGTATTATTATTATTATTACTACTACTACTACTACTACTACTACTACTACTACTACTACTACTACTACTACTATTATTATTATTATTACTATTATTATTATAGTTGTTGTTCTTATTGTTGTTGTTGTTGTTATTATTGCTATTATTGTTGTTTATAATTGTTGTCTATAATTTGTACAATTAACCTCCCTGTGGTTCGACCCCGGTCTTGCCGGGTTATTTATTACTTCGACACTCCTGCACTTGGGAGAAGACATCAACCTTTCAGTCGTGTCAAGTTTTTGGCGCCGTTGCCGGGGAGGTATGTGCTTGTACAAATTATAGTATTTATTTTATTTTCTCTTTTCACTTTTTTTTTTGTTTATAACTTTGTTTCTTTTCTCTTCTTTCTTCTTCTTTTGCTTTCTTTTTTTCTTTTATTCTATTTCTACACGTGCATGAGAGTGTGGTCACGTACATCAAGTGGTAGACTTTGTAGGATATCCTCATCATTTTCAGAAAATATGGCCGAAGAAGATAATCAATCACTTCAAAATGAAAATAATGAGAATAACCGTGCTAGAACACTTAGAGACCACATGAATCCCACAAGAACAAGTGCACCATCATGCATAGTTTTTCCTCCTGATGCATCTCATTTTAATTTTAAACCAGGTATTATTCAACTTTTACCATCTTTTCATGGTTTAGAATTGGAAAATCCATACTTGCATTTAAGGGAATTTGAGGAGGTCTGCAACACATATAATAATTTAAATTGTAGCATGAACACCATCAGATTAAAGCTTTTTCCTTTTTCATTAAAAGATAAAGCTAAAACATGGCTACAAAATTTGAGACCAGGATCCATTCGTGCTTGGGATGAAATGCAACAACAGTTTTTAAAGAAGTTTTTCCCATCTCATAAAACAAACTCTTTCAAGAGACAAATCACCACTTTCACTCAAAAACCAGGAGAAACATTTTACAAATGTTGGGATAGGTATCGAGACTTGCTTAGTACTTGCCCCCATCATGGTTTTGAAACATGGAGATTGGTTTCACATTTCTATGAAGGGTTAACACCTAAAGATAGGCAAATGGTTGAATTGATGTGCAATGGAACTTTTGAAGATAAAGACCCTGATGAAGCAATGGAGTACTTAGACTTGTTAGCTGAAAATGCTCAAAATTGGGACACAGCGGGTACATATGAGGCACCGAGTAAAACTCAACCTCATACATCTAGTGGAGGTATGTACAACCTTAGGGAAGATCATGACCTTCAAGCCAAATTTGCATCTTTAGCTAAAAAAGTCGAGGCACTAGAATTGAAAAAGAGTGGTCAATTAAACTATGTTGAAAACATTGTGTGTCAAGTCTGTGAAACAAATGAACACTCAACCAACGATTGTCCAACCTTGCCTTCTTTTAAAGAATGTCTCCATGAACAAGCTCATGCTTTAAACAGTTTTCAAAGGGCCAACCACAACCCATACTCCCAAACATACAACCCTGGTTGGAGGAATCACTCAAATTTCAGTTGGAAGAGTGAGAACAACAATGCACAAACTTCACAACCACCGTTTCAAGTACACCATAATTTTCAAAATTCTCATGGATATGCACCTTCTTATGCTCCACCTTCTAGAAGAAATCTTGAGGAAACATTGCATGCATTTATTGAAAAGCAAGAGACAATTAATACTCAACTTGTTCAAAACATGACAGATTTTAAAGATACTCTTGCTAAATTAACATCTGCTCTTAGTTTCCAAGAGAAAGGTAAGTTTCCATCTCAAACACAACAAAATCCCAAAGGGCAATACAATGCAAATGCAAGTAGTTCCGGAAGCCAACACATGGATCAAGTCAAATCAGTCACTACTCTGCGCAGTGGTAAGGTTATTGAAAAACCCTCTCTTCAACCTTATGAGAAAGATGATGAATCAATCTTTGAGGGTAAGGAAGGGGATGAATATGAAAATTGCAAAGAAACGACTGATTCACCGCCAGCACTTCCATTTCCTCAAGCCATGACCAAACAAAGGAAAGTCAATCACAACTCAGAAATTTATGAAATTTTCAAACAGGTAAGGATCAATATACCTTTGCTGGATGCAATTAAACAGGTTCCTTCCTATGCTAAATTTTTGAAAGATCTCTGCACTGTGAAGAGGAAACTGAATGTGAAAAAGAAAGCCTTTCTAGCCGAACAAGTAAGTGCTATTCTTCAAAACAATAATGCTTTGAAATATAAAGACCCTGGTTGTCCTACAATTTCTTGCTTTATTGGAGACCATAAAATTGAAAAAGCCTTACTTGATCTTGGTGCTAGTGTGAATTTACTTCCATATTCAGTTTTTCAGAGTCTCAATCTAGGTGAGTTAAAACCAACTTCTATATCTCTTTTACTTGCCGATAGATCTGTAAAAGTGCCTAGAGGAATAATTGAGGATGTGTTAGTACAAGTCGATAAATTCATTTATCCTGTGGATTTTATTGTCTTGGACACAGAACCTGTTGAAGCATGTAATTCATTTCCTGTTATTTTAGGACGTCCCTTTCTTGCAACCTCTAACGCATTGATTAATTGTAGGAATGGACTGATGAAGCTATCATTTGGAAACATGACATTGGAGATGAATATTTTCAACATTTGCAAGCAACCTGGAGATGATAATGATTTACAAGAAGTAGATCATATTGATGAATTAGTTTATGATCAACTTGAATCTACTTTAAGTAAAAATGAATTAGATGAAACTAAAGATTTGCAAATGATTTATTCTGAGGAAGAAATCATGGATGAAACAAGCACCAAAAATGTTGATGCGAATCTTTTGTCAACAGTGACAACAGATTCGACATCTGACATCACACCAATCGATGATTACTTTCCTAACAAATCCTTACTTTCTCTTAGTTCAATGCCTTGGTATGATAAAAATATTAATTTTCTTGCTTTAGGAGATTTGCTAGCTGATTGGAGTACCCAAGACAAAGAAAAGTTTTTGAACGAAGTGAAGAGCTTTTATTGTGATGACCCTAACTTATTCAAATATTGTCCTGATCAAATATTTCAAAGATTCATTCCCGACAATGAGGTAAGTAGTGTCATTAAACTTTGTCATTCTGAAGCATGTGGAAGTTATTTCTCGTCAAAAAAGACTGTTGCAAAAATCTTTCAAAATGGACTTTATTGGGCCACCATGTTCAAGGACACATGCATTCTGTAAAACTTGTGAAAATTGTCAAAAAATTGACACTGGTCAAAAAGTTTTGTTTTATGATTCTCAACTCTATGCACTCCCTAAAGAGCTAAGATTAAGATGGACCAATCCTTATGGGGCCTGTGATATTGAGAATTCAATGAATGACAATGATTTTAAGGAAAATGGACATCGTTTGAAAGCTTACTTTGATAATTTTCCTAGTGAAAATGAATCAGCTGGTTTGAATGATCTTGTAGATAAAGGTTGATTATTTTGTTTTTCTCACATTTTCTTTTTTATGTTTCTTTTTGAGTGATTTTTGCTAGTTTCTTCACCCCGGTCAAATGGCGGATAACGGTACTCCGTGACTTAAGTCGGTTCTTTCAGTTTCCCATAATTACTGATATCTGTGTATATATCTGTGCAATTCTTTGAATCTCTCTTCCAATTCTCATTTGAAAATGGACACTAATCTTGAAAAATTGAAAAAGTATTTTCCCGCTCTACCTCAGAATGCGATTACAAAAATTTACCGTGCTAAATGTGCAAGATTGAGATTGTTAATGAATCATGGAATTCCTGAAGATATTCGCTGGTTGATTGAAGCAAAGGTCCAATTATCAGGTGAGTCCTCTAACTCCTTCATTTCACACATGCCTGGAACAGGTAAAAGCACTTTTGCAAAGAAGCGTCGTGCAAAACGACTGGATGTCTGTCATCGATGTGCTAGATGGACTTGTAATACACAATGTCGTTCTTTAGGAATGGTATCTATAAACCGTGAAGATAAAATACAATTCATTAAGGATGGCCTGGGTAAGGAGTCTTTAGATAATCTTCTATTGACTCTTGAGACGCATCCTAGTGGAGATGTGCATCGTGCAATTCATGATTTATGGCCACTATTTCATAAAGAACATGATCGACTTAGTCTTGGGAATCTGACTAAAAAAGACCCTGTTTGCCAGTTTTTAAGAAAACTGGATGGGAAGCCTATCCCCGACCCATAGAGGGCGTTTAAGCCGTTCTTGGACGTAAAACCAAGGGAAGATGTGAGCCACAATCACAACTACCTGTACATACACATGCTTTTTTCAAAACTAAATAAATAAATAAATAAAAAGAGAGAGAGAGTGTGTGAGACTCCAGCTGGCCTACATATAGGTGTTATGATTGCCTTTCTAATTTCTCATCTATAAAACCCTCTCTTCCTTCATTTCTACTCAACCCATACATTCAACAAATATAGAAGTGTGTAGAAATGGCAAGTTCCTCAAGTCATCAAATAAAAAATATTTGTGTTTTCGGTGGATCTAGTCCTGGGAAAGAAAAGGAGTTTTTAGAATCAGCAAACCATCTTGGTCAGGTGCTAGCTGAGAGAAAGATTCATTTAGTGTATGGGGGAGGCAGTCTTGGGTTAATGGGAGGTGTGTCAATAGCTGCATTTTTAGGAGGTAGTCAAGTTTTGGGGGTCGTCCCTGAAGCTTTGGCACAAGGGGACATCATTGGAAAAACAATTGGAGAGGAACTTCAGGTCTCTACAATGTCAGCTCGAATGAATGCAATGTTTAACCATGCTGATGCTTTCATTGCTTTACCAGGTGGTCTAGGCACATTGGAAGAGATCTTTCATATTTCCTCTTGGGCTCAATTGCACATTCACCATAAACCCATAGGTTTGTTAAATGTTAATGGTTATTATAATAAGTTGTTGTCTTTTCTTGATCATGTTGTGGAACAGGAATTTCTAACATCTTCTGCACGCCAAATCATAATCTCTGCTACTACTGCTGAACAATTGATTGACCAACTACAATCTTTCACTCCTGTGATTGATCCTTCCATGAGTCGCATAAATTGGTCATCTACGGGAAGCCGTAAAAAGCTTAGATTGGATTTGAGCCTTCATTTGTGAATTTTTGTGTATTTTGGTTTTATTATTGTGTTTTGTTATTTCTTATTTTTGTTTCAGTGTGTTTCAGGTTTTGTCAGTGTTCGTTATTTCAGGTGATATCTTCTATACTCTATCTTTCTACCTTAGAACATTGAGGACAATGTCTCATTTTGGTTGGGGGGAGAGGGTAGTAGTTGATAAAAAAAAATTTGTTTTTCATTTCATAAAGCATGTGCATAATTGTTGTTACTAGGATGGCAGAGTAAAGGAGTTCTTTTGTTAAAGTGACTCTTGAGACGCATCTTAGTAACCATTCTTAACAAGGTCTATTATAATACTTCCTGAAATGTTCAGGTTTACAAACTCTCGTATTGTTACCGCTTAATTCTGCTCATATACTTATTTAACATGTATTCTTAAACCTTAATTTACACACACACACTTTAACATATGATTGTGAGTTGCATATTGGACTATTACATTATTTATGTTCTTTTGTTAAAGGTAACAACTAAGGGAAAGGAATTGTATATAATTAAAAAAAAAACATAAAAAAAAAGAAAAAAAATGATGATAATAAAAATGTAGATAAGTTTGATTTCGTAGCCTCCCTAACCTAAGCAATTAAGCCCGAAGGGGTGTTTTAACACCTAATACCCTAAAGTCAACTGACTTGGGAGCTATTGGCCCAACGCTTGTTACATGGGTTGAGGAGAAAAGCTTAAGGGAATCAAACATTGCACTATCTACATATCAGTATCGGCGACCCGAGTTACTAAGCTCGTAGGGGTGTCTTAACACCTAATGCCCTAAGACTAACTGGTCTGGGAGTCATTAGCTGAAAGCTCGTTACATGGGTTAAAGATGCATGATGTTTTTAAATTATATGTATATAGAGTTGAAAAAAAAAAGCAAAAAGAAAAAAAAGACAAAAATAATAATCCCAACCCAAGGAAGTTAACCTTAAACATTAGAACAAAAATTTTGTTTTCTTCCAAGAAAAGCCCCATAATTATGTGTTGATACATTGAGCACAAAAGAAAGGTTTATTAATATCTTGTTAAGTGGTATTGAGCAGATATATAAATTTAATGAGAGTTTGTTTATCTGGATAGATTAATGGAAGTTAAATGATGAATACCTTGCTTTGTGAAATTTGCAAATTGTTTTAACGCTTTAATTACTAGGGACTAGTAATAAGCTGGTTGAGGGGTGTGATTAGTACTTAAAAGTGCATTTTTATCATGGTTTTATATCATCATTTTGCACTTGAAGTATCAATAACTCCTTAACTAAAATATGTTTTATAATAATGTATCTAATAATATAAGATACCTATAATTTGTGGTAAATGTCTATTTTTAATGCAGGCCTATCAAATAAATGAAAGGATTGATTGATGACTTGAAGAACTTAAATTGCAAGGATAAAGAGATGGTCAAACTTAGAGAAGAGATGTCGGTGCAATCCAAACCGGAACACTGTTCGGTAATTGGGCCATATCTGGAGCTACATATCTCAGATTTAGGTCCAATTTATATGGATGGAAAGGTAAGACATAGGCCTACAACTTTCATATGGAGCCCAAGATCTAAAAAGGCCATTATCAAGTCCAAATTATAGCAACAACAAAGAAGCCCGAATCTATCTTCCAGCCCGAGCACTGTTCGGTATTTTGGCCATATCTGGAGTTCTAGAAGTCCAAATGAGCTGAATGTTTTACACAAGAAAGCTGAGACAATTGCCTACAACTTTCATGTTTGCACCTGGCTCCAGTTTTGACGTTATCAATGACGTTTTGGGCAGACAAGAGAAGATAAGGATTGTCACCAAGTCAAAAGTTGGCCACCCACTTATCAATTAGTCATCAAATCAATAGTTCCCAATTTTGGCCTATAAAAGGAGGCATTTGCCATGCATTTAGGCATCTTGGTTTCCAGATCAAGATCATGCTCTTCCTTTCTCTCTTTGTATTTTTTATGCTTTGTTTTCATTAATATTAAGTTTATGCCTTTCATTTCCTTTCCTTTACTTAGTTAACTTTTATGTTCTTATTTTGTTTATTTGTTTTCCTTTCTTTCATTATGTCTAGCTAAGTTAATTATGTCAAGGTGAAAAGGCTACACTAATGGTGTGAGAATAAGTATAATGTAAACTTAATATGGACTTTAATGTTTGATACTAACATGTTTTATATTTGTTATCTTGTTCACTCTTTAATACTTTGCTTGTTAAATGATTAATCTTGATTTATGTTGTATAACACTTGGTACAACAAATGCTTGGCACTTTCATAGCCCATAATGTATGGTATAACCGACACCTGAGCTATGAAAGGAACTTGATTTGTTGTTAATATAAGTTATAATCATGAATGCTTGACGAGATTTACAAGTATTAGCATTAATTGAATAAGATGACTAATGTAATCATGTTAACAATATATAATCTGATTGGAACCTCCTTTGTGTGTGGTTTCCAATTGAATAATAAGAGTTTATACTATACTTGTTTGACATACCATTAGTGAAACCTCTAACCTTGACATTTGTTATTATTATTGATTAATCTTTACATTAATTTTCCATCTCCAAGTTCTCATCATCTTCTTCTTCTTCTCTTTCTTTATTATTATTAGTATTATTATTATTATTATTACTACTACTACTACTACTACTACTACTACTATTATTATTATTATTATTACTATTATTATTATAGTTGTTGTTCTTATTGTTGTTGTTGTTGTTGTTATTATTGCTATTATTGTTGTTTATAATTGTTGTCTATAATTTGTACAATTAACCTCCCTGTGGTTCGACCCCGGTCTTGCCGGGTTATTTATTACTTCGACACTCCTGCACTTGGGAGAAGACATCAACCTTTCAGTCGTGTCATATAGCATAAAAATCTGAACTCAATCTTCCTCATGGGATCGACTTCTTGCTTGCTCTATACTATCTTATGTGTTATGTTTTTTAAGCTAAGGTAATTAATTTGTTCGACCGCAACATCACAATAAATTTTGGTGTTGTTGCCGGGGAAGTAATTTTCGTTGATTCTTATGCTTGTACTGTTATTTTTAGTTGTTGTGATTGTTATTTATATTTCTAAAAAAAAAAAGAACAAAATAAAGGATAAAAAAACATAAATTTTCATGAATTTGTTTACATGCAAACTTCAAAACTCAATCAATCATCAGGATTTAAATGAAATCTATGCCATGCCAAAGTGATAGGTCCTCTCATTGATATACACTCCAACACTCATGTGTTTAGGGTTTATATATTTAAATCTCTCAAATTCAATCAAAGAGTATGTTCTACCATAAGTTTGCTTTTCAATTTCATCTCCATTAGCAACTTATTACAAGTACTACATGAATCAAAAGGTCCTATTTTCTTGTTGTAATGGGACTAAGGTTAAGGTGAGGTAAAAGAAACTAAAAGGAAATGTTCAAACCAAAAAAAGTAGAGCATTTTGGAAAATGATACTTCAAACAAGATATTCCATCAAAGCTTATAAATTTTTTATCTTTAATCACCGATGCTTAACTCCTTTTGATTTCAAGCTCTTTCAACATAAAATCTTAAGAATATAAAGGAACACTTTTTTTTTTTATTTCGTTGTTTTTTTTCACCTTTAATAACTTTATCCATATTCTCATTAAGCACCACTTCTTTCTTTTCATATAATTTCCAACCATAATTCCATAAGATATCACAAGTATATGTTCTACTAATCCTTGGCCAGGGAAAAGAAAAACATATATAAAGTTAAAGGCTTATACATGGATAAGGCAAAGAAAAGATAAACAAGCTCAAAAAGGTCTCATTAAAGATAATATTATTTAGGTTGGCTTTTTGGTTCAAGTGATTAAAATTCCTAATATCTTTATCATCTTCATGTATATTAATAATGAAATATAATCTTAATAAGATATGAAGCAAATTCTAGGGATACATATCATTGAAAGAATACACACTCAAAGAATATAATGTTGAAGGCTCAAAAGCTTGCATTGGTATAACACTATAAAGTCAACATGGCATATTCTCAAAGTCAATCCCTAAACCAATTAAACCTTAAAATTTGCATGCATACTTCTTCTCAAAATTTGATTTATATCTTCATCTATCTTCATTAATTCTCATACATAATACTCATATTCTCAAAAACCAATGGGAGTTAAAAAGATCAAACTAAAATAAGAAAACCAAAATTCTCCCAATGCCCCCACACTTAAAACATAACATTGTCCTCAATATTGAAATAAAAGCAAAGGAACATAAGAGAATGACATAAAATAAATTAAAATATAAAAAAATAAAAGATAAGGAAAAGAAAAGCAAATTTGATTTTTTTCTTTTTGTGCTGGGTTGCCTCTTAGTAAGTGCTTTTATTTTATGTCATTAGCTTGACATGTGGCATGCTCATTCTATAAAAGTAGTGAGTTTTCTCATCCAGCCTTCATAGAAAGGTTTCAAACGATGTCCATTGACCTTGAGTATCTTATTGGTTTCTAAACTTGTAATTTCAACTGCACTATAAGGAAAAATATTAGAAATAACAAAGGGTCCAATCCAACAAGAGCGCAATTTCCTAGGAAAAAGTTTCAAACGTGAATGATAAAGAAGGACTTTGTCTCCAACATGAAACTCCTTTCTTGTAAGCATTCGGTCATGAAGATTCTTAGTCTTTTCTTTGTAAATCCTTTCATTCTTGTAAGCATCATTTTGAATTTCTTCCAACTCTTATAGTTGTAGTTTTCTTGCAATCCCAGCAGTATCATAATCCATGTTACATTGTTTAATAACCCAAAAAGCTTTGTGTTCAAGCTTTATAAGTAGATGACATGTTTTCTTATAAATCATCTTATAAGGTGACATCCCTATATATGATTTGTAAGCAGTCCGGTAAGCCCAAAGTGCATCACCATGTCGTAGACTCCAACTCGTTGGTTAGGTTGCGCTATCTTCTTCAAAATAGACTTGATTTCTCGATTTAAAATTTCAGCTTGGCCATTCGTTTGAGAATGGTAGGCTATTGAAGTCTGATGAGTCACTTGATATTTGCGTAATAATGCTTCCATTGAACGATTGTAAAAATAAGTGCCATGATCACTAATAATGGCTTTAGGGATTCCAAACCTGTCAAATATGTGAGTCCTAACAAAATCTTAAACAACCTTAGCATCATTAGTTTGTGTGGCTTTCGTCTTAATCCACTTGGACACATAATCAACAACAAAAGGAATATCAAGATTGCCGAAAGAAAAAGAAAATGGACCCATAAAGTCAATACCCTAAACATAAAATATTTCACTTACAAGAATATTCGCTAAAGGCATTTGATTCTAATGAGTGATATTACCTGTTCTTTGGCATTTTTCACATGATTTGCAGAAGCGATATGCATCTTTAAAAATAGAAGGCTAATAGAAACCACTTTCAAGTATCTTGTGGGCTGTTCTTTTTGCTCGAAAATGCCCACCATAAGAATGAGAATGAGAAAAAGAGAGAATGGAATGAAATTCATCCTGTGGTACACATCTCCGTACTACTTGATCCACATAAAATTTCCACAAGTAAGGAGTATCCCAAAAATAATATTTAGCATCAGCTCATAACTTGTTCTTTTGGGATGCAGATAAACTTGGAGGGAATTCTTTGGTGACTAAATAGTTCATCAAATCAGCATACCATGGTCTTGTGGAAGAATGTAGCACATACAACTGTTCATTAGAGAATGTTTCTTTTATTATTTTGGTCGGTATATCCTCGATCCTCAGTTGACTCTAGTGATCAACTATATGGTTTTTGACACCTTTTTTGTCTTTGATCTCAAGATTGACTTCTTGTAAAATCAAGATCTACCCAATCAGTTTTGGTTTGGACTCCTTCTCCAAAAGATACTTGAGAGTTGCGTGGTTAGTAAAATCAATGACTTTTATACCAAGTAGATATGACCTGAATTTTTCAAAAGCAAACACCACTGCAAAAAGTTTCCTTTCAGTTGTATGGTAATTGTATTGTGCTCTATCTAACATGCGAGAAAATAGGCGATAACATGCAAATTCTTCCCAATTCTTTGCCCAAGCACAACTGTTACCGCATAGTCATTTGCATCACATATTATCTCAAAAGGTTCATCCCAATTTGGTGGTTGGATGATAGGGACAGATATGACACATCTCTTAAGCTCATTATGGCATCTTTACATGCTTGATCAAACACAAAATCCACTTCTTTGGGTAATTGTCTGCACAAGGGTGTTGTAATCTTCAAGAAATCTTTGATAAAGTGTCAATAGAAACCTACATGGCCTATAAAAGAACAAACTTCCCTCATGTATGAGGGGTCAGGCAATGATGAAATAACATCTATCTTAGCTTTATTAACCTCTAATCCATTTGAAGACACAACATACCTAAGAACATACCTAAGAACTATTCATTGTTCTACCATTATAGTTAAAGACAAGGTTAGTTTTAATGCACCTTTTTCACGATCAAAGATAAATTTTCTAGATATTTATCAAAAGAATCACTATACACCGTGAAATCATCCATAAAAACTTGGATTATTCTTTCAACATAGTCAGAAAAAATACTCATCATACATCTTTGAAAAGTCACAGGAGCATTACAAAGATCAAAAGGCATTCTCCTATATGCATATATACCAAATGGACATGTAAATGTAGTCTTTTCTTGATCCTCAGGATTAATAACAATCTGATTGTATCCACTATATCCATAAAAAAAGCAATAAAAAGACTTACCTGCTAGGCGTTCAAGCATTTAATCCATGAATGGTAATGGGAAATGATCTTTGCGTGTACAAAGATTGAGCTTTCTGTAATCAACATATATTCTCCACTTGAGATGCGAGTAGGAATGAGCTCATCATTTTTGTTTTTCACCAACATGATTCCAGTCTTTTTGGGAACCCCATGGATTGGTGCGACCCATTTACTGTTAGTGCTGGGGTAAATGACTCTTGCATCTAACAGTTTTAAAATTTCAGCTTTCACTACCACTATCATGGGCAGGTTCTATCTCCTTTTCATTTTCCTTATTGGTTTTCCGTTGTCCTCTAATAATATATGATGCATACACATTGAGGGACTAATGCCCTTGATGTCGGCTAAAGTCCATCCAATCGCCATCTTGTGATCACACAACTTCACAAGTTTTTCCTCTTGCATACTTGTTAACCCTTTTGCTATGATAACACGAAGTGTATTGTTGTCGCCAATGAATACATACTTTACATTATCGGGCAAAGATTTTAATTCTAACTTCAGGACCTATAAAATAAATGGCAAAAGCTTTTTATGTGAGAGTACTAAATCAATAAAGACATTATCATGGGGAACAATTTGTAAAGCTTGTAAGACCAATACTGATTCGTGCATGTTTTAGGGAACACACATGTGCCTCTCCATCTCTTCTATCTTGGTGAAATCATAGCTATAGCTCAAAGCTATGCTTAATTCATCTTCATAATTAAAATCACAAAATTGATGCACACACTTATCAATTTGATCATAGCATATGATAGAATAAACATTGTTATAAAGATATTTTATTGCATCATGAAAATTGAATTCAATTTTTTCATCTCCTACCTCTATAAACAAGATATCCTTACCACAATCAATCTTTATGTTAGCAGTTTTTAAGAATGGTCTTCTAAACAATATAAAAGTGCTGGTTGATGAATCATAAGAATCATGTTCCATATCAAGAATATAAAAGTCATAAGGAATAACCAAACTATCAATCTTGACTAGGACATCTTCTATCATACCAAATGGGTAAACAAAACTACGATCCGCAAGTTTTATTATAATACTAGTTTTATTAAAAGGCTCTAGACTAAGAGAATCATAAACATGTTTAGGCATAACACTAATGGATGCATCTAAATCACATAAAGCTCTTTTCAAACTAGCATTACCAACAACATATGGGATAGTAAACGCACCTCGGTCCTTTTGTTTTAAAGGGAAATTCTTTTAAACAATGGCAGATACAACTTCATCCATACTTACCGTTTCATAACCTTTCAGTTTGAAAGCTCTCTTAGTAGTATATAACTCCTTCAAGAATTTTGCATACTTGGGAATTTTCTTGATAGCATCAAGCAAAGGAATATTCAGTTTCACTTTCTTGGAAACCTCTAAGATCTCTTTTTCTTTGTCTTCTTTCTTTGACCTAGAAAAATTCATAGGAAAGGGTGGAATTGTTTAAAAATTAGAATTCATTGAGTGAGGAGTTACCTTTGGAGTGTGGGTTGTTGTTTTAATTTGGAAAGGAGAAAGATGATGTATCTTTTTTTTTTTTGGTAAGTTGACGTATATATTAAAGGAAAACGATACAAAGATTTTAAGGGGCATACCCCATATTTACAATGAGAGCAGAAACATAAAACAACAGATGGCTACATGCTAGCCACCAAACTGAAAACTCAAGACTTAACTTGATTCGTTAGGGAAACCAATACAACCAGCTAAATATCAAATGAAGAATCTATGCTATTAACCCTCCAAGCTCGTTGGATCCTTTTATTTTCATCTATTGGTAGAACGTTCCTCATCAAATCAAGCTTATCACGGATGATACATTCGATTTGATGAAAGACCAAATTCTGAGTTCTAGATATTCCAGCAAAGGTCCTTGCATTCCTTTCTTGCCAGATATGATACACTGTAGCTGCAAAACTGAGTTTACGAGAAAAATTGACGAAACTTTTGCCATGCCAAGTGACAGTGGCCCATCGAATCCATTCATCCCATCCTTTTGTCATTCTTGGAATGTTGCATCTGTCACAAACATCCCACCAGATCGCTTTAGTATAAGAGCATTCAAAGAACAAGTGGTTGTGATCTTCGTTGTTGCGGAGATAGAGTGAGCATCTATTGGGACCATGTATACCAAATCGATGAAGTCTATCTTGAGTTGTGAGTTTCTGTTGGACAGCCACCCATAGAAGAAACGAATGTCTTGGAACAACATTCTTGAACCACACAATGTCATGCCATTCGACCATCGTATGATGAAATCTTAGTTGTTCCCATGCTATTTTGATCGAGAATCTGTGATTTGGTGAATCCAGCCAAACAATCTCATCATTTTGCCCTATCATAGGATTAGAATTGGAAGGAATAGCTTCTACAATGGGGTGCCAGCCAATAGCATGAGTGGTAGGAATTTTCCATTCTGAGTTATGAATCAACATATTCACCTTTGCGTTCTTTTCCATACCTGAATCATAGATGAATCTATCGCCGTAAGAATCTGCGAGCGGGCTGTGAGGATGCCAATTGTCAAACCATAGAGAAGTTGTCCTGCCATCCCCTATGATGTACTTCATCTTCGGCCATGCTAAGGATCTGAGCTTTAGAATCTTTCTCCATGCCCAAGAGCAATTCTGTGGCGTCTTCATTGTCCAGAAATTCCTACCTCGCAACAAATTACATCTGATCCAAGGAGACCAGATTGAGCCATCTGAGTCATTGCATAGGTTCCAAATGTGTTTCAACAAAGCAATCTTGTTCCATTCTGTTATCCTTTTTATTCCTAGCCCCCCCTCCTTTTTTGGAAGACATACCTGATCCCAAGCCACTTTAGCCCCAGTAGTTCTGATATCTGAACTTGACCAAAGAAAGGATCTCATAATTTGCTCCACACTTTTTATGACTTGCCCGGGTAAGTGGAAGAGAGATGCCCAATAGACCTGGATGGAAAATAAAACTGAATTAATCAGTTGTACTCGTCCTGCATACGATAGTGTTCTACAAGTCCAATGTCGAACTTTAGAGGTGATTCAATCCACGAGACCCTTACAATAAACAGCCTTTAGTCTGGACGAGATAAGAGGCACTCCCAAATATTTCATAGGGAGCTCCCCCTCTGCAAACCCAAGAACATGAATAATCTCTTCCCTCTCAGCATTTAACACACTGCTTAAGAAGGTGTCACTTTTATTTGGATTTGGATACAGACCTAATAGATCTTGAAACTTTTTTAGCACAGTTTTGATCATACGAATTGAGTTTACATCTCCTTTGCTAAAAATCATCAAGTCGTCAGCAAAACAAAGATGAGAAATGTTGTCCTTCTTGCATCTCTAGTGGAACTTGAAGTTTTGGTTGGCACTCATCTTGCAGAATAGCCCCGAAAGGATTTCCATACATAGGACAAACAAATATGGAGAAAGTGGATCCCCTTGTCGCAGCCCTCTCCCCCCTTGAAAATAACCTGCAAGCTCACCATTGACGTTGATAGAGAATTGACATGATATAACACAAACCATAATCCAATCAATGATTGTTCTAGGGAATCCCATTTTTCTTAACATAGCGTCAACGAAATCCCACCGAACCGAGTCATAAACCTTCATCAGATCTACTTTCATAGCACAACGGGCAGGTCCCATAGATTTATGATAGCCTTTCATTAGTTCCTGAGACAAAAGAATGTTGTCGCTGATTCTCCATCGAGAGATAAAAGCAGTCTGATACGGACCTACTAAGGATGGCAAAACAGCTGTGATTCTCCCAGCTAGAATCTTAGCGATGCATTTGTACACGGTATTGCAGCAAGATATAGGACGAAAATCTGTCAACCTCATAGGATTGGCAACTTTAGGAATAAGGGAAATGGATGTAGCCTTCATTTCTTTAAGCATTCTCCGAGTCTGAAAGAAGGAGCTAACAGCATTGATTACATCCTCCCCAACTATGTGCCACATTCTTTTGAAAAAACCTGCGTTAAATCCATCCGGACCAGGGGCTTTGTTGTTCTTCAAACTAAACATAGCATGCTTAATCTCCTCCCTTGTTACATATTGTGCTAATACATGTTGTTGCATCGAAGACAGTTTCAAGTTAATTGCCGATTCCATCTCTTCCTCATTCAGAACCCTAGGCATCTGTTCCACTCTTAACATACGCTGGAAGTATGCAACTACTTCTGATTTAACTGCCTCATATCCTTTGATAACCTCTCCATCCTTCTTTGTAAGTGAAAGAAGTTTATTTCTATACTATCTTCCATTTACTGATTTGTGAAAGTAGCCAGTATTCTGATCCCCCAAGCTAAGCCACTGTATCCTTGACTTTTGTTTGAAAAAACTCTCTTCAGCCTTGATGATAGAAGCGTAGTTACGTACCGCATCCCTTTCTCGCTTGCACAAAGTTGGATTCCCATGTGCTGTATGTAGAGCCTGTTGAGTCATCCTCTCTTGATGGATGAGCTGACGCAATGCTGAATGCTTTATGGGATCATTCAAACCTCTTACATTCCAACATCCAATAATCATAAGAAAATAGAGAGGAGTACAAACAGCAACACAAAGATTACCTCGACGTGCCCCCAGGCGAGGAGACAGATTTCTTATTCTTCTTTGAAGAGTTTTTCGAACCCTTTTTCTTTTTCTCTAAAGAGTCTCTAGCCTTAATAGCTAACTGATTAACAATTTCCCTTTCGGTGGAATTCAGAGTTTGTGGGCTTATCAGGATTTGTGACGTCAACTCCTTGTCAGTTCGTTCCCCATCTGTATCACCTCCCATTGCATCAATATCTACATTCAGCTCATGACTATTAACGAAAAGAACCTGGTTCATGGTCGCACAATCAGATGTATTGGAGATGGCTAAACTTTGATCTGAAGCAGTACTTGTACCCCCCTCCTCCTGCTTCATGTCTCCTTGTGAACTCTTCAAAACAAAAGGAGAGGTAGGATTTTCATCTTCATAACAATCAGCATTGCTCACATCTGATGCAGCCTTCTCATTCATATTACAATCAGAAATATTTGTACCAGATGTCGAACAACCATTCTCATTACAGTTACGCACTTTAGATGCCAAAGGACCATTCTCACCACTCACAGAACCCTTATTTCGTTTAGCAACTACCTGTCATTGAAACTGATTCTGCTGTTTATCGCGGATTTAGAGTTCGCAGCTCCTACTTTCCTCTTACCCTCTGCCTCCATTGTAAGATTATCACCGTTATTAGTAGCACATATCGCTGTCGTGTGTCCAAAGACATTACAATTATTGCAGTTCGATGGTATCCATTCGTAATCAACTGAAATTGTTATGAATAACCCATTTGGACAGCAAAGGTCCTATTCCTTAACCAGCGTCTTCGTAGCATCAATCTCAACACAAACTCTTGCGTAGCTAAGCCTTTGACGCAACAATGTAGTCTGATCAGCATGAAGAGGAACCCCAATAGCACTCGCTACACAACTCAACCCCTTAATAGTCCAATACTCGAGAGGAACATTATACAGCCTAACCCATACCGGAACTTTGACCAAATCACCTTTTAAAAATTGCATGTTCGGTTGCCAACGTTTAAGCACCAAAGGTCTGTTTACCATGTGCCATGGGGCTCTTTCCAGCACATTAGTGGCATGATCAACAGAATCAAAAGTGAATAGGAAGAAACCATTATCCAAAGATAAAACTTCTGATAGACCGTAGGAGCCCCAGATTCTTTTGGCAATGGAATTAACAACAGGATATGGTAATTTCTGACCCACAAAATGACCAACTAGGGTGGGTTTCCAAAGTTTGCAACCATCCTCAAACACATCAAGTGGAGGAGCTACTGTCACACGACCATCAGTCATAGCAGGGGGAGCAAAATGCAGATTACGAACTAGAGAAATACCAAGGTTCTTGCTACCCTCATTGTTATCAACATCAGAACCCTTCAAAGCATTTAAAAAATTCAATTTGGGGCTAAGGTATAGCTGGTCTTGTTGCTGAGACCCTACCTTCAACTCATCAACTTTAGAACCCAACACATGATTCATTTCTGAAACAACATTAGAAGCTTGGGAATTAAAGTGTTTCTTCTCTATGCTAGCTTCAGAATCAGCTTGATTAACACTAGTAAACTGAGAAATCCTCATCCCATGGCTATTCAACATATCTTGTAGCTCTAATCTTAATATATGTCCAGACTTGACTTCATTGTGTTGTTCATTGTTAGAGGTAACCATTGGAACAGAATCCACAGCAGAACATAAGGACATTATGGTAGCATACAAATACTAGAGATACCAAATTCTAAGAAGAGAAACTGAGTCTAAAAAGTAACCTAAGCTCAGAAACAACAGCAACGTAATCTCAGAAAGAACAAGATTCAGATTGTTCATGAAGGAAGAAGAGAATTACAGAATTACGAGGCCAGTATCTTCGAGATTATTGCTTGGAATGATGATCCGTGCGATCAAGCTGTAGAGTATGTTATGACGAACAACATACTAGAAAATGGTGATGATCCAATGGTGAACGAAGAAGATCAAGCATAAACAAAAACCCAATTCACTCTGTTGCAACTAAAAATGCAGAACAGTAGAAATATTATGAGATCAATATCTCCCATCTCGTTGATTGGAATGAAGATCCATTCGGTCACTGTTTCGAGAAGGTTAGAATGAACAACATAGTAAGAAATGAGGACGATCCAATGGTGGACGGAGTAGATCTAGCTCTGGCAGTTTGATCTCTAATCTCTCTCTCTCTCCAGAATCCAATTTATAGTGAGTTTTTCGCTAGCACATTGCATCTCGATGATGTATCTTCTTTAGACTCAATTTGGTTTCTATCTCCTCTTTTTTCTCCATCTTAATTTTTTTCGACCTTTGCTCTTAAAGTTCTTTCTCACTTCGCAGCATGATTGCACTAACATTCTGTTTTGGATTTAATGCTTGTGAGGGCAACTTTCCATTCATTTGTGCTTCCACTTTTCTTCAAAGCTACTTGCCCTATTTGTTTTTCCAAGTTATGAATACTTGACCTTATTTCCTATTGAAAAGACATCATATTTTGTTGCAAGTTAATAATATTAGAAGCCAAAGCTTTCATCATCTCATGAAGATCATCATTGGATGACGACCCTATAACATTAGAGTTTGTGAATGAGGGTTGTCTTGCATGATAATTATATTGGAGCTGAAATCCATAGGGATGAAATTGTTGGCCTTAATTGCCTTGTTGGGATGGGTTGCCGTAGTGTAAGTTGGGATGATCTCTCCATCCAAGATTGTACATATTGGAAAAGGGATTATATTTATGCTGGGGCTATTCGTTGAATGCTCCATTAATTGCATGAGCTTGTTCAATGTAATCTTCTTACATTGTTGGGCACATATCCAAAGCATGTCCTTGTAAAGAGCATATGCTACAAACTTTCACATGTTGCACATTTCCACAAGCTAAAGAACGCACAAGAGAAGTAAGATCATTAACTTTATTTTTAAGGTTAGAAATACTTATTTACTCGTCTATTGGAGAAGTCTCCATGAGTGTCAAATTGTTTTGAGTTGGCTGCCATGTTTGAGATCAATTAGCATACAGTCTCGGGTGTCTTATCTACCAATACGCATCTAGTTGTAGTATCAATGATACTACGGTCAGTAGGCATTAATCTTTCATAGAAATATTGAATGAGTAACTGATCGAGAATTTGATGACGAGGGCATTGAATGCATAGTTGCTCAAATCTTTCCCAATACTCGGAGAGAGTCTTTTCATGAGATTATTGAATCCCACATATTTTTTTTCCTTATATTGGCAACTCGAGATGCTGGAAAATACTTTTTAAAGAAAATCTTCTTCATGGCATACCAAGTTCCATTAGATCCTAGGAGAATAAAAAAAAAGTCATGCCTTTGCTTCCCTTTTTAAAGAGAAAGGGAAAGCTTTCAACTTAACGTGTTCTTCATCAACTACATTCAGTTTCATGCCAACACAAACCATATGGAACTTTAACACGAATAAAAGATTGATGTCTTCTTCCAAGTGTAGGAGTAATAAATGACCTGGCAAGACCAGGGTTGAACCACAGGGAGGTGAATTGTATAAATTATAAATAACAACAACAAAAACAACAACAATAATAACAATAACAATAATAATAGTAGCAGTAATAGTAGTAATACTAATAATAATAATAATAATAATAATAAAGAAAGAGATGGAGAAGAAGAAAAGGAAGATGAGAACTTTGAGATGGAATATTAATGTAAGGATTAAACAATGATAATAACAAATGTCAAGGTTAGAGGATCCACTAATGGTATGTCAAACAAGTATAGTATAAACTCTTATTGTTGAATTGGAAACCACACACAAAGGAGGTTCCAATCAAATTATAGATTGTTAACATGATTACATTAGTCATCTTATTCGATTAATGCTAATACTTGTAAATCTCGTCAAGCATTCATGATTATAACTTATGTTAACAACAAATCAAGTTCCTTTCATAGCTTAGGTGTCGGTTATACCATACAGTATGGGGTATGAAAGTGCCAAGCATTTGTTGTACCAAGTGTTATACAACATAAATCAAGATTAGTCATTTAACAAGCAAAGTATTAAAGAGTGAACAAGATAACAAATACAAAACATGTTAGTATCAAACAAGTCCATACTAAGTTTACACTATACTTATTCTTACACCATTAGTGTAACCTTTTCACCTTGACATAATAAACTTAGCTAAGCATAATGAAAGAAAGAAAAATAAATAAACAAAATAAGAACATAAATAAGATAAAAGTTAACTAAGGAAAGGAAAGGAAATGAAAGGCATAAACTTGATATTAATGAAAGTAAAGCATAAACATTACAAAAAATACAAAGAGAGAAAGCAAGAGCATGATCTTGATCTGGAAACCAAGATGCTTAAATGCATGGAAAATACCTCCTTTTATAGGCCAAAATTGGGAACTATTGATTTCATGACTAATTAATGAGTGGGTGACCAACACTTGACTCGGTGACAATCCTTATCTCTTCTCTTGTCTGCCCAAAACATCATTGATAACCTCAAAATTAGAGCCACTTGAAAACATTAAAGTTGTAGGATATTGTCTTAGCTTTCTTGTGTAAAACATTTAGCTCATTTTGAATTCAAGAACTCCAGATACGGCCAAAATACTGAACAGTGCTTGGGCTGAAGGACAGACTTGGGCTTTTTTGTTGTTGCTACAATTTGGACTTGAAAATGATATTTTTAGATCTTAGGCTCCATATAAAAGTTGTAGGCCTATGTCTTACCTTTTCATCCATATAAAAAAGACCTAAATATGAGATCTATAGCTCCATATATGACCCCATTACCGAATAGTGTTCCGGTTTGGATTGCACCGACATCTCTTTTCTAAGTTTGGCCATCTCTTTATCCTTTTAATTTCAGTTCTTAAATTCATCAATCAATGACACGACTAAAAGATTGATGTCTTCTCCCAAGTGCAGGAGTGTCGAAGTAATAAATAACTCGACAGGACCGGGGTCGAACCACAAGGAGGTTAATTGTATAAATTGTAAACGACACTTATAAACAACGACAACAACAATACTAATAGAAATAATAGTAGTAGTAGTAATAAAGAAAGAGATGGAGAAGAAGAAAAAGAAGATGAGAACTTTGAGATGGAATATTAATCTATGGATTAAACAATGATGACACGACGAAAAGATTGATGTCTTCTCCCAAGTGCAGGAGTGTCGAAGTAATAAATAACCCGGCAAAACCGGGGTCGAACCACAGGGAGGTTAATTGTACAAATTATAAACAACAATAATAGCAATAACAACAATAACTATAGTAGTAGTAGTAGTAGTAGTAGTAGTAGTAGTAGTAGTAGTACTAATAATAATAAAAAAAAGAGAAGAAGAAGATGATGATGAGAACTTGGAGAAGAAAAATTAATGTACCGATTAAACAATAATAAAAATTGCCAAGGTTAGAGATTCCACTAATGGTATGTCAAACAAGTATACTATAAACTCTTATTATTCAATTGCAAACCACACATAAAGAAGGTTCCAATTGGATTATAGATTGTTAACATGATTGCATTAGTCATCTTATTCAATTAATGCTAATACTTGTAAATCTCATCAAGCATTCATGATTATAACTTATGTTAACAACAAATCAAGTTCCTTTCATAGCTCAGGTGTCAGTTATACCATACATTATGGGCTATGAAAGTGCCAAGTATTTGTTGTACCAAGTGTTATACAACATAAATCAAGATTAGTTATTTAACAAGCAAAGTATTAAAGAGTGAACAAGATAACAAATAGAAAACATGTTAGTATCAAACATTAAAATCCATATTAAGTTTAAATTATACTTATTCTTACACTATTAGTGTAACCTTTTCACCTTGACATAATTAACTTAGCTAGACATAATGAAAGAAAGAAAAATAGATAAACAAAATAAGAACATAAAAGCTAACTAAGTAAAGGAAAGGAAATGAAAGGCATAAACTTGATATTAATGAAAGCAAAGCATAAACATTACAAAAAATACAAAGAGAGAAAGGAAGAGCATGATCTTGATCTGGAAACGAAGATGCCTAAATGCATGGCAAATGCCTCCTTTTATAGGCCAAAATTGGGAACTATTGATTTGATGACTAATTGATAAGTGGGTGGCCAACTTTTGACTTGGTGACAATCCTTATCTTCTCTTGTCTGCCCAAAACGTCATTAATAACGTCAAAATTGGAGCCAGTTGTAAACATGAAAGTTGTAGGCAATTGTCTTAGCTTTCTTATGTAAAACATTCAGCTCATTTGTACTTCTAGAACTACAGATATGGCCAAAATACCGAACAGTGCTCGGGCTGGAAGACAGATTCGGGCTTCTTAGTTGTTGCTACAATTTGGACTTGATAATGGCCTTTTTAGATCTTGGGCTCCATATAAAAGTTGTAGGCCTATGTCTTACCTTTCCATCCATATAAATTGGACCTAAATCTGAGATATATAGCTCCAGATATGACCCAATTACCAAATAGTGTTCCGGTTTGGATTGCACCGACATGTCTTTTCTAAGTTTGGCCATCTCTTTATCCTTGCAATTTAAGTTCTTAAAGTCATCAATCAATCCTTTCATTTATGTGATAGGCCTGTATTTAAAATGAACATTTACCAAAAATTAAAGGTATCTTATATTTTTAGATATATTATTATAAAACATGTTTTAGTTAAGGAGTTATTGATACTTCAAGTGCAAAATGATGATATAAAACCATGATAAAAATGCACTTTTAAGTACTAATCACACCCCCCAACCAGCTTATTACTAGTCCCTAGTAATCAAAGCATTAAATAGAAAAACAATTTGCAAATTCCACAAAGTAAGGTATGCATCATTTAACTTCCATTAATCTATCGAGATAAACAAACTCTCATTAAATTTATATATCTGCTCAAAATCTCTTAATAAGATATTAATAAACCTTTTTTTGTGCTCAATGTATCAACACATAATTATGGGGCTTTTCTTGGAAGAAAACAAAATTTTTGTTCTAATGTTTAAGGTTAACTTCCTTGGGTTGGGATTATTATTTTTGTCTTCTTTTTTTTTTAAATATATTCATATAATTTAAAAACATCATGCATCTTTAAACCAGGTAACGAGCTTTCAGCTAATGACTCCCAGACCAGTTGGTCTTAGGGCATTAGGTGTTAAAACACCCCTACGAGCTTAGTAACTCGGGTCGCAGATACTGATATGTAGATAATGCAATGCTTGATTCCCTTAAGCTTTTTTCCTCAACCCATGTAACAAGCATTGGGCCAATAGCTCCCAAGTCAGTTGACTTTAAAGTATTAGGTGTTAAAACACCCTTCGAGCTTAATTGCTTAGGTTAGGGAGGCTACGAAACCAAACTTATCTACATTTTTATTATCATCATTTTTTTATTTTTTCTTTTTTTTCATGTTTTGTTTTCTTTATTATATATAATCCCTTTCCTTAGTTGTTACCTTTAACAAAAGAACATAAATAATGTAATAATCCAATATGCAACCCACAATCATATGTTAAAGTGTGTGTGTGTGTAAATTAAGGTTTTAGAATACATGTTATATAAGTATGTGAGCAGAATTAAGTGATAATAATGCGAAAGTTTGTAAACCTGAATATTTCAAGAAGTATTATAATAGACCTTGTTAAGAATGGTTATACTAAGATGCATCTCAAGAGTCATTTTAACAAAAGAGCTTCTTTACTCTGCCATCCTAGTAACAACAATTATGCACATGCTTTATGAAATGAAAAACAATTTTTTTTTATCAACTACTACCCTCTCCCCCCAACCAAAACGAGACATTGTCCTCAATGTTCTAAGGTAGAAAGATAGAGTATAGAAAATATCACCTGAAATAACGAACACTGACAAAATCTGAAACACACTAAAATAAAAATAAGAAATAAGAAAACACAATAATAAAACCAAAAGACACAAAAATTCACAAATGAAGGCTCAAATTCAATCTAAGCTTTTTACGGCTTCCCTTACATGACCAATTTATGCGACTCATGGAAGGATCAATCACAGGAATGAAAGATTGTAGTTGGTCAATCAATTGTTCAGCAGTAGTAGCAGAGATTATGATTTGTCGTGCAGAAGATGTTAGAAATTCCTGTTCCATAGCATGATCAAAAAAAGACAACTTATCATAATAACCATTAACATTTAACAAACCTATGGGTTTATGGTGAATGTGCAATTGAGCCCAAGAGGAAATATGAAAGATCTCTTCCAATGTGCCTAGACCACCTGGTAAAGCAATGAAAGCATCAGCATGGTTAAACATTGCATTCATTCGAGCCGACATTGTGGAGACCTGAAGTTCCTCTCCAATTGTTTTTCCAATGATGTCCCCTTGTGCCAAAGTTTCAGGGACGACTCCTAAAACTTGACTACCTCCTAAAAATACAGCTATTGACACACCTCCCATTAACCCAAGACTGCCTCCCCCATACACTAAATGAATCTTTCTCTCAGCTAGCACCTGACCAAGATGATTTGCTGATTCTAAAAACTCCTTTTCTTTCCCAGGACTAAATCCACTGAAAACACAAATATTTCTTATACGATGACCTGAGGAACTTGCCATTTCTACACACTTCTGTATTTGTTGAATGTATGGGTTGAGTAGAAATGAAAGGAAGGAAGAGAGGGTTTTATAGATGAGAAATTAGAAACGCAATCATAACACCTATATGTAGGCCAGCTGGAGTCTCACACTCTCTCTCTCTTTTTATTTATTTACTTTTGAAAAAGCATGTGTATGTACAGGTAGTTGTGATTGTGGCTCACATCTTCCCTTGGTTTTACGTCCAAGAACGGCTTAAACGCCCTCTATGGGTCAAGGATAGGCTTCCCATCAACTTTTTCTTAAAAACTGGTAAATAGGGTCTTTTTTAGTTAGATTCCCAAGACTAAGTCGATCATGTTCTTTATGAAATAGTGGCCATAAATCATGAATTACACGATGCACATCTCCACTAGGATGCGTCTCAAGAGTCAATAGAAGATTATCTAAAGACTCCTTACTTAGGCCATCCTTATCTTCATGGTTTATAGATACCATTCCTAAAGAATGACATTGTGTATTACAAGTCCATCTAGCACATCGATGACAGACTTCCAGTCGTTTTGCACGACGCATCTTTGCAAAAGTGCTTTTACCTATTCCAAGCATGTGTGAAATGAAGGAGTTAGAGGATTCACCTGATAATCAAACCTTTGCTTCAATCAACCAGTGAATATCTTTCAGAATTCCATAATTCATTAATAATCTCAATCTTGCACATCTAGCACGGTAAATTTTTGTAATCGCATTCTGAGGTAGAGCGGGAAAATACTTTTTCAATTTTTCAAGATTAGTGTCCATTTTCAAATGAGAATTGGAAGAGAGATTCAAAGAATTGCATAGATATATACATAGATATCAGTAATTATGGGAAATTGAAAGAATCGACTTAAGTCACGGAGTACCGTTATTCGCCATTTGACCGGGGTGAGAGAAACTAGCAAAAATCACTAAAACAATAATAAAAACCAATCTTTATATACAGGATCACCCAATTCAATAGAGTCATGTTCAACTGAAAAATTATCAAAGTAAACTTTCAGACGATGTCCATTTACCTTGAAAACATTGCCATTTGTTGGATTCTCGATGTCATAGGCCCCATATGGATACACATGTTTCACAATAAAAGGATCGCTCCATCTTGATCTTAATTTTTCAGGAAATAAATGCAGTCGAGAATTATAAACAATGATCACAAAACAATGATAAAGTTTTTGAAAGAAAATATTTTGAGTTGATTTGGAGTCCCTCGAGCCATAATAAGTGATGGTGGAACACATTTCTGCAACAAGCCATTTGAGTCTTTAATGAAGAAATATAGAATCACACACAAAGTTGTCACCCCTTATCACCCTCAAACAAGTGGACAAGTAAAGCTTGGTAATAGGGAGATCAAACATATTTTGGAGAAAACAGTGAACCCTAATAGGAAAGACTGGTCTTTAAGACTTAATGATGCACTTTGGGCTTATCGAACAGCTTATAGCACATCGATGACATTGTGCATTGCAAGTCCTAAAGAATGGTTTTGCACGACGATTCTTCGTAAAAGTGCTTTTACCTATTCCAGGCATGTGTGAAATGAAGGAGTTCGAGGACTCACCTGATAATTAGACCTTTGCTTCAATCAACCACCGAATATCTTCAGGAATTCCATGATTCTTTAACAATGTCAATCTTGCACATCTAGCACGGTAAATTTTTGTAATCGCATTCTGAGGTAGAGTGGGAAAATACTTTTTCAATTTTTCAAGATTAGTGTCCATTTTCAAATGAGAATTGGAAGAGAGATTCAAAGAATTGCACAAATATATACACAGGTATCAGTAATTGTGGGAAACTGAAAGAACCGACTTAAGTCACGGAGTACCGTTATTCGCCATTTGACCGGGGTGAGAGAAACTAGCAAAAATCACTAAAAAAATAATAAAAACCAATCTTTATATACAGGATCACCCAATTCAATAGAGTCATGTTCAACTGAAAAATTATCAAAGTAAACTTTCAGACGATGTCCATTTACCTTGAAAACATTGCCATTTGTTGGATTCTCGATGTCATAGGCCCCATATAGATACACATGTTTCACAATAAAAGGACCACTCCATCTTGATCTTAATTTTCTAGGAAATAAATGCAGTCGAATATTATAAAGCAAGAATTTTTTACCAACATTGAATGTTTTTCTCAGTATTTTCTTGTCATGAAACTCTTTAATTCTTGCTTTATAAATTCTTGAATTTTCATATGCATCATTTCTTATTTCCTCAAGCTCATTTATTTGTAATTTTCGCAGTTGACTAGCATCATCTACATTTAAATTGAAAGCTTTAATAGTCCAATAAGCTTTATGTTCAAGTTCCACAGGCAAGTGACAAGGTTTTCCATAGACTAGTCTATAAGGTGACATACCTAATGATGTTTTATAAGCAGTTCGATAAGCCCAAAGTGCATCATTAAGTCTTAAAGACCAGTCTTTCCTATTAGGGTTCACTAATGATGCGAACCTCGTGATCACATGGTCACGCAACCCACACGTAAAGACGTCAATTCCCGGAAAGCCAAGTAAATCAGGTTTGATAGGAGTGTGACACAAAGATAACTTGTACCTAGGCACCAGCACTATTAAAAATGGAAACCCCCACCCAATGAATATTGATTCGCGAACGAGAAGTATAAGGATGATGCCACGAAGACAGTTGTTCTTCAATAAGTCGATTTCAGTTCATTAGAGAACTATGAAAGGGAGATTATCTCACCAACACACACACACACAAAGTGCGGCAAACAAGAAGTTTTATTAATCTGAATATTCTTCTTACATGTTTGGTTATACCTCTATTTATAGTGACTCTAGACTTAAAGAAACCCTAATGGACCCCTCTTAGGTGGACTTATATGTAGCCCACTTACAATTGACCCAAATAAGTAATAATAACCCAAAGACTATGAAAAAAATAATAAAAATATAAAAATCCGAAAATTACTATCTTAAATATGCTAGAATCAGATTTGTCACCATTAAGAAGTCCCAAATAGACTAGGAAATCTGATCTGAAGGTAGAATGTATTCTAAAGTCTTCTTTCCTTTTGTAGCTCGGATGAATAAGGAATCCTTGTAAGAAAAGGATTCTGAAATAATTATGAATCCTTTCCACACTTGGAAACTATGTTGCAGCCCATTAAACATCCTTGTAGAATTAGTATATTTCCAAAATAAGCTGCCACATCCCTTTAGAAAAAGAATCCTAGCCAAATAGGAAGTCCACAAGTCAAAAGGAAGTAAATAACAAAATTCGTACAGCCTCTGTTGACCCGTATTGAGATACCTTTCCGAACTCAGATTGACCTGCAATTTTAACCATAGGTAACACAATATGTCAGGAGACTCCGCGTAAAATTTCAGCTCGATCAAACCGTCGGATTGAGAATTATGACTATTGCCGTAAAACTGGATAGTTGCACATTTTACATCAAAATTTAAATTTGACCTTGCTTGGATCGTATCAACTGTTTTCTCCAAAATATGTTTGATCTCCCTATTAGCAAGCTCTACTTGTCCACTTGTTTGAGGGTGATAAGGGGCGGTGACACGACTAAAAGGTTGATGTCTTCTCCCAAGTGCAGGAGTGTTGAAGTAATAAATAACCCGGCAAGACCGGGGTCGAACTACAGGGAGGTTAATTGTATAAATTATAAACAACAATAACAACAACAACAATAGTAATAATAGTAGTAGTAGTAGTAGTAGTAGTAGTAGTAGTAGTAGTAGTAGTAGTAGTAGTAGTAGTAGTAGTAATAGTAGTAATAATAATAATAATAAAGAAGAAGAAGAAGAAGAAGATGATGATGATGATGATGAGAACTTAGAGATGAAATATTAATGTAACAATTAAACAATGATAATAACAAATGTCAAGGTTAGAGGTTCCACTAATGGTATATCAAACAAGTATAGTATAAATTCTTATTATTGAATTGGAAACCACACACAAAGGAGGTTCCAATCAGATTATATATTGTTAACATGATTACATTAGTCATCTTATTCAATTAATGCTAATACTTGTAAATCTCGTCAAGCATTCATGATTATAACTTATGTTAACAACAAATCAAGTTCCTTTCATAGCTCAGGTGTCGGTTATACCATACATTATGGGCTATGAAAGTGCCAAGCATTTGTTGTACCAAGTGTTATACAACATAAATCAAGATTAGTCATTTAACAAGCAAAGTATTAAAGAGTGAACAAGATAACAAATATAAAACATGTTAGTATCAAACATTAAAGTCCATATTAAGTTTACATTATACTTATTCTTACACCATTAGTGTAACCTTTTCACCTTGACATAACTAACTTAGCTAGACATAATGAAAGAAAGAAAAATAGATAAATAAAATAAGAACATAAAAGTTAACTAAGTAAAGGAAAGGAAATGAAAGGCATAAACTTAATATTAATGAAAACAAAGCATAAAAAATACAAAGAGAGAAAGGAAGAGCATGATCTTGATCTGGAAACCAATATGCCTAAATGCATGGCAAATGCCTCCTTTTATAGGCCAAAATTGGGAACTATTGATTTGATGACTAATTGATAAGTGGGTGGCCAACTTTTGACTTGGTGACAATCCTTATCTTCTCTTGTCTGCCCAAAACGTCATTGATAACGTCAAAATTGGAGCTAGTTGTAAACATGAAAGTTGTAGGCAATTGTCTCAGCTTTCTTGTGTAAAACATTCAGCTCATTTGGACTTCTAGAACTCCAGATATGGCCAAAATACTGAACACTGCTCGGGCTGGAAGACAGATTCGGGCTTCTTTGTTGTTGCTACAATTTGGACTTGATAATGGCCTTTTTAGATCTTGAGCTCCATATGAAAGTTGTAGGCCTATGTCTTACCTTTCCATCCATATAAATTGGACCTAAATCTGAGATCTGTAGCTCTAGATATGACCCAATTATCGAATAGTGTTCCGGTTTGGATTGCACCGACATCTCTTCTCTAAGTTTGACCATCTCTTTATCCTTGCAATTTAAGTTCTTCAAGTCATCAATCAATCCTTTCATTTATGTGATAGCCTGCATTAAAAATAGACATTTACCACAAATTATAGGTATCTTATATTATTAGATACATTATTATAAAACATGCTTTAGTTAAGGAGTTATTGATACTTCAAGTGCAAAATGATGATATAAAACCATGATAAAAATGCACTTTTAAGTACTAATCACACCCCTCAACCAGCTTATTACTAGTCCCTAGTAATTAAAGCGTAAAATAGAAAAATAATTTGCAAATTCCACAAAGCAAGGTATTCATCATTTAACTTCCATTAATCTATCCAGATAAACAAACTCTCATTAAATTTATATATCTGCTCAATACCTCTTAACAAGATATTAATAAACCTTTCTTTTATGCTCAATATATCAACACATAATTATAGGGCTTTTCTTGGAAGAAAACAAAATTTTTGTTCTAATGTTTAAGGTTAACTTCCTTGGGTTGGGATTACTATTTTTGTCTCTTTTTTTTTCGTTTTTTCTTGTTTTTTTTTTTAAAAATCTATATACATATAATTTAAAAACATCATGCATCTTTAACCCATGTAACGAGCTTTCAGCTAATGACTCCCAAACCAGTTAGTCTTAGAGCATTAGGTGTTAAGACACCCCTACGAGCTTAGTAACTCGGGTCGCAGATACTGATATGTAGATAGTGCAAACAGGGTCTTCCCATCCAGTTTTCTTAAAAACTGGCAAACAGGGTCTTTTTTAGTCAGATTCCCAAGACTAAGTCGATCATGTTCTTTATGAAATAGTGGCCATAAATCATGAATTGCACGATGCACATCTCCACTAGGATGCGTCTCAAGAGTCAATAGAAGATTATCTAAAGACTCCTTACTCAGGCCATCCTTAATGAATTGTATTTTATCTTCACGGTTTATAGATACCATTCCTAAAGAACGACATTGTGTATTACAAGTCCATCTAGCACATCGATGACAGACATCCAATCGTTTTGCACGACGCTTCTTTGCAAAAGTGCTTTTACCTGTTCCAGGCATGTGTGAAATGAAGTTAGAGGACTCACCTGATAATCGGACCTTTGCTTCAATCAACCAGCGAATATCTTCAGGAATTCCATGATTCATTAACAATCTCAATCTTGCACATCTAGCACGGTAAATTTGTGTAATCACATTCTAAGGCAGAGCGGGAAAATACTTTTTCAATTTTTCAAGATTAGTGTCCATTTTCAAATGAGAATTGGAAGAGAGATTCAAAGAATTGCACAGATACATACACAGATATCAGTAATTGTGGGAAACTGAAAGAACCGACTTAAGTCACGGAGTACCGTTGTCCGCCATTTGACCGGGGTGAAAGAAACTTGCAAAAATCACTCAAAAAGAAAAAAAAAGAAAATGTGAGAAAAACAAAATAATCAACCTTTATCTACAAAATCATTCAAACCAGTTGATTCATTTTCATTAGGAAAATTATCAAAGTGAGCTTTCAAACGATGTCCATTGTCCTTAAAATCATTGTCATTCATTGAATTCTCAATATCACAGGCCCCATAAGGATTGCTCCATCTTGGTCTTAGCTCTCTAGGGACTGCATAGAGTTGAGAATCATAAAACAAAACTTTTTGACCAGTATCAATCTTTTGACAATTTTCACAAGTTTTGCAGAATGCATGCGTGTCCTTGAACATGGTGGGCCAATAAAATCTATTTTGAAAGATTTTTGCAACTGTCTTTTTTGAAGAAAAATAACTCCCACATGTTTCAGAATGACAAAGTTTAATGACACTACTTACCTCATTGTCGGGAATGAATCTTTGAAATATTTGATCAGGACAATATTTGAATAAGGTAGGGTCATCACAATAAAAGCTCTTCACTTCGTTCAAAAACTTTTCTTTGTCTTGAGTACTCCAATCAACTGGCAAATCTCCTAAAGCAAGAAAATTGATATTTTTATCATACCAAGGCATTGGACTAAGAGAAAGTAAGGATTCGTTAGGAAAGTAATCATCGATTGGTGTGATGTCAGATGTCGAATCTGTTGTCACTGTTGACAAAAGATTCGCAACAACATTTTCGGTGCTTGTTTCATCCATGATTTCTTCCTTAGAATAAACCATTTGCAAATCTTCAGTTTCATCCAATTCATTTTTACTTAAAGTAGATTCAAGTTGATCATAAACTAATTCGTCAATATGATCTACTTCTTGTAAATCATTATCATCTCTAGGTTGCTTGCAAATGTTGAAAATATTCATCTCCAATGTCATGTTTCCAAATGATAGCTTCATCAATCCATTCCTACAATTAATCAATGCGTTAGAGGTTGCAAGAAATGGACGTCCTAAAATAACAGGAAATGAATTACATGCTTCAACAGATTCTGTGTCCAAGACAATAAAATCCACAGGATAAATGAATTTATCGACTTGTATTAACACATCTTCAATTATTCCTCTAGGCACTTTTACAGATCTATCGGCAAGTAAAAGAGATATAGAAGTTGGTTTTAACTCACCTAGATTGAGACTTTGAAAAACTGAATATGGAAGTAAATTCACACTAGCTCCAAGATCAAGTAAGGCTCTTTCAATTTTATGCTCTCCAATAAAGCAAGAAATTGTAGGACAACCAGGGTCTTTATATTTCAAAGCATTATTGTTTTGAAGAATAGCACTTACTTGTTCGGCTAGAAAGGCTTTCTTTTTCACATTCAGTTTCCTCTTCACAGTGCATAGATCTTTCAAAAATTTAGCATAGGAAGGAACCTGTTTAATAGCATCCAGCAAAGGTATATTGATCCTTACCTGTTTGAAAATTTCATAAATTTCAGAATTGTTATTGACTTTCCTTTGTTTGGTCATGGCTTGAGGAAATGGAAGTGCTGGTGGTGAATCAGTCGTTTCTTTGCAATTTTCAGATTCAACCCCTTTCTTACCCTCAGAGATTGACTCATCATCTTTCTCATAAGGTTCAAGAGAGGGTTTTTCAATAACCTTACCGCTGCGCAGAGTAGTGACTGATTTGACTTGATCCATGTGTTGGCTTCCGGAACTACTTGCATTTGCATTGTATTGCCCTTTGGGATTTTGTTGTGTTTGGGATGGAAACTTACCTTTCTCTTGGAAACTAAGAGCAGATGTTAATTTAGCAAGAGTATCTTTAAAATCTGTCATGTTTTGAACAAGTTGAGTATTCATTGTCTCTTGCTTTTCAATGAATGCATGCAATGTTTCCTCAAGATTTCTTCTAAAAGGTGGAGCATAAGAAGGTGCATATCCATGAGAATTTTGGAAATTATGGTGTGCTTGAAATGGTGGTTGTGAAGTTTGTGCATTGTTGTTCTCACTCTTCCAACTGAAATTTGGGTGATTCCTCCAACCAGGGTTGTATGTTTGGGAGTATGGGTTGTGGTTGGCCCTTTGAAAACTGTTTAAAGCATGGGCTTGTTCATGGAGACATTCTTTAAAAGAAGGCAAGGTTGGACAATCATTGGTTGAGTGTTCATTTGTTTCACAGATTTGACACACAATGTTTTCAACAGATTTTAATTGACCACTCGTTTTCAATTCTAGTGCCTCAACTTTTCTAGCTAAAGATGCAAATTTGGCTTGAAGGTCATGATCATCCCTAAGGTTGTACATACCTCCACTAGATCTATGAGGTTGAGTTTTACTCGGTGCCTCATATGTACCCGCGGTGTCCCAATTTTGAGCATTTTCAGCTAACAAGTCTAAGTACTCCATTGCTTCCTCAGGGTCTTTATCTTCAAAAGTTCCATTGCACATCAATTCAACCATTTGCCTATCTTTAGGTGTTAACCCTTCATAGAAATGTGAAACCAATCTCCATGTTTCAAAACCATGATGGGGGCAAGTACTAAGCAAATCTCGATACCTATCCCAACATCTGTAAAATGTTTCTCCTGGTTTTTGAGTGAAAGTGGTGATTTGTCTTTTGAAAGAGTTTGTTCTATGAGATGGGAAAAACTTCTTTAAAAACTGTTGTTGCATTTCATCCCAAGCACGAATGGATCCTGGTCTTAAATTTTGTAGCCATGTTTTAGCTTTATCTTTTAATGAAAAAGGAAAAAGCTTTAATCTGATGGTGTTCATGCTACAATTTAAGTTATTATATGTGTTGCACACCTCCTCAAATTCCCTTAAATGCAAGTATGGATTTTCCAATTCTAAACCATGAAAAGAAGGTAAAAGTTGAATTATACCAGATTTAAAATTAAAATGAGATGCATCAGGAGGAAAAACTATGCATGATGGTGCACTTGTTCTTGTGGGATTCATATGGTCTCTAAGTGTTCTAGCACGGTTATTTTCATTATTCTCATTATGAAGTGATTGATTATCTTTTTCGGCCATATTTTCTGAAAATGATGAGGATACCCTACAAAGTCTACCACTTGATGTACGTGACCACACTCTCATGCACGTGTAGGAACAAAATAAAAAGAATAAGAAAACAAAAGAAGAAGAAACAAGAGAAAAGAAATAAAGTTATATACAAGAAAAGTGAAAAGAGAAAATAAAATAAATATTATAATTTATACAAGACTTACCTCCCCGGCAACGGCGCCAAAAACTTGACACGACTAAAAGGTTGGTGTCTTCTCCCAAGTGCAAGTGTCGAAGTAATAAATAACCCGGCAAGACCGGGGTCGAACCACAGGGAGGTTAATTGTATAAATTATAAACAACAATTATAAAACAACAATAACAACAACAACAATAGTAAGAATAGTAGTAGTAGTAGTAGTAGTAGTAGTAGTAGTAGTAGTAGTAGTAGTAGTAGTAATAATAAAGAAGAAGAAGAAGATGATGATGATGATGAGAACTTAGAGATGAAATATTAATGTAACAATTAAACAATGATAATAACAAATGTCAAGGTTAGAGGTTCCACTAATGGTATATCAAACAAGTATAGTATAAACTCTTATTATTGAATTGGAAACCACACACAAAGGAGGTTCCAATCAGATTATATATTGTTAACATGATTACATTAGTCATCTTATTCAATTAATGCTAATACTTGTAAATCTCGTCAAGCATTCATGATTATAACTTATGTTAACAACAAATCAAGTTCCTTTCATAGCTCAGGTGTCGGTTATACCATACATTATGGGCTATGAAAGTGCCAAGCATTTGTTGTACCAAGTGTTATACAACATAAATCAAGATTAGTCATTTAACAAGCAAAGTATTAAAGAGTGAACAAGATAACAAATATAAAACATGTTAGTATCAAACATTAAAGTCCATATTAAGTTTACATTAAACTTATTCTTACACCATTAGTGTAACCTTTTCACCTTGACATAACTAACTTAGCTAGATATAATGAAAGAAAGAAAAATAGATAAACAAAATAAGAACATAAAAGTTAACTAAGTAAAGGAAAGGAAATGAAAGGCATAAACTTAATATTAATGAAAACAAAGCATAAAAAATACAAAGAGAGAAAGGAAGAGCATGATCTTGATCTGGAAACCAAGATGCCTAAATGCATGGCAAATGCCTCCTTTTATAGGCCAAAATTAAGAACTATTGATTTGATGACTAATTGATAAGTGGGTGGCCAACTTTTGACTTGGTGACAATCCTTATCTTCTCTTGTCTGCCCAAAACGTTATTGATAACGTCAAAATTGGAGCTAGCATGAAAGTTGTAGGCAATTGTCTCAGCTTTCTTGTGTAAAACATTCAGCTCATTTGGATTTCTAGAACTCCAGATATGGCCAAAATACCGAACAGTGCTTGGGCTGGAAGACAGATTCGGGCTTCTTTGTTGTTGCTACAATTTGGACTTGATAATGGCCTTTTTAGATCTTGGGCTCCATATGAAAGTTGTAGGCCTATGTCTTACCTTTCCATCCATATAAATTGGACCTAAATCTGAGATCTGTAGCTCTAGATATGACCCAATTACCGAACAGTGTTCCGGTTTGGATTGCACCGACATCTCTTCTCTAAGTTTGACCATCTCTTTATCCTTGCAATTTAAGTTCTTCAAGTCATCAATCAATCCTTTCATTTATGTGATAGCCTGCATTAAAAATAGACATTTACCACAAATTATAGGTATCTTATATTATTAGATACATTATTATAAAACATATTTTAGTTAAGGAGTTATTGATACTTCAAGTGCAAAATGATGATATAAAACCATGATAAAAATGCACTTTTAAGTACTAATCAGGCGGCAACTTTGTGTGTGATTCCATATTTCTTCGTTAAAGACTCAAATGGATTGTTGTAGAAATGTGTTCCACCATCACTTATTATGGCTCAAGGGACTCCAAATCGACTCAAAATATTTTCTTTCAAAAACTTTATCACTGTTTTCTGATCATTGTTTCGACTTGGAATAGCCTAAACATAATCTACTACGACTAATATGTATAAGAAACCAAATGATTGAGGGAATGGACCCATGAAATCTATACCCCAACAATCAAAAATCTCAATGACAATAATAGGATTTAAAGGCATCACGTGACGTTTTGAAATAGATCCCAACTTTTGACAATTTTCACAAGACTTGCAGAATGCATGTGAATCTTTGAACATGGTGGGCCAGTAAAATCCACTTTGTAAGATTTTTGCAGTTGTCTTTCTTGACGAGAAATGGCCCCCACATGCCTCAGAATGACAAAATTTAATGACACTACTTACCTCATTGTCAGGAATGCATCTTCAAAATATTTGATGAGGACAATATTTGAATAAATAAGGATCATCCCAATAAAAGTTTTTCATTTCGTTCAAGAATTTTTTTTTATCTTGGGTACTCCAATGAGCTGGCAATTGTCCTGTAACAAGAAAATTGACAAAATTAGCAAACCAAGGCATTGTAGAGATAAAAAGTAAAGATTCATCGGGAAAGTAGTCATCGATTGGTGTGATGTCAATTTTTGAATCTGTTGTCAATCTTGACAAGTGAATTGCGACAATATTTTCGCTGCCTTCCTTATCTTTGATTGTGATATCAAATTCTTGAAGTAATAAAATCCACCGCATCAATCTAGCCTTAGAATCTTTCTTAGAAAGAAGATATTTTAATGAATTTTGATCACTAAAAACAACAGGTGAGCCAACAAGATAAGATCTGAATTTTTCACATGCAAATACTACTGCAAGTAATTCTTTTTCAGTGGTGGTATAATTCATTTGAGCACTATTTAAAGTTTTACTTGCATAGTAAATTACATAAGGTTTCTTATCTTTTCTTTGTCCCAAAAAGGCACCTACGACATAATCACTAGCATCACACATTATTTCAAAAGGTAATGACCAATCGAGAGGTTGAATGATAGGAGCACAAGTAAGCAAGTTTTTAAGCTTAACAAAGGCTTCTTCACATTGTTCAGTCCATTCAAAAATAATATCCTTTGTTAGAAGGTTACTTAAAGGCTTAGATATTACACTAAAATCTTTGATGAACCTTCACCAGCATGTCCCAGGAATGATCTAACTTCTTTAAGAGATTTTGGTGTTGGCAAGTTTGTAATTAACTCGATTTTAGATTTGCCAACCTCAATTCCTTTTGATGAAACAATGTGACCAAGTACAATGCCGTTTGTTACCATAAAATGACATTTTTTCCAATTCAGCACAAGATTCTTCTCTTCACACCTGGTCAAAACCTTTTCTAAGTTAGTCAAACAATCATCAAATGAATCGCCAAAAACAGAAAAATCATCCATCAAAATCTCAAGAAAATGTTCAACCATATTACTAAATATACTAAGCATGTATCTTTGAAATGTGGCTGGTGCATTACATAATCCAAAAGGCATCCTTCGATATGTAAAAGTACCAAATGGACATGTGAAAGTAGTCTTCTCTTGATCTTCCAATGCAATTTCAATTTGGTTGTAACCCGAATAGCCATCTAAGACACAATAAAATTCATGACCTGCAACTCTTTCTAGATTTTGATCCATGAAAGGTAAAGGAAAATGATCTTTTCTAGTCATTGAATTAAGTTTCCTATAGTCAATGCACATGCGCTAACCAGTAACAGTTCTAGTGGGAATTAACTCATTGTTCTCATTTGTTATCACACTGACTCCAGACTTCTTGGGTACAACTTGGGTAGGACTTACCCATTTGCTGTCAGAAATAGGATAAATGATTTCATTATCTAGAAGCTTAATGACTTCATTTTTCACTACTTCCTTCATATTAGGATTTAGCCTTCGTTGCATTTCTCTAGAGGGTTTAGCATTTTCCTCTAAATAAATTCTATGTGTACAAATCAAAGGACTAATTCCTTTTATATCAGCTATGGTCCATCCTAATGCATTTTTGTGCATTTTCAGAGTTTGTAATAACTTACCTTCTTGATGTGCATTAAGTTTGGAAGAGATTATTACCGGAAAAGTTTCATTTTCTCCTAAAAATGAGTATTTGAGATTGGATGGCAACGACTTCAAATCAGGTTTTGGTGGTTGAACACTTGAAGGTATGGACTTAATTGATCGTGGTGGCAATTCCTCAATTTGTGGCCTCCAATTACTTGTCTTTGATTCTTCCTAAAAATAAATCATTTCCAAATCATCAAATTCATCAATCTCGATTCCACTGGAAGTGGTTGGAAATTGATCATGAATTAATTTTTCAGTAAAGTCCACTTCCTGTAAATCATTATCATCTCTAGGTTGCTTGCAAATGTTGAAAATATTCATCTCCAATGTCATGTTTCCAAATGATAGCTTCATCGGTCCATTCCTACAATTAATCAATGCATTAGAAGTTGCAAGAAATGGACGTCCTCAAATAACAGGAAATGAATTACATACTTCAACAGGTTATGTGTCCAAGACAATAAAATCCACAGGATAAATGAATTTATCGACTTGTACTAACACATATTCAATTATTCCTCTAGGCACTTTTATAGATCTATCGGCAAGTAATAGTGTTATAGAAGTTGGTTTTAACTCACCTAGATTGAGACTCTGAAAAACTGAATATGGAAGTAAATTCACACCAACACCAAGATCAAGTAAGGCTCTTTCAATTTTATGCTCTCCAATAAAGCAAGAAATTGTAGGACAACCAGGGTCTTTATATTTCAAAGCATTATTGTTCTGAAGAATGACACTTACTTGTTCAGCTAGAAAGACTTTCTTTTTTCACATTCAGTTTCCTCTTCACAGTGCATAGATCTTTCAAAAATTTAGCATAGGAAGGAACCTGTTTAATAGCATCCAACAAAGGTATATTGATTCTTACCTGTTTGAAAATTTCAAAAATTTTAGAGTTGTGATTGACTTTTCTTTGTTGAGTCATGGCTTGAGAAAATGGAAGTGTTGGCGGTGAATTAGTCGTTTCTTTGCAATTTTCAGATTCATCCCCTTCCTTACCCTCAAAGATTGACTCATCATCTATCTCATAAGGTTCAAGAGAGGGTTTTTCAATAACCTTACCATAGCGCAGAGTAGTGACTGATTTGACTTGATCCATGTGTTGGCTTCTAGAAATACTTGCATTTGCATTGTATTGCCCCTTGGGATTTTGTTGTGCTTGAGATGGGAACTTACCTTTCTCTTGGAAACTAAGAGCAGATGTTAACTTAGCAAGAGTATCTTTAAAATCTGTCATGCTTTGAGCAAGTTGAGTATTGATTGTCTCTTGCTTTTCAATGAATGCATGCAATGTTTCCTCAAGATTTCTTCTAAGCGGTGGAGCATAAGGAGGTGCATATCCATGAGAATTTTAGAAATTGTGGTGTGCTTGAAATGGTGGTTGTGAAGTTTGTGCATTGCTGTTCTTACTCTTCCAACTGAAATTTAGGTGATTTCTCCAACTAGGGTTGTATGTTTGGGAGTATGGGTTGTGGTTGGGCCTTTGGAAACTGTTTAAAGCATGGGCTTGTTCATGGAGACATTCCTTAAAAGAAGGCAAGGTTGGACAATCATTGGTTGAGTGTTCATTTGTTTCACAGATTTGACACACAATGTTTTCAACAGATTTTAATTGACCACTCGTTTTCAATTCTAGTGCCTCGACTTTTCTTGCTAAAGATGCAAACTTGGCTTGAAGGTCATGATCTTCCCTAAGGTTGTACATACCTCCATTAGATGTATGAGGTAGAGTTTTACTCGGTGCCTCATAAGTGCGGGTGTCCCAATTTTGAGCATTTTCAGCTAACAATTCTAAGTACTCCATTGCTTCATCAAGGTCTTTATCTTCAAAAGTTTCATTACACATCAATTCAACCATTTGTCTATCTTTAGGTGTTAACCCTTCATAGAAATGTGAAACCAATCTCCATGTTTCAAAACCATGATGAGGGCAAGTACTAAGCAAGTCTCGATACCTATCCCAACATTTGTAAAATGTTTCTCCTGGTTTTTGAGTGAAAGTGGTGATTTGTCTCTTGAAAGAGTTTGTTCTATGAGATGGGAAAAACTTCTTTAAAAACTATTGTTGCATTTCATCCCAAGCACGAATGGATCCTGGTCTCAAATTTTGTAGCCATGTTTTAGCTTTATCTTTTAATGAAAAAGGAAAAAGCTTTAATCTGATGGTGTTCATGCTACAATTTAAATTATTATATGTGTTGCAGACCTCCTCAAATTCCCTTAAATTCAAGTATGGATTTTCCAATTCCAAGCCATGAAAAGATGGTAAAAGTTGAATAATGTCTGGCTTGAAATTAAAATGAGATGCATCGGGAGGAAAAACTATGCATGATGGTGCACTTGTTCTTGTGGGATTCATGTGGTCTCTAAGTGTTCTAGCATGGTTATTCTTATTATTCTCATTATGAAGTGATTGATTATCTTCTTCGGCCATATTTTCTGAAAATGATGAGGATATCCTACAAAGTCTACCACTTGATGTACGTGACCATACTCTCATGCACGTATAGGAATAGAATAAAAGAAAAAAAACAAAAGAAGAAGAAACAAAAGAAAAGAAACAAAGTTATATACAAGAAAAGTGAAAAGAGAAAATAAAATAAATATTATAATTTATACAAAACTTACCTCCCCGGCAACGACGCCAAAAACTTGACACGATGAAAAGATTGATGTCTTCTCCTAAGTGCAAGAGTGTCGAAGTAATAAATAACCCGGCAAGACCCGGGTCAAATCACAGGGAGGTTAATTGTATAAATTATAAATAACAATAATACAACAACAATAACAATAACAACAACAACAACAATAATAATAAATAAAAAGAAGGAGAAGAAGAAGAAAAAGAAGAAGAAGAAGATGAGAACTTTGAGAAGGAATATTAAAGTAACGATTAAACAATGATAATAACAAATGTCAAGGTTAGAGGTTCCACTAATGGTATGTCAAACAAGTATAGTATAAACTCTTATTATTTAATTGGAAACCACATATAAAGGAGGTTCCAATTAGATTATAAATTGTTAACATGATTACATTAGTCATCTTATTCGATTAATGCTAATACTTGTAAATTTCATCAAGCATTCATGATTAAAACTTATGTTAACAACAAATCAAGTTCCTTTCATAGGTCAGGTGTCGGTTATACCATACAGTATGAACTATGAAAGTGCCAACCATTTGTTGTACCAAGTGTTATACAACTTAAATCAAGATTAGTTATTTAACAAGCAAAGTATTAAAGAGTGAACAAGATAACAAATATAAAACATGTTAGTATCAAACATTAAAGTCCATATTAAGTTTACATTATACTTATTCTCACACCATTAGTGTAACCTTTTCACCTTGACATAATTAACTTAGCTAGACATAATGAAAGAAAGAAAAATAGATAAACAAAATAAGAACATAAAAGTTAACTAAGTAAAGGAAAGGAAATGAAAGGTATAAACTTAATATTAATGAAAGCAAAGCATAAATATTACAAAAAATACAAAAAGAGAAAGGAAGAGCATGATCTTGATCTGGACACCAAGATGCCTAAATGCATGGCAAATTCCTCCTTTTATAGGCCAAAATTGGGAACTATTGATTTGATGACTAATTGATAAGTGAGTGGCCAACTCTTGACTTGGTGACAATCCTTATCTTCTCTTGTCTGCCCAAAACGTCATTGATAACGTCAAAATTGGAGCCAGCTGAAAACATGAAAGTTGTAGGCAACTGTCTCAGCTTTCTTGTGTAAACAATTTAGCTCATTTGGACTTCTAGAACTCTAGATATGGCCAAAATACCGAACAGTGCTCGGGCTGGAAGACAGATTCGGGCTTCTTTGTTGTTGCTACAATTTGGACTTGATAATGGCCTTTTTAGATCTTGGGCTCCATATGAAAGTTGTAGGCCTATGTCTTACCTTTCCATCCATATAAATTGGACCTAAATCTGAGATCTGTAGCTCTAGATATGACCCAATTACCGAACAGTATTCCGGTTTGGATTGCACCGACATCTCTTTTCTAATTTTGGTCATCTCTTTGCCTTTGCAATTTAAGTTCTTAAAGTCATCAATAAATCCTTTCATTTATATGATAGACCTACATTTAAAATGAACATTTACCACAAATTAAAGGTATCTTATATTATTAGATATATTATTATAAAACATGTTTTTGTTGATATAAAACCTTAATAAAAATGCACTTTTAAGTACTAATCATGGGGGATATGTCAACAAGTCAAGGTTGAACACCAAAGGCCTGCGGGACCATTACAACCATTACAATTTCCAGAATGGAAGTGGGAGTTGATTACCATGGATTTCGTGTCAGGATTTCACAAAGGGAGGAAAGGAAATGACGCGATATGGGTTATCATAGATCAATTGACAAAATCCGCACTATTCTTGCCTATAAAGATGACTGACTCGGTGGACAAGCTTGCCAAGATTTATATAAATGAGGTGTTATCGCTTCATGGGATTCCAGTGTCCATTGTATCGGATCGAGATCCCAGGTTCACCTCTCGACTTTGGCCAAGCATACAACATGCCTTAGGAACAAGATTGGATATGAGCACTGTGGTTCACCCTCAAATAGATGGCCAGTTAGAAAGAATCATCCAAGTCTTGGAAGACCTATTTACGGGCCTGTGTGTTAGAATTTGGAGGAAACTGGGAGGAACACATGGCATTAGTGGAGTTCACGTATAATAATAGTCACCAAGCCACAATAGAGATGGCCCCATATGAAGCCTTGTATGGTAAGAGGTGCAAAACTCCTTTATGTTGGGAGGAAATCGGGGATCGGAAGTTATATGGCACAGAAGTGGTCCAAGTCACCACTGAGAAAGTGAGAACTATCAGGGCTCGCATCAAAGCCGCACATGATAGATAGAAGACGTATGCTGATGTGAGGAGAAGACCTCTCGAGTTCAGTATAGGGGACCAAGTGTTCCTGAAGGTAGCTCCATGGAAGAACATGTTACGATTTGGATTGAAAGGGAAGTTAACTCCCCGCTTCATTGGACCCTTCAAAATCTTACAGCGAGTAGGACCAGTAGCCTACAAAGCAGTTTTCGCTGTTGATTTCTTGATCGGCAGCGAAGCAGTTTTTTTTGCCCTTTTTTGCATCCGTAGCGACGCAGTTTTCGCTGCCGATTTTTACATGGGCAGCGAACCCATTTTCGCTGCCAACTTCTCGATCGATAGTGACACGGTTTTCGCTGCCGATTTCTGCATCGACAGCGAAGCAGATTTCGCTGTCGATTTCTCGATCGGCAGCGACGCCGTTTTTGCTGTCAATTTCTGCATCTACAGCAAAGCAGTTTTCGCTGCAGATTTCTGTGTCTACAGTGAAGCAGTTTCCTCTGTCGATTTCTGCATCGACAGCAATGCAGTTTTTATCTTAAAAATAAAATAATAATAATTTTCTTAAGGAGTTGAGAGGGAGGGGTAAAACTGGTTTTAGATAGACCAAAACAAGGATAAAAACACATCTAAACCAACCCCCAAACACCCACCTCATTTAATGGGGAGTATAAATATAAGAAGGAGAGAAAAGGTAACCTTAGCTTTTCTCAAAGTTGTTGCAGCTGTATGTCCAGCAGCTACATGTTACTCTCCCTTTCTCCTCTCCAACAGAAACCTAAGCCTTATGAACGTGTAAGGGAGAGAGAGGAGACCTTGAGAGAAGATCAGATAGCCACCTAAAGAGAAAGGAGAAGGGAACCAGCGTGAGAGGAAGAAGAAGGAAGAAAACTAGCGGGAGAGGAGGAAGAACACTATCAAACCTTCCTTAAACCTAGCTAGATTCATAAGGTGCTACGGTCGGGATCGGGATCGGACCATCATTAAGACAAGAACAAACTATAGGGGGATCAGGTAGGTGACTTGCACTTTCCTTTTTCATTCATTAAATAATGTGACACTTTAACATGAATGTTACCGTATTGGGTTAAAATAGATAACAGATTGTCAAACATTAAATGTTGTCAAATGGTTGATTAGCTTTGGCTAATGGCATCCGAATGGATGACCGGGATAAAGGAATGATTAGCCTCGACTAATGACATCCGAATGGATGACCGGGACAAAGGAATGATTAGCCTTTACTAAAGGCATCCAAAGGGATGACCGAGACAAATGACTGATTAGCCTCCGCTAATGGCATCCGAATGGATGACCAGGATAAGGGAATGATTAGCCTCGACTAATGGCATCCAAATGGATGACCGGGATAAATGATTAATTAGCTTCGGCTAAAGGCATCCGAAGTGGATGATCGGGGTGAGTGAACGGTTAACCTCAACAAATGATACCTTGAGCAGATAGTTGGGTTTAAGATTATGGTTGATTACAAGAATTGGTGCATCTATATGTATTATAAATTGTGTATACTATGTACAGGAACTACAAATATCATGCATCAACCATGGAATAATGTTAATGTTTCATTTTTCTGCCAGACCATTTAATTATCATTATTACTAATAAGCAATTGTATTCTCTTAAATGTTTTGCACTGCAATAGGGACATCACATCAATGAGATGCCTAGAAAACCCGATACACGGGAACCTACTTTTGCAAGGAATCATGTAGTTGCATCCTAAATCATGATATATTTTGTATGGATCAATGTATTAAACATATAACTTTTATTGAACTCTTTTGTTTAAATTCGTGGTGACTATTAGTAGGATAGGAATGCAAACTCATGTCTATGAATGTATATTATAATATGAACTTCTAAGCATGCAAACATAATATTATGTGTTTATGTAAATTTCCCTTTTAAATGAAATATTGAATGTTGTTGATGTATGGATTGCATTTTGATGATGTGAGGAAAATAGATTCGTAATTTACCGACACGATGTGTGTCAAAGAAAACAAAAATTATGTTGTTTTGGGTCTTGAAATGCCGGGTTGTTACATTTATTGTCTTGGACACACAACCTATTGAAACATGTAATTCATTTCCTGTTATTTTAGGACGTCCTTTTTTTTTTCAACTTCTAATGCATTGATTAATTGTAGGAATGGACTAATGAAGCTATCATTTGGAAATATGACATTAGAGATAAATATTTTTAATGTTTGCAAGCAACCTGGAGATGATAATGATTTACAGGAAGTGGACTTTACTAAAAAATTAATTCATGATCAATTTCAAACCACTTCTAGTGAAATTGAGATTGATGAATCTAATGATTTGCAAATGATTTATTTTCAAGAAGAATCAGAGACAAGTAATCGAAGACTAGAAATTAAGGAATTGCCACCATGATGAGAATAAGATTTTTTCAAGATTAGTGTTCATTTGCAAATGAGAATTGGAAAAGAGATTCAAAGAATTGCACAAATATATACACAAATATCGGTTATTATGGGAAACTGAAAGAACCGACTTAAGTCACGAAGTACCATTGTCCGTCATTTGACCGGGATGAGAGAAACTAGCAAAAATCACTCAAAAAGAAACACAAAACCAATATGAGGAAAAAAATCAATCTTTATATACAGGATCACCCAATTCAATGAGTCATTTTCAATTGAAAAATTATCAAAGTAAACTTTTAAACGATGTCCATTTACCTTGAAAACATTGCAATTCCTTGGATTCTCGATATCACAGGCTCCATATGGATACACATGTTTCACAATACAAGGACCGCTCCATCTTGATCTTAGTTTTTGAGGAAATAAATGTCGTCGAAAATTATAAAGCAAGAATTTTGTACCAACATTGACTGTTTTTCTTAATATTTTCTTGTTATAAAACTCTTTAATTCTTGCTTTATGAATTCTTGAATTTTGATATGTATCATTTCTTATTTCCTCAAGCTCATTTATCTATAATTTTTGCAGTTGACTAGCATCATCAAGATTTGAATTCAATGCTTTAATAGCCCAATAAGCTTTATGTTCAAGTTCCACATGCAAGTGACAAGGTTTTTCATAGACTACTCTATAAGATGATATACCTAATGGTGTTTTATAAGCAGTTTGATAAGCCCAAAGTGCATCATTAAGTGTTAAAGACCAATCTTTCCTATTAGGCTTCACTGTTTTCTTCAAAATGTGTTTGATCTTCCTATTAGCAAGCTCTATTTGTCCACTTGTTTGAGGGTAATAAGGGGTGACAACTTTTTATGTGATTTCATATTTCTTCATTAAACACTCAAATAGCTTGTTGCAAAAATATGTTCCACCATCACTTATCATGGCTCGAAGGATTCCAACTCGACTTAAAATATTTTCTTTCAAAAAATTTATCACTATTTAGTGATCACTGTTTCAACTTGAAATTGCCTCTATCCATTTCGAAACATAATTTACTGCGACTAATATGTACAGGAAACCAAATGATAGAGGAAATGGACCCATGAAATCTATACCCCAACAATCAAAGATCTCAATGACAAGAATAGGATTTAAAGGCATCATGTGACGTTTAGAAATAGATCTTAACTTTTGACAATTTTCTCAAGTCTTGCAGAATACATGTGAGTCCTTGAACATGGTGGGCTAGTAAAATCCACTTTGTAAGATTTTTTCAGTTGTCTTTCTTAATGAGAAATGAATGAACCCTACATGTCTCAGAATAACAAAATTTAATGACACTAGTTACCTCACTATCATGAATGCATCTTCAAAATATTTGATCAGGACAATATTTGAATAAATATGGGTTATCCCAATAAAAGTTCTTCACTTCATTCAGGAACTTTCTTTTATCTTGGGTACTCTAATAAGCTGACAATTGTCAATATTAGCAAACCAAGGCATTGTAGAGACAAAAAGTAAATATTCATCTGGAAAGTAATCATCGATTATTGTGATGTCAGTTTTCAAATCTGTTGTTAATCTTGACAAATGATCTGCGACAATATTTTTGGTGTCTTTCTTATCTTTGATTGTGATATCAAATTCTTGAAGTAATAAAATCCACCACACCAATCTAGTCTAATCTTTCTTAGAAAGATTTTTTCTAGTTTCTCTCACCCTGGTCAAATGACGGACAATGGTACTCCGTGACTTAAGTCGGTTCTTTTAGTTTCCTATAATAACTAATATTTGTGTATATATTTGTGCAATTCTTTGAATCTCTCTTCCAATTTTCATTTGAAAATGGACACTAATCTTGAAAAATTGAAAAATTATTTTCTCACTCTACCTCAGAATGTGATTACAAAAATTTACCATACTAGATGTGTAAGATTGAGGTTGTCAATAAATCATAGAATTCTTGTAGATATTCGCTGGTTGATTGAAGCAAAGGTCTGATTATCAGATGAGTCATCTAATTCTTTCATTTCACATATGTCTGGAAGAGGTAAAAACCCTTTTGCAAAGAAATATTGTGCAAAATGACTGGAAGACTATCATTGATGTGCCAGATGTACTTGTAATGCACAATGTCGTTTTTTAGGAATGATATCTATAAATTGTGAAGATAAAATACAATTCATTAAAGATGGCCTGAGTAAAGAGTCTTTAGATAATCTTCTATTAACTCTTGATATGCATCCTAGTGGAGATATTTATTGTGCAATTCATGATTTATAGCCCTATTTTTGTAAAGAACACGATCGATTTAGTCTTAGAAAACCGACTAAAAAAGACCTTACTTACCAGTTTTTAAAAAAACTAGATGGGAAGCCTATCTCTGACCCATAAAGGTCGTTTAAGCAGTTCTTGGATGTAAAACCAAGGGAAAATGTGAGCCACAATCACAACTACCTGTACATGCACATGCTTTTTCAAAAATAAAAGAGAGAGAGAGAGAGTGTGTGTGTGTGAGAGTCCAGCTAGCTTACATATAAGTGTTATCATTGCCTTTTTAATTTCTCATGTATAAAATCCTCTCTTCGTTCCTTTCATTTCTACTCAACTTATACATTTAACAAATATAGAAGTGTGTAGAAATGACAAGTTTCTCAGGTCATATAAGAAATATTTGTGTTTTCGATGAATCTAGTCCTAGAAAAGAAAAGGAGTTTTTAGAATCAGTAAATCATCTTTGCCATGTGCTAGTTGAGAAAAAGATTCATTTAGTTATAGGGGAGGCAGTCTTGGGTTAATAGGAGGTGTGTCAATAACTGTATTTTTAGGAGGTAGTCAAGTTTTGGGGGTCGTCCTTAAAGCCTTAGCACAAAGGGACATCATTGAAAAAATAATTGGAGAGGAACTACAGGTGTCCACAATGTCTACTCGAATGAATGCAATGTTTAACCATGATGATGCCTTAATTGCTTTACCAGGTGATCTAGGTACATTAGAAGAAATCTTTTATATTTTTTCTTGGGCCTAATTGTACATTCACCATAAACCCATAAGTTTGTTAAATGCTAATGGTTATTATGATTTGGGAGCTATTGGCCCAACGCTTATTACATGGGTTGAGGAGAAAAGCTTAAGGGAATCAAACATTATCTACGACCTGAGTTACTAAGCTCGTAGGGGTGTCTCAACACCTAATGCCCTAAGATCAACCAGTCTAGGAGTCACTAGCCAAAAGCTTATTATATAGGTTAAAAATGCATTGTGTTTTAAATTACATGTATATATATTGAAAAAAAAAAGAAAAAAAATCTCAACCCAAGGAAGTTAACCTTAAATATTAGAACAAGAATTTTATTTTCTTCTAAGTAAAACCCCGTAACTATGTGTTGATATATTAAGTACAAAAGGAAGGTTTATTAATATCTTATTTAAAAGGTATTAAGCAGATATATAAATTTAATGAGAGTTTGTTTATCTAAATTGATTAATGGAAGTTGAATGATGAATACCTTGCTTTGTGGAATTTACCATAAATTAAAGCTATTTTATATTATCAAACTTGTTATCATAAAACATGCTTAAATTAGGGAATTTAATGATACTTAAGTGTAATATGATGATATAAAACCTTAATAAAAATATACTTTTAAATACTAATCATTGATCTTTTCATTTATGAAATTAAACTAAGAATTAACATGCATCATTATTTTGGATCTTTAAAATAAATAGGCAAACATCAATCATTATTGGTTAATAAAATAATTAGAATTCACTGCCTTGACGTTTAGCAACACTTCACCTAAACCCATATAATATATACATCATGCCCTTAACTTATATTAGTATATAACCTTTACTTTCAGCAAAAAAACCAACACATTAGTTACATACAAGTATCTATAACTATGTAAAATACAATAAAACTACATTTATGATTGATTCGCATCTCCTAAACATTTGATAGATAATGTTGAAATAATGTCACTCAATAAATATGTATGGTGCTTTAGAATAGACAAATTAAGTGACATATTCATAGGAAATTATTATTAGACAATAAATGGAAGTACATAAGTTAGGAACATTCTAGATACTACTAACTGACTTAGGTTGCCACCATGTTTGTTCTTTTTTTTCAAACCGAATTGTAAGGTCAATTTTACATTGTAAACTTTAAAATTCTATGTCCATCATTAATTTCATTCCTTTATTTTGTTAGAATTAAGATGAAAAGTTCCATGAATAAGGCTAAAATCACAATATCATGAACATTCTTATTTTATCATTTCTAAAATTTGAATTTTAAATAATCTTTAAAACAAAACAAAACTTGATTATTATAAGAAAGAAATATAGAACTTGGCAGATGAATTCTATAGGGAAAAAAGTAGAAGAAAAAGAAAAGTTATTGTTACCTATCCAAATATATTGGTTGTGTTTATTAAGGATAGATAGAGGGTTGGTTGTCGGTGGGTAAATCAAAAGGATAAAGAAACAAAGACCTATGACAATGATAGAGGATAGAGAAATAACAACTAGTGATAGAGGATAAAAAAAAAAGACAAATAAAAAGCTTGGGGATGATTATTTCTATTTGATTTAGAGTTAGAAAAAATAATATTTATAATTTTTCTCTTTTTCAAGTTGGTTTAGTGCTAATTAAACCAGTTTAATACGATTTAGTTCATTCAACTTCAAACTTTTGAAGAAATTGAATCCAACTAGAATTGTTTTTGGGTTTCCTAAATAATTATTATTTTTTTGTTCGTTTAGTTTTTTTGGTTAGCTTTTCTCATGTTTTCTTGGTTTAATCAATTTTGTAGGTTTTTTACTCATCCCTATTTACAATTAATATTAGGATTTGTTTCTTACTAAGTCTTTTCTAATTGATCTCAAAAGTATGATTGCAAAGGTTGCTTAAACATTAAATGTCTAATGAAGGCTTTTGGCTATTATCTATGATTTTCCCTTATGATATCAATAAAAAAAACCTTAATCAAGTTCCAAACATTTATTAATCATGTCTCTAACCTACCAGGACCCAATTTGTAAGAGCCCTCACATACCCAGTATATAATCATACAAGATAAACAATAATATACCACATATGTGATTTCTTCTTTGTAAAACACAACCTTGGATTACTCATGCCTACCCAAACTTTATCCATAATTGTTCATAACAATTCCAAACCAACCTACATGAATACATGTAATACAATACTATCATTAGAAAAACGAACATAAAAGAGTAAAACATCCAACATCTTATATTAATAATGAAAATAAATATCCAACACTAGTGAGGACAACTTCAACATAAATAAATAATAATTCATAATAGTTCAATTAGTTTGTTCATTTTAAACTCTTATGAGTTTCAGGAATCTCATAAATCATGAAATTCATACAGCTAAATAAAATATATTAAAAAAGTCTTACAACTAAACAAAATAAGCTAACTAGTTTTGAGAAGCACATAATGAACCTATAAAAAAGAAAACAAAGTAAAAAGAATAATGGTTAAATTTCACATTACATCATTAATCACTCAACATGCAACAATACTGTTTATACACACACACACACACACACACACATATATATATAATAAATACACATGATTCATACAACTCATTTAGCTATACAACATAACTTTACCATATTCATTATTTTTACTAACTATTCATAGTAACATAACATTGTATCAATTTAAAATTTGGAATTTGAGTTAACTACAAAATTATAAATTTCCTTTAGGCATTTCAAATGCTTTTTCTTAAAATATTCTAATTAGTCTACAATATTTAAAACCCCAAAATGCTTGACTGACGCATGTTATATAATCTTAGGCCTAAATTTGGTTTTCTTACACCAACAATTAAACTTTAAACATAACAAGCTCTTCACTCCAATATAAATATCTTGATTTTTACTTAATTATAAACCATATAATCATACAAACAATTCAAATTCTAATAAGACAATCTTGCTCAAGATGTATACCAACACACCTCTTAATTCTGTTTACATATTTATCTCATATTTGACAAATATCCTAATGCTTATAATTGATACCTTAACTTAATGATCAAGTTCTTATTCCTTATGGCTGACCCAATGTATCTGTTTTAATCCCTACATATTTGGTTGGATCCCATACTCAAATACATTTTTGATATGTCTATTAAGGACCACAAACCTAGCCCTACTCATGCGGTAGGCTCCCTTATTTAATAGTTTTTTAATATTTCATTTTTGATATGTCCTTCAATGACCAATTAAACTAGCCCCACTCATATGGCAGGCTTCAAAAACACATTTCATTTTTACTTATTTCCAACACTAGTTCACAAACTAAGCATTCCATTTTAGGCCTAGTTTTAACATAACCATACAATTATATGACAATTTTATAGTTCATCATTCCAAGCCCACTCATATAGCCAGCTTCTATACATATAACATAATTTAAAGTACACACTTAACAAAACTTTATTAGTTTTTAATTGACACGACCAAAAAATTAATGTTTTCTCCCAAGTATAGGAGTATTGGAGTAAAAAATAACTCGACAAGATTAGGGATGAACCACAGGGAGGTTAACTATAATAATAATAATAATGGTGGTGATGGTGATGAGTTAAAGATGGCTTTGAGATTTAAGATTAATATAAAGATTAAACAATGATAAAAACAAATTTTAATGTTAAAGTATCCATTAATGGTATTTTAAACAAGTATAGTATGAACACTTTGTATTACTTAACTGAAAACCACACACAAAGGAGGTTCCAATTAGATTATAAATGGTTAACATGATTATATTAGTTATCTTATTTGAATAATGTTAATACTTGTAAATGTTGTCAGGTATTCAAGATTATAATGTATGTTAACAACAAATCAAGTTTCCTTTATAGCACACATGTAGGTTATACTTTATGGTTGGGCTATGAAAGTGTCAAGTATTTGTTGTACCAAAGGCTATACAATATAAATTTAGATTAAGCATTTAACAAGCAAAGTATTAAAAGTGACCAAGATAATAAATACAAAAGATCAAACATTAAAGTCCATATTGAGTTTATACTATACCTATTCTTACACCATTAGTGTAACCTTTTCACCATGACATAATAAACTTAACTAAACATAATGAAGAAGAAAAACATAAATAAATAAGATAAGAACATAAATAAGATATAAGTTAATTAAGTAAATGAAAGAAAATGAAAGGCATAAACAATAAATCAATAAAAGCAAAACATAAGCATTATAAAAAATATAAATAAAGAAAGCAAGAACATGATTTTGATATAAAAATCAATACCTAAATGTATGGAAAATACCTCTTTATACACCAAAATTTGAAATTATTAATTTGTTAACTAATTGTTAAGTGGATGGCCATATCTTGACTTAGTGACAATCCTTTTCCTCTTGTCTGAACAAAACATTATTGTTAATATCATAATTTAAACATGTTGTCCATATGAGAGTTATAGAAAATTGTCTTAGCTTTCTAACAAAAAAAAAGAGAGGTCATTTGGACTTTTAAAACTCAAGATATAGGATGAACACTAAATAATATTTGGGCTGCAGGATAGATTCAGACTTCTCTATTGTAACTATAATTTGAACTTGAAAACAACCGTTTTGAATCTTAGGCTCCTATAAAAGTTTTCGGCCTATATCTTAGCTTTTTATCCATATAAACCAGACCTAAATCCAAGTTCTATAGCTCCAGTTATGATCCAATGATCGAATAGTATTCTAGTTTAGACTAAACCAGCATCTCTTTTTTAAAGTTGCCCCTCTCTTTGTCTTATAACTTTTAGAAATTAAACTCATCAATCAATCTTTTCATTTATGTGATAAGCCTGCATTTAAGATGAATATTTACCATTAATTAAAGGTATTTTATATTTATTAGATATATTATTATAAAATATGCTCTAATTAAGGAGTTATTAATACTTTAAGTGTAAAATAATAATATAAAACATTGATAAAAATGCATTTTTAAATGCTAATCATAAATCATTCTATTATTTTGCATAAACATGTCCTTATCAGAGTACAACTTAGAAATTAATCATTTAGTTAATGCTGAAAACTAAGTTAATGTGAGGAGCATCTACTTATTCCTCTTATTAGTCTTATTCCTCTTATTAGTCTTACATTAAATTTACTTTTTAAATATAAAAAAATATACTTTCCAATATTGTTTTAACAATTTGAGTACTTTTTACTCATAAATACATGTATTCTTACATTAACTCATATTAAATTTAAGGTTCCTAACCTTTAATGTTCCAATATAAACAATGCTATCATGTAAGCTTATTTCATGTATACATGCATATTATGCTTTTATTTTTCATATAACAATCACCCATCTTCTTTAAATAACCTAAAAGAATCAAAGAAAAAACCAAAATATAAAAACAAGGCACCACAAAATAGTACAATTTCACCAAATTATACTTAATTTTATTCAATATTCATACAATTTCATCAGGAAATCATAATTTCTTCCCAAAAATTTCTCAAAACCTTATAATTCAAGAAACTCAATCTTTCATCAAGATTTCATGCAAATAACTACACATAATTCATCAAAGATATTCTTTTATCATTAAACATGCATAAATTTACAATAAAAAATACAGACCAACAACCTTTGTCTTGGTCGAACCTATCTCTCTAATGTGTGGGGTTGTTTTTTCAACAAATCAATATATTCTTCACAATCAAGCTTTATACTAATGAAATTTAGACATATTTTCATAAAAAGCCTAATTTTCCTTAAATTATCTTCAAGAAACCTAATTTCAAGATTTGGGGATTTTATCTTTTATTTAATTCTTAAGTTTTCCATCTTGTTACTCAAGTTTTCTATATGCTAACACAAAACATTATGCCAAAACAACTTTCAATTTTCCAATTCCATATATTTTTTTCTAAATTATCTTGAAGAACCCTAATTTGTAAATTTAAGGATTTCATCTTTTATTTAATTCTTTATGTTTTTCATCTTGTAATCTCTCTAGCTCAAGTTTTATACAAACTAACAAAATTAATTATATCTAAACACCCTTCAATTTTCCAATTCTATATAAACCCTATTTTCTAAATTCGAAGGGTTTACACTTTTCCCTATTGTAATATAAAGATTGAGTGTTTAGAGTGCTTTACAAAGTGGTTTCATATCAATTCAACCTTGATTGATCAATCCTTCTTCTCCACAATCGTTCTATTTCTTCTTGTTTTTCTTAAATTCTTTCTTGAAATCTTTGTAGGTTTTCTCTCTCTCTCTCTCTCTCTCTCTCTCTCTCTCTCTCTCTCTTTTATAAATGTTTCTCTCATTTGGAACCCAACAATCTCACCACTCTCTCCCTACAATGATAACATGTAGACTACAAGCTTTTTCTTTTACAAAGAAAATAAGTTTAGGTTCTTGACTTTATTCTTTGTTTTTTAATAATTGTACCCGCTTCTTTTTCAGTCTAGGAGAAATGATTTTTCCTTTCTTTTTAGTCTTTAGACTTTCTATTTTTCAATTATGGTGTTTCCTTTCTAAATTGTTTCTAAAATTTAGCCTTACTCTCTTCATACAATTTTAGTCTTTTTTTTCTTTGTATAATAAGGTTAGGGATGCTACATCTTTTATCTCATTTTTTATCTTCCTTATCATGATTCTCACTATTTTATCCCTAAGATGTATGTCTACCTTTAAGATGGATTATTGGTATAAAATTTCTCACCTACCTAAAGATTGAAGTATTTATATTATAAGCATCCTTCTCATGAGCTCTTATAAAATATTTAAGAAAAATAACTCTATTTTCTTCTAAAAAAACCTTTAAAATTTTGATAAAACCTCAAATCTCATCCTATAAAGCAATTTGAACAGGCTTCAAGATTTTATGAACACTTGATCCCATCGTCAACCATATAAAAGCTTATCACCCTCTATTTCCCACATAAATTAATTATTCAATGGCAAGCACAAGGATGTACTCATTTCAATATAGGAGTCATTCATCTTTCCTTTACCTTTTATGGTGGGAAAAGACTCTCTATAATCTTTAATTCTTATTTTGTGCAAAACAAACATATCTAGCCACCATTCAAACAATGTTAAATGTATAAATGGTGTTCTTGACACTCTTTCCTAATTTCTGCATCCCTTTTACATATCCAAGTCTAGTTAGAGTTCTTAAAGCATATACATAGATCATAAGTGCTCATATGATATCCAATGTTCACTCTGCCACTTTCCATGTTAAACTTGCTTATCGAGTCCAAAATCATGCTTTTGACATATCAACTCCTTTTCTATCAAGACGTTCTCTTGTTAACATTTGAAGTTAGACAAGCTGTAACTTGTACTTTTTTCCCTTAACAACTCAATAGAGATGAGCTTATTCAAATATTATCTGACTTATTGGTAACAAACTATGAACAATTCCATTTTATAGTTCAACATTTATAAAGTTCTAACCTAGTCTTCATCATTAAGAAAGATGGATTAGTTTAGATCTCTTTATTGAAAGACTCAAAAACACCCCTATCATTAAGAATTTCTATTGATGATGTTATAATGGTTGATGAAGATTCTTGACCATTTCTTATCCCTATATAATAGTTTTTATTTGGTTGTATGTGTTTTTTATGCAATTCTTTCTCTGATGACTCAAAAAAATCTGTATTGTCAAAGAAAAAACTAACTTCATAGAGGCATTGATGTGAATTTTAATGAAATTCATGACCCCAAGATCAGTATAATCCAAGTTTGTTGAGATTTGAATGAGCTTATCACAATCAAGAATCAAAGTTAAATCAAGAACCAAGATTGAACTTTCAACTCTTCAAAGAATTGATTATTCTAGGTATATGCATTGTGATTGAGCTGGTTTATAATCTTGTTGCCTTGAAGCAAGTCTTTCATTGTGATAAGCTCATTTAAATTTCAACAAACTTGGATTAGATTGATATTAGGGTCGTGAATTCCATTAAATTCTGTTAGGGTTCATATTAGTTGGTATCAAAACTGATATAATCATAAGTTATATCCTTGAATTTCAGTCTTTATTGTTTCTTGTTTGATTCAGCCACCTATAAAAAAAAAATCAGGGATCTTACTTATAATTGCTTTACCGAACACTTAATCATAAGTTAGTGTTCTTTTGATGCTTTCTTCATCAAAATTGGTATACATACCTAACTTCTTGATTATATGGCTTGATCTTGAAATCTTGATTGCTGCCACACAAAAGAAAAAAAATAAACAACAGAAAGAAAAATCATTTTTTTTGTTTTAGCTAAATACATGCTTGAAGAAACATTGATCATTAGGCAATTGGTTAGTCTTGATTGTTGTTGATTTCTTGAGTTTCGGGAATTTTCTTCAATTAAATCCTTAGTTCTTAATAATTCATAATTGTTTAGTGAGGAGTGTCAAAGTAATTCACCAAATCACAGATTCTCGATCAAAATAGCTTGGGAACAACTAAGATTTCATCATACGATGGTCGAATGGCATGACATTGTGTGGTCCAAGAATGCTGTTCCAAGACATTCGTTTCTTCTTTGGGTGGCTGTCCAACAGAAACTCACAACTCAAGATAGACTTCATCGATTTGGTATACATGGTCCCAATAGATGCTCACTCTGTCTCCGCAACAACGAAGATCACAACCACTTGTTCTTTGAATGCTCCTATACTAAAGCGATCTGGTGGGATGTTTGTGACAGATGCAACATTCCAAGAATGACAAAAGGATGGGATGAATGGATTCGATGGGCCACTGTCACTTGGCATGACAAAAGTTTTGTCAATTTTTCTCGTAAACTCAGTTTTGCAGCTACAGTGTATCATATCTGGCAAGAAAGGAATGCAAGGACCTTTGCTGGAATATCTAGAACTCAGAATTTGGTCTTTCATCAAATTGAATGTATCATCCGTGATAAGCTAGATTTGATGAGGAACGTTCTACCAACAAATGAAAATAAAAGTATCCAACGAGCCTGGAGGGTTAATAACAAAGATTCTTCATTTGATATTTAGCTGGTTGTATTAGTTTCCCTAACGAATCAAGTTAGGTCTTGAGTTTTCAGTTCGGTGGCTAGCATGTAGCCATCTATTGTTTTACGTTTATGTTCTCATTGTAAATCTGGGGTATGCCCCTTATAATCTTTGTATCGTTTTCCTTTAATATATACGTCAACTTACCAAAAAAAAGGTTTAGCTTCTTTCTACAGGCGATTTGTGAAAGACTTTAGCTCTATTGTTGCTCCCATGACAGAATGCTTGAAAAAAGGGAATGAGTTTAGATGGAGTGCAGAGGCACATAAAGCTTTTGAGCTAATTAAAGAAAAGTTGTGCACTGCTCCTGTTTTAGCACTTCCAAACTTTGCTAAAACATTTAAAATAGAGTGTGATGCTTCCGGAGTTGGAATTGGGGCTGTTTTGATGCAAGAAAAGAGGCCATGGCATTCTTTAGTGAAAAGTTAAATGAGCACGTTTGAACTACTCTATTTACGACATGGAGTTCTATGCTTTGATTCGGGCTCTAGAGGTATGGCAGCACTACTTGTTGCCAAAAGAATTGGTTATTCATACTGATCATGAATCCTTGAAGTATCTTAAGGGGCAAAGCAAGCTGAATCGATGACATGCTAAATGGGTGGAGTTTATGGAGTCATTTCCTTATGTCATAAAGTACAAGAAAGGGCAAGTTAATGTTGTTGCTGATACTCTTTCTAGGAGGTATGCACTGATCTCTATGTTGAATGCAAGGCTGATGGGTTTTGAACAGGTGAAGAATCAGTACACTAATGATTCCTACTTTGCTAATGTGGTTACCGAATGTGCAAAGGGAGCTTGTGATGGGTTCTTTATGCATGAAGGTTGTTCAAAATGGGCAGAATGTGTATTCCTTCAGGTTCATTACGAGAGTTGCTTGTGCGAGAGGCTCATGGTGGTGGTCTTAGTGGTCATTTTGGGGAGAAGAAGACTTATGAGTTGCTGAAAGAACATTTCTTTTGGCCTAGCATGTTACGGGATGTGCACAATGTGATTGAGAGATGTGCTCTTTGCAAAAAAGCTAAGGGTAAAGAGAATGCATATGGGCTGTATATGCCGTTGCCTATTCCAGAGCAATCGTGGATAGATGTTAGCATGGACTTCATCTTCTTTGTTACGAGCTGTTATACATAAGAATTTGAAGAGTTGGGATACTTGTTTGCCTATTGTGGAGTTTGCATATAATCGTACTGTGCATGGGGCTATAAAATTTTCACCATTTGAGGTTGTGTATGGCTTTAATCCTTCTGTTCCTATTGATCATGTTCATATTCCAATTACGAGGCCAGTATCTTCGACATCATTGATTGGAATGCTGATCCATTCGGTCAAGCTGTAGAGTATGTTCTGACGAACAATATACTAAACAATGGTTAACAAAGGAGATCAAGCTTGAACAAAACCCAATTCACTCTGCTGCAACTAAAAATGCAGAATAGTAGAAATATTGCGAGATCAATACCTCCCACCTCGTTGATTGGAATGAAGATCCATTCGGTCAATGTTTTGAGAAGGTTGGAACGAACAATATAGTATGAAATGAGGACGATCCAACGGTGGAAGAAGTAGATCTAGCTCTGACAGTTTGATCTCTAATCTTTCTCTCTCTCTCTCCAGATCTCTCTCACCAATAACCTTTACCACCAAAGGAGAATGGTCTGACATACCCGATCGCAAAAATCTCGCTTTCAAAAATGTGAAGTTTCGATTCCATTTCTCATTGACAAGCACTCTATCTAGTTTCCCCATAATCAGATTCTCAGGACTTTGATTCGACAAAGTATAATGCAAGCCTGACTATCGAAGATCATCCACTTTCGCTTCTTGAATCATGTTTCCAATCTGTGCTATCAATTTCAATACTTTAACTCATTAATCAATCCTTTTATTTATGTGATAGGTATGCATTTAGGATGAACATTTACCATAAATTAAAGGTATCTTTTGGTATCAAACTTGTTATTATAAAAGGAGGGATTTGTCATGCATTTAGGCATGTTGGTTTCTAGATCAAGATCATGCAACTTTCTGATGTGCATCATGGGAATGATAATCCATCTCGTAAAGGTAAATCAAATATGCAAGAGGATTCAGATGGTCTAATGACAAGAGCAAGAGCGAAACAACTACAAAGGACCTTGACGAGTCAAATTGGAATGATTGAAGCTGCATATTCAACAACATTAACTATATCCTTCCTCAACCGTCCAAGAAATCTAGCTATTGTTTGCTCTTGGGGTTCCATCAATTCACATCGAATCTGCAGCAACTCAAACTCTTTCACATACTCTTCCACGCTTAAAGATGCTTGTCGCAAAGTTTGAAGTCTGATGTATAGCTCTTGTTTATAGTAATCAGGAACAAATATCTTCTTCACCAGTCTTTTCATAGTTGCCCACGTTCTAATCTCCTCTTCTCCATCCCTTCTCCTCTGAATCTTTAAGTTTTCCCACCATAAAAGAGTATAATTTGTAAACTCAAGTGCTGTCACATTGCACTTCCTTTCTTCAGAATATTCATACCATTCGAACACCTTTTCAACCTTCTAAATCCATTCCAAGTAGTCCTCAGGTGAACTACTTCCTCGAAACGGTGGAATCTTAAGTTTGAGACCACTAGGAAGATTATTATTCTGTCTTCTTAGTCTGCCCCTATCGTTGGCCTCATCATCTCCATTTGGATCACCAGAGCTTCTACAAAATCATTTCGTGGCACCCTAAATGCTTGCCTCTATTGGGGTTGCAAATTATTTCTTTGCATCATTTGCATAAGGGTATGCAACTGTTCGCGAATTCCAGTCATTTCATCCCGAATCTCAGCATGAGATCATTGTAAGCCCATTCATCATCCCTATTTGGATCTCCATCAGCTTCTACAAAATCATTTCGTGGCACCCTAAGTGGTTGCCTTTGTTGGGGTTGCAAATTATTTCTTTGCATCATTTGCATAAGGGTATGCAACTGTTCGCAAATTCTAGTCATTTCATCCCGAATCTCAGCATGAGATCGTTGTAAGCCCATAACCTGTGCCTGTTCTAAACTTAACCCTCTTGGCAAATCTTCTTTATCTCCAGCCATAATTAAGTTTATCAACCTCAATTCCTGCAAGCCTTTCTTCTGTTTCTGGCTCCTGCCTTAGATTGCAACTGATGCTTTGATACCAGATGAATTACCTAAAGGGTTACCACCTATTCGTGGAATTGAGCATCAAATTGATTTGGTGCCAGGAGCTTCACTTTCTAATAGACCAGCATACAAATGTAATGCAGAGGAAGCAAAAGAGATTCAAAGGCAGGTTGGTGAGCTTGTAGAGAATGGTTATGTTCGAGAATCACTTAGTCCATATTCCGTACCTACTTTGCTTGTACCGAAGAAAGATGGTACCATGAGGATGTGTATGGACAGCCACGCTATCAACAAAATAATAGTCAAGTATCAATTTCCTATACCCAGACTTGATGAGTTGCATGGTACTGCATTGTTTTCTAAAGTCGATTTGATGAGTGGTTATCACCAAATTAGAATGAAAGAGCTAGATGAATGGAAAACAACATTTAAAACTAAACAAATGGATGGTAATGTCGTTTGGGTTATCTAATGCACCTAGTACATTTATGAGGCTTATGTATGCCCCTTATAATCTTTGTATCATTTTCCTTTAATATATACGTCAACTTACCAAAAAAAAAAAGAATCATGTTTTGAGGAAGTATATTGGGCTGTTTGTGGTAGTATGTTTTTTATGATATCTTGGTGTATAGAAAGACCTTTGATGATCATGTGAAAAAAGGGAACGAGTTTAGTTGGAGTGTAGACGCGCAGAAAGCTTTTGAGCTAATTAAAAAAAAGTTGTGTATTGCTCCTGTTTTAGCACTTCCAGACTTTGCTAAAACATTTGAAATAGAGTGTGATGCTTCCGGAGTTGGAATTGGGGCTGTTTTGATGCAAGAAAAGAGGTCGATTGCATTTTTCAGTGAAACGATAAATGGAGCACGTTTGAACTACTCTATTTACGACAAGGAGTTCTATGCTTTGATTCAGGCTCTGGAGGTATGGCAGCACTACTTGGTGCCTAAAAAATTCTTTATACATACTGATCATGAATCCTTGAAGTATCTTAAGAGGCAAAGCAAGTTGAATCGAAGACATGCTAAATGAGTGGAGTTTATGGAGTCATTTCCTTATGTCATAAAGTATAAGAAAGGGCAAGTTAATGTGGTTGGTGATGCTCTTTCTAGGAGGTATGCACTGATCTCTATGTTCAATGCAAGGCTGATGGGTTTTGAACAGGTGAAGAATCAGTACGCTAATGATTCCTACTTTGCTAATGTGGTTACTGAATGTGCAAAGGGAGCTTGTGATGGGTTCTTTATGCATGAAGGTTCCTTGTTCAAAATGGGCAGAATGTGTATTCCTTCAAGTTCATTATGGGAGTTGCTTGTGCGAGAGGCTCATGGTGGTGGTCTTAGTGGTCATTTTGGGGAGAAGAAGACTTATGAGTTGCTGAAAGAACATTTCTTTTGGCCTAGCATGTTACGGGATGTGCACAAGGTGATTGAGAGATGTGCTGTTTGCATGAAAGCTAAGGGTAAAGAAAATGCATATGGGCTTTATATGCCGTTTCCTATTCCAGAGCAACCGTGGATGGATGTTAGCATGGACTTTGTACTGGGGTTACCAACAAACACAGCATGGAAAGGATTCAATAATGGTTGTGGTTGATTGATTCATCTCACAGCCCGCTCGCGGATTCTTACTCGTCTCCGCAACAACGAAGATCACAACCACTTGTTCTTTGAATGCTCCTATACTAAAGCGATCTGGTGGGATGTTTGTGACAGATGCAACATTCCAAGAATGACAAAAGGATGGGATGAATGGATTCGATGGGCCACTGTCACTTGGCATGACAAAAGTTTTGTCAATTTTTCTCGTAAACTCAGTTTTGCAGCTACAGTGTATCATATCTGGCAAGAAAGGAATGCCCTTTGCTGGAATATCTAGAACTCAGAATTTGGTCTTTCATCAAATTGAATGTATCATTCGTGATAAGCTTGATTTGATGAGGAATGTTCTACCAACAGATGAAAATAAAAGGATCCAACGAGCTTGGAGGGTCAATAACATAGATTCTTCATTTGATATTTAGTTGGTTGTATTGGTTTCCCTAATGAATTAAGTTAGGTCTTGAGTTTTCAGTTCGATGGCGAGCACTTAGCCATCTGTTGTTTTATGTTTTTGTTCTCATTGTAAATCTGGGGTATGCCCCTTATAATTTTTGTATTGTTTTCCTTTAATATATACGTTAACTTACCAAAAAAAAAAGTTGTGGTTGATTGATTCTCCAAAATGTCCCATTTCATTCCTTGTAACAAAACTGACGATGTCGTACATGTAGCTGATTTGTTCTTTCAAGAGATAGTTCGTTTGCATGGAGTTCATAAAAGCATTGTTTCTGATCGTGATACAAAGTTCTTAAGCCACTTTTGGACGACTCTTTGGAGGAAGCTAGGAACGAAGTTACTTTTCAATACGGCATGTCATCCACAAACTGAGGTAGTAAACCAAACTTTATCTTCTTTGTTACGAGTTGTTATACATAAGAATTTGAAGAGTTGGGATACTTGTTTGCCTATTGTGGAGTTTGCATATAATCGTATTGATTTGTTGACTAATTATTGAGGGAGTGACCACATTTTAACTTAGTAATAATTCTTATCTTAAAAGAAAATTAAGGTCATTTGGACTTCTAAAACTCAAGAAGTGCTGAAAACTGAATAGTAATTGGACTGTAATTCAGACTTCTCTGTTATTGCTAAGATTTGAACTTCTAAATAGTAGAATTAAGTTTTACATTCCTAAAAATATTTTAAGCCTATGTCTTAGCTTTCCATCCATATAGAGCATACCCAAATTCAAGTTCTACAGCTTCTAATATGAACTAATTACTAAATAGTGTTTCAGTTTGGACTAAACTAGCATCTTTTTTCTAAACTTTACCCTCTCCTTATGTTCTCAAGTTCAGTAGTTGAACTCATCAATCTTCCCTTAATTTATGTGATAAGCTTCCATTTAAGATGAATATTTATCATAAATTAAAGGTATCTTATAGTATTAGACTTGTTATTAAAAAATATGTTAAGGATTTATTGATATTTCAAGTGCAAAATGCTAATACAAAACCTTAATAAAAATACACTTTTAAGTATTAGTCACCTATTCTTTCGATGCCCAAAAAGACTAGAATCACAATGGAAGAGATTCAGAATGATGCTTATAAGAATGCAAGGATTTACAAAGAAAAAACTAAGAGTTTTCATGATCGAATGATTACAAGAAAATAGTTTTATGTTGGAGACAAAGTCTTTTTTTATCATTTGTGTTTGAAACTTTTTCCTGGTTGGACGATAAACTCACAGCTTTTGTGGAGTTAGTTGAGCTAATTTGTGAAGAATGAGCATGCAATATGTCGAGCCAATAATATAAAACAAAAGCATTTACTAGGAGGCAACCCAGCAAAAAGAAAACAAAAGGAGATTTGCTTTCCTTTTCCTTATATTTTATTTTTTTCATTTTACTATATTTTTTTCATTTTTCTTTTATTTCAACATTGAGGACAATGTTATGTTTTAAGTGGGGGGTTAGGAGAATGTTGGTTTTCTTATTTTGGTTTTCTTTATTTTTTCAAAAAAAAAAAACCCAACAAATTTCTATGTTTGATCTTTTGAACTCCTATTGGTTTATAAGAAAATGAAAATTATATATAATATTCCAAACAACAAGGTGGGAGATATTGATCTCGTAATATTTCTACTGTTCTGCATTCTTAGTTGCAGCAGAGTGAATTGTGTTTTGTTTAAGCTTGATCTTCTTTGTTCACCGTTGGATCGTCACCATTTTTTAGCATGTTGTTTGTCAGAACATACTCTACAGCTTGACCGCACGGATCATCATTGCAATCTATGATCTCGAAGATACTAGCCTCATAATTCTGTAATTCTCTTCTTCCTTCATGAACAAATCTGAATCTTGTTGTTTCTGAGATTTCGTTGTTGTTGTTTCTGAGCTAAGGCTACTTCTTAGACTCAGTTTCTCTTAGAATTTGATATCTCTAGTATTTGGATGCTGCCATAATATCCTTATGTTCTGTTGCGGATTCTGTTCCACTGGTTACCTTTAACAATGAACAATACAATGAAGTCAAGTCATCAATCAATTCTTTCATTTATGTGATAGACCTGCATTTAAAATAAACATTTACCATAAATTAAAGGTATCTTATATTATTAGATATATTATTATAAAACATGCTTTAGTTAAGGAGTTATTGATACTTCAAGTGCAAAATGATGATATAAATCCATAATAAAAATACACTTTTAAGTACTAATAATCTATTCACCCTAACAACATCACATTTATTCAACCATTGAAGCTAATAAAGCCTCTCATACTTAAAGTGTTTTGCATACTCATATTTCAAGCTGTCGTTTAACGTTAAGATAAACATTTGTGATGAATACTCCTAGTTACGGAGCAACTCAAAACATTGGAGTAGATAAAACTTTGTACACATTTATTTATTTATGTAATAATTATTACTCTATTTACTTAAACCTTGTTTAGGACTAGATCAGAAGGGATAATCACAAATAAGGCATCATACCCATCTTTCATGCATATTCACACAACTCACACAACTTTTACAAGGAAAGATGTGCTTCAGTAATCTTAAAAAAAAGTATACTATATCTTGCTTTATAAGATATTATCTATCCCAAATTAAAGTATGCAATGTTCAACACAATAATTAACTCAAAAATGTAATGATGATCCTAAACAAGTCTCATTCACATACGAATGCAAGTTTTTTTTTTCAACAAGCATGGTTATCTCAAGTATTCAACATAATGAAATATGTAAAATTAAGTTTTATATTATCCTCAATGTAAAAGAGAAAGAGAAGAAAAGTATAAAGATTAGAAAATTGTTACTCCCCTTCTGTTTTCAATGAATGTCTGATTGAATTGGGAATGAGCTGAATTCTTACTTGATTGATTTTTTTTAACCTGTATATCACAACTAAAAGAAAACATTGATTTTTTTTGTTTTTTTTTTAACATAAAGAACCTCACACCCCCCAACTTAAAATAATGTATTGTCCCTAATGCATGAACAAGAAAATATAAAAGATGGAAGAAGGAAAAACAATAAAAATGAGAAGAAAAAAAACAAAAAAAACTCGTTACTTCTGATACTACAATGGCATTGGATCTTCAAGATCCAATGTCTCAACTTCAGCCACAACGTTTTCAAGATAAGGTTTCAATCGATGACCATTTACTTTGAAAATAATTCCATTCTTGGGATTTTCTACCTCAAATGCTCCATGCTCAGAGATGGATTTAATCACAAATGGACCAATCCATTTTGTCCTCAACTTCCCAGGAAAGAGATGTAATCGTGAATTATACAAGAGAACCTTCTGACCAACATGAAAGGATTTTCTAAGAATATGTTTATCATGCAAAGTTTTCATCTTATGTTTTGAAATTTTTGCATTTTCAAATGCATCATTTCTCAGCTCCTCTAATTCATCCAATTGAAGCTTTCTATTTTTGCCAACCTCGTTTTCATTGTCATTGAATTGCCGAATGGTCCAATATGCACGGTGCTCAATCTCAACAGGGAGATGACAGGGCTTTCCATAAACTAGCCTATAATGAGACATTCCTAAAGAGGTCTTATAAGCAGTGCGATATGCCCACAAAGCATCAACTAGTCGTAGGGACCAATCTTTACGGTTTGGATTGACTGTTTTCTCTAAAATGTTCTTGATCTCCCTATTTGTCAACTCAGCTTGGTCACTAGTCTGTAGGTGATAGGGCTTATTACAAAAATGTTTTCCCCCATCACTAATCATAGCCCGGGGCATGCCAAAACGAGAGAAAATATTTTCTTTCAAGAATTTGACCACAACTTGATGGTCATTGGTTCGTGATGCAATGGCCTCCACCCATTTAGACACATAATCAACAGCTACAAGGATGAATTGGTAACCAAATGAACTTGGAAAAGGTCCCATGAAATCAATCCCCCAACAATCAAATATTTCCAAAACAAGGATGGGGTTAAAGGGCATCATGTTACGCCTACTAAGGGTACCTAGTCGTTGGCATCGGTCACATGCAACACAGAAGGCATGAACATCTTTAAACATGGTAGGCTAATAAAAACCACACTGCAAGATTTTGGCAATGGTTTTCTTGGATGAAAAACGCCCACCACAGGCTAATTGATTAGTACTTAAAAGTACATTTTTATCATGGTTTTATATCATCATTTTGCACTTGAAGTATCAATAACTCCTTAACTAAAATATGTTTTATAATAATATATCTAATAATATAAGATACCTATAATTTGTGGTAAATGTCGATTTTTAATGCAGGCCTATCACATAAATGAAAGGATTGATTGATGACTTGAAGAACTTAAATTGCAAGGATAAAGAGATGGTCAAACTTAGAGAAGAGATGTCGGTGCAATCCAAACCGGAACACTGTTCGGTAATTGGATCATATCTGGAGCTACAGATCTCAGATTTAGGTCCAATTTATATGGATGGAAAGGTAAGACATAGGCCTACAACTTTCATATGGAGCCTAAGATATAAAAAGGTCATTATCAAGTCCAAATTGTAGCAACAACAAAGAAGCCCGAATCTGTCTTCTAGCCCGAGTACTGTTCGGTATTTTGGCCATATCTGGAGTTCTAGAAGTCCAAATGAGCTGAATGTTTTACACAAGAAAGCTGAGACAATTGCCTACAACTTTCATGTTTACAACTGGCTCCAATTTTGACGTTATCAATGACTTTTTGGGCAAACAAGAGAAGATAAGGATTGTCACCAAGTCAAAAGTTGGCCACCCACTTATCAATTAGTCATCAAATCAATAGTTCCCAATTTTGGCCTATAAAAGGAGGCATTTGCCATGCATTTAGGCATCTTGGTTTCCAGATCAAGATCATGCTCTTCCTTTCTCTTTTTGTATTTTTTGTAATGTTTATGCTTTGCTTTCATTAATATTAAGTTTATGCTTTTCATTTCCTTTCCTTTACTTAGTTAGCTTTTATGTTCTTATTTTGTTTATCTATTTTGCTTTCTTTCATTATGTCTAGCTAAGTTAATTATGTCAAGGTGAAAAGGTTACACTAATGGTGTGAGAATAAGTATAATGTAAACTTAATATGGACTTTAATGTTTGATACTAACATGTTTTATATTTGTTATCTTGTTCACTCTTTAATACTTTGCTTGTTAAATGACTAATCTTGATTGATGTTGTATAACACTTGGTACAACAAATGCTTGGCACTTTCATAGCCCATAATGTATGGTATAACCGACACCTGAGCTATGAAAGGAACTTGATTTGTTGTTAACATAAGTTATAATCATGAATGCTTGACGAGATTTACAAGTATTAGCATTAATCGAATAAGATGACTAATGTAATCATGTTAACAATCTATAATCTGATTGGAACCTCCTTTATGTGTGGTTTCCAATTGAATAATAAGAGTTTATACTATACTTGTTTGACATACCATTAGTGGAACCTCTAACCTTGACATTTGTTATTATCATTGTTTAATCATTACATTAATATTACATCTCAAACTTCTCATCATCATCTTCTTCTTCTTCTCCTTCTTTTTCTTTATTATTATTATTAGTATTAGTATTACTACTACTATTATTATTATTATTATTATTATTATTACTATTACTATTATTATTGTTATTGTTGTTATTATTGTTGTTGTTGTTGTTGTTGTTATTATTGTTGTTGTTGTTGTTGTTGTTATTATTGTTGTTGTTGTATTATTGTTATTTATAATTTGTACAATTAACCTCCCTGTGGTTCGACCCCGGTCTTGCCGGGTTATTTATTACTTCGACACTCCTGCACTTGGGAGAAGACATCAATCTTTTAGTCGTGTCACATAATCATGCCAACAACCCATTGGAGGTGCCAATTGGGCCAATCACAAGAGCTAGGGCTAAGAAGCTTAAAGAAGCATTGAATGGGCTTATTCAGAATATATGGAACAAAATGGACCTAGAGAGACTTGGAACATTTAAGGAGCATGAAGGACAACCTTTAATTCATTTAGTTCAGGTCCAAGAAGAGCCCAATTCATGTGGAACAGGGGGTTGATGTGTCCAGCCCAATACCAGCCTTGTTAGGCTTGTCTTTTCTAATACTACAAGGATAAAGAGTCAGCAATTTATTCTCCTAACTAAGTAAAGAAGTTGGCCAAATCTTATTCCTAAAGAGTGGGGGACTATTTAATGCTTTTCCTCACTTAGGAAGGAAAGTAATTAAATCAGCAACGAAGGAGGAAATTTGTTTTCTTATTTGTCCAAGTTAAACAAGGAATTCCAAGCTAATCAAGTACATCAAAGGGGGCAGCAACACAAATTTTCCAAATTAGATTTTTCCAATTTTATTTAGGACTCCTTAAGGTGACAAATCTGATTCTAGCTTATTTAGGATGGTATTTTCGGATTTTTAGTATTTTTAGTATTTTCTTCTTAGTTTTTGGGTTATTATTACTTATTTGGGTCAATTGTAAGTGGGCTACATATAAGTCCACCTAAGGGAGGTCCATTAGGGTTTCTTTAAGTTCAAATTCAGTATAAATAAAGGCATAACCCAAAGATGTGAGGGTTACGCAATTTTCAGATTAATAAAACTTCTTTGCTGCACTTATTGTGTGTTGGTGGGATAATCTCCCTTCCTTGGTAAAGAACTGAAAACGACTTATCGAAGAACAACTGTCTTCGTGGCATCATCCTTATACTTCTCGTTCGCGAATCAATATTCGTTGGGTGGGGGTTTCTGTTTTCAATAGTGCCGGTGCCTAGGTACAAGTTATCTTTGTGTCACACTCCTATCAAACCTTATTTACTTGGCTTTCCAGGAATTGGCGTCTTTGCGTGTAGGTTGCGTGACCATGTGATCACGAGGTTCGCATCAGGTTGGCCCTTTGAAAACTGTTTAAAGCATGGGCTTGTTCATGGAGACATTCCTTAAAAGAAGACAAGGTTGGACAATCGTTGGTTGAGTGTTCATTTGTTTCACATATTTGACACACAATATTTTCAATAAATTTTAATTGACCACTCTTTTTCAATTCTAGTGCCTCGACTTTTGTAGCTAAAGATGCAACCTTGGCTTGAAAGTCATGATCTTCCCTAAGGTTGTACATCCCTCCACTACATGTATGAGCTTGAGTTTTACTCGGTGCTTTATAAGTACCCACGGTGTCCCAATTTTAAGCATTTTCAACTAACAAGTCAGAAATCATGATGAGAGCAAGTACTAAGCAAGTCTCGATACCTATCCCAACATTGGTAAAATGTTTCTCCTTATTTTTAAGTGAAAGTAGTGATTTGTCTTTTGAAAAAGTTTGTTCTGTGAGATGGAAAAAACTTCTTCAAAAACTATTGTTGCATTTCATCCCAAGCATGAATGGATCCTTGATACGATCCAAGTAGGGTCAAATTTGAATTTTGATGTAAAATGTGCAACTATCAAGTTTTACGGCAATAGTCATAATTCTCAATCCGACCATTGGATCGAGCTGAAAATTTGTGTGGAGTCTCCTGACATAATGTATTACACTGGGTTAAAATTTGAGGTCAATCGAAGTTTGGAAAGGTATCTCAATACGGGTCAACAGAGGCTGTATGAATTTTGTTATGTATTTTCTTTTGATTTGTGGACTTCCTATTTGGCTAGGATTCTTTTTCTAAAGGGATGTGGCAGCTTATTTTGGAAATATACTAATTCTACAAGGATGTTTAATGGGCTGCAACATAGTTTCCAAGTGTGGCAAGGATTTATAATTATTTCAGAATCCTTTTCTTACAAGGATTCCTTATTCATCCGAGCTACAAAAGGAAAGAAGACTTTAGAATACATTCTACCTTCAGATCAGATTTCCTAGTCTATTTGGGACTTCTTAATGGTGACAAATCTGATTCTAGCATATTTAAGATAGTAATTTTCGGATTTTTATATTTTTATTATTTTCTTCTTAGTCTTTGGGTTATTATTACTCATTTGGGTCAATTGTAAGTGGGCTACATATAAGTCCACCTAAGGGGGGTCCATTAGGGTTTCTTTAAGTCTAGAATCACGATAAATAGAGGCATAAACCAAACATGTAAGGAAGACTATTCAGATTAATAAAACTTCTTGTTTGCCACACTTTCTGTGTGTGTGTGTTGGTGAGATAATCTCCTTTCATGGTTCTCTAATGAACTGAAAAACGACTTATCGAAGAACAACTGTCTTTGTGGCGTCATCCTTATACTTCTCGTTCGCGAATCAATATTCGTTGGGTGGGGATTTTCCGTTTTCAATAGTGCTGGTGCCTAGGTACAAGTTATCTTTGTGTCACACTCCTATCAAACCTGATTTACTTGGCTTTCCGGGAATTGGCGTCTTTGCGTATGGGTTGCGTGACCATGTGATCACGAGGTTTGCATCATTTGGTATCAGAGCTTGGCTCCATTAATCAGGTTATATCCTCCTCAAATTTTTGTTTCTTGTTAATTCCGCAAAAATTCCTTAGTATCCAATTTCTTCTTCTCCTTGAATTTGCGGCATATAACAAGAAAATAAAATTGTTATTTCCTTCTGTTATTGCTCAAAATATATCAGTAGCATAAAAAAAAAACAGAGAGAAAAGAGAAAAGAAAAGAAAAATTGTTCAAAAAGACGTTTATTAGATTCTGCCGCAGAAAACTAAACAACGGACAATTGGATCAAATCAACTCTGAATTAGCTCAAATTTGATATTCTAATTACTGGGGTCCTAATCGCATTACATATCAAATTTGGGGTCAATTGGATATCATTTTCTTTGGGTTTCAAATTCGGTTCTATTCAGGTCTGATTCATAACGATTTTACGTCAGTATATCAAACTTTGTCATAAATTGCTCAAACCTTATATTCTGTCTATTTCGGTTGATATCTCACTATAGCTGAAAGTTTAACTCAATTGGACATCATTTACTTCAGGTTCCAGATTCAGACTTGTCGGAAACAAGTCTGTCTTGCATCAACGTTTGAAAGTCGCTTGCTTTCTGTTGATTTTGTTTCTTGCAGTTTATTTCCATCATATACATCATATTTGGGTATTGTTTATTTTTTGTTTCTGTTTTTTATTCGAGTCTTCAGTTTCGTTGATATTTCAGATAGACTCGTTTGCTACTCGCGAGACTATCATTGCAGTTTCGTTTTGCTTGTTTTCTAGTTGTTATTGCTTCTTGAGTCATATATCTATTTGGATTGCGCTGCCAAGTTGGTTCAATTTGGTGTTGGTTTCAATTTCGCAAGAAGGTGAGATGAGAGGTGTGAGGATATTGAGTGTTTGAGCGAAACACGAGCGGCGTGAGGATAATTTTTTTTACCATTAACCAAGTTTTGCAGGTACTATCATGTCAGATCAAAACAACATACCACCCCATCCCGAGGGAGAAGTTCCAAATGCAAGCCATGACGAAAATGATGAAAAGCATGAATTTCATGATGGGGAATGTGTGTGGCAGACTTGAGAAGGTGGGAAAACATGGAAACGTGGCTGCAACATGTACCCAAGCTGTGAGAAAGGTTGGGGTTGAACGGAAATCTAACAATGACAGTAGGGCCGGAAGGTCAAGGTGGGCTGATTATGAGGATTTTGAGCCTCAATTTGATGATATTTGTGATGGTGGTTTTAAGGATGAGACCATAGGCTACCGGGAAGATTTTCCACAGCGTAGAAATCGAAGGGATTTAATGTATTTTGATGAGGTGCTACGGCAAAAGAAAATGCAGATTCAAAAGGAGAGGTGGTATCAAAGGGAGAGAGATGAAGAGATTAGTGTTCGAAAAAAAGAATCAAGACTCTATCCCGTATTCTAGTGGAGATGAAGCAAGAACTTGATGTGTTATCGGCAACAATCAATGCCCAACAAGCTTCAAAAAAAGAGGAGAAAAAGGAGTGGAATGATGATGTACAAAATAGAATGGCTGCAACTTTCATCCAAAGTTGTTGGCGATGATTGTTTGCAAAAAAAGAACTCCAAAGGCTTCAAAAGGAGGACGAATCAACAAGGTCAAATTTGAATTTTGATGTAAAATGTGCAAGTATCTAGTTTTACAGCAATAGTCATAATTCTCAATCCGACCGTTGGATCGACCTAAAAGTTTACGTAGAGTCTCCTGACATTTTGTATTACCTTGAGTTAAAATTTCAGGTCAATTAGAGTGCGGGAAGGTATCTCAATACGGGTCAACAGAGGCTGTACAAATTTTGTTATTTACTTTCGTTTTGATTTGTGGACTTCCTATTTGGCTAGGATTCTTTTCCTAAAGGGATGTGGCAGCTTATTTTGGAAATATACTAATTATACAAGGATGTTTAATGGGCTGCAACATAGTTTCCAAGTGTGGCAAGGATTCATAATTATTTTAGAATCCTTTTCTTACAAGGATTCCTTATTCATCTGAGCTACAAAAGGAAAGAAGACTTTAGAATACATTCTACCTTCAGATCAGATTTTCTAGTCTATTTGGGACTTCTTAACGGTGACAAATCTGATTCTAGCATATTTAAGATAGTAATTTTTGGATTTTTATATTTTTATTATTTTCTTCTTAGTCTTTGGATTATTATTACTCATTTGGGTTAATTGTAAGTGGGCTACATATAAGTCCACCTAAGAGCGGTCCATTAGGGTTTGTTTAAGTCTAGAATCACTATAAATAGAGGCATAAACCAAACATGTAGGGAAGACTATTCAGATTAATAAAACTTCTTGTTTGCCACACTTTGTGTGTGTGTGTGTGTGTGTTGGTGAGATAATCTCCCTTTCATGGTTCTCTAATGAACTGAAAAACGACTTATCGAAGAACAACTGTCTTCGTGGTGTCATCCTTATACTTTTCGTTCGCGAATCAATATTCATTAGGTGGGGATTTGGTGTCTTTGCGTGTACAAGTTATCTTTGTGTCACACTCCTATCAAACTTGATTTACTTGGCTTTCCGGGAATTGGTGTCTTTGCGTGTGTGTTGCGTGACCATGTGATCACGAGGTTCGCATCACCGAGTGATCTTAAGTATGCATTTCTAGGGGAAGATGAATCATATCCTATTGTGATCTCATCAAAACTTAGCATAGAGCAAGAACAAAAACTTTTGAGAGTGGTGAGAAAACACAAGAAAGCAATTGGGTGGGAAATTATTGACTTGAAAGGAATTAACCCTCTTTTATGTACACATAGAATCTATCTTGAAGAAGAGGCTAAATCTGTGAGGCAAATGCAAAGACGATTGAACCCAAACATGAAGGAAGTAGTGAGAGGTGAAGTTCTTAAGCTACTTGATGCAAGTATCATTTACCCTATTACAAACTCAAAATGGGTTAGTCCAACCCAAGTTGTCCCTAAAAAATCTGGAGTCACGGTAGTCAAGAATGAAAATAATGAGCTGGTACCAACTAGAATCCAAACTAGATGGTGTATGTGTATTGATTATCATAAATTGAACATGGTGACTAGGAAGGACCATTTTCCGCTTCCATTTTTAGACCAAGTGCTTGAAAGAGCAGCTGGAAGAGCTTTCTATTATTGTTTTCTTGATGGATACTCAGGTTACAACCAAATTGAGATTTCTTTAAAAGACTAAGAAAAAACCACTTTCACTTGTCCTTTTGGTACCTATGCTTATAGAAGAATGCCTTTTGGTATCATTGCCAAACCATTGTATAACTTGTTGTCATAAGATGTCCAATTTGATTGAACATCAAAATGTCAAGAAGCTTTTGAAAAGCTTAAAGGGTTGTTGACAACTGCACCAATCATGCAAGCTCCTGATTGGTCTTTACCATTTGAACTGATGTGTGATGCTAGTGATTTTACGGTTGGGGCTGTTTTAGGGCAAAGAAAAGACAAGAAACCTCATGTCATATATTATGCTAGCAAGACTTTGAATGATGCTCAATTGAATTACACTACAACTAAAAAAGAACTCTTAACTGTGGTCTTTGCATTAGACAAGTTTAGGTCTTATTTGGTTGGATCTCTTGTTATTGTTTTCACTGATCATGCAACATTGAAATATTTGCTCACAAAACAAGATGCCAAACCACGTTTGATTCGATGGATCCTCTTACTCCAAGAGTTTAACCTTGAAATTCGAGATAAAAAGAGAGTAGAGAATGTAGTGGCTGATCATTTGTCTCGTCTTTTAAGCTATGAGACCATAATTCATGAATCTCTAATAAATGAACTCTTTGCTGATGAAAATTTATTTTGTGCAGGTACTGTCTCCTACATTGGTTCTCCATGGTATGTTGACATAGCAAATTACCTAGCCACAAGTCAGATTCCTTCTCATTGGTCTAAACTTGACAAACAAAAATTCTTGCATAATGTGCGCACCTTTTTTTGGGATGCCCCTACCTATTTAAATACTGTCCTGACCAAATTATTAGGCGGTGCATCCCTGATCATGAAATTCCAAGGGTCATTAATTTTTGTCATGCATTAGTGACACGACTAAAAGGTTGATGTCTTCTCCCAAGTGCAGGAGTGTCGAAGTAATAAATAACCCGGCAAGACCGGGGTCGAACTACAGGGAGGTTAATTGTACAAATTATAAATAACAATAATACAACAACAATAACAATAACAATAACAATAACAACAACAACAATAATAATAATAATAGTAATAGTAATAGTAATAATACTAATAATAATAATAGTAGTAGTAGTAGTAGTAGTAGTAATAAAGAAAGAGAAGAAGAAGATGATGATGAGAACTTGGAGATGGAAAATTAATGTAAGGATTAAATAATAATAATAACAAATGTCAAGGTTAGAGGTTCCACTAATGGTATATCAAACAAGTATAGTATAAACTCTTATTATTGAATTGGAAACCACACACAAAGGAGGTTCCAATCAGATTATATATTGTTAACATGATTACATTAGTCATCTTATTCAATTAATGCTAATACTTGTAAATCTCGTCAAGCATTCATGATTATAACTTATGTTAACAACAAATCAAGTTCCTTTCATAGCTCAGGTGTCGGTTATACCATACATTATGCGCTATGAATGTGCCAAGCATTTGTTGTACCAAGTGTTATACAACATAAATCAAGATTAATCATTTAACAAGCAAAGTATTAAAGAGTGAACAAGATAACAAATATAAAACATGTTAGTATCAAACATTAAAGTCCATATTAAGTTTACATTATACTTATTCTTACACCATTAGTGTAACCTTTTCACCTTGACATAATTAACTTAGCTAGACATAATGAAAGAAAGCAAAATAAATAAACAAAATAAGAACATAAAAGCTAACTAAGTAAAGGAAAGGAAATGAAAAGCATAAACTTAATATTAATGAAAGCAAAGCATAAACATTACAAAAAATACAAAGAGAGAAAGGAAGAACATGATCTTGATCTGGAAACCAAGATGCCTAAATGCATGGCAAATGCCTCCTTTTATAGGCCAAAATTGGGAACTATTGATTTGATGACTAATTGATAAGTGGGTGGCCAACTTTTGACTTGGTGACAATCCTTATCTTCTCTTGTCTGCCCAAAACATCATTGATAACGTCAAAACTGGAGCCAGTTGTAAACATGAAAGTTGTAGGCAATTGTCTCAGTTTTCTTGTGTAAAATATTCAGCTCATTTGGACTTTTAGAACTCCAGATATGGCCAAAATACCGAACAGTGCTCGGGCTTGAAGACAGATTCAGGCTTCTTTGTTGTTGCTACAATTTGAACTTGATAATGACCTTTTTATATGAAAGTTGTAGGCCTATGTCTTACCTTTCCATCCATATAAATTGGACCTAAATCTGAGATCTATAGCTCCAGATATGACCCAATTACCGAACAGTGTTCCGGTTTGGATTGCACCGACATCTCTTCTCTAAGTTTGATCATCTCTTTATCCTCGCAATTTAAGTTCTTCAAGTCATCAATCAATCCTTTCATTTATGTGATAGGCCTGCATTAAAAATAGACATTTACCACAAATTATAGGTATCTTATATTATTAGATACATTATTATAAAACATATTTTAGTTAAGGAGTTATTGATACTTCAAGTGCAAAATAATGATATAAAACCATGATAAAAATGCACTTTTAAGTACTAATCACACCCCTCAACCAGCTTATTACTAGTTCCTAGTAATCAAAGCGTTACAACAATTTGCAAATTTCACAATGCAAGGTATTCATCATTTAACTTCCATTAATCTATCCAGATAAACAAACTCTCATTAAATTTATATATCTGCTCAATACCTCTTAACAAGATATTAATAAACCTTTTTTTTGTGCTCAATGTATCAACACATAATTATGGGGCTTTTCTTGGAAGAAAACAAAATTTTTGTTCTAATGTTTAAGGTTAACTTTCTTGAACTGGGATTATTATTTTTGTCTTTTTTTTTTCCTTTTTTTTTAAATATATATACATATAATTTAAAAATATCATGCATGTTTAACCCATGTAACGAGCTTTCAGCTAATGACTCCCAGACCAGTTGGTCTTAGGGCATTAGGTGTTAAGACACCCCTACGAGCTTAGTAACTAGGGTCGCAGATACTGATATGTAGATAGTGCAATGTTTGATTCCCTTAAGCTTTTCTCCTCAACCCATGTAACAAGCGTTGGGCCAATAGCTCCCAAGTCAGTTGACTTTAGGGTATTAGGTGTTAAAACACCCCTTCGGGTTTAATTGCTTAGGTTAGGGAGGCTACGAAACCAAACTTATCTATATTTTTATTATCATCATTTTTTTCTTATTTTTTCATGTTTTTTTCTTAATTATATACAATCCCTTTCCCTTAGTTGTTACCTTTAACAAAAGAACATAAATAATGTAATAATCCAATATGCAACCCACAATCATATGTTAAAGTGTGTGTGTGTAAATTAAGGTTCAAGAATACATGTTAAATAAGTATATGAGCAGAATTAAGTGATAACAATGTGAGAGTTTGTAAACCTGAATATTTCAAGAAGTATTATAATAGACCTTGTTAAGAATGGTTAGTAAGATACGTCTCAAGAGTCACTTTAACAAAAGAGCTCCTTTACTCTGCCATCCTAGTAACAACAATTATGCACATGCTTTATGAATTTTTTTTTTTTATCAACTACTACCCTCTCCCCCCAACCAAAACGAGACATTGTCCTCAATGTTCTAAGGTAGAAAGATAGAGTATAGAAGATATCACTTGAAATAATGAACATTAACAAACCTGAAACATACTGAAACAAAAATAAGAAATGACAAAACACAAATATTATGCTATTAATAAAAAGAAAAGACACAATTTTTTACAAGCTAAGACTCAAATCGCAGTTGTGATTGTGGCTCACATCTTCCCTTGGTTTTACGTCCAAGAACGGCTTAAACGCCCTTTATGGGTCGAGGATAGGCTTCCCATCCAGTTTTCTTAAAAACTGGTAAACAGGGTCTTTTTTTAGTCAGATTTCCAAGACTATGCCAAGCATGTTCTTTATGAAAATGGGTTCCTAAGTCATGAATTACACGATGCTTATCTCGACTATGATGAGACTTAAGAGTCAATAGAAGATTATCTAAAGACTCTCTGTGTTTTGAAATAAATCCCACCTTCTGAAAATTTTCACAGTTTTTGCGGAATGCGTCTGACTCGTTGAATATGATGGGCCAATAAAATCCACTTTGTAAGATTTCTACAATCCTCTTTTTTGATGAGAAATGATCCCCACATGCCTTAGAGTAACAAAATTTAATGAAATTACTTACCTCATTATTGAGAATGCATTTTTAAAATATTTGATCAGGACAATAATTGAATAAGTAAGGGTCATCCCAATAAAAATTTTGCTCGTTGCTCAAAAATTTTCTTTTGTCTTCAATACTCCAATGAGTTGGCAAAAATCCTGAAGCAAGAAAATTGATATTTTTAGCAAACCAAGGCATTGAATTAAGAGAAAGTAGAGATTCATTAGGAAAGTAATCATCGATTGGTGTGATGTCGGGTGTCGAATCTGTTGTCACTTTTGATAAAAGATTCGCATCAACTTTTTCGATGCCTTTTTAATCCTCGATTTCTTCCTGATTGGTCATGGCATGAGAAAATGGTAGTGCTGGCGGAGAATCAGTCGTTTCTTTGCAATTTTCAGATTCAACCCCTTCCTTATCCTCAGAGATTGACTCATCATCTTTCTCATAAGGTTCAAGAGAGGGTTTTTCAATAACCTTACCACTGTGTAGAGTAGTGACTGATTTGACTTGATCCATGTGTTGGCTTCCGAAACTCCTTGCATTTGCATTGTATTGCCCCTTGGGATTTTGTTGTGGTTGAGATGGAAACTTAGCTTTCTCTTGGAAACTGAGAGCAGATGTTAATTTTGCAAGAGTATCTTTAAAATCTGTCATGTTTTGAGCAAGTTGAGTATTGATTGTATCTTGCTTTTCAATGAATGCATACAAAGTTTCCTCAAAATTACTTCTAAGAGGTGGAGCATAAGGAGGTGCATATCCATGAGAATTTTGGAAATTGTGGTGGTGAAGTTTGTGCATTATCACTCTTCCAACTGAAATTTGGGTGATTTCTCCAACCAGGGTTGTATGTTTGGGAGTATGGGTTGTGGTTGGGCCTTTGGAAACTGTTTAAAGCATGGGCTTGTTCATGGAGACATTCCTTAAAAGAAGGCAAGGTTGGACAATCGTTGGTTGAGTGTTCATTTGTTTCACAGATTTGACACACAATGTTTTCAACAGATTTTAATTGACCACTCTTTTTTAATTCTAGTACCCCGACTTTTCTAGCTAAAGATGCAAACTTGGCTTGGAGGTCATGATCTTCCCTAAGGTTGTACATACCTCCACTAGATGTATGAGGTTGAGTTTTACTCAGTGCCTCATAAGTACCCGCGGTGTCCCAATTTTGAGCATTTTCAGCTAACAAGTTTAAGTACTCCATTGCTTCATCAGGGTCTTTATCTTCAAAAATTCCATTGCACATCAATTCAACCATTTGCCTATCTTTAGGTGTTAACCCTTCATATAAATGTGAAACCAATCTCCATGTTTCAAAACCATGATAGGGGCAAGTACTAAGCAAGTCTCGATACCTATCCCAACATTTGTAAAATGTTTCTCCTGGTTTTTGAGTGAAAGTGGTGATTTGTCTCTTGAAAGAGTTTGTTCTATGAGATGGGAAAAACTTCTTTAAAAATTGTTGTTGCATTTCATCCAAGCACGAATGATCCTGGTCTCAAATTTTGTAGCCATGTTTTAGCTTTATCTTTTAATGAAAAAGGAAAAAGCTTTAATCTGATGGTGTTCATGCTACAATTTAAATTATTATATGTGTTGCACACCTCCTCAAATTCCCTTAAATGCAAGTATGGATTTTCCAATTCTAAACCATGAAAAGAAGGTAAAAGTTGAATAATACCTGGTTTAAAATTAAAATGAGATGCATCAGGAGGAAAAACTATGCATGATGGTGCACTTGTTCTTGTGGGATTCATGTGGTTTCTAAATGTTCTAGCACGGTTATTCTCATTATTTTCATTATGAAGTAATTGATTATCTTCTTCGGCCATATTTTCTGAAAATGATGAGGATATCCGACAAAGTCTACCACTTGATGTACGTGACCACACTCTCATACACGTGTAGGAATAGAATAAAAGAAAGAAGAAAATAAAAGAAGAAGAAACAAGAGAAAAGAAACAAAGTTATATACAAGAAAAGTGAAAAGAGAAAATAATATTATAATTTATACAAAAACTTACCTCCCCGGCAACGGCGCCAAAAACTTGACACGACTAAAAGGTTGATGTCTTCTCCCAAGTGCAGGAGTGTCGAAGTAATAAATAACCCGGCAAGACCGGGGTCGAACCACAGGGAGGTTAATTGTACAAATTATAAACAACAATTATAAAACAACAATAATAACAATAACAATAACAACAATAATAAGAATAACAATAACAATAACAATAACAATAACAATAACAATAACAATAACAATAACAATAACAATAATAATAATAATAGTAATAGTAATAGTAATAATAATAGTAGTAGTAGTAGTAATAATAATAATAATAAAGAAAGAGAAGAAGAAGAAGATGATGAGAACTTGGAGATGGAAAATTAAAGTAAGGATTAAACAATAATAATAACAAATGTCAAGGTTAGAGGTTCCACTAATGGTATATCAAACAAGTATAGTATAAACTCTTATTATTGAATTGGAAACCACACACAAAGGAGGTTCCAATCAGATTATATATTGTTAACATGATTACATTAGTCATCTTATTCAATTAATGCTAATACTTGTAAATCTCCTCAAGCATTCATGATTATAACTTATGTTAACAACAAATCAAGTTCCTTTCATAGCTCAGGTGTCGGTTATACCATACATTATGGGCTATGAAAGTGCCAAGCATTTGTTGTACCAAGTGTTATACAACATAAATCAAGATTAGTCATTTAACTTAGCTAGACATAATGAAAGAAAGCAAAATAGATAAACAAAATAAGAACATAAAAGCTAACTAAGTAAAGGAAAGGAAATGAAAAACATAAACTTAATATTAATGAAAGCAAAGCATAAACATTACAAAAAATACAAAGAGAGAAAGGAAGAGCATGATCTTGATCTGGAAACCAAGATGCCTAAATGCATGGAAAATGCCTTCTTTTATAGGCCAAAATTGGGAACTATTGATTTGATGACTAATTGATAAGTGGGTGGCCAACTTTTGACTTGGTGACAATCCTTATCTTCTCTTGTCTGCCCAAAACGTCATTGATAACGTCAAAATTGGAGCCAGTTGTAAACATGAAAGTTGTAGGCAATTGTCTCAGCTTTCTTGTGTAAAACATTCAGCTCATTTGGACTTCTAGAACTCCATATATGGCCAAAATACCGAACAGTGCTCGGGCTGGAAGACAGATTCGGGCTTCTTTGTTGTTGCTACAATTTGGACTTGATAATGGCCTTTTTATATCTTGGGCTCCATATGAAAGTTGTAGGCCTATGTCTTACCTTTCCATCCATATAAATTGGACCTAAATCTGAGATCTGTAGCTCCAGATATGACCCAATTACCGAACAGTGTTCCGGTTTGGATTGCACCGACATCTCTTCTCTAAGTTTGACCATCTCTTTATCCTTGCAATTTAAGTTCTTCAAGTTATCAATCAATCCTTTCATTTATGTGATAGGCTTGCATTAAAAATAGACATTTACCACAAATTATAGGTATCTTATATTATTAGATACATTATTATAAAACATATTTTAGTTAAGGAGTTATTGATACTTCAAGTGCAAAATGATGATATAAAACCATGATAAAAATGCACTTTTAAGTACTAATCAATTAGCCTATGGTGGGCGTTTTTCATCCAAGAAAACCATTGCCAAAATCTTGCAGTGTGGTTTTTATTAGCCTACCATGTTTAAAGATGTTCATGCCTTCTCTGTTGCATGTGACCGATGCCAACGACTAGGTACCCTTAGTAGGCGTAACATGATGCCCTTTAACCCCATCCTTGTTTTGGAAATATTTGATTGTTGGGGGATTGATTTCATGGGACCTTTTCCAAGTTCATTTGGTTACCAATTCATCCTTGTAGCTGTTGATTATGTGTCTAAATGGGTGGAGGCCATTGCATCACGAACCAATGACCATCAAGTTGTGGTCAAATTCTTGAAAGAAAATATTTTCTCTCGTTTTGGCATGCCCCGGGCTATGATTAGTGATGGGGGAAAACATTTTTGTAATAAGCCCTATCACCTACAGACTAATGGCCAAGCTGAGTTGACAAATAGGGAGATCAAGAACATTTTAGAGAAAACAGTCAATCCAAACCGTAAAGATTGGTCCCTACGACTAGTTGATGCTTTGTGGGCATATCGCACTGCTTATAAGACCTCTTTAGGAATGTCTCCTTATAGGCTAGTTTATGGAAAGCCCTGTCATCTCCCTGTTGAGATTGAGCACCGTGCATATTGCACCATTCGGCAATTCAATGACAATGAAAACGAGGTTGGCAAAAATAGAAAGCTTCAATTGGATGAATTAGAGGAGCTGAGAAATGATGCATTTGAAAATGCAAAAATTTCAAAACATAAGATGAAAACTTTGCATGATAAACATATTCTTAGAAAATCCTTTCATGTTGGTCAGAAGGTTCTCTTGTATAATTCACGATTACATCTCTTTCCTGGGAAGTTGAGGACAAAATGGATTGGTCCATTTGTGATTAAATCCATCTCTGAGCATGGAGCATTTGAGGTAGAAAATCCCAAGAATGGAATTATTTTCAAAGTAAATGGTCATCTATTGAAACCTTATCTTAAAAACGTTGTGGCTGAAGTTGAGACATTGGATCTTGAAGATCCAATGCCATTGTAGTATCAGAAGTAACGAGTTTTTTTTGTTTTTTTTCTTCTCATTTTTATTGTTTTTCCTTCTTCCATCTTTTATATTTTCTTGTTCATGCATTAGGGACAATACATTATGATGCGAACCTCGTGATCACATGGTCACGCAACCCACACGCAAAGATGCCAATTCCCGGAAAAGCCAAGTAAATCAGGTTTGATAGGAGTGTGACACAAAGATAACTTGTACCTAGGCACCAGCACTATTGAAAACGGAAACCCCCACCCAACGAATATTGATTCGCGAACGAGAAGTATAAGGATGACGCCACGAAGACAGTTGTTCTTCGATAAGTCGTTTTCAGTTCTTTAGAGAACCAAGGAAGGGAGATTATCCCACCAACACACAATAAGTGCAGCAAAGAAGTTTTATTAATCTGAAAAATTGCGTAACCTTTACATGTTTGGGTTATGCCTTTATTTATACTGAATTTGAACTTAAATAAACCCTAATGGACCTCCCTTAGGTGGACTTATATGTAGCCCACTTACAATTGACCCAAATAAGTAATAATAACCCAAAAACTAAGAAGAAAATATTAAAAATACTAAAAATCCGAAAATACCATCCTAAATAAGCTCTTGTGATTGGCCCAATTGGCACCTCCAATGGGTTGTTGGTATGATTATGCTTGGTGTTAGGCTGATCCGCATCATCCCCTCTCTCTTCAAAAGGATTCGACCTCGAATCATCACCTACATCAAACAGAGTAAGATCAGAAACATTAAAGGTAGCACTAACACTATACTTACCTGGCAAATCAACTTTATAAGCGTTGTCATTGATCCTCTCAAGGATCTGAAACGGCCCATCTCCTCGTGGTTGTAGCTTTGACTTCCTCTGGGCCGGAAATCTCTCCTTGCACATATGCACCCAAACCCAATCGTCAGGCTGAAAGACAACATGTTTGCGCCCCTTATTGGCTTTGGTCGCATACACGCGATTCCTCTTTTCAATCTGTTGCCGCACACTCTCATGAAGAGTTTTCACCACCTGTGCTTTACGATTACCATCCAAACTAACCCTTTCATCAATAGGCAAAGGAATCAAATCCATTGGAGTTAAAGGGTTAAATCCATACACAATTTTAAATGGTGAAAATTCAGTAGTAGAGTGCACACTACGATTATATGCAAACTCTATAAATGGCAAACAATCTTCCCAATTCTTTAAGTTCTTTTGAATGACAACATGCAAAAGTTGTGTTAAGGTCCTATTAACTACTTTGGTTTGTCCATCTGTTTGGGGGTGACAAGTAGTTGAAAACAACAGTTTAGTACCCATTTTTCCCCATAACACCTTCCAAAAATAGCTAAGGAACTTAACATCTCTATCAGAAACAATGCTCTTAGGGACCCCGTGAAGTCGTACTATCTCCCTAAAGAACAAATCAGCAATGTTAGTTGCATCGTCAGTTTTATGACATGGAATAAAATGTGCCATCTTTGAAAACCTATCAACAACTACAAAGATGGAATCCCTGCCCCGTTTTGACCTAGGTAAACCCAAGACAAAGTCCATCGAAATGTCTACCCAAGGTTCTTTCGGTACAGGCAAAGGGGTATACAAGCCATGCGGTTGAGTCCTAGACTTTGCTTTCCTACAAGTTATGCATTTATCACATATGCGTTGCACATCTTTTTTTTATTTTAGGCCAATAAAAATGCTCATGCAACACATCCAAAGTCTTAGCAACACCAAAATGCCCCATCAACCCGCCTCCATGTGCTTCACGTACAAGCAATTCACGCATAGAACTTAATGGAACACACAAACGACTCTCTTTAAACAAATATCCATCAAGTCTATAAAACTTTCCAAAAGCTGAAGTTTCGCAAGCATTGTAAACATTAGCAAAATCACTATCATCCTTGTACAATTCTTTTATGTGTTCAAATCCTAGAAATCTAGCATCCAAAGTAGATAAAAGAACATACCTGCGTGAAAGTGCATCAGCCACAATGTTTTCTTTCCCTTGCTTATACTTGATCACATACGGAAATGTTTCAATAAATTCAACCCATTTGGCATGTCTCCTACTCAATTTACCTTGCCCTTTCAAGTGCTTCAATGATTCATGATCAGAATGTATGACAAACTCCTTGGGCCACAGGTAATGTTGCCACGTCTCTAAAGTTCTTACCAAGGCATAGAGTTCCTTGTCATATGTAGGGTAATTCAAGGCTGCCCCATTAAGTTTTTCGCTGAAATATGCAATGGGCCTCCTATCCTGCATTAACACAGCTCCTATACCGATACCTGACGCATCACATTCTACTTCAAAAGCTCTTGTAAAGTCTGGCAAAGCTAAAACAGGTGCCGAACAAAGCTTATCCTTCAACAATTTAAAAGCCTCATCTTGTGCATCATTCCATTTGAATCCAACAGACTTTTTCACAATTTCAGTTAAAGGTGCAGCAATAGTACTAAAATCCTTCACAAACCTTCTATAAAAACTAGCAAGTCCATGAAAACTCCTTACCTCACTTACCGATTTTGGTGTAGGCCAATCTCGGATGGCTTTAACTTTCTCCCCATCCATCTCGATACCCTGTGCAGTAACGACACAGCCAAGAAACACAATTTTTTCCATGCAAAAGGTACACTTCTTAAGATTAGCATATAATCGCTCACTACGCAACACACTAAGTACATTACGCAAATGATCAAGATGCTCATTTAAGTTCTTGCTATAGATCAAAATGTCATCAAAATACACAACAACAAACTTACCTATAAATGCACGCAAGACATGATTCATTAAACGCATAAACGTGCTAGGCGCATTTGTAAGTCTAAACGGCATGACTAACCATTCATATAAACCATGCTTAGTCTTAAATACAGTTTTCCACTCATCACCCTCTTTCATCCTAATTTGATGGTACCCACTTTTTAAGTCAATCTTAGAGAAAATACATGATCCATGTAACTCATCTAGCATGTCATCAAGCCTAGGAATAGGATGTCGATACTTTACCGTTATGTTATTGACAGCACGACAATCAACACACATCCTCCATGTTCCATCCTTTTTAGGCACAAGTAGCACTGGCACAGCACAAGGACTCATACTCTCACGAATGTACCCCTTCATCATCAATTCATCTACTTGCCTTTGAAGCTCCTTCGTCTCCTCGGGGTTGCTTCTATAGGCTGGACGGTTAGGAATTGAAGCTCCGGGCACAAGATCAATTTGATGTTCAATCCCCCTTAATGGTGGTAATCCATTAGGGATGTCTTCAGGGAATACATCATCAAACTCCTGCATCAAAGAAACAGCGACACTAGGAATAGCAGAATCAAGATCGTTAGTGTTAAAATAAGCCTCCTTATACACAAGTAAGATCATTGGCTTATTAGTAAAAAATGCAGATCTGATTTGAGATCCTTTTGCATAAAAATTAGGTTGTTTCTTTAATTTTTCCACACTATTATCATCACACAAGCTTACTTTCTTCACTCCTCGGTTCTTACCTCCACTCTCAACCGGTTTAATTAATGATCTAGGTTTAGCCGAATCTGATGGTTTTCTTTCACCATTGTCCTCACGTGAATTTTCACTCTTCTCATCCTCACATTCCTTTTTTAATTTGATTTGATCATCATACACTTGTTTCGGAGAAAGAGGTACAAGAGTGATGGTTTTACCATCCTTTACAATAGTGAACCTATTTCTAAACCCATCATGAATCGCTTTCCGATCAAATTGCCATGGACGCCCCAATAGCAAACGCAATCAAAACCTGCTTAGTAACCCTCACTTCACCACATTCATTCAACCATTGCAATCTATAAGGCCTAGGATGCTTAATACAACTCAGATTCAATTTCTTCACAACTCAAGATAGACTTCATCGGTTTGGTATACATGGTCCCAATAGATGCTCACTCTGTCTCCGCAACTACGAAGATCACAACCACTTGTTCTTTGAATGCTCCTATACTAAAGCGATCTGGTGGGATGTTTGTGACAGATGCAACATTCCAAGAATGACAAAAGGATGGGATGAATGGATTCGATGGGCCACTATCACTTGGCATGGCAAAAGTTTTGTCAATTTTTCTCGTAAACTCAGTTTTGCAGCTACAGTGTATCATATCTGGCAAGAAAGGAATGCAAGGACCTTTGCTGGAATATCTAGAACTCAGAATTTGGTCTTTCATCAAATTGAATGTATCATCCGTGATAAGCTTGATTTGATGAGGAACGTTCTACCAACAGATGAAAATAAAAGAATCCAACGAGCATGGAGGGTTAATAACATAGATTCTTCATTTGATATTTAGCTGGTTGTATTGGTTTCCCTAACGAATCAAGTTAGGTCTTGAGTTTTCAGTTCGGTGGCTAGCATGTAGCCATCTGTTGTTTTACGTTTCTGTTCTCATTGTAAATCTGGGGTATGCCCCTTATAATCTTTGTATCGTTTTCCTTTAATATATACGTCAACTTACCAAAAAAAAAAAGTATCACTAGCAACATTAGCACAACTACCTCCATCAATTATCATGCTACATACCTTGTTTTGGATGTGACATCGAGTGTGAAATATATTTTCCCATTGCTGATCTACATCATCTTCTTTGATTTGCATGTTCAGCGCATGTCTTATAACCAAAGCCTCCCCCTCAACAGGGTATGCAATCTCCTCATCGCTATAATCCATCAAAGGTGGCATCTCTTCACTTTCAGATTTCTCACTTTCAGATTCAACATCCCCATTATCTCTTATAAGCATAACTCTTCGGTTTGGACGCTGAGATGCAATGTGCCCCTTCCCTAAACATTTAAAGCATTTAATATCTCTATCACGAGTATGTTGAGATTCAGATTTACCTTTCCCATCCGTATAAGTATCCTTTTTGGCCTTAGGTGGTTCAGCCTTTGCATAAGGCTTTAGTTGGACAGCCCCCTCTCTTTTCAAATTCAGCCTCCATGTTGAGGAAGATGAAGCCGAATTGGTCTGAAAACGTGTACTGCCCCTTCTCTTTATTTGTCTCTCTACCTTCGTTGCCATATGGACCATGTCTTCCAATTCCACACAGTGTTGTAATTCTACAACATTTGCAATGTCCCTATTCAGTCCATTTAGAAACCTAGCCATAGTAGCTTCCCGATCCTCAATCATGTTGGCCCGAATCATGGCAATCTCCATTTCCTTGAAATACTCATCCACAGACCTAGAACCCTGATTCAAACCCTGCAATTTCAGATACAAATCTCTATAATAGTGGTTAGGCACAAATCGCCTTCTCATCAACACTTTCATCTCCTCCCACGACGCTACCGGCCTCTCTCCACTCCGTCTTCTACTAGTAACATTTTGATCCCACCAAATCAGTGCATAATCCATGAATTCGATGACTACCAATTTCACTTTCTTCGCCTCCGAATAGTTATGGCAATCAAAAATCCAATCCACCTTTTTTTCCCACTCCAAATATGCCTCGGGATCGTTTTTACCTTGAAAAGAAGGTATTTTCAGTTTGATAGCATCCAAATCACCATCTAAATCAGCATGTCCCCCAACACTACGGAAATTTTCCCTTTGGCCGAATTGGCCCCTAGTTCTATTCCCATAATCCCTTCGGTTTCTAGGCTGCCGAAAACCTTCCCGGTAGTCTATGGCCTCATCATCAAAAACACCATCACCGATATCACCAACGGCCTCCTCAAAATCCTCACAATCAGCCCACCTTGGCCTGTTGGCCCTACTGCTATTGTTTGCTTTCGGTTCCACCCCCAGCTTCACATTTTGGGTGCTCATACCAGCCTCGTTACCACGTTTCTCCACCCTATCAAGTCTGTCGCACACATTTCCCATCACAAAATTCATCCTCTCCATCATTTGTGTCATGGCTTGCATTTGAAATGTAAGTTCTCCCTCGGGATGGGGCGGTGTATTGTTTTGATCTGACATGATAGTACCTCCAAAAAGTTGTTAGTGGTAAAAGAAAATTTATCCTCACGTCACTCGTGTTTCGCTCAAACACTCTTAATATCCTCACACGCTCACACCTCTCGTCTCACCTTCTTGCGGTTCTTGCGAAACTGAAACCAACACCAAATAGAACCAACTTCGCAGCGCTATCCAAAATATGAACGAAACTGAAGACGCGAATAAAAACAGAAACAAAAAATATGCCAAAATCATTAAACAACACCCAAATATGTTGGATATGATGAAAATAAACTGCAAGAAATGAAATCAACAAAAAGCAAGCGAATTTTGAAACGGTGACGCAAGACAGACTCGTTTACGACAAGTTAAGTCCGAATCTGGAACCTAAAGTAAATAATGTTCAATTGAGTTAACATTTCAGATATAGTGCGATATCAACCCAAATAGACAGAATATAAGGTTTGAGCAATTTATGACAACGTTTGATATACTGACGTAAAAACGTTATGAATCAGACCTGAATAGACCCGAATTTGAAACCCAAAGCAAATCATATCCAATTGACCCCCAATTTGATATGTGATGCGATTAGGACCCCAGTAATTCGAATATCAAATTTGAGCTAATTCCGAGTTGATTTGATCCAATTGTCCCTTGTTTAGTTTTCTGCGGCAGAATCTAATAAACGTCTTTTTGAACAATTTTTCTTTTCTTTTCTCTTTTCTCTCTTTTTTTTTATGTTACTGATATATTTTGACAATAACAGAATGAAATAACAATTTTGTTTTCTTTTTATATGCCGCAAATTCAAGGAGAAGAAGAAATTGGATACTAAGGAATTTTTTTGCGGAATTAACAAGAAACGAAAATTTCAGGAGGATATAACCTGATTAATGGAGCCAAGCTCTGATACCAAATGATATGAACCTTGTGATCACATGGTCACGCAACCCACACGCAAAGATGCCAATTCCCGGAAAAGCCAAGTAAATCAGGTTTGATAGGAGTGTGACACAAAGATAACTTGTACCTAGGCACCAGCACTATTGAAAACGGAAACCCCCACCCAACGAATATTGATTCGCGAACGAGAAATATAAGGATAACGCCACGAAGACAGTTGTTCTTCGATAAGTCGTTTTCAATTCTTTAGAGAACCAAGGAAGGGAGATTATCCCACCAACACACAATAAGTGCAGCAAAGAAGTTTTATTAATCTGAAAAATTGCGTAACCTTTACATGTTTGGGTTATGCCTTTATTTATACTGAATTTGAACTTAAATAAACCCTAATGGACCTCCCTTAGGTGGACTTATATGTAGCCCACTTACAATTGACCCAAATAAGTAATAATAACCCAAAAACTAAGAAGAAAATATTAAAAATACTAAAAATCCGAAAATACCATCTTAAATAAGCTAGAATCAGATTTGTCACCCTTAAGAAGTCCTAAACAAAATTGGAAAAATCTGATTTGGAAAATTTGTGTTGCTGCCCCCTTTAATGTCGTTGATTAGCTTGGAATTCCTTGTTTAACTTGGACAAATAAGAAAACAAATTTCCTCCTTTGTTGCTGATTTAATTAATTTCCTTCCTAAGTGAGGAAAAGCATTAAATAGTCCTCCCCTCTTTAGGAATAAGATTTGGCCAACTTCCTTACTTAGTTAGGAGAATAAATTGCTGACTCTTTATCCTTGTAGTATTAGAAAAGACAAGCCTACCAAGGCTGGTATTGGGCCGGACACATCAACCCCTTGTTCCACATGAAATGGGCTCTTCTTGGACCTGAACTAAATGAATTAAAAGGCTGTCCTTCATGCTCCTTAAATGTTCCAAGCCTCTCTAGGTCCATTTTGTTCCATATATTTTGAACAAGCCCATTCAATGCTTCTTTAAGCTTCTTAGCCCTAGCTCTTGTGATTGGCCCAATTGGCACCTCCAATGGGTTGTTGGCATGATTATGCTTGGTGTTAGGCTGATCCGCATCACATTATTTTAAGTTGGGGGGTGTGAGGTTCTTTATGTTAAAAAAAACACAAAAAAAATCAATGTTTTCTTTTAGTTGTGATATGCAGGTTAAAAAAAATCAATCAAGTAAGAATTCAGCTCATTCCCAATTCAATCAGACATTCATTGAAAACAGAAAGGGAGTAACAATTTTCTAATCTTTATACTTTTCTTCTCTTTCTCTTTTACATTGAGGATAATATAATACTTAATTTTACATATTTCATTATGTTGAATACTTGAGATAACCATGCTTGTTGAAAAAAAAAAACTTGCATTCGTATGTGAATGAGACTTGTTTAGGATCATCATTACATTTTTGAGTTCATTATTGTGTTGAACATTGCATACTTTAATTTGGGATAGATAATATCTTATAAAGCAAGATATAGTATACTTTTTTTTAAGATTACTGAAGCACATCTTTCCTTGTAAAAGTTGTGTGAGTTGTGTGAATATGCATGAAAGATGGGTATGATGCCTTACTTGTGATTATCCCTTCTGATCTAGTCCTAAACAAGGTTTAAGTAAATAGAGTAATAATTATTACATAAATAAATAAATGTGTGCAAAGTTTTATCTACTCCAATGTTTTGAGTTGCTCCGTAACTAGGAGTATTTATCACAAATGTTTATCTTAACGTTAAACGACAGCTTGAAATATGAGTATGCAAAACACTTTAAGTATGAGAGGCTTTATTAGCTTCAATGGTTGAATAAATGTGATGTTGTTAGGGTGAATAGATTATTAGTACTTAAAAGTGTATTTTTATTATGGATTTATATCATCATTTTGCACTTGAAGTATCAATAACTCCTTAACTAAAGCATGTTTTATAATAATATATCTAATAATATAAGATACCTTTAATTTATGGTAAATGTTTATTTTAAATGCAGGTCTATCACATAAATGAAAGAATTGATTGATGACTTGACTTCATTGTGTTGTTCATTGTTAAAGGTAACCAGTGGAACAGAATCCGCAACAGAACATAAGGATATTATGGCAGCATCCAAATACTAGAGATACCAAATTCTAAGAGAAACTGAGTCTAAGAAGTAGCCTCAGCTCAGAAATAACAAGATTCAGATTTGTTCATGAAGGAAGAAGAGAATTACAGAATTATGAGGCTAGTATCTTCGAGATCATAGATTGCAATGATGATCCGTGCGGTCGAGCTGTAGAGTATGTTCTGACAAACAACATACTAAAAAATGGTGACGATCCAACGGTGAACAAAGAAGATCAAGCTTGTTTGATTCACTCTGCTGCAACTAAAAATGCAGAACAGTAGAAATATTACGAGATCAATATCTCCCACCTTGTTGATTGGAATATTATATATAATTTTCATTTTCTTATAAACCAATAGGAGTTCAAAAGATCAAACATAGAAATTTGTTGGGTTTTTTTTTGAAAAAATAAAGAAAACCAAAATAAGAAAACCAACATTCTCCTAACCCCCCCACTTAAAACATAACATTGTTCTCAATGTTGAAATAAAAGAAAAATGAAAAAAATATAGTAAAATGAAAAAAATAAAATATAAGGAAAAAGAAAGCAAATCTCCTTTTGTTTTCTTTTTGCTGGGTTGCCTCCTAGTAAATGCTTTTGTTTTATGTTATTGGCTCGACATATTGCATGCTCATTCTTCACAAATTAGCTCAACTAACTCCACAAAAGCGGTGAGTTATATCGTCCAACCAGGAAAAAGTTTCAAACACAAATGATAAAAAAAGACTTTGTCTCCAACATAAAACTATTTTCTTGTAATCATTCGATCATGAAAACTCTTAGTTTTTTCTTTGTAAATCCTTGCATTCTTATAAGCATCATTCTGAATCTCTTCCATTGTGATTCTAGTCTTTTTGGGCATCGAAAGAATAGGTGACTAATACTTAAAAGTGTATTTTTATTAAGGTTTTGTATTAGCATTTTGCACTTGAAATATCAATAAATCCTTAACATATTTTTTAATAACAAGTCTAATACTATAAGATACCTTTAACTTATGATAAATATTCATCTTAAATGGAAGCTTATCACATAAATTAAGGGAAGATTGATGAGTTCAACTACTGAACTTGAGAACATAAGGAGAGGGTAAAGTTTAGAAAAAAGATGCTAGTTTAGTCCAAACTGAAACACTATTTAGTAATTAGTTCATATTAGAAGCTGTAGAACTTGAATTTGGGTATGCTCTATATGGATGGAAAGCTAAGACATAGGCCTAAAATATTTTTAGGAATGTAAAACTTAATTCTACTATTTAGAAGTTCAAATCTTAGCAATAACAGAGAAGTCTGAATTACAGTCCAATTACTATTCAGTTTTCAGCACTTCTTGAGTTTTAGAAGTCCAAATGACCTTAATATTTTTTTAAAATAAGAATTATTACTAAGTTAAAATGTGGCCACTCCCTCAATAATTAGTCAACAAATCAATACGATTATATGCAAACTCCACAATAGGCAAACAAGTATCCCAACTCTTCAAATTCTTATGTATAACAACTCGTAACAAAGAAGATAAAGTTTGGTTTACTACCTCAGTTTGTGGATGACATGCCGTATTGAAAAGTAACTTCGTTCCTAGCTTCCTCCAAAGAGTCGTCCAAAAGTGGCTTAAGAACTTTGTATCACGATCAGAAACAATGCTTTTATGAACTCCATGCAAACGAACTATCTCTTGAAAGAACAAATCAGCTACATGTACGACATCGTCAGTTTTGTTACAAGGAATGAAATGGGACATTTTGGAGAATCAATCAACCACAACTTTTTTTTTTGGTAAGTTAACGTATATATTAAAGGAAAACGATACAAAAATTATACGGGGCATACCCTAGATTTACAATGAGAACAAAAACATAAAACAACAAATGGCTAAGTGCTCGCCATCGAACTGAAAACTCAAGACCTAACTTAATTCGTTAGGGAAACCAATACAACCAACTAAATATCAAATGAAGAATCTATGTTATTGACCCTCCAAGCTCGTTGGATCCTTTTATTTTCATCTGTTGGTAGAACATTCCTCATCAAATCAAGCTTATCACGAATGATACATTCAATTTGATGAAAGACCAAATTCTGAGTTCTAGATATTCCAGCAAATGGCATTCCTTTCTTGCCAGATATGATACACTGTAGCTGCAAAACTGAGTTTACGAGAAAAATTGACGAAACTTTTGTCATGCCAAGTGACAGTGGCCCATCGAATCCATTCATCCCATCCTTTTGTCATTCTTGGAATGTTGCATCTGTCACAAACATCCCACCAGATCGCTTTAGTATAGGAGCATTCAAAGAACAAGTGGTTGTGATCTTCGTTGTTGCGGAGACAGAGTAAGAATCCGCGAGCGGGCTGTGAGATGAATCAATCAACCACAACCATTATTGAATCCTTTCCACGCTGTGTTTGTTGGTAACCCCAGTACAAAGTCCATGCTAACATCCATCCACGGTTGCTCTGGAATAGGAAACGACATATAAAGCCCATATGCATTTTCTTTACCCTTAGCTTTCATGCAAACAGCACATCTCTCAATCACCTTGTGCACATCCCGTAACATGCTAGGCCAAAAGAAATGTTCTTTCAGCAACTCATAAGTCTTCTTCTCCCCAAAATGACCACTAAGACCACCACCATGAGCCTCTCGCACAAGCAACTCCCATAATGAACCTGAAGGAATACACATTCTGCCCATTTTGAACAAGGAACCTTCATGCATAAAGAACCCATCACAAGCTCCCTTTGCACATTCGGTAACCACATTAGCAAAGTAGAAATCATTAGCGTACTGATTCTTCACCTGTTCAAAACCCATCAGCCTTGCATTGAACATAGAGATCAGTGCATACCTCCTAGAAAGAGCATCAGCAACCACATTAACTTGCCCTTTCTTATACTTTATGACATAAGGAAATGACTCCATAAACTCCACTCATTTAGCATGTCTTCGATTCATCTTGCTTTGCCTCTTAAGATACTTCAAGGATTCATGATCAGTATGTATAAAGAATTTTTTAGGCACCAAGTAGTGCTGCCATACCTCCAGAGCCTGAATCAAAGCATAGAACTCCTTGTCATAAATAGAGTAGTTCAAATGTGCTCCATTTATCGTTTCACTGAAAAATGCAATCGACCTCTTTTCTTGCATCAAAACAGCCCCAATTCCAACTCCGGAAGCATCACACTCTATTTCAAATGTTTTAGCAAAGTCTGGAAGTGCTAAAACAGGAGCAGTACACAACTTTTTTTTAATTAGCTCAAAAGCTTTCTGCGCGTCTACACTCCAACTAAACTCGTTCCCTTTTTTCACATGATCATCAAAGGTCTTTCTATACACCAAGATATCATCAAAACATACTACCACAAACAGCCCAATATACTTCCTCAAAACATGATTCTTTTTTTTTTTTTGGTAAGTTGACGTATATATTAAAGGAAAACGATACAAAGATTATAAGGGGCATACATAAGCCTCATAAATGTACTAGGCGCATTAGATAACCCAAACGACATTACCATCCATTTGTTTAGTTTTAAATGTTGTTTTCCATTCATCTAGCTCTTTCATTCTAATTTGGTGATAACCACTCATCAAATCGACTTTAGAAAACAATGCAGTACCATGCAACTCATCAAATCTGGGTATAGGAAATTGATACTTGACTATTATTTTGTTGATAGCATGGCTGTCCATACACATCCTCATGGTACCATCTTTCTTCGGTACAAGCAAAGTAGGTACGGAATATGGACTAAGTGATTCTCGAACATAACCATTCTCTACAAGCTCACCAACCTGCCTTTGAATCTCTTTTGCTTCCTCTGCATTACATTTGTATGCTGGTCTATTAGAAAGTGAAGCTCCTGGCACCAAATCAATTTGATGCTCAATTCCACGAATAGGTGGTAACCTTTTAGGTAATTCATCTGGTATCAAAGCATCAGTTGCAACTAAGGCAGGAGCCAGAAACAGAAGAAAGGCTTGCAGGAATTGAGGTTGATAAACTTAATATTATGGCTGGAGATAAAGAAGATTTGCCAAGAGGGTTAAGTTTAGAACAGACACAGGTTATGGGCTTACAACGATCTCATGCTGAGATTCGGGATGAAATGACTGGAATTTATGAACAGTTGCATACCCTTATGCAAATGATGCAAAGAAATAATTTCAACCCCAACAAAGGCAACCACTTAGGGTGCCACGAAATGATTTTGTAGAAGCTGATGGAGATCCAAATAGGGATGATGAATGGGCTTACAATGATCTCATGCTGAGATTCGGGATGAAATGACTGGAATTCGCGAACAGTTGCATACCCTTATGCAAATGATGCAAAGAAATAATTTGCAACCCCAATAGAGGCAAGCACTTAGGGTGCCACGAAATGATTTTGTAGAAGCTCTGGTGATCCAAATGGAGATGATGAGGCCAACGATAGGGGCAGACCAAGAAGACAGAATAATAATCTTCCTAGTGGTCTCAAACTTAAGATTCCACAGTTTCGAGGAAGTAGTTCACCCGAGGACTACTTGGAATGGATTTAGAAGGTTGAAAAGGTGTTCGAATGGTATGAATATTCTGAAGAAAGGAAGTGCATTGTGACAGCACTTGAGTTTACAAATTATACTCTTTTATGGTGGGAAAACTTAAAGATTCAGAGGAGAAGGGATGGAGAAGAGGAGATTAGAACGTGGGCAACTATGAAAAGACTGGTGAAGAAGATATTTGTTCCTGATTACTATAAACAAGAGCTATACATCAGACTTCAAACTCTGCGACAAGCATCTTTAAGCGTGGAAGAGTATGTTAAAGAGTTTGAGTTGCTGCAGATTCGATGTGAATTGATGGAACCCCAAGAGCAAACAATAGCTAGATTTCTTGGACGGTTGAGGAAGGATATAGCTAATGTTGTTGAATTGCTATCATGTTGTTGAATATGCAGCTTCAATCATTCCAATTTGACTCGTCAAGGTCCTTTGTAGTTGTTTCGCTCTGGCTCTTGTCATTAGACCATCTGAATCCTCTTGCATATTTGATTTACCTTTACGAGATGGATTATCATTCCCATGATGCACATCAGAAAGTTGCGTGATCTTGATCTAGAAACCAACATGCCTAAATGCATGGCAAATCCCTCCTTTTATAATAACAAGTTTGATACCAAAAGATACCTTTAATTTATGGTAAATGTTCATCCTAAATGCATACCTATCACATAAATAAAAGGATTGATTAATGAGTTAAAGTATTGAAATTGATAGCACAGATTGGAAACATGATTCAAGAAGTGAAAGTGGATGATCTTCGATAGTCAGGCTTGCATTATACTTTGTCGAATCAAAGTCCTGAGAATCTGATTATGGGGAAACTAGATAGAGTGCTTGTCAATGAGAAATGGAATCGAAACTTCTCATTTTTGAAAGCGAGATTTTTGCGATCGGGTATGTCAGACCATTCTCCTTTGGTGGTAAAGGTTATTGGTGAGAGAGATCTGGAGAGAGAGAGAAAGATTAGAGATCAAACTGTCGGAGCTAGATCTACTTCGTCCACTGTTGGATCGTCCTCATTTCATACTATATTGTTCGTTCCAACCTTCTCAAAACATTGACCGAATGGATCTTCATTCCAATCAATGAGGTGGGAGGTATTGATCTCGCAATATTTCTACTATTCTGCATTTTTAGTTGCAGCAGAGTGAATTGGGTTTTGTTCAAGCTTGATCTCCTTTGTTAACCATTGTTTAGTATACTGTTCGTCAGAACATACTCTACAGCTTGACCGAATGGATCAGCATTCCAATCAATGATGTCGAAGATACTAGCCTCGTAATTGGAATATGAACATGATCAATAGGAACACAAGGATTAAAGCCATACACAACCTCAAATGGTGAAAATTTTATAGCCCCATGCACAGTACGATTATATGCAAACTCCACAATAGGCAAACAAGTATCCCAACTCTTCAAATTCTTATGTATAACAGCTCGTAACAAAGAAGATAAAGTCCATGCTAACATCTATCCACGGTTGCTCTAGAATAGGCAACGGCATATACAGCCCATATGCATTCTATTTACCCTTAGCTTTTTTGCAAAGAGCACATCTCTCAATCACATTGTGCACATCCCGTAACATGCTAGGCCAAAAGAAATGTTCTTTCAGCAACTCATAAGTCTTCTTCTCCCCAAAATGACCACTAAGACCACCACCATGAGCCTCTCGCACAAGCAACTCTCGTAATGAACCTGAAGGAATACACATTCTGCCCATTTTGAACAACCTTCATGCATAAAGAACCCATCACAAGCTCCCTTTGCACATTCGGTAACCACATTAGCAAAGTAGGAATCATTAGTGTACTGATTCTTCACCTGTTCAAAACCCATCAGCCTTGCATTCAACATAGAGATCAGTGCATACCTCTTAGAAAGAGTATCAGCAACAACATTAACTTGCCCTTTCTTGTACTTTATGACATAAGGAAATGACTCCATAAACTCCACCCATTTAGCATGTCTTCGATTCAGCTTGCTTTGCCCCTTAAGATACTTCAAGGATTCATGATCAGTATGAATAACCAATTCTTTTGGCAACAAGTAGTGCTGCCATACCTCCAGAGCCCGAATCAAAGCATAGAACTCCATGTCGTAAATAGAGTAGTTCAAACGTGCTCATTTAACTTTTCACTAAAGAATGCAATCGGCCTCTTTCTTGCATCAAAACAGCCCCAATTCCAACTCCGGAAGCATCACACTCTATTTTAAATGTTTTAGCAAAGTTTGGAAGTGCTAAAACAGGAGCAGTGAACAACGTTTCTTTAATTAGCTCAAAAGCTTTATGCGCCTCTGCACTCCATCTAAACTCATTCCCTTTTTTCAAGCATTCTGTCATGGGAGCAACAATAGAGCTGAAGTCTTTCACAAATCGCCTATAGAAAGAAGCTAAACCTTTTTTTTGGTAAGTTGACGTATATATTAAAGGAAAACGATACAAAGATTATAAGGGGCATACCCCAGATTTACAATGAGAACAGAAACGTAAAACAATAGATGGCTACATGCTAGCCACCGAACTGAAAACTAAATATCAAATGAAGAATCTTTGTTATTAACCCTCCAGGCTCGTTGGATTCTTTTATTTTCATTTGTTGGTAGAACGTTCCTCATCAAATCCAGCTTATCACGGATGATACATTCAATTTGATGAAAGACCAAATTCTGAGTTCTAGATATTCCAGCAAAGGTCCTTGCATTCCTTTCTAGATATTCAACCACATTAGCTATATCCTTCCTCAACCCTCCAAGAAATCTAGCTATTGTTTGTTCTTGGTGTTCCATCAATTCAAATCAAATCTGTAGCAACTCAAACTCTTTCACATACTCTTCCACGCTTAAAGATCCTTGTCGCAAAGTCTGAAGTCTGATGTATACCTCTTGTTTATAGTAATCAGGAACAAATCTCTTCTTCATCACTCTTTTCGTAGTTGCCCACGTTCTAATCTCCTCTTCTCCATCCCTTCTCCTCTGAATCTTTAAGTTTTCCCACCATAAAAGAGCATAATCTGTAAACTCAAGTGCTGCCACCTTGCACTTCCTTTCTTCAGAATATTCATACCATTCGAACACCTTTTCAACCTTCTGAATCCATTCCAAGTATTCCTCAGGTGAACTACTTCCTCGAAACGGTGGAATCTTAAGTTTGAGACCACTAGGAGGATTATTATTCTGTCTTCTTGGTCTGCCCCTGTCATCGGCCTCATCATCCCCATTTGGATCTCCATCAGCTTCTACAAAATCATTTCGTGGCACCCTAAGTGCTTGCCTCTGTTGGGGTTGCAAATTATTTCTTTGCATCATTTGCATAAGCGTATGCAACTGTTCACGAATTCCAGTCATTTCATCTTGAATCTCAGCATGAGATCGTTGTAAGCCCATAACCTGTGCTTGTTCTAAACTTAACCCTCTTGGCAAATCTTCTTTATCTCCAGCCATAATTAAGTTTATGAACCGCAATTCCAGCAAGCCTTTCTTCTGTTGCTGGTTCCTGCCTTAGATCGCAACTGATGCTCTGATACCAGATGTTGTGCCGTGAATGATTCAAAAATCGGCAACAATGAATCTGACGAAAATGGATGAAGGATGGGTCTGGTTGTATTGTCTTTCTTTGTGGCATCCAGATCGACTTATCAAAGTATCACTCTAGTTTATCCTCCATTTTATTTACCTTAAAAATACTATAATCTAGCCTAAACACCAAAAGAAAGACAATACAACCAGACCCATCCTTCATCCATTTTCGTCAGATTCATTGTTGCCGATTTTTGAATCATTCACGACACAACACGTAGATTTATGATAGCCTTTCATTAGTTCCTGAGAAAAAAAAATGTTGTCGCTGAATCTCTGTCCAGAGATAAAAGCTGTCTGATACAAACCTACTAACAATGGCAAAACAGCTGTGATTCTCCCAGCTTGAATCTTAGCGATGCATTTGTACACGGTATTGCAGCAAGATATAGGACGAAAATCTGTCAACCTCGTAGGATTGGCAACTTTAGGAATAAGGGAAATGGATGTAGCATTCATTTCTTTAAGCATTCTCCGAGTCTGAACGAAGGAGCTAACAACATTGATTACATCCTCCCCAACTATGTGCCACATTCTTTTGAAGAAACCTGCGTTAAATCCATCCGGACCAGGGGCTTTGTTGTTCTTCAAACTAAACATAGCATGCTTAATCTCCTCCCTTGTTACATCTTGTGCTAATACATGTTGTTGCGTTGAAGACAGTTTCAAGTTAATTGCCGATTCCATCTCTTCCTCATTCAGAACCCTAGGCATCTGTTCCACTCTTAACACACGCTGGAAGTACGCAACGACTTCTGATTTAACTGCCTCATGTCCTTCGACAACCTCTCCATCCTCCTTTGTAAGTGAAAGAAGTTTATTTCTATGCTGTCTTCCATTTACTGATTTGTGAAAGTAGCCAGTATTCTGATCCCCCAAGCTAAGCCACTATATCCTTGACTTCTGTTTGAAAAAACTCTCTTCGGCTTTGACGATAGAAGCGTAGTTACGTACAACATCCCTTTCTCGCATGCACAAAGTTGGATTCCCATGTGCTGTATGGAGAGCCTGTTGAGCCTTATCCATTTCATCTTTCGCATCTTTGACTCTATCTGAAATGTTGGAGAAGTGAATCATATTGAAAAGTTTCAATTCCCATTTTAGTTTTCTTAGCTTGCAACACAGCTGATACATTGGACAACCCCCCGAATTGTGTTCCCATACTTTCCTCACCAAGGGCATGAACTCGTCATGGTCCATCCACATATCAAAGAATCTGAATGGTTTCTTTATATTCTGATAATCACCAGTAACCTTTACCACCATAGGAGAATGGTCTCACATACTCGATGGCAAAAATCTCGCTTCTGAAAAGGGGAAGTTCAGATTCCATTTCTCATTGACAAGCACTCTATCTAGTTTCTACATAATCAGATTCTCAGGACATTGTTTCGACCAAGTATAATGCAGGCCTGAATATCGAAGATCATCCACTTTCGCTTCTTGAATACATGTTTCCAATCTGTCCATATGACCAGCCCACGAAGTAGACCCTCCTAACCTGTTTGATTGGTAGCGGATAGCATTAAAGTCGCCCATAAGAATCCATGGGCTGGACTCCCATCCATCACTACGACTCACTATATCAGACCATAATGCCTCATGTAAGGAAGCGTTATTGTCTCCGTATATAATTGAAGCATTGAAACAGATATTGGTAGCTAATATAGTGACAGAAACATGAATAGCCTGGTCTGACATTCCGAGGACATCAACCTTCACCACATCAGCATTCCAACAAACCCAAATACGACCACGACAAGAGAAATCATAATTATACAAGAAGGACCAATTACGCAGAAGAAGTTGAGAAACATTATATTTATTCTCGTCTCTAACCCGAGTTTCAACCAAACCGAAAAGAGTCATCCTCTCTTGATGGATGAGCTGACGCAATGCTGAATGCTTTATGGGATCATTCAAACCTCTTACATTCCAACATCCAATAATCATAAGAAAATAGAGTGGAGTACAAACAGCAACACAAAGATTACCTCGACGTGCCCCCAGACGAGGAGACAGATTTCTTATTCTTCTTTGAAGAGTTTTTCGAACCCTTTTTCTTTTTCTCTAGAGAGTCTCTAGCCTTAATAGCCAACTGATTCATAGTTTTCCTTTCGGTGGAATTCAGAGTTTGTGGGCTTGTCAGGATTGGTGACGTCCACTCCTTATCAGTTCGTTCCCCATCTGTATCACCTCTCATTGCGTCAAAAACTACATTCAGCTCATGACTATTAACGAAAAAAACCTGGTTCACGATCGCACAATCAGATGTATTGAAGATGGCTAAACTTTGATCTGAAGCAGTACATGTACCCCCCCTGCTCCTGCTTCATGTCTCCTTGTGAACTCTTCAAAACAAGAGGAGATGTAGGATTTTCATCTTCATAACAATCAGCATTGCTCACATCTGATGCAGCCTTCTCATTCATATTACAATCAGAAATATTTGTACCAGATGTCGAACAACCATTCTTATTACAGTTACGCACTTTAGATGCCAAAGGACCATTCTCACCACTCACAGAACCCTTATTTCGTTTTGCAACTACCTGCCATTGAAACTGATTCTGCTGTTTATCCGCAGATTTAGAGTTCGCAGCTCCTACTTTCCTCTTACCCTCTGCCTCCATTGTAAGATTTTCACCGTTATTAGTAGCACATATCACTGTCGTGTGTCCAAAGACATTACAATTATTGCACTTCGATGGTATCCATTCGTAATCAGCTGAAATTGTTATGAATAACCCATTTGGACAGCGAAGGTCATATTCCTTAACCAGCGTCTTCGTAGCATCAATCTCAACACAAACTCTTGCGTAGCTAAGCCTTTGATGCAACAATATAGTCTGATCAGCATGAAGAGGAACCCCAATAGCACTCGCTACACAACTCAACCCCTTAATAGTCCAATACTCAAGAGGAACATTATACAGCCTAACCTATACCGGAACTTTGACCAAATCACCTTTCAAAAATTGCATGTTCGGTTGCCAACGTTTAAGCACCAAAGGTCTGCTTGCCATGTGCCATGGGGCTCTTTCCAGCACATTAGTGGCATGATCAACAGAATCAAAAGTGAATAGGAAGAAACCATTATCCGAAGATAAAACTTTTGATAGACCGTAGGAGCCCCAGATTCTTTTGGCAATAGAATTAACAACGGGATATGGTAATTTCTGACCCACAAAATGACCAACTAGGGTGGATTTCCAAAGTTCGCCGCCATCCTCAAACACATCAAGTGGAGGAGCTACTGTCACACGACCATCAGTAATAACAGGGGGAGCAAAATGCAGATTACGAACTAGAGAAATACCAAGGTTCTTGCTACCCTCATTGTTATCAACATCAGAACCCTTCAAAGCATTTAAAAAATTCAATTTGGGGTTAAGGTTTAGCTGGTCTTGTTGCTGAGACTCTACCTTCAACTCATCAACTTTAGAACCCAACACATGATTCATTTCTGAAACAACATTAGCAGCTTGGGAATTAGAGTGTTTCTTCTCTATGCTAGCTTCAGAATCAGCTTGATTAACACTAGTAAATTGAGAAATCCTCATCCCATGGCTGTTCAACGTATCTTGTAGCTCTAATCTTAATATATGTCCAGACTTGACTTCATTGTGTTGTTCATTGTTAGAGGTAACCATTGGAACAGAATCCACAGCAGAACATAAGGATATTATGGCAGCATACAAATACTAGAGATATCAAATTCTAAAAAGAGAAACTGAGTCTAAGAAGTAACCTAAGCTCAGAAACAACAACAACGTAATCTCAAAAACAACAAGATTCAGATTTGTTCATGAAGGAAGAAGAGAATTACAGAAGTACGAGGCCAGTATCTTCGATATTATTGCTTGGAATGATGATCCGTGCGGTCAAGCTGTAGAGTATGTTTTGACGAACAACATACTTAAAAATGGTGATGATTCAACGATGAACGAAGAAGATCAAGCTTAAACAAAAACCCAATTCACTCTGCTGCAACTAAAAATGCAGAACAGTAGAAATATCCATTCAGTCAATGTTTCGAGAAGGTTGGAATGAACAACATAGTAATAAATGAGGACGATCCAACGGTGGACGGAGTAGATCTAGCTCCGGCAGTTTGATCTCTAATCTCTCTCTCTCTCCAAATATCTCTCTCTCTCCAGTCACTTCTTTCTTTTGATCTATCTGCCTGCCCTCCAATCAAATCCTACACAAATCCCTTGTCATTAAAGATTGTCTAGCTTTTCTTGGGAAACTATCCAACAGAAACTCACAACTCAAGGTAGACTGCATTGGTTGAGTATACATGGTCCCAATAGATGCTCATTCTGTCTCCGCAACAATGAAGATCACAACCACTTGTTCTTTGAATGCTCCTGTACTAAAGCGATCTAGTGGGATGTTTGTGACAGATGCAACATTCAAAGAATGACAAAAGGATGGGATGAATGGATTCGATGGCATGGCAAAAGTTTCATCAATTTTTCTAGTAAACTCAGTTTGCCAGCTACAAGGTATCATATCTGGCAAGAACGGAATGCACGGACCTTTGCAGGAATCTCTAGACCTCATAATTTGGTCTTTGATCAAATCGAATGTATCATCCATGACAAACTTGATTTTATGAGGAAACATTCTACCAACAGATAAAAACAAAAGGATCCAAAGAGGTTGTCACTTTTATTTGGATTTGGATACAGACCTGATAGGTCTTGAAACTTTGTGAGCATAGTTTTGATCATACAAATTGAGTTTACATCTCCTTTGCGAAAAATCATCAAGTCGTCAGCAAAACAAAGATGAGAAATGTTGTCCTTCTTGCATCTCCAGTGGAACTTGAAGTTTTGGTTGGCACTCATCTTGCAGAATAGCCCCGAAAGGATGTCCATACATAGGACAAACAAATATGGAGAAAGTGGATCCCCTTGTCGCAGCCCTCTCCCCCCTTGAAAATAACCTGCAAGCTCACCATTGACGTTGATAGAGAATTGACATGATGTAACACAAACCATAATCCAATCAATGACTGTTCTAGGGAATCCCATTTTTCTTAACATAACGTCAACGAAATCCCACCGAACCGAGTCATAAGCCTTCATCAAATCTACTTTCATAGCACAACGGGTAGGTCCCGTAGATTTATGATAACCTTTCATTAGTTCTTGAGACAAAAGAATGTTGTCGCTGATTCTCCGTCCAGAGATAAAAGCTGTCTAATACGGACCTACTAAGGATGGCAAAACAGCTGTGATTCTCCCAGCTAGAATCTTAGCGATGCATTTGTACACAGTATTGCAGTAAGATATAGGACGAAAATCTGTCAACCTCGTAGGATTGGCAACTTTAGGAATAAGGGAAATGGATGTAGCATTCATTTCTTTAAGCATTCTCCGAGTCTGAAAGAAGGAGCTAACAGCATTGATTACATCCTCCCCAACTATGTGCCACATTCTTTTGAAGAAACCTGCGTTAAATCCATCCAGACTAGGGGCTTTGTTGTTCTTCAAACTAAACATAGCATGCTTAATCTCCTCCCTTGTTACATCTTGTGCTAATACATGTTGTTGCGTTGAAGACAGTTTCAAGTTAATTGCCAATTCCATCTCTTCCTCATTCAGAACCCTAGGCATCTGTTCCACTCTTAACACACGCTGGAAGTACGCAACGACTTCTGATTTAACTGCCTCATGTCCTTCAACAACCTTTCCATCCTCCTTTGTAAGTGAAAGAAGTTTATTTCTATGCTGTCTTCCATTTACTGATTTGTGAAAGTAGCCAGTATTCTGATCCCCTAAGCTAAGCCACTGTATCCTTGACTTTTGTTTGAAAAAACTCTCTTCGGTTTTGACGATAGAAGCGTAGTTACGTACAGCATCCCTTTCTCGCATGCACAAAGTTGGATTCCCATGTGCTATATGGAGAGCCTGTTGAGCCTTATCCATTTCATCTTTCGCATCTTTGACTCTATCTGAAATGTTGGAGGAGTCATATTGAAAAGTTTCAATTCCCGTTTTAGTTTTCTTAGCTTGCAACACAGCTGATACATTGGACAACCCCCCGAATTGTGTTCCCATACTTTCCTCACCAAGGGCATGAACTCGTCATGATCCATCCACATATCAAAGAATCTGAATGGTTTCTTTATATTCTGATAATCACCAGTAACCTTTACCACCATAGGAGAATGGTCTGACATACCCGATGGCAAAAATCTCGCTTCTGAAAAGGGGAAGTTCAGATTCCATTTCTCATTGACAAGCACTCTATCTAGTTTCCGCATAATCAGATTCTCAGGACATTGATTCGACCAAGTATAATGCACGCCTGAATATCGAAGATCATCCACTTTTGCTTCTTGAATACATGTTTCCAATCTGTCCATATGACCAGCCCATGAAGTAGACCCTCCTAACCTGTCTGATTGGTAGGGGATAGCATTAAAGTCGCCCATAAGAATCCATGGGCTGGACTCCCATCCATCACTACGACTCACTATATCAGACCATAATGCCTCACGTAAGGAAGTGTTATTGTCTCCGTATATAATTGAAGCATTGAAACAGATATTGGTAGCTAATATAGTGACAGAAACAAGAATAGCCTGGTCTGACATTCCGAGGACATCAACCTTCACCACATCAGCATTCCAACAAACCCAAATACGACCACGACAAGAGAAATCATAATTATACAAGAAGGACCAATTACGCAGAAGAAGTTGAGAAACATTATATTTATTCTCGTCTCTAACCCGAGTTTCAACCAAACCGAAAAGAGTCATCTTCTCTTGATGGATGAGCTGACGCAATGCTGAATGCTTTATGGGATCATTCAAACCTCTTACATTCCAACATCCAATAATCATAAGAAAATAGAGAGGAGTACAAATAGCAACACAAAGATTACCTTGACGTGCCCCCAGGCGAGGAGACAGATTTCTTATTCTTCTTTGAAGAGTTTTTCGAACCCTTTTTCTTTTTCTCTAGAGAGTCTCTAGCCTTAATAGCCAACTGATTAACAGTTTCCCTTTCGGTGGAATTCAGAGTTTGTGGGCTTGTCGGGATTGGTGACGTCCACTCCTTATCAGTTCGTTCGCCATCTGTATCACCTCCCATCGCGTCAATATCTACATTCAGCTCATGACTATTAACGAAAAGAACCTGGTTCACGGTCGCACAATCAGATGTATTGGAGATGGCTAAACTTTGATCTGAAGCAGTACATGTACCCCCCTGCTCCTGCTTCATGTCTCCTTGTGAACTCTTCCAAACAAGAGGAGATGTAGGATTTTCATCTTCATAACAATCAGCATTGCTCAAATCTGATGCAGCCTTCTCATTCATATTACAATCATAAATATTTGTACCAGATGTCGAACAACCATTCTCATTACAGTTACGCACTTTAGATGCCAAAGGACCATTCTCACCACTCACAGAACCCTTATTTCGTTTTGCAACTACCTGCCATTGAAACTGATTCTGCTGTTTATCCGCAGATTTAGAGTTCGCAGCTCCTACTTTCCTCTTACCCTCTGCCTCCATTGTAAGATTTTCACCGTTATTAGTAGCACATATCGTTGTCGTGTGTCCAAAGACATTACAATTATTGCACTTTGATGGTATCCATTCGTAATCAGCTGAAATTGTTATGAATAACCCATTTGGACAGCGAAGGTCGTATTCCTTAACCAGCATCTTCGTAGCATCAATCTCAACACAAACTCTTGTGCTAAGCCTTTGACGCAACAATGTAGTCTGATCAGCATGAAGAGGAACCCCAATAGCACTCGCTACACAACTCAACCCCTTAATAGTCCAATACTCAAGAGGAACATTATACAGCCTAACCCATACCGGAACTTTGACCAAATCACCTTTCAAAAATTGCATGTTTGGTTGCCAACGTTTAAGCACCAAAGGTCTGCTTGCCATGTGCCATGGGGCTCTTTCCAGCACATTAGTGGCATGATCAACAGAATCAAAAGTGAATAGGAAGAAACCATTATCCGAAGATAAAACTTCTGATAGACCGTAGGAGCCCCAGATTCTTTTGGCAATAGAATTAACAACGGGATATGGTAATTTCTGACCCACAAAATGACCAACTAGGGTGGATTTCCAAAGTTCGCAGCCATCCTCAAACACATCAAGTGGAGGAGCGACTGTCACACGACCATCAGTCATAGCAGGGGGAGCAAAATGCAGATTACGAACTAGAGAAATACCAAGGTTCTTGCTACCCTCATCGTTATCAACATCAGAACCCTTCAAAGCATTTAAAAAATTCAATTTGGGGCGAAGGCTTTGCTGGTCTTGTTTCTGAGACCCTACCTTCAACTCATCAACTTTAGAACCCAACATATGATTCATTTCTGAAACAACATTAGAAGCTTGAGAATTAGAGTGTTTCTTCTCTATGCTAGCTTCAGAATCAGCTTGATTAACACTAGTAAACTGAGAAATCCTCATCCCATGGCTGTTCAACATATCTTGTAGCTCTAATCTTAATATATGTCCAGACTTTACTTCATTGTATTGTTCATTGTTAGAGGTAACCAGTGGAACAGAATCCATAGCAGAACATAAGGACATTATGGCAGCATACAAATACTAGATATACCAAATTCTAAGAAGAGAAACTGAGTCTAAGATGTAACCTAAGCTCAGAAACAACAACAATGTAATCTCAGAAACAACAAGATTCAGATTTGTTCATGAAGGGAGAAGAGAATTACAGAATTACGAGGCCAGTATCTTCGCGATTATTGATTGGAATGATGATCCGTGCGGTCAAGCTGTAGAGTATGTTCTGACGAACAACATACTAAAACATAGTGACGATCCAACGGTGAACAAAGAAGATCAAGCTTCAACAAAACCCAATTCACGCTGCTGCAACTAAAAATGCAGAACTGTAGAAATATTACGAGATCAATATCTCCCACCTCGTTGATTGGAATGAAGATCCATTCAGTCAATGTTTCTAGAAGGCTGGAATGAACAGGATAGTAAGAAATGAGGATGATCCAACGGTGGACGGAGTAGATCTAGCTCCGACAGTTTGATCTCTAATCTCTCTCTCTCTCTAGATCTCTCTCTCTCCAGTCTATGTTTTTACAGTTTTCTTGTTGACTACTAATAAACCTTTCTTCTGTGCTCAATACATCAACACATAATTATGGAGCTTTTCTTGGAAGAAAACAAAATTGTTGTTCTAATTTTTCAGGTTAACTTCCTTATGTTGAGATTATTATTTTTTTAAAATATATATATATATAACTTAAAACACCATGCATCTTTATCCCATGTAACGAGCTTTCGGCTAGTGACTCCCAGACCAGTTGGTCTTAGGGCATTGGGTGTTGAGACACCCCTACAAGTTTAGTAACTCGGGTTACAGATACTGATACGTAGATAGTGCAATATTTGATTCCCTTCAGTTTTTCTCCTCAACCCATGCAACAAGCGTTGGGCCAATAGCTCTCAAGTCAGTTGATTTTAGGGTATTATGTGTTAAAACACCCCTTCAAGCGTAATTGCTTAGGTTAGGGAGGCTACGAATCCAAACTTATCTACATTTTTATTATCATCCCTTTTTTGTTTTTTTAATTATATACTATCCCTTTTCCTTTAGTTGTTACCTTTAATAAAAGAATATAAATAATATAATAATCCAATATGCAACCCACAATTATATGTTGAAGTGTTTGTGTGTAAATTAAGATTTAAAAATACATGTTAAATGAATATATGAGCAAAATTAAGTGATAGTAATGCGAGAGTTTGTAAACCTGAATATTTTAAGCAGTATTATGATAGATCTTATTAAGAATGGTTACTAAGATGCGTCTCAAAAGTCATAAAAAGATCTCCTTTACTTTGCCATCATAGTAACAACAATTTGTTCATCAAATACTAATACTAATAGTAATAAGAATACTAATATTAATAGTAATAAGAATACTAACACTAATAATAGTAATAGTAATAGAAATAGTAATCGTAGTCGAGATAAGCATCGTGCTATCCATGAATTATGAACCCATTTTCATAAAGAACATGCTTAACATAGTCTTAGGAATCTGACTAAAAAAGACTTTATTTGCTAGTTTTTAAGAAAACTAGATGGGAAGCCTCTCCCCGACCCATAAAGGGCGTTTAAACTGCTCTTGAACGTAAAACCAATGAAAGATGTGAGCCATAATCACAGCTACAATTTAAGTCTTAGTGATATGATCCAAGCAAGGTCAGATTTGGATTTTGATGTAAAATGTGCAGCTATCCAGTTTTACATCAACAGTTATAATTCTCAATCCGACCGTTGGATCAAGCTAAAATTTTATGTGGAGTCTCCTGACATGTTTTCCTACCTTGGGATAAACTTTCAGATCAATCGCAGCTCAGGAAGGCATCTCAATATGGGTCAATAGAGGCTGTACGAATTTTGTTATTTACTTCCTTTTGACTTGTGGACTTCCTATTTGGCTAGGATTCTTTTCCTAAAGGGATGTGACAGCTTATTTTGAAAATATATTAATTCTAGAAGGATGTTTAATGGGCTGCAACATAGTTTCCAAGTGTGGTATGGATTCATAATTATTTCAGAATCCTTTTCTTACAAGGATTCCTTATTCATCCGAGCTACAAAAGGAAAGAAGACTTTGGAATACATTCTACCTTCATATCAGATTTCCAAGTCTATTTGGGACTTCTTAATGGTGACAAATCTGATTCTAGCATATTTAAGTTAGTAATTTTTGGATTTTTATTATTTTCTTCTTAGTCTTTGGGTTATTATTACTTATTTGGGTCAATTGTAAGTGGGCTACATATAAGTCCACCTAAGGGGGGTCCATTAGGGTTTGTTTAAGTCTAGAGTCGCTATAAATAGAGGCATAACCAAACATGTAAGAAGACTATTCAGATTAATAAAACTTCTTGTTTGCCGCAATTTGTGTGTGTGTGTGTTGGTGAGATAATCTCCCTTCCATGGTTCTCTAATGAACTGAAAAACAACTTATCGAAGAACAACTGTCTTCGTGACGTCATCCTTATACTTCTCGTTCGTGAATCAATATTGGTTGGGTGGGGGTTTCCGTTTTCAATAGTGCTGCTGCCTAGGTACAAGTTATCTTTGTGTCACACTCCTATCAAACCTGATTTACTTGGCTTTCCGGGAATTGACGTCTTTGCGCGTGGGTTGCGTGACCATGTGATCACGAGGTTCACATCACTTAGTTTATAAAAACTTGTGTCTTTTGGTTTTATTAATAGCATCATAGTTGTGTCTTATTATTTCTTATATTTGTTTAAATGTGTTTCAGGTTTGTCAGTATTCATTATTTCAGTTGATGTTTTTTGTACTCTATCTCTCTAACTTAGGACATTGAGGACAATGTCTTGTTTTGGTTAGGGGGAGAGGGTAGTAGTTGATTAAAGAAAATAACTAATTGTATTTTTTATTTCATAAAGTATGTGCAAAATTGTTATTACTAGGATGACAGAGTAAAGGAGCTCTTTTGTCAGAGTGACTCTTGAGAAGCATCTTAGTAACCATTCTTAACAAGCTTTATCATAATACTTCTTGAAATATTCAGGTTTACAAACTCTCATAATGTTATCATTTAATTCTGTTCATATACTCATAACACGTATTCTTAAACCTGACTACTTCAAAAATCTTTGAATTTTAGCAATAGGCAAATCATTTGGTACAATTATACTATTTCAATTTTTTTTCATTTTTTATACAAATCCTATTTATTTTATTCTAATTTCGTTTTCTAGCCCTCGCATATTGGATAACGCACTTTTTAGCACTATCCATTTTCTTTTGAGTGTACTTTCTAGCCCCCTCCCCTACTAGATAATGCTCTTTATAACCATATCTCTTTTCTTTCGAGTGCACTTTATAGCCCTCGTATACCTAATAGTATTCTTTCTAGCTTTATCCATTTTCTTTTGAATACGTTTTCTAGCCCTCAACTACCAAATAATACTCTTAAGATCTCTCTTTTTTCAAGTGCATTTTATAACCCTTATGATTAATACTTAAAAGTGCATTTTTATCAAGGTTTTATATCATCATTTTGCACTTAAAGTATCAGTAACTCCTTAACTAAAGCATGTTTTATAATAATATATCTAATAATATAAGATATCTTTAATTTATGGTAAATTTTCATTTTAAATGTAGGTCTATCACATAAATAAAAGAATTGATTGATGAGTTTAAGAACTAAAAATTAAAAGGATAGAGAGATGGCCAAACCTGAAAAAGAGATGCCGGTGCAGTTCAAACCAGATGCCCAAACCTAGAAAAGAGATGCCAGAGCCATGAAAGGAACTTGATTTGTTGTTAACATAAGTTATAATCATGAATGCGTGATGAGATTTATAAGTATTAGCATTAATTGAATAAGATAACTAATGTAATCATGTTAACAATCTATAATGAGATTGGAACCTCCTTTGTGTGTGGTTTCCAATTGAATAATAAGAGTTTATACTATACTTGTTTGACATACCATTAGTGGAACCTCTAACCTTGACATTTATTATTATTATTATTGTTTAATCCTTACAGTAATATTCCATCTCAAAGTTCGCATTATCTTCTTCTTCTTCTCCTTCTTTTTCTTTATTATTAGTACTACTACTACTACTATTGTTGTTGTTGTATTATTGTTATTTATAATTCACCTTTCTGTGATTCGACGGGGTCTTGCCAGGTTATTTATTACTTCGACACTCGTGCACTTGGGAGAAGACATCAATCTTTTATTCGTGTCACCTTATATATTAAATAATGCACTTTATAGCCTTATATATGTTTCTTTTGAGTACGCTTTATAGTATTATCCATTTTTATTTTCAGTATGATTTTTAGCCTTTATATGCCGAATAGTGTGCTTTCTAGCTTTATCCACGTTTCTTTTTAGTGCACTTTCTAGCCTTATCTATTTTTCTCTCAAGTGCGATTTCAGGCTTATGTATACTAGATAGCATATTTTCTAGCCCTCAACAATCACATGGTGACCTTTCTAACCCTTATAACCAAAGAGTATGTCAACAAACCCTATCTATTTCTTTTGAGTGTGTTTATAACCCTCATCTATTAGATAATGCTCTTTTTAGCCCTATCCATTAAGTGCATTTTCTAGCCCTCGCATACTAGATAATGCATTTCCTAACCTTATCTCTTTGTTTTTTAACAAGCTCTCAAACCCTCACTTTAAACAATTTTTGAAGGATTGACCATTTCTTGATCTAGTGAATCCATAACCTCTTATCTTTTTTTACTTGAAAGCTTACTATCTAAATTCTCTTATAAGACCTTCTTTTATAAGAATTATAAAGAGAGGGCAACTATTATAATATAATTTTTAAGTTTCCCCATAAAATATTTTTTTCTTTTAAAATTCAAAAACAAAACAAATAAAAATCTAGGAACCTGGCAAACACATGGAGGAACTAAACTAGGATTTTGGATATAATAGAAAGCCCAATTGTACCTTATTGTACCAAAGATCAATACAATACAAATTCAATGACAAAGTAAATGATTATTGGATGAATTTTAGAAACATTAAGCTCAAGAATTTATTTGGGTCAAATTAAAAGAATACGGAATTAATTGGTCAATTAAGTTTGGAAGCTTAATTTAGGCTTAATTAAGAATATTGAAATTTTAAAGGATCACATTTAATTTTTTATGCTCAATTGGATGAAATTAGGAATAAAATTGCAAGAGAATCAAAGTTTGGAGGGTCAATTAAGAGAAAAAATGAAGAAATTCAAAACCAATGATTTATCTGTAAAAGACGTGTGAATTGAGGAACATAATCTAATTTAAAGCAGAGACGAAATTAAATAAATCAAGAGTTTAAAGGAAAATTAAGGACAAAATTAAAAATATTCAAGATCAATGACTAAGATGAAAAATACATTGAAATCAAGGCATATTTTAAAAACTTGTCAAGAATGAAATTGAATTGATTCTTAAAATCCAAATTTAATTAAGAACAAGATTTAAACCTAATTTAAATCTAAAGCATTAAAACATCATTCTATAATTTAAATGAAACAATATGTATTGTATAAAATGATATCATTTGAGTAATTAATTAAAAAAAGGTAATGACATTGTTTTACTATGCACCATTGTTTTTTTATGTGTTTTTTACAAATAGGAGATGGTTCTTTAATTGATACTTAAAAGTGTATTGTTATCAAGGTTTTATATCATCATTTTGCACTTGAAGTATCAATAACTCCTTAACTAAAGCATATTTTACAATAATATATCTAATAATATAAGATATCTTTAATTTGTGGTAAATGTTCATTTTTAAATGCAGGCCTATCACATAAATGAAAGGATTGATTGATAAATTTAAGAACTGAAATTGAAAGAATAAAGAGATGGCCAAACTTAGAAAAGAGATGTCGGTGCAATCCAAACCGAAACATTGTTCAATAATTGAGTCATATCTAGAGATATAGGCATCTTGGTTTTGCACCGACAAATCAATAGTTCTCAATTTTGGCCTATAAAAGGAGGCATTTGCCATGCATTTAGGCATCTTGGTTTCCAGAGCAAAATCATGCTCTTGCTTTCTCTTTTTGTATTTTTTGTAATGTTTATGCTTTGCTGTTATTAATATCAAGTTTATGCCTTTCATTTTCTTTCCTTTACTTAGTTAACTTTTATCTTATTTATATTCTTAATTTGTGTATTTTTTTTTTCTTTTATTATGTCTAGCTAAGTTTATTATGTCAAGGTGAAAAGGTTACACTAATGGTGTAAGAATAAGTATAGTGTAAACTTAATATGGACTTTAATATTTGATACTAACATGTTTTGTATTTGTTATCTTGTTCACTCTTTAACACTTTGCTTGTTAAATAACTAATCTTGATTTATGTTGTATAACACTTGGTATAATAAATGCTTGGCACTTTCGTAGCCCATACTGTATGGTATAACCGACACCTGAGCTATGAAAGGAACTTGATTTGTTGTTAACATAAGTTATAATCATGAATGCTTGACGAGATTTACAAGTATTAGCATTAATCAAAAAAGATAACTAATATAATCATGTTAACAATCTATAATCAGATTGGAACCTCCTTTGTGTGTGGTTTCCAATTGAATAATAAGAGTTTATATTATACTTGTTTGAGATACCATTAGTGGATTCTCTAACCTTGACATTGTTTGTTATCATTGTTTAATCCTTACATTAATTTTCCATCTCAAAGTTCTCATCAACTTTTCTTCTTCTTTTTCTTTTTCTTTATTATTATTATTATTATTATTATTATTATTATTATTATTATTATTATAACTATTACTATTACTAGTACTACTATTATTATTAGTATTATTATTGTTAATACTACTATTATTGTTGTTGTTGTTACTATTGTTGTTGTTTATAATTGTTGTCTATAATTTGTACAATTAACTTCATTGTGGTTCGACCCCGGTCTTGTCGGGTTATTTATTAGTTCGACACTCCTATACTTGGGAGATGACATCAATATTTTAATCATGTCATATGTCCTTGTCCTAGGATGGTCTGATCCTGTCCACAACACCTAAGACACTAATGATCACAATCAATTTACTTGTATCATCAATTGACATTCATCACCACACTTATTTCAACAGTTCATATGTTCACATTCAAGTGTTCCACATTTGACACCATCATACCATGGAATTGTTACTAGCATTTATGTCATTTATGCCAAGAAGCTCTATTGTAGAAATCGGCAGCAAAAACTAGTTCGCCACAGGCTGCCAATTTGGCAATAAAAATTGGTTTGTTGCAGCCAACAAGTTTTGTGGCAGCGAATGCTACTTTGCTTCAGACAACTCTCTTTCGGTAACGAATCACAGATTTGTTGTAGTCAACTCATCTTTGGCAACAAATAACAAATTCGCTATAAAACACGCAATTTGATAGCAAATGCTACTTTGCTCCAAAACACACATTTCGACAGTGAATGCTAATTCACTAAAGGAAACTCAATTTCAGCAGCAAATCACAATTTCACTATAGACAACTCAACTTCGACAATGAATCACAAATTCGCTGCAGAACACACATTTCGGCAGCAAATCACAAATTCGCTGCAGAACACACATTTTGGTAGTGAATGCTAATTCGCTGTAGACAACTCAGTTTAGGTAGCAAATCAGAATTTCGTTGTAGACAACTCAGTTTCGGTAATTAATCATAATTTCGCTGCAGACAACTCAACCTTAACAGCAAATCATAGTTTCGCTACAAAACACATTTCTGTAGCGAATGCTAATTCGTTGTCAGCGAATTTGAATTTTGCTGTAGACAACTCAACTTCGGCAGTGAATCACAAATTCATCGCAGAACACGCATTTTGGCAGCCAATGCTAATTCGCTGCAAACAACTTAGTTTCAGCAGCAAATCACAATTTCGCTGCACACAACTCAACCTTGACAGCAAATCACAGTTTCGCTACAAAACACACATTTCTGTAGCGAATGCTAATTCGTTGTCAGCGAATTTGAATTTTACTGTAGACAACTCAACTTCGACAATGAATCATAAATTCACCGCAGAACACGCATTTTGGCAGCAAATGCTACTTCGCTGCAACAACTTAGTTTCAGCAGCAAATCACAATTTCGTTGCAGACAACTCAACTTCGGTAGTGAATTATAAATTCGCTGCAGAACTCACATTTCAACAGCAAATGCCATTTCGCTATAGACAACTCAATTTTCGCAGCGAATCACAATTTCGTTGCCCAACCCAGATTTTGGCCTGAACACACACCACACTTCCTGTAATTACCCCAACACATAAGTTGTCACTAACTTCCAGCACAACACACACTTTGAAACCAACAATTCTAGCATATGATCTTTCAATATATTGAAACCATCAATTTCAACATAAAATCTTTTGTTAAATATTCTAGAATTAGGTCCCCCTTCCAACCTCATTTTTGTCCCTTCTTTTAGGTTAGTTGGAGCAAAGTTGTTAGGCCATCCGTTATAGTTTTCTTCTTCCTTTCGATTTCAAGACCATGAGAACAGGTGGAGAAAGACATGGTTCATACCTCACGGATTTAGCATTTTAGGGAGGGGATTGACAACATTTCTCCCCTTCTGCTCCCGATCACTTCTTCCTCTTCCTCTATTTTGGTTTTTCCTCCTTTTCTTAGTTTCCCATCAATTTTAGGCCTCTACTCCCTTCATGTTTGCAACTGTCCAGCCTCTTTTCAAGCTCTCCCTTCTTTCTCACACACTTAAGGAGGGCACTTGCAACTAAAGTTTGGTCAAGTTCTTTCCTTGGAAAGGGGAAGAGGCAAGGGGACAAGCATCTTATTTTTGGGAAGAAGGAAGGGGACAAGAGCATGTAGCTTGTTTTTTGGGGAGGGTGACCCACTCTCTCTCTCTTTGCTCGATTTATAACCCTCCTAAAAGTAAAAGGGGGGGTGTTTGGATGTTGGACCAAGGCTGTCCTAATCCCCCTTTTAGGTTATCCTTGAGCTGATTTCCATTCCCCTTCTCCCCCCTAGGATAGGTCATTCCCATATTAAATCCTTTTTTTATGTTGCTGTTGATTCTGAAATCAGCAGTTTCAAATTGTGCTGCTACTGATTCAGGAATCGGCAGCCAAACTACATTGCTATTGATTCAGGAATCGACAGCCTGAAACTGCATCGCTACCAATTTAAAAATCAACAGCTTTAAACTATGTCGCTACCGATTCAGAAATCAGCAGCCAAACTGCATCCCTACGGATTTAGAAATCGGTAGCCTAGAATTGCATCATTGCCAATTCAAAAATTGATAGCCCAAAACTATATCTCTGACGATTCAGAAATCGGCAGCCAAACTGCATCCCTGCTGATCCAAAAATCAGCAGCCCGAAATTACATTGTTGTCATTTTAGAAATCGAATACCAAGAAATCCGAAAAGAGAGAAAGCAACAACCTGCTCTTGATTTGGATACCAAGATGCCTAAACGCAAGGCAAATGCCTCCTTTTATAGGCTAAAATTAGAAACTATTGATTTGATGACTAATTAATGAGTAGGTGGCTAACTCTTGACTTGGTCACAATTCTTATCTGTTTTTTTCCACCCAAAACATCATTGATAAAGTCAAAATTAAAACCACTTGAAAACATAAAAGTTATAGGAAATTGTATCATCTTTTAAAAAAAAAACAATTGGAGCTCATTTGGACTTTTATAACTCCAGTTATGGGCCAAACACTAAACAGTGTTCGGGCTGCAAGATAGATTCGAACTTCTTTGTTGTTGCTACAATTTAGACTTGAAAATAGCTTTTTTAAATCTTAAGCTCCATATAAAAGTTTTAGGCCTATGTCTTACCTTTTCATCCATATAAAGTAAACCTAAATTTGAGATCTACAACTCTAGATATGATTTAATTACCGAACAGTGTTCTAGTTTGGACTACACCAGCATCTCTTTTCTAAGTTTGGTCATCTCTTTGTCCTTTCAATTTAAGTTCTTAAACTCATCAATCAATGCTTTTATTTATGTGATAGACCTGGATTTAAAATGAATATTTACCATAAATTAAAGGTATCTTATATTATTAGATATGTTATCATAAAACATGTATTAGTTAAGGAGTTATTGATACTTCAAGTGCAAAATGATGATATAAAACCTTGATAAAAATGCACTTTTAAGTACTAATCATACCCCCCAACCAGCTTATTTTTTTTTTTGGTAAGTTGACGTATATATTAAAGGAAAACGATACAAAGATTATAAGGGGCATACCCCAGATTTACAATGAGAACAGAAACGTAAAACAACAGATGGCTACATGCTAGCCACCGAACTGAAAACTCAAGACCTAACTTGATTCGTTAGGGAAACCAATACAACCAGCTAAATATCAAATGAAGAATCTATGTTATTAACCCTCCATGCTCGTTGGATTCTTTTATTTTCATCTGTTGGTAGAACGTTCCTCATCAAATCAAGCTTATCACGGATGATACATTCAATTTGATGAAAGACCAAATTCTGAGTTCTAGATATTCCAGCAAAGGTCCTTGCATTCCTTTCTTGCCAGATATGATACACTGTAGCTGCAAAACTGAGTTTACGAGAAAAATTGACAAAACTTTTGCCATGCCAAGTGATAGTGGCCCATCGAATCCATTCATCCCATCCTTTTGTCATTCTTGGAATGTTGCATCTGTCACAAACATCCCACCAGATCGCTTTAGTATAGGAGCATTCAAAGAACAAGTGGTTGTGATCTTCGTAGTTGCGGAGACAGAGTGAGCATCTATTGGGACCATGTATACCAAACCGATGAAGTCTATCTTGAGTTGTGAGTTTCTGTTGGACAGCCACCCATAGAAGAAACGAATGTCTTGGAACAGCATTCTTGAACCACACAATGTCATGCCATTCGACCATCGTATGATGAAATCTTAGTTGTTCCCAAGCTATTTTGATCGAGAATCTGTGATTTGGTGAATCCAGCCAAACAATCTCATCATTTTGCCCTATCACAGGATTAGAATTGGAAGGAATAGCTTCTACAATGGGGTGCCATCCAATAGCGTGAGTGGTAGGAATTTTCCATTCTGAGTTATGAATCAGCATATTCACCTTCGCGTTCTTTTCCATACCTGAATCATAGATGAATCTGTCGCCGTAAGAATCTGCGAGCGGGCTGTGAGGATGCCAATTGTCAAACCATAGAGAAGTTGTCCTGCCATCCCCTATGATGTACTTCATCTTCGGCCATGCTAAGGATCTGAGCTTTAGAATCTTTCTCCATGCCCAAGAGCAATTCTGTGGCGTCTTGATTGTCCAGAAATTCCTACCTCGCAACAGATTACATCTGATCCAAGTAGACCAGATTGAGCCATCTGAGTCATTGCACAGGTTCCAAATGTGTTTCAACAAAGCAATCTTGTTCCATTCTGTTATCCTCTTTATTCCTAGCCCCCCCTCCTTTTTTGGAAGACATACCTGATCCCAAGCCACTTTAGCCCCAGTAGTTCTCATATCTGAACCTGACCAAAGAAAGGATCTCATAATTTGCTCCACACTTTTTATGACTTGCCCAGGTAAGAGGAAGAGAGATGCCCAATAGACCTGGATGGAAAATAAAACTGAATTAATCAGTTGTACTCGTCCTGCATACGAGAGTGTTCTACAAGTCCAATGTCGAACTTTAGAGGTGATTCGATCCACGAGACCCTTACAATAAACAGCCTTTAGTCTGGACGAGATAAGAGGCACTCCCAAATATTTCATAGGGAGCTCCCCCTCTGCAAACCCAAGAACATGAATAATCTCTTCCCTCTCAGCATTTAACACACCGCTTAAGAAGATGTCACTTTTATTTGGATTTGGATACAGACCTGATAGATCTTGAAACTTTGTGAGCACAGTTTTGATCATACGAATTGAGTTTACATCTCCTTTGCTAAAAATCATCAAGTCGTCAGCAAAACAAAGATGAGAAATGTTGTCCTTCTTGCATCTCCAGTGGAACTTGAAGTTTTGGTTGGCACTCATCTTGCAGAATAGCCCCGAAAGGATTTCCATACATAGGACAAACAAATATGGAGAAAGTGGATCCCCTTGTCGAAGCCCTCTCCCCCCTTGAAAATAACCTGCAAGCTCACCATTGACGTTGATAGAGAATTGACATGATGTAACACAAACCATAATCCAATCAATGACTGTTCTAGGGAATCCCATTTTTTTTAACATAGCGTCAACGAAATCCCACCGAACCGAGTCATAAGCCTTCATCAGATCTACTTTCATAGCACAACGGGCAGGTCCCGTAGATTTATGATAGCCTTTCATTAGTTCCTGAGACAAAAGAATGTTGTCGCTGATTCTCCGTCCAGAGATAAAAGCAGTCTGATACGGACCTACTAAGGATGGCAAAACAGCTGTGATTCTCCCAGCTAGAATCTTAGCGATGCATTTGTACACGGTATTGCAGCAAGATATAGGACGAAAATCTGTCAACCTCGTAGGATTGGCAACTTTAGGAATAAGGGAAATTGATGTAGCATTCATTTCTTTAAGCATTCTCCGAGTCTGAAAGAAGGAGCTAACAGCATTGATTACATCCTCCCCAACTATGTGCCACATTCTTTTGAAGAAACCTGCGTTAAATCCATCCGGACCAGGGGCTTTGTTGTTCTTCAAACTAAACATAGCATGCTTAATCTCCTCCCTTGTTACATCTTGTGCTAATACATGTTGTTGCGTTGAAGACAGTTTCAAGTTAATTGCCGATTCCATCTCTTCCTCATTCAGAACCCTAGGCATCTGTTCCACTCTTAACACACGCTGGAAGTACGCAATGACTTCTGATTTAACTGCCTCATGTCCTTCGACAACCTCTCCATCCTCCTTTGTAAGTGAAAGAAGTTTATTTCTATGCTGTCTTCCATTTACTGATTTGTGAAAGTAGCCAGTATTCTGATCCCCCAAGCTAAGCCACTGTATCCTTGACTTTTGTTTGAAAAAACTCTCTTCGGCCTTGACGATAGAAGCGTAGTTACGTACAGCATCCCTTTCTCGCATGCACAAAGTTGGACTCCCATGTGCTGTATGGAGAGCCTGTTGAGCCTTATCCATTTCATCTTTCGCATCTTGGACTCTATCTGAAATGTTGGAGAAGTGAGTCATATTGAAAAGTTTCAATTCCCGTTTTAGTTTTCTTAGCTTGCAACACAGCTGATACATTGGACAACCCCCTGAATTGTGTTCCCATACTTTCCTCACCAAGGGCATGAACTCGTCATGGTCCATCCACATATCAAAGAATCTGAATGGTTTCTTTATATTCTGATAATCACCAGTAACCTTTACCACCATAGGAGAATGGTCTGACATACCCGATGGCAAAAATCTCGCTTCTGAAAAGGGGAAGTTCAGATTCCATTTCTCATTGACAAGCACTCTATCTAGTTTCCGCATAATCAGATTCTCAGGACATTGGTTCGACCAAGTATAATGCAGGCCTGAATATCGAAGATCATCCACTTTCGCTTCTTGAATACATGTTTCCAATCTGTCCATATGACCAGCCCACGAAGTAGACCCTCCTAACCTGTCTGATTGGTAGCGGATAGCATTAAAGTCGCCCATAAGAATCCATGGGCTGGACTCCCATCCATCACTACGACTCACTATATCAGACCATAATGCCTCACGTAAGGAACCGTTATTGTCTCCGTATATAATTGAAGCATTGAAACAGATATTGGTAGCTAATATAGTGACAGAAACATGAATAGCCTGGTCTGACATTCCGAGGACATCAACCTTCACCACATCAGCATTCCAACAAACCCAAATACGACCACGACAAGAGAAATCATAATTATACAAGAAGGACCAATTACGCAGAAGAAGTTGAGAAACATTATATTTATTCTCGTCTCTAACCCGAGTTTCAACCAAACCGAAAAGAGTCATCCTCTCTTGATGGATGAGCTGACGCAATGCTGAATGCTTTATGGGATCATTCAAACCTCTTACATTCCAACATCCAATAATCATAAGAAAATAGAGAGGAGTACAAACAGCAACACAAAGATTACCTCGACGTGCCCCGAGGCGAGGAGACAGATTTCTTATTCTTCTTTGAAGAGTTTTTCGAACCCTTTTTCTTTTTCTCTAGAGAGTCTCTAGCCTTAATAGCCAACTGATTAACAGTTTCCCTTTCGGTGGAATTCAGAGTTTGTGGGCTTGGCAGGATTGGTGACGTCAACTCCTTATCAGTTCGTTCCCCATCTGTATCACCTCCCATTGCGTCAATATCTACATTCAGCTCATGACTATTAACGAAAAGAACCTGGTTCACCGTCGCACAATCAGATGTATTGGAGATGGCTAAACTTTGATCTGAAGCAGTACTTGTACCCCCCTGCTCCTGCTTCATGTCTCCTTGTGAACTCTTCAAAACAAGAGGAGATGTAGGATTTTCATCTTCATAACAATCAGCATTGCTCACATCTGATGCAGCCTTCTCATTGATATTACAATCAGAAATATTTGTACCAGATGTCGAACAACCATTCTCATTACAGTTACGCACTTTAGATGCCAAAGTGCCATTCTCACCACTCACAGAACCCTTATTTCGTTTAGCAACTACCTGCCATTGAAACTGATTCTGCTGTTTATCCGCAGATTTAGAGTTCGCAGCTCCTAGTTTCCTCTTACCCTCTGCCTCCATTGTAAGATTTGCACCGTTATTAGTAGCACATATCGCTGTCGTGTGTCCAAAGACATTACAATTATTGCACTTTGATGGTATCCATTCGTAATCAGCTGAAATTGTTATGAATAATCCATTGGGACAGCGAAGGTCGTATTCCTTAACCAGCATCTTCGTAGCATCAATCTCAACACAAACTCTTGCGTAGCTAAGCCTTTGACGCAACAATGTAGTTTGATCAGCATGAAGAGGAACCCCAATAGCACTCGCTACACAACTCAACCCCTTAATAGTCCAATACTCAAGAGGAACATTATACAGCCTAACCCATACCGGAACTTTGACCAAATCACCTTTCAAAAATTGCATGTTCGGTTGCCAACGTTTAAGCACCAAAGGTCTGCTTGCCATGTGCCATGGGGCTCTTTCCAGCACATTAGTGGCATGATCAACAGAATCAAAAGTGAATAGGAAGAAACCATTATCCGAAGATAAAACTTCTGATAGACCGTAGGAGCCCCAGATTCTTTTGGCAATAGAATTAACAACGGGATATGGTAATTTCTGACCCACAAAATGACCAACTAGGGTGGATTTCCAAAGTTCCCAACCAGCTTATTACTAGTCCCTAGTAATCAAAGCGTTCCAAAAACAATTTGCAAATTCCAAAAAGGAAGGTTAACTTCTGTTAATCAATATAGATAAACAAACTCTCATTAAATTTATATATCTGCTCAATACCTCTTAAATAAGATATTAATAAGCCTTTCTTTTGTGGTTAATATATCAACACATAGTTATGGGGCTTTACTTGGATGAATAAAAAATTCTTATTCTAATGTAAGGTTAACTTCCTTGGGTTGGGATTGTTTTCTCCTTTTCTTTTAATATATATATATATATATAACTTAAAACACCATACATCTTTAACCCATGTAACGAGCTTTCAACTAATGACTCCCATACGAGCTTAGTAACTCGGATTGCCAATACTAATACATAAATAGTGTAATGTTTGATTTCCTTAAGCTTTTCTCCTTAACCTATGTAACAAGCGTTGGGCTAATAGCTCATAAGTCAATTGACTTTAGGGTATTAGGTATTAAAACACCCCTTCGAGCTTAATTGCTTAGGTCAGAGAGGCTATGAAACCAAACTTATCTATATTTTTATTATCATCATCTTTTTTTGACATTTTTCTTTTTTTTGGAATTTATATACTATCTCTTTTCCTTAGTTGTTACCTTTAACAAAAGAATATAAATAATATAATAATTAGTGTGAAAATTAAGGTTTAAGAATACAATTTGAATGAGTATATGAGCAGAATTAAGTGATAACAATGCCAGCGTTTGTAAACCTGAATATTTCAAGAAGTATTTTGATAGAGCTTGATATGCATATTGCAAATAACTTTTGAAAAATGTTAACCAAGATTCGTCTTAAGAGTCAATAAAATTCTTCCTTACTCTGTTATTTTAGTAACAACAGGTTGCAAATGTTTTATGAAAAAAAAACACAATTAACTTTTTTTTAATATCAACTACTAACCTCTCCCCTCAACCAAAATAAGATATTGTCCTCAATGTCCTAAGCTAGAAAGATAGCATATAGAAGACATCTTTTTTTTTTGGTAAGTTGACATATATATTAAAATGAAAACAATACAAAGATTATAAGGGGCATACCCCAGATTTACAATGAGAACAAAAACGTAAAACAACAGATGGCTAAGTGCTCGCCACCGAACTGAAAACTGAAGACCTAACTTGATTCGTTAGGGAAACCAATACAACTAGCTAAATATCAAATGAAGAATCTATGTTAATCCTCCAAGCTCGTTGGATCCTTTTATTTTCTTCTGTTGGTAGAACGTTCCTCATCAAATCAAGCTTATCACGGATGATACATTCGATTTGATGAAAGACCAAATTTTGAGTTCTAGATATTCCAGCAAAGGTCCCATATAGAAGAAATCACCTGAAACACTAAACACTGACAAACTTAAAGCACACTTAAACAAATATAAGAAACAACAAAACACAAATATTATGCTATTAATAAAACCAAAAGACACAACTTTTTTTAAACTAAGACTCAAATTGCAGTTGTACTTATGGCTCACATCTTCCCTTAGTTTTATGTTTAAGAATGGCTTAAACGCCTTCTATGGGTTGAGGATAAGCTTCCCATCCAGTTTTCTTAAAAATTAGCAAACATGGTCTTTTCTAGTCAGATTCCAAAAACTATGCTAAGCATGTTCTTTATGATAATGGGTTCATAAGTCATGAATGCATGTGTTTTGAAATTCTTTGTGTTTTGAAATAAATCCATTATGACGAGACTTAAGAGTCAGTAAAAGATTACCTAAAAATTCTTTGTGTTTTGAAATAAATCCCATTTCTTGATAATTTTCATAAGTTTTGCTGAATACATGTGAATCCTTGAACATGGTGGGCCAATAAAATCTATTTTGTAAGATTTTTACAGTCATTTTCTTTAATGAAAAATGACTCCCACATGCCTTAGAGTGACAAAATTTAATGACTCGATTTACCTCATTATCGAGAATACAACTTTGAAATATTTGATCAAGATAATATTTGACCATAAACTAATTCTTCAATATGGTCTACTTCTTGTAAATCATTATCATCTCCAAGTTGCTTAAAAATGTTGAAAATATTCATTTCTAATGTCATGTCTCCTAATGATAGCTTCATGATTCCATTTCTACAATTAATCAATGCGTTAGAAGTTGAAAGAAATAGAAATCCTAAAATAACAGGAAATGAATTATATGCTTCAACAGGTTGTGTGTTCAAGACAATAAAATCCACAGTATAAATGAATTTATCAACTTATACAAACACATCTTCAACTATTCCTCTAGGCATTTTTATAGATCTATTAACAAGTAAGAGAATTACAGAAGTTGGTTTTAATTCACCTAAATTGAGACTTTAAAAAAGTGAATATAAAAACTTTACAAATTTCCCTTGGGATTTTGTTGTGGTTGAGATGAAAACTTACCTTTTGCTTGGAAAACTAAGAGCAAATGTCAATTTTGCAAGAGTTTCTTGAAAATCTATTATGTGTTGAGCAAGTTGAATATTAATTGTCTCTTTCTTTTTAATGAATATACAATGTTTCCTCATGATTTCTTCTAGGATGTGGAGCATAAAAAGGTACATATCCATGAGAATTTTAGAAATTATGATGTGCTTGAAACTATGATGGTGAAGTTTACGCATTATTGTTATCACTCTTTCAACTGAAATTTGGGTGATTTCTCCAACCACGGTTGTGTGTTTGTGAGTATAGTTGGTGATTGGGCCTTTGGAAACTATTTAGAGCATGGGCTTGTTCATGGAGACATTCCTTAAAAGAAAGCAAGGTTGGATAGTCATTGGTTGAGTGCTCATTTGTTTCATATATTTGACACATGACACGACTAAAAGGTTGATGTCTTCTCCCAAGTGCAGGAGTGTCGAAGTAATAAATAACCCGACAAGACCGGGGTCGAACCACAAGGAGGTTAATTGTACAAATTATAAACAACAACAACAACAACAACAATAATAATAATAGTAATAGTAGTAGTAGTAGTAGTAGTAGCAATAATAATACTAATAATAACGGTAATAATAATAATAACAATAATAATAATAATAACAATAATAATAAAGAGATGAAGAAGAAGAAGATGATGATGAGAACTTAGAGATGAAATATTAATGTAAGGATTAAACAATAATAATAACAAATGTCAAGGTTAGAGGTTCCACTAATGGTATATCACACAAGTATAGTATAAACTCTTATTATTGAATTGGAAACCACACACAAAGGAGGTTCCAATCAGATTATATATTATTAACATGATTACATTAGTCATCTTATTCAATTAATGCTAATACTTGTAAATCTCGTCAAGCATTCATGATTATAACTTATGTTAACAACAAATCAAGTTCTTTTCATAGCTCAGGTGTCGGTTATACCATACATTATACAACATAAATCAAGATTAGTCATTTAACAAGCAAAGTATTAAAGAGTGAACAACATAACAAATATAAAACATGTTAGTATCAAACATTAAAGTCCATATTAAGTTTACATTATACTTGTTCTTACACCATTAGTGTAACCTTTTCACCTTGACATAACTAACTTAGCTAGACATAATAAAAGAAAGCAAAATAGATAAACAAAATAAGAACATAAAAGTTAACTAAGTAAAGGAAAGGAAATGAAAGGCATAAACTTACTATTAATGAAAGCAAAGCATAAACATTACAAAAAATACAAAGAGAGAAAGGAAGAGCATGATCTTGATCTGGAAACCAAGATGCCTAAATGCATGGCAAATGCCTCCTTTTATAGGCCAAAATTGGGAACTATTGATTTGATGACTAATTGATAAGTGGGTGGCCAACTTTTGACTTGGTGACAATCCTTATCTTCTCTTGTCTGCCCAAAACGTCATTGATAACATCAAAATTGGAGCCAGTTGTAAACATGAAAGTTGTAGGAAATTGTCTCAGCTTTCTTGTGTAAACAATTCAGCTCATTTGGACTTCTAGAACTCCAGATATGGCCAAAATACCGAACAGTGCTCGGGCTGGAAGACAGATTCGGGCTTCTTTGTTGTTGCTACAATTTGGACTTGATAATGACCTTTTTAGATCTTGGGCTCCATATGAAAGTTGTAGGTCTAGTAACACTGACAAAACCTAAAACACACTGAAACAAAAATAAGAAATAACAAAACACAATAATAAAATCAAAAGACACAAAAATTCACAAATGAAGGCTCAAATCCAATCTAATCTTTCAACGGCTTCCCGTAGATGACCAATTTATGCGACTCATGGAAGGATCAATCACAGGAATGAAAGATTATAGTTGGTCAATCAATTGTTCAGCAGTAGTAGCAGAGATTATGATTTGTCGTGCAGAAGATGTTAGAAATTCCTGTTCCGCAGCATGATCAAGAAAAGACAACAACTTATCATAATAACCATTAACATTTAACAAACCTATGGGTTTATGGTGAATGTGCAGTTGAGCCCAAGAGGAAATATGAAAGATCTCTTCCAATGTGCCTAGACCACCTGGTAAAGCAATGAAAGCATCAGCATGGTTAAACATTGCATTCATTCGAGCCGACATTGTGGAGACCTAAAGTTCCTCTCCAATTGTTTTTCCAATGATGTCTCCTTGTGCTAAAGCTTCAGGGACGACTCCTAAAACTTGACTACCTCCTAAAAATGCAGCTATTGACACACCTCCCATTAACTCAAGACTGCCTCCCCCATACACTAAATGAATCTTTCTCTCAGCTAGCACCTGACCGAGATGATTTGCTGATTCTAAAAACTCCTTTTCTTTCCCAAGACTAGATCCACCGAAAACACAAATATTTCTTATTTGATGACTTGAGGAACTTGCCATTTCTACACACTTCTGTAGTTGTTGAATGTATCGGTTGAGTAGAAATGAAAGGAAGGAAAAGAGGGTTTTATAGATGAGAAATTAGAAAGGCAATCATAACATCTATATGTAGGCCAGCTAGAGTCTCACACTCTCTCTCTCTCTCTCTTTATTTATTTATTTATTTACTTTTGAAAAAAGCATGTGTATGTATGTTGTGCCGTGAATGATTCAAAAATCGGCAAATCTGACGAAAATGGATGAAGGATGGGTCTGGTTGTATTGTCTTTCTTTTGGTGTTTAGGCTAGATTATAGTATTTTTAAGGTAAATAAAATGGAGGATAAACTAGAGTGATACTTTGATAAGTCGATCTGGACGCGACAAAGATCAATCTAGGATTTTGACGCCACACTCTTTGTGATTGAAGAGTGATAAGTCAGGTAGGGTTCTTCACAAATTAATTTGGAAGAATAACTCTTAATTCTCGGAATTAAGTTCAAATATTGGCCAAAAGTTGTTTATTACATATTCTGATGCCATATTTATAATGGAACATCCCTCCACAGTTAGGAAAATTCAACATGACAGAAATCAAGCCCAAAACTTGGACTTTGACAAAGTAACCAGACAAATTACACTAGCACACATTTTCTAACTTTAATTGAAACATAAACAGACCAAATTAACTTCTTGCACAAAAGTCCAATGCAATCATGGTTGGACAATCTGGAAAGATCACGTTCTGAACTTGAAATCCACCTAGATTAGTCTTGTTTTCACATGCAATGGATGACTTCAAATTCGGGTTCAAATGTATCTACTGTTCTGACGTAAACAACATCAATTTCTTAACTTATTTGCATTATCAACCCAAATTCAAGTAGTCCAGCATCAAAAGAACCATTAAGGGTTCTTCTCATCTTTAAGCTCCAATTGTAGGCAAATAAGCACCCTTAAACCAATTTGAAACTAATTGCCAAATTTTAACTCCGACGCAGCTTCAATCATTCCAATCTGACTCGTCAAGGTCCTTTGTAGTTGTTTCGCTCTCGCTCTTGTCATTGGACCATCTGAATCCTCTTGCATATTTGATTTACCTTTACGAGATGGATTATGATTCCCATGATGCACATCATCAGCCCCGGGTTGATAATGATTTGTCCTCAAATCATAATCGTCATCATCATCCAAGTATGGAGTCAAGTCTTTCACATTAAAAGTAGCATATACATTGTAATCACCAGGAAGATCTACCTTATACGCATTATCATTCACCTTCTCTGTAATCTGAAATGGACCATCAGCTCTTGGCATCAACTTGGACTTGCGTTTGCTTGGAAATCTGCCCTTACTAAGATGAATCCAAATAAGATCACCAGGTTCAAACCTAACCATTTTCTGCCCCTTGTTAGCTTGTTTAGCATACTTTGTTGTTTTCTCCTCAATATGTAATCGGACTTGCTCATGTAGTTTCTTCATCAATTCTGCCTTTCTAATTCCATCCATAGATGTCCTCTCATCAGTTGGAATATGAACAAGATCAATAGGAACATAAGGATTAAAGCCATACATGACCTCAAACAGTGAAAATTTTATAGCCCCATGCACACTACGATTATATGCAAACTCCACAATAGGCAAACAAGTATCCCAACTCTTTAAATTCTTATGTATAACAGTTCGTAACAAAGAAGATAAAGTTCAGTTTACTACCTCAGTTTGTCCATCAGTTTGTGGATGACATGCCGTACTGAAAAGTAACTTCGTTCCTAGCTTCCTCCAAAGAGTCTTCCAAAAGTAGCTTAAGAACTTTGTATCACGATCAGAGACAATGCTTTTAGGAACTCCATGCAAACGAACAATCTCTTGAAAGAACAAATCAGCTACATGTACAGCATCGTCAGTTTTGTTGCAAGGAATGAAATGGGACATTTTGGAGAATCGATCAACCACAACCATTATTGAATCCTTTCCACGTTGTGTTCTCGGTAACCCCAGTACAAAGTCCATGCTAACATCCATCCACGGTTGCTCTGGAATAGGCAACGGCATATACAGCCCATAAGCATTCTCTTTACCCTTAGCTTTCTTGCAAATAGCACATCTCTCAATCACCTTGTGCACATCCCGTAACATGCTAGGCCAAAAGAAATGTTCTTTCAGCAACTCATAAGTCTTCTTCTCCCCAAAATGACCACTAAGACCACCACCATGAGCCTCTCGCACAAGCAACTCCCGTAATGAACCTGAAGGAATACACATTCTGCCCATTTTGAACAAGTAACCTTCATGCATAAAGAACCCATCACAAGCTCCCTTTGCACATTCGGTAACCACATTAGCAAAGTAGGAATCATTAGCGTATTGATCCTTCACTTGTTCAAAACCCATCAGCCTTGCATTCAACATAGAGATCAGTGCATACCTCCTAGAAAGAGCATCAGCAACCACATTAACTTGCCCTTTCTTGTACTTTATGACATAAGGAAATGACTCCATAAACTCCACCCATTTAGCATGTCTTCGATTCAGCTTGCTTTGCCCCTTAAGATACTTCAAGGATTCATGATCAGTATGAATAACGAATTCTTTTGGCAACAAGTAGTGCTGCCATACCTCCAGAGCCCGAATCAAAGCATAGAACTCCTTGTCATAAATAGAGTAGTTCAAACGTGCTCCATTTAACTTTTCACTGAAGAATGCAATCGGCCTCTTTTCTTGCATCAAAACAGCCCCAATTCCAACTCCGGAAGCATCACACTCTATTTCAAATGTTTTAGCAAAGTCTGGAAGTGCTAAAACTGGAGCAGTACACAACTTTTCTTTAATTAGCTCAAAAGCTTTCTGAGCATCTGCACTCCATCTAAACTCGTTTTCTTTTTTCAAGCATTCTATCATAGGAGCAACAATAGAGCTGAAATCTTTCACAAATCGCCTGTAGAAAGAAGCTAAACCATGAAAACTCCTCACATCAGCGATACTAGCAGGTTTTGGCCAGTCCCGAATTGCCTCAATTTTCTCCTCATCAACCTTAACTCCTTTGCTAGAGATAATATATCCAAGAAACACGACACTTTCTTTACAGAAGTAACACTTTGTGAGTTTCCCATACAACTTAGAATCTCGCAAAGTTTCAAACACAACTCTAAGATGCTTCACATGATCATCAAAGGTCTTGCTATACACCAGGATATCATCAAAATATACTACAACAAACAGCCCAATATACTTCCTCAAAACATGATTCATAAGCCTCATAAATGTACTAGGCGCATTAGACAACCCAAATGGCATTACCATCCATTCATATAACCCCTGTTTAGTTTTAAATGTTGTTTTCCATTCATCTCCCTCTTTCATTCTAATTTGGTGATAACCACTCATCAAATCGACTTTAAAAAACAATGCAGCACCATGCAACTCATCAAGCAAATCATCAAGTCTGCGTATAGGAAATCGATACTTAACTGTTATTTTGTTGATAGCACGGTTGTCCATACACATCCTCATGGTACCATCTTTCTTTGGTACAAGCAAAGTAGGTACGGAACATGGACTAAGTGATTCTCGAACATAGCCTTTCTCTACAAGCTCACCAACCTGCCTTTGAATCTCTTTTGCTTCTGCTGGATTACATCTGTATGCTGGTCTATTAGGAAGTGAAGCTCCCGGCACCAAATCAATTTGATGCTCAATTCCACGAATAGGCGGTAACCCTTTAGGTAATTCATCTGGAAACACATCTTTAAATTCTTCTAGCAATTCCTTAATCTGTGTTGGTAAGTCCACTCCTTCTACTTGTAGCAATTGCTTTGCCCAGATTAAGAAAACAACCCTCGTCGAAGCTAATGCCTGTTTGATATCGCCTTTTTTGGCTAACAACAGCCCCTTACGTGATTGCACCTCCTTTTGTTGGCTTCGTAACTGATCCTCTCTAACCTGTTGAGAAAACAATGGTACCAAGTTCACCTTCTTTCCATTCAGCATGAAAGAATAAGTGTTCTTTCGTCCATTGTAGGTCACATCCTTATCAAACTGCCATGGACGACCTAGTAACAAATGGCTAGCTGACATCGGCGCAATGTCACACAAAATCTCGTCATGATAGGTTTTAATGGAAAAGGGCACAAGAACTTGCTTTGTCACCCGAATCTCCCCATTCTCATTCAGCCATCGCAAACTATATGGTCTGGGATGTGGAATGGTAGTTAAACCCAATTTCTCCACCAAGGTAGTTGACGCAACTTTAGTGCAACTTCCATTATCAATGATCATCCCACACACCTTATCTCGAATCTGACATCGAGTATGAAAGATGTTCTCACGTTGCTCAGCACTAACATCAACATGTGCATTTAGAACTCGTTGCACAACCAACAAATCTCCCTTCACCGGTTCGAAATCCTCTTCCTGTTCCATTTGTGCCTCATCTTCATCTTCAGTTTCAGCCTCATCTCCACTGATCAGCTCTCCATGATCCCCATGCAATATCATTACCCTTTTATTTGGACATTCTGAAGCAATGTGCCCATGTCCTAAGCACTTGAAGCACTTGATGTCTCGTGATCTCCTTGGATGTGGAGGTTCTGTCACCTTCTCCTTTCCCTTTAAAGAATCAGAACTGGTATTCCCCTTGCTGACCTCCACCTTCTCATCTTGTTTAGCTGTGCTCCATGTTCGCGTAGGCGTAGATCTGTCCCTTGTCGTACTTAACGTAGTTACACTAGTTCGGACACCTCCTCGTTTCTGCTGCCTCTCTACACGACTTGCAAGCTTTATAACATCCTTAAGGAAGATGTACGGTTGCAATTCAACCACATTGGCTATATCCTTCCTCAACCCTCCAAGAAATCTAGCTATTGTTTGTTCTTGGGGTTCCATCAATTCACATCGAATCTGTAGCAACTCAAACTCTTTCACATACTCTTCCACGCTTAAAGATCCTTGTCGCAAAGTCTGAAGTCTGATGTATAGCTCTTGTTTATAGTAATCAGGAACAAATCTCTTCTTCATCACTCTTTTCATAGTTGCCCACGTTCTAATCTCCTCTTCTCCATCCCTTCTCCTCTGAATCTTTAAGTTTTCCCACCATAAAAGAGCATAATCTGTAAACTCAAGTGCTGCCACCTTGCACTTCCTTTCTTCAGAATATTCATACCATTCGAACACCTTTTCAACCTTCTGAATCCATTCCAAGTATTCCTCAGGTGAACTACTTCCTCGAAACGGTGGAATCTTAAGTTTGAGACCACTAGGAGGATTATTATTCTGTCTTCTTGGTCTGCCCCTGTCATCGGCCTCATCATCCCCATTTGGATCTCCATCAGCTTCTATAAAATCATTTTGTGGCACCCTAAGTGCTTGCCTTTGTTGGGGTTGCAAATTATTTCTTTGCATCATTTGCATAAGGGTATGCAACTGTTCACGAATTCCAGTCATTTCTTCTCGAATCTCAGCATGAGATCGTTGTAAACCCATAACCTGTGCTTGTTCTAAACTTAACCCTCTTGGCAAATCTTCTTTATCTCCAGCCATAATTAAGTTTATGAACTGCAATTCCAGCAAGCCTTTCTTCTGTTGCTGGTTCCTGCCTTAGGTCGCAACTGATGCTCTGATACCAGATGTTGTGCCGTGAATGATTCAAAAATCGGCAACAATGAATCTGACGAAAATGGATGAAGGATGGGTCTGGTTGTATTGTCTTTCTTTTGGTGTTTAGGCTCGATTATAGTATTTTTAAGGTAAATAAAATGGAGGATAAACTAGAGTGATACTTTGATAAGTCGATCTGGATGCCACAAAGAACAATCTAGGATTTTGACGCCACACTCTTTGTGATTGAAGAGTGATAAGTCAGGTAGGGTTCTTCACAAATCAATTTGGAAGAATAACTCTTAATTCTCGGAATTAAGTTCAAATATTGGCCAAAAGTTGTTTATTACATATTCTGATGCCATATTTATAATGGAACATCCCTCCATAGTTAGAAAAATTCAACATGACAGAAATCAAGCCCAAAACTTGGACTTTGACAAAGTAACCAGACAAATTACACTAGCACACATTTTCTGACTTTAATTGAAACATAAACAGACCGAATTTAAAATGGCTATAACTTCTTGCACAAAAGTCCAATGCAATCATGGTTGGACAATCTGGAAAGATCAAGTTCTGAACTTGAAATCCACCTAGATTAGTTTTGTTTTCACATGCAATGGATGACTTCAAATTCGGGTTCAAATGTATCTACTGTTCCGACGTAAACAACATCAATTTCTTAACTTATTTGCATTATCAACCCAAATTCAAGTAGTCCAGCATCAAAAGAACCATTAAGGGCTCTTCTCATCTTTAAGCTCCAATTGTAAGCAAATAAGCACCCTTGAACCAATTTGAAACTAATTGCCAAATTTTAACTCCGACGCAGCTTCAATCATTCCAATCTGACTCGTCAAGATCCTTTGTAGTTGTTTCGCTCTCGCTCTTGTCATTGGACCATCTGAATCCTCTTGCATATTTGATTTACCTTTACGAGATGGATTATCATTCCCATGATGCACATCAATGTACAAGTAGTTGTGATTGTGGCTCACATCTTCCCTTGGTTTTACGTTCAAGAACGGCTTAAACGCCCTCTATGGGTCGGGGATAGGCTTCCCATCCAGTTTTCTTAAAAACTGGCAAACAGGGTCTTTTTTAGTCAGATTCCCAAGACTAAGTCGATCATGTTCTTTATGAAACAATGGCCATAAATCATGAATTGCACGATGCACATCTCCACTAGGATGCGTCTCAAGAGTCAATAGAAGATTATCTAAAGACTCCTTACTCAGGCCATCCTTAATGAATTGTATTTTATCTGCACGGTTTATAGATACCATTTCTAAAGAACGACATTGTGTATTACAAGTCCATCTAGCACATTGATGACAGACTTCTAGTCGTTTTGCACGACGCTTCTTTGCAAAAGTGCTTTTACCTGTTCCACGCATATGTAAAATAAAGAAATTAGAGGACTCACCTGATAATCGGACCTTTGCTTCAATCAACCAGCGAATATCTTCAGGAATTCCATGATTTATTAACAATCTCAATCTTGCACATCTAGCACGGTAAATTTTTGTAATCGCATTCTGAGGCAGAGCGGGAAAATACTTTTTCAATTTTTCAAGACTAGTGTCCATTTTCAAATGAGAATTGGAAGAGAGATTCAAAGAATTGCACAAATATATACACAGATATCAGTTATTGATAGGGCAAAATGATGAGATTGTTTGGCTGGATTCACCAAATCACAGATTCTCGATCAAAATAGCTTGGGAACAACTAAGATTTCATCATACGATGGTCGAATGGCATGACATTGTGTGGTTCAAGAATGCTGTTCCAAGACATTCATTTCTTCTTTGGGTGGCTGTCCAACAGAAACTCACAACTCAAGATAGACTTCATCGATTTGGTATACATGGTCCCAATAGATGCTCACACTGTCTCCGCAACAACGAAGATCACAACCACTTGTTCTTTGAATGCTCCTATACTAAAGTGATCTGGTGGGATGTTTGTGACAGATGCAACATTCCAAGAACTCAGAAGTTTCATATCTGGCAAGAAAGGATGGGATGAATGGATTCGATGGGCCACTGTCACTTGGCATGGCAAAAGTTTCATCAATTTTTCTCGTAAACTCAGTTTTGCAGCTACAGTGTATCATATCTGGCAAGAAAGGAATGCAAGGACCTTTGCTGGAATATCTAGAACTCAGAATTTGGTCTTTCATCAAATTGAATGTATCATCCGTGATAAGCTGGATTTGATGAGGAACGTTCTACCAACAAATGAAAATAAAAGAATCCAACGAGCCTGGAGGGTTAATAACATAGATTCTTCATTTGATATTTAGCTGGTTGTATTAGTTTCCCTAACGAATCAAGTTAGGTCTTGAGTTTTCAGTTCGGTGGCTAGCATGTAGCATTCATTTCTTTAAGCATTCTCCGAGTCTGAAAGAAGGAGCTAACAGCATTGATTACATCCTCCCCAACTATGTGCCACATTCTTTTGAAGAAACCTGCGTTAAATCCATCCGGACCAGGGGCTTTGTTGTTCTTCAAACTAAACATAGCATGCTTAATCTCCTCCCTTGTTACATCTTGTGCTAATACATGTTGTTGCGTTGAAGACAATTTCAAGTTAATTGCCGATTCCATCTCTTCCTCATTCAGAACCCTAGGCATCTGTTCCACTCTTAACACACGCTGGAAGTACGCAACTACTTCTGATTTAACTACCTCATGTCCTTCGACAACCTCTCCATCCTCCTTTGTAAGTGAAAGAAGTTTATTTCTATGTTGTCTTCCATTTACTGATTTGTGAAAGTAGCCAGTATTCTGATCCTCCAAGCTAAGCCACTGTATCCTTGACTTTTATTTGAAAAAACTCTCTTCGGCCTTGACGATAGAAGTGTAGTTACGTACAACATCCCTTTCTCGCATGCACAAAGTTGGATTCCCATGTGCTGTATGGAGAGCCTGTTGAGCCTTATCCATTTCATCTTTCGCATCTTTGACTCTATCTGAAATGTTGGAGAAGTGAGTCATATTGAAAAGTTTCAATTCCCGTTTTTGTTTTCTTAGCTTGCAACACAGCTGATACATTGGACAACCCCCCGAATTGTGTTCCCATACTTTCCTCACCAAGGGCATGAACTCGTCATGGTCCATCCACATATCAAAGAATCTGAATGGTTTCTTTATATTCTGATAATCACCAGTAACCTTTACCACCATAGGAGAATGGTCTGACATACCCGATGGTAAAAATCTCGCTTCTGAAAAGGGAAAGTTCAGATTCCATTTCTCATTGACAAGCACTCTATCTAGTTTCCGTATAATCAGATTCTCAGGACATTGATTCGACCAAGTATAATGCAAGCCTGAATATCGAAGATCATCCACTTTCGCTTCTTGAATACATGTTTCCAATCTGTCCATATAACCAGCCCACGAAGTAGACCCTCCTAACCTGTCTGATTGGTAGCGGATAGCATTAAAGTCGCCCATAAGAATCCATGGGCTGGACTCCCATCCATCACTACGACTCACTATATCAGACCATAATGCCTCACGTAAGGAAGCGTTATTGTCTCCGTATATAATTGAAGCATTGAAACAGATATTGGTAGCTAATATAGTGACAGAAACATGAATAGCCTGGTCTGACATTCCGAGGACATCAACCTTCACCACATCAGCATTCCAACAAACCCAAATACGACCACGACAAGAGAAATCATAATTATACAAGAAGGACCAATTACGCAGAAGAAGTTGAGAAACATTATATTCATTCTCGTCTCTAACCCGAGTTTCAACCAAACCGAAAAGAGTCATCATCTTCTCTTGATGGATGAGCTGACGCAATGCTGAATGCTTTATGGGATCATTCAAACCTCTTACATTCCAACATCCAATAATCATAAGAAAATAGAGAGGAGTACAAACAGCAACACAAAGATTACCTCGACGTGCCCCCAGGCGAGGAGACAGATTTCTTATTCTTCTTTGAAGAGTTTTTCGAACCCTTTTTCTTTTTCTCTAGAGAGTCTCTAGCCTTAATAGCCAACTGATTAACAGTTTCCCTTTCAGTGGAATTCAGAGTTTGTGGGCTTGTCGGGATTGGTGACGTCCACTCCTTATCAGTTCGTTCCCCATCTGTATCACCTCCCATTGCGTCAATATCTACATTCAGCTCATGACTATTAACGAAAAGAACCTGGTTCAACGGTCGCACAATCAGATGTATTGGAGATGGCTAAACTTTGATCTGAAGCAGTACATGTACCCCCCTGCTCCTGCTTCATGTCTCCTTGTGAACTCTTCAAAACAAGAGGAGATGTAGGATTTTCATCTTCATAACAATTAGCATTGCTCACATCTGATGTAGCCTTCTCATTCATATTACAATCAGAAATATTTGTACCAGATGTCGAACAACCATTCTCATTACAGTTACGCACTTTAGATGCCAAAGGACCATTCTCACCACTCACAGAACCCTTATTTCGTTTAGCAACTACCTGCCATTGAAACTGATTCTGCTGTTTATCCGCAGATTTAGAGTTCGCAGCTCCTAGTTTCCTCTTACCCTCTACCTCCATTGTAAGATTTTCACCGTTATTAGTAGCACATATCGCTGTCGTGTGTCCAAAGAGAGAAAAGAGAAAAGAAAAGAAAAATTGTTCAAAAAGACGTTTATTAGATTCTGCCGCAGAAAACTAAACAAGGGACAATTGGATCAAATCAACTCGGAATTAGATCAAATTTGATATTCGAATTACTGGGGTCCTAATCGCATTACATATAAAATTTGGGGTCAATTCGATATCATTTGCTTTGGGTTTCAAATTCGGGTCTATTCAGGTCTGATTCATAATGTTTTTACGTTAGTATATCAAACGTTGTCATAAATTGCTGAAATCTTATATTCTGTCTATTTGGGTTGATATCGCACTATATCTGAAATTTTAACTCAATTGAACATTATTTACTTTAGGTTCCAGATTCGGACTTAACTTGTCGTAAACGAGTCTGTCTTGCGTCACCGTTTCAAAATTCGCTTGCTTTTTGTTGATTTCATTTCTTGCAGTTTATTTTCATCATATCCAACATATTTGGGTGTTGTTTAATGATTTTGCATATTTTTTGTTTCTGTTTTTATTCGCGTCTTCAGTTTTGTTCATATTTCGGATAGACTCGCTTGCTACTCACGAGACTATCATCGCAGTTTTGTTTTGCTTGTTTTCTAGTTTTTTCATTGCTTCTTGAGTCATATATATATTTGGATAGCGCTGCCAAGTTGGTTCTATTTGGTGTTGGTTTCAGTTTCGCAAGAACCGCAAGAAGGTGAGACGAGAGGTGTGAGCGTGTGAGGATATTAAGAGTGTTTGAGCGAAACACGAGTGACGTGAGGATAAATTTTCTTTTACCACTAACAACTTTTTGCAGGTACTATCATGTCAGATCAAAACAATACACCGCCCCATCCCGAGGGAGAACTTACATTTCAAATGCAAGTCATGACACAAATGATGGAGAGGATGAATTTTGTGATGGGAAATGTGTGCGACAGACTTGATAGGGTGGAGAAACGTGGTAACGAGGCTGGTACGAGCACCCAAAATGTGAAGCTTGGGGTGGAACCGAAAGCAAACAATAGCAGTAGGGCCAACAGGCCAAGGTGGGCTGATTGTGAGGATTTTGAGGAGGCCGTTGGTGATATCGGTGATGGTGTTTTTGATGATGAGGCCATAGATTACCGGGAAGGTTTTCGGCAGCCTAGAAACCGAAGGGATTATGGGAATAGAACTAGGGGCCAATTCGGCCAAAGGGAAAATTTCCGTAGTGTTGGGGGACATGCTGATTTAGATGGTGATTTGGATGCTATCAAACTGAAAATACCTTCTTTTCAAGGTAAAAACGATCCCGAGGCATATTTGGAGTGGGAAAAAAAGGTGGATTGGATTTTTGATTGCCATAACTATTCGGAGGCGAAGAAAGTGAAATTAGTAGTCATCGAATTCATGGATTATGCACTGATTTGGTGGGATCAGAATGTTACTAGTAGAAGACGGAGTGGAGAGAGGCCGGTAGCGTCGTGGGAGGAGATGAAAGTGTTGATGAGAAGGCGATTTGTGCCTAACCACTATTATAGAGATTTTTATCTGAAATTGCAGGGTTTGAATCAGGGTTCTAGGTCCGTGGATGAGTATTTCAAGGAAATGGAGATTGCCATGATTCGGGCCAACGTGATTGAGGATCGGGAAGCTACTATGGCTAGGTTTCTAAATGGACTGAATAGGGACATTGCAAATGTTGTAGAATTACAACACTGTGTGGAATTGGAAGACATGGTCCATATGGCAACGAAGGTAGAGAGACAAATAAAGAGAAGGGGTAGTACACGTTTTCAGACCAATTCGGCTTCATCTTCCTCAACATGGAGGCTGAATTTAAAAAGAGAGGGGGCTGTCCAACTAAAGCCTTATGCAAAGGCTGAACCACCTAAGGCCAAAAAGGATACTTATACGGATGGGAAAGGTAAATCTGAATCTCAACCTACTCGTGATAGAGATATTAAATGCTTTAAATGTTTAGGGAAGGGGCACATTGCATCTCAGTGTCCAAACCGAAGAGTTATGCTTATAAGAGATAATGGGGATGTTGAATCTGAAAGTGAGAAATCTGAAAGTGAAGAGATGCCACCTTTGATGGATTGTAGCGATGAGGAGATTGCATACCCTGTTGAGGGGGAGGTTTTGGTTATAAGACGTGCGCTGAACATGCAAATCAAAGAAGATGATGTAGATCAGCAACGGGAAAATATATTTCACACTCGATGTCACATCCAAAACAAGGTATGTAGCATGATAATTGATGGAGGTAGTTGTGCTAATGTTGCTAGTGATACACTTGTGAAGAAATTGAATCTGAGTTGTATTAAGCATCCTAGGCCTTATAGATTGCAATGGTTGAATGAATGTGGTGAAGTGAGGGTTACTAAGCAGGTTTTGATTGCGTTTGCTATTGGGAAGTATTCTGATGAGATTTTATGTGATGTCGTCCCGATGCATGCTAGTCACTTACTTTTGGGGCGTCCATGGCAGTTTGATCGGAAAGCGATTCATGATGGGTTTAGAAATAGGTTCACTATTGTAAAGGATGGTAAAACCATCACTCTTGTACCTCTTTCTCCGAAACAAGTGTATGATGATCAAATCAAATTAAAAAAGGAATGTGAGGATGAGAAGAGTGAAAATTCACGTGAGGACAATGGTGAGAGAAAACCATCAGATTCGGCTAAACCTAGATCATTAATTAAACCGGTTGAGAGTGGAGGTAAAAACCGAGGAGTGAAGAAAGTAAGCTTGTGTGATGATAATAGTGTGGAAAAATTAAAGAAACAACCTAATTTTTATGCAAAAGGATCTCAAATCAGATCTGCATTTTTTACTAATAAGCCAATGATCTTACTTGTGTATAAGGAGGCTTATTTTAACACTAACGATCTTGATTCTGCTATTCCTAGTGTTGCTGTTTCTTTGATACAGGTTTGATGATGTATTCCCTAAAGACATCCCTAATGGATTACCACCATTAAGGGGGATTGAACATCAAATTGATCTTGTGCCCGGAGCTTCAATTCCTAACCGTCCAACCTATAGAAGCAACCCCGAGGAGACGAAGGAGCTTCAAAGGCAAGTAGATGAATTGATGATGAAGGGGTACATTCGTGAGAGTATGAGTCCTTGTGCTGTGCCAGTGCTACTTGTGCCTAAAAAGGATGGAACATGGAGGATGTGTGTTGATTGTCGTGCTGTCAATAACATAACGGTAAAGTATCGACATCCTATTCCTAGGCTTGATGACATGCTAGATGAGTTACATGGATCATGTATTTTCTCTAAGATTGACTTAAAAAGTGGGTACCATCAAATTAGGATGAAAGAGGGTGATGAGTGGAAAACTGCATTTAAGACTAAGCATGGTTTATATGAATGGTTAGTCATGCCGTTTGGACTTACAAATGCGCCTAGCACGTTTATGCGTTTAATGAATCATGTCTTGCGTGCATTTATAGGTAAGTTTATTGTTGTGTATTTTGATGACATTTTGATCTATAGCAAGAACTTAAATGAGCATCTTGATCATTTGCGTAATGTACTTAGTGTGTTGCGTAGTGAGCGATTATATGCTAATCTTAAGAAGTGTACCTTTTGCATGGAAAAAATTGTGTTTCTTGGCTATGTCGTTACTGCACAGGGTATCGAGATGGATGGGGAGAAAGTTAAAGCCATCCGAGATTGGCCTACACCAAAATCGGTAAGTGAGGTAAGGAGTTTTCATGGACTTGCTAGTTTTTATAGAAGGTTTGTGAAGGATTTTAGTACTATTGCTGCACCTTTAACTGAAATTGTGAAAAAGTCTGTTGGATTCAAATGGAATGACGCACAAGATGAGGCTTTTAAATTGTTGAAGGATAAGCTTTGTTCAGCACCTGTTTTAGCTTTGCCAGACTTTACAAGAGCTTTTGAAGTAGAATGTGATGCGTCAGGTATCGGTATAGGAGCTGTGTTAATGCAGGATAGGAGGCCCATTGCATATTTCAGCGAAAAACTTAATGGGGCAGCCTTGAATTACCCTACATATGACAAGGAACTCTATGCCTTGGTAAGAACTTTAGAGACGTGGCAACATTACCTGTGGCCCAAGGAGTTTGTCATACATTCTGATCATGAATCATTGAAGCACTTGAAAGGGCAAGGTAAATTGAGTAGGAGACATGCCAAATGGGTTGAATTTATTGAAACATTTCCGTATGTGATCAAGTATAAGCAAGGGAAAGAAAACATTGTGGCTGATGCACTTTCACGCAGGTATGTTCTTTTATCTACTTTGGATGCTAGATTTCTAGGATTTGAACACATAAAAGAATTGTACAAGGATGATAGTGATTTTGCTAATGTTCACAATGCTTGCGAAACTTCAGCTTTTGGAAAGTTTTATAGACTTGATGGATATTTGTTTAAAGAGAGTCGTTTGTGTGTTCCATTAAGTTCTATGCGTGAATTGCTTGTACGTGAAGCACATGGAGGCGGGTTGATGGGGCATTTTGGTGTTGTTAAGACTTTGGATGTGTTGCACGAGCATTTTTATTGGCCTAAAATAAAAAAAGATGTGCAACGCATATGTGATAAATGCATAACTTGTAGGAAAGCAAAGTCTAGGACTCAACCGCATGGCTTGTATACCCCTTTCCCTGTACAGAAAGAACGTTGGGTAGACATTTCGATGGACTTTGTCTTGGGTTTACCTAGGTCAAAACGGGGCAGGGATTCCATCTTTGTAGTTGTTGATAGGTTTTCAAAGATGGCACATTTCATTCCATGTCATAAAACTGACGATGCAACTAACATTGCTGATTTGTTCTTTAGGGAGATAGTAAGACTTCACGGGGTCCCTAAGAGCATTGTTTCTGATAGAGATGTTAAGTTCCTTAGCTATTTTTGGAAGGTGTTATGGGGAAAAAAGGGTACTAAACTGTTGTTTTCAACTACTTGTCATCCCCAAACAGATGGACAAACCGAAGTAGTTAATAGGACCTTAACACAACTTTTGCGTGTTGTCATTCAAAAGAACTTAAAGAATTGGGAAGATTGTTTGCCATTTATAGAGTTTGCATATAATCGTAGTGTGCACTCTACTACTGAATTTTCACCATTTGAAATTGTGTATGGATTTAACCCTTTAACTCCAAGGGTTAGTTTGGATGGTAATCGTAAAGCACAGGTGGTGAAAACTCTTCATGAGAGTGTGCGGCAACAGATTGAAAAGCGGAATCACGTGTATGCGACCAAAGCCAATAAGGGGCGCAAACATGTTGTCTTTCAGCCTGGCGATTGGGTTTGGGTGCATATGAGCAAGGAGAGATTTCCGGACCAGAGGAAGTCAAAGCTACAACCACGAGGAGATGGGCCGTTTCAGATCCTTGAGAGGATCAATGACAACGCTTATAAAGTTGATTTGCCAGGTGAGTATAGTGTTAGTGCTACCTTTAATGTTTCTGATCTTACTCTGTTTGATGTAGGTGATGATTCGAGGTCGAATCCTTTTGAAGAGAGAGGGGATGATGCGGATCAGCCTAACACCAAGCATAATCATACCAACAACCCATTGGAGGTGCCAATTGGGCCAATCACAAGAGCTAGGGCTAAGAAGTTTAAAGAAACATTGAATGGGCTTGTTCAAAATATATGGAACAAAATGGACCTAGAGAGGCTTGGAACATTTAAGGAGCATGAAGGACAGCCTTTTAATTCATTTAGTTCAGGTCCAAGAAGAGCCCATTTCATGTGGAACAAGGGGTTGATGTGTCCGGCCCAATACCAGCCTTGTTAGGCTTGTCTTTTTTAATACTACAAGGATAAAGAGTCAGCAATTTATTCTCCTAACTAAGTAAGGAAGTTGGCCAAATCTTATTCCTAAAGAGGGGAGGACTATTTAATGCTTTTCCTCACTTAGAAAGGAAAGTAATTAAATCAGCAACAAAGGAGGAAATTTGTTTTCTTATTTGTCCAAGTTAAACAAGGAATTTCAAGCTAATCAAGGACATCAAAGGGGGCAGCAACACAAATTTTCCAAATCAGATTTTTCCAATTTTGTTTAGGACTTCTTAAGGGTGACAAATCTGATTCTAGCTTATTTAGGATGGTATTTTCGGATTTTTAGTATTTTCTTCTTAGTTTTTGGGTTATTATTACTTATTTGGGTCAATTGTAAGTGGGCTACGTATAAGTCCACCTAAGGGAGGTCCATTAGGGTTTATTTAAGTTCAAATTCAGTATAAATAAAGGCATAACCCAAACATGTAAAGGTTACGCAATTTTCAGATTAATAAAACTTCTTTGCTGCACTTATTGTGTGTTGGTGGGATAATCTCCCTTCTTTGGTTCTCTAAAGAACTGAAAACGACTTATCGAAGAACAACTGTCTTCGTGGCGTCATCCTTATACTTCTCGTTCGCGAATCAATATTCGTTGGATGGGGGTTTCCGTTTTCAATAGTGCTGGTGCCTAGGTACAAGTTATCTTTGTGTCACACTCCATCAAACCTGATTTACTTGGCTTTCCGGGAGTTGGCATCTTTGCGTGTGGGTTGCGTGACCATGTGATCACGAGGTTCGCATCACCTTACCTTCAACTCATCAACTTTAGAACCCAACATATGATTCATTTCTGAAACAACATTAGAAGCTTGGGAATTAGAGTGTTTCTTCTCTATGCTAGCTTTAGAATCAGCTTGATTAACACTAGTAAACTGAGAAATCCTCATCCCATGGCTGTTCAACATATCTTGTAGCTCTAATCTTAATATATGTCCAGACTTGACTTCATTGTGTTGTTCATTGTTATAGGTAACCATTAGAACAGAATCCACAGCAGAACATAAGGACATTATGGCAGCATACAAATACTAGAGATACCAAATTCTAAGAAGAGAATCTGAGTCTAAGACGTAACCTAAGCTCAGAAACAACAACAATGTAATCTCAGAAACAACAAGATTCAGATTTGTTCATGAAGGGAGAAGAGAATTACAGAATTACGAGGCCAGTATCTTCGCAATTATTGATTGGAATGATGGTCAAGCTGTAGAGTATGTTCTAACAAACAACATACTAAAAAATGGTGACGATCCAACAGTGAACAAAGAAGATCAAGCTTCAACAAAACCCAATTCACGCTGCTGCAACTAAAATTGCAGAATAGTAGAAATATTACAAGATCAATATCTCCCACCTCGTTGATTGGAATGAAGATCCATTAGGTTAATGTTTCTAGAAGGCTGGAATGAACAGCGTAGTAAGAAATGAGGATGATCCAACGGTGGACGGAGTAGATCTAGCTCCGACAGTTTGATCTCTAATCTCTCTCTCTCTCCAGATCTCTCTCTCTCCTACTCTGTTTGATCAGTTGTACTCTCAAGAATGTATTCTTAAACCTTAATTTACACACACACACAAACACACTTTAACATATGATTGTGGGTTGCATATTTATTACATTATTTATGTTCTTTTGTTAAAGGTAACAACTAAGGGAAAGAGATAGAATATAATTAAAAAAAAAAAGAAAAGAAAAAGAAAAAAGAAAAAAGAAAAAAATGATAATAATAAAAATATAGATAAGTTTGGTTTCGTAGTCTTCTTAACCTAAGCAATTAAGCCTGAAGGGGTGTTTTAACACCTAATACCCTAAAGTCAACTCACTTGGGAGCTATTAACCCAACGCTTGTTACATGGGTTGAGGAGAAAAGCTTAAGGGAATCAAATATTGCACTATCTATATATCAGTATCTGCGACCCGAGTTACTAAGCTCGTAGGGGTGTTTTAACACCTAATGCCCTAAAACCAACTGGTTAGGGAGTCATTAGCTGAAAGCTCGTTACATGGGTTAAAGATGCATGGTATTTTAAATTATATGTATATATTAAAAAAAAAAGACAAAAATAATAATCCTAACTCAAGGAAGTTAACCTTAAACATTAGAACAAAAAATTTGTTTTCTTCCAAGAAAAGCTCCATAATTATGTGTTGATACATTGAGCACATAAGAAAGGTTTCTGAATATCTTGTTAATAGGTATTGAGCAGGTATATAAATTTAATGAGAGTTTGTTTATCTAGATAGATTAATGGAAGTTAAATGATGACTACCTTACTTTGTGGAATTTGCAAAGTATTTTTCTATTTCAACGCTTTGATTACTACCAACTAGTAATAAGCTAGTTAGGGGGTGTGATTGATACTTAAAAGTGTATTTTTATCAAGGTTTTATATCATCATTTTGCACATGAAGTATCGATAACTCCTTAACTAAAGCATGTTTTATAATAATATATCTAATAATATAAGATACGTTTAATTTATGGTAAATATTCATTTTAAATGCAAGTCTATTACATAAATGAAAGGATTGATTGATTTTAAGAACTTAAATTACAAGGGCAAAGAGATGACCAAAATTAGAAAAAAGATGGCGGTGCAATCCAAACCGAAAGGATGGAAAGGTAAGACATATGCCTACAACTTTTATATGGAGCCCAAGATCTAAAAATATCATTTTAAAGTCCAAATTGTAGCAACAACAAAGAAGCCCAAATCTGTTCTCTAGCCCGAGCACTGTTCAGTATTTTGATCATATCTGGAGTTATAGAAGTCCAAACAAGCTGAAAGTTTTACACAGGAAAGATGAGACAATTTCCTACAGCTTTTATGTTTTCAAGTGGCTTCAATTTTGACGTTATCAATAAGGTTTTGGGCAGACAAGAGAAGATAAGGATTGTCACCAAGTCAAGAGTTGGCCACCCACTCATCAATTAGTCATCAAATCAATAGTTTTCAATTTTGGCCTATAAAAGGAGGTATTTGCATGCATTTAGGAATCTTGGTTTCCAGATCAAGATCATGCTCTTGCTTTCTCTCTTTGTATTTTTTGTAATGTTATGCTTTGTTTTCATTTCCTTTCCTTTACTTAGTTAACTTTTATCTTATTTATGTTCTTATTTTGTTTATCTATTTTTCTTTCTTTCATTATATCTAGTTAAGTTTATTATGTCACGGTGAAAAGGTTACATTAATGGTGTAAGAATAAGTATAGTGTAAACTTAATATGGACTTTAATGTTTGATACTAACATGTTTTATATTTGTTATCTTATTCGCTCTTTAATTTTTTTTTTTGATAAGTTGACGTATATATTAAAGGAAAACGATACAAAGTATCGCTCTTTAATACCGTTGTTCGCTATTTAATACTTTGCTTGTTAAATGACTAATCTTGATTTATGTTATATAACACTTGGTACAACAAATGCTTGACACTTTCATAACCCATACTGTATGGTATAACCGACACCTGAGCTATGAAACGAACTTGATTTGTTGTTAACATAAGTTATAATCATGAATGTTTGATGAAATTTACAAGTATTAGCATTAATTGAATAAGATAACTAATATAATCATGTTAACAATCTATAATCCGATTGGAATCTCCTTTCTGTGTGGTTTCCAATTGAATAATAAGAGTTTATACTATACTTGTTTGACATACTATTAGTGGAACCTCTAACCTTGACATTTGTTCTTATCATTTTTATTTTTTTTATTTTTTTTTTGGTAAGTTGACGTATATATTAAAGGAAAACGATACAAAGATTATAAGGGGCATACCCCAGATTTACAATGAGAATAGAAACATAAAACAACAGATAGCTACATGCTAGCCACCGAACTAAAAACTCAAGACCTAACTTGATTCGTTAGGGAAACCAATACAACCACCTAAATATCAAATGAAGAATCTATGTTATTAACCCTCCAAGCTCGTTGGATCCTTTTATTTTCATCTATTGGTAGAACGTTCCTCATCAAATCAAGCTTATCACGGATGATACATTCGATTTGATGAAAGACCAAATTCTGAGTTCTAGATATTCCAGCAAAGGTCCTTGCATTCCTTTCTTGCCAGATATGATACACTGTAGCTGCAAAACTGAGTTTACAAGAAAAATTGATGAAACTTTTGCCATGCCAAGTGACAGTGGCCCATCAAATCCATTCATCCCATCCTTTTGTCATTCTTGGAATGTTGCATCTGTCACAAACATCCCACCAGATCGCTTTAGTATAAGAGCATTCAAAGAACAAGTGGTTGTGATCTTTGTTGTTGCGGAGACAGAGTGAGCATCTATTGGGACCATGTATACCAAATCGATGAAGTCTATCCTGAGTTGTGAGTTTCTGTTGGACAGCCACCCATAGAAGAAACGAATGTCTTGGAACAGCATTCTTGAACCACACAATGTCATGCCATTCGACCATCGTATGATGAAATCTTAGTTGTTCCCAAGCTATTTTGATCGAGAATCTGTGATTTGGTGAATCCAGCCATGCAATCTCATCATTTTGGCCTATCATAGGATTAGAATTGGAAGGAATAGCTTCTACAATGGGGTGCCAGCCAATAGCGTGAGTGGTAGGAATTTTCCATTCTGAGTTATGAATCAGCATATTCACCTTCGCGTTCTTTTCCATACCTGAATCATAGATGAATCTATTGCCGTAAGAATCTGCGAGCGGGCTGTGAGGATGCCAATTGTCAAACCATAGAGAAGTTGTCCTGCCATCCCCTATGATGTACTTCATCTTCGGCCATGCTAAGGATCTGAGCTTTAGAATCTTTTTCTATGCCCAAGAGCAATTCTATGGCGTCTTGATTGTCCAGAAATTCCTACCTCACAATAGATTACATTAATATTTCATCTCAAAGTTCTCATCATCTTCTTCTTCTCTTTCTTTATTACTACTACTACTACTACTACTACTACTACTACTACTACTACTACTACTACTACTACTACTACTACTACTACTACTATTACTACTACTATTATCATCATCAATTCTGTTGTTATTGCTATTATTGTTGTTTATAATTTGTACAATTAACCTCCCTATGATTCGACCCCGGTCTTGCCAGGTTATTTATTACTTCGACACTCCTGCGCTTGGGAGAAGACATCAATCTTTTAGTCGTGTCATCAGACATTCATGCTTATAACTTATGTTAACAACAAATTAAGTTCCTTTCATAGCACAAGTGTAGGTTATATATGGTTGGGCTATGAAAGTGCCAAGTATTTGTTGTACCAAGTGTTATACAATATAAATCTAGATTGCATAAAATAACAAATACAAAACATGTTAGTATCAAACATTAAAGTCCATGTTAAGTTTACACTATACTTATTATTACACTATTAGTGTAACCTTTTTACCTTGACATGATAAACTTAACTAAACATAATGAAAGAAAGAAAAATAAATAAATAAAATAAGAATATAAATAAGATAAAAGTTAAGTAAAGGAAAGGAAAGGAAATGAAAGTCATAAACTTGATATTAATGAAAGCAAAATTTAAGCATTATAAAAATACAAAGAGAGAAAGTAAGAGCATGATCTTGATCTGGAAATCAAGATGCCTAAATGCATGGCAAATGCCTTCTTTTATAGGCCAAAATTAAAAACTATTGATTTGATGACTAATTGATGAGTGGGTGGCCAACTCGCGACTTGATGACAATCCTTATCTTTTCTTATTTGTCCGAAATGTCATTGATAATGTTAGAATTGGAACCACTTAAAACATGAATATTGTAGGAAATTGTCTCATTTTTCCAGGAAAAAAAATGGAAGTCATTTGAACTTTTAGAACTCTAGATATGGGTCAAGTACTGGTACAAATATTTCTGATTGTAATATCAATGAGAAGGCTGCATCAGATGTGAGAAATGCTGATTGTTATGAAGATGAAAATCCTACATCTCCTCTTGTTTTGAAGAGTTCACAAGGAGACATGAAGCAGGAGCAGGGGGGTACAAGTACTACTTCATATCAAAGTTTAGCCATCTCCAATACATCTGATTGTGCGACCGTGAACCAGGTTCTTTTCGTTAATAGTCATGAGCTGAATGTAGATATTGACGCAATGGGAGGTGATACAGATGGGGAACGAACTGATAAGGAGTGGACGTCACCAATCCCGACAAGTCCACAAACTCTGAATTCCACCGAAAGGGAAACTGTTAATCAGTTGGCTATTAAGGTTAGAGACTCTCTAGAGAAAAAGAAAAAGGGTTCGAAAAACTCTTCAAAGAAGAATAAGAAAACTGTCTCCTCGCCTGGGGGCACGTCAAGGTAATCTTTGTGTTGCTGTTTGTACTCCTCTCTATTTTCTTATGATTATTGGATGTTGGAATGTAAGAGGTTTGAATGATCCCATAAAGCATTCAGCATTGCGTCAGCTCATCCATCAAGAGAGGATGACTCTTTTCGGTTTGGTTGAAACTCGGGTTAGAGACGAGAATAAATATAATGTTTCTCAACTTCTTCTGCGTAATTGGTCCTTCTTGTATAATTATGATTTCTCTTGTCGTGGTCGTATTTGGGTTTGTTGGAATGCTGATGTGGTGAAGGTTGATGTCCTCGGAATGTCAGACCAGGCTATTCATGTTTTTGTCACTATATTAGCTACCAATATCTGTTTCAATGCTTCAATTATATACGGAGACAATAACGCTTCCTTATGTGAGGCATTATGGTCTGATATAATAAGTCGTAGTGATGGATGGGAGTCCAGCCCATGGATTCTTATGGGCGACTTTAATGTTATCCGCTACCAATCAGACAGGTTAGGAGGGTCTACTTTGTGGGCTGGTCATATGGACAGATTGGAAACATGTATTCAAGAAGCGAAAGTGGATGATCTTCGATATTCAGGCCTGCATTATACTTGGTCGAATCAATGTCCTGAGAATCTGATTATACGGAAACTAGATAGAGTGCTTGTCAATGAGAAATGGAATCTGAACTTCCCCTTTTCAGAAGCGAGATTTTTGCCATCGGGTATGTCAGACCATTCTCCTATGGTGGTAAAGGTTACTGGTGATTATCAGAATATAAAGAAACCATTCAGATTCTTTGATATGTGGATGGACCATGACGAGTTCATGCCCTTGGTGAGGAAAGTATGGGAACACAATTCGGGGGGTTGTCCAATGTATCAGCTGTGTTGCAAGCTAAGAAAACTAAAACGGGAATTGAAACTTTTCAATATGACTCACTTCTCCAACATTTCAGATAGAGTCAAAGATGCGAAAGATGAAATGGATAAGGCTCAACAGGCTCTCCATACAGCACATAGGAATCCAACTTTGTGCATGCGAGAAAGGGATGCTGTACGTAACTACGCTTCTATCGTCAAGGCTGAAGAGAGTTTTTTCAAACAAAAGTCAAGGATACAGTGGCTTAGCTTGGGGGATCAGAATACTGGCTACTTTCACAAATCAGTAAATGGAAGACAACATAGAAATAAACTTCTTTCACTTACAAAGGAGGATGGAGAGGTTGTCGAAGGACATGAGGCAGTTAAATCAGAAGTCATTGTGTACTTCCAGCGTGTGTTAAGAGTGGAACAGATGCCTAGGGTTCTGAATGAGGAAGAGATGGAATCGGCAATTAACTTGAAACTGTCTTCAATGCAACAACATCTATTAGCACAAGATGTAACAAGGGAGGAGATTAAGCATGCTATGTTTAGTTTGAAGAACAACAAAGCCCCTGGTCCGGATGGATTTAACGTAGGTTTCTTCAAAAGAATGTGGCACATAGTTGGGGAGGATGTAATCAATGCTGTTAGCTCCTTCTTTCAGACTCGGAGAATGCTTAAAGAAATGAATGCTACATGCTAGCCACCGAACTGAAAACTCAAGACCTAACTTAATTCGTTAGGGAAACTAATACAACCAACTAAATATCAAATAAAGAATCTATGTTATTAACCCTCCAGGCTCGTTGGATTCTTTTATTTTCATTTGTTGGTAGAACGTTCCTCATCAAATCCTTAGCATGGAGAAAGATTCTAAAGCTCAGATGGAATTTCTGGACAATCAAGATGCCACAGAATTGCTCTTGGGCATAGAGAAAGATTCTAAAGCTCAGATCCTTAGCATGGCCGAAGATGAAGCACATCATAGGGGATGGCAGGACAACTTCTCTATGGTTTGACAATTGGCATCCTCACAGCCCGCTCGCAGATTTTTACGGCGACAGATTCATCTATGATTCAGGTATGGAAAAGAACGCGAAGGTGAATATGCTGATTCATAACTCAGAATGGAAAATTCCTACCACACACGCTATTGGATGGCACCCCATTGTAGAAGCTATTCCTTCCAATTCTAATCCTATGATAGGGCAAAATGATGAGATTGTTTGGCTGGATTCACCAAATCACAGATTCTCAATCAAAATAGCTTGGGAACAACTAAGATTTCATCATACGATGGTCGAATGGCATGACATTGTGTGGTTCAAGAATGCTGTTCCAAGACATTCGTTTCTTCTATGGGTGGCTGTCCAACAGAAACTCACAACTCAAGATAGACTTCATCGATTTGGTATACATGGTCCCAATAGATGCTCACTCTGTCTCCGCAACAACGAAGATCAATACCACTTGTTCTTTGAATGCTCCTATACTAAATCAATCTAGTGGGATGTTTGTGACAGATGCAACATTCCAATAATGACAAAAGGATGGGATGAATGGATTCGATGGGCCACTGTCACTTGGCATGGCAAAAGTTTCGTCAATTTTTCTCGTAAACTCAGTTTTGCAGCTACAGTGTATCATATCTGGCAAGAAAGGAATGCAAGGACCTTTGCTGGAATATCTAGAACTCAGAATTTGGTCTTTCATCAAATCGAATGTATCATCCGTGATAAGCTTGATTTGATGAGGAACGTTCTACCAACAGATGAAAATAAAAGAATCCAACGAGCGTGGAGGGTTAATAACATAGATTCTTCATTTGATATTTAGCTGGTTGTATTGGTTTCCCTAACGAATCAAGTTAGGTCTTGAGTTTTCAGTTCGGTGGCTAGCATGTAGCCATTTGTTGTTTTACGTTTCTGTTCTCCTTGTAAATCTGGGGTATGCCCCTTATAATTTTTGTATCGTTTTCCTTTAATATATACGTCAACTTACCAAAAAAAAAAAAAGATATGGGTCAAGTACTAAATAGTGTTCGAACTGTAGGACAGATTCAGACTTTTTCATTGTTGTTACAATGTGGACTTGAAAATGGCCTTTTTAAATATTAGGCTCCTCTAAAAGTTTCTCACCTTTCCATCCATATAAAGTAACCTAAATCCAAGATCTACAACTCCAGATATGACCCAATTACTGAACAGTGTTCTGGCTTAGACTGCATCAGCATCCATTTTCTATGTTTCGTCATCTCTTTGTCCTTTCAATTTCAGTTCTTAAACTCAACAATCAATCTTTTTATTTATGTGATAGGTCTACATTTAAAACGAGCATTTACTATAAATTAAAGGTATCTTATATTATTAGATATGTTATTATAAAACATGTTTTAATTGAGTTATTGATACTTCAAGTGCAAAATAATGATGTAAAATCTTGATAAAAATACATTTTTAAGTACTAATCACTAACATGTTTTGTATTTGTTGTCTTGTTTACTAGTTAGTCCAAATTTGTGTTATATGAAAATTGGTACTATAAATACTTGGCACTTTCATAGCTCAACCGTATAATATAACTAACACTTATGCTATGAAAAGAACTTGATTTATTGTTAACATAAGTTATAATCATGAATATCTGACAATATTTATAAGTATTAGCATTATTCGAGATAACTAATATAATCATGTTAACAACTTATAATCCAATTTTTACCTCCTTTGTGTGTGGTTTTCAATTGAGCAATAAAAAGAGTTTATACTATAAATATTTGAAATACCATTAGTGGATCCTCTAACCTTGATATTTATTTTTATCATTGTTTGATACTCAAATTGATCTTCTATCTCAAATTTATCATCAACTTCTTTCTTTTCTTCTTATTTATTATTATTATTATTACTACTACTATAATTGTTGTTATTATTGTTGTATTCTTGTTGTTTATAATTTATATAATTAACCTCTTTATAGTTTGATACCGATCTTACTGAGTTATTTATTATTTTAACACTCCTGCACATTGAAGAAGACACCAATCTTTTGATCGTGTTACTAAGTTTGCACCAAGCGCGGGGTTGCCTACCCTGCCTCATGACTTTGCAAACCCGCTTGCCTGTTTGCAAATTCCAAGCATGTGTATCTGCCCCTAGCGCCTAAAGTGTGGCAGACCCCACATCAGGTGCTAGGCCTCAGCTAGCCCTAGCGCCGAGTGGCAGTAGCTTAGAGCGCGAGTAGGTGTATGTGGTCTATCCAGCTCCCAAGCCTTTTAGCCCATGTGCTAGGTATACACAACCCTAGGAGGTGTGCGTTTAGCCAGGAGCTTGTGGCCTACAATAATATTTTTTTTAATTTTTTTTACAATAATAATATTAATGATAATTGTTTTTTTTTTTTGAAATTTCTTTTTATTTTTAATTTAATACAAATAATAATATTTTTTAAGCATTCTATTACAATAACAATAATAATATTTAGAATTAATAATAATAATATGAAACTTGTTTAACTAAAATTGATACAGTAATAATTTTTGAAAAAACAATTATTAACAATAACAATAACAATAAGAATTGTTATTATATGTTTTTTCAATTTTCTTCTATCCTTAACATTAATATTTTAATTACAATAAAGATAATAATATTTAGAATATAAATAATAATATTTATCATATTAATAATAATATCAAACTTGTCTAACAAAAATGTTACAATAGTAAAATTAATAATAATAATTGTTATTACTATTTTTTTTTATTTTTTTCCCTGTAGTCTGCCAATATATAGGCCTTTAAAGGTTACAATTGACCTCAGCAGTCAGGTCTTCCCCTAGCATCCTGAAGCATGGCAAACCTCACGCCAGATGTCTGCATGTTAGGGTCTCGACCAACCCACCAACTTAGGGCATGCAGAGATACGTGATTAGCTCAACACCCAAGCATCAAATATCTACAACCCCAGGAGATATGTGATAAGCACTTAGGTAATTAGAATACACATGATAATATTTATCACATCAAATGAGTCATCCCAGCTACAATTCTTTACTAAAAACACAAGCAAGAGACATATGAAACACCTCCAAGTGACTAATGTTGTCCTAAGTTCATTGTATCTTAATCCACAATATATATATATATATATATATATATATATATATATATATATTATAAATCCACATATAATTATCTCTTAATCAACTTATTATATATAGTAAATCTACAATTTATTCATATATAGGAAAAAACCCAATCGTTTTAGAATTATGTTAATATTTCTTTTCACTTCTTACAAATAAAATCAACTTTCCATTTAGTTTTTAATTACCATTCACAACTATTTTTACTATTCATTGTATCAAGTACAAACATATTTACATTCCTCAAATAACAAATTTTATAATATCAAAAAACACATCCATAATGCCAGCACACGGTATATAGCGGGAACAACAGCTAGTGGTTATTTCAATTTAATCGGGCAGCATATTTGCAATTACCCCAAGAAATTACTATTTCTCAATCATATGGAAACAAAAGCCTTTGCTGCATGATAACATGGAAACCGTATAGCAGAATGAAAAACATCAAAATCCACATTCCAGTCAGGAGTACATTTAGAAGTTCCCAAAATATATACAACTTCTGAAATTCTCAGCTGATGTTGCAAAATAGGTAAATCACTTTAAAGCTCCTGAATTTCAAGACAACTTTCATATCAATATTTATCAGTCCACGATAAGAAAGTCCATGTGCGTGTTAGCATATATGAGCAAGGAGTGGATATCAAAGTTCATCTTTTGGAGGTTCTAGGAGGCATTGCTCATCCCAGTAATAGGGAAACTTCAACTTTGCTGCAGTATGGGGCATGAACCAGTCCTCATAAATGAACCTGGAAACAAGAAATTGTTGAGCAAGGGAAAAACCAAAACGGGGACAAAAGGACCAGTGTAAAATTTATTTACTTATTTTGGAATACTGCAAATGAGAATTGATTCCAAAGCCAGTCACATTATAAGCTGAAGAAATAACACATACCACCTGATTGGTATCATCGATAGAAGGAAAAAAACAAAAAAAAAGTGGAAAAGAAAGTTTTGAGATTCATCTAGATGAAACTTTTAGAGCAAACATATTGTATGTACAATAAGCTTGACAAGATTGAAAACACTGCAGCTTTTTTAGATTTGGATTCTGAGATGTGTGTGTGTGTGTTTGTATAAAAACAACCAAGGTAAGAAAGTAAACCAGGAACTTAATGCAAAAATAATACAGGACATCAATCTTTCATCTCTATGTTGACATTTATGATACAAATAGCTGCATTAGAACAATGTTTCTTGTCACAGAGACAAGGGGAAGTAAATTGCAATTGCGCTTTATATTATCATGCCCATCTTGGTGTGCTCGGTATATTAAGAAAAGGATGTTTCTTTCAGAATAATAAACCAAAAGAACTGCAACATCAGGCTGTAATGACACCTCTTCCATGAACGTGGAAATAACTTTCAAAAGGTGTGACATTTTAGGACCAAGGATCAAATATCAAAGCCATATGTAGAAGGGAGAGCAGCAATATCATGCATAGTAGGGTGACCCAGGTCTTTTTTTCAAATGACAACAATCAGAAGCACTGACAGCAGAAATACATAAGCAACTAGAACTATTCTGGATCATCCAACTCAATAGCGGAGGATGGAGATTCTTGGGCATCATAAAAGTTAAAGGCGTCTATAATGATACTATAATGCAAATAGTTGAACAAACAAATATTTGTGAAGATCACTTGGAAGCTGTCGCCTGGTAATTGAACAAGCAGTCCAAAAAAAGATATAAATTGCAGCACATTGTTTGTAAACATTTAAGTTTTAAGGAAATAGAAGAAAAGCATTTGCATACACTTTAACTGGTGGGCGAGATATTATGACAAGCATTTGCAAATCCTCATGTTCATTGGTATTCCAGACCTGCAGCAAAAAAAGAAAACAATCATGTCACAGATAATTGCAAAACAGCAGAAGATAAAATAATTTCAATATATTGACAACAGACTTAAGGACGAGACCAGATAAGATTCACATTATGCAAGCTAGGACCAAGAGCATTTGACCTATATTGGTGTTTGGAACAGCAGAGACAAATTGCAACCAAATACTTGTGTCAGGGAATTTGCAAACAGTTAAGTGGAGCTGAATTATATTTATTTCCTTTCAGCACCATTCCACTGAATATTATCAAACTATCAAATGTCCTGAGCATAATGTACTTCACTAGTCTACATGTAGACATGCTATAAAAGAAATAGTCACAATTGAAAGAGGAAGACATGGAAAACAAAATGACAACTTCCAGAAAAAGCTAATTGCATACAAATATAGAAACGAACAAGTATTGGCCTATAATAATATTACATAGCTGTTATTTGTTACTTTGGTGGCCATTTGAGTTCTTTCTAGGATTCAGATATCTGTTTCCAAGTGTCTTGATAATAATTTGCCAGTAAACTCAAAATGCAAGTGATGGCTTCTGCAGAAATATGTTTCTTTAGATGTCAGAACTCAAAAGGAAGCCAAAACAATTCAGCATTTGTATTCTTCAGTTTGATCTGACCAGCATTTTACTTGGTTTTCTTGCATGATTTTACCTCTTCAATCAAAACCAAAATTACTTTTATGGAAATATTACCAATCTCCCTGTTTAACCTTGCCTATGCAATACTTGAGCAATGCATAACACTTGTCAATTGAATTTCATTTAACCATTACAATTTGATATGAAAGGCAACATTCAATCCCTAGGTTCGCAAGATAGAGTCAGTTATCTGAATATTTAAAGATAATCCTCTAATCAGTCATTTTTTGGTTGCACACACAACCTCAAAAGTTTGAGGCTCTCATTTCCGAACTGGAAGTGGATTAGAATTGGAACCAGTTTCTCATTTTTTATTTTTTTTTCATATTTCAAAGTGCATCTAGCAGCATTTGCAGGTGAGATTTTGTAATCCATTACAAAAATACTTTGTAACTAAATCCATTGAACCAATTTCAAAAAACAAAAAAGAGTAATGGATATTGCTATGTTTCTTTTGTCAGATTAACAAGTTTCTTCCTCCTAATTCATCTAAAGTGCAGATTCTTAGAACAACAAATACCCTAAGAAGTTCATATCCTATCAGAAAACAATTTATGTAGAAAGGTTCACCTGGTGAACATCATTGACAGGAATATGAAATGTACTATTGGCAAACACAAAATATTCTTGAGGCTTTCCAGGATACTTCTCGTGTGAACTTGTTGCAAGATAGAGAGTTCCACTTCCCTTAAGGACAACAAATATTTCTTCACAAGAATGCCTGTGGATTGGAGTGCGCGAGCCTGGAGAAAATGTTTGAAGCCATACCTCAACCTACAAAGCCCAGAAAATGTGTTGAATGGGTGTTAAGAACCCAAAATTGTATTGTATAGCTTCTGTACAAGAGACACAAAAATCCTTTTCTTTTTGACTAGTTCCCAGGGTATGTTTTTTCTTCTCACACAGATGGCCAATTTCCAATTATCCAAATAGTAACAGTACATAATCAAAACACCAGAAACATTAAAAGTCTACGAAATGCAAGCAGCGCAGCGCAGCATACCTCTTTCAATCCATGCATGGCAGAACCAGCAAGAGTGATATGAGACAAACCTCCCCTTCCATAGTTATCCTGTGGAAGCTCACTGATATTCTTCACAAGTGGCAACCCTGTATTAAAAAAACCACAGCTTTATTCATTAATAATTTTTTTTTTTTTAAACCATTCCAAATTGCTTTTGATTTGATAAAAACAACTCTTTGAAACCCTAATAAGAAGAAAATTAATTAATTATTATAGCAATCTATAAATAATAATAATAATAATAATAATAATAATAATATCCGTGAGGTGAAGCAGGGAAAAAAAAAAAGGAAGAAAGAAAAGACCTTTGATAGAACAACAGGAAGAAGCTGTAGTGGTTGGGAGAGGAAGAAGCAAACTTAAAATGTAAAAAATGAGCACAAGCACACCGCTCATCCTCTTCATCTTCTTCTTCTATTTCTGCTGCTGCTGCTGACAAATACAATTGGCCCGTGGTGGTAGTGGATCTGGAAGTTTCGTTTCTTTTTCTTACGTTGCGGAATGGATTAGAACAGCTTTACGTTGTGTCTGTGGTGTTTGTATGATTAATGTATTTGTATTCTAAAAATGTTTTTAAAATAATTTAAATTTATTTTATTTTAAATTAATATTTTTAAATACACCTAGATTACTGTAATAATATTAAAAAATAGTTTTTAAAAATTAAAAAAAAAATATTTTAATATATTTTTTTTAAAAAATTATTTTAAAAAAATCAATATAATACTTTATTCCTTCAAGTTTTGTTGAGTATCCTAGCATTTTTTGATATTAAATATTTTTATTTTAAAATATTTTTATTTAAATATATGTTAAAATAATTTCTTAAAAAAATATTTTTAATCATAATCTATTAAAAAAATTTTAAACTACAATGCCAAACAATACTAAACTTATTGAACTATTAATTAATTACTTGTTGCATTATTAATTGTTAATGTTTAATGATATTTTTGTTCTTTACAATTAATGAAGTAAAAAAAATAAAAATAAAATTTATTTGATATTATCAAATTAATCAGGGTAAATAGATTTTTTTAATTTTAAATATAGTAAAATAATTTAATTAATCTTAAAAATAAAAAGATTTAAAGTGACATTCAGAAATATTTTAACTATTTTATTCTTTTTAACACAATACAACAACTGAAGTGTAAAAATAAAATTTACTAAAGTATCTTTCAGAGATATTTTTATATTTTTATTATGTTTTTTCTTTGTGTTATAATTAAAAATATTGAGAGGAAATATAATATTTTAAAAAATATAAAAACATTTAAAAAATAAATAGTTTTTAAGTGTATTAGCTTCCATGTGAATATGGGAAATGAATCTCTAATTTATCCTCTCTTTTTTTCTCTTTTTTGTCTTTGAAACCTTTTAATTTTTCAAACTAACTCTTGAATTTGGTTTATATTTTCTTTTTATTTTTAGTTTTTAGTTTTCAAGAGAGTTAACCTCCATTCTTATTCGTTTTCTTTTCTACAAGGTGATCTCAACTTCACAAATGACCTATGAATTTAGCATGTTGACAGAGTCAGATTTTTTATTTTTTTCAAATCATCCTCTTTGATTTGCTAGTAATTATATTTTGAATGTTTTGTTTTCTCTTTACAATGTTATTCTCATTCAAGTTTTGCTTTGTTATCAAATAAGATTATTGAGACCTTTCAATAATATTTAAAATGATATATTTTCATAATAATATTGGCAAACATTTATTTATTTTTATTAGTCATTGTTATTTTTTTTATTAGATTTTTTTATAATTATATTATTAAATTATCTAAGCTTATTAAATCTATTTGAAGTCAATAACCTAGATCCCTTTTTTTTCCTTCTTATTTAAATATTTTTTTTATATTAATTTTTTTTACCCAAGCTATAGTACTAGCAAACTACCAATTTAGTTGTTTGTAATTTTCACTCCCTCCCATTAACATGATCCTTTTTTTTAAGTTGTTTTTATTTTTAATATCTATAATTCATAATATTCTTAACATTGTAAGTAAATTATGAATATTTAGTGAATATTTATTTACATTAAAATTACTACTAAATCAACAACATGCTTTTTACATAAATGTATTTTATGATTCTATCAATATAGAAATATTACTAAATAAATTTTTTAAAAAAATAAAAATATTCAAGCATTACTAATATGTTTTCCAAAAAGAAAAAAAAATTAACCTTGTAGAGATTAATTCCATATGACTTGGACAACTTGGCAAATCAAAAAGTAACTTAGATAACCAAATAAAAAAACATAGTTTGATTGAAAAACTTTCAAGATAATATTTCAAAAACAAAATATTTAGATGACAACATATTAAATTGACTCGGGTTAATGTAAGTTAACATGTGAAATCCATGACAAATTATTAAGACTATGATAACTTCATAGAAACTAAATAAAAAATAATATTAAAGCTCAATTCTCAAACAACTCAATATTAAAAAATAAAATTAAAAAAATTAATTATGGACAAAAATACCCAAGTAAATCAATCAAATCATGAAATCGGGATAACATATTAGAAAGTAAATCAATATAAATTATAAAATTTAATTCTCAATTAATTTAATATTAAAGGATGAAATTGAAAATAAATCAATTAAAAAAGAATAAAAAACCTGAGTTAATTTGGTTTAATCCGTCAAAACTTTGACTAAAGTTATGAGATTGAGATAACTTTATAAAAATCAAACCAAAATGAATTGTAAAGTTTAATTCTTAATCAACTTAAAAAAAAATTGAAAAGAAAATTCAATTGCAAAAATAGACCTAGAAAAACCCTAGTTAATCAGGTCATTTTACAAAACTCATGACTTGGGTTAGGAGATTGAAATAACCTTAAAGAAAACAAACTTAAATAAATTATATAACTTAATTTTCAATAAATCTAATATTAAGAATGAAATTAAAAAAGAAAACAAAGTAATATTCCAATAAATAGTACTTCATCAAGAAGGGAATAATGATTTCTCTTTCTCGATTAGTTCATATTATTTTTATTATAAAATAAAGGAATAATAAAGATTAACAATAATAACTAACCAATTTAAAGAAATATTTATAACTTGACCTAACAAGAACTTTATCTTAAAGAATCAAAGTTATGTGCATTAATCACCACCACCCTATGCCTATAATGAGATACAAATAAGAAGTATAATCATAATAAAGTAGATCAATTCATTAAAGAGATTGTAAGTTCAATAAAAAAAATTAATATGAGAATTACTTAACCACACAACAAGAAAAAGACATATATTATGTGGCAACATGAGATCAAAATTCATAACTCTATAAAAATCCTTACATAATAGTGAATGGTGTATCATTTGTTTAATGTAGTTAAAATGAATAATCGGGCCAACAAGTGGCCTAATTACCTTTATAAAAAAATTAAGTTATTAAAATAATATAATTACAATTGTTTTTTGGATATTATTCCTGTAACGACTTGAAATTTTCATGTAATATCCCATTATTGATTCTTCGGTTTGTCAAATTTACAATAGAGTTTCCCTTATGACTCATACATTTCCTCAATTATTTCTTATTCTTCTAGGCAATACAATATCAAATAACTCTATTACATACATGTATTAGCTTTTGGGCACCCACCAACTGAATTGTTTCTCTATTTGATTCTTTCACATCACTTCTCACAATTCATCTTATATTCTTTCCATTTTTCATGTACTTAAAACATACAAGTAATGGATACACACACTCATAACAAAAGGGATACAATAGTACATGATTAATACTTAAAAGTGTCATTGTTTAGAATAATAATACTTTGAAATATAAAGATCTTTGTTGTCCTATAATTTCTTGCTTTATTGGAGAACATAAAATTGAAAGAGCCTTACTTGATCTTGGAGTTTGTGTGAATTTGTTTCTATATTAAGTTTTTCAAAGTCTCAATTTAGGTGAGTTAAAATCAACTTCTATAACTCTTTTACTTGCTAATAAATATGTAAAAGTGTCTAAAGGAATAGTTGAATATGTGTTAATACAAGTTGATAAATTCATTTATTCTGTGGATTTTATTGTCTTTAACACACAACCTATTGAAATATATAATTCATTTTCTATTATTTTAGAACGTCCATTTCTTGTAACTTCTAACTTTTTGATTAATTATAGGAATGGACTAATGAAACTATCATTTGGAAACATGACATTGGAGATGAATATTTTCAACATTTGCAAGCAACTTGGAGATGATAATGATTTACAAGAAGTAAATCATATTGAAAAATTACTTATAATCAACTTGAATATACTTTGGATAAAATTGAGTTGGATGAATATGAAGATTTATAATTGATTTATTCTCAAGAAGAAATCACGGATGAAAAAGGTACTAAAAACATTGATGTGGATCTTTTGTTCAAAGTGACAACAGATTCGACATCCAATATCACACCAATTGATAATTACTTTCTCTTAGTTCAATGCCTTAGTTTAATAAAAATATTAATTTTATTACTTCAGGAGATTTGCCAGCTTATTGAAGTACCCAAGATAAAGAAAAGTTTTTGAATGAAGTGAAGAACTTTTTTGGAATGATCCCCTAACTTATTCAAATATTTTCCTAATCAAATATTTCAAAGATGCATTCCTAACAATAAGGTAAGTAATGACATTAAATTTTATCATTCTAAGGCATGCGGGAGTTATTTCTAATGCATTCTTGCGCACTATTCAGTGTTTGACCCATATCTAGAGTTCTAGAAATCCAAATGACTTCCATTTTTTTTCCTAGAAAGCTGAGACAATTTCCTACAACTCTTATGATTCAAATGGTTCCAATTCTAATGTTATCAATAATGTTTCAGGCAGAGAAGAGAAGATAAGGATTGTCACCAAGTCAAGAGTTGGTCACTCACTCATCAATTAGTCATCAAATCAATAGTTCTTAATTTTGACCTATAAAAGAAGGCATTTTTGCCATGTATTTAGTGTTGTGCCATGAATGATTCAAAAATCGGCAACAATGAATCTGACGAAAATGGATGAAGGATGGGTCTGGTTGTGTTGTCTTTCTTTTGGTGTTAAGCTGGATTATAATATTTTTAAGGTAAATAAAATGGAGGATAGACTAGAGTGATACTTTGATAAGTCGATTTGGATGCCACAAAGATTAATCTAGGATTTTGACGCCACACTCTTTGTGATTGAAGAGTGATAAGTTAGGTAGGGTTCTTCACAAATCAATTTGGAAGAATAACTCTTAATTCTCGGAATTAAGTTCAAATATTGGCCAAAAGTTGTTTATTACATATTCTGATGCCATATTTATAATGGAACATCCCTCGACACTTAGGAAAATTCAACATGACAGAAATCAAGCCCAAAAATTGGACTTTGACAAAGTAATCAGACAAATTAAACTAACACACATTTTCTGACTTTAATTGAAACATAAACAGACCGAATTTAAAATGGCTATAACTTCTTGCACAAAAGTCCAATACAATCATAGTTGGACAATCTGGAAAGATCACGTTCTGAACTTGAAATCCACCTAGATTAGTCTTGTTTTCACATGCAATGGATGACTTCAAATTCGAGTTCAAATTTATCTACTGTTTTGATGTAAACAGCATCAATTCCTTAACTTATTTGCATTATCAACCCAAATTCAAGTAGCCCAGCATCAAAAGAACCATTAAGGGCTCTTCCCATCTTTAAGCTCCAATTGTAGGCAAATAAGCACCCTTGAACAAATTTGAAACTGATTGTTAATTTTTAACTCCGATGCAGCTTCAATCATTCTAATTTGACTTGTCAAGGTCCTTTGTAGTTGTTTTGCTCTTGCTCTTGTCATTGGACCATCTGAATCCTCTTGCATACTCAATTTACCTTTACAAGATGGATTATCATTCCCATGATGCACATCATCAGCCCCGGGTTGATAATAATTTGTCCTCAAATCAAAATCGTCATCATCATCCAAGTATGGAGTCAAGTCTTTCACATTAAAAGTAGCTGATACATTGTAATCACCAGGAAGATCTACCTTATACGCATTATCATTCACCTTCTCTGTAATCCAAAATGGACCATCAGCTCTTGGCATCAACTTGGACTTACGTTTGCTTGGAAATCTGCCTTTACTAAGATGAATCCAAACAAGATCACCAGGTTCAAACCTAACCATTTTCCGCCCCTTGTTAGCTTGTTTAGCATACTTTGTTGTTTTCTCCTCAATATGTAATCGAACCTGCTTATGTAGTTTCTTCATCAATTCTGCCTTTCTAATTCCATCCATAGATATCCTCTCATCAATTGGAATATAAACAAGATTTTTTTTTGGTAAGTTGACATATATATTAAAGGAAAACGATACAAAGATTATAAGGGGCATACCCCAGATTTACAATGAGAACAGAAACGTAAAACAATAGATGACTACATACTAGCCACCGAATTGAAAACTCAAGACCTAACTTGATTTGTTAGGGAAACCAATACAACCAGCTAAATATCAAATGAAGAATCTATTTTATTAACCCTCCAAGCTCGTTGGATCCTTTTATTTTCATCTGTTGGTAGAACGTTCCTCATCAAATCAAGCTTATCACGGATGATACATTCTATTTGATGAAAGACCAAATTCTGAGTTCTAGATATTCCAGCAAAGGTCCTTGCATTCCTTTCTTGCCAGATATGATACACTGTAGCTGCAAAACTGAGTTTACGAGAAAAATTGACGAAACTTTTATCATGCCAAGTGACAATGGCCCATCGAATCCATTCATCCCATCCTTTTGTCATTCTTGGAATGTTGCATCTGTCACAAACATCCCACCAGATCGCTTTAGTATAGGAGCATTTAAAGAACAAGTGGTTGTGATCTTCGTTGTTGCGGAGACAGAGTAAGCATCTATTGGGACCATGTATACCAAATCGATGAAGTCTATCTTGAGTTGTGAGTTTCTGTTGGACAGCCACCCATAGAAGAAATGCATGTCTTAGAACAGCATTCTTGAACCACACAATGTCATGCATTCGACCATCGTATGATGAAATCTTAGTTGTTCCCAAGCTACTTTGATCGAGAATCTGTGATTTGGTGAATCCAGCCAAACAATCTCATCATTTTGCCCTATCATAGGGTTAGAATTGGAAGGAATAGCTTCTACAATGGGGTGACAACCAATAGCATGAGTGGTAGGAATTTTCCATTCTGAGTTATGAATCAGCATATTCACCTTCGCGTTCTTTTCCATACCTGAATCATAGATGAATCTATCACCGTAAGAATCTGCGAGCAGGCTGTGAGGATGCCAATTGTCAAACCATAGAGAAGTTGTCCTGCCATCCACTATGATGTACTTCATCTTCGGCCATGCTAAGGATCTGAGCTTTAGAATCTTTCTCCATGCCCAAGAGCAATTCTGTGGCGTCTTGATTGTCCAGAAATTCCTACCTCGCAACAGATTACATCTGATCCAAGTAGACCAGATTGAGCCATTTGAGTCATTGCACAGGTTCCAAATGTGTTTCAACAAAGCAATCTTGTTCCATTCTATTATCCTCTTTATTCCTAACCCCCCCTCCTTTTTTGGAAGACATACCTGATCCCAAGCCACTTTAGCCCCAGTAGTTCTCATATCTGAACCTGACCGAAGAAAGGATCTCATAATTTGCTCCACACTTTTTATGACTTGCCCAGGTAAGAGGAAGAGAGATGCCCAATAGACCTGGATGGAAAATAAAACTGAATTAATCAGTTGTACTCGTCCTGTATACGAGAGTGTTCTACAAGTCCAATATCGAACTTTAGAGGTGATTCGATTCACGAGACCCTTACAATAAACAGCCTTTAGTCTGGACGAGATAAGAGGCACTCCCAAATATTTCATAGGGAGCTCCCCCTTTGCAAACCCAAGAACATGAATAATCTCTTCCGTCTCAGCATTTAACACACCGTTTAAGAAGATGTCACTTTTATTCGGATTTGGATATAGACCTAATAGGTCTTGAAACTTTGTGAGCACAGTTTTGATCATACAAATTGAGTTTACATCTCCTTTGCTAAAAATCATCAAGTCGTCAGCAAAACAAAGATGAGAAATGTTGTCCTTCTTGCATCTCTAGTGGAACTTGAAGTTTTGGTTGGCACTCATCTTGCAGAATAGCCCTGAAAGGATTTCCATACATAGGACAAACAAATATGGAGAAAGTGGATCCCCTTGTCGCAGCCCTCTCCCCCCTTGAAAATAACCTGCAAGCTCACCATTGATGTTGATAGAGAATTGACATGATGTAACACAAACCATAATCCAATCAATGACTGTTCTAGGGAATCCCATTTTTCTTAACATAAAGTCAACGAAATCCCACCGAACCGAGTCATAAGCCTTCATCAGATCTACTTTCATAGCACAACGGGTAGGTCCCATAGATTTATGATAGCCTTTCATTAGTTCCTGAGACAAAAGAATGTTGTCGCTGATTCTCCGTCCAGAGATAAAAGCAGTTTGATACGGACATACTAAGGATGGCGAAACAGCTGTGATTCTCCCAGCTAGAATCTTAGCGATGCATTTGTACACGGTATTGTAGCAAGATATAGGACGGAAATCTGTCAACCTCGTAGGATTGGCAACTTTAGGAATAAGGGAAATGGATGTAGCGTTCATTTCTTTAAGCATTCTCCGAGTCTGAAAGAAGGAGCTAACAACATTGATTACATCCTCCCCAACTATGTGCACATTCTTTTGAAGAAACCTGCGTTAAATCCATCCGGACCAGGGGCTTTATTGTTCTTCAAACTAAACATAGCATGCTTAATCTCCTCCCTTGTTACATCTTGTGCTAATACATGTTGCGTCGAAGACAGTTTCAAGTTAATTGCCGATTCCATCTCTTCCTCCTTCAGAACCCTAGGCATCTGTTCCACTCTTAACACACGCTGGAAGTACGCAACTACTTCTGATTTAACTGCCTCATGTCCTTCGACAACCTCTCCATCCTCCTTTGTAAGTGAAAGAAGTTTATTTCTATATTGTCTTCCATTTACTGATTTGTGAAAGTAGCCTGTATTCTAATCCCCCAAGCTAAGCCACTGTATCCTTGACTTTTGTTTGAAAAAACTCTCTTCAGCCTTGACGATAGAAGCGTAGTTACGTACTGCCTTTCTCGCATGCACAAAGTTGGATTCCCATGTGCTGTATGTAGAGCCTGTTGAGCCTTATCCATTTCATCTTTCGCATCTTTGACTCTATCTGAAATGTTGGAGAAGTGAGTCATATTGAAAAGTTTCAATTCCCATTTTAGTTTTTTTAGCTTGCAACACAGCTGATACATTGGACAACCCCCCGAATTGTGTTCCCATACTTTCCTCACCAAGGGCATGAACTCGTCATGGTCCATCCACATATCAAAGAATCTGAATGGTTTCTTTATATTCTGATAATCACCAGTAACCTTTACCACCATAGGAGAATGGTCTGACATACCCGATGGCAAAAATCTCACTTCTGAAAAGGGGAAGTTCAGATTCCATTTCTCATTGACAAGCACTCTATCTAGTTTCTGCATAATTAGATTCTCAGGACATTGATTCGACCAAGTATAATGCAGGCCTGAATATTGAAGATCATCCACTTTCTCTTCTTGAATACATGTTTCCAATCTGTCCATATGACCAGCCCACGAAGTAGACCCTCCTAACCTGTCTGATTGGTAGCGGATAACATTAAAGTCGCCCATAAGAATCTATGGGCTGGACTCCCATCCATCACTACGACTCACTATATCAGACCATAATGCCTCACGTAAGGAAGTGTTATTGTCTCCGTATATAATTGAAGCATTGAAACAGATATTGGTAGCTAATATAGTGACAGAAACATGAATAGCCTGGTCTGACATTTCGAGGACCTCAACCTTCACCACATCAGCATTCCAACAAACCCAAATACGACCACGACAAGAGAAATCATAATTATACAAGAAGGACCAATTACACAGAAGAAGTTGAGAAACATTATATTTATTCTCATCTCTAACCCGAGTTTCAACCAAACCAAAAAGAGTCATCCTCTCTTGATGGATGAGCTGACGCAATGCTGAATGCTTTATGTGATCATTCAAACCTCTTACATTCCAACATCCAATAATCATAAGAAAATAGAGAGTAGTACAAACAGCAACACAAAGATTACCTCGACGTGCCCTCAGGCGAGGAGACAGATTTCTTATTCTTCTTTGAAGAGTTTTTCGAACCCTTTTTTTTTTTTTCTCTAGAGAGTTTCTAGCCTTAATAGCTAACTGATTAACAGTTTCCCTTTCGGTGGAATTCAGAGTTTGTGGGCTTGTCAGGATTGGTGACGTCAACTCCTTATCAGTTCGTTCCCCATCTGTATCACCTCCCATTGCGTTAATATCTACATTCAGCTCATGACTATTAACAAAAAGAACCTGGTTCACGGTCGCACAATCAGATGTATTGGAGATGGCTAAACTTTGATTTGAAGCAGTACTTGTACCCCCCTGCTCCTGCTTCATGTCTCCTTGTGAACTCTTCAAAACAAGAGGAGAGGTAGGATTTTCATCTTCATAACAATCAGCATTGCTCACATCTAATGCAGCCTTCTCATTCATATTACAATCAGAAATATTTGTACCAGATGTCAAACAACCATTCTCATTACAGTTACGCACTTTAGATGCCAAAGGACCATTCTCACCACTCACAGAACCCTTATTTTGTTTAGCAACTACCTGCCACTAAAACTGATTCTGCTTTTTATCCGCAGATTTAGAGTTCGCAGCTCCTACTTTTCTCTTACCCTCTGCCTCCATTGTAAGATTATCACCATTATTAGTAGCACATATCGCTGTCGTGTGTCCAAAGACATTACAATTATTGCACTTCGATGGTATCCATTCGTAATCAGCTGAAATTGTTATGAATAACCCATTTGAACAGCGAAGGTCGTATTCCTTAACCAGTGTCTTTGTAGCATCAATATTAACACAAACTCTTGCGTAGCTAAGCCTCTGACGCAACAATGTAGTCTGATCAGCATGAAGAGGAACCCCGATAGCACTCGCTACACAACTCAACCCCTTAATAGTCCAATACTCGAGAGGAACATTATACAGCCTAACCCATACCGGAATTCTGACCAAATCACCTTTCAAAAATTGCATGTTCGGTTGCCAACGTTTAAGCACCAAAGGTTTGCTTGCCATGTGCCATGGGGCTCTTTCCAACATATTAGTGGCATGATCAACATAATCAAAAGTGAATAGGAAGAAACCATTATCCGAAGATAAAACTTTTGATAGACTGTAGGAGCCCCAGATTCTTTTGGCAATAGAATTAACAACGGGATATGGTAATTTCTGACCCACAAAATGACCAACTAGGGTGGATTTTCAAAGTTCGCAGCCATCCTCAAACACATCAAGTGGAGGAGCTACTGTCACACGACCATCAGTCATAGCAGGGGGAGCAAAATGCAGATTACGAACTAGAGAAATACCAAGGTTCTTACTACCCTCATTGTTATCAACATCAGAACCCTTCAAAGCATTTAAAAAATTCAATTTGGGGCTAAGGTTTAGCTGGTCTTGTTGCTGAGTGTTTCTTCTCTATGCTAGCTTCAGAATCAGCTTGATTAACACTAGTAAACTGAGAAATCCTCATCCCATGGCTGTTCAACATATCTTGTAGCTCTAATCTTAATATATGTCCAGACTTGACTTCATTGTGTTGTTCATTGTTAAAGGTAACCATTGGAACAGAATCCACAGCAGAACATAAGGACATTATGACAGCATACAAATACTAGAGATACCAAATTCTAAGAAGAGAAACTGAGTCTAAGAAGTAATCTAAGCTCAGAAACAACAACAATGTAATCTCATAAATAACAAGATTCAGATTTGTTCATGTAGGAAGAAGAGAATTACAGAATTACGAGGCCAGTATCTTCGAGATTATTGCTTAGAATGATGATCCGTGCGGTCAAGCTGTAGAGTATGTTTTGACGAACAACATACTAAGAAATGGTGATGATCCAACAGTGAATGAAGAAGATCAAGCTTGAACAAAAACCCAATTCACTCTGTTGCAACTAAAAATGCAGAATAATAGAAATATTACGAGATCAATATCTCCCACCTCGTTGATTGGAATGAAGATCCATTAGGTCAATGTTTCAAGAAGGTTGGAATGAACAACATAGTAAGAAATGAGGACGATCCAACGGTGGACGGAGTAGATCTAGCTCTGACAGTTTGATCTCTAATCTCTCTCTCTCTCTCCAGATATCTCCAAAACTCAACGTCCGGAAGGAGATTATCTCACCAACACACACACACACAAAGTGCAGCAAACAAGAAGTTTTATTAATCTGAATAGTCTTAATATGAACAAGATCAATAGGAATACAAGGATTAAAGCCATACACGACCTCAAATGGTGAAAATTTTGTAGCCCCATGCACACTACGATTATATGCAAACTCCACAATAGGCAAACAAGTATCCCAACTCTTCAAATTCTTATGTATAACAGCTCGTAACAAAGAAGATAAAGTTCGGTTTAGTACCTCAGTTTGACCATCAGTTTGTGGATGGCATGCCGTACTGAAAAGTAACTTCGTTCCTAGCTTCCTCCAATGAGTCTTCCAAAAGTGGCTTAAGAACTTTGTATCACGATCAGAAACAATGCTTTTAGAAACTCCATGCAAACGAACAATCTCTTGAAAGAACAAATCAGCTACATGTACGACATCATTAGTTTTGTTACAAGGAATGAAATGGGATATTTTGGAGAATCGATCAACCACAATCGTTATTGAATCCTTTCCACGCTGTGTTCTTGGTAATCCCAGTACAAAGTCCATGCTAACATCCATCCACGGTTGCTCTGGAATAGGCAACGGTATATACAGCCCATATGCATTCTCTTTACCCTTAACTTTCTTGCAAATAACACATCTCTCAATCACCTTGTGCACATCCCGTAACATGCTAGGCCAAAAGAAATGTTCTTTCAGCAACTCATAAGTCTTCTTCTCCCTAAAATGACCACTAAGACCACCACCATGAGCCTCTAGCACAAGCAACTCCCGTAATGAACCTGAAGGAATACACATTCTGCCCATTTTGAACAAGTAACCTTCATGCATAAAGAACCCATCACAAGCTCCCTTTACACATTCGGTAACCATATTAGCAAAGTAGGAATCATTAGCGTACTGATCCTTCACCTGTTCAAAACCCATCAGCCTTGCATTCAACATAGAGATCAGTGCATACCTCCTAGAAAGAGCATCAGCAACCACATTAACTTGCCCTTTTTTGTACTTTATGACATAAGGAAATGACTCCATAAACTCCACCCATTTAGCATGTCTTTGATTCAGCTTTCTTTGCCCCTTAAGATACTTTAAGGATTCATGATCAGTATGAATAACGAATTCTTTTGGCAACAAGTAGTGCTGCCATACCTCCAGAGCCCGAATCAAAGCATAGAACTCCATGTCGTAAATAGAATAGTTCAAACGTGCTCCATTTAACTTTTCACTGAAGAATGCAATTGGCCTCTTTTCTTGCATCAAAACAGCCCCAATTCCAACTCCGGAAGCATCACACTCTATTTCAAATGTTTTAACAAAGTCTGGAAGTGCTAAAACAGGAGCAGTACACAACTTTTCTTTAATTAGCTCACAAGCTTTCTGCGCCTCTGCACTCCATCTAAACTCATTCCTTTTTTTCAAGCATTCTGTCATGGGAGCAATTATAGAGCTGAAGTCTTTCACAAATCGCTTGTAGAAAGAAGCTAAACCATGAAAAGTCCTTACATCAACGATACTAGCAGGTTTTGGCCAGTCCCGAATTGCCTCAATTTTCTCCTCATCAACCTTAAGTCCCTCACTAGAGATAATATATCCAAGAAACACGACATTTTCTTTACAAAAGTAACACTTTGTGAGTTTCCCATACAACTTAGAATCTCGCAAAGTTTCAAACACAACTCTAAGATGGTTCACATGATCATCAAAGGTCTTACTGTACACGAGGATATCATCAATATATACTACAACAAAGAGCCCAATATACTTTCTCAAAACATGATTCATAAGCCTCATAAATGTACTAGGCGCATTAGATAACCCAAACAACATTACCATCCATTCATATAACCCCTGTTTAGTTTTAAATGCTGTTTTCCATTCATCTCCCTCTTTCATTCTAATTTGGTGATAACCACTCATCAAATCGACTTTAGAAAACAATGCAGCACCATGCAACTCATCAAGCAAATCATCAAGTCTGAGTATAGGAAATTGATACTTAACTATTATTTTGTTGATAGCACGGCTGTCCATAGACATCCTCATGATACCATCTTTCTTCGGTACAAGCAAAGTAGGTACGGAATATGGACTAAGTGATTCTCGAACATAGCCCTTCTCTACAAGCTCACCAACCTGTCTTTGAATCTCTTTTGCTTCCTTTAGATTACATCTGTATGCTGGTTTATTAGGAAGTGAAGCTCCCGGCACCAAATCAATTTGATGCTCAATTCTACGAATAGGCGGTAACCCTTTTGTAGGTCACATCCTTATCAAACTGTCAATGGTGAGCTTGTAGGTTATTTTCAAGGGGGGAGAGGGTTGCGACAAGGGGATCCACTTTCTCCATATTTGTTTGTCCTATGTATGGAAATCCTTTCGGGGCTATTCTACAAGATGAGTGCCAACCAAAACTTCAAGCTCCACTGGAGATGCAAGAAGGACAACATTTCTCATCTTTGTTTTGCTGACGACTTGATGATTTTTAGCAAAGGAGATGTAAACTCAATTCGTATGATCAAAACTGTGCTCCCATCATAGGGGATGACAGGACAACTTCTCTATGGTTTGACAATTGGCATCCTCACAACCCACTCGCGGATTCTTACGGTGACAGATTCATCTATGATTCAGGTATGGAAAAGAACTTGAAGGTGAATATGCTGATTCATAACTCCGAATGGAAAATTTCTACCACTCAAGAGCAATTTTGTGGCGTCTTGATTGTCCAGAAATTCCTACCTCGCAACAGATTACATCTGATCCAAGTAGACCAGATTGAGCCATCTGAGTCATTGCACAGGTTCCAAATGTGTTTCAACAAAGCAATCTTGTTCCATTCTGTTATCCTTTTTATTCCTAACCCCCCCTTCTTTTTTGGAAGACATACCTGATCCCAAGCCACTTTAGCCCCAGTAGTTCTCATATCTGAACCTGACCAAAGAAAGGATCTCATAATTTGCTCCATACTTTTTATGACTTGCCCAGGTAAGAGGAAGAGAGATGCCCAATAAACCTGGATGGAAAATAAAACTGAATTAATCAGTTGTACTCGTCCTGCATACGAGAGTGTTCTACAAGTCCAATGTCGAACTTTAGAGGTGATTCGATCCACGAGACCCTTACAATAAATAACCTTTAGTCTGGACGAGATAAGAGGCACTCCCAAATATTTCATAGGGAGCTCCCCCTCTGCAAACCCAAGAATACGAATAATCTCTTCCCTCTCAGCATGTAACACACCGCTTAAGAAGATGTCACTTTTATTTGGATTTGGATACAGACCTGATAGATCTTGAAACTTTGTGAGCACAGTTTTGATCATACGAATTAAGTTTACATCTCCTTTGCTAAAAATCATCAAGTCGTCAGTAAAACAAGGATGAGAAATGTTGTCCTTCTTGCATCTCTAGTGGAACTTGAAGTTTTGGTTGGCACTCATCTCGCAGAATAGCCCCGAAAGGATTTCCATACATGGAGTACTTAGACTTGTTAGCTGAAAATGCTCAAAATTGGGACACCGCGGGTACTTATGAGGCACCGAGTAAAACTCAACTTCATAGATCTAGTGGAGGTATACTTTAAGGAATATCATGACCTTCAAGCCAAGTTTGTATCTTTAGCTAGAAAAGTCGAGACACTAGAATTGAAAAAGAGTGGTCAATTAAAATCTATTGAAAACATTGTGTCAAATCTGTGAAACAAATGAACACTCAACCAACAATTGTCCAACCTTGCTTTCTTTTAAGGAATGTCTCCACGAACAAGCCTATGCTTTAAATAGTTTTCAAAGGGCCACCACAACCCATACTCACAAACATACAACCCTGGTTGGAGAAATCACCCAAATTTTAGTTGGAAGAGTGAGAACAACAATGCACAAACTTCACAACCACCATTTTAAGCACACCACAATTCCCAAAATTCTTATGGATATACACCTCCTTATGCTCCACCTTCTAGAAGAAATCTTGAGGAAACATTACATACATTCATTGAAAAGCAAGAGACAATCAATACTCAACTTGCTCAAAACATGATAGATTTTAAAGATACTCTTGCAAAATTAACATATGCTCTCAGTTTCCAAGAGAAAGGTAAGTTTCCATCTCAACCACAACAAAATCCTAAGGGGTAATACAATGCAAATGCAAGTAGTTCCGGAAGCCAACACATGGATCAAGTCAAATTAGTCACTACTCTATGCAGTGGTAAGGTTATTGAAAAACCCACTCTTGAACCTTATGAGAAAGATGATGAGTCAATCTCTTAGGGTAAGGATGGGGTTGAATCTGAAAATTACAAAGAAACGATTGATTCACCGCCAACACTTCCATTTCCTCAAGCCATGACCAAACGAAGAAAAGTCAATCACAACTCTGAAAATTTTGAAATTTTCAAACAAGTAAAGATCAATATACCTTTGTTGGATGCTATTAAACAAGTTCCTTCTTATGCTAAATTTTTGAAAGATCTATGCACTGTGAAGCGGAAACTGAATGTGAAAAAGAAAGCCTTTCTAGCCGAACAAGTAAGTGTTATTCTTCAGAATAATAATGCTTTGGAATATAAAGACCCTACTTGTCCTACAATTTCTTGCTTTATTGGAGAGCATAAAATTGAAAGAGTCTTACTTGATCTTGGTGCTAGTGTGAATTTACTTCCATATTCAGTTTTTCAGAGTCTCAATCTAGGTGAGTTAAAACCAACTTCTATAACTCTTTTACTTGCTAATAGATCTGTAAAAGTGCCTAGAGGAAAAGTTGAAGATGTGTTAGTACAAGTCGATAAATTCATTTATCCTATGGATTTTATTATCTTGGACACACAACCAGTTGAAGCATGTAATTCATTTCCTCTTATTTTAGGACGTTCGTTTCTTGCAACCTTTAACACATTGATTAATTGTAGGAATGGACTGATGAAGCTATCATTTGAAAACATGACATTGGAGATGAATATTTTCAACATTTACAAGCAACCTGGAGATGATAATGATTTACAAGAAATAGATCATATTGACAAATTAGTTTATGATCAACTTGAATCTACTTTAAGTAAAAATGAGTTGGATGAATTTGAAGATTTACAAATGATTTATTCTGAGGAAGAAATCATATATGAAAAACGCACCGAAAAATGTTGATGCTAATCTTTTGTCAACAGTGACAACAGATTCAACATCTAACATCATACCAATCGATGATTACTTTCCTAACGAATCTTTACTTTCTCTTAGTCTAATACCTTGGTATGATAAAAATATTAATTTTCTTGCTATAGGAGATTTGCCAGTTGATTAGAGTACTCAAGATAAAGAAAAGTTTTTGAACGAAGTGAAGAATTTTTATTGTGATGACCCTAACTTATTCAAATATTATCTTGATCAAATATTTCAAAGATTCATTCCTGATAATGAGGTAAGTAGTGTCATTAAACTTTGTCATTCTGAAGCATGTGGAACTTATTTCTCGTAAAAAAAGACAACTGCAAAAATCTTTCCAAATGGTTTTATTGGCCCACCATGTTCAAGGAGACGCATGGATTCTGCAAAACTTGTGAAAATTATCAAAAAGTTGATACTGGTCAAAAAGTTTTGTTTTATAATTCTCAACTCTATGCATTCCCTAGAGAGCTAAGACCAAGATGGAGCAATCCTTATGGGGCCTATAATATTGAGAATTCAATGAAGGACAATGATTTTAAGGAAAATGGACATCATTTGAAAGATTACTTTGATAATTTTCCTAGTGAAAATGAATCAACTGGTTGGAATGATCTTGTAGATAAAGGTTGATTATTTTGTTTTTCTCACATTGTTTTTGTGTTTCTTTTTGAGTGATTTTTGCTAGTTTCTCTCACCCCAGTCAAATGGCGGACAATGGTACTTGGTGACTTAAGTCAGTTCTTTCAGTTTCCCACAATAACTGATATCTGTGTATATATTTGTGTAATTCTTTGAATTTCTCTTCCAATTCTCATTTGAAAACGGACACTAATCTTGAAAAATTGAAAAAGTATTTTCCCACTCTGCCTCAGAATGCGATTACAAAAATTTATCGTGCTAGATGTGCAAGATTGAGATTGTTAATGAATCATGGAATTCCTGAAGATATTTGCTGGTTGATGGAAGCAAAGGTATGATTATCAGGTGAGTCCTCTAACTCCTTCATTTCACACATGTCTAGAATAGGTAAAAACACTTTTGCAAAGAAACGTCCTGCAAAACGACTAAAAGTCTGTCATCAATGTGCTAGATGGACTTGTAATACACAATGTTGTTCTTTAGGAATGGTATCTATAAACTGTGAAGACAAAATACAATTTATTAAGGATGGCTTGAGTAAAGAGTCTTTAGATAATTTTCTATTGACTCTTGAGACGCATCCTAGTGGAGATGTACATCGTATAATTCATGATTTATGATCACTATTTCATAAAGAACACGATCAACTTAGTCTTGGGAATATAACTAAAAAAAACCCTACTTACCAATTTATAAGAAAATTGGATGGGAAGCCTATCCCTGACCCATAGAGGGCGTTTAAACCATTCTTGGACGTAAAACCAAGGGAATATGTGAGCCACAATCACAACTACCTGTACATACACATGCTTTTTCAAAAGTAAATAAATAAATAAATAAAAAGAGAGAGAGAGAGTGTGTGAGACTCTAGCTGACCTACATATAGTTGGTATGATTGTCTTTCTAATTTCTCATCTATAAAATACTCTCTTCCTTCCTTTCATTTCTACTCAACCCATACATTCAATAAATACACAAGTGTGTAGAAATGGCAAGTTCCTCACGTCATCATATAAGAAATATTTGTGTTTTCGGTGGATCTAGTCCTAGGAGAGAAAAGGAGTTTTTAGAATCAGTAAATCATCTTGGTTAGGTACTAGGTGAGAGAAAGATTCATTTAATGTATGGGGGAGGCAGTCTTGGGTTAATGGGAGGTGTGTCAATAACTGTATTTTTAGGAGGTAGTCAAGTTTTGGGGGTCGTCCCCGAAACTTTAGCACAAGAGGACATCATTGGAAAAACAATTGGAGAGGAACTTCAGGTCTCCACAATGTGAGCTCGAATGAATGCAATGTTTAACTATGTTGATGCCTTTATTGCTTTACTAAGTGGTCTAGGCACATTGGAAGAGATCTTTCATATTTCCTCTTGGGCTCAACTGCACATTCACCATAAACCCATAGGGTTGTTAAATATTAATGGTTATTATGATAAGTTGTTGTCTTTTCTTGATCATGCCATGGAACAGGAATTTCTAACATTTTCTGCATGACAAATCATAATCGCTGCTGCTACTGCTCAACAATTGATTGACTAACTACAATCCTTCATTCCTATAATTGATCCCTCCATGAGTCGTATAAATTGGTTAACTAAGGAAAGCTATAAAAAGTTTAGATTGGATTTGAGCCTTCATTTGTGAATTTTTGTATCTTTTGGTTTTATTATTGTGTTTTATTATTTTTTATTTTTGTTTCTGTATGTTTCAGGTTTGTCAGTGTTTGTTATTTCAGGTGATATCTTCTATACTCTATCTTTCTACCTTAGAACATTGAGGACAATGTCTCGTTTTGGTTGGGGGGAGAGGGTAGTAGTTGATAAAAAAAATTGTTTTTCATTTCATAAAACATATGCATAATTGTTGTTACTAGGATGACAGAGTAAATAAGCTCGTTTGTTAAAGTGACTCTTGAGACGCATCTTATTAACCATTTTTAACAAGGTCTATTATAATACTTCTTGAAATATTCAGGTTTACTTATTTAACATGTATTCTTAAACCTTAATTTACACACACACATATTTTAACATATGATTGTGGGTTGTATATTGGATTATTATATTGTTTATGTTCTTTTGTTAAAGGTAACAACTAAGGAAAAAGAATTGTATATAATTAAAAAAAAAAGAAAAAAATGATAATAATAAAAATGTAGATAAGTTTGGTTTCGTAGCCTCCCTGACCTAAGCAATTAAGCCCAAAGGGGTGTTTTAATACCTAATACCCTAAAGTCAACTGACTTGGGACCTATTGGTCCAACGTTTGTTAAATGGGTTGAGGAGAAAAGTTTAAGGGAATCAAACATTGCACTATCTACATATCAGTATCTGCAACCCGAGTTACTAAGCACGTAGGGGTGTCTTAACACCTACTGCCCTAAGATCAACTAGTTTGGGAGTCATTAGCTGAAAGCTCGTTACATGGGTTAAAGATGCATGATGTTTTTAAATTATATGTATATAAATTTAAAAATAAAAGAAGACAAAAATAATAATCCCAACCCAAGGAAGTTAACCTTAACCATTAGAACAAAAATTTTGTTTTCTTCCAAGAAAAGCCCCATAATTATGTGTTGATACATTGAGCACAAAAGAAAGGTTTATTAATATCTCGTTAAGAGGTATTGAGCAGATATATAAATTTAAGGAGAGTTTCTTTATCTGGATAGATTAATGGAAGTTAAATGATGAATACCTTACTTTGTGGAATTTGCAAATTGTTTTTCTATTTTAACGCTTTGAATACTAGGGACTAGTAATAAGCTGGTTGAGGGGTGTGATTAGTACTTAAAATTGCATTTTTATCATGGTTTTATATCATCATTTTACACTTGAAGTATCAATAACTCCTTAACTAAAGCATGTTTTATAATAATATATCTAATAATATAAGATATCTTTAATTTATGGTAAATGTTCATTTTAAATGCAGGTCTATCACATAAATGAAAGGATTGATTGATGATTTTAAGAACTTAAATTGCAAGGGCAAAAAGATGACCAAAATTCGAAAAGAGATGTCGGTGCAATCCAAACTGCAACATTGTTCGGTAATTGGGTCATATCTAGAGCTATAGATCTCAGATTTAGATCTACGTTATATAGATAGAAAGGTAAGATATAGGTCTATAACTTTCATATAGAGCCTAAGATCTAAAAAGTTCATTTTCAAGTGCAAATTGTAGCAACAACAAAGAAGCCCGAATCTGTCCTCTAGCCCGAGCACTGTTCAGTATTTTAGCCATATTTGGAGTTTTAGAAGTCCAAATGATCTAAAGTTTTTACACAAGATAGCTGAGACTATTGCCGACAACTTTCATGTTTTCAAGTGGCTCCAATTTTAACGTTATCAATAACGTTTTGGGCATACAAGAGAAGATAAGGATTGTCACCAAGTCAAGAGTTGGCCACCCACTTATCAATTAGTCATCAAATCAATAGTTCCCAATTTTGGCCTATAAAAGGAGGCATTTGCCATGCATTTAGGCATCTTGGTGTCCAGATCAAGATCATGCTCTTGCTTTCTCTCTTTTTATTGCTTATGTTTTGCTTTCATTAATATCAAGTTTATGCTTTTCATTTTCTTTGCTTTACTTAGTTAACTTTTATCTTATTTTGTTTATTTATTTTTCTTTCTTTCATTATATTTAGCTAAATTTATTATGTCAAGGTGAAAAGGTTATAGTAATGGTGTAAGAATAAGTATAATGTAAACTCAATATGGACTTTAATGTTTGATACTAACATGTTTTGTATTTGTTATTTTATTCACTCTTTAATACTTTGCTTGTTAAATGACTAATCTAAATTTATGTTGTATAATACTTGGTACAACAAATGCTTGGCACTTTCATAGCCCATACTGTTTGGTATAACAAACACCTAAGCTATGAAAGGAACTTAATTTATTGTTAATATAAGTTATAATCATGAATGCTTGACGAGATTTTCAAGTATTAGCATTAATCGAATAAGATGCATAATGCAATCATGTTAACAATCTATAATCTGATTAGAACCTCCTTTATGTGTGGTTTCTAATTGAATAACAAGAGTTTATATTATACTTGTTTGACATATCATTAGTGGAATCTCTAACCTTGATATTTGTTATTATCATTGTTTAATCATTACATTAATATTCCTTCTCAAAGTTCTCATCTTCTTCTTCTTCTTTTTCTTTATTATTATTATTACTATTATTATTATTATTATTATTATTATTGTTGTTGTTGTTGTTATTGTTATTGTTATTGTTATTGTTATTGTTATTATTGTTGTTGTTATTGTTATTGTTATTATTATTGTTGCTGTATTATTGTTATTTATAATTTGTACAATTAACTTCCTTGTGGTTCGACCTTAGTCTTGCTGGGTTATTTATTACTTCGACACTCCTACACTTGGGAGAAGACATCAATCTTTTAGTCGTGTCACCCAAGATTTAAAAAATATTATTTTCAAGTCCAAATTATAACAACAACAAAGAAGTCTGAATCTATCCTCCAACCTAAGCAATGTTCAGTGTTTAGCCCATATCTGGAATTCTAGAAGTTCAAATGACCTCAGGTTTTTACCCTTGAAAGCTGACACAATTTCCTACAACTTTTATGTTTTCAACTGGCTCCAATTTTAACGTTATCAATGACGTTTTAGGCAGACAAGAGAAGATAAGGATTGTCACCAAGTCAAAAGATGGTCACCCACTCATCAATTAGTTATCAAATTAATAGTTTCCAATTTTGGCCTATAAAAGGAGGCATTTGCCATGAATTTAAGTATCTTGATTTCCAGATCAAGATCATGCTCTTGCTTTCTCTCTTTGTATTGCTTATATTTTGTTTTCATTTTCTTTCCTTTACTTAGTTAACTTTTATCTTATTTTGTTTATTTATTTTTCTTTCTTTCATTATGTTTAGCTAAATTTATTATGTCAAGGTGAAGAGGTTATAGTAATGGTGTAAGAATAAGTATAATGTAAACTCAATATGGCCTTTAACGTTTGATACTAACATGTTTTGTTTTTGTTATCTTATTCACTCTTTAATACTTTACTTGTTAAATGACTAATCTAAATTTATGTTGTATAATACTTGGTACAATAAATGTTTGGCACTTTCATAGCCCACATACTGTTTGGTATAACAGACACCTCAGCTATGAAAGGAACTTGATTTATTGTTAACATAAGTTATAATCATGAATGTCCGACGAGATTTACAAGATTAGCATTATTCGAATAAGATAACTAATGTAATCATGTTAACAATTTATAATCTGATTGGAACCTCCTTTGTGTATGGTTTCCAATTGAATAATAAGAGTTTATACTATACTTGTTTGGCATACAATTAGTGGATGCTTTAACCTTGACATTTGTTATTATCATTGTATAATCCTTACATTAATCTTTCATCTCAAAGTTCTCTTCAACTTCTTCTTCTTCTTCTTTTATTGTTGTTGTTTATAATTTATACAATTAACCTCCATATGGTTCGATCCTGATTTTGTCGGGTTATTTATTATTTCGACACTCATGTATTTGAGAGAAGATATCAATTTTTTGATCATGTCAAATCACATGCAAATTAACTTGCACTTTGTTTAGGACCTATTTAAAAAAAATACTCTAAATATTTAACATATCCATACAAAAGATCATCTTGTAAATTTATGCACCAAGCTCCTTTCTAGGTTACACACAGACTTTTTTTTTTTTTTTGGTAAGTTGACGTATATATTAAAGGAAAACGATACAAAGATTATAAGGGGCATACCCCAGATTTACAATGAGAACAGAAACGTAAAACAACAGATGGCTACATGCTAGCCACCGAACTGAAAACTCAAGACCTAACTTGATTCGTTAGGGAAACCAATACAACCAGCTAAATATCAAATGAAGAATCTATGTTATTAACCCTCCATGCTCGTTGGAGTTACACACAGACTTTCTCAAGAACAAGATCGGTCTCACCGATAGTAATCTATTCTTATGAGGGTATTCAAGAACAAGAACAAGATCGGTCTCATAGATAGTAATCTATTCATATCAAGGAAGAATAAATTATCATCACATGGTAACAAAAAATTTCAACTTATGACAGCTGATATGCCAAGATTATTGCAAGGCAGCTCCTGTAATGCAAGATTTCATGACAGCTAATACGCTAATTACTGCAAAGCTAGAATCAAAGTTGGTTTTTTGTATGTATTCTTCTTTACACACTTTCCATACTTAGTGACTCTATTTTTGTATATAAATCAGTTCTGACAATTGAATAAACTATACACAATTCAAAACATTTGTTGTTATCTTTTATTCTATGTCATGTATGTATCTAACAATATGGTGTGGCATTTTCTTTCTGCGTAAAACTAATGCTCAAATGCTTCTGCAGAGGGTATTCTTGGTGACACCGTCAGCAATTAAGTTCAGCATCCTGGGGGCCTCTAAATAACTTTTGTTCTTGCAGTGGGCCGATTTACTGGACTTCAATGCTCAGACTCAAGAATGAGAATACCATAAGTGAATCTACCTTCCTGTGACAGGTAACAACGTGGCCTCATCCTGCATCTGTTCTTATGTGTTGACTTTTCGCAACATGGATGCTCGATTATTTGAAAACGTAACGTCAAAAAATGATCAGTATTTTTTATTCCGTTAACATGCTTGATTAGATGGAACATTTGCATTCATACAAGAAAAATTATTTGGCATTACCTGATTCGTTGTAGGTTGATAGCCATCTGTGAGGATATTAATGCTGCGAGAGCAGAGGGTGAGCTTGGAGTTGAAGAGGTTCTTTGCTGGACACTAATAAAGATTTACAGGTCGCCACACATGCTTCTGGAGTACACTAAACCAGACTAGCACTGACACGAACCACCCTGCAGTTTCAAGTCACAAGGAAAGATGCTGACACGACGTTTGACCAGCACCAAGTTACTCGAGACCACAGCATAGATGGATTATGATTTCTCTTTTCCTTTCAAAATACATAATATCATTTCTGCAGAGGATTCGCTGCTTCGATTTCTTATTTGAGATTGGCCCTCAAACTGTAATTTCACCGTAGCACCTTTATAATAATCACTTTTTCCCCGCATGGCCAATGCAGGGCAGTACAACTAAAAACTGAAAATTACGGGGTCAAAGTGCATATTTTCCTGTGATGTACATAAGGCTTACACCCACCCAAGTTCCTGTACAGAACCTTTTCGGGGGTGTTAAAAGTGTCTGCAACTGTATTCTTGATGTATTGAAACAATTCTTACAAAATTTAAAAAGAAAAATGAGTAATCAAATTTCAATACATTCATCCAGCTGTGGAATTTGAATATTTCTTCGTTTGCTAGATGATGCACCCACTTGTACGCATGTCAAGAGTGCCAAACGATTTGATTGTCTTCGGTTTCTTGCGCCCAGAGTTTTTTCCAGATTTTTTCTTGGTTACTTTCTCTCAAGTGTTACAATTGATGATGTTTTTGGGTGGTTTTCCCCCCAATTTTACACAAGAGGATGTGCAGTGATATACATCAGTAACAATGGTAATGCAAGAAACAACCGCAATATCAGATTTCGCAATGAACTGCTTCGAAACATGCAGAACCAGAACCAGACCATTCATGACTAGACACACCAGAAATATTTCCTTAGCTGTGGGGCTGTGTTGTGCTTTACAGTATAAAATATCAACAAGGATTATAATATATTTCATTCATTATGAAATAATCTATAACCTTGTAGTCAAATTGTGTTATTGTTCATTGGGGTAATTTTTAAATTAAAAAAAATGGTTTAGGAAATGTATAAATGCAAAAAAAAAATAATGTGATGCTATCAATATTTACAACGTTATAAGAAAGATAAACATGAGAAGAGAGAAACATGAAAAAGAAAAATCTACCAAAATATGATAAAAATTCCTCTCGCATATTTCTCTCCCCTATATACTAATAATTACAACTTGAACACTGAAATTTCTCTATGATACGCCAATTTCCACAATAAACAAATCTATTACACTTCAAAATGGCAGCACCTCTAAAATGCTATTTATTTTTTTGTACAAATAAATCCACACTCTATTGAGAGGAGAAAGGATCTAATACCTACTCAAATCAATGGCATCCATTATCAAGAAGCTTGACGCAGTTGACGATAACTCGTGATGTTGGTTCATAGACCAAATAAGTTGCAGATGTCAACCGCATCGCTGCCTTCCCAGAAACTGGCAAGCAGTATGGTCCACAGTCCACGATCCATACTTAAGCCAAAGGAAAACTAATTCTCTGCCGCAATCACCAGAATAAGGAAAAAAAAAAATACAGTAACGATGCCTCTGCTCTCACCCCTGCAATCCTAGTAAACACGGATCCCTACAGACTACGGGTTTCCATTAAAGGACTAGATTTTGCACCCAAAGAAGATTGCGACAGGTTGTGAAATATCTGATGCAATTAAATAAAGTAAACAGTAAGCTAGCAACTAGTTTAACTATTAAAAAACACTGTTCTAACATCTTCTCAAAACATCAGTTCTTTCTAGTTGCCTTACAATAATCAATAGGGTACTGGAATGGGAGGAGGACAGCGACGAAACCAACAAGATCACATAAGGTAAAAAGCTGCGGGAAATTCTCACCAGACCAATCTCACAAGTTACAAGACCCCAACAAAATTTACTGCAGATCAGCAGACAAAGTTCCACTTCAAGCTGAATCCTTTAATGCCTTCTTTTTGTTGGCATTTGCACTAGAGGGAACCTTTCTCACAGCATCTTCAGGGACGGTGTCTTCCATTACCTTTGGAGAAGTAAAATTGAAGGCAGAGAGGTTTACATCTTTGTATTTTGGATTTGCTTCTATAAATGCTGCCATCTCATTGCGTGTTCTCAGCTTCTTTCCTGTGGGAGTGATATAGTAAGCATCCATTTTTGAGAAATCACGTCTCAGCACCAAGCTCCTTTTAAAACCTTCTGGAGTCTTGGGAACGCCGGGCCTATCAATGACCCAGGTTCGAGTGGCATTGTACTCAATGTCAGCAGGATCATCACAAGATACGCCAGGTTTTCTGTCACAAACATATGGATTCTCTTCCATTTTACTTCTTATCCCCTCATACTCTTCTTCAGTCGGAATCACCCTCCATTTTAAGCATTTGTCGCACTGTGCAGCATATGTATCAATTGATCGGGCGGCAACTCGTGGATTCTGTCATCACAACTTAAAAAGCACTTAACATCTCTTTCCTATTTATTTTCCTCAAATGCCAAAACAAATTTGTAACTAATTTAGCAGGTTAGGTTCAAGTTAAAAAAAAAAAAGTCTGAAATTTTGAATTACAAGAATAAAAAGGGAATTAGAATATAATGAATCTACATGATGGAGAACGTATATCTTTCTTTCTATAGTCCATCCTAAAAACTTGGATTGCCACTAGGAAAGGCAATCATCAGCCTTGGAAAAGAAATGGGTAATTCAATGTGCTGATAATATCGACAAGAAAATACAATGGCAAAGAAAATTTTTGCATCTTTTTTATAATCTATTGTACCCACTTGACACACAGAGGTCACGATGCCCCCAATACAAAGACACAAAATCAACGGCAAGAGTAGTAAAAACAACCAAACAACCATTGAAAGTCGAGGAACTTAAGGCACCAAACGACAAGACTACAGTGGAACCACCAATAAAGTACCATATCATCAATTTGAACTAGTATTCCCACCCGATAGCAACAACTACTAATTAATCCGCATATGATAATAAATCTTTTGACAATTTTATTTTTTGTGTTCACGAAGATTAAACATCTTTACGGCGCAAATCGAAGAAAAATAAAGACAAACTCATGTTAGGGTTGAATGTACAGATATAAAGATAGATCAAAACATCTCTCGCTTGCGACATCCCTACCCTTATCTTTTCTTCAAAAATAAATAAACAAATCTCAGCAGCTAAATTACTTAGCTCTATAGAGATCGGATCGGAAACGTAAGCCCTAGATTATTTTAGGTGATTGAATCGGAGTAGTACCTTGGGGGATGTTTTGGGGGTTTCAGGACTACGCTCTTTCAGTGCCATGCCTCTCTCGGCTTCTCTTCTCTTCTCGACTCTTCAGCTCACCAATTTAGGTATTTGACAGTCAACGGACGACCCCATTTTTCGGGACACAACACCGCTTTATTTAAACTTCCTTCCCTCTAAATGTCACTGCCTGTCTTATCTTTTGCCACGTATACGTTCCTCGCTAACTAGAGTTAAGTATAGCTTGGTCCTTCTAAGTTATTGAAACTAATTGATTAGTCCATGCTTTCTTGATCGGCATTGATTACCCCCTTCTTCTTCTTCCTTTTTTCCCCCCCGGTTAGAAGCTTAGCAAGATAAGCGAGTTGTATGATTTTCTAATATAAATGACTTCTTTTAAATTCGTTAAATTTCAGACCTCTTCACAAGTGTAGAGAGATCACTATTATTTAAAATTTAAAATATTTATTTTTTACGTATCATTTTTTTTAGTATTAATAATTTATTTTTTATATTTTCAAAATATAATATAAAATTGATGAGATAATTAAGTAATACAAAGGGTTATATATATATATATATATATATATATATATATATATATATATATATATATAACTCACAAAAATATTATATGCAGGTGAGGATATATCATAAATTTACTGGAATAATTTTTTTATCATTTATTCATTGATAATCCATGACTGTTTAAATAGTATGATTTAAATAGTAAATCATACTAATGAAACTAAAGAATAAGATAAGCCAAACAAGAAGACACACCATAAAGTCATTATCAATAACTAACACTTGACAAATGAAATGATAGAAATGAACTTCAAGTATTACTAAAATAAAATGCAATAAAAAGATAACATCAAGCATCAATTTTGTTAACTATTAAAACTCAATCTATGCACGCTACTAAAACCCAATCCATATATATATATATATAATATTAGTACTTAAAAGTGTATTTTTATCATGATTTTATATCATTATTTTGCACTTGAAGTATCAATAACTCCTTAACTAAAGCATGTTTTATAATAATATATCTAATAATATAAGATACCTTTAATTTGTGGTAAATGTTCATTTTAAATGTAGGTCTATCACATAAATGAAAGGATTGATTGATGACTTTAAGAACTTAAATTGCAAGGGTAAAGAGATGACCAAAATTAGAAAAGAGATGTCGATGCAATCCAAACTGAAACACTATTCGGTAATTGGGTCATATCTGGATGGAAAGGTAAGACTATGCTTACAACTTTTATATGGAGCCCAAGATCTAAAAATATCATTTTCAAGTCCAAATTATTGCAACAACAAAGAAGCCCGAAGTTGTTCCCCAACCCGAGCACTGTTCAGTATTTTGGCTATATTTGGAGTTCTAGAAGTCTAAATGAGCTGAAGTTTTTACACAAGAAAACTAAGACAATTACCTACAACTTTCATGTTTTTGAGTGGCTTGAATTTTGACGTTATCAATGACGTTTTGGGAAGACAAGAGAAGATAAGGATTGTCACCAAGTCAAGAGTTGGCCACCCACTTATTAATTAGTCATCAAATCAATAGTTCCCAATTTTAGCCTATAAAAGGAGGCATTTGTCATGCATTTAGGCATCTTGGTCTCCAGATCAAGATCATGCTTTTGCTTTCTCTCTTTGTATTTTTTGTAATGTTTATGCTTTGCTTTCATTAATATCAAGTTTATGCCTTTCATTTCCTTTCCTTTACTTAGTTAACTTTTATCTTATTTATATTCTTATTTTGTTTATTTATTTTTCTTTCTTTCATTATGTCTAGCTAAGTTTATTATGTCAAGGTGAAAAGGTTACAGTAATGGTGTAAGAATAAGTATAGTGTAAACTTAATATGAACTTTAATGTTTGATACTAACATGTTTTGTATTTGTTATCTTGTTCACTCTTTAATACTTTGCTTGTTAAATGACTAATCTTGATTTATGTTGTATAACACTTGGTACAACAAATATTTGACACTTTCATAACCCATATTGTATGGTATAACCGACACCTGAGCTATAAAAGGAACTTGATTTATTGTTAACATAAGTTATAATCATGAATGCTTGATGAGATTTACAAGTACTAACATTAATTGAATAAGATGACTAATTTAAGCATGTTAACAATCTATTATTTGATTTGAACCTCCTTTGTGTGTGGTTTTCAATTGAATAATAAGAGTTGATACTATACTTGTTTGATATACTATTAGTGGATCTTCTAACCTTGACATTATTTATTATCATTGTTTAATCCTTACGTTAATTTTCCATCTCAAAGTTCTCATCAACTTTTCTTTTTCTTTTTCTTTATTATTATTATTATTATTATTATTACTACTACTACTACTACTATTACTACAACTATTATTATTATTACTACTATTATTACTACCACTATTATTATTATTGTTGTTGTTGTTGTTGTTGTTGTTGTTATTACTATTATTATTGTTGTTGTTATTATTGTTATTGTTATTGTATTATTGTTATTTATAATTTGTACAATTAACCTCCCTGTGGTTCGACCCCGGTTTTGCTGGGTTATTTATTACTTCGACACTTTTACACTTGGAAGAAGATATCAATTTTTTAGTCGTGTCAGTATGCATGCCACTTTCATGCATTACATCTTAACATCTTGTCTGTGTCTCTCGTCAACCTCCTCTAAAGTATTTGTGATTTGGTTTCAAACATTTATCTAAATATCATGGTTTATCAATATTTTCCCAACCAAGTGGACACTTGTTTACAAGGTCCACATCTGGAAATTACTCAAGCAATGACTAGTGTGTCTCCTACGTGACCTCTTCAACTAGTAAATGTTTCCATTGAACCAAATGTTCTTCAAATGTTTTTCCTTTTTTTGATCTAGTGAGTATCTAGAATGTGTTTGGGCGCAAATATGATCACTTCTTCATCAGTTATGGGCAGTAACTTAGTAGAGGATAGTGCATGCTCACCAATAAATTTCTTTAAAAGAGAAATGTGAACAGCTAGGTGAATGCGAGCTCTCATTAGCAATTAAAGTTTGTAAGCAACTAATTTCTTGTATCATAGGATACAACCTATAAAAGTGACTAGCAAGCTTCTAGTGGGCATGTTTAAAAAATTGATCATTGTCAATAGGGATGCAACTTGAGAAACATCATTTCACCTACTTCAAATATGACATCCCTACTCTTTTAATCAATTGTTTGTTTCATGCGATTGATGGAGGCTTCCAAATTGGTTTTGAGTTGTCATAGTATCACGTCTCTAGTTATCAGTTGGCCATCCACGTCACTGACAAAAGAAAAAAAAATATTATGATTAATACGACCAAAAGATTGATGTCTTTTATCAAGTGCAAGAGTATCGAAGTAATAAATAACTCAGCAAGATCGGGGCCAAACTACAGGGAAGTCAATTGTATAAATTATAAACAATAATGACGACAACAATAAGAAGAATAGTAATAGTAGTAGTAGTAGTAGTAATAGTAATAATAATAGTAGTAGTAGTAATAACAATAATAATAATAATAATAATGAGAGCTTTGAAATGTGATATTGATATAAAGAGTAAACAATGATAAAAACAATTGTCAAAGTTAGAGGATCCATTAATGGTAGTTCAAACGAGTATAGTATAAACTATTATTATTCAATTGGAAACTACACACAAAAAAGGTTCCAATCGAATTATAAATTGTTAACATGATCACATTAGTTATTTTATTTGAATAATGCTTATGCTTGTAAATGTTGTCAAGTATTCATGATTATAACTTATGTTAACAAAAAATCATATGGTTACACCATATGGTTGGGCTATGAAAGTGTCAAATATTTATTGTACTAAGTATTATACAATATAGATCTAGATTAGTCATTTAACAAGCAAAGTATTAAGAGTGAACAAGATAACAAATACAAAACATGTTGATATCAAACATCAAAGTCTATGTTGAGTTTATATTAAACTTATTCTGACACCATTAGTGTAACCTTTTCACCATGACATGATAAACTTAGCTAAACATAATAAAAAAAAGAAATATAAATAAATAAGATAAAGTTAACTAAGTAAAAAGAAAAAAAGAAATGAGAAGCATAAACAAGAGATTAATATAAGCAAAACTTAAGCATTACAATAAAGAGAGAGCAAGAGCATGATCTTGATCTAAAAAACAAGATGCCTAAATGCATGGCAAATGCCTTCTTTTATAGACCAAAACTGAAAACTATTGATTTTATGACTAATTGTTGAGTGGATGGTCATATCTTGACTTGGTGACAATCCTTATTTTCTTGTCTAAACAAACATTATTGCTAGCATCAGAATTTTAACAGACTTAAATAATGAAAGTTCTAAGAAATAGTCTTTATTTTCCAAGAAAAAAAATTAAGGTCATTTAAACTTCTAAAACTCAAGATATGGGCTAAACACTGAACAGTATCTAGTCTGTAGGATAGATTCAGACTTCTATATTGTTGCTAAGATTTGGACTTTCAAATAGCATAATTGAGTCTTACCTTCTATATGAAAGTTTTAGGCCTATGTCTTAACTTTCCATCTATATAAAGTAGACCTAAATCTAAGTTCTACAGCTCTAGTTATGATCCAATTACCAAATAGTGTTTTAGTTTGGACTAAACCAACATCTCTTTTCTATATTTCACCCTTTCTTTTTCTTTTCAATTTCAGTACTTCAATTCATCAATCAATCCTTTCATTTATGTGACAGACTTGCATTTAGCATGAACAATTACAATAAGTTAAAGGTGTCTTATGGTATCAGACTTGTTATTATAAAACATGTTTTAGTAAAGGAGTTATTGATACTTCAAGTGCAATATGATAATATAAAACCTTGATAAAATTATACTTTTAAGTACTAATCACAAGATGAGTGAAATTCTGTCACAGATATGCTAGATGGACTTGTAATGCAACATGTCATTCTTTAGTAATGGTATATATAAACCATGAAGATAAAACAATGTAAGAAAAACAAAATAATCAACCTTTATCTATAAGATCATCCAAACCAATGGATTCATTTTCACTAGGAAAATGATCAAACTAAACTTTCAAATGATGTCCATTTACCTTAAAAACATTATCATTTTTTGGATTCTCAATATTAAAGGCCTCATAAGGATACATATGTTTCTTAATAATTGAACTGCTCCATCTTGATCTTAACTCTTCATGGAATAAATAGAGTCAAGAATTAAAAAGCAAATTTTTTTTACTAGTGTCAAATTTTTGATAATTTTCATAAGTTTTGCAGAATGCATGTATATGAATATGGTAGGCCAATAAAATTCATTTTGAAAGATTTTCTCCACTATCTTTTTTGACGAGAAATGACTCTCACATGCTTTAGAATGACAAAGTTTAATGACACTACTCATTGTCAGGAATACATATTTGAAATATTTGATCAGGACAATATTTGAATAAGTTAAGGTTATCTTAATAAAAGTTCTTAACTTTATTCAAAAACTTTCATTTGTCTTGGGTACTCCAATGAGCTGGAGAATCTTCTAAAGGATGAAAATTGATATTTTTAGCAAACCAAGACATTGAACTAAGAGAAAGTAAGGATTCATTAGGAAAGTACTCATCGATTGGTGTGATGTTGGATGTCAAATTTGTTATCACTCTTGATTGTATACAATATTTCCTCAAGATTTCTTATAGGAGGTGGAGCATAAGGAGGTGCATATTCATAAGAATTTTGAAAATTATAGTGTGCTTGAAATAGTGGTTGTGAAGTTTGTGCATTATCATTATCACTCTTTCAACTGAAATTTGGGTGATTTCTGGTGATTTCTCCAATCAGGGTTGTATGTTTGTGAGTGATTGATACTTAAAAGTATATTTTTATCAAAGTTTTATATCATCATTTTGCACTTGAACTATCAATAACTACTTAACTAAAGCATGTTTTATAATAATATATCTAATAATATAAAATACCTTTAATTTGTGGTAAATGTTCATTTTAAATGCAGGCCTATCATATAAATAAAAGGATTGATTGATGAATTTAAGAATTGAAATTGAAAGGATAAAGAAATGGCCAAACATAGAAAAGAGATGTCGGTTCAATCCAAACTGGAACACTGTTCAGTAATTGGGTCATATCTGGAGCTATAGATCTCAGATTTAGGTCTACTTTATATAGATGGAAAGGTAAGACATAGTCCTACAACTTTCATATAGAGACCAAGATCTAACAAGGCCATTTTCAAATTCAAATTGTAGCAACAACAAAAAAAACCCGAATCTATCCTCCAGCCCGAGCACTGTTCAATATTTTGGCCATATCTAGAGTTCTAGAAGTTGAAATGAGTTAAATGTTTTACACAAGAAAGTTGGGACAATTTCCTACAACTTTTATGTTTTTAAGTGGCTCCAATTTTGACTTTATCAATGACGTTTTGGGAAGACAAGAGAAGATAAGGATTGTCACCAAGTCAAGAGTTGATCACCCACTCATCAATTAGTCATCAAATCAATAGTTCCCAATTTTGGCCTATAAAAGGAGGAATTTTCCAAGCATTTAGGCATCTTTGTTTCCAGATCAAGATCATGCTCTTGCTTTCTCTCTTTGTATTTTTTGTAATGTTTATACTTCGCTTTCATTAATATCAAGTTTATGCCTTTCATTTCCTTTGCTTTACTTAGTTAACTTTTATCTTATTTATGTTCTTATTTTGTTTATTTATTTTTCTTTCTTTCATTATGTCTAGCTAAGTTTATTATGTCAAGGTGAAAAGGTTACAGTAATGGTGTAAGAATAAGTATAGTGTAAACTTAATATGAACTTTAATGTTTGATACTAACATGTTTTGTATTTGTTATCTTATTCACTCTTTAATACTTTGCTTGTAATCTAGATTTATGTTGTATAACACTTGGTACAACAAATGCTTAACACTTTCATAGTTCATACTGTATGATATAACCGACACATGAGCTATGAAAGGAACTTGATTTGTTGTTAACATAAGTTATAATCATGAATGCTTGACGAGATTTACAAGTACTAGCATTAATCGAATAAGATGACTAATGTAATCATGTTAATAATCTATAATCTGATTGGAACCTCCTTTGTGTGTGGTTTCCAATTGAATAATAAGAGTTTATACTATACTTGTTTGACATACCATTAGTGGAACCTCTAACCTTGACATTTGTTATTATCATTGTTTAATCCTTACATTAATACTCTATCTCCAAGTTCTCATCATCATCTTCTTCTTCTTCTCTTTCTTTATTACTATTATAATTTATTATTGTTATTATTATAATAGTTATTGTTATTATTATTGTTGTTGTTATTATTGTTGTATTATTATTATTTATAATTTGTACAATTAACCTCCCTGTGGTTCGACCTCGATCTTGCTGGGTTATTTATTACTTCGACACTTCTACACTTGGGAGAAGACATCAATCTTTCAGTCGTGTCAGGTTTTTAGCGTCGTTGTCAGGAAGGTAAGTTCTTGTATAAATTATAGTAGTTATTTTATTTTCTCTTTTCTTTTTTGTTGTATATAACTTTATTTATTTTCTCTTGTCGCAGATCACTTGTCAAGATTGATAACAAATTTGAAAACTGATATTACACCAATCGATAACTACTTTCCCAAGAAATCTTTACTTTCTGTCTCTACAATGCCTTGGTTTGCTAATATTATTAATTTTCTTATTTCAAGACAATTGTCAGCTCATTGGGGTACCCAAGATAAAAGAAAGTTCTTGAATAAAGTGAAGAACTTTTATTGGGATGACCTTTATTTATTCATATATTGTCCTAATTAAATATTTTGAAGATGCATTCCTGACAATGAGGTAAGTAGTGTCATTAAATTTTATCATTCTAAGGCATGTGGGGGTCATTTCTCGTCAAGAAAGACAACTGCAAAAATCTTACAAAGTGGATTTTATTGGCCCACCATGTTCAAAGACTCACATGCATTCTGCAAGTCTTGTGAACATTGTCAAAGTTGGGATCTATTTCAAAACATCACATGATGTCTTTAAATCATATTATTGTCATTGAGATCTTTGACTGCTGAGGTATATATTTCATAGGTTCATTCCCTCCATCATTTGGTTTCTTATACATATTAGTCGCGGTAGATTATGTTTCAAAATGGATAGAGGCAATTCCAAGTCAAAACAATGACCACAAAACAGTGATAAAGTTTTTGAAAGAAAATATTTTGAGTCAATTTGGAGTCCCTCGAGCCATAATAAGTGATGGTGGAACACATTTCTACAACAAGTCATTTGAGTCTTTAATGAAGAAATATGGAATCACACACAAAGTTGCCACCCCTTATCACCCTCAAACAAGTGGATAAGTAGAGCTTACTAATAGGGAGATCAAACATATTTTGGAGAAAATAGTGAACCCTAATAGGAAAGACTGGTCTTTAAGACTTAATGATGCACTTTGGGCTTATCGAACTGCTTATAAAACATCATTAAGTATGTCATCTTATAGACTAGTCTATGGAAAACCTTGTCACTTGCCTGTGGAACTTGAACATAAAGCTTATTGGGCTATTAAAGCTTTCAATTAAAATCTGGATGATTCTAGTCAACTGCAAAAATTACAAATAAATAAGCTTGAGGAAATAAGAAATGATGCATATGACAATTCAAGAATTCATAAAGCAAGAATTAAAAAGTTTCATGACAAGAAAATACTGAGAAAAACATTCAATATTGATAAAAAAGTCTTACTTTATAATTCTCGACTGCATTTATTTCCTGGAAAATTAAGATCAAGATGGAGCGGTCCTTTTATTCTGAAACATGTGTATCTATATGGGGCCTATGACATCAAAAATCCAATTGATCTTAAAGATGTTTTCAAGGTAAATGGACATCGTCTGAAAGTTTACTTTGACAATTTTTCAGTTGAACATGACTCTATTGAATTGGGTGATCCTATATATAATAAAGATTGATATTTTTTTTTTGTTTTCTTTTAAGTGATTTTTGCTAGTTTCTCTCATCCTGGTCAAATGGCGGATAACGGTACTCCGTGACTTAAGTCGGTTCTTTTAGTTTTCCACAATAACTGATATGTGTATATATTTGTGCAATTCTTTGAATCTCTCTTTCAATTCTTATTTGAAAATGGACATTAATCTTGAAAAATTGAAAAAGTATTTTCTCGCTCTGCCTCAGAATGCGATTACAAAAATTTATCGTGCTAGATATGCAAAATTGAGATTGTTAATGAATCATGAAATTCTTGAAGATATTCGCTGGTTGATTGAAGCAAAGGTCCGATTATCAGGTGAGTCCTCTAACTCCTTCATTTCCCACATACCTTGAACAAGTAAAAGCACTTTTGCAAAGAAACGTCATGCAAAACGAATGAAAGTCTGTCATCGATGTGCTAGATGGACTTGTAATATACAATATCGTTCTTTAGAAATGGTATCTATAAACCGTGAAGATAAAATACAATTCATTAAGGATTGCCTAAGTAAGGAGTCTTTAGATAATCTTCTATTGACTCTTGAGACGCATCCTAGTGGAGATATGCATCGTGTAATTCATGTTTTGTGACCACTATTTCATAAAGAACATGATCGACTTAGTTTTGGGAATCTGACTAAAAAAAACCTTGTTTGCCAGTTTTTAAGAAAACTGGATGGGAAGCCTATCTTCGACCCATAGAGGGCGTTTAAGCCATTCTTGGACGTAAAACCAAGGAAAGATATGAGCCACAATCACAACTACATATACATACACATGCTTTTTCAAAAGTAAATAGATAAATAAATAAAGCAAAAGAGAGAGAGAGAGAGAGAGTGTGTGAGACTCCAGCTGACCTACATATAGGTGGTATGATTGCCTTTCTAATTTCTCATCTATAAAAGCCTCTTTTCCTTCCTTTCATTTCTACTCAACCCATATATTCAACAAATACAGAAGTGTGTAGAAATGGCAAGTTCCTAAGGTCATCAAATAAGAAATATTTATGTTTTTGGTGGATCTAGTCTTGGGAAAAAAAAGGAGTTTTTAGAATTAGCAAATCATCTTGGTCAGGTGCTAGCTGAGAAAAAGATTCATTCAGTGTATGAGGGATCCAGTCTTGGGTTAATGGGAGGTGTGTCAATAGCTGCATTAACTTACCAAAAAAAAAGTGTCAATAGCTGTATTTTTAAGAGATAGTCAAGTTTTGGGGGTCGTCCCCGAAGCTTTAGCACAAGGAGACATCATTGGAAAAACAATTAGAGAGGAACTTCAAGTCTCCACAATGTCAGCTCGAATGAATGCAATGTTTAACCATGTTGATGCCTTTATTGCTTTACTAGGTAGTCTAGGTACATTGGAAGAGATCTTTCATATTTCCTCTTGGGGTCAACTACACATTCACCATAAACCCATAGGTTTGTTAAATGTTAATGGTTATTATGATAAGTTGTTGTCTTTTCTTGATCATGCTATAAAATAGAAATTTCTAACAAATCATAATCTCTGCTGCTACTGCTGAACAATTGATTGACCAACTACAATATTTCATTGCTGTAATTGATCCTTCCATGAGTCATATAAATTGGTCAACTAAGGAAAGCCATAAAAAGCTTATATTGGATTTGAGCCTTCATTTGTGAATCTTTGTGTGTTTTGGTTTTATTATTGTGTTTTGTTGTTACTTATATTTGTTTCAGTGTGTTTCAGGTTTGTCAGTGTTCGTTATTTCAGGTAATATCTTCTATACTCTATCTTTCTACCTTTAAACATTGAGGACAATGTTTTGTTTTAGTTGAGGGGAGAGGGTAGTAGCTAAAAACAAAAACTGTATTTTCTATTTCATAAAGCATGTGCAAAATTATTGTTACTATGATGGAAGAGTAAGGAGAACTTTTATGACTCTCAAGACGCATCTTAGTAACCATTCTTAATAAGGTATATCATAATACTTCTTGAAATATTCAAGTTTACAAACTCTCGCATTGTTATCACTTAATTCTGCTCATATACTTATTTAACATGTATTCTTAAACCTTAATTTACACACACACTTTAACATATGATTGTGGGTTGCATATTAGATTATTAAATTATTTATGTTCTTTTGTTAAAGGTAACAACTAAGGAAATGAGATGGTATGTAATTAAAATAGAGGAAACAAAAAAGAAAAGAAAAGAAATGATGATAATAAAAATATAGATAAGTTTGGTTTCAAAGCCTCCCTAACCAAGCAATTAAGCCCGAAGGGGTGTTTTAACACCTAATACCCTAAAGTCAACTGACTTGGGAGCTATTGGCCCAACGCTTGTTACATGGGTTGAGGAGGGATTCAAACATTGTACTATCTACATATCAGTATCTGCAACCCGAGTTATTAAGCTTGTAGGGGTGTCTCAACACCAAATGTCTTAAGCCCAACTAGTCTGGGAGTCATTAGTCGAAAGCTCGTTACATGGGTTAAAGATGTATGATGTTTTAAGTTATATCTATATCTATATCTATATCTATATCTATATCTATATCTATATATAATAAAATAAAAGACAAAAATAATAATCTTAATCTAAGGAAGTTAACCTTAAACATTAGAACAAAAATTTTGTTTTCCATAATTATGTGTTGATAAATTTAGCACAAAATAAAGGTTTATTAATATCTTGTTAAGAGGTATTGAGCAGATATATAAATTTAATAAGAGTTTGTTTATCTGGATAAATTAATGGAAGTTAAATGATAAATACCTTGCTTTGTGGAATTTACAAATTTGTTTTTTAGTTTAACGCTTTGATTACTAGGGACTAGTAATAAGCTAGTTAGGGGGTGTGATTAGTACTTAAAAGTGTATTTTTATCATGGTTTTATATCATCATTTTGCACTTGAAGTATCAATAACTCCTTAACTAAAGCATGTTTTATAATAATATATCTAATAATATAAAATACATTTAATTTGTGGTAAATGTTCATTTTAAATGCAGGCCTATCACATAAATGAAAGGATTGATTGATAACTTTAAGAACTGAAATTGAAAGGGGAAAGAGATGACCAAACTTAGAAAAGAGAGGTCGGTGCAATCCAAATCGAAACATAAGTTATAACCGACACCTTAGCTATGAAAGGAACTTGATTTGTTGTTAACATAAGTTATAATCATGAATGCTTGAGGAGATTTACAAGTATTAGCATTAATCAAATAAGATGACTAATGTAATCATATTAACAATATATAATCTGATTGGAACCTCCTTTGTGTATGGTTTCCAATTAAATAATAAGAGTTTATACTATACTTGTTTGACATACCATTAGTGGATCCTCTAACCTTGACATTTGTTATTATCATTATTTAATCCCTACATTAATATTTCATCTCAAAGTTCTCATCATCTTCCTTTTCTTCTCCTTCTTTATTATTATTATTATTATTATTACTACTACTACTACTAGTATTATTATTATTATTATTATTATTATTATTATTTTTGTTGTTGTTGTTGTTGTTGTTGTTGTTGTTGTTGTTACTATTATTGTTATTTCTATTGTTATTGTTTATAATTATTGTTTATAATTTATACAATTAACCTCCCTGTGGTTCGACCCTAGTCTTATCGGGTTATTTATTACTTCGACACTCCTACACTTGGGAGAAGATATCAATCTTTCAGTCGTGTCAGTGTACATATTAGTCGTAATAGACTATGTTTCAAAATGGATAGAAGCAATTCCAAGTCGTAACAATGATCATAAAACAATCATCAAGTTTTTGAAAGAAAATATTTTGAGTCGATTTGGAATCCCTCGGGCCATGATAAGTGATGGTGGAACACATTTATGTAACAAATCATTTGAGTCTTTAATGAAGAAATATGGAATCACACACAAAGTTGTCACCCCTTATCACCCTAGACAAATGGACAAGTAGAAGTTGCTAATAGGGAGATCAAACAAATCTTGGAAAAAACAGTGAACCCTAATCGAAAGGACTGGTCTTTAAGACTTAATGATGCACTTTAGGCCTATTGAACTGTTTTTAAAACATCATTAGGTATGTCACCTTATAGGTTAGTATATGGAAAACCTTGTCATTTGCTTGTGGAACTTGAACACAAATTTTATTGGGCTATTAAAGCTTTCAATTTAAACCTGGATGATGCTAGCCAGCTACGTAAATTACATATAAATGAGCTTGAAGAAATAAAAAATGATGCATATGAGAATTCACAAATTCATAAAGCAAGAATCAAACACTTTCACGATAAAAGAATCTTGAGAAAAACATTTGATGTTGGTAAAAAAGTTTTGCTTTATAATTCTCGACTCCATTTATTTTCCTAGAAAGCTAAGATCAAGATGGAGCGGTCCATTTGTTGTGAAACATGTATAACCTTATGAGGCCTTTGATATTGAGAATTCAAAGAATAACAATGTTTTTAAGGTAAACGAACATCGTTTGAAACCTTACTTTGATAATTTTTCTAATGGTTTGAATGATTCTGTATATAAAGGTTGATTATTTTGTTTTTCTCATATTGTTTTTGTGTTTCTTTTTAGTGTGACTATTGTTTTGCTAGTCTTTCTCCAATCCTGGTTAAATGGCGGATAACTGTACTCTGTGACTCTTAAGTCGATTCTTTCAGTTTCCCATGATAATTGATATTTGTGTATATATTTGTTCAATTCCTTGTTCCTTCTCTTTTCTTTGCATCTCTTCTTCACTTCTTTTTTGAAAAATGAACATTACTCTTGAAAAATTGAAAAAGTATTTTCCCGCTCTGCCTCAGAATGCGATTACAAAAATTTACCATGTTAGGTGTGAAAGATTGAGGTTGTTAATGAACCATGGAATTCCTGAAGATATTCGCTGGATAATTGAAGCAAAGATCCGATTATCAAGTGAGTTTTCCAACACTTTATTTCATATATATGTCTGGGACAGGTAAAAGTATTTTTGCAAAGAAACGTCATGCAAAACGACTGAAAGTGTGTCACCGATGTGCTAGATGGACTTGTAATGCAAAATATCATTCTTTAGGAATGATATCTATAAACCATGAAGATAAAATACAATTCATTAAGGATGGCCTAAGTAAGGAGTCTTTAGATAATCTTCTATTAACTCTTGAGACGCATCCTAGTGGAGATGTGCATCGTGCAATTCATGATTTATGACCTTATTTTTATAAAGAACATGATCGACTTAGTCTTGGAAATCTGACTAAGAAAGATCCCTATTTGTCAGTTTTTAAGAAAACTGGATGGGAAGCTTTTCCCTAACCCATAGAAGGCGTTTAAGTCGTTCTTGGATGTAAAACCAAGGAAAGATTTGAGCCACAATCACAATTGTTTGTACATATATATTGTTTTAAAATAATAATAATAATAATAATAAATAAAAAAAGAAAGAGAGAGAGAGAATGTGAGACTACAACTAGCCTACATATAGGTGATATGATTGCATTTTTAATTTCTCATTTATAAAATCTTCTCTTCCTTCCCATCATTTCTACTCAACCCATTCATTCAACAGATAAGAAGCGTGTAGAAATGGCAAGTTTCTCTGTTCCTAAAATAAAAAATATTTGTGTTTTTTGTGGATCTAGTCCTGGGAAAGAAAAGGAGTTTTTAAAATCAGTAAATCATCTTGGTCGTGTACTGGCCAAGAGAAAGATTCATTTAGCGTAAGGGGGAGGCAGCCTTGGGTTAATGAGGGGTGTTTCAATAGCTTAATTTGTAGGAGACAGTCAAGTTTTGGGGGTCATCCCTAGAACTTTAATCGAAGTGGACATCATTAGAAAAATAATTGGAGAGGAATTATAGGTCTCCACAATGTTTAACCATGGTGATGCCTTCATTGCCTTACCAGGTGGTCTGGGTACATTGAAAGAGATCTTTCATATTTCCTCTTGGGCCTAACTGCACATTCATCATAAACCTATAGGTTTGTTAAATGTTAATGGTTTTTATGATAATTTGTTGTCTTTTCTTGATCAAGCTGTGGAACATGAATTTCTAACATCTTCGGCACAACAAATCATAATCTCTGCTCCTACTGCTGAATAATTGATTGATGAACTACAATCTTTCATCCCTATAATTGATCCCTCCATGAGTCAACTCAATTGGTCAATTATGAAACGCCGTAAAAAGTTTAAATTGGATTTGAGCCTTAGTTTGTGAAAATTTATGTCTTTTGGTTTTATTAATAGCATAATATTTGTGTTTTGTTGTCTTTTATATTTTTTTTAGTGTATTTTAGGTTTGTTAGTGGTCGCTGTTTCAGGTGATATCTTCTACACTCTATCTTTTTGCTTAGAACATTGAGGATAATGTCTCGTTTTGGTTGGGGGGAGAGGGTAGTAGTTGATATTAAAAAACAAAAATTATTATTAAGTAACCGTATTTTCTATTATTTAAACCATTTGCAAAACTATTGTTACTAGGATGGCAGAGTAACGAAGGAACTTTAGTGACTCTTGAGATGCATCTTAGTAAATATTCTTAACAAAGTTTATCATAATACTTCTTGAAATATTCAGGTTTACAAACTCTTGGATTATTATCACTTAATTCTGTTTATATGCTCATTTAACAAGTATTTCTAAACCTTCATTTTCACACACACACTTGAACATATAATTGTGAGTTGCACATTGAATTATTACATTATTTGTGTTCTTTTGTTAAAGGTAACAACTAAGGGAAAGGAATAGTATATAATATGCACAAAAAAAACAAAGTAGATAAGTTTGGTTTTGTAGCCTCCTTGACTTAAGCAAATAAGCCTGAAGGGGTGTTTGAACACCTAGTACCCTAAAGTCAACTAACTTGGAAGTTATTGGCCTAGTGCTTGTTACATGGGTTGAGTTGAAAGTTAAAGGGAATCAAACACTACACTATCTACATATCAATATTTGCAACCCAAGTTACTAAGCTCGTAGGGGTGTCTCACACCTGATGCCCTAAGACCAACTGGTTTGGGAGTCATTAGTCGAAAGCTTATTACATGAGTTCAAGATACATTGTGCTATAAATTCTTGCTTTTTTTTTTAAAAAAAAAAAGATAACAATCCCAACTCAAGAAAATTAACCTTAAACATTGAAACAAGAATTTTGTTTTCTTTGAAGTAAAAACCCATAACTATGTGTTGATATATTAAGTATAAAAGAAAGGTTTATTAATATCTTGTTTAAGAGGAATTGAGCAGATATATAAATTTAATGAGAGTTTGTTTATCTAGATAAATTAATGAAAGTTGATTGATGAATATCTTGCTTTATGGAATTTACAAATTGTTTTTTCTATTTTAAAGCTTTGATTACTAGGGACTAGTAATAAGCCAGTTGGGGGGTATTATTGGTACTTAAAAGTGAATTTATATGAAGATTTTATATTATCATTTTGCACTTGAAATATCAGTAACTCCTTAACTAAAGCATGTTTTCTAATAACATATCTAATAATATAATATTCCTTTAATTTATGGTAAATGATCATTTTAAATGCAGACCTATCACATAAATGAAAGGATTGATTGATGAATTTAATAATTGAAATTGAAAAGACAAAAAGATGGACAAACTTAGAAAAGAGATGTCGGTGCAATCCAAACTAGAACACTATTCGGTAATTGAGTCATATTTGGAGCTGTAGATCTCAAATTTAGGTCCATTTTATATGGATGGAAATGTAAGATATAGAGCTACAACTTTCATATGGAGCCTAAGATTTAATAAGGCCATTTTCAAGTCTAAATTGTAGTAACAATGAAAAAGTCCGAATTTATCTTGCAACCTGAACAATGTTCAATGTTTGGCTCATATCGAGAGTTCTAGAAGTCCAAATGACCTTTATTTTTTTTCCTGGAAAGTTGAGATAATTTCCTATAACTTTCATGTTTTTAAGTGGTTCCAATAATATTTTGGGTAGACAAGAGAAGATAAGGATTATCACCAAGTCAAGAGTTGGCTACCCACTCATCAATTAGTCATCAAATCAAAAGTTTCTAATTTTGGCCTATAAAAGGAGGCATTTGCCATGCATTTAGGCATCTTAGTCTCCAGATCAAGATCATGCTCTTGCCTTTTCTTTTTGTATTTTTGTAATGCTTAAGTTTTATTTTCATTAATATCTTGTTTATGCCTTTCAATTCCTTTCCTTTACTTAATTAACTTTTATCTTATTTATGTTCTTATTTTATTTATTTATTTTTCTTTCTTTAATTATATTTAGTTAAGTGTATTATGTCAAAGTGAAAAAGTTTTACAAATGGTGTAAGAATAAGTATAGTGTAAACTTAACATGAATTTTAATGTTTGATACTAACATGTTTTCTATTTGCTATCTTGTTCACTCTTTAATACTTTACTTGTTAAATGATCAATCTAGATTTATGTTGTATAATACTTAGTACAATAAATGCTTACACTTTTATAGCTCATACTATATGGTATAACAGATACTTGAGTTATGAAAGAAACTTGATTTGTTGTTAACATAAGTTATAATCATGAATGCCTAACGAGATTTACAAGTATTAACATTATTTGAATAACATAACTAATGTAATCATGTTAATAATTTATAATTTGATTGGAACCTCCTTTGTCTATGGTTTCCAATTGAATAATAAGAGTTTATGTTATACTTCTTTGACATACCATTAGTGGATCCTCTAACCTTAATAGGTATTGTTATCATTATTTAATCTTTTTTGTTAATCTTCCATCTCAAAGTTCTTATCAACTTCTTCTTTTTTTATTTTTATTATTTTTATTATATTACTACTACTACTACTACTACTACTATTGTTATTATTGTTGTTGTATTATTATTATCTCTAATTTATGCAATTAACCTTCATGTGGTTCGACCCCGTTCTTGCCGAGTTATTTATTACTTCGACACTCCTACACTTGGAAGAAGACATTAATTTTTTAGTCGTGTTAATTACCCAAAATAAATCAATTGCTATTTGTTGTGTGGACATGTAAGATAATAGATTATAGTTGGGCTGAATTTAATCATCATATAAGGATGCAAATGTACCTATTATTTGAGCTAAGATTGACATTGAAACCTTGAGTGTTTGATGATTGAAGTTTGCACCAATATAAAGTAAGTTTGGGCTTGAAATAGATCATATGATAATCTTTTATAGAATTGGAATAGAATTGATTTTTCTGGGAAGATTTAGAGCATTTATTTGAATCAAGATTTGCTTCAAACTTCAACTAAATTTCTCTTCAATTCTTTGTTCTGAATTCTGATGCTAAATTTTCTGAAATAATCCATTTAAGCTCCAAAAACCTATTAAAATATTAAAAAAAAACTTCATTACTAAAAAGCACTTCAATTATTATAAAAAAACCTAAATAAATACATATGTAAAATAAGAGACTTAATGATACTTTTGATGCACAATCACTACCCTTTCCCTCCAACCAAAATGAGATATTGTCCTCAATGTTCTAAGATAGAAAGATAGAGTATAGAAGACATCACCTGAAACAAAGAATTTTGATAATCCTGAAACACACTTAAAAAATTATAAGAAATAACAAAACAAATTAATATGTTATTTATAAAACAAAAGAGCACAATGTTTCACAAACAAGGACTCAAATCTAATATAAGCTTTTTATAGCTTTTCTTACTTAACCAATTTATATGGCTCATTAAGGGATTAATTACATAAATGAAATATTGTAATTAGTTAATCAATTGTTCAACAGTAGTAGGAAAGATTATGATTTGTCATGCCAAATATGTTAAAAATTATTATTCCACAGCATGATTAAGAAAAGACAACAACTTATCATAAAAACTATTAACATTTAACAGACCTATGGGTTTATGGTAAATATACAGTTGGTCCCAAGAGAAAATATAAAAGATTTCTTCCAATATATCCAGATCACCTAGTAAGGCAATAAAGGTATCAACGTGTTTGAACATGACATTCATTTGATTAGACATTATGAAGATTTGTAATTCCTCTCTAATTATTTTTTTCAATGATGTCCCTTTGTGCTAAAGCTTTAGGGACAACTCTTAAAACTTGACTACCTCCTAAAAATACAGTTATTAACACTCCCCCTATTAACTCAAGGTTGCCTCCTCTATACACTAAATGAATCTTTCTTCATCTAGTACCTAACTAAAATGATTTGCTGATTCTAAGAACTCTATTTCCTTTCCAAGACTAGATCCACTAAAACACAAATGTTTCTTACATAATGACTTGAGGAACCTATCATTTCTACACACTTTTATATCTGTAGAATGTATGGGTTGAGTAGAAATAAAAGGAAAGAAGAGAAGATTTTATATATGAGAAATTAAAAATACAATCTGATTAGTACTTAAAAGTGCATTTTTATCAAGGTTTTATATCATCATTTTGCACTTGAAGTATCAATAACTCCTTAACTAAAGCATGTTTTATAAAAACATATCTAATAATATAAGATACCTTTAATTTATGGTAAATATTCATTTTAATTGCAGGCCTATCATATAAATGAAACGATTGATTGATGAGTTTAGGAACTGAAATTGCAAGGACAAAGAAATGGCCAAACTAAGAAAAGAGATGTTGGTGCAGTCCAAACTAGAACACTATTTGGTAATTGGGTCATATTTGGAGCTGTAGATCTCGGATTTAAGTCTACCTTAATGGATGAAAAGGTAAGACATAGGCCTACAACATTCATATGGAGCCCAAGATTTAAGAAGGTCATTTTCAAATCCAAATTGTAGCAACAATAAAGAAGTTCAAATCTATTTTACAGCTCAAACACTATTTAATATTTGGCCCATATTTGGAGTTCTAGAAGTCCAAATGACCACTATTTTTTTATGGAAAGCTAAAACAATTTCCTATAACTTTCATGTTTTCAAGTGGTTTTAATTTTGACGTTATCAATGATGTTTTGGGTAGATAAGAGAAAATAAGGATTGTCACCAAGTCAAGAGTTGACCACCCACTCATCAATTAGTCATCAAATCAATAGCACCAAGTGTTATACACCAAAATCTAGATTAATCATTTAACAAGCAAAGTATTAAAAGTGAACAAGATAACATATACAAAACATGTTAGTATCAAACATTACAGTTAAGTTTATATTATACTTATTCTTACACCATTAGTGTAACCTTTTCACCTTGATATAATAAACTTATTAAACATAATGAAGAAGAGAAACATAAATAAACAAGATAAGAACAAAAATAAGATAAAAGTTATCTAAGTAAAGGAAAGGAAATAAGAAGCATAAACAAGAGATTAATATAAGCAAAACTTAAGCATTACAATAAAAGAGAGCAAGAACATGATCTTGATCTGAAAATCAAGATACTTAAATGCATGACAAATACCTTCTTTTATAGGCCAAAATTAAAAACTTTTAATTTGTTGACTAATTGTTGAGTGGGTGATTACATCTTGAATTGGTGACAATCCTTATCTTCTTATCTCAACAAAACATCATTGTCAACTTTAGAATTTGAACAAACTTAAATCATGAAAGTTATAGGAAATTATCTCAACTTTCTAACAATAAAAAAAATCAAGGTCATTTGGACTTCTAGAACTCAAGATATAGACTGAACACTGAATAGTATCTAGGTTGTAGGAGAGATTTTGACTTCTTTATTGTTGCTAGGATTTGGACTTTCAAATAGAAAAATTGAGTTTTGCATAATCATAATTATTTTAAGCTTATATCTTAGCTTTCTAACATATAAAAACCAAACTAAAATCCAAGATTTACAGCTTTAGATATGACCTAATGACTAAACAATGTTCTAGTTTGGAGTAAACCCACATCTCTTTTCTAAGTTTAGCCATCTCTTTGTCTTCTAAATTTTAGTAGTTAAACTTATCAATTAATTTTTTTTATTTATGTGATAGGCCTGCATTTAAAATGAATATTTACCACAAATTAAAGGTATCTTATTATTAAATATGTTATTATAAAACATGCTTTAGTTAAAGGAGTTATTGATACTTCAAGTGAAAATGATTATATAGAACCTTGATAAAAATACACTTTTAAGTACTAATCACCAGGTCCTTAATAGAGGTTGAGTATCGCTCAATTGCAGCCATTGTTGCTGAGCTAAGTTGGGTATGTTTGCTAATTCAAGAACTTGGCGTTGCTCTTCCCTTTTTTTTGTAATCTACTATAACAATGTAGAGGCGACTCAGTTAAGTTCCAATCCCATTTTTCATTCTCGTATGAAGCATGTTGTAGTGGTTATTATTTCATTCATGATCAAGTTCAATTTGGTAAGCTTCATGTCGCTCATGTTTCTTCTGTTGACCAACTTGTTGATCCTCTAACCAAGCCATTATCCACCTCTCAATTTCAATTATTTCATGACAAGATTAGTCTTTCTAAATGTGGCCTATCTTGAGCGGGCATGTTAGCTAATATATTTATATGTATAATTGTAACAACTAGTTTAGGACTCTGTTATTTATTGGAATCTAGTTACATTGGTTGTTTAAGTTTGAGCTAATAAGCTCTCAGTTTGTAATTCCTTAAGAATCGATCTTTCTATTGAATAGGAGAAACCAGTTAGCATTTTTAATTATATAAACATCTTTCATTAATGAAATTCCGAAGTAATTCTCTCTCAAAACCAAGTCTTGTTGTCAAGAATCATATTTATGAGAGTCAAAATGAAAAAAATTATATTGAAACTAGAAGAAGAGAAAAGGAAAGAACCTCAAGTAGAGAATGAAAATGGAAAGCTATAGCAAATGAAGAAGTAAAGAGTAATAAAAAGCTCATATTCTCCTTTCTATTCCCTAATTTCATTTGCTATTTTGTCAATAAAGTATCAAGCTTTCTGATTAGTACTTAAAAGTGCATTTTTATCATGGTTTTATATCATCATTTTGCACTTGAAGTATCAATAACTTCTTAACTAAAATATGTTTTATAATAATGTATCTAATAATATAAGATACCTATAATTTGTGGTAAATGTCTATTTTTAATGCAGGCCTATCACATAAATGAAAGGATTGATTGATGACTTGAAGAACTTAAATTGCAAGGATAAAGAGATGGTCAAACTTAGAAAAGAGATGTCGGTGCAATCCAAACCGGAACACTGTTCGGTAATTGGGTCATATCTGGAGCTACACATCTCACATTTAGGTCCAATTTATATGGATGGCTTTACATAGGCCTACAACTTTCATATGGAGCCCAAGATCTAAAAAGGTCATTATCAAGTCCAAATTGTAGCAATAACAAAGAAGCCCGAATCTGTCTTCCAGCCCGAGCACTGTTCGGTATTTTGGCTATATATGGAGTTCTAGAAGTCCAAATGAGTTGAATATTTTACACAAGAAAGCTGAGACAATTTGCTACAACTTTCATGTTTACAACTAGCTCCAATTTTGACGTTATCAATGACGTTTTGGGCAGACAAGAGAAGATAAGGATTGTCACCAAGTCAAAAATTGGCCACCCACTTATCAATTAGTCATCAAATCAATAGTTCCCAATTTTGGCCTATAAAAGGAGGCATTTGCCATGCATTTAGGCATCTTGGTGTTCAGATGAAGATCATGCTCTTCCTTTCTCTCTTTGTATTTTTTGTAATGTTTATGTTTTGCTTTCATTAATAGTAAGTTTATACCTTTCATTTCCTTTCCTTTACTTAGTTAACTTTTATGTTCTTATTTTACTTATCTATTTTTCTTTCTTTCATTATGTCTAACTAAGTTAATTATGTCAAGGTGAAAAGGTTATACTAATGGTGTAAGAATAAGTATAATGTAAACTTAATATGGACTTTAATGTTTGATACTAACATGTTTTATATTTGTTATCTTGTTCACTCTTTAATACTTTGCTTGTTAAATGACTAATCTTGATTTATGTTGTATAACACTTGGTACAACAAATGTTTGGCACTTTCATAGCCCATAATGTATGGTATAACCGACACCTGAGCTATGAAAGGAACTTGATTTGTTGTTAACATAAGTTATAATCATGAATGCTTGATGAGATTTACAAGTATTAGCATTAATTGAATAAGATGACTAATGTAATCATGTTAACAATGTATAATCTGATTAGAACCTCCTTTGTGTGTGGTTTCCAATTCAATAATAAGAGTTTATACTATACTTGTTTGATATACCATCAGTGGAACCTCTAACCTTGACATTTGTTATTATTATTGTTTAATCCTTACAATAATTTTCCATCTCCAAGTTCTCATCATCTACTTCTTCTTCTCTTTCTTTATTACTACTACTACTACTACTACTACTACTACTACTACTACTACTACTACTACTACTACTACTATTATTATTATAGTTGTTGTTGTTGTTATTATTGCTATTATTGTTGCTTATAATTGTTGTCTATAATTTGTACAATTAACCTCCTTGTGGTTCGACCCCGGTCTTGCCGGGTTATTTATTACTTCGACACTCCTGCACTTGGGAGAAGACATCAACCTTTTAGTCGTGTCAAGTTTTTGGCGTCGTTGCCGGGGAGGTAAGTTCTTATATAAATTATAGTATTTTCTCTTTTCACTTTTCTTGTGTATAACTTTGTTTCTTTTCTTTTGTTTCTTTTTATTTTGTTTTCTTCCTCCTTCTTTTGCTTTCTTCTTCTTTTTTTATTTTTCACGTGCATGAGAGTGTGGTCACGTACATCAAGTGGTAGACTTTGTAAGGTATCCTCATCATTTTCAGAAAATATGGCTGAAGAAGATAATCAATCACTTCATAATGAAAATAATGAGAATAACCGTGCTAGAACACTTAGAGACCACATGAATCCCACAAGAACAAGTGCACCATCATGTATAGTTTTTCCTCCTGATGCATCTCATTTTAATTTTAAACCAGGTATTATTCAACTTTTACCTTCTTTTCATGGCTTAGAATTGGAAAATCTATACTCGCATTTAAGGGAATTTGAGGAGGTGTGCAACATATATAATAATTTAAATTGTAGCATGAACACCATCAGATTAAAGCTTTTTCCTTTTTCATTAAAAGATAAAGCTAAAACATGGCTACAAAATTTGAGACCAGGATCCATTCGTGCTTGGGATGAAATGCAACAACAGTTTTTAAAGAAGTTTTTCCCATCTCATAGAACAAACTCTTTCAAGAGACAAATCACCACTTTCACTCAAAAACCAGGAGAAACATTTCACCGCTAGCACTTCCATTTCCTCAAGCCATGACCAAACAAAGGAAAGTCAATCAGAACTTTGAAATTTTTGAAATTTTCAAATAGGTAAGAATCAATATACCTTTGCTGGATGCTATTAAACAAGTTCCTTCCTATGCTAAATTTTTGAAAGATCTATGCACTGTGAAGAGGAAACTGAATATGAAAAAGAAAGCCTTTCTAGCCGAACAAGTAAGTGCTATTCTTCAAAACAATAATGCTTTGAAATATAAAGACCCTGGTTGTCCTACAATTCCTGCTTTATTGGAAAGCATAAAATTGAAAGAGCCTTACTTGATCTTGGTGGTAGTGTGAATTTACTTCCATATTCAGTTTTTCAGAGTCTCAATCTAGGTGAGTTAAAACCAACTTCTATATCTCTTTTACTTGCCGATAGATCTGTAAAAATGCCTAGAGGAATAATTGAAGATGTGTTAGTACAAGTCGATAAATTCATTTATCCTGTGGATTTTATTGTCTTGGACACAGAACCTGTTGAAGCATGTAATTCATTCCCTGTTATTTTAGGACGTCCGTTTCTTGCAACCTCTAACGCATTGATTAATTGTAGGAATGGACTAATGAAGCTATCATTTGGAAACATGACATTGCAGATGAATATTTTCAACATTTGCAAGCAACCTGGAGATGATAATGATTTACAAGAAGTAGATCATATTGAGGAATTAGTTTATGATCAACTTGAATCTACTTTAAGTAAAAATGAATTGGATGAAACTGAAGATTTGCAAATGGTTTATTTTGAGGAAGAAATCACGAATGAAACAAGCACCGAAAATGTTGATGCGAATCTTTTGTCAACAGTGACAACAGATTCGACATCTAACATCACACCAATGGATGATTACTTTCCTAACGAATCCTTACTTTCTCTTAGTCCAATGCCTTGGTATAATAAAAATATCAATTTTCTTGCTTTAGAAGATTTGCCAGCTGATTGGAGTACCCAAGACAAAGAAAAGTTTTTGAACGAAGTGAAGAGCTTTTATTGTGATGACCCTAACTTATTCAAATATTGTCCTGATCAAATATTTCAAAGATTCATTCTCGACAATGAGGTAAGTAGTGTCATTAAACTTTGTCATTCTGAAGCATGTGGAAGTTGTTTCTCATCAAAAAAGACAATTGCAAAAATCTTTCAAAATAGATTTTATTGGCCCACCATGTTCAAGGACACGCATGCATTCTGCAAAACTTGTGAAAATTGTCAAAAGATTGATACTGGTCAAAAAGTTTTTTTTTTATAATTCTCAACTCTATGCATTCCCTAGAGAGCTAAGACCAAGATGGAGCAATCCTTATGGGGCCTGTGATATTGAGAATTCAATGAATGACAATGATTTTAAGGAAACTGGACATCGCTTGAAAGCTTACTTTGATAATTTTCCTAGTGAAAATGAATCAGCTGGTTTGAATGATCTTGTAGATAAAGGTTGATTATTTTATTTTTCTCACATTTTCTTTTTTATGTTTCTTTTTGAGTGATTTTTGCTAGTTTCTCTCACCCCGGTCAAATGGCGGATAACGGTACTCCGTGACCTAAGTCGGTTCTTTCAGTTTCCCACAATTACTGATATTTGTGTATATATTTGTGCAATTCTTTGAATCTCTCTTCCAATTCTCATTTGAAAATGGACACTAATCTTGAAAAATTGAAAAAGTATTTTCCCGCTCTGCCTCAGAATGCGATTACAAAAATTTACAGTGCTAGATGTGCAAGATTGAGATTGTTAATGAATCATGGAATTCCTAAAGATATTCGTTGGTTGATTGAAGCAAAGGTCCGATTATCAGGTGAGTCCTCTAACTCCTTCATTTCACACATGCCTGGAACAGGTAAAAGCACTTTTGCGAAGAAGCGTCGTGCAAAACGACTAGATGTATGTCATTGATGTGCTAGATGGACTTGTAATACACAATGTCATTCTTTAGGAATGGTATCTATAAACCGTGAAGATAAAATACAATTCATTAAGGATGGCCTAAGTAAGGAGTCTTTAGATAATCTTCTATTGACTTTTGAGACGCATCCTAGTGGAGATGTGCATCGTGCAATTTATGATTTATGGCCACTATTTCATAAAGAATATGATCGACTTAGTCTTGGGAATCTGACTAAAAAAGACCTTGTTTGCCAGTTTTTAAGAAAACTGGATGGGAAGCCTATCCCCGACCCATAGAGGGCGTTTAAGCCGTTCTTGGACGTAAAATCAAGGGAAGATGTGAGCCACAATCACAACTACCTGTACATACACATGTTTTTTTCAAAAGTAAATAAATAAATAAATAAATAAAGAGAGAGAGAGTGTGTGTGAGACTCTAGCTGGCCTACATATAGATGTTATGATTGCCTTTCTACTTTCTCATCTATAAAACCCTCTTTTCCTTCCTTTCATTTCTACTCAACCCATACATTCAACAAATACAGAAGTGTGTAGAAATGGCAAGTTCCTCAAGTCATCAAATAAGAAATATTTGTGTTTTTGGTGGATTTAGTCTTGGGAAAGAAAAGGAGTTTTTAGAATCAACAAATCATCTTGGTCAGGTGCTAGCTGAGAGAAAGATTCATTTAGTGTATGGGGGAGGCAGTCTTGGGTTAATGGGAGGTGTGTCAATAGCTGCATTTTTAGGAGGTAGTCAAGTTTTAGGAATCGTCCCTGAAGCTTTGGCACAAGGGGACATCATTGGAAAAACAATTGGAGAGGAACTTCAGGTCTCCACAATGTCGGCTCGAATGAATGCAATGTTTAACCATGTTGATGCTTTCATTGCTTTACCAGGTGGTCTAGGCACATTGGAAGAGATCTTTCATATTTTCTCTTGGGCTCAATTGCACATTCACAATAAACCCATTGGTTTGTTAAATGTTAATGGTTGTTATGATAAGTTGTTGTCTTTTCTTGATCATGCTATGGAACAGGAATTTCTAACATCTTCTGCACGACAAATCATAATCTCTGCTACTACTGCTGAACAATTGATTGACCAACTACAATCTTTCATTCCTGTGATTGATCCTTCCATGAGTCGCATAAATTGGTCATCTACGGGAAGCCGTAAAAAGCTTAGATTGGATTTGAGCCTTCATGTGTGAATTTTTATGTATTTTGGTTTTATTATTGTGTTTTGTTATTTCTTATTTTTGTTTCAGTGTGTTTCAGGTTTTGTCAGTGTTCGTTATTTCAGGTGATATCTTCTATACTCTATCTTTCTACCTTAGAACATTGAGGACAATGTCTCGTTTTGGTTGGGGGGAGAGGGTAGTAGTTGATAAAAAAAAATTGTTTTTCATAAAGCATGTGCATAATTGTTGTTACTAGGATGGCAGAGTAAAGGAGTTCTTTTGTTAAAGTGACTCTTGAGACGCATCTTAGTAATCATTCTTAACAAGGTCTATTATAATACTTCCTGAAATATTCAAGTTTACAAACTCTCGTATTGTTACTGCTTAATTCTGCTCATATACTTATTTAACATGTATTCTTAAACCTTAATTTACACACACACACTTTAACATATGATTGTGGGTTGCATATTGGATTATTACATTATTTATGTTCTTTTGTTAAAGGTAACAACTAAGGGAAAGGGATTGTATATAATTAAAAAAAAAAGAAGAAAAAAAGAAAAAAAAATGATGATAATAAAAATGTAGATAAGTTTGGTTTCGTAGCCTCCCTAACCTAAGCAATTAAGCCCGAAGGGGTGTTTTAACACCTAATACCCTAAAGTCAACTGACTTGGGAGCTATTGGCTCAACGCTTGTTACATGGGTTGAGGAGAAAAGCTTAAGGGAATCAAACATTGCATTATCTATATATCAGTATCTGCGACCCGAGTTACTAAGCTCGTAGGGGTGTCTTAACACCTAATGCCCTAAGACCAACTGGTCTGGGAGTTATTAGCTGAAAGCTCATTACATGGGTTAAAGATGCATGATGTTTTTAAATTATATGTATATAGATTTAAAAAAAACAAAAACAAAAAAAAAGAGACAAAAATAGTAATCCCAACCCAAGGAAGTTAACCTTAAACATTAGAACAAAAATTTTGTTTTCTTCCAAGAAAAGCCCCATAATTATGTGTTGATACATTGAGCACAAAAAAAAGGTTTATTAATATCTTGTTAAGAGGTATTGAGCAGATATATAAATTTAATGAGAGTTTATTTATCTGGATAGATTAATGGAAGTTAAATGACGAATACCTTACTTTGTGAAATTTGCAAATTGTTGTAACGCTTTGATTACTAGGAACTAGTAATAAGCTGGTTGAGGGGTGTGATTAGTACATAAAAGTGCATTTTTATCATGGTTTTATATCATCATTTTGCACTTGAAGTATCAATAACTCCTTAACTAAAATATGTTTTATAATAATGTATCTAATAATATAAGATACCTATAATTTATGGTAAATATCTATTTTTAATGTAGGCCTATCACATAAATGAAAGGATTGATTGATGACTTGAAGAACTTAAATTGCAAGGATAAAGAGATGGTCAAACTTAGAAAAGAGATGTCGGTGCAATCCAAACCGGAACACTGTTCGGTAATTGGGTCATATCTGGAGCTACAGATCTCAAATTTAGGTCCAATTTATATGGATGGAAAGGTAAGACATAGGCCTACAACTTTTATATGGAGCCCAAGATCTAAAAAGGCCATTATCAAGTCCAAATTGTAGCAACAACAAAGAAGCCCGAATCTGTCTTCCAGCCCGAGCACTGTTCGGTATTTTGGCCATATATGGAGTTCTAGAAGTCCAAATGAGTTGAATATTTTACACAAGAAAGCTGAGACAATTGCCTACAACTTTCATGTTTACAACTGGCTCCAATTTTGACGTTATCAATGATGTTTGGGGCAGACAAGAGAAGATAAGGATTGTCACCAAGTCAAAAGTTGGCCACCCACTTATCAATTAGTCATCAAATCAATAGTTCCCAATTTTGGCCTATAAAAGGAGGCATTTGCCATGCATTTAGGCATCTTGGTGTTCAGATCAAGATCATGCTCTTCCTTTCTCTCTTTGTATTTTTTGTAATGTTTATGCTTTGCTTTCATTAATAGTAAGTTTATGCCTTTCATTTCCTTTCCTTTACTTAGTTAACTTTTATGTTCTTATTTTGCTTATCTATTTTTCTTTCTTTCATTATGTCTAGCTAAGTTAATTATGTTAAGGTGAAAAGGTTACACTAATGGTGTAAGAATAAGTATAATGTAAACTTAATATGGGCTTTAATGTTTGATACTAACATGTTTTATATTTGTTATCTTGTTCACTCTTTAATACTTTGCTTGTTAAATGACTAATCTTGATTTATGTTGTATAACACTTGGTACAACAAATGCTTGGCACTTTCATAGCCCATAATGTATGGTATAACCGACACCTGAGCTATGAAAGGAACTTGATTTGTTGTTAACATAAGTTATAATCATGAATGCTTGACGAGATTTACAAGTATTAGCATTAATTGAATAAAATGACTAATGTAATCATGTTAACAATATATAATCTGATTGGAACCTCCTTTGTGTGTGGTTTCCAATTCAATAATAAGAGTTTATACTATACTTGTTTGATATACCATCAGTGGAACCTCTAACCTTGACATTTGTTATTATTATTGTTTAATCCTTACATTAATTTTCCATCTCCAAGTTCTCATCATTTACTTCTTCTTCTCTTTCTTTATTATTATTATTATTATTATTATTACTACTACTACTAGTACTACTACTACTACTACTATTATTATTATTATTATTATTATTATTATTATTACTACTACTACTAGTACTACTACTACTACTACTACTACTATTATTATTATTATTATTATTACTACTACTACTATTACTACTACTACTACTACTACTACTACTACTACTACTACTATTATTATTATTATTATTATTATTATTATTACTACTACTACTAGTACTACTACTACTACTACTATTATTATTATTATTATTATTATTATTATTACTACTACTACTAGTACTACTACTACTACTACTACTACTATTATTATTATTATTATTATTACTACTACTACTATTACTACTACTACTACTACTACTACTACTACTACTACTACTATTATTATTATTATTATTATTATTATTACTACTACTACTATTACTACTACTACTACTACTACTACTACTACTACTACTACTACTACTATTATTATTATTATTATTATTATTATTATAGTTGTTGTTGTTATTGTTATTGTTGTTGTTATTATTGCTATTATTGTTGCTTATAATTGTTGTCTATAATTTGTACAATTAACCTCCTTGTGGTTCGACCCCGGTCTTGCCGGGTTATTTATTACTTCGACACTCCTGCACTTGGGAGAAGATATCAACCTTTTAGTTGTGTCACTTTCCTCCTCAAATTTGGCCCTTTTTTCTCTTTTATGAGCCATGTATTATGTTGGTTGGCTTGTTGGCTAACGAAGAAAGAGAAAGAAATGAGTTTTGGGGGTTTTATTGAAAACAACAAAGGATGAGGTACAAGATTTTCAAAGAATTTTTTTTTTCAGATATTCTTAGCTTAAAGCTTTTTGTTGAAATTGTGTTTGAAGAAGATACAATAAAGAGTAAAAAGAATATGGGGTTTTTGCATAGAATAAAAAGTTATTTTACAGGATTTAAAAAAAAAAGTAAAAAAAAAAGGATATTCTTGAAAAATAATTTTCAGTGGTAACTAGAATTCAATTCTTATAGCAAATCAAAAGATGTTCTCCCTTTGATTTGCTTTTGATATTTTTTATAAATTAAATTTTATTTGGAATTCAAATCAATACCCTAAAACAAATTTAAACCTTGAATTAAATTCAATTCCAAGAATTCCAAGTGAAGCTATCTAATTAAGAATTAATTATATACTACAAAACTTATTCACATCCTCCATATATAATCAATTATAATCTCTAAACTAAAAAATTGATTTAAACTTTGGAATTGAATTTAATTCCAAGAATTTCAAGTGAAGCAACTTATTAGGGATTAGTTATTAACTAGCAAACTTCTTCACCTCCTCTATTTCATATATAATCAATCATAACCTCTTAAAAATAGGGATCATGTTCATAGCATACAACAAGAGAAAAAAAAGGGATTCTACTTTTTTTTTATAATTATTGTTTTTTTATCTTTTTTCTATTTTGATTTAATGACAAGCTTAGTTTTTTTATTTTAAAAGTTTAGTGCTTCTTCATAACATAGAACAAGAGAAAAAAGGGATTCTACTTTTTTTTCATAATTATTGTCTTTTATATTTTTCCTATTTTGATTTCATGGCAAGCTTAGTTTTTTTATTTTAAAAGTCATGAAAATTTGTACTTAAAATTATTCTATATTAAATTATAATATATAATATCTTATGTTTTTCTATAATTAAACTTGATGTTGATGATGGAAATTTTATATGATGAGGAACATATATTTTTGGTTTTAAATATATTACTAGTAATTAGTTTATAATGGATTCATGACTAATTAACTTTTAAGTAGTTGAAGTATATAATTAATCAAAATTATGTTTAATTATTTGATACTTGAAAATATAAATCTTAATTAAATTAATTTTTTATGCATGTTTAATTATTATAAATCAATTACTTCTATTTTAATGTTAAAGTTATCATGTGTTTGAATTTTACAAGTTTAATGAAGGTTATTATATAATTAGAGTTAATTGATGTATAAATACTAGATTAGCTAAAAGTTTGGATCTGTAAAAAGCTTGTTTTTCAAAATTGATTTATTTGTTATACTATATTCAATTAATAATATTTAATTATCCTTGACAAACATTTATTAAAAATATTTTTCTTTTTATATTTTTTCTGACAATTTTCTACTTATTTTTTAAAATTGATTTCTTTTGTTTTTTCTTTTTTAGTTTTCTAATATGTTTTTAGTTAATTTAGATCGTAAACAAAATACTCATTTTACTTATTGTTTAAAGTATATTTAATTCATACTAGTTTGCTTTAACTTAAACTCAAATAACTTGTCTTGATCAAGTAATTAAACTCTCAGACTTTTATTTGAGTGGGATAATATCCTTATTTTCCTATACTAAAAATAACTCATCACATACACATACAAAACTAACTACTATATGATGGTATGCAACAAATCATATATTGAGGAGCAGGATGATGCCCAAAGTTGAACCAGTTTATTCTTTCGAGATCGTTTTGTATCAGTCAGTTACAAGTTTGCAAAAGCGTAGACCTGGTGGGAAGCGGCAAAATTTGCATGCACCTGTTGATGAGATATCTAGTCTTCAAACTCCAGAGAAGTTTGTCTGAAACGAAAACCGATGGTTCATGTCCTAGTATTTAATAGGCCCATCAAGGCTGCCAGATGCAAACTGAAACAAGAAAAGGCAAGGCATTAAATTAGAACTGAAATATAACGCACGCCTGCACATCACACACTTACTAATTCAAACGAATGTTTGCTCTCATACACGAGATGTTTGTGACAGCAAAGCTATCACAATATAGGCGACATAATAACGCTGTCTCAACAAAGAAAGCCCGACTACTTATCCACTACAAGAAATGGGAAGGACAAAAAAGGTGGGGAATGAAGAGAATAGAAGACTATAGCCCAGTTAGCTATGTAGCTAATGCAGGAAACAGCAATTGAGATGACATTTCCTCACATTGCTGTGACAATGAATCAAAGATCACACTGATGAGATACTTTAGACACTGGAAGTCACATTTTCCTTTTCACTAGTACTATAGCACTCACAATTTAACCAAACATGTAAAACTTCCACCAAGCATCGCCTTTATTATATTCAGTATCTTTAGTATATAGTTAATAGTTCGGCAGCAAATGTAAACAAAACTCACTGTTTAAAGTTCGGTGCAAACTAAATTCTGAAGGTTTCAAAACTACCACTACAATTCTTACCTGTTGAACAATTGGATTGGCTGATGACATGAATTCATCAGTCATTCCTCGCCAAACAACCTTTCCTTCATGTAGAAACAACAACCTACACACAAAGCAGTGCTTGGGAAATGCCACCTTACAGGTCCGTGCCAACAAATATTGCAAGACTACAAAAACTTTTAGACATAGCTAACCTGTCAACAGCCCTTCTAATGGTGCTATGTTGATGAGTAACCACAACATAAGATGCAATCTTCTCAGGCTTCCCAAGTGCATCCTCACCTTTCATGTGAACAGAGCGGATGAGATCTTCAACTACGGTAGATGCTATTGGATCGAGTCCGGCTGTTGGTTCATCATATAAGAGTACCTGTTCAGCAATGTGAAAATATATGAGTAACAGGTAAAAAAAAATCTAAGCAGGAAAAAATCAAATCAAGGTAACTCTTCAGCAGTTGTGCAACAAAACACCATGAGTCAAAGCATAAACAAAGTAATGCTGGATATAAAAGTCAAATAATCAAATCTATTAGATAACAGGTAAAAAAAAATCAAAGCAGGGTAAGATCACATCAAGGAAACCATTATCACTGCACCAGGTAATATCTCACTAACATTACTTTGACGTTGTTTGAAAGATATAAACAAAGCATTTCTGTTTCCTACAGGAAACAAGTAAAATTTTATAAAAGAACAAGATCAGACTCAAAAAAAGCACCATGGAGTAGTACTTGGTTAACCACATCCCATCAGCCACCCCTTTGTTGAAGGCAGCATCCACTGACCATTGTCAGCCAGCATATTTAGTGTAACTGAGGAAATATCAAATCATATGATTTCCAATCACCACAAGGACTGAAGCAACATTTTGGGAAACAGTGATCCTTTTTTTTCCCAGGACAAACTTAAACCTTGCACATGTAACCAATCTCATGATTATATAATTATCACCCACAGGCCAATCACTCATCACAGGAAACTACCATTGACCATCAAATCAGCACATACTTGCTTTATGATCAGGCAACAGATTGTCACTGACCACCAAAACCATGGTTGCTTGCCACCATGCATTACCACATATCTCCATTGATCACTAGAGCAATAGTCAGATGCCATTACAGTCACCAGGCAGCAGCTAAAATCAACATGATCAAAACACCAATCACCAGAATTATCTGACAACAACTTTCAGTCATCCTATTGGTATAGATTTCCTTATACATGCCAACCACCACAGGATGTTTAACAATCAGAAAATGGTCTCAGTGTAGCCATATATATTAAGACAACAACAGATGCTATTAGTGGCAGTTAAAACCAAAAAGATTAGAGAACAAAATTAATTCAGTTACTTGACATACCTCTGGCTCAATTGTTTCATTTGTGGTATCAAAAATTATAGACCGAGCTAAAGCAACTCTTTTCTTCATTCCACCAGATAACTCAGAAGGTAACCTGTCCTCTACTCCCTGAACAAAATATTAAGTTTCATCAACCTCAAAGTAAAGGGTTTCCTTATTTTAAATAGAGGCTTCAATAAGAGAGCAGGGAATTGAACTTCACATTGCTTGAAATTTTAGATTAGGGGTGTGTTTAAAAGAATGGTAACAGTTGCTTGTCAAAGTGCTTTTCACTTGAAAATGTATCAAAATAATGTTTTTTTTTAAAAAAAAAATATTTTTTACATCAACACATCAAAATAATCCAAAAACATAAAAATACAATTTTAAGCAAAAAAATATATATTTCAAATTTTGAGGAAAAACAAGTTGAACCGCCCAGCCAACACAAGTGATAAAGTGTATCCATATATGTAGCTTAAATATATTAAATTGAGGACATCGTAGCCCATCACGAGATGATTGCTTAGCTAGGAAAGAACCATTCAATGCAATACAAGTGAAATTTTAGATCAAACATACCTTTAAACCAACTTGAGCCAAAGTTTCCGTCACAAGTTCAGCAATTTCTTCCTCCGACATGCTAGAATTTTCATATCTACGCAAGTCAAAAGCATTACAAAATGAGATTTTCTTTTTTCTTTTTTTCTCTAGAAAAGGTATTGAAATTAAAGTCATGCTATCAATTCCAACTGCTGAGAAGAAAAGAGTGATTCTATCTTACAAAAGGAAACCAACATTTTCACGGACAGTCAAAGAATCAAAAAGTGCCGCGCTTTGAAACACCTGTCAAAGAATGTGGAAAAAAGACAAGTGTAATTACAGATAAAAAAGCACAAGAAATAACCCTTCAATTTATAACTAAAATAAAGATTTACCAATCCAATTCGAAGCCCGGAAATCCCCTTATCACTGATCAAACCATCTCTCTTTTTACCACGAATATAAACCTCGCCCTGACATTAGATATGGTCTATGTAAAATCACCTAAGGTAAAATACTGAGACACAGCCTAGTAACTTTAGTATGAATTGGTACAGAAATACAGTTACATAAAGATAAAAGCAACAAAAAACTTAGTTTGATTATTACCCTGTCCGGAGCAAGAAGTCCAGCAATAATCTTCAAAATTGTAGATTTACCAGTACCAGAAGGCCCAATTATTCCAACTGCTTCACCATGTCTAATCTGCATAAGTGAAAACTTATCACCATGCTGAAAAATTGATAAAGAATAAATGACGCAATAGGTAGATTAAACAATGTACAGATTTAAGACTTATGCCACAAAAACACCCCGCCCTCCCTCTCTCCAAAAGAAAATGGGTTTAAAGCATGGCTCGCTATGGCAATATATTAAAGATACAGTCTTGTTATGAAAATATCAAGTTTTCTGCTTATCATTGGTTTCCTAGAAGCTTGAGAATAAATAGCAATTCAACCAGCCAAACTTTGGGGCTTGAGCCTTGCTCATGATTCAACTAAGTCAGCTTAATCCTATCAAAATAGGTTTACGTAAATCTATTTTTTGCATTAATAAGCACAACAATCAAATAGTAGCAAATAAGCAATTAAAAAATTGTTAAAAAGCAAACACGACATGGAAAAGAATTTTACCTTGAAACTCACACCTCTTAATATATGCTTCTCTCCAAATGACTTGTAAACATTTCTGCATTCGATGAGAACATCAGAACCCTCCTCCAGATCACCTATGGTGCTTAATTTCTCTGCTTTATATGAATCCTAGTTACGTAATCCATTCAAACCAATGCGAAAGACCACATCAATGAAATTTAAAAGATAGAGAAAAATCCAAAATTTAAAAGATAGAGAAAAATCCATCCAATTCACAACGGCATCATCTAACACAAAGAAGGCAAAACATAAGGTGGGCTGCAGTAAAAAATTCCCAAAATACCGAGCATGAAAATAAGTCACAGAAAAACACGATGAAAAAAAAAAGAGAGAAGAAGAAGATGAAGCATAAACAGCGGCATTCTACAAGAGTATATAAATAATGCAAAATAAAAAATACAGAACATAAGAAGAAAGGAGGAAAAACTTTACAATGAATTTGGTTGCAGCAAATCCATCGCGTCCTATGTTGTTGGGTGGAGGAGGCGCCACACAAGCACAAACAATATTTCTCAGATTCTTTCTAAAACAAAGTGAAGTGTTGAATGGTAACCCAGTCCCAGTGGATGGAGCATACCCATTTGGTATGCAAAGCGTAGATAATAGCATTGAACCGGATGAGATCAAGCTTTCTGTAAGCATTTTAAACAAGACCCTGATGGAGTTTTGGGCCAAAGATTACGAAAAAGTGAAGGGAAATTGTGTTTTTATTTTTATTTTTGATAGATAGATTGACTGATTCTATTCTTTGACAAAGCAGCTGGGTTTAGCTTTCCTTTCCTTTCCTTTCCTTTCTAAATTCTACAAGAGATTGTGAAATTCGACAGAGGCAATCAAAATTGAGGAACGTACACGAATGTGTGCTCTGGTAGAGGAGAGAGAAACAAAAATAGATGACACACGATGGCTTGTGTTTATTAAAAAAAATTAAAAAAACACGTTTATGTTGTGTATGTTTTCACTATTTGCCGTTGTTTATTAGATCGCATTTGGTACGCGGGCTAAAAGTTGTTTGTTACAAACTACAAAAACATTTTATTTGAAATTAATTATTTTAGTATTTTTAAATTATTTTAATAATTTAATGTTAAAATAAATTTTTAAAATAAAAATATATTTTTTTTATATTTTTTTCAAATAAAAAACATTTTAAAAATTAATCAATGTCAAACACTTTGCAAAACCTTAAAAAATATTTGTATAAAATTAATTTTTTTTATATTTTAAATCATTTTGATATATTAATATCAAAAAATAAAAAATATTATTCTCGTATATTTATAAATAAAAAGCACTTTAAAAAAAAATCGATAATATAATGCTAAACATGTTATTCAAATAACAAGAGGTTACATTATATCGTAGCTCTGATTAATTTTTTTAATATAATAAATTACAGTTTAAAAATTAAAACTTTGTAAATTTCAATTAAAAAAATCTTGAGCTCTACATAAAAGTTATAAGCTTATATTTTACATTTTTATTCATATAAAGTAAATCTAAATTCGAGATCTATAGCTCTAGATATAACTCAATTACCGAATAGTGTTCCGGTTTGGACTGCACCAGCATCTCTTTTTAAGTTTGACCATCTCTTAGTCCTTTCAATTTCAGTTTTTAAACTCATCAATTAATCTTTTCATTGATGTGATAAGCCTATATTTAAAATAAACATTTACCACAAATTAAAGATATCTTATATTATTAGATATGTTATTATAAAACATACTTTAGTTAAAGAGTTATCGATACTTCAAGTGTAAATTGATAATATAAAAATTTGATAAAAATGCACTTTTAAGTACTAATCACCCCCAACTAGCTTATTATTAGTCTCTAGTAATCAAAGAGTTAAAATAGAAAAACAATTCGCAAATTCTACAAAGCAAGGTATTTATCATTCAACTTTCATTAATCTATCCAGATAAATAAACTCTTATTAAATTTATATATTTGCTTAATACCTCTTAAACAAGATATCAATAAACCTTTCTTTTGTGTTTAATATATCAACACATAGTTATAGGGCTTTACTTGGAAGAATACAAAAAAAAAATTATAATGTTTAAAGTTAACTTCTTTGTGTTGGGATTTTTTTTCTTCTTTTATTTTTTTTAAATATATACAAATATAACTTAAAACACAATGCATCTTTAACCCATGTAATGAGCTTTTGACTAATGACTCCTAGAGCAGTTGGTCTTAGGATATTAGATGTTGAGACATCCCTTCGAGCTTAGTAACTCAGGTTATAGATACTGATACATAGATAGTGTAATGTTTAATTCCCTTAAGCTTTTCTCCTTAATCCATGTAACAAGCTGGGTCAATAGCTCCCAAGTTAGTTGATGTTAGGTATTAGGTGTTGAAACACGTCTTCGAGCTTAATTGCTTAGGTTAAGGAGACTACAAAACCAAACTTATCTACGTTTTTATTATCATTGTTTTTTGCTCTTTTGTTTTTCCAAATTATATACTATCCCTTTCTCTTAGTTGTTACCTTTAACAAAAAAAATAAATAAATAATGTAATAATCTAATGTGTAACCCACAATCATACGTTAAAGTGTGTGTGTGAAAATTAAGTAATAAACAATGCGAGAGTTTGTAAACTTGAATATTTGAAGAAGTATTATAATAGACCTTGTTATGAATATTATAAATAACCATTGAAAAATGTTAACCAAGATAAGTCTCAAAAGTCAATAAAATTCTTCCTTACTCTACCATCTTAGTAACAGCAGTTTGTAAATGGTTTATGAAATAAAAAATGTAGTTAGTTTTTTTTTTAATATCAACTACTACTCTCTCCCCCCAACAAAAACAAGACATTGTCTTCAATATTCTAAGGTAGAAAGATAGAGTATAGAAAGCATTACCTGAAATAACGATTGCTCGCTGACACGACTAAAAGATTGATGTCTTCTCCCAAGTGTAGGAGTGTCGAAGTAATAAATAATCTGGTAAGATCGGGGTCGAACCACAAGGAGGTTAATTGTACAAATTATAAATAACAATAATACAACAACAACAACAACAACAACAATAATAATAATAATAATAATAATAATAATAATAATAATAATAATTGATTAGTACTTAAAAATGCATTTTTATCATGGTTTTATATCATCATTTTGCACTTGAAGTATCAATAACTCCTTAACTAAAGCATGTTTTATAATAATATGTCTAATAATATAAGATACCTTTAATTTATAGTAAATGTTCATTTTAAATGCAGGCCTATCACATAAACAAAAGGATTGATTGATGACTTTAAGAACTTAAATTGCAAGGGCAAAGAGATGACCAAAATTAGAAAAGAGATATCGGTGCAATCCAAACCGGAACACTATTTAGTATTTTAGCTATATCTAGAGTTCTAGAAGTCCAAATGAGCTGAAGTTTTTACACAAGAAAACTGAGACAATTGCCTACAACTTTCATGTTTTCGAGTGGCTTCAATTTTAACGTTATCAATGACATTTTAGGTAGACAACAAAAGATAAGGATTATATTTAGCTAAATTTATTATGTCAAGGTGAAAAAGTTATAGTAATGGTGTAGGATTATATCTTCTCTTGTCTGCCCAAAACATCATTGATAACGTCACAATTGGAGCCAATTGAAAACATGAAAGTTGTAGGCAATTGTCTCAGATTTCTTGTGTAAAAACTTCAGCTCATTTGGACTTCTAAAACTTGAGATATGGCTAAAATACCGAATAGTACTCGGGCTGGAGAATAGATTCGGGCTTCTTTGTTGTTGCTACAATTTGGACTTGAAAATGACCTTTTTAGATCTTAGGCTCCATATGAAAGTTGTAGGTCTATGTCTTACCTTTCCATCTATATAAAGTAGACCTAAATCTGAGATCTATAGCTCAAGATATGACTCAATTACCGAACAGTGTTCCGGTTTAGATTACACCGACATCTCTTTTCTATGTTTGGTCATCTCTTTGCCCTTGCAATTTAAGTTCTTAAAGTCATCAATCAATTTTTTTATTTATGTGATAGACCTGCATTTAAAATGGACATTTACCACAAATTAAAGGTATCTTATATTATTAGATATATTATTATAAAACATGCTTTAGTTAAGGAGTTATTGATACTTCAAGTGGAAAATGATGATATAAAACCATGATAAAAATGCACTTTTAAGTACTAATCACTCGCAAACCTGAAACACACTTAAACGAATATAAGAAACAATAAAACTCAAATATTATGATATATTATTAAAACCAAAAGACCTAAATTTTTACAAACTAAGACTAAAATCATAGTTATGATTGTGGCTCACAACTTCCCTTGGTTTTATGTCCAAGAACAGTTTAAACGCCCTTTATGGATCGGGGATAGGCTTCCCATCTAATTTTTAAAAAAACTAACAAACAGGGTCTTTTTTAGTCAGATTCCCAAGATTATATCGAGCATGTTCTTTATGAAAATGGGGTCATAAGTCATAAATTGCACAATGCATATCTCCACTATGATAAGACTTAAGAGTCAATAAAAGATTATCTAAAGACTCTCTATGTTTTGAAATAAATCCCACCTTTTGATAATTTTCACTGGTTTTGCAGAATGCATATGAATCCTTGAACATGATGGGCCAATAAAATCCACTTTGTAAAATTTTTTCAATTATTTTATTTGATGAGAAATGACTCTCACATGCCTTAGAGTGACAAAATTTAATGACACTACTTACCTCATTGTCAACAATGCAACTTTGAAATATTTGATTAGGATAACATTTGAATAAGTAAGGGTCATTCTAATAAAATTTTTGCATGTCACTCAAAAACTTTCTTTTGTTTTGGTTATCCAAATGAGTTGACAAAAATCTTAAAGCAAGAAAATTGATATTTTTAGCAAACCAAGACATTGAACTAAGAGAAAGTAAAGATTCAATAAGAAAGTAATCATTGATTGGTGTGATGTCGAATGTTGAATCTATTGCCAATTTCAAAAAATGATCCGCTGGTGCCTTTTTCATCCTTGATTTTTTCATGTTTGAAAGTTTCAAAGATTTCACAATCATGATTAACTTCCTTTTATTTGGTCATGGTATAAGGAAATGGAGGTACTGGTACAGAATCAGTCTTTTTCTTATAAAATTTAGATTCAACCCCTTCTTTACCCTTAAAGATTGACTTATTATCTTTCTTAAAAGGTTTAAGAGTGGGTTTTCAATAAGCTTACCACTGCAAAGAGTGATAACTAATTTGACTTGATCCATGTGCTAACTTTTAGAACTACTTGCATTTGCATTGTATTGCCTCTAGGGATTTTGCTATGGTTGAGATGGAAACTAACCTTTTTCTTGAAAACTGAGAGCAAATGTGAATTTTGCAAGAGTATCTTTAAAATCTGTTATACTTTAAGCAAGTTGAGTGTTGATTGTATCTTGCTTTTCAATGAATGCATACAAAGTTCCCTCAAAATTTCTTTTAAGAGGTGGAGCATAAGGAGGTGCATATCCATGAGAATTTTAGAAATTATGGTGGTTGTAAATTTTGTGCACTGTTATTATCACTCTTTCAAATTAAATTTAGGTGATTTCTCCAACCAGGGTTATATGTTTGTGAGTATAGGTTATGATTGGGCCTTTGAAAACTGTTTAAAGCATGAGCACATGGAGACATTCCTTAAAAGAAGGTAAGGTTGGACAGTCATTAGTTAAGTGTTCATTTGTTTCATAGATTTGACACACAATGTCTTGAACAAATTTTAATTAACCAGTCCTTTTTAATTCTAGTGCCTCGACTTTTCTAGCTAAAGATGCAAACTTGGCTTTAAGGTCATGATCTATGTTAAGGTTGTATATACTTCTATTAGATGTATGAGGTTGAGTTTTACATGGTGCCTTATAAGTACTTACGGTGTCCTAATTTTTAGCATTTTCAGTTAACAAGTCTAAGTACTCCATTAGAGTCTTTATCTTCAAAAGTTCAATTGCACATTAATTCAACCATTTCTATCTCTAAGTGTTAACCCTCCATAAAAATATGAAACCAATCTCTATATTTCAAAACCATGATGAGGGCAAGTATTAAGCAAGTTTTGATACCTATCTCAACTTTGGTAAAATGTTTCTCCTAGTTTTTGAGTAAAAATGACTATTTTTCTTTTGAAAGAGTTTGTTTTATGAGATGGAAAAAACTTCTTTAAAACCTGTTATTGCATTTCATCCCAAGCACGAATGGATCTAGGTCTCAAATTTTATAGCTATGTTTTAGCTTTATCTTTTAATGAAAAAGGAAAAAGGTTTAATTTGATAGTGCTCATTGACATGACCAAAAGATTCATGTTTTTTTTCAAGTGTAGGAGTGTCGAAGTAATAAATAACCCGACAAGACCGGGGTCAAACCACATGAAGGTTAATTGTATAAATTATAGACAATAACAACAACAACAACAACAATAATAGTAATAATAACAACAATAATAATAGTAGTAGTAATAGTAGTAGTAGCAACAACAATAATAGTAATACTAATAATAGTAGTAGTAATAATAAAGAAAAAGAAGAAGAAGTTGGTAAGAACTTTGAGATAAAAGATTAACGTAAGGATTAAACAATGATAATAACAAATATCAAGGTTAGAGGATCCACTAATAGTATGTCAAACAAGTATAGTATAAAATCTTATTATTCAATTGAAAACCACACATAAAGGAGGTTTCAATCAGATTAGAAATTGTTAACATAATTATATTAGTTATCTTATTTGATTAATGTTAATACTTATAAATATTATCAGGCATTCATGATTATCACTTATGTTAACAACAAATCAAATTCCTTTCATAGCACAAGTGTCGGTTATATCATACAGTATGGGCTATAAAAATACCAAGCATTTGTTATACCAAGTGTTATACAACATAAATCTAGGTTAATCATTTAACAATCAAAGTATTAAAGAGTGAACAAGATAACAAATATAAAACATGTTAGTATCAAACATTAAAGTCCATGTTGAGTTTACACTATACTTATTCTTACACCAATAGTGTAACTTTTCACCTTGACATAATAAACTTAACTAAATATAATGAAAGTGTAAATGCTTAAAAGGAAATATATATATATATATATATAGAGAGAGAGAGAGAGAGAGAGAATTGATGACTCCACCATCATTGTTGATTTCTGAATTGGCAATGATGTAGTCTCACTATCAATTCCAGAATCAGCAGTGATGCAGTTCTCGCTGCTGATTTCCTTAATGGGCAGCGACATAGTTATTTTTAAATTATCTTCAGGAGCTGGAGGGAGGGGTAAAACTAATTTTAGATAGACCAAAACAACAATAAGAACACATCTAAACCAACCCCCAAACAACCCACCTTATTTAATGGGGAGTATAAATACAAGAAGGAGAGAGAGGATGATCCATCCTTTTCCCAAAGTTGTCTCCAACAGTTACATGTTAATTTTCCCCTCCTCTTTCCCGATAGAAACCTAAACCAAACTAGTAGAGAGTGCTTTGTGAACATGTAAGGGAAAGATGAGACCTTGAGAGAAGATTTGGATAACTGCTTAGAGGAAAGAAAAAGGAGGGCTGGAAATATGAGAGGAAGAAGAAGAAGGAGAACCAGCAAGAGAAGAGAAAGAATAGTGTCAAACCTTCCTCAAACTTAGTTAGATTCAAAAGGTATGGGTTATGAAACTCCTTTCCTCTTCTTCTCCTTAATACCAGAAACGAAAATGAAGAAGAAAAACCCTAAAAATATTGACCTAAGACCTAAGCTAGCTGTGAAGGAAACTGAAATTAACTAGGAGGACAAGGAAACATAAATGAAATTGATGGCTTCAATGTTTGTGTTCTGGTGGAATTTATTGAAAGATTATACGTGGTAATTGATGGTTTTCAATGTATGTGTTTTGCTGGAATTTTGTTGAAGCATTATGTGCTGAAATCGTTTTAATGTGTGTGTTCTACTGGAATTTAGTGATAGTGTATATGTTAGGGTTGTTACAACATGTGTGGTGTGTGTTCATGCCAAAATGTATGTTGTGCAGCGAAAATGTGATTTGCTGCCGAAATTGTGTCGGCTATAGCGAATTAGCATTTGCTGCCGAAACTGAGTTGTCTGTAGTGAATTTGTGATTTGCTGCCAAAACTGAGTCTTTTGCAGCGAATTAGCATTCACTGCTGAATTGTGTATTGTGTAGTGAAATTATGATTCGCTACCGAAACTATGTCGGCTGCATGTGTTGTGTAACGAAATTGTGATTCGCTACCGAAACTGAGTCTTCTGCAACAAATTAGCATTCACTACCGAATTGTGTGTTGTGTAGTGAAACTGTGATTCATTACTGAAACTGTGTTGACCGCAGCAAATTAGCATTCGCTGTCGAAACTGAGTTGTCCATAACAAATTTGTGATTCGCTGCCGAAACTGAGTCTTCTACAGCGAATTAGCATTCGCTGTCGAATTGTGTATTGTGCAGCAAAATCATGATTCGCTGCCAAAACTGAGTCTTCTGCAGCGAATTAGCATTGGCTGCCGAATAGTGTATTGTGCAGCAAAATCATGATTCGCTGTCGAAATTGAGTATTTTACAACAAATTAGCATTCGCTATCGAATTGTGTGTTCTGCAATGAATTTGTGATTCATCGTCGAAATTGTGTCATCTGCAGCGAATTAATAATTCACTGTCGAGTGGCGTGTTCTGCAATGAATTTGTGATTCGTTGCCATAGTAGAGTTGTCTACAGTAAATCGCTGCCGAAGTTGAGTTAGCTGCAATGAAATTGTGATTCGCTGACCAAACTGAGTTGTCTGCTACAAGTTAGCATTTGTTGCTGAAATTATGGCGCCAGCAATGAAATAGTTCTCGCTGTTGAATTGGCTGCCTCCAGCAAAACAATTCTCGCTACCGAACTGGACAACCTGCAATGAACCAGTTCTCGCTGCCGATTTCTACAACAAGCCTCTTAGGCAGAAATGACTTAAATGCTAGTAATAATTTCATGGTATGATGTTGTAAAATGTAGAACACTTGAATGAGAACATATGAACTCTTGAAATAAGTGTGGGGATGAATGTTATTCAAAAATACAAATATATTGATTTATGACCATTGATGTCTTAGGTGGTACAGTTGGGACTGGACCATCATCAAGACAAGAACAACCCACAGGTGGAGTAGATAGGTGACTTGCACCTTTCTTTTCATATGTTAAATAATGAGATATTTTAACATTAATGTTACCATAATGGGTTAGAACAGATATCAGATTGTCAAATGTTTAAATGTTGTCAAATGGCATCCAAAGTGATGACTGACACGACTAAAAGATTGATGTCTTCTCTTAAGTACAGGAGTGTCGAAGTAATAAATAACCCGGCAAGACCAAGATTGAACCATAGGGAGGTTAATTGTATAAATTATAAACAACAATAACAACAATAATAGTAGCAATAACAATAATATTGCTGCTACTACTACTACTAGTAATAATAATAATAATGAAGAAGAAGAAGAAGAAGAAGAAGTTGATGAGAACTTTGAGATGAAAGACTAACGTAAGTATTAAACAATGATAATAACAAATGTCAAGGTTAGAGGTTTTACTAATGGTATGTCAAACAAGTATAGTTAACACGACTAAAAGATTGATGTCTTCTCCCAAGTGCAAGAGTGTCGAAGTAATAAATAACTCGGCAAGACCGGGGTCGAACCACAAGGAGGTTAATTGTACAAATTATAAATAACATTAACACAACAACAATAACAACAAGAATAGTAACAACAACAACAACAACAACAACAACAACAACAACAACAATAACAACAAGAATAGTAACAACAACAACAACAACAACAACAACAACAATAATAATAATAATAATAATAGTAATACTAATACTAATAATAAAATTAAAAATAATAAAGAAAAAGAAGGACAAGAAGAAGATGAGAACTTTGAGATGGAATATTAATGTAACGATTAAACAATGATTTCAAACAATGTCAAGGTTAGAGGATCCACTAATGGTATGTCAAACAAGTATACTATAAACTCTTATTGTTCAATTGGAAACCACACACAAAGGAGGTTCCAATCAGATTATAGATTGCTAACATGATTACATTAGTCATCTTATTCGATTAATGCTAATACTTGTAAATTTCATCAAGCATTCATGATTATAATTTATGTTAACAACAAATCAAGTTTCTTTCATAGCAAAAGTGTCGGTTATACCATACAGTATGGGCTAAGAAAGTGTCAAGTATTTGTTGTACCAAGTGTTATACAACATAAATCAAGACTAGTCATTTACCAAGCAAAGTATTAAAGAGTGAACAAGATAACAAATACAAAAGTGCATCAAAAGTGTCATTAAGTCTCTTATTTTACATATGTATTTATTGTTTTTATTTGGTTGTTTTTATAATAATTGATGTGTTTTTTAGTAATGAAGTTTGTTGTAATGTTTCGATAGGTTTTTGGAGCTTAAATGAATTAATTCAGAAAATTCAACGTCGAAATTCAGAACAAAGAATTGAAGAGACATTTAGTTGAAGATTGAAGCAAATCTTGGTTCAAATAAGTGCTCCAAATTTCTCCAAAAAATCAATTCTATTCCAATTGTAGAAAAGAATATCATATGATCTATTTCAAGCCCAAACTTGCCTTATTTTGTGTGCAAACTTCAACCATTAAACACTCAAGGTTTCAATGTCAATCTTAGCCCAAATAATAAGTACATTTGTATACTTATTTGATGCTCAAATTCAGCCCAAAATCAACTCTAAATCAGCCTAAACACAATCCATGATCTTACATGTCCACACAACAAATAACAATTGATTTATTTTGGGTAATCCATTGATATAAGAAGGCAAGCACATGGATGGAAAGCTGGAGGGGATATTTTTACATTATTTTGGGTCAAAAAGAAAAAGGAGACATGACACGACTAAAAGGTTGATATCTTTTCCCAAGTGCAGGAGTGTCAAAGTAATAAATAACCCGGCAAGACCGGGGTCGAACCACAGGGAGATTAATTGTACAAATTATAGACAACAATTATAAACAACAATAATAGCAATAATAACAACAACAATAACAATAATAACAACAACTATAATAATAATAATAATAATAATAATAATAATAATAATAATAATAATAATAATAATAATAGTAGTAGTAGTAGTAGTAGTAGTAGTAATAATAATAATAAAGAAAGAGAAGAAGAAGATGATGATGAGAACTTGGAGATGGAAAATTAATGTAAGGATTAAACAATAATAATAACAAATGTCAAGGTTAGAGGTTTCACTAATGGTATGTCAAACAAGTATAGTATAAACTCTTATTATTCAATTGGAAACCACACACAAAGGAGGTTCCAATCAGATTATATATTGTTAACATGATTACATTAGTTATTTTATTCAATTAATGTTAATACTTGTAAATCTCGTCAAGCATTCATGATTATAACTTATGTTAACAACAAATCAAGTTCCTTTCATAGCTCAAGTGTCGGTTATACCATACATTATGGGCTATGAAAGTGCCAAGCATTTGTTGTACCAAGTGTTATACAACATAAATCAAGATTAATCATTTAACAAGCAAAGTATTAAAGAGTGAACAAGATAACAAATATAAAACATGTTAGTATCAAACATTAAAGTCCATATTAAGTTTACACTATACTTATTCTTCCACCATTAGTGTAACCTTTTCACCTTGACATAATTAACTTAGCTAGACATAATGAAAGAAAGGAAAACAAATAAACAAAATAAGAACATAAAAGTTAACTAAGTAAAGGAAAGGAAATGAAAGGCATAAACTTGATATTAATGAAAGTAAAGCATAAACATTACAAAAAATACAAAGAGAGAAAGGAAGAGCATGATCTTGATCTGAACACCAAGATGCCTAAATGCATGGCAAATGCCTCCTTTTATAGGCCAAAATTGGGAACTATTGATTTGATGACTAATTGATAAGTGGGTGGCCAACTTTTGACTTGGTGACAATCCTTATCTTCTCTTGTCTGCCCAAAACGTCATTGATAACGTCAAAATGGGAGCCAGTTGTAAACATGAAAGTTGTAGGCAATTGTCTCAGCTTTCTTGTGTAAAAAATTCAGCTAATTTGGACTTCTAGAACTCCAGATATGGCCAAAATACCGAACAGTGCTCGGGCTGGAAGACAGATTCGGGCTTCTTTGTTGTTGCTACAATTTGGACTTGATAATGGCCTTTTTAGATCTTGGGCTCCATATGAAAGTTGTAGGCCTATGTCTTACCTTTCCATCCATATAAATTGGACCTAAATCTGAGATCTGTAGCTCCAGATATGACCTAATTACCGAATAGTGTTCCGGTTTGGATTGCACCGACATCTCTTCTCTAAGTTTGACCATCTCTTTATCCTTGCAATTTAAGTTCTTCAAGTCATCAATCAATCCTTTCATTTATGTGATAGGCCTGCATTAAAAATAGATATTTACCACAAATTATAGGTATCTTATATTATTAGATACATTATTATAAAATATATTTTAGTTAAGGAGTTATTGATACTTCAAGTGCAAAATGATGATATAAAACCATGATAAAAATGCACTTTTAAGTATTCATCTCCAATGTCATGTTTCCAAATGATAGCTTCATCAGTCCATTCCTACAATTAATCAATGCGTTAGAGGTTGCAAGAAACGGACGTCCTAAAATAACAGGAAATGAATTACATGCTTCAACAGGTTCTGTGTCCAAGACAATAAAATGCACAGGATAAATGAATTTATCGACTTGTACTAACACATCTTCAATTATTCCTCTAGGCACTTTTACAGATCTATCGGCAAGTAAAAGAGATATAGAAGTTGGTTTTAACTCACCTAGATTGAGACTTTGAAAAACTGAATATGGAAGTAAATTCACACTAGCACCAAGATCAAGTAAGGCTCTTTCAATTTTATGCTCTCCAATAAAGCAAGAAATTGTAGGACAACCAGGGTCTTTATATTTCAAAGCATTATTGTTTTGAAGAATAGCACTTACTTGTTCGACTAGAAAGGCTTTTTTTTTCACATTTAGTTTCCTCTTCACAGTGCATAGATCCTTCAAAAATTTAGCATAGGAAGGAACCTGTTTAATAGCATCCAACAATGGTATATTGATCCTTACCTGTTTGAAAATTTCAAAAATTTCAGAGTTGTGATTAACTTTCCTTTGTCTGGTCATGGCTTGAGGAAATGGAAATGCTGGCGGTGAATCAGTCGTTTCTTTGCAATTTTCAGATTCATCCCCTTCCTTACCCTCAGAGATTGACCCATCATCTTTCTCATAAGGTTCAAGAGAGGATTTTTCAATAACCTTACCACTACGCAGAGTAGTGACTGATTTGACTTGATCCATGTGTTGGCTTCCGGAACTACTTGCATTTGCATTGTATTGCCCTTTGGGATTTTGTTGTGTTTGAGATGGAAACTTACCTTTCTCTTGGAAACTAAGAGCAGATGTTAATTTAGCAAGAGTATCTTTAAAATCTGTCATGTTTTGAACAAGTTGAGTATTAATTGTCTCTTGCTTTTCAATGAATGCATGCAATGTTTCCTCAATATTTCTTCTAGGAGGTGGAGCATAAGGAGGTGCATATCCATGAGAATTTTGGAAATTGTGGTGTGCTTGAAATGGTGGTTGTGAAGTTTGTGCATTGTTGTTCTCACTCTTCCAACTGAAATTTGGGTGATTCCTCTAACTAGGGTTGTATGTTTGGGAGTATGGGTTGTGGTTGGCCCTTTGAAAACTGTTTAAAGCATGGGCTTGTTCATGGAGACATTCTTTAAAAGAAGGCAAGGTTGGATAATCGTTGGTTGAGTGTTCATTTGTTTCACAGATTTGACACACAATGTTTTCAACAGATTTTAATTGACCACTCTTTTTTAATTCTAGTGCCTCGATTTTTCTAGCTAAAGATGCAAACTTGGCTTGAAGGTCACGATCTTCCCTAAGGTTGTACATACCTCCACTAGATGTATGAGGTTGAGTTTTACTCAGTGCCTCATAAGTACCCGCGGTGTCCCAATTTTGAGCATTTTCAGCTAACAAGTCTAAGTACTCCATTGCTTCATCAGGGTCTTTATCTTCAAAAGTTCCATTGCACATCAATTCAACCATTTGCCTATCTTTAGGTGTTAACCCTTCATAGAAATGTGAAACCAATCTCCATGTTTCAAAACCATGATGGGGGCAAGTACTAAGCAAATCTCGATACCTATCCCAATATTTATAAAATGTTTCTCCTGGTTTTTGAGTGAAAGTGGTGATTTGTCTCTTGAAAGAGTTTGTTCTATGAGATGGGAAAAACTTCTTTAAAAACTGTTGTTGCATTTCATCCCAAGCACGAATGGATCCTGGTCTCAAATTTTGTAGCCATGTTTTAGCTTTATCTTTTAATGAAAAAGGAAAAAGCTTTAATCTAATGGTGTTCATGCTACAATTTAAATTATTATATGTGTTGCAGACCTCCTCAAATTCCCTTAAATGCAAGTATGGATTTTCCAATTCTAAGCCATGAAAAGAAGGTAAAAGTTGAATAATGCCTGGTTTAAAATTAAAATGAGATGCATCAAGAGTAAAAACTATGCATGACGGTGCACTTGTTCTTGTGGGATTCATGTGGTCTCTAAGTGTTCTAGCACGGTTATTCTCATTATTTTCATTATGAAGTGATTGATTATCTTCTTCGGCCATATTTTCTGAAAATGATGAGGATATCCTACAAAGTCTACCACTTGATGTACGTGACCACACTCTCATGCACGTGTAGGAATAAAATAAAAAAGAAGAAGAAAGCAAAAGAAGGAGGAAGAAAACAAAATAAAAAGAAACAAAAGAAAAGAAACAAAGTTATATACAAGAAAAGTGAAAAGAGAAAAAAATAACTACTATAATTTATACAAGAACTTACCTCCCCGGCAACGGTGCCAAAAACTTGACACGACTAAAAGGTTGATGTCTTCTCCCAAGTGCAGGAGTGTCGAAGTAATAAATAACCCGGCAAGACCGGGGTTGAACCACAGGGAGGTTAATTGTACAAATTATAGACAACAATTATAAACAACAATAATAGCAATAATAACAACAACAATAACAATAATAACAACAACTATAATAATAATAATAATAATAATAATAATAGTAGTAGTAGTAGTAGTAGTAGTAGTAGTAGTAGTAATAATAATAATAATAATAATAAAGAAAGAGAAGAAGAAGATGATGATGAGAACTTGGAGATGGAAAATTAATGTAAGGATTAAACAATAATAATAACAAATGTCAAGGTTAGAGGTTTCACTAATGGTATGTCAAACAAGTATAGTATAAACTCTTATTATTCAATTGGAAACCACACACAAAGGAGGTTCCAATCAGATTATATATTGTTAACATGATTACATTAGTTATTTTATTCAATTAATGTTAATACTTGTAAATCTCGTCAAGCATTCATGATTATAACTTATGTTAACAACAAATCAAGTTCCTTTCATAGCTCAAGTGTCGGTTATACCATACATTATGGGCTATGAAAGTGCCAAGCATTTGTTGTACCAAGTGTTATACAACATAAATCAAGATTAATCATTTAACAAGCAAAGTATTAAAGAGTGAACAAGATAACAAATATAAAACATGTTAGTATCAAACATTAAAGTCCATATTAAGTTTACACTATACTTATTCTTCCACCATTAGTGTAACCTTTTCACCTTGACATAATTAACTTAGCTAGACATAATGAAAGAAAGGAAAACAAATAAACAAAATAAGAACATAAAAGTTAACTAAGTAAAGGAAAGGAAATGAAAGGCATAAACTTGATATTAATGAAAGTAAAGCATAAACATTACAAAAAATACAAAGAGAGAAAGGAAGAGCATGATCTTGATCTGAACACCAAGATGCCTAAATGCATGGCAAATGCCTCCTTTTATAGGCCAAAATTGGGAACTATTGATTTGATGACTAATTGATAAGTGGGTGGCCAACTTTTGACTTGGTGACAATCCTTATCTTCTCTTGTCTGCCCAAAACGTCATTGATAACGTCAAAATGGGAGCCAGTTGTAAACATGAAAGTTGTAGGCAATTGTCTCAGCTTTCTTGTGTAAAAAATTCAGCTAATTTGGACTTCTAGAACTCCAGATATGGCCAAAATACCGAACAGTGCTCGGGCTGGAAGACAGATTCGGGCTTCTTTGTTGTTGCTACAATTTGGACTTGATAATGGCCTTTTTAGATCTTGGGCTCCATATGAAAGTTGTAGGCCTATGTCTTACCTTTCCATCCATATAAATTGGACCTAAATCTGAGATCTGTAGCTCCAGATATGACCTAATTACCGAATAGTGTTCCGGTTTGGATTGCACCGACATCTCTTCTCTAAGTTTGACCATCTCTTTATCCTTGCAATTTAAGTTCTTCAAGTCATCAATCAATCCTTTCATTTATGTGATAGGCCTGCATTAAAAATAGATATTTACCACAAATTATAGGTATCTTATATTATTAGATACATTATTATAAAATATATTTTAGTTAAGGAGTTATTGATACTTCAAGTGCAAAATGATGATATAAAACCATGATAAAAATGCACTTTTAAGTATTCATCTCCAATGTCATGTTTCCAAATGATAGCTTCATCAGTCCATTCCTACAATTAATCAATGCGTTAGAGGTTGCAAGAAACGGACGTCCTAAAATAACAGGAAATGAATTACATGCTTCAACAGGTTCTGTGTCCAAGACAATAAAATGCACAGGATAAATGAATTTATCGACTTGTACTAACACATCTTCAATTATTCCTCTAGGCACTTTTACAGATCTATCGGCAAGTAAAAGAGATATAGAAGTTGGTTTTAACTCACCTAGATTGAGACTTTGAAAAACTGAATATGGAAGTAAATTCACACTAGCACCAAGATCAAGTAAGGCTCTTTCAATTTTATGCTCTCCAATAAAGCAAGAAATTGTAGGACAACCAGGGTCTTTATATTTCAAAGCATTATTGTTTTGAAGAATAGCACTTACTTGTTCGACTAGAAAGGCTTTTTTTTTCACATTTAGTTTCCTCTTCACAGTGCATAGATCTTTCAAAAATTTAGCATAGGAAGGAACCTGTTTAATAGCATCCAACAATGGTATATTGATCCTTACCTGTTTGAAAATTTCAAAAATTTCAGAGTTGTGATTAACTTTCCTTTGTCTGGTCATGGCTTGAGGAAATGGAAATGCTGGCGGTGAATCAGTCGTTTCTTTGCAATTTTCAGATTCATCCCCTTCCTTACCCTCAGAGATTGACCCATCATCTTTCTCATAAGGTTCAAGAGAGGATTTTTCAATAACCTTACCACTACGCAGAGTAGTGACTGATTTGACTTGATCCATGTGTTGGCTTCCGGAACTACTTGCATTTGCATTGTATTGCCCTTTGGGATTTTGTTGTGTTTGAGATGGAAACTTACCTTTCTCTTGGAAACTAAGAGCAGATGTTAATTTAGCAAGAGTATCTTTAAAATCTGTCATGTTTTGAACAAGTTGAGTATTAATTGTCTCTTGCTTTTCAATGAATGCATGCAATGTTTCCTCAATATTTCTTCTAGGAGGTGGAGCATAAGGAGGTGCATATCCATGAGAATTTTGGAAATTGTGGTGTGCTTGAAATGGTGGTTGTGAAGTTTGTGCATTGTTGTTCTCACTCTTCCAACTGAAATTTGGGTGATTCCTCCAACTAGGGTTGTATGTTTGGGAGTATGGGTTGTGGTTGGCCCTTTGAAAACTGTTTAAAGCATGGGCTTGTTCATGGAGACATTCTTTAAAAGAAGGCAAGGTTGGATAATCGTTGGTTGAGTGTTCATTTGTTTCACAGATTTGACACACAATGTTTTCAACAGATTTTAATTGACCACTCTTTTTTAATTCTAGTGCCTCGATTTTTCTAGCTAAAGATGCAAACTTGGCTTGAAGGTCACGATCTTCCCTAAGGTTGTACATACCTCCACTAGATGTATGAGGTTGAGTTTTACTCAGTGCCTCATAAGTACCCGCGGTGTCCCAATTTTGAGCATTTTCAGCTAACAAGTCTAAGTACTCCATTGCTTCATCAGGGTCTTTATCTTCAAAAGTTCCATTGCACATCAATTCAACCATTTGCCTATCTTTAGGTGTTAACCCTTCATAGAAATGTGAAACCAATCTCCATGTTTCAAAACCATGATGGGGGCAAGTACTAAGCAAATCTCGATACCTATCCCAATATTTATAAAATGTTTCTCCTGGTTTTTGAGTGAAAGTGGTGATTTGTCTCTTGAAAGAGTTTGTTCTATGAGATGGGAAAAACTTCTTTAAAAACTGTTGTTGCATTTCATCCCAAGCACGAATGGATCCTGGTCTCAAATTTTGTAGCCATGTTTTAGCTTTATCTTTTAATGAAAAAGGAAAAAGCTTTAATCTAATGGTGTTCATGCTACAATTTAAATTATTATATGTGTTGCAGACCTCCTCAAATTCCCTTAAATGCAAGTATGGATTTTCCAATTCTAAGCCATGAAAAGAAGGTAAAAGTTGAATAATGCCTGGTTTAAAATTAAAATGAGATGCATCAGGAGTAAAAACTATGCATGACGGTGCACTTGTTCTTGTGGGATTCATGTGGTCTCTAAGTGTTCTAGCACGGTTATTCTCATTATTTTCATTATGAAGTGATTGATTATCTTCTTCGGCCATATTTTCTGAAAATGATGAGGATATCCTACAAAGTCTACCACTTGATGTACGTGACCACACTCTCATGCACGTGTAGGAATAAAATAAAAAAGAAGAAGAAAGCAAAAGAAGGAGGAAGAAAACAAAATAAAAAGAAACAAAAGAAAAGAAACAAAGTTATATACAAGAAAAGTGAAAAGAGAAAAAAATAACTACTATAATTTATACAAGAACTTACCTCCCCGGCAACGGTGCCAAAAACTTGACACGACTAAAAGGTTGATGTCTTCTCCCAAGTGCAGGAGTGTCGAAGTAATAAATAACCCGGCAAGACCGGGGTTGAACCACAGGGAGGTTAATTGTACAAATTATAGACAACAATTATAAACAACAATAATAGCAATAATAACAACAACAATAACAATAATAACAACAACTATAATAATAATAATAATAATAATAATAGTAGTAGTAGTAGTAGTAGTAGTAGTAGTAGTAGTAATAATAATAATAATAATAATAAAGAAAGAGAACAAGAAGATGATGATGAGAACTTGGAGATGGAAAATTAATGTAAGGATTAAACAATAATAATAACAAATGTCAAGGTTAGAGGTTTCACTAATGGTATGTCAAACAAGTATAGTATAAACTCTTATTATTCAATTGGAAATCACACACAAAGGAGGTTCCAATCAGATTATATATTGTTAACATGATTACATTAGTTATCTTATTCAATTAATGCTAATACTTGTAAATCTCGTCAAGCATTCATGATTATAACTTATGTTAACAACAAATCAAGTTCCTTTCATAGCTCAAGTGTCGGTTATACCATACATTATGGGCTATGAAAGTGCCAAGCATTTGTTGTACCAAGTGTTATACAACATAAATCAAGATTAATCATTTAACAAGCAAAGTATTAAAGAGTGAACAAGATAACAAATATAAAACATGTTAGTATCAAACATTAAAGTCCATATTAAGTTTACACTATACTTATTCTTCCACCATTAGTGTAACCTTTTCACCTTGACATAATTAACTTAGCTAGACATAATGAAAGAAAGGAAAACAAATAAACAAAATAAGAACATAAAAGTTAACTAAGTAAAGGAAAGGAAATGAAAGGCATAAACTTGATATTAATGAAAGTAAAGCATAAACATTACAAAAAATACAAAGAGAGAAAGGAAGAGCATGATCTTGATCTGAACACCAAGATGCCTAAATGCATGGCAAATGCCTCCTTTTATAGGCCAAAATTGGGAACTATTGATTTGATGACTAATTGATAAGTGGGTGGCCAACTTTTGACTTGGTGACAATCCTTATCTTCTCTTGTCTACCCAAAACGTCATTGATAACGTCAAAATTGGAGCCAGTTGTAACATGAAAGTTGTAGGCAATTGTCTCAGCTTTCTTGTGTAAACAATTCAGCTCATTTGGACTTCTAGAACTCCAGATATGGCCAAAATACCGAACAGTGCTCGGGCTGGAAGACAGATTCGGGCTTCTTTGTTGTTGCTACAATTTGGACTTGATAATGGCCTTTTTAGATCTTGGGCTCCATATGAAAGTTGTAGGCCTATGTCTTACCTTTCCATCCATATAAATTGGACCTAAATCTGAGATCTGTACCTCCAGATATGACCTAATTACCGAATAGTGTTCTGGTTTTGATTGCACCGACATCTCTTCTCTAAGTTTGACCATCTCTTTATCCTTGCAATTTAAGTTCTTCAAGTCATCAATCAATCCTTTCATTTATGTGATAGGCCTGCATTAAAAATAGATATTTACCACAAATTATAGGTATCTTATATTATTAGATACATTATTATAAAACATATTTTAGTTAAGGAGTTATTGATACTTCAAGTGCAAAATGATGATATAAAACCATGATAAAAATGCACTTTTAAGTACTAATCAAGACAACTCATAAATGAGGATGAAAAACGTGCACTAAAGTGGTTGCAAAGTTGTCTTGATTTGATTTTTCAGAACATCTTTCGGTGTTTTACCCATAACTTTTGACTCAGGTGTCCAAATGAGATGTTGTTTAATGATCTGAAAAGGTGACAGAATTTCCTACAAATAATATGTCTCTAATAGACATCTCGAAAAAAAGCTTCTAAGAGGGTCAAATTGCTGTTCAAAGTTAGAGTCAGATTTGTGTCTGATTTTTTTTTGAAATTGTATTGTGTTTTTCTTTATAGATTTCAGTTCTTTAGTTTGTAAAACTTATTATTTCTGTTTGATTCAAGTTATTTAATTTTTATTGAAGTGTTCTTATATATAATCATGGTTGGCTAAACTCTTTCTTGGATCCAAATCAAGGATAATGGTGATTGAGGTGAGTTCTTTAGGATATTAATGAATCTTAATGTTTATCTTCTCATTTTCTTCATGAATGATTTATTATTGCAAAGAAATTTTAGAAATCATTTAGGTAATGTTATATAATCTTGAATTTTTATGCACAAACTTTAGTTTTGGTATAGAGATTGTTTGATTCAATGTCTTACTTAATATGAAAGTACTTGTTCATTCTTAAGTAATAATCAATCTTCATCTTTCTAAACTTCATTGTAATATCTTCCGATCTAATATCACCATCGTTGATATTAGGTTGAGTTATCTTATATATGTTGAAGAAATCACCAATACATCACCATTAAAATTGATTTGGACCAAGACTTACCTTTTATTATCATTTAAAATCTATTTACACTTTTTCATCTTTGAAAACAAATCCATCAATTATTTTCAACCAAGTTACTGTTAATTTAATTTCTCTTGAGTTTTTTTTTGTTACCTAGCTTAACTTCCAGATCTAGCTCTCTGTGGATATGACTTCGATCTTACCGAGTTAATTGCTACATCACACACTCGTGCACTTGCGAGTTAAAACAAGCCGATCATAAAAAGCGGTCAAGCAATTTTGGCGCCGTTGCTGGGGAGCTAGCAAGCAAAGGTAACAAATTTAGATTTTGATTATTGGAAAAATAAAAAAATCATATAAAAAGGCTGGTTTTACCACCTAAAAAATTTTTTTTGACCTTAAAGTTTCAGATATTGGACTGTGGACTGGACTATTAATTGTTGGATTTTGGTTGGTTCAACCATTTTTCTTTTATTGTCTATTCTTATTAGTTTCTAATATTTTTCTTGTTTATTTCATTTTATTTTGTTGATATTGTTTTTATTTATTGTCTAAAGTGCTTGGCCGGTATTATCGCCTTTTGTTTATTCAAGCTTGTTATAATTATCTTTTAATGTTTATTGTTATTATTTTTCTTATATTTATTGTCTAAAGTGCTTCGCCGGTATTACCGTCTCTTGTTTATTTCAGTTTATTTTGTTGTTTTGTTATGATTATTTTTCTTATATTTATTGTTTAAAGTGCTTAGCCGGTATTACCGCCCCTTTTTTATTTCAGTTTATTTTGTTGTTTTGTTATGATTATTTTTTTTATATTTATTGTTTGAAGTGCTTGGCCGGTATTACCACCTTTTTATTCAAGCTTGTTATAATTATCTTTTAATGTTTATTGTTGTTAATAGTGCTTATTAGTTGGAGAGTGAATTTCTTAATTTGTTGCATTTTTATTTTTGAGCTATTACTTTTATTTGCAATTTTTTTTCTTTCTTTCCTTTCCTTTCATATTCATATAATTGTTATATTATTATTATTATTATTATTATTATTATTATTATTATTATTATTATTATTATTTTATCATGGCTAATGTTCAAGATGTAGAAGGTGAAGGGAGTGTTCAAAGTAAATGGACCTCCAGAATTCAATGATCAACCTAATTTTTGAACTCTTAGAGAGTATCTTCACCCGGCTAGACAAAGTACACCTTCGTGTATTATCTTACCTCTTAACCAACAAGCTTTCAATTTGAACCGGGCATGATTCAACTTCTTCCCATATTCATGGTATGGATTCTGAAAATCCATACATACACATTAAAGACTTTGAAGAGGTATGTAATATTTTTATTGATAGAACATGTACCGAGGAAACCATTCTGCTTAAATTGTTCCCATTCTCTCTAAAGGATAAAGCCAAGCTTTGGCTAAACTCCTTGTGTCCTAGGTCTATAGGTACATGGAGAGAAATGCAAGCTGAATTTTTGAAAAAAAATACTTCCCCACTCATAGGACAACAACTTTACAACGTCAAATGATGAATTTTTCTTATAGTCGAAATGAGTCATTTCACCAAGCTTGGGAAAGGTTTAAACACTTGTTAAATGCATGCCCTCACCATGGTTTTGAGATGTGGAGGTTAGTGAGTTTCTTCTTGACTCTCTTATCGCAGATTTTAAAAAGCTAGTGTCAACCATGTGTAATGGTGAGTTTTATGACAAAGAACCAAGTGAGGCCTTTGATTTTTTTGATCAATTGGCTGAAAACACAAAGCAATGGGAGACTTCTCTCCCAGTTCATGTTGAGTCTAGAAACACCATTTCTCATTTAAGTGGGAAGTTTCAATTGAAAGAGACTGATGACCTCAATGCTAGATTAGCCTCATTGGTTAGGAAAGTAGAGTCTCTTGAGATTAAAAAAGTGCATGTCATGAGTGAACAACAAAAGAAAAGTTGTGTTGTTTATGAAAGCAAAAGGCATAGGACAACTAAGTGTCCTACCATTCCAGCCTTCAAGGAAGTGCTATATGGCCAAACTTCTGATTCAAGTAATATTAGAAAGCCATTTCCAAACCAAGTAGGCAATCCCTACTCTGAGACCTATAATCCTGGATGGAGGAACCACCGAAATTTTGGATGGAGAAATGAGGGCTCTTCAGTACCTCAAACATTTCAACCTCCACCCCAACCATTTCATGCTCCCACACATAACATATACCAACCACCTCATAAGGGATCCTTAGAGGATACTCTTCAACAATTCATGCAAACGCAAGGAGGAATTAACAACCAAGCTTACAAATTCCAAGACCAGACCAATAGAACCTTAGATGACATTCGAAGTCAACTAATTAAGTTGACTCAATCACTAAGCATTCAAGAGAAGGGAAAAATCCCAGCTCAACCAATGCCCAATCCTAGAGGTCAGGTACACATGAGTGAATCCTCACCTAGTGAACCTTCAAACCATGAACAAGTCCAAGCCATCATTACCCTTAGAAGTGGAAAGATTGTTGACAAAGGTATAGGTTTTAGGATTCCTAAAGGTATTGTGGAGGAGAAATCTAGGGAAAGTGAAGAGGGAATCAAAACACAAGTGACAAATGAGAGTTTGAGTGACAAAGAAGGCGAGCTAAATGAGAAAGAGATGAGTGAGAAAGGAGATGATTCAAGAAAAAATAAAGTCAAAGTGAGTGATTTAGAATTTGTTCCTAGAGCACCATTTCCACAAAGGTTAGGGAAACCTAAACAAGATCTTATAAACTCAGAAATATATGAATTGTTCAAACAAGTGAAAGTCAATATTCCACTCCTTGATGCAATTAAAGAAGTTCCATCTTATACAAAGTTTCTTAAGGATTTATGCACAGTTAAAAGGAGATTGAATGTGAAAGAAAGAGCCTTTCTGACTGAACATGCTACTGCCATCATCCAGTTTAAGACCCCTCCCAAATACAAAGATCCTGGTTGTCCTACCATTTCATGCATTATTGGAAGTCATAAGATAGATCAAGCTTTGTTGGATTTAGGAGTAAGTGGGAATTTAATACCCTACACTGTTTACGAACAATTAGGTTTAGGAGAAATGAAGCCTACTCGAATCACCCTTCAATTAGCTGATAGGTCAATCAAGATTCTCAGGGGTATCGTTGAAGATGTGTTGGTCCAAGTAGATAAATTCTACTTTCCTGTTGATTTTGTAGTGTTAGACACCGCACCAATTCAAGGTTCTAATGCTCCCATCCTAGTCATCTTAGGGAGGCCTTTCTTAGCTACATCCAATGCCTTAATTAACTGTAGGAATGGGGTGATGAAATTGTCTTTTGAGAATATGACTGTGGAGATGAACATATTCAATGTCTCCAAACAAATCGGGGAACATGAGGACATTAGAGAGGTAGATTTCATCCAAACAGTTTGTCAAGAACACTTTGAGAGAGTGTGGATCAAGGATCCATTGGAGAGAACTTTAATTCATGATGAAAGATTTTGTTCTTTGGAATGTGTTGATGAGGAAGTAAGAGAACTCAAGACTTATCTAGATCCAATGCCTATTATGTTAATAGGTCAATGGACCCTATCATTTGAGCCTTTGATTTCACCCTAAGTGAAAGTTGTGGCATCTCTTGTCCAGCTTTATAAACCAGAAAGAAAGCCTTTACCGAGTGATCTTAAGTATGTATTTCTAGGGGAAGATGAATCATATCCTATTGTGATCTCATCAAAACTTAGCATAGAGCAAGAACAAAAACTTTTGAGAGGTGAGAAAACACAAGAAAGCAATTGGGTGGAAAATTACTGACTTGAAAGGAATTAGCCCTCTTTTATGTACACTGAGAATCTATCTTGAAGAAGAGGCTAAATTTGTGAGGCAAATGCAAAGACGTTAAACCCAAACATGAAGGAAGTAGTGAGAGGTGAAGTGCTTAAGCTACTTGATGCAGGTATCATTTACCCTATTGCAAACTCAAAATGGGTTAGTCCAACCCAAGTTGTCCCTAAAAAATCTGGAGTCACGGTAGTGAAGAATGAAAATAATGAGTTGGTACCAACTAGAATCCAAACTGGATGACGTATGTGCATTGATTATCGTAAATTGAATATGGTGACTAGGAAGGACCATTTTCCGCTTCCATTTTTAGACTAAGTGCTTGAAAGAGTTGCTGGAAGAGCTTTCTATTGTTTTCTTGATGGATACTCAAGTTACAACCAAATTGAGATTTCTTTAGAAGACCAAGAAAAAACCACTTTCACTTGTCCTTTTGGTACCTATGCTTACAGAAGAATGCCTTTTGGTTTGTGTAATGCACCAGCCACTTTTCAAAGGTGTATGATGAGTATCTTTAGTGACATGGTGGAAATTTTTTTGGAAGTTTTCATGGATGATTTTTCAGTTTATGGGGATTCTTATGAGTTGTGTATACTGCATTTAGAAAAAGTCCTTGAAAGATGTGAAGAGAGCAATCTTGTACTCAATTGGGAGAAGTGTCATTTTATGGTGACACATGGCATTGTCTTAGGTCACATTGTCTCTTCAAAAGGAATAGAGGTAGATAAGTCAAAAGTGGAAATCATTCAAAAATTACCTACACCTAGGACTATGAAAGATGTGAGATCCTTTTTAGGACATGCTGGTTTTTATCAAAGATTCATTCATTTTTTTAGTACCATTGTGTAACTTGTTGTCACAAGATGTCCAATTTGATTAGACATCAAAAAGTCAAGAAGCTTTTGAAAAGCTTAAAGGGTTGTTGACAACTGCACCAATCATGCAAGCTCCTGATTGGTCTTCACCATTTGAACTGATGTGTTATGCTAGTGATTTTGCGGTTGGGGCTGTTTTAGGGCAAAGAAAAGGCAAGAAACCTCATGTCATATATTATGCTAGCAAGACTTTGAATGATGCTCAATTGAATTACACTACAACTAAAAAAGAACTCTTAGTTGTGGTCTTTGCATTAGACAAGTTTAGGTCTTATTTGGTTGGATCTCTTGTTATTGTTTTCACTGATCATGCAGCATTGAAATATTTGCTCACAAAACAAGATGCCAAACCACGTTTGATTCGATGGATCCTCCTACTCCAAGAGTTTAACCTTGAAATTCGAGATAAAAAGGGAGTAGAGATTGTCTCGTCTTTTAAGCTATGAGACCATAATTGATGAATCTCCAATAAATAAACTCTTTGCTGATGAAAATTTATTTTGTACAGGTATTGTCTCCTACATTGGTTCTCCATGGTATGCTAACATAGCAAATTACCTAACCACAAGTCACATTCCTTCTCATTGGTCTAAACTTGAAAAACAAAAATTCTTGTGCAATGTGCACACCTTTTTTTAGGATGACCCCTACCTATTTAAATACTGTCCTGACCAAATTATTAGGCGGTGCATCCCTGATCATGAAATTCCAAGGGTCATTAATTTTTGTCATGCATTAGCTTGTGGTGGGCATTTCTCTTCCAAGAAAACCATTGCCAAAATCTTGCAGTGTGGTTTTTATTGGCCTACCATATTTAAAGATGTTCATGCCTTCTGTGTTGCATGTGATCGATGCCAACGACTAGGTAGCCTCACTAGGCGTAACATGATGCCCCTTAACCGCATCCTTGTTTTGGAAATATTTGGTTGTTGGAGGATTGATTTCATGGGACCTTTTCCAAGTTCATTTGGTTACCAATTCATCCTTATAGCTGTTGATTATGTGTCTAAATGGGTGGAGGCCATTACATCTCGAACTAATGACCATCGAGTTGTGGTTAAATTCTTGAAAGAAAATATTTTCTCTCTTTTTGACATGGGGGAAAGCATTTTTGTAACAAGCTCGTTGGGATTCTGATGAGAAAATATGGTGTAATTCACAAAGTCAGTACCCCCTATCACCCACAGACTAGTGGCCAAGCTAAGTTGGCAAATAGGGAGATCAAGAACATTTTAGAGAAAACAGTCAATCCAAACCGTAAAGATTGGTCCCTACGACTAGTTGATGCTTTGTGGGCATATCACACTGCTTATAAGACCTCTTTAGGAATGTCTTCTTATAGGCTAGTTTATGGAAAGCCTTGTCATCTCCCTGTTGAGATTGAGCACCGTGCATATTGGGTCATTCGACAATTCAATGGCAATGAAAATGAGGTTGACAAAAATAGAAAGCTTCAATTGGATGAATTAGAGGAGCTGAGAAATGATGCATTTGAAAATGCAAAAATTTCAAAACATAAGATGAAAACTTTGCATGATAAACATATTCTTAGAAAATCATTTCATGTTAGTCAAAAGGTTCTCTTGTATAACTCACGATTATATCTCTTTCCTAGGAAGTTGAGGACAAAATGGATTGGTCCATTTGTGATTAAATCCATCTCTGAGCATGGTGCATTTGAGGTAGAAAATACCAAGAATGGAAATATTTTCAAAGTAAATGGTTATCGATTGAAACCTTTTCTTGAAAACGTTATGGTTGAAGTTGAGACATTGGATCTTGAAGATCCAATACCATTGTAGTATCAGAAGTAATGAGTTTTTTTTATTTGTTTCTTCTCATTTTTATTTTTTTCCTTCTTCCATCTTTTATATTTTCTTGTTCATGCATTAGGGACAATGCATTATTTTAAGTTGGGGGGGTGTGAGGTTCTTTATGTTAAAAAAAAAATCAATGTTTTCTTTTAGTTGCGATATGCAGATTAAAAAAAAATCAATCAAGTAAGAAGTCAGCTCATTCCCAATTCAATCAGACATTCATCGTTGAAAACAGAAGGGGAGTAACAATTTTCTAATCTTTATACTTTTCTTCTCTTTCTCTTTTACATTGAGGATAATATAAAAATTAATTTTAGATATTTTATTATGTTGAATGCTTGAGATAACCATGCTTGTTGAAAAAAAAAAAACTTGCATTCGTATATGAATGAGACTTGTTTAGGATCATCATTACATTTCTGGGTTCATTATTGTGTTGAACATTGCATGCTTTAATTTGGGATAGATAATATCTTATAAAGCAAGATATAACATACTTTTTTTTAAGATTACTGAAGTACATCTTTCCTTGTAAAAGTTGTGTGAATATGCATGAAAGATGAGTATGATGCTTTACTTGTGATTATCCCTTTTGATCTAGTCCTAAACAAGGTTTAAGTAAATAGAGTAATAATTATTGCATAAATAAATAAATAAATATGTACAAATTCTTATCTACTCCAATGTTTTGAGTTGCTCAGTAATTAGGGGTATTCATCACAAATGTTTATCTTTACGTCAAATGGCAGCTTGAAATATGAGTATGCAAAGCACTTTAAGTTTGTGACTTTGTGACTAACCCGGTGCATTCATCACAAATGTTTGTATTTGCGTCAAAAGGGAAGTGACTACTTAAAGACAGAATAAATCATATCTTTAAAAAAAAGGAAAAAAATATATAGATATTTCTCTAGGTTGCTACCTTGTTTGTGTTGGTGAGAAGAGAAGATTACAAGTTGAGTTTTTGTATGAATCAATTATGTTGGTTGCACGATAAATGTGACTGAATTTGGAAATTTTGTATGAATGTTTGATTTAGAGAATGTGAGTATGCTTGTTTTTCTTTATTTTCTATTGTGTACACTAAGTTAAAAATACCAATGTTTGCATGATAGGTCCTTCAAGTGTGATGAATCGAGCCTGATTATGTTTGTTATTATTATTTTTTTATTTCAAAGGTTTTATGTTCTGTTTTGCTTGAGGACTAGCAAAATCTAAGTTGGGGGGTGTGATTGTGCATCAAAAGTGTCATTAAGTCTCTTATTTTATATATGTATTTATTGTTTTTATTTGGTTGTTTTTATAATAATTGATGTGTTTTTTAGTAATGAAGTTTGTTTTAATGTTTCGATAGGTTTTTAGAGTTAAATGAATTAATTCAGAAAATTCAACGTCAAAATTCAGAATAAAGAATTGAAGAGACAATTTAGTTGAAGATTGAAGCAAATCTTTGTTCAAATAAGTGCTCCAAATTTATCCCAAAAATCAATTCTATTCCAATTCTAGAAAAGAATATCATATGATCTATTTGAAGCCTAAACTTGCCTTATGTTGTGTGTAAACTTCAACCATTAAACACTCAAGGTTTTAATGTCAATCTTAGCCCAAATAATAAGTACATTTGTATACTTATTTGATGCTCAAATTCAGCCCCAAATCAGGTTTAAATCAACCCCAAATCAACCTTCAAATCAGCCCAAACACAATCCATGATCTTACATGTCCACACAACAAATAACAATTGATTTATTTTGGGTAATTCATTGATCCAAGAAGGCAAGCACATGGATGGAAAGCTGAAGGGGATATTTTTACATTATTTTGGGTCAAAAAGAAGAATTATTTGAACCGAATAATATGTCTCTAATAGACATCTCAAAAAAAAGCTTCTAAGAGGGTCAAATTGCTGTCCAAAGTTAGAGTCAGATTTGTATCTGAATTTTTTCTGAAATTATATTGTGTTCTTCTTTATAGATTTTGGTTTTTTAGTTTGTAAAACTTATTATTTCTGTTTGATTCAAGTTATTTCATGTTTATTGAAGTGTTCTTATATATAATCATGGTTGGCTAAACTCTTTCTTGGATCCAAATCAAGAATAATGGTGATTGAGGTGAGTTATTTAGGATATGAATTAATCTTAATGTTTATCTTCTCATTTTCTTCATGAATGATTTATTATTGCAAAGAAATTTTGGAAATCATTTAGGTAATGTTATAATCTTGAATTTTTATGCACAAACTTTAGTTTTGGTATAGAGATTGCTTGATTCAATGTCTTACTTAATATGAAAGTACTTGTTCATTCTTAAGCAATAATCAATCTTCATCTTTCTAAACTTCATTGTAATATCTTACGATCTAATATCACCATCGTTGATATTAGGTTGAGTTATCTTATATATGTTGAAGAAATCACCAATATATCACCATTAAAATTGATTTGGACCAAGACTTACCTTTTCTTGTCATTTAAAATCTATTTACACTTTTTCATCTTTGAAAACAAATCCATCAATTATTTTCAACAAAGTTAGTGTTAATTTAATTTCTCTTAAGTTTTTGTTTTGTTACGTAGCTTAATTTCCAGATCTAGCTCTCTGTGGATGTGACCTTGATCTTACCGAGTTAATTGCTACATCACACACTCGTGCACTTGCGAGTTAAAACAAGCCGATCATAAAAAGCAGTCAAGCACATTAATCTCTTGTTCATCTTTTTCATTTCCTTTACTATAGTTAGTTAACTTATATCATGTTTATGTTCTTGTATTGTTTATTTAAGTTTTTCTTCTTTATAATGTTTATGTTGTGCCGTGAATGATTCAAAAATCGGCAACAATGAATCTGATGAAAATGGATGAAGGATGGGTCTGGTTGTGTTGTCTTTCTTTTGGTGTTTAGGCTGGTGATTAGTACTTAAAAGTGCATTTTTATCATTGTTTTATATTATCATTTTGCACTTGAAATATCAATAACTCCTTAACTAAAGCATGTTTTATAATAATATATCTAATAATATAAGATACCTTTAATTTGTGGTAAATGTTTATTTTAAATGCAGGCCTATCACATAAATGAAATGCTTGGTTGATGACTTTAAGAACTTAAATTGCAAGGGCAAATAGATGGTCAAACTTAGAAAAGAGATATCGGTGCAATCCAAACCGGAACACTGTTCGGTAATTTAAATCATATCTTTAGCTATATACCTCAGATTTAGGTCCAATTTATATGGATGGAAAGGTAAGACATAGGCCTACAACTTTCATACGGAGCCCAAGATCTAAAAAGGCCATTATCAAGTCTAAATTGTAGCAATAACAAAGAAGCCCGAATCTGTCTTCCAGCTCGAGCACTGTTCGGTATTTTGCCCATATCTAGAGTTCTAGAAGTCCAAATAAGCTGAAGTTTTTACACAAGAAATATGAGACAATTGCCTACAACGTTCATGTTTTCAACTGGCTCCAATTTTGACGTTATCAATGACGTTTTGGGCAGACAAGAGAAGATAAGGATTGTCACTAAGTCAAGAGTTGGCCACCCACTTATCAATCAGTCATCAAATCAATAGTTCTCAATTTTGGCCTATAAAAGAAGGCATTTGCCATGCATTTAGGCATCTTGGTGTCCAGATCAAGAGCATGCTCTTCCTTTCTCTCTTTGTATTTTTTATAATGTTTATGCTTTGCTTTCATTAATTTTAAGTCTATGCCTTTCATTTCCTTTCCTTTACTTAGTTAACTTTTATGTTCTTATTTTGTTTATCTATTTTTCTTTCTTTCATTATGTCTAGCTAAGCTAATTATGTCAAGGTGAAAAGGTTACACTAATGGTGTGAGAATAAGTATAATGTAAACTTAATATGGACTTGAATGTTTGATACTAACATGTTTTATATTTGTTATCTTGTTGACTCTTTAATACTTTGCTTATTAAATGACTAATCTTGATTTATGTTGTATAACACTTGGTACAACAAATGCTTAGCACTTTCATAGTTCATATTGTATGGTATAACCGGCACCTGAGCTATGGAAGGAACTTGATTTATTGTTAACATAATTATAATCATAAATGCTTGACGAGATTTACAAGTATTAGCATTAATCGAATAAGATGACTAATGCAATCATGTTAACAATATATAATCTGATTGGAACCTCCTTTGTGTGTGGTTTCCAATTGAATAATAAGAGTTTATATTATACTTGTTTGACATACCATTAGTGGAACCTCTAACCTTGACGTTGGTTATTATCATTGTTTAACCCTTTCATTAATATTACATCTCAAAGTTCTCATCTTCTTCTCTTTGTTTTTCTTTATTATTGTTATTATTATTATTACTATTATTATTAGTACTACTACTATTATTATTATTGTTATTATTATTATTATTATTGTTGTTGTTGTTGTTGTTGTTGTTGTATTGTATTTATAATTTGTACAATTAACCTCCCTATGGTTCGACCCCGGTCTTGCCGGGTTATTTATTACTTCGACACTCCTGCACTTGGGATAAGACATCAATCTTTTCGTCGTGTCAGTTGCATTATAGTATTTTTAAGGTAAATAAAATGGAGGATAGACTAGAGTGATACTTTGATAAGTCGATCTGGACGCCACAAAGATCAATCTAGGATTTTGATGCCACACTCTCTGTGATTGAAGAGTGATAAGTCAGGTAGGGTTCTTCACAAATCAATTTGGAAGAATAACTCTTAATTCTAGGAATTAAGTTCAAATATTGGCCGAAAGTTGTTTATTACATATTCTGATGCCATATTTATAGTGGAACATCCCTCCACACTTAGGAAAATTCAACATGACAACAATCAAGCCCAAAAATTGGACTTTGACAAAGTAACCAGACAAATTAAACTAACACACATTTTCTGACTTTAATTGAAACATAAACAGACCAAATTTAAAATGGCTATAACTTCTTGCATAAAAGTCCGATGCAATCATGGTTGGACAATCTGGAAAGACCAAATTTCACATGCAATGCATAACTTCAAATTCGGGTTCAAATTCATTTGCTGTTCTGACGTAAACAACATCAATTTCTTAACTTATTTGCATTATCAACCCAAATTCAAGTAGTCCAGCATCAAAAGAACCATTAAGGCCTCTTCCTATCTTTAAGCTCCAATTGTAGGCAAATAAGCACCCTTGAACCAATTTGAAACTGATTGCCAAATTTTAACTCCGACGCCGCTTCAATCATTCCAATCTGACTCGTCAAGGTCCTTTGTAGTTGTTTCGCTCTCGCTTTTGTCATTGGACCATCTGAATCCTCTTGCATATTTGATTTACCTTTACGAGATGGATTATCATTCCCATGATGCACATCATCAACCCTGGGTTGATAATGATTTGTGCTCAAATCATAATCGTCGTCATCATCCAAGTATGGAGTCAAGTCTTTCACATTAAAAGTAGCTGATACATTGTAATCACCAGGAAGATCTACCTTATACGCATTATCATTCACCTTCTCTCTAATCCGAAATGGACCATCAGCTCTTGGCATCAACTTGGACTTGCGTTTGCTTGGAAATCTGCCCTTACTAAGATGAATCCAAACAAGATCACTAGGTTCAAACCTAACCATTTTCCGCCCCTTGTTAGCTTGTTGAGCATACTTTGTTGTTTTCTCCTCAATATGTAATCGAACCTGCTCATGTAGTTTCTTCATCAATTATGCTTTTCTAATTCCATCCATAGATGCCCTCTCATCAATTGGAAAATGAACAAGATCAATAGGAACACAAGGATTAAAGCCATACACGACCTCAAATGGTGAAAAGTTTGTAGCCTCATGCACATTACGATTATATACAAACTCCACAATAGGCAAACAAGTATCCCAACTCTTCAAATTCTTATGTATAACAGCTCGTAACAAAGAAGATAAAGTTTGGTTTACTACCTCAGTTTGTCCATCAGTTTGTGGATGACATGCCGTACTGAAAAGTAACTTCATTCCTAGCTTCCTCCAAAGAGTCTTCCAAAAGTGGCTTAAGAACTTTGTATCACGATCAGAAACAATACTTTTAGGAACTCCATGCAAACGAACAATCTCTTGAAAGAACAAATCAGCTACATGTACGGCATCGTTAATTTTGTTATAAGGAATGAAATGGGACATTTTGGAGAATCCATCAACCACAACCATTATTGAATCCTTTCCACGGCGTGTTCTTGGTAACCCCAGTACAAAGTCCATGCTAACATCCATCCACGGTTGCTCTGGAATACGCAACGGCATATACAGCCCATATTCATTCTCTTTACCCTTAGCTTTCTTGCAAATAGCACATCTCTCAATCACCTTGTGCACATCCCGTAACATGCTAGGCCAAAACAAATATTCTTTCAGCAACTCATAAGTCTTCTTCTCCCAAAAATGACCACTAAGACCACCACCATGAGCCTCTCACACAAGCAACTCCCGTAAAGAACCTGAAGGAATACACATTCTGCCCATTTTGAACAAGTAACCTTCATGCATAAAGAACCCATCACAAGCTCCCTTTGCACATTCGGTAACCACATTAGCAAAGTAGGAATCATTAGCGTACTAATCCTTCACCTGTTCAAAACCCATCAGCCTTGCATTCAACATAGAGATCAGTGCATACCTCCTAGAAAGAGCATCAGCAACCACATTAACTTGCCCTTTCTTGTACTTTATGACATAAGGAAGTGACTCCATAAACTCCACCCATTTAGCATGTCTTCGATTCAGCTTGCTTTGCCCCTTAAGATACTTTAAGGATTCATGATCAGTATGAATAACGAATTCTTTTGGCACCAAGTAGTGCTGCCATACCTCCAGAGCCAGAATCAAAGCATAGAACTCCTTGTTGTAAATAGAGTAGTTCAAACATGCTCCATTTAACTTTTCACTGAAGAATGCAATCGGCCTCTTTTCTTGCATCAAAACAGCCCCAATTCCAACTTCAAAAGCATCACACTTTATTTCAAATGTTTTTGCAAAGTCTGGAAATGCTAAAACAGGAGCAGTACACAACTTTTCTTTAATTAGCTCAAAAGCTTTCTGCGCCTCTGCACTCCATTTAAACTCATTCCCTTTTTTCAAGCATTCTGTCATGGGAGAAACAATAGAGCTGAAGTCTTTCACAAATCGCCTGTAGAAAGAAGCTAAACCATGAAAACTCGTCACATCAGCGATATTAGCAGGTTTTGGCCAGTCCCGAATTGCCTCAATTTTCTCCTCATCAACCTTAACTCCCTCACTAGAGATAATATATCCAAGAAACACGACACTTTCTTTACAAAAGTAACACTTTGTGAGTTTCCCATACAACTTAGAATCTCGCAAAGTTTCAAACACAACTCTAAGATGCTTCACATGATCATCAAAGGTCTTGCTATACACCAGGATATCATCAAAATAAACAAACAACCCAATATACTTCCTCAAAACATGATTCATAAGCCTCATAAATGTACTAGGCGCATTAGATAACCCAAACAGCATTACCATCCATTCATATAACCCATGTTTAGTTTTAAATGCTGTTTTCCATTCATCTCCCTCTTTCATTCTAATTTGGTGATAACCACTCATCAAATCGACTTTAGAAAACAATGCAGCACCATGCAACTCATCAAGCAAATCATCAAGTCTGGGTATAGGAAATCGATACTTAAATGTTATTTTGTTGATAGCATGGTTGTCCATACACATCCTCATGGTACCATCTTTCTTTGGTACAAGCAAAGTAGGTACGGAACGTGGACTAAATGATTCTCGAACATAGCCCTTCTCTACAAGCTCACCAACCTACCTTTGAATCTCTTTTGCTTCCGCTGGATTACATCTATATGCTGGTCTATTAGGAAGTGAAGCTCCTGGCACCAAATCAATTTGATGCTCAATTCCACGAATAGGCGGTAACCCTTTAGGTAATTCATCTGGAAACACATCTTTAAATTCTTCTAGCAATTCCTTAATCTGTGTTGGTAAGTCCAATCCTTCTACTTGTAGCAATTGCTTTGCCCAGATCATGAAAACAACCCCCGTCAAAGCTAATGCCTGTTTGATATTGCCTTTTTTTGGCTAACAACAGCCCCTTACGTGATACCTCCTTTTGTTAGCTTCGTAACTGATCCTCTCTAACCTGATAAGAACTCAATGGTAACAAGTTCACCTTCTTTCCATTCAGCATGAAAGAATAAGTGTTCTTTTGTCCACTGTAGGTCACATCCTTATCAAACTGCCATGGACGACCTAGTAACAAATGGCTAGCTGACATCGGTGCAACATCACACAAGACCTCGTCATGATAGGTTTTAATGGAAAAGGGCACAAGAACTTGCTTTGTCACCCGAATCTCCCCATTCTCATTCAGCCATCGCAAACTATATGGTCTGGGATGTGGAATGGTAGTTAAACCCTTTCTCCACCAAGGTAGTTGACGCAACATTAGTGCAACTTCCATTATCAATGATCATCCCACACACCTTATCTCGAATCTGACATCGAGTATGAAAGATGTTCTCACGTTGCTCAGCACTGACATCAACTTGTGCATTCAGAACCCGTTGCAAAACCAACAAATCTCCCTTCACTGGTTCAAAATCCTTTTCCTGTTCCATTTGTGCCTCATCTTCATCTTTAGTTTCAGCCTCATCTCCACTGATCAGCTCTCCATGATCCCCATGCAATATCATTACCCTTTTATTTGGACATTTTGAAGCAATGTGCCCATGTCCTAAGCACTTGAAGCACTTGATGTCCCGAGACCTCCTAGGATGTGGAGGTTCTGTCAACTTCTCCTTTCCCTTTAAAGAATCAGAACTGGTATTCCCCTTGCTGACCTCCACCTTCTCATCTCATTTAGGTGTGCTCCATGTTCGGGTAGGTGTAGATCTGTCCCTTGTCGTACTTGACGTAGTTACACTAGTTCGGACACCTCCTCGTTTCTGCTGCCTCTCTACACGACTTGCAAGCTTTATAACATCCTCAAGGAAGATGTACGGTTGCAATTCAACCACATTAGCTATATCCTTCCTCAACCCTCCAAGAAATCTAGCTATTGTTTGTTCTTGGGGTTCCATCAATTCACATCGAATCTGTAGCAACTCAAACTCTTTCACATACTCTTCCACGCTTAAAGATCCTTGTCGCAAGGTCTGAAGTCTGATGTATAGCTCTTGTTTATAGTAATCAGGAACAAATCTCTTCTTCATCACTCTTTTCATAGATGCCCACGTTCTAATCTCCTCTTCTCCATCCCTTCTCCTCTGAATCTTTAAGTTTTCCCACCATAAAAGAGCATAATCTGTAAACTCAAGTGCTGCCACCTTGCACTTCCTTTCTTCAGAATATTCATACCATTCGAACACCTTTTCAACCTTCTGAATCCATTCCAAGTATTCCTTAGGTGAACTACTTCCTCGAAACGGTGGAATCTTAAGTTTGAGACCACTAGGAGGATTATTATTCTGTCTTCTTGGTCTGCCCCTGTCATCGGTCTCATCATCCCCATTTGGATCTCCATCAGCTTCTACAAAATCATTTCATGGCGCCTTAAGTGCTTGCCTCTGCTGGGGTTGCAAATTATTTCTTTGCATCATTTGCATAAGGGTATGCAACTGTTCATGAATTCATGTCATTTCTTCCCGAATCTCAGCATGAGATCGTTGTAATCCTATAACCTGTGCCTGTTCTAAACTTAACTCTCTTGGCAAATCTTCTTTATCTCCAGCCATAATTAAGTTTATCAACCTCAATTCCTGCAAGCCTTTCTTCTATTTCTGGCTCCTACCTTAGATCGCAACTGATGCTCCAATTGTAGGCAAATAAACACCCTTGAACCAATTTGAAACTGATTGCCAAATTTTAACTCCGACGTAGCTTCAATCATTCCAATCTGACTCGTCAAGGTCCTTTGTAGTTGTTTCGCTCTCGCTCTTGTCATTGGACCATCTGAATCCTCTTGCACATTTGATTTACCTTTACGAGATGGATTATCATTCCCATGATGCACATCAGTTTAGCTAAGTTAATTATGTCAAGGTGAAAAGGTTTCACTAATTGTGTTGGGATAAGTACAATATAAACTCAATATAGACTTTAATGTTTATATCCTAAACAACTTGCTATTAACATGTCTTATTATTTTTATCTTATTAATTCTTAATACCTTACTTGTTAAATGGTTAATCTAGATTTGTGTTGTATAACACTTGGTACATCAAATACTTGATCCTTCATAGTCTTTGGCCGACATCGTTATTATGAGAGGAACTTGATTTGTTGTCAACATAAGTTATCATCATGAATACTTGATAAAATTTATAAGTATAGTGTTATCCAAATAAGATGATTAATATGATCATGTTGATAATTAATAAAGAGTTTATATCTTAAATACTATTAGTGTATCCTCTAACCTTGACATTTATTTTTATCATTATATAATCTTCACATTAATCTTATTGTTGTTGTTGTTGTTGTTGTTGTTGTTGTTGTTGTTGTTCTTATTATTATTATTATTATTATTATTATATAGTTAACTTCCCTGTGGTTCAATCCCGGTCTTGCCGGGTTATTTATTACTTTGACACTCCTGCACTTGGGATAAGACATCAACTCCTTGATCATGTCAAGTTTTTGGCGCCGTTGCTGGGGAGGTAAATTCTTGTATAAATTATAATATTTATTTTATTTTCACTTTTCATTTTTCATTTTTTTTATCTAACTTTCTTTTGTTTACTTCTTCTTTTATTGTCTTCCTTAACACGACCAAACGATTGATGTCTTCTCCCAAGTGTAGGAGTGTCGAAGTAATAAATAACCCGGCAACACTGAGGTCGAACCACAGGGAGGTTAATTGTACAAATTATAAATAACAATAACAATAACAATAACAATAACAATAATAATAACAATAGTAGTAGTAGTAGTAGTAGTAGTAGTAAAGAAAAAGAAGGAGAAGGAGAATAAGAAGAAGAAGATGAGAACTTTGAGAAGGAATATTAATGTAACGATTAAACAATGATAATAACAAATGTCAAGGTTAGAGATTCCACTAATGGTATGTCAAATAAGTATAATATAAACTCTTATTATTCAATTGGAAACCACACATAAAGGAGGTTCCAATCAAATTATAGATTATTAACATGATTACATTAGTCATATTATTCGATTAATGCTAATACTTGTAAATCTGGTCAAACATTCATGATTATAACTTATGTTAACAACAAATCAAGTTCCTTTCATAGCTCAGGTGTCGGTTATACCATATAGTATGAGTATGGGCTATGAACGTGCCAAGCATTTGCTATACCATGTGTTATACAACATAAATCAAGATTAGTCATTTAACAAGCAAAGTATTAAAAAGTGAACAAGATAACAAATAAAAAACATGTTAGTATCAAACATTAAAGTCCACATTAAGTTTACACTATACTTATTCGTACACCATTAGTGTAACCTTTTCACCTTGACATAATAAACTTAGCTAGACATAATGAAAGAAAGAAAAATAAATAAACAAAATAAGAACACAAATAAGATAAGAGTTAACTAAGTAAAGGAAAGGAAATGAAAGGCATAAAATTGATATTAATGAAAGCGAAACATAAACATTAAAAAAAAAATACAAAGAGAGAAAGCAATAACATGATCTTGATCTAGACACCAAGATGCCTAAATGCATGGCAAATGCCTCCTTTATAGGCTAAGATTGGGAACTATTGATTTGATGACTAATTGATAAGTGGGTGGCCAACTCTTGACTTGGTGACAATCCTTATCTTCTCTTATCTGCCCAAAATGTCATTGATAACATCAAAATTGCAGCCACTCAAAAACATAAAAGTTGTTGGAAATTGTCTTAGCTGTCTTGTGTAAACAATTCAACTCATTTGGACTTCTAGAACTCCAGATATGGCCAAAATATTGAATAGTGCTCAGGCTGGAGGATAGATTTAGGCTTCTTTGTTGTTGCTACAATTTGGACTTGAAAATGGCCATTTTAGATCTTGGGTTCCATATGAAAGTTGTATCCATATGTCATACCTTTCCATCCATATAAAGTAGACCTAAATATGAGATCTATAGCTTCAAATATGACCCAATTACTTAACAGTGTTCCGGTTTGGATTGCACCAACATCTCTTTTCTAAGTTTGGCCATCTCTTTATCCTTGCAATTTAAGTTCTTAAAGTCATCAAGCAGTCCTTTCATTTATGTGATAGGCTTACATTTAAAATGAACATTTACCATAAATTAAAGGTATCTTATATTATTAGATATATTATTATAAAACATGCTTTAGTTAAGGAGTTATTGACACGTCAAGTGCAAAATGATGATATAAAATCATGATAAAAATGCATTTTTAAATACTAATCATTCCTCCTTTAATTTTCTTCCTACACGTGCATGAGAGTTTGACATTAAGTGGTAGACTTTGTAGGGTATCCTCATCATAGTTAGAAAAAAAGGTCGAAGAAGATAACTAGTCACTTCATAATGAGAGTAACCGAGTTAGAGTACTTAAAGACCATATGAATCGTACATGAACAAGTAGACCGATTAGTACTTAGATGTGGCCAAAAACCGGAATACTGTTTGATAATTGGGTCATATCTGGAGCCATAGATCTTAGATTTAGATCTACTTTATATGGATGAAAAGGTAAGACATAGGCCTACAACTTTCATATGGAGCCCTAGATCTAAAAAGGCCATTTTCAAGTCTAAATTGTAGCAACAACAAAGCAGCCCGAATCTGTCCTCCAGCTCAAGCACTATTCAGGTTTTTGGCCACATCTAGAGTTCTAGATGTCGACATGAGCTGAAGTTTTTACACAAGAAAGTTAAGACAATTTCCTACAACTTTCATGTTTTCAAGTAGCTCCAATGTTGACGTTAGCAATGATGTTTTGGGCAGACAAGAGAAGATAAGGATTGTCACCAAGTTAAGAGTTGGTGACCCACTCATCAATTAGTCATCAAATCAATAGTTCCCAATTTTGGCCTATAAAATGAGGCATTTGCCATGCATTTAGTCATCTTGGTTTCAAGATCAAGATCATGTGCTTACCTTTTCTCTTTGTATTTTTTGTAATGTTTATGCTTTGCTTTCATTTCCTTTCATTTACTTATTTAATGTTTGATACTGACACATTTTGTATTTGTTATCTTGTTCACTCTTTAATACTTTGTTTGTTAAATGACTAATCTTAATTTATGTTGTATAACACTTGGTACAACAAATGCTTGGCACTTTCATAGCCCATATTGTATGATATAACCGACACATGAGCTATGAAAGGAACTTGATTTGTTGTTAACATAAGTTATAATCGTGCATGCTTAATGAGATTTACTAGTATTAGCATTAATCGAATAAGATGACTAATGTAATCATGTTAACAATCTATAATCAGATTGGAACCTCCTTTGTGTGTGGTTTCCAATTAAAGAATAAGAGTTTATACTATACTTGTTTGACATACCATTGGTGGAACCTCTAACCTTGACATTTATTATCATCATTGTTTAATCTTTACACTAATATTCTATCTCCAAGTTCTCATCTTTTTCTTCTTCTTCTCTTTCTTTATTACTACTACTACTACTACTACTACTAATATTATTATTATTGTTGTTGTTGTTGTTGTTGTCGCTGCTATTATTATTGTTATTGTTGGTATTACTATTGTTGTTGTTTATAATTGCTGTTTATAAATTATACAATTAACCTCCCTATGGTTCGACCCCGGTCTTGTTGGGTTATTTATTACTTCGACACTCTTGCACTTGGAAAAAGACATCAATCTTTTAGTCGTGTCATGCATCCTCATGCATAATTTTCCCTCCTGGTGCACCTCATTTTAATTTTAAGTCAAGCATTATTCAACTTTTACCTTCTTTTCATGGCTTAGATCTAGAAAATCCATACTTGCATTTGAGAGAATTTGAAGAAGTTTGTAACACTTATAATGACTTAAATTATAGCATAAACACCATCAGATTAAAGCTTTTTTCTTTTTCATTTAAAGATAAAGCTAAAACATGACTATAACATTTGAGACTAGGATCCATTCATGCTTGAGATGAAATGCAACAACAATTTTTAAAGAAGTTTTTCCCATCTCATAGAATAAACTCTTTCAAAAGATAAATCATCACTTTCACTCAAAAACCAGGAGAAACATTTTACCAATGTTGGGATAGGTATCGAGACTTGTTTAATACTTGCCCTCATCATGGTTTTGAAACATGGAGATTGGTTTCATATTTTTATAAAGGGTTAATACATAAAAATAGATAAATAGTGGAATTGATGTGTAATAAAACTTTTGAAAATAAAGACCATGACGAAGCAATGGAGTACCTAGACTTTCTAGCTGAAAATGCTTAAAATTGGGATACTATAAGTATTTATGAGGAATCAGGTAAGACTCAACCTCATACATTTAGTGGAGGTATGTACAACTTTAGAGAAGATCATGATCTTCAAGCCAAATTTGCATATTTAACCAGAAAAGTTGAGGCACTAGAACTAAAAAAGAGTGGTCAATTAAAATATGTTCAAGACATTGTGTGTCAAATATGTGAAACCAATGAACATTCAACCAATAAGTGTCCAACTTTGCCTTCTTTTAAGGAATGTCTCCTTGAACAAGTCTATACTTTAAACAGTTTTCAAAGGCTCAATCATAACCCATACTTGCAAACATACAACCCCGGTTGGAGAAATTACCCAAATTTTAGTTGGAAGAGTGGTAACAATAATGCATAAATTTCATAGCCATTGTTTCAAGTAAACCATAATTTCTAAAATTCTTATGGATATGCACCTTTTTATGCTTCACCTCTAAGAAGAAATCTTGAGGAAACATTGCATGCATTCATTGAAAAGTCAGAGAGAATCAACACTTAAAATACTCAAACCATGGTAGATCTAAAAGATGCGCTTGCAAAATTCACATTTACTCTCAGTTTTTAAAAGAAATGTAAGTTTCTATTTCAACCACAGCAAAATACCTAGGGGCAATACAAAGCAAATGTGAGTAGTTTCGCAAACCATCACATAGATCGAGTCAAAGCAGACATCACTCCTTGCAGTGGTAAGGATATTGAAAAACCACACTTGAACCTTGTGAGAAAGATGATGAGTTAATCTTTGAGGGTGAGGAAGGAGTTGAAGCTGCATATTGCAAAGAAAAGACTAATTTCTCGCCAACACTCCAATTTCCTCATGTCATTACCAAACAAAGGAAAGTCAATCACAACTCTAAAATCTTTGAAACTTTCAAACAGGTAAGGACCAATATATCTTTGTTGGATGCTATTAAATAAGTACCTTCTTATGCTAAATTTTTGAAAGATCTGTACACTGTGAAGAGAAAACTGAATGTGAAAAAGAAAACCTTTTTAGTTAAACAAGTAAGTGCCATTCTTTAGAAGAATAATACTTTGAAATATAAAGACCCTCGTCCTACAATTTCATGCTTTATTTGATCTTGGAGCTAGTGTGAATTTACTTCCATACTCAGTCTTTCAAAGTCTCAATCTAGGTGAGTTAAAACCAACTTCTGTAACTTTGTTACTTGCTGATAGATCTGTAAAAATGTCTAGAGGAATAGTTGAAAATGTGTTAGTACAAGTTGATAAATTCATTTATTCTGTGGATTTTATTATCCTAGATACCCAAACTGTTGAAACATGTAATTTAATTCATGTTATTTTAGGACGTTCATTTCTTGCAACTTCTAACGCATTGATTAATTGTAGGAATGGACTGATGAAGTTATCATTTGGAAACATGACAATGGAGATTAATATTTTACAACTTCTTTGCAAGCAACTTGGAGATAAGAATGATTTACAAGAAGTGGACTTTATTGAAAAATTAGTTCGTGATAAATTTGAAACTATTTCCAATGAAATTAAGTTTAATGAATCTAAGAATTTGCAAATGGTTTATTTTCAGGAAGAAATTGAAGGCAAGTAATTGGAGACCACAAATTGAAGAGTTGCCACCATGATCAATTGAGTCATTACCTTCATGTGTTCAGCCACCAAAACCTGATTTAGAGGCGTTACTATTCAATCTCAAATACCCATTTTTGGTTAGAATAAGTTTATACCTTTCATTTCCTTTCACTTACTTAGTTAACTTTAATCTTATTTATGTTCTTATTTTGTTTATTTATTTTTCTTTCTTTCATTATGTCTAACTAAGTTAATTATGTCAATGTGAAAAGATTACACTAATGGTGTAAGAATAAGTATAGTATAAACTTAATATGGACTTTAATATTTGATAGTAACGTGTTTTGTATTTGTTATATTGTTCACTCTTTAATACTTTGCTTGTTAAATGACTAATCTTGATTTATGTTGTATAACACTTGGTACAATAAATGCTTGGCACTTTCATAGTCCATACTGTATGGTATATCCGACACCTGAGCTATGAAAGAAACTTGATTTGTTGTTAACATAAGTTATAATCATGAATGCTTGACGAGATTTACAAGTATTAGCATTAATCGAATAAGATGATTAATGTAATCATGTTAACCATCTACAATCTGATTGGAACCTTTTTTATGTGTGGTTTCCAATTAAATAATAAGAGTTTATATTATACTTGTTTGACATACCATTAGTGGAATCTCTAACCTTGACATTTGTTATTATCATTGTTTAATCGTTACATTAATATTCCTTCTCAAAGTTCTCATTTTCTTCTTCTTCTTCTCCTTCTTTTTCTTTATTATTATTATTAGTACTACTAATACTACTACTTTTTTTTTTGATAAGTAGACGTATATATTAAAGGAAAACGATACAAAGATTATAAGGGGCATACCCCAGATTTACAATGAGAACAAAAACGTAAAACAACAGATGGCTACATGCTAGCCACCGAACTGAAAACTCAAGACATAATTTGATTCGTTAGGGAAACCAATACAACCACCTAAATATCAAATGAAGAATCTATGTTATTAACCCTCCAAGCTTGTTGGATCCTTTTATTTTCATCTGTTGGTAGAACGTTCCTCATCAAATCAAGCTTATCACGGATGATACATTCGATTTGATGAAAGACCAAATTCTGAGTTCTAGATATTCCAGCAAAGGTCCTTGCATTCCTTTCTTGCCAGATATGATACACTGTAGCTGCAAAACTGAGTTTACGAGAAAAATTGACAAAACTTTTGCCATGCCAAGTGACAGTGGCCCATCGAATCCATTTATTCCATCCTTTTGTCATTCTTGGAATGTTGCATCTATGACAAACATCCCACCAGATCGCTTTAGTATAGGAGCATTCAAAGAACAAGTGGTTGTGATCTTCGTTGTTGCGGAGACAGAGTGAGCATCTATTGGGACCATGTATACCAAATCGATGAAGTCTATCCTGAGTTGTGAGTTTCTGTTGGACAGCCACCCATAGAAGAAATGAATGTCTTGGAACAGCATTCTTGAACCACACAATGTCATGCCATTCGACCATATATACTAATACTATTATTATTATTATTATTATTATTATTATTATTATTATTCTTGTTGTTGTTGTTGTTGTTGTTATTTTTTTTTTTTGGTAAGTTGACGTATATATTAAAGGAAAACGATACAAAGATTATAAGGGGCATACCCCAGATTTACAATGAGAACAGAAACGTAAAACAACAGATGGCTACATGCTAGCCACCGAACTGAAAACTCAAGACCTAACTTGATTCGTTAGGGAAACCAATACAACCAGCTAAATATCAAATGAAGAATCTATGTTATTAACCCTCCATGCTCGTTGGATTCTTTTATTTTCATCTGTTGGTAGAACGTTCCTCATCAAATCAAGCTTATCACGGATGATACATTCAATTTGATGAAAGACCAAATTCTGAGATCTAGATATTCCAGCAAAGGTCCTTGCATTCCTTTCTTGCCAGATATGATACACTGTAGCTGCAAAACTGAGTTTACGAGAAAAATTGACAAAACTTTTGCCATGCCAAGTGATAGTGGCCCATCGAATCCATTCATCCCATCCTTTTGTCATTCTTGGAATGTTGCATCTGTCACAAACATCCCACCAGATCGCTTTAGTATAGGAGCATTCAAAGAACAAGTGGTTGTGATCTTCGTAGTTGCGGAGACAGAGTGAGCATCTATTGGGACCATGTATACCAAATCGATGAAGTCTATCTTGAGTTGTGAGTTTCTGTTGGACAGCCACCCATAGAAGAAACGAATGTCTTGGAACAGCATTCTTGAACCACACAATGTCATGCCATTCGACCATCGTATGATGAAATCTTAGTTGTTCCCAAGCTATTTTGATCGAGAATCTGTGATTTGGTGAATCCAGCCAAACAATCTCATCATTTTGCCCTATCATAGGATTAGAATTGGAAGGAATAGCTTCTACAATGGGGTGCCATCCAATAGCGTGAGTGGTAGGAATTTTCCATTCTGAGTTATGAATCAGCATATTCACCTTCGCGTTCTTTTCCATACCTGAATCATAGATGAATCTGTCGCCGTAAGAATCTGCGAGCGGGCTGTGAGGATGCCAATTGTCAAACCATAGAGAAGTTGTCCTGCCATCCCCTATGATGTACTTCATCTTCGGCCATGCTAAGGATCTGAGCTTTAGAATCTTTCTCCATGCCCAAGAGCAATTCTGTGGCGTCTTGATTGTCCAGAAATTCCTACCTCGCAACAGATTACATCTGATCCAAGTAGACCAGATTGAGCCATCTGAGTCATTGCACAGGTTCCAAATGTGTTTCAACAAAGCAATCTTGTTCCATTCTGTTATCCTCTTTATTCCTAGCCCCCCCTCCTTTTTTGGAAGACATACCTGATCCCAAGCCACTTTAGCCCCAGTAGTTCTCATATCTGAACCTGACCAAAGAAAGGATCTCATAATTTGCTCCACACTTTTTATGACTTGCCCAGGTAAGAGGAAGAGAGATGCCCAATAGACCTGGATGGAAAATAAAACTGAATTAATCAGTTGTACTCGTCCTGCATACGAGAGTGTTCTACAAGTCCAATGTCGAACTTTAGAGGTGATTCGATCCACGAGACCCTTACAATAAACAGCCTTTAGTCTGGACGAGATAAGAGGCACTCCCAAATATTTCATAGGGAGCTCCCCCTCTGCAAACCCAAGAACATGAATAATCTCTTCCCTCTCAGCATTTAACACACCGCTTAAGAAGATGTCACTTTTATTTGGATTTGGATACAGACCTGATAGATCTTGAAACTTTGTGAGCACAGTTTTGATCATACGAATTGAGTTTACATCTCCTTTGCTAAAAATCATCAAGTCGTCAGCAAAACAAAGATGAGAAATGTTGTCCTTCTTGCATCTCCAGTGGAACTTGAAGTTTTGGTTGGCACTCATCTTGCAGAATAGCCCCGAAAGGATTTCCATACATAGGACAAACAAATATGGAGAAAGTGGATCCCCTTGTCGAAGCCCTCTCCCCCCTTGAAAATAACCTGCAAGCTCACCATTGACGTTGATAGAGAATTGACATGATGTAACACAAACCATAATCCAATCAATGACTGTTCTAGGGAATCCCATTTTTCTTAACATAGCGTCAACGAAATCCCACCGAACCGAGTCATAAGCCTTCATCAGATCTACTTTCATAGCACAACGGGCAGGTCCCGTAGATTTATGATAGCCTTTCATTAGTTCCTGAGACAAAAGAATGTTGTCGCTGATTCTCCGTCCAGAGATAAAAGCAGTCTGATACGGACCTACTAAGGATGGCAAAACAGCTGTGATTCTCCCAGCTAGAATCTTAGCGATGCATTTGTACACGGTATTGCAGCAAGATATAGGACGAAAATCTGTCAACCTCGTAGGATTGGCAACTTTAGGAATAAGGGAAATTGATGTAGCATTCATTTCTTTAAGCATTCTCCGAGTCTGAAAGAAGGAGCTAACAGCATTGATTACATCCTCCCCAACTATGTGCCACATTCTTTTGAAGAAACCTGCGTTAAATCCATCCGGACCAGGGGCTTTGTTGTTCTTCAAACTAAACATAGCATGCTTAATCTCCTCCCTTGTTACATCTTGTGCTAATACATGTTGTTGCGTTGAAGACAGTTTCAAGTTAATTGCCGATTCCATCTCTTCCTCATTCAGAACCCTAGGCATCTGTTCCACTCTTAACACACGCTGGAAGTACGCAATGACTTCTGATTTAACTGCCTCATGTCCTTCGACAACCTCTCCATCCTCCTTTGTAAGTGAAAGAAGTTTATTTCTATGCTGTCTTCCATTTACTGATTTGTGAAAGTAGCCAGTATTCTGATCCCCCAAGCTAAGCCACTGTATCCTTGACTTTTGTTTGAAAAAACTCTCTTCGGCCTTGACGATAGAAGCGTAGTTACGTACAGCATCCCTTTCTCGCATGCACAAAGTTGGACTCCCATGTGCTGTATGGAGAGCCTGTTGAGCCTTATCCATTTCATCTTTCGCATCTTGGACTCTATCTGAAATGTTGGAGAAGTGAGTCATATTGAAAAGTTTCAATTCCCGTTTTAGTTTTCTTAGCTTGCAACACAGCTGATACATTGGACAACCCCCTGAATTGTGTTCCCATACTTTCCTCACCAAGGGCATGAACTCGTCATGGTCCATCCACATATCAAAGAATCTGAATGGTTTCTTTATATTCTGATAATCACCAGTAACCTTTACCACCATAGGAGAATGGTCTGACATACCCGATGGCAAAAATCTCGCTTCTGAAAAGGGGAAGTTCAGATTCCATTTCTCATTGACAAGCACTCTATCTAGTTTCCGCATAATCAGATTCTCAGGACATTGGTTCGACCAAGTATAATGCAGGCCTGAATATCGAAGATCATCCACTTTCGCTTCTTGAATACATGTTTCCAATCTGTCCATATGACCAGCCCACGAAGTAGACCCTCCTAACCTGTCTGAGTGGTAGCGGATAGCATTAAAGTCGCCCATAAGAATCCATGGGCTGGACTCCCATCCATCACTACGACTCACTATATCAGACCATAATGCCTCACGTAAGGAACCGTTATTGTCTCCGTATATAATTGAAGCATTGAAACAGATATTGGTAGCTAATATAGTGACAGAAACATGAATAGCCTGGTCTGACATTCCGAGGACATCAACCTTCACCACATCAGCATTCCAACAAACCCAAATACGACCACGACAAGAGAAATCATAATTATACAAGAAGGACCAATTACGCAGAAGAAGTTGAGAAACATTATATTTATTCTCGTCTCTAACCCGAGTTTCAACCAAACCGAAAAGAGTCATCCTCTCTTGATGGATGAGCTGACGCAATGCTGAATGCTTTATGGGATCATTCAAACCTCTTACATTCCAACATCCAATAATCATAAGAAAATAGAGAGGAGTACAAACAGCAACACAAAGATTACCTCGACGTGCCCCGAGGCGAGGAGACAGATTTCTTATTCTTCTTTGAAGAGTTTTTCGAACCCTTTTTCTTTTTCTCTAGAGAGTCTCTAGCCTTAATAGCCAACTGATTAACAGTTTCCCTTTCGGTGGAATTCAGAGTTTGTGGGCTTGGCAGGATTGGTGACGTCAACTCCTTATCAGTTCGTTCCCCATCTGTATCACCTCCCATTGCGTCAATATCTACATTCAGCTCATGACTATTAACGAAAAGAACCTGGTTCACCGTCGCACAATCAGATGTATTGGAGATGGCTAAACTTTGATCTGAAGCAGTACTTGTACCCCCCTGCTCCTGCTTCATGTCTCCTTGTGAACTCTTCAAAACAAGAGGAGATGTAGGATTTTCATCTTCATAACAATCAGCATTGCTCACATCTGATGCAGCCTTCTCATTGATATTACAATCAGAAATATTTGTACCAGATGTCGAACAACCATTCTCATTACAGTTACGCACTTTAGATGCCAAAGTGCCATTCTCACCACTCACAGAACCCTTATTTCGTTTAGCAACTACCTGCCATTGAAACTGATTCTGCTGTTTATCCGCAGATTTAGAGTTCGCAGCTCTTAGTTTCCTCTTACCCTCTGCCTCCATTGTAAGATTTGCACCGTTATTAGTAGCACATATCGCTGTCGTGTGTCCAAAGACATTACAATTATTGCACTTTGATGGTATCCATTCGTAATCAGCTGAAATTGTTATGAATAATCCATTGGGACAGCGAAGGTCGTATTCCTTAACCAGCATCTTCGTAGCATCAATCTCAACACAAACTCTTGCGTAGCTAAGCCTTTGACGCAACAATGTAGTCTGATCAGCATGAAGAGGAACCCCAATAGCACTCGCTACACAACTCAACCCCTTAATAGTCCAATACTCAAGAGGAACATTATACAGCCTAACCCATACCGGAACTTTGACCAAATCACCTTTCAAAAATTGCATGTTCGGTTGCCAACGTTTAAGCACCAAAGGTCTGCTTGCCATGTGCCATGGGGCTCTTTCCAGCACATTAGTGGCATGATCAACAGAATCAAAAGTGAATAGGAAGAAACCATTATCCGAAGATAAAACTTCTGATAGACCGTAGGAGCCCCAGATTCTTTTGGCAATAGAATTAACAACGGGATATGGTAATTTCTGACCCACAAAATGACCAACTAGGGTGGATTTCCAAAGTTCGCAGCCATCCTCAAACACATCAAGTGGAGGAGCTACTGTCACACGACCATCAGTCATAGCAGGGGGAGCAAAATGCAGATTACGAACTAGAGAAATACCAAGGTTCTTGGTACCCTCATTGTTATCAACATCAGAACCCTTCAAAGCATTTAAAAAATTCAATTTGGGGCGATGATTTTGCTGGTCTTGTTGCTGAGACCCTACCTTCAACTCATCAACTTTAATGTTGCTAGTGATACACTTGTGAAGAAATTGAATCTGAGTTGTATTAAGCATCCTAGGCCTTATAGATTGCAATGGTTGAATGAATGTGGTGAAGTGAGGGTTACTAAGCAGGTTTTGATTGCGTTTGCTATTGGGAAGTATTCTAATGAGATTTTATGTGATGTCGTCCCGATGCATGCTAGTCACTTACTTTTGGGGCGTCCATGGCAGTTTGATCGGAAAGCGATTCATGATGGGTTTAGAAATAGGTTCACTATTGCAAAGGATGGTAAAACCATCACTCTTGTACCTCTTTCTCCAAAACAAGTGTATGATGATCAAATCAAATTAAAAAAGGAATGTGAGGATGAGAAGAGTGAAAATTCACGTGATGACAATGGTGAGAGAAAACCATCAGATTCGGCTAAACCTAGATCATTAATTAAACCGGTTGAGAGTGGAGGTAAAAACCGAGGAGTGAAGAAAGTAAGCTTGTGTGATGATAATAGTGTGGAAAAATTAAAGAAACAACCTAATTTTTATGCAAAAGGATCTCAAATCAGATCTGCATTTTTTACTAATAAGCCAATGATCTTACTTGTGTATAAGGAGGCTTATTTTAACACTAACGATCTTGATTCTGCTATTCCTAGTGTCGCTGTTTCTTTGATGCAGGAGTTTGATGATGTATTCCCTGAAGACATCCCTAATGGATTACCACCATTAAGGGGGATTGAACATCAAATTGATCTTGTGCCCGGAGCTTCAATTCCTAACCGTCCAGCCTATAGAAGCAACCCCGAGGAGACGAAGGAGCTTCAAAGGCAAGTAGATGAATTGATGATGAAGGGGTACATTCGTGAGAGTATGAGTCCTTGTGCTGTGCCAGTGCTACTTGTGCCTAAAAAGGATGGAACATGGAGGATGTGTGTTGATTGTCGTGCTGTCAATAACATAACGGTAAAGTATCGACATCCTATTCCTAGGCTTGATGACATGCTAGATGAGTTACATGGATCATGTATTTTCTCTAAGATTCACTTAAAAAGTGGGTACCATCAAATTAGGATGAAAGAGGGTGATGAGTGGAAAACTGCATTTAAGACTAAGCATGGTTTATATGAATGGTTAGTCATGCCGTTTGGACTTACAAATGCGCCTAGCACGTTTATGCGTTTAATGAATCATGTCTTGCGTGCATTTATAGGTAAGTTTGTTGTTGTGTATTTTGATCTATAGCAAGAACTTAAATGAGCATCTTGATCATTTGCGTAATGTACTTAGTGTGTTGCGTAGTGAGCGATTATATGCTAATCTTAAGAAGTGTACCTTTTGCATGGAAAAAATTGTGTTTCTTGGCTATGTCGTTACTGCACAGGGTATCGAGATGGATGGGGGAGAAAGTTAAAGCCATCCGAGATTGGCCTACACCAAAATCGGTAAGTGAGGTAAGGAGTTTTCATAGACTTGCTAGTTTTTTATAGAAGGTTTGTGAAGGATTTTAGTACTATTGCTGCACCTTTAACTGAAATTGTGAAAAAGTCTGTTGGATTCAAATGGAATGATGCACAAGATGAGGCTTTTAAATTGTTGAAGGATAAGCTTTGTTCGGCACCTGTTTTAGCTTTGCTAGACTTTACAAGAGCTTTTGAAGTAGAATGTGATGCGTCAGGTATCGGTATAGGAGCTGTGTTAATGCAGGATAGGAGGCCCATTGCATATTTCAGTGAAAAACTTAATGGGGCAGCCTTGAATTACCCTACATATGACAAGGAACTCTATGCCTTGGTAAGAACTTTAGAGACGTGGCAACATTACCTGTGGCCCCAGGAGTTTGTCATACATTCTGATCATGAATCATTGAAGCACTTGAAAGGGCAAGGTAAATTGAGTAGGAGACATGCCAAATGGGTTGAATTTATTGAAACATTTCCGTATGTGATCAAGTATAAGCAAGGGAAAGAAAACATTGTGGCTGATGCACTTTCACGCAGGTATGTTCTTTTATCTAGTTTGGATGCTAGATTTCTAGGATTTGAACACATAAAAGAATTGTACAAGGATGATAGTGATTTTGCTAATGTTTACAACGCTTGCGAAACTTCAGCTTTTGGAAAGTTTTATAGACTTGATGGATATTTGTTTAAAAAGAGTCGTTTGTGTGTTCCATTAAGTTCTATGCGTGAATTGCTTGTACGTGAAGCACATGGAGGCGGGTTGATGGGGCATTTTGGTGTTGTTAAGACTTTGGATGTGTTGCATGAGCATTTTTATTGGCCTAAAATAAAAAAAGATGTGCAACGCATATGTGATAAATGCATAACTTGTAGGAAAGCAAAGTCTAGGACTCAACCGCATGGCTTGTATACCCCTTTGCCTGTACCGAAAGAACCTTGGGTAGACATTTCGATGGACTTTGTCTTGGGTTTACCTAGGTCAAAACGGGGCAGGGATTCCATCTTTGTAGTTGTTGATAGGTTTTCAAAGATGGCACATTTCATTCCATGTCATAAAACTGACGATGCAACTAACATTGCTGATTTGTTCTTTAGGGAGATAGTACGACTTCACGGGGTCCCTAAGAGCATTGTTTCTGATAGAGATGTTAAGTTCCTTAGCTATTTTTGGAAGGTGTTATGGGGAAAAATGGGTACTAAACTGTTGTTTTCAACTACTTGTCACCCCCAAACAGATGGACAAACCGAAGTAGTTAATAGGACCTTAACACAACTTTTGCGTGTTGTCATTCAAAAGAACTTAAAGAATTGGGAAGATTGTTTGCCATTTATAGAGTTTGCATATAATCGTAGTGTGCACTCTACTACTGAATTTTCACCATTTAAAATTGTGTATGGATTTAACCCTTTAACTCCAATGGATTTGATTCCTTTGCCTATTGATGAAAGGATTAGTTCGGATGGTAATCGTAAAGCACAGGTGGTGAAAACTCTTCATGAGAGTGTGCGGCAACAGATTGAAATGAGGAATCGCGTGTATGCGACCAAAGCCAATAAGAGGCGCAAACATGTTGTCTTTCACTTGGCGATTGGGTTTGGGTGCATATGCGCAAGGAGAGATTTCCGGCCCAGAGGAAGTCAAAGCTACAACCACGATCAATGACAACGCTTATAAAGTTGATTTGCCAGGTGAGTATAGTGTTAGTGCTACCTTTAATGTTTCTGATCTTACTCTGTTTGATGTAGGTGATGATTCGAGGTCGAATCCTTTTGAAGAGAGAGGGGATGATGCAGATCAGCCTAACACCAAGCATAATCATGCCAACAACCCATTGGAGGTGCCAATTGGGCCAATCACAAGAGCTAGGGCTAAGAAGCTTAAAGAAGCATTGAATGGGCTTGTTCAAAATATATGGAACAAAATGGACCTAGAGAGGCTTGGAACATTTAAGGAGCATGAAGGACAGCCTTTAATTCATTTAGTTCAGGTCCAAGAAGAGCCCATTTCATGTGGAACAAGGGGTTGATGTGTCCAGCCCAATACCAGCCTTGTTAGGCTTGTCTTTTCTAATACTACAAGGATAAAGAGTCAGCAATTTATTCTCCTAACTAAGTAAGGAAGTTGGCCAAATCTTATTCCTAAAGAGGGGAGGACTATTTAATGCTTTTCCTCACTTAGGAAGGAAAGTAATTAAATCAGCAACAAAGGAGGAAATTTGTTTTCTTATTTGTCCAAGTTAAACAAGGAATTCCAAGCTAATCAAGGACATCAAAGGGGGCAGCAACACAAATTTTCCAAATCAGATTTTTCCAATTTTGTTTAGGACTTCTTAAGGGTGACAAATCTGATTCTAGCTTATTTAGGATGGTATTTTCGGATTTTTAGTATTTTCTTCTTAGTTTTTGGGTTATTATTACTTATTTGGGTCAATTGTAAGTGGGCTACATATAAGTCCACCTAAGGGAGGTCCATTAGGGTTTATTTAAGTTCAAATTCAGTATAAATAAAGGCATAACCCAAACATGTAAAGGTTACGCAATTTTCAGATTAATAAAACTTCTTTGCTGCACTTATTGTGTGTTGGTGGGATAATCTCCCTTCCTTGGTTCTCTAAAGAACTGAAAATGACTTATCGGAGAACAACTGTCTTCGTGGCGTCATCCTTATACTTCTCGTTCGCGAATCAATATTCGTTGGGTGGGGGTTTCCGTTTTCAATAGTGCTGGTGCCTAGGTACAAGTTATCTTTGTGTCACACTCCTATCAAACCTGATTTACTTGGCTTTCCGGGAATTGGCATCTTTGCGTGTGGGTTGCGTGACCATGTGATCACGAGGTTCGCATCACAAAACATCATTGAGAACATTAGAATTGGAACCTCTTGAACATGAAAATTGTAGGAAATTGTCTCAGTTTTCTAGAAAAAACAAATGGAGGTCATTTGGACCTAAAACTCCAGATATGGGCCAAATACTGAACAATGTTTGTATTGCAGGACATATTCAAACTTCTTCATTATTACTATAATTTGGACTTAAAAATGGTCTTTTAAAATATCGGGCTTTTCATGAAGTTATTGGTTTATGTCTTACCTTTTCATCCATATACAGTAGACCTAAATCCGAGATCTACAACTGTAGATATGACTTAATTACCGAACAGTGTTCCGGTTTGGACTATACTAACATCTCTTTTCTAAGTTTGGCCAACTCTTTGTCTTTTCAATTTCAGTTCTCAAACTTATCAATCAATCTTTTTATTTATGTGACAGGCCTGCATTTAAAATAAATATTTACCACAAATTAAAAGGTATCTTATATTATTAGTTAAGGAGTTATTGATATTTCAAGTGTAAAATGATGATATAAAACCTTGATAAAAATATACTTTTAAATACTAATCAACCAACTACAATCTTTCATTCCTGTAATTGATCCTTCCAGGAGTCGCATAAATTGGTCAACTAAGAAAAGCTATACAAAGCTTAGATTGGATTTGAGGATTTGAGCCTTCATTTGTGAATCTTTGTGTCTTTTGTTTTTATTATTGTGTTTTGTTGTTTAAGTGTGTTTCAGGTTTGTTAGTGTTTGTTATTTCAGGTGATGTCTTTTATACTCTATCTTTCTACCTTAGGATATTAAGGACAATATCTCGATTTGCTTGGGGGGAGAGGGTAGTAGTTAAAAAAAATAACTAACTGTGATTTCTATTTCATAAAGCATTTGTAAAACTATTGTTACTAGGATGACTGATTGATACTTAAAAGTGTATGTTTATCAAGATCTTATATCATCATTTTGAACTTGAAGTATCATCAAAGAACTCTGAATCTGTCTTCCAGCCCGAGCACTGTTCAATATTTGGCCCATATCTGGAGTTCTAAAAGTCGAAATGAGATGAATTTTTTTAAAAAGAAAGCTGGGACAATTTTATACAACATTCATGTTTTTAAGTGGCTTCAATTTTGACATTATCAATGACGTTTTGGGCAGACAAGAGAAGATAAAGATTGTCACCAAGTCAAGAGTTGGTCACCCAGTCATCAATTAGTCATCAAATTAATAGTTTCCAATTTTGGCCTATAAAAGAAGGCATTTGCCATGCATTTAAGGATCTTAGTTTCCAAATCAAGATCATGCTCTTGCTTTCTCTCTTTGTATTTTTTGTAATGTTTATGCTTTGTTTTCATTAATATCAAGTTTATGCCTTTCATTTCCTTTCATTAACTTAGTTAACTTTTATCTTATTTATGTTTTTATTTTATTTATTTATTTTTCTTTCTTTCATTATGTTTAGCTAAGTTTATTATGTCAAGGTGAAAAGGTTACACTAATGGTGTAAGAATAAGTATAGTGTAAACTTAATATGGACTTTAAAGTTTGATACTAACATGTTTTGTATTTGTTAACTTGTTCACTCTTTAATACTTTGCTTGTTAAATGACTAATCTTGATTTATGTTGTATCAAATGCTTGGCACTTTGATAACCCATACTGTATGGTATAACCGACACCTAAGCTATGAAAGGAACTTTGTTAACATAAGTTATAATTATGAATGCTTGAGGAGATTTACAAGTATTAACATTAATCGAATAAGATGACTAATGTAATCATGTTAACAATCTGTAATCGGATTGGAACCTTCTTTGTGTGTGGTTTCCAATTGAATACTAAGAGTTTATACTATACTTTTTTGACATACCATTAGTGGATCCTCTAACCTTGACATTTATTATTATCATTGTTTAATCCTTACATTAATATTCCATCTCAAAGTTCTCATCTTCTTCTTCTTCTTCTTCTTCTCCATCTCTTTCATTATTGTTATTATTATTGCTACTATTATTATTGTTGTTGTTATTGTTACTATTATTATAGTTTATAATTTGTACAATTAACCTCCCTATGGTTCGACCCTAGTCTTGTCGGGTTATTTATTACTTCGACACTCCTACACTTGGAAGAAGACATTAATCTTTTAGTCATGTCAATGATAGAGTAAAGGAACTCTTTTGCTAAAATGACTTTTATGACGCATCTTAGTAACCATTTTTAACAAGGTCTATCATAATACTTCTTGAAATATTCAAGTTTACAAACTTTTGCATTGTTATCACTTAATTCTGGTCATATACTTGTTTAACACGCATTCTTAAATCTTAATTTTTATACACATTTTAACATATGATTGTGGGTTGGATATTAGATTATTACATTATTTATGTTCTTTTGTTAAAGGTAGCAAGGAAAGAGATAGTATATAATTAAAAAAAAATAATGATAATAAAAATGTAACAACCCAACTTTTGAAGCCCCAAACAACAATAATTTTTTTTTTTAACTTGACACACGTTGTGTCAATAATTGGCGAACATGTTTCCTTACATCATCAAGATGCATTCCATACATCAATAACATTCAACATTTCATTTAAAAGTGAATCTTACATAAACAGATAATATTATGTTTGCATGATTAGAAGTTTACATTATAATATATATACATAAATTTAAACAAAAGGATCTAATAAAAGTTATATGTTTAATACATTGATTCATACAAAATACATCGTGATTTAGGATGCAACTATATAATTCCTTGTAAAAGTAGGTTCCCGTGTATCGGGTTTCCTAGGCATCTCGTTGATGTGACATCCCTGCTGTAGTACAAAATATTTAAGAGAATGCAATTTCTTATTATTAATAATGATAATTAAATGGTCATGTAGATTAATGAAACATTAACATTATTCCACATTTGATGCATGATATTTATAGTTTTTTTTCATGTACTTGGTACACACAACTTGTAGTGCATATAGATGCACCTATTCTTTTTTTTTTTTTGGTAAATTGACGTATATATTAAAGGAAAACAATACAAAGATTATAAAGGGCATACCCCAGATTTACAATGAGAACAGAAATGTAAAACAACAAATGACTACATGCTAGCCACCGAACTGAAAACTCAAGACCTAACTTGATTAGTTAGGGAAACCAATACAACCAGCTAAATATCAAATGAAGAATCTATGTTATTAACCCTCCAAGCTTGTTGGATCCTTTTATTTTCATCTGTTGGTAGAACGTTCCTCATCAAATCAAGCTTATCACGAATGATACATTCGATTTGATGAAAGACCAAATTCTGAGTTCTAGATATTCCAGCAAAGGTCCTTGCATTCCTTTCTTGCCAGATATGATACACTGTAGCTGCAAAACTGAGTTTACAAGAAAAATTGACGAAACTTTTGTCATGCCAAGTGACAGTGGACCAACGAATCCATTCATCCCATCCTTTTGTCATTCTTGGAATGCTGCATCGTGTCACAAACATCCCACCAGATCGCTTTAGTATAGGAGCATTCAAAGAACAAGTGGTTGTGATCTTCGTTGTTGCGGAGACAGAGTGAGCATCTATTGGGACCATGTATACCAAATCGATGAAGTCTATCTTGAGTTGTGAGTTTCTATTGGACAACCACCCATAGAAGAAACGAATGTCTTGGAACAGCATTCTTGAACCACACAATGTCATGCCATTCGACCATCGTATGATGAAATCTTAGTTGTTCCCAAGCTACTTTGATGGAGAATCTGTGATTTGGTGAATCCAGCCAAACAATCTCATCATTTTTCCCTATCATTGGATTAGAATTGGAAGGAATAGCTTCTGCAATGGGGTGTCAGCCAATAGCGTGAGTGGTAGGAATTTTCCATTCTGAGTTAAGAATCTCATGATTCTTGAAATTCGAAGGTTCGTTGCGTCCTTTCAACCAAGAAAGAGCTGCCTTGTATAACTATTGAACAACTACTCCTAAAAAATGAAGACTGCATAATTTTGAGTTTTTTAGAGTGTTTTTCTCCTCTTGGGTGGCTGCCCCCCTTCTCTTTTCTCATTCTTTTTACATCCTACGAAACCTTAGTCTCTATGTTATAATATAGTCCTCCGTTAAGTTAGTAGTTTACATTTAAGTACTTCAATAACTATTTTTCCTAAAAAAGAGAGATAGCCTTGCATGAAATCTTTGAGCTCTAACTTAGAGGACCTAAATTGCTGATATAAAAACTTGGATGTCGGTTTAGAAGCTTCAAAACATAATTTAGACTCATTTCTTCACGAAACCTGTTTGCTGGTAGAATTTAGTTGTCATCTTTAAAAACTCATATCTCCCTTGTATGACATATTTTTAGATGAAATTTGGAGTGCTTATAGAAATTTGAGTTAGGAATCCAAAGAAATTGAGTTTGCATCAATTGGACTTCTATAGCTCTAAATATTCAAGTTTGAATGGTTGAAGGTCAACATCGGCAGATTGCAAGATTTGAATTTGAAAGCTGCGATTTCCATGCTCTTCTTTATTTTATTTTCTTGACTTAGATGTATAAAAAGGTATGGATGTTAGATTTTTAATGCCACTCGAATCACTTCATTTTGACCTCGATAGCTCACGCTCTGCACCAAACATTGACTGAAGGTCAAATTTGCCAATTATCTCCAATTTACTCCTTTTTGTATCTTTCATCCAAAAGTGTCTTCAAAATATAAAATAAAGAATATCAAGCCATTTTACATATAAAACATGAACAAAACATTAGGTAGATGTGGGTGAAAGTATCAAATAATATGGTTACATCAAATACGCCTACACTTAGCTCTTTCTCGTCCTCAAGAAAATATAAATAAAATTGAATTGAAAATAAATATGATCAATCTCTTAATCTCCCATAAATAGATAAGAATATATACATTATAAATAAGGACACAATTAAGAAAGATAAAGAGTATAAATTTTCATGAATTTATTTACATGCAAACTTCAAAACTCAATCAATCATCGGGATTTAAATGAAATCTATGTCATGCCAAAGATATAGGTCCTCTTATTGATATACACTCCAACACTCATGTGTTTAGTGTTTATGTGTTTAAATCTCTTAAATTCAATCAAAGAGTATGTCCTACCATAAACTTGGTTTTCAATCTCATCTCCATTACTAACATATTACAAATAGTGCATTAATCAAAAGTTTTTATTTTTTGGTTGTAATGGGGCTAAGGTTAAGGTGAGGTAAAAGAGAGTAAAAGAAAAGGTTCAAATCAAAGATAGTAGAGCATTCTAAAAAAAATGATATTTCAAACAAGATATTCCATCAAAGCACATAAATTTTTCATCTTTAATCACCAATGCTTAACTTTTTTTGATTTCAAGCTCTTTTAACATAAAATTTTAAGAACATGAAGGAACATTTTCTTTTTCTTTTTTTTTCTTTTTTTCTTTTCTTTTTTGTAATTTTGCCCATCTTTTCATCAAGCATCACTTCTTCTTTCTTTTCATATAATTTCCAACCATAATTCCATGAAATATCACAAGTATATGCTCTACTAATCCTTGGCCAGGGGAAAAGGAAAACATATATAAAGTTAAGACTTATACATGAATAAAGCAAAGAAAAAATAAACAAGCTCAAAAGGGGCTCACTGAGGATAATATGTTTTAGGTTGGCTTTTTGGTTCAAATAATTAAAATTCCTAATGCTTATATCATCTTCATGTATATTTGTAATGGAATATAATCTCAATAAGATATGAAGCAAGTTCTAGAGATATATATCATTGAAAGAATGCACACTCAAAGAATATAATGTTGAAGGCGCAAAAGCTTGCATTGGTATAACACTATAAAGTCAACATTGCATATTCTCAAAATCAATCCCTAAACCAATTAAACCTTAAAATTTTTATGCATACTCCTTCATTTGATTTATATCTTCATCTATCTCAATTAATTCTCATACATAATACTCATATTCTCAAAAATCAATGGGAGTTAAAAAGATCAAACATAAAATTTATTTATTTTTAGAACAACAAAGAAAACTAAAATAAGAAAACCAAAATTCTCCTAATACCCCCACACTTAAAACACAACATTATCCTCAATGTTGAAATAAAAGTAAAGGAATATAAGAGAATGACAAAAAATAAAAACAAATGTGAAAAAATAAAAGATAAGGATAAAAAAAGAAAATCAGATTTTTTTTTTGGTGCTGGGTTGCCTCCTAGTAAGCACTTTTATTTTATATTATTGGCTTGACATGTGACATTCTCATTCTTCATTGATTGGTTCAGCTAACTCTACAGAAGCAGTGAGTTCTGTCATCCAACTTTGATAGAAAGGTTTCAAATGATGACCTACCTTGAGTACTTTGTTGGTTTTTAAACTTGTAATTTCAATTGCACTATAAGGAAAAAAATTAGAAACAACAAAGGGTCCAATCCAATGAGAGCGCAACTTTCCAGGAAAAACTTTCAACCACAAATAAAGGACTTTGTCTCCAATATTAAACTCTTTTCTTGTAATCATTCGGTCATGAAGACTCTTGAACAACTGTCTTCGTGGCGTCATCCTTATACTTCTCGTTCGCGAATCAATATTCGTTGGGTGGGGGTTTCCGTTTCCAATAGTGCTAGTGCCTAGGTACAAGTTATCTTTGTGTCACACTCCTATCAAACCTGATTTACTTGGCTTTCCGGGAATTGGCATCTTTGCGTGTGGGTTGCGTGACCATGTGATCACGAGGTTCGCATCATTTGGTATCAGAGCTTGGCTCCATTAATCAGGTTATATCCTCCTGAAATTTTTGTTTCTTGTTAATTCCGCAAAAAAATTCCTTAGTATCCAACTTCTTCTTCTCCTTGAATTTGCGGCATATAAAAGGAAAAACAATTGTTATTTCATTCTGTTATTGTTCAAAATATATCAGTAGCATCGAAAACAAAAAAAAAAAAAAAAGAAAAAGAAAAAAAGATTGTTCAAAAAGACGTTTATTGGATTCTGCCGCAGAAAACTAAACAAGAGACAATTGGATCAAATCAACTCAGAACTTTCTCAAATTTGATATTCTAATTACTAGGGTCCTAATCGCATTACATATCAAATTTAGGGTCAATTGGATATCATTTGCTTTGGGTTTCAAATTCGGGTCTATTCAGGTCTGATTCATAACGTTTTTACGTCAGTATATCAAACGTTGTCATAAATTGCTCAAACCTTATATTCTGTCTATTGGGGTTGATATCGCACCATATCTGAAATTTTAACTCAATTGGACATTATTTACTTTAGGTTCCCGATTCGGACTTAACTTGTCGTAAACGAGTCTGTCTTGCGTCACCGTTTGAAATTCGCTTGCTTTTTGTTGATTTCGTTGCTTGCAGTTTATTTTCATCATATCCAACATATTTGGGTGTTGTTTAATGATTTTTGTATATTTTTTGTTTCTGTTTTTATTCGAGTCTTCAGTTTCGTTCATATTTCGGATAGACTCGCTTGCTACTCACGAGACTATCATCGCAGTTTCATTTTGCTTGTTTTCTAGTTTTTTCATTGCTTCTTGAGTCATATATCTATTTGGATTGCGCTGCCAAGTTGGTTCAATTTGGTGTTGGTTTCAGTTTTGCAAGAAGGTGAGACGAGAGGTGTGAGCGTGTGAGGATATTAAGAGTGTTTGAGCGAAACACGAGCGGCGTGAGGATAAATTTTTTTTTACCATTAACCAAGTTTTGCAGGTACTACTATCATGTCAGATCAAAACAACACACCACCCCATCCCGAGGGAGAACTTAAATTCCAAATGCAAGCCACGATGAAAATGATGAAAAGCATGAATTCCATGATGGGGAACGTGTGTGACAGACTTGAGAAGGTGGGAAAACATGGAAACGTGGCTAGAACATGTACCCAAGACGTGAGAAAGGTTGGGGTTGAACGGAAATCTAACAATGGCAGTAGGGCCGGAAGGTCAAGGTGGGCTGATTATGAGCCTCAATTTGATGATATTTGTGATGGTGGTTTTAAGGATGAGACCATAGGCTACCGAGAAGATTTTCCGCAGCGTAGAAATCGAAGGGATTTAATGAATTTTGATGAGGTGCTATGGCAAAAGAAAATGCAGATTCGAAAGGAGAGGTGGTATCAAAGGGAGAGAGATAAAGAGATTAGTGTTCCAAAAAAAGAATCAAAGACTCTATCCCGTATTCTAGGGGAGATGAAGCAAGAACTTGATGTGTTATCGGCAACAATCAATGCCCAGGAAGCTTCGAAAAAAGAGGAGAAAAAGGAGTGCAATGATGATGTACAAAATAGAATGGCTGCAACTTTCATCCAAAGTTGTTGGCGACGATTGTTTGCAAAAAAAGAACTCCAAAGGCTTCAAAAGAAGGATAAGGAATTGTCCATCCAACTTATTGGTGATTCGAGGACGAATCATCTTGAAGAGAGAGGGAATGATACGATCCAAGCAAGGTCAAATTTGAATTTTGATGTAAAATGTGCAACTATCCAATTTTACGGCAATAGTCATAATTCTCAATCCGACCGTTGGATCGAGCTGAAAGTTTACGTGGAGTCTCCTGACATATTGTATTACCTTGGGTTAAAATTTCAGGTCAATCAGAGTTCGGGAAGGTATCTCAATACGGGTCACCAGAGGCTGTACGGATTTTGTTATTTACTTCCTTTTGACTTGTGGACTTCCTATTTGGCTAGGATTCTTTTCCTAAAGGGATGTGGCAGCTTATTTTGGAAATATACTACTTCTACAAGGATGTTTAATGGGCTGCAACATAGTTTTCAAGTGGCAAGGATTCATAATTATTTCAGAATCCTTTTCTTACAAGGATTCCTTATTCATCCGAGCTACAAAAGGAAAGAAGACTTTAGAATACATTCTACCTTCAGATCAGATTTCCTAGTCTATTTGGAACTATTTAATGGTGACAAATCTGATTCTAGCATATTTAGGATAGTAATTTTCGGATTTTTATATTTTATTTATTTTCTTCATAGTCTTTGGGTTATTATTACTTATTTGGGTCAATTGTAAGTGGGCAACATATAAGTCCACCTAAGGGGGGTTCATTAGGGTTTCTTTTAAGTCTAGAATCACTATAAATAGAGGCATAACCAAACATGCAGGGGAAGACTATTCAGATAAATAAAACTTCTTGTTTGCCGCACTTTGTGTGTATGTGTGTTGGTGAGATAATCTCCCTTCCATGGTTCTCTAAATGAACTAAAAAATAACTTATCGAAGAACAACTGTCTTCGTGGCGTCATCCTTATACTTCTCGTTCGCGAATCAATATTCGTTGGGTGGGGGTTTCCGTTTCCAATAGTGCTGGTGCCTAGGTACAAGTTATCTTTGTGTCACACTCCTATCAAACCTGATTTACTTGGCTTTCCGGGAATTGGCATCTTTGCGTGTGGGTTGCGTGACCATGTGATCACGAGGTTCGCATCAAGGTTTCTGTTTCCAATAGTGCTGGTGCCTAGGTACAAGTTATCTTTGTGTCACACTCCTATCAAACCTGATTTTACTTGGCTTTCCGGGAATTGGCATCTTTGCGTGTGGGTTGCGTGACCATGTGATCACGAGGTTCGCATCAGTTTATTATGTCAAGGTGAAAAGGTTACACTAATGGTGTAAGAATAAGTATAGTGTAAACTTAATATGGACTTTAATATTTGATACTAACATGTTTTCTATTTGTTATCAACTTGCATGTAATCAACGCTGCTTGCTCCTTCTTTCAGACTCGGAGAATGCTTAAAGAAATGAATGCTACATCCATTTCCCTTATTCCTAATGTTGCCAATCCTACGAGGTTGATAGATTTTCGCCCTATATCTTGCTGCAATACCGTGTACGAATGCATCACTAAGATTCTAGCTGGGAGAATCAAAGCTGTTTTGCCATCCTTAGTAGGTTCGTATTAGATTGCTTTTATCTCTAGACGGAGAATCATCGACAACATTCTTTTGTCATAGGAACTAATGAAAGGCTATCATAAATCTATGGGACCTGCCCGTTGTGCTATGAAAGTAGATCTGATGAAGGCTTATGACTCGGTTCGGTGGGATTTCGTTGACGTTAGGTTAAGAAAAATGGGATTCCCTAGAACAGTCATTGATTGGATCATGGTTTGTGTTACATCATGTCAATTCTCTATCAACGTCATTGGTGAGCTTGCAGGTTATTTTCAAGAGGGGAGAGGGCTGAGACAAGGGGATCCACTTTTCTATATTTGTTTGTCCTATGTATAGAAATCCTTTCGGGGCTATTCTGCAAGATGAGTGCCAACCAAAACTTCAAGTTTCACTGGAGATGCAAGAAGGACAACATTTCTCATCTTTGTTTTGCTGATGACTTGATGATTTTTAGCAAAGGAGATGTAAACTCAATTCGTAGGATCAAAACTGTGCTCACAAAGTTTCAAGATCTATCAGGTCTGTATCCAAATCCAAATAAAAGTGACATCTTCTTAAGCGGTGTGTTAAATGCTGAGAGGGAAGAAATTATTCGTATTCTTGGTGATGTGCATCATAGGAATGATAATCCATCTCGTAAAGGTAAATCAAATATGCAAGAGGATTCAGATGTCCAATGACAAGAGCGAGAGCGAAACAACTACAAAGGACGTTGACGAGTCAGATTGGAATGATTGAAGCTGCGTCGGAGTTAAAATTTGGCAATCAATTTCAAATTGGTTCAAGGGTGCTTATTTGCCTACAATTGGAGCTTAAAGATAGGAAGAGCCCTTAATGGTTCTTTTGATGTTGGACTACTTGAATTTGGGTTGATAATGCAAATAAGTTAAGAAATTGATGCTGTTTATGTCAGAACAGTAGATGAATTTGAAGTCATCCATTGCATGTGAAACCAAGACTAATCTAGGTGGATTTCAAGTTTAGAACGTGATCTTTCCAGATTGTCCAACCATGATTGCATTGGACTTTTGCGCAAGAAGTTATAGCCATTTTAAATTCGGTCTGTTTATGTTTCAATTAAAGTCAGAAAATGTGTGCTAGTTTAATTTGTCTGGTTACTTTGTCAAAGTCCAATTTTTGGGCTTGATTGTTGTCATGTTGAATTTTCCTAAGTGTGGAGGGATGTTCCATTATAAATATGGCATCAGAATATGTAATAAACAACTTTTGGCCAAGATTTGAACGTTATTCCGAGAATTAAGAGTTGTTCTTCCAAATTGATTTGTGAAGAACCCTACCTGACTTATCACTCTTCAATCACAGAGAGTGTGGCGTCAAAATTCTAGATTGATCTTTATGGCATCCAGATCGACTTATCAAAGTATCACTCTAGTCTATCCTCCATTTTATTTACCTTAAAAATACTATAATCCAGCTTAAACACTAAAAGAAAGACAATACAACGAGACCCATCCTTCATCCATTTTCATCAGATTCATTGTTGCTGATTTTTGAATTATTCACGGCACAACACTTGGGTTTATAGAGGGGGAGCTCCCTATGAAATATTTGGAAGTGCCTCTTATCTCGTCCAGACTAAAGGCTGTTTATTGTAAGGGTCTCGTGGATCAAATCACCTCTAAAGTTCGACATTGGACTTGTAGAACACTTTCGAATGCAGGACTAGTATAACTAATTATTTCAGTTTTATTTTCCATCCAGGTCTATTGGGCATCTCTCTTCCTCTTACCTAGGCAAGTCATAAAAAATGTGGAGCAAATTATGAGATCCTTTCTTTGGTCAAGTTCAGATATGAGAACTACTAGGGCTAAAGTGGCTTGGGATCGGTATGTCTTCCAAAAAAGGAGGGGGGGCTAGGAATAAAAAGGATAACATAATGGAACAAGATTGCTTTGTTGAAACACATTTGGAACCTGTGCAATGACTCAGATGGCTCAATGTGGTCTACTTGGATCAGATCCAATCTGTTGCGAGGTAGGAATTTCTGGACAATCAAGACGCTAGAGAATTGTTCTTGGGCATCGGGAAAGATTCTAAAGCTTAGATTCTTAGCATGGCCGAAGATGAAGTACATCATTGGAGATGGCATGACAACCTCTATATGGTTTGACAATTAGCATCCTCACAGCCCCCATTGTAGAAAAGATTCATCTATGATTCAGGTATAGAAAAGAACGCGAAGGTGAATATGATGATTCATAACTCATAATGGAAATTTCCTACCACTTAAGCTATTGGCTGGCACCCCATTGTAGAAGCTATTCCTTCCAATTCTAATCCTATGATAGGGCAAAAGGATGAGATTGTTTGACTGGATTCACCAAATCACAGATTCTCGATCAAAGTAGCTTGGGAACAACTAGATTGTTTGAATGGCATGACATTGTGTGGTTCAAGAATGTTGTTCCAAGACATTCGTTTCTTCTATGGGTGGTTATCCAACAAAAACTCACAACTCAAGATAGACTTCATTAATTTGGTATACATGGTCCCAATAGATGCTCACTCTGTCTCCGTAACAACGAAGATCACAACCACTTGTTCTTTGAATGCTCCTATACTAAAGCGATCTGGTGGGATGTTTGTGACAGATGCAACATTCCAAGAATGACAAAAGGATGGGATGAATGGATTCGATGAGCCACTGTCACTTGGCATGGCAAACATTTCATCAATTTTTCTCGTAAACTCAGTTTTGCAGCTACAATGTATCATATCTAGCAAGAAAGGAATGCAAGGACCTTTGCTGGAATATCTAGAACTTAAAATTTGGTCTTTCATCAAATCGAATGTATCATCCATGATAAGATTTGATGAGGAACGTTCTACCAACAGATGAAAATAAAAGGATCCAACAAGCTTGGAGGGTCAATAACATAGATTCTTCATTTGATATTTAGTTGGTTGTATTGGTTTCCCTAACAAATCAAGTTAGGTCTTAAGTTTTCTGTTCAGTGGCTAGGCTCTAGCCATCTGTTATTTTACGTTTCTGTTCTCATTGTAAATCTAGGGTATGCCCCTTATAAACTTTGTATTGTTTTCTTTTAATATATACATCAACATACCATAAACTTTGTATGGTCCCGTAGATTTATGATAGCCTTTCATTAGTTCCTGAGACAGAAGAATGTTGTCGCTAATTCTCCATCCAGAGATAAAAGCATTCTGATATGGACCTACAAGGATGGCAAAACGGCTTTGAGTCTCCCAGCTAGAAACTTTCAATTCATGTCCTCTGTAAATCAAAAATTTATTCTTGTTTCTTCTTAAGCACTCCAAAATATCTAAACTATCTTTTAGTGATTCTTACTTGGATTAGATTTATTATGCTTAAAGTATAAGATATATGTGGTCTTATACATAACATCATCATATTTATAATAGATTTTATAGCCAAAACATAAGGAATCTTTTTCATCATAACTCTATCAATTTGTGTCTTAGAATATATTTTTGGAAAGATGTATTCCTTATGAAATAAATAAGTATCCTCTTTTAAATTCTTTTATGCTAAATCATTTTAGCATTTCATCTATGTATGTGGATTGAAACAACCTAAATAATCTTCTAGATTTATCTCTATAAATCTTTATTCCTAATATATAAGTTGCTTCTACCATATCTTTCCTGCAAAAATTCTTAAACAACTAGATCTTTAGTTATTAGAGTAAAAGAATATCATTTCCTATCAATAATATGTCATCTACATATCACATTAAAAAAACTTCATAAGTGCTATTCTCCTCTTATTGATCTTTTGAAGAACAAATTCTTTCACTATAAAAGGTAATATATTTTAAGACTAACACCTTTTGCTCAGTAAGATGATAGAAATAATACCCAACTAGTGTTTTTGGATACTTTATAAACTTAATATTATCTGACTTCTATATTTTCATAATAAAATGCCTCAAATAAACATTACATCTCAAATATTCATGTATGATATGTTTGGTATCTTACCATTCCATATCTCATATAGATTCTTATCAATAAATTTTGATGAAACTCTATTTAAAAGGCAAGAAATAGTTTGTAAGGCATAACCTTGGAAAGAAGGTGAAAGGTTTGTATAGTTTATCGTGAACCATATCATATCCAATAGGGTATGATTTCTCCTTTCAAAAACTCCATTAAGTTATGGTGTTTTAGAAGATGATTGTGAGAGAATCTCATTATCTTTTAAATAATCATGAAATACTTGGCTCAAGTATTTACCACCTCTATCAGATTAAAGTATTTTGATACTCTTTTCAGAGTTTTTTTCAACTTCATTTCTAAATTGCTTAAACCTTTCAAATGATTTAGATTTGTGTTTTATTAAATACACATAGCCATATCAACAATGATCATTAATAAATGTAATGAAATAAGTATATTCACATATGACATGAATCGTCATTGGTACACATGCTTTTGTATATATTAGAACTAACAATTCTTCAAACCTTTCACTTTTTTCTAATAAATGATATTTTGTTCATTTTTTTTCAATAAATGATATTTTGGTCATCTTACCTGATGCGGACCTCGTGATCACATGGTCACGCAACCCACATGCAAAGACGCCAATTCCCGGAAAGCTAAGTAAATCAGGTTTGATAGGAGTGTGACACAAAGATAACTTGTACCTAGGCACCAGCACTATTGAAAACGGAAACCCCCCACCCAACGAATATTGATTCGCAAACGAGAAGTATAAGGATGACGCCACGAAGATAGTTGTTCTTCGATAAGTCGTTTTTCAGTTCATTAGAGAACCATGGAAAGGAGATTATCTCACCAACACACACACACACACACACACACACACAAAGTGCGGCAAACAAGAAGTTTTATTAATCTGAATAGTCTTCTCTACATGATTGGTTATGCCTCTATTTATAGTGATTCTAAACTTAAAGAAACCCTAATGGACCCCCCTTAGGTGGACTTATATGTAGCCCACTTACAATTGACCCAAATGAGTAATAATAACCTAAAGACTAAGAAGAAAATAATAAAAATATAAAAATCCAGAAATTACTATCTTAAATATGCTAGAATCAGATTTGTCACCATTAAGAAGTCCCAAATAGATTAGGAAATCTGATCTGAAGGTAGAATGTATTCGAAAGTCTTCTTTCCTTTTGTAGCTCGGATGAATAAAGAATCCTTGTAAGAAAAGGATTCTGAAATAATTTTGAATCCTTGCCACACTTGGAAACTATGTTGCAGCCCATTAAACATCCTTGTAGAATTAGTATATTTCCAAAATAAGCTGCCACATCCCTTTAGGAAAAGAATCCTAGCCAAATAGGAAGTCCACAAGTCAAAAGGAAGTAAATAACAAAATTCGTACAGCCTTGTTGACCCGTATTGAGATACCTTCCCGAACTCCGATTGACCTGAAATATTAACCCCAGGTAATACAATATGTCAGGAGACTCCACGCAAATTTTCAGCTCGATCCAACGATCGGATTGACAATTATGACGATTGCTGTAAGACTGGATAGTTGCACATTTTACATCAAAATTCAAATTTGACCCTGTTTGGATCGTATCATTCCCTCTCTCTTCAAGATGATTCATCCTCGAATCACCAATAAGTTCGATGGACAATTCCTTATCCTCCTTTTGAAGCCTTTGGAGTTCTTTGTTTGCAAACAATCGTCGCCAACAACTTTGGATGAAAGTTGCAGCCATTCTATTTTGTACATCATCATTGCACTTCGTTTTCTCCTCTTTTTTTGAAGCTTGCCGGGCATTGATTGTTGCCGATAACACATCAAGTTCTTGCTTCATCTCCCCTAGAATACGGGATAGAGTCTTTGATTCTTGTTTTGGAACACTAATCTCTTTATTATCTCTCTCCCTTTGAATCTGCATCTTCTTTTGCCATAGCACCTCATCAAAGTACATTAAATCCCTTCGATTTCTACGCTGCGAAAAATCTTCCTGGTAGCCTATAGTCTCATCCTTAAAACCACCATCACAAATATTATCAAATTGAGGCTCAAAATCCTCATAATCAGCCCACCTTGACCTTCCAGCCCTACTGCCATTGTTAGATTTCCATTCAACCCCAACCTTTCTCACATCTTGGGTACATGTTCCAGCCACGCTTCCATGTTTTCCCACCTTCTCAAGTCTGTCACACACGTTCCCCCATCATGAAATTCATGCTTTTCATCATTTTCGTCATGGCTTGCATTTGGAACTTAAGTTCTCCCTCGGGATGTGGTGGTGTGTTGTTTTGATCTAACATGATAGTACTTGCAAAAAGTGGTTAGTGGTAAAAGAAAATTTATCGTCACGTCACTCGTGTTTCGCTCAAACACTCTTAATATCCTCACACCTCTCGTCTCACCTTCTTGCGGTTCTTGCGAAACTGAAAACCAACACCAAATAGAACCAACTTGGTAGCGCAATCCAAATATATATATGACTCAAGATGCAATAAAAAACTAGAAAACAAGTAAAACAAAACTGCGATAATAGTCTCGTGAGTAGCAAGCGAGTCTATCCGAAATATGAACAAAACTGAAGACTCGAATAAAAACAGAAACAAAAAAATGCACAAAATCATTAAACAATGCCCAAATATGTTGGATATGATGAAAATAAACTGCAAGAAATGAAATCAACAAAAAGGAAGTGAATTTCAAATGGTGACGCAAGACAAACTCTTTTACGACAAGTGAAGTCCGACTCTGGAACCTAAAGTAAATAATGTCCAACTGAGTTAAAATTTCAGATATAGTGCAATATCAACCCAGCTAGACAGAATATAAGGTTTTAGCAATTTATGACAAAGTTTGATATACTGACGTAAAAACGTTATGAATCAGACCCGAATTTGAAACCCAAAGCAAATGATACACAATTGACCCCAAATTTGACATTTATCGTGATTAAGATCCCAGTAAATAGAATGTCAAATTTGAGCTAATTCTGAGTTTCTTTGATCCAATTGTCCCATGTTTAGTTTTCAACGACAGAATCTAATAAACGTCTTTTTGAACAATTTTTCTTTTCTTTTCTCTTTTCTCTTTTTTTTTTAATGCTACTGATATATTTTGAGCAATAACAGAAGGAAATAACAATTTTTTTTTCTTTTTATATGCCGCAAATTCAAGGAGAAGAAGAAATTGGATACTAAGGAATTTTTGCGGAATTAACAAGAAACGAAAATTTAAGGAGGATATAACCTGATTGATGGAGCCAAGCTCTGATACTAAATGATGCAAACCTCGTGATCACATGGTCACTCAACCCACATGCAAAGACGCCAATTCCCGGAAAGCCAAGTAAATCAGGTTTGATGGGAGTGTGACACAAAGATAACTTGTACCTAGGCACCAGCACTATTGAAAACGGAAACCCCCCACCCAATGAATATTGATTCACGAACGAGAAGTATAAGGATGACGCCACGAAGATAGTTGTTCTTCAATAAGTCGTTTTTCAGTTCATTAGAGAACCATGGAAAGGAGATTATCTCACCAACACACACAAAGTGCGGCAAACAAGAAGTTTTATTAATCTGAATAGTCTTCTCCACATGATTGGTTATGCCTCTATTTATAGTGATTCTAGACTTAAAGAAACCCTAATGGACCCCCCTTAGGTGGACTTATATGTAGCCCACTTACAATTGACCCAAATGAGTAATAATAACCCAAAGACTAAGAAGAAAATAATAAAAATATAAAAATCCAGAAATTACTATCTTAAATATGCTAGAATCAGATTTGTCACCATTAAAAAGTCCCAAATAGACTAGGAAATCTGATCTGAAGGTAGAATGTATTCGAAAGTCTTCTTTCCTTTTGTAGCTCGGATGAATAAGGAATCCTTGTAAGAAAAGGATTCTGAAATAATTTTGAATCCTTGCCACACTTGGAAACTATGTTGCAGCCCATTAAACATCCTTGTAGAATTAGTATATTTCCAAAATAAGCTGCCACATCCCTTTAGGAAAAGAATCCTAGCCAAATAGGAAGTCCACAAGTCAAAAGGAAGTAAATAACAAAATTCGTACATCCTTGTTGACCCGTATTGAGATACCTTCCCAAACTCTGATTGACCTGAAATGTTAACCCAAGGTAATACAATATGTCAGGAGACTCCACGCAAATTTTCAGCTCGATCCAATGATCGGATTGACAATTATGACTATTGCTGTAAGACTGGATAGTTGCACATTTTACATCAAAATTCAAATTTGACCCTGCTTGGATCGTATCATTCCCTCTCTCTTCAAGATGATTCATCCTCGAATCACCAATAAGTTCGATGGACAATTCCTTATCCTCCTTTTGAAGCCTTTGGAGTTCTTTGTTTGCAAACAATCGTCGCCAACAACTTTGGATGAAAGTTGCAGCCATTCTATTTTGTACATCATCATTGCACTTCGTTTTCTCCTCTTTTTTTGTACATCATCATTGCGAAACTGAAAACCAACACCAAATAGAACCAACTTGGTAGCGCAATCCAAATATATATATGACTCAAGATGCAATAAAAAACTAGAAAACAAGTAAAACAAAACTGTGATAATAGTCTCGTGAGTAGCAAGCGAGTCTATCCGAAATATGAACGAAACTGAAGACTCGAATAAAAACAGAAACAAAAAATGCGTAAAATCATTAAACAACACCCAAATATGTTGGATATGATGAAAATAAACTGCAAGAAATGAAATCAACAAAAAGGAAGTGAATTATAGTGATTCTAGACTTAAAGAAACCCTAATGGACCCCCCTTAGGTGGACTTATATGTAGCCCACTTACAATTGACCCAAATGAGTAATAATAACCCAAAGACTAAGAAGAAAATAATAAAAATATAAAAATCCAGAAATTACTATCTTAAATATGCTAGAATCAGATTTGTCACCATTAAGAAGTCCCAAATAGACTAGGAAATCTGATCTGAAGGTAGAATGTGTTCGAAAAGTCTTCTTTCCTTTTGTAGCTCGGATGAATAAGAAATCCTTGTAAGAAAAGGATTCTGAAATAATTTTGAATCCTTGCCACACTTGAAAACTATGTTGCAGCCCATTAAACATCCTTGTAGAATTAGTATATTTCCAAAATAAGCTGCCACATCCCTTTAGGAAAAGAATCCTAGCCAAATAGAAAGTCCACAAGTCAAAAGGAAGTAAATAACAAAATTCGATGAAGAGTTTTCACCACCTGTGCTTTACAATTACCATCCAAACTAACCCTTTCATCAATAGGCAAAGGAATCAATTCCATTGGAGTTAAAGGGTTAAATCCATACACAATTTCAAATGGTGAAAATTCAGTAGTAGAGTGCACACTACGATTATATGCAAACTCTATAAATGGCAAACAATCTTCCCAATTCTTTAAGTTCTTTTGAATGACAACACGCAAAAGTTGTGTTAAGGTCCTATTAACTACTTCGGTTTGACCATCTGTTTGGGGGTGACAAGTAGTTGAAAACAACAGTTTAGTACCCATTTTTCCCCATAACACCTTCCAAAAATACCTAAGGAACTTAACATCTCTATCAGAAACAATGCTCTTAGAGATCCCGTGAAGTCGTACTATCTCCCTAAAGAACAAATCAGCAATGTTAGTTGCATCATCAGTTTTATGACATGGAATGAAATGTGCCATCTTTGAAAACCTATCAACAACTACAAAGATGGAATCCCTGCCCCGTTTTGACCTAGGTAAACCCAAGACAAAGTCCATCGAAATGTCTACCCAAGGTTCTTTCGGTACAGGCAACGGGGTATACAAGCCATACGGTTGAGTCCTAGACTTTGCTTTCCTACAAGTTATGCATTTATCACATATGCGTTGCACATCTTTTTTTATTTTAGGCCAATAAAAATGCTCATGCAACACATCCAAAGTCTTAACAACACCAAAATGCCCCATCAACCCGCCTCCATGTGCTTCACGTACAAGCAATTCACGCATAGAACTTAATGGAACACACAAACGACTCTCTTTAAACAAATATCCATCAAGTCTATAAAACTTTCCAAAAGCTGAAGTTTTGCAAGCATTGTAAACAATAGCAAAATCACTATCATCCTTGTACAATTCTTTTATGTGTTCAAATCCTAGAAATCTAGCATCCAAAGTAGATAAAAGAACATACCTGCGTGAAAGTGCATCAGCCACAATGTTTTCATTTCCTTGCTTATACTTGATCACATACGGAAATGTTTCAATAAATTCAACCCATTTGGCATGTCTCCTACTCAATTTACCTTGCCCTTTCAAGTGCTTCAATGATTCATGATCAGAATGTATGACAAACTCCTTGGGCCACAGGTAATGTTGCCACGTCTCTAAAGTTCTTACCAAGGCATAGAGTTCCTTGTCATATGTAGGGTAATTCAAGGCTGCCCCATTAAGTTTTTCGCTGAAATATGCAATGGGCCTCCTATCCTGCATTAACACAGCTCCTATACCAATACCTGACGCATCACATTCTACTTCAAAAGCTCTTGTAAAGTCTGGCAAAGCTAAAACAGGTGTCGAACAAAGCTTATCCTTCAACAATTTAAAAGTCTCATCTTGTACATCATTCCATTTGAATCCAACACACTTTTTCACAATTTCAGTTAAAGGTGCAGCAATAGTACTAAAATCCTTCACAAACCTTCTATAAAAACTAGCAAGTCCATGAAAACTCCTTACCTCACTTACCGATTTTGGTCTAGGCCAATCTCAGATGGCTTTAATTTTCTCCTCGTCCATCTCAATACCATGTGCAGTAACGACATAGCCAAGAAAGACAATTTTTTCCATGCAAAAGGTACACGTCTTAATATTAGCATATAATCACTCACTACGCAACACACTAAGTACATTACGCAAATGATCAAGATGCTCATTTAAGTTCTTGCTATAGATCAAAATGTCATCAAAATACACAACAACAAACTTACCTATAAATACATGCAAGACATGATTCATTAAACGCATAAACGTGCTAGGCGCATTTGTAATTCCAAACGGCATGACTAACCATTCATATAAACCATGCTTAGTCTTAAATGCAGTTTTCCACTCATCACCCTCTTTCATCCTAATTTGATGGTACCCACTTTTTAAGTCAATCTTAGAGAAAATACATGATCCATGTAACTCATCTAGCATGTCATCAAGCCTACAAATAGGATGTCGATACTTTACCGTTATGTTATTGACAGTACGACAATCAACACACATCATCCATGTTCCATCCTTTTTAGGCACAAGTAGCACTGGCACAGCACAAGGACTCATACTCTCACGAATGTACCCCTTCATCATCAACTCATCTACTTGCCTTTGAAGCACCTTCGTCTCCCTGGGGTTGCTTCTATAGGCTGGACGGTTAGGAATTGAAGCTTCGGGCACAAGATCAATTTGATGTTCAATCCCCCTTAATGGTGGTAATCCATTAGGGATGTCTTCAGGGAATACATCATCAAACTCCTGCATCAAAGAAACAGCCACACTAGGAATAGCAGAATCAAGATCATTAGTGTTAAAATAAGCCTCCTTATACACAAGTAAGAACATTGGCTTATTAGTAAAAAAATGCAGATCTGATTTGAGATCCTTTTGCATAAAAATTAGGTTATTTCTTTAATTTTTCCACACTATTATCATCACACAAGCTTACTTTCTTCACTCCTCGGTTTTTACCTCCACTCTCAACCGGTTTAATTAATGATTTAGGTTTAGCCAAATCTGATGGCTTTCTCTCACCATTGTCCTCACGTGAATTTTCACTCTTCCCATCCTCATATTCCTTTTTTAATTTGATTTGATCATCATACACTTATTTCGGAGAAAGAGGTACAAGAGTGATGGTTTTACCATCCTTTACAATAGTGAATCTATTTCTAAACCCATCATGAATCGCTTTCCGATCAAACTGCCATGGACGCCCCAAAAGTAAGTGACTAGCATGCATCGGGACGACATCACATAAAATCTCATCAGAATACTTCCCAATAGCAAACACAATCAAAACCTGCTTAGTAACCCTCACTTCACCACATTCATTCAACCATTGCAATCTATAAGGCCTAGGATGCTTAATACAACTCAGATTCAATTTCTTCACAAGTGTATCACTAGCAACATTAGCACAACTACCTCCATCAATTATCATGCTACATACCTTGTTTTGGATGTGACATCAAGTGTGAAATATATTTTCCCGTTGTTGATCTAAATCATCTTCTTTGATTTGCATGTTCAGCGCACGTCTTATGACCAAAGCCTCCCCCTCAACAGGGTATGCAATCTCATCATCGCTACAATCCACCAAAGGTGGCATCTCTTCACTTTCAGACTTGTCACTTTCAGATTCAACATCCCCATTGTCTCTTATAAGCATAACTCTTCGGTTTGGACACTGAGATGCAATGTGCCCCTTCCCTAAACATTTAAAACATTTAATATCTCTATCACAAGTAGGTTGAGATTCAGATTTACCTTTCCCATCTGTATAAGTATCCTTTTTGGCCTTAGGTGGTTCGGCCTTTGCATAAGGCTTTTCTTGGACAGCCCCCCCTCTTTTCAAATTCAGCCTCCATGTTGAGGAAGATGAAGCCGAATTGGTTTGAAAACATGTACTGCCCCTTCTCTTTATTTGCCTCTCTACCTTCGTTGCCATATGGACCATGTCTTCCAATTCCACACAGTGTTGTAATTCTACAACATTTGCAATGTCCTTATTCAGTCCATTTAGAAACCTAGCCATAGTAGCTTCCCGATCCCCAATCACGTTGGCCCGAATCATGGCAATCTCCATTTCCTTGAAATACTCATCCACGGACCTAGAACCCTGATTCAAACCCTGCAATTTCAGATACAAATCTCTATAATAGTGGTTAGGCACAAATCGCCTTCTCATCAACGCTTTCATCTCCTCCCAGGACGCTACCGGCCTCTCTCCACTCCGTCTTCTACTAGTAACATTCTGATCCCACCAAATCAGTGCATAATCCATGAATTCGATGACTACCAATTTCACTTTCTTCACCTCCGAATAGTTATGGCAATCAAAAATCCAATCCACCCTGATTCATATGCCTCCGGATCATTTTTACCTTGAAAAGAAGGTATTTTCAGTTTGATAGCATCCAAATCACCATCTAAATCAGCATGTCCCCCAACACTACGGAAATTTTCCCTTTGGCCGAATTGGCCCCTAGTTCTATTCCCATAATCCCTTCGGTTTCTAAGCTGTCGAAAACCTTCTATACGTAGTCTATTCCCATAATCCCCAGCGGAGTCGCCATTCTGTCGCTACACGACGTCGGACGACGGCTCCACTCCTCTTTTTGTTTGTTTTTTTTTTTTTTTAAAAAAAGAATTTAGTTTTTATTTGATTGGGAAAATAAAGATTTTTATTGGAGTCGCCATCTAGTAATTTGAAGGAACAAGAAATCCAAAATTAGACACTCGTCCCAGAGATTCGGGTACTGGGTTAGTTATGATTAAGGGAAGGTAGACACCACCCTTAAAACATCTTTTCAGAGAAAGGTTACCTTTACTTATGTGTTTTTCTTATTTGATTCAAATGCTATTATATTTTGAGCTTATTTGTAAATTTTTTAACATGGTTAACGTCGGTCCTTAAAAATAGAAGACGCGTTAAAAATGACATCAGTCCCTAAAATTAGGAGACTTTGTCTAAAATGTCGACGTTTATCCCTAAAAAGGAGAGTTACGTCTGATTTACCAAAATAAATAATAATGGACATAATCCATATTTGGTATTTAATTTTTTTGACATCAGTCCTTTTTCTGTAAATAAAAGAGACGTGTCGACAAATAATATTTATTTTATAAAATAAAAATTATTTTGATATCAATGACAAATAGATATATCAATTCTTGAAAATTGGGTTTTTGACCCATAAACAGTGATATGATAAAATGGGTGTTAAACCAGCGTCGTTATTTATTTTGGTTTATTTTTGTTTTTTTCACGTGCAAAAATTTACAAGTATTTATATATAAAAATATCAAAAAAATACCATAAAATATCATAAAAAATTACCTGAGTACCCCTGTATAGGCAAAAGACTGAAATACCCTCGGATTTACCGAAAATTTATGAAAATGCCATTGGCGGCGCGTGTGGCTCACGCGCGGTTACTGTTCACGGCAGCAAAATTTTCCGGTGAGAATCCGGCCAAAAGATGGTCGATTCTGGTAGATCTGAGGATGAGGATTCTTATGGTGGTGGTCTCGTTGGCCATTGATGGCTGAGGAGGGAGAATCGACGACTTGAAGGTCGATTGGCCGATGACGGTCGCGACCTTTTTCCGGCCAAAATCGCCGATGAAAAAGTGTAACACTATAGGGGTTTTGCTTAGAAGGAGGCGATGCACGTTTCTGTGGCGGTTTCACGGCTTGAGACGGCCCGGAAATGGGAGATCGGTGGAGAGAGAGGGAATCGCTGGCGAGAGGAGAGAGAAGCTCTTGGTTGTGCTACGGTGTGGACGAGTGTATGGTGCGCTCGTGCGTCTGAAGGCTGTGATTCGTTTGATCTTAAAGTTGATCGGACTGTCAGGATTGAATGGGCTACGATCGGGTGTGGTGCGGTGTACCGAGTGCTCGGTACACCTGCTGACGTGGCGCAATCGGATCGAAGGACAGATTATTTGAAAGGCTGAGATTGATTTGGGTTTTAATCTGGTGTGGTAAAGCCTGTTGTATCCTAATAAATCAAAGGCTTAGATCTAAACACTATTAGATCTAACGGTTGAGATATTTTTGGTATTTTTTAATTTATAAAAAAAAATTAATATCTTACTAGGGTGCAGAAAAAGTATAAGAAAAATGAATAGTACCCAAACAGTAACCGAAATAGTAATACGCAGAATTTGATTCAGAATGAATTTTTAATTTTTTCTCCTTCGCTGTGTCTTGAATTCATTGGCTATTTATACCCAATGAATTCAGACAACAATTCATGGATTGTTAAAATTTTTAACTTTCACCGATTATTATTTGTCTTATTATATATAATAATACTAAATAATAATAATAATATTTATTTATAGGGGTAAAAATTAAAAATTCAAATTAGTATTATAAAAAGTTTTTCATCCGCTAAAAATCAATTTTAAATTACAAAAAAAACTTTTTTATACGGGTATCAACTCGGTGGACCGGTTTTTTTGACTAAAAATACCAGTTTTGACCAAAAATAGTCTGAAACTCATTTTTTATCGCGGTCGACATGGTGGGACCCGTATTGACTCGGTGGACTCGGTTTTGACCCGAAACAGCCCGAAACTCATTTGCCATCTCGGTCGACATGGTGGGGCCCGTATTAACCCAGTGGACTCGGTTTTGACCGAAAATGGCGGTTTTGACCCGAAACAGCCCGAAACTCATTTGTCATCCCGGTCGACATGGTGGGACCCGTATTGACCCGGTGGACTCGGTTTTGACCGAAAATGACAGTCTTGACCCGAAACACCCGAAACTCATTTTTCATCCCGGTCGACATGGTGGGACTCGTATTGACCCGGTGGACTCGGTTTTGACCGAAAATGACGGTGTTGACCCGAAACAGCCCGAAACTCATTTTTCATCCCGGTCGACATGGTGGGACCCGTATTGACCCGGTGGACTCGGTTTTGACCGAAAATGACGATTTTGACCCGAAACTCATTTTTCATCCCGGTCAACATGGAGGGACCCGTATTGACTCGGTGGACTCGATTTTGACCGAAAATGACGGTTTTGACCTGAAACAGCCCGAAACTCATTTTTTACCGTGGTCGACATAGTGGGACCCGTATTTACCCGATGGACTCGGTTTCGACAGAAAATGACGGTTTTGACCCGAAACGACCCGAAACTCATTTTTCATCCCGGTCGACATCGTTTAACCCGTATTGACCTGGTGGACTCGATTTTGGTTGAAAAATGTGGTTGACTCGAGAAAATATATTTTAGACTCTTTTTTTCTTTTTTTTTTATATTTTTTGTCATGAATAATAAGATAAAATAACATTCAAAAAAATTTAGTGAATCCAAAATTGGGTTACAACAGTTGCCCCCTCTTTACAATGCTTACGGTGCAAAGACATTGAAAAAATCATTTGCTTTTGACTTTGCATAGGAAGTTTTGTAAAGAAAAATGATGGAGGTGTTGAAAAATACATATATTTTCAGTTGGTCTAATTCGTATGGGCGACCTGCCCAAGTGAAAAACATGAAAATGTTTTCAATCTTGATTTTGTGAAATACTTGAAAGTGATTTCAATGGTTTAGTGAAATACATGAAAGTGATTTCAACAATGGTTTTGTGAAATACATGAATGTGATTTCAACAATGGTTTTCTGAAATACATGAAAGTGATTTCAGATTGATTTTATGAAATACATGAAAGTGATTTCATCATTGATTTCCTGAAATACATGAAAGTGATTTCAGATTGATTTTGTGAAATACATGGAAGTGATTTCATCAATGGTTTTGTGAAATACATGAAAGTGATTTCAACAATGGTTTTCTGAAATACATGAAAGTGATTTCAGATTGATTTTATGAAATACATGAAAGTGATTTCATCATTTATTTCCTGAAATACATGAAAGTGATTTCAGATTGATTTTGTGAAATACATGGAAGTGATTTCATCAATGGTTTTCTGAAATACATGAAAGTGATTTCAACAATGGTTTTCTGAAATACATGAAAGTGATTTCAACAATGGTTTTCTGAAATACATGAAAGTGATTTCAACAATGGTTTTGTGAAATACATAAAAGTGATTTCAACAATGGTTTTGTGAAATACATAAAAGTGATTTCATATTGATTTTATGAAATACATGTAAGTAATTTCACTATGATTTTCAAGGTTAATGAAAACTTCTAAAGGAAGTCATATTTGTATGACTCAGATCTGATTTGTAAAAATCGATCTCAAAGATGATGAAAGCTTCTCACAAAAGTCTTATATCTACGGTTGAGATCTGATTTGTAAATCGATCTTAGAGATGATGAAAGCTTCTCACGAAAGTCTTATATCTACGGCTGAGATCTGATTTGCAATCGATTTTAGAGATAATGAAAGCTTCTCATGAAAGTCTTATATCTACGGTTGAGATCTGATTTGTAAATCGATCTTAGAGATGGTGAAAGCTTCTCATGAAAGTCTTATATCTACGGCTGAGATTTGATTTGCAATCGATTTCAGAGATAATGAAAGCTTCTCACGAAAGTCTTACATCTACGGTTGAGATTTGATCATCTGTTCAGAATAATAATAAGAGTAGAATAAATTACGTAGTATTTGGTGAATAATAAGATAAAATAACATTCAAAAAAAATTAATGAATCCAAAATTGGGTTACAACAGTTGCCCCCTCTTTACAATGCTTACGGTGCAAAGACATTGAAAAAATCATTTGCTTTTGACTTTGCATAGGAAGTTTTGTAAAGAAAAATGATGGAGGTGTTGAAAAATACATATATTTTCAGTTGGTCTAATTCGTATGGGCGACCTGCCCAAGTGAAAAACATGAAAATGTTTTCAATCTTGATTTTGTGAAATACTTGAAAGTGATTTCAATGGTTTAGTGAAATACATGAAAGTGATTTCAACAATGGTTTTGTGAAATACATGAAGGTGATTTCATCAATGGTTTTATGAAATACATGAAAGTGATTTTGATGCGGATCAGCCTAACACCAAGCATAATCATGCCAACAACCCATTGGAGGTGCCAATTGGGCCAATCACAAGAGCTAGGGCTAAGAAGCTTAAAGAAGCATTGAATGAGCTTGTTCAAAATATATGGAACAAAATGGACCTAGAGAGGCTTGGAACATTTAAGGAGCATGAAGGACAGCTTTTAATTCATTTAGTTCAGGTCCAAGAAGAGCCCATTTCATGTGGAACAAGGGGTTGATGTGTCCGGCCCAATACCAGCCTTGTTAGGCTTGTCTTTTCTAATACTACAAGGATAAAGAGTCAGCAATTTATTCTCCTAACTAAGTAAGGAAGTTGGCCAAATCTTATTCCTAAAAAGGGGAGGACTATTTAATGCTTTTCCTCACTTAGGAAGGAAAGTAATTAAATCAGCAACAAAGGAGGAAATTTGTTTTCTTTTATGTCCAAGTTAAACAAGGAATTCCAAGCTAATCAAGGACATCAAAGGGGGCAGCAACACAAATTTTCCAAATTAGATTTTTCCAATTTTGTTTAGGACTTCTTAAGGGTGACAAATCTGATTCTAGCTTATTTAGGATGGTATTTTCGGATTTTTAGTATTTTTAGTATTTTCTTCTTAGTTTTTGGGTTATTATTACTTATTTGGGTCAATTGTAAGTGGGCTACATATAAGTCCACCTAAGGGAGGTCCATTAGGGTTTATTTAAGTTCAAATTCAGTATAAATAAAGGCATAACCCAAACATGTAAAGGTTACGCAATTTTCAGATTAATAAAACTTCTTTGCTGCAGTTATTGTGTGTTGGTGGGATAATCTCCCTTCCTTGGTTCTCTAAAGAACTGAAAACGACTTATCGAAGAACAACTGTCTTCGTGGCGTCATCCTTATACTTGTTCGCGAATCAATATTTGTTGGGTGGAGGTTTCCATTTTCAATAGTGCTGGTGCCTAGGTACAAGTTATCTTTGTGTCACACTCCTATCAAACCTGATTTACTTGGCTTTCCGGGAATTGACATCTTTGCGTGTGGGTTGCGTGACCATGTGATCACGAGGTTCGCATCAGATTTCATCATTGATTTCCTGAAATACATGAAAGTGATTTCAGATTGATTTTGTGAAATACATGGAAGTGATTTCATCAATGGTTTTCTGAAATACATGAAAGTGCTTTCAGATTGATTTTATGAAATACATGGAAGTGATTTCATCAATGGTTTTCTGAAATACATGAAAGTGATTTCAGATTGATTTTATGAAATACATGAAAGTGATTTCATTATTGATTTCCTGAAATACATGAAAGTGATTTCAGATTGATTTTGTGAAATACATGGAAGTGATTTCATCAATGGTTTTCTGAAATACATGAAAGTGCTTTCAGATTGATTTTATGAAATACATGGAAGTGATTTCATCAATGGTTTTGTAAAATACATGAAAGTGATTTCAACAATGGTTTTCTGAAATACATAAAAGTGATTTCAGATTGATTTTATGAAATACATGTAAGTAATTTCACTATGATTTTCAAGGTTAATGAAAACTTCTAAAGGAAGTCATATTTGTATGACTCAGATCTGATTTGTAAAAATCGATCTCAAAGATGATGAAAGCTTCTCACGAAAGTCTTATATCTACGGGTGAGATCTGATTTGTAAAAATCGATCTCAAAGATGATGAAAGCTTCTCACGAAAGTCTTATATCTACGGGTGAGATCTGATTTGTAAATCGATCTTAGAGATGATGAAAGCTTCTCACGAAAGTCTTATATCTACGGCTGAGATCTGATTTGCAATCGATTTTAGAGATAATGAAAGCTTCTCATGAAAGTCTTATATCTACGGTTGAGATCTGATTTGTAAATCGATCTTAGAGATGGTGAAAGCTTCTCATGAAAGTCTTATATCTACGGCTGAGATTTGATTTGCAATCGATTTCAGAGATAATGAAAGCTTCTCACGAAAGTCTTACATCTACGGTTGAGATTTGATCATCTGTTCAGAATAATAGTAAGAGTAGAATCCTTATAAATTACGTAGTATTTGGTGACAAACATCATCAACTTCTTGTATTTCAAGCCTTTCAAAGTTCCCAACTCTTGAAGCTTTAATCATGTCTTCCTCTTCTTCCAATGCTAACCCAAATTGTGTTCCTATAATAAAGCCTATAGTTTGGCGTACTACTTTTGAAGTGAATGGTCGTCCAGTTACAATAGAAGATACTGTAATGGACAACGAAGATACTGCTGTAGCCGTGGCTAGAGACATGGTCCTTCCTCATGATGAAACCATGCTGGCAGCTAGGAGCGATATTGAAGCAGTGAATCAGTCACTTGCTCTTAGTATTAGAGCTACTTCATCTCTGGTGAACGTTGCAGAGCGTCTTCATGCTAGAAGACTTGAGCTGAATACTCAGGTTCTTGATCTCCATCATCTGATTGAAAATTTAAGGAACAGACTCCGTGATGAAAGACGTCATAGAAACAACTTGGAGAGGAGGAACCAAGAGCTGAATACACGTGTCGACTTTTGGAAGGACTATGTTAACACACGACACCTCGAGTTTGAGCAAGAGATGGAGAATATGCGTAAACAATTTGAAGAACTTCGAGGCCTGATTAATGATCAAGATGACAATATCCCTGATCGTCCTCGCACTGTTTAATATTTGTACTTTTAAACCTTTTGTCATGAATAAAAAATCCATCTTTCTTGTCTTCATTTATGAATTTTGCTTTCATGAAATTGTCATATTTGATGTGATTAAAATGACTTCATTTCGTCTGAATCTCGTTGGATCCCGTTGGGAATTTTGTTTCAAGAAATATCTACAAGACAAATATGCAATGTTTATGAAGTTAGATGATATGTGATGCATCTTACCTTTTTGAAATATAGATCCCCCATTCATCTTGTCTAGCGATCTTGAATGTTAGTAAGCTCTTTTGATTCACGCGACTTTCAAATCTATTCAAGCTGACCCATGTTATTGAGTTCTCCATGATAAACTTTGTTTGAGTTTCCTAATAGTCACTGCCTCTTTCTCCATTGGATACTTCATTGAGAGCATTAACTTCTCCCTGGCCTAATATCGTGTTGTTGAGGATTCTTTAACCAATTCATATGGTCAATATATGAGGATTATCCCACTTCACCATGTGTATCTCCCACTAGGGAAGCAAATTTCTTTGTGCCATTAGGAATCCAGTGACTGCTTCTCCGTCTCTGGAAGATTTCTTGTGATTGCTTCTCTACCCTTGGATGAAGTAACTGTCTCTTTTCATTTCCTCATTTGCTCTTGTTGTCGTTAGAATCTCTGATTTTCTAACACTGCCTCTTGGAGTGTCATACATATATCTTTCTTCTTCACATAGAAGACCATTTTTTTCAAAAATGTTTTTTCAAAAGATCTCTTTTGTTTTTTGAAAACTGAAACTCTCAATGTCTGTTTATAACAATGCTCAAGCAACTCTAAGGATTTGTATTAAATCTCTTAGTAAAAGTAATCTCAGATAAAGGTAAGTGATGAGATGACCTTCTGCTTTGGTTTTCAACGTGTTCAAGCGATTGCTTGAATGTATTTTGAGGGAAAATGAACAATTGCCTTTTATTTTTAGAAACACTCCTTTTATCAGCATGAATAATAATGAATAATTATTTGCTACATCATGACTCTTTATGAAAAAATCTCTTATTTGTTGAGAACGCTGTTTATTGATCTAGGTTGCTTTCTTGATTAGAAAGGACTTTAAAGGCATGTAATGTATTTATGGCTCAAGCCTGTAAAAGAGGATTTCATAAGCTCAAAGAAAGTGTTTAAGGGTTTGAAAACTATAGATCACTATTATCTTATCTTCATCTTTTCTTTTGCTATCTTGACAACAAAATGATACTAAATATTCCAAATTAGGAATTTTTTTCTATTTGTTGGGAATTCTCTCAATTATTTGGAATTTTTTTGTTTAAATTCCTTGTTGTCAGACTTCATAAGCTCATATGTCTTCAAGATGATTTCCATGATCATTTTTTTCATTTTGCCCCCAGTGTAGGGTGTGATCTTAGTTAAGGTTCTTATGAAAAAACTTTAAATAGACTCAGCTCAAATTGGGACTGCAAAGGATAATTTTAAAAGAAAGTGAAAGGAATATCAAAGATGACCTTTCTTCATTTCAAGTAGGATCAGTTAAAACCAATAAACTTTGTCCACATCCAGCATAATGCTTTGGATTTATAAGATACCATGTTGTGCGAGTCCATGACAAGCTAATGCACTACCACCATTATTCATGCTGATAAAATGTAAGTCCAAGATAGAATTTAAGTGATAGTTGTTCCAATTGCGTGTTTTTGACTTGTATGGTCATCTCTTTTAAAAGAATTGTTTTGAACATTATCCTAAACAAATCATTGATTTATTTCATTGAAATCATAAACAAAATCAATTCTTTTAAAACCTCATTTAAGAAGAATGGGTTCTCTTGTAAAAAGAAAACATTTGAAAGATTCGATTGTTGAGCCATTGAGATCATGCATGGGCTTTTTGGTGAGGTATATGCAAAGAGAATTTCCTGGCCAAAACTTCATTTCATTTGATTTTGATTGGATGAAATACATCATACATAATACTTTTTCACAGAATCAAAGTTCACGGGCCTAGGTAAATCATCTCCATCCATCCTAGTTAACAATAGAGCCCCTCCGGAGAAAGCTTTCTTCACTACATATGGGCCTTCATAGTTTGGTGCCCACTTGCTTTCGGTCTTCACTTGGTAGTGATAAGATTTTTTTGAGTACAAGATCCCCTTCTTTGAATTCTCTTGGTCGGACTTTCCGGTCATATGCTTTGGCCATCCTTCTTTGGTATAGCTGGTGATGATAAATTGCAGCTAACCTCTTCTCACTTATCATGTTTAGCTGCTCATATCTCACTTTAGCCCATTCAGCTTCTTCTAGTTCAGATTCTATTAGTACTCTCAAAGATGGAATTTCTACTTCCAAAGGCATCACCGTCTTTATCCCAAATACTAGTGAATAAGGTGTAGCTCCAGTAGACGTTCTTACTGCTGTGCGATATGCATGTCTCAAGGGAAGCATCTCATGCCAATCCTTGTAAGTGACTACCATCTTCTGGATAATCTTCTTGATATTCTTGTTTGCAGCTTCGACAGCACCATTCATCTTTGGTCTGTAGGGAGATGAGTTTGAATGTTTTATTTTCCACTTCACGCACAATTCTGTGATCATTTTTCCATTAAAATTCTGGGCATTGTCGGTCACTATTTTCTCAGGTGAACCATATCGACAGATCAAATCTTTCTCAATAAAACTCTTGACCACCTTTTGAGTTACATGGGCATAAAAGCTGGCCTCTACCCACTTTGTGAAGTAATTAATGGCTACTAAGATAAATTGATGCTTATTGCTGGCCTTTGGGTTGATTGGCCCAATCACATCTATTCCCCACATTGCAAATGGCCATGGTGATGTCATATTAAATAGAGGAGCTGGAGGTGCATTTATCTTATCACTATACACTTGACATTTATGACATTTCCTGACATAATCGATGCAATCTTTCTCCATGGTCATCTAGAAATACCTAGATCGTTGTAATTGTCTAACCATCATATGCCCACTTGCATGAGTTGCACAAATTCCTTCATGAATTTCTTGCAATGCTACCTTAGCTTCGATTTCATCTAGACATCTCAGTAAAGTCCCATTGAATGACCTTTTGTATAGAATTTCTCCATCCAGGTAAAATTCCAGAGCTAACCTTCTCAAGGTCTTCATATCTGCTTTGGATGCCCCCAAGGGATACTCTTGATATTGGATAAACTGCTTGATGTCATGAAACCATGGGTTCCCATCTATTTCTCCTTCAATTGAACAACAATGAGCTGGAAAATTTATAATCTCAATACAGATTGGTTGTATCCTGACTCCGTAATCAGTTTTGGCCATAGAAGCTAAGGTTGCCAAAGCATCAGCAAACTGGTTTTTGTCTCTTCCCATGTGGGTAAAATCTATCTCATCAAAGCCCTCAGTCAGTTTCGAGAGATATTGTTGATATGGTATCAGTTTTTCCTCCTTGGTCTGCCATTCGCCTTTCACTTGACAGATTATTAACATTGAATCCCCATAGACATCAAGCTTCTTTTTTTTCATCTCCAAAGCAGCTTCTAATCCAAGGATACAAGCCTCATATTCAGCAGTATTGTTAGTGCATTCAAATTATAGTTTGACTGAGACGGGATATTGCTTCTTGTCAGGTGAGATTATCACAGCGCCTGCTCCATTACCAGAAACATTCACTGCCCCATCAAAATACATGATCCACCAATCATTCTTTTCTTTGTCTTCTTCTACTATCAACACATCCTCATCCGGGAAGTCAAATTTCAAAGGCTCATAATCATTGATAGCATTATCTGCTAGATGATCAGCAATTACACTTCCTTTCACAGATTTTCTTGTCTTGTATACAATGTCATACTCAGCCAACATTACTTGTCATCTTGCTATTCGGCTTGACAAGTAGGGTTTCTGAAAGATGTATTTAAGAGGATCCATTTTTGAGATCAACCAGGTGGTATAATACAACATATATTGTCGAAGACGCTTCGTACTCCATACAAGAGCACAACATAGCTTCTCAGTCATAGTATATCTGGATTCACAATCTATAAACTTCTTACTCAGATAATAGATAGCTTGCTCCTTTCTTCCAGACTCATCATGTTGTTAGATACGGATCATCATTTCAAGCAATAATCTCGAAGATACTGGCCTCGTAATTCTGTAATTCTCTTCTTCCTTCATGAACAAATCTGAATCTTGTTATTTTTGAAATTATGTTGTTGTTGTTTCTGGAGCTTAGGTTATTTCTTAGACTCAGTTTCTCTTCTTAGAATTTGGTATCTCTAGTATTTGTATGCTGCCATAATGTCCTTATGTTTTGCTGTGGATTCTGTTCCAATGGTTACCTCTAACAATGAACAACACAATGAAGTCAAGTCTGGACATATATTAAGATTAGAGCTACAAGATATGTTGAACAGCCATGGGATGAGGATTTCTCAGTTTACTGGTGTTAATCAAGCTGATTCTGAAGCTAGCATAGAGAAGAAACACTCTAATTCCCAAGCTTCTAATGTTGTTTCCGAAATGAATCATGTGTTGGGTTCTAAAGTTGATGAGTTGAAGGTAGGGTCTCAGCAACAAGACCAGCTAAACCTTAGCCCCAAATTGAATTTTTTAAATGCTTTGAAGGGTTCTGATGTTGATAACAATGAGGGTAGCAAGAACCTTGGTATTTCTCTAGTTTGTAATCTGCATTTTGCTCCCCCTGCTATGACTGATGGTCGTGTGACAGTAGCTCCTCCACTTGATGTGTTTGAGGATGGCTGCGAACTTTGGAAATCCACCCTAGTTGGTCATTTTTTGGGTAAGAAATTACCATATCCCGTTGTTAATTCTATTGCCAAAAGAATCCGGGGCTCCTACGGCCTATCAGAAGTTTTATCTTCGGATAATGGTTTCTTCCTATTCACTTTTGATTCTGTTGATCATGCCACTAATGTGCTGGAAAGAGCACCATGGCACATGGCAAGCAGACCATTGGTGCTTAAACGTTGGCAACCGAACATGCAATTTTTGAAAGGTGATTTGGTCAAAGTTCCGGTATGGGTTAGGCTGTATAATGTTCCTCTCGAGTATTGGACTATTAAGGGGTTGAGTTGTGTAGCAAGTGCTATAGGGGTTCGACATGATTGTTATGAATAACCCATTTGGACAGCGAAGGTCGTATTCCTTAACCAGCGTCTTCGTAGCATCAATCTCAACACAAACTCTTGCGTAGCTTAGCCTTTCACGCAACAGTGTAGTCTGATCAGCATGAAGAGGAACCCCAATAGCACTCGCTACACAACTCAACCCCTTAATAGTCCAATACTCAAGAGGAACATTATACAGCCTAACCCATACCAGAACTTTGACCAAATCACCTTTCAAAAATTGCATGTTCGGTTGCCAACGTTTAAGCACCAAAGGTTTGCTTACCATGTGTCATGGGGCTCTTTCCAGCACATTAGTGGCATGATCAACAGAATCAAAAGTGATACGATCCAAGCAAGGTCAAATTTGAATTTTGATGTAAAATGTGCAACTATCTAGTTTTACGGCAATAGTCATAATTCTCAATCCGACCGTTGGATCGAGCTGCAATTTTACGTGGAGTCTCCTGACATATTGTATTACCTATGGTTAAAATTGCAGGTCAATCGGAGTTCAGAAAGGTATCTCAACACGGGTCAACAGAGGCTGTACGAATTTTGTTATTTTCTTCCTTTTGACTTGTGGACTTTCTATTTGGCTAGGATTCTTTTTCTAAAGGGATGTGACAGCTTATTTTGGAAATATACTAATTCTACAAGGATGTTTAATGGGCTGCAACATAGTTTCCAAGTGTAGCAAGGATTCATAATTATTTTAGAATCCTTTTCTTACAAGGATTCCTTATTCATCCGAGCTACAAAAGGAAAGAAGACTTTAGAATACATTCTACCTTCAGATCAGATTTCCTAGTCTATTTGGGACTTCTTAATGGTGACAAATCTGATTCTAGCATATTTAAGATAGTAATTTTCAGATTTTTATATATATATATTTTTTCATAGTCTTTGGGTTATTATTACTTATTTGGGTCAATTGTAAGTAGACTACATATAAGTCCACCCCGGTCTATTAGGGTTTCTTTAAGTCTAGAGTCACTATAAATAGAGGCATAACCAAACATGTAAGAAGACTATTCAGATTAATAAAACTTCTTGTTTGCCGCCGCACTTTGTGTGTGTGTGTTGGTGAGATAATCCCCCTTCCATGGTTCTCTAATGAACTGAAAATCGACTTATCGAAGAACAATTGTCTTCGTGTCGTCATCCTTATACTTCTCATTCGCGAATCAATATTCGTTGGGTGGGGGTTTCCTTTTTCAATAGTGCTGGTGCCTAGGTGCAAGTTATCTTTGTGTCACACTCCTATCAAACCTGATTTACTTAGCTTACCCGGAATTGACATCTTTGCGTGTTGGTTGCGTGACCATGTGATCACGAGATTCGCATCAAAAAGTGAATAGGAAGAAACCATTATCCGAAGATAAAACTTCTGATAAACCGTAGGAGCCCCAGATTCTTTTGGTAATAGAATTAACAACAGGATATGGTAATTTCTAACCCACAAAATGACCAACTAGGGTGGATTTCCAAAGTTCGCACCCATCCTCAAACACATCAAGTGGAGGAGCTACTATCACATGACCATCAGTCATAGCAGGGGGAGCAAAATGCAGATTACGAACTGGAGAAATACCAGGGTTCTTGCTACCCTCATTGTTATCAACATCAGAACCCTTCAAAGCATTTCAAAAATTCAATTTGGAGCTAAGGTTTAGCTGGTCTTATTGCTGAACCCAACACATGATTCATTTCTGAAACAACATTAGAAGCTTGGGAATTAGAGTGTTTCTTCTCTATGCTAGCTTCAGAATCAGCTTGATTAACACCAGTAAACTGAGAAATCCTCATCCCATGGCTGTTCAACATATCTTGTAGCTCTAATCTTAATATATGTCCAGACTTGACTTCATTGTGTTGTTCATTGTTAGAGGTAACCATTGGAACAAAATCCATAGCAGAACATAAGGACATTATGGCAGCATACAAATACTAGAGATACCAAATTCTAAGAAGAGAAACTGAGTCTAAGAAATAACCTAAGCTCCAGAAACAACAACAACATAATTTCAAAAATAACAAGATTCAGATTTGTTCATGAAGGAAGAAGAGAATTACAGAATTACGAGGCCAGTATCTTCGAGATTATTGCTTGAAATGATGATCCGTGCGGTCATGCTGTAGAGTATGTTTTGACGAACAACATACTAAAAAATGGTGATGATCCAACGGTGAATGAAGAAGATCAAACTTAAACAAAAACCCAATTCACTCTACTACAACTAAAAATGCAGAACAATAGAAATATTACGAGATCAATATCTCCCACCTCGTTGATTGGAATGAAGATCCATTTGGTCAATGTTTCGAGAAGGTTGGAATGAACAACATAGTAAGAAATGAGGACGATCCAACGGTGGACAGAGTAGATCTAGCTCCGGCAGTTTGATCTCTAATCTCTCTCTCTCTCTAAAATATTAAATTCATCTTGGTCACCCACATCAATTAGTCATAAAATCAATAGTTTCTAATTTTAGACTATAAAAGGAGGCATTTGCCATATATTTAGGCATCTTGGTCTCCAAATCAAGATCATGCTCTTGCTTTCTCTCTTTGTATTTTTTGTAATATTTATGCTTTACTTAGTTATTCAAATGCTAGTTTTCAATATGATATTTGACATGACTAAAAGATTTATGTCTTCTCCCAAGTGCAAGAGTGTCGAAGTAATAAATAACCCGACAAGACCGGAGTCAAACCACAGAGAGGTTAATTGTACAAATTATAAATAATATTATAACAACAACAACAACAAGAATAATAGTAATAACTGACATGACTAAAAGATTGATGTCTTCTCCCAAGTGTAGGAGTGTCGAAGTAATAAATAACCCGACAAGACCAGGGTCGAACCACAGGGAGGTTAACTGTACAAATTATAAATAACAATAATACAACAACAACAACAATAATAAAAAAAAAGGAGAAGAAAAAGAAGATGATGATGAGAACTTTAAGATGAAAAATTAACGTAAGGCTTAAACAATGATAACAAACAATGTCAAGGTTAGAGGATCCACTAATGGTATATCAAACAAATATAGTATAAACTCTTCTTATTCAATTGGAAACTGCACACAAAGGAGGTTCCAATCTGATTATAGATTGTTAACATGATTACATTAGTCATCTTATTCAATTAATGTTAATACTTGTAAATCTCATCAAGCATTCATGATTATAACTTATGTTAACAACAAATCAAGTTCGTTTCACAGCTCAGGTGTCGGTTATACCATACAGTATGGGCTATGAAAGTGCCAAGCATTTGTTGTACCAAGTGTTATACAACATAAATCAAGATTAGTCATTTAACAAGCAAAGTATTAAAGAATGAAAAAGATAACAAATACAAAACATGTTAGTATCGAACATTAAAGTCCATATTAAGTTTACACTATACTTATTCTTACACCATTAGTGTAACCTTTTCACCTTGACATAATAAACTTAGCTACACATAATAAAAGAAAGAAAAATAAATAAATAAAATAAGAACATAAATAAGATAAGAGTTAACTAAGTAAATGAAAGGCACAAACTTGATATTAATGAAAGCAAAGCATAAACATTACAAAAAATACAAAGAGAGAAAGCAAGAGCATGATCATCATCTGGAAACGAAGATACCTAAATGCATGGAAAAAACCTCCTTTTATAGGCCAAAATTGGGAAATATTGATTTGATGACTAATTGATGAGTGGGTGAGTAACTCCTGACTTGGAGACAATCCTTATCTTCTTTTGTCTGCCCAAAACGTCATTGATAACGTCAAAATTGGAGCCTCTTGAAAACATAAAAGTACTAGGAAATTATGTCACTTTTCTTGTGTAAAACATTCAGTTCATTTGGACTTCTAGAACTCCAGATATGGGCCAAATACTGAACAGTGCTCGGGCTGGAAGACAGATTCAGACTTCTTTTTTGTTGATATAATTTGGACTTGAAAATGACCTTTGTAAAGCTTGGGCTCTATATGAAAGTTGTAGGCCTATGTCTTACCTTCCATCCATACAAAGTAGACCTAAATTTGAGATCTACAGCTCCAGATATCACCCAATTACCAAACAGTGTTTCGGTTTGGATTACATCGACATCTTTTCTAGGTTTGACCATTTCTTTGTCCTTCTAATTTCAGTTCCTAAATTCATCAATCAATCCTTTCATTTTTGTGATAGGCCTGCATTTAAAATGAACATTTACCACAAATTAAAGGTATCTTATATTATTAGATACATTATTATAAAACATGCTTTAGTTATGGAGTTATTAATACTTCAAGTACAAAATAATGATATAAAACCTTGATAAAATTACATTTTTAAGTATCAATCACACCCCCAACTAGCTTATTACTAGTCCCTAGTAATCAATTTTTGTAATCGCATTCTGAGGCAGAGCGGGAAAATACTTTTTTAATTTTTCAAGATTAGTGTCCATTTTCAAATGAGAATTGGAAGAGAGATTCAAAGAATTGCACAAATATATACACAGATATCAGTTATTGTGGGAAACTAAAAGAATCGACTTAAGTCACAAAGTACCATTATCCGCCATTTGACTAGGGTGAGAGAAACTAGCAAAAATCACTAAAAAAAAACACAAATTACACATGGTTGGCACTAGCTTTTTAAAATCTACGGTAAGAGTCATAGAAGAAACTCACTAACCTCCACATCTCAAAACCATGGTGGGGGCATGCATTTAACAAGTCTTTGAACCTTTCCCAAGCTTGGTCAAATGAATCATTTGGACTCCATGAAAAATTCATCATTTGACGTTGTAAAGCTGTCATTCTATGAGTGGGGAAGTATTTTTTCAAAAATTCAGCTTCCATTTCCCTCCATGAACCTAGACCTAGGACGTAGGAAGCTTAGCCAAAGTTTAGCTTTATCCTTTAGAGAGAATGAGAACAATTTAAGTCGAATAGTTTCTTCAGTGCATGTTCTATTAATAAAAATATCACATACCTCTTCAAAGTCCTTAATGCGTATATATGGATTTTCAAAATCCATACTATGATATGTGGGAAGAAGTTGGATCATGCCCGGTTTCAAATTTAAAGCTTGTTGGTTAAGAGGCAAGATAATACATGAAGATGTACTTTGTCTGGTTAGGTAAAGATATTGTCTAAGAGTTGAAAAATTAGGTTGATTATTGAATTGTGGAGGTCCATTAGCTTGAACACTTCCTTCGCCCTCTATATCTTCAACATTAGCCATGATGAAAAAAATAATAATATAATAGTTATATGAATATGAAAAGAAAGGAAAAAGAAAAAGAAAACGAAGATTACAAATAAAAGTAAATGGAACGTAAAAGATAAAGTAATAGCTCAAAAATAAAAATAGAAAAAATTAAGAAATTCACACTCCAACTAATAAGCAATTTAACAATAATAAACATTAAAAGATAATTATAACAAGCATGAATAAAGAGGCGGTAATGCCAGCCACTTACTTCAAACAATAATATATAGGAAAAATAATCACAACAAAACCAAAAAAAATAAACAAGAGGTGGTAAAACCAATCTTATAATATAAAAAATAAATATTATCAACTAATTAGAATAAATATCAAAAGAAAAATGGTTGAACCAACCAAAATCTAACAATTAGAAGTCCATTCCATAGTCCAATATCTGAAAAGTTGAGGTCAATTTTTTTTATGTGGTAAAACCAACCATTTGATTTTAAAAAAAATTTATTTTAGGAGGTAAAACCACCCAATTGATTTTTTTATATGATTTTTTTTGTTTTCCAATAATCAAATCTAAATTTGTTACCTTTGCTTGCTAGCTCCTCGATAACGGCGTCAAAATTGCTTGAACGCTTTTTATGATCGGTTGTTTTAACTTGCAAGTGCACGAGTGTGTGATGTAGTAATTAAGTCGGTAAGATCAATGTCATATCCACAGAGAGCTAGATGTGGAAATTAAGCTAGGTAAGAAAAAAACTCAAGAGAAATTAAATTAATAGTAACATGGTTGAAAATAATTGATGGATTTATTTTCAAAGATGAAAATATGTAAATAGATTTTAAATGATAAAAAAATGTAAGTCTTAGTCTAAATCAATTTCAATGGTGATGTATTAGTGATTCCTTCAAGATATTTAAGATAACTTGACCTAATATCAAGAATGATAATATTAGATTAGAAGATATTACAATGAAGTTTTAAAAGATGAAGATTGATTATTGATTAAGAATGAACAAGTACTTTCACATTAAGTAAAATATTAAATCAAGATGAAGATTGATTATTGATTATAACATTACCTAAACGATTTTCTAAAATTTCCTTGCAATAATAAAACATTTATGAAGAAAATGAGAAGATGTTAAGATTCATTTATATCTTAAAGAACTCACCTCAACCACCAACATTCTTGATTTGGATCCAAGAAAGAGATTAGCCAACCATGATTATGTATAAGAAAACTTTAATAAATATAAAATAACTTGAATCAAACTGAAATAATAAGTTTTCCAAACTAAAAAACCAAAATCTACAAAGAAGAACACAATATAATTCAGTAAAAATTCAAAAACAAATATGATATTAAGTTTGAACAACAATTTAGACCCTCATAAAAGCTTTTTATAGAGATGTCTATTAGAGACATATTTATAGGAAATTCTTTCATCTTTCCAGATCATTAAAGAACAGCTCATTTAAACATCTAAGTCAAATGTTATGGGTAAAAAACTGAAATATGTTCTAAAAAATCAAATCAAGTCAACTTTGCAAACACTTTGGTACACGTTTTTCTTTCTCATTTATGAGCTGTCGTTTTCTTTTCTTTGACTCAAAATAATGTAACAATGTCCTCTCCAGCTTTCCATCTATGTGCTTGCTTTCTTGGATCAATGGATTACCCAAAATAAATCAATTGTTATTTGTTGTGTGGACATGTAAGATCATAGATTGTGCTAAGGCTAATTTGAAGGCTAATTTGGGGCTGAATTTAAACATCATATAAGAATACAAATGTAACTATTATTTGGGCTAAGATTGACATTACAACCTTGAGTGTTTGATGGTTGAAGTTTACACACAATATAAGGCAAATTTGGGTATGAAATAGATCATATGATAATCTTTTATAGGATTGAAATAGAATTGATTTTTTAGGAAAAATTTCTAAAACTTGTTTGAACTAAGATTTACTTCAAACTTTAACTAAATTTCTCTTCAATTTATTGTTCTGAATTTCGACGTTAAATTTTTTCACATAATCCGTTTAAACTCCAAAAACCTAGCAAAACATTAAAAAAAACTTCATTACTAAAAAGCACATCAATTATTATAAAAATCCATATAAAAACAATAAATACATATCTAAAATAAGAGACTTAATGATACTTTTGATGGATAATCAACAGCTACTATCAAATGTCGACGAATTGATTCCATCGGTAAAGCTATTGGTAAGTGTATGAAATACCAACTGAATATATTTGTTTGTAAAATTATTGGTGAATGTTCTACTATCAAATGCCAATAGATTCATACCGTCGGTAAAACCTTTTGTAATAGTTTTTCTAATTTTTTTAAAATTATTTAGAATACATAATATAAAATTATATAAATTAATGGTAATAAAAACCAATTATTCAAAGTTAAATAATATTCATTACAAACTAAATGTGTTTCAAAAAAAATATTAAATGAAATTTAAAAGGTAAATAATATTTATTACAAATTAATATAAAGATAAAGTTGGAGGAGGAGGAGGGGGAGGAGGAGGCTAGTGGTTATACAACCAAAAAGGATGAGGCGCACATGTTCATGACCATTTCGCGAAGGTGTTTATAAGTCACTTGTTGTTCAGACTCCGCTCTTTATTGTACTTAAGATGCTTTGAGTTATGCATACTTCGTTGATAGGCGGTTGTATTTTTCGGTGAGCTGAGCCGAGTGTTGTTGCAAGGCCATGAACTCTATAGATTAGGAGCTCCCAACAGTTAAAACATTATGGGTCAACTACAAGTTGTAGGCTATATAGTGTTGGAGAGCCTGTAAACCTGATTTTTATCGGGTTCACTTAACGATCCAACCTCCATCCACAAATCCGAATTGAATTCTAAATGAGTCAAAGTATCATCCCCATATCTCTCCTTCAACTGATTATTATAGGTCTCCTGAAAATAAAAAGTTATCATCATATTCAATTCAATAAATATAATAATTTACAAAATAAAATGGTTGAACAAACATACCAAGAAATGTTGAGCATGCTTGTCAACGAACTATTGTGCCCCCTTTTTGGCAGTCTTGACTTCGCACGTACGTCTCCACAAATAGCTTCATCAGGCTCGGATCACGTCCAAGAGACGTAGCCTATAATGAAAATTTTTTTATTAATAACAACTTAATTTAACGATATATTTCATTTAAATTAATCTTACTATTTATTTTGCATGTGCAGCAAACAGAATAGAGCCACTGGTATGCATTGTCACTAAGCCATGAATTGGCTGATTCTGGTTGCTAGCACTAGATTATGAGTGTTGTGTTAATCGCTCATGATAATACGGCCATATATCTTCTAATATGTATATCGATTTGAAATCTCTCCAAACTACAATATCATTCCAGCCTTGGAAACTCCTATCTCTTGCGGGGTTTTTTTGTCCTTTTTTGTGTTTCATACCAAAAATCACATAACCTACTTCACACAACCAAAAATTACATTTCAAAACATAAATTTTTATCTAAAAAAATCTTGTATTGTTTTCAATGTTACCTAGTTGCAACGTGATTTTCCTACACTCTCCTCACAACAGTGTTATGTTCACTATCCTAGAATTTGTCCTGTGTATAAATAATTAATTTTAAATAAAAATTAGTTAAAAATTATAAATTAATAGCAACCTCAAATCTATCAAACCATACATTGATTTGAGGCATCTATTCAGGATGCTTGAATATCTAACTCCATTGAAACAATGGAATCTCCATCGATGATTTAAACGCCGATGTTATTACTTGAGCGGCCTTAATGTTTGTGAACCTGAAAACAAATGAAATAAATTCAATAGTGATATTAATTCATAAATTATAACTCCATTGAAACAATGGAATCTCCATCAATGATTTAAACCCCGATGATATTACTCGAGTGACTTCAATGTTTGTGAACCTGAAAATAAATGAAATAAATTCAATAGTGATTACTTTATAAATTGTGTTGTAATTTTTTTTAAAAAAAAACTTAAACCTTAACAAACTTACATTGAAAGGTCATCCTTCCACTATGCCTCATACTTGCGGGTAAATTGATTCCGCTGCGAAGACACACCGCTTGTACACTATGAATTAGTGCTAGAGAGGTAACATCGATTGACGGTGCAGGTGGTATAGGTGTCTCTTCTTGAGAGGCACCTTAGGAAATATCATCTTCGTTGCTAGATGAACTAGCTGCGACCATACGTGAGCGACCAACTCTAGTTTTCATTCTACACATCAACACAATTTTATACAAATAATTATATAATTAAATTTAAATGTTAAAAAAAAATTTGACAGCATCTCTCTTATACTAGATATGATGCGAACTTCGTGATCACATGGTCACGCAACCCACACGCAAAGATGTCAATTCCCGGAAAGCCAAGTAAATTAGGTTTGATAGGAGTGTGACACAAAGATAACTTGTACCTAGGCACCAACACTATTGAAAACAGAAATCCCCACCCAACGAATATTGATTCACGAACGAGAAGTATAAGGATGACGCCACGAAGACAGTTGTTCTTTGATAAGTCGTTTTCAATTCTTTAGAGAACCAAGGAAGGGAGATTATCCCACCAACACACAATAAGTGCAGCAAAGAAGTTTTATTAATCTGAAAATTGCGTAACCTTTACATGTTTGGGTTATGCCTTTATTTATACTGAATTTGAACTTAAAGAAACCCTAATGGACCTCCCTTAGGTGGACTTATATGAAGCCCACTTACAATTAGCAAAATCACTGTCATCCTTGTACAATTCTTTTATGTGTTCAAATCATAGAAATCTAGCATCCAGAGTAGATAAAAGAGCATACCTGCGTGAAAGTGCATCAGCCACAATGTTTTCTTTCCCTTGCTTATACTTGATTACATACGGAAATGTTTCAATAAATTCAACCCATTTGGCATGTCTCCTACTCAATTTACCTTGCCCTTTCAAGTGCTTCAATGATTCATGATCAGAATGTATCACAAACTCCTTGGGCCACAGGTAATGTTGCCACGTCTCTAAACTTCTTACCAAGGCATAGAGCTCCTTGTCATATGTAGGGTAATTCAAGGCTGCCCCATTAAGTTTTTCGCTAAAATATACAATGGACCTCCTATCCTGCATTAACACAGCTCCTATACCGATACCTAACGCATCACATTCTACTTCAAAAGCTCTTGTAAAGTCTGGCAAAGCTAAAACAGGTGCCGAACAAAGCTTATCCTTCAACAATTTAAAAGCCTCATCTTGTGCATCATTCCATTTGAATCCAACAGACTTTTTCACAATTTCAGTTAAAGGTGCAGCAATAGTACTAAAATCCTTCACAAACCTTCTATAAAAACTAGCAAGTCCATGAAAATTCCTTACCTCACTTACCGATTTCGGTGTAGGCCAATCTCGGATGGCTTTAACTTTCTCCTCGTCCATCTCGATACCCTGTGCAGTAACGACATAGCCAAGAAACACAATTTTTTCCATGCAAAAGGTACACTTCTTAAGATTAGCATATAATCGCTCACTATGCAACACACTAAGTACATTACACAAATGATCAAGATGCTCATTTAAGTTCTTGCTATAGATCAAAATACACAACAACAAACTTACCTATAAATGCACGCAAGACATGATTCATTAAACGCATAAACATGCTAGGCATTTGTAAGTCCAAACGGCATGACTAACCATTCATATAAACCATACTTAGTCTTAAATGCAGTTTTCCACTCATCACCCTCGTTCATCCTAATTTGATGGTACCCACTTTTTAAGTCAATCTTAGAGAAAATGCATGATCCATGTAACTCATCCAGCATGTCATCAAGCCTAGGAATAGGATGTCGATACTTTACTGTTATGTTATTGACAGCACAACAATCGACACACATCCTCCATGTTCCATCCTTTTTAGGCATCAGTAGCACTGGCACAGCACAAGGAATCATACTCTCACGAATGTACCCCTTCATCATCAACTCATCTACTAACCTTTGAAGCTCCTTCGTCTCCTCGGGGTTGCTTCTATAGGCTGGATGGTTAGGAATTGAAGCTCCGGGCACAAGATCAATTTGATGTTCAATTCTCCTTAATGGTGGTAATCCATTAGGGATGTTTTCAGGGAATACATCATTAAACACTTACCAAAAAAAAGGAATACATCATCAAACTCCTGCATCAAAGAAACAACGACACTAGGAATAGCAGAATCAAGATCGTTAGTGTTAAAATAAGCCTCCTTATACACAAGTAAGATCATTGACTTATTAGTGAAAAATGCAAATCTGATTTGAGATCCTTTTGCATAAAAATTAGGTTGTTTCTTCAATTTTTCCACACTATTATCATCACACAAGCTTACTTTCTTCACTCCTCGGTTTTTACCTCCACTCAACCGGTTTAATTAATGATTTAGGTTTAGCCGAATCTGATGGTTTTCTCTCACCATTGTCCTCACGTGAATTTTCACTCTTCCCATCCTCACATTCTTTTTTTAATTTGATTTGATCATCATACACTTGTTTCGGAGAAAGAGGTACAAGAGTGATGGTTTTACCATCCTTTACAATAGTGAACCTATTTCTAAACCCATCATGAATCGCTTTCCGATCAAACTGCCATGAACGCCTCAAAAGTAAGTGACTAGCATGCATCGGGACGACATCACATAAAATCTCATCAGAATACTTAATGGGGAGGCCTTTGCATAAGGCTTTGGTTGGATAGCCCCCTCCCTCTCTTTTCAAATTCAGCCTCCATGTTGAGGAAGATGAAGCCGAATTAGTCTGAAAACGTGTACTGCCCCTTCTCTTTATTTGCCTCTCTACCTTCAGTTCTTTAGAGAACCAAGGAAGGGAGATTATCCCACCAACACACAATAAGTGCAGCGAAGAAGTTTTATTAATCTGAAAATTGCGTAACCCTCACATGTTTGGGTTATGCCTTTATTTATACTGAATTTGAACTTAAAAAAACCCTAATGGACCTCCCTTAGGTGGACTTATATGTAGCCCACTTACAATTGACCCAAATAAGTAATAATAACCCAACAACTAAGAAGAAAATACTAAAAATACTAAAAATCCAAAAATACTATCCTAAATAAGCTAGAATCAGATTTGTCACCTTAAGAAGTCCTAAACAAAATTGGAAAAATCTGATTTGGGAAATTTGTGTTGCTGCCCCCTTTGATGTCCTTGATTAGCTTGGAATTCCTTGTTTAACTTGGACAAATAAGAAAACAAATTTCCTCCTTTGTTGCCGATTTAATTACTTTCCTTCCTAAGTGAGGAAAAGCATTAAATAGTCCTCCCCTCTTTAGGAATAAGATTTGGCCAACTTTCTTACTTAGTTAGGAGAATAAATTGCTGACTCTTTATCCTTGTAGTATTATAAAAGACAAGCCTAACAAGGCTGGTATTGGGCTGGACACATCAACCCCTTGTTCCACATGAATTGGGCTCTTCTTGGACCTGTACTAAATGAATTAAAGGCTGTCCTTCATGCTCCTTAAATGTTCCAAGCCTCTCTAGGTCCATTTTGTTCCATATATTCTGAACAAGCCCATTCAATGCTTCTTTAAGCTTCTTAGCCCTAGCTCTTGTGATTGGCCCAATTGGCACCTCTAATGGGTTGTTGGCATGATTATACTTGGTGTTAGGCTGATCCACATCATAAATTTACACAAAATATTTTCTTTTAAAAAATTATCATTGTTTCATAATCGTTGTTTCGACTTGGAATTGTCTCTATCCACTTTGAAATATAATCTACTTTGACAAATATATATAAGAAACCAATGATTAAGGAAATTGACCCATGAAATCTATACCCCAATATTCAAAGATCCCAATGACAAGAATAGGATTTAAAGACATCATGTTACGTTTTGAAATAGATCCTAACTTTTAACAATTTTCACAAGTCTTGTAGAATGCATGTGAGTCTTTAAACATGGTAAGCCAATAAAATCCACTTCGTATGAGAAATGACCCCTAAATGCTTAAGAATGAAAACATTTAATAACACTACTTACCTTATTCTCCTGAGTAAGGAAGTTGGCCAAATCTTATTCCTAAGGAGGGGAGGACTATTTAATGCTTTTCCTCACTTAGGAAGGAAAGTAATTAAATCAGCAACAAAGGAGGAAATTTGTTTTCTTATTTATCCAAGTTAAACAAGGAATTCCAAGCTAATCAAGGACATTAAAGGGGGCAGCAACACAAATTTTTCCAATTTTTTTTAGGACTTCTTAAGGTGACAAATCTGATTCTAACTTATTTAGGATGGTATTTTCGGATTTTTAGTATTTTCTTCTTAGTTTTTGGGTTATTATTACTTATTTGGGTCAATTGTAAGTGGGCTACATATAAGTCCACCTAAGGGAGGTCCATTAGGATTTTTTTAAGTTCAAATTCAGTATAAATAAAGGCATAACCCAAACATGTAAGGGTTATGCAATTTTCAGATTAATAAAACTTCTTTGCTGCACTTATTGTGTGTTGGTAGGATAATCTCCCTTCCTTGGTTCTCTAAAGAACTGAAAATGACTTATCGAAGAACAACTGTCTTCGTGGCGTCATCCTTATACTTCTCGTTCGCGAATCAATATTCATTGGGTGGGGGTTTCCGTTTTCAATAGTGGTGGTGCCTAGGTACAAGTTATCTTTGTGTTACACTCCTATCAAACCTGATTTACTTGGCTTTCCAGGAATTGGCGTCTTTGCGTGTGGGTTGCGTGACCATGTGATCACGAGGTTCGCATCAATTTAGAATCCCTTGAGTTATGATAAGTGATGGTAAGATACATTTCTAGAACAATCCATTTTAGTATTTAATGAAAAAAATATGGAATCATACTTAAAAGTCACCACCCTTTATCACTTTTAGACAAATGGACAAATAATGCTTGCTAATAGGGAGATTAAATAGATCTTGGAGAAAACACTGAACTGTAATAGGAAAAATTGGACTTTAATACTTAATGATGCACTTTAGCCTTATCGAACTGTTGATAAAAGATCATTAGGTATGTCACCTTATAGATTAGTCTATGGAAAACCTTATCACTTACCTGTGAAACTTGAACATAAAGCTTATTAGGTTATTACAGCTTTCAATTCAAACCTTGATCATGTTAATCAGATACAAAAATAACAAATAAATAAGCTTAAGAAAATAAAAAATGATGTATATGAAAATTCAAAACTTTATAAAGCAAGAATAAAAGAGTTTCATGATGAGAAAATACTGAGAAAAATATTCAATATAGGTAAAAAAGTCTTACTTTACAATACTCAATTCCATTTATTTTCTGGAAAACTAAGATCAAGATGGAGTGGCCCTTTTATTAGGAAACATGTGTATCCATACAAGGCTTGTGATATCAAGAATCTAAAGAATGATAATCATTTCAAGGTAAATGAGCATTATTTACTTTGATAATTTTTTAGTTAAAAATGAATTTATTAAATTGAGTGATCCTGTATTTAATGATTGATTTTCTTTTTCTCACATTTTTCTGTGTTTTGTTTTGGTGTAATATTTGTTGTAATAGTCTCTCCCAATTAAATGGTGGTTAACGGTACTCCATGACTTAAGTCAGTTCTTTTACTTTTCCATAATAATTGATATTTATGTATATATTTGTGCGATTCTTTGCTCTTTCTCACTTCTTTGAATCTCTTCTTCAATTTTCATTTGAAAATAGACACCACTCTTGAAAAATTAAAGAAGTATTTTCCTATTGTGCCTCAAAATGCGATTATAAAAATTTATCTTGCTAGATATACAAGATTGAGGTTGTTAATTAATCATGAAATTCCTAAAGATATTCATTGGTTGATTAAAGCAAATGTTTGATTATTAGGTCCTTCATTTCACACATGTTTGGGATAAGTAAAACCACTTTTGCAAAGAACATCGTGCAAGATGACTGAAAGTTTGTCATAGATGTGCTAGATGGACTTGTAAGGCAACAATTTATTCTTTAGGAATGGTATCAATAAACTGTAAAGGTAAAGTATAAATCATTAAGGATGCCCTAAGTAAGGGGTATTTAGATAAACTTCTATTGACTCTTGAGATGCATCCTAGTGGAGATGTGCATTGTGAAATTCATGATTTATAGTCACAATTGCATAAAGAACATAAATGACTTAGTCTTGGGAATATGACTATAAAAGACCATGTTTGCCGGTTTTTAAGAAAACTGGATGAGAAGCCTATCCTCGACCTATAGAGGACATTTAAGCCATTCTTGGACATAAAACCAAGGGAAGGTGTGAGCCATAATCACAACTATCTGTACATACACATGTTTTTTTTCAAATAAATAAATAGAGAGAGAGACTCTAGCTAACCTACATATAGGTGGTATGATCGCATTTTTAATTTCTAATCTATAAAATCTTCTATTCCTTCCTTTCATTTCTACTCAACCTATACATTTAACATATATAGAAGTGTGAAGAAATGACAAGTACCTTAAGTCATCACATAAAAAACATTTGTGTTTTTGGTGGATCTACTCTTGGAAAGGGAATAGAGTTTTTAGAATCAACAAATCATTATGGTCAGATACTAGCTGAAAGAAAGATTCATTTAGTGTATAAGGGAGGTAGCTTTGGGTTAATGGGGGAGTGTTAATAGCTGCATTTTATGAAGGTATTTAAATTTTGGGGGTCATCTCCAAAGCTTTAGCAAATGGAGACATCATTGGAAAAAAATGCAAAAGTCTCCACAATGTCTGATTGAATGAATGCAATGTCTAAACCTATAGGTGGTCTGGACATATTAGAAAAGATTTTTCACATTTTCTCTTGGACCCAACTACATATTCACCATAAACCTATAGGTTTATTAAATATTAATGGTTTGTATTATAAGTTATTGTCTTTTCTTGATGATGCTGTGCAACAAGAATTTCTAACATCTTCGGCATGATAAATCATAATCTTTGCTCCTGTTGTTGAACAATTGATTGACTAACTACAATCATTCATCCTTGTAATTGATCTCGCAATAAGTTGCATAAATTAGTCACCTAAGGAAAGCTATGAAAAGCTTAGATTGGATTTGAGCCTTCATTTGTGAATCCTTGTGCCTTTTGGTTTTGCTAATAGCAAATTATTTTGTTTTGTTACTTTTTATATTTGTTTAAGTGTGTTTTAGGTTTCTCAATATTCGTTGTTTGAAGTGATATCTTCTATACTCTATTTTTCTATCTTAAGACAATAAGGACAATGTCTTGTTTTGGTTGGGGGGAGAGGGTAGTAACTGACGTAAAGAAATTAATTAATTGTGTTTTCTATTTCATAAATTATTTACAAAACTGTTGTTATTAGGGATGCTGTACGTAACTACGCTTCTATCGTCAAGGCTGAAGAGAGTTTTTTCCAACAGAAGTCAAGGATACAGTGGCTTAGCTTGGGGGATTAGAATACTGGCTACTTTCACAAATCAGTAAATGGAAGACAGCATAGAAATAAACTTCTTTCACTTACAAAGGAGGATGGAGAGGTTGTCGAAGGACATGAGGCAGTTAAATTAGAAGTAGTTGCGTACTTCCGGCATGTGTTAAGAGTGGAACAGATGCCTAGGGTTCTGAATGAGGAAGAGATGGAATCAGCAATTAACTTGAAACTGTCTTTTCGAGGCAACATGTATTAGCACAAGATGTAACAAGGGAGGAGATTAAGCATGCTATATTTAGTTTGAAGAGTCCGGATGGATTTAACGCAGGTTTCTTTAAAAGAATATGGCACATAGTTGGGGAGGATGTAATCAATGCTATTAGCTCTTTCTTTCAGACTCGGAGAATGCTTAAAGAAATGAATGTTACATCCATTTCCCTTATTCCTAAAGTTGCCAATCCTACGAGGTTGACAGATTTTCGTCCTATATCTTGCTGCAATACCGTGTACAAATGCATCGCTAAGATTCTAGCTGGGAGAATCAAAGCTGTTTTGCCATCGTTAGTAGGTCCGTATCAAACTACTTTTATCTCTGGACGGAGAATCAGCGACAACATTCTTTTGTCCCAGGAACTAATGAAAGGCTATCATAAATCTACGGGACCTGCCCGTTGTGCTATGAAAGTAGATCTGATGAAGGCTTATGACTCAGTTCAGTGGGATTTCATTGACGCTACGTTAATAAAAATGGGATTCCCTAGAACAGTCATTGATTTGATTATGGTTTGTGTTACATCATGTCAATTCTCTATTAACATCAATGGTGAGCTTGCAGGTTATTTTCCAGGGGCGAGAGGGCTGCGACAAGGGGATCCACTTTCTCCATATTTGTTTGTCCTATGTATGGAAATCCTTTCGAGGCTATTCTGCAAGATGAGTGCCAACCAAAACTTCAAGTTCCACTCGAGATGCAAGAAGGACAACATTTCTCATCTTTGTTTTGCTGACGACTTGATGATTTTTAGCAAAAGAGATGTAAACTCAATTCGTATGATCAAAATTGTGCTCACAAAGTTTCAAGATCTATCAGGTCTGTATCCAAATCCAAAAAAAAGTGAAATCTTCTTAAGCGGTGTGTTAAATGCTGAGAGGGAAGAAATTATTTGTATTCTTGGGTTTGCAGAGGGGGAGCTCCCTATGAAATATTTGGGAGTGCCTCTTATCTCGTCCAGACTAAAGGCTGTTTATTGTAAGGGTCTCGTGGATCGAATCACCTCTAAAGTTCGACATTGGACTTGTAGAACACTCTCGTATACAGGACGAGTACAACTGATTAATTCAGTTTTATTTTCCATCCAGGTCTATTGGGCATCTCTCTTCCTCTTACCTGGGCAAGTCATAAAAAGTGTGGAGCAAATTATGAGATCCTTTCTTTGGTCAGGTTCAGATATGAGAACTACTGGGGCTAAAATGGCTTGGGATTAGGTATGTCTTCCAAAAAAGGAGGGGGGGCTAGGAATAAAAAGGATACCAGAATGGAACAAGATTGCTTTGTTGAAACACATTTGGAACCTGTGCAATGACTCAGATGGCTCAATCTGGTCTACTAGGATCAGATGTAATCTGTTGCGAGGTAGGAATTTCTGGACAATCAAGACGCCACAGAATTGCTCTTGGGCATGGAGAAAGATTCTAAAGCTCAGATCCTTAGCATGGCCGAAGATGAAGTACATCATAGGGGATGGCAGGACAAGTTCTCTATGGTTTGACAATTGGCATCCTCATAGCCCGCTCGCGAATTCTTACGGGAACAAATTCATCTATGATTCAGGTATGGAAAAGAACACGAAGGTGAATATGCTGATTCATAACTCAGAATGGAAAATTCCTACCACTCAAGCTATTGGCTGGCACCCCATTGTAGAAGCTATTCCTTCCAATTCTAATCCTATGATAGGGCAAAATGATGAGATTGTATGACTGGATTCACCAAATCACATATTTCATGATACGATGGTCGAATGGCATGACATTGTGTGGTTTAAGAATGCTGTTCCAAGACATTCGTTTCTTCTATGGGTAGCTGTCCAGTAGAAACTCACAACTCAAGATAAACTTCATCGATTTGGTATACATGGTCCCAATAGATGCTCACTCTGTCTCCGCAACAACGAAGATCACAACCACTTATTCTTTGAATTCTCCTATACTAAAGCGATCTGGTGGGATGTTTGTGACAGATGCAACATTCCAAGAATGACAAAAGGATGGGATGAATGGATTGGATGGGCCACTGTCATTTGACATGGCAAAAGTTTCGTTAATTTTTCTCGTAAACTCAGTTTTGCAGCTACAGTGTATCATATCTGGCAAGAAAGGAATGCAAAAACCTTTGCTGGAATATCTAGAACTCAGAATTTGGTCTTTCATCAAATTGAATGTATCATTCGTGATAAACTTGATTTGATGAGGAACGTTCTACCAACAGATGAAAATAAAAGGATCCAACGAGCTTGGAGGGTTAATAACATAGATTCTTCATTTGATATTTAGCTGGTTGTATTGGTTTCCCTAACGAATCAAGTTAGGTCTTGAGTTTTCAGTTCAGTGGCTAGCATGTAGCCATCTGTTGTTTTACGTTTTTGCCCTCATTGTAAATCTGGGGTATGCCCCTTATAATCTTTGTATCGTTTTCCTTTAATATACGTCAACTTACCAAAAAAAAATGACTTTTTTTGTTAAAGTGACTCTTGAGACGCGTCTTAGTAAACATTCTTAATAAGGTCTATTAGAATACTTCTTAAAATATTCAGCTTTACAAACTCGTATTGTTATCACTAAATTCTACTCATATACTCACTAAACATGTAAGAAGACTATTCAGATTAATAAAACTTCTTGTTTTCCGCCGCACTTTGTGTGTGTGTGTTGGTGAGATAATCTCCCTTCCATGGTTCTCTAATGAACTGAAAAACAACTTATCGAAGAACAATTGTCTTCGTGGCGTCATCCTTATACTTCTCATTCGCGAATCAATATTCGGTTGGTGGGGGTTTTCCGTTTTCAATAGTGCTGGAGCCCAGGTACAAGTTATCTTTATGTCACACACCTATCAAACCTGATTTACTTTGCTTTCCGGGAATTGACGTCTTTGCGTGTGGGTTGCGTGACCATGTGATCACGAGATTCGCATCATTTCTTAAACCTTTATTTTCACACAATAATACCTTAACACCTAATACTATAAAGTTAATTGACTTTGGAGCTATTAGCCCAACGTTTGTTACATCGGTTGAGGATAGAAAAGCTTAAGGGAATCAAACATCGCACTATTAATGTATCAATATCTGCAACTCGAGTTATTAAGCTCAAATGGGTGCCTCAACACCTAATGTCCTAATATCTACTGGTTTGGAAGTCATTAGCTAAAAGCTTGTTACACGGGTTAAAAATGTATTGTGTTATATTGACATGACCAGAAGATTGATGTCTTCTTCCAAGTGCTGGAGTGTCGAACTAATAAATAACTCCGCAAGATTGGGGTCGAACCATAGAGAGGTTAATTGTATAAATTATAAACAACAATATTATAACAATAACAACAACAATAATAGTAGTAGTAAATAATAATAATAAAGATGAAGAAGAAAAAAAAGAAGTTGATGAGAACTGTGAGATAGTAAGATTAATGTGAGGATTAAACAATGATAAAAATAATTTTCAAGGTTAAAGGATCCATTAATGGTATTTCAAAAAAGTATAGTATAAACTTTTTTTGTTACTCAATTGGAAATATCACATAAAGGAGGTTCCAATTGGATTATAAATGGTTAACATTATTATATTAATTATCTTATTTGAATAATTCTAATACTTGTAAATGTTGTCAAGCATTCAGATTATAACTTATGTTAACAACAAATTAAGTTCTTTTTACAGCAAAGTGTCAATTACACTATACGATTGGATTATGAAAGTGCCAAGTATTTGTTGTACCAAGTCCCATACAATATAAATTTATATTAACTATTTAACAAGCAAATTATTAAGAGTGAACAAGATAACAAATACAAAACATGTTAGTATCAAACATTAAAGTCCATGTTAAGTTTACACTATACGTATTCTTACACTATGAGTGTAACCTTTTCATCTTGATATTATAAACTTAACTAAACATTATGAAAGCAAAGAAACATAAATAAACAAGATAAGAATATTAGTATAGTAAAGTAAATAAAAAGAATAAACAAGAGATTAAGGAAAATATAACATGAAATAAAACTTAAATATTACAAAAATATAAAGAAAAGAAATAAAGAGTATGATTTTAATTTGAAAACCAATATACCTAAACGCATGGCAAATGCTTCCTTTTAAAGGCCAAAATTGGGAAATATTGATTTGTTGACTAATTATTGAGTGGGTGGCTAACTCTTGACTTGGTGACAATACTTATTTTCTTATCTGATTAAAATGTCATTGATGATGTTAGAATTTGAACCAACCTTCATGAAAATTCTAAGAAGTTGTCTCAACTTTTTAGAAAAAGAAATTGAGGTTATTTGGAAGTGTAGAACTCGAGTTATATGCTGAATATTGAATAGTATGTAGGTTGCAAGACAGATTGAGATTTCTAGGTTGCTGCTAAGATTTGAACTTTCAAATAGCAAGATTAAGATTTAGGCCTATCTCTTAGCTTTCCATCCATATAAAAGTAGACCTAAATCCAATTCTACAGCTCCAGATATGATTCAATTCCAAACAATGTTCCAGTTTGAACTAAACTAACATCTCTTTCTTAAGCTTCACCTTCTCTTTGTCATTTAATTTTTAGTACTTCAACTCATCAATCAATCATTTCATTTATGTGATAGGCCTGTATTTAAGAAGAACATTTACCATAAATTAAAGGTATCTTATAGTATCAGACTTGTTATTATAAAACATACTTTAGTTAAGTAATTATTGATACTTCAAGTGCAAAATAATGATATAAAACCTTGATCAAAATGCACTTTTAAGTACTAATCACGATCCCAACGAGCTTATCACTAGTCCTTAGTAATCAAAGTATTAAAATAGAAAAATAATTTTCAAATTCCACAAAGTAAGACATTCACCATTCAACTTCCATTAATCTATCTAGATAAACAAACTCTCATTAAATTTATATATTTGCTCAGTACCTTTTAAACAAGATATTAATAAACCTTCCTTTTGTGCTCAATATATCAACATAGTTACGGGCTTAGAAGAAAACAAAATTTTTGTTCTAATGTTTAAAGTTAACTTGCTTGGGTTGAGATTATTGTCTTTTTTTTAACTAATATACATATAACTCAAAAACACAATGTATCTTTAACTCATGTAGCAAGCTTTCGGCTAATAACTCATAGACTAATTAGTTGTATCGTCCTCATTTCTTACTATGTTGTTCATTCCAACCTTCTCGAAACATTGACCGAATGGATCTTCATTCCAATTAACGAGGTGGGAGATATTGATCTCGTAATTTTTCTACTGTTCTGCATTTTTAGTTGCAGCAGAGTGAATTGAGTTTTTGTTTAAGCTTGATCTTCTTCGTTCACCGTTGGATCATCACCAGTTTTTAGTATGTTGTTCGTCAAAACATACTGTACAGCTTGACCACACGGATCATCATTCCAAACAATAATCTCGAAGATACTGGCCTCGTAATTCTGTAATTCTCTTCTTCCTTCATGAACAAATCTGAATCTTGTTATTTTTGAGATTACGTTATTGTTGTTTCTGAGCTTAGGTTACTTCTTAGACTCAATTTCTCTTCTTAGAATTTGGTATCTCTAGTATTTGTATGCTGCCATAATGTCCTTATGTTCTGCTGTGGATTTTGTTCCAATGGTTACCTCTAACAATGAACAACACAATGAAGTCAAGTCTGGACATATATTAAGATTAGAGCTACAAGATATGTTGAACAGCCATGGGATAGGATTTCTTAGTTTACTAGTGTTAATCAAGCTGATTCTGAAGCTAGCATAGAGAAGAAACACTCTGATTAGTACTTAAAAGTGCATTTTTATCATGGTTTTATATCATCATTTTGCACTTGAAGTATCAATAACTCCTTAACTAAAATATGTTTTATAATAATGTATCTAATAATATAAGATACCTATAATTTGTGGTAAATGTCTATTTTTAATGCAGGCCTATCACATAAATGAAAGGATTGATTGATGACTTGAAGAACTTAAATTGCAAGGATAAAGAGATGGTCAAACTTAGAGAAGAGATGTCGGTGCAATCCAAACCGGAACACTATTCGGTAATTGGGTCATATCTGGAGCTACAGATCTCAGATTTAGGTCCAATTTATATGGATGGAAAGGTAAGACATAGGCCTCCAACTTTCATATGGAGCCCAAGATCTAAAAAGGCCATTATCAAGTCCAAATTGTAGCAACAACAAAGAAGCCCGAATCTGTCTTCCAGCCCGAGCACTGTTCGGTATTTTGGCCATATCTGGAGTTCTAGAAGTCCAAATGAGCTGAATTTTTTACAAAAGAAAGCTGAGACAATTGCCTACAACTTTCATGTTTACAACTGGCTCCAATTTTGACGTTATCAATGATGTTTTGGGCAGACAAGAGAAGATAAGGATTGTCACCAAGTCAAAAGTTGGCCACCCACTTATCAATTAGTCATCAAATCAATAGTTCCCAATTTTGGCCTATAAAAGGAGGCATTTGCCATGCATTTAGGCATCTTGGTTTCCAGATCAAGATCATGCTCTTCCTTTCTCTCTTTGTATTTTTTGTAATGTTTATGCTTTGCTTTCATTAATATCAAGTTTATGCCTTTCATTTCCTTTCCTTTACTTAACTTTTGTGTTCTTATTTTGTTTATCTATTTTGCTTTCTTTCATTATGTCTAGGTAAGTTAATTATGTCAAGGTGAAAAGGTTACACTAATGGTGTGAGAATAAGTATAATGTAAACTTAATATGGACTTTAATGTTTGATACTAACATGTTTTATATTTGTTATCTTGTTCACTCTTTAATACTTTGCTTGTTAAATGACTAATCTTGATTTATGTTGTATAACACTTGGTACAACAAATGCTTGGCACTTTCATAGCCCATAATGTATGGTATAACCGACACCTGAGCTATGAAAGGAACTTGATTTGTTGTTAACATAAGTTATTATCATGAATGCTTGACGAGATTTACAAGTATTAGCATTAATTGAATAAGATGACTAATGTAATCATGTTAACAATATATAATCTGATTGGAACCTCCTTTGTGTGTGGTTTCCAATTCAATAATAAGAGTTTATACTATACTTGTTTGATATACCATTAGTGGAACCTCTAACCTTGACATTTGTTATTATTATTATTTAATCCTTACATTAATTTTCCATCTCCAAGTTCTCATCATCTTATTCTTCTTCTCTTTCTTTATTATTATTATTATTATTATTAATACTACTAATACTATTACTACTACTACTACTATTATTACTATTATTATTATTATTATTATTATTATAGTTATTATTGTTATTGCTATTATTGTTGTTTATAATTGTTGTCTATAATTTGTACAATTAACCTCCCTGTGGTTCGACCCCGGTCTTGCTGTGTTATTTATTACTTCGACACTCCTGCACTTGGGAGAAGACATCAACCTTTTAGTCGTGTCAAGTTTTTGGCGCCGTTGCCGGGGAGGTAAGTTCTTGTATAAATTATAGTATTTATTTTATTTTCTCTTTTCACTTTTCTTGTATATAACTTTGTTTCTTTTCTTTTGTTTCTTTTTATTTTGTTTTCGTCCTCCTTCTTTTGCTTTCTTCTTCTTTTTTATTTTATTCCTACACGTGCATGAGAGTGTGGTCACGTACATCAAGTGGTAGACTTTGTAGGATATCCTCATCATTTTCAGAAAATATGGCCGAAGAAGATAATCAATCACTTCAAAATGAGAATAATGAGAATAACCGTGCTAGAACACTTAGAGACCACATGAATCCCACAAGAACAAGTGCACCATCATGCATAGTTTTTCCTCCCGATGCATCTCATTTTAATTTTAAACCAAGTATTATTCAACTTTTACCTTCTTTTCATGGTTTAGAATTGGAAAATCCGTACTTGCATTTAAGGGAATTTGAGGAGGTGTGCAACACATATAATAATTTAAATTGTAGCATGAACACCATCAGATTAAAGCTTTTTCCTTTTTCATTAAAAGATAAACCTAAAACATGGCTACAAAATTTGAGACCAGGATCCATTCGTACTTGGGATGAAATGCAACAACAGTTTTTAAATAAGTTTTTCCCATCTCATAGAACAAACTCTTTCAAGAGACAAATCACCACTTTCACTCAAAAACCAGGAGAAACATTTTACAAATGTTGGGATAGGTATCGAGACTTGCTTAGTACTTGCCCTCATCATGGTTTTGAAACATGGAGATTGGTTTCACATTTCTATGAAGGGTTAACATCTAAAGATAGGCAAATGGTTGAATTGATGTGCAATGGAACTTTTAAAGATAAAGACCCTGATGAAGCAATGGAGTACTTAGACTTGTTAGCTGAAAATGCTCAAAATTGGGACACCGCGGGTACATATGAGGCACCGAGTAAAACTCAACCTCATACATCTAGTGGAGGTATGTACAACCTTAGGGAAGATCATGACTTTCAAGCCAAGTTTGCATCTTTAGCTAGAAAAGTCGAGGCACTAGAATTGAAAAAGAGTGGTCAATTAAATTTGTTGAAAACATTGTGTGTCAAATCTGTGAAACAAATGAACACTCAACAAACGATTGTCCAACCTTGCCTTCTTTTAAAGAATGTCTCCATGAACAAGCCCATGCTTTAAACAGTTTTCAAAAGGCCAACCACAACCCATACTCCCAAATATACAACCCTGGTTGGAGGAATCACCCAAACTTCAATTGGAAGAGTGAGAACAACAATGCACAAACTTCACAACCACCATTTCAAGCACACCACAATTTCCAAAATTCTCATGGATATGCACCTCCTTATGCTCCACCTCCTAGAAGAAATCTTGAGGAAACATTACATGCATTCATTGAAAAGCAAGAGACAATCAATACTCAACTTGCTCAAAACATGACAGATTTTAAAGATACTCTTGCTAAATTAACATCTGCTCTCAGTTTCCAAGAGAAAGGTAAGTTTCCATCTCAACCGCAACAAAATCCTAAGGGGCAATACAATGCAAATGCAAGTAGTTCCGGAAGCCAACATATGGATCAAGTCAAATCAGTCACTACTCTGCGCAGTGGTAAGGTTATTGAAAAACCTTCTCTTGAACCTTATGAGAAAGATGATGAGTCAATCTCTGAGGGTAAGGAAGGGGTTGAATATGAAAATTGCAAAGAAACGACTGATTCACCGCCACCACTTCCATTTCCTCAAGTCATGACCAAACAAAGGAAAGTCAATCACAACTCTGAAATTTTTGAAATTTTCAAACAGGTAAGGATCAATATACCTTTGTTGGATGCTATTAAACAGGTTCCTTCCTATGCTAAATTTTTGAAAGATCTATGCACTGTGAAGAGGAAACTGAATGTGAAAAAGAAAGCCTTTCTAGCAGAACAAGTAAGTGCTATTCTTCAAAACAATAATGCTTTGAAATATAAAGACCCTGGTTGTCCTACAATTTCTTGCTTTATTGGAGAGCATAAAATTGAAAGAGCCTTACTTGATCTTGGTGCTAGTGTGAATTTACTTCCATATTCAGTTTTTCAGAGTCTCAATCTAGGTGAGTTAAAACCAACTTCTATAACTCTTTTACTTGCCGATAGATCTATAAAAGTGCCTAGAGGAATAATTGAAGATGTGTTAGTACAAGTCGATAAATTCATTTATCCTATGGATTTTATTGTCTTGGACACACAACCTGTTGAAGTATGTAATTCATTTCCTGTTATTTTAGGACGTCCATTTCTTGCAACTTCTAATGCATTGATTAATTGTAGGAATGGACTGATGAAGCTATCATTTGGAAACATGACATTGGAGATAAATATTTTCAACATTTGCAAGCAACCTAGAGATGATAATGATTTACAGGAAGTGGACTTTACTGAAAAATTAATTCATGATCAATTTCCAACCACTTCCAATGAAATTGAGATTGATGAATCTGATGATTTGAAAATGATTTATTTTCAGAAAGAATCAAAGACAAGTAATTGGAGGCCACAAATTGAGGAATTGCCACCACGACCAATTAAGTCCATACCTTCAAGTGTTCAACCACCAAAACCTGATTTGAAGTCGTTGCCATCCAATCTCAAATACTCATTTTTGGGAGAAAATGAAACTTTTCCGGTAATAATCTCTTCCAAACTTAATGCACATCAAGAAGGTAAGTTATTAAAAACTCTGAAAATGCACAAAAAAGCATTAGGATGGACCATAACTGATATAAAAGGAATTAGTCCTTTGATTTGTACACACAAAATTTATTTAGAGGAAAATGCTAAACCCTCTAGAGAAATGCAACGAAGGCTAAATCCTAATATGAAAGAAGTAGTGAAAAATGAAGTCATTAAGCTTCTAGATAATGAAATCATTTATCCTATTTCTGACAGCAAATGGGTAAGTCCTACCCAAGTTGTTGTACCTAAGAAGTCTGGAGTCACTGTGATAACAAATGAGAACAATGAGTTAATTCCCACTAGAACTGTTACTGGTTGGCGCATGTGCATTGACTATAGGAAACTTAATTCAATGACTAGAAAAGATCATTTTCCTTTACCTTTCATGGATCAAATCCTAGAAAGAGTTGCAGGTCATGAATTTTATTGTTTCCTAGATGGCTATTCGGGTTACAACCAAATTGAAATTGCATTGGAAGATCAAAAAAAGACTACTTTCACATGTCCATTTGGTACTTTTGCATATCGAAGGATGCCTTTTGGATTATGTAATGCACCAGCCACATTTCAAAGATGCATGCTTAGTATATTTAGCGATATGGTTGAACATTTTCTTGAGATTTTCATGGATGATTTTTCTGTTTTTGGCGATTCATTTGATGATTGTTTGACTAATTTAGGAAAGGTTTTAACCAGGTGTGAAGAGAAGAATCTTGTGCTGAATTGGGAAAAATGTCATTTTATGGTAACAAACGGCATTGTACTTGGTCACATTGTTTCATCAAAAGGAATTAAGGTTGACAAATCTAAAATCGAGTTAATTGCAAACTTGCCAACCCCAAAAACTCTTAAAGATGTTAGACCATTCCTGGGACATGCTGGTTTTTATAGAAGGTTCATCAAAGATTTTAGTGTAATATCTAAGCTTTTAAGTAACCTTCTAACAAAGGATACTATTTTTGAATGGACTGAACATTGTCAAGAAGCCTTTGTTAAACTTAAAAACTTGCTTACTTGTGCTCCTATCATTCAACCTCCCGATTGGTCATTACCTTTTGAAATAATGTGTGATGCTAGTGATTATGCCGTAGGTGCTGTTTTGGGACAAAGAAAAGATAAGAAACCTTATGTAATTTACTATGCAAGTAAAACTTTAAATAGTGCTCAAATGAATTATACCACCACTGAAAAAGAATTACTTGCAGAAGTATTTGCATGTGAAAAATTCAGATCTTATCTTGTTGGCTCACCTGTTGTTGTTTTTAGTGATCATGCAGCAATGAAATATCTTCTTTCTAAGAAAGATTCCAAGGCTAGATTGGTGCGGTGGATTTTATTACTTCAAGAATTTGATATCACAATCAAAGATAAGAAAGGCAGCGAAAATGTTGTCGCAGATCACTTGTCAAGATTGACAACAGATTCGAAAATTGACATCACACCAATCGATGACTACTTTCCTGATGAATCTTTACTTTCTGTCTCTACAATGCCTTGGTTTGCTAATATTGTCAATTTTCTTGTTTCAGGACAATTGCCAGCTCATTGGAGTACCCAAGATAAAAGAAAGTTTTTGAACGAAGTGAAGAACTTTTATTGGGATAATCCTTATTTATTCAAATATTGTCTTGATCAAATATTTCGAAGATGCATTCCTGACAATGAGGTAAGTAGTGTCATTAAATTTTGTCATTCTGAGGCATGTGGGGGCCATTTCTCATCAAGAAAGACAACTGCAAAAATCTTATAAAGTGGATTTTACTGGCCCACCATGTTCAAAGACTCACATGCATTCTGCAAGTCTTGTGAAAATTGTCAAAAGTTGGGATCTATTTCAAAACGTCACATGATGCCTTTAAACCCTATTATTGTCATTGAGATCTTTGACTGTTGGGGTATAGATTTCATGGGCCCATTCCCTCCATCATTTGGTTTCTTATACATATTAGTCGCAGTAGATTATGTTTCAAAATGGATAGAGGCAATTCCAAGTCGAAATAATGATCACAAAACAGTGATAAAGTTTTTGAAAGAAAATATTTTGAGTCGATTTGGAGTCTCTCGAGCCATAATAAGTGATGGTGGAACACATTTCTGCAACAAGCCATTTGAGTCTTTAATGAAGAAATATGGAATCACACACAAAGTTGCCACCCCTTATCACCCTCAAACAAGTGGACAAGTAGAGCTTGCTAATAGGGAGATCAAACATATTTTGGAGAAAACAGTGAACCCTAATAGGAAAGACTGGTCTTTAAGACTTAATGATGCACTTTGGGCTTATCGAACTGCTTATAAAACATCATTAGGTATGTCACCTTATAGACTGGTCTATGGAAAACCTTGTCACTTGCCTGTGGAACTTGAACATAAAGCTTATTGGGCTATTAAAGCTTTCAATTCAAATCTGGATGATGCTAGTCAACTGCGAAAATTACAAATAAATGAGCTTGAGGAAATAAGAAATGATGCATATGAAAATTCAAGAATTCATAAAGCAAGAATAAAAGAATTTCATGACAAGAAAATACAGAGAAAAACCTTCAATGTAGGTCAAAAAGTCTTGCTTTATAATTCTCGACTGCATTTATTTCCTGGAAAATTAAGATCAAGATGGAGCGGTCCTTTTATTGTGAAACATGTGTATCCATATGGGGCCTATGACATCGAGAATCCAAAGAATGGCAATGTTTTCAAGGTAAATGGACATCATTTGAAAGTTTACTTTGACAATTTTTCAGTTGAACATAACTCTATTGAATTGGGTGATCCTGTAAATAAAGATTGATTTTATTTTATTTTATTTTTGTTTCTTTTTGAGTGATTTTTGCAAGTTTCTTTCACCCCGGTCAAATGGCGGATAACGGTACTCCGTGACTTAAGTCGGTTCTTTTAGTTTCCCACAATTACTGATATATGTGTATATATCTGTGCAATTCTTTGAATCTCTCTTCCAATTCTCATTTGAAAATGGACACTAATCTTGAAAAATTGAAAAAGTATTTTCCCGCTCTGCCTCAAAATGCGATTACAAAAATTTACCGTGCTAGATGTGCAAGATTGAGATGGTTAATGAATCATGGAATTCCTGAAGATATTCGCTGATTGATTGAAGCAAAGGTCCGATTATCAGGTGAGTCCTCTAACTTCATTTCACATATGCTTGGAACAGGTAAAAGCTCTTTTGCAAAGAAGCGTCGTGCAAAACGACTGGATATCTGTCATCGATGTGCTAGATGGACTTGTAATACACAATGTCGTTCTTTAGGAATGGTATCTATAAACCGTGAAGATAAAATACAATTCATTAAGGATGGCCTGAGTAAGGAGTCTTTAGATAATCTTCTATTGACTCTTGAGACGCATCCTAGTGGAGATGTGCATCGTGCAATTCATGATTTATGGCCACTATTTCATAAAGAACATGATCCACTTAGTCTTGGGAATCTGACTAAAAAAGACCCTGTTTGCCAGTTTTTAAGAAAACTAGATGGGAAGCCTATCCCCGACCCATAGAGGGCGTTTAAGCCGTTCTTGGACGTAAAACCAAGGGAAGATGTGAGCCACAATCACAACTACGTGTACATACACATGTTTTTTTTTTCAAAAGTAAGTAAATAAATAAATAAAAAGAGAGAGAGAGAGAGTGTGAGACTTCAGCTGGCCTACATATAGGTGTTATGATTTCCTTTCTAATTTCTCATCTATAAAACCCTCTTTTCCTTCCTTTCATTTCTACTCAACCCATACATTCAACAAATACAGAAGTGTGTAGAAATGGCAAGTTCCTCAAGTCATCAAATAAGAAATATTTGTGTTTTCAGTGGATCTAGTCCTGGGAAAGAAAAGGAGTTTTTCGAATCAGCAAATCATCTTGGTCAGGTGCTAGCTGAGAGAAAGATTCATTTAGTGTATGGGGGAGGCAGTCTTGGGTTAATGGGAGGTGTGTCAATAGCTGCATTTTTAGGAGGTAGTCAAGTTTTAGGAATCGTCCTTGAAGCTTTGGCACAAGGGGACATCATTGGAAAAACAATTGGAGAGGAACTTCAGGTCTCCACAATGTCGGCTTGAATGAATGCAATGTTTAACCATGCTGATGCTTTCATTGCTTTACCAGGTGGTCTAGGTACATTGGAAGAGATCTTTCATATTTCCTCTTGGGCTCAATTGCACATTCACCATAAACCCATTGGCTTGTTAAATGTTAATGGTTATTATGATAAGTTGTTGTCTTTTCTTGATCATGCTGTGGAACAGGAATTTCTAACATCTTCTGCATGACAAATCATAATCTCTGCTTCTACTGCTGAACAATTAATTGACCAACTACAATCTTTCATTCCTGTGATTGATCCTTCCATGAGTCGCATAAATTGGTCATCTACGGGAAGCCGTAAAAAGCTTAGATTGGATTTGAGCCTTCATTTGTGAATTTTTATGTATTTTGGTTTTATTATTGTATTTTGTTATTTCTTATTTTTGTTTCAGTGTGTTTCAGGTTTTGTCAGTGTTGCATATTGGATTATTACATTATTTATGTTCTTTTGTTAAAGGTAACAACTAAGGGAAAGGGATTGTATATAATTAAAAAAAAAAGAAAAAAAAGAAAAAAAATGATGATAATAAAAATATAGATAAGTTTGGTTTCGTAGCCTCCCTAACCTAAGCAATTAAGCCCGAAGGGGTGTTTTAACACCTAATACCCTAAAGTCAACTGACTTGGGAGCTATTGGCCCAACGCTTGTTACATGGGTTGAGGAGAAAAGCTTAAGGGAATCAAACATTGCACTATCTACATATCAGTATCTGCGACCCGAGTTACTAAGCTCGTAGGGGTGTCTTAACACCTAATGCCCTAAGACTAACTGGTCTGGGAGTCATTAGCTGAATGCTCGTTACATGGGTTAAAGATGCATGATGTTTTTAAATTATATGAATACCTTGCTTTGTGAAATTTGCAAATTGTTGTAACGCTTTAATTACTAGGGACTAGTAATAAGCTGGTTGAGGGGTGTGATTAGTACTTAAAATTGCATTTTTATCATGGTTTTATATCATCATTTTGCACTTGAAGTATCAATAACTCCTTAACTAAAATATGTTTTATAATAATGTATCTAATAATATAAGATACCTATAATTTGTGGTAAATGTCTATTTTGAATGCAGGCCTATCACATAAATGAAAGGATTGATTGATGACTTGAAGAACTTAAATTGCAAGGATAAAGAGATGGTCAAACTTAGAGAAGAGATGTCGGTGCAATCCAAACCGGAACACTATTAGGTAATTGGGTCATATCTAGAGCTACAGATCTCAGATTTAGGTCCAATTTATATGGATGGAAAGGTAAGACATAGGTCTACAACTTTTATATGGAGCTCAAGATCTAAAAAGGCCATTATCAAGTCCAAATTATAGCAACAACAAAGAAGCCCGAATCTGTCTTCCAGCCCGAGCACTGTTCGGTATTTTGGCCATATCTGCAGTTCTAGAGGTCCAAATGAGCTGAATTTTTAAAAAAAGAAAGCTGAGACAATTGCCTACAACTTTTATGTTTACAACTGGCTCTAATTTTGACGTTATCAATGATGTTTTGGGCAGACAAGAGAAGATAAGGATTGTCACCAAGTCAAAAGTTGGCCACCCACTTATCAATTAGTCATCAAATCAATAGTTCCCAATTTTGGCCTATAAAAGGAGTAATTTGCCTTGCATTTAGGCATCTTGGTTTCCAGATCAAGATCATGCTCTTCCTTTCTCTCTTTGTATTTTTTGTAATGTTTATGCTTTGCTTTCATTAATATCAAGTTTATGCTTTTCATTTCCTTTCCTTTACTTAGTTAACTTTTATGTTCTTATTTTGTTTATTTTTTTTGCTTTCTTTCATTATGTCTAGTTAAGTTAATTATGTCAAGGTGAAAAGGTTACACTAATGGTGTGAGAATAAGTATAATGTAAACTTAATATGGACTTTAATGTTTGATACTAACATGTTTTATATTTGTTATCTTGTTCACTCTTTAATACTTTGCTTGTTAAATGACTAATCTTGATTTATGTTGTATAACACTTGGTACAACAAATGCATGGCACTTTCATAGCCCATAATGTATGGTATAACCGACACCTGAGCTATGAAAGGAACTTGATTTGTTGTTAACATAAGTTATAATCATGAATGCTTGACGAGATTTACAAGTATTAGCATTAATTGAATAAGATGACTAATGTAATCATGTTAACAATATATAATCTGATTGGAACCTCCTTTGTGTGTGGTTTCCAATTCAATAATAAGAGTTTATACTATACTTGTTTGATATACCATTAGTGGAACCTCTAACCTTGACATTTGTTATTATTATTATTTAATCCTTACATTAATTTTCCATCTCCAAGTTCTCATCATCTTATTCTTCTTCTCTTTCTTTATTATTATTATTATTAATACTACTAATACTATTACTACTACTACTATTATTATTACTATTATTATTACTATTATTATTATTATTATTATTATTATTATTATTATTATTATTATTATTATTATTATTATTATTATAGTTATTGTTGTTATTGCTATTATTGTTGTTTATAATTGTTGTCTATAATTTGTACAATTAACCTCCTTGTGGTTCGACCCCGGTCTTGCTGGGTTATTTATTACTTCGACACTCCTGCACTTGGGAGAAGACATCAACCTTTTAGTCGTGTCACACTCCAATTCCCAAGCTTCTAATGTTGTTTCAGAAATGAATCATGTGTTGGGTTCTAAAGTTGATGAGTTGAAGGTAGGGTCTCAGCAACAAGACCAGCTAAACCATAGCCCCAAATTGAATTTTTTAAATGCATTGAAGGGTTCTGATGTTGATAACAATAAGGGCAGCAAGAACCTTGGTATTTCTCTAGTTCGTAATCTGCATTTTGCTCCCCCTGCTATGACTGATGGTCGTGTGACAGTAGCTCCTCCACTTGATGTGTTAGAGGATGGCTGCGAACTTTGGAAATCCACCCTAGTTGGTCATTTTGTGGGTCAGAAATTACCATATCCCGTTGTTAATTCTATTGCCAAAAGAATCTGGGGCTCCTACGGTCTATCAAAAGTTTTATCTTCGGATAATGGTTTCTTCCTATTCACTTTTGATTCTGTTGATCATGCCACTAATGTGCTGGAAAGAGCCCCATGGCACATAGCAAGCAGACCTTTGGTGCTTATATGTTGGCAACCGAACATGCAATTTTTGAAAGGTGATTTGGTCAGAGTTCTGGTATGGGTTAGGCTATATAATGTTCCTCTCGAGTATTGGACTATTAAGGGGTTGAGTTGTGTAGCGAGTGCTATTGGGGTTCCTCTTCATGCTGATCAGACTACATTGTTGCGTCAAAGGCTTAGCTATGCAAGAGTTTGTGTTGAGATTGTTGCTACGAAGACGCTGGTTAAGGAATACGACCTTCGCTGTCCAAATGGGTTATTCATAACAATTTCAGCTGATTACGAATGGATACCATCGAAGTGCAATAATTGTAATGTCTTTGGACACACGACAGCGATATGTGTTACTAATAACGGTGATAATCTTACAATGGAGGCAGAGGGTAAGAGGAAAGTAGGAGCTGCGAACTCTAAATCTGCGGATAAACAGCAGACTCAGTTTCAATGGTAGGTAGTTGCTAAATGAAATAAGGGTTCTGTGAGTGGTGAGAATGGTCCTTTGGCATCTAAAGTGCGGAACTGTAATGAGAATGGTTGTTCGACATCTGGTACAAATATTTCGGATTGTAATATGAATGAGAAGGCTGCATCAGATGTGAGCAATGCTGATTGTTATGAAGATGAAATCCTACATCTCCTCTTGTTTTGAAGAGTTCACAAGGAGACATGAAGCAGGAGCAGGGGGGTACATGTACTGCTTCAGATCAAAGTTTAGCCATCTCCAATATATCTGATTGTGCGACCGTGAACCAGGTTCTTTTTGTTAATAGTCATGAGCTGAATGTAGATATTGACGCAATGGGAGGTGATACAGATGGGGAACGAACTGATAAGGAGTTGACGTCACCAATCCTGACAAGCCCACAAACGCTGAATTCCACCGAAAGGGAAACTGCTAATCAGTTAGCTATTAAGGCTAGAGACTCTCTAGAGAAAAAGAAAAAGGGTTTGAAAAACTCTTCAAAGAAGAATAAGAAATCTGTCTCCTCGCCTGGGGGCACGTTGAGGTAATCTTTGTGTTGTTGTTTGTACTCCTCTCTATTTTCTTATGATTATTGGATGTTGGAATGTAAGAGGTTTGAATGATCCCATAAAGCATTCAGCATTGCGTCAGCTCATCCATCAAGAGAGGATGACTCTTTTCGGTTTGGTTGAAACTCGGGTTAGAGACGAGAATAAATATAATGTTTCTCAAGTTCTTCTGCGTACTTGGTACTTCTTGTATAATTATGATTTCTCTTGTCGTGGTCGTATTTGGGTTTGTTGGAATGCTGATGTGGTGAAGGTTGATGTCCTCGGAATGTCAGACTATGCTTATTCTTACACCATTAGTATAATTTCACCTTAATATAATAAACTTAACTAAAGATAATGAAAGAGAGAAACGTAAATAAACAAGATAAGAACATAAAAAAATATATAAGTTAGCTAAGTAAAGAAGAGACATAAACAAGAGATTAATAAAAGCAAAACATAAGCGTTATAAAAACATAAAGAAAGAAAGCAAGAATATAATCTTGATTTGAAAACTAAGATACTTAAATGCATGGCAAATGCCTCCTTTTATAGGCCAAAATTAGGAACTATTGATTTGTTGACTAATTATTGAGTGGGTGGGTATATTTTGACTTGGTAACAATCCTTATCTTTTTTTTCTAAACAAAACATCATTATTTTTTTTTGGTAAGTTGACGTATATATTAAAGGAAAACGATACAAAGATTATAAGGGGCATACCCCAGATTTACAATGAGAACAAAAACGTAAAACAACAGATGGCTACATGCTAGCCACCGAACTGAAAACTCAAGACCTAACTTGATTCGTTAGGGAAACCAATACAACCAGCTAAATATCAAATGAAGAATCTATGTTATTAACCCTCCATGCTCGTTGGATTCTTTTATTTTCATCTGTTGGTAGAACGTTCCTCATCAAATCAAGCTTATCACGGATGATACATTCAATTTGATGAAAGACCAAATTCTGAGTTCTAGATATTCCAGCAAAGGTCCTTGCATTCCTTTCTTGCCAGATATGATACACTGTAGCTGCAAAACTGAGTTTACGAGAAAAATTGACAAAACTTTTGCCATGCCAAGTGATAGTGGCCCATCGAATCCATTCATCCCATCCTTTTGTCATTCTTGGAATGTTGCATCTGTCACAAACATCCCACCAGATCGCTTTAGTATAGGAGCATTCAAAGAACAAGTGGTTGTGATCTTCGTAGTTGCGGAGACAGAGTGAGCATCTATTGGGACCATGTATACCAAATCGATGAAGTCTATCTTGAGTTGTGAGTTTCTGTTGGACAGCCACCCATAGAAGAAACGAATGTCTTGGAACAGCATTCTTGAACCACACAATGTCATGCCATTCGACCATCGTATGATGAAATCTTAGTTGTTCCCAAGCTATTTTGATCGAGAATCTGTGATTTGGTGAATCCAGCCAAACAATCTCATCATTTTGCCCTATCATAGGATTAGAATTGGAAGGAATAGCTTCTACAATGGGGTGCCATCCAATAGCGTGAGTGGTAGGAATTTTCCATTCTGAGTTATGAATCAGCATATTCACCTTCGCGTTCTTTTCCATACCTGAATCATAGATGAATCTGTCGCCGTAAGAATCTGCGAGCGGGCTGTGAGGATGCCAATTGTCAAACCATAGAGAAGTTGTCCTGCCATCCCCTATGATGTACTTCATCTTCGGCCATGCTAAGGATCTGAGCTTTAGAATCTTTCTCCATGCCCAAGAGCAATTCTGTGGCGTCTTGATTGTCCAGAAATTCCTACCTCGCAACAGATTACATCTGATCCAAGTAGACCAGATTGAGCCATCTGAGTCATTGCACAGGTTCCAAATGTGTTTCAACAAAGCAATCTTGTTCCATTCTGTTATCCTCTTTATTCCTAGCCCCCCCTCCTTTTTTGGAAGAGATACCTGATCCCAAGCCACTTTAGCCCCAGTAGTTCTCATATCTGAACCTGACCAAAGAAAGGATCTCATAATTTGCTCCACACTTTTTATGACTTGCCCAGGTAAGAGGAAGAGAGATGCCCAATAGACCTGGATGGAAAATAAAACTGAATTAATCAGTTGTACTCGTCCTGCATACGAGAGTGTTCTACAAGTCCAATGTCGAGCTTTAGAGGTGATTCGATCCACGAGACCCTTACAATAAACAGCCTTTAGTCTGGACAAGATAAGAGGCACTCCCAAATATTTCATAGGGAGCTCCCCCTCTGCAAACCCAAGAACATGAATAATCTCTTCCCTCTCAGCATTTAACACACCGCTTAAGAAGATGTCACTTTTATTTGGATTTGGATACAGACCTGATAGATCTTGAAACTTTGTGAGCACAGTTTTGATCATACGAATTGAGTTTACATCTCCTTTGCTAAAAATCATCAAGTCGTCAGCAAAACAAAGATGAGAAATGTTGTCCTTCTTGCATCTCCAGTGGAACTTGAAGTTTTGGTTGGCACTCATCTTGCAGAATAGCCCCGAAAGGATTTCCATACATAGGACAAACAAATATGGAGAAAGTGGATCCCCTTGTCGAAGCCCTCTCCCCCCTTGAAAATAACCTGCAAGCTCACCATTGACGTTGATAGAGAATTGACATGATGTAACACAAACCATAATCCAATCAATGACTGTTCTAGGGAATCTCATTTTTCTTAACATAGCGTCAACGAAATCCCACCGAACCGAGTCATAAGCCTTCATCAGATCTACTTTCATAGCACAACGGGCAGGTCCCGTAGATTTATGATAGCCTTTCATTAGTTCCTGAGACAAAAGAATGTTGTCGCTGATTCTCCGTCCAGAGATAAAAGCAGTCTGATACGGACCTACTAAGGATGGCAAAACAGCTGTGATTCTCCCAGCTAGAATCTTAGCGATGCATTTGTACACGGTATTGCAGCAAGATATAGGACGAAAATCTGTCAACCTCGTAGGATTGGCAACTTTAGGAATAAGGGAAATTGATGTAGCATTCATTTCTTTAAGCATTCTCCGAGTCTGAAAGAAGGAGCTAACAGCATTGATTACATCCTCCCCAACTATGTGCCACATTCTTTTGAAGAAACCTGCGTTAAATCCATCCGGACCAGGGGCTTTGTTGTTCTTCAAACTAAACATAGCATGCTTAATCTCCTCCCTTGTTACATCTTGTGCTAATACATGTTGTTGCGTTGAAGACAGTTTCAAGTTAATTGCCGATTCCATCTCTTCCTCATTCAGAACCCTAGGCATCTGTTCCACTCTTAACACACACTGGAAGTACGCAATGACTTCTGATTTAACTGCCTCATGTCCTTCGACAACCTCTCCATCCTCCTTTGTAAGTGAAAGAAGTTTATTTCTATGCTGTCTTCCATTTACTGATTTGTGAAAGTAGCCAGTATTCTGATCCCCCAAGCTAAGCCACTGTATCCTTGACTTTTGTTTGAAAAAACTCTCTTCGGCCTTGACGATAGAAGCGTAGTTACGTACAGCATCCCTTTCTCGCATGCACAAAGTTGGACTCCCATGTGCTATATGGAGAGCCTGTTGAGCCTTATCCATTTCATCTTTCGCATCTTGGACTCTATCTGAAATGTTGGAGAAGTGAGTCATATTGAAAAGTTTCAATTCCCGTTTTAGTTTTCTTAGCTTGCAACACAGCTGATACATTGGACAACCCCCTGAATTGTGTTCCCATACTTTCCTCACCAAGGGCATGAACTCGTCATGGTCCATCCACATATCAAAGAATCTGAATGGTTTCTTTATATTCTGATAATCACCAGTAACCTTTACCACCATAGGAGAATGGTCTGACATACCCGATGGCAAAAATCTCGCTTCTGAAAAGGGAAAGTTCAGATTCCATTTCTCATTGACAAGCACTCTATCTAGTTTCCGCATAATCAGATTCTCAGGACATTGGTTCGACCAAGTATAATGCAGGCCTGAATATCGAAGATCATCCACTTTCGCTTCTTGAATACATGTTTCCAATCTGTCCATATGACCAGCCCACGAAGTAGACCCTCCTAACCTGTCTGATTGGTAGCGGATAGCATTAAAGTCGCCCATAAGAATCCATGGGCTGGACTCCCATCCATCACTACGACTCACTATATCAGACCATAATGCCTCACGTAAGGAACCGTTATTGTCTCCGTATATAATTGAAGCATTGAAACAGATATTGGTAGCTAATATAGTGACAAAAACATGAATAGCCTGGTCTGACATTCCGAGGACATCAACCTTCACCACATCAGCATTCCAACAAACCCAAATACGACCACGACAAGAGAAATCATAATTATACAAGAAGGACCAATTACGCAGAAGAAGTTGAGAAACATTATATTTATTCTCGTCTCTAACCCGAGTTTCAACCAAACCGAAAAGAGTCATCCTCTCTTGATGGATGAGCTGACGCAATGCTGAATGCTTTATGGGATCATTCAAACCTCTTACATTCCAACATCCAATAATCATAAGAAAATAGAGAGGAGTACAAACAGCAACACAAAGATTACCTCGACGTGCCCCGAGGCGAGGAGACAGATTTCTTATTCTTCTTTGAAGAGTTTTTCGAACCCTTTTTCTTTTTCTCTAGAGAGTCTCTAGCCTTAATAGCCAACTGATTAACAGTTTCCCTTTCGGTGGAATTCAGAGTTTGTGGGCTTGGCAGGATTGGTGACGTCAACTCCTTATCAGTTCGTTCCCCATCTGTATCACCTCCCATTGCGTCAATATCTACATTCAGCTCATGACTATTAACGAAAAGAACCTGGTTCACCGTCGCACAATCAGATGTATTGGAGATGGCTAAACTTTGATCTGAAGCAGTACTTGTACCCCCCTGCTCCTGCTTCATGTCTCCTTGTAAACTCTTCAAAACAAGAGGAGATGTAGGATTTTCATCTTCATAACAATCAGCATTGCTCACATCTGATGCAGCCTTCTCATTGATATTACAATCAGAAATATTTGTACCAGATGTCGAACAACCATTCTCATTACAGTTACGCACTTTAGATGCCAAATTGCCATTCTCACCACTCACAGAACCCTTATTTCGTTTAGCAACTACCTGCCATTGAAACTGATTCTGCTGTTTATCCGCAGATTTAGAGTTCGCAGCTCCTAGTTTCCTCTTACCCTCTGCCTCCATTGTAAGATTTGCACCGTTATTAGTAGCACATATCGCTGTCGTGTGTCCAAAGACATTACAATTATTGCACTTTGATGGTATCCATTCGTAATCAGCTGAAATTGTTATGAATAATCCATTGGGACAGCGAAGGTCGTATTCCTTAACCAGCATGTTCGTAGCATCAATCTCAACACAAACTCTTGCGTAGCTAAGCCTTTGACGCAACAATGTAGTCTGATCAGCATGAAGAGGAACCCCAATAGCACTCGCTACACAACTCAACCCCTTAATAGTCCAATACTCAAGAGGAACATTATACAGCCTAACCCATACCGGAACTTTGACCAAATCACCTTTCAAAAATTGCATGTTCGGTTGCCAACGTTTAAGCACCAAAGGTCTGCTTGCCATGTGCCATGGGGCTCTTTCCAGCACATTAGTGGCATGATCAACAGAATCAAAAGTGAATAGGAAGAAACCATTATCCGAAGATAAAACTTCTGATAGACCGTAGGAGCCCCAGATTCTTTTGGCAATAGAATTAACAACGGGATATGGTAATTTCTGACCCACAAAATGACCAACTAGGGTGGATTTCCAAAGTTCGCAGCCATCCTCAAACACATCAAGTGGAGGAGCTACTGTCACACGACCATCAGTCATAGCAGGGGGAGCAAAATGCAGATTACGAACTAGAGAAATACCAAGGTTCTTGGTACCCTCATTGTTATCAACATCAGAACCCTTCAAAGCATTTAAAAAATTCAATTTGGGGCGATGATTTTGCTGGTCTTGTTGCTGAGACCCTACCTTCAACTCATCAACTTTAGAACCCAACACATGATTCATTTCTGAAACAACATTAGAAGCTTGGGAATTAGAGTGTTTCTTCTCTATGCTAGCTTCAGAATCAGCTTGATTAACATTAGTAAACTGAGAAATCCTCATCCCATGGCTGTTCAACATATCTTGTAGCTCTAATCTTAATATATGTCCAGACTTGACTTCATTGTGTTGTTCATTGTTAGAGGTAACCATTGGAACAGAATCCACAGCAGAACATAAGGACATTATGGCAGCATACAAATACTAGAGATACCAAATTCAAAGAGAAACTGAGTCTAAGACGTAACCTAAGCTCAGAAACAACAACAATGTAATCTCAGAAACAAAAAGATTCAGATTTGTTCATGAAGGGAGAAGAGAATTACAGAATTACGAGGCCAGTATCTTCGAGCTTATTGATTGGAATGATGATCCGTGCGGTCAAGCTATAGAGTATATTCTGATGAACAACATACTAAAAAATGGTGACGATCCAACGGCGAACAAAGAAGATCAAGCTTCAACAAAACCCAATTCACTCTGCTGCAACTAAAAATGCAGAACAGTAGAAATATTACGAGATCAATATCTCCCACCTCGTTGATTGGAATGAAGATCCATTCGGTCAATGTTTCAAGAAGGCTGTTATGAACAACATAGTAAGAAATGAGGATGATCCAACGGTGGACGGAGTAGATCTAGCTCCGACAGTTTGATTTCTAATCTTTCTCTCTCTCCAGATCTCTCTAAAAACAAAACATCATTGCTAACATAAGAATTTCAACATACTTGATTCATGAAATTTCTAAAAAATTGTCTCAGCTTCAAAAACAATTGAGGTCATTTGGACTTCTAAAGCTTAAGATATGGGCTGAATACTAAACAATAAATTGAAATGACTTTTTTGAATCTTTGACTCCTCTTGAAAGTTTTAAAGCCTATGTCCTAGCTTTCCATCTATATAGAGCAAACATAAATCCATTTCTACAACTCTAGTTATGATTCAATAACCGAACAATGTTCTAGTTTAGCCTGAACTAGCATATTTTTTTAAGCTTGGCCCTCTCTTTATCTTCTAAATTTCAAAAGTTAAACTTATCAATCAATCCTTTCATTTATGTGATAGGCTTACATTTAAGATGAACTTTTACCATAAATTAAAGATATCTTATATTATTAGATATGTTATTATAAAACATGTTCTAGTTATGGAGTTATTGATATTTCAAGTGCAAAATGATTATATAAAACCTTGATAAAAATGCACTTTTAAGTACTCATCATGAGGTAACAGGCTCTATGTAGGAAGGATAACCTAGTTTTGCCCCTAAGAGAGTCAAAATTGCTTATCAATGAACATTGGACTGTTATTATCCAACTATTACTGTCCAAAAAAATTGAACTGTGACTATCTAAATACTGTTTAGCATTTTGATTGTAATCGGAGCTATAGAGTTTGGTTTTATATTTAGTTTGTGACATGATCAAAAGATTACTGTCTTCTTTCAAGTGCAAGAGTGTTGAAGTAATAAATAACCTGGCAAAACTGAGGTTAAACAACAAGGATGTTAATTATGTAAATATAAATTATAAATAACAACATACAATAATAACAATAATAATAGTAACAATAATAACAATAATTATAATAGTAATAGTAATAGTAACAATAATAAAGAAGAAGAAAAATAGTTGATGAGAACTTTGAGATGTAAGATCAATATAAGGATTAAACAATGATAACAACAAATGTTAAGGTTAGAGGATCCACTGATGGTAAATGTATAAATGCATGGCAAATGCCTCCTTTTATAGGCCAAAATTAGAAACTATTGATTTGATAACTAATTGATGAGTGCTGACTAACTCTTGACTTGATCATAATCTTTATCTTCTCTTATCTACCCAAAACATAATTAATAACGTCAAGATTGAAACCACTTGAAACATGAAAGTTGTAGGATATTATCTTAGTTTTTCAGGAAAAAATTGGAGGTCATGTGAACTTATAGTAGTCCAGATATAGGCCAAACATTGAATAATGTGCGGGCTATAGGACAGATTCAGACTTTTTTGTTGTTACTATAATTTGGACTTGAAAATTGTAGGTCATGTGAACTTATAGTACTCCAGATATAGGCCAAACAGTGAATAATGTGCTCCAACATCTCTTTTCTAAGTTTGGCCATCTCTTTGTCCTTTCAGTTTCAGTAATTAAACTGATGCGAACCTCGTGATCTCATGGTCACGCAACCTACACGCAAAGATGCCAATTCCTGGAAAGCCAAGTAAATCAGGTTTGATAGTAGTGTGACACGAAGATAACTTGTACCTATGCACCAGCACTATTGAAAACAGAAACCCCCACCCAACGAATATTGATTCGTGAACGAGAAGTATAAGGATGACGCCACGAAGACAGTTGTTCTTCGATAAGTTGTTTTCAGTTCTTTAGAGAACCAAGGAAGGGAGATTATCCCACCAACACACAATAAGTGCAGCAAAGAAGTTTTATTAATCTGAAAATTGCGTAACCTTTACATGTTTCGGTTATGCCTTTATATATACTGAATTTGAACTTAAAGAAACCCTAATGGACCTCCCTTAGGTGGACTTATATGAAGCCCACTTACAATTGACCTAAATAAGTAATAATAACCCAAAAACTAAGAAGAAATTTCTAAAAATACTAAAAATCCGAAAATACCATCCTAAATAAGCTAGAATCAAATTTGTCACCTTTAAGAAGTCCTAAACAAAATTGAAAAAATCTGATTTGGAAAATTTGTGTTGCTGCCCCCTTTGATATCCTTGATTAGCTTGGAATTCCTTGTTTAACTTGGACAAATAAGAAAACAAATTTTCTCCTTTGTTGCTGATTTAATTACTTTCCTTCCTAAGTGAGGAAAAGCATTAGATAGTCGTCCCCTCTTTAGGAATAAGATTTGGCCAACTTCCTTACTTAGTTAGGAGAATAAATTGCTGACTCTTTATCCTTGTAGTATTAGAAAAAGACAAGCCTAACAAGGATGGTATTGGGCCGGACACATCAACCCCTTGTTCCACATGAATTGGGCTCTTCTTGGACCTAAACTAAATGAGTTAAAAGCTGTCCTTCATGCTCCTTAAATGTCCCAAGCCCCTCTAGGTCCATTTTGTTCCATTATGTTCTGAACAAGCCCATTCAATGCTTCTTTAAGCTTCTTAGCCCTAGCTCTTGTGATTGGCCCAATTGGCACCTCCAATGGGTTGTTGGCATGATTATGCTTGGTGTTCGGCTAATCCGCATCATCCCCTCTCTCTTCAAAAGGATTCGACCTTGAATCATCACCTACATCAAACAGAGTAAGATCAGAAACATTAAAGGTAGCACTAACACTATACTCACCCGGCAAATCAACTTTATAAGCGTTGTCATTGATCCTCTCAAGGATCTGAAATGACCCATCTCCTCGTGGTTGTAGCTTTGACTTCCTCTGGGCCGGAAATCTCTCCTTGCGCATATGCACCCAAACCCAATCGCCAGGCTGAAAGACAACATGTTTGCGCCTCTTATTGGCTTTGGTCGCATCTACGTGATTCCTCTTTTCAATCTGTTGCTGCACTCTCTCATGAAGAGTTTTCACCACCTGTGCTTTACTTTTTTTTTTGGTAAGTTGACGTATATATTAAAGGAAAACGATACAAAGATTATAAGGGGCATACCCCAGATTTACAATGAGAACAGAAACGTAAAACAACAGATGGCTACATGCTAGCCACCGAACTGAAAACTCAAGACCTAACTTGATTCGTTAGGGAAACCAATACAACCAGCTAAATATCAAATGAAGAATCTATGTTATTAACCCTCCATGCTCGTTGGATTCTTTTATTTTCATCTGTTGGTAGAACGTTCCTCATCAAATCAAGCTTATCACGGATGATACATTCAATTTGATGAAAGACCAAATTCTGAGTTCTAGATATTCCAGCAAAGGTCCTTGCATTCCTTTCTTGCCAGATATGATACACTGTAGCTGCAAAACTGAGTTTACGAGAAAAATTGACAAAACTTTTGCCATGCCAAGTGATAGTGGCCCATCGAATCCATTCATCCCATCCTTTTGTCATTCTTGGAATGTTGCATCTGTCACAAACATCCCACCAGATCGCTTTAGTATAGGAGCATTCAAAGAACAAGTGGTTGTGATCTTCGTAGTTGCGGAGACAAAGTGAGCATCTATTGGGACCATGTATACCAAATCGATGAAGTCTATCTTGAGTTGTGAGTTTCTGTTGGACAGCCACCCATAGAAGAAACGAATGTCTTGGAACAGCATTCTTGAACCACACAATGTCATGCCATTCGACCATCGTATGATGAAATCTTAGTTGTTCCCAAGCTATTTTGATCGAGAATCTGTGATTTGGTGAATCCAGCCAAACAATCTCATCATTTTGCCCTATCATAGGATTAGAATTGGAAGGAATAGCTTCTACAATGGGGTGCCATCCAATAGCGTGAGTGGTAGGAATTTTCCATTCTGAGTTACGAATCAGCATATTCACCTTCGCGTTCTTTTCCATACCTGAATCATAGATGAATCTGTCGCCGTAAGAATCTGCGAGCGGGCTGTGAGGATGCCAATTGTCAAACCATAGAGAAGTTGTCCTGCCATCCCCTATGATACCACCTGTGCTTTACGATTACCATCCAAACCCTTTCATCAATAGGCAAAGGAATCAAATCTATTGGAGTTAAAGGGTTAAATCCATACACAATTTCAAATGGTGAAAATTTAGTAGTTGAGTGCACACTACAATTATATGCAAACTCTATAAATAGCAAACAATCTTCCCAATTCTTTAAGTTCTTTTGAATGACAACACGCAAAAGTTGTGTTAAGGTCCTATTAACTACTTCGGTTTGTCCATCTGTTTGGGGGTGACAAGTAGTTGAAAACAACAGTTTAGTACCCATTTTTCCCCATAACACCTTCCAAAAATAGCTAAGGAACTTAACATCTCTATCAGAAACAATGCTCTTAGGGACCCCGTGAAGTCGTACTATCTCCCTAAAGAACAAATCAGCAATGTTAGTTGCATCATCAGTTTTATGACTTGGAATGAAATGTGCCATCTTTGAAAACCTATCAACAACTACAAAGATGGAATCCCTGCCCCGTTTTGACCTAGGTAAACCCAAGACAAAGTCCATCGAAATGTCTACCCAAGGTTCTTTCGGTACAGGCAAAGGGGTATACAAGCCATGCGGTTGAGTCCTAGACTTCGCTTTCCTACAAGTTATGCATTTATCACATATGTGTTGCACATCTTTTTTTATTTTAGACCAATAAAAATGCTCATGCAACACATCCAAAGTCTTAACAACACCAAAATGCCCCATCAACCCGCCTCCATGTGCTTCACGTACAAGCAATTCACGCATAAAACTTAATGGAACACACAAACGACTCTGAAAGCATCATCCTTGTACAATTCTTTTATGTGTTCAAATCCTAGAAATCTAGCATCCAAAGTAGATAAAAAAACATACCTGCGTGAAAGTGCATCAGCCACAATGTTTTCTTTCCCTTGCTTATACTTGATCACATACGGAAATGTTTCAATAAATTCAACCCATTTGGCATGTCTCCTACTCAATTTACCTTGCCCTTTCAAGTGCTTCAATGATTCATGATCAGAATGTATGACAAACTCCTTGGGCCACAAGTAATGTTGCCACATCTCTAAAGTTCTTACCAAGGTATAGAGTTCCTTATCATATGTAGGGTAATTCAAGGCTGCCCCATTAAGTTTTTCGCTGAAATATGCAATGGGCCTCCTATCCTGCATTAACACAGCTCCTATACCCATACCTGACGCATCACATTCTACTTCAAAAGCTCTTGTAAAGTCTGGCAAAGCTAAAACAGGTGCCGAACAAAGCTTATCCTTCAACAATTTAAAAGCCTCCATCTCGATACATCTTAAAAGCCTCCATCTCGATACAATTTAAAAGCATCATTCCATTTGAATCCAACAGACTTTTTCACAATTTCAGTTAAAGGTGCAGCAATAGTACTAAAATCCTTCACAAACCTTCTATAAAAACTAGCAAGTCCATGAAAACTCCTTACCTCACTTACCGATTTTGGTCTAGGCCAATCTCGGATGGCTTTAACTTTCTCCTCGTCCATCTCGATACCCTGTGCAGTAACGACATAGCCAAGAAACACAATTTTTTCCATGCAAAAGGTTCACTTCTTAATATTAGCATATAATCACTCACTACGCAACACACTAAGTACATTACGCAAATGATCAAGATGCTCATTTAAGTTCTTGCTATAGATCAAAATGTCATCAAAATACACAACAACAAACTTACCAATAAATGCACGCAAGACATGATTCATTAAACGCATAAACGTGCTAGGTGCATTTGTAAGTCCAAACAGCATGACTAACCATTCATATAAACCATGCTTAGTCTTAAATGCAGTTTTCCACTCGTCACCCTCTTTCATCCTAATTTGATGGTACCCACTTTTTAAGTCAATCTTAGAGAAAATACATGATCCATGTAACTCATTTAGCATGTCATCAAGTGATATGCATCATGGGAATGATAATCCATCTCGTAAAGATAAATCAAATATGCAAGAGGATTCAGATGGTCCAATGACAAGAGCGAGAGCGAAACAACTACAAAGGACCTTGACGAGTCAGATTGGAATGATTGAAGCTGCATCGGAGTTAAAATTTAGCAATCACTTTCAAATTGGTTCAAGGGTGCTTATTTGCCTACAATTGGAGCTTAAAGGTGGGAAGAGCCCTTAATGGTTCTTTTGATGCTGGACTACTTGAATTTGGGTTGATAATGCAAATAAGTTAAGAAATTGATGCTGTTTACGTCAGAACAGTAGATGAATTTGAACCCGAATTTGAAGTCATCCATTGCATATGAAAAGAAGACTAATCTAGGTGGATTTCAAGTTCAGAACGTGATCTTTCCAGATTTTCCAACCATGATTGCATTGGACTTTTGTACAAGAAGTTATAGCCATTTTAAATTCGATCTGTTTATGTTTCAATTAAAGTCAGAAAATGTGTGCTAGTGTAATTTGTCTGGTTACTTTGTCAAAGTCCAATTTTTGGGCTTGATTTCTGTCATGTTGAATTTTCCTAAGTGTGGAGGGATGTTCCATTATAAATATGGCATCAGAATATGTAATAAACAACTTTTGGCCAATATTTGAACTTAATTCCGAGAATTAAGAGTTATTCTTCCAAATTGATTTGTGAAGAACCCTACCTGACTTATCACTCTTCAATCACAAAGAGTGTGGCGTCAAAATCCTAGATTGATCTTTGTGGTGTCCAGATCGACTTATCAAAGTATCACTCTAGTCTATCCTCCATTTTATTTACCTTAAAAATACTATAATCCAGCCTAAACACCAAAAGAAAGACAACACAACCAGACCCATCCTTCATCCATTTTCGTCAGATTCATTGTTGCCGATTTTTGAATCATTCACGGCACAACATCTGGTATCAGAGCATCAGTTGCGATCTAAGGCAGGAGCCAGAAACAGAAGAAAGGCTTGCTGGAATTGCGGTTGATAAACTTAATTATGGCTGGAGATAAAGAAGATTTGCCAAGAGGGTTAAGTTTAGAACAGGCACAGGTTATGGGCTTACAACGATCTCATGCTGAGATTCGGGATGAAATGACTGGAATTCGTGAACAGTTGCATACCCTTATGCAAATGATGCAAAGAAATAATTTGCAACCCCAGCAGAGGCAAGCACTTAAGGTGCCACGAAATGATTTTGTAGAAGCTGATGGAGATCCAAATGGGGATGATGAGGCCGATGACAGGGGCAGACCAAGAAGACAGAATAATAATCCTCCTAGTGGTCTCAAACTTAAGATTCCACCGTTTCGAGGAAGTAGTTCACCCGAGGAATACTTGGAATGGATTCAGAAGGTTGAAAAGGTGTTCAAATGGTATGAATATTCTGAAGAAAGGAAGTGCAAGGTGGCAGCTCTTGAGTTTACAGATTATGCTATTTTATGGTGGGAAAACATAAAGATTCAGAGGAGAAGGGATGGAGAAGAGGAGATTAGAACGTGGGCAACTATGAAAAGAGTGATGAAGAAGAGATTTGTTCCTGATTACTATAAACAAGAGCTATACATCAGACTTCAAACTTTGCGACAAGGATCTTTAAGCGTGGAAGAGTATGTGAAAGAGTTTGAGTTGCTACAGATTCGATGTGAATTGATGGAACCCCAAGAACAAACAATAGCTAGATTTCTTGGAGGGTTGAGGAAGGATATAGCTAATGTGGTTGAATTGCAACCGTACATCTTCCTTGAGGATGTTATAAAGCTAGCAAGTCGTGTAGAGAGGCAGCAGAAACGAGGAGGTGTCCGAACTAGTGTAACTACGTCAAGTACAACAAGGGACAGATCTACGCCTACACAAACATGGAGCACACCTAAACGAGATGAGAAGGTGGAGGTCAGCAAGGGGAATACCAGTTCTGATTCTTTGAAGGGAAAGGAGAAGGTGATCACGAGACATCAAGTGCTTCAAGTGCTTAGGACATGGGCATATTGCTTCAGAATGTCCAAATAAAAGGGTAATGATATTGCATGGGGATCATGGAGAGCTGATCAGTGGAGATGAGGCTGAAACTGAAGATGAAGATGAGGCACAAATGGAACATGAAGAGGATTTCGAACCAGTGAAGGGAGATTTGTTGGTTGTGTAACGGATTCTGAATGCACAAGTTGATGTTAGTGCTGAGCAACGTGAGAACATCTTTCATACTCGATGTCAGATTTGAGATAAGGTGTGTGGGATGATCATTGATAATATAAGTTGCACTAATGTTGCGTCAACTACCTTGGTGGAGAAATTGGGTTTAACTACCATTCCACATCCCAGACCGTATAGTTTGCGATGGCTGAATGAGAATGGGGAGATTCAGGTGACAAAGCAAGTTCTTGTGCCCTTTTCCATTAAAACCTATCATGACGAGGTTTTGTGTGACGTTGTGCCGATGTCAGCTAGCCATTTGTTACTGGGTCATCCATGGCAGTTTGATAAGGATGTGACCTACAGTGGACGAAAGAACACTTATTCTTTCATGCTGAATGGAAAGAAGGTGAACTTATTACCATTGAGTTCTCAACAGGTTAGCAAGGATCAGTTACGAAGCCAACAAAAGGAGGTGCAATCACGTAAGGGGCTGTTAGCCAAAAAAGGCGATATCAAACAGGCATTAGCTTTGACAGGGGTTGTTTTCATGATCTGGGCAAAGCAATTGCTACAAGTAGAAGGACTAGACTTACCAACACAGATTAAGGAATTGCTAGAAGAATTTAAAGATGTGTTTCCAGATGAATTACCTAAAGGGTTACCGTCTATTCATGGAATTGAACATCAAATTGATTTGGTGCCGGGAGCTTCACTTCCTAATAGACCAGCATATAGATGTAATCCAGCGGAAGCAAAAGAGATTCAAAGGCAGGTTGGTGAGCTTGTAGAGAAGGGCTATGTTCGAGAATCACTTAGTCCATGTTCCGTACCCACTTTGCTTGTACCAAAGAAAGATGGTACCATGAGGATGTGTATGGACAGCCGTGCTATCAACAAAATAACAGTTAAGTATCGATTTCCTATACCCAGACTTGATGATTTGCTTGATGAGTTGCATGATGCTGCATTGTTTTCTAAAGTCGATTTGATGAGTGGTTATCACAAAATTAGAATGAAAGATATCTGGAGAGAGAGAGAGAGAGAGATTAGAGATCAAACTGCCGGAGCTAGATCTACTCCGTCCACCGTTGGACCATCCTCATTTCTTACTATGTTGTTCATTCCAACATTCTCGAAACATTGACCGAATGGATCTTCATTCCAATCAACGAGGTGGGAGATATTGATCTCGTAATATTTCTACTGTTCTGCATTTTTAGTTGCAGCAGAGTGAATTGGGTTTTTGTTTAAGCTTAATCTTCTTCGTTCATCGTTGGATCATCACCATTTTTTAGTATGTTGTTCGTCAAAACATACTCTACAGCTTGACCGCACGGATCATCAATCCAAGCAATAATCTCGAAGATACTGGCCTCGTACTTCTGTACTGGCCTCTTCTTCCTTCATGAACAAATCTGAATGTTTTTGAGATTACGTTGTCGTTGTTTCTGAGCTTAGGTTACTTCTTAGACTCAGTTTCTCTTCTTAGAATTTGATATCTCTAGTATTTGTATGCTGCCATAATGTCCTTATGTTCTGCTGTGGATTCTGTTCCGATGGTTACCTTTAACAATGAACAACACAATGAAGTCAAGTCCGGACATATATTAAGATTAGAGCTACAAGATATGTTGAACAGCCATGGGATGAGGATTTCTCAGTTTACTAGTGTTAATCAAGCTGATTCTGAAGCTAGCATAGAGAAGAAACACTCTAATTCCCAAGATATGTTTGGGTGCATATGGCAACCGAACATGCAATTTTTGAAAGGTGATTTGGTCAGAGTTCTGGTATGGGTTAGGCTATATAATGTTCCTCTCGAGTATTGGACTATTAAGGGGTTGAGTTGTGTAGCGAGTGCTATTGGGGTTCCTCTTCATGCTGATCAGACTACATTGTTGCGTCAAAGGCTTAGCTATGCAAGAGTTTGTGTTGAGATTGTTGCTACGAAGACGCTGGTTAAGGAATACGACCTTCGCTGTCCAAATGGGTTATTCATAACAATTTCAGCTGATTACGAATGGATACCATCGAAGTGCAATAATTGTAATGTCTTTGGACACACGACAGCGATATGTGTTACTAATAACGGTGATAATCTTACAATGGAGGCAGAGGGTAAGAGGAAAGTAGGAGCTGCGAACTCTAAATCTGCGGATAAACAGCAGACTCAGTTTCAATGGTAGGTAGTTGCTAAATGAAATAAGGGTTCTGTGAGTGGTGAGAATGGTCCTTTGGCATCTAAAGTGCGGAACTGTAATGAGAATGGTTGTTCGACATCTGGTACAAATATTTCGGATTGTAATATGAATGAGAAGGCTGCATCAGATGTGAGCAATGCTGATTGTTATGAAGATGAAATCCTACATCTCCTCTTGTTTTGAAGAGTTCACAAGGAGACATGAAGCAGGAGCAGGGGGGTACATGTACTGCTTCAGATCAAAGTTTAGCCATCTCCAATATATCTGATTGTGCGACCGTGAACCAGGTTCTTTTTGTTAATAGTCATGAGCTGAATGTAGATATTGACGCAATGGGAGGTGATACAGATGGGGAACGAACTGATAAGGAGTTGACGTCACCAATCCTGACAAGCCCACAAACGCTGAATTCCACCGAAAGGGAAACTGCTAATCAGTTAGCTATTAAGGCTAGAGACTCTCTAGAGAAAAAGAAAAAGGGTTTGAAAAACTCTTCAAAGAAGAATAAGAAATCTGTCTCCTCGCCTGGGGGCACGTTGAGGTAATCTTTGTGTTGTTGTTTGTACTCCTCTCTATTTTCTTATGATTATTGGATGTTGGAATGTAAGAGGTTTGAATGATCCCATAAAGCATTCAGCATTGCGTCAGCTCATCCATCAAGAGAGGATGACTCTTTTCGGTTTGGTTGAAACTCGGGTTAGAGACGAGAATAAATATAATGTTTCTCAAGTTCTTCTGCGTACTTGGTACTTCTTGTATAATTATGATTTCATGGTCGTGGTCGTATTTAGGTTTGTTGGAATGCTGATGTGGTGAAGGTTGATGTCCTCGGAATGTCAGACCAGGCTATTCATGTTTTTGTCACTATATTAGCTACCAATATCTGTTTCAATGCTTCAATTATATATGGAGATAATAACGCTTCCTTACGTGAGGTATTATGGTCTGATATAGTGAGTCGTAGTGATGGATGGGAGTCCAGCCCATGGATTCTTATGGGCGACTTTAATGCTATCCGCTACCAATCAGACAGGTTAGGAGGGTCTACTTCGTGGGCTGGTCATATGGACAGATTGGAAACATGTATTCAAGAAGCGAAAGTGGATGATCTTCGATATTCAGGCCTGCATTATACTTGGTCGAATCAATGTCCTGAGAATCTGATTATGCGGAAACTAGATAGAGTGCTTGTCAATGAGAAATGGAATCTGAACTTCCCCTTTTCAGAAGCGAGATTTTTGCGATCGGGTATGTCAGACCATTCTTCTATGGTGGCAAAAGGTTACTGGTGATTATCAGAATATAAAGAAACCATTCAGATTCTTTGATATGTGGATGGATCATGACGAGTTCATGCCCTTGGTGAGGAAAGTATGGGAACACAATTCGGGGGGTTGTCCAATGTATCAGCTGTGTTGCAAGCTAAGAAAACTAAAACGGGAATTGAAACTTTTCAATATGACTCACTTCTCCAACATTTCAGATAGAGTCAAAGATGCGAAAGATGAAATGGATAAGGCTCAACAGGCTCTCCATACAGCACATGGGAATCCAACTTTGTGCATGCGAGAAAGGGATGCTGTATGTAACTACGCTTCTATCATCAAAGCCGAAGAGATTTTTTTCAAACAGAATTCAAGGATATAGTGGCTTAGCTTGGGGGATCAGAATACTGGCTACTTTCACAAATCAGTAAATGGAAGACAGCATAGAAATAAACTTCTTTCACTTACAAAGGAGGATGGAGAGGTTGTCGAAGGACATGAGGCAGTTAAATCAGAAGTCGTTGCGTACTTCCAGCGTGTGTTAAGAGTGGAACAGATGCCTAGGGTTCTGAATGAGGAAGAGATGGAATCGGCAATTAACTTGAAACTGTCTTCAACGCAACAGCATGTATTAGCACAAGATGTAACAAGGGAGGAGATTAAGCATGCTATGTTTAGTTTGAAGAACAATAAAGCCCCTGGTCCGGATGGATTTAACGCAGGTTTCTTTAAAAGAATGTGGCATATAGTCGGGGAGGATGTAATCAATGCTGTTAGCTCCTTCTTTCAGACTCGGAGAATGCCTAAAGAAATGAATGCTACATCCATGTCTCTTATTCCTAAAGTTTCCAATCCTACGAGGTTGACAGATTTTCGTCTTATATCTTGCTGCAATACCGTGTACAAATGCATCGCTAAGATTCTAGCTGGGAGAATCAAAGCTGTTTTGCCATCGTTAGTAGGTCCGTATCAAACTACTTTTATCACTTGACGGAGAATCAGCGACAACATTCTTTTGTCCCAGGAACTAATGAAAGGCTATCATAAATCTACGAGATCTGCTGATGCGGATCAGCCTAACACCAAGCATAATCATGCCAACAACCCATTGGAGGTGCCAATTGGGCCAATCACAAGAGCTAGGGCTAAGAAGCTTAAAGAAGCATTGAATGGGCTTGTTCAGAATATATGGAACAAAATGGACCTAGAGAGGCTTGGAACATTTAAGGAGCATGAAGGATAGCCTTTAATTCATTTAGTTCAGGTCCAAGAAGAGCCCAATTCATGTGGAACAAGGAAGGAAAGTAATTAAATCAGCAACAAAGGAGGAAATTTGTTTTCTTATTTGTCCAAGTTAAACAAGGAATTCCAAGCTAATCAAGGACATCAAAGGGGGCAGCAACACAAATTTTCCAAATCAGATTTTTCCAATTTTGTTTAGGACTTCTTAAGGGTGACAAATCTGATTCTAGCTTATTTAGGATGGTATTTTCGGATTTTTAGTATTTTTAGTATTTTCTTCTTAGTTTTTGGGTTATTATTACTTATTTGGGTCAATTGTAAGTGGGCTACATATAAGTCCACCTAAGGGAGGTCCATTAGGGTTTCTTTAAGTTCAAATTCAGTATAAATAAAGGCATAACCCAAACATGTAAAGGTTACGCAATTTTCAGATTAATAAAACTTCTTTGCTGCACTTATTGTGTGTTGGTAGGATAATCTCCCTTCCTTGGTTCTCTAAAGAACTGAAAACGACTTATCGAAGAACAACTGACTTCGTGGCGTCATCCTTATACTTCTCGTTCGCGAATCAATATTCGTTGCGTGGGGGTTTCTGTTTTCAATAGTGCTGGTGCCTAGGTACAAGTTATCTTTGTGTCACACTCCTATCAAACCTGATTTACTTGGCTTTCCGGGAATTGGCATCTTTGCGTGTGGGTTGCGTGACCATGTGATCACGAGGTTCGCATCATTTGGTATCAGAGCTTGGCTCCATTAATCAGGTTATATCCTCCTGAAATTTTCGTTTCTTGTTAATTCCGCAAAAAAAAATTCCTTAGTATCCAATTTCTTCTTCTCCTTGAATTTGCGGCATATAAAAAGAAAAAAAAATTGTTATTTCATTCTGTTATTGTTCAAAATATATCAGTAACATAAAAAAAAAAGAGAGAAAAGAGAAAAGAAAAGAAAAATTGTTCAAAAAGACGTTTATTAGATTCTGCCGCAGAAAACTAAACAAGGGACAGTTGGATCAAATCAACTCGGAATTAGCTCAAATTTGATATTCAAATTACTGGGATTCTAATCGCATCACGTAGAAAATTTGGGGTCAATTGGATATCATTTGCTTTGGGTTTCAAATTCGGGTCTATTCAGGTCTCATTCATAACGTTTTTACGTCAGTATATCAAACGTTGTCATAAATTGCTCAAACCTTATATTCTGTCTATTTGGGTTGATATCACACTATATCTGAAATGTTAACTCAATTGAACATTATTTACTTTAGGTTCCAGATTCGGACTTAACTTGTCGTAAACGAGTCTGTCTTGCGTCACCGTTTCAAAATTCGCTTGCTTTTTGTTGATTTCGTTTCTTGCATTTTATTTTCATCATATCCAACATATTTGGGTGTTGTTTAATGATTTTGCATATTTTTTGTTTCTGTTTTTATTCGCGTCTTCAGTTTCGTTCATATTTCGGATAGACTCGCTTGCTACTCACGAGACTATCATCGCAGTTTTGTTTTGCTTGTTTTCTAGTTTTTTCATTGCTTCTTGAGTCATATATATATTTGGATAGCGCTGCCAAGTTGGTTCTATTTGGTGTTGGTTTCAGTTTCGCAAGAACCGCAAGAAGGTGAGACGAGAGGTGTGAGCGTGTGAGGATATTAAGAGTGTTTGAGCGAAACACGAGTGACGTAAGGATAAATTTTCTTTTACCACTAACAACTTTTTGCAGGTACTATCATGTCAGATCAAAACAATACACCGCCCCATCCCGAGGGAGAACTTACATTTCAAATGCAAGCCATGACACAAATGATGGAGAGGATGAATTTTGTGATGGGAAATGTGTGCGACAGACTTGATAGGGTGGAGAAACGTGGTAACGAGGATGGTACGAGCACCCAAAATGTGAAGCTTGGGGTGGAACCGAAAGCAAACAATAGCAGTAGGGCCAACAGGGCAAGGTGGGCTGATTGTGAGGAGGCCGTTGGTCATATCGGTGATGGTGTTTTTGATGATGAGGCCATAGACTACCGGGAAGGTTTTCGGCAGCCTAGAAACCGAAGGGATTATGGGAATAGAACTAGGGGCCAATTCGGCCGAAGGGAAAATTTCCGTAGTGTTGGGGGACATGCTGATTTAGATGGTGATTTGGATGCTATCAAACTGAAAATACCTTCTTTTCAAGGTAAAAACGATCCCGAGGCATATTTGGAGTGGGAAAAAAAGGTGGATTGGATTTTTGATTGCCATAACTATTCGAAGGCGAAGAAAGTGAAATTGGTAGTCATCGAATTCATGGATTATGCACTGATTTGGTGGGATCAGAATGTTACTAGTAGAAGACGGAGTGGAGAGAGGCCGGTAGCGTCGTGGGAGGAGATGAAAGTGTTGATGAGAAGGCGATTTGTGCCTAACCACTATTATAGAGATTTGTATCTGAAATTGCAGGGTTTGAATCAGGGTTCTAGGTCCGTGGATGAGTATTTCAAGGAAATGGAGATTGCCATGATTCGGGCCAACGTGATTGAGGATCGGGAAGCTACTATGGCTAGGTTTCTAAATGGACTGAATAGGGACATTGCAAATGTTGTAGAATTACAACACTGTGTGGAATTGGAAGACATGGTCCATATGGCAACGAAGGTAGAGAGACAAATAAAGAGAAGGGGCAGTACACGTTTTCAGACCAATTCGGCTTCATCTTCCTCAACATGGAGGCTGGATTTGAAAAGAGAGGGGGCTGTCCAACTAAAGCCTTATGCAAAGGCTGAACCACCTAAGGCCAAAAAGGATACTTATACGGATGGGAAAGGTAAATCTGAATCTCAACCTACTCGTGATAGAGATATTAAATGCTTTAAATGTTTAGGGAAGGGGCACATTGCATCTCAGTGTCCAAACCGAAGAGTTATGCTTATAAGAGATAATGGGGATGTTGAATCTGAAAGTGAGAAATCTGAAAGTGAAGAGATGCCACCTTTGATGGATTGTAGCGATGAGGAGATTGCATACCCTGTTGAGGGGGAGGCTTTGGTTATAAGACGTGCGCTGAACATGCAAATCAAAGAAGATGATGTAGATCAGCAACGGGAAAATATATTTCACACTCGATATCACATCCAAAACAAGGTATGTAGCATGATAATTGATGGAGGTAGTTGTGCTAATGTTGCTAGTGATACACTTGTGAAGAAATTGAATCTGAGTTGTATTAAGCATCCTAGGCCTTATAGATTGCAATGGTTGAATGAATGTGGTGAAGTGAGGGTTACTAAGCAGGTTTTGATTGCGTTTGCTATTGGGAAGTATTCTGATGAGATTTTATGTGATGTCGTCCCGATGCATGCTAGTCACTTACTTTTGGGGCGTCCATGGCAGTTTGATCGGAAAGTGATTCATGATGGGTTTAGAAATAGGTTCACTATTGTAAAGGATGGTAAAACCATCACTCTTGTACCTCTTTCTCCGAAACAAGTGTATGATGATCAAATCAAATTAAAAAAGGAATGTGAGGATGGGAAGAGTGAAAATTCACGTGAGGACAATGGTGAGAGAAAACCATCAGATTCGGCTAAACCTAGATCATTAATTAAACCGGTTGAGAGTGGAGGTAAAAACCGAGGAGTGAAGAAAGTAAGCTTGTGTGATGATAATAGTGTGGAAAAATTAAAGAAACAACCTAATTTTTATGCAAAAGGATCTCAAATCAGATCTGCATTTTTTACTAATAAGCCAATGATCTTACTTGTGTATAAGGAGGCTTATTTTAACACTAACGATCTTGATTCTGCTATTCCTAGTGTCGCTGTTTCTTTGATGCAGGAGTTTGATGATGTATTCCCTGAAGACATCCCTAATGGATTACCACCATTAAGGGGGATCAAACATCAAATTGATCTTGTGCCCGGAGCTTCAATTCCTAACCGTCCAGCCTATAGAAGCAACCCCGAGGAGACGAAGGAGCTTCAAAGGCAAGTAGATGAATTGATGATGAAGGGGTACATTCGTGAGAGTATGAGTCCTTGTGCTGTGCCAGTGCTACTTGTGCCTAAAAAGGATGGAACATGGAGGATGTGTGTTGATTGTCGTGCTGTCAATAACATAACGGTAAAGTATCGACATCCTATTCCTAGGCTTGATGACATGCTAGATGAGTTACATGGATCATGTATTTTCTCTAAGATTGACTTAAAAAGTGGGTACCATCAAATTAGGATGAAAGAGGGGATGAGTGGAAAACTACATTTAAGACTAAACATGGTTTATATGAATGGTTAGTCATGCCGTTTGGACTTACAAATGCGCCTAGCACGTTTATGCGTTTAATGAATCATGTCTTGCGTGCATTTATAGGTAAGTTTGTTGTTGTGTATTTTGATGACATTTTGATCTATAGCAAGAACTTAAACGAGCATCTTGATCATTTGTGTAATGTACTTAGTGTGTTGCGTAGTGAGCGATTATATGCTAATCTTAAGAAGTGTACCTTTTGCATGGAAAAAATTGTGTTTCTTGGCTATGTCGTTACTGCACAAGGTATCGAGATGGATGGGGATAAAGTTAAAGCCATCCGAGATTGGCCTACACCAAAATCGGTAAGTGAGGTAAGGAGTTTTCATGGACTTGCTAGTTTTTATAGAAGGTTTGTGAAGGATTTTAGTACTATTGCTGCACCTTTAACTGAAATTGTGAAAAAGTCTGTTGGATTCAAATGGAATGATGCACAAGATGAGGCTTTTAAATTGTTGAAGGATAAGCTTTGTTCGGCACCTGTTTTAGCTTTGCCAGACTTTACAAGAGCTTTTGAAGTAGAATGTGATGCGTCAGGTATCGGTATAGGAGCTGTGTTAATGCAGGATAGGAGGCCCATTGCATATTTCAGCGAAAAACTTAATGGGGCAGCCTTGAATTACCCTACATATGACAAGGAACTCTATGCCTTGGTAAGAACTTTAGAGACGTGGCAACATTACCTGTGGCCCAAGGAGTTTGTCATACATTCTGATCATGAATCATTGAAGCACTTGAAAGGGCAAGGTAAATTGAGTAGGAGACATGCCAAATGGGTTGAATTTATTGAAACATTTCCGTATGTGATCAAGTATAAGCAAGGGAAAGAAAACATTGTGGCTGATGCACTTTCACGCAGGTATGTTCTTTTATCTACTTTGGATGCTAGATTTCTAGGATTTGAACACATAAAAGAATTGTACAAGGATGATAGTGATTTTGCTAATGTTTACAATGCTTGCGAAACTTCAGCTTTTGGAAAGTTTTATAGACTTGATGGATATTTGTTTAAAGAGAGTCGTTTGTGTGTTCCATTAAGTTCTATGCGTGAATTGCTTGTACGTGAAGCACATGGAGGCGGGTTGATGGGGCATTTTGGTGTTGTTAAGAATTTGGATGTGTTGCATGAGCATTTTTATTGGCCTAAAATAAAAAAAGATGTGCAACGCATATGTGATAAATGCATAACTTGTAGGAAAGCAAAGTCTAGGACTCAACCGCATGGCTTGTATACCCCGTTGCCTGTACCGAAAGAACCTTGGGTAGACATTTCGATGGACTTTGTCTTGGGTTTACCTAGGTCAAAACGGGGCAGGGATTCCATCTTTGTAGTTGTTGATAGGTTTTCAAAGATGGCACATTTCATTCCATGTCATAAAACTGACGATGCAACTAACATTGCTGATTTGTTCTTTAGGGAGATAGTACGACTTCATAGGGTCCCTAAGAGCATTGTTTCTGATAGAGATGTTAAGTTCCTTAGCTATTTTTGGAAGGTGTTATGGGGAAAAATGGGTACTAAACTGTTGTTTTCAACTACTTGTCACCCCCAAACAGATGGACAAACCGAAGTAGTTAATAGGACCTTAACACAACTTTTGCGTGTTGTCATTCAAAAGAACTTAAAGAATTGGGAAGATTGTTTGCCATTTATAGACTTTGCATATAATCGTAGTGTGCACTCTACTACTGAATTTTCACCATTTGAAATTGTGTATGGATTTAACCCTTTAACTCCAATGGATTTGATTCCTTTGCCTATTGATGAAAGGGTTAGTTTGGATGGTAATCGTAAAGCACAGGTGGTGAAAACTCTTCATGAGAGTGGGCGGCAACAGATTGAAAAGAGGAATCGCGTGTATGCGACCAAAGCCAATAAGGGGCGCAAACATGTTGTCTTTCAGCCTGGCGATTGGGTTTGGGTGCATATGCGCAAGGAGAGATTTCCGGCCCAGAGGAAGTCAAAGCTACAACCACGAGGAGATGGGCCGTTTCAGATCCTTGAGAGGATCAATGACAACGCTTATAAAGTTGATTTCCCAAGTGAGTATAGTGTTAGTGCTACCTTTAATGTTTCTGATCTTACTCTGTTTGATGTAGGTGATGATTCGAGGTCGAATCCTTTTGAAGAGAGAGGGGATGATGCGGATCAGCCTAACACCAAGCATAATCATGCCAACAACCCATTGGAGGTGTCAATTGGGCCAATCACAAGAGCTAGGGCTAAGAAGCTTAAAGAAGCATTGAATGGGCTTGTTCAGAATATATGAAACAAAATGGACCTAGAGAGGCTTGGAACATTTAAGGAGCATGAAGGACAGAATTTAATTCATTTACTTCAGATCCAAGAAGAGCCCAATTCATGTGGAACAAGGGGTTGATGTGTCCAGCCCAATACCAGCCTTGTTAGGCTTGTCTTTTCTAATATTACAAGGATAAAGAGTTAGCAATTTATTCTCCTAACTAAGTAAGGAAGTTGGCCAAATCTTATTCCTAAAGAGGGGAGGACTATTTAATGTTTTTCCTCACTTAGGAAGGAAAGTAATTAAATCAGCAACAAAGGAGGAAATTTGTTTTCTTATTTGTCCAAGTTAAACAAGGAATTCCAAGCTAATCAAGGACATCAAAGGGGGCAGCAACACAAATTTTCCAAATCAGATTTTTCCAATTTTGTTTAGGACTTCTTAAGGGTGACAAATCTGATTCTAGCTTATTTAGGATGGTATTTTCGGATTTTTAGTATTTTTAGTATTTTCTTCTTAGTTTTTGGGTTATTATTATTTATTTGGGTCAATTGTAAGTGGGCTACATATAAGTCCACCTAAGGGAGGTCCATTAGGGTTTCTTTAAGTTCAAATTCAGTATAAATAAAGGCATAACCCAAACATGTAAAGGTTACGCAATTTTCAGATTAATAAAACTTCTTTGCTGCACTTATTATGTGTTGGTGGGATAATCTCCCTTCCTTGGTTCTCTAAAGAACTGAAAACGACTTATCGAAGAACAACTGACTTCGTGGCGTCATCCTTATACTTCTCGTTTGCGAATCAATATTCGTTGGGTGGGGGTTTCTGTTTTTAATAGTGCTGGTGCCTAGGTACAAGTTATCTTTGTGTCACACTCCTATCAAACCTGATTTACTTGGCTTTTCCGGGAATTGGCATCTTTGCGTGTGGGTTGCGTGACCATGTGATCACGAGGTTCGCATCATCTGCCCGTTGTGCTATGAAAGTAGATCTGATGAAGGCTTATGACTCGATTCAGTGGGATTTCATTGACGCTACGTTAAGAAAAATGGGATTCCCTAGAACAGTCATTGATTTGATTATGGTTTGTGTTACATCATGTCAATTCTCTATTAACGTCAATGGTGAGCTTGCAGGTTATTTTCCAGGGGGGAGAGGGCTGCAACAAGGGGATCCACTTTCTGCATATTTGTTTGTCCTATGTATGGAAATCCTTTCGGGGCTATTCTGCAAGATGAGTGCCAACCAAAACTACAAGTTCCACTCGAGATGCAAGAACGACAACATTTCTCATCTTTGTTTTGCTGATGACTTGATGATTTTTAGCAAAGGAGATGTAAAATCAATTCGTTTGATCAAAACTGTGCTCATAAAGTTTCAAGATCTATCAGGTCTGTATCCAAATCCAAATAAAAGTGACATCTTCTTAAGCGGTGTGTTAAATGCTGAGAGGGAAGAGATTATTCATGTTCTTGGGTTTGCAGAGGGGGAGCTCCCTATGAAATATTTGGGAGTGCCTCTTATCTCGTCCAGACTAAAGGCTGTTTATTGTAAGGGTCTCGTGGATCGAATCACCTCTAAAGTTGGACAGTGGACTTGTAGAACACTATCGTATGGAGGACGAGTACAACTGATTAATTCAGTTTTATTTTCCATCCAGGTCTATTGGGCATCTCTCTTCCTCTTACCTGGGCAAGTCATAAAAAGTGTGGAGCAAATTATGAGATCCTTTGGTCAGGTTCAGATATGAGAACTACTGGGGCTAAAGTGGCTTGGGATCAGGTATGTCTTCCAAAAAAGGAGGGGGGGCTAGTAATAAAAAGGATAGCAGAATGGAACAAGATTGCTTTGTTGAAACACATTTGGAACCTGTGCAATGACTCAGATGGCTCAATCTGGTCTACTTGGATCAGATGTAATCTATTGCGAGGTAGGAATTTCTGGACAATCAAGATGCCACAGAATTGCTCTTGGGCATGGAGAAAGATTCTAAAGCTTAGATCCTTAGCATGGCCGAAGATGAAGTACATCATAGGGGATGGCAGGACCACTTCTCTATGGTTTGACAATTGGCATCCTCACAGCCTGCTCGCAGATTCTTACAGCGATCGATTCATCTATGATTCAGGTATGGAAAAGAACGCGAAGGTGAATATGCTGATTCATAACTCAGAATGGAAAATTCCTACCACTCACGCTATTAGCTGGCACCCCATTGTAGAAGCTATTTCTTCCAATTCTAATCCTATGATAGGGCAAAATGATGAGATTGTTTGGCTGGATTCACCAAATCACAGATTCTCGATCAAAATAGCTTGGGAACAACTAAGATTTCATCATACGATGGTCGAATGGCATGACATTGTGTGGTTCAAGAATGCTGTTCCAAGAAATTCGTTTCTTCTATGGGTGGCTGTCCAACAGAAACTCACAACTCAAGATAGACTTCATCGATTTGGCATACATGGTCCCAATAAATGCTCACTCTGTCTCCACAACAACGAAGATCACAACCACTTGTTCTTTGAATGCTCCTATACTAAAGCGATCTGGTGGGATGTTTGTGACAGATGCAACATTCCATGAATGACAAAAGGATGGGATGAATGGATTCGATGGGCCATTGTGGCTTGGCATGGCAAAAGTTTCGTCAATTTTTCTTGTAAACTCAGTTTTGCAGCTACAGTGTATCATATCTGGCAAGAAAGGAATGCAAGGACCTTTGCTGGAATATCTAGAACTCAGAATTTGGTCTTTCATCATATCGAATGTATCATCCGTGATAAGCTTGATTTGATGAGGAACGTTCTACCAACAGATGAAAATAAAAGGATCCAACGAGCTTGGAGGGTTAATAACATAGATTCTTCATTTGATATTAGGTGGTTGTATTGGTTTCCCTAAAGAATCAAGTTAGGTCTTGAGTTTTCAGTTCGGTGGCTAGCATGTAGCCATCTGTTGTTTTACGTTTCTGTTCTCATTGTAAATCTGGGGTATGCCCCTTATAATCTTTGTATCATTTTCCTTTAATATATACGTTAACTTACCAAAAAAAAAATTAGAATGAAAGAGGGAGATGAATGGAAAACAACATTTAAAACTAAACAGGGGTTATATGAATGGATGGTAATGCCGTTTGGGTTATTTAATGCGCCTAGTACATTTATGAGGCTTATGAATCATGTTTTGAGGAAGTATATTGGGTTGTTTGTTGTAGTATATTTTGATGATATCCTGGTGTATAGCAAGACCTTTGATGATCATGTAAAGCATCTTAGAGTTGTGTTTGAAACTTTGCGAGATTCTAAGTTGTATGGGAAACTCACAAAGTGTTACTTCTGTAAAGAAAGTGTCGTGTTTCTTGGATATATTATCTCTAGCGAGGGAGTTAAGGTTGATGAGGAGAAAATTGAGGCAATTCGGGACTGGCCAAAACCTGCTAGTATCGCTGATGTGAGGAGTTTTCATGGTTTAGCTTCTTTCTACAGGCGATTTGTGAAAGATTTCAGCTCTATTGTTGCTCCTATGACAGAATGCTTGAAAAAAGGAAACGAGTTTAGATGGAGTGCAGATGCTCAGAAAGCTTTTGAGCTAATTAAAGAAAAGTTGTGTACTGCTCCAGTTTTAGCACTTCCAGACTTTGCTAAAACATTTGAAATAGAGTGTGATGCTTTCGGAGTTGGAATTGGGGCTGTTTTGATGCAAGAAAAGAGGCCGATTGCATTCTTTAGTGAAAAGTTAAATGGAGCACGTTTGAACTACTCTATTTATGACAAGGAGTTCTATACTTTGATTCGGGCTCTGGAGGTATGGCAGCACTACTAGTTGCCAAAAGAATTCATTATTCATACTGATCATGAATCCTTGAAGTATCTTAAGGGGCAAAGCAAGCTGAATCGGAGACATGCTAAATGGGTGGAGTTTATGGAGTCATTTCCTTATGTCATAAAGTACAAGAAAGGGCAAGTTAATGTGGTTGCTGATGCTCTTTCTAGGAGGTATGCACTGATCTCTATGTTGAATGCAAGGCTGATGGGTTTTGAACAGGTGAAGGATCAGTACGCTAATGATTCCTACTTTGCTAATGTGGTTACCGAATGTGCAAAGGGAGCTTGTGATGGGTTCTTTATGCATGAAGGTTACTTGTTCAAAATGGGCAGAATGTGTATTCCTTTAGGTTCATTACGGGAGTTGCTTGTGTGAGAGGCTCATGGTGGTGGTCTTAGTGGTCATTTTGGGGAGAAGAAGACTTATGAGTTGCTGAAAGAACATTTCTTTTGGCCTAGCATGTTACGGGATGTGCACAAGGTGATTGAGAGATGTGCTCTTTGCAAGAAAGCTAAGGGTAAAGAGAATGCATATGGGCTGTATATGTCGTTGCCTATTCCAGAGCAACCGTGGATGGATGTTAGCATGGACTTTGTACTGGGGTTACCGAGAACATAGCGTGGAAAGGATTCAATAATGGTTGTGGTTGATCGATTCTCCAAAATGTCCCCTTTCATTCCTTGCAACAAAACTGACGATGGTGTACATGTAGCTGATTTGTTCTTTCAAGAGATTGTTCGTTTGCATGGAGTTCCTAAAAGCATTGTCTCTGATCGTGATACAAAGTTCTTAAGCTACTTTTGAAAAACTCTTTGGAGGAAGCTAAGAACGAAGTTACTTTTCAGTATGGTGGTAATCCATTAGGGATGTTTTCAGGGAATACATCATCTTCTTTAATTTGCATGTTCAGTGCACGTCTTATAACCAAAGCCTCCCCCTCAATAGGATATGCAATCTCCTCATTGCTACAATCCACCAAAGGTGGCATCTCTTCACTTTCAGATTTCTCACTTTCAGATTCAACATCCCCATTATCTCTTATAAGCATAACTCTTCAGTTTGGACACTGAGATGCAATGTGCCCCTTCCCTAAACATTTAAAGCATTTAATATCTCTATCACGAGTAGGTTGAGATTCATATTTACCTTTCCCATCGGTATAAGTATCCTTTTTGGCCTTAGGTGGTTCAGCCTTTGCATAAGGCTTTGGTTGGACAGCCCCCTCTCTTTTCAAATTCAGCCTCCATGTTGAGGAAGATGAAACCGAATTGGTCTGAAAACGTGCACTGCCCGTTCTCTTTATTTGCCTCTCTACCTTCTGTGGCGTCTTGATTGTCCAGAAATTCCTACCTCACAACAGATTACATCTAATCCAAGTAGACCAGACTGAGCCATCTGAGTCATTGCACAGGTTCCAAATGTGTTTCAACAAAGCAATCTTGTTCCACTCTGTTATCCTCTTTATTCCTAGCCCTCCCCTCCTTTTTTGGAAAACATACCTGATCCCAAGCCACTTTAGCCCCAGTAGTTCTCATATTTGAACCTGACCAAAGAAAGGATCTCATAATTTGCTCCACACTTTTTATGACTTGCCCAGGTAAGAGGAAGAGAGATGCCCAATAGACCTGGATGGAAAATAAAACTGAATTAATCAGTTGTACTCGTCCTGCATACGAGAGTGTTCTACAAGTCCAATGTCGAGCTTTAGAGGTGATTCGATCCACGAGACCCTTGCAATAAACAACCTTTAGTCTGGACTAGATAAGAGGCACTCCCAAATATTTCATAGGGAGCTTCCCCTCTACAAACCCAAGAACATGAATAATCTCTTCCCTCTCAGCATTTAACACACCGCTTAAGAAGATGTCACTTTTATTTGGATTTGGATACAGACCTGATAGGTCTTGAAACTTTGTGAGCACAGTTTTGATCATACGAATTGAGTTTACATCTCCTTTGCTAAAAATCATCAAGTCGTCAGCAAAACAAAGATGAGAAATGTTGTCCTTCTTGCATCTCCAGTGGAACTTGAAGTTTTGGTTGGCACTCATCTTGCAGAATAGCCCCGAAAGGATTTCCATACATAGGACAAACAAATATGGAGAAAGTAGATCCCCTTGTCGCAGCCCTCTCCCCCCTTGAAAATAACCTGCAAGCTCACCATTGACGTTGATAGAGAATTGACATGATGTAACACAAACCATAATCCAATCAATGACTGTTCTAGGGAATCCCATTTTTCTTAACATAACGTCAACGAAATCCCACCGAACCGAGTCATAAGCCTTCATCAGATCTACTTTCATAGCACAACGGGCAGGTCCCATAGATTTATGATAGCCTTTCATTAGTTCCTGAGACAAAAGAATGTTGTCGCTGATTCTCCGTACAGAGATAAAAGCTGTCTGATACGGACCTACTAAGGATGCCAAAATAGCTGTGATTCTCCCAGCTAGAATCTTAGCGATGCATTTGTACACGGTATTGCAGCAAGATATAGGACGAAAATCTGTCAACCTCGTAGGATTGGCAACTTTAGGAATAAGGGAAACGGATGTAGCATTCATTTCTTTAAGCATTCTCCGAGTCTGAAAGAAGGAGCTAACAGCATTGATTACATCCTCCCCAACTATGTGCCACATTCTTTTGAAGAAACCTGCGTTAAATCCATCCGGACCAGGGGCTTTGTTGTTCTTTAAACTAAACATAGCATGCTTAATCTCCTCCCTTGTTACATCTTGTGCTAATACATGTTGTTGCGTTGAAGACAGTTTCAAGTTAATTACCGATTCCATCTCTTCCTCATTCAGAACCCTAGGCATCTTGTCCACTCTTAACACACGCTGGAAGTACGCAACGACTTCTGATTTAACTGCCTCATGTCCTTCGACAACCTCTCCATCCTCCTTTGTAAGTGAAAGAAGTTTATTTCTATGCTGTCTTCCATTTAGTGATTTGTGAAAGTAGCCAGTATTCTGATCCCCCAAGCTAAGCCACTGTATCCTTGACTTCTGTTTGAAAAAACTCTCTTCGGCTTTGACGATAGAAGCGTAGTTACGTACAGCATCCCTTTCTCGCATGCACAAAGTTGGATTCCCATGTGCTGTATGGAGAGCCTGTTGAGCCTTATCCATTTCATCTTTCGCATCTTTGACTCTATCTGAAATGTTGGAGAAGTGAGTCATATTGAAAAGTTTCAATTCCCGTTTTAGTTTTCTTAGCTTGCAACACAACTGATACATTGGACAACCCCCCGAATTGTGTTCCCATACTTTCCTCACCAAGGGCATGAACTCGTCATGGTCCATCCACATATCAAAGAATCTGAATGGTTTCTTTATATTCTGATAATCACCAGTAACCTTTACCACCATAGGAGAATGGTCTGACATACCCGATGGCAAAAATATCGCTTCTGAAAAGGGGAAGTTCAGATTCCATTTCTCATTGACAAGCACTCTATCTAGTTTCCGCATAATCAGATTCTCAGGACATTGATTCGACCAAGTATAATGCAGGCCTGAATATCGAAGATCATCCACTTTCGCTTCTTGAATACATGTTTCCAATCTGTCCATATGACCAGTCCACGAAGTAGACCCTCCTAACCTGTCTGATTGGTAGCGGATAGCATTAAAGTCGCCCATAAGAATCCATGGGCTGGACTCCCATCCATCATTACGACTCACTATATCAAACCATAATGCCTCACGTAAGGAAGCGTTATTGTCTCCGTATATAATTGAAGCATTGAAACAGATATTGGTAGCTAATATAGTGACAGAAACATGAATAGCCTGGTCTGACATTCCGAGGACATCAACCTTCACCACATCAGCATTCCAACAAACCCAAATACGACCACGACAAGAGAAATCATAATTATACAAGAAGGACCAATTACGCAGAAGAAGTTGAGAAACATTATATTTATTCTCGTCTCTAACCCGAGTTTCAACCAAACCGAAAAGAGTCATCCTCTTACATTCCAACATCCAATAATCATAAGAAAATAGAGAGGAGTACAAACAGCAACACAAAGATTACCTCGACTAGCCCACAGGCGAGGAGACAGATTTCTTATTCTTCTTTGAAGAGTTTTTCGAACCCTTTTTCTTTTTCTCTAGAGAGTCTCTAGCCTTAATAGGCAACTGATTAACAGTTTCCCTTTCGGTGGAATTCAGAGTGATGCGAACCTCGTGATCACATGGTCACGCAACCCACACGCAAAGATGCCAATTCCCGGAAAGCCAAGTAAAATCAGGTTTGATAGGAGTGTGACACAAAGATAACTTGTACCTAGGCACCAGCACTATTGGAAACGGAAACCCCCACCCAACGAATATTAATTCGCGAACGAGAAGTATAAGGATGACGCCACGAAGACAGTTGTTCTTCGATAAGTCATTTTTTAGTTCATTTAGAGAACCATGGAAGGGAGATTATCTCACCAACACACATACACACAAAGTGCGGCAAACAAGAAGTTTTATTTATCCGAATAGTCTTCCCCTACATGTTTGGTTATGCCTCTATTTATAGTGATTCTAGACTTAAAAGAAACCCTAATGAACCCCCCTTAGGTGGACTTATATGTAGCCCACTTACAATTGACCCAAATAAGTAATAATAACCCAAAGACTATGAAGAAAATAAATAAAATATAAAAATCCGAAAATTACTATCCTAAATATGCTAGAATCAGATTTGTCACCATTAAGAAGTCCCAGATAGACTAGGAAATCTGATCTGAAGGTAGAATGTATTCTAAAGTCTTCTTTCCTTTTGTAGCTCGGATGAATAAGGAATCCTTGTAAGAAAAGGATTCTGAAATAATTATGAATCCTTGCTACTTGAAAACTATGTTGCAGCCCATTAAACATCCTTGTAGAATTAGTATATTTCCAAAATAAGCTGCCACATCCCTTTAGGAAAAGAATCCTAGCCAAATAGGAAGTCCACAAGTCAAAAGGAAGTAAATAACAAAATCCGTACAGCCTCTGGTGACCCGTATTGAGATACCTTCCCGAACTCTGATTGACCTGAAATTTTAACCCAAGGTAATACAATATGTCAGGAGACTCCACGTAAACTTTCAGCTCGATCCAACGGTCGGATTGAGAATTATGACTATTGCCGTAAAATTGGATAGTTGCACATTTTACATCAAAATTCAAATTTAACCTTGCTTGGATCGTATCATTCCCTCTCTCTTCAAGATGATTCGTCCTCGAATCACCAATAAGTTGGATGGACAATTCCTTATCCTTCTTTTGAAGCCTTTGGAGTTCTTTTTTTGCAAACAATCGTCGCCAACAACTTTGGATGAAAGTTGCAGCCATTCTATTTTGTACATCATCATTGCACTCCTTTTTCTCCTCTTTTTTCAAAGCTTCCTGGGCATTGATTGTTGCCGATAACACATCAAGTTCTTGCTTCATCTCCCCTAGAATACGGGATAGAGTCTTTGATTCTTTTTTTGGAACACTAATCTCTTTATCTCTCTCCCTTTGATACCACCTCTCCTTTTGAATCTGCATTTTCTTTTGCCATAGCACCTCATCAAAATTCATTAAATCCCTTCGATTTCTACGCTGCGGGAAATCTTCCCGGTAGCCTATGGTCTCATCCTTAAAACCACCATCACAAATATCATCAAATTGAGGCTCAAAATCCTCATAATCAGCCCACCTTGACCTTCCGGCCCTACTGCCATTGTTAGATTTCCGTTCAACCCCAACCTTTCTCACGTCTTGGGTACATGTTCTAGCCACGTTTCCATGTTTTCCCACCTTCTCAAGTCTGTCACACACGTTCCCCATCATGGAATTCATGCTTTTCATCATTTTCATCATGGTTTGCATTTGGAATTTAAGTTCTCCCTCGGGATGGGGTGGTGTGTTGTTTTGATCTGACATGATAGTAGTACCTGCAAAACTTGGTTAATGGTAAAAAAAAAATTATCCTCACACCGCTCGTGTTTCGCTCAAACACTCTTAATATCCTCACACGCTCACACCTCTCGTCTCACCTTCTTGCAAAACTGAAACCAACACCAAATTGAACCAACTTGGCAGCGCAATCCAAATAGATATATGACTCAAGAAGCAATGAAAAAACTAGAAAACAAGCAAAATGAAACTGCGATGATAGTCTCGTGAGTAGCAAGCGAGTCTATCCGAAATATGAACGAAACTGAAGACTCGAATAAAAACAGAAACAAAAAATATACAAAATCATTAAACAACACCCAAATATGTTGGATATGATGAAAATAAACTGCAAGAAACGAAATCAACAAAAAGCAAGCGAATTTCAAACGGTGACGCAAGACAGACTCGTTTACGACAAGTTAAGTCCGAATCTGGAACCTAAAGAAAATAATGTCCAATTGAGTTAAAATTTCAGATATGGTGTGATATCAACCCAAATAGACAGAATATAAGGTTTGAGCAATTTATGACAACGTTTGATATACTGACGTAAAAACGTTATGAATCAGACCTGAATAGACCCGAATTTGAAACCCAAAGCAAATGATATCCAATTGACCCTAAATTTGATATGTAATGCGATTAGGACCCTAGTAATTAGAATATCAAATTTGAGAAAGTTCTGAGTTGATTTGATCCAATTGTCTCTTGTTTAGTTTTCTGCGGCAGAATCCAATAAACGTCTTTTTGAACAATTTTTTTTCTTTTTTTCTTTTTTTTTTTTATTTTTGATGCTACTGATATATTTTGAACAATAACAGAATGAAATAACAATTTTTTTCCTTTTATATGCCGCAAATTCAAGGAGAAGAAGAAGTTGGATACTAAGGAATTTTTTTGCGGAATTAACAAGAAACAAAAATTTCAGGAGGATATAACCTGATTAATGGGGCCAAGCTCTGATACCAAATGATGCGAACCTCGTGATCACATGGTCACGCAACCCACACGCAAAGATGCCAATTCCCGGAAAGCCAAGTAAAAATCAGGTTTGATAGGAGTGTGACACAAAGATAACTTGTACCTAGGCACCAGCACTATTGGAAACGGAAACCCCCACCCAACGAATATTAATTCGCGAACGAGAAGTATAAGGATGACGCCACGAAGACAGTTGTTCTTCGATAAGTCATTTTTTAGTTCATTTAGAGAACCATGGAAGGGAGATTATCTCACCAACACACATACACACAAAGTGCGGCAAACAAGAAGTTTTATTTATCCGAATAGTCTTCCCCTACATGTTTGGTTATGCCTCTATTTATAGTGATTCTAGACTTAAAAGAAACCCTAATGAACCCCCCTTAGGTGGACTTATATGTAGCCCACTTACAATTGACCCAAATAAGTAATAATAACCCAAAGACTATGAAGAAAATAAATAAAATATAAAAATCCGAAAATTACTATCCTAAATATGCTAGAATCAGATTTGTCACCATTAAGAAGTCCCAGATAGACTAGGAAATCTGATCTGAAGGTAGAATGTATTCTAAAGTCTTCTTTCCTTTTGTAGCTCGGATGAATAAGGAATCCTTGTAAGAAAAGGATTCTGAAATAATTATGAATCCTTGCTACTTGAAAACTATGTTGCAGCCCATTAAACATCCTTGTAGAATTAGTATATTTCCAAAATAAGCTGCCACATCCCTTTAGGAAAAGAATCCTAGCCAAATAGGAAGTCCACAAGTCAAAAGGAAGTAAATAACAAAATCCGTACAGCCTCTGGTGACCCGTATTGAGATACCTTCCCGAACTCTGATTGACCTGAAATTTTAACCCAAGGTAATACAATATGTCAGGAGACTCCACGTAAACTTTCAGCTCGATCCAACGGTCGGATTGAGAATTATGACTATTGCCGTAAAATTGGATAGTTGCACATTTTACATCAAAATTCAAATTTAACCTTGCTTGGATCGTATCAAGTTTGTGGGCTTGTCGGGATTGGTGACGTCCACTCCTTATCAGTTCGTCCCCCATCTGTATCACCTCCCATCGCGTCAATATCTATATTCACCTCCCCACGAAGATGAAGTACATCATAGGGGATGGCAGGACAAGTTCTCTATGGCTTGACAATTGGCATCCTCACAACCCACTCGCGGATTCTTACGGGGATAGATTCATCTATGATTCAGGTATGGAAAAGAACGCGAAGGTGAATATGCTGATTCATAACTCAGATTGGAAAATTCCTACCACTCAAGCGATTGGCTGGCACCCCATTGTAGAAGCTATTCCTTCCAATTCTAATCCTATGATAGGGCAAGATGATGAGATTGTTTGGCTGGATTCACCAAATCATAGATTCTCGATCAAAGTAGCTTGGGAACAACTAAGATTTCATCATACGATGGTCGAATGACATGACATTGTGTGGTTTAAGAATGTTGTTCCAAGACAGTCGTTTCTTCTATGGGTGGCTGTCCAGCAGAAACTCACAACTCAAGATAGACTTCATCAATTTGGTATACATGGTCCCAATAGATGCTCACTCTGTCTCCGCAACAACGAAGATCAGAACCACTTATTCTTTGAATGGTCCTAATAAAGCGATCTGGTGGGATGTTTGTGAAAGATGCAACATTCCATGAAAGACAAAAAAAAGGATGGGATGAATGGATTCGATAGGCCACTGTCACTTGGCATGACAAAAGTTTCGTCAATCTTTCTCGTAAACTCAGTTTTGCAGCTACAGTGTATCATATCTGGCAACTATCACCGTTATTAGTACCACATATCGCTGTCGTGTGTCCAAAGACATTACAATTATTGCACTTCGACGGTATCCATTCATAATAAGCTGAAATTGTTATGAATAACGCATTTGGACAGCGAAGGTCGTATTCCTTAACCAGCGCCTTCGTAGCATCAATCTCAACACAAACTCTTGCGTAGCTAAGCCTTTGACGCAACAATGTAGTCTGATCAGCATGAAGAGGAACCCCAATAGCACTCGCTACACAACTCAACCCCTTAATAGTCCAATCCTCAAGAGGAACATTATACAGCCTAACCCATACCGGAACTTTGACCAAATCACCTTTCAAGAATTGCATGTTCGGTTGCCAACGTTTAAGCACCAAAGGTCTGCTTGCCATGTGCCATGGGGCTCTTTCCAGTACATTAGTGGCATGATCAACAGAATCAAAAGTGAATAGGAAAAAACCATTATCCGAAGATAAAACTTCTGATAGACCGTAGGAGCCCCAGATTCTTTTGGCAATAGAATTAACAAAGGGATATGGTAATTTCTGACCCACAAAAAGACCACCTAGTGTGGATTTCCAAAGTTCGCACCCATCCTCAAACACATCAAGTGGAGGAGCTACTATCACACGACCATCAGTCATAGCAGGGGGAGCAAAATGCAGATTACGAACTAGAGAAATACCAAGGTTCTTGCTACCCTCATTGTTATCAACATCAGAACCCTTCAAAGCATTTAAAAAATTCAATTTGGGGTTAAGGTTTAGTTGGTCTTGTTGCTAAGACCCTACCTTCAACTCATCAACTTTAGAACCCAACACATGATTCATTTCTGAAACAACATTAGAAGCTTGGGAATTAGAGTGTTTCTTTTCTATGCTAGCTTCAGAATCAACTTGATTAACACTAGTAAACTGAGAAATCCTCATCCCATGGCTGTTCAACATATCTTGTAGCTCTAATCTTAATGTATGTCCAGACTTAACTTCATTATGTTGTTCATTGTTAGAGGTAATCATTGGAACAGAATCCACAACAAAACATAAGGACATTATGGCAGCATACAAATACTAGAGATACCAAATTCTAAGAAGAGAAACTGAGTCTAAGAAGTAACCTAAGCTCAGAAACAACAACAACGTAATCTCAGAAACAACAAGATTCAGATTTGTTCATGAAGGAAGAAGAGAATTACAGAATTATGAGGCCATTATCTTCGAGATAATTGATTGGAATGATGATTCGGGCGGTCAAGCTGTAGAGTATGTTCTGACGAACAACATACTAAAAAATGGTGACGATCCAACGGTGAACAAAGAAGATCAAGCTTAAACAAAAAACCAAATTCACTTTGCTGCAACTGAAAATGCAAAACTGTAGAAATATTACGAGATCAATATCTCCCACCTCGTTGAAGATCCATTCGGTCAATGTTTCAAGAAGGTTGGAATGAACAACATAGTAAGAAATGAGGACGATCCAACGGTTGACGGAGTAGATCTAGCTCCGACAGTTTGATCTCTGATCTCTCTCTCTCTCTCTCTCCAGATATCTCTCTTTGTAAGTTTTCTAATTCCCGAGTTGATTTTCAAAAAAAAAAAGAGATTATTTAGCTGGATTCATCAAATCACAGATTCTCGGTCAAAGTAGCTTCGGAGCAACTAAGATTTCTTCTATGGGTGGCTGTCCAATAGAAACTCACATATACTTATTTAACATGTATTCTAAAATCTTAATTTTTACACACACACTTTAATATATGATTGTAAGTTGCACATTGGATTATTACATTATTTATGATCTTTTGTTAAAGGTAACAACAAAGGGAAATGGATAGTATATAATTTGAAAAAAAACAAAAAAAAAAGAGCAAAAAAAATTATGATAACAAAAATATAGATAAATTTAGTTTCTTAGCCTTCCTAACCTAAGCAATTAAGCCTGAAGGGGTGTCTTAACACCTAATATGAGACGATTGAAGCAAGGTCAAATTTGAATTTTGATGTAAAATCTGCAACTATCCAGTTTTACAGCAATTGTTATAATTCTCAATCTGACCGTTGGATCGAGCTAAAATTTTACGTGAAGTCTGTTGACATATTGTTTTACCTTGGGTTAAAATTTCAGATCAATTGGAGTTCGGAAAGGTATCTCAATATGGGTCAACAGAGGCTGTAAACATTAAAATAAGAATTTTGTTTTCTTCCAAGTAAAACCCCATAACTATATGTTGATATATTGAGCATAAAAGGAAGGTTTATTAATATCTTGTTTAAGAGGTATTAAGTAGATATATAAATTTAATGACAGTTTATTTATCTAGATAGATTAATGAAAGTTGAATCATGAATACCTTACTTTGTGGAATTTGCAAATTGTTTTTCTAATGCTTTGATTACTCGACTAGTAATAAAAATTTTGGCAGCCAAAAAGATAAATAATGTCACAAAGTGAAGAGGTGGCCACCCACTCAACAATTAGTACTTAAAAGTGTATTTTTATCAAGGTTTTATATCATCATTTTACACTTGAAGTATCAATAACTCCTTAACTAAAGCATGTTTTATAATAACATATTTAATAAAATAAGATACCTTTAATTTATGGTAAATGTTGATTTTAAATGTTGACCTCTCACATAAATAAAAGGATTGATTTATGAGTTTAGAAACTGAAATTGAAAGGATAGAAAGATAGCCAAACTTAAAAAAAAGATACTAGTGTAGTCCAAATAAGAACACTATTCGGTAATTAGGTCATATCTGAGCTGTAGATCTCCGATTTAGGTCTACTTTATATGGATGAAAAGGTAAGACATAGGCACAGGCCTACAACTTTCATATGGAAATCAAGATTTAAAAAGGTCATTTTCAAGTCCAAATTATAGCAACAACAAAAAGTCTAAATCCGTCCTACAACCCGAAAAGTATTTAGTTTTTGGCCCATATCTAGAGTTTTAGAAATCAAATGACCTCCATTTTTATTTCTTGGAAAGCTGAGATAATTTTCTATAAGTTTCATGTTTCAATTTCCTACAACTTTTAGGATTGTCACCAAGTTAAGAGTTGGCCACCCACTCATCAATTAGTCATCAAATCAATAGTTTTCAATTTTGGCCTATAAAAAGAGGTATTTACCATGCATCTAGGCAACTTGATCTCCAGATCAAGATCATGCTCTTGCTTTCTCTCTTTGTATTTTTGTAATGCTTAAGTTTTGTTTTCATTAATATCTTGTTCATGCCTTTTATTTCCTTTCCTTTACTTATTTATATTCTTATTTTGTTTATTTATTTTTCTTTCTTTCATTACGATTAGTTAAGTTTATTATGTCATGGCAAAAATGTTATACTAATGGTGTAAGAATAAGTATAGTGTAAACTTAACATGGACCTTAATGTTTGATACTAACATGTTTTATATTTGTTATCTTATTCACGTTTTAATACTTGGTCGTGTCACTCCTCTAATTTAAAGTTTAAAGATTTCATACAAGGCTATTCTCTTTTTTAGGTTAGAGGATCCACTAATGGTATGTCAAACAAGTATAGTATAAACTCTTATTGTTCAATTGGAAACCACACACAAAGAAAGTTCCAATCAGATTATAAATTGTTAACATGATTACATTAGTCATCTTATTTAATTAATGCTATTACTTGTAAATTTCGTGAAGCATTCATGATTATAATTTATGTTAACAACAAATCAAGTTCCTTTCATAGCTCAGGTGTCGGTTATACCATGCAGTATGGGCTATGAAAGTGCCAAGTATTTGTTGTACCAAGTGTTATACAACATAAATCAAGATTAGTTATTTAACAAGCAAAGTATTAAAAAGTGAACAAGATAACAAATACAAAACATGTTAGTATCAAACATGTAAGTCCATATTAAGTTTACATTATACTTATTTCTTCTCTTGTCTGCCCAAAACATCATTGATAACGTCAAAATTGGAGCCACTTGAAAACATCAAAGTTGTAGGATATTGTCTTAGCTTTCTTGTGTAAAACATTTAGCTCATTTCGAATTAAAGAACTCCAGATATGGCCAAAATACTGAACAGTGCTTGGGCTGAAGGACAAATTTGGGCTTTTTTGTTGTTACTACAATGTGGACTTGAAAATGACATTTTTAGATCTTAGGCTCCATATGAAAGATGTAGGCCTATATCTTACCTTTTCATCCATATAAAGTAGACCTAAATCTAAGATCTATAACTCCATATATGACCCAATTATCGAATAGTGTTCCGGTTTGGATTGCACCGACATCTCTTTTCTAAGTTTTGCCATCTCTTTATCCTTTCAATTTCAGTTCTTAAATTCATCAATCAATAACACGACTAGAAGATTGATGTCTTCTTCCAAGTGCAGGAGTGTCAAAGTAATAAATAACCCGGCAAGACCGGGGTCGAACCACAAGGAGGTTAATTGTATAAATTATAAACGATAATTATAAACAACAACAACAACAATAACAATACTAATAGAAATAGTAGTAGTAGTAAAGAAAGAGATGGAGAAGAAGAAAAAAAAGATGAGAACTTTGAGATGCTTTGGTTATAAGACGTGCGCTAAACATGCAAATCAAAGACGATGATGTAGATCAGCAACAGGAAAATATATTTCACACTCGATGTCTTTTTTTTTGGTAAGTTGACGTATATATTAAAGGAAAACGATACAAAGATTATAAGGGGCATACCCTAGATTTACAATGAGAACAAAAACATAAAACAACAGATGGCTACATGCTAGTCACCGAACTGAAAACTCAAGACCTAACTTGATTCGTTAGGGAAACCAATACAACCAGCTAAATATCAAATGAAGAATCTATGTTATTAACCCTCCAAGCTCGTTGGATCCTTTTATTTTCATCTGTTGGTAGAACGTTCCTCATCAAATCAAGCTTATCACGGATGATACATTCGATTTGATGAAAGACCAAATTCTGAGTTCTAGATATTCCAGCAAAGGTCCATGCATTCCTTTCTTGCCAGATATGATACACTGTAGCTGCAAAACTGAGTTTACAAGAAAAATTGACGAAACTTTTGCCATGCCAAGCCACAGTGGTCCATCGAATCCATTCATCCCATCCTTTTGTCATTCTTGGAATGTTGCATCTCTCACAAACATCCCACTAGATCGCTTTAGTATAGGAGCATTCAAAGAACAAGTGGTTGTGATCTTCGTTGTTGCGGAGACAGAGTGAGCATCTATTGGGACCATGTATACCATCTATTTCACACTCGATGTCACATCCAAAACAAGGTATGTAGCATGATAATTGAAGGAGGTAGTTGTGCTAATGTTGCTAGTGATACACTTGTGATGAAATTGAATCTGAGTTGTATTAAGCATCCTAGGCCTTATAGATTGCAATGGTTGAATGAATATGCTGAAGTGAGGGTTACTAAGCAGGTTTTGATGGCATTTGCTATTGGGAAGTGATGTGCTTCATGGGAATGATAATCCATCTCGTAAAGGTAAATCAAATATGCAAGAGGATTCAGATGGTCTAATGACAAGAGCGAGAGCGAAACAACTACAAAGGACCTTAACGAGTCAGATTGGAATTATTGAAGCTGCGTCGGAGTTAAAATTTGGCAATCAGTTTCAAATTGGTTCAAGGGTGTTTATTTGCCTACAATTGGAGCTTAAAGATGGGAAGAGCCCTTAATAGTTTTTTTGATGCTGGACTACTTGAATTTGGGTTGATAATGCAAATAAGTTAAGAAATTGATGCTATTTACGTCAGAACAGTAGATGAATTTGAACCCGAATTTGAAGTCATCCATTGCATGTGAAAATAAGACTAATCTAGGTGGATTTCAAGTTCAGAACGTGATCTTTCCAGATTGTCCAACCATGATTGCATTGGACTTTTGTGCAAGAAGTTATAGCCATTTTAAATTCGGTCTGTTTATGTTTCAATTAAAGTCAGAAAATGTGTGCTAGTTTAATTTGTCTGGTTACTTTGTCAAAGTTCAATTTTTAGGCTTGATTGTTGTCATGTTGAATTTTCCTAAGTGTGGAGGGATGTTCCATTATAAATATGGCATCAGAATATGTAATAAAGAACTTTTGGCCAAGATTTGAACTTAATTCCAAGAATTAAGAGTTATTCTTCCAAATTGATTTGTGAAGAACCCTACCTGACTTATCACTCTTCATTCACAGAGAGTGTGGCGTCAAAATCCTAGATTGATCTTTGTGGCATCCAGATCGACTTATCAAAGTATCACTCTAATCTATCCTCCATTTTATTTACCTTAAAAATACTATAATCCAGCCTAAACACCAAAAAAAAGACAACACAACCAGACCCATCCTTCATCCATTTTCATCAGATTCATTGTTGCCGATTTTTGAATCATTTACGGCACAACAGGAAGTATTCTTGTGAGATTTTATGTGATGTCATCCATGGCAATTTGATCGGAAAGCGATTCATGATGGGTTTAGAAATAGGTTCACTATTGTAAAGGATGGTAAAACCATCACTCTTGTACCTCTTTCTCCGAAACAAGTGTATGATGATCAAATCAAATTAAAAAAGGAAAGTGAGGATGGGAAGAGTGAAAATTCACGTGAGGACAATGGTGAGAGAAAACCATCAGATTCGGCTAATCCTGAATCATTAATTAAACTGGTTGAGAGTGGAGGTAAAAACCGAGGAGTGAAGAAAGTAAGCTTGTGTGATGATAATAGTGTGGAAAAATTAAAGAAACAACCTAATTTTTATGCAAAAGGATATCAAATCAGATTTGCATTTTTCACTAATAAGCCAATGATCTTACTTGTGTATAAGGAGGCTTATTTTAACACTAACGATCTTGATTCTGCTATTCCTAGTATGGCTGTTTCTTTGATGCAGGAGTTTGATGATGTATTCCCTGAAGACATCCCTAATGGATTACCACCATTCAGGGGGATTGAACATCAAATTGATCTTGTGCCCGGAGCTTCAATTCCTAACCATCCAACCTATAGAAGCAACCCCGAGGACACGAAGGAGCTTCAAAGGCAAGTAGATGAGTTGATGATGAAGGGTACATTCGTGAGAGTATGAGTCCTTATGCTGTGCTAGTGCTACTAGTGCCTAAAAAGGATGGAACATCGAGGATGTGTGTCGATTGTTGAAATCCTCTTCCTGTTCCATTTGTGCCTCATCTTCATCTTCAGTTTCAGCCTCATCTCCACTGATCAGCTCTCCATGATCCCCATGCAATATCATTACCCTTTTATTTGGACATTCTTCATCAATGTCCATGTCCTAAGCACTTGAAGCACTTGATGTCCCGAGACCTCCTAAGATATGGAGGTTCTGTCACCTTCTTCTTTCCCTTTAAAGAATCAGAACTGGTATTCCCCTTGCCGACCTCCACCTTCTCATCTCGTTTACGTGTGCTCCATGTTCGTGTAGGCGTAGATCTGTCCCTTGTCATACTTGACGTACTTACACTAGTTCGGATACCTCCTCGTTTCTGCTGCCTCTCTACACGACTTGCAAGCTTTATAACATCCTCAAGGAAGATGTATGGTTGCAATTCAACCACATTAGCTATATCCTTCCTCAACCCTCCAAGAAATTTAGCTATTGTTTGTTCTTGGGGTTCCATCAATTCACATCGAATTTGTAGGAACTCAAACTCTTTCACATACTCTTCCACGCTTAGAGATCCTTGTCGCAAAGTCTGAAGTCTGATTTATAGCTCTTGTTTATAGTAATCGGGAACAAATCTCTTCTTCATCACTCTTTTCATAGTTGCCCACGTTCTAATCTCCTCTTCTCCATCCCTTCTCCTCTAAATCTTTAAGTTTTCCCACCATAAAAGAGCATAATCTGTAAACTCAAGTGCTGCCACCTTGCACTTCCTTTCTTCATAATATTCATACCATTCGACCACCTTTTCAACCTTCTGAATCCATTCCAAGTATTCCTCAGGTGAACTACTTCCTCAAAATGATAGAATCTTAAGTTTGAGACCACTAGGAGGATTATTATTCTGTCTTCTTGGTCTGCCCCTGTCATCGGCCTCATCATCCCCATTTGGATCTCCATCAGCTTCTACAAAATCATTTCGTGGCACCCTAAGTGCTTGGCTCTGCTGGGGTTGCAAATTATTTCTTTGCATCATTTGCATAAGGGTATGCAACTATTCACGAATTCCAGTCATTTCATCCCGAATCTCAGCATGAGATCGTTGTAATCCCCTAACCTGTGCTTGTTCTAAACTTAACCCTCTTGGCAAATCTTCTTTATCTGTAGCCATAATTAAGTTTATCAACCTCAATTCCTGCAAACCTTTCTTCTATTTCTGGCTCCTGCCTTAGATCACAACTGATGCTCTGATACTAGATGTTGTGCCGTGAATGATTCAAAAATTGGCAACAATGAATCCGCCGAAAATGGATGAAGGATGGGTCTGGTTGTGTTGTCTTTCTTTTGGTGTTTAGGCTGGATTATAGTATTTTTAAGGTAAATAAAATGGAGGATAGACTAGAGTGATACTTTGAAAAGTCGATCTGGACGCCACAAAAATCAATCTAGGATTTTGACGCCACACTCTTTGTGATTGAAGAGTGATAAGTTAGGTAGGGTTCTTCACAAAACAATTTGGAAGAATAACTCTTAATTCTCGGAATTAAGTTAATCCTCTTGCATACTCAATTTACCTTTACAAGATAGATTATCATTCCCATGATGCACATCACAAGAGAAGATAAGTATTCTGGCCTACAAAAGGAGGCATTTGTCATGCATTTAGGCATCTTGGTCTCTAGATCCAGATCATGTTTTTGCTTTCTCTCTTTGTATTTTTGTAATGCTTAAGTTTTATTTTGATTAATATCTTCTTTATGCCTTTCATTTCCTTTCCTTTACTTAGTTAATTTTTATGTTATTTATGTTCATATTTTGTTTATTTATTTATTTTTTCATTATGTTCTCCAAATAAGGACCAGAAACTGAATAGTGTTTGATGCGAATCTCGTGATCACATGATCACGTAACCCACACGCAAAGACGTTAATTCCCGGAAAAGCCAAGTAAATCAGGTTTGATAGGAGTGTGACACAAAGATAACTTGTACCTAGGCACTAGCACTATTGGAAACGAAAAAACCCCACCCATGAATATTGATTCGCGAACGAGAAGTATAAGGATGACGCCACGAAGACAGTTGTTCTTTGATAAGTCATTTTTTAATTCATTAGAGAACCATGGAAGGGAGATTATCTCACCAACACACACACACAAAGTGCGCCAAACAAGAAGTTTTATTAATCTGAATAGTCTTCTCTACATGTTTGGTTTTGCCTCTATTTATAGTGATTCTAGACCTAAAGAAACCCTAATGGACCCCCCTTAGGTGGACTTATATGTAGCCCACTTACAATTGACCTAAATGAGTAATAATAACCCAAAGACTAAGAAGAAAATAATAAAAATATAAAACTCCGAAAATTACTATCTTAAATATGCTAGAATCAGATTTGTCACCATTAAGAAGTCCCAAATAGACTAGGAAATTTGATCTGCAGGTAGAATATATTTTAAAGTCTTCTTTCCTTTTGTAGCTCGGATGAATAAGGAATCCTTGTAAGACAAGGATTCTGAAATAATTATGAATCCTTGACACACTTGGAAACTATGTTGCAGAGCATTAAACATCCTTGTAGAATTAGTATATTTCCAAAATAAGCTGCCACATCCCTTTAGTAAAAGAATCCTACCCAAATAGGAAGTCCACAAGTCAAAAGGAAGTAAATAACAAAATTCATACAGCCTCTGTTGACCCCTTTTGAGATATCTTCCCGAACTCCGATTGACCTAAAATGTTAACCCAAGGTAAGACAATATGTCAGGAGACTCGACGCAAACTTTTAGCTCGATCCAACGGTCGGATTGAGAATTATGACTATTTCTGTAAAACTGGATAGTTGCACATTTTACATCAAAATTCAAATTTGACCCTGCTTGGATCGTATCATTCCCTCTCTCTTCAAGATGATTCGTCCTCGAATCACCAATAAGTTGGATGGACAATTCCTTATCCTCCTTTTGAAGCCTTTGGAGTTCTTTTTTTACAAATGATCGTTACCAAAAACTTTGGATGAAAGTTGCAGCCATTCTATTTTGTACATCATCAATCACTTCTTTTTTTGAAGCTTGCTGGGCATTGATTGTTGCCGATAACACATCAAGTTCTTGCTTCATCTCCTCTAGAATACGGGATAGAGTCTTTGATTCTTTTTTTGGAACACTAATCTCTTTATCTCTCTCCCTTTGATACAACCTCTTCCTTTGAATCTGCATCTTTTTTTGCCATAGCACCTCATCAAAATACATTAAATCCCTTCGATTTCTACGCTACGGAAAATCTTCCTCGTAGCCTATGGTCTCATCCTTAAAACCACCATCACAAATATCATCAAAGTGAGGCTCAAAATCCTTATAATCAACCCACCTTGACCTTCCGTGATGCGGATCAGCCTAACACCAAGCATAATCATACCAACAATCTATTGGAGGTGCCAAATAGGCCAATCACAAGAGCTAGGGCTAAGAAGTTTAAAGAAGCATTGAATGGGCTTGTTCAAAATATATGGAACAAAATGGACCTAGAGAGGCTTGGAACATTTAAGGAGCATGAAGGACAGCCTTTAATTCATTTAGTTCAGGTCCAAGAAGAGCCCATTTCATGTGGAACAAGGGGTTGATGTGTCCGGCCCAATACCAGCCTTGTTAGGCTTGTCTTTTCTAATACTACAAGGATAAAGAGTCAACAATTTATTCTCCTAACTAAGTAAGGAAGTTGGCCAAATCTTATTCCTAAAGAGGGGAGGACTATTTAATGCTTTTCCTCACTTAGGAAGGAAAGTAATTAAATCAGCAACAAAGGAGGAAATTTGTTTTCTTATTTGTCCAAGTTAAACAAGGAATTCCAAGCTAATCAAGGACATCAAAGGGGGCAGCAACACAAATTTTCCAAATCAGATTTTTCCAATTTTGTTTAGGACTTCTTAAGGGTAACAAATCTGATTCTAGCTTATTTAGGATGGTATTTTCGGATTTTTAGTATTTTCTTCTTAGTTTTTGGGTTATTATTACTTATTTGGGTCAATTGTAAGTGGGCTACATATAAGTCCACCTAAGGGAGGTCCATTAGGGTTTATTTAAGTTCAAATTCAGTATAAATAAAGGCATAACCCAAACATGTAAAGGTTACGCAATTTTCAGATTAATAAAACTTCTTTGCTGCACTTATTGTGTGTTGGTGGGATAATCTCCCTTCCTTGGTTCTCTAAAGAACTGAAAACGACTTATCGAAGAACAACTGTCTTCGTGGCGTCATCCTTATACTTCTCATTCGCGAATCAATATTCGTTGGGTGGGGGTTTCCGTTTTCAATAGTGCTGGTGCCTAGGTACAAGTTATCTTTGTGTCACACTCCTATCAAACCTGATTTACTTGGCTTTCCGGGAATTGGCATCTTTGCGTGTGGGTTGCGTGACCATGTGATCACGAGGTTCGCATCATTTGGTATCAGAGCTTGGCTCCATTAATCAGGTTATATCCTCCTGAAATTTTCGTTTCTTGTTAATTCCGCAAAAAAATTCCTTAGTATCCAATTTCTTCTTCTCCTTGAATTTGCGGCATATAAAAAGAAAAAAAAATTGTTATTTCATTCTGTTATTGTTCAAAATATATCAGTAACATAAAAAAAAAAAAGAGAGAAAAGAGAAAAGAAAAGAAAAATTGTTCAAAAAGACGTTTATTAGATTCTGCCGCAGAAAACTAAACAAGGGACAATTGGATCAAATCAACTCGGAATTAGCTCAAATTTGATATTAGAATTACTGGGGTCCTAATCGCATCACATATAAAATTTGGGGTCAATTGGATATCATTTTCTTTGGGTTTCAAATTCGGGTCTATTCAGGTCTGATTCATAACGTTTTTACGTCAGTATATCAAACATTGTCATAAATTGCTCAAACCTTATATTCTGTTATTTGGGTTGATATCACACTATATCTGAAATTTTAACTCAATTGAACATTATTTACTTTAGGTTCCAGATTCAGACTTAACTTGTCGTAAACGAGTCTGTCTTGCGTCACCGTTTCAAAATTCGCTTGCTTTTTGTTGATTTCGTTTCTTGCAGTTTATTTTCATCATATCCAACATATTTGGGTGTTGTTTAATGATTTTGCATATTTTTTGTTTCTGTTTTTATTCGCGTCTTCAGTTTCGTTCATATTTCGGATAGACTCGCTTGCTACTCAGGAGACTATCATCGTAGTTTTGTTTTGCTTGTTTTCTAGTTTTTTCATTGCTTCTTGAGTCATATATATATTTGGATAGCGCTGCCAAGTTGGTTCTATTTGGTGTTGGTTTCAGTTTCGCAAGAACCGCAAGAAGGTGAGACGAGAGGTGTGAGCGTGTGAGGATATTAAGAGTGTTTGAGCGAAACACGAGTGACGTGAGGATAAATTTTCTTTTACCACTAACAACTTTTTGCAGGTACTATCATGTCAGATCAAAACAATACACCGCCCCATCCCGAGGGAGAACTTACATTTCAAATGCAAGCCATGACACAAATGATGGAGAGGATGAATTTTGTGATGGGAAATTTGTGCGACAGACTTGATAGGGTGGAGAAACGTGGTAACGAGGCTGGTACGAGCACCCAAAATGTGAAGCTTGGGGTGGAACCGAAAGCAAACAATAGCAGTAGGGCCAACAGGGCAAGGTGGGCTGATTGTGAGGATTTTGAGGAGGCCATTGGTCATATCGGTGATGGTGTTTTTGATGATGAGGCCATAGACTACCAGGAAGGTTTTCAGCAGCCTAGAAACCGAAGGGATTATGGGAATAGAACTAGGGGCCAATTCGGCCAAAGGGAAAATTTCCGTAGTGTTGGGGGACATGCTGATTTAGATGGTGATTTGGATGCTATCAAACTGAAAATACCTTCTTTTCAAGGTAAAAACGATCCCGAGGCATATTTGGAGTGGGAAAAAAAGGTGGATTGGATTTTTGATTGCCATAACTATTCGAAGGCGAAGAAAGTGAAATTGGTAGTCATCGAATTCATGGATTATGCACTGATTTGGTGGGATCAGAATGTTACTAGTAGAAGACGGAGTGGAGAGAGGCCGGGTAGCGTCGTGGGAGGAGATGAAAGTGTTGATGAGAAGGCGATTTGTGCCTAACCACTATTATAGAGATTTGTATCTGAAATTGCAGGGTTTGAATCAGGGTTCTAGGTCCGTGGATGAGTATTTCAAGGAAATGGAGATTGCCATGATTCGGGCCAACGTGATTGAGGATCGGGAAGCTACTATGGCTAGGTTTCTAAATGGACTGAATAGGGACATTGCAAATGTTGTAGAATTACAACACTGTGTGGAATTGGAAGACATGGTCCATATGGCAACGAAGGTAGAGAGACAAATAAAGAGAAGGGGCAGTACACGTTTTCAGACCAATTCGGCTTCATCTTCCTCAACATGGAGGCTGGATTTGAAAAGAGAGGGGGCTGTCCAACTAAAGCCTTATGCAAAGGCTGAACCACCTAAGGCCAAAAAGGATACTTATACGGATGGGAAAGGTAAATCTGAATCTCAACCTACTCGTGATAGAGATATTAAATGCTTTAAATGTTTAGGGAAGGGGCACATTGCATCTCAGTGTCCAAACCGAAGAGTTATGCTTATAAGAGATAATGGGGATGTTGAATCTGAAAGTGAGAAATCTGAAAGTGAAGAGATGCCACCTTTGATGGATTGTAGCGATGAGGAGATTGCATACCCTGTTGAGGGGGAGGCTTTGGTTATAAGACGTGCGTTGAACATGCAAATCAAAGAAGATGATGTAGATCAGCAATGGGAAAATATATTTCACACTCGATGTCACATCCAAAACAAGGTATGTAGCATGATAATTGATGGAGGTAGTTGTGCTAATGTTGCTAGTGATACACTTGTGAAGAAATTGAATCTGAGTTGTATTAAGCATCCTAGGCCTTATAGATTGCAATGGTTGAATGAATGTGGTGAAGTGAGGGTTACTAAGCAGGTTTTGATTGCGTTTGCTATTGGGAAGTATTCTGATGAGATTTTATGTGATGTCGTCCCGATGCATGCTAGTCACTTACTTTTGGGGCGTCCATGGCAGTTTGATTGGAAAGTGATTCATGATGGGTTTAGAAATAGGTTCACTATTGTAAAGGATGGTAAAACCATCACTCTTGTACCTCTTTCTCCGAAACAAGTGTATGATGATCAAATCAAATTAAAAAAGGAATGTGAGGATGAGAAGAGTGAAAATTCACGTGAGGACAATGGTGAGAGAAAACCATCAGATTCAGCTAAACCTAGATCATTAATTAAACCGGTTGAGAGTGGAGGTAAAAACCGAGGAGTGAAGAAAGTAAGCTTGTGTGATGATAATAGTGTGGAAAAATTAAAGAAACAACCTAATTTTTATGCAAAAGGATCTCAAATCAGATCTGCATTTTTTACTAATAAGCCAATGATCTTACTTGTGTATAAGGAGGCTTATTTTAACACTAACGATCTTGATTCTGCTATTCCTAGTGTCGCTGTTTCTTTGATGCAGGAGTTTGATGATGTATTCCCTGAAGACATCCCTAATGGATTACCACCATTAAGGGGGATCGAACATCAAATTGATCTTGTGCCCGGAGCTTGAATTCCTAACCGTCCAGCCTATAGAAGCAACCCCGAGGAGACGAAGGAGTTTCAAAGGCAAGTAGATGAATTGATGATGAAGGGGTACATTCGTGAGAGTATGAGTCCTTGTGCTGTGCCAGTGCTACTTGTGCCTAAAAAGGATGGAACATGGAGGATGTGTGTTGATTGTCGTGCTGTCAATAACATAACGGTAAAGTATCGACATCCTATTCCTAGGCTGGATGACATGCTAGATGAGTTACATGGATCATGTATTTTCTCTAAGATTGACTTAAAAAGTGGGTACCATCAAATTAGGATGAAAGAGGGTGATGAGTGGAAAACTGCATTTAAGACTAAGCATGGTTTATATGAATGGTTAGTCATGCCGTTTGGACTTACAAATGCGCCTAACACATTTATGCGTTTAATGAATCATGTCTTGCATGCATTTATAGGTAAGTTTGTTGTTGTGTATTTTGATGACATTTTGATCTATAGCAAGAACTTAAATGAGCATCTTGATCATTTGTGTAATGTACTTAGTGTGTTTCGTAGTGAGCGATTATATGCTAATCTTAAGAAGTGTACCTTTTGCATAAAAAAAATTATGTTTCTTGGCTATGTTGTTACTGCACAGGGTATCGAGATGGATGGGGAGAAAGTTAAAGCCATCCGAGATTGGCCTACACCAAAATCGGTAAGTGAGGTAAGGAGTTTTCATGGACTTGCTAATTTTTATAGAAGGTTTGTGAAGGATTTTAGTACTATTGCTACACCTTTAACTGAAATTGTGAAAAAGTCTGTTGGATTCAAATGGAATGATGCACAAGATGAGGCTTTTAAATTGTTGAAGGATAAGCTTTGTTCGGCACCTGTTTTAGCTTTGCCAGACTTTACAAGAGCTTTTGAAGTAGAATGTGATGCGTCAGGTATCGGTATAGGAGTTGTGTTAATGCAGCATAGGAGGCCCATTGCATATTTCAGCGAAAAACTTAATGGGGCAGAGCCTTGAATTACCCTACATATGACAAGGAACTCTATGCCTTGGTAAGAACTTTAGAGACGTGGCAACATTACCTGTGGCCCAAGGAGTTTGTCATACATTCTGATCATGAATCATTGAAGCACTTGAAAGGGCAAGGTAAATTGAGTAGGAGACATGCCAAATGGGTTGAATTTATTGAAACATTTCCGTATGTGATCAAGTATAAGCAAGGGAAAGAAAACATTGTGGCAGATGCACTTTCACGCAGGTATGTTCTTTTATCTACTTTGGATGCTAGATTTCTAGGATTTGAACACATAAAAGAATTGTACAAGGATGATAGTGATTTTGCTAATGTTTACAATGCTTGCGAAACTTCAGCTTTTGGAAAGTTTTATAGACTTGATGGATATTTGTTTAAAGAGAGTTGTTTGTGTGTTCCATTAAGTTCTATGCGTGAATTGCTTGTACGTGAAGCACATGGAGGCGGGTTGATGGGGCATTTTGGTGTTGTTAAGACTTTGGATGTGTTGCATGAGCATTTTTATTGGCCTAAAATAAAAAAAGATGTGCAACGCTGATTAGTACTTAAAAGTGCATTTTTATCATGGTTTTATATCATCATTTTGCACTTGAAGTATCAATAACTCCTTAACTAAAATATGTTTTATAATAATGTATCTAATAATATAAGATACCTATAATTTGTGGTAAATGTCTATTTTTAATGCAGGTCTATCACATAAATGAAAGGATTGATTGATGACTTGAAGAACTTAAATTGCATGGATAAAGAGATGGTCAAACTTAGAGAAGAGATGTCGGTGCAATTCAAACCGGAACACTGTTCGGTAATTGGGCCATATCTGGAGCTACAGATCTCAGATTTAGGTCCAATTTATATGGATTGAAAGGTAAGACATAGGCCTACAACTTTCATATGGAGCCCAAGATCTAAAGAGGCCATTATCAAGTCCAAATTGTAGCAACAACAAAGAAGCCCGAATCTGTCTTCCAGCCCGAGCACTGTTTGGTATTTTGGCCATATCTGGAGTTCTAGAAGTCCAAATGAGCTGAATTTTTTACACAAGAAAGCTGAGATAATTGCCTACAACTTTCATGTTTGCACCTGGCTCCAGTTTTGACGTTATCAATGACGTTTTGGGCAGACAAGAGAAGATAAGGATTGTCACCAAGTCAAAAGTTGGCCACCCACTTATCAATTAGTCATCAAATCAATAGTTCCAAATTTTGGCCTATAAAAGGAGGCATTTGCCATGCATTTAGGCATCTTGGTGTTCAGATCAAGATCATGCTCTTCCTTTCTCTCTTTGTATTTTTTGTAATGTTTATGCTTTACTTTCATTAATATCAAGTTTATGCCTTTCATTTCCTTTCCTTTACTTAGTTAACTTTTATGTTTTTATTTTGTTTATTTGTTTTCCTTTCTTTCATTATGTCTAGCTAAGTTAATTATGTCAAGGTGAAAAGGTTACACTAATGGTGGAAGAATAAGTATAGTGTAAACTTAATATGGACTTTAATGTTTGATACTAACATGTTTTATATTTGTTATCTTGTTCACTCTTTAATACTTTGCTTGTTAAATGATTAATCTTGATTTATGTTGTATAACACTTGGTACAACAAATGCTTGGCACTTTCATAGCCCATAATGTATGGTATAACCGACACCTGAGCTATGAAAGGAACTTGATTTGTTGTTAACATAAGTTATAATCATGAATGCTTGACGAGATTTACAAGTATTAGTATTAATTGAATAAGATGACTAATGTAATCATGTTAACAATATATAATCTGATTGGAACCTCCTTTGTGTGTGGTTTCCAATTCAATAATAAGAGTTTATACTATACTTGTTTGATATACCATTAGTGGAACCTCTAACCTTGACATTTGTTATTATTATTGTTTAATCCTTACATTAATATTTCATCTCTAAGTTCTCATCATCATCATCTTCTTCTTCTTCTTTTTCTTTATTATTATTATTATTATTATTATTATTACTATTATTATTATTATTATTATTATTATTATTATTATTATTGTTGTTGTTGTTGTTGTTGTTATTGTTATTGTTATTGTTATTGTTATTGTTGTTGTATTATTGTTATTTATAATTTGTACAATTAACCTCCCTGTGGTTCGACCCCGGTCTTGCCGGGTTATTTATTACTTCGACACTCCTGCACTTGGGAGAAGACATCAACCTTTTAGTCGTGTCAAGTTTTTGGCGCCGTTGCCGGGGAGGTAAGTTCTTGTATAAATTATAGTATTTATTTTCTCTTTTCTCTTTTCTTGTATATAACTTTGTTTCTTTTCTTTTGTTTCTTTTTATTTTGTTTTCTTCCTCCTTCTTTTGCTTTCTTCTTCTTCTTTTTTATTTTATTCCTACACGTGCATGAGAGTGTGGTCACGTACATCAAGTGGTAGACTTTGTAGGATATCCTCATCATTTTCAGAAAATATGGCCGAAGAAGATAATCAATCACTTCATAATGAAAATAATGAGAATAACCGTGTTAGAACACTTAGAGACCACATGAATCCCACAAGAACAAGTGCACCATCATGCATAGTTTTTCCTCCCGATGCATCTCATTTTAATTTTAAACCAGGTATTATTCAACTTTTACCTTCTTTTCATGGTTTGGAATTGGAAAATCCATACTTGCATTTAAGGGAATTTGAGGAGGTCTGTAACACATATAATAACTTAAATTGTAGCATGAACACCATCAGATTAAAGCTTTTCCCTTTTTCATTAAAAGATAAAGCTAAAACATGGCTACAAAATTTGAGACCAGGATCCATTCGTGCTTGGGATGAAATGCAACAACAGTTTTTAAAGAAGTTTTTCCCATCTCATAGAACAAACTCTTTCAAGAGACAAATCACCACTTTCACTCAAAAACCAGGAGAAACATTTTACAAATGTTGGGATAGGTATCGAGACTTGCTTAGTACTTGCCCTCATCATGGTTTTGAAACATGGAGATTGGTTTCACATTTCTATGAAGGGTTAACACTTAAAGATAGGCAAATGGTTGAATTGATGTGCAATGGAACTTTTGAAGATAAAGACCCTGATGAGGCAATGGAGTACTTAGACTTATTAGCTGAAAATGTTCAAAATTGGGACACCGCGGGTACTTATGAGGCACCGAGTAAAACTCAACCTCATACATCTAGTGGAGGTATGTACAACCTTAGGGAAGATCATGACCTCCAAGCCAAATTTGCATCTTTAGCTAGAAAAGTCGAGGCACTAGAATTGAAAAAGAGTGGTCAATTAAAATCTGTTGAAAACATTGTGTGTCAAATCTGTGAAACAAATGAACACTCAACCAACGATTGTCCAACCTTGCCTTCTTTTAAAGAATGTCTCCATGAACAAGCTCATGCTTTAAACAGTTTTCAAAGGGCCTACCATAACCCATACTCCCAAACATACAACCCTGGTTGGAGAAATCATTCAAATTTCAATTGGAAGAGTGAGAACAACAATGCACAAACTTCACAACCACCATTTCAAGCACACCACAATTTTCAAAATTCTCATGGATATGCACCTCCTTATACTCCACCTCCTAGAAGAAATCTTGAGGAAACATTGCATGCATTCATTGAAAAGCAAGAGACAATTAATACTCAACTTGTTCAAAACATGACAGAGTTTAAAGATACTCTTGCTAAATTAACATCTGCTCTTAGTTTCCAAGAGAAAGGTAAGTTTCCATCTCAAACACAACAAAATCCCAATGGGCAATACAATGCAAATGCAAGTAGTTCCGGAAGCCAACACATGGATCAAGTCAAATCAGTCACTACTCTGCGCAGTGGTAAGGTTATTGAAAAAGCCTCTCTTGAACCTTATGAGAAAGATGATGAGTCAATCTCTGAGGGTAAGGAAGGGGTTGAATCTGAAAATTGCAAAGAAACGACTGATTCACCGCCAGCACTTCCATTTCCTCATGCCATGACCAAACAAAGGAAAGTCAACCATAACTCTGAAATTTATGAAATTTTCAAACAGGTAAGGATCAATATACCTTTGCTGGATGCAATTAAACAGGTTCCTTCCTATGCTAAATTTTTGAAAGATCTATGCACTGTGAAGAGGAAACTGAATGTGAAAAAGAAAGCCTTTCTAGCCGAACAAGTAAGTGCTATTCTTCAGAACAATAATGCTTTGAAATATAAAGACCCTGGTTGTCCCACAATTTCTTGCTTTATTGGAGAGCATAAAATTGAAAAAGCCTTACTTGATCTTGGTGCTAGTGTGAATCTACTTCCATATTCAGTTTTTTAGAGTCTCAATCTAGGTGAGTTAAAACCAACTTCTATATCTCTTTTACTTGCCGATAGATCTGTAAAAGTGCCTAGAGGAATAATTGAAGATGTGTTAGTACAAGTCGATAAATTCATTTATCCTGTGGATTTTATTGTCTTGGACACTGACACGACTAAAAGGTTGATGTCTTCTCCCAAGTGCAGGAGTGTCGAAGTAATAAATAACCCGGCAAGACCGGGGTCGAACCACAGGGAGGTTAATTGTATAAATTATAAACAACAATTATAAACAATAGTAATAACGATAACAATAATAATAATAATAATAACAATAATAATAATACGAGTAGTAGTAGTAGTAGTAATAATAATAATAATAAAGAAAGAGAAGAAGAAGAAGATGATGATGATGAGAACTTAGAGATGAAATATTAATATAAGGATTAAACAATAATAATAACAAATGTCAAGGTTAGAGGTTCCACTAATGGTATATCAAACAAGTATAGTATAAACTCTTATTATTGAATTGGAAACCACACACAAAGGAGGTTCCAATCAGATTATAAATTGTTAACATGATTACATTAGTCATCTTATTCAATTAATGCTAATACTTGTAAATCTCGTCAAGCATTCATGATTATAACTTATGTTAACAACAAATCAAGTTCCTTTCATAGCTCAGGTGTCGGTTATACCATACATTATGGGCTATGAAAGTGCCAAGCATTTGTTGTACCAAGTGTTATACAACATAAATCAAGATTAGTCATTTAACAAGTAAAGTATTAAAGAGTGAGCAAGATAACAAATATAAAACATGTTAGTATCAAACATTAAGGTCCATATTAAGTTTACATTATACTTATTCTCACACCATTAGTGTAACCTTTTCACCTTGACATAATTGACTTAGCTAGACATAATGAAAGAAAGAAAAATAGATAAACAAAATAAGAACATAAAAGCTAACTAAGTAAAGGAAAGGAAATGAAAAGCATAAACTTAATATTAATGAAAGCAAAACATAAACTTTACAAAAAATATAAAGAGAGAAAGGAAGAGCATGATCTTGATCTGGAAACCAAGATGCCTAAATGCATGGCAAATGCCTCCTTTTATAGGCCAAAATTGGGAACTATTGATTTGATGACTAATTGATAAGTGGGTGGCCAACTTTTGACTTGGTGACAATCCTTATCTTCTCTTGTCTGCCCAAAACGTCATTGATAACGTCAAAACTGGACCAGGTGCAAACATAAAAGTTGTAGACAATTGTCTCAGCTTTCTTGTGTAAAAAATTCAGCTCATTTGGACTTCTAGAACTCCAGATATGGCCAAAATACCGAACAGTGCTCAGGCTGGAAGACAGATTCGGGCTTCTTTGTTGTTGCTACAATTTGGACTTGATAATAGCCTTTTTAGATCTTGGGCTCTATATAAAAGTTGTAGTACTATGTCTTACCTTTCCATCCATATAAATTGGACCTAAATCGGAGATCTGTAGCTCCAGATATGACCCAATTACCGAATAGTGTTCCGGTTTGGATTGCACCGACATCTCTTTTCTAAGTTTGACCATCTCTTTGCCTTTGCAATTTAAGTTCTTCAAGTCATCAATCAATCTTTTCATTTATTTGATAGGCCTGCATTAAAAATAGACATTTACCATAAATTATAGGTATCTTATATTATTAGATACATTATTATAAAACACATTTTAGTTAAGGAGTTATTGATACTTCAAGTGCAAAATGATGATATAAAACCATGATAAAAATGCACTTTTAAGTACTAATCACACCCCTCAACCAGCTTATTACTAGTCCCTAGTAATTAAAGCGTTACAACAATTTGTAAATTTCACAAAGCAAGGTATTCATCATTTAACTTCCATTAATCTATCCAGATAAACAAACTCTCATTAAATTTATATATCTGCTCAATACCACTTAACAAGATATTAATAAACCTTTCTTTTGTGCTCAATGTATCAACACATAATTATAGTGCTTTTCTTGGAAGAAAACAAAATTTTTGTTCTAATGTTTAAGGTTAACTTCCTTGGGTTGGGATTACTATTTTTGTCTTTTTTTTTTCTTTTTTTTTTTTAACTCTATATACATATACTTTAAAAACATCATGCATCTTTAACCCATGTAACGAGCTTTCAGCTAATGACTCCCAGACCAGTTGGTCTTAAGGCATTAGGTGTTAAGACACCCCTACGAGCTTAGTAACTCGGGTCGCAGATACTGATATGTAGATAGTGCAATGTTTGATTCCCTTAAGCTTTTCTCCTCAACCCATGTAACAAGCGTTGGGCCAATAGCTCCCAAGTCAGTTGACTTTAGGGTATTAGGTGTGAAAACACCCCTTCGGGCTTAATTGCTTAGGTTAGGGAGGCTGATTAGTACTTAAAAGTGCATTTTTATCATGGTTTTATATCATCATTTTGCACTTGAAGTATCAATAACTCCTTAACTAAAATATGTTTTATAATAATGTATCTAATAATATAAGATACCTATAATTTGTGGTAAATGTCTATTTTTAATGCAGGTCTATCACATAAATGAAAGGATTGATTGATGACTTGAAGAACTTAAATTGCATGGATAAAGAGATGGTCAAACTTAGAGAAGAGATGTCGGTGCAATCCAAACCGGAACACTGTTCGGTAATTGGGTCATATCTGGAGCTACAGATCTGAGATTTAGGTCCAATTTATATGGATGGAAAGGTAAGACATAGGCCTACAACTTTCATATGGAGCCCAAGATCTAAAAAGGCCATTATCAAGTCCAAATTGTAGCAACAACAAAGAAGCCCGAATCTATCTTCCAGCCCGAGCACTGTTCGGTATTTTGGCCATATCTGGAGTTCTAGAAGTCCAAATGAGCTGAATTTTTTACACAAGAAAGCTGAGACAATTGCCTACAACTTTCATGTTTGCACCTGGCTCCAGTTTTGACGTTATCAATGACGTTTTGGGCAGACAAGAGAAGATAAGGATTGTCACTAAGTCAAAAGTTGGCCACCCACTTATCAATTAGTCATCAAATCAATAGTTCCCAATTTTGGCCTATAAAAGGAGGCATTTGCCATGCATTTAGGCATCTTGGTGTTCAGATCAAGATCATGCTCTTCCTTTCTCTCTTTGTATTTTTTGTAATGTTTATGCTTTACTTTCATGAATATTAAGTTTATGCCTTTCATTTCCTTTCCTTTATTTAGTTAACTTTTATGTCCTTATTTTATTTATCTATTTTTATTTCTTTCATTATGTCTAGCTAAGTTAATTATGTCAAGGTGAAAAGGTTACACTAATGGTGTAAGAATAAGTATAGTGTAAACTTAATATGGACCTTAATGTTTGATACTAACATGTTTTATATTTGTTATCTTGTTCACTCTTTAATACTTTGCTTGTTAAATGACTAATCTTGATTTATGTTGTATAACACTTGGTACAACAAATGCTTGGCACTTTCATAGCCCATAATGTATGGTATAACCGACACCTGAGCTATGAAAGGAACTTGATTTGTTGTTAACATAAGTTATAATCATGAATGCTTGACGAGATTTACAAGTATTAGCATTAATTGAATAAGATGACTAATGTAATCATGTTAACAATATATAATCTGATTGGAACCTCCTTTGTGTGTGGTTTCCAATTCAATAATAAGAGTTTATACTATACTTGTTTGATATACCATTAGTGGAATCTCTAACCTTGACATTTGTTATTATTATTGCTTAATCCTTACATTAATATTTGATCTCCAAGTTCTCATCATCATCTTCTTCTTCTTCTTCTCTTTCTTTATTATTATTATTATTATTATTATTATTATTATTATTATTATTATTATTATTATTATTAGTACTACTACTACTACTACTACTACTACTACTAATACTACTATTATTATTATTATTATTGTTATTATTATAGTTATAGTTGTTATTGCTATTATTGTTGTTTATAATTGTTGTCTATAATTTGTACAATTAACCTCCCTGTGGTTCGACCCCGGTCTTGCCGGGTTATTTATTACTTCGACACTCCTGCACTTGGGAGAAGACATCAATCTTTTAGTCGTGTCAAGTTTTTGGCGCCGTTGCCGGGGAGGTAAGTTCTTGTATAAATTATAGTATTTATTTTATTTTCTCTTTTCACTTTTCTTGTATATAACTTTGTTTCTTTTCTTTTATTTCTTTTTATTTTGTTTTCTTCCTTCTTCTTTTATTTTCTTCTTCCTTTTATTTTATTCCTACACGTGCATGAGAGTGTGGTCACGTACATCAAGTGGTAGACTTTGTAGGGTATCCTCATCATTTTCAGAAAATATGGCCGAAGAAGATAATCAATCACTTCATAATGAGAATAATGAGAATAACCGTGCTAGAACACTTAAAGACCACATGAATCCCACAAGAACAAGTGCACCATCATGCATAGTTTTTCCTCCTGATGCATCTCATTTTAATTTTAAACCAGGTATTATTCAACTTTTACCTTCTTTTCATGGTTTAGAATTGGAAAATCCATACTTGCATTTAAGGGAATTTGAGGAGGTGTGCAACACATATAATAACTTAAATTGTAGCATGAACACCATCAGATTAAAGCTTTTTCCTTTTTCATTAAAAGATAAAGCTAAAACATGGCTACAAAATTTGAGACCAGGATCCATTCGTGCTTGGGATGAAATGCAACAACAATTTTTAAAGAAGTTTTTCCCATCTCATAGAACAAACTCTTTCAAGAGACAAATCACCACTTTCACTCAAAAACCAGGAGAAACATTTTACAAATGTTGGGATAGGTATCGAGACTTGCTTAGTACTTGCCCTCATCATGGTTTTGAAACATGGAGATTGGTTTCACATTTCTATGAAGGGTTAACACCTAAAGATAGGCAAATGGTTGAATTGATATGCAATGGAACTTTTGAAGATAAAGACCCTGATGAAGCAATGGAGTACTTAGACTTGTTAGCTGAAAATGCTCAAAATTGGGACACTGCGGGTACATATGAGGCACCGAGTAAAACTCAACTTCATACATCTAGTGGAGGTATGTATAACCTTAGGGAAGATCATGACCTCCAAGCCAAATTTGCATCTTTAGCTAGAAAAGTCGAGGCACTAGAATTGAAAAAGAGTGGTCAATTAAAATCTGTTGAAAATATTGTCTGTCAAATCTGTGAAACAAATGAACACTCAACCAACGATTGTCCAACCTTGCCTTCTTTTAAAGAATGTCTCCATGAACAAGCTCATGCTTTAAACAGTTTCCAAAGGGCCAATCACAACCCATACTCCCAAACATATAACTCTGGTTGGAGAAATCACCCAAATTTCAGTTGGAAGAGTGAGAACAACAATGCACAAACTTCACAACCACCGTTTCAAGCACACCATAATTTCCAAAATTCTCATGGATATGCACCTTCTTATGCTCCACCTTCTAGAAGAAATCTTGAGGAAACATTGCATGCATTCATTGAAAAGCAAGAGACAATCAATACTCAACTTGCTCAAAACATGACAGATTTTAAAGATACTCTTGCTAAATTAACATCTGCTCTCAGTTTCCAAGAGAAAGGTAAGTTTCCATCTCAAACACAACAAAATCCCAAAGGGCAATACAATGCAAATGCAAGTAGTTCCGGAAGCCAACATATGGATCAAATCAAATCAGTCACTACTCTGCGCAGTGGTAAGGTTATTGAAAAACCCTCTCTTGAACCTTATGAGAAAGATGATGAGTCAATCTCTGAGGGTAAGGAAGGGGATGAATCTGAAAATTGCAAAGAAACGACTGACTCACCGCCAGCACTTCCATTTCCTCAAGCCATGACCAAACAAAGGAAAGTCAATCACAATTCTGAAATTTATGAAATTTTCAAACAGGTAAGGATCAATATACCTTTGCTGGATGCTATTAAACAGGTTCCTTCCTATGCTAAATTTTTGAAAGATCTCTGCACTGTGAAGAGAAAACTGAATGTGAAAAAGAAAGCCTTTCTAGCCGAACAAGTAAGTGCTATTCTTCAAAACAATAATGCTTTGAAATATAAAGACCCTGGTTGTCCTACAATTTCTTGCTTTATTGGAGAGCATAAAATTGAAAGAGCCTTACTTGATCTTGGTGCTAGTGTGAATTTACTTCCATATTCAGTCTTTCAGAGTCTCAATCTAGGTGAGTTAAAACCAACTTCTATATCTCTTTTACTTGCCGATAGATCTGTAAAAGTGCCTAGAGGAATAATTGAAGATGTGTTAGTACAAGTCGATAAATTCATTTATCCTGTGGATTTTATTGTCTTGGACACAGAACTTGTTGAAGCATGTAATTCATTTCCTGTTATTTTAGGACGTCCGTTTCTTGCAACGTCTAACGCATTGATTAATTGTAGGAATGGATTGATGAAGCTATCATTTGGAAACATGACATTGGAGATGAATATTTTCAACATTTGCAAGCAACCTGGAGATGATAATGATTTACAAGAAGTAGATCATATTGATGAATTAGTTTATGATCAACTTGAATCTACTTTAAGTAAAAATGAATTGGATGAAATTGAAGATTTGCAAATGGTTTATTCTGAGGAAGAAATCATGGATGAAACAAGCACCGAAAATGTTGATGCGAATCTTTTATCAACAGTGACAATAGATTCGACACCCGACATCACACCAATGGATGATTACTTTCCTAACGAATCCTTACTTTCTCTTAGTCCAATGCCTTGGTATAATAAAAATATCAATTTTCTTGCTTTAGGAGATTTGCCAGCTGATTGGAGTACCCAAGACAAAGAAAAGTTTTTGAACGAAGTGAAGAGCTTTTATTGTGATGACCCTACCTTATTCAAATATTGTCCTGATCAAATATTTCAAAGATTCATTCCCGACAATGAGGTAAGTAGTGTCATTAAACTTTGTCATTCTGAAGCATGTGGAAGTTGTTTCTCGTCAAAAAAGACAGCTACAAAAATCTTTCAAAATGGATTTTATTGGCCCACCATGTTCAAGGACACGCATGCATTCTGCAAAACTTGTGAAAATTGTCAAAAGATTGATACAGGTCAAAAAGTTTTGTTTTATAATTCTCAACTCTATGCATTCCCTAAAGAGCTAAGATTAAGATGGACCAATCCTTATGGGGCCTGTGATATTGAGAATTCAATGAATGATAATGATTTAAAGGAAAATGGACATCGTTTGAAAGCTTACTTTGATAATTTTCCTAGTGAAAATGAATCAGCTGGTTTGAATGATCTTGTAGATAAAGGTTGATTATTTTGTTTTTCTCACATTTTCTTTTTTATGTTTCTTTTTGAGTGATTTTTGCTAGTTTCTCTCACCCCGGTCAAATGGCGGACAACGGTACTCCGTGACTTAAGTCGGTTCTTTCAGTTTCCCACAATAACTGATATCTGTGTATATATCTGTGCAATTCTTTAATCTCTCTTCCAATTCTCATTTGAAAATGGACACTAATCTTGAAAAATTGAAAAAGTATTTTCCCGCTCTGCCTCAGAATGCGATTACAAAAATTTACCGTGCTAGATGTGCAAGATTGAGATTGTTAATGAATCATGGAATTCCTGAAGATATTCGCTGGTTGATTGAAGCAAAGGTCCGATTATCAGGTGAGTCCTCTAACTTCATTTCACACATGCCTGGAACAGGTAAAAGCACTTTTACAAAGAAGCATCGTGCAAAACGACTGGATGTTTGTCATCGATGTGCTAGATGGACTTGTAATACACAATGTCATTCTTTAGGAATGGTATCTATAAACCGTGAAGATAAAATACAATTCATTAAGGATGGCCTGAGTAAGGAGTCTTTAGATAATCTTCTATTGACTCTTGAGACGCATCCTAGTGGAGATGTGCATCGTGCAATTCATGATTTATGGCCACTATTTCATAAAGAACATGATCGACTTAGTCTTGGGAATCTGACTAAAAAAGACCCTGTTTGCCAGTTTTTAAGAAAACTGGATGGGAAGCCTATCCCCGACCCATAGAGGGCGTTTAAGCCGTTCTTGGACGTAAAACCAAGGGAAGATGTGAGCCACAATCACAACTACCTGTACATACACATGTTTTTTTTCAAAAGTAAATAAATAAATAAATAAAGAGAGAGAGAGAGTGTGTGAGACTCCAGCTGGCCTCCATATAGATGTTATGATTGCCTTTCTACTTTCTCATCTATAAAACCCTATTTTCCTTCCTTTCATTTCTACTCAACCCATACATTCAACAAATACAGAAGTGTGTAGAAATGGCAAGTTCCTCAAGTCATCAAATAAGAAATATTTGTGTTTTCGGTGGATCTAGTCCTGGGAAAGAAAAAGAGTTTTTAGAATCAGCAAATCATCTTGGTCAGGTGCTAGCTGAGAGAAAGATTCATTTAGTATATGGGGGAGGCAGTCTTGGGTTAATGGGAGGTGTGTCAATAGCTGCATTTTTAGGAGGTAGTCAAGTTTTGGGGGTCGTCCCTGAAGCTTTGGCACAAGGGGACATCATTGGAAAAACAATTGGAGAGGAACTTCAGGTCTCCACAATGTCGGCTCGAATGAATGCAATGTTTAACCATGCTGATGCTTTCATTGCTTTACCAGGTGGTCTAGGCACATTGGAAGAGATCTTTCATATCTCCTCTTGGGCTCAATTGCACATTCACCATAAACCCATTGGTTTGTTAAATGTTAATGGTTATTATGATAAGTTGTTGTCTTTTCTTGATCATGCTGTGGAACAGGAATTTCTAACATCTTCTGCACGACAAATCATAATCTCTGCTTCTACTGCTGAACAATTGATTGACCAACTACAATCTTTCATTCCTGTGATTGATCCTTCCATGAGTCGCATAAATTGGTCATCTACGGGAAGCCGTAAAAAGCTTAGATTGGATTTGAGCCTTCATTTGTGAATTTTTATGTATTTTGGTTTTATTATTGTGTTTTGTTATTTTTTATTTTTGTTTTAGTGTGTTTCAGGTTTTGTCAGTGTTCGTTATTTCAGGTGATATCTTCTATACTCTATCTTTCTACCTTAGAACATTGAGGACAATGTCTCGTTTTGGTTGGGGGGAGAGGGTAGTAGTTGATAAAAAAAAATTTGTTTTTCATTTCATAAAGCATGTGCATAATTGTTGTTACTAGGATGGCAGAGTAAAGGAGTTCTTTTGTTAAAGTGATTCTTGAGACGCATCTTAGTAACCATTCTTAACAAGGTCTATTATAATACTTCCTGAAATATTCAGGTTTACAAACTCTCGTATTGTTACCACTTAATTCTGCTCATATACTTATTCAACATGTATTCTTAAACCTTAATTTACACACACACACTTTAACATATGATTGTGGGTTGCATATTGGATTATTACATTATTTATGTTCTTTTGTTAAAGGTAACAACTAAGGGAAAGGGATTGTATATAATTAAGAAAAAAAAAACATGAAAAAAAATGAAAACAAAAAGAAAAAAAAGAAAAAAAAAATGATGATAATAAAAATGTAGATAAGTTTGATTTCGTAGCCTCCCTAACCTAAGCAATTAAGCCCGAAGGGGTGTTTTAACACCTAATACCCTAAAGTCAACTGACTTGGGAGCTATTGGCTCAACGCTTGTTACATGGGTTGAGGAGAAAAGCTTAAGAAAATCAAACATTGCACTATCTACATATCAGTATCTGCGACCCGAGTTACTAAGCTCGTAGGGGTGTCTTAATACCTAATGCCCTAAGACCAACTGGTCTGGGAGTCATTAGCTGAAAGCTCGTTACATGGGTTAAAGATGCATGATGTTTTTAAAGTATATGTATATAGAGTTAAAAAAAAAAAAGAAAAAAAGAAAAAAAAAGACAAAAATAATAATCCCAACCCAAGGAAGTTAACCTTAAACATTAGAACAAAAATTTTGTTTTCTTCCAAGAAAAGCCCCATAATTATGTGTTGATACATTGAGCACAAAAGAAAGGTTTATAAATATCTTGTTAAGTGGTATTGAGCAGATATATAAATTTAATGAGAGTTTGTTTATCTGGATAGATTAATGGAAGTTAAATGATGAATACCTTGCTTTGTGAAATTTGCAAATTGTTTTAACGCTTTAATTACTAGGGACTAGTAATAAGCTGGTTGAGGGGTGTGATTAGTACTTAAAAGTGCATTTTTATCATGGTTTTATATCATCATTTTGCACTTGAAGTATCAATAACTCCTTAACTAAAATATGTTTTATAATAATGTATCTAATAATATAAGATACCTATAATTTGTGGTAAATGTCTATTTTTAATGCAGGTCTATCACATAAATGAAAGGATTGATTGATGACTTGAAGAACTTAAATTGCATGGATAAAGAGATGGTCAAACTTAGAGAAGAGATGTCGGTGCAATCCAAACCGGAACACTGTTCGGTAATTGGGTCATATCTGGAGCTACAGATCTGAGATTTAGGTCCAATTTATATGGATGGAAAGGTAAGACATAGGCCTACAACTTTCATATGGAGCCCAAGATCTAAAAAGGCCATTATCAAGTCCAAATTGTAGCAACAACAAAGAAGCCCGAATCTATCTTCCAGCCCGAGCACTGTTCGGTATTTTGGCCATATCTGGAGTTCTAGAAGTCCAAATGAGCTGATTTTTTTACACAAGAAAGCTGAGACAATTGCCTACAACTTTCATGTTTGCACCTGGCTCCAGTTTTGACGTTATCAATGACGTTTTGGGCAGACAAGAGAAGATAAGGATTGTCACTAAGTCAAAAGTTGGCCACCCACTTATCAATTAGTCATCAAATCAATAGTTCCCAATTTTGGCCTATAAAAGGAGGCATTTGCCATGCATTTAGGCATCTTGGTGTTCAGATCAAGATCATGCTCTTCCTTTCTCTCTTTGTATTTTTTGTAATGTTTATGCTTTACTTTCATTAATATTAAGTTTATGCCTTTCATTTCCTTTCCTTTATTTAGTTAACTTTTATGTCCTTATTTTATTTATCTATTTTTATTTCTTTCATTATGTCTAGCTAAGTTAATTATGTCAAGGTGAAAAGGTTACACTAATGGTGTAAGAATAAGTATAGTGTAAACTTAATATGGACCTTAATGTTTGATACTAACATGTTTTATATTTGTTATCTTGTTCACTCTTTAATACTTTGCTTGTTAAATGACTAATCTTGATTTATGTTGTATAACACTTGGTACAACAAATGCTTGGCACTTTCATAGCCCATAATGTATGGTATAACCGACACCTGAGCTATGAAAGGAACTTGATTTGTTGTTAACATAAGTTATAATCATGAATGCTTGACGAGATTTACAAGTATTAGCATTAATTGAATAAGATGACTAATGTAATCATGTTAACAATATATAATCTGATTGGAACCTCCTTTGTGTGTGGTTTCCAATTCAATAATAAGAGTTTATACTATACTTGTTTGATATACCATTAGTGGAATCTCTAACCTTGACATTTGTTATTATTATTGCTTAATCCTTACATTAATATTTGATCTCCAAGTTCTCATCATCATCTTCTTCTTCTTCTTCTCTTTCTTTATTATTATTATTATTATTATTATTATTATTATTATTATTATTATTATTATTATTATTATTATTAGTACTACTACTACTACTACTACTACTACTAATACTACTATTATTATTATTATTATTGTTATTATTATAGTTATAGTTGTTATTGCTATTATTGTTGTTTATAATTGTTGTCTATAATTTGTACAATTAACCTCCCTGTGGTTCGACCCCGGTCTTGCCGGGTTATTTATTACTTCGACACTCCTGCACTTGGGAGAAGACATCAATCTTTTAGTCGTGTCAGAGGCTACAAAATCAAACTTATCTATATTTTTATTATCATCATTTTTTTTCTTTTTTTCTTTTTTCTTTTTTTTTCATGTTTTTTTTTTAATTATATACAATCCTTTTCCCTTAGTTGTTACCTTTAACAAAAGAACATAAATAATGTAATAATCCAATATGCAACCCACAATCATATGTTAAAGTGTGTGTGTGTAAATTAAGGTTTAAAAATACATGTTAAATAAGTATATGAGCAGAATTAAGTGGTAACAATACGAGAGTTTGTAAACCTGAATATTTCAGGAAGTATTATAATAGACCTTGTTAAGAATGGTTACTAAGATGCGTCTCAAGAGTCACTTTAACAAAAGAACTCCTTTACTCTGCCATCCTAGTAACAACAATTATGCACATGCTTTATGAAATGAAAAACAATTTTTTTTTTTTTTATCAACTACTACCCTCTCCCCCCAACCAAAACGAGACATTGTCCTCAATGTTCTAAGGTAGAAAGATAGAGTATAGAAGATATCACCTGAAATAACGAACACTAACAAAACCTGAAACACACTGAAACAAAAATAAGAAATAACAAAACACAATAATAAAACCAAAAGACACAAGTTTTTACAAACAAAAAAAAATTCAAATCACAGTTGTGAATGTGGCTCACATCTTCCCTTGGTTTTACGTCCAAGAACGGCTTAAACGCCCTCAATGGGTCGGGGATAGGCTTCCCATCCAGTTTTCTTAAAAACTGGCAAACAGGATCTTTTTTAGTCAGATTCCCAAGACTAAGTCAAGTATGTTCTTTATGAAAATGGGTTCATCAGTCATGAATTACACAATGCTTATCTCGACTATGATGAGACTTAAGAGTCAATAGAAGATTATCTAAAGACTCTCTGTGTTTTGAAATAAATCCCACCTTCTGACAATTTTCACAGTTTTTGCGGAATGCATCTGACTCCTTGAATATGATGGGCCAGTAAAATTCACTTTGTAAGATTTCTACAATCCTCTTTTTTGATGAGAAATGATCCCCACATGCCTTAGAGTAACAAAATTTAATGAAATTACTTACCTCATTGTCGAGAATGCATTTTTGAAATATTTGATCAGGACAATAATTGAATAAGTAAGGGTCATCCCAATAAAAATTTTGCTCGTTGCTCAAAAATTTTCTTTTGTCTTCAATACTCCAATGAGTTGGCAAAAATCCTGAAGCAAGAAAATTGATATTTTTAGCAAACCAAGGCATTGAATTAAGAGAAAGTAGAGATTCATCAGGAAAGTAATCATTGATTGGTGTGATGTCGGGTGTCGAATCTGTTGTCACTTTTGATAAAAGATTCGCATCAACCTTTTCGATGCCTTTTTCATCCTCGATTTCTTCCTGATTGGTCATGGCATGAGAAAATGGAAGTGCTGGCGGAGAATCAGTCTTTTCTTTGCAATTTTCAGATTCAACCCCTTCCTTTCCCTTAGAAATTGACTCATCATCTTTCTCATAAGGTTCAAGAGAGGGTTTTGCAATAACCTTACCACTGCGTAGAGTAGTGACTGATTTGACTTGATCCATGTGTTGGCTTCTGGAACTACTTGCATTTGCATTGTATTGCCCCTTAGGATTTTGTTGTGGTTGAGATGGAAACTTACCTTTCTCTTGGAAACTGAGAGCAGATGTGAATTTTGCAAGAGTATCTTTAAAATCTGTTATGCTTTGAGCAAGTTGAGTATTGATTGTCTCTTGCTTTTCAATGAATGCATACAAAGTTTCCTCAAAATTTCTTGTAGGAGGTGGAGCATAAGGAGGTGCATATCCATGATAATTTTGGAAATTATGGTGTGCTTGAAACTGTGGTTGTGAAGTTTGTGCATTGTCACTCTTCCAACTAAAATTTTGGTGATTTCTCCAACCAGGATTGTATGTTTGGGAGTATGGGTTGTGGTTGGGCCTTTGGAAAGTGTTTAAAGCATGGGCTTGTTCATGAAGACATTCCTTAAAAGAAGGCAAGGTTGGACAATCGTTGGTTGAGTGTTCATTTGTTTCACAGATTTGACACACAATGTTTTCAACAGATTTTAATTGACCACTCCTTTTCAATTCTAGTGCCTCGACTTTTTTAGCTAAAGATGCAAAGTTGGCTTGAAGGTCATGATCTTCCCTAAGGTTATACATACCTCCACTAGATTTATGAGGTTGAGTTTTACTCGGTGCCTCATATGTACCCGCGGTGTCCCAATTTTGAGCATTTTCAGCTAACAAGTCTAAGTACTCCATTGCTTCATCAGGGTCTTTATCTTCAAAAGTTCCATTGCACATCAATTCAACCATTTGCCTATCTTTAGGTGTTAACCCTTCATAGAAATGTGAAACCAATCTCCATGTTTCAAAACCATGATGAGGGCAAGTACTAAGCAAGTCTCGATACCTATCCCAACATTGATAAAATGTTTCTCCTGGTTTTTGAGTGAAAGTGGTGATTTGTCTCTTGAAAGAGTTTGTTCTATGAGATGGGAAAAACTTCTTTAAAAACTGTTGTTGCATTTCATCCCAAGCACGAATGGATCCTGGTCTCAAATTTTGTAGCCATGTTTTAGCTTTATCTTTTAATGAAAAAGGAAAAAGCTTTAATCTGATGGTGTTCATGCTACAATTTAAATTATTATATGTGTTGCAGACCTCCTCAAATTCCCTTAAATGCAAGTATGGATTTTCCAATTCCAAGCCATGAAAAGAAGGTAAAAGTTGAATAATGCCTGGCTTAAAATTAAAATGAGATGCATCAGGAGGAAAAACTATGCATGATGGTGCGCTTGTTCTTGTGGGATTCATGTGGTCTCTAAGTGTTCTAGCACGGTTATTCTCATTATTCTCATTATGAAGTGATTGATTATCTTCTTCGGCCATATTTTCTGAAAATGATGAGGATATCCTACAAAGTCTACCACTTGATGTACGTGACCACACTCTCATGCACGTGTAGGAATAGAAAAAAGGAAGAAGAAAACAAAAGAAGAAGAAACACAAGAAAAGAAACAAAGTTATATACAAGAAAAGTGAAAGGATAAAATAAAATAACTATTATAATTTATACAAAACTTACCTCCCCGGCAACGGCGCCAAAAACTTGACACGACTAAAAGGTTGATGTCTTCTCCCAAGTGCAGGAGTGTCGAAGTAATAAATAACCCGGCAAGACCGGGGTCGAACCACAGGGAGGTTAATTGTATAAATTATAAACAACAATTATAAACAATAGTAATAACGATAACAATAATAATAATAATAATAACAATAATAATAATACGAGTAGTAGTAGTAGTAGTAATAATAATAATAATAATAATAATAAAGAAAGAGAAGAAGAAGAAGATGATGATGATGAGAACTTAGAGATGAAATATTAATATAAGGATTAAACAATAATAATAACAAATGTCAAGGTTAGAGGTTCCACTAATGGTATATCAAACAAGTATAGTATAAACTCTTATTATTGAATTGGAAACCACACACAAAGGAGGTTCCAATCAGATTATAAATTGTTAACATGATTACATTAGTCATCTTATTCAATTAATGCTAATACTTGTAAATCTCGTCAAGCATTCATGATTATAACTTATGTTAACAACAAATCAAGTTCCTTTCATAGCTCAGGTGTCGGTTATACCATACATTATGGGCTATGAAAGTGCCAAGCATTTGTTGTACCAAGTGTTATACAACATAAATTAAGATTAGTCATTTAACAAGTAAAGTATTAAAGAGTGAGCAAGATAACAAATATAAAACATGTTAGTATCAAACATTAAGGTCCATATTAAGTTTACATTATACTTATTCTCACACCATTAGTGTAACCTTTTCACCTTGACATAATTGACTTAGCTAGACATAATGAAAGAAAGAAAAATAGATAAACAAAATAAGAACATAAAAGCTAACTAAGTAAAGGAAAGGAAATGAAAAGCATAAACTTAATATTAATGAAAGCAAAACATAAACTTTACAAAAAATATAAAGAGAGAAAGGAAGAGCATGATCTTGATCTGGAAACCAAGATGCCTAAATGCATGGCAAATGCCTCCTTTTATAGGCCAAAATTGGGAACTATTGATTTGATGACTAATTGATAAGTGGGTGGCCAACTTTTGACTTGGTGACAATCCTTATCTTCTCTTGTCTGCCCAAAACGTCATTGATAACGTCAAAACTGGAGCCAGGTGCAAACATAAAAGTTGTAGGCAATTGTCTCAGCTTTCTTGTGTAAACAATTCAGCTCATTTGGACTTCTAGAACTCCAGATATGGCCAAAATACCGAACAGTGCTCAGGCTGGAAGACAGATTCGGGCTTCTTTGTTGTTGCTACAATTTGGACTTGATAATAGCCTTTTTAGATCTTGGGCTCCATATAAAAGTTGTAGTACTATGTCTTACCTTTCCATCCATATAAATTGGACCTAAATCGGAGATCTGTAGCTCCAGATATGACCCAATTACCGAATAGTGTTCCGGTTTGGATTGCACCGACATCTCTTTTCTAAGTTTGACCATCTCTTTGCCTTTGCAATTTAAGTTCTTCAAGTCATCAATCAATCTTTTCATTTATTTGATAGGCCTGCATTAAAAATAGACATTTACCATAAATTATAGGTATCTTATATTATTAGATACATTATTATAAAACATATTTTAGTTAAGGAGTTATTGATACTTCAAGTGCAAAATGATGATATAAAACCATGATAAAAATGCACTTTTAAGTACTAATCAGACACAGAACCTGTTGAAGCATGTAATTCATTTCCTGTTATTTTAGGACGTCCATTTCTTGCAACCTCTAACGCATTGATTAATTGTAGGAATGGACTGATGAAGCTATCATTTGGAAACATGACATTGGAGATGAATATATTCAACATTTGCAAGCAACCTGGAGATGATAATGATTTACAAGAAGTAGACCATATTGATGAATTAGTTTATGATCAACTTGAATCTACTTTAAGTAAAAATGAATTGGATGAAACTGAAGATTTGCAAATGATTTATTCTGAGGAAGAAATCACGGATGAAACAAGCACCGAAAATGTTGATGCAAATCTTTTGTCAACATTGACAACAGATTCGACATCTAACATCACACCAATCGATGATTACTTTCCTAACGAATCCTTACTTTCTCTTAGTCCAATGCCTTGGTATAATAAAAATATCAATTTTCTTGCCTTAGAAGATTTGCCAGCTGATTGGAGTACGCAAGACAAAGAAAAGTTTTTGAACGAAGTGAAGAGCTTTTATTGTGATGACCCTAACTTATTCAAATATTGTCCTGATCAAATATTTCAAAGATTGATTCCCGACAATGAGGTAAGTAGTGTCATTAAACTTTGTCATTCTGAAGCATGTGGGAGTTATTTTTCTTCAAAAAAGACAGTTGCAAAAATCTTTCAAAATGGATTTTATTGGCCCACCATGTTCAAGGACACGCATGCATTTTGCAAAACTTGTGAAAATTGTCAAAAGATTGATACTGGTCAAAAAGTTTTGTTTTATGATTCTCAACTCTATGCAGTCCCTAGAGAGCTAAGACCAAGATGGAGCAATCCTTATGGGGCCTGTGATATTGAGAATTCAATGAATGACAATGATTTTAATGAAAATGGACATCGTTTGAAAGCTTACTTTGATAATTTTCCTAGTGAAAATGAATCAACTGGTTGGACTGATCTTGTAGATAAAGGTTAATTTTTTTTCTCACATTGTTTTTGTGTTTCTTTTTGAGTGATTTTTGCTAGTTTTTCTCACCCCGGTCAAATGGCGGATAACGGTACTCCGTGACTTAAGTCGGTTCTTTCAGTTTCCCATAATTACTGATATCTGTATGTGCAAGATTGAGATTGCTAATGAATCATGGAATTCCTGAACATATTCGCTGGTTGATTGAAGCAAAGGTCCGATTATCAGGTGAGTCCTCTAACTCCTTCATTTCACACATGCCTGGAACAGGTAAAAGCACTTTTGCAAAGAAGCGTCGTGCAAAACGACTAGAAGTCTGTCATCGTTGTGCTAGATGGACTTGTAATACACAATGTCGTTCTTTAGGAATGGTATCTATAAACCGTGAAGATAAAATACAATTCATTAAGGATGGCCTGAGTAAGGAGTCTTTAGATAATCTTCTATTGACTCTTGAGACGCATCCTAGTGGAGATGTGCATCGTGCAATTCATGATTTATGGCCACTATTTCATAAAGAACATGATCGACTTAGTCTTGGGAATCTGACTAAAAAAGACCCTGTTTGCCAGTTTTTAAGAAAACTGGATGGGAAGCCTATCCCCGACCCATAGAGGGCGTTTAAGCCGTTCTTGGACGTAAAACCAAGGGAAGATGTGAGCCACAATCACAACTACCTGTACATACACATGTTTTTTTCAAAAGTAAATAAATAAATAAATAAAAAGAGAGAGAGAGTGTGTGAGACTCTAGCTGGCCTACATATAGGTGTTATGATTGCCTTTCTAATTTCTCATCTATAAAACCCTCTCTTCCTTCCTTTCATTTCTACTCAACCCATACATTCAAAAACTATAGAAGTGTGTAGAAATGGCAAGTTCCTCAAGTCATCATATTAGAAATATTTGTGTTTTCGGTGGATCTAGTCCTGGGAAAGAAAAGGAGTTTTTAGAATCAGCAAATCATCTTGGTCAGGTGCTAGCTGAGAGAAAGATTCATTTAGTGTATGGGGGAGGCAGTCTTGGGTTAATGGGAGGTGTGTCAATAGCTGCATTTTTAGGAGGTAGTCAAGTTTTAGGAGTCGTCCCTGAAGCTTTGGCACAAGGGGACATCATTGGAAAAACAATTGGAGAGGAACTTCAGGTCTCCACAATGTCGGCTCGAATGAATGCAATGTTTAACCATGCTGATGCTTTCATTGCTTTACCAGGTGGTCTAGGCACATTGGAAGAGATCTTTCATATTTCCTCTTGGGCTCAATTGCACATTCACCATAAACCCATAGGTTTGTTAAATGTTAATGGTTATTATGATAAGTTGTTGTCTTTTCTTGATCATGCTGTGGAACAGGAATTTCTAACATCTTCTGCACGACAAATCATAATCTCTGCTTCTACTGCTGAACAATTGATTGACCAACTACAATCTTTCATTCCTGTGATTGATCCTTCCATGAGTCGCATAAATTGGTCATCTAAGGAAAGCCGTAAAAAGCTTAGATTGGATTTGAGCCTTCATTTGTGAATTTTTGTGTCTTTTGGTTTTATTATGTTTTGTTATTTCTTATTTTTGTTTCAGTGTGTTTCAGGTTTTGTTAGTGTTCGTTATTTCAGGTGATATCTTTTATACTCTATCTTTCTACCTTAGAACATTGAGGACAATGTCTCGTTTTGGTTGGGGGGAGAGGGTAGTAGTTGATAAATAAAAAAATTGTTTTTCATTTCATAAAGCATGTGCATAATTATTGTTACTAGGATGGCAGAGTAAAGGAGTTCTTTTGTTAAAGTGACTCTTGAGACGCATCTTAGTAACCATTCTTAACAAGGTCTATTATAATACTTCCTAAAATATTCAGGTTTACAAACTCTCGTATTGTTACCACTTAATTCTGCTCATATACTTATTTGACATGTATTTTTAAACCTTAATTTACACACACACACTTTAACATATGATTGTGGGTTGCATATTGGATTATTACATTATTTATGTTCTTTTGTTAAAGGTAACAACTAAGGGAAAGGGATTGTATATAATTAAAAAAAAAAAAACAAAAACACATGAAAAAAAAAGAAAATAAATAAAAATAAAAAATGATGATAATAAAAATGTAGATAAGTTTGATTTCGTAGCCTCCCTAACCTAAGCAATTAAGCCCGAAGGGGTGTTTTAACACCTAATACCCTAAAGTCAACTGACTTGGGAGCTATTGGCCCAATGCTTGTTACATGGGTTGAGGAGAAAAGCTTAAGGCAATCAAACATTGCACTATCTACATATCAGTATCTGCGACCCGAGTTACTAAGCTCGTAGGGGTGTCTTAACACCTAATGCCCTAAGACCAACTGGTCTGGGAGTCATTAGCTGAAAGCTCGTTACATGGGTTAAAGATGCATGATGTTTTTAAAGTATATGTATATAGAGTTAAAAAAAAAAAAGAAGACAAAAATAGTAATCCCAACCCAAGGAAGTTAACCTTAAACATTAGAACAAAAATTTTGTTTTCTTCCAAGAAAAGCCCCATAATTATGTGTTGATACATTGAGCACAAAAGAAAGGTTTATTAATAACTTGTTAAGTGGTATTGAGCAGATATATAAATTTAATGAGAGTTTGTTTATCTGGATAGATTAATGGAAGTTAAATGATGAATACCTTGCTTTGTGAAATTTTCAAATTGTTTTAACGCTTTAATTACTAGGGACTAGTAATAAGCTGGTTGAGGGGTGTGATTAGTACTTAAAAGTGCATTTTTATCATGGTTTTATATCATCATTTTGCACTTGAAGTATCAATAACTCCTTAACTAAAATATGTTTTATAATAATGTATCTAATAATATAAGATACCTATAATTTGTGGTAAATGTCTATTTTTAATGCAGGTCTATCACATAAATGAAAGGATTGATTGATGACTTGAAGAACTTAAATTGCATGGATAAAGAGATGGTCAAACTTAGAGAAGAGATGTCGGTGCAATTCAAACCGAAACACTGTTCGGTAATTGGGCCATATCTGGAGCTACAGATCTCAGATTTAGGTCCAATTTATATGGATTGAAAGGTAAGATATAGGCCTACAACTTTCATATGGAGCCCAAGATCTAAAGAGGCCATTATCAAGTCCAAATTGTAGCAACAACAAAGAAGCCCGAATCTGTCTTCCAGCCCGAGCACTGTTTGGTATTTTGGCCATATCTGGAGTTCTAGAAGTCCAAATGAGCTGAATTTTTTACACAAGAAAGCTGAGATAATTGCCTACAACTTTCATGTTTGCACCTGGCTCCAGTTTTGACGTTATCAATGACGTTTTGGGCAGACAAGAGAAGATAAGGATTGTCACCAAGTCAAAAGTTGGCCACCCACTTATCAATTAGTCATCAAATCAATAGTTCCAAATTTTGGCCTATAAAAGGAGGCATTTGCCATGCATTTAGGCATCTTGGTGTTCAGATCAAGATCATGCTCTTCCTTTCTCTCTTTGTATTTTTTGTAATGTTTATGCTTTACTTTCATTAATATCAAGTTTATGCCTTTCATTTCCTTTCCTTTACTTAGTTAACTTTTATGTTTTTATTTTGTTTATTTGTTTTCCTTTCTTTCATTATGTCTAGCTAAGTTAATTATGTCAAGGTGAAAAGGTTACACTAATGGTGGAAGAATAAGTATAGTGTAAACTTAATATGGACTTTAATGTTTGATACTAACATGTTTTATATTTGTTATCTTGTTCACTCTTTAATACTTTGCTTGTTAAATGATTAATCTTGATTTATGTTGTATAACACTTGGTACAACAAATGCTTGGCACTTTCATAGCCCATAATGTATGGTATAACCGACACCTGAGCTATGAAAGGAACTTGATTTGTTGTTAACATAAGTTATAATCATGAATGCTTGACGAGATTTACAAGTATTAGTATTAATTGAATAAGATGACTAATGTAATCATGTTAACAATATATAATCTGATTGGAACCTCCTTTGTGTGTGGTTTCCAATTCAATAATAAGAGTTTATACTATACTTGTTTGATATACCATTAGTGGAACCTCTAACCTTGACATTTGTTATTATTATTGTTTAATCCTTACATTAATATTTCATCTCTAAGTTCTCATCATCATCATCTTCTTCTTCTTCTTTTTCTTTATTATTATTATTATTATTATTATTACTATTATTATTATTATTATTATTATTATTATTATTATTATTATTATTATTATTATTATTATTATTATTATTATTATTGTTGTTGTTGTTGTTGTTGTTATTGTTATTGTTATTGTTATTGTTATTGTTGTTGTATTATTGTTATTTATAATTTGTACAATTAACCTCCCTGTGGTTCGACCCCGGTCTTGCCGGGTTATTTATTACTTCGACACTCCTGCACTTGGGAGAAGACATCAACCTTTTAGTCGTGTCAAACGCATATGTGATAAATGCATAACTTGTAGGAAAGCAAAGTCTAGGACTCAACCGCATGGCTTGTATACCCCTTTCCCTGTACCAAAAGAACCTTGGGTAGACATTTCGATGGACTTTGTCTTGGGTTTACCTAGGTCAAAACGGGGCAGGGATTCCATCTTTGTAGTTGTTGATAGGTTTTCAAAGATGGCACATTTCATTCCATGTCATAAAACTGACGATGCAACTAACATTGCTGATTTGTTCTTTAGGGAGATAGTACGACTTCACGGGGTCCCTAAGAGCATTGTTTCTGATAGAGATGTTAAGTTCCTTAGCTATTTTTGGAAGGTGTTATGGGGAAAAATGGGTACTAAACTGTTGTTTTCAACTACTTGTCACCCCCAAACAGATGAACAAACCGAAGTAGTTAATAGGACCTTAACACAACTTTTGCGTGTTGTCATTCAAAAGAACTTAAAGAATTGGGAAGATTGTTTGCCATTTATAGAGTTTGCATATAATCGTAGTGTGCACTCTACTACTGAATTTTCACCATTTGAAATTGTGTATGGATTTAACCCTTTAACTCCAATGGATTTGATTCCTTTGCCTATTGATGAAAGGGTTAGTTTGGATGGTAATCGTAAAGCACAGGTGGTGAAAACTCTTCATGAGAGTGTGCGGCAACAGATTGAAAAGAGGAATCGCGTGTATGCGACCAAAGCCAACAAGGGGCGCAAACATGTTGTCTTTCAGCCTGGCGATTGGGTTTGGGTGCATATGCGCAAGGAGAGATTTCCGGCCCAGAGGAAGTCAAAGCTACAACCACGAGGAGATGGGCCATTTCAGATCCTTGAGAGGATCAATGACAACGCTTATAAAGTTGATTTGCTAGGTGAGTATAGTGTTAGTGCTACCTTTAATGTTTCTGATCTTACTCTGTTTGATGTAGGTGATGATTCGAGGTCGAATCCTTTTGAAGAGAGAGGGGATGATGCGGATCAGCCTAACACCAAGCATAATCATACCAACAACCCATTGGAGGTGCCAATTGGGCTAATCACAAGAGCTAGGGCTAAGAAGTTTAAAGAAGCATTGAATGGGCTTGTTCAAAATATATGGAACAAAATGGACCTAGAGAGGCTTGGAACATTTAAGGAGCATGAAGGACAGCCTTTCATTCATTTAGTTCAGGTCCAAGAAGAGCCCATTTCATGTGGAACAAGGGGTTGATGTGTCCGGCCCAATACCAGCCTTGTTAGGCTTGTCTTTTCTAATACTACAAGGATAAAGAGTCAGCAATTTATTCTCCTAACTAAGTAAGGAAGTTGGCCAAATCTTATTCCTAAAGAGGGGAGGACTATTTAATGCTTTTCCACACTTAGGAAGGAAAGTAATTAAATCAGCAACAAAGGAGGAAATTTGTTTTCTTATTTGTCCAAGTTAAACAAGGAATTCCAAGCTAATCAAGGACATCAAAGGGGGCAGCAACACAAATTTTCCAAATCAGATTTTTCCAATTTTGTTTAGGACTTCTTAAGGGTGACAAATCTGATTCTAGCTTATTTAGGATGGTATTTTCGGATTTTTAGTATTTTCTTCTTAGTTTTTGGGTTATTATTACTTATTTGGGTCAATTGTAAGTGGGCTACATATAAGTCCACCTAAGGGAGGTCCATTAGGGTTTATTTAAGTTCAAATTCAGTATAAATAAAGGCATAACCCAAACATGTAAAGGTTACGCAATTTTCAGATTAATAAAATTTCTTTGCTGCACTTATTGTGTGTTGGTGGGATAATCTCCCTTCCTTGGTTCTCTAAAGAACTGAAAACGACATATCGAAGAACAACTGTCTTCGTGGCGTCATCCTTATACTTCTCGTTCGCGAATCAATATTCGTTGGGTGGGGGTTTCTGTTTTCAATAGTGCTGGTGCCTAGGTACAAGTTATCTTTGTGTCACACTTCTATCAAACCTGATTTACTTGGCTTTCCGGGAATTGACATCTTTGCGTGTGGGTTGCGTGACCATGTGATCACGAGGTTCGCATCATTCCGGCCCTACTGCCATTGTTAGATTTCTGTTCAACCATAACCTTTCTCACATCTTGGGTACATGTTCCAGCCACGTTTCCATGTTTTCCCACCTTCTCAACTCTGTCACACATGTTCCCCATCATGAAATTCATGCTTTTCATCATTTTTGTCATGGCTTGCATTTGAAACTTAAGTTCTCCCTCGGGATGGGGTGGTGTGTTGTTTTGATCTGATATGATAGTACCTGCAAAACTTGGTTAATGGTAAAAAAATTATCCTTACGTCGCTCGTGTTTCGCTCAAACACTCAATATCCTCACACCTCTCATCTCACCTTCTTGCGAAATTGAAACCAACACCAAATTGAACCAACTTGGCAGCGCAATCCAAATAGATATATGACTCAAGAAGCAATAACAGCTAGAAAACAAGCAAAACAAAACTGCAATGATAGTCTCGCGTGTAGCAAACGAGTCTATTCGAAATATCAACGAAACTGACAACTCGAATAAAAAACAGAAACAAAAAATAAACAACACCCAAATATGATGGATATGATGGAAATTAACTGCAAGAAATGAAATCAACAGAAAGCAAGTGAATTTCAAACGTTGATGCAAGACAGACTTGTTTACGACAAGTTAAGTCTCAATCTGGAACCTGAAGTAAATGATATCCAATTGAGTTAAACTTTCAGATATAGTGCGACATCAACCCAAATAGACAGAATATAAGGTTTGAGCAGTTTATGACAACGTTTGATATACTGACGTAAAAACGTTATGAACCAGACCTGAATAGACCCAATCATCTTATTACTAGTCCCTAGTAATCAAAGCGTAAAATAGAAAAAATAATATGCGAATACATGTTAAATGAGTATATAAGCAGAATTTAAGTGATAATAATGCGAGAGTTTGTAAACTTGAATATTTCAAGAAGTATTATGGTAACTAATCTTAAAGTTCAAACTAGATAGACTGGAGAGTGAGAGATCTGGAGAGAGAGAGAGATTAGACATCAGAGATCAAACTGTCGGAGCTAGATCTACTCCGTCCACCGTTGGATCATCCTCATTTCTTACTATGCTGTTCACTCCAGCCTTCTAGAAACATTGACCGAATGGATCTTCATTCCAATCAACGAGGTGGGAGATATTAATCTCGTAATATTTCTACTGTTCTGCATTTTTAGTTGCAGCAGCGTGAATTGGGTTTTGTTGAAGCTTGATCTTCTTTGTTCACCGTTGGATCGTCACCATTTTTTAGTATGTTGTTCGTCAGAACATACTCTACAGCTTGATTGCACGGATCATCATTCCAATCAATAATCGCGAAGATACTGGCCTCGTAATTCTGTAATTCTCTTCTCCCTTCATGAACAAATCTGAATCTTGTTGTTTCTGAGATTACATTGTTGTTGTTTCTGAGCTTAGGTTACGTCTTAGACTCAGTTTCTCTTCTTAGAATTTGGTATCTCTAGTATTTGTATGCTGCCATAATGTCCTTATGTTCTGCTGTGGATTCTGTTCCAATGGTTACCTCTAACAATGAACAACACAATGAAGTCAAGTCTGGACATATATTAAGATTAGAGCTACAAGATATGTTGAACAGCCATGGGATGAGGATTTCTCAGTTTACTAGTGTTAATCAAGCTGATTCTGAAGCTAGCATAGAGAAGAAACACTCTAATTCCCAAGCTTCTAATGTTGTTTCAGAAATGAATCATATGTTGGGTTCTAAAGTTGATGAGTTGAAGGTAGGGTCTCAGAAACAAGACCAGCAAAGCCTTCGCCCCAAATTGAATTTTTTAAATGCTTTGAAGGGTTCTGATGTTGATAACAATGAGGGTAGCAAGAACCGTGGTATTTCTCTAGGTCGTAATCTGCATTTTGCTCCCCCTGCTATGACCGATGGTCGTGTGACAGTAGCTCCGCCACTTGATGTGTTTGAGGATGGCTGCGAACTTTGGAAATCCACCCTAGTTGGTCATTTTGTGGGTCAGAAATTACCATATCCCGTTGTTAATTCTATTGCCAAAAGAATCTGGGGCTCCTACGGTCTATCAGAAGTTTTATCTTCGGATAATGGTTTCTTCCTATTCACTTTTGATTCTGTTGATCATGCCACTAATGTGCTGGAAAGAGCCCCATGGCACATGGCAAGCAGACCTTTGGTGTTTAAACGTTGGCAACCGAACATGCAATTTTTGAAAGGTGATTTGGTCAAAGTTCCGGTATGGGTTAGGCTGTACAATGTTCCTCTTGAGTATTAGACTATTAAGGGGTTGAGTTGTGTAGCGAGTGCTATTGGGGTTCCTCTTCATGCTGATCAGACTACATTGTTGCGTCAAAGGCTTAGCTATGCAAGAGTTTGTGTTGAGATTGATGCTACGAAGACGCTAGTTAAGGAATACGACCTTCGCTGTCCAAATTCATAACAATTTCAGCTGATTACGAATGGATACCATCGAAGTGCAATAATTGTAATGTCTTTGGACACACGACAGCGATATGTGCTACTAATAATGGTGAAAATCTTACAATGGAGGCAGAGGGTAAGAGGAAACTAGGAGCTGTGAACTCTAAATCTACGGATAAACAGCAGAATCAGTTTCAATGGCAGGTAGTTGCTAAACGAAATAAGGGTTCTGTGAGTGGTGAGAATGGTCCTTTGGCATCTAAAGTGCGTAACTGTAATGAGAATGGTTGTTCGACATCTGGTACAAATATTTCTGATTGTAATATGAATGAGAAGGCTGCATCAGATGTGAGCAATGCTGATTGTTATGAAGATGAAAATCCTACATCTCCTCTTGTTTTGAAGAGTTAACAAGGAGACATGAAGCAGGAGCAGGGGGGGTACATGTACTGCTTCAGATCAAAGTTTAGCCATCTCCAATACATCGGATTGTGCGACCGTGAACCAGGTTCTTTTCGTTAATAGTCATGAGCTGAATGTAGATATTGACGCAATGGGAGGTGATATAGATGGGGAACGAACTGATAAGGAGTGGACGTCACCAATCCCGACAAGCCCACAAACTCTGAATTCCACTGAAAGGGAAACTGTTAATCAGTTGGCTATTAAGGCTAGAGACTCTCTAGAGAAAAAGAAAAAGGGTTCGAAAAACTCTTCAAAGAAGAATAAGAAATCTGTCTCCTCGCCTAGGGGCACGTCGAGGTAATCTTTGTGTTGCTGTTTGTACTCCTCTCTATTTTCTTATGATTATTGGATGTTGGAATGTAAGAGGTTTGAATGATCCCATAAAGCATTCAGCATTGCGTCAGCTCATCCATCAAGAGAGGATGACTCTTTTCGGTTTGGTTGAAACTCGGGTTAGAGACGAGAATAAATATAATGTTTCTCAACTTCTTCTGCGTAATTGGTCCTTCTTGTATAATTATGATTTCTCTTGTTGTGGTCGTATTTGGGTTTGTTGGAATGCTGATGTGGTGAAGGTTGATGTTCTCGGAATGTCAGACCAGGCTATTCATGTTTTTGTCACTATATTAGCTACCAATATCTGTTTCAATGCTTCAATTATATATGGAGACAATAACGCTTCCTTACGTGAGGTATTATGGTCTGATATAGTGAGTCGTAGTGATGGATGGGACTCCAGCCCATGGATTCTTATGGGCAATTTTAATGCTATCCGCTACCAATCAAACAGATTAGGAGGGTCTACTTCATGGGCTGGTCATATGGACAGATTGGAAACATGTATTCAAGAAGCGAAAGTGGATGATCTTGCAATGACTCAGATGGCTCAATCTGGTCTACTTGGATTAAATGTAATCTGTTGCGAGGTAGGAATTTCTGGACAATCAAGACGCCACAGAATTGCTCTTGGGCATGAAGATTCTAAAGCTCAGATCCTTAGCATGCCCAAAGATGAAGTACATCATAGGGGATGGTAGGACAACTTTTCTATGGTTTGACAATTGGCATCCTCACAGCCCGCTCGCAGATTCTTACGGCGATAGATTCATGTATGGAAAAGAACGCGAAGGTGAATATGCTAATTCATAACTCAAAATGGAAAATTCCTACCACTCACGCTATTGGCTGGCACCCCATTGTAGAAGCTATTCCTTCCAATTCTAAACCAATGATAGGGCAAAATGATGAGATTGTTTGGCTGGATTCACCAAATCATAGATTCTCGATCAAAATAGCTTGGGAACAACTAAGATTTCATCATACGATGGTCAAATGGCATGGCATTGTGTGGTTTAAGAATGCTGTTCCAAGATATTCGTTTCTTCTTTGGGTGGCTGTCCAACAGAAACTCACAACTCAAGATAGACTTCATCGATTTGGTATATATGGTCCCAATAGATGCTCACTCTGTCTCCGCAACAACGAAGATCACAACCACTTGTTCTTTGAATGCTCCTATACTAAAGCGATCTGGTGGGATGTTTGTGACAGATGCAACATTCCAAGAATGACAAAAGGATGGGATGAATGGATTCGATGGGCCACTGTCACTTGGCATGGCAAAAGTTTCGTCAATTTTTGTCGTAAACTCAGTTTTGCAGCTACAGTGTATCATATCTGGCAAGAAAGGAATGCAAGGACCTTTGCTGGAATATCTAGAACTCAGAATTTGGTCTTTCATCAAATTGAATGTATCATCCGTGATAAGCTGGATTTGATGAGGAACGTTCTACCAACAAATGAAAATAAAAGAATCCAACGAGCCTGGAGGGTTTAATAACATAGATTCTTCATTTGATATTTAGCTGGTTGTATTAGTTTCCCTAACGAATCAAGTTAGGTCTTGCATTTTCAGTTCGGTGGCTAGCATGTAGCCATCTATTATTTTACGTTTCTGTTCTCATTGTAAATCTGGGGTATGCCCCTTATAATCTTTGTATCGTTTTTCTTTAATATAAGTCAACTTACCAAAAAAAAAAAGAATATTGCAAAAAACCATTGAAAAATGTTAACCAAGATATGTCTGAAGAGTCAATAAAATTCCTCCTTTCTCTGTCATCTTAGTAACAACAGTTTGCAAATGGTTTATGAAATAGAAAACACAGTTAGTTTTTTTTTACTATGAACTACTACCCTCTTCCCCCAACCAAAACAGGACATTGTTCTCAATGTCTTAAGGTATAAAGATAGAGTATAGAAGAGATCTTTCTACCTTAGGACATTAAGGTAGAAAGATCTCTTCTATACTCTATCTTTTTACCTTAGGACATTGAGAACAATATCTTGTTTTGGTTGGGGGAAGAGGGTAGTAGTTCATATTAAAAAAAAATAGAGATCAAACTAGATAGAGAGAGAGATTAGAGATCAAACTATCGGAGCTAGATCTACTCCGTCCACCGTTGGATTGTCCTCATTTTTTACTATGTTGTTTGTTCCAACCATCTCGAAACATTGACCGAATGGATCTTCAACGAGGTGGGAGATATTGATCTCGTAATATTTCTATTGTTCTGCATTTTCAGTTGCAGCAGAGTGAATTGGGTTTTGTTTAAGCTTGATCTTCTTTGTTCACCGTTGGATCGTCACCATGTTTTAGTATGTTTTTCGTCAGAACATACTCTACAGCTTGACCGCACGGATCATCATTCCAATCAATGATCTCGAAGATACTGGCCTCGTAATTCTGTAATTCTCTTCTTCCTTCATGAACAAATCTGAATCTTGTTGTTTCTGAGATTATGTTATTGTTGTTTCTGAGCTTAGGTTACTTCTTAGACTCAGTTTCTCTTCTTAGAATTTGGTATCTCTAGTATTTGTATGCTACCATAATGTCCTTATGTTCTGTTGTGGATTCTGTTCCAATGGTTACCTCTAACAATGAACAACACAATAAAATCAAGTCTGGACATACATTAAGATTAGAGCTACAAGATATGTTGAACAGCCATGGGATGAGGATTTCTCAGTTTACTAGTGTTAATCAAGCTGATTCTGAAGCTAGCATAGAGAAGAAACACTTTAATTCCCAAGCTTCTAATGTTGTTTCAGAAATGAATCATGTGTTGAGTTCTAAAGTTGATAAGTTGAAGGTAGGGTCTCAGCAACAAGACCAGCTAAACCTTAGCTCCAAATTGAATTTTTGAAATGCTTTGAAGGGTTCTGATGTTGATATCAATGAGGGTAGCAAGAACCCTGGTATTTCTCCAGTTCGTAATGTGCATTTTGCTCCCCCTACTATGACTGATGGTCATGTGATAGTAGCTCCTCCACTTGATGTGTTTGAGGATGGCTGTGAACTTTGGAAATCCACCCTAGTTCGTAAGCTAGTATCTGTTGTGGATTCACGTTGTTAATTCAATAGCCAAAAGAATCTGGGGCTCCTACGGTCTATCAGAAGTTTTATCTTCGGATAATGGTTTCTTCCTATTCACTTTTGATTATGTTGATCATGCCACTAATGTGTTGGAAAGAGCCCCATGGCACATGGCAAGCAGACCTTTGGTGCTTAAACATTGGCAACCGAACATGCAATTTTTTAAAGGTGATTTGGTCAGAGTTCTGGTATGGGTTAGGGTGTAGAATGTTCCTCTCGAGTATTGGACTATTAAGGGGTTGAGTTGTGTAGCAAGTGCTATTGGGGTTCCTCTTCATGCTGATCAGACTACATTGTTGTGTCAAAGGCTTAGCTACGCAAGAGTTTGTGTTGAGATTGATGCTAAAAAGATGCTGGTTAAGGAATATGACCTTCGCTGTCCAAATGGATACCGTCGAAGTGCAATAATTGTAATGTCTTTGGACACACAACAGCGATATGTGCTATTAATAACGGTGATAATCTTACAATGGAGGCAAAGGGTAAGAGGAAAGTAGGAGCCACGAACTCTAAATCTGCGGATAAAAAGCAGAATCAGTTCCAATGACAGGTAGTTGCTAAACGAAATAAGGGTTCTGTGAGTGGTGAGAATGGTCCTTTGGCAGGTAGTTAATGAGAATGGTTGTTCGACGTCCGGTACAAATATTTCTGATTGTAACATGAATGAGAAGGCTGCATCAGATGTGAGCAATGCTGATTGTTATGAAGATGAAAATCCTACCTCTCCTCTTGTTTTGAAGAGTTCACGAGGAGACATGAAACGAGATTTTTGTCATCGGGTATGTCAGACCATTCTTCTATGGTGGTAAAGGTTACTGGTGATTATCAGAATATAAAGAAACCATTCAGATTCTTTGATATGTGGATGGGAACACAATTCGGGGGTTGTCCAATGTATCAGCTGTGTTTCAAGCTAAGAAAACTAAAACGGGAATTGAAACTTTTCAATATGACTCACTTCTCCCATTTTAGATAGAGTTAAAGATGCGAAAGATGAAATGGATAAGGCTCAACAGGCTCTACATACAGCACATGGGAATCCAACTTTGTGCATGCGAGAAAGGGATGTTGTACGTAACTACGCCTCTATAATCAAGACTGAAGAGAGTTTTTTCAAATAGAAGTCAAGGATACAGTGGCTTAGCTTGGGGGATCAGAATACTTTTTTTTTTGGTAAGTTGACGTATATATTAAAGGAAAATGATACAAAGATTATAAGGGGCATACCCCAGATTTGCAATGAGAACAGAAATGTAAAATAACAAATGGCTACATGCTAGCCACCGAACTGAAAACTCAAGACCTAACTTGATTCGTTAGGGAAACCAATACAACAAGCTAAATATCAAATGAAGAATCTATGTTATTAACCCTCCAAGCTCGTTGGATCCTTTTATTTTCATCTGTTGGTAGAACGTTCCTCATCAAATCAAGCTTATCACGGATGATACACTCGATTTGATGAAAGACCAAATTCTGAGTTCTAGATATTCCAGCAAAGGTCCTTGCATTCCTTTCTTGCCAAATATGATACACTATAGCTGCAAAATTGAGTTTACAAGAAAAATTGATGAAACTTTTGCCATGCCAAGTGACAGTGGCCCATCGAATCCACTCATCCCATCCTTTTATCTTTCATGGAATGTTGCATCTGTCACAAACATCCCACCAGATCGCTTTAGTGTAGGAGCATTCAAAGAACAAATGGTTGTGATCTTCGTTGTTGCGGAGACAGAGTGAGCATCTATTAGGACCATGTATACCAAATCGATGAAGTCTATCTTGAGTTGAGAGTTTCTGTTGGACAGCCACCCATAGAAGAAACGAATGTCTTGGAACAGCATTCTTGAACCACACAATGTCATGCCATTCGACCATCGTATGATGAAATCTTAGTTGTTCCCAAGCTACTTTGATCGAGAATCTGTGATTTGGTGAATCCAGCCAAACAATCTCATCATTTTGCCCTCCCCTCTTTAGGAATAAGATTTGGCCAACTTCCTTACTTAGTTAGGAGAATAAATTGCTGACTCTTTATCCTTGTAGTATTAGAAAAGACAAGCCTAACAAGGCTAGTATTGGGCCTGATGCGAACCTCGTGATCACATGGTCACGCAACCCACACGCAAAGACGCCAATTCCCGGAAAGCCAAGTAAATCAGGTTTGATAGGAGTGTGACACAAAAATAACTTGTATCTAGGCACCGTCACTATTGAGAACGGAAACCCCCACCCAACGAATATTGATTCGTGAACAAGAAGTATAAGGATGACGCCACAAAGACAGTTGTTCTTTGATAAGTCGTTTTCAGTTCTTTAGAGAACCAAGGAAGGGAGATTATCCCACCAACACACAATAAGTGCAGCAAAGAAGTTTTATTAATATGAAAATTGTGTAACCCTTACATGTTTGGGTTATGCCTTTATTTATACTGAATTTGAACTTAAAGAAACCCTAATGGACCTCCCTTAGGTGGACTTATATGTAGCCCACTTATAATTGACCAAAATAAGTAATAATAACCCAAAAACTAAGAAGAAAAATACTAAAAATACTAAAAATCTGAAAATACCATCCCAAATAAACTAGAATCAGATTTGTCACCTTAAGAAGTCCTAAACAAAATTGGAAAAATCTGATTTGAAAAATTTGTGTTGCTGCCCCCTTTGATGTCCTTGATTAGCTTGGAATTCCTTGTTTAACTTGGACAAATAAGAAAACAAATTTCCTCCTTTGTTGCTGATTTAATTACTTTCCTTCCTAAGTGAGGAAAAGCATTAAATAGTCCTCCCCTCTTTAGGAATAAGATTTGGCCAACTTCCTTACTTGGTTAGGAGAATAAATTGCTGACTCTTTATCCTTGTAGTATTAGAAAAGACAAGCCTAACAAGGCCGGTATTGGGCCGGACACATCAACCCCTTGTTCCACATGAAGTGGGCTCTTCTTGGACCTGAACTAAATGAATTAAAGGCTGTCCTTCATGCTCCTTAAATGTTCCAAGCCTCTCTAGGTCCATTTTGTTCCATATATTCTGAACAAGCCCATTCAATGCTTCTTTAAGCTTCTTAGCCCTAGCTCTTGTGATTGGCCCAATTGGCACCTCCAATGGGTTGTTGGCATGATTATGCTTGGTGTTAGGCTGATCCCCATCAGCTTATGACTCGGTTCGGTGGGATTTCGTTGATGCTACGTTAGGAAATATGGGATTCCCTAGAACAGTCATTGATTGGATCATGGTTTGTGTTACATCATGTCAATTCTCTATCAACGTCAATGGTGAGCTTGCAGGTTATTTTCAAGGTTGGAGATGGCTAAGACAAGGGGATCCACTTTCTTGTGAAAGGAAATAAAAGGCATAAACTTGATATTAATGAAAGCAAAGCATAAACATTACAAAAAATACAAAGAGAGAAAGCAATAGCACGATCTTGATATGGAAACCAAGATTCCTAAATGCATGGCAAATGCCTCCTTTTATAGGCCAAAATTGGAAACTATTGATTTGATGACTAATTGATGAGTGGGTGCCCGACTCTTGACTTGGTGACAATCATTATCTTCTCTTATCTGCCCAAAATGTCATTGATAACGTTAAAATTGAAGTCACTTGAAAACATGAAACTTGTAGGACATTCTCTCAACTTTCTTGTGTAAAAACTTCAGCTCATTTGGACTTCTATAACTCTAGATATGGGCCAAATATTGAACAGTGCTCGGGTTGGAAGACAGATTTGGACTTCTTTGTTGTTGCTACAATTTGGACTTCAAAATGGCCTTTTTAAGTCTTGGGCTCCATATGAAAGTTGTAGGCCTATGTCTTACCTTTCCATCCATAGAAAGTTAACCTAAATTTGAGATATACAAATCCAGATATGACCCAATTACCGAATAGTGTTTCGGTTTGGATTGCACCGACATCTATTTTTTATGTTTGGCCATCTCTTTGTCCTTTCAAATTCAGTTCTTAAATTCATCAATCAATCCTTTTATATTATGTGATACGTCTGCATTTAAAATGAAAATTTACCATAAATTAAAGGTATCTTATGTTATTAGATATATTATTATAAAACTTGCTTTTAGTTAAGGAGTTATTGATATTTCCAGTGCAAAATGATGACATAAAACCTTGATAAAAATTTAATTTTAAATACTAATCAACAAGCAAAGTAAATGCATGACAAATGGCTAATTTTATTGGCTGAAATTGAGAACTATTGATTTAATGACTAATTGATAAGTGGGTGGCCAACTCTTGACTTCGTGACAATCCTTATTTTCTCTTGTCTACCCAAAATGACATTGATAATGTGAGAATTTGAACCACTTGAAAACATGAAAGTTGTTGAAAATTATCTCATCTTTCTAGAAAAAAATGAATGTCATTTGCACTTTTAAAACTCTAGATATATGCTTTTAATAACGGTGATAATCTTACAATGGAGGCAGAGGGTAAGAGGAAAGTAGGAGCTGCGAACTCTAAATCTGTGGATAAACAGCAGAATCAGTTTCAATGGCAGGTAGTTGCTAAACGAAATAAGGGTTCTATGATTGGTGAGAATGGTCCTTTGACATCTAAAGTGCGTAACTGTAATGAGAATGGTTGTTCGACATCCGGTACAAATATTTCTGATTGCAACATGAATGAGAAGGCTGCATCAGATGTGAGCAATGCTGATTGTTATGAAGATGAAAATCCTACCTTTCCTCTTGTTTTGAAGAGTTCACGAGGAGACATGAAGCAGGAGCTTCAGATCAAAGTTTAGCCATCTCCAATACATCTAATTGTGCGACCGTGAACCAGGTTCTTTTCGTTAATAGTCATGAGCTGAATGTAGATATTGACGCAATGGGAGGTGATATAGATAGGGAATGAATCGATAAGGAGTTGACGTCACCAATCCTGACAAGCCCACAAACTCTGAATTCCACCGAAAGGGAAACTGTTAATCAGTTAGCTATTAAGGCTATAGACTCTCTAGAGAAAAAGAAAAAGGGTTCAAAAAACTCTTCAAAGAAGAATAAGAAATTTGTCTCCTCGTCTGGGGGCACGTCGAGGTAATCTTTGTGTTGTTGTTTATACTCCTCTCTATTTTCTTATGATTATTGGATGTTGGAATATAAGAGGTTTGAATGATCATATAAAGCATTCAGCATTGCGTCAGCTCATCCATCAAGAGAGGATGACTCTTTTCGGTTTGGTTGAAACTTGGGTTAGAGACGAGAATAAATATAATGTTTCTCAACTTCTTCTGCGTACTTGGTCCTTCTTGTATAATTATGATTTCTCTTGTTGTGGTCGTATTTGGGTTTGTTGGAATGTTGATGTGGTGAAGGTTGATGTCCTCGGAATGTCAGACCAGGCTATTCATGTTTTTGTCACTATATTAGCTACCAATATCTGTTTCAATGCTTCAAGTATATACGGAGACAATAACGCTTCCTTACGTGAGGCATTATGGTCTGATATAGTGAGTCGTAGTGATGGATGGGAGTCCAGCCCATGGATTCTTATGGGCAACTTTAATGCTATCGGCTACCAATCAGACAGGTTAGGAGGGTCTACTTCATGGGCTGGTCATATGGACAGATTGGAAACATGTATTCAAGAAGCGAAAGTGAATGATCTTTGATATGTGGATGGAACATGACGAGTTCATGCCCTTGGTGAGGAAAGTATGGGAACATAATTCGGGGGGTTGTCCAATGTATCAGCTGTGTTGTAAGCTAAGAAATCTAAAACGGGAATTGAAACTTTTCAATAAGACTCATTTCTCCAACATTTCAGATAGAGTCAAAGATGCGAAAGATGAAATGGATAAGGCTCAATAGGCTCTACATACAGCACATGGGAATCCAAATTTGTGCATGCGAGAAAGGGATGCTTCTATCGTCAAGGCTGAAGAGAGTTTTTTCAAACAAAAGTCAAGGATACAGTGGCTTAGCTTGGGGGATCAGAATACTGGCTACTTTCACAAATCAGTAAATGGAAGACAGTATAGAAATAAACTTCTTTCACTTACAACAGAGGATGGAGAGGTTGTCGAAGGACATGAGCCAGTTAAATCAGAAGTAGTTGCGTACTTCCAGTGTGTGTTAAGAGTGGAACAGATGCCTACGGTTCTGAATGAGGAAGAGATGGAATCGGCAATTAACTTGAAACTGTCTTCGACTCAACAACATGTATTAGCACAAGATGTACAAGGGAGGAGATTAAGCATGCTATGTTTAGTTTGAAGAACAACAAAGCCCCTGGTCCACATGGATTTAACGCAGGTTTCTTCAAAAGAATGTGGCACATAGTTTAGGAGGATGTAATCAATGCTGTTAGCTCCTTATTTCAGACTCGAAGAATGCTTAAAGAAATGAATGCTACATCCATTTCTCTTATTCCTAAAGTTGCCAATCCTACGAGGTTGACAGATTTTCGTCCTATATCTTACTGCAATACCGTGTACAAATGCATCGCTAAGATTCTAGCTGGGCAAATCAAAGTTGTTTTGCCATCCTTAGTAGGTCCATATCAAACTGCTTTTATCTCTGGACGGAGAATCAGTGACAACATTCTTTTGTCTTAGGAACTAATGAAAGGCTATCATAAATCTACGGGACTTGCCCATTGTGCTATGAAAGTAGATCTGATAAAGGCTTATGACTCGGTTCGGTGGGATTTCGTGGACGCTAAGTTAAGAAAAATGGGTATACATGGTCCCAATAGATGCTCACTCTGTCTCCGCAACAACGAAGATCACAACCACTTGTTCTTTGAATGCTCCTACACTAAAGCGATTTGGTGGGATGTTTGTGATAGTGCAACATTCCAAGAATGACAAAAGGATAGGATGAATGGATTCGATGGGCCACTATCACTTGGTATGGCAAAAGTTTCATCAATTTTTCTCGCAAACTAAGTTTTGCAGTTACAGTGTATCATATCTAACAAGAAAGGAATGCAAGGACATTTGCTGGAATATCTAGAACTTAGAATTTGGTCTTTCATCAAATCGAATGTATCATCCGTAATAAGCTTGATTTGATGAGGAATGTTCTACCAACAGATGAAAAGAAAAGGATCCAACGTGCTTGGAGGGTTAATAACATAGATTCTTCATTTGATATTTAGCTGGTTGTATTGGTTTCCCTAACGAATCAAGTTAGGTCTTGAGTTTTCAGTTCGGTGGCTAGCATGTAGCCATCTGTTGTTTCACGTTTCTGTTCTCATTGTAAATCTGGGGTATGCCCCTTATAATCTTTGTATCGTTTTCCTTTAATATATACGTCAACTTACCAAAAAAAAACAATTCATAGATTTCTGAGTTCATAAGATCTTGTTTAGGTTTCCATAACCTTTGTGGAAATGGTGCTCTAGGAACAAATTCTAAATCACTCACTTTGACTTCAATTTTTCTTGAATCATCCCCTTTCTCACTCATCTCTTTCTCATTTAGCTCGCCTTTTTTGTCACTCAAACTCTCATTTGTCACTTGTGTTTTGATTCCCTCTTCACTTTCCCTAGATTTCTCCTCCACAATACCTTTAGGAATCCTAAAACCTATACCTTTGTCAACAATCTTTCCACTTCTAAGGGTAGTGATGGCTTAGACTTGTTCATGGTTTGAAGGTTCACTAGGTGAGGATTCACTTATGTGTACCTGACCTCTAAGATTGGGCATTAGTTGAGCTGGGATTTTTCCCTTCTCTTGAATGCGTAGTGATTGAGTCAACTTAGTTAGCTGACTTCGAATGTCATCTAAGGTCCTATTGGTCTGGTCTTGGAATTTGTAAGCTTGGTTGTTGATTCCTCCTTGTGTTTGTATGAATTGTTGAAGAGTATCCTCTAAGGATCTCTTATGAGGTGGTTGGTATGTGTTATGTGTGGGAGCATAAAATGGTTAGGGTGGAGGTTGAGATGTTTGAGGTACTGAAGAGCCCTCATTTCTCCATCCAAAATTTGGGTGGTTCCTCCATCCAGGATTATAAGTCTTAGAGTAGGGATTGCCTACTTGGCTTGGAAATAGCTTTCTAACATTACTTGAATCAGAAGTTTGGCCATATAGCACTTCCTTGAAGGCTGGAATGGTGGTAGGACACTTAGTTGTCCTATGCCTTTTGCTCTCACAAACAACACAACTTTCCTCTTGTTGTTCACTCATGACATGCACTTTTTTAATCTCAAGAGACTCTAGTTTCCTAGCCAGAGAGGCTAATCTAGCATTGAGGTCATCAGTCTTTTTCAATTGAAACTTCCCACTTGAATGAAGAAAAGGTGTTTCTAGACTCAACATGAACTGGGAGAGAAGTCTCCCATTGCTTTGTGTTTTCAGCCAATTGATCAAAAAAATCAAAGGCCTCACTTGGTTCTTTGTCATAAAACTCACCATTATACATGGTTGACACTAGCTTTTTAAAATCTGCAGTAAGAGAGTCATAGAAGAAACTCACTAACCTCCACATCTCAAAACCATGGTGAGGGCATACATTTAACAAGTCTTTGAACCTTTCCCAAGCTTGGTGAAATGACTCATTTGGACTACATGAAAAATTCATCATTTGACGTTGTAAGGCTGTTGCCCTATGAGTGGGGAAGTATTTTTTTCAAAAATTCAGCTTGCATTTCTTTTCATGTACCTATAGAGAAATGGGAACAATTTAAGCTAAATGGTTTCCATTGGTACATGTTCTATCAATAAAAGTATTCATACCTCTTCAAAGTCTTTAATGTGTATGCATGGATTTTCAGAATCCATACCATGAAATATGGAAAGAAGTTGAATCATGCCCGGTTTCAAATTGAAAGCTTGTTAGTTAAGAGGTAAGATAATACACGAAGGTGTACTTTGTCTAGCCGGGTGAAGATACTCTCTAAGAGTTCAAAAATTAGGTTGATCATTGAATTGTGGAAGTCCATTACCTTGAACACTCCCTTTACCCTCTACATCTTCAACATTAGCCATGATAAAATAATAATAATAATAATAATAATAATAATAATAATAATAATAATAATAATAATAATAATAATATAACAATTATATGAATATGAAAGGAAAGGAAAGAAAAAAAATTGCAAATAAAAGTAATAGCTCAAAAATAAAAATACAACAAATTAAGAAATTCACTCTCTAACTAATAAGCACTATTAACAACAATAAACATTAAAAGATAATTGTAACAAGCTTAAATAATAAGGCGGTAATACCGGCCAAGCACTTCAAACAATAAATATAAGAAAAATAATCATAACAAAATAACAAAATAAAATGAAATAAACAAGAGGCGGTAATACTGGCCAAGCACTTCAAACAATAACTATAAGAAAAATAATCATAACAAAACAACAAAATAAACTGAAATAAACAAGAGGCGGTACTACCAGCCAAGCACTTTAGACAATAAATAAAAACAATATCAACAAAATAAAATGAAATAAACAAGAAAAATATTAGAAACTAATAAGAATAGACAATAAAAGAAAAATGGTTGAACCAACCAAAATCCAATAATTAATAGTCCAGTCCCCAGTCCAATATCCGAAACGTTAAGGTCAATTTTTTTTTTAGGTGGTAAAACCAGCCACTTGATTTTTTTTTTAAATTTTTTTTTTGAGGCGGTAAAACCAGCCAATTGATTTTTTTATATGATTTTTTTTAGTTTTCCAATAATCAAATCTAAATTTGTTACCTTTGCTTGCTAGCTCCCCGGCAACGATGTCAAAATTGCTTGACCGCTTTACAAACTAAATAATAAGTTTTACAAACTAAAGAACCGAAATCTATAAAGAAGAACACAATACAATTTCAGAAAAAATTCGGACACAAATGTTGTGTCGTGAATGATTCAAAAATCAGCAACAATGAATCTGATGAAAATAGATGAAGGATGGGTTTAGTTGTGTTGTCTTTCTTTTGGTGTTTAGGCTGGATTATAGTATTTTTAAGGTAAATAAAATGGAGGATAGACTAGAGTGATACTTTGATAAGTCGATCTGGACGCCACAAAGATCAATCTAAGATTTTGACGCCACACTCTTTGTGATTGAAGAGTGATAAGTCAGGTAGGGTTCTTCACAAATCAATTTGGAAGAATAACTCCTAATTCTCGAAATTAAGTTCAAATCTTGGCCAAAAGTTCTTTATTACATATTCTGATGCCATATTTATAATGGAACATCCCTCTACACTTAGGAAAATTCAACATGATAGAAATCAAGCCCAAAAATTGGACTTTGACAAAGTAATCAGACAAATTAAACTAGCACACATTTTCTGACTTTAATTGAAACATAAACAGACCGAATTTAAAATGGCTATAACTTCTTGCACAAAAGTCCAATGCAATCATAGTTGGACAATCTGGAAAGATCACGTTCTGAACTTCAAATCCACCTAGATTAGTCTTGCTTTCACATGCAATGGATGACTTCAAATTCGGGTTCAAATTTATCTACTGTTCTGACGTAAACAACATCAATTCTTTAACTTATTTGCATTATCAACTCAAATTCAAGTAGCCCAGCATCAAAAGAACCATTAAGGGCTCTTCCCATCTTTAAGCTCCAATTGTAGGCAAATAAGCACCCTTGAACCAATTTGAAACTAAATGCTAATTTTTAACTCCGACACAGTTTCAATCATTCCAATTTGACTCGTCAAGGTCCTTTGTAGTTGTTTCGCTCTCGCTCTTGTCATTGGACCATCTGAATCCTCTTGCATATTCAATTTAACTTTACAAGATGGATTATCATTCCCATGATGCACATCATCAGCCCCGGGTTGATAATGATTTGTCCTCAAATCATAATCGTCGTCGTCATCCAAGTATGGAGTCAAGTCTTTCACATTAAAAGTAGCTGATACATTGTAATCACTAGGAAGATCTACCTTATACGCATTATCGTTCACCTTCTTTGTAATCCGAAATGGACCATCAGCTCTTGGCATCAACTTGGAGTTACGTTTGCTTGGAAATCTGCCCTTACTAAGATGAATCCAAACAAGATCACCAGGTTCAAACTTAACCATTTTCCGCCCCTTGTTAGCTTGTTTAGCATACTTTGTTGTTTTCTCCTCAATATGTAATCGAACATGCTCATGCAGTTTCTTCATCAATTCTGCCTTTCTAATTCCATCCATAGATGTCCTCTCATCAATTGGAATATGAACAAGATCAATAGGAACACAAGGATTAAAACCATACACAACCTCAAATGGTGAAAATTTTGTAGCCCCATGCACACTACGATTATATGCAAACTCCACAATAGGCAAACAAGTATCCCAACTCTTCAAATTCTTATGTATAACAGCTCGTAACAAAGAAGATAAAGTTCGGTTTACTACCTCAGTTTGACCATCAGTTTGTGGATGACATGCCGTACTGAAAAGTAACTTCGTTCCTAATGCGAACCTCGTGATCACATGGTCACGCAACCCACACGCAAAGACGTCAATTCCGGCAAAGCCAAGTAAATCAGGTTTGATAGGAGTGTGACACAAAGATAACTTATACCTAGGCACCAGCACTATTGCAAAAGGAAAACCCCCACCCAACGAATATTGATTTGCGAACGAGAAGTATAAGGATGACGCCACGAAGATAGTTGTTCTTCGATAAGTCATTTTTTAGTTCATTAGAGAACCATGGAAGGGAGATTATCTCACCAACACACACACACAAAGTGCGGCAAACAAGAAGTTTTATTAATCTGAATAGTCTTCACTACATGTTTGGTTATGCCTCTATTTATAGTGATTCAAGACTTAAAGAAAACATAATGGACCCCCCTTAGGTGGACTTATATGTAGCCCACTTACAATTGACCTAAATGAGTAATAATAACCCAAAGACTAAGAAGAAAATAATAAAAATATAAAAATCCAAAAATTAATATCTTAAATATGGTAGAATCAGATTTGTCACCATTAAGAAGTCCCAAATAGACTAGGAAATCTGATCTGAAGGTAGAATGTATTCTAAAGTCTTCTTTCCTTTTGTAGCTCGGATGAACAAGGAATCCTTGTAAGAAAAGGATTCTGAAATAATTATGAATCCTTGCCACACTTGGAAATTATGTTGCAACCCATTAAACATCCTTGTAGAATTAGTATATTTCCAAAATAAGCTGCCACATCCCTTTAGGAAAAGAATCCTAGCCAAATAGGAAGTCCACAACTCAAAAGGAAGTAAATAACAAAATTCGTACAGCCTCTGTTGACCCCTTTTGAGATATCTTCCCGAACTCCGATTGACTTGAAATTTTAACCCGAGGCAATATTATATGTCAGGAGACACGACGCAAACTTACAGCTCGATCCAACGGTCGGATTGAGAATTATGACTATTGCCGTAAAACTGGATAGTTGCACATTTTACATCAAAATTCAAATTTGACCTTGCTTGAATCGTATTAGTTCCTAGCTTCCTCCAAAGAGTCTTCCAAAAGTGGCTTAAGAACTTTGTATCACGATCAGAAACAATGCTTTTAGGAACTCTATGCAAACGAATAATCTCTTGAAAGAACAAATCAGGTACATGTACGACATCGTCAGTTTTGTTACAAGGAATGAAATGGGACATTTTGGAGAATCGATCAACCACAACCATTATTGAATCCTTTCCACGTTGTGTCCTTGGTAACCCCAATACAAAGTCCATGCTAACATCCATCCACGGTTGCTCTGGAATAGGCAACGACATATACAACCCATATGCATTCTCTTTACCCTTAGCTTTCTTGCAAATAGCACATCTCTCAATCACCTTGTGCACATCCCGTAACATGCTAGGCCAAAAGAAATGTTCTTTCAGCAACTCATAAGTCTTCTTCTCCCCAAAATGACCACTAAGACCACCACCATGAGCCTATCGCACAAGCAACTCCCATACTGATCCTGAAGGAATACACATTCTGCCCATTTTAAACAAGTAACCTTCATGCATAAAGAACCCATCAAAGCTCCCTTTGCACATTCGGTAACCACATTAGCAAAGTAGGAATCATTAGCGTACTGATCCTTCACCTGTTCAAAACCCATCAACCTTGCATTCAACATAGAGATCAGTGCATACCTCCTAGAAAGAGCATCAGCAACCACATTAACTTGCCCTTTCTTGTACTTTATGACATAAGGAAATGACTCCATAAACTCCACCCATTTAGCATGTCTTCGATTCAGCTTGCTTTACCCCTTAAGATACTTCAAGGATTCATGATCAGTATGAACAAAGAATTCTTTTGGCAACAAGTAGTGCTGCTATACCTCTAGAGCCCAAATCAAAGCATAGAACTCCTTGTCGTAAATAGAGTAGTTCAAACGTGCTCCATTTAACTTTTCACTAAAGAATGCAATCGGCCTCTTTTCTTGCATCAAAACAGCCCCAATTCCAACTCCGGAAGCATCACACTCTATTTCGAATGTTTTAGCAAAGTCTGGAAGTGCTAAAACTGGAGCAGTACACAACTTTTCTTTAATTAGCTCAAAAGCTTTCTGCGCATCTGTACTCCACCTAAACTCATTCCCTTTTTTCAAGCATTCTGTCATGGGAGCAACAATAGAGCTGAAGTCTTTCACAAATCGCCTGTAGAAAGAAGCTAAACCATGAAAACTCCTCACATCAGAGATACTAGCAGGTTTTGGCCAGTCCCGAATTGCCTCAATTTTCTCCTTATCAACCTTAACTCCCTCACTAGAGATAATATATCCAAGAAACACGACACTTTCTTTACAGAAGTAACACTTTGTAAGTTTCCCATACAACTTAGAATCTCGCAAAGTTTCAAACATAACTCTAAGATGCTTCACATGATCATCAAAGGTCTTGTTGTACACAAGGATATCATCAAAATATACTACAACAAAGAGCCCAATATACTTCCTCAAAACATGATTCATAAGCCTCATAAATGTACTAGGCGCATTAGATAACCCAAACGGCATTACCATCCATTCATATAACCCCTGTTTAGTTTTAAATGTTGTTTTCCATTCATCTCCCTCTTTCATTCTAATTTGGTGATAACCACTCATCAAATCGACTTTAGAAAATAATGCAGCACCATGCAACTCATCAAGCAAATCATCAAGTCTAGGTATAGAAAATCGATACTTAACTGTTATTTTGTTGATAGCACGACTGTCCATACACATCCTCATGGTACCATCTTTCTTCGGTACAAGCAAAGTAGGTACGGAACATGGACTAAGTGATTCTCGAACATAGCCCTTCTCTACAAGCTCACCAACCTGCCTTTGAATCTCTTTTGCTTCCTCTGGATTACATCTGTATGCTGGTCTATTAGGAAGTGAAGCTCCTAGCACCAAATCAATTTGATGCTCAATTCCACGAATAGGCGGTAACCCTTTAGGTAATTCATCTGGAAACACATCTTTAAATTCTTCCAGCAATTCCTTAATCTGTGTTGGTAAGTCCAATCCTTCTACTTGTAGCAATTGCTTTGTCCAGATCAAGAAAACAACCCTCGTCGAAGCTAATGCCTGTTTGATATCGCCTTTTTTTTGCTAACAACAGCCCCTTACGTGATTGCACTTCCTTTTGTTGGCTTCGTAACTGATCCTCTCTAACCTGTTTATAACTCAATGGTAACAAGTTCACCTTCTTTCCATTCAGCATGAAAGAATAAGTGTTCTTTCGTCCATTGTAGGTCACATCCTTATCAAACTACCATGGATGACCCAGTAATAAATGGCTAGCTGACATCAGCGCAATGTCACACAAAACCTCGTCATGATAGGTTTTAATGGAAAAGGGCACAAAAACTTGCTTTGTCACCCGAATCTCCCCATTCTCATTCAGCCATCGCAAACTATACAGTCTGGGATGTGGAATGGTAGTTAAGCCCAATTTCTCCACCAAGGTAGTTGACGCAACATTAGTGCAACTTCCATTATCAATGATCATCCCACACACCTTATCTTGAATCTGACATCGAGTATGAAAGGTGTTCTCGCATTGCTTATCCCTAACATCAATTTGTGCATTCAGAACCCGTTGCACAACCAACAAATCTCCCTTCACTAGTTCGAAATCCTCTTCCTGTTCCATTTGTGCCTCATCTTCATCTTCAGTTTCAGCCTCATCTCCACTGATCAGCTCTCCATGATCCCCATGCAAATATCATTACCCTTTTATTTGGACATTCTGAAGCAATGTGCCTATGTCCTAAGCACTTGAAGCACTTAATGTCCCGTGACCTCCTAGGATGTGGAGGTTTTGTCACCTTTTCCTTTCCCTTTAAAGAATCAGAACTGGTATTCCCCTTGCTGACCTCCACCTTCTCATCTCGTTTAGGTGTGCTCCATGTTCGTGTAGGCGTAGATTTGTCCCTTGTCGTACTTGACATAGTTACACTAGTTCGGACACCTCCTCGTTTCTACTACCTCTTTACACAACTTGCAAGCTTTATAACATCCTCAAGGAAGATGTACGGTTGCAATTCAACCACATTAGCTATATCCTTCCTTAACCCTCCAAGAAATCTAGTTATTGTTTGTTCTTGGGGTTCCATCAATTCACATCAAATCTGTAGCAACTCAAACTCTTTCACATACTCTTCCACGCTTAAAGATCCTTGTCGCAAAGTCTGAAGTCTGATGTATAGCTCTTGTTTATAGTAATCAGGAACAAATCTCTTCTTCATCACTCTTTTCATAGTTGCCCACGTTCTAATCTCCTCTTCTCCATCCCTTCTCCTCTGAATCTTTAAGTTTTCTCATCATAAAAGAGCATAATCTGTAAACTCAAGTGCTGCCACCTTGCACTTCCTTTCTTCAGAATATTCGTACCATTCAAACACCTTTTCAACCTTCTAAATCCATTCCAAGTATTCCTCGGGTGAACTACTTCCTCGAAATGGTGGAATTTGAAGTTTGAGACCACTAGGAGGATTATTATTCTGTCTTCTTGGTCTGCCCTTGTCGTCGGCCTCATCATCCCCATTTGGATCTCCATCAGCTTCTACAAAATCATTTCGTGGCACCCTAAGTGCTTGCCTCTGCTGGGGTTGCAAATTATTTTTCTTTGCATCATTTGCATAAGGGTATGCAACTGTTCATGAATTCTAGTCATTTCATCCCGCATCTCAGCATGAGATCGTTGTAAGCCCATAACCTGTGCCTGTTCTAAACTTAACCCTCTTGGCAAATCTTCATTATCTCCAGCCATAATTAAGTTTATGAACCGCAATTCCAGCAAGCCTTTCTTTTGTTTCTGGCTCCTGCCTTAGATCGCAACTGATGCTCTGATACCAGATCTTGTGCCATGAATGATTCAAAAATCGGCAACAATGAATCTGATGAAAATAGATGAAGGATGGGTCTGGTTGTGTTGTCTTTCTTTTGGTGTTTAGGCTGGATTATAGTATTTTTAGGGTAAATAAAATGGAGGATAGACTAGAGTGATACTTTAATAAGTCGATCTGGACGCCACAAAGATCAATCTAGGATTTTGATGCCACACTCTTTGTGATTGAAGAGTGATAAGTCAGGTAGGGTTCTTCACAAATCAATTTGGAAGAATAACTCTTAATTCTCGGAATTAAGTTCAAATCTTGGCCAAAAGTTCTTTATTATATATTCCGATGCCATATTTATAATGGAACATCCCTCCACACTTAGGAAAATTCAACATGATAGAAATCAAGCCCAAAAATTGGACTTTGACAAAGTAATCAGACAAATTAAACTAGCACATATTTTCTGACTTTAATTGAAACATAGACAGACCGAATTTAAAATGGCTATAACTTCTTGCACAAAAGTCCAATGCAATCATAGTTGGACAATCTGGAAATATCACGTTCTGAACTTCAAATCCACCTAGATTAGTCTTGTTTTCACATGCAATGGATGACTTCAAATTCGGGTTTAAATTTATCTACTGTTCTGACGTAAACAACATCAATTCCTTAACTTATTTGCATTATCAACCCAAATTCAAGTAGCTCAGCATCAAAAGAACCATTAAGGGCTCTTCCCATCTTTAAGCTCCAATTATAGGCAAATAAGCATCCTTGAACCAATTTAAAACTGATTGCTAATTTTTAACTCCGACGCAACTTCAATCATTCCAATTTGACTCGTCAAGGTCCTTTTGTAGTTGTTTCGCTCTCGCTCTTGGCATTGGACCATCTGAATCCTCTTGCATATTCCATTTAACTTTACAAGATGGATTATCATTCCCATGACGCACATCAACAAATCTGACTCTAACTTTGGACAGCAATTTGACCCTCTTATAAGCTTTTTTTCGAGATGTCTATTAGAGACATATTTATAGGAAATTCTGTCACCTTTCCAGATCATTAAAGAACAGATCATTTGGACACTTGAGTCAAAAGTTATGGGTAAAACACCGAAAGGTGTTCTGAAAAATCAAATCAGGACAGCTTTGCAACCACTTTGGTGCACGTTTTTCTTCCTCATTTATGAGTTGTCTCCTTCTTCTTTTTGACCCAAAATAATGTAAAAATATCCCCTCCAGCTTTCCATCCATGTGCTTGCCTTCTTGGATCAATGGATTACCCAAAATAAATCAATTGTTATTTGTTGTGTGGACATGTAAGATCATGGATTGTGTTTGGGCTGATTTGAAGGTTGATTTGGGGTTGATTTAAAGCTGATTTGGGGCTGAATTTGGGCTGAAATTGAGCATCAAATAAGTATACAAATGTACTTATTATTTGGGCTAAGATTGACATTGAAATCTTGAGTGTTTAATGGTTGAAGTTTGCACACAACATAAAGCAAGTTTAGGCTTCAAATAGATCATATGATATTCTTTTCTAGAATTGGAATAGAATTGATTTTTGGGACAAATTTGGATCACTTATTTGAACCAAGATTTGCTTCAATCTTCAACTAAATGTCTCTTCAATTCTTTGTTCTGAATTCCGACGTTGAATTTTTTGAATTAATTCATTTAAGCTCCAAAAACCTATCGAAACATTAAAACAAACTTCATTTCTAAAAAACACATCAATTATTATAAAAACAACCAAATAAAAATAATAAATACATATATAAAATAAGAGACTTAATGACACTTTTGATGCACAATCATAATGAAAGCAAAACTTAAGCATTACAAAAATATAAAGAGAGAGAGCAAGAACATGATCTTGATATGGAAAAAAAGATGTCCAAATGAATGGAAAATGCCTCGTTTTATAGGCTAAAATTTAAAACTATTCATGTGGTAATTGATAATTGATATAGTGGCCAACTATGGATTAGTGGACTTGGTGGACAGCATCACTCGAGCACTTTGACTAGTTGAATTAACATTGAGAAAATCAGAATTTGGAAAAGTGTCCTTCATGAAAGTTGTTAGAAATTATTTTTTCCTTCCACCCATCACATTTTAGATCATTTGGAGCACTACAGCTCAAGATATATCTAAATTACTAAGCAGTTTTGTTAGTGGACGTGGTGGATAGCCCTCATGCTCTTTTCTGGATGAAATCTCATTTCTACCATCCGAATTTGAGTTGGTCCTCTGCATGAAAGTTGTTGAAAATTATCTTTTTCTTCCACCCACCAAATTTAAGATCATTTGGACTTCTAGAACTCTAGTTATGGGTAAAACTCTGAGTGGTGTTTGGGCTGGATTATAAGATAGATTCAGACTTCTTTTTTATGGCCAAACTTTGAATTTGAAAATGGAAAATTTAGGTCTTTCCATACACATGGAAGTTGGAGGCCTATTTCTTATTTTTCCAGCATATAAATTAATATGAAATCTAAGATCTATAGCTCTAGATATGATCCAATAACTTAACAGTGTTTGAATTTGAAGTGAATCGGCATCTCCTTCGTAAGCTTAGCCTTTTCTCTATCCTTTCACTTCCAATAGTTAATCATAACAATTAATCTTTTGAATTGTGAGAATGCCAATATTTAAAATGAGCATTTACCATAAATTAAAGGTATCTTGTATTATCAGACTTGTCTTTATAAAACATGCTCTAGTTAAGGAATTATTGATACTTTAAGTGCTAAATGATGATATAAAACCTTAATAAAATTGCACATTTAAGTACTAATCAATCCGCTTTCTATAAATCATTATCATCTCTAGGTTGCTTGCAAATGTTAAAAATATTCATTTCCAATGTCATATTTCCAAATGAGAGCTTCATTAGTCCATTCCTACAATTAATCAATGCGTTAGAAGTTGCAAGAAACCGATATCTTAAAATAACAGGAAATGAATTACATACTTCAACAGGTTTTGTGTCCAAGATAACAAAATCTACAAGATAAATGAATTTATCAACTTGTACTAACACATCATTGACTATTCCTCCAAACACTTTTACAAATCTATTGTTAAGTGAAAGAGATACAGAACTTGGTTTTAACTCACCTAGATTGAGACTCTGAAAAACTGAATATGAAAGTAAATTCATACTAGCTCTAAGATTAAGAAAGGCTCTTTCAATTTTATGTTCTCCAATAAAGAAAAAAAATTGTAGGACAACCAAAGTCTTTATATTTCAAAGGATTATTCTTCTGAAAAATGACACTTACTTGTTCGGCTAAAAATGCTTTATTTTTCACATTTAGTTTTCTCTTCACAGTGCACAGATCTTTTAAAAATTTAGCATAAGAAGGAACTTGTTTAATAGCATCCAGCAAAGGCATATTGATCCTTGTTTGAAAGTTTCAAAGATTTCAGAGTTATGATTAACTTTTCTTTGTTTGGTCATGGCATGAGGAAATGGAAGTGCTGGTATGGAATTAGTCATTTCTTTGTAATTTTCAGATTTAACCCCTTCCGTACCCTTAGAGATTGACTCATCTTTCTCACAAGGTTCAAGAGTGGGTTTTTCAATAACCTTACCACTATGAAGAGTAGTGATTGATTTGACTTGATCCATGTGTTGGCTTATAAAACTACTTGCATTTGCATTGTATTGCCTCTTGGAATTTTGTTGTAATTGAGATGGAAACTTACCTTTCTCTTGGAAGAGTATCTTTAAAATCTATCATGTTTTGAGCAAGTTAAGTATTGATTATCTCTTGCTTTTTAATGAATACATGCAATGTTTTCTCAAGATTTGTTCTAGAAGGTGGGGCATAAGGAGGTGCATATCCATGAGAATTTTGAAAATTATGGTGTACTTGAAACAGTGGTTGTGAAGTTTGTATATTGTTATTATAACTCTTCCAACTGAAATTTGGGTGATTTCTCTAACTATGGTTGTATATTTGCGAGTATGGGTTGTGGTTGACCCTTTGAAAACTCTTTAAAGCATGTGTTTCTTCATGAAGACATTCCTTAAAAAAAGGCAAGGTCGGACAATCATTGGTTGAGTATTCATTTGTTTCACATATTTGACACACAATGTTTTCAACAAATTTTAATTGACTACTCTTTTTCAATTATAGTGCTTCGACTTTCTTAGCTAAAGATGCAAACTTGGCTTGGAGGTCATGATTTTCCCTAAGGTTGTATATACTTCCACTAGATGTATGAGGTTGAGTTTTACTCGGTCCCTCATACGTGCCTATAGTGTCCCAATTTTGAGCATTTTCAACTAGCAAATCTAGATACTCCATTGCTTAATTAGGGTCTTTATCTTCAAAAGTTTTATTGCACATCATGTTAACCATTTGCCTATCTCTAGGTGTTAAGCCTTTATAAAAATGTGAAACTAATCTACATGTTTCAAAACCATGATAAGGGCAAGTATTAATTAAGTCTCGATACCTATCCCAACATTGGTAAAATGTTTCTCCTGGTTTTTAAGTGAAAGTGATGATTTGTCTTTTGAAAGAGTTTATTATGTGAGATGGGAAAAACTTCTTTAAAAACTATTGTTGCATTTCATCTCAAGCACGAATGGATCCTAGTCTCAAATTTTATAGCCATGTTTTAGCTTCATCTTTTAATGAAAAAGGAAAAAGCTTTAATATATGTATAAGCCATGTTTTAGCTTTATCCTAGTCTCAAAAAGAGGATATCCTACAAAGTTTACCACTTAATGTATGTGACCACATTCTCATATATGTGTAGGAATAAAATAAAAAGAAGAAGAAAATAAAAGAAGAACAAACAAGATAAAAGAAACAAAGTTATATACAAGAAAAGTGAAAAAATAAAATAAAATAAATACTATAATTTGTATAAGAACTTACCTCCTTGGCAACGGCGTCAAAAACTTGACATGACCAAAAAATTGATATTTTCTCCCAAGTGCAAGAGTGTCAAAGTAATAAATAACCTGACAAGACCAGATTCGAGTCATAAGGAGGTTAATTGTATAAATTATAGATAATAATAATACAACAACAATAGTAATAATAATAATAATAGTAGTAGTACTACTACTACTACTAATAATAATAATAAAATAAAAGAAGAAGAAGAAGAAGTTGATGAGATTTTTGAGATGGAAGATCAATGTAAAGGTCAAACAATAATAACAACAAATATCAATGTTAAAGGATCCACTAATGATATGTCAAACAAGTATAATATAAACTCTTATTATTCAATTGGAAACCACACATAAAGAAGGTTCCAATCAGATTGTAGATGGTTAACATGATTACATTAATCATCTTATTCGATTAATGCTAATACTTGTAAACTTATGTTAACAACAAATCAAGTTTTTTTCATAGCTTAGGTGTCGGATATACCATACAGTATGGGCTATGAAAGTGCCAAACATTTGTTGTACCAAGTGTTATACAACATAAATCAAGATTAGTCATTTAACAAGCAAAGTATTAAAGAGTGAACAAGATAACAAATACAAAACATGTTACTATCAAACATTAAAGTCCATATTAAGTTTACACTATAGTTATTTTTACACATTAGTGTAACCTTTTCACCTTAACATAATGAACTTAGCTAAACATAATGAAAGAAAGAAATATAAATAAATAAAATAAAAACATAAATAAGATAAAAGTTAACGAAGTAAAGGAAAGAAATTAAAAGGCATAAACTTGATATTAATGAAAGCAAAACTTAAGTATTACAAAAATACAAAGAAAGAAAGCAAAAGCATGATCTTAATCTGGAAACCAAAATGCCTAAATGCATGACAAATGCCTCCTTTTATAGGCTAAAATTGAGAACTATTGATTTGATGACTTATTGATGAGTGAGTAGTCAACTCTTGATTTGGTGACAATTCTTATCTTCTCTTCTCTGCCCAAAACATCATTGATAACGTTAGAATTGGAACCACTTGAAAACATGAAAGTTGTAGGAAATTATCTCAGCTTTCTAGAAAGAAAAATGAATGTCATTTAGACTTCTAAAACTCTATATATGGGCAAAATACTGAATAGTACGCGAGCTATAAGATAGATTCAAACTTCTTTGTTGTTGCTACAATTTGGACTTGAAAATGGCCTTTTAAAATCTTGGACTTCATATAAAAGCTATAGGCATATGTCTTACCTTTCCATCCATATAAGTAGTAGATCTAAATTCGAAATCTACAACTCTAGATATAACCCAATTGCCGAATAGTGTTCCAGTATAGACTACACCAACATTTGTTTTTCTAAGTTTATCTCTTTATCCTTTCAATTTCAGTTCTTAAAGTCATCAACCAATCCTTTCATTTATATGATAGGTCTGCATTTAAAATGAATATTTACCAAAAATTATATATTATTAGATATGTTATTGTAAAACATGTTTTAGTTAAGGAGTTATTGATACTTCAAATGTAAAATGATGATATAAATCTTTAATAAAAATATACTTTTAAGTACCAATCACTACCCCTAGTTTTTCAAATATTTTTGTTTAAAAGACTTAACCACCAAAAGTAAAAAAAGGAAAAAAATATTTACTTTAAGACCATGTTATCTTCAAGTGACTTTTTTAACATCTCATATAAAAGAGTTGGAAGTTGTTTATTCCTTCTAAGGTATAGAACACTTTGCAATGGAGAATCAATAAAGAAATTGCCATGATGATTTTTAAAAAGCTCATTACTTAGAAATATGAAATTATTGTTGGATACATCATTAGAGGCATGGATTTTTTTATTGGAGACATCATAAGAGGCATAGAAAATAAAGACATGACAATTTCCTTACAAATATAGAGATAAGCAGCATCATGAAAAAAAACATGCAAAGACTACTTGGAGATATAATATTAATTTATTTATTGAAAAATTCAAAAGATTTTCTTATATAAATAAAGATACAATTCTTGAAACTTGTTTGATATAGAGGCAACACCTTGCAAGATGTGTTAATCTCTTTCTATTTTTGTTCATGTTGCATTTCCTTCCTGGAAATCCATTAGAGAAGACCTTGACGATCAATCTTTTATGAATATTATTTGTATTTATGGGTTGAGCATATTAATATAATTATTATATGACGATTAAAAAAACGTTGAGATGCAAAAAAGTACTAGTTATATTACTAAAAAACAAAAAAAATGATAATTAATTAAGTACATGAAGGTTGAATGATAGAATTAAAAGAAAGAAGAGGGAAAAAAATATTATTTATATCCAAAATTAAAATTAATTACATTAAATTATACGAGATAGGTTGGGTTGAATAAGTTTTAAAAATCCCAACCTACACCATATCTATAATATTTAATAAAATTTATAATATTTATTTATTAGATTTGTTGGTTTCCTATTATTTATAGTATTTATATTATTTAATTTTAACAACTCAAGTTAAATAAATTTTTTTATGGGTGAAGTTAATAAATATTACATCTAAACCAGTTTTTTATCTTTTCGGCACACATGCTATTAAAAGCCAAAACTTTATCATTTGCGAATTCCAGACTCAGTTTTAAGGTCTCAACATTTTGACTTATTTTCCTTTTATGATAAAACATTTTCGCTCTGAACAAGTTTTTAAGTTTTCTTGGGTCGGCGGGGGTGGCTCTAAACATTTGATAAAATAAAATGGGAAATAATTATAATATTATTATTTTAATTTTTAACCCGGAACAAATGGAGAGACTGAATAAGATCAGCTCGTATCGTATCGCGAGGCGAGTCTTATTAAACGACAGCGCATAACCTTTGCAAAGTTGATAGTCACTCAAAGTATCATAGAAGCACTCCCAATTGGCTAAATATCAAGGCGCCAAAACCAGTGACCTAATCCAATCCAATTTTTGTTAGCTAGGCAGGCAGGCAGACAGGGATAAGAAAACTGAGTGAGGGAGTGAGCCAAGACTGAGCTGAAAGAGAGTCACTCACTCAGCAGCTACATCATTTTAACCATGGCCACGGCAGTCGCCAACTGCTACTTCTCTGTTCTCACCTCCACCGTTAAATTCCGTTGCTGTGTTTCTTCCCAACGATATCTTGCCACGTCGCATCATTCCAATGCTTCGGTTACTTGTAAAGCCGTCGTCAATCACAAGAGACACCCTTCTTCTAATCGAGATAAGAGAACTTGTAAAACCCTAATCTCTCCCTCCCTCCCTCTGTTTCTTTAATCGATTGTCATTTTAGTCAAACCCCTAGGAATTCTAATTAGTTGAGCAAATTCAGCTCTCTAAGTCATAAATAGAAACTATCTCTGCTTTAACACAGCTGGAATTGATATTTTTTTCTTTTAAAAAAAGAAGGTCAAAATTATGTTAAGCTCAGCTTAACAAGATTAGAAAGAACAGAAAGAAAAGAGAACAGAAATTGAGAAAGAACAGAAACAAGAGAGAGCAGAGGAGAATGAGTAGAGAAATGAGATTAATCTTCTGTATTTTCTTGTTCTCCAACACCACTTTATATACAATGGTTTTCTTTCAATTACAACTGATTTAACCCCTTGATTCAACTACTAACTACTAACTAACTCAAGAACTAACTACCTCCTAACTAATAGTCATGGTTTTCACGTTTTCCACATTCAGCACATGCTGCAATTCTTGGCTTGAAGGCTAGCAATTCTGTTTTGTACTGGAAACAGTACTGGAGCATGCATTCTTTATTTATAATCTAGTAACCTTAATTCCATGGTAACTTGAATCGTAACAAATTATCCTGTTTAACCGATTATTTTGTGAAATCTTGGTTTGGTTGTGTTTAGAAAGAAGGTGTTTCACAGAAGAAATCTTCGAGGAAATTGAAGGATGAGAGGTCCTATATACACGATGATGATGATGGAATCAACGGTAAAATGAAAGCAGGGAGATCCCAATCAGCGGCTTTTAAGTCATTCGGAGGGCAAAGAAAAGATAAGAAAGAGTCTAAGTTTGATATGAAGGAACAACAGGTGTGATTCCATACTCTCCTTTTTCCCATTTGTTGCTTTTAGTAATTTAGATAAGTTTTTTTATTCATTTCTTGATTCAGGTTGAGCCACAGAATCTTAAAGATGCTGCTTTTTTAGATGCAGTTGTCAAGGTGATAATTTTTTCACATTTTATTCCATTTCCTTGCAATTTTATGTTCTGTCATTTCCGTCATTTTGACATTCAATTGATGGTTTAGGTCCTGTGATTGCTAATTTAGTCTTTGAACATGCTATGTTCTATTAGATGTGTAGATGCTTGCAGATTCCATCTATTTGTTAAGCTCCATGTTAATCATTATTAGCAATCTGTGCTTCATAATTAGTATAGTTTTCATCAGGATATTACTCTTGTATTCGTTACTAAAATTGCAATGAGTGACTAACTAGATATGGGACAATCTAATTGACACAAGTATCTTACAGTCCATGAATGTCCTACATAGTTTTAGAATTCAACATGAGTCTTGTCCAAAGAGCTAGATGATGCATCAAGGATGTCTAAGATGTTGCTCTCAGCTACTTTAACAACTACTTGGAGGAGAAATTCCTTCTATCTTGATAGATGTTGATACATTCATAACGAGTACCTGGCATATTATCACAAGGGTGCATGTGAGTGTCTTTCTTCTTTTATATTCCTTGGAAGCTTGAGGTTTGGGAGCAGCAGTTATTGCTATCCAAACTAATATGTGAAGCTAAGTTTTACGTCACCATTTACTAATATTCTCAACTGGTGGTTCTCAATAATATGCTACCTATTTCATTTCCTTGACACAAATTTGTAGAATTGACTTATTTTTTCATGCATGTGCTTGCACTTTGCTAGAAAATGTTTTTTATTTTTTTTGTCTAGGTCTACTGCACTCATACTGAGCCTGATTATTCCCTTCCCTGGCAAAAGGAAAGGCAATACACAAGCACAGGAAGGTGAGTTTTCTGAAATATTTACCTGTTAGGTCTTCCATAAATCTCTTTTAAGGTAACAAGCAATTCTTGGTCGCAGTAGGCTCTGTTAAGATGTATTTCTGTCCATATTTCGTTTCTGCTGTGCATGCTATTTATTGAATCAACATTGTCTCAAAAATTGATTTCTTCATTTCTTTACTTGTATGTTATGCAGTGCTTTTATGATTGGCAATGGAAAGCTTTTGTCAAATGCTCATTGTGTTGAACATTATACACAGGTTATTTCATGCGTAAACTTTCAATCTTAGTTTGGATTTTATCAATTGCCTTTTACCCTAAGTGATCAAACCACAAGAAAAGCCCTCAAAAGACCAAAACATCTAGGTAGCTATGTCTAGTGATAGAATAATAGCAAATCAAAAGGACTAAGTCACTAATCAACAGCCCTTGAGAACTCTGGCCATCCTTTTCCCATTTGATAGACATGCTAGAAAGTGCATGATGCATAGGGACTGTACATGGAGATATATATGGAATACTAGCTTGGAATTCCTATAAGAGCACCCTGCCACTGGTAGACACTTGCTCAATACAAAAGAATCATTTGTGTTTTCTCCGGTTTGAGACATGATATTTAGGTAAAGATTGTCAAATTAACTTTTTAAGATTCCTTTTCTGATTGCAGGTCAAAGTAAAGAGAAGGAGAGATGATACCAAATATTTGGCCAAGGTACTTCTTTATCCTATGGAAGTTGCAAGATATTTTAATGATCTTAATAGCTCAGTGTCTATACCCTTTTTTTAAAAAAATCTTTTTCCATATAATTTAAAGTCCCAAAGCATAAATGGAAGTGATAAGGATGTGTTAGATGTACTTTGAGAGCAAGTGTACATATATCTTGAGAAAATTGGATCAAAATCCCAATATTAATGAGTTTCAGTGGATCTGTTTGAGGTTTTGTTTTTTGGAAAAAACAAAAGGCTTCTTTTACAAGAAGCATGGTGTAGAGAAATTTGTGTCCGCTATGACTCCCAGCACTTTCTTACTAGCAGTTGCGCCTGCCATATGTGGAAACAAACAATATGATTTTTTCAACCTGTCACTAGTTTCTTGAAGTTCTCATGCTTCTATTGACATAGTATTCACTAGAAAACAAAGGAAATGAACCAAGGCATGGATTAATCTTGCTTGTGAGACATACAAGGTATTGCAACTTACTTTCCTCTCAATGATTTTGTACTCAGGTACTGGCCAGGGGAGTTGATTGTGATATAGCTTTGCTTTCAGTAGAAAGTGAGGAATTCTGGGAAGGAGCAGAACCACTCGAGTTTGGATGCTTGCCACATCTTCATGCATATATACATCTTCAGGTTTGATTACCCATCATTGAAATCATATGATTGTTCATCTATTTCTGACATGTCTATGATTGTCTGTGTGATGTTCTCCCTTGACCAACATGTTTGAGCAAATTTTCTGTATCATGCTATCAAATTTATTATTATCAGGTTACATCGTATGCACATGGATCATCTGATTTGTTGGGCATTCAAATTGATGCAGCAATAAATCCTGTTTAGAATGTATATATGCATGTTCTTATTTATTTGTCAATCCATTCCGTGTGTCAAAACTTCTCCAGGTTATATATTTGTATTTTGGAGATTGCATATATCTGGGTGTATGCATGTGTGTTTGTCTGCATCTTTTATTTATTTCAGGGCTTTAGTCCATTCTGTGATAGCTACTGCTTATACTAGTTAGTTATAGGTAACAGTGGTGGTCCTGCATTCAGTGATCAGGGGGAGTGCATTGGAGTAGCATTTCAGGTAGGTTCTCTGGCTGATATGGACCAGTTTTCATTTGGTCTAGAGCTATTTTTCCATATGACTAGATTCAAAGAATGAGGGTTCCTCCAGGCAGTTTCTTCTTGATATTACATTATGTTTATAATCTTCTTGTTTTTAAACGATAGCAAGTTCTCCACATATTTTGCTGTTGATTTAGCAAACAACTCATACTCCATTTGCTGCATCTCTTTCCTTGTGACATTTTCATGAGACATTTCTTTTAGGTATACAGATCTGAAGAGGTCGAGAATATTGGATATGTGATTCCAACAACAGTTGTATCTCATTTTCTAAATGACTATGAGAGAAATGGGAGATACACTGGTGAGATGCTTTTTTGCATATGTTTATATGGTGTATTCCTTGTATTGTCTATGCTGTGTTCTGGCATTGAAACTCAATGTGTAGAATTTGAATGTTGACATGCAATGAAATGCATGCCAATTTTAAGGACCAAGCTTCCTCTAAAAATTTCATGCTCTTATTTTGACCAACATCATATAGAACTACTAGTTATCAAGTTTGTGCAAAGGTAGTAATGGCTTCTTGCTCTTTTTGGTTCTTCCATAATCACTTTTAACTTGCAAGTTTCGTGTGACTATTATCTTACACTTGTTCTTTAATAGGTCCCCGCAGGCTATTCTCTGGTGTAGATACTCTTTAGTTCTCATTTGTTGTTGTGAAGGTTGTTGAGAGTATTTATAGACACACACACACACACACACACACACACACATATATATATATATCAGTGCCTTGGAATGTTCTGAATTCCTTTTGAATCTATTTAGTAACATTTATCATATCACTTGTTGCTTTCTAGATTAACCATTGCTCTGCTTTTCTTTTCACGTACTGGTACCTGATTGATTTTTGTAATGCAAACCTAGCATCTGCCTTGATCATGCAGTTGATTTAGGATTGTCCCAATAAAACTCCTTTTGCCTGACTTCTAGGCTTTCCTTCCCTTGGTGTGTTGCTGCAAAAGTTGGAGAATCCAGCATTACGTGCATGCTTAAAAGTAAATTCTAATGAGGTATGCCTTTTTGTTAAGTACTTTTTTTTTTTTGGCTTTCAGATTGTCTGGCATTGTTCATGTAATTTGTAATTTTTCTAGTCTTTTTTTTTTCTTTTGAAACTGTGGATGTGCTTTTGTAAATTCAAGTTAACACAAGTTTAACTTTATGAGCGTGGGTTGGCATTACTATGGTGGTTTGTTAAAAAGAATTCTGAGTACTGGAGAGTGTTTATTTTTATTTTTATTTTATTTTTTGTTTTTTGTGAATATGGGTGGTTTGCCAATGGGTGGATCAAGTTAGGTTTGGAAGGATAATTCAGCAGCTAATGTGAGGTTTCTGGAGCAGATGAAGGAGTAATGACAGAGGTGGAAAGTGGTACTGGAGGTGTTAGCATGGGGAAAAAGTGAATTGTGAAATGCAGCTGTGATTTATGGGATGGTTGGTTGCTGTTAGTTTATGTCAGTTCAGTGTATTGAGAGCTAAAAAGTTTAGAGATGTTGTGGGGAAAAAGTGATTCATGTGGTTGTATACTTTCAGGAATATTTTTGGGTTTGTGAAAAGAGAAATAAAAATCTCTATTTGAGGGGGATGAAGTATGGAAGATTTTTGGGTTAAAACTATACACACTGACAGTTTTTTTCCTTGCCCCCTTATGAGTTCTTAATTTCCACACTCTGATTCTGCATATCGTTTATGTGATGTATAGTCAGCCTTTTTTGTTACCTCATTCCTCTTGCTTTAGCGATTGGTTAGCACCTCCTTAGTAACTAAACTAATAGACATTTATAATTACCTTAAACAGTGGTATCCTGGAAGCAGTTCTTCAATGCTCCCTGAAAAATGGAAAATGGAGGAATCAATTCATTTGTAGCCTTTGTTTGCTTTCTCCCCCCCGCAACCCAGTAACACCAATATATCCGGTGAAAGAGTTATGTTGTTGCAACTTCATAGCATGAATCTGTCAAGCAGTTCCCTTATAACATCTGTTTTGTGCAGGGTGTGTTGGTACGAAGAGTTGAACCAATCTCTGATGCTAATAGAGTCTTAAAGGAGGTACAGTGGCCTCTAGTGGCTTCAAAGCTTGCTCTATTTGAATTGAAAATAGTATATTCTTGCTAACATGTTATCAGGAAGGAAAACCTTGGATTATTGTTATAATGGTTCTCATTATTGTCAGCCAAACTAATCTGTATATAAATATCCATGCTGCATTTTTGTGGTGTTCAGACTGCAATAGGATTAAGGAATATAGACATGCAATTTTAATTTTACACAAGATTCAGTCCTTGTATGAATTGGGAGTCATTTTCTTGCATTGTTTAGTGGTGTAATTTGATTTATGAATAAAGATGAAAAGCTTGAATAAGTAATTTCTTCTTGAGATGGATTTTCCTTTTTACCTGAAATTTGTATCTGTTGAGAATTTTGATTGTAGTTGTTCTTTTCAGGGGGGACGTGATTGTGAGCTTTGATGATGTTCATGTAGGATGCGAAGGAACAGTGCCATTTCGATCAAATGAGCGGAATGCATTTCGATCAAATGAGCGCATTGCATTCCGTTATCTTATTAGTGAAAAGTAAAGGGCTTTAGTTCAACCATTGTTTCTTTATGTTAGGCTTTGAATTTTTTCTCAGTTTCTTCATAACCTTGTTTGAGCATGTTCTTTAATATCCAAATAGTCAATGTTCTTTGGGCTTCATTCTTTTTTGTATGTATATAATGGTGTTTTTAAACAGATTCGCAGGTGATGTAGCAGAGCTTGGCATAATTAGAGCTGGCTCATTCATGAAAGTTAAAGTAGTTCTTAATCCAAGAGTGAATTTGGTAATGCCATTAGAATCTTGGCTCTGCATCATATACAAGTTGATTTGTCGGATTCATATATCAAAAAAATTGGATTCTTATCTTCTTGCTTCAAGGTTCCATATCATGTTGATGGAGGTCAGCCTTCATATTTAATAATTGCTGGTTTGGTGTTTACCCCACTTTCAGAACCACTGATGGAGTATGAATACTTTCAAGCACTCAGTAATGTGATTAATCTGTTAATTTATAATAGTATTCTTGCTGTAAGTGATAATGCTGATGCAAGAGATTTTTTTCTCCTGTTGGCAGGGAGGAGTGCGAAGGCTCTATAGGGGTAAGTCCTATGACAGGTTGCTTTAACACCTTTTGCATTGGTCACCAATATAGTTTTTAATTTGATTGGTTTTATCTTCCTTAAGTTGAAACTGCTAGCAAAGTCTCGTTATTCTCTGGCAAGGTTCAAAGGGGAGCAAATTGTTATATCACAGGTAAGTTTGCTGATGTGATGCTATTGTAATTACAGTGGCAAGTTTTCTGTACTTATTAAATCTTTGTTTTACTAAAGGAGGATCATATTTCATTGCCAAGATTCTTGTTTTATTGGAAAATTTAACGAACTGTTGGCATATCTCGGTACATCACTGCCTTGATTTTTTTGGTTCTATTGACAGGTCTTGGCAAATGAAGTCAACTTTGGATATGAGGAAATGAGCAATCAACAGGCACGTTATCTATAACCAGTAACAACTGTTATCTGCACCTGCTTGCCATTATTTGCACACGTACTAAAAAGAATAAAAACTTGCAGGTTTTGAAGTTCAATGGAATTCAAATAAAAAACACCCATCACCTAGCACACCTTGTTGATTGTAAGCGGACTGCCCCTTCTCTGTTTTTGTTGCTCCTGGCTCCTTTTTCACTTTTTTCCTCATGTTTTTGTGATTTTAATCAGCATGCAAGAACAAATACTTAGTTTTTGAGTTTGAAGACAATTACCTTGTTGTGCTGGAGAGAGAAGCAGCGAGTGCTTCTTCAGTCCACATTCTCAAAGATTATGGAATCCCATCTGAACGATCTTCTGATCTCTCGGAGCCATATGTGGATTCATTGGAAGACAACCAAGCTGCAGTTCAGGATTTTGGCAACAGCCCAATTTCAAATCTGGAAATTGGCTTTGATGGACTCCTCTGGGCATGATACCAAATTGGGAGGTCAATCTGAGTTGAGCTCTATCACGACACTCAATAGTGGAAAGTATGGTTGTAACCTCAAAAGCCACCAAATTGATAAATGCCAAGCTTTCTGCTCATTTTCAAGGTCATTACACGAGCTCCTTTTCTGGTATGCAATCACATGATCATGGTCTTCCGTTCTTTCCATTTAATTTTCCTTTCATTCTGTTTGGTTGGCTGGGCATTCCCAGATGGATTTTAACCAATTTGCATGTTTAGACATCAATTAGGCAAAAGCCTAATTATTGAAGGGCTCATTTTTCTTGTCAGCCGAAATTATTTGATGTAACGATTAGAAAATTTGTGTAATTAAATTATTTATTGTTACATTTGACGCGGCATATAATACATCTAGTTTGCTACGGGGAAGATAAGTTTTGGGAACTTCTGTTTTGGGCTTTGAATTACTAGCAGGGGATCGTGGATTTACAAAATTGGTCTGTCTCCGATCTTTATTGCTCTGAAATGGTAAGTTGATTGAGAATATAGCTAACTTGGAAAATGAAATGCACAGGTAATATATTCACCGCTACTCAAGCAACTAAAAGCTTTCCTAGTTGGGTTTTATATTTATTTTTTAATAATTACAAGTTTGATTATATAATTATTCATTTTAAAATTTATAAAATTAATTAAGATATGTGCAAGTTAATTTAAATAGTTATAATAATAATAATAATAATAATAAAACCTTTTATAAACCTTCAAATGATCTTTTTCTAACGAAGTATGAATGCAACATCATGGATGTCTTGTAACCTCGTGTATGCAATCATGAGGAATTGATGTTTCATGCTAACGTTTATTTTTATTGGGTTAATTATTTTTTTAAATTTAAACATTATTTAATTTGTAACCTTGCGTGTGCAATCACAAGGAATTGATGTTTCATGACATTTATTAGCATGAAAGCGTATATTTTTATTGGGTTATTTTTTTTTAAAAAAATTTAAACATGATTTAATTTGTTGGGCTAATTTTTTTTTTTTAACTAAGTTACTATACTATTATTAAACTGAAAATTAAAGTAAAAAATAATAATATTTAATTATTTTTTAGTATTAAAGTTTTAGAATAATACATTTTATATTTTAGTCTTATTTACTATCAATTAAATATAATATAATAAAAAGATAATCAATCTCTTTTATTCACTATTATCAAACACAAACATGATTGTGTATCTCTCCATTTTCTTTTTCTTTTTTAAATTATCATTTCCATATTTTTTATTCAGGGCATTAACCAAAAGCCATCTAAATGAGTGCCTTGATATCGTTGACTACATTCTGTGCATCCGCGCTAGCTCCATACAAACCTCTCCTTGATAATCCAATACAATACAAACCGTCCTTCCCCTTCCAATGGTTAGGGTAACTTGGCTTTGGAATCCCATCTTCATTCAACAGGTAATCATCCCCCTGGTCAAAACAACTATAACTGGTCAAAAGCGCGTAAACACATGCAGTATTTCCATCTCTTTATGCTGACCGATTCATAAATAGTGAGGTAACTTTCTGCTGGTTTGATAAAGTTACCCACCTTGAGCCACTTATTAGTTGATCTCTCGAAGCCAGTACAAAAAATAATGGTGTCGAAGGGGCGTGACTCGCCGTTTTCAAATACCACCTCATTGCCTCTTATGCTTTCTAGTGCGGGCAAGACCTGGGCACACAAAAGACAAAATTCACGAGCTTAGCATCATAATCATCTGTCGGCATACACGCAAGCACAAACAGTCAATTATTAGTCGAATGGAACTTCTGGCAATACAACATGGTTTTGCAGAGAACTTTACCAGACAAATGAAGTAATTTCCAAGTTAAATGTGTACAGGGTGATCCATACGTGTTATATGAACTTTTCTGATTTAGGTGAACAAGACGACAAATCTTTAAATAGTATGATGATGATGATAGTTGTTGCCATCCATTCATGCAACCACCTGTTGTCAACAGCTGTATAAATTTGAGATCTCATTACTTTTGTGCGCAAAAAGAGGAGTTGAGGACGACAGCACGTCTTTGACACCAAATTAGTAGCGAATTGATTGCTGATAACTAAGTTAGAAGCTACCAGAATGATTAATGAACCCATCATGTGTGTGGGTGGGACTCGTGGCAAACCGGATTAATGTAAGAATTTCTCCGTTGTGAGCCATTTCTTTTTGGGTATATTTAAGGACTTGCTAGCTAATTAAACCGAAAATAAATCCATTACCAGCTCTCTCTAATTCATACATGTATAACATACCTGGATCTCTCCGGACTTGATTTTGTTGCAGGTACCGACATCGAAAACTGGATACTTCCCGTAAGCAACTTTCATGAAAAACGGCCCCTCTTTTGGTCTCTTTATCCCATGCTTGCTTAAGTCTCCATAAACAAGTTTGCTAAGCATCACCATAACTTTGTCCACCATGCCACATGAAAAATACTTCAACATAATCAATCCCAAGTATACCATCTCCCTCGATAGAATGTGAATCTGCAAGCATGAACATGGGTCCAATCATATACAATTCATTAATTTACACATACTAGTTAGTTATCATAATTTGATATCGAACCATTTTCTGAAAGAAGAAAAAAAAAGAGAGTATTAGAAACATTTAATAATTTATACTCGAAATAAACAAATTAAAGATTGATCGAGCCAAATGCTAAGTTACCGGACTACGGATGGCGATTGATGTTCTTGCACCATGGTTTGCGAGGTCTAATGCAATTTCCATGCCAGAATTACCAGACCCAACAACCAAAACATTCTTATCACAGTAAGTCTTTCCATTTTTGAATTCAGTAGAGTGAAGAACCTCTCCAGTGAAAGTGTTAATTCCTTCGAACTCTGGTATAAAAGGATTGCTCGTTTCTCCACTAGCCACCACCAAAAACCTCGCAGAGTATTCCTCAATCTCCCCAGAACTCACATTTCTAGCCTTAACGTTCCATTTCTTGGCTTCTTCATCGAAACTCGCAAACTCAACACTTCTCTGGTACATGGGACTGATCTTGAAGTGGGAAACATAGTTATCTAAGTATTGTAAGAACTGATCTTTTGGGACATAGGCGGGGTATGAGTCAGGAAATGACATGTGAGGTAGTTCGCATAACTGCTTTCTCAAGTGAAGGCGTAGACGATCATATGAGTATTTTTTCCAAAGAGAAGCATAGCAATCTTCTCTTTCAAGGAGTATGTGAGGGATTGAATGCTGGTTTAGGCAGGCAGAGGTGGCTAAGCCAGAGGGACCAGCTCCTACTATGATTGCAACTGGGTCTTGCATCTTTTCGGGGAATGAGTGCCCTCTTTCGATCTCGTTTCTTTTGATTTTCGTTCTCGAGAAACGATAGAACACGACAAGGTTGTTCGATAAGGAGGAAAGCACAGAGATCGAGTGGCTTTATATGAACACAGTTTAAATTTTCTTTGAATAGCACTCGCAAAAATGGAAAAGTAGCACAAAATAAGTAAATAACACGCCACATAAATTAATGCAATTTAATACGTTATTGAGCATCACATACAAGTTTTTTAGTTTAACTCAAGACTTTAAATAAAACTTGTCATCTACCAACCAAAAAAACTGATTTGTTAATGTCATTTTATTCTATATAATAATCCATTTAAATTTCAATAAAATTGCTTAACTTATTATATTAATTAATAATTATAATAATCATTGACTATTTAAAATTCAATGGGATTTGTTGTCGTTCATATTAAAATTCAATGGCATTCCTTCTTAATAGGTTAATTCCATTTAAATTTCAAAAGAATTTACCTATTAAGTTGATAATTATGATAATTATAGTTTCCATTTTTTTTAAAAAATGCTATTTTTCAGAAAACACTCCAAAAATTACAAGAAGTATCAGATTATTATTTTTTAAGTTTTTGAGATAACTAAAAATCAGTCCTCAACTGCAGTTTCTAATAAATCAGTCCCGAACTTTTAAAATCATCCCCAAGCTTTCTATAGTTTAACATATCCATCCATTTGTCAGTTTACATTACCATAAATTTAAAAGAACTAGTTACAAAACTTGGAGTAAAATTGAATTTATAAACATCAATTTTATAATTAAATTATTTTCTAACATTGTATTTGAAATATACGACCAAAAGAAAGCATATATAAGCTGAAGTTTTTTATTCTGTAGAAAAAAGGAGAGAATCTCGTTGATTGATTGTTGCATGATATTGTTCGCCTAGTAATGATTTAGATGGTCCCAAACACATCACTGGATAAAATTAGTTTTTTTGTGTCTTATTAAGCTCCTATACTTAAAACATTTGGAAAATTTCATGTATCTTCAGGATATATGTATATAAATAGTGATATTTTTTTCTAATTCATTTTTTTTAATTTTAACTATTATTCAAATTGATTTTAGAATGATTAAGTTGATTGGATTGGATTAAAAGAATTTCAACACATCATAATTTTAAAATCAGGTGAGTGAAGACATTTGGTTGAAATGTTTTTTTTTTAATTAATTTTATCATTTTTTTCCTTGTATTTTCTTTGGACTGTCTTTGAATAAACCAAGTTGATTTTGTTATATTATGTCAACTTATGCTCAATTTAATTTTAAATTTGAGTTAAATAAGTAGTTGGGTTGGAAAGGTTTTTTTGTTAATTTTATTTTTAGACTTTATTATCTATTAACTGAATTATTTTTAAAACAATTAAATTGATTGAATCATGTCATAATAATTTCTGCATACAATTTAATTTTAAATTTCAATTAAATAAAAAATTAAATTTTAAAATTTTAAAATTGAGTATGAGATTTTAAAGTTCATTTGCTCAATTTGGTTTAATAATAACATTAAATAATCTTCCTTGTTATGTTATTTTTAAATCCGTACAGTTTGTCCAAAGATTTGAACTTAAAAAATAATAAAAGAGCTGACCTCCTTGACACTATACAGATTTCTTGATAAATATCCTTGATCGAATTGTATTGCACAGATTTAAAATTATCCTGCATTCCCTTCATAATAACCAAACATGATAAAATATAGTTGTTTCGCGAGGGCGGGCCGGCGGCTTTCTTATCAGTTGATTTTTATTCTGGAATGGTTCCAAGAGAGTACCAAAATCTTCAGCAATTAGCGCAAGAAAAAAAGACAAGGAAATAACTAAACAAGTATGTTAATAAATATTACTAGAAATTATTAAATACAAATAAAAATATTAATAAAAATAATATTGTTAATAAATTATAATAACATTTACCAATAAAATATAATATTATTATTTCTCTCGATATACTAATAAAAATATTCTTTTGGTGAATACAGGAGAAATTACTATTGAAAATTAAAAAATTAAAAATTAAAAATATATATAAAACAAAGTGACGTGTCATTGTTCCATAGAAAATTATTGAAAAAATATGTTAATTGCTAATTATAATATCACATATAATCTCTCTCTTCCCTCCATTTCTTTTTCTTATTTTTTTCTAAAAAAAAAATAGAAAACAACATATAACATTTTTATCCTATTCATTTTGTCATAAAATAAGCTCTTATTATTATAAATCCAGCCATCTTAGTACTTGGTCTGTCAATACCCCTATTCTAGTTTAATTTTGTTTTTAAAGATTTTCATATTAAGTAAGTAAAATTACTCATTTTTTGTTATAATTCATTATGAAAATATTAATTTTTAGTATTTTTATGTAGTATATATAATTTATTTATGTATTTACTTATTTTATAGTTTTTTCCTACAGAAATTTGTTATATGAATGTATGATTTATACATATTAGAGTTTGTTTGAGATTTTTTAAAAAACATTATTTGTTTGTCATTTGATGAAAATGGTTTTGATTTTGTAACTTATATTTTTTATAATGAAATAAATAATGAGTTATTTAATAGGTGCGTTTCACATTTAATCAATTTAATTGTTAAGTTGAAAATTTTGATAAATTTTAAGAAATTTGATTTTTTAGAGAAAATTGATAATGATTTAAAAGTATTATTACAATAGATTAAATAAGTTTGAATTAAACTAATGATAGCTAATTAGTTGAGTACAAATAATATTTTTCGTTCAAATTACTAATTAATACATCAATATTTTCTCTAGGTTTTATATAAATTGTTATAACTCGATTTTTTTACCCTTTTTTTTAAATAAAAAAATAGAAAAAAATAACAAAGAATTCAAAAAATATATTTTTGATGTATTTACATTGTTTTTGACATTCTCAATGTTTTTTTAAAAGAATAAAAAAAATTTAAAATTACTTTTGACGAGTTTGGTTTTTAACGTGCTCATTTCAAAATTATCGATAAATTTTTTTTATTGAGTTGATGTTGATATTGCCTTCCTAAAAAATATCAAAATACAAAAAATAAGATACATCAACAAAAATATTTGGACAGGGGACCAAAGTGTAAAGAAAGAAAGACGATGAGGGACCAAAGTGATTTTTAATTGTTTAGTCACCAAGTTTACTTAGAGACCAAGCAATTAGGAGGAAAAAAAATTATTTTATCTATAAATATTGAGGAAATCTCACACATAAAAGGAGGGGACAATTAATGAAGAGTATTTATTACACACACCAAAACACAACTCCTAAAAAATTCCAAAACCAAGAAGAAAACCAAAAAAATGACCCGTTCTCATTCTCCTCACACACCACACACAAAACAATAAAAAGAAGAAATGACCATGATTTCCCTTCTTTAAAAAATCACAAGAGAGGCCATTTTCATTTGTTATTTCTTTTTATCAGCTCATTACCTTATGGTTTATCTTGCTCTCTGTCACTAATATAGAAAAACACAGACTCTTTATCTCTTTTTGAAGATAGTTTTTGTCCATCAAAATCCAACATATCTTCCCAAATTCGCAGCTATTATCTCTCCACCAAAAGCAAATCAACCTCTCTCCACTCTCAATCCCTAAAAGAACCAACACTTATTGTCTGACTTCAATAGCTTATGTTACCACAATCTTTAACTGCAAGTACATAAACCAACCATCCATCATTGCCTCTTTTTGACAAAGTCAAAAGAGACCATATGTTTTCTTTGCTTTTTCCTTATCGTTATGAGCTCCTTGCCACAAATGATCGGAACCAATCACCAAGACTACCTTCAACAACTACCACACCTCTTTGGTCTTTTCTTCACCTCCTAACAAACAAAAACAAAGACAACCCCTCTTTTTCTCACTCTTAAAAATCAACAACCCTCTTTTAACTTGAATTGACCTATTTCACACTAACCCCTCTCTTATTCATCACAACTCATGACCATCACAAGTTCACCCACCACTATCTCCAACGACAACATCAACAATAATCACCAAGCTTATACTTTTCTTTTCACCACAAACAAACCAATCCTTTTATCATTGTCTCTTTCCTCATCCATCACTATCATCATTAAAAAAAAAAAAACCCATCTCCATACTACCCTTCAAACCACTAATTGTTGTGAGGTCCTACCATAGATAGCCCCCATCAAATCAAAGATCAGAACAATATCCTAACTTAGCTATAAATGATGGTGGTGATCACTAGCAATGAGAAACAACAAAGAAAAAAAAAGGTTAAACCAATAAGTAGTGGGTAAAAACAAATTGAGAAGAAAAAAGAAATAAAATAGATTGTTTGTGGATTTTTTATGCTTTTTTAGGTAGTGATGATCTTCATTGCTAGCTTAAAAAGGAAGAAAAGGAGGAATTGCTCCAAATCCACCAAGTCTTGGCCTTCCATAAGCGATGACACATGAACCTACACGCCGCTAATGATTATGACACATAGAGACTAACTAGTATTTAAAATGTATTTTTATCAAGGTTTTATATCATCATTTTGCATTTGAAGTATCAATAACTCCTTAACTATAACATATTTTATAATAACAAATCTAATAATATAAGATATCTTGAATTTATGGTAAATATTCATCTTAAATACAAATCTATCACATAAATCAAAGAATTGATTGATGAGTTTAACTACTGAAATTGAGAAGACAAAGAGAGGATAAGTTTAGAAAAGAGACACTAGTTGAATTCAAACTAGAACACTATTCAGTTATTAGATCATAAATGAAGATATAGAACTTGGATTTAGGTTTAGTTTATATGGATGAAAAGTTTAGACATAGGCCTAAAACTTTCATAAGAGTCCAAGATTTAAAAAGGTTGTTTTGAAGTTCAAATTCTAGTAATAATAGAGAAGTCAAAATCTATCCTGTAGCTTAGACAAATTTAAGTGTCTAGCCTATATCTTGAGTTCTAAAAGTCCAAATGTATCAAATCTTTTTTTGTAGGAAAGCTGAGATAATTTTCCAGAAATTTTATGAGACTATCTATTCAAATTTTGATGTTATTAATGACATTTTATTCAAACAAAAAGATAAAAAATTATCACAAAGTCAAGAGGTGGCCCCCCACTCCACAACGAGTCACCAAATCAATAATCTTGAATTTTAGCGTATAAAAAGAGGCATTTGCCATGCATTTAGGCGTCTTGATTTTTAGATCAAGATTATGTTCTTGCTTTTTTTCTTTATATTTTTGTAATGCTTAAGTTTTGTTTTCATTAATCTCTTGTTTATATCTTTCATTTCCTTTACTATACTTATATAATCATGTTCTCCTCTTGTTTATTTATGTTTCTCTTGTTTATTATGTTTAGCTAAGTTTATCGTATCAAGGTGAAAAGGTTTCAATAATGGTATTAGGTTAAATATAATATAAACTCATTATTAATTTACATCCATGAAAGTTTACTAGTAACATGTTTTATCATATTAATTCCTAATACCTTATTTGTTAAATAATTAATCTAGATTTATGTTGTATAACACTTGGTACAACAAATGCATGACACTTTTATAGCCAACCGTATGGTATAACTTGCACATGTGTTATGAAAGGAACTTAATTTGTTATTAACATAAGTTAGCATCATGAGCTTCTGACAATATCTAAAGGTTTGATGTTACTTAAATAAGATAATTAATATGATCATGTTAATAATTTATAATAAGTTATTAATAATAAATCATCCGATTAGAATCTCCTTTGTGTGTGGTTTCCAGTCGAGTAATAAAAATAGTTTATATTATATATATTTCAAATACCATTAGTGGATCCTCTAACCTTGACAACTGCTTTATCATTGTTTGATCTTCACCTTAATCTTATATTTCAAAGTCCTATTTAACTCATCATCATTATTGTTGTTGTTATTGTTATTTATGATTTATATACTTATCCTCTCTATAATTCGACCATGATCTTGCCAGGTTATTTATTACTTTGACATTCTTACAGTTAGAAAAAGACATCAATTTTTTGGTCGTGTCACCTACGCAATTAGTCTTGTTAGCCAATTAATGCATGCACCTACTATTTCCCATTTAAGCATTATCAAGCGAATCCTATGCTATCTCAAGGGTTCTATTTGACGTGGAATTATCATAGCCAAAATTGATCACACTCAAATAATTAGATATAGTGATTTAGATTAGGCTGGCAATGCTATTGATCACACGTTAACCACTAGCTATTATATGTTTGTTGGTGGCATTCTTGTCTCATGGCATAACAAGAAATAACATGTCATTACACTTTCTAGTGCCGAAGCTAAATATCATGTTATTGCATTAGTTGCTTTGTAAGTTGATTTGGCTTAAAGGTCTCCTATTTGAACTGGGTTTTGTAAGTAGCATCTCTACGACCTTGTTTTATGACAACCAAGCTGTCATGCATATTGTAGCCAATCTTGTGTTTCACGAAAGAACAAAACACATTGAAGTTGATTGTCATTTTATTCGTTAACAAGTTCAGTCTCAAATTATACAAACTCATTAAATTAGCAGTCATAATTCCTAATTTTTGTTCTAGAATTTATTTTTAGATCTTAATTTCATTGTTCAATTTTAATTTGTGATATGTTATTTTTCTCAATTTGGTCCTCATTCTTTTGGTTATTTTTTTAAAATCAAATTTTCTTTTTAATTTCACCCTTTAATAAAAAATTGTAGTTTTCCTTTAATTTATTTATTTTATTTCAATTTTGATCCTCATTATTTTAATTTTAATTTTTTTATTTTAGATCCTTTTGTATAATTAATTTTTTTCTTCTAATTTTATCCTTCAATATTTGATTGATTTGCAGTTGGATTTCATGGTTATTCCAAATAGGATGCTTCCAATCTAATGACACAATTCACGAATTTGAAAAGTTAACATGGATTGACATCATTGCTTTTTTTACTTATTTTTTGTTAAATTTCATCATTTAACATTATTTAAAAAAACAATAGGCTTTATGATTTTTTTATTTTATTTTTTTATCAAGTTATCCTAATTTTATGACCTGGACCACAAGTTTAGCGGGTTGACTAAGGTTGGTTTGACCCTTATTACTTAGATTACATGTTTGTTATGTTAATTTAAGTTAACTTGGGATGTTTGTTGTTTTTAATTTACCCAATTTCATAATTTTATATTTAATTAGGTAAAAATTAAGCTGTTTTGTTTTTTTTTTTTTGATAAAAAGATAGTTTTTTCATGTTATCATGATTTTTTTTATTTAGTCAATTTTCTATAGTTGATTTTTTTACTATTCTTGAATTTGTTTTCCATCTTTCAAATATATTTTGATATCTAAATATTATTTTTTTATTAAAAAATATTAAATTCCAATACTGTAACACATCGCAATACTGGTCCATGTCTAGTATTTTCTATAAATAGAGAATTCTTTTCTTGTATTTGGTGGCCAATACTATATACGTTTCAATATAATTATCTTTATTATTTTATTTTAAAAAAAATATTCTGATTTTATTTTAGGTTTTTTTGGCTAAAAACAATCTTCTTATATTATTAGATTCTTCCATCTAATAACCGTGGCTATCTCTATTACTTGAATCAAATTATTATTACATTGACAATTATTGTTATTTTTATTTTTACTATATTTTAATAGAACCTGCGTAAGTTTGATATTGAGATAGTCATTGGCGCCTCCTAATATGTTCTAAGTATTATTTATTACTGCTTTACAAAAGAAAATTAAATTGTCATATCCTTAAATTATTATTCATATTAATTGTATAAATATTATAAATGGAATAAAAAGAATAATACAAAAACAACATAAAAGGTTTAGAATAGACCATTCATGGACATAATTTTTTTTAATAATACTCTAACGTAACCATTAAATTCATTATAATAAAAAAGGTGATTAAGGACCAACTTCTTCGTGAAGATCTTGGACCCAATCCTTTTTACAACCTCAAAAGATAGACAATAGACCACTTATCAAAATGTTGGAAGAGTTTTTATGTATGATTTTAGAAACACATTCTTTATATTTATTTAATAAATTCAAAAAAAAAAATTACCTTAAGTACTCTCAGGATTATAACTCAATATGTTGGAAGAGTAAGCTGACTTTCCAACCTTTGGCTTTATAACATGTATAATCTTGCATCGTCAAGACTAATTATTCTGTTTATTATCCAAACCTTTCTCGATCTTAAGCGTGTCATGATATGATTTCGGGCACATGACGTGGATTCCATGGCAAGAAAGGCCCATTTATTTTTCTTAAATGACAAGGAAGACGTGCTACTCTATTTTCTCTGATATTATCATGAAGCATTCTGGACTTCGTCATTCCCGCCCCTTCTTCGGGTCAATGTAAGTATGACAAAAATTCGCAAGACTTACATTATGTGGATATACACGCAACACGCACGCAAAGAATATAAACCACGGCATCTTCCTTAAATGCCTACATTATATATAAAATTAATATTTTAAATATTTTCTGAAAAAAAAATCTTGATTATTATATAAACTAACATATCTTAATGTTGGCATCTACAGCTTAACGATATTGAACATCAAGGGATCTGTAGTTAACAGGGTAGTTTGCTTGTTCAATGTTGTTTGGACCCCATGCATGTTTACTAGTCAGCTTGATTCGAATTCGGTTGGCTGCCAATCGTAGGACAATGACTACTTAAGACATCAGCTATGTGAAGAAAAAAGAAAGGAGCAACCAACCACCAAATAAAGATTTAAATTATTAAGAGTGAAGCATGTGTTTTGTTTTATTGACGGGCACAACACAACTCCAAATTGATCAGATTCTTTGAAAATGACTCCATAGAGATAATAATAACTCACCATTCCCTTGACTTTTTTTTTTTTGTAATAGGATTAGAAAGTAAACTTAATTTCGACGCAAAAGTTGGTTGGGGAATATGAAAAAGAAGAGAAGAGAGTCTCTACGTGTAGGACAGGGTGAATCAACTTGTGTTGGAGGAGGATGTAACTGGCAAGAAATACTAAGTTAACCTCTTCTTTTTCTCAAAAAATAAAATAAAAATAATTTATTATATTGGTTTTCAACGAAATCTTACCCTCAAAACTTCATGAGAACCCCTCAAAAAAGGTAATCTGACGGCTTCCAGGCAAGAAACGGTAACTTGACTTGATATTTCAAGTTCACACAACTTCTTACTCTCACTTGTTATTAATATATTAAAAGTCCGCCTATTAAATGTCTTTAGTGTAATTATCAACAGTCATTTAATGATTAATTTTTGTGTTTATATTTTTACTTAGGATCTAGAAACATCACTAAAATAAAATTTGATAAAGGTATTTAGATAATGGCATAACACTTCACGAATTCTCTTATAACACTCTTTAACTTTTTTTCTCTATTATTAAATTGATTCTCTGCTTCCTTTTGTGGCCTGTGGATGTCCCCCTTTAGTCACGTATTACGTTCCATTAACCTCGGAATCCATGAAACACGCACCATATATATATATATATTGTCAGATAATATAATTTTTAATAATTTCTTTACACAATAAAATAACTATCTTATTCTTCAAAATAAAAAATATTAACTTTGCATCTAGGGCTGTTTCAACTTTTCATTGTTAAAACACAATACAATAACTTAGTGATGTTGATACTTGATAATTATTTTTTTCTTTTTTCTTTTCTTTTAATTTTCACTTTTTATTCTCTAATTTTTAATTACAATCCTTTAATTTTTTTTTTAATTTAATTATTTTTTATTACTATTAATTTTATTTGAAGTTATTTATAAAATTAATTTTTTCTCAATTATAATTTTCTTTAATTTTTTTATATCTCAGATTTTATCCTTATTTTTTTATTTTATTTAAGATAATTTTTAAATTTTATTTTTTTATAATTTCATCACATTTGATTCTTATTCTTTTGATTGTTATTTTTTTAAATAAAAATTAATATTTTTTTCAATTCATTATTTAAAATTAAATTGATTGAGAATTGAGTTTCTTAATTGAGTTCGAGTTTAGAATTTTATAAATTACGAGCTTGAAAGATTAACTTAAGTTTAAAAGATTCATCCAAGTTTACTTCTTTTTTGTTCTTTTTAAAAAAAAAAAACTTATATATTTTTTTGTTTTAATTTTCAACATTTATTTAATTACAAATTGTGCTCTGTTGTTTTTTATTTATTATCTATAAGTTTTTTCACTAATTTTGAAAATAATCCATGTTCTTTCAGGTTTTTTTTTTATTTTTTATTGAATTTTTTTTTGTTTTTTAATTAATTTAAATTAATTAATTAACTTCATGATATTTTGATTAGTTTATTTTTTGAGTCATTGTTCTAACAACAACATGTGTAGTTTTTTTTGATATTGTGGTGTAACCTTTCATAATAGTATTATAATCATTTTAATGAGTTTTTTTAGTAGTGAGAGGTATTCATGATAAAGTGACGAATCATTAGCTTATTGTTTTTATATATAGTTAATTATTGTTATTTTTTTATTTTATTTATTATTAGTATTTTTTAATTGTATTATTAAATTAATAAAACTTATTTAACAAGTAAAATTACTTATGTCCTAGATCTTTAACACTAGCATCATTTGATTTTTTGTATGTCAAGAAAAATTTAATCTGACCAATGGTGTTTTGAGAGCATCAATATAGTACCGCTACTATTATAGATCTAACTAGCTAGTGGAAGTTTCGCAACGTAATTTATTCTATTATCAATTAAATTTCAAACCATTTTATTTTATCAAATTTTCTCAAATAAAATTCAACAGTATACAATTTCATCTCATCTATTATTGACGACATTTAAAAGATTTCAATTAATTTGCTTTTACCAAGCTTCTGTCTAAAATAACAAACTAAGCCTTAATAAATTTACCATAAAAGATAATCCCAACAACAAATTATAATGTTTTTTTTCTCTTCTCCATTACATATAGTATAAGACTCTCCAAGGTTGGTTGTGCCAGTACAAAATATAGTAAGGATGTTGTTGTGTTGGAACGTAGAAACACAGGTATAAAAAAGGTATTTGAGCTCTCTAATTGTGTGCGTAGAAAATTAAAAATAAAATAGCGAGGGCATTATTATTGTCATTGGGTATATTATTTCCTACAAAAATCAATGCTAAATAAAATCAATATTTGAATTTGATCATCAGAAAAAGATAATTTTTTTGCTATTAAGATTGCAACTATTTACATTAAGTATTCCTTTCCTTTTTCTTTTGATTTTTCCTTATTATCAGAGGTATTATATCTAGATTCTAGCACTTGTTTTTTTTTTTCTTTAAATGTGATTAGAGAATTAACCATATATAAGGTAAATATTTTGGTCGCACTGGTTGAGACCGTCAATTGCTTAGATGAGAGGTTTGTACTTTATGTTTGGTATCCCATAAAAGATATAAAGGAGGCGTGGATCATGTTGAACAGGGTACGACACTCTATATACCATAAGAACTCTGAGGAAACATGTGCATGTGGTGATGTCTTTTTGAGCATTTTAATTCCAAATACATACTACTCCACGTCATTTCATCTCATGAAAAACAAAAAAACATTGGAGCCCAACGCAGCGATGGTACTGTGTTTTGCAAAAATATATTATTTTTATTTAAAATTATTATACAAATTATAATACTTTGTATAGAAGGAGAGAAGTAGAGGATATTTTATTATGATATCGCCCTACAATTTTCCCTGAAGGCATGTTGGGATCTCTCTCAAATCTAATTTGGTGGAAGCATTTAAAAATCATGTGCAAATCAAACAAGTGGATAGTGATGTGACATTGTTTAAGTTTAAAGAGATGACATGTGGGTAAATTGTTGTAGTTTTTAAAATAAATACATTTGATAATATTATAATTATAAATTAATATTAAATAAATAATAAAAATTAAGAGTATGATGAAACAAATATTTTATGAAAAAATACTGGTGATAAAAAATTTAGAGATTGAACAAAATAATTTGTAGCAATACATAGTATTTTGTGAGGAAATATACAATACTTTCATTACATGATTTAACTTTTTTGTTAATAAAAAGTAAAAAAAATTATAAAGATAAATTCTCTAACAACTTAATTGACACGACAAAAAGATTGATGTCTTCTCCCAAGTGCAGGAGTGTCGAAGTAATAAATAACCCGGCAAGACCGGGGTCGAACCACAGCGAGATTAATTATACAAATTATAATAATAATACAACAACAACAACAACAACAACAACAACAACAACAATAATTGATTAGTACTTAAAAGTGCATTTTTATCATGGTTTTATATCATCATTTTGCACTTTATGTTGCACTTTACGTCGAGGTTAATTTAATACTTTGCTTGTTAAATAAATAATCTTGATTTATGTTGTATAACACTTGGTACAACAAATGCTTGGCATTTTCATAACCCATACTGTATGGTATAACCGATACCTAAGCTATGAAAGGAACTTGATTTGTTGTTAACATAAATTATAATCATGAATGCTTGATATAAAACCGTGATAAACATGCATTTTTAAGTACTAATCACACCCCCCAACTAGCTTATTACTAGTCCCTAGTAATCAAAGCGTTAAAATAGAAAAACAATTTGCAAATTCTACAAAGTAAGGTATTCATCATTTAACTTCCATTAATCTATCCAGATAAACAAACTCCCATTAAATTTATATACCTGCTCAATACCTCTTAACAAGATATTCATAAACCTTTCTTTTGTGCTCAATGTATCAACATATAATTATGGGGTTTTTCTTGCAAGAAAACAAAAAATTTTTTTCCTAATGTTTAAGGTTAACTTCCTTGGATTGACATTATTATTTTTATCTTTTTTTTTTTAAATATATATACATATAATTTAAAAACACCATGCATCTTTAACCCATGTAACAAGCTTTCAGCTAATGACTCCTAGACTAGTTGGTCTTAAGGTATTAGGTGTTAAGACACCCCTACGAGCTTAGTAACTTGGGTCGCAGATACTGATATGTAGATAATGCAATATTTGATTCCCTTAAACTTTTCTCCTCAACCGATGTAACAAGCATTGGGCCAATAGCTCCCAAGTCAGTTGACTTTAGGGTATTAGGTGTTAAAACACCCCTTCAGGCTTAATTGCTTAGGTTAAGGAGGTTACAAAACCAAACTTATCTATATTTTTATTATTATCAGTTTTTTATTTTTTCTTTTTTCTTTTTTTTTTATTATATACTATCCCTTTCCCTTAGTTGTTACCTTTAACAAAAGAACATAAATAATATAATAATCCAATATGCAACCCACAATCATATGTTAAAATGTGCGTGTGTAAATTAAGGTTTAAGAATACATGTTAAATAAGTATAAAAACATAATTAAGTAATAACAATATGAAAGTTTGTAAATCTGAATATTTCAAGAAGTATTATGATAGACCTTGTTAAGAATAGTTACTAAGATGCATCTCAAGAGTCATAAAAGTTATCCTTACTCTGCCATCATAGTAACAACAATTTTGCACATGCTTTATGAAATAGAAAATATAGTTTTTTTTTAATCTATTACCCTCTCCCCCAACTAAAACAAAACATTGTCCTCAATGTTTAAAGGTAGAAAGATAGAAAGATAGAGTATAGAAGATATCACTTGAAATAACGAATACTAACAAACTTGAAACACATTGAAACAAATATAAGTAACAACAAAACACAAATAATAAAACAAAAGACACAAAGATTCATAAATGAAGGCTCAAATCCAATCTAAGCTTTTTACAACTTTTCTTAGCTGACCAATTTATACGACTCATAGAAGGATCAATTATAGGAATGAAAGATTGTAGTTGATCAATCAATTGTTTAGTAGTAGCAGTAGAGATTATGATTTGTCATGCAAAAGATGTTAGAAATTCCTGTTCCACAGCATGATCAAGAAAAAAACAACAACTTATCATAATAACCATTAACATTTAACAAACCTATGGGTTTATGGTGAATGTGCAGTTGAGCCCAAGAGGAAATATTAAAGATCTCTTCCAATGTGCCTAGATCACGTGGTAAAGCAATGAAGGAATTAACATGGTTAAACATTGCATTCATTCAAGATGACATTGTAGAGACCTGAAGTTCTTCTCCAATTGTTTTTTCAATGATGTCCCTTTTTGCTAAAGTTTCGGGGACAACCCCCAAAACTTGACTACCTCCTAAAAATACAGCTATTGGCACACCTCCCATTAACCCAAGACTACCTTCCGCATACACTAAATGAATCTTTCTCTCATCTAGCACTTGACCAAGATGATTTGCTGATTCTAAAAACTCCTTTTCTTTCCAGGACTAGATCCACCGAAAACCCAAATATTTCTTATATGATGACTTGAGGAACTTGTCATTTCTATACACTTCTGTATTTGTTGAATATATGGGTTGAGTAGAAATGAAAAGAAGGAACAGAAGGTTTTATATATGAGAAATTAGAAAGGCAATCATAATACCTATATGTAAGCCAGCTAGAGTCTCATACTCTCTCTCTCTCTTTATTTATTTATTTACTTTTGAAAAAGCATGTGTATGTATAGGTAGTTGTGATTGTGGCTCACATCTTCCCTTGGTTTTACGTCCAAGAACGACTTAAACGCTCTCTATGGGTCGGAGATAGGCTTCCCATCCAGTTTTCTTAAAAACTAGCAAATAAGGTTTTTTTTAGTCAGATTCTCAAGACTAAGTTGATCATGTTCTTTTTTAGATCTTGGGCTCCATATGAAAGTTGTAGGCCTATGCCTTATCTTTCCATCCATATAAAGTAGACCTAAATCTGAGATCTATAGCTCCAGATATGACCCAATTACCAAACAGTATTCCGGTTTGGATTGCATCGACATCTCTTTTCTAAGTTTGGTCATCTTTTCCCCCTTACAATTTAAGTTCTTAAAGTCATCAATCAATCCTTTCATTTATGTGATAAGCCTGCATTTAAAATGAACATTTACCACAAATTAAAGGTATCTTATATTATTATAAAACATGTTTTAGTTAAGGAGTTTTTGATACTTCAGGTGCAAAATGATGATATAAAACCATGATAAAATACACTTTTAAGTACTAATCATTAATATTAAAAAAAACCAACAAAAATAATTTTAGAAAGAAAAAAACCCATTAGAAAAAAACATTATAGGAGTTGATAATATTTTATAAGAAAAACTACAGTACTTTCTCCTATAAAATAAAATAAAATAACTATTTAACAAAATACTGTAACAATCCATAGTGTTTTGGGAGAAAAACTACAATGTTTTTCCCATATGATTTAGTTTTATTGTAATTATAATTCTTAACTAATTCAATATTAAAAAAAATAAAATTGACAAGATAATTTAAAAAAAAATATAAAAAAATCATATGAAAAAAATACCTCAACAATTCATATAGTATTTTAAAGAAAAAATTATAAAGCTAAATTCTTAATTAGCTCGATATTAAAAAATAAAATTGATAAAGATAATTTTAGAAAAAATAACAAAAAAACACAAGAAAAAAAAATGTTGGAAATACTATAGTAATTCATAGTGTTTTGTGAAGAAAGCTACAATGCTTTCCCACATAATTTAACTTTATTTTTAATAACTTGTAATTATAATTCTTAAACAACTTAATATTAAAAAAATAAAATTAGCAAAGATAATTTAAAAAAAAAATTATAAGAAAAAAATCATGTGGAGAGAAATTATAGCAATCCACAATATTTTAGAAGGAAAGTTACAATGTTTTCCCCACATGATTAAACTTTATTATAAAGTTAAATTCTAATCAACTTAATATTAAAAAAATAAAATTGATGAAGATAATTTTGAAAAAAAATATTAAAGAAATAAAAACACAGAAAAAACTAGAAAAAAATCAAGTAAAGAAAAATTGTATCAATCCATAGTGTTTTGTGAAGGAAAACTTGTATTTACTTGTAATTGCATTTTTTAACTAGTTCAATATTAAAAAATAAAATAAAAAAAAATAATGTAAAAAACAAATCATAAAAAAACCCATACGAAAAAATATTGTAGCAATCAACAATATTTTTAAGAAAAAAATTACAAAACTAAATTCTCAATTAGTTTAATATTAAAAAATGACAAATATAATTTTAAAAAATAAAAAAAATAGAAAACTTATATGAAAAAACATCGCAAAAATCTATAGTATTTTAAAGAAAAAAAATTACAAAGTAAAATTTTTAAGCAACTCAATATTTAAAAAGTAAAATCAAGAAAAATAATTTTGAAAAAAATAAATGAAAAAAATAGAGAAATGTTGAAAAAAAACGAAAGTAATTTTGAAAATAAAAAAAGGGAAAGTTGGATAAAAATAAAAAAATACAAAGTAAACAAAATACACTATAAATTATTATTGTAATCCATATTTTATGCATTATGTATTATTGTTGTAATTCATAGTGGAAACAATAATTTTCCCCACACCCTTTAGTTATATGTATAATTATTTAAGGGTAACATTGTTTAAATTAGAATTCATTCTATTAAAGGAATTGGGTTGTGACTTTTTTTTATTTATTTTATTTTTATTTTATTTTATAGATAGGTTAGGTTGTTTTTTAATTGATTAAGTTAAATCATATCTAGATAATTCATATATAATTTAATTTTAAACTTAAATAGAATAATAAGTCAGATGAAGTAATTTTAAAATTTACATGCTAAATTTAATTTAATAATAATATTATATGCTATTTGTGTAGCCTAATACGAGGTAGAAAGAAACAACTCAACTCTCTGCCTCTTAAAATTGAGATCCTTTGTTTACATGCATCAGGCATTACATGTTAGAGGTTGAAAAAATAGGGTAGTAGTATATATGAGATTAGAAGGATATTACCTAAAAATTAAAAAAAAAATGCCAAGAAAAATGTTTATGCTTTTTGGTTATTTTTCTATAACAGTTACTTTGAATTTTTATAAAACTATTTAACATATTCTCTTATAAATTATAAATGTAAAGTAGGGATTTAATTTGTAATACTCTTCTAATTAAATATGTTTACTAGTTCTTCCATAACAAATGTTTAATGCTAATTAGAACTTTTAAAATGATAAAAAAATATCATATTCATTCATAAAAATAATTATTTAATTTGTTTTAACTGAAAAAAATAATAAAAAAACAATAGATGAAAGATATATCACCCCTTTCTTTTAATAAAACCTCAAATATCATATAGCTTGTTTTAAATTTTTAAAAATTACGATTTTAATTAGAGTTTTCATTATAGTCCATGAACTTTAAATTTAAATACATGTATCTTTAATTAACTTAAAAAGCTTTATAAATCATGCAATTAGATCCTTAGAAATGTCAAATGAAATCTTTTAATTCACATGCTTTTTATAACTTGATTATTGATTTTCAAATTATATAATTTGGTTTCTAAATCATCATTAAACTTTTAATTTATTTCAATTTAACTTCTAATATAGTTAATCTTGGTTCTTAAATGTATACATAAATTTTAGTTTTTAATTTTAAATCTTTTCAATTAAATTCTTAATTGGTTCTCGAATCTTTTTTTCTTTGAAGTTAAACTCTTAAATTGATCAATTAATATATTAAAATTTAAAATTAATTTCTAAAATTTATAATTCATGTAATTTAATTTAAATTAGACTTTTAATTTTTTTTAATAAAATTCTAAATTAAGTCAATCAAATCGATTAATAGTTAAATCAATCACTAATAAAAAGATTGAAATTTAGGTGTGCCTTGATAACCATGTGGTTGCTATGTACCTTGATATGGAAACATCCTAGGCCAATACAAACCACGCCACTCAGCTTTATTGAATCCGGATTTATGAGACAAGGAATCCATGACATAAGCTTTAGTAGATTTGTTAGGATTCCCTGTGGTAGAATCTATAATGAACGGAGTAAAGGAGAACAAGCAATCTGCTAACTAGCTTTAACCCCTAATGTGTTCTCTCATACCTATAAATGGTGGCATGAAATCAAATGGTAATGCCTGCCATGAGCAAAGAGGCAGTACTCGTTACATTCTGCTAATTAGCTTTAGATGTTGATGCATTGAGGTATTTGACTTATGTGAACCAATGTATATGGACAAACAACCACGTATGGAGGCTTAGGGTGGTTGCTATTGTCATTACTAGACTCAACGCCCTCTCCAGCCTTGGTAGTAGTATGAACAAATTGTTTATCAACTAGTGAATTGACCCAAGTGTTGTCATTTGGTGACATCTTCGCTCCACCAGACATCCCAAAAAATGCTTACTAGAAATCACTATTTCCCAGAAAAGACATGTAACGAGGTCTAGCATATTAACGAAGGAGTAAGCTCATTTTAAAATCACTAGGAATCAAAAACCGACTGAATGATAAAATACAACTAAGCTATGTATGTTTTTCATAATTTATTTACTTTTTAAAATATTTTTAATTTATTTATTATTAAAAAAATTAGTTAGTAAAAAATATTTTTCAATTAAAAAAAAATTTAGCTTGGTTTTTTTAAAAAATATTTTTTCTGAAAAAATTGGGTGGAAAACACTTTCAGGAAATTATGAAAAATTTAAAAATATCATATTATTTACTGATTATATCAAATTTAATCCTCAAACTTTTGATTACTATATATATATATATATTTTTTTTGTTTTCAATATTTATTTTTTAATTTTATCACTTAAAATTTAATTTTTATATTAACTTTGGTCTTTATTTTTATAATTTTTATTTGTTTTTTTCTATTTTTTTTATTAAAATTTTTTATCTATCAACTTTGATCTTCATTTTTTTGATTGTTACTTATTTTATTTGAAATAATTTATAAAATATTTATTATTATTATTTTAATTTCTTCATCTTTTATTTTTTTTATATTTTAGATTTGATCTCTATTATTTTGATTATTATTTATTTTATTTGAGATAATTTATAAAATGATATTTTTTCAATTTCACTCTCATTCAACTTTTAAATTTTTAAGATTTGTTTATCATTATTTTAATAAACTTGAGAAAAATAAAACATTAATAAGTTATTTTCCAGCTTATTTTTTATGACATAACCAAATAATATAAAATATTTTTCAACTTATTTTTCATTACACTATCAAATATCAAAAAATAATTTATTTTCTCAGAATTTATTAAAAAAAACTATTTTCCAACAAACAAACAAGCCTAAAAAAATTAAAATAAAGCAAATAATTAGAAGCAAATTAAATAAAAGCAAATATAATAGAGAAGAAAATTAATAATCTTGAAATCCATTTATGTGAGAATATACAATGAAGAAACGACTTTTATATATATGTCTCCATTATGTAAATTTCAAAATTAGAATTTAACTTGGATTTCTCATAATTACGATCCAACCCGGAAATGTTCCAACCAAAAGACCATAAAGAAATCAAAGAATCCACTTTGAATTTGAATTATTAACTTTGAGTCCTCCAACTCCATGTTATTTTAAAAACATATCACTTAAATTCCAAAAATTCGCCCTTAATCGTAACCCACAGATTTCAATCCAATCCAGTACTAATCGAGGCCTGATCTGTAATCCAATACCGACCGAGGCCTAATCTATAACTCTTCGATTCTAATTCAATTCAATGTTAACTTGTCGCAAACCCAAAATCAGATTTGGATGCGAACAACTGTTACCATCTCAGTTCCTCAAGTCATATCTTCTGATGTTTCTATCTATTTTTATTTTATTTACTGAAACATAATAATTTTTTCATCTTTTGACCTTTACTTTCTCCTAAAGGTGTCTATGTCATCTTTTCACCTTTAGTTTCTCCAACCAAATAATCTTTCTGCTTAGTTGCACTCGAGCTCTCCAATTTAGAGAAAATGGACTTTAAAAAAGCCTTCAGTTAGAGACTTGCCGGAGAGTTTTTCCTTGTGCCATTTTGGTATAGGGCTGGGAGAACCTGAGGCCTTGCATCTGCTTTGAGAGCAAAGCCGACTATAGCTTTGTTTCCTTAAGTTGTAATACCCAGCCCACTTGTCGCAAAACTCTCAAACTGTTCATAGAACTACATTTAAATACTGGTTAGAATCTTCAAGCATGCTAGTCGCTCATCCATAAATGGTGGACGCTACGACTTTGGTCAAACGCTCGGACAGATCTAGCTTCTGTATATTTGACAGTTTTATTTTTATTCCAATTAAGTAGGTTGGGGGTGTTAGCTCCGTTTATTTCATGATGAATAATTTTTTAAAATATATTTTTAATTTTTTTATGTTCGTTTAATGTTTATTATTGTGAAAACTAATAATCAAAAATTATTTTTCAATGAAAAGAAAATTTAATTTGGTTTTAAAAAAAAATATTTTCTTTTATTTTAAGTGAAATATAATTTTAAAAAACTGGAAAAAAATTCTAAAATAACATATTATATTAAATTTTATTTTTAATTTTTTTGATATATAAATATATAGAGTTTTGATTTTTTTTTAAAATTTTATCTCTTATAATTTGATTTGATTTGATTTTTGTATCAATTTTAATTTTTTTTATTATTTATTTTTCTCTTATCTTTTTTTTTAATTTAGATTTTTTTATCTTTTTTTAATTTAGATTTTTTTATCTATCACATTTCATTTTTTTTTAATGCTATTTATTTTATTTAAAATAATTAATGAAATTGATTTTTTAAAAAAGTTTATCCTCCTTAAACCTTTTCCTCTATCATATTTGATTTTTATTTTTATAATTTTTATTTATTTGATTTAAAATTATTTATAAAATTAATTTTTAATATTTTTTAAATTTTTATTTTTCAATTTTGATACTTATTCTTTTAATAAATATATAAATAAATAATATATTATTATTTTTATTATTGTTATTAAACTTGGATTGAACTGGCATGATTACTTGAGATTTAGATTAATTTAAGTTAAAAAAAAACTTTAATTAATTAAGAAGGAACTCTATGTACCTCTCAAAACCTAGCACTTAACCCATTAATTTTATTTTAAAAGAAGATTGGCCATTTCATTTTGATTTTTTTTTCAGGGTTAATTCAATTATATCCTATTTGAGAACCGGGACTAAAGCTACCTTGTCATGTATCTCTTAGGCCTTCCATGAACACAAGTAAATACATTCAGCTAGCATAAAAAACAAAAAATAGCATAAATCACAGTGCATCTTAAACAATTTTTCCATGACACCTCGTCTCCTCTCAAACTAAAAAGGGAAAAAACACACACACACAGATCAAGAAACTTGGGAGAAGGAAATCCACTCCACCCTCTACCTACATTTTGGAGTAAGAAGTTTCAATTTATTGAATAAAACTATTAAAAAGAAAAGACAGGAAAAACGTGTAATGATGAAAACACTTGCACAAAAAAATACAAGGATGGCGACACGATGATGGAATAACTGAGCGATACAAAACATTCTTATCTTCCATGTATGATTGCGTGTCTATATATATATATATATATATATAAGAACGAAATTTTCATTCCCATTTCTATTGTTTATTTCTTATTATCAAATGAAAGTTCAATTGTTAGATTGAGATTTGTTTTTCCAGAATGAAAGTTTATAAGATTGCTATGTGTACTTGACGTTGTAATAACTTTTATAATTATAATTTATTTAAAATATAGTTTGTATCATAATTTAAAATGAACTCTCCGAATACTTTTTTATAACCAAATAATTTTTAAAATTACAGTCAGAATAGAAACGTCTTCACTACCAAAAAGACAGGTGGAGCCTAAAACACCCATCCATCCGTGGTCCACTCACAGCCGTCTCTTAAAAAAAAATGCAATAATCCTATTAACGAGACTGAATTTACCAAGTGTTTAGTTCTATTAAAAGTTGGAAGTTTGCTGCAAGGAACATAAATCCTTGATAGTACAAAGGTCATTATGGTGCAGTGAGCTGTCTAGCTGTGGCATCATTTGTCACTTTCTAGTATGATTAATGTAATTATAGTTATTTTAAAATATTTTTTATTTAAAAATATATTAAAATAATATTTTTTTTATTTTTAAAAAATATTTTTAATATTAGTATATCAAAATTATATCAAAATAGTTTAAAATATAGTTTGTATCATAATTTAAAATGAACTCTCCGAATACTTTTTTATAACCAAATAATTTTTAAAATTACAGTCAGAATAGAAACGTCTTCACTACCAAAAAGACAGGTGGAGCCTAAAACACCCATCCATCCGTGGTCCACTCACAGCCGTCTCTTAAAAAAAAATGCAATAATCCTATTAACGAGACTGAATTTACCAAGTGTTTAGTTCTATTAAAAGTTGGAAGTTTGCTGCAAGGAACATAAATCCTTGATAGTACAAAGGTCATTATGGTGCAGTGAGCTGTCTAGCTGTGGCATCATTTGTCACTTTCTAGTATGATTAATGTAATTATAGTTATTTTAAAATATTTTTTATTTAAAAATATATTAAAATAATATTTTTTTTATTTTTAAAAAATATTTTTAATATTAGTATATCAAAATTATATCAAAATAGTTTAAAATATAGTTTGTATCATAATTTAAAATGAACTCTCCGAATACTTTTTTATAACCAAATAATTTTTAAAATTACAGTCAGAATAGAAACGTCTTCACTACCAAAAAGACAGGTGGAGCCTAAAACACCCATCCATCCGTGGTCCACTCACAGCCGTCTCTTAAAAAAAAATGCAATAATCCTATTAACGAGACTGAATTTACCAAGTGTTTAGTTCTATTAAAAGTTGGAAGTTTGCTGCAAGGAACATAAATCCTTGATAGTACAAAGGTCATTATGGTGCAGTGAGCTGTCTAGCTGTGGCATCATTTGTCACTTTCTAGTATGATTAATGTAATTATAGTTATTTTAAAATATTTTTTATTTAAAAATATATTAAAATAATATTTTTTTTATTTTTAAAAAATATTTTTAATATTAGTATATCAAAATTATATCAAAATAATTTAAAAATAATAAAAATAATTAATTTAAAATAAAAAATAAAAAAAATTATTTTTTTAAAATAATTTTAAAACATAAAAACAAACCCACCACACCAACGTTTTCATCTTACCTTACCTGGCTATGATGGCCCTAAATCGGTCATAGAACACAGGTATTCAGTAATGGGAAAAACCAAATACAAAGGTAAAGTATAAGGCGAAACCACCTTGTTCCAAAGATTATTAATCTTGTGAAGTAACAGGGACTGGATGCTTTATTTGTTTAATCATTTCACAAAATATTCCGTTGATGATTGCCTAATTAGCCAACTGGATACGTATATTTTACCCCATTGAGCAGCTGCTGCTCTAACTAGTTGCCTTTCTCACTGCTTCCTTTATTTTTTTCTTTCTGAAAGTTTTTCCGCCCCTCTTTTTAGACCTCAAGTTGGAGAAAGTCATTCTAATCAATAATACAGACGTACATAGTATTTATTTTAATGGCATTACCTCAAGAAAGAAACAGAAAATCACTGCAACAAGAAACAACTTATCTTAATCCTAGAGTCATTATAAATATGCCAGAAATTTATTAAACCTCGAAAACAGGATTTCACGGGGTAGAAGAGGATAAAAGACACCCAACTTTCATGTGATTTATTAGTTGATTTTTGCTCATCAATCTTTTGTCCCTTAGCCAAAATGCAGAGCTGTACTGTCGAATAGGGTCCCAATAACCTTTTGGCTCCTAGCACCTAGTTCCCACCCAGCACTTCTCAGTTTGTCACCTGCTGATAGCTTTTAAGCCTTAGCAATGTCCATGATCCTACTCACATTCTCCCATAAAAACACCTTTGCTCCCCTTGCCCACCATCATCTTCTATAGACACATTTATTGAAGTTACTTAACCATAGGTGTGCTGATTTCATAATAAATTAATGGCTTCCTTTCGCTCAATATTCTTGGCAATGTTCACGGTCTTTATGGCCTATTTTTCCTCACCAGCTTCGACATCTCAAATACACGCACAGTTCTCTACTATATCAGCAGCCCCTGCATTTTTGCATGATGCCCCCTCATTCTCTCCAACTTTATCACCAGATATTGAACCGTTGTTTCCTACTCCTGGAATTGGAGCACCTTCTCCTGCTGAGTCATCAATACCAACCATTCCTTCAAATCCAAGCCCTCCAAATCCAGATGACGTGCTAGCTCCTGGCCCTGCAGGATCGTCAATCTCACCTTCTGGTTCTTTGCCAGCCTATTCTTCAGTGTCTCTAACTTCATCAGGACCTTTAAACTTAGCTGTTTTTCTTGGTTTGCTGGTGTTTTGCTTAGTGCAGCCTTCTGGTATCATGTGAGGTCCTCTCGGTGACAGCTCAATTATTGTTAATAGTGGTTCCAATTTTATTTTCTTAATGTTTCGACATTTCTTCTTTTTCATATACTTGCATATATTGTATATGTTTTGTTGTGTTGTTTGGTGAATGAAAGTGTGTGTGGCATTGTTGTGAGTTTGTGATAGGAATCCCTTCAAAAGACAAACTGTAATTTAATAAAGTTGTAGTCCCATTTCTTTGCATCTCAGTGTTCTTGGGGAGACATAATGAGGGTTTATTTGAAGATTACAGGAGGTTTATCTAGATGTGGTGAAGTAGTAAATTTTGATTCTGTCACTGTGCTTGTTTGATTGCATGCTTTGCTAGCCACGAGGATTCTCTAATCACTAATGTATAGTTCTCTCTTTTCCTTTCTACTATGCCATGTTTTATTGACAACTCGGCTGTGAGGTTGCATATTCTATATTTCCAAACAACTTTTTTTTACTTAATATTATCACTTATCTTATAAAACTAAAGATCACCTACTTATAAGATTTGATTGAACAACGTTAAGCTGATTTCACAAGAGTGTAAAACAGTATCCTAATAAAATAAGATGAGAATTGTTTCATGAGCATATCAAGGTAAGCTATGTGCAAGACAAACAAGATTATAAGGAAAAAAAAAGTTGTTATTTAATTTTATAATATATAGAAACCTTAACTTGTTTCTTAACTAATTTTTTTAAAGGTTTTTAATAAGGTATTAACCATATAACAAAAAAAATTAACATGTGTCCTATATAAAATAAATTGTATGGTTATTAGTTTTTAATAACAAAATATGTTTAATGTGCTTCCATGTATATATTTTTTTAAATTGATATATGTTTATTTTTTATTATGAAATATAAAATTACATATTAATTGCTTCTATTATCCCTTAAGCAATTTTATAGGATAATTTCAAATGATGGTTCATAAATTTTATATTGCAATTTACAAATAAATACAATTAACATGTCAAAAATATTTTTTATGCAGATATTTATAATAAATTTTTATGTTAAAAAATTTTACTATTTTTTTAGTAAATTTTCCAGAATAATACCAAATGCTAACTTACTTATTCTTAATAGATCATGATTAATGAAATCCTTAACCAAAACTTGAATAATTATTTATTTGAAAGATGAGTAGAAAATATTTTTTCCAATTAATTTTATTATTTTCTTGTCAACTTCTAAGGATAAAACCATCAATAATTTATTTATTCTATGTCGATCCATAAATAAAAAAACCTTGAAAAAAATAATTACAAGTTAAAAATATATTATTATTATTGTTATTGTTTTAAAGAAAGTATTTTATTTTTGTTGATTTATAGAATAAAAATCATTTTGGGGTTTTTTCATCTAATATCTATAAATAAACCCGTTGAGGTTTTTTTTAATCTTATATCAATATATGATACTAAAACCACAAACCAATGTTTACAAGTCAAAAATAATTTTATTTTTCAAAATGATCTTATTATTATTTTTAAATTGATTTCTAAGAATAAAAATCATTGATAGTTTTTTTTTTATTCCATATCAATCTATTATAATAAATTCATGAATGTGCACCATAATTATTTACCTGTATATATCCACCATATCAGCACATTAAATTCACATTGGGCACACAAACAACACAATATCACAACATCATAAAAAAAAAACAATTCAATCATTCAAAAACATATATAATAATCCTAATAATTCACATCAAATTAAATATCATTATCCATAAACAAATCAATATAAAAAAAATCCCATAATTAATCATGCATGTTCAAAAAATACATTTAGGTGCAAAATAAATCGTTTTAGAAGGTTAAAGTAGACTGAAATCACTAAAACAACTTTGATGGGTGCAGTTCATGTGCGTCCATAGATGGTGGTGTGTGCAATCATACTCTAATGACTTGAACAGATTGAGACCCACTAGATTGCATAGATCATCAACTCCTCTTTCTTATTTGGCTGACGCTGAGGCAAACACAATAAGGAAAGAGATCTAACCACTTTGAGCTTCAACTCTCTTCTCTCTTTGCTTTATTTCTCCTTTAATAGTAGTTGTTGCCATCATTGGTGGATGGCTGTAAAAGAAAAACACTAGCCGGCCCCCCACCACTGGGATTTAGCTTTCTTTATTTACATGCACGCTGTGTTTAGTACTAGCAATAAAGAGGTTGACTTTACTAAAGTGAAGAAGAAGGGGCGGGCTCTTTGAATGTCATATTTTAGCTGAGTTTATTGTACTCCCAACCCTTATGTTTGGGTGTGTTTAACATTATGGTAGCTTTTGTGGTTGTGATTTGAAGAAAAGCTATTTTACAAAAATCATTTTTAGTTGAGGTTGATTTTATAAAATATATATTAGGCTAAAACTATGGTTAAAATTGAAGTTGAATAAAAAACAGTTTAATAAGTTTAATTAAAAAAGCCTTTTATATTAAGGTTTGGTAATAAAATGACTAAAAAGAACATTTATTAATATTTTTTTAAACTAAAATAATGTAGATTTAATTATTATTATATTATGAAATGAATAATCCTTTAGGAAAAGGTTATTATTTTATCTCATTAAACTATTGCAATTTCATCGTGTATAAAATCCATACGGGAAAACCTTTACGATTCATGACTTTTTTAGTATGCAACAACATTAAGTAAAAAATTATCGGGCACAAAATTGAGATTGCGATTAAATTTTACAAATGCCACATTATCTTACCATTTCCTTCTAATATAATTATATAATGCCATTAATGTAACTATAATTTGAACTTGTGTTTTGTATGGATAAGAAGTCATATTTTATAAAATTCTCCACCTCTATTTTCATACTTCAAAAGAACATTCTATCACATTACGTAGTGATAAAGTGTGCACAATTAAAGACTTCTTCCCGACCTATCACATTACGTAGTGATGAGTGCACACAATTAAAGACTTCTTCCCGACCTTTTGGTTGTCCATAAAGCGTAAAATCTTATAAGTGATACCTCTCACCTTTATACGGACCTAAATGCCCATACTCATTAGGATATCCAACATCAATCAATCAAATAGTATTTACCTACAATTAAAAACAACTTGCAAAACTTTACATTAAATTAGTAAATAAAAATGCATATTATTACTTACATTAGTTGTGATTCAATTTTGTATCATATCACTACCTTTCAGTGGTTATATTGCTATTGTTAATAGCCTCAAGAAAAATACGTGTATTATGTGCATTATCTTTCCATCCTTCCCATACAGATATGAATTGCATGTCAAAAATATAAGTAACCATAATGTTTAATGTTAGTGAATCTTTTCTTCTAATAAATAAAATTTGATTTTCATATAATATACAAGTATAAACATGTATGCCATCAATTATACCAATAGAATTCTATATGAATAAACAAATGACAATTAGATTGTAATTATTTAACAATATTCATTAAACAATTTACTTTACCTTAACAATAATAAAAAAAAAATGTCTCACCTTGAAATGAGGCATATATCTTAGATTCATTACAATTTCTTTTTAAGTGCTTGTAAATTTAGAATCTTTAGGTTTATGACATTTACTACAAACAAACATACTACTTTAAGGATTTCTTTTATGCATCTACTAATAATTTAACTAGAATGTTGAAATCTCTCATGCACTTTTCTATTTGAAGCCCTTAATGTTATTGTATATAGAAATATTGTTATTTTCTCAAGAACGCTATTCTTTCTTGAAGGTTTTAACCCATTCTGTTTTTCTAAATCATTACAAAGGCTCAAGAAAGTTGTAGTGTCCATCTTAAACATGTTAACATATCATTTTCAATGTCCTCTCAATACTTCGTTCAACCAACATTTTTTTTTTTTGATTCGAAAAAACCTCACTCCCCGGAAAGCGCACTTTGTGGGTCTAAATAAGTGAGTAAAACCCTCGCTATCCTAGGCTCTTACAAGATGTGCACACTCTGACTTGAACTCGAGACTTACTGTGTAGATCTCAAACCCTTTGCTATCACGCTACGCCTCATGGGAACATGCTTGTGTTGTATGAAACCATTCAAGGTTCTTTATGCATACAATTAATATAATATATATTTATAGCCCAAGCTATGCATAAACTTAATTTTTGCATATCAAATTGACACCTAAAAAATGATTCTCAATCCTTATCATTGTCATTGTCATTATTATTATTGTCATTGTTATCGGTACTATCATCATCATCATGTTTGTTATCATTATTGTTGTTTTTTTAATCTTTACCAACCCTTCGAGAGCCACCATTGCCTTTACAATCATGATAATTAATATGGTCTTTAATATGATTAATTATATTTCATAATAATTATCAAATTTTTTATTAAATATAACATATATATATGCAATTAAGAGCACATTGGAGTTTTGATAGACAAGTCATATATATATATGTATATAAAATAATAAACAATTAGAAAGAATGAATTTATGACTTGTCTATCAAAACTCCAATGTGCTCTTAATTGCATATATATATATATATATATATATATATATATATATAAAATAATAAACAATTAGAAAGAATGAATTTATGACTTGTCTATCAAAACTCCAATGTGCTCTTAATTGCATATAACTATTTTAGTAAAGATGTTCCTAGTCGAGGTAGGTTTTTTTTTTTTTTTCTCCCGGACTACCGAATAAAGGAAATGATGTTTGGCACGAAACAATTGCAGTTGTTTGCCGATATTGTATTTCAGGTGAGCTTCCAATCATTTATTCTATATGGAAAATTTCAATATGCTCAATAATTATCTATGTCTCTTTTGTATAGATTATGCATTGGGATTAATTGTCTGCTCCACTACAACCTTATGTCTATGAGCTGGAACAGTTGGATTCCAGTGTCCTGTCTTTTTTTTCCTTATTTTCTCCATGTGATAGCTGTCAAGATTTTGTTTTATCTCAATTGTTCACGATTTCAAGTCCTTAAAAGTTTCGGACTTCCTTTCCTTTTACTGTCGTTTCGCTTGTATAAAAAAATAATTGATTCAAGTTACAATATCAAATGCTTGAATAATTGACATGAAAGTCTCCGAAATATGCGGCACATCACCCTTTTTGTTTGCTTTTGGCAAACCTCCAGGCAGGCAATGTTGCGTCAACAATTTTGCTTACATTGTGGTCTAGATACCGACAGTTCTGTTCTTTTTTTTTTTTTATTCATTCTAATTGGACATTCCTTTCTGGTTTTCATGGTGTTCAAACTCCTTGTTACAAAGGGAGAAAAATAAAAAGCATTTACAAAAACAATTTTACAGCAAAGTTGTTTAACTATAATGATGTGAATCAGCCCGTGAAATGGACCCATTATTAGATCCAAAATAAAAACCTTAAAAAAGTATTAAATAGATTGGTTGTGCAAGTTTCAACCTAAACTTTAAAACATAAAAAGAACACCTTAGTATATTTAATCTATATATAAAAGTGACTAATCTTTTTTTATTTAAACCATAAAGTTTTGATAAAAAAGCTGCTAGTTTTATATCACTTTTAACTAATCTTATTATATAATATTTTCATGTGTTTTGTGGAGTCCTAGAATTTTCCATGTGGGAGCATTAATTATCTTTTTAAAATATTAAAATTAATTATTTTATTTCATTTTCTTATCATATGAGAAGAAAACACATCAAAAGAAACAAAGAAATTCAAGATGACTTAGAAAACACATGGCCAACACAATCTTCTTGTTGTGTAAGGAGAATAATTTAACAACTTAGTTGTGTTTTTTATTATTGAAAGAATACCAAAAAGTGGCAAAAAGAAGCATTAAAGACAACATTCTTTTTCTTCTAAAAAAATGATAAATTTAAGGCTAAGATCATAATCCTATTCTAACTTGGAAATGAAAGGGGGCAACAATTTGTCCTTTAGTTCTTAGGATTATTGAGCAATTTTATAAGTTATAAATAACTCTTGTATCAGACTTACAATATTTTTTTTTTCTTCTTCTTCTCATCTCACAATAAATAAAGACATAGGACTTATGAACTTTATTTTTATTTTGTTAACTATAACCCAAAACTTGTTTGAATTTTATGAATATTTTCTTTTCAATTAAAATCCAAGGCACAAGGTTTGAGTTGACTAGTAAAGGTTTTGGGTTAGTTTTGCATGTGGGTCAATTCAGCCAACAACGATAGATCCATTAAGATTACTTTTTTCAGAACTATTTAGACACATGTAAGACTAAATTTAAATAAAGCTATTGGTGAGTAATATTTATGAATTTTTCAGTTTTAATATGAGAGATTTTTGTATTCTTTAGTTCTTAAACGAACTTAATTTAACTTATCGAAAATTAACTGGCTTCGTAGCATCATTTGACTTTATTCCAATAGTGCTAATGCTTTAAGACAAGTTTTCATTATGTCACACTCCTATTAGGTCTATTTTGGCTTTCTAGCATCATATCTCAATTTTTTTTTAGATTAATGTGGGTGTCCGGGCCAGCTTACGCGCACCACGACTAATCCCACAGACCCTGAAGTTAACGACCATGTAAATCTCCAATGGCCATCATATCTCAATCTTGATTATGAGTTGCATGACCACATGATCATGATATTTTCATCACATCTATAACACCATCAATTAAATTTTTAAACACTTATGTAAATCACATGACATCAAATCTTTATTGCAGCACATGAACTATCATCTTCCAAAGAATTGTAATGATGACATTCAAACTAATATAATACATGTTTAAGGTTAAGTAAACAAAGTTTAGTTCCAAATGGATTTATAAAACATCCATAATACAAATATTTATCTAAAACCTTTAACAACTAGTCTCTTAAATTACAAGCTAAAAACTGACAAACACATCCAAATCAATAATCAACTAACAAACTTAAAAGTTTTTAACTTCAATAACATTGAAATAAAGAAATAATGCAATGAAAAGCTACTGACACGTAGATGCCAAAAATTGACAACTTTAGATATTAAATTATAACACAACATTAAACCAACCTCAAGAAAACATACAATGGAAACTTATCTTATCAAAAAATGGAAACTTATCTTATCAAAATTCTCAGGTCATTGATCTACAAGTATAAAAATATTTAAATAAATTATCAAACATGTTAAATAACCTACCACATTCAATTTAGCTTACTTATATAAAGAACAAGTAAATTCATGTATTAGGGAAAAAAGTACATACCCTATTAGTTAAGGATGTTTACTTCGAGTATACATCTCCATAACCATTTTTGATTTCAAGATTTTCCATACTAGCCCACATTTCTCTCTTCCTTCATAAACTTAGATACTCACTATCGAAGTCATGAAAATTATCTTTAATTGTAACTCCTGGAATGCAATGAAGCTCAGTCATAACCTCTAAAGATACTATACCCTTTCCAATCCATATGCAAAGATGTTGAATCACTTTTGGTCGACATGCTTACAATGAGGTGATCCCACCATGATAGTGGCTGTAAGCCAATTCTAAAAGTTTTTTGCTTTCCAACTCAAACCTTAAAATTATCTTTTTTTTTTCATGCCACCGCTTTTTGTGTTGTTGTTGCTAGATATATTAACCCTACTAAAATGTCATTAATAAAATTTGGAATGGCATCCTCCTTTGAATTGTCATTTTCTTCTTCCAAATCATTCTCATCAATATTGGCATTGTTAGTGCCATCATCACTAACATCATTGCCACCAAAGACTCTTGATGATAGTGCCCACATATACTCTCCAATTGCAACAATATTGGAGAACATTTGATCAAATTTGAACATTAATAATGTTTCAATACTAGCTTGTCTAAAATTTTTTGCTCCTTTTATTTCCTATATATAAGAAGTTCAAGTAATTAATGCAACATTAAATATTTTAGGAATTAATGAAACGAGATAAAAAAAATAAAATAGTAGAGATCATGAATGGATTTTATCTTTCCACCACTCATCACTAGTTAAGATTGCTTCTAATTCACTATTTTAGCCCACACTACTTTTAGAAATGAGTTTTATCCATATCCTCCAATCTATTTTTTAATCCATCCCATTTGTTTTTCAGTTGTGTTTTGGTGAATGTATGGTTGGTGATTAGTACCTAAAAATGTATTTTATCAAGATTTTATATCATTAAATATTATTTAAAGTATCATTAAATTTCCTAACTTTAGCATGTTTTATAATAACAAGTCTGATAATATAAGATATCTTTAATTTATAGTAAATGCTTATTTCAAATACCGGCATGTTTCACAATTCAAAGTATTGATTGATATGTTTAACTATTAAAATTAAAAACATAAAGAGAGGGCTAAACATGGAGAAGAGAGTTCAATTTAAATTAGAATACTATTCAGTTATTAGATAATATTTAGAGCTGTAGAACTTGGATTTAGATCTAACTTATATGAATAGAAAGTTAAGACATATGCCTAAGACTTTCATGAAGAGTCCAAATTCAAAACAGTCATTTTCAAGCTCAAATTATAGCAACAAAAGATATGTCGAAATTTGACTTGCAACATGGACATTGTTTAATGTTCAACCAATATCTTAAGTTCTAGAAGTTCAAATGAGCTCATTCTTAGTTTGTTGGAAAGCTGAGTGACACGACCAAAAGATTGATATCTTCTCCCAAGTGTAGGAGTGTCAAAATACTAAATAACTTGGTAAGATCGAGGTCAAACTATAGGAAGGTTAATTATATAAATTATAGATAACAATAATACAACAACAACAACAATAGTAGTAGTAGTAATAATAATAATAAAGAAGAAGAAGAAGAAGAAGTTGATGAGAACTTTAAGATGAAAAATTAATGTAATGATTAAACAATGATAACAACAAATGTCAAGGTTAGAGAATTTACTAATGGTATGTCAAACAAGTATAATATAAACTCTTATTATTCAATTGAAAACCACACATAAAGAAGGTTCCAATCAGATTATAAATTATTAACATGATTACATTACATAATCCAAAAGACATCCTTCGATATACAAAAGTACCAAATGGACATGTGAAAGTAGTCTTCTCTTAATCTTCCAATGAAATTTTAATTTGGTTGTAACCTTAATAGCCATCTAGGAAATAATAAAATTCATGACCTGTAACTCTTTCTAGAATTTGATCCGTGAAAGGTAAGGAAAAGTGATTTTTTTTAGTCATTGAATTAAGTTTTCTATAGTCAATGCACATGCACCAACTAATAACAGTTCCAATGAGAATTAACTCATTGTTCTCATTTATTATCATAGTGACTCTAGATTTCTTGGGTACGACTTGAATAGGTGATTAATATTTAAAAGTGTATTTTTATCAAGGTTTTATATCATTATTTTGCACTTAAAGTATTAATAACTCATTAACTAAAATATGTTTTATAATAACATATCTAATAATGTAAGATACCTTTAATTTATGGTAAATATTCATTTTAAATATAGGCCTATCACATAAATGAAAGGATTGATTGATGAGTTTAAGAACTAAAATTGAAAGGATAAAAAGATGGCCAAACTTAGAAAAGAGATGTTGGTGCAGTCCAAACCAGAATACTGTTCGGTAATTAGGTCATATCTATAGTTGTAGATCTCAAATTTAGCTCTACTTTATAAGGATGGAAAGACTTTCATATAGAGCCCAAGATTTAAGAAGACTATTTTCAAGTCCAAATTATAGCAACAACAAAGAAGTTCGAATATGTCCTATACCCCGTGCACTGTTCAGTGTTTGGCCCATATCTGGAGTTCTAGAAGTCCAAATGACCTTTATTATTTTTTCTTGAAAAGCTGAGATAATTTCCTATAACTTTCATGTCTTTCAAATGGTTCCAATTCTGATGTTACCAATGATATTTTGGGCGGATAAGAGAAGATAAGGATTATTACCAAGTCAAGAGTTGGTCACCTACTCATCAATTAGTCATCAAATCAATAGTTCCTAATTTTGGCCTATAAAAGGAGGCATTTGCAATGCATTTAGGCATCTTCATCTCCAGATTAAGATCATGCTTTTGTTTTCTCTCTTTGTATTTTTTTGTATTTTTAAGTTTTATTTTCATTAATATCTTGTTTATGCCTTTCATTTCTTTTCCTTTACTTAGTTAACTTTTATCTTATTTATATTCTTATTTTGTTTATTTATTTTTCTTTCTTTCATTATGTTTAGAGAAGCTTATTATGTTAAGGTGAAAAGGTCATACTAATGGTGTAAGCATAAGTATAGTGTAAAGTTAATATGGGCTTTAATGTTTGATACTAATATGTTTTGTATTTGTTATCTTGTTCACTCTTTAATACTTTACTTGTTAAATGACTAATTTAGAGTTATGTTGTATAAAACTTGGTATATCAAATCCTTGGCACTTTCATAGCCCATACTGTATGGTATAACCGACACCTGAGCTAGGAAAGTAACTTGATTTGTTGTTAACATAAATTATAAGCATGAATGCCTAACGAGATTTACAAGTATTAGCATTAATCAAATAAAATAACTAATATAATCATAATAACAGTTTGTAATCTCATTGAAACCTCCTTTGCGTGTAGTTTCTGATTAGTACTTAAAAGTGCATTTTTATCATGGTTTTATATCATCATTTTGCACTTGAAGTATCAATAACTCCTTAACTAAAGCATGTTTTATAATAATATATCTAATAATATAAGATACCTCTAATTTGTGGTAAATGTTCATTTTAAATGCAGGCCTATCACATAAATGAAAGGATTGATTGATGACTTTAAGAACTTAAATTCCAAGGATAAAGAGATGGCCAAACTTAGAAAAGAGATGTCGGTGCAATCGAAACCGGAACACTGTTTGGTAATTAGGTCATATCTGGAGCTATATATCTCATATTTAGGTCCAATTTATATGGATGGAAAGGTAAGAGATAGGCCTACAACTTTCATATGGAGCCCAAGATCTAAAAAGGCCATTTTCAAGTCCAAATTGTAGCAACAACAAAGAAGCCCGAATCTGTCTTCCAGCCCGAGCACTGTTCAGTATTTTGGCCATATCTGGAGTTATAGAAGTCCAAATGAGCTGAATGTTTTACACAAGAAAGCGGAGACAATTTCCTACAACTTTCATGTTTTCAACTAGCTCCAATTTTGACGTTATCAATGATGTTTTGGGTAGACAAGAGAAGATAAGGATTGTCACCAAGTCAAAAGTTGGCCACCCACTTATCAATTAGTCATCAAATCAATAGTTCCCAATTTTAGCCTATAAAAGGAGGCATTTGCCATGCATTTAAGCATCTTGGTGTCCAGATCAAGATCATGCTCTTCCTTTCTCTCTTTGTATTTTTTGTAATATTTATGCTTTGTTTTCATTAATAGCAAGTTTATGCCTTTCATTTCCTTTCCTTTACTTAGTTAACTTTTATGTTCTTATTTTGTTTATCTATTTTTCTTTCTTTCATTATGTCTAGCTAAGTTAATTATGTCAAGGTGAAAAGGTTACACTAATGGTGTAAGAATAAGTATAATGTAAACTTAATATGGACTTTAATGTTTGATACTAACATGTTTTATATTTGTTATCTTGTCCACTCTTTAATACTTTGCTTGTTAAATAACTAATCTTAATTTATGTTGTATAACACTTGGTATAACAAATGCTTGGCACTTTCATAGTTCATACTGTATGGTATAACCGACACCTGAGCTATGAAAGGAACTTGATTTGTTGTTAACATAAGTTATAATCATGAATGCTTGACGAGATTTACAAGTATTATCATTAATCGAATAAGATGACTAATGTAATCATGTTAACAATCTATAATCAGATTGGAACCTCATTTGGTGTGGTTTTTAATTGTTTATACTATACTTGTTTGACATACCATTAGTGGAACCTCTAACCTTGATATTTGTTCTTATCATTGTTTAATCTTTACATTAATATTCCATCTCGAAGTTCTCATCATCTTCTTCTTCTCCTTCTTCTTCTCCTTTATTATTATTATTATTATTATTATTATTATTACTACTACTAGTACTACTACTACTACTACAACTAGTATTATTATTATTATTATTATTATTATTATTATTATTATTATTATTATTATTATTATTGCTACTATTAATATTGTTGTTGTTATTGTTACTATTGTTGTTATTTATAGTTGTTGTTTATAATTTGTGCAATTAACCTCCCTGTGGTTCGACCCCGGTCTTGCCGGGTTATTTATTATTTCGACACTCCTGCACTTGGGAGAAGACATCAATCTTTTCATCGTGTCAAGTTTTTGGCGCCGTTGCCGGGGAGGTAAGTTCTTGTATAAATTATAGTAGTTATTTTATTTTCTCTTTTCACTTTTCTTGTATATAACTTTGTTTCTTTTCTCTTGTTTCTTCTTCTTTTATTTTCTTTTTCCTTTTATTCTATTCCTACACGTGCATGAGAATGTGGTCACGTACATGAAGTGGTAGACTTTGTAGGATATCCTTATCATTTTTAAAAAATATGTCCGAAGAAGATAATCAATCACTTCATAATGAAAATAATAAGAATAACCGTGCTAGAACACTTAGAGACCACATGAATCCCACAAGAACAAGTGTACCATCATGCATAGTTTTTCCTCCCGATGCATCTCATTTTAATTTTAAGCCAAGCATTATTCAACTTTTACCATCTTTTCATGGCTTGGAATTGGAAAATCCATACTTGCATTTAAGGGAATTTGAAGAGGTCTGCAACACATATAATAATTTAAATTGTAGCATGAACACCATCAAATTAAAGCTTTTTCCTTTTTCATTAAAAGATAAAGCTAAAACATGGCTACAAAATTTAAGACCTGGATCCATTCGTGCTTGGGATGAAATGCAATAACACTTTTTAAAGAAGTTTTTCCCATCTCATAGAACAAACTCTTTCAAGAGACAAATCACCACTTTCACTAAAAAACCAGGAGAAACATTTTACCAATGTTGGGATAGGTATCGAGACTTGCTTAGTACTTGCCCTCATCATGGTTTTGAAACATGGAGATTGGTTTCACATTTCTATGAAGGGTTAACACCTAAAGATAGGCAAATGGTTGAATTGATGTGGAATGGAACTTTTAAAGATAAAGACCCTGATGAAATAATGGAGTACTTAGACTTGTTAGCTAAAAATGCTCAAAATTGGGACACCGCGGGTACTTATGAGGCACCGAGTAAAACTCAACCTCACACATCTAGTGGAGGCATGTACAACCTTAGGGAAGATCATGACCTTCAAGCCAAGTTTGCATCTTTAGCTAGAAAAGTCGAGGCACTAGAATTGAAAAAGAGTGGTCAATTAAAATTTGTTGAAAACATTGTGTGTCAAATCTGTGAAACAAATAAACACTCAACCAATGATTGTCCAACCTTGTCTTCTTTTAAGGAATGTCTCAATAAACAAGCCCATGCTTTAAACAGTTTTCAAAGGGCCAACCACAACCCATACTCCCAAACATACAATCCTGGTTGGAGAAATCACCCAAATTTCAGTTGGAAGAATGAGAACAATAATGCACAAACTTCACAACCACCGTTTTAAGCACACCATAATTTCCAAAATTCTCATGGATATGCATCTCCTTATGCTCCACCTCCTAGAAGAAATCTTGAGGAAATATTGCATGCATTCATTGAATAGCAAGAGACAATCAATACTCAACTTGCTCAAAACATGATAGATTTTAAAGATACTCTTGCAAAATTAACATTTGCTCTCAGTTTCCAAGAGAAAGGTAAGTTTCCATCTCAACCACAACAAAATCCAAAGGGGCAATATAATGCAAATGCAAGTAGTTCCGGAAGCCAACACATAGATCAAGTCAAATCAGCCACTACTCTGCGCAGTGGTAAGGTTATTGAAAAACCCTCTCTTGAACCTTATGCGAAAGATGATGAGTCAATCTCTGAGGGTAAGGAAGGGGATGAATCTGAAAATTGCAAAGAAACGACTGATTCACCGTCAGCACTTCCATTTCCTCAAGCCATGACTAAACAAAATAAAGTCAATTACAACTCTGAAATCTTTGAAACTTTCAAACAGGTAAGAATCAATATACCTTTGCTGGATGCTATTAAACAGGTTCCTTCCTATGCTAAATTTTTGAAAGATCTATGCACTGTGAAGAGGAAACTGAATGTGAAAAAGAAAGCCTTTCTAGCTGAACAAGTAAGTGTCATTCTTCAAAACAATAATGCTTTGAAATATAAAGACCCTGGTTGTCCTACAATTTCTTGCTTTATTGGAGAGCATAAAATTAAAAGAGCCTTACTTGATCTTGGTGCTAGTGTGAATTTACTTCCATATTCAGTTTTTCAGAGTCTTAATCTAGGTGAGTTAAAACCAACTTCTATAACTCTTTTACTTGCCGATAGATCTATAAAAGTGCCTAGAGGAATAATTGAAGATGTGTTAGTACAAGTCGATAAATTCATTTATCCTGTGGATTTTATTGTCTTGGACACACAACCTATTGAAGTATGTAATTCATTTCCTGTTATTTTAGGACGTCTATTTCTTGCAACTTCTAATGCATTGATTAATTGTAGGAATAGACTAATGAAGCTATCATTTGGAAACATGACATTGGAGATGAATATTTTCAACATTTGCAAGCAACCTAGAGATGATAATGATTTACAGGAAGTGAACTTTACTGAAAAATTAATTCATGATCAATTTCCAACCACTTCCAGTGAAATTGAGATTGATGAATGTGATGATTTGCAAATTATTTATTTTCAGGAAGAATCAAAGACAAGTAATTGGAGGCCACAAATTGAGGAATTGCCACCGCGATCAATTAAGTCCATACCTTCAAATGTTTAACCACCAAAACCTGATTTGAAGCCATTGCCATCCAATCTCAAATACTCATTTTTGGGAGAAAATGAAACTTTTCTGGTAATAATCTCTTCCAAACTTAATGCACATCAAGAAGGTAAGTTATTACAAACTCTGAAAATGCACAAAAATGCATTAGGATGGACCATAGCTGATATAAAAGGAATTAGTCCTTTGATTTGTACACATAGAATTTATTTAGAGAAAAATGCTAAACCCTCTAGAGAAATGCAACGAAGGCTAAACCCTAATATGAAGGAAGTAGTGAAAAATAAAGTCATTAAGCTTCTAGATAATGAAATCATTTATCCTATTTCTGACAGCAAATGGGTAAGTCCTACCCAAGTTGTACCCAAGAAGTCTGGAGTCACGGTGATAACAAATGAGAACAATGAGTTAATTCCCACTAGAATTGTTACTGGTTGGCGCATGTGCATTGACTACAGGAAACTTAATTCAATGACTAGAAAAAATCATTTTCCTTTACCTTTCATGGATTAAATCCTAGAAAGAGTTGCAGGTCATGAATTTTATTGTTTTCTAGATGGCTATTCGGGATACAACCAAATTGAAATTGCATTGGAAGATAAAGAGAAGACTACTTTCACATGTCCATTTGGTACTTTTGCATATCGAAGGATGCCTTTTGGATTATGTAATGCACCAGCCACATTTCAAAGATGCATGCTTAGTATATTTAGTGATATGGTTGAATATTTTCTTGAGATTTTAATGGATGATTTTTCTGTTTTTGGCAATTCATTTGATGATTGTTTGACTAACTTAGGAAAGGTTTTGACTAGGTGTGAAGAGAAGAATCTTCTGCTGAATTGGGAAAAATATCATTTTATGGTAACAAACGACATTATACTTGGTCACATTGTTTCATCAAAAGGAATTGAGGTTGACAAATCTAAAATCGAGTTAATTGCAAACTTGCCAACACCAAAATCTCTTAAAGAAGTTAGATCATTCTTGGGACATGCTGGTTTTTATAGAAGGTTCATCAAAGATTTTAGTGTAATATCTAAGCCTTTAAGTAACCTTCTAACAAAGGATACTATTTTTGAATGGACTGAACATTGTGAAGAAGCCTTTGTTAAGCTTAAAAACTTGCTTACTTGTGCTCCTATCATTCAACCTCCCAATTGGTCATTACCTTTTGAAATAATGTGTGATGCTAGTGATTATGCCGTAGGTGCTGTTTTGGGACAAAGAAAAGATAAGAAACCTTATGTAATTTACTATGCAAGTAAAACCTTATGTAATCTATCCAGATAAACAAACTCTCATTAAATTTATATATCTGCTCAATACCTCTTAACAAGATATTAATAAACCTTTCTTTTGTGCTCAATGTATCAACACATAATTATGGGGCTTTTCTTGGAAGAAAACAAAATTTTTGTTCTAATGTTTAAGGTTAACTTCCTTGGGTTGAGATTATTATTTTTGTCATTTTTTTTATTTTTATTTTTAAATATATGTTTAAGTTTTTTTTAAAAAAAACTTGACACGACGAAAAGATTGATGTCTTCTCCCAAGTGCAGGAGTGTCGAAGTAATAAATAACCCAGCAAGACCGGGGTCGAACCATAGGGAGGTTAATTGCACAAATTATAAATAACAACTATAAATAACAACAATAGTAACAATAACAACAACAATATTAATAGTAGCAATAATAATAATAATAATAATAATAATAATAATAATAATAATAATAATAATACTAGTTGTAGTAGTAGTAGTAGTAGTATTAGTAGTAGTAATAATAATAATAATAATAAAGAAGGAGAAGAAGAAGGAGAAGAAGAAGATGATGAGAACTTCGAGATGGAATATTAATGTAAAGATTAAACAATGATAAGAACAAATGCCAAGGTTAGAGGTTCCACTAATGGTATGTCAAACAAGTATAGTATAAACAATTGAAAACCACACCAAATGAGGTTCCAATCTGATTATAGATTGTTAACATGATTACATTAGTCATCTTTTTCGATTAATGCTAATACTTGTAAATCTCGTCAAGCATTCATGATTATAACTTATGTTAACAACAAATCAAGTTCTTTTCATAGCTCAGGTGTCGGTTATACCATATAGTATGAACTATGAAAGTGCCAAGCATTTGTTGTACCAAGTGTTATACAACATAAATCAAGATTAGTTATTTAACAAATAAAGTATTAAAGAGTGGACAAGATAACAAATATAAAACATGTTAGTATCAAACATTAAAGTCCATATTAAGTTTACATTATACTTATTCTTACACCATTAGTGTAACCTTTTCACCTTGACATAATTAACTTAGCTAGACATAATGAAAGAAAGAAAAATAGATAAACAAAATAAGAACATAAAAGTTAACTAAGTAAAGGAAAGGAAATGAAAGACATAAACTTGCTATTAATGAAAACAAAGCATAAATATTACAAAAAATACAAAGAGAGAAAGGAAGAGCATAATCTTGATCTGGACACCAAGATGCCTAAATGCATGGCAAATGCCTCCTTTTATAGGCCAAAATTGGGAACTATTGATTTGATGACTAATTGATAAGTGGGTGGCCAAGTTTTGACTTGGTGATAATCCTTATCTTCTCTTGTCTACCCAAAACATCATTGATAACGTCAAAATTGGAGCCAGTTGAAAACATGAAAGTTGTAGGAAATTGTCTCCGCTTTCTTTTGTAAAACATTCAGCTCATTTGGACTTCTATAACACCAGATATGGCCAAAATACTGAACAGTGCTCGAGCTGGAAGACAGATTCGGGCTTCTTTGTTGTTGCTACAATTTGGACTTGAAAATGGCCTTTTTAGATCTTGGGCTCCATATGAAAGTTGTAGGCCTATATCTTACCTTTCCATCCATATAAATTGGACCTAAATCTGAGATATATAGCTCTAGATATGAGCTAATTACCAAACAGTATTCCGCTTTGGATTGCACCGACATCTCTTTTCTAAGTTTGACCATCTCTTTATCCTTGCAATTTAAGTTCTTAAAGTCATCAATCAATCCTTTCATTTATGTGATAGGCCTGCATTTAAAATGAACATTTACCACAAATTAGAGGTATCTTATATTATTAGATATATTATTATAAAACATGTTTTAGTTAAGGAGTTATTGATACTTCAAGTGCAAAATGATGATATAAAACCATGATAAAAATGCACTTTTAAGTACTAATCAGTTTCCAATTGAATAATAAGAGTTTATACTATAGTTTTTGACATACCATTAGTGGATCTTATAACCTTGACATTTGTTGTTATCATTGTTTAATCCTTACGTTAATCTTCCATCTCAAAGTTCTCATCAACTTCTTCTTCTTCTTATTCTATTACTATTTCTATTTCTATTATTCTTATTAGTATTAACATTAGTATTACTACTATTATTGTTACTATTGTTGTTATTATTGTTGTTGTATTATTGTTATCTATAATTTATACAATTAACCTCACTATAGTTCGACACCGGTCTTGCCGGGTAATTTATTACTTTGACACTGCAACACTTGGAAGAAGACATCAATCTTTTGGTCGTGTCAGTAGGATTTACCCATTTGCTGTCAGAAATAGGATAATTGATTTCATTATCTAGAAGCTTAATAACTTTATTTTTCAGTAAAGTCTACTTCTTACAAATCATTATCTTCTCTAGATTGCTTGCAAATGTTGAAAATATTCAACTCCAATGTTATGTTTCCAAAAGATAGCTTCATGAGTCCATTTATACAATTAATCAATGCATTAAAAGTTACAAGAAATAGACGTCCTAAAATAATAGGAAATGAATTGCATGCTTTAACAGGTTATGTGTCAAAAACAGTAAAATTCACAGGATAAATGAATTTATCAACTTGTTGACACAACTAAAAGATTGATATCTTCTCCCAAGTGCAGGAGTGTCGAAGTAATAAATAAGCTGATAAGACCAGGGTCGAACCACATGGAGGTTAATTGTACAAATTATAAACAATAATTTTAAACAACAACAATAGTAACAACAATAACTCTAATAATAATAACAATAATAGAAGTAGTAGTAGTAGTAGCAGTAGTAGTAGTACTAATAATAGTAGTAGTAGTAGTAGTAGTAATAATAATAAAGAGGAGGAAGAAGAAAAAGTTGATGAGAACTTTGAGATGGAAGATTAACGTAAGGATTAAACAATGATAACAATAAATGTCAAGGTTAGAGGATCCACTAATGGTATATCAAACAAGTATAGTATAAACTCTTATTATTCAATTGGAAACCATACACAAAGGAGGTTCCAATCAGACTATAGATTGTTAACATGATTACATTAGTCATCTTATTCGATTAATGCTAATACTTGTAAATCTAGTCAAACATTCATAATTATAACTTATGTTAACAACAAATCAAGTTCCTTTCATATAGTATGAACTATGAAAGTGCCAAGCATTTGTTATGCCAAGTGTTATACAACATAAATCAAGATTAGTCATTTAACAAGCAAAGTATTAAAGAGTGAACAAGATAACTAATACAAAACATGTTAGTATCAAACATTAAAGTCCATATTGAGTTTACACTATACTTATTCTTATACCATTAGTGTAACCTTTCCACCTTGACATAATAAACTTAGCTAGACATAATGAAAGAAAGAAAAATAAATAAACAAAATAAGAACATAAAAGTTAACTAAGTAAAGGAAAGGAAATGAAAGATATAAACTTGATATTAATGAAAGCAAAGCATAAACATTACAAAAAATACAAAGAGAGAAAGCGAAAGCATGATCTTGATCTGGAAACCATGATGCCTAAATGCATGGCAAATGCCTCCTTTTATAGGCAAAAATTGGGAACTATTGATTTGATGACTAATTGATAAGTGGGTGACCAACTCTTGACTTGTTGAGAATCCTTATCTTCTCTTATCGGCCCAACACGTCATTGATAACGTCAAAATTAGAGCAACTTGAAAACATGAAAGTTGTAGGAAATTGTCTCATCTTTCTTGTGTAAAACATTCAGCTCATTTGGACTTCTAGAATTCTAGATATGGGCCAAATACTGAACAGTGCTCGTACTAGAAGACAGATTCAGACTTCATTGTTGTTATTACAATTTGGACTTGAAAATGACCTTTTTATATTTGGGCTTGACAAGACCAAAAGATTGATGTCCTCTCCCAAGTGCAGGAGTGTCGAAGTAATAAATAACCCGGTAAGACCGGGGTCGAACCAGAGGGAGGTTAATTGTACAAATTATAAATAATAATAATACAACAACAACAATAATAATAGTAACAACAACAACAACAACAACAACAACAAGAATAATACTACTACTACTAGTAGTAGTAGTAGTAATAATAATAATAATAATAATAATAATAATAATAATAATAATAATAATAATAATAATAATAATAATAATAAAGAAATAAAGAAGGAGAAGAAGAAGAAGAAGATGAGAACTTTGAGATGAAATATTAATGTAACGATTAAACAATAATAATAACAAATGTCAAGGTTAGAGGTTCCACTAATGGTATGTCAAACAAGTATAGTATAAACTCTTATTATTCAATTGGAAACCGCACACAAAGAAGGTTCCAATCAGATTATAGATTGTTAACATGATTACATTAGTCATCTTATTCCATTAATGCTAATACTTGTAAATTTCATCAAGCATTCATGATTACAACTTATGTTAACAACAAATCAAGTTCCTTTCATAACTCAGGTGTCGGTTATAGCATATAGTATGGGTTATGAAAGTACCAAGCATTTGTTGTACCAAGTGTTATAGAACATAAATCAAGATATGACCCAATTACCGAACAGTGTTCTGGTTTGGATTGCACCAACATCTCTTTTCTAGTTTTGCTCATCTCTTTGCCCTTGCAATTTAAGTTCTTAAAGTTATCAATCAATCCTTTCATTTAAGTGATAGGTCTGCATTTAAAATGAACGTTTACCATAAATTAAAGGTATCTTATATTATTAGATATATTATTATAAAACATGTTTTAGTTAAGGAGTTATTGATACTTCAAGTGCAAAATGATGATTAAATCCATGATAAAAATGCACTTATAAGTACTACTCACACCCCAAACCAGCATATTACTAGTCCCTAGTAAACAAAGCTTTAAAATAGAAAAATAATTTGCAAATTCCACAAAGTAAGGTATTCATCATTTAATTTCCATTAATCTATCCAGATAAACAAACTCTCATTATATTTATATATCTACTCAATACATCTTAACAAGATATTAATAAACCTTTCTTTTGTACTCAATATATCAACACATAATTATGGGGCGTTTCTTGGAAGAAAAAAATTTTTTTGTTCTAATGTTTAAGGTTAACTTCCTTAGGTTGGGATTATTGTTTTTGTCTTTTTTTTTAAATATATATACATATAATTTAAAAACATCATGCATCTTTAACCCATGTAACGAGCTTTCAGCTAATGACTTCCAGATTAGTTGGTCTTAGGGCATTAGGTGTTAAGACACCCCTATGACCTTAGTAACTCGGGTCGCAGATACTGATATGTAGATAGTGCAATGTTTGATTCCCTTAAGCTTTTCTCCTCAACTCATGTAACAAGCGTTGGGCCAATAGCTTCCAAGTCAGTTGACTTTAGGGTATTAGGTGTTAAAACACCCCTTTGGGCTTAATTGGTTAGGTTAGGGAGGCTACGAAACCAAACTTATCTACATTTTTATTATTATCATCATTGTTTTTCTTTTTTTTTTCATTTTTTTCATTTTTTTAATTATATACTATCCATTTTTCTTATTTGTTACCTTTAACAAAAGAACATAAATAATGTAATAATCCAATATGCAACCCATAATCATATGTTAAAGTGTGTGT